>CM059599.1:167505147-172305147 GCA_030412105.1 Cyclura pinguis
CCTCCACTTTCTCCTCCCCACTGCAATTCTTGCCAACACCCTTCTTCTTGCCCTCTCCCTAGCCTCTTTTTCTCTCTCTTTTGTTCTTTTTTTCTCCCCCTTTGCCCCACAATTCTTAGCGAATTCCTTCAATTCTGGCTACAATTATCTTCCTCCTTCATTCCCCATCCCTCTCTTTCTCTTTCTTACCCTCCTAGTTCTTTGATCTGTACTTTTCCTAACTCCACTCATCATCATCTTTCCTCTTTCCTCTTCTTCCTTTGCACCTTGCCAAGAAAACCTTAAAATCATCACTACAACCACCTTTTTCCTCCTCCTCAAATTATTTTGTGAGTATTAGTAGTGTTGCTTTCAGCATGGTGCTGATTATTTTTAAGGATGAAGGAGTATTCCACAGTCTGACTGTAAAAGAAACCAAAAATGTGGCCATTGAGTGACATTGGCTAATGGGGCCACCTAATGAAGAGCAGAGCATGGTAAATGTGTTTCTTACCTGGGAAATGTCCTTGGATAGACTACAACGCTGATATATTGTTAAAAGTGGTGCTTGCAAAGGGTGGAGGGAAATTGCTTGTTCAAAGGAGAGCTTGGCAAACTTAAATTCCAAACAGGCAAGTGCTTCCTCATTTGTTAAACGTGTTTTTTAGGTGAATGACAGAAACCGAGCAACTGTGATCAGCTGTAAAAAATGAGATATTTTCTTAAAGTTTACATTTTTTTTTAAAAAAAAAGTCTGAGCTATTTGGGTCATTTTCATTAATGTGAGCAAATGTAGTAATTTCAGTCTATCTCTGTTTATCCTCATTGCCAACAGGAATATTACTCTTATTTCCTCATACCGCATAAGCTTTTATTATAGTTACTAAATGATTTCATTTTCTTTCTTCTTTGAAATGTCCTAAACCACAATGCATTTGACAAACACCACTTCAAGTAAGGAGATACAGCCTGATAGCTCGCGAAGCTGTCAATTCCCAGAACAAGAGAGTCTCTGAATCAAAGCGTTTAAATATGCGAGCTCTAAGTTTTCCTTTTGACAGTACCCCCAAGGAAATGACTTCTGCCTTATTACTGCCAGTGCCAAATCCATCACAGTGAAGTTATATACATATATAAAGGTAGGAAGTTATTAAACTGAGTTGTCATTAAATTGTTCTGAAAAGTGTTTCCCCCACCCAATAACTCATATGTATAAAGGTGGGTGGTAAAGAATGACAAAAAACAGGAAAACTGGGGACTTTTTTCTATGACTGCTGACAGTCAAAAAATCCTCCCCCAACCAAAAAACAAAAAACCCCACCCTACCTTTTCCATACCTCACAAGAAGCTATGTGTAGTGACATTTTTCCAGTCTGTAGTTACCTCTGCATCCACTTGTTCCATTCTTTTGCAGTGCTATTTGTAGTGATTTCTTGGATTTGTACCAGAGCTCTTTTTTTCCTCCAAGACTGGGGCACAGTTTGCTAAAGTGCTACCTATGGTTTGAAAGGCCAGTTTTCTGCTCGCTGAATTTTTATTTTTTTATTTTTAAAAAAGAATTATAGAGTGATAGTGCAATAATGAAATGGCAGTTTTGTACTATTGTACTTTAACTAAATGTTTTTTAAAAGAAAAGAAGAGAAAATTAGAGAACCTATTGTTCTGATATCTCTCAGAAAAATTACTGATTTTAAATGGCAATGAAGTCATGACTCCTAGGAGAAGCTGAGCATGGGGAGAAGGAGAAGTGCAATACAAGGGAGTACAGCAGAACTGCTTTTACATGGCACACCTTGGCTGCACCAAGTTTCTGTTGTTACTGTGGGATGAAGGGCTCGTTGGAGGCCAGTGCTGGCTTGTGACTGGGGCTCTGAATCTGTTCTGCATCTTATTCCAGACTTTAAAGGAGCAATCCAAAATGCAAAACCTATTTTGGGGATAGGGCTGAAAACCATAGCAAATTCAGGACCCCAGTGACATGGGATCCAGTTGCTGCTACTATTGGATATTTTCCTTCTAGAACAGAAGGCTGCACAGTTCCTATTGCCTTGCCTTCTGACTAAGAGCACAGCTTGGGAAAGTTACTTTTTGGAGATATACCACCGAGAATTGGTGTCCTATTCTGAATAGTGGCCATTCTGTCTGAGCAATTTTGGGGGGTTGTAGTCCAAGCAAGTAACTTTCTCAAGCTCTGATTATGAGGCCGTATGAAGCGTTCTTCTACTGGCCACCAGGCTCACTAGGGCATTCCTGGAGTTGTAGTTCAAAAAGTAAATTTTGGAAGTGTTCTAGTACAACAGAACAAAGCAAAGCAGGTACTGCACCTCTGATTTCTATCGAAATCTACTCTACAGTCCCTTATAGAGCTACACTGATGGTGGAAACACACTCTGGACTGTTTTCTCAAAATTATATTTCAGGAGTGTTTGGCATGGTTGTAACTTACTTCCCACCTCTTCATTCTGACCCAGCTTGGATCCTGCCTTTATTCATGTTGGCTGCAGGAAAAATTTGATTATCTACAAGCTTTTAAGTACCTATGTTCTTTCCTGTCCACAACATCCGTGTCCCAAGGGCTTGAATTCTAAATGAATCAGGCAAGGCCCTATAAATCATGATCAAATACATCGTCACCACAGTGTGCAATTCATTTTGAGCTGAGGGAAGGAGGGAGGGCAGGGAGAAGAAATCTGAGGAAAGACAGGATAAAAGCACCTTCCTGAAAGACCTAGTGTAGATCAGAGATTAGTTGTCAACTTGAGCTGCTGGCACGTTATCTCACGAGCACAGGCAACAACTAGTAGTCCTGTGAAACTGCTTTATTCATCATGCTTAGATGTCTCCTCTAAGGAGTAACTTTTTTTTTAAATGCCTTGTTTCTATTTATCTGAGAAGGAGGGAGGTAAAGCACAAATTTGAACCCTAAGGGGTATTATGTCTATTTCCATAAAGTTCTTACTGAACACTTGCCTTGAATTAAAATGTTCCTTGGATGAAAGCAATTAAGTGATTTGAAAAGAGGTGTCTGTGCTTTAAGTCTTTAGAAATTCTATACCCTAAGTTTGCAAAAGTATGTCACAAGAACAACTAAAGCCCTCAGATTCAGTCAATGGGGTGAAACAGAGCCATGACACAGGAGCGGAAGCCTGTCTTTAGATTTTGCCATCTGCAAAACTTTCTGAAACTTGCTTATGTCAGGCCTACTTTATGATATGAGAGAATTCACAGTTCAAAGAGAACAATTTATGAAACCTACATCAAAGACTTTCGGTCCCAAGTATCAGACCATAAGCTTATTACCCATAATTGTGAGCAGCTTATATTGGAGTAGACAGACATTAATATCTTACATAGCAGAGACTGCTTTATAATCTCATCATGCCTGTGCTAACTACCTTGTAAAACAGATTTTTATTTCCATTCTACAGATAAGAAACTGAGTCAGAGGCAGATATTTGCTGCATGGCCAAGTAGGACTCTGAACCCAAACCTAGCTCACTGTCTAGTCTTTGAAGGGGTGTGACTTGGCTGCTTCTGAAATACTTTACACCAGACTGCCAAAAGTATGTACCACTGATCAAATACTTGTCCTTGCCATTTTTTTCAATTTTGATATAGGTGTACAAAGCATACAAGCTAGAGACAATTGAGCCAAATATTCTCTCAGTTCTCTTATCACCACAAAAATAGTGAATTGGGAGGAGGACCTCTGAAACTCCTAATCTCACCTTTGTTCATGTCTTTTCTCAGCTGTTTCCCTGCACCGTTGCTTCTGCACATTTTCCTCTTGGTTTCATTCTTAAAACATAGTGGCTCTTGTAGTGATTTGGGCATTGGGCTGTGACTATGACCTTGGGCACCAGGGTTTGATTTCCTGCTTGACTATGACTATGGCAACCTTGGTTGCATCGCACACACACTACCCCAGAAAACCCCTTGATAGGTTGCATTAGGGTATCCCTAAGCTGGAAATGACTGGAAGGAACACATGACAAAATCAGAACCTGGAAAAATTCCTTTTTTGGATTACAACCCTCAGAATCCCCCAACTAGTATGCTCACTGCAGGTAGGGTGTTCTGGAAGTGATAGTTTAAAAAACTTTTTCAAGCTCTACTGTGAAGCAGAAAGTCTCTGGTTCAGATGTCAACTCTGTCACACAGAGATGTGCGAAATGATGCTGGTGGTACTATCTTTTTTTTAATGACATGTTATTATGCAGTGATGGAAAAGGTAGAGGTTTGGTCCAAATATGGTATGGAAGAATAAAATGAGGTGGTGGATGTGTTGAGACTTCAGTGAAAAAGATAGGACTGGAAAGACTATTTGAAAATATTCGGAAAATGATCAAAAACATATTTTTTTATTATTGAGAATCCCTGATGAAAAGAATCCTGGACTAAAAAGAATCTTTGCAGGTTGGGACTTATTCTGTGCAAAATTTGCATGTGATTGTTTAGCACAGAAAGCAGCATTTTCTGCACAGGAAACTTCCTTTTCTCCATGGAAAACAATAGTTCATTGCAGAAATATTAATTCCTGCACAGGAAATGCTGTTTTGTTGCACATAAAATGCTGTAGTTGAGGATTTATTCAGTGTAAAATTCATACTTGGGAGATTTGCATAGGAAACAGCATTTTCTGTGCAGGAATTAATATTTCTGTATTGAAATATTATTCTCCATGCAGACATTCCTGTCTTCTATGTAGAAAAATCTGTTTTTTGTGCAGAACAAGTCCTGAATTAAGAATAGTCTTAAGAAGACTATATGATTTTTGAAGACTTTCTCTCAGCAAGAAGAAGGTTCTAGTGTAGCCTTTTACCTTTCATTGACTTTTCTCTATACAAAGATCTGCCTCTCCAGAACAGAGTTGAAAGGACCATGGAGGAACATCCAGCCAAGTTCACTCCCCTTCCTGAGTCTGAAGTGCTATAGTATGAATTTATAGAACTAGACCAAAGAGCCCAATAGCTGAAATTTACTTGGGCAGTTACAAATGTGTAACCACCATAGTTACATACCTATGCTGTAGCTCCAAGCCCAACCACACCAGCTCTTACTTACTGGGTTGCAGCTGCTGCAATTGACAGTGGTCTGTTCCCCCGTTTCTCAGGAAGCAACTGGCTGATGTTCCCACACTCTCCTGAGGGTGATCTCTGTTGCAACAGGGTCCCTGCCACAATTCCCTCTCACACAGGAAATCAATTATGCAAGTGGGACAGTGGCAACATCAGTCAGCTGCTTCTTGAGTGATAGGGATACCCTCTCATCAATTGCACTGGCTGCTGCCTGGTAAATAGGGATCAGGGGACATCCACGGTCCTTATGTATCCCCTAAACTAGGGAATACTGTGAATACGAAACAGTCACAAATGTGTAACTCTAGGTTATGTATTTGTAACTGCCTAAGTGAATTCTGGCATACACATCTAAGGCCTGTACAGTGCTCACATTTCCTTTTTGTGCGCTTAACATACGTGCATATAAATAATGGTTTGAATGCATAGCTGCTGCTATCAAAATGTAGTAAGAGAAATCACCCAAAGGTGAACTCCCCAACATACAGAGAGCTACAGGAATATAAACTGAACCTTTTACGTGGGCAAAGCAAATTAAAGTGCCTTCAGTCCAACTCTGTTCTGTGGAGGAATATATTTCGAAAAGGTTTGAGGGAGGGGAGGGGAAGGTGGGGGAAATAACCTCAGCCTTATTAACCCACATAAAGAGCAATCAATATAGCAAAAAAAGAGTCAGTAATGTTGATGTTGGCGCTTACCAGAAAGAAGGAGATCAAAGGCCTTTTGGCTACTCGGCAGAAAATGTTTCTTATTAGTTTGTTTGCTGAGCTTTAATGTGAGATTGCATTTACCAGCTCCCTACTGAAGCGATATTGTTGCCCTGGTCAGTAGGCCTTTTATAGTCAGTTAAGTATGCTCTCATTTATTTAGCTGCTCCTTTGGAACTTTGAGGCTGTCATTTCCTGAAGAAATAAGGAAGTTCTCCCCTTTCTTAAGGAGTTGATATTTTAAGGAGTGAGAGGGAGCTAGGGTTATTTAGTGATTTGTAAACTTTCCAGTTCAGGATGACTGGAGCAGGCCATGTAATTGTAAAATGTGGAGAAGGATATGGTCAGCAAATACTTTTTGCAGCAAAACAAACAACAGTATGAAGAGAAAATTGCTCAGTGCTTTCAAGATACATTGATGTCACATTCATGACACAGTGTTGTTGACTGTCCCAGGGTAAATATGCTATCTGCATGAGATTATCACCTTCTGGCAAAATTTTGGGATGGATACCTTGGAAAACACTATTTTTTACCAAGCTAAATACACAAGTGTTATACCTCTGTCCAGAAGGTTTTGCCACACACTTAATTTCTGGGTTTTTTTAGTGAACACATGAAGCCAAAGACAAGACCAGCCAAAATATGAAATCTCCTTTAGGCTGGAATCCTAAACATACTTACTAGCAGTGGGTAAATGGTACTAATCTCACTGGGATGTACTTCTGTGTAAATATGGGTCAGGATTGCATAGAGAATCAGTGCTCTGGGGTCTTGATACATGAATTCCTATTTTGGGAACAAGCATAGCAATTTTATAGTGTTTCTGAGTGTTCAGAGACCTATGCACACATCTATAATACACACAAACTGTCTGGTAGTTTTATTTAAAACAGTCATGTTAAATAGTATAGGTGGGTGGGTATCTAAAACTACCTGGCAAGTTCAAGACTCAAAGTTGTGAATTCTAGATTTGTACAGCCCCTTATAGTTGGAATTTTCTTGGTGGCAAAGAGCCATAATTGATGGCATTTGCCTCTATCCTTACTAAATTGTTCTTAATCAGGTAATGTAAATATGTCATGCAGTGGTTGCCATGTTAGTGAGGTGGCAAATCTGCTCTGAGATTTGATCTGAACTTTAAAGGAGCTATCCAAAAGGTTCAGCACCTTGGACAGCTCTTTTAGAGTTAAGACCAAAACCCAAAGCAGATTTGCTACTTTACCCACATGGCAGTGACCAGACATCATTGCACTACATATTTACATTACTTGATTAAGGAGCACCATGAGCTGCTGGTGGATGTGAGGAGAAAGAGTTTTACCCTCCCCTCCCCAATTCATCATTTTCATAACCTTCTATGTGCAGAGAGGGATTTTTGGAAAGGTATATTCATGGAGAGCTTCCCCATGATTTCAAACTCCGATTTTACAGGGTTCCAAATCATGTGGAGAGCCTCCATGGATAAAGGAGACTATTCCTTTCAGAAAGCTGTTCATTATACATGTTGGCTGGGAGGGAATGAAAAGAATGACGAGGGACACACACGAACACGCACCGGAAATTGTCTTGCTGTCTGTCATAACATTTCAGCATGATATATCTACAAAAGCACCACCATTTTACCATGGTTGTATGTGATGCTGTACAGCTATCCCTATATTCTTATTACTTGGATTCGTTTCAGTTTTTCCCTTTTTAACTTCACCCATGTGTTTATCTATGTTAAATGTATTTTTATAGGATTACCAAACTTGAATGGACATTTCCAGATGTATATCTTCCTTAGAATGAAGAAACAGACAGCTGCTTAAAAGGGTATCTCACACACCAAACCTCAACCCACCAAGTGGTAGGACTGGACCTGCTGATGATTCCAGGAAGAATTTCTGATGAGGAGAATTGTTTGGTGATGGAATAGATTATTTCAACAGATGTTGAAGTCTCCACTGTATATATTTAAACAGAGGTTAGATGACTGCCTTGTCAGGGTTGCTTTAGCAGTGGATTCCTGCCCTGTCAGTGGGTGGACTAGATGGCCAATCCACTTTGGGATACCATTTCCATTAGCCAACGAGTTTATGATTCTACACAGACCTCAAGCTGGGAGCCAGGTGCAATTTGTTAAAAATGGATTCATTACCCCTAATTTGTTAAAATTTTAAATGGCAATTTTAAAATTGGTTATGTGAGTTATTAAACAAGCTACCAGTAATTGTTACCAGCTTCAAATTATTTCTGTTGATTTAACAATTTGAACAAATTACTGAATAAAGCAAGGGATATTTCGTTAAGTCCCCTTAATGGTTTAGCATTAATGAATGAAACTTCCTTAACAACTTAATGTTAATGCTTTAGTGCTATCACTGCTGTTTTCAAGCTCTGCCCAGCTCACAGGTGAGAATTCTTGCATGTGATTCCACCTTGCCCAGGGAACAAATGGGCTTTCCCTACTTATTTCCACAGCCAGGCCAGCTAGCCAGAGCTTCCCTGGTTCCTCTTTTCTTCTTCATAAACTCTGTAAACATGACTGTGTGGCCTGGGTGAGTCCTATGGCTGCCCCCTCAGTTTGTTGTGGCCCAGTGAAAGATTTTTCCTTGGTTTAGACTCTGTTATGTAGCTGAGGTGCAGGCCTAGCCCATAAATGTGGCCAGCCTCCTAATCATATATATAGTTTACAACCATTATAAATTTGACCCAAACAGCAGAGAGAATTTATTTATTTAACTGGTTAACTGTTCCTTAACAGACTTCATGCACACAAATCCACTCTTTCTTTAAAGGGAACAACTGTGGTTCTCTAGATGTTGTTGGACTGATAATCCCATGCTGTTGGCTATGTTGGCTGGATCTGCTAAAATCAAAGCTTGGAAACATGATTTTTAGGATTACAGCTATCAGAATCCTCCCACCAACATGGCCAGCAGTGGTGCTGACGGGAGGATTTTGGGAGCTTCAGTCCAGAATAAGTTATTTCCCCAAACTCTAAGAAGGAATTTTAGGCCAGAAATATCTGAAGGAATATGCAGGGAAATATCAACAGCAAAGTTACTGCTCTCACACATGGAAGTGCAGCATGACGTGACACCAGGGGCACAGCAGCAGGAGAATGATGAGAAAGGTCCATACAAGTCGTCACAGTTCTGATTTAGGTGCAGAAAGAAAGTCCTTGGTTTAGTCTGCAGCATCACCAGGCACAGCTAAAAAAACTCCTGCCTAAAACTCCAGAGAAAGCCCTACCAACAAGTGTCGGCAATGCTAGGCTAGACTGTACCAGCAGCTGGAGTCTGTGTAAGCCAGTTTTCCACTTTCCTATCTTCCAACAGTGGGGATAGCGCTAGGAAGTTCATCCTTGCTCTTCCTGTGATTAGAATCCTTGAACAAAGTTCTCATGTGACTAAAACCCCATGAAAGGACAGATAGTGGAGCAGTAACTAGACAGTTCATACAGACAAAACATACAAAGTATTTGCTGTTTCCTGCAACTGTGTCCCATCCTCTGTCAATATTTTAGCATCAAGTAACAACAGTTACAAGTCCCTGAACATTACCATCTCTCTTACCTGCCCCAATCCTGGTGGGTGTGAAGTAGGATGATTATATGGCCAGGAAAAGAGACTTCAGGCAAAAGTTTGGCAAACAAGCTAGAAAAGGAGTTGCTCAGTTAACTACTTTCCAGGTTAAAATAGCCTAGAATAGATTGGCAGATCTTGTGCCACCCCCACCGACTCCTTTACTGAAGTGCTGGATAGCCTACCTGCAGTTTTGCTGAAAAGTACAACACCTACTGCTCCAGGAATGCATGCAGAATCATCCATCATTTCCACCAGTTCCTAACTGCCTTCGCAACTCATCCACAATGAACTCCAACCATATGAATTTCCTTATCCACCCCTTCACTGCAACCCAATGCAAGCATCCAGTTTGCAAGAATGGTCAACAGTGTGGAAATGTAGTCTTAGTTAGTGGCAGTAATAATTTACATCCTGACTTTTTTCTGAGGCTGGGAATATATCCACACTAATATAGCAGCTTTGTACCACTTTAACTGCCATGGGTGGATCACATGGAATCCTGGGATTTTTAATTTGGTGAGGTACATAGAATTCTTGAGCGTGCCAACCTGAACTGCAACACAAAACTTCTCTAGTAGAAGATTTTCAGTCCCTTGCAAACCTACAAACCTACAAACCCACAAAACTACAAACACAAAGAAAAGTGGTTTAGAAACAGAGCCAAGGTTGTTTTTTAAAAGAAAATACATCCACTTCTACATGCTTCCATTTTGTTAACTATTTACTCACACATTTGTTGTGTGTGCAAACACCTGGGACTTCACTGCTATTTCAGAAAATTATACTCTTACAATAGGTTCAATAAGGGAACATATAAGGCTGTAAAACGGTATCAGTCAGTACGAGCATTTGCATGGGGCAGACAAGGTTTTAGAAAAAATTATCCAGCCTGTCAGCAGCCTTTGAAAACTGATGTTATTACAATGTCTAACATGAAGCCTCTATTTCTGAAGTATCCTGGATAAATAGGAACTTAAATTGAAACCATGTTGGCTCAGAGCTCATAAAGCATGTATGAAAAAAAAACCCTTCACTTAAAATAAAAGCATTCTTTATAATACAAATTACAACAAATTAGTGTGAGTCTTGCCCTTCCCATTGCTTTGCCTTCCTAGAAAGCAAATGCAGCCACAAGAATCGTTCTTAAAACTTCTGAGATAAGAATAATAGTCAAAAGTTTGCTTATGTCATTCAGAGACAAAAAACAATGACCAGATTGTGTAGGACCAATGGATTAAGCCCAAGATCTTCAGTCTAACAATAACCTTCCAGGTTTGAACTCATCATTGGAGACCTCATTGCTTTTACAAGCTCCCTAGCAAAAACATAATTCAATCTTTAGGTTGTTATGGGTTTTCTGGGCTTTGAGGCCGTGTTCTATTAACAGAATACAGCCTCAAAGTCCAGAAAACCCACAACAAACTATAGATTCCAGCTGTGAAAGCCTTCGACTTTACATAATTCAATCTATTTGATAGTTATAACTGAGCTAGTTAGGCATTGGTCCTACATGGGCAGTGATTTTTGTAATGATTGGCAGCTGGTGGTGCAAATGCCAGTAAACATCATAGCTAACCTTTTGCCTTCAGGCAAGCAGCAGCATGACAATATGGCCAGACTCTCTCTTTCTGGCTGTCAGGATCTCTCTTCTTCAAGCAAGCAGCATCAGCATGAGGTTACAGTGGTCAGTCTTTTTCCTTTTGGCAGGCAGTATCAACATGAGATCAAAGTGGCCACTCTCTCTTCTTCAGGCAGGTAGCATCAGCGTGAGATCACAATGGCCAGTGTCCCTCAGGCAAGCAGCATCAGCATGAGGTCACAACAAGTCAGCTTCTCTCAGCGAAATGGGCAGTTGGTAATAACTTTTTCGCAGACAAGGAAAGAAGCCGGTGCCTGATAGGCACAATCTCTGCCTCATGAAGGTGGATGTGTGCTGGAGATGATGGACACAAGATCACTGTTATTAAAGTGATGGACATAGTGACAAACACTGTCTTTTTAAAAATGGGCTGCAGCAATTAGACAGAGAGAAAAAAAGGTAAGAATAGCTAGCAGTTATGTACCTCCACTGTTCCAGAGTTTCTGTTTGTAACAAGTACCTTGAACTGATTAGTACCTAGTAAGGTTCAGGTGGGTGAAAGAATTTGAACCTCAAAATAAAATGGCATCACAGCTTGAAGAGTATACTGGGGCTGGACTGATGGTGAAAGATAAAGCAGCAGATGGGCTGAAGAACAGCAGATGCTCTAATGCAGCGAGAATTCCATTTCTAATGTATGCCCAAAATGAGGCAAATTAGGGCTCTGAGGGCAACCGGAGGCAGCTGGGGGGCAGGAAGGAGGCAGAAGCCAGTAGAACTAGCTAGCTAGTTCTAACTAACTACTAACTAGCTAGTAGCTAGCTAGCTAGCTAACTAACTACTAACTAGCTAGTAGTGGCATGACATCGCAGTGGGGCTTCAGCTTTCAGCCTGCATATAGCAGGGAACAGTGCAAGCAAAAGCCCTGAAGAGAAGAATGGGAGCTCATGGGACTTAGAAGCAGTAGAATGTTAAAAGTCAGAATAGAGAGAGAGAATAGCAGGTGTCACCCAGCATTTGTGCAGGAGTAGGGAAGAAAGAAAATATTGAAAAATATTTGAAAAAGGGTTTATTAAAAAAGGTGTTGATTGGGTGTCAGGGAACACTGATGAGGAGAAGCTTGCGCCGATGAACATCATCCCAGTTTTGGATTTCTTTTGCACAAAATTGATACACTTTTGTTTTGTTTTGTTTGGCAGGAAATGGGATTTTCTTTGCAGGAAACAGCATGTAGAAATACAGTTTTCTGTGCAGAAAAAGCTGTTTCCAGCATGGAAAGTGCTGTTTTCTGTTTAAAAATGTCACCTGTGAATTTTGCGGAGAATAAATCCTGAACTGCAACCAGTTTTCAACAACAGTACAATTTTCGAAGACTTGGCTGCAGAAGGAAGAAAATTCCTAAAATTATTCATTGCTTCCTTTGAGTATGAATTTAGTGAAGACTTACGTCCCCATGCAGGAGTGGGAAACAGAGATTGTGTGCCTGCACAGGTAAGATAAGCTGGACTTACCACACAGTGAGAAGAGGAGCACAGAAAGAATCTATCTATCTATCTATCTATCTATCTATCTATCTATCTATCTTCTCACAGAAGATAGACCGAGATCCTCTATTGCTTCAGTGTAGCATAAATATTTGCTGATGGAGTTACAGTATACAAACCCTATACTCAATATAGCAGAATGTATGTGAATCAGTGTTCAATGTGCAGGAAAAGACAAAAGGTAATGCATAGTGGTCTTGCTAATTCACATGCTGGTCTGTGTATTTAGTGTACCACTGTATGTACAATGGTTAATTGCACATTGAGCCCGCCAAATAAATAAATATAAAACCCCACATTACACAGCTTATGCTCATGTATGCCACTAACAGGATGACACAGAAACCTGTATTCTAAAGTTACTTCTAAAGCACACAAGACAAATAAGTTTTAGGGCATCAAATATACAAATATATGTGAGTGCATTTCTTATCACTCTTTTTTCAGGAAGTAATTGTACTTACAGGGGCAATTGAAAAAAAGAAAGGAAGGAAGGAAGGAAGAGAAAAAGGAAAATAAAAAGAAGCCTTGAGAGGGACAGCTGATTAGTGTGAAGTAACAGTAAGGTAAATGTGCAAGTAAGGAAATCCAAAGTATAAACTACCCAGTTCAAAAAGCTTTACCACTGAGGTGGGACAGGACTTCAGATTTGGCTGTCACAAAAAATACAGTTTGCAACGTGCCCTTGTAACTCCCTAACTAAGCAAAAGAAAAGTACATTTGAGAAGAAGGAAGGAGTCAGAAGTACAAGGGAGGTCTTGGTATAGACTGTAGTGCTATTCTGACCCCCTCTTGGTTGGAAATCATACTTCCAAGCATGACTCCATGTTAGGGAGGAGGAGACCAGTAGTTTTCTTTGAGATTTGAATTAACTCTTCATCAAACTGAAGACTATATATTCCCTTTCAGTTTTTCCTTCTCTCTGTTTCCCCCTACTTCCCTCTATTGTTCATGTTGTGTTGAATTTTAGCACATAAGATGAGGACAGCCTTTTGTTGTCACTCTGCAAATTACTAGGCATAGTAATGCTGCAATGATAATTATGCTGGAGCAAATAAAGAATTTTTTTTTCACATAGGGTTTGTTTGTGTGATCCCAGCCATAAGTGCATTTATATGAAGGAGGACAGTCTTGAGCATGCAGCTGGTGGAGACAATACAGACAATTCTCACGTAGAAGCCCATGTTTATAGCATGCATGCTTCCACATGATCTCATCCTCCCAGCAGTGAGCCTACCAATAGCCTACGTGTTCCTGCAGGTGAAAGCAAGGTGACTATGAGCCAGAGTTACAGCTCTAGTGGTGATTATGACTTACAAGTTATTATCTGATTATTTGAAAGACTATATTTTCCCACACAAGACTATATTTTCCCACACATTCAGAGGCATGTTTGGTGAACCGATGTAAGTGGGCTATCTCACTGGTTGCTTCTGGACTGTGGAACTGTCCTACAGTGAAGGCTGGACTCATCCCTTCCCTGTTGGTCTTCTGCTGGAAGGTAGATTTTCTACTGATGCAAGACTTCATCAACTGACTGACTTATATGGACAGAGATTTCAAACAGATATGCTGGAATTCTTACTATTTTAATTTTATGTACTATTACATAGAAATTTTCCTATTTTTTTTTTTTGCATTTACTTCCATGTCCAGTTTAATTTGTATTTTTATATGAAGCATTTATTGTCTTTTTACAGAGAACTGTTGTTGTTCTGCTGCTGCCTCTGTTGGAGGCTACTTTCTATGGCCATTTCCTCACCGGGCTAGTAAAACGGTGCAGAGCGACCTCCCACGGAGGTCTTCTGCACCGTAGATTGGACTGGGGCGGACTACGTTCCGTAGTTCCATACCTCAATCCACTCCGGAGTGACCGGAAATGGTCGTGCGGCGTGTTTTTTAAAAACCTCTTTTCAGAGGTTTTTAAAAATCACGGAGCACGCAACCCCGTGCCGCTCCGGAGCCCAGCTCCGGAGCAGATTTGCAGGTGCACGCAAGTGCGTGCCTGCAGATCTGCCGGGGGCGGGCTTCCGTCTGGTGAGCTTCTCCGGTTGGTGGAGAGCCTCCACCAACTGGAAGCCGCCATTTGGGATGCGGAGGACTGCGGAGCAGCAAACTCACGCTGCTCCTCGTGGCGACGGACTCGGCCAGCCGGAAAGAAAGCCGGTAAGGTCTGTTTTCGGCCGTTTCCCCCGCCACATGTGGAAAGGGCCTAAGTCAGATTCATAAACTAGAGTTATAGATCTGTAACTGCTCTGTAACCATCAGTCTTCCATATTCCAATCACAGCACAGTTGCTACAAACACGAATGACCTTCCCAAAGCTACCTTAACAGCCAGCAGCTACATCAAAGAATGGAGTTCTGTTCTGGTGTTAGGGCACAGCAGGGTGTTTTTTCCAACCCCTCCCCCACTGATTTCTGATGTGACAATCAGAAGCAGGACCCCTGTCACAACCTTATGTTGCACCAGAAACTGCTGGTGGAAGGGGGCTGGAAATACCATCTCCTTGTTCTTCAATCACCAGCAGAACAGACTTGCTTGATATGTGTACTGGCTGTTAAGGTAGATTTGTTGCACTGAGTCAAGAGACAATACATAGTAAAATAATTAATAAAATACAAAAATAAATAAATACAAGTTTATGCATTGAAACATAGCACAGGTACACTAGCACATATACTATTGATGTCAGCCACTGGTGAACCTAAGAGAACAGATTAGTGTAGAACACTGGTGTGTTACAATAGGTTAATGGTAGAGACAAGAGCAGATTTCAAACACAGGGCTTTTCCTATTAACTGTATTCCATTCTCAGATTACTTGAGTTGCTATTGAAGCAAATCCAGAATTGGTCACACGGAGTCTTGCAGAAGTCAGCTTCTGCAGGCACTTGAGAGAATGACATGCCAGAAAAATGTTGACATGCCAAAGACCAGTGAGGAAAACGGTCATGTCCTTTACTAATCAGACACTCTATAACACATCCTCACAGAGATGGTATCAGTTAATGGCATCTGAAAGACACTTTGAACATACCATTGCACTTTAGAGATGAAAGCAAATGTACAATGTGTGAAGCACCAGAAGGAAGTAGAGGCCAACTCTGCAGCGCATGCTGGAACTTGCCAACAGATGGCCTGTAACTGGAGACAACAGCTTTGTCCACGGACAGAAAAGAATGAAGGGGGGGGAGGGACTAAGGGACGTGTATGATGAGCAAGGCTCTTGCATATGATGCTCAAATCCCCTCCCAACCCCCAAGAAATCTCTTCACCTGCCTTAGAGAATCAATGTTTCAAGTTTATGGCCAGAATTGTGAAACAACCACATTTTTAAACAATCTTGCTTTCTGTATGAACTGAGCAGCAAATAAGGCACCCAGGGAAACATCTTGGGTTCTTTTTTTATAGCCAAGGGAGTAATGGCTAATGTTCTCATTTTCAAAGACTTCTAGCAGTGTGAAAATGTGGCATGGGGATAAGGAGGCACAGGGACTTAAAAGACTTTTTGGAAGCACAGAAGCTCTTAGGGATATCTAACTGAGCTCAGTATTGTGTTTGAGGTTTTGAAGGTGTTAATAAAAAATGTACTGTAAAAATAATAAACAGCAAATTATTATTGCTGACTCCAATGGCAGACTTCATCGATCTAGGAAACATAAAACAAACACCCAAACAGTTTAGTGAGGGAGAATTCTGGTCACGGACATTCCACTTTTCTTCTGGCACAGGCATCACTGATCACCAATTCGATTATCTTTACCTAAAGAAATATTAGATTAGAGGGAGGAACATAAAGGTGCTGTACAATGTGACAACCTTGTTTTTACCAGACTCTCTCCTTAGCCTGAAGATCTCACATTCATGTTTCCCCGGAATTGTAGACTCACTGAAATATTTTTTTTGTTTTGCCAGAATGAAAGCAACAATGCCAGAGATCTAATCAGGTGGTGACACAGAAGACTCTTATGGCATGTTAGGTACATGGAAAAGGCTAATCCTATGGCCTTTTGTGCCAATTAGCTTTTTAGAAACAGAAATCTAAGGCAGGGAAGCTAGTCCTTAAAGGGATCTGACAATCATTCCGCTTTAAAGCTGCAATCCTACATATACATTCTTGAATGTAAGTCCCACTAAACTCAGGATGCTCTGACATTTTCTGTGCTTGGAATGCCACAATTGCTGCACTAGATGAGCAGCTTATATTGAAAGAAAAGAGTACAAGATTAGTGGGTAACAGGGATTAGGTGTGATAAATTGGAAATTTGTCACCAGCTCAGATATTAATCTAAGTTGGAGAAGAACTTGGGTAATGACTACGATTGTTTCCTTTAGGGAAGCATTACAAGTGCAGAAGCTTGTTTTCTATGTTGAGTCTGACAAATTTAATGAGGAGTACCCCTACTCATATCTTTTGGAAAGTTGTCTAACTGCATGTAACAAGCAGTTGGCTATACATTGTTCAGCTAGGCCCTCTTTGGCTCATGATTTACTCAGTACTGAAATGAGTCCACCAATCAAAACAGGATAGTCATCACCATATTGTGCATTCCACCCCCTTTTCCCTTCCCTTCCCTTCCTACCACACAAGGCTCAACTTTACACATGGCTGTTTTGGCAGTCTTGCTGGGGTTGATCACAAAATTCCTCTTGCATGACATTATTACAAGTGATTCTTCAATATCAGGTTTGAATCACCTGACAGGCAGCATGCTCACTGAGCCATCTTGCCCACAAACACACACCTGTATTGAGCTTTGTTGTGTTTGTCATTAAAAAAAAGAAAAAAGATTGGATAACTGAATTCTTCAAAACAAAGCAAAATTGAACTTTTAATTAGTGGCCTTCCTTTAGAAAGGCAGGTTACTTCACATTCCTTTTTGGAGTCACTTTCCTGCTGACTGACAGAGATAATCTTTGGTAGGAAAAGGTAGGAGAATTACCCAGAATATATTCCCAAAGTAGCCTCTTATTGGAATATAATACTGTGTGTATGATGCACTGAGAAGAAAAATGAACCATAGGTAAAAAGGAAGACTTCTAAATAGAAGTGCCAGGATTCGATCCGATGTAATGTTCCACACAAATACACTATAGTCATTTGTCCTTCTAGAAAAGTAGTTAGGTTGCATATAATGGAGATGAGAAACAACATATATCTGGACAGTTGAAATCTCCCGTTACTACTGCATCTCTCCATTTTGAATGTGTGATCCAAATCCTCAGGCTGGCTTGGAGGTCTGTAGTATACCCCCACAATAACATCCCTATTGTTTCTCACTGCCTTAATTCTTACTCAGATGCTCCCGACCTAGCTTCCTGGATTTAAGTCATGGATCTCTTCACAGGTGAAAATATCCATGACATATCAAACTCTTCTTCCTCCTTTCTTGTTTGGTCTATTTCTGCAAACAAGAAAGGAGGAGGAGTAGCTTACACTTAGGCAGAAAAAATGGAATGCATAAATATAGGATGCGGGACACGTGTCTGGATAACAGTACGTGTGAAAGGGATCTAGGAGTCTTGGTGAACCATGAGCTGAATATGAGTCAGCAGTGTGATACGGCAGCCAAGAAAGCAAACACAATTCTTGGTTGCATCAATAGGAGTATGGTGTCTAGATTGAGGGAGGTAATGGTACCACTCTATTCTGCTTTGGTCAGACCTCATCTGCAATACCGTGTTCAGTTCTGAGCACCTCATTTCAAGAAGGATATCAACAAGCTGGAGTGTGTCCAGAGGAGGGTGACCAAAATGGTGAAGGGTCTGGAAGCCGTGCTCTATGAGGAGCAGCTTAGGGAGCTGGGTATTTTTAGTCTGCAGAAGGTTAAGAGGGGACATGATAGCCATGTTTAAATATTTGAAGGGATGTCATGTCAAGAAGGGAGCTGGCTTGTTTTCCACTGATCCTGGACTAGGACAAGGAGCAACTGATTCAAGCGGCAGGAAAGGAGATTCCATCTGAACCCCAGGAAGAGCTTCCTGGTGATCAGAGCTGTACAGTGGCAGAATATGCTGCCTCAGAGTGTGATGGAGTCTCCTTCTTTGGCAGTTTTTAAGCAGAGGCTGGATGGCTGTTGGGAGTCCTTGATGTGGGTTCCTGCATGACAGCAGGTTGTACTGGATGACCCCTGTAGTCTCTTCCAACTCTATAACTCTATGATTCTATGAAATTCGTCATTCTTTGAATATGAGCAATATCAGCTTCTCTTTAAGGACAGGAGTTTGGATGTTTTTCTTAAGTATATGCCAATTCGAAAGCATTTTTTTTATATGCAACCAAACAATTAGAGATGAGGTGTGATTAAAATTAAATTAAAATTAAAGTAATACCTCTTTCTCCTCTGCCATTTTCCTAAGTAACCTCTTAATCAACTGCTATTTGCTCTATAGAAGAAAACAGACAAGATGTAGCGTGGCTAATTCTGAAATGCTAGAAGTGACATCTTCCTATAAGCTGTGGATGTGTCTAAGTATAAGATGTTTGGTAATTCTTGCAAAGAGAATGTATCTGCGGGATCACTATAGGCAGTGCTTGGAACTGACTCATATAACTCATAGCCCTTGGCACAAGAAACAATGCAAAACAAACTCTTTTTTTAATCCCATCAACTGGCAACTAACTGGAACCCAGAGAACTTTGTAACCATGCAGGGTGGGGCAAATATGCCCATCCCCCAAATCTAGCGATCAAGGCCAAGAGCTTAACTATGATACAGTCTTGGGCAGAAGTCGGAATGCTGCTTTTAACAAGAATGAATAAAATGAGCTACTGAAACCTTCCATAACTGAACAAGGGTAGATGATGCTGAGGGACCCAGGGCATCATCTTACCACTGCTCAGTTTGCTGCTGGGGCAAAATCAGTGGTCTCTGACTTTCTCTTTGGGAAAAAGTATTTTCTCTGGTCTCTGAACAGCCCCACCTTCTAAGCACGCCAAGACTCTGGCCATTTCCGCACTAGTCTGTTATAGTGCTATGATTCCACTTGCAACATCCTATGGAATCCTGGGGTGTGCAGTTTCGGGAGTGGCCGGATAGCGCTATAACGAGCTAGTGCGGGAATGGCCTCTGATGTGAGGTGATCTGTTCAAAGGGATGGGACACAGTGGCCAGCTTCATTCTTAGCCCACAGTAGTTACTCCCTCTCTATCTGTTTCCTGGCTCTCTCCCCCAGCCTGCCTTGCCCAGTGGCCTCCCAGGTCCAACACAGGAACTTTTGGGGGCTGCTTTAGTGCACTGGCCCTCTCAATGGCAGGTGTTTCACAAAAGCAAACCACCACCTCATTCCTTTCCTGCCAAAGCCTTTACAACAGCTAATCTCTGCTTTTCATAAACAGACGCTTTTGTACCAACTGCTTGATTTGGGTTTACAGGAATGAACCTTTTCTCATAAGCCGTAATGAGTGCCCAGAATGGGTGGGTATGGGATTGGTTGGGCAGGGGAGTGAGTAGGAAACCTTGTAAATTTGACTGATTCAATTAGGTGAGGTAATTTGTTTGATTAAGGTTGTAATCAAAGCTTCAGTCCTCAAAGCACTGTGTGGTACAAACCCATCTGATTTGACAGTGCTTACTGGCAATGAAGAACCTCAAGGCCTAGACGGTTGCTAACTAACGTCTGCAAGAACGTGATCTACCTATAGTATGTAGGCAATGCAGTAAATGGCAGTTACAAACCGCAAAGGATCTGCTACAAGGAAAACAGAAGTTCTTTGCCTTACAGACCTTTCAGACTCAGGTAAAACAAAAGATCATAAGTTTTTATTGTTAAAGGCTAAACTCAACACTCTATTCCCCCACCCTATTCCCCACTTGGCACGACTGTAATATCATCTTGTCAGTTCTGAGACATGTTGGCCTATGTTGCAACCACTGATGGATATTCAGCCTGTGAATGTACTAAAATGGTTTGTTTCTGTTGATATATGTCTTTGTAGAGTATTTCAGTGGAAGGGCAGATAAAAGGAAACCTCAAGCAGTTCTGATTTCCAGGAATGTCCAGTCTTAACTCCTAAATATCTGTCCAGAGGTGATATTTAACTTTTCCCCTCTAATCATTCATATATCAGGCTTTAGTGAAAGGACCTGTGTTCAGAATACTTGGAGCCTGCACTGTTTGTGTCTGTGTGTACAATAAAAATATAGTGGGGGGGGGCAGATGAATGTTTTCGTACGCAATCTACAACAAATTATGGAAATTGTCCAGGTTAAATTATTTGTATCTCCTGTTCAGGGTTTGAGATAGTCTCAGTGTTACTTGGTATGTAGACAGAGCAAGGCTATAGATAACATTATTCTGATTCAATATAAGCAGTTCACAATAAAGGAAGATGATACACTCTGGAGAGAAATAAGCATTATACGTTTTAATGATCTGTGTGGGTACTTTCCCACTTAAATTGTTGGACAATTGACGCTCTAAACACTCGCAGGACACCCTCAAGATAACCAAGCGACATAAGCAAGTGACTGTCTAGTTCAGTATATTCTGTGGCATCATAAGATAAATGCAATTCAAAAACTGGTCATGAGGTAATTGTCAGCTAGCAGAACTTCTTAAATCTAGCCTTTTCTGTCTATGAGATAAATCTGCAACGCTGTGGATTTTTATGGAGCCATTTTCTCTAATACCATTTTGCTTTCATAGAGTAATAGAATCATAGAGTTGGAAGAGACCACAGTGGCCATCGAGTCCAACCCCCTGCCATGCAAGAGCACACACTCAAAGCAGCCCCAGCAAATGGCCATCCACCCTCTGTTTAAAAACCTCCAAAGAAGGGGACTCCACCACGCTCTGAGGCAGCATATTTCACTGTCACACGGCCCTTACCATCAGGAAGTTTTTCCTGATGTTTAGATGAAACCTCTTTTCCTGTAGTTTGAATCCATTGCTCTGTGTCCTAGTCTCTGAAGTAACAGAAAGCAAGCTTACTCCATCTTCAACATGACAGTCCTTCAAATATTTAAACATGGCTATCATGTCACCTCTTAACCTTCTTTTCATCAGCCTAAACATACCTAGCTCTCTAAGCCACTTCTCATAGGGCATGGTTTCCAGATCCTTCATAATTTTGGTGGCCCTCCTTTGGACATGTTCCAGCTTGTCAATATCCTTCTTGAATTGTGGTGTCCAGAACTGGACACAGTATTCCAGGTGAGGTCTAACCAAGTGCTTTCTTGGCTTATTTTGCTACTAAGGTTTATATGTACTACCATTTCCATACTTTCCTCATCACTCCTGTTGGTGTAAAGTAGTAATTGTTGCCCAACAGGAATGTGTCTCTCATGAGGCACAGTGATGTGGCCATCTCAGATGGCAGCTGCTAGGGAGGATACAGAACGCTGACAAGGTCCTGTAGGATACTGTCACCAGTATCAAAATAAGATCCAATGGCCAGACCAGTTGGCTTCTGTAGATGGAAAGAGGGAGGCTGCCTTGTCCTTTGGGTTCACGCAACAAATATTTTGGCCCAGCTGTGCTGCTCAAGGTCACAAAACAGAAGAATGCAAAAACTCTTTGTGATGAACAGATGCAGTTCATAGACTCATAGTTGGAAAGAAAATGGTTTTACAATTTTTAAGAAGAAAACATGGAACCTTCTTGAAAAACAGGCAGAAAGGAAAGGCTTTATAGAAATTACAGAAATGCCACAGTCATACAGTAGCTACAGAGATACCCAAGAGCTCCCAACATTTCTCAACTCTGGTTAAAACATAAGGAAGTCTGAACTCCAGCCAAAGTGACCACGGCACACAGTTTACCTATCTCATTCATGTATCATGCAGTAGACATCTAGCATTGACAGATTACATTCTGAATCTGTTTTTATGATTATAATAGTAGCCTGAGAGATAAAAGGGCTCTTGTGCTTATACTGTACAAACAGTGCCTGCCCCAAAGACCTTGCAGTCTAGGCATACGAGACAGACAAAGATCCCATTGTCACCCTTATTTTATAGAAGGGGAGTCAGGCCCCAGAGCAATGAGGTGAAGAATTCCAAGATGATACTGCCTGGCCTCCCCCAGTCAATGAAGTGCATGGTTTGAATGAACAGAGCCCACAGAGATGCTGAAGGACAAAGTGGTCTCACTGTCAAGCCCGGCTGATCAGAAACATGCGACAGCCAAAGACTGTTTCGTGGCTGCTGATAAATACAAATTAATATGAAGGTGCACAGAGAAGACAAAGCAGAAAGAAACTTACATTTTGAGCTGCTGGGCAAGAAAGCTAGCTTATAGTTAGGTATACCAGTTGTGCCAAGGCATCAGAAATGTCGTTGTGCCCATTGGAACTCAACTGAGCCCTTAAGGACCAGCAGATTACATCAAGTCAGCAGTTTTATGGGGCAGATATCTTCCTGGGATTGGGCTGTGTGACTTCTTTAGGAGTATGAGTATGGCTTGTGGTTGACAGGCCTGTTTTCATTCATCTGGTAGGTCTAGGAACCCCATAATCATGGTGGGTATGGGGGCAACTATTGCTCCAGGCATGCCCCAGGCATAATTACCCTCTGCCCCACAGGGTAATTATTACAACTGCCATTTCAGCAACATCTCATTGTCTGACATTTCAGGGCCAAAACTTGAGAGCAGGGTGCAGGTCTTTGTGAAGTCAGAGCAGTAGCCACTCCATTGAACCCCCTCTGCCAGGGCATGCACAATAAAAAGGTTCTTGAGTAGGAGTGCTGGCACTCTACTTCTTGCCTTCATCCAAATGCCATGAAGGGCTCTTATGCACAAACTTACTGTCTCCTCTTTCACCAGCTTTCTGGTGCACCAACATTGTACAGGTGCAACACACTGAGCTGGAGAACCTTGGTGCCAATTAGGAAAGGGTGGAGATAGTTGCTTAGGCTTTAAAAATCAAGCGTTTTCCTCTTCCAATGCCACTTGCCATGAGATTTAAGCTTCCCAGATCTCAGGGTCTGGCCCTAAGTCTGCAGACCTGGGTTCTGTTCTCTGATTCTTAGGATGAGGGAGTGTAATCTCAGGGAAAAAGCATTGTATTAACAATTACAAATATATTATGTATTCTTGTCCCACCCTTATCCCCTGCTGTTGCTGCAGGCTGGTTTGGGGTAACTATTGTAAATTGGTTTCAGTTCAGAGTAGACCTTGGGAAACTTGGTTAGTCTACAACTGCCATCCATTTGTAAAAGTCATGTTTGCAAAAATATTCATAAAACAGAGCTTGACGATATCTTTTCTGTTCACAGCAGAGCTTGGAAACTTAATTTCCAATGCAAGGAATATTTTTCTCATTTGTAGGACTTTAAAGAAAATGGAATGGCATGCTCTGAGCAGCTGTGGTCACTGCTAAATGTATCACAGATGATATTACCAGAGTTTGTCAACTGTGACAACAACAAAAGGCATCTCTAGAGCTCAAGTTTGGGCTCTGAAATTTCAGGGGTTGAGATGCTTTGGGCCTGGGAACTCTGTTGAGATTTTTTTTCTCCCTTCCTGAAGCCCTTAAAAAGCACAGCAATCCCTTGAGATTTCAGCCAGTGGCTTCACACCTGGCAACCCTAGGCTATATGTACAGACCACAGTTTTTTCTTATTCAAACATGGCATCTGGTACCTTATGAAGAACTATGTTATCCAGCTTGTTTAATATGGGGACCATTATTGGTTAAGGTATCCTTGATATCTAATTCATCAGGTTGGAAGGGAGCATATTTCTAGTCATGGCCTTTTGGGCACCATCAGACTACTTCATTCACAGAAGTTTGTGGGTGTTCAGACTTTGTTTTTGTCTGCTTGTACACCTCCAGTATTTCCCTACCATGCCTTCCTTCTCTTCCCCACTCTTTATGCAGCAAATCTGCAAAAAAAAAAAAAAAAAAAAAAAAAAAAAAAAAAAGAAAAGAAAAGAAAAGAAGAAGGAACAGCCGTAGCAGGCCTTCTGGCTGATAACAACAACAGCCCTTAGACTGGAAGCACCCAATAACATTGCCTAATTGTGGTATAACCACAGGATTAGTGATGTTTAATACTCAGAACTGGTAGAAAATATCTGAGACTAGAATCTTAGCTGGAATGATAGAGGATAGAGGATCTTCCAGCTAATTAGTTGTGATGGTATACCTAAAGGGAAACATGCCTTCTCACATATTGCCTCTTTGACAACCATACCGCATTCATCCAGTCAGAGGATTAAACATATGCACACCTGCAGGTAGAGAAGAATGTTACTGGCAGAGGGATGAGATCCACTGCTATGAGTTGTGGGAGTAGGGAGGGGCTATGACTCAGGTACAGGTGTCATTCCAAGGAGCAGGCCCTGAAGCCCAAGACATATTGGTATTTCTTCACATGAACGCTTTCAGTGCAGTGAAAGAGAGTGAGGCTTAAATAGTTCCTGCTCTGAGATCCTAGTGGACAGTTCTCTCCTTGACACTGATGTCATGCACTATCTTTAGTTCAAAGTTCAAAGTTTAGTTCAAAGTTTAGTTCAAAGATTATTTCTTACAATAATAACAATTATTATTATTATCTTGGGCCATTTCCACGCTACACTACTATTATTCCGCTTTCAACATCCTACGGAATCCTGGGAATTGCAGTTTAGGGAGGGGCATTTAGAATTCTCAGCCAGAGAGCTCTTTGGCCTCAGTAAACTACAAAGCCCAGAATTCCACAGGAGGATGAAAGTGGAATAATAGCACTATAACAGTGTAGGGCAGAAATGGCCTTGGTTTCAGTTTACTGCCTAGAGTTTTGGAGCTTCGGTGATTCAGATTCTATCCAAGCATCTAGGAAACAGTGAAATACTATGGGGTAATGTTCCAAGCTTTGTTACTTATTGTAATTGTGCTATTGTGATCCCATCTATGTCAATTTCATTCAGATGTTCCATCATTCTATTTGGAATTATTCCCAGTGCAGCTATCACCACTGGAATCACACTTGTTTTCTTTTCACAGAGGGGCTAAATCTCAGTTTGTAAATCTTGATATTTCATAATCTTTTCATAGAATCATAGAGTTAGAATTGGTCCTATAGGTGACTCAAGTCCAACCTGCTGCTCAGTGCAAGATCTCCAGCTAGAGTAACCCTAGCAGGTAGCTGTCCAGTCTCTTTTTGAAGACATCTTATAAAAGAAAGACCAATATAATCTTTTGTGAAAGATTGGAACCTGTTAATAATTTTTTTAAAAGACAAGGGGATTAATATATCATTTATTAGTTTTGATTATTAGTATATGGTAGACTTAGCAAAGGAAGCAACATCTTTCAGATTATATATGTATAACAGAAGTTGTTATGTGAATTTTGACTTATAGTCTGTGCTGGGAGAGTTGGAAACCATTTTTTAAAATTAAGTGTAGAGGTGGTAAATGTGTGGGTGTTCTAAACTAGTGTTAGGGGATAGTTTGGTATTGTATTGTTGTGTTATGTGGTGTTGTGTTATGTAACATCATACATACAGAAAAATCAAAAATACATTAAAAAATACCACCTGAGCCTCTGGATTCCTAACTTCATAGGGCTTCATAGTCCAAGATGATCTGCTCAGAGGTGTTCTTTGCAGTGTCATTGGCGCTCACATGAATCAGAAGAAAGGGGTAGTGCTTTGTGTTCTTGATGAGCTTCAGAAATCTGTCAGTGACATCCTGGATATGTGTGCCAGGAAGACTGATTCATCTGATTCCTGATTAATCTTGTCTGCCTGGCACACGTTTCCCTCTATAGCCCTGAGTGATGGATCTCCTACCACCAGCATTTTTCTTTTTTTCCTGCTTCATTTGGTGGTTAGGTTGGCTCCTTCCCCGAGATGCAGTGTCTCTTGCTGCTGTTTTCTTGCTTGTGCTTCTTTACCACCCTGGGAAGATGTAGCAAGTGATTGCTTAGGAACAGTCGTGTAGCAATGGGGGGGACGGAGGGGGCAATTTGCCCCAGGCGGCAATATTTTTGGGGCATCCCAGCCCATAGCCACACCCATGCGTGTCCTGGCCATGCCCCCCGTACCACATCCATGCCTCCATGCACAGTAGCCACACCCCCTCGCACTGTAGCCCCCCCCGCCTCCCCTCCACACACTCCAAGCTCCTCCACTGCTTAGGAATGGTTCCAAATCCCTTGTGCAGGATCAGCTCCTGATGGTGTCTGTCCTCCATGGTGCTCCCTCAGTGTTACAGCCCTCTTTGTTTTCACTGACAGCTTCTTTTCCTCTTCTTTGCCTTAAATTCTTTTGTTCCCTGGGATTGCCACATCTATAAGCCAAGATTTCTTTTTCTCAGTCATGGTTATATCTGTTCTAATTGTTTTTCAGTTTGAATCTTAGGCCATTTCCGCCCTCCACTGTTATAGTGCTATTATTCCATTATTCCTATTATTATTCCTATTATTATTCCTATTATTATTATTATTATTATTATTATTATTATTATTATTATTATTCCTGCTCCCATTAAATATTTTAACAGGAAGTAAATCTGGCTGGGACCTGGGGAGGAGGAATGGCCAGCTAAAGGCTGGAAGTCACAGAAGAGAGAAGCATAGAGAAGACCATCCCAGTCCAAAGCCTTTGAATTTTAATAGCAGCCAGTGTCAGCCACTGATAACAATAGTCACAATTTCCAAGGAATTCTTTTTGTTTCATCTACCAGTCTTGAAGACTGAGTGAGTTAGTAATTTTTCAGGATTGTTAAATATGGTGTCATATGATACAGGTCACCAAAAGCAAAAATGAAAGTATTGCCAGGCAAGTAGCCATGTTATATTTGCAGAAAAAAAAGGTCTTGGGGCAACTTAAAAGGCTGGCAAATTTGATTTGCATTGCTTCTAGCCAAAAATGAAAAGGTGCACTATCAGCCCCTGCCGGCCCCTGGAGCACTGCGCGATTGTGCACGCATCGTGCAGATCGCTCCTCGCAATTCTTGAATCACAATTCGCATGGCAAATGCTGTGCGAAAAGGGCTATAACCCAGGAGACCAGGGTTCAATTCCCCACTCAACCACATAAACCCAGATGATGATCTTAGGCACATCATACACTCTCAGCCCTAGAAAACCTTCTGTTAGGCCACCATAAGTTGGAAACAACTTGAAGGCACACAGCAACAAAGTCAATTATATCAGATGCATGCACCTTTTCATTTTTGGCTAGAAGCCAAAAACGGTACATGATTGCGCATTGCTCCCAGGCCCCGCGTGCACTTACCTGGTGTGCGGAGCCTCTGGAGCCGGGCCGGTTGCGCTTCCTGCCCCAGTGCAGCCTGGGAAGGTCCCAGGCTGCACAGCAGAAGGAAGAGACTGGGCTCTCGTGCGAACAGGCAGCTCGTGCAGAGCTGAAGCAGCAGGGAAGGGAAAGCCTCTCAGCAGAGGCTGCTTGCGTGATCCCCGCACCCCAGCGCCAGAACAAGGTAAGGTGTGGAAAGGCCCATAGTCCAGTACTCAAACCACTACACTACACTGGCTCTCTTGTAATGGACTACAGTCCACAAAAATTTATATCACAGTATCACCTGTTAGTCTTTCAAGTGCCACAAGACTATTTTGGAATTAAATTATTACCATTCCCTTTAAAAAGCAAGCAGGTAAGGAAGCACCAAGAAGTGATCAACTCCCTCCACAACAACCAGCAATAATTTTATAACTGATTAACAGAGGCATGTGGTTAGAGGTGCCAGAAGCTGTTATTTAATTAAGCTACAAACTGATTCATCTTAGGGCATTTCCGCACTGCACTGTTGTAGTGCTATTATTCCGCTATCAACATCCTGTGAAATCCTGGGCATTGCAGTTTCCTGAGGCCAAAGAGCTCTCTGGCTGAGAATTCTAAAGGCCCCTCCCCAAACTGCAAACCCCAGGATTCCATAGGATGTTGAAAGTGGAATAATAGCACTACAACAGTGTAGGGCAGAAATGTCCTTGGTTAAAAACTAAACTTTGCGCATACTAGTGTGCTCCTCCCTTTTAGGTGAGGGGAGTTTGCTCCTGAATGTACAAAAATATCTGTTCAAAATCCTGTAGACTTAATAGGCCATTAGAAGAGTTGAATTGAGGGGCAGGTCTGCTTTTCTTGTTTTGTTGGGGTGTCTTTTCACAAGTTTCCTGATGTTACAGAGTGATCCTGTTAATTACATGCTTCCCTGTTCCTTCAGACTTTATGTTGCCTTCCCAAGGATTACTAAGTCAGTCTAGCCAGGAAATCAGCTGCACAGCAGTGCTGGTTGCGTAAGATTCAGCCCTGCTCTTATAACATTGGAATGAATCCACAGAGAGTCTAATCCTGAGTGGTGTAACCACACATGATTAAATGATAAAGATCTACAATATGAAGTATTTGATTCTGTTTAGCAACTTGCATTATTATTTAGTTACTTTTTTCCCCCCAATAAAAGCAACAGAGTCTGCTGGTGGCACCTTAAAGGCTGGTACATTTATTATAGCATGAACTTTTGTGAATTGTAGCCTGCTTTATCAGACACATCTTTAAGGTGCCACTGGACACATTGGACTAAACCAAATAGATCAGAGACAAAGTATTAGTGGGAACATCTTCCCCCTCTGCCTTCTATTCCTCATCTTTATTTATATCCCATGTTTCCCCCCAAAACTAGGATTCAAGGCAGTTTACAATTTACACTTGGTAAATCAGCACATGTGTATGTTATTTTAGTCCAGTAAGTTTATGCTAACTTGGACCAGCAACTTGATTTAGGCCTTTTGTTGCTTCTGTTGGAATGCACCAATATAGCTACTTCTTTGGAAATTATTTTCCAGTGATTCCCAGTAGGCTTAAATATCAGAGGAAACTGCTTGTAGGTGGTGATGAAAAGGCAACACCTACCATGAATATCGTATAAATGTTATAACATGAATAGTGAAAGATGTTGGTACTGTTCAGAAATTCACGGCAGTTTTTGAAAAAATATGTGGTGTTGGAAAGGTACAGGAGTGGAAAACATTTGGAAACTGGATTGCAATTAAAGAGGTGTTGGATATGCTATTACTAAAACACCACAGTCCTTGTTTATTGAACTACATTTAAATGATATCAATTCCTATACAGCATATCATCATAGCTGGAATACTAATATTTGCTGAAGAATATACCTGGATGTGTGAGAAAGAAATGGAAGATGATAGATTGTCCTACCATGTAGTTTATATATTAGTGGTGCCCCCTACTCTAACATTGTATCTGAGATATTATTGTGGTTCTATAGTAGTTTATTTTTATTGAACAGGAATGTGAAATTTTATGGAATTATATAAGAGATTGCCCCATGGCCTAGAGGCATTTTCACCGGAATTCATACTTTGGTTCTTTATTGGTGTTTATCACTAATCCATAGGCTCCGACAATTTAAAGAGTTACCACCCAATAATATCAGAAGATAACAGTATATGCAAGGAAGAAATTACATAAAAGGTGGTTTGAATGAATTCTGATGATTAGAGTATGTGGGGTAAAATCTGGGAAAAACCCTTATTTTTCCCCTCCTTTGCCCAACCCAGGTTTTCATGAATATCTCGTTTCTTCTTGGATGAGTGTTTATCAGAGCAATCTATCTTGAGCAGATGGCTGTTTTTCTCTCTACAGTTTCATCATCTATGACATGCCAAAGCCATTCATAACTGAGTAGTGGTAGGATGGTGCTTTGGGGCCCAAAGCACCCCTCTTTCACTGCCCCATTATGAATGATTTTGACATGCCAATATAGTCATTCTTCTTAAAAGTGGTTTTCCAGTGTTACTGCCCTGGCTAGTCTGAACTTTGGGGATATTAAAAGATATCCTTTTGATATCACAATTCGGCTTCACTTCTCTATTCCCCTCCACGTGCTTGCAAGGCCAATGGACAAGCACGCATACAAGCTCAGCCGTTAATAGCCATAATATTCCTGGACAATACAGGCAGGCCAGAAAATAGCTGACTTGCTGCTTTAGGAGACCTCCAGGCAAGTACTCTAATCAGGTATGCACGCAACCTACAAAAAAGCCTCTGCCCTGCGCCGGCAGCCTGATGGGTAACCTATACAATACCCAAGTACTCTGCGTTTGCGTACTGGCTACTCTATTGAGAACCTCTGTGATAACTCAATCATTCAGATTCTGACGTTTCGGAGGCTTTGTCTCCAACTCCAAATCTATTGTTTTCCCCCAAGTAGGACATAGCCTGCAGTCACAATTCTCCTTATAAAAACCCTTGATTCTGAGACCTTCCTCGGAACACTCCCGAGTTTCATCCCGCCTTGCTGCCGCTTTGCTTGGCGAGCCTCCCCTCAGCTCCACGTGCTGAGTTACATCGCACCCCAGCCTCGCTCTCCATTTTTCCGGGCTTCAGGACAGGTGAAGTATCACCCAGACCAGCAATCCCTCTAAAAATCCCTCTATACCACTCCAACCTTTATTCTCTTTAGTTATCTTGTATGAGTGTGTCGCATACACTGTTTTGCTTGTGTTTAATAAACATCATTCATTGTTTCAACTTCTGTGTGCTACCTGACTCGACCCGACCCCGTAGACATAGGGTTCAAGATCTCGCTACGTTACCCTGCCCCTCGTAACACTAAGCAGTGCTCTGAGCTAATTTCCCCCCACCTTTAGTTGAGCACATTTTGGTGTCCCTCCCGGGACCCCCAGTACACAGGGTAACACCAGTCTCAGTCCAGTTTGACTATTTCTGACATTTATTTCCTTTCAGACTTTCTTGAACTGAAAAGAGTCAACCTGTGGAAGCAATTCCTGTTTGTAGAAATATCTATATGGAATCTTATGTTGTATATTTCAATCTTAAATGCACTGAGGGGTGCATTGGATGCGTGTTTTGAACTTCTTTTTAACTTACTTGACATTCCAGGCTTTTTCTTTCAGCTGGTTGTGGTGTACATTTGTTCATTCTGTAATTAAAATATTTTATCTTCAAGTATCACAGAATCTTCCAATGCACATCACTAACAGCTAAAAAAGAAAGACATCAGTACTCTAAAAAGAACTTTAAAATGCATGTCTTTGGTTGATTTTCAACTCATCTAAGTTGTAGCTGCATGGATGCTGACATTTTATAGAATCATAGAATCATAGAGTTGGAAGAGACCACAGGGGCCATCCAGCCCAACACCCTGTCATGCAGGAACCCACCTCAAAGAACTCCCAACAGATGTCCATCCAACCTCTGCTTAAAAACCTCCAAAAAAGGAGACTCCGTCAAACCCAGGATAAAATGGAAAATTCTGATGGATGCCAAAGATCGAGGGGGTTTTGGAGTTCCAGATTTGAGAACATATTTTGAAGCCTCATGCCTAATATGGCTTAGAGAATGGGTCTTATTAGAAAAGAAGAGGTTATTAGGTCATGAACTGAAATTTGGATGGCATGCCTACTTGTAGTATGCAAAAATTAAGGTAAACATAGGCTTTAAAAATCATATTGTAAGGAATCAATCTTTAAAATATGGGAAAAATATAAGAAAAGATTTGGGATAAAAATGTCAGGGTGGTTATCGCCACAGGAGGCTTTTTATAGAAGGGAAATGAGAAGTTTAGAATTTTGGTTAAGATATAGGGATATATTGGAAGAGAAAGGAGATGGTTGGACTATTAAAGATTTATAGAATCTAGAGAGGGAAGGGTATAACATTCAGTGGCTAACATATTATCAATTGAAAGAGAAATTTAAGGAGGATAACAAAATATATGCCTTTGAGAATACAATAAATAAATTTGAAAAATTGTTAGGCGTAGACTAATCCCATTTAATCTCCATAAAATATAAGTTATTATTAAAATTGAATACAGAGGAAGAACAGATAAAAGAAAGTATGGTATATTGGGCCCAATGTTTAGGACACAATATAGAATTAGAATGATGGGAAGAGGCATGGGGGGAGGGTTTGAAATTCACCACATGTAATGACCTTAAAGAAAATTTTTATAAAATAATGTATAAGTGGTATTTAACCCCCAGTAAATTCGCTAAGATGTATAAAGGGGTGAATAAGCAATGTTGGAAATGTAAACATCATGAGGGCACTTTTTACCACATGTGGTGACAATGCCAGAAAGCACAAAAATTTTGGTTAAAGATTTGTAAGCATATGCAAAGGCTTTTAAAGATTAATATAGTATTCTGACCAGAATTTTTTCTTTTAAATATGATAGATAGGATAGATAATATGGAAAGGAAATATAAGAATTTGATTAGATATATGGTAATGGCAGCTAGGATTGTATATGCAAGATACTGGAAAAATAATGGAATTTCAAAATTGAGTGATTGGTTGAATAAATTAATGGATTTTGCAGAAATGGATAAACTTACAGTTTTATTCAAAGAAAATTCTATAGAATCATATTAAAAAAGATGGAGACCTTTCATTGACCATACAAAGAATAAGAAGGGGGATTTAATGGTCATTGGTTTTGATACGTAAAAGAAAAGATTGATTTAAGGTAATAGGGAGAATGGTTATTATTGATTTATTTAAATTGTGATAGAGGTTTAAGATTAGAACTTAGAAATAGAACCAACAGATGAAAGATTCCGGAAGTATCCTAATTGTTTTCTGTCTGTACTTATGTAAGTCAAGATTTGTCTGGGCACTTGAGGAATAAGGGTGGGGGCGTTGTATCTCTTGTTTCTAACCCTTTCCCCCCCTCTTTCTCTTCTCTTCTCTTCTTTCTTTCTTTCTTTCTTTCCTTCCTTCCTTCCTTCCTTCCTTCCTTCCTTCCTTCCTTCCTTCCTTCCTTCCTTCTTTCTTTTTATCTTTTTCTTTCTTTCTGCTATTAGAGACTTTACTTGTAAATGTCAGATGTTATAAATGTGTTGGTGTGTTTTATGTTGTATTTCTGTGTTTTATATTGTATTTGTATTTGTTTTCTAATACATATTACATTAATAAAGACTATTGTTTAAAAAAAAGCTCCAAAGAAGGAGATTCCGCCACACCCTGAGGCAGCATATTCCAGTGCTGCACAGCTCTGATAGGAAGTTCTTGCTGAAGTTTAGGTGGAATCTCATTTCCTGTAGTTTGAATCCATTGCTCCTTGTCCTGGTCTCTGGACCAGTGGAAAACAAACCCGCTTCCTCCTCGACATGATATCCCTTCAAATATTTAAACATGGCTGTCATGTCCCCCCTTAACCTTCTCTTCTGCAGATGAAGACATACCCAGCTCCCTAAGTCACTCTTCACAGGGCATTTATTTGAAATATTTGCTCAGCAACCACCCATGCAATGACTTTCAACATAGCCTGTAAGCTTTATGAGGGGTCTGGACCTGTATATGTATCTTATACTGATCTCAGTGCCACAGTTCACATGGACTTAGATGTTCAGCCATCACTGATTCCTTTTCCTACTGCTGATGAGATCATATACAGTGCTAGTTAGTTTATAACATTTGCAACATTTCTATAATCTTCTCTACAGTGTAAAGACATCTCCATTGCCCTTCCACACCCAGGTCTTCAACTTCCATTGTTTGTTTTCCGTTAGTGGAAAGCAGCTGGGAGTGATTGTGAAGCTAATATGATCCTGAGATATTTACCCATCTCTCAGAGAGTTTCTGTTTCTTTTCACCTTCTTTTCTCTGCAAAAAATTGAATACTCTCCCAGTGCCACAGATCCTCAGAAGGCTCGTCTTAGGGTCACCATAAGGCACACAACACAAGACACAGATCTATCGGTGTTTAAAAAAACATATTTGCAGACCACAGGTTCTCCTTAGGATTCCTCATAACTCCAGTGATAACACATAAGAAGGGAGGAGAAGACATCTCTTGGCCCATTTTTCACAAAAGTTGACAGTAAAAATCAGCACCTAATACAGTACATTTTAACGCATTCCATTCTTCAGTTTCATCCATATGGCATATCAACATTTCCAAAGAATAATGGAAGCATAGAAGTAAAGCAGAAATGACATTTGTTTCTACAAGAAATGATTGGATATAACTATCCAGATGATTTGAGCTCATGAACTAGCTCAGGATGCCAAATTGCAGCTCTGGAGCAAGCATTTGGCCCCCAAGGTTGTTTAGGCATTAGCTACACGTCCCTGACAGACTTCCCTGGATTGCAAATAGAAAGAGTGACCTACCTTTTCTAAAAGACTCCAGGGATACTGATTCCTCTCTCAAATAATTGACAGAGACCTGCTACACCAGCAGTTTTCAAACTTTGGTCCTCAAGATGTTTTGGATTTCAACCCCCAGAATTCCTGAACATTGGCCATGTTGGCTGGAAATTCTGAGGTCTGACATCCAAAATATCTGAAGGACCAAAGATGGAGAAGCACTGCCTTATACTGTCTAACAGCAATGATACCTCTTTTTCAAAATCAAAATGGGCTTCTGTATGCTTCTATTTCGCCTTCCCCCCCGCCTTATTTTGGTTATCCTGGCAGCCTCTGGAGGATTCTGTGGGATAGAAAACTAGCCCGTTATCCACCAAAGCTGTACACCCCTGAACTAGATAAAGGAAAAATCCATTCAAAATATGCAGATCGGCATAACAGGAATGAATGTCATAGTTCACTCAGTTGCTAAGCTGATATTTCTGAGAACTGGACTTAGAATCATAGAATCATAGAATCATAGAAATGTAGAGTTGGAAGAGACCACACGGGCCATCCAGTCCAACCCCCTGCCATGCAGGAACACTCTCAAAGCACTCCCGACAGATGGCCATCCAGCCTCTGCTTAAAAACCTCCAAAGAAGGAGACTCCACCACACTCCGAGGCAGCATATTCCACTGCCGGACAGCCCTGACTGTCAGGAAGTTCTTCCTGAGGTTCAGGTGGAATCTCCTTTCCTGCAGCTTGAATCCATTGCTCCTTGTCCTGGTCTCTGGAGCGGCAGAAAACAAGCCCTCTCCCTCCTCTACATGGCATCCCTTCAAATATTTAAACAGAGCTATCATGTCCCCTCTTAACCTTCTCTTCTGCAGACTAAACATACCCAGCTCTCTAAGTCTATCCTCATAGGGCTTGGCTTCCAGGCCCTTCACCATTTTGGTCGCCCTCCTCTGGACCTGCTCCAGCCTGACCATGTCCTTCTTGAATTGGGGTGCCCAGAACTGGACACAGTATTCAAGATGAGGTCTAACCAAAGCAGAGTAGAGTGGTACCGGTACCTCCCTCGATCTAGACACCATACTCCTATTGATGCAGCCGAGAATTGCATTGGCTTTCTTGGCTGCCGCATCACATTGCTGACTCATGTTCAGCTTGTAGTCTATTAAGACTCCTAGATCCCTTTCACACGTACTGCCATCCAGCCACGTGTCCCCCATCCTATATTTCAGCATTCCATTTTTTCTACCTAAGTGTAGGACCTTACACTTCTCTCTGTTGAATTTCATTTTGTTAGCCTTGGCCCAGCTCTCCAATCTGTCCAGGTCATTTTGAATTTTGATCCTGTCCTCTGGCGTATTAGCAACCCCTCCCAATTTGGTGTCATCTGCAAATTTGATGAGCATGCCCTCTATTCCTTCATCCAACTTGTCCTCAGTTTAAATAGAAAAGCAAATTCTGAGGACTGCAGGTCTTACTAGAATTTGCTTCAGATACGAATTATGCTCGGCTCAAATGTCCCAAAGAAGAAATGAAGCAGAATCTTTACTAGGTGAAGCATTAAGTAGTGTTAGAAAACATTAATAATCACGAAGCTGCTAGTGAGGCAAAAAAGCCACCATCCAGAATATTCATTCAGAAGCCTCCCAAATGTTGACAAGTTCAATGAAACTTTCTTCTCATGACTTTTAAAAAAGGAGAAGTGTCCATCAGCAGTCAGAAAAACAAAACAAGACAGACAAACATGCATGGGCCACATGTCTGAATTGTTAACGAATGTTATCCCCTTAATGCTAAAAGCAAGGACACCACTGAACTACCAGTTAACAAGGCATTATGCAGCTTACTTGCTCGGAACAAGCTACACTTAGGTGTAAGCTGGCACTTCTGGGGTATTGAGTGTGCCAAAAGCAGGGCTGTGGAAGATATTTACTTGATGTCATATTGTGTTTATGTATTATTATGATTATTTTTAAAAACATGGCGATACACTCTGGTTGGTCATGACAGAAAGTGACTACTTTGGAAATAATTCTTGGAAAGCTCTATGTGACCTTGAAGTGTAGCATTTAGTTGAGTGACCCTTTGAGCAGGGGACCTTCTGACACATCCAAGCACATGGTTAATGGCATCTTCTTCAGATTATCAGGATTCTGGCAACCAATTAATCACACTCTCAGTACCCTGCAATCTCCCAGTTCAATTACCTCCTAGCTAAGTAGTGTTACTCAGCTGGTCCTCTTCCCCCTGAAGATATGGCATATCTTGAGATTAGCAAGATCCATAGTCAGCACTGATTTAGCATAAAGCACTAAGAATAGTTTGGCTGACTGGAAGGGAACTGACACAGGCTCAGAAATATTTTATCACAAAGCACCCAGGCACAGAAGAAAATCTTGTCATCTGCCACCTGGTCCCCTTTAGCTCACTGTCTCAGGTTGAGGTTATTTGACAATTCACCATTTCTGGAGGGAGGGTTCAATAGTCCACTAAGAATGGGACACTGATGACAGACGGTAGCTGGTGCTTCCTGATAGTTTGTCTTTGGAAAGGATCACACTATAAAGACTCTATGGGAACAGTCTGGGGAGCTGTAACAGCAAGGGACTGATTAACATGTTGCTGTTTTCAAGCACCTGTTCTTTTGATGAGGGCTCACTTGCTGTCCATTTGATTCACTGGTGGTGGGGAGGACATTTGCTGGAGTTTGCATGCTGGCACTTATCTGTCCTATTTGCTCAGCTCAGATCATGAGCCATCAAAGAAATCCCTAGGGGTCTTCAGAAATATTGGAGGTAAATGGAGGCATTCAGGACGCCCCCTTTCTCTTCCCTTGTAACAGCTTCCAGGAGTAGAGGAGAGTTGTTGTATACTTCCCATTCCACCAAATCCTAGATTCTGTTCTCTGGCTCTGACAAAAAAATAAGTGGAAAGAAGAATCAAACAGGAACATCTCTTCATCATTTGGGATGGAAATCACTCCTCCATCTATCTGCAGTGAATGAGATCAAATCTGTGTGGGGAGCATTTTGAAAGAAACCAACAGAAGAGGCATTGGAACAGAAACAGTGACAAATCACAGCAAACTGTGTTCTTCAGAAACAGCCAATCTGGCTCAGATTAAACCTGAAATTATGAAGTAGGCTTATGGTGATCTTCCTTTCATATTACAAACTATGGTTCTTTTTATCCGGGGTTTTAAAGATTGTCAGTTGCAATGCATATCAACCTGATAGCAAGCACCAATGTGACTCTCTTGGTGAATCAAGATGCATATGATCGAGCTGTACAAATCTGTCCATGGACAATTAGCTTCTTTTTCTTTTTTAAAGCTAAAGATTTCATTGTGGGACAAATATCAGCCCTAAATAAATTTAAAGAAGTCACTAACCCTCCAAAAGATGGTAGGCCATTTCCGCACCGTACTGTTATAGTGCTACTATTCCACTTTCAACATCCTATAGAATCCTGGGGTTTGCTGTTTAGAGAGAGGCCTCAAAGGCCCCTCCCTAAACTGCAAACCCCAGGAGTCCATAGGATGTTGAAAGTGGAATAATAGGACTGTAACAGTATAGTGCAGAAATGGCCTTACTTTCCGATTCCTGCTTCCCTTCCGAAACAGAGTTTGGGGAGTGAGGTGGAAGGGAAGGGTTGAGTTATGGGAACTTTGAAAATTTTCTAGCCTCACACATATGTACAAAGCAGTAACAGTTTGGCTGTTATCCTGGCTGTTGAGGCTAGAGAAGAACACGTGGAGGAACCATTCAGGCAATGATGTACCTAACTGTATCTTCTTATTGGTTGCACCCAAGGTACACTGCATCCACTGTCCCACCTGCCACTGTCAAGATGTTCACCACTGTGACCATGCTGTGGGTCTGTAGAATTTGGTTCTGTTTCTCAGGGAAGTAACCACAACATTGCACTATGTAGCCACACTGCATGGATGAAGATTGCTTATACAGTAAGCCACACCTTCCAAAATGTCTATTTTCAATATAGATTAGAAAAGTCTACCACAGAGCCAGCTCAAACATTTTTCTGGTTCAGAGACAAGATGATGCCTCCTCTCCTGTTCATGAACAAAAGCTGACTGGAGTAGGAACTGAACTTTAAGTTTTAGTAAGGGATGGGAATAATATTTACCATTGTTAGTTTCCCAGCAAAACTACGTGTTTGCCAATGTTCAGGAACAAATGTCCCCCAGAGAACAGTACAACACTGAGATTCTCCACCCTTTGCAAAGCTTCTCAATGGAGTTATTCTGTGCAAAACTACATGCAGGTTTTTTTTCTACACAAAACCCACTTGCACATTAAAAATGGGCCAGAACTCATTAAGCCAGTTCTGAATGTTTAACCTAGAGTTATACATTTAGGATTTTTGCATTCCCTAGTGTTATCTTATTTAGGGAGTATGTAAGGACCATGAAATCCTCACTTACTAGGCAGCAGCCACTGTGATCAATATAGGTCTGTCCTCCTGTCCTTTGGGAAGCATCTGACTGATATTCCCACCCACTCCTTGTGTGAGCAGTTTCCAGCATGAGGGAGGGTTGCAACAGGGACCCTGCTTCTTCTGTCTCACTAGACATTGCTCACAGGAGGAGGGAACATCATTCAGCTGCTTCCCAAGCACAGAAGAGCAGGCACCTATTGACTGCAGCATCCGCTGCCTGGTAAATGGGGGCTGGGGGGAGTTGGGCCACGAGTCACCACTTAGCTACATAATTATGGTGGTTACATATTCATAACTACCCAAGTGAATTCTGGCTATGCTTCCTGTGCAAAGAGGCAGCTGGAGAGTTGTCTCTGAATCAGCAGGATCATTGGGTTTGAGATTTAGCTCTTTCAGAAAAACTGGCAACAGCTGTGCCAAAACTGGACTCAAAATGACTCAGCATCAGATCCAGTTGTGGAAACATGGATGATTTTTTAAAATTTGTTTTGCAAACGGTGTAACATTTGGTTAATATATTGTCCTATTTCCCATCATTGTATGCCTTCAAGTCATTTCTGACTTACTTTGGTGCTTCTAAGGTGAACCCATCGTGAGGTTTGCTTGGCAAGATTTGTTCAAGAGAAGTTGGCCTTTACCTTCCTCTCAGGCTGAGAATGTGTGACTTGCTCAGAATTACACGGTGGATTTTTGTGGCTGGGCAGAGATTCAAACTTTGGTCTCCTAGTGTCCCAGTTCAACACTCAAACCACTACATCACACTGGCTCTCTTTTCCCATGCCCTTCAACAGACGATATATGACTTTCTTCCAAACGTAATGTCTGTTTTTGTTGCTGGTTTTCACATCTTTGTACTGTGTTTGTAACTTGTAACCTTAATGAAATGCAGCTACCTGCAATGTCCCCCAGCATCTGCTACCTGAAGCAGTCATTTTACTTTGCCTGATGTCAGTCCTGTTCTGGTGAGAGCGGTTCTTTCTAGCCATGCCTCTCTCTCACTCTTTTTACCTCCTGCCCCAAAAGTCGTATAATGAAACTACTGTATAGGAGCCAACTTTCAAACAATGCCACTTCAAAAGCATGACTCTGCGCTGACACACTTTCATTATTTTTATACTCAGGGTAGTGAGAGTTCCATTGCACCTTTGCTCTCCACCCAAATAATAAGAATAATTTGTTCCCCTCATTGAAATGCAATTTTTCAGATATAGACTTATTGGAAAGGATGGGGAAAATTTTTAAAGTGGAAAAATAAACAAAAAATTACCACTATAGCAAAGGTTATAAAAACACACCAGCTCCCCCATATTGCATGGGGAGCTAAAAGTCTGCATCTCCCAATTGGGCTTCAACACAATTGGTGGGTCTAAAGGAATTCTGCTCTGTAAGTATTTCCAGATAAGGAATATTTCCAGAAGAGCTTATTTTCATTTTTAAGACCTGGAGTGAGCTGACTAGACATTTTACATTTTGGGCAGTCTAAGGTACAGTAGAATACACTTCAATTGTCCCAGTTTGACAGGAACAGTCCAGATTAATCTTCTGGCATCTGACTTTTTCACCTGCTTTTAAAATGTCTCAGGTTTTTTTTTCTTTTTCTTCCCATTTCCCCCAGTTTTTTGTCAGCTTACTTTAATTGCTGCAAACAGAGTTCAAAGTGCAAAAATAGTTTACGCTCCATTAATTAGCAGGAGGGAGAGGAGAGGAGGGGGCAGAATCTTGCCCTTCTAAACAGTCACAGGCAACAGCAAACTGCTGTGGACTCTCCTAGCTTATGTGTTCTTATCTCTGATAACTTTTGCCATCCTGACCACATTCTGCTATTGCAGTCGTGAATAGGGATGTGATATGGATGAGTAAACCTCATGATTGCTACAGAGTCATTATTGTGACATTATCACTAGCTTTGCAACTCCTCCCCCACCTACTTTACTGGCCATCAGTTGCATAGCAAGAAGCAGGTCCATTCTTTCTGTGACTGGAACATGGGTGAATGACATTTCCATCAGGTTGCGGGGGGGGGGGGGGACAGACCAGGAGAATATTGACCGTAGGATTTTACTAAAGCCTTTAGAATCTAACTAATTTTATACAAAGCTGCATGTGTGCATTGTCTTCAACAGCTTTTAACTGGTTTAAAATTGTTGTAACTGGTTTAAAATTGTTTTAACTTGTTATGTTGTTTAATATGTTTCTAGTAGTCTCAATTATCTTTAATTGTTTTAAATCAGCAAAATTGATTGTATTGTATTCTGCCCTTAGATCTAGAGCAAGATATTTTGATAAATATCAATAATTCATTTAAAATCTGGGAGGTCTAAAGTTTCTTGGGCAGACCATAGTTTTGCTAATGATGAGGAAGGGTTAATAGAAAGTTTGTCTTCACACACTGTTGATTTTATTGAAACCTATAGCTGCCTCTTCAAGGTAGTTTTAAAAAAAGTTAAAACAGAAAAAAACCCTTTCTTTGTCCAAGCCTCCTTCATATAATTAATGTTAGCAATAGGAATGAATTTGTCATTTCTATAAATATATTGTAGGAAGACAATTCTGGGATCCTTTTTCATCATGTTGAGGTTTTGTTACCCAGAGGTACTGTATGATGCCTAAACTGGTTTATGTGCTTTGGGCAGATTTCCCAAAGATTCATTAGTCCATCAGCCTTGTCTAAAGAATTACCCTTGTAGGACTAGGAAGGTTCCCTCTTGCATCAGAACGAGAAACATAGGTGTCTCTAAAAGAGCTTGGGAAGATTAAATAGGGGAAAGTTAGTGCTGGCCATTAAGAATGGAGAAGCCTAGTGAAAATTAGTGTCCTTAGAACCAATGTGATAGACTATGACCCTGGAGACCAGGGTTTGGTTCCTTCCTTGGCCATTGAAATCCACTGGGTCACCTTGGGTGTATCACACACTCTCAGTCCCAGAAAACCCCATAATAGGTTTGCCTTAGGGTCACCATAGAATCATAGAATCATAGAAATGTAGAGTTGGAAGAGACCACACGGGCCATGCAGTCCAACCCCCTGCCATGCAGGAACACCCTCAAAGCACTCCCGAGAGATGGCCATCCAGCCTCTGCTTAAAAACCTCCAAAGAAGGAGACTCCACCACACTCTGAGGCAGCATATTCCACTGCCGGACAGCCCTGACTGTCAGGAAGTTCTTCCTGAGGTTCAGGTGGAATCTCCTTTCCTGCAGCTTGAATCCATTGCTCCTTGTCCTGGTCTCTGGAGCAGCAGAAAACAAGCCCTCTCCTTCCTCTACATGGCATCCCTTCAAATATTTAAACATAGCTGTCATGTCCCCTCTTAACCTTCTCTTCTGCAGACTAAACATACCCAGCTCTCTAAGTCTATCCTCATAGGCCTCTCACCATTTTGGTTGCCCTCCTCTGGACCTGCTCCAGCCTGACCATGTCCTTCTTGAATTGGGGTGCCCAGAACTGGACACAGTATTCAAGATGAGGTCTAACCAAAGCAGAGTAGAGTGGTACCAGTACCTCCCTCGATCTAGATACCATACTCCTATTGATGCAGCCGAGAATTGCATTGGCTTTCTTGGCTGCCGCATCACACTGCTGACTCATGTTCAGCTTGTGGTCTATTAAAACTCCTAGATCCCTTTCACACGTACTGCTATCCAGACACGTGTCCCCCATCCTATATTTCTGTATTCCATTTTTTCCACCTAAGTGTAGGACCTTACACTTCTCTTTGTTGAATTTCATTTTGTTAGCTTTGGCCCAGCTCTCCAATCTATCCAGGTCATTTTGAATTTTGATCCTGTCCTCTGGCATATTAGCAACCCCTCCCAATTTGGTGTCATCTGCAAATTTGATGAGCATGCCCTCTATTCCTTCATCCAAGTCGTTGATGAAGATATTGAACAGCACTGGGCCCAGGACAGAACCCTGTGGCACCCCGCTAGTCACTTCTCTCCAGGAGGAAAAGCAGCCATTCGTGATCACCCTTTGGGTTCAGTCGGTCAACCAATTACAAATCCAACTAACAGTAGCCCTGTCCAGCCCGCATTTTACTAGCTTCTTTGCAAGAATGTCATGTGGAACTTTGTCAAAGGCCTTACTGAAATCGAGATATGCTACATCCACAGCATTCCCTTCATCTATCAAGCTTGTAACTCTATCATAAAAAGAGATAAGATTAGTCTGGCATGACTTATTTTTGAGAAATCCATGTTGACTTCTCGTGATTACTGCGTTGCTTTCTAAGTGATTAGAAACTGACTGCTTAATGATCTGCTCCAGAATCTTTCCGGGTACTGATGTCAGGCTGACTGGGCGATAATTATTTGAGTCCTCTTTTTTTCCCTTCTCGAAGATGGGGACAGCATTTGCCCTCTTCCAGTCTGCTGGAACTTCTCCTGTCCTCCAAGATTTCTCAAAGATTATAGCAAGCGGTTCCGAAATGACCTCTGCCAGTTCTTTTAATATCCTAGGACGCAATTCATCTGGCCCTGGAGACTTGAATTCATCCAGTGTGGCCAGGTATTCCTGTACCACCTCTTTACCTATTATGTGCCATAAGTCCGACCATAAGTCGGAAACAACAACCACAACCAGAGGAATAGCTGGAGGCCAGTTCTGAGTGGTTTTACTTTGAATTTCCCATCTTTGTACACTTACTGTTTATGGTTCATCTAATCATTCTTTGGTCTGTAGTTCTTTTCAACTTTCCATGCATGACAGAAGATTGGTCTCAAAACAAAACAAAATAGAAACACAGTGCAATCTTCACTCATTTAGACAATTTTAGAGACGATTCTTCCTAAAATGTAGAATAATGTGGCTTATCCCATTACCTGGTAGTAAACTACTTTAAATGTAATAAATTCTTCTTATAATAAATTTATAGGGTTGCACTAATAATAGCCCTGTTTGGGTCTGTGGCTTGAGGTATCCTTACTTGATATCCTGAGCAATCTCTCATTTAAGCCCATCACACCATTAATCTTTTCAAATGGAAACACTTGTTCCAAATCTTTGCAAAGTATTTTACATCCTCCACACAGGAATGATGATAAAAGGTGTAGTCACAGGGATTTTTTTCTTCTCAAAGTATAATCTAGCTTTACTGTCTCTGTGACTATTAATTCATGACTCAGAAAGCCATAGCAAGTTTTGATAAGTATTATACTCAATATGTTTGAATGATTCATTAACTTTGTGTGAGCCAATTCTTCATCTGTTCAAAGAAGGCTTTTGAAGCCATGGGGCTAGGCAAGACGTTTCGCCACTTGAAACATTCTACCCCCATCCACAGTCTACATCCAGAAGTGACCTGAACTGGTAGCTGAATTTTACTTGGACACAGATGATTTGAAGAGTGTCTTCCACCAGACCTGATGGCAACAAGCAGGTTTTGTGAGCAGAGCTTCAGGACAGACCATATGCAGTACAAAGGTATGCCATTCAATGAGATTAGTCACAGGGTTCAGGAGAAAGGGCTATAGAGTTGCCCCCAATGTCCCCCAGCATTTGCCTTGTGAGATTGTTGCCCTCATGCTTCCTAATGATAGCATCAGCTGAAAGATATGATCGGCTAAGACAAAAGGATAACTTGAATGTTCTAGAAATGTGAACATCTCTATCTTGATTACATTGCTTTCCCCTAAATTCCACCTCTCTGGGGTTTATGCTGCCACCAATATCTTTAAAAAGATCCAGCTCTCAATGTCAAGTTGCATAATGTAATAGGAAATTTAGTTGGTCCTGTCTGTGTATTTAACAATCAGTTTTAATAATCAGTTTTACTGATTATTTGAATTTAAAAATAGGTTGGTTGATAATGCCCATAATCCCACATTCCATACAAAATAAACCAAAAGGAACAACTGCCCAAGAAAACAAAACACCAACATTTGCTGGTCCATTCAGAACCAGCACAAAAACCTTTTGGAGGCCGGTCTAAGGGCCTTTCTGCACTACACTATTATGGTGTTCTTATTCCACTTCCAACATTCTGTGGAATTCTGGGGTTTGTAGTTTCCTGAGATCAAAGATCTCCCTGGGTGAGAATCCTAAATGCTCCTCCCTAAACTGCAAACCTCAGGACTCCATAGGATGTTGAAAGTGGAATAATAGCACTATAACCATGTAGGGCAGAAAGGCCCTAAGTCTAATTGTCATGATTGGTCAGAATCAGTCCATAAATATGCATTCTACAATAAAAATTTTTGAAATGTTTGTTTGGAACCCGAAACAGCTTGGATCCAAAATCTTAGTACTGCATTTTATTTTGATCCCATTAGATAAGGCACTAAGTTCAGTGACTCTGTGATCAAGCATATGGATTTGTACGGCATAACAGAGAGATACACAGACAAATAGACCATTCAGATTACAATACAGTTTAAGGATGGACAACTGTGGAAAGTTAAAGGGCTGCGTTAGCTCTCCAGGAGAACTTGGAGGACCAAACCCCGCCCCCACTGATGCAAAACAAAAACAAAAACTTTGTTTGCTCCAACTTTTTTGCCCCCAAATGCCCCAAACGCCCTCTAGGGGACACTGAGGATATATCTACCATGTTATTGGCCCTTCTGGGGCCATTTTAGACCTAGGAGAAGCCTTTTTCACACTTCTTGTTCATTTCCTGTTTCTTAAAAATGCTTCTTCTAGGCTTAAACTGGCCTAGGGACATAAAATGTGGTGGGAAAGCCCCCCCCCGAGAACATTTGGGGGCATGTAGAAAGTTCCCTCGGGGGGGGGGAATAGGGGGATTCCAAATGTGATGGAAATGCCCTCCCTACCCCCTAGAGTTCATTTTTGGGCAATTTTTTTTTAAAGCAAAAACGTTTTGGAAAAGAATGGCCCCAAGGGGGTTTAGGGGCACAAAAACAGCCCTGGGACCTTTGACTGTACTTTTTCAATGCCTGGTGTAGTTGTTGTGCCTGCACAGATCATGTCTTCCTAAAGCAGCCAACAAAATAGCCATTTGTGGCCAGTGAACCGTTTCGTGTGTTCTGAATATTGACTATCCTCAGATCATATTTATTCAAGATCTTTCACTCTGCCATGATGGACTGCTGATGAATAACGCATCCAGTGTAGCCAGCACAGTTACAATGCCCATGGAAATTATACGAAGCACTGCAGCCTACGGTGTGTTTCCATTGCGTTCCTTCATCTTCATTTAAGTGGTGTATTGGTAGTACACAGTCACAGTTGCCTGGTTTGAGTTTGACTTTAATTCACTGATATTTCTCTCTCTCTCTCTCTCATACATACAAACACACATTTCCCTACCCCCACCCCCATTGTGTGAAAACCTGCATGGCATAAGAATGTTAAGCCTCATTTTTCAAGTAGGAAATGTTGCCTATTGTTTTTGTGTTCCTGCAAAAAGGAACAAGAACCATTCTTCCAAATTCAAATATCAATCTCTTGTTTTATAGACCTCCCCATCACTCTATTCTCAAACAACAACAGAGGCCAAACACATTCTATTCTATAGATTCCAATTCTAGTAGTTCCCAGTTTGTAGCAATAACGTGGGTAGCAGTGTCATTTGTAGCAGCTGTTCTTGCCTGAAGTGATCTAGTATTGTTGGTTGATTCCTGACTGTGTTGCCGCTTTGCCCCTCATTCTCTTTCCTGTCTGCTGCTGTTCGGAAATCTCTCTCCCCTGCACACGCACACCATGGTTGTTATTTTTCTCTCACTTTTCTATTTTGGAATATTTTTGCGTTTGGGAAGTCTGTGATTTATTAATTGTTTTACTTGGCTTTATGACTGGTAAGCTGTGTTGGGTCCATCTTTGATAGAGAAAAAAAAAAGAAGATAAATAATTAAAAATAAGTCCCTTCTTTTAAAGAAATGAGATGTTGTAGTGCTCACAACCGTGTCATCATAGTTCTCTTGCAGTCTTCATGATTATCCTACTTATTTAATTTAAGTGTTCTGCAAAGCAACTTTTTTTTTTTTTGGTTTTCAGTAGAAATATAAGCTTGATTGATATCTTGGCCCTTTATGCACCCAGCCCGCAACCCACAATGGCGACAGGATTGTGATGGGATTGTGATGATGGTTCTTCAGGACGTTGCCATGACTCCACTGCGATCCTGTGGCCACCCATCACAATCGCAGAATAAATCATTGACAGGTTTCCTCCATCCATGAACCACGATTGTGCAGTCCTCCCGCCTCCCTCCCATGCTCACCTGTCATGCAGAATGTCAGGAAGTGCAATGGCTGCACTTCCTTCCCTAGCTCAGCCTGGGAAGAGAGGGGCAGAGCCATCGGGCTTCCTCCTGTCCAGCAGGCAATCCGTCCAGAGGGGAGTGCTTCTGTCGCACTCCCCTCCCAGGAGAGGCTTTTTACAGATCCCTACACAATGGATTAGGAAAAAAGTAAGCTATTTTAAATTGTATTTATTTTAAATCATTCTAGACTGTACATCTCCTGGAGTATTCTATTTAAAAGGCAGCTAATACATTTAGCGGATAAGTAATGAGCACGTAAAAACCAATACCTGAGCTGTATAGAAAATGCAATCAGAAAAATACTTATGTTTTTATCCCACTTTCCTTCAAGGAGCTTAGTGTGACATACAGCATTCTCAGACGCAACAAACTCACCAGTGTACACTCTGAGTACAAGTAGCCAAATAAGAAGACTTTAGGGACGCTTTGTTCTTCTTATCTGGATACAGCATTCTCAGCCATTTTATCCTCACAACAATCCTGTGAATAGCTTAGGCTGAGAAATAGTTATGGCACCAAGTAGTTGTATATCTCTTTCCCAGGTTCCCTATAAACAAACACTGCAAATACAAGCACAATGAGGCAAACCAGTAGTTCTTAACCTTTTCTTTATCAGGGATCCCCTGTAAATATAATTGGCTGCCAGGGACCCCCAAGACTTAACTCAAGATTTAAATATATCTCAGATTTAAATATTCAAATATTTATTTATTTATTTATTTATTTATTAAAGGTTTCTGGAGACTAGGATTCAAATCCCCACTCAGACACTGGGTGACCTTGGGCAAGTCCCAATTCCTGCTGCAGCTGTTGGTATCTAGCAGCAGGGCTTTGTGGGCCCCCTATGAGGGCTCCACAGACCCCCAGGGGTCCCTGGACCCCAGGTTAAGGACCATTGATGCAAACAATTTGCAAACTAAAATTTGATTTTTTTTTTTAAAAAAAGACAACAGTTTAGTTCATAACAACATGTTATATACTAAACTGAACCCCTATTCAAAGTCCCAAAAGTTCCATACATCCATTAAGGTTCCTAGTGCAAGACTTGATAAGGACTCTTCTGCATACGCTGCCCAGCACTACCTCAGCCTTGAATACAAACCTTAAAGTCGTAAATAAAAATACAGAATAGCCACAGATACAGAGTAGAAATTTCACTATAAGAAAACTACCCATATATATACTCCTGAATATATAACTAAAAATCCTACTGCTTATTTGTGGGGACAAGTGCCTAATTTTTATCCCCAGTGATTACTGCTCCTTTCTTCTCCAGCTCTTCCTCTCTTTCTGAACTGAACCAGTAAGCATAGCCACTTCTTTTAGGTATCCTCACCCCCTGGACCAACCCAATAGCTCATAGGAATTACAAAGACATCCAACGAGAGTTTCATGCTTGGACTGGGATGTAGTTTCCCCAGTACTAGTCCAATACGCTAACCATTATAGCTTTCAGACAGTGTCAATTTCTGTAACGCCAACATTTCTCTTAACCAGAGTAAAGCAAGCTGTCACACACAATATCTACAAACTAGGAGTATTGCCAAAGTCAAGGGAAATCTGCATCTACAGAAAACAGTTCCTTTTTTCAAGTATATCTAGTGACCTCATGAGATGTTACTTTAGAAGTCACTCAAAGGCATTTCAGTCAAACTTCAAAGTGAGCGAAGACGGAATGTAGATGTTGTCCCAGCTGGGAGTCAGGAAAGAGGAACTATACAAGGGTGCTCCAGAAATTTTCGGCAGGATCTTCTCTGCCAGGAACATGCATTTAAACAGAATAATGATCAAAGCCTGAGTTGTAAGTAGCTTCCCATAAATATTCCAGAGAAACAATTTTCTCAGTCTTAAATCTTAACCTTTGCCTACAGCAGGCTTGGCATTACAACACAACATCTGTTCTTTGGTCAAGAGAGATACCAAAGTTAATATATGGGACAGCCTATATAATCATGTTAATAAAGTTTATTTTCTTGGTGTGTCATGTTGCTCAAGAGATCTGCCTAGGCTTTTCACAAAACTGTCATCATAAAAATAAATCCAGTAATCAAATCAAATCAAATCAAATCTGATTTATAGTGATCCCATCCTAGGGTTTTCTTGGCAAAATTTATTCAGAGGAGGGTTGCCATTTCCTTCCTCTTAGGCTGGGAGAGTGTGACTTGCCCAAGGCCAACCATTGGTTTACCATGGCAGAGCAGATATCTCAGCTGTGGTCTAATGGAGTTGTAGTCCATCAGTGAAACCATTACATCATGAGGTGTCCTTAAGGCAATATATTCCCTAAATTATATTTTCTGGAAGTTGGCATGTGGACCTACAGTAGGACTGAGGAATCTCTGTATGACACACGTTTATTCCCTGGTGAAATGTGCTGTTATCCTCACATTATCCTTACCTCACAGAGGGAATGCTGCCTAGGTAAAATAGCTTCCAATTATATCTTTAGAGAGGGATGGTGGAGAACGACTGGAAGGAGAGTCATGTAAAGGTCCTGAAACTCCAGGGTTTCTCCATCTACTAAAATTAAGAACAGTGTGGGGAAGGAAGAATAAAAATACCTTACTAGGTCAGTCCAAAGGTCAATCTAGCGTTCCATCTTTGTTCCTCACAACACCAGTGGAAAGCTCACAAACATGACATCAGTACTACTGTACTTTCTCCCTTAAATTCTCCAGGAACTGGTACAGAGCCGTACATATTTTGTAATTAATAGTACCTGTAGTCAATTTCATTTCTATCTTAACAGAACAGATGTAGTTAACTCCTGCGTTGATCAATAGTAAAAAATAAAATAAAAAAACCCTTCCCTATGGTTGAATTGCTATGTCTGAATACAACCAGGAACCTGTTTGTAAAAAATGGTGTATTATGCAACTTTCTATTGTATCAGGAAGATATTTTCACAAACAAACAAGAAGCAACCTCATAATGTTCTTGATGGTCACATGACACCACACCAAAGATTGAGAAATTTACTTTTATAGAATAATAGCTCCCAGAATACCACACCTGAGTGTAGCCAATATCCATGTTAGCTGTGGGGATTCTCTGAGTTGTAGTCCAAAAATGAATGTTTCTAAGTAGTGTATCTCACTATTGAGGTCTCCAGACAGGGTAAATATTGCTGTTGGCTGTAGTATCTGTTGTGCAGCTCTGTTTTTCCCCCCCCCTCAAAATAACCAGAAAATTCAAGTGGCAATTTCCAGCATTTTATTCCAGCAACATTTTATTCCCAGTCCAAGGGTGTTTTTTAAAAAATTCCAAATACATTATAGAAAATACACAAACAAAAACAAAACAAAACAAAACCCCAGAGGGCTTGCATGGTTCAGTTGTGATTAATGCTGGGTTTCTTGGCCATTCTTCCTCCTCACTGGATGGAAGGAGGGAGCAGAGACCTCCCTGATACCATGCTAAGATTTTTAGAACACTGATCCTTTAAAAAGAAAACATGCCCATACAGGGCTTACAAAATCTAGAACCAATTGCAAGCAAAGGCATGGAAAAGATTTGTAAGGTGGTTTGCCAAATAGCCTACAGTGTCATTAGATCTGAATGATTACTGGCCAGTTGCTTATAGTGTCTTATAGCTTCTGTCTAACTTCATGGTATTCTGCTGGCCTCTACAGGGGTTGTGTGAGATACTTTTACGGATACAAAGCCAGTGTCAGGAGGCACCAATCTATAGGAAGGGAGACTCTCTGTTGCTGAAATTCTCACTTCTTTGTGCTAATCTAGAAGAGCCCCATCCCAGCTCTTAAAACTAGTCCTTGCATGCAGAATATACAAACCATAAAATATGGGAATGCCTCTTAGATTTGCATATCCTTCTTTTCTGTGCTGACTGCTTTCAATGTAAATTGCCTGGGTTCATGAATGCCACTTAGCCAGCCTGCCCACTTAAAACATTTGAAGCTAATTAAGGACTAAATACTTTCCACTACAGCACCAAAAGTATCCTTTGGTTACAAATATCAAACTATCATAATAGGACACTGTTCTAAAAAAGACAGCCAAAGAAGTAACATTTGGTAAACAAGATAGGTTTATTGTTTAAATGAAAATATAATCTGAGACTTTTTTAAATTGCTTGGTATGAGTCACAGATACAATTTTTCTGATCCATGGAAAATTAAAAAGAAAAAATCAAACATTTTGTTTACTGCCTTATATTTTGGGAACATTTTTACTCAACGGCTACATTTCTTCTTATTTGCTTAGAGACTGATGTGAAATACATTTTCAACAACTGCCATTTGTACTCAACAATGGACCCTTTCAAGAAAAAGCAACCACTTATCACAGTAAATTTTAGAAGTGAAAAAATCTGCCGCTTATCAGGCCTTCTCATTCCTCTTACAAAGAAATGAAAAACGGGAATGCAGCTATCACTTCATTTGCTTCAGCGAGTTACTCTTAAACTTATTAGCGTTGCACATCTCACCTTGGCAACAAATGGCCACTGGCCTGGTATTCATTCTTCCTCTTATTTCATAACAGTTTGATCTGAGAAGATTTAGGCTGCTGGTATCACACACAGCTGACTTGTCTAAATAACTAGCCTCCATTCAAGGTGCAAGCAGACATGGATGAAAAGGGAAGCTCAAGGAAGAAGGAGAAGAGATCATTTGTGGATAATTTGTATTTGAGATACAGCTATCAAAAGGCAGCTCATTTTCAAGAAAAGGGAACAGTAAGTATTGAGATATCCGGAACTGGGAATTAGAAGTTCTCCCACTCTCTTGGAAAAGCAAGAGGGGGCAAAAAAATAGCTCCTAACCAAGCATAGTCTCAAAAACTGCTCCTTAAGAAGATGATTCAATCTAGATTGCCAGTTCAGGAGTAATCCAGGCCTTGAGATTTCAGGATCTAGAACCACACCCTTTAAGCTGTTCTATTTGGGAAGGTCAGTCATGACTAATTTAGCTATGATATATATGATATCATTGCTATTCTCCTATCTCTTGGTCCAGTCCCTAAAACCCACTTTAAAATCCAGCCAGCTTCACTAAGTGACAGAATTCTGTGATGCTGGACAACAGGGTGCTACAGGATGACATGACCAGCCCTTTCCCACTAGCAAGTGATAGAGTTGTGACAGGACCCTGGAGGGCTCCCTGCTTCTGCTCTTCACACCAACAACCACTAGTCATGTTATCCTGCAGCACTCCCTCACCATTGCCACATAACTCCTCTCCCAAGGCAAGTTGCTGGATTTTAAGGGGCGTTTACAATCATAGCAATGGTTCCACATTCATAAAGATGAATAGGAACAGTTAACACAGTCATAAGTCTAACTTACAATATTCTAACACAAACCAGCATGGTATAGTGGTTTGAGTGCTGGGCTGTGACTCTGGAGACCAGGATCTGAATCTCTGTTTGACCATGGAAACTTACTGGGTTACCTTGGGCAAGTCATAGGCCCTTTCAGCAACTTACTTTCTTGTGTTGTCCTCCGGTTGCAGTCCCAGCAACACTTCTGCTGGGAAGGGAGTGCAATGGAACTCCTCTTCCTTCCACAGTGCAACGGGGCATTTTCCCATGCTGCACTGGGAGCAGGAAGCACCTCCATCGTGCTTCTGAGCTTTCCACAGGGCAGGTAAGTGCAAGATCATTGTGCGATCAGGAGTCATTGACAGGAGAAGGATGGGACCATGATGATGTCTTGCAGAAGTGTCATCCTAGTTCTACTTCACTCCCATCCCCATGCCAGGATGAGAGCCTCCTGCAGAAAGGGCCACACTCTCTCAGCCTTAGAGGAAGGAGCAAGACCAACTCTCACTGAACAAATCTTGCTAAGAAAATCCTGTAATAGGTTTGCTTTAGGGTCACTGTAAGCCCAAAATGACTTGAAGGCACACAACAGCTAACAGGATGTCAGCCAAGTATTCAGTATCTGTGTGAAAACTGCTCAGCATAGTTCATGTGGATTCCAGCCCTGACCACAAATATATCCTTCTTTACTGTTCTCAGCAATGATAACGAATTCTCTACACCAGAAAATTTATACTTGTTGAAATGCATACACAAATTGTGACCTTCATTTAAAGATCCACTAAAATACATGCTTATTTCACACCCTTTATAGGCCATCATTATAAATCCTGGCCAGTGGCTAATGCCTTAGTGACAGCAGTGAAATGATGAAAGCACATTCTCAGGGTATACACTTCAAGGCTCTCTTCTATAACAGAGGCTTTTTTAAAAAATGAAGACATGAATCCTCTGTGTTACTACAGCCTGCTGAAAATGACATCATTGAAGGCATTTGCTTTAAGTCATTGCCCTAAAATGGTAATAAGAAAAACAGCTACGTGCTTAGAGGTACTATGCCATGATATAATATTTCTGTTTCCATCAGCTTGGCAAATTCTCTTGATGAATTTCTCCCCCACCCCCACGCTTAATATAATGTAAATAAGTGCCTGAATGAACTGTCATCGCTAAAACTGAAAACTGATACTTTATTAATGGAGACTTCCTAATACCTATATACAGGGAAAAACACATTCAAACTGAACAAAAGATAATACTCATATTGTGTTTTTTGAACCATAAGCAGCTTATATAATCTTATTATAAACTGTAGTGTACATTTCACAGACTACCTGACACAATCAACACTCTTGACTATGCATTTGAACTGTACTATCAAAGCGGGGAAGAAAACTTTACTATATTTGGTATTGGGTCAAATAAAGGTCATGGAAAGATGTTTCTGTGTTTAAGATATATTATTTATTAAATTTTAGTCTTGTAGGGGTGTAATTAATAATTAACTATCAAGCCCAACATTCCTGATTATTTATTTTTAACATATTGGCCAATCAAGGTAGCATTACATCATGTCACAGAATCTAAGAAGTTCACATTTCCCAGAGTAGGAAATGTTGCCCTTTACTACAATGTACAGTCAGTCCTCCATATCTGTGGGTTTAACCTTCATGGATTTGATTATTTGTGAGTTTCTCAAATCCCTACCCCCCAAATGCTTCTTTTCTGGGAGGACCTTTCCTCTCAGTGGCTCCGGTCAGGCTGCGCAGCTGTTTAAAACCCTGCCTCTGGTCCTCCTCCTTCTCTTCCTCCACTGACTGCTGCCTGGGCAGCTAATGCTGGCTTGCAGCCTGATATCTCAGCACCCCAAACCCTCTCCCAATGCCCTCCACAACCCAAGGATGGAGATGGGCAAGAGAGAGGAAGTTTAGGGCCACTATGCTGACCCACACCGTTTCCCTCTCCTTGTCCTGATCTTGTATGGCCCTTCGGTGCCTGATCTCTCACCATTCCTTGGTCCTCTTCCCACAGATACCAGTACACTCTTGGATATTTGCATTTTTTCCATTTTTGCAGGGGTCTTGTGCCCCCAACCCTAGCAAATGTGGAGGGCCAACGGTACTGAGACCCAATACTAAAACATGTGATAATCAGAAGTACTTCCTAGTAGTGATTCCTGTTCCAATCTGTGAAATGTATTCCAGTACCCTTTTTTACATATAACAACATATCAGCATTTAGGTTAATGGGACTTCCCCTTAATTAACCTGACAAGATTCTATTTTAGATAACAATGATTACAATGATATTTTCCCCTTAATTTCTAAATATTGCTTATTAATTATGTTGGAACATTTTAAATGTTTTAAACTCAAAGACATGAAGGACAAACCTAACCTTCATGCAGATCAGCCACAAGAGTTACTGAGCAGATTCACTGGAAGACTACAGCTTTATTAAAAACAGAATTGTTAAACATACAGAGGCTTCAGCCTTGGCAAGGAAAAATCTGGTTGCTGACTAGACTAAGCTTTTCAAAATATTTTTGAGTATGAAATAAATCGGATTGAGTAGACAATGGAAGTTTTCATTAACAGAACATGTTTAATATTGCTGATGCAAACTCATCTACAGACCCTTCCTCTAGAATGGAGTAAGCAACATCTGGGGGTTGGAGGGGGCTCAGAACCCATTCGAAGCTGCTCACCTCCTCTGTCACTGCTGCTTCCACAGAAAGCAGAGCAAAGGCTGTTTCTGCACAACAGGGCTATGTTGCTTCTGGGACAGGATGGCAGTGATGGGCAGGTTGTGCTTCCACATAACATCATTGCTGGCCCACTGCCATCCCGTCCCCAAGTATCACGGTCGTGCAGTTTTCATAAAACAGAAAAGATCCGTTTTGCACCTGCGATTGCACAGTGCTTCTGTTGCTCCTAGCCATGCGGAAGCCGTGGAAGCACAATGGTGACGCTTCCTTCTGTAGTGCAGCAATGGAAAGTGTCCAGCTGCGCTGCAGAAGGAAGAGGTGGTACCATTGTGCTCCCTTCCACATGGAGTGAGCAGATGTGGAGGGGAGTGTTGATGATGCATTTCTTTCTGGACCCAAGATTGCAGCACAATGATGTGGAAAAGCATCGCTGTGCAGAAATGGCCAAAGATATGATTCTGACTGCATTATGTGAGGATAACTCTTCTGGGTAGCATGATACATCCTTCTCTACTCCTTGTTTCCCAGAAGGATTGCTAGGATTGTAGTTGCAATGGAAAATTGGATGGCATCAACATCAGGGGTCATATGTTCCTTGCCCTTGATGTAGAGAAACAGTTTATACACATGCAACAGCATACCATGGTCTAAATCCCAACTAGAATAGTCCCATTGAATCAGTGGGATTCACCTAAAGTTGACTTACTATTCAGCAGTTGCTTTCGTGCCTGTACTTTTGTTGGGATGAGCAACTTGAATTTAGGCCGTTTATGTTGCGTGCTGACTCGGGCTGCCAGATCTTAATATCCCAGGAATGACCCCTTGTGATGTTAAAGGGCACAGGCTCTGCTGATATTACAAAGATGATGTTAGAAAGGGCAGCCCTCTGTGATGTCATTAAGTGTGAAACACAGTTGCACAGATTATGGCCATTTCTGCACAATGGTGCTGTCTTGGGATGGGAACGTGTTGCCGCCAGTCTGTGAGTTGTGCTTTTGCATGACATTGTTGCAGTCCTGCTGCCCATGTGTTCCCAGCTGTCACAATCCTGGGGTATACCATTACCAGAAAAAATGTGGGAATGGTCCCAAATTGTGCAATGCTCCTGTTGCTGGCAGCCATGCAGAAAGGAAGGAAGGGTGATCTAGGTATTTCCTTCCCCAGTGCAGCATGGGAAGTGGCCAACTGAACTGCAGAAGGAAGGACCATGTTGCTTGCACTACCCTTCCACAGGCAGCTGACTGGGAATGTTCAGGTCACACTCCCATCCTGGCAGTGGCACTGCCGGGATTGCAATGGGACAATGATGGAAATGGTAAGGTGTGGAAAGGGCCTGTGTCATTCAAATAACTCCTCCTAAGTCTAACAAATAAGAAAGCGCGCGCGCGCGCACACACACACACACGCCATTTCCAAGGCAGTAGTCTTGCTCTGAGATTCTGTCTCCTCATTCTGAGCACTGGAGAAGAGGGCCAAGCCCTGATACTTGGGAACCCTACTGATCACACATTAATGGCAATGATACATTATATATGTGTTATACTGTTTAGGAGCTTTCCCTTTTTTTATTCAGATAAATATGCTTGCCCTACTCTGGATTCAAACCCACCATGTGCTGCTTGAAAATACTGAAATTTTCCTCACAAATTGTTTTTCCCACATCATCACCAGCATTGAGGGTAGCTTAAAAAAGTAATAAAAAGTCTGCACCTGGTTTCTTGGTAAAGGAAAAAAGGGAAGAGATTCCAAACTGAATGTTATGTATTTCACATATGCAATTCAGCACTAAGTAGGAGGCTGGTATTGGATTTATAGGCAGGAAGAGGTCCTCCAAAACATTTGGGAAACATTATAGCAGAACTAGATAGTCAAACATGCTGAACCCTTGGTCAATGGAAAAAGACGTATCTATGCATTCTTCCACTCATACCTTTTCTTTGGATAATCACAGTACTTAGTAGACCATGGTGATGGGTGTCTGTTCTTAAAATCTTGGGCCTCCTCCCACCCTAGAAAACAACACTGAATGTATCCTGAAATATCATTTGCCTATGTTTCTATTCATACATTTCTTTTGATAATTACAATATATCTGAGACCATAGTGGAAGGGGTCTGTTCTTCAAATCTTGGGCCTCCTTCTACCCTAGAAAACAGCACTGCATATATCCTGAAATATCATTTGTTCATCTCCTTGAATTGCACATACGTTATTTTTAAAAAATGCCTCTTGCATTTTTTATAGGTAACGATAGCTGGTATCCTGTTAGACAATTATGATGTCATAAGCTAGACTTACAACCTCATAACAGTTTTGTATTCATATTTATGATAATGTCATCATTGTCTTGACTGCAAATGGCTGGGTAGCCATACCAGGTGAAGGAGTCCTGTTGTGCTGGTGAGCAGGGTGCTGAAGGATTATGTGTCTTGCCCCGTCCCACTAGTGAACCATGGTGTAATGTGGAGTTGTGATAGGAGCCCACAGGGATTCCTTCTTCTGTTAGTTGCACTGGAGCTCACTGGTGGGAGGGGCTGGATCTGTGATCCTTCAGCACCCACTTGCCAGCTGCAGAACTCCTTCGCTTTGTATAGCTACCTAGCTCTTTAAGTCGATTTTAGTATGTGAGAACCCTTTCTCCTGGAAGATACATAGAACAGAGCACCCATGGGGAAAAAAAGCAGAAATGTAGCAAAAGAATAATAAGGACTAGACATTTGCTCACTCTTCCCTGGCTTATTGTAAAATTCTGCCAGTTGAACACATTTTCAGTCTTGACAATAAAGGCCCGCAAAGCAACAAGGCCTCATTAGGTGCCACAATGGGAGAAAGGTGGGATATTAATAAATATACTAGATTGGGGGATGGAGCACAGCTAGGACATTGAAGCTACATGTCTCATGCAGGATCTCAGCCAATACATATTAATTGATTCCCTGTCCTGGAACAATGGGTTTCCTCCACCCTGAAGAGATACATATTGCAAGGAGTTTGCACTCTTTGAGAAAACAAGCACAGGTCTCCAACTCAATTTTGTAGCTAGATTCACAAAGCCACACCCCTAGCACAACTGCAAGACAGTGTTCCAGAGCTGTGGCTTGGATGAACCTGTTTGGTAGGCCCTGGGCATCATGAATTATCTAATATAAACAGAGTTTCTTTGATGCTGAGTATAGGTGATGTTTCCAGCCATTAAGACTAGACTGTGGTTTGGCCACAACTCTGGATAGCTTGTGGCACAGTGAGATGAGGGCATCTGCCCAAAGGTCACGTGAAAACTACAGCAGAGCCAAGAACTTTTTTGATTTCTACCGTAAGACCTGTTTGGCAAAGTCTTTCTGCACTGCAAAATTGTAGTGAAAATTCTTCATCTTCATGACTTTTAAAGCATTCTTTCTGAAAACAAGCCTGAGAAACAAACTTACTGTTTAGTTACGTGTCCCAACGGTGGATTCATAGAAAGCAAATTCCAAAAGGGACCTGAACACAATTGAAAACTAATTAAAAAGGGTTAAATGACTATGCATAAGCTGCCATCTGTGATATTTTGCAAGCTATAATTATAACTAAGAACAAGAGCTGACTCTGTAAAGTTGATCCTTGAAGCTGTGCTTGTAGTGATAAGGTATGCTAAGATAGATAATTATGGTAACAGCTATAGCGTATTATAGTGGGTGGATGACTTGAGCAGAATGCTAATGAAACATGGAGCCATCCCTATCTCAGTGACTAATCCAAATACAGATGGGAAATTTTACTATCTGATGGCTTTTCTACATACACAGCTGGTGGCTGAAAGCAATATAGATTTGCCTTGGTAAGCAAGGCTCCTTAACCAGTTTGACAGACTTTTTAAATTTTGGTAAATTTTCTCCATTGACAACTGCATCAGTGCATTGTCTCTGCAGAAAGCATTTGAGATTAAACTGATTGGGAAGGATAGGACAGATTTATATCTGAATTTGTCAGTTCAAATACTGTGCCATTAAAATTTGCAGATATACATATGGGATGTAAGAGGCAATGTGGTTTGAATGCTGGATTAGTTCTCAAGGAGACTCAGTTTCAAATCTCCTTACCCTCAAGCATGGAAACCCACTAGGGACAAGTCACACTCAGCCTTAGAAGAAGGCCACAATAAATCTCTTCTAAATTACTCTTTCCACGAAAACCCTATAACAGGGTTGCTATAAGTCAAAGTTATCTTGAAGGCACATAACAACAACAAAGTATGGGTAATAATTTTCAAGCTATGATGTCATGTATGCTGAAAACCAATGCCAGAGATTCCTGTGGGGGCAACTGACACTGGTGCAGAATCAGAGCAAGGCATACGGGGCCACCGGGGTCACCAGTTCCAACTGTCTCTTAGAAAGTAGATTGGGTATCATGAGAGAATATTTCCTTCATTAGTCTCCACAATCATTTTAACCTCTCAGCTCAAAAAAGGGCACTCCTATGTCAGTCTTCTTTTGGAAGCATCTTAGACAGTTTTTGCAGGGCTGCCTGCCTTGTGCATAAGAATACTGCACGATTTCACTCAGTCTGCATTTTATGAGCCAATGTGATCTGTATTTCCTGTACTAATGTGAGAAGCTAGGAATCCTTCTAAGTTTCACACTTCTTTGAATTTTGTAATGCAATTCTTGGGGGAAAAAAAAAGAGTAAGTTGTAAACTTTGGAGTAAAGTCTGTTTTATTCTAGATTTGTGTGGGATTATTTTAAAAAAATCCAGATCAGATTTGGGATATAGGCAAGGAGATAAGCAGGAGGGAAAATATAATCCATTGTTGGATGGCCAACTTGGGTTATGAGTCTATGACTAAATGAATGCAAAACTGACCAGAAAAAGACTGATCTTCCCCTCCCTGTTTGTGAACTTCACATATTTGCTCCATGGAGGATCATGCAGTCTCCTTACCACTGTATCACATAAGCTCATGTATTTTAACTTGGAGGGTAAGCAGACAGACACACATCTTTGCTCAGTTTTGTAGTATGATGTTTGGTAATGCTGGAACATACCTTGTCAACTTTGCCAGAAACAGAGGCAGGACAGAAATGGATAGTAACAGTACCAGTACATTCTGTTTTGGGAGGTTTGGTTCTTATTGCAAGAGATCTTACAAATGAAAACAATTTCTGTGCTGTGTGAAGGGCAATGCTGGCTAAGGTTATGATCTCATATGAATCTGATCTCAGCCTGTGTGAAATGGATCCAGCCAGTTTAATTAAGAGCACTATAGTTATGACTTTTTCTTTCTTAAATGGGTGGAGGTCATTTCCAAGAACACATCTCAAATGAGTTGGGGGGAGAATATCCATATTTTACAGATGAAAATATTTCCTAAGCAGCCATTTATAAGTTTTTAAAAGTGCATATCCTCCCTTATAATTCAAAAAAGAACCCAAACACCCAATAGCAGTAAATGTGAAACAGTTATATCATTCTGTAAGGGTTTTCCCCCTTTGGTTTGCCCAAAATGTTTTATTTTATGTTACTGAGATCTCTGACACCAGATATGTGCTGACCAACAAATATTTAAGAAAGACAGCATTTTTCTTTCATGTGTATGTGTCATAAATCTATTACTCAAAGAACTGACAAAAGGACAAGAATTTCACAAGCGTTAAATATTTGTATAACTGTTAGGAACATAAAGAATGGTCTTCAGGATCAGGCCAGAGGTCTGTCTCATGCACCATCCAATTTCCTACAGTGGTCCAATGAGATGCCACTGGCAAACCCGTGGGCAGGACATGCATATAATAGTAACTTTCTCTTTGGCCCTTTTCGGACGGCATTTGCCATGTGAAAGGGCCCCTCGAGCATCGTGTGAATGTGAGGAGCAGTCCACACAATGCACTCACAATTGTGCGATGCTCTAGGGGCTGGCAGGCGCCGACAGCACACTTTTTCATTTTTGGCTGTGAGCCGAAAATGGTGCGAGATCACACATTGCTCCGGGGCCCCACACGCACTTGCCATGCGTGCAGAGCTCCAGAGCCATGGCACTCACAATTCTTGCCCCAGCACAGCTTGGGAAACTCCCAGGCTGCACTGCGGAAGGAAGGGGCAGGATTCTTGCGCTAGCAGGCTGCAGCTGCGGAGCTGAAGGAACCAGGACGTGAGAAGCTCTCACTAGAGGCTGCTCGTGCGATCCCCACACCCCAGCTCCACGAAAAAATGCATTGTGGAAAGGGCCTTTGTGTTCTCTGGAAGCTGGTATTCAGAAGTACACCACCTTTTGATACTGGAGGTAGCATAAAGCTATCAAAACTATCAGCCATCTTCCATGAATTTAACTCATCTCTTTTTAAATCTGTCTGAGGCCACCTTCATCACATCTTGTGTTGTAGCATTCTGCAATTTAAGCACTGCATAAAGAAGTACTTCTACTTGCCCAAAAATCTTCCAGTGTTCAGCATCTTTGCTACCAATTCACTTCCAGTCTAAATTCAAGGTGCTGACAATATCGTTTAAAACCCTAAGTAGATTGAGATCTTGATACCTGAAGAAGCTCTTCTCTTTCTATATGTCTGCCCAAGAACTGAGGCATGCAGAATGAGCCCTCCTCTGTGTCCCACTGACGGGGGCAATACAAAATGGGAGGACATGGGAAAGGGCCTGCTCGGGTGTGGCACCCAATTCTGGAATGCCTTCTGTTTGTAGGTCATAGTGGCATTAGTGGTTTCTTTCCAGCACCAAACCAAAATGCGGCTTTTTATTAAAGCCTTTGGGGATTAACTTATTTCAAAATGTATGTGCACATGGTTGTAGCTTTCAAAGTTGTTTTAACTTTTTTCATGTTTCATACATTTTTATTCTGTTTAAGCTATTTATGGTTTTAATCTGGAAGTGTTTTGAATTGTTTATATTGCATGTCACCCTGAAATCTCATGAATAAGGGCAGGATATAAATATTTTAGTAACTCCATCACTCAGTCTAAGGCCGTTTCTGCACTAGATGCCATTAGCGTGATATACTGTTACAATTCCAGCATTGCCACTTGCATGATGGTAGCAGATTAGGAATGCTGTTTTCTATACCCTCCTGCCTTCAGCTGATGAGTAGTGGTATTGCCACCGCTGTTCCTTCTGCACTGCAGCATCCTTGGCCACTCTCTGTCCCCACCTTTACCTCACCGCACTGCCCCTGATTGGCCAGGTTTTTTTTTTTCCTTTGGGAGCTGTACTAAAAAGGTCAGTACACTATTGCATTTTCATGCTATAATGCCTAAAAATGTGTTTAAAAAAAAAAATAAAAAGTTTAAACTCACAGGAGAACTTTAGAATAAACAAGGAAAGGTGATGGTTTTTGAAGTTACTACACCATGGGAGTCACTGAGGGAGGGACGAGCTGGGTGCACCCACCGCCTGCCCACTGCTGGATCCACGACAACAGGAAGCGCTATCAAGTGCTATAACAGTACCGCACTGAGCCAACTGACAAGACTGAAGAGCTGAAGGAGGGGCTTAACAGATTTTTTTTCCTCTGGTAATAGAATACAGTGGTTTTACGACACTTGGGGACAGGATAGCAGCTGGATGGCGATGACTTTGTGTGGTAGCATGACTCCTGACCTGAAAACAACCTGCTGCTATGGCGATATAGTGACATTGTGTGGAAATGGCCTTAGAGTCCCAGTTTTTAGTATTATGACAGAAAGAAATAAACCTCTTTCTCCCCACCATGCTTAATTTAAGAGACCTCCCATAGGGAGAGGTCCCTCCATTTATACCATAACCGTATCCATTTCAAATTTCTCTGTGGAGAGAGTTCTTCATGGTGTTTTTTGTGTTTGTCTACATTTGCAACATTTGGCCCACAGGCTGCATGGAGGCCCCAGAGATCAAGATATTTTGCCTCCAAATGTCTTCTTGCGGGTGTGAGAATATATTCACCACATTTTTCCCTAAAATTGCCATGGGCAATTTCCATGGGCAATTTCAGGATCAGGAGTGGACTTAAAAAAAAAAAAAGGAATTGAACGGGAGGTGCAGGAAGTGACTACCCCAATCACTTTCTATTGTAATAAAGACCCTTACTGGGCCTACAAACATAAAGAAGATGCTCTCCACAGCCCCTGCATTTCTTTTCTTTTCTTTTTTTTGCAGATGGATATGGTGGGCAGGTGCAGTCCTCCAAATTTCTTGGGGAGGGGGCAATCTGGACTCCTAGCCTCTGATAGTTGCCTATTCTTGGTCTACATGGAGGAAATGACTCAGGCAATCTTTGATGTAACTCTTCTAAATCCTTCATGTGTACCTTCACATGACAAAGAGTGTTCTGACTTAAACTGTGCAAAAACAATCCTCCATAGCTATGCGATCTCAGGCGCTTGGAGTTCATTTGTTATCTCATTGACTAGGGAAGGGGCAGAGCTCCCACAGAACCCTATGCAGGCCAGATTTAGAACCTCCACTGATGATATTAGGCCTAGTTTCTTTTAAGTTCCATTTTTTTAAATTTTAAAACATCGTATTGTGGTGTTAACTTGTAGTCTTTCTCTCATGTATACTTATTTAAAAATGAAGACTAAAATGGAGTCAAATGACCCCAAATTCTGAAGTGTGCACAATGGCTTCCTTAACTCAAGTTTATTTAATGCAGTTCCTGTGTTCTGAATCAATCAAAGACTTGAGGCAGGTTTGGTGAAACTGCAGTCCGTGGTCCCCCAAGCCCTTTTTGATGTCTCCAAGTACTGCCCATCCCTGCCTTAAGGGTTATCCATCACAGTGTGTTGTTCAGCAATCTAGCCTTATACTTACAAAGGTATGAATGAAAATTGCCATGTGCTGTTTGAATAGCAAGGGCTGCAGCCTTTTCATAAGATGAACTTCTGAATACCAGCATGCCTGGTTTGTATTGAAACATGGCCTTTCACATGCAGTTGTGAAGCCAGGAACACCTCAGGGCGGTGAATGTGAGAGAGACCGTGGGGAGGGGAGGGGAAAATGGGGCGGGGGAACAGAAGATTACCTATCGGAGACGTTTTCTAAGTGACAGGACTTGCAAACTATCTGCACCTCATCCTTGTTTGGGTCCATCAAGTTCCCCCCACATTTGTTCTCCTACCATCTCCAGACAATGGGCTGAGAACCAAATCTGTAGAATTGGTTGAAAGTGGGTGCATCAGTATATTCCACACAGTATAACCTAGTTTTCCTTTTATCCACACTAAAAAGGCAGAGAGGCAAGAGACTGTTCTGGGCACTTCAAAGGGAAAGTCTAGGGTGGGGTGGTGGCGGAAGCAATTGCCCATCCTTATGCAACATTCCTGAGAAAAGTCAGTAGTACTACACCGGAGTATTCACACAAGCTGTCAGAGTTTCTTCCACTATGGCACCTCTGTTCTCCTTGCCTGGAATACTGATGGCCTAACTTCTTTTCCTCTTTGGTAGGTGCTAATTCCTTAATCCTTTTCCTGCCCAATAGTATTGCTTATTTTATTCTGTTACTTTGCTGTTCTGATTAGCTCTCATATCTCTTGATTATTCAGACACTTCTTTTTATATGAACCTCCTGCACTTTACCGGGGGACTTCTTAAGTTTCTGATATAATGTAGCTGCCTTGTTTTTCACTAGATGGCACTATAAAGTAGCATTAGGACTGTCCACTTAATGAAAACTGAATGGAGATGGCTATATTCTTCCATAAAATTGGGCTACTGGGTGAAATGAGATTTTTTTTCCCCAAAAAATTTGTTCTCTTCATTCCCATCCAGTACACATTGCAATGCTTAACAGTTCGAGGAAAACTAGTAACAGTTCTGTGATTTATTTTTGTAGGTTCAGGCATGAGCTTGACAGATGTCAACCCTTAGAAAGCAATCCAAGACTGATATGATGTTGGCTGAAGCAACCATGCTTGCACAGATGGCAGGTGTAGCAATGGTAGGAGTAAAAGGAATGCAGATGTAATGGTGGGGGAAGCAGGAGGAAAAGAAAGCATCTCATCACTATCTGGAGAGAAAGCTGCTGGCTTCCACATAGCTTGTCCTTCCAGTGCTTTTTCTGCTCCTGAACATTAAGGAACCCGTTAGGGCAGATAGTGTGTGTGTATATGACCAGTACCTTCTTCCTGCTACCGAACAGGTTATCTTCTTTGAATAAGACATTGGTGACCTGTCAAAGTACTGAAGCAAACCATCAGAACCACACATAAAAACAGAGTGGTAAAATCACCACAGACCTTTCTTCACAGTTGATATTTATTTATTTGTTAAGATATTTATACGCTACCCTTTTTCCAGAGATTGCAGTGTGGTGTACAATAAAACCAGCCCCTTGTTCCTTCTGCCTTCGCTCCACCTGGCAGTTGGAATGTACTCTTTTCAGTGAGAAGGTCTCATTTAGTAACTCATGATTCATAACCAGTGGTGGATGGCTTTTAGACCAATGACTTATCATCACTTCCTCTGGCAGTGAATTCCATAAGCTAATTATGAACTGTGCAGAGAACTACTTTGCCCTATTGCTATTATCCTGTATAAACACAGGGTTATACGTTCGATTAGTACCCTCTTCCTTCTGCTGAGTGGGTTATCTTCCTTGCAGGTTTGCAGATGATCAATAAGAAAGCCAGCATGTTGTAGTGGTCCAGATTTTGGACTAGGACTCCAGGGAGAACAGGCTTTGAATCTCCACTTAGCCATGGAAACCCTTGAACAAGTCACACTTTCTCAGCCTTAGAGAAAGGCAATGGCAAATCTGCTGTGAATAAAGCTGCCAAGAAAATCCAAGGATTCTTAGAGTTGCTGTAAGTTGGAGTTGACTTGAACGCACACCACACGAAGAAGAGGGACTCCTTCTCACTCACCCAAGCTATCTGCTTTTTTAAAAATAATCTTTATTGATTTAATTCATACAAAAAAGAAAAGAAAAAAAAGAAGAAAATGACAGAAAAAGAAAAAATAATAATAAAAGCAACAGTTACAATATCAACACATATCTAAACAATGTATAAAGTATTAAGAGTTATACAAATAAGACAAAAAACAGAAAAGAAAGATACTAACAAGTAATATCTAAGTTCATCAGTTGGTTTTAATGCATTTCTGATTCCACACCTCTTCCTATTATAAATATAAATATAGACATAAATCTAGATATAAATACTTCTAAAGATAAACACTATAACTATTTTGCTCCCCAAATTAATCCCTTGTATCAATCTTATTCCTTACAAATCAAATCCACTGATCGATAGGTCCCCCTTTTTGTTTCTTAAATAATCCATGAAAGGTTTCCAATGTTCTCAAAAATGGTTCTATTGAGTTCTTCTTCAGTAATATTGTTAATTTATCCATTTCAGCTAATTCCATTACTTTATTTAGCTATTCACTCACATTTAGAGTTCCTTTATTTTTCTAGTCTTTTGCATATAAAATTCTAGTTGCTGTCACCATATATCTTATCAAATTTTTATGTTGTCTTTCTCTAGTATCCGTCCTATCTATCATATTGAGGAGAAAAAGTTCTGGCCTAAATACAATTTCAATCCTTAAAATCTTTTGTGTATATTTACAAATTATCAACCAGAATTTCTTTGCTTTCCGACACTGCCACCACATATGACAATAGGAGCCCTCATGGTGTTTACACTTCCAGCATCTATTATTCTTTTTTCTATACATTTTAGCCAGTTTACTTGGAGTCAAGTACCATTTATATATCATTTTATAGAGGTTTTCTTTGAGATCACTGCACCTAGTAAATTTCAATCCTTTCCCCCCAGTTTCCTCCCACTGGTCTAATTCTATATGTCCTACACATTGGGCCCAATATATCATACTCTCTTGTATTTGCTTCTGCTCTGTATTCATTTTTAACAATAATTTATATATTTTTGAGATTAAATGAGATTCTTCTGCACATAATAGTTTTTCAAATTCATTTTTAGTAGTTTCAAAACCATAACTTTTTATTGTCTTCCTTAAATTTCTCTCTTAATTGGTAATACGTTAACCGTTGTAGTTTATGCCCTTGCATCACTAAACTTTGCATATCTTTAATACTCCAACTATCTCTGTGCTCCTTTAACATATCATAGAATCATAGAATCATAGAATCATAGAAATGTAGAGTTGGAAGAGACCACATGGGCCATCCAGTCCAACCCCCCGCCATGCAGGAACACCCTCAAACCACTCCCGACAGATGGCCATCCAGTCTCTGCTTAAAAACCTCCAAAGAAGGAGACTCCACTACACTCCGAGGCAGCATATTCCACTGCCGGACAACCCTGACCATCAGGAAGTTCTTCCTGAGCTTCAAGTGGAATCTCCTTTCCTGCAGCTTGAATCCATTGCTCCTTGTCCTGGTCTCTGGAGCAGCAGAAAACAAGCCCTCTCCCTCCTTTACATGGCATCCCTTCGAATATTTAAACATAGCTATCATGTCCCCTTTTAACCTTCTCTTCTGCAGACTAAACATACCCAGCTCTCTAAGTCATAGGGCATGGCTTCCAGGCCCCTCACCATTTTGGTCGCCCTCCTCTGGACCTGCTCCAGCTTGACCATGTCCTTCTTGAATTGGGGTGCCCAGAACTGGACACAGTATTCAAGATGAGGTCTAACCAAAGCAGAGTAGAGTGGTACCAGTACCTCCCTCGATGTAGACACCATACTCCTATTGATGCAGCCGAGAATTGCATTGGCTTTCTTGGCTGCCGCATCACACTGCTGACTCATGTTCAGATATATCACTATATCTTAATCATTAATCTAAACTACCCATCTCTTCTATAAAATGCTTCTTGTGGCAATAACCAGCCTGGAATTTTAGATCTGAATCTATTTTTATATTTCTCCTAAATTTTAAAAATTGATCTCCTCACTATATGATTCTTAAATCCCGCATTTACTTTTATTTTCTTGTACCACAAATAGGTATGCCAGCCAAATTTTAATGCATGACCTTCTAATTCTAATAGTCTCTTATTTTCCAACACAATCCATTTTCTAAACTAAGCTAGACATGCAGCCTCAAAATAAATTTTTAAATCTGGGACTCCAAACTCTCCTTGTTCTTTGGCATCTATTAAAATTTTCCTTTTTATCCTGGGTTTTCTTCCCACCCATAAAAATTTTGAAATTTCCTTCTGCCAATTTACAAAGGGAGTCTTAGAGAAAATAATTGGAATTTTCTGAAAAAGGTACATTAATTTGGGTAAGACCATCATTTTAATTATTGATATTCTCTCTAATAGGCTATCTGCTTTTAATTGGATCTTCCAAAAAGATCTGTGTTTCCACCTCCAACATCTCTTCATTATTATCTGCTTCTTACAGTTTTTGCAAAGTGTCAGCATCATGCTGCAAGTTGTCACATTCATTCAGTTACATAAATTGACAACTGCTAGCAAGGATGTACACAGCCAAACAAATGGATCCCCCTTTATTGTTACATATAAAATTCATTCTTGATACAAACACGAGTGTAGCAACCACAGTACCATATGCCTAGGGTATCAATGCTTGTAAAGAATAATTAGCGAAAGGGAGCCCTCTCTGGAAAGCATGCTTGCCCTTTCTTTTACCTCTCTCTTTCTTTCTTTGATCTACGTGCTTAAGCCTTTTTTGCTTCCAGTCTGCCTGCAGAGGTCACTTCCCCTTTCTTCAAAAAGTTAGTTAGTCCTGTTGTTGTCCTTTGTCTGAAAGGGAGCATCCATGAGGCTTCGGCCTCAAGATACCTTACACTACTCATGGGAGTCAGCTTTTAGGGGTTCTTCTAATGAAATTTAGGTAATATTCTTTTTTCTATCCCCTTTCCTATCAAAGATGGATTTCCTTAAACAATAAATATATTTTTTCCCCTTTTTTTAACCTTACAAGAGGATCCTGAGAATTTTTCTCCTGTTTACCACCAAAAGCTTGTATTACACTGGCTGTGTTGGACTTTGCTGAAATACAGTCAACCCTCCACATTTGCAGATTTCAATTTTGCAGATTTGATTATTCACGGATTATTTGCTGTCACCTCTGCTGCCTCCCTATGTTAGTTTTAATAGGGACTGCAAGCCTTTGAGAAACTGCAAACGAGGCTTGTAAGTCTCTATTAAAAATGGGGTGGGACAGCAGTGGAGGTGGCAGTCAGCCCCACCAGCCACCCACTTCTGCCTTGTGAAGGAACCCTGATGCCTCAGAGGAATCCATGGTGGGTTGAATATGGTGATCATACTTTTTTCGTGTGTTATATATGGTTTGAGAGGGCCTAGAGTTATTCATGGCTTTTTCACTTTCACAGGGGTCCTGTGCCCCTAGCTCTAGAGAATGTGGAGGGATGACTCTAGATAGCAAATGCTCCTATATTCCCAGCCTCTCTGTCAGGCTGCCAACGGGTTACTGGCTCTGCTCTAGTACTTTTTAACAGTTGTTTTACACAGAGACTCTACCATGGTGATTAAGTTCCACCTGCTGCTGTTTTTGGATATCAGCTCATTTTATAAAGGCACAGGAGCATGACTAGTAAAAACAAGCTGGCAGCATTACACATCCCCTTTCCACCTATATGTGACATTCACATTACAAGGTTTTCAGACCCTTGAAAAGATTCTTTGGACTACAGCTTCCATAACCCCCTTGCAACATTGTGCTTTCTGAGCTCCGTTCCACTGTTACTGTTGACAATGTGTACTCCTTTAGAAAAATAAGAGAACTAAACAGAGCTAACAAAATGCCAAGAGACTTTTCAACACAGAAAAACCATAGCCCTCCACTTGACAACTTCAGTGTTGTGATCATTCATTCCAGACATCAGAACTTTCACACATGTAACTTCACGGATGGAAATTTTAAATAATTTGCTCCTATACTTCTCAGATGAGTTTAGGTGACATATTGAACTTCTGATTAATTGCTGAGCAGTCAGATGGGTAGCATGTATATATGGCTATCCCAGAGACTGAGTATTGTCTAGAAGAAATACTAAGAATTTTCAGAGATGAAGCTTTTGAACTAGTTACTGCCTGAAGTTCAGGCAATATTTAGCTAATCACATATGACTCTGTTGCTGATGGTTTTAACATGTCATGTTATCAAGTCTTTTGGGGCTGACTGTACCAGTGGTGAGGGAAACTTATCACTGATACACTAGAATGGGAAATTTTAGTCCCCGAGCATCATATTTTGTTGGTAGAGTACTATTTAGGCATTCTACTGCTCTGTCATCTGTACAGTTGTAAACAATTTATCCAAATTTAAACCACTTGTCACACATTCTTGTGAACTACAAAGAAAAAACAAATGGAGGAGGAAAAAAAATCCTAACAAATCTGTTAATTATTCGATTTGATACCACTGATACCAAAATTTGATACCAGATTGGGAGGGGTTGCTAATACACCAGAGGATAGGATCAAATTTCAAAACGACCTTGATGGATTGGAGAGCTGGGCCAAAGCTAACAAAATGAATGTCAACAGAGAGAAATGTAAGTTCCTGCACTTAGGCAGAAAAAATGGAAGGCACAAATATAGGATGGGGGACACGTGACTGGATAGCAGTATGTGTGAAAGGGATCTAGGAGTCTTGGTAGATCACAAGCTGAACGTCACTCAGCAGTGTGATGCGGCAGCCAAGAAAGCCAGCGTGATTCTTAGTTGCATCAATAGGAGTATGGTGTCTAGATCGAGGGAGGGAATGGTACCACTCTATTCTGCATTGGTTAGGCCTCATTTGGAATACTGTGTCCTGTTCTGGGCACCTCAATTCAAGAAGGATGTTGACAAGCTGGAACGTGTCCAGAGGAGGGAGACCAAAATGGTGAAGGGTCTGGAAGCCATGCCCTATGAAGAACGCCTTATGGAGCTGGGTATGTTTAGTGTGCAGAAGAGAAGATTAAGAGGGGACATGATAGCCATGTTTAAATATTTGAAGGGATGTCATGTTGAGGAGGGAGAGGGCTTGTTCTCTACCACTCCAGAGACTAGGACATGGAGCAATGGATTCAAGCTGCAGGAAAGGAGATTCCACTTGAACCTCAGAAAGAACTTCCTGACGGTCAGAGCTGTCCAGCAGTGGAATACACTGCCTCGGAGTGTAGTGGAGTCTCCTTCTTTGGAGGTTTTTAAGCAGAGGCTGGATGGCCATCTGTTGGGAATGCTTTGATGGGTGTTCCTGCATAGCAGGGGGTTGGACTTGATGGCCCCTGGGGTCTCTTCCAACTCTATGATTCTATGATTGTATGATTTTGTGCATTTTTAATTTTTTTTTAAAGTTTGGGACATTTTTTACAAAAAAAAATTGTAAAAACTGTACTGATGTTTGTATATTTTAAAAAGATTTGGATTTTTTTTTCAAAAAACGCATGGAAATGTCTTGTGCAATATGCATCTTGTTCAATCTTTTTGACATTTTTTTAAAAGATTCTGAAATCATCAAAGAGCATGCAGAAATCTCCATAGCACATTGCAATGTGTTGAAACATTGGCCCTTTCTGCACGCAGTTATTAAGGTGGGCCAACATGTCTTGCCACGGAGGTCTTCTGCACCTTGGAGTGGGCTAGGTTCGGTTTATTTACCTTCGTTCCACACGTAATTCCAACTAAATGCGCCCCCATGTGGTGGTAAAGTGCGCTATTTGAAAACCGGAAGAAATCGATTTTCCAATTTTCCAGATCGATCCAATTCGTACTTTCACAGTGATGCAGACACGTACATTCACGCCAATGTGAATTGGTGGTCAGGAGAGGGCTCATGGGAGGGGTCGGGGGTAGTATGGACTTACGCACGTATGCACGTATGCAACGTTGTACTAAACCATGCAAAAAAAAAAGGCCAATCACAGCCAACGGGATGGGGTGAGGGGAGTAGTGTGAGTGGCCACAGCGGAGGCAGTGTGGATTCATGAACTCGCACTTCTCTGAATCAGAATGGAACATACGCAGTAGCTGTGCAGAAGGAAATGAGAGAAAGTCTGCCTTGTTTCAAGCCTAGGAAATCCGGTAAGAAACAGCACAAACCGATTCACCAGCCTTGTGTGGAAAGGGCCATTCTTACTCACTGAGGATGAGAAATTTGGAAATATTCTTTTAAAGTATGACAAGAAGTGATAGCAGCTTTTAAATTAGAGAACCCAATTTAACTTGGAATCCCTGAGTTCTCATTTGGCTCATTTTTTTTCTCCATAATTTCACCTAATGGGGAGAAAAGTTTTGATTTTTTTTTCTTTCTCACTTGTGAGAACAAAAGAAAATGTACATTTCTGTTTAACACTTCACTGTTTTTAAATTGGTTATGAAGAGTTCCAAAACAAGATACAGTTATTACTCCAGAAATCCGTGAGAAGGGAAGCTTAGCCAACAATGCTGAAAATGTGGGCCATGGCTGTAGATAAATGAGTCCCACCTTCCTGCCTATGCCAAATTTTGTAAATTTCTTTGCATTTGTAAGCCTGAGAACTCCTTTCTTCTTTCACAATTCAGGAATAGCTGGCTCCAAAAAAATGCAAAGACTAGTGTCTAGGACATATTTGAATATATTTGGTTTAGAAGTTTACAGTTATTAAACTGGCAATTCCTTATCATTTTAATTTGTTTCAGACAGTGCCAGCAGAGATTACAATCTAGGAAGATTATAAAATCCTGTGAAGATTACACGGTCCATCAGTAGAGTCTTGTAAATGCTGTCCTATGCCAGTAAGATATTTACCAGTGCTGAAGTTGGTTCCCAGTTCCCAGTTCTTTATTTTCACAAGTCTTCAAAACAGAGAGAACCTAATATATATCTCTCTGTCTGCACCCCAACCTAAACTTTGGACTATTCCATGTCATATGTCACAGTGATTAGAAGCCTGTCACTTTCATGGTAAACAATCAGTAATTCTCCCTTATCAAAAATTCTTTTATGCACAATGAAGACTGTTTCGTGATAACTCCTGAAACAGCAGTTGTGGAAAAGGAAATGGAGGTATGAATCTCACAGTACCCTTTGGGTACAAATTGTCTGCTCTCTGGTCTCACACCGAAAACAGTGTCCTCTATGCCAGTGCTACTGAACGTGGTCTGCCATTAGCTGTCAGTCCTCAGGGAATTTCCAGGAAAATATGCACATACAGTAATCATATGGTACAAATATGGTACTGGTCCCTAGAGCATTGCAGAAAAAATATGTTGCTCTGCTTTATTCTTAAGGTATTCTTAGTGGCTCAGTTTTTAGCTCCTCCTTTCACAATGTTAAAAAAAATAGTCTGCTTAGATAAAAGTTATATGCACAATTGCGGAGGAGCTAGCTGCATGATCACCTTTTTCCAAGTTTTAAATTGTACATCAGTTTTAGATGTTCGTGAGTAAGTAAAGAATATTTGCAATTTTTCCCATCCCCAACAAAAACGGTATCTTGACATATTGAGATTGGCCCTTAATAAAGCACACAACTGCCACAAGATTTTTTTCCTGCATTTTGGGGGTTATTTTACAGAAAATTTAATTTGTGCAAAAATCTAATTTTGTAAAAAAAAATGGTTAAGAAATTGTGCCAAATCAACTTTTATTTTTGTGCAGAAACAATGTGTTTTCTATGAAATGTATACTCTTCTGTGCAAAAATGTTTCTTTGTGACACCAATATCCAAGGTCTTGTTGTGGAAGTGATTTTTTAACATATCAAAAATCACTGAAAACAATACAATAACTCTTGTAATCTTGCTCAGTGGAACTTCCAAGGTTCTTGCATTCATACATTCTTACATGACATTTACAACATTAAATGATTACCTTAAAAAAAAAAGACAGTAAACATATAAAATATATATGCTGGATCCTGCATTGGGAGGCACATATCTGTCATGTAGCTACGTCTCTGTAGTTCTGTCCACCCATGCTACTTCCATTTACTTTTTAAGTGAAGCAGCACCCGCAAGACAGCCATTTCCATATCATTGAAGAGCAGGAAGATCAATGGAGATGTCTCCAGGTATTTTCTTGTACCTGGAATAATGCAACAAGCATCCACAGTGACCATCTGGAATTCTTAGGGAGGCCCTGCAGATGCTACCTTTGTAGTATGTACGGTACGTACGGCTACAGGAAAATGGCTGATCTGCACCCCACTCCAATAACATGAAAATGGCTGTCTGGGGAGCGGTTGCATTACTTAAATGTTGGGTTGGGGGGATTTTGGTCGTTGTATGCTCAGTAAAGAATTCTGATCTCCACAATGATTAAAAAAATGAGTTACAACACAGTGTGCCTTCTTGTGGCGCGACTTTGGCATACATGAATCCAAGGTCATGCCAAGTGTCATATCCATTATCCTCAATGGAGGATAAAGGGATGTGAGCATTAGTCTTTTGTTTTGTTCTGTTTTACCTAGGAGTTTCTGGAATGGAACTTCTGCCTATACAGAGGGTGTACTGTAGTGTAAACTGGGGCTACGCTATCTTAACAAACCGATAGAGTACCAGTGAAATATTTTTAGCTTATAATATAACAAAATGTAAAATATATTTTTAAAAGTAATAGTAATAAAATGAACATGTATGACCATATACGTGCAGTCATTGTGTGTGTGTGAAATGTTGGGCTTCAGGGCTGAACAGGGCTGCAGGGCTACAGTCTATCCCTGGCCTCATCAGTGTGCAGGTTCACCACAGTCCTTTTGATGAATGAATCTGCACAAGCTTTTCTGCTTAATCCAAGCAGATATCCAAACAGTTCCCTATCTGCAAAAGGAATGGGAAAAGGAATAAGTAAAACCTCGCATGTAATAACTTTCCAGCTCATCACATTATGCTTCCCTGGGAGCCAAAGAGAGATATTGTGCAGTTGATCTTACAAGACTCCACTGTTTCGAAACCAGGAACATCTATTATGGGACATGCATTGCAATGAATATGAAAATCAGGTCTGTTTATGAACACTTTTGATTATTTTGCCTGAAGCACCACACACAAGTTATAGAGCTTTTCTTAATATATTGCCAGGGCAAATTACAGAAATATGCTTTAGAAATTTGGGGGCTGCTCAATACCCATTACAGACTTGTCATTCTTTTTCCTCCAGGTATGCATGCTACATCTTAAACATCTATCTGTTACTAATGAACCCCACAAGCCTCTGTTCAAAGAGAAACACCCAAGAAGAGGAAGCTTTTTTAACCTTTTCTTTCTGCTTAGCCTCACTGAGGGAAGAGCTAGTCCCCACTTGTAATGGGGCAGATACTTCAGCTGCGCCTGATCACGTCCAGGTACAGTACCAAGGGAGGCTATTTTGCATGACTCACATCAGCCTGCAAAATGCCAGGAAGAATGGGTGGGGTCATGCTCATTCTATATAAACTAGGGATTCATAAATGTTTACTCCAATTTGCTGCTTAGTTATATTTGACCTCTGTGGGTTGCACAGAGCACAGCACCCACTGATTTACTGCCTTTCCATTAGGAACACTCTCAGGGACATTCCTCCACCAACTTTTTAATAAATAAGGCATAATAAAATGAAACCCTAGGCCTTTTCTCTACTCTTGAACTCTCTCTCTCATTCTCTCTCTGTCTGTCTTTTATTCTTATTCAGGGAAAGATCACTTCTCTGGAAACACGTATGAATGTTCTAGAAGCTTTGTACCATACGGTATGTTCCAGTGACACTGACTGATTCCGAAGAGAGTACTATCGCTTGAGCCCATTTCCTCCCACATAAATATGGCTAGCTTGTCTGGTATAACATTGTCCCTACAGCTGGGACAGAACATGAAAATGATCTTTAAAAATGAAGAAAGTCTACATTTTTCTTGCATGTTTCTCAAACCAGGTTGGTATTCTTGGAAAAGCAATCTGAGTTAAGCATCTGCCCCAATGCTTTTTAAAAAAAAAAACTATGAACAAACTTCTTAAAATAAACATTGCACAAGGGCATTTATTTAAGTTCTTCATGGGATAGTCCTTCCTATCACTTGCTTTGAACAGATGAACCTATCATGCATACATCATACATACAGTATTACTCAGTTATCTAGCAATGGGAGTCAAGCTGGGAGGTAATGTAACATATTCATCAATTAAATTAATTGTGTGAACCTGTTGCAGGGCTCTGACACTCAAATGCACTTATGTAAACCTAGACAAACAACAGTCCCAATTGTTTAGCATTTGGATTAAAGATACATGTTACTCAGGATATTAGGTTATGGTGGAGGAGGAGGAAGAAGAAGATCATTCCATAAAATAATCCAGCTTTATGTATAAAAATCCAGCATCCAACTTTGTGTTCTCAGAACAAACTGTAACAAGAAAGGAGAGGCAAAGGTGAATCAGAGAAGTTTCTTACTTCTGCAAGAGAAAACAGTAATTAATGGACCCAAGAAAAGAGATAATTGGATTTATAAGTCTTCAGTGATATGGATTTTATCATTTCATCAGATTACAATTCAGTTGGATCAATTTTTTTTAAAGCTAATAAAGTCAGTATAGAAAGTTCAGAACTATGATAAGGGAGCTCATCATATCTAAAATGCACAGAACTTTCATTTTTTGCTGCAACATGTTACACTGATTTCTGGGGATCCGGTGGGGGACACCTCAATGTGCTCCAAAAGATGGGGAATGGGAATTAGCGAGAGCACAAGCTGTAGCACTACGAGAGGCAGAGTAACCTAGCAGGATCTTTTACCCAATGTTTATGGGGTCAGGCCAAGTCAAGAGCACGACACAATGAAGTTCTGATTTGATTCTTTTATTTGTAAAGTCACAGCGCACTTGCGTACTTATTCACACAGAACTAAGAAATACTGCGTACTTGCGTACTCACACACACAGACCTAAGAAAATAAAGGGAGGAAAGTAGATGGGCGATTTTTAAGAAGGGGTGTTTGGGAAAATACGACACCTGATCCTGTAGCCCGGGTAGTCTGAAGAAAGTCTGTAGGAGCAGAGGTTCTCAGCATGTGCAAGCTGAGGGGAAGGCTTGGAGAACGGAGCGGCAGCAAGGCGGTATGGAAGCCAAGAGCGATCCAAAGAAGCGCTCAAAATCAGGGGTTCTTATAGGGAAAAATGTGCCTGTAGGATAGTCCGTTCCTGGGGAAAACAAAGGGTTTCGGGTTGGAGACAACGCCTCCAAAAGGTCAGTTTTTAGCATGATTGGATTTTGATGGCGCTGTCAATAGTGCAGACAGTATGCAAATAGAGAGTGCTTGACAGTTGAGTAGTCAGAAGCGCTAATCTCGTCAAGCTGCCTGTTCGGGGCAAAGAATCCTTTGTATGCCTCGTGCATACTTAATGTAGTTTTAAAGTGTACTTGCCTGGAGGTCTCCTGAAGCTGCGTGCCTGAAAATTACTGGCCTGCCTGTATTTTTCAGCTTGTTCGGCCGTGTCCGTGTGCATGCTTGTCCGGGGGCCTCGCAAGCATGTGGCGGGGAACAGTTTAGAATGGCCAATTCTTTGATATAAAGTCATATTTAATAGACCTTGGGCTCGGACTAGGCACCACAGTAACAAACAGATAAACAAGGCTGCCAGCCGTGAAAAGATTCTATGAGAAACACATCTTTAACAGACTCTTTCTTGATAATTGATTCCCATTGTACTAAGTTGCATTTTTAATTGCAAAATATTTGCTTTGCTCTCTACAAATGCACAAATTTTCTGTACGGGGAAAAAAATGAAACCTGTCTGCAAATTTTCCAAAGTCATGAAAAGTCTTAGTGTCAAAAGATTGGGATTTATGTTTAAATGAAGGTTGCTTACCCTGTTTGGTCCTTGTGATTTCCAAAATGACAGCCATGAAAGAATTTTAACTACCTAATTAAAGTGCTGCATGGCCTAATAATTCTTCTTTACTGTACCATTAGCTTGTACTTATCTTCAATTAATATGCAGTGAAGACATCTTTTAACTGCAGTGTTTCCTTGTATTGCCTCAGAGTTATTATATTAAAGATGGGGATGGGAAGAAGTTTACCATGCTTGCGAAGCATTTGAGGATAACAATCTCATGTAAACGTCACAACTCTGACATCACTGTTCTTCCATGTGGAACAGCTTGTGAGGTCCTTGTTCTTTTATCCCAGCCCAGGCCTCTCCCTAAACTGCAAACCCCAGGATTCCATAGGATGTTGAAAGTGGAATAATAGTACTATAACAGTCTAGTGCAGAAATGGCCCTTGATGCTACTGGCAAATTTCAGGATATAGCTGTATTGATCTTTGTTTCCCAGGAATATATGGTGGTCCACTGTTGCAAATAGGATTATCAGGCTAGAGAGATGTTTGGTTTGGTCAGTATGCTCTTATTTCACTGGCACTAAGTAAATTTTAGGTTTATAATATTAGTATACTACATTACAACCTTCTAGTGAACCACTTTAAATATTGTCAAAAGACCTGGACAGTGAAGTACATTTAGCCTCATATCAAAGTACAGAAAAGATTTTAAGATTCCTCCATTATTATTCAAGAGCCAGTGTGGTGTAGTGGTTTGAGCATGGTTTGACTATTGGACAGCAACCCTGGAGACCAGGGTTTGATTCTTTGCTCAGCCATGGAAATCCACTGAATTACTTGGGGCACATCACACACTCTCAGCCTCCAGAAAATCCCATGACAGGTTTACCTTAGGATCATTGTAAGTTGGAAATGACTTGAGGGCACACAACAACAGCTAGAATTATTAAGTTGTCTTCTGTTCTTTTCCTGTTCTCTCCATCCCATTCTCAAAGACGGTTCAGATTCAGTAACTCTTCCATTACTTGAGGCAGAATTTCATGGCTAGAGTAGCCTTGTGCCTGTTTTTCCAGCAACGGAGAGTGTCCCAGTGCTCAGTGCAAACAAAGAGAAAAGCAGGGAAATCAGCATATATGTGAACTCAAAAACATGTAACTTTCAGAATCATAATAGAAGTATCAGTTAAAGCAGGGAAATGTACACAAACACAAAACCACCCAGCTCCCTTCTTCAGACGGCTTTGCTGTTGCAAGCTCCATTCATTTAAATGGGGCTTACAACAGCACAATGTTCTGATTAGCTCAACACCTTTGCAGCCAGTGAGGCAAATGAATCTCCTAACTTAATTGTATTAATTCAGATTGTTGTGTAATATTGTTCAGATCTATGGTTACAGTAACTAGAGTTGCTGTTTGGTATTTGCATACTTTGAAAGTGTACAGTAACACACACCTGGAAGGGCAGGAAATACACATATACCCACATGATGGAAATATGTCTCTGTGCGTATGTGAAGGTAGACAAACACACACATAGAGCATTCCCCAAGGGTATGACTATGATCCTTTTAATCATTAGAAGCTACTCCCTAGAGGCTGATAGATACTTCCATGCTGCTGGTTGCTTACTGAGTGAGAGCCATATTGACTGCTTTCTTCTTCTACTTCTTGGTTTTTTTTTAAAGGAAACCTTTCATAGTCCTCCTTTTAAGTTACAGATATGCAGTTTGCTAAGAACATAGTTGGTTACACAAATCCTCACCCCCCTCCACACACACTACAAGAGTACTGTGTAGTGTCAAAAAAAAAAAAAAAAAGAGAGAGCAAAAATTGGTTTTGACAAATTTATTAATTTGTTTTAAAGTGAATATTGTTTTTTGGTTTTTAATGATTTTATATCCCTTTAATGTTTTTTAAAACTGTTTTAAATGTTTTTAATGTGTTTATTTATTGTTGGAAGCTGCCTTGGGTCCCCTTCCACGAAATATACCTACAAATATAGCAAACAAACAAACAAATAAATTTTGAATTCAGAAGAGAAAAGGTCATATGAGGACAGCAGTAACTAATCTGCTAACAGGCATTGGCCTGTTAGGGAAGCACGAAAGGAGGGAGGCTTTGGGGAAGCAGAAGGGGCAGGCTGAGAAAAGAGTATTTGCATACTTCCAATGACTAAGATGTATCTTTTGCAATGTCTGCGTCCTGAACATTTCTTCAACATATTTCCAGAATGCTTATTGATTGGTTATTAACTGGTGCTGATATTTTACACCAGGGACTTAGGTCATTTCCATCCTGCACTGTTATAGTGATATTATTCCACATCCTGTGGAATTCTGGGGTTTGTAGTTTACTGAGGCCAAAGAGTTCTCTGGCTAAGAATTCTAAAGGCCCTTCCCTAAACTGCAAACCCCAGGGTTCCATAGGAAGTTGAAAGTGGAACAATAGCACTATCACGGTGTAGGGCAGAAATGGCTGTAGTTAAGTTTGCACAACTAACATCTCCTGTTTTGATGTTCTCGCTAGCCCATCTTAAGAGCCAGACACCAGATAGAATGTGAGGTTCATTCAGCTTGCAATTGAGGCATAAGGACAATAACAACAACATTTCCAGCCCCCTCTCTCTAGTAAATAAAGCTGCTACGAGGAATTGCAACAGGGGTGGTGCTTCTGATTGTTCCAGCCTCACTCACTAGCGGGAGGGGACTGGAAACACCGTATTCTTTTCAACTCATCTGGAAGCTGAACAAACCTCCTTTACCCAATCCAGCTGCTGACTCTTAAGGTGGGCTGGGGTGATATTTGCATCGTTTCTAGTAAGGCTATGTTGTTGTTGTGTGCCTTCAAGTAGTTTCTGACCTATGGTGACCCCAAAATGAAGCTGTCACAGGTTTTCTTGGCAAGATTTGTTCAGAAGGAGCTTGTTTTTGTCTTCCTGTGAGGCTGAGAGAGTGTGAGTCAGGTCACCCAGTGGGTTTCTATGACTGAACAAGGATTCAAGCCCTGGTCTCCAGAGTCAAAATTCAACACTCAAACCGCTATACCATGCTGGCTCTCCAAGACTATAGTGTTGGTGAATAGAGTAGTTATGGATCTCCAACTCTATATGACACATACATAGTGGCAATATTGAATACCAGCCAGAATTTTAAAAAGGGGTATTGTGCCTTTTCAGATGCTATCAGACTGCAACTTTGAGTATCCTCACCATTGGCCATGCTGACTAGGGCTGAAAGGACTTGCAGTTCAACAGCTTCTGGAGGGCTGCAAGATTTCCACACCTGATCTACATGATACTTAACAAGTCTTTTGTGGCATGAGCTTTCGTGGAATAAAGTCCACTTCTTTAAATGCCATGAAGATTTGGGCCATGATAAATCTATTTTGGCTTTTCAGGTGGCATGCAATATTGGCTTTGCTGTTTTTACTTCAGGAGCCATACTGACTGGATCCAGCTTTTGAATACCTTGGAGTTGTTAAAAAATTGCCCTTGTAGCCCATTTCAGGACTTCCCAGTCCTTACTTCATCATGGATTTGTTTATTTATTTACAGGTATGTTTACCCCGGCTCTTCTGCTAATGAGGATCCCAGAGTGGCTTGCATAATGCCAATAAATCCAATAGCAGATGTTTACAATGACAAAGAAGTGCATGTGGATACTTTCTAACTGTCCTGATTTGGCAGGGATAGTCCCAATAAATCCTCTGTCATCCCACTTTTTCAGCTGCTTTTAAAATGTCCAGTTTCTCTTTCCATCTCCCACTTTTCCCTTTGTCTTCAGCTTACTTCAATTGCTGCAAACTGAATTTGAAGTGCAAAAGTAGTTTGCACTCAACTCAGCTGGAGGAAGAGAAGAAGAGGAGGCAAAAACTTGCCCTTCCCAGGAAGTTCAAGCAAAAGCAAACTGCTGCAGCCTCTCTAGTTTGTGTTTTCTTCCACATTAATAATTTTTGTCAACTCAATCACATTGTATCTTACTTGGCCACATGTATCTTGAAAGGATTAATTTCCAGCACCCGGGCCAGATCAGGACAGTTTGCGAGTATGGGAGAGGATGACTTACTGCCCTTTCACAGGAGAAGTAGGCATGGGAGTGTGGTGAGATCGTGGATGCTAAATGGATTTTATCTGTTTAGTGAACACCTCTCTGAGTGTGATGCATGGGGACGGGATGGCAGTGGGACAGCGATAACATTAGTGGAAGCATGACCAGGTGACCGCTGCCATCCTGTCCCCATAGCAGGACAGCCCCATCATGCAGAAATAGCCTGAGTTGGGCTAGATTTAGCCGGAAACTGGCTGAAAGTATTCTCCCAAATAGCTTCTAGGGTACAGAAAACATAGGGCATTTCCGCATGGGGTATTTGTAACGGTGCAGTCCGTCCTCCAGGGAGGATGCCTGCACCTGGGAGTGGACTGGGTCCGGACTATTTAACGTAGCTCCGCACCTCAGCCTTCTCTGGAATGACCCCAAGTGGTCGTCCAGTGTGCTTTTGAAAAACCTGTTTCTTTCGGTCTTTCAAAAGCATGGAGCGCACCAGTGCGAGCCTGCGATCTGCCGGGGGCGGGCTTTAGGCTGGCAAGCTTCAGTGGTTAGTCAAGACCCTCGACCAACTGGAAGCCGCCATTTTCGACACCAGAGCAGTGAGGAGCGACGAGCACGCACTGCTCCGGAGCAGCCTGGACAGGACTGGGGAGCCATAAGATCCGGTAAGTAGCAGCACAGGGCGATTCCCTCTCCCCGTGCGGAAACGGCCATAGTCTAGAGGCAGTTCACAGGCTCTGGGGCATATTTAACATTGCCAATGGGTATATAAAACCATGTATGTTTCCATACATGGAGACAGGATTCAGGACCTTTAAATAAAGATCAGCAAAATTTAAATGATGGTAGTGGTAGGGGACAGTAATACATTGGGACCATCATTATCAGCCAGGGGTTGAAGATAGCTTCCATGTCAACAGGACTGGGAGGCTACTCTAGGTTTTCAGTCTTCAAAGGATCAGTCCAAGGTGTGGAACCCTATCCCCAAAATAGTTTCATCATCCTGGATAGTTCCTTTAAAGTTTAGACTAAAACTGGAAGTGGATTCACAAGACCATTGTCATGGAACCTATCAGTTTCCACCGTCACCATCCTCAGTACTTACTGCACTCAGGCATCAGAGTATTGCTTATGTAGTGAGAATGTCACATGGCTGGCAGGCTTGAGGGAAATAGAAGAGTGCAAAATATTTAAAACAATGCTGGAGGGATGGGTAAAAGTCCAGAAACATTCCAAAGAAGATCAAACATGCTCAGTGGCCATAGAATGCTGACTGGATGATGGGAGCGGAAGAGATGGGGAGGAAAACCACAGGGAAGAAGGAAAGGAAAGGGGGAAAGTTTCCTGAAGGAGGACGTGGTTAGCTAGTTGGAGCACTCCACCCTGCAGCATTGTTGATCCTGCTTGTATATGCTAATAGCAAATTCAAATGCTATGTGCACTGGCCCTTATACAGCCAGTATAGCACCAGCCAAGAAAGAGCTCAACAGCTCAGACCAGCAAGTAAGAAGAGCATAAGTCCACTCCACAAAGCAAAATAAAAAATGGAGGGGCTCAGAAGGTAGACTCTCAAAGACAGCTGAACAGGTCCTGAGTCCACTGAATGGACATAGAATGTTGTCTGTCTGCCGGAGGGTGGATAGGACAGAAAACCAAAAAGTAAGTAAGTGTGTGTGTGTGAATGAAATGGAGTGAGTGGAAACCCCAAAGGCTGTAGGAATGTGCTGGATGAAATGTTCCAGTTTTTTATTTTTTAAAAAATAATTTTAATATTTAATGTAATGTTCCTGTTGTCCTTTGTGGAAATAAATGTGACTCTTCTAAAATAAGCTCTATGATGCATCCTCATTCTCAAAATATGGCTGATCTTTATTGCGTTCCCATTCACCACAGAAATGGCTAGCAGTCAGGCAGCAGACACAGCAGAGAGAGAAAAACTGTCACTTGCAGCCAAGACAAGTAAGAAGCTAGTCTCTTCTCATCTTATAAAGCAGTGGTAAACTGGGGTTCTGCCTACATAGACAGAAGTGTGTTGGAGATGAAAAGAAGTTAAAACTCCCGCCCGATTCAGGGTAGGAACTTACAATATGTTCCTCTTTACTGTTGTTTCGCTAGCACTTGCTGAAAGACCTTCCTCTTTCAGCAAACGTTGAACTCTGTTACTGTTTGACTTATTGATTATTACTGGTTTTTTTGCTGTTGTTGTTGGATTGTGCTATCTATTTTGAGTGGCTCAGAGAAAAAATAGTTTTAAAAAATTATGAAAAAAATCCCTGTTGTGTAATTTGCAAGTTGTGGTGATGGGAGAGGGTCACTCTGCCTATTCAAGTAGTTAACTGGATATGGAATATTGGCTGTTTTGTCTTCCCTTCACGTGGGCGGCATCAGTCAGAGGTCACAGTGGCCAGTCTCTTTCATCAACATGAAGTCACGATGCTAACCTCTCTCCTTCAAGCACATAGCATCAACATAGAGGCACATTTGCTGATATCTGCCTAACTGAAGCAACAGCTGCTGTCACATCTTGATACAATGTGCTTCTCCCTGTCTCACTGAAATAGAACCAGCATGAAAACATGGACTATGCTCACTGAGATGGGCACAGCCTTTATTTTACTGAGATCAGCAATAGAAATATAAAGGAACATCAATACATGGCCAGGAAGACGGCACAGCCTTTATTTTACTGAGATCAGCAATAGAAATATAAAGGAACATCAATACATGGCCAGGAAGATGGCAGGCAAAGCAAGGATGATACCATGTCCCTGCTGGCAGATTCCTCCAGGAAGGACAAGTTCATGCCCCCAGATCCAGTGGATGGCAATGCACTAGCTGCCCCTGCAGACCATTGACATCAGGGTTATAGAGGACTCTGTTACCCTAAGAGGTAGAGGACATTGGGTCCACCTGCAATGTCAGTGTCTCCTTAGAATTTGGGGAAATTATAGCTCAAAAGAAGCCTGTGAGAGGAGGGTAATGGCAGGATCTTTTCACCTATGTATACCAGTACTAACTGTGGAGAGGATTCCAGTTAGAGTTAACAAAGTATTTTATTTGAATTGACAAACACATAGGAAATCAGACACGTTTAGGAACCATACAAGAAAGTGAGGCAAGAAGGGTTGGATAAAGAAGGATTGGGTGGAAAGGGTGATAGTTACCAGTCTCAGAAGAAGAAGGGGTCTCAGCAGAAGCAGAGCTTCTGAGGGTGGCACAGAGGAATGGCAGTCTGGGGCACCACATGCAACATACTACATCTAACATACTACAATTGGCTGGGGTCAATGCTAGGGGGTTTATACTCTATTTCATGCTCCGAAGGGGTGTGATGACAAAGCCACAATGCCTTTCTCATGGAATTGACAAAGGGGTCCAGAATGGGCTGATGATCTTTTCATGTTCAGTCAGGTAAGGCGTATAGGGAAGATCTCCGTAGGATAAGATTGAGGGATGGTCTCTGATTGCTCACCAATCTGGGCAGCTTGCCTTTCATTTTATTTGGAAATGCAAAGAGCCTTGCGTGGTAAAAGGATTAGTATAAATCCATCAGCATTGGATTTTCCCACTTCATCCTCTCTAACTTATGAGTCCAGACATGTCTCAGGTCAGTTTGACTCCGAAACACATTATCTGGTCAACATGATTTCGATCATGTTCTCCAGTTATTAATAAGTCTACTTTATGAAAACTGCATATCTTGCAGGAGAAGTGGTAGGATATGGTAAAAACTCTACCTTCACTCAGAGGCAGCACAACCCTGGAATGAGAAGAGGCCATACTGCCTTCCCATTCTGGATTATGAAGACAAGGACAAAACAAAATAAAACACAGTGACTGAAGCAGAATATTAAAATGTAAACCAAACATTGTAATGGAAACAAAACTAACAGGAAATCCCTTGGAAGTAATGATTCCTTCCAAGGAAGAATTAATCAGACAAATTTTTCTTAAAATGATGACATAAAATAGGAAGCAAAAAGAAACGAGCCAGGAACTTTGCACACAACATTATGTTGTTATGTGCCTTTAACTTGGGTCTTACTTGCAGTGATGCTATTGTAGAGTTTTTTTCTTAGCAAGATTAGTTAAAGGAGGTTTGCCACTGCCTTCTGTGATAGGGAGAGAGTGTGACCAGCCAAAGATCACCCAGTGAGTTTCCATGGATGAATGGGTATTTGAACCTAATCTCCCAGATTGTTAGTCTGTTATTCAAACACTACACCATGTTTCTTCTGCGTACAAAATTAGCAGCCAACAAGGTGTCTATGGGCATTGACAATGTCCAGGTGTCTATGGGCATTGACAATGGCACAGATGAGCAAAGTGAGGCCCATGCACCACATGCAGCTACAAGGTCATTTTTGTGGCCCCTAGGGCTCCCCCAGGGATCAAAAATATTATTTTTTGCAAATTATTTTGCTTCAGAATGCTCTGAAATGCAATCCAGGGGGCAGGTAGGAAGGCAATTCCACCATGTTTGGAGGCCCTGTGCCCCCCAGGCCGTAAAAATAATTTTTGCAATAATTTTTTTTCCCTCTGAAATACTCCCAAATATCCACTAGGGGGCATGCAGTGCATTTCCATCACATTCTGCAGGCCCGCCTCAGGCCAATTTAGGCCTAGGAGAGGCCTTTTTTGAAACCCCAAACAAGGTGAAAATGCCCCCATACCCCCAGAGCTGTTTGGGGGCATCTTTTTTTGGGTGGGGGAAGCAAGTGTGGTCTACTAAAGTATGGTCTCCAAGGTATACCAGAGGGCTAAAGAGGCCCTAGCCTTCCATAGTTGCCTATCCCTGATATATGGCATGGTTTCTGTGATTGTGTCACAGTATTATTGGATGCATCTGCAATGCCAGTTCACCATCAGGGACACCAATCTTTGTGATTGCCTCTACCTTCACCATTTCATTCTCTCTTATACCTTTACATTTATACCTTTGAGCACATGGTAGAACTGAACCAAATCTATACCTACCTGCCTATACTAGTTTAAAATAGAAAACAACTGTGTACAGCAGTGGTTCTTCACCTTTTTCTTTACCACGGATCCTCTTTAAATATCTTTTGTCACCACAAACCACCGAGACTTACACCATTTCCACGCAATGATGCTCTCCCATGTTGTCCTGTTGCGATCCCGCCTGTGCTGTTGCCTGCCTTCCACCGTGCTTCCGCATGGCAAGTCAGTAGGGGAGTGTCAAGTGATCTAATCTGTTAAGCGAATAGCCCACATCACGATGCATGGGGATGGAATGGCAGCTGGACCGTGATGACATCGTACAAAAACACGACCTGTGGACTGCTACCATCCCGTCCCCACAGAGGGATTGTGACAGCATGTGGAAATGGCCTCAACTCAAGGCCGCTTCTGGCTGAATGCACAGTAGCAAGAAATGTCGTGTGCTTTCTCTCATCCATTCAGTGTCATTCACTTTCATTCACCGCATGCAAAACAAGCAAGTGCTGAGCACATTTTTTGCTATCGAATAGTTATTTTCATAACTTTTGAATGGTTTGAGATACTATAATTAAACTATGTACAAATGATGTCTATCACTGGCAAAAGACTCCTGCTCTTTGACTATAGTTCCTTCCTTCCTTCCTTCCTTCCTTCCTTCCTTCCTTCCTTCCTTCCTTCCTTCCTTCCTTCCTTCCTTCCCTCCCCCCTCCCCCTCCCCTTCCCCTTCCTTCCCTCCTTCCTTCCCTCCTTCCTTCCCTCCTTCCTTCTTTCCTTTAACTGTAAAAGCTCATAATATTTCTTCAAGCCTGTCCTTCTGTAAGGACATTGCAGACTCCCAGGAGTCCATGAACCACAGGTTAAAAAACACTGGTTTACATTAAAAATCACCTAATAAAACCAATTAAAAATAATAAGCAAGAACTGATTACCATCATAGACCACTGTCTAATAAACCTACCTAGCAGAATCCTACACACATTCCCTCAGACGAATGTTCTGCTGTGTCAAATGGGGCTTATTCTCTGGTAAATGTGCATAGAATTGGAGACCACACACAAACAAACACACATAACACATATTTTCATTAATGCTGGGGGCTACACGAATACAATAATAGTACAATTAATAAAGTTCATTCAATACAGCATTTTTAATACTACAAATTTTAGTATGTAATAATATACAAGATGATGAAAAGGTAAGTTCATTAAATTGATTGGTATTCATATTTATTTATTTATTTATTTATTTATTTCAGCTTGGAGTGGGAGGTGTCCTTCCATGGCTGGCCGTATGAAGTCTGTCATCTTCCATTTCACCTTTCTTTGTTAATATGTTCCATGAAGTGAAACCAATTTGCCTAGAAAGAGTCTGTTTCCTTCCCATTTGCTCAGTTCTTATATATATGGTTAATTTCTCTGCCAAAATTCTGTTCCAGAGGATAGGGCTTTGAGAATAATATGGTCTTAATTTGTCATGCAAAAGAAAGCAGTGTGGATGCCACAAAGAGCTACCTGAGGTGATATCCCACAAGCCAAAGGCAATTGAAAGAATCTCTCCTTGGTCGAAAGATGGCTTAAGACAGGGATTTTTATCATCATTATCTTTGTCATCCTTATTGTGTTTTAATGACTTAAAAATTCCTTTAAAGTCATGTTTTTAATATGATTGTTTTCTAAAAAACTTCTGTATTATCCAGTGTTTTAATCACCTTTTGTTTCAACTCAATTTGGTTCCGTATTGGGATAAGGAGAGGATATTAGACAGATAGATAGATAGATAGATTCTCCAAAACAAATCTCCAAAAGTAGGGTCATATGAGAAAAGACTGGTCCTTTAATTAGCTCATCCCTATGCCATTTAAAGCTTAAAAGATCCAAAGGAACACCTTGGATGGTACCTGGCAATATACTGAGCAGATATTTTAAGACAAATAAAATAGGTTCAGAGCAACATGTTCTCATTCATAATTTTCTTTGACTCCAGACTGTCTACTGCCCTCAGACACAGAGTTTTATATAATATTCTGTACATAATAATGATAGGTCTACCACTTTCAACCAATGCAATGGAACATCACTGACATATTTTATTTATAGTAAATGGAAGAATCATGGTTTTATGAAACAGATAGCTGAATCACACAAACCCCAATCAGGTCCATGTGTGGCTCTGAGAAGAGCGGAGGGAGTTTAGCCATTTTGATGCAAGAGTCCTTGACAGCAAAAGGGTTAATTGTCTTGGTGTTCTGTCTCATCAAGCTCTTCATATACTGTCATGTTCTTGACTCCATCTGAAATGCACACATCAAGAAAGGAACAAGTAGAACAGCTTGATTTTATTTTTTTATAGTTTCAGATTACTCATCTTGCCTTCTCCCATGATCATGATTCCAGGAAATCTTTGAGTCTCAGGCCATTTCTGCACTACACTGTTATAGTGCAATTATTCCACTTTCAACAACCTATGGAATCCTGGGGTTTGCAGTTTAGGGAGGGGCTTTTAGAATTCTCAGCCAGAGAGCTCTTTGGCCTCAGTAAACTGCAAACCTCAGAATTCCACAGGATGTTGAAAGTGGAATAATAGCACTATAACAGTGTAGTCCAGAAATGGCTTCAGAAGCTGCATGCTTTCATATGTGTGCTTTCACGTAGTTATGATAATAGCCGTTCAGAAAAAAAAATCTGTTGAGGTAGCACAAAAATGTTTAATGCTTCCATATAAATCTACTATAGCAGTGGTCGCCTCCATGATTTCTTAAGTTCTAGGACTAAGCTTTGCAGTTTTCTGGTTATCTCTCCAACAGATACTCAGACATGCTGAGCCCAAAGAAAATATTCTATTTTCTTAGAAGTTCTTTTTCTGAGTTTTTTTTTTAAAATTTTACTTCTGCAAGCACTTTGACTTCTTTGAGCATGTTGACACTTCCCTCTTTTAGTCAATGCAGTTGTTGGATAACTTGCCATCTAAGTTTACTTTTAGTACACTCAAGAGCAATCAAGACGTTTCTGTATGACATGCCACTTTTCATGGTACCAGTCACCCATGCCGTGATATCTTTTTCCACTTTCCTCCTCTCTAGTTTTCTGTTTTTCCACAACGTTCACAGAACAATCTGTTGCTGCTATGGTTGTAGGTCAGCAGCATTCCAGACCCTAAGATCTAATGGGCAAAACCTGACATGTGAGAATAGCCTCTGATGTCATTACCTTTGATACATTAAGCATCAAACACAACTGCTCAAAGCGTGTCACTCAGAGAAAAAACATAACGTCAAACAGTGTGAAAAAGAGTCCTCCGGTTGGAAATTAAGTTTCAAACTCTGCACTGTAAAGAAAAGTCCAAACTTTTCCCAAACTCTCTTTTTAACAACTTTCCAAGCACAGGTTTTAAAATCACTTGGGAATTGTCCAGAGAAAGAAAGCTTTCCACATTCTATTTTGAACAGGAAAATCTAGACTTTTTGCAACTTTGTTTTAAACACCCTTACAAGCATTGCAGTTAACACACAAGAGCTATAGTCAAACCAAAAAAATTCTTCCAAGCAAAAAGAAAACTTTCCAAGCTCTACTTTTAATGGATTATTCCATTAGCCACATTTCCTTTTTGTTACCATCTGGCTCTGGAATTTTTTCTCTCCCTCCAAAACAACAATCATTATAATTATAAAATAATGCTACAAGAATTGCAAAATGTTTTTGGGTGCAGGAGGTGATGATAAAACTTGAACGGGGAGATTCTGTCTATGCACATCTATTCAAAAGGAATCTTGTTCAGTTTAATTGGACTTACAAGTCTAATATGCTAAGAAGGTAACATATCCCACTCATGGTTTCAAGACTTTTCTGGAGCAGGGAGAAAGAGATGGCAAAACAGAGAGAGAGGAGGGAAAGTGGGCTTAAAAAAAGATGATGAGTGTTGCTAGGTGAAGTAAAAGTAGAAAGAGAGAGAGGGATGGGGAATGACAGGTGAAGACAAATGTAACTGGAATGAGAGGAGGAGGAAAATGAGAGGGAGAGAAAAGATATTTAGCTAGGAGTTGTTGGGCAGAAGGAAGAGGAAAAGGAGAAAAGATGGGGAATGGGAAACTTTTAGCTAGAGTTGGGGAATTGGGAAATGGGAGTCAAGGAAACAAAGAAGGGGGAGTAGAGAAAGAAGGAGAAGGCATGTATAGTCAGGAATTGTAGAGCAGGAAGAGGAAGAAGAAAAGAGGTAAAATCAAGAAGCGAAAGAGGAAGAGACAGTTGCATAGGGACGGGGGACGATGGGGGCGATTCACCCTGGGTGGCAATGTTTTTGGAGAGTCCTGGCCCGTAGCCACACCCTCGTGCCCTGGCCACACCCCCATGTACTACAGCCACGCCCCCCGCACTGTAGCACCTCCCCCTCCCACCCCCCTCCACACATTCCAAGCTCTGCCACTGGGGAGAGAAGGAAACCGAGTGCTTATGTACAGTGAAGAAGAAAGGCATTGATACTATTTTTCTCTTCCTTTTTCTGTCAGTGCTGCAACCTATATCCACCTCAGACCAAGAAAAGAAATTATATTGTGGATTCAGCCATTTAGGGTATAGTGAGGTAGATGGGAACAGAACTGGGAAAAGTTAACAATAAGGTAAGAAAAGCCATAAAGCAGCAATCATGTAATGCTATATTCAGTCAGGTAGCATATGCTGGGGCACCTCGGTATTTCTCAGAAGTGACCCCTCCCTGTCATTGAGTCTGGAAGCCAGCTGCAGTTTAAGAAAAATTGATAGGGGAGAGGCCAAATGGATATTCCGAGAGTCTGTAGCAGCACATGGTGTGTGTGTGTGTGTCAGTCTTTCCAAGATATCACTCTTGCCTGGAGATTTCTTCTCTTCCACCATGAGGACTGGAGAAGAGGAGTCAGGTTCTGAGGCCTGGGAACTCTACAGAGAAAGGTCTACAAAACTATGAAAGACGGAGGCTTGTACTCCTTTTTAATTGATCTCTCTCTCTCTCTCTCTCTCTCTTTCTCTCTCTCTCTCCCCCCCACTTCACTTTTTAGAAGCTCCAAACAAAAATTGTATTGACCCCATTGTTGCGACTCGTCTTAGCTCATATTGTGACTGATCAGTGGGTTCTCACTCACTAGCTGAAGTCAATGGTTTTAGTGAATCCTACAAATTTATGTTATAGGTTTCTTTATATAGATATGTAATCTAACCTAGAAATTCAGTAGACACAAGGAGCCTAATATGATTGGCATAGTTGAAATAGACCACATAATACCACCTTATGATGCAGTTGAGTTTAACCCTTTCCTGACGAGGTGAAAATGTTCATTCAGCAGGCATTATTTGTTTAGCAGATCACATTATCTGTCCAATGCCTGATGCAGCAGGGTTGTATATGAAGCAAGGAAGATCATCTCTGAACCTGAAGGTTTTCCTTAAGCAGTCTTCAAACTATTTGCTTCAAAAGCATAGGAAGCTTGCTGAAATGATCAAATCCAGGTTGTAATGGAGTCATATTTAACAACTTTTGTACAGGCAACAACCAAAGTGCACAATTGAGCATGATTACATTGTTGCAGTTCCAATAAGCATTGTGGTCACAGCACTAGAACAACATGTACAGCAAAACATTGTGAGAATAAACCTTGAGGAATAAGCCTATTCATTTTGGAGCATGATTGTTCAGGAGCAAACAATCCTTGATCTATGTCAACTACGTTGTGGAAAAAACCAAGACGCTAATTAGCAGGAAGGTAATTTCCTGCAGCATTTGAAAACTATACACAGGGCCATACGAAATTATACTCAGAACAATTGGTCTAAAACACGCAGCAAAATGAAAATGTGTAAAGTTCAAAAGAATGCAGACTCACTGAATACACCTTAACTATGACACCAAAGCCAGAGAGAGAGGCATTCCATTGATTACTGGTGGAAAACTTTGCTTGCATGACTTACACAGAAAGTGACAAAATCAATATTCTGGCACCAGCATTTGCAATTATATCAGGAGACAACCACCAACACTGTCAGTAACGAAATGCAACCTTGTAACATGCTACATTGCAAGGAGAAAAGAAAACCACCTGATGTGTCAGATAGTTTGGGCAATGTAAGTTAAGAATGGAATTTACCATTGGGAACATCTGAATCCAACCAATGGCACTACCTTTCCATAGTGGTGAGATTAGTGATCCTGTGAGGCAAGAAGCTATTCTGATAGTAGCAATGCTGCTGGTAGGGTCTCCCATGTCAGACAGACTTTTGCTGAGGAGCCAGAGGGCCTTTCCACACTACGCTGTTATAGTGCTATTATTCCACTCTCAACATCCAATGGAATTCTGGGGTTTGTAGTTTACTGAGGCCCAAGAGCTCTTTGGCTGAGAATTCTAAATGCCCCTCCCTAAACTGCAAACCCTAGGATTCCATAGGATGTTGAAAGTGGAATAATTGCACTATAACAGTGTAGTACGGAAAGGCCCAGAGTAAATGTGCCAAACAGATACTTAGCAACAGCAGTAGTGGGTATATGTATATATGCGACACTGGTGCAAGATCTCTCAGAGACAATGGTAGTGGTACCATAGCTAACACTTTTGAATTTTTTTTTACCACAAAAACTCTATGTAGGGACAATCTAAGATGAAACAAGAGATAGTGCCAGAAGATCAGACGGCACTCATTGAGCTATTGAGGTAGAGGTACAGCAGAGGAAAACTACAAGTAGTGCTGTGGCTAATGATACAACTGGATTCAAGCCAAAAGAACATGCAGCTGTTGATGTGCTCAGAGGTGAAAGTCTGAAGCTGCACAACAGCACAAGACATATTATAGGGACACAGAATGTGAGAAGCATGAATAAGGGAAGTTAGAGTAAGATAAGAAATGGAATGTATAAACATTGCAGTACTTGGGATGAGTAAGCCAAAGTGGACAGGAATAGGATATTTTGAGTGAGATTTCCTCAGTGTTTTACTGAGGAAATGAAAATCAAAGAAGAAATGGGGTGGCATTTATAGTGAGGAGAGATGTAGCAAAAGCAGTCAAAGGATGTAATACAAAGTCTGACTGAAAAAAAAGCCATAAGACTTGAGGGAAAACCCATCAATATAATCATAATCCATGCTTATGCTCTGACTACGGAGGCACAAGAAGAAGAAACAGAAAGATTCTATGCCGGGCCCCAGGAAGAAATTGATCATACACTAAAACAGGGCATATTAATCATAGGTGATTGGAATGCAAAAGAAGGAAACAGAGCAGAATCCAAAATTGAAAATTTGGTCTAGAATCAAGAAATGAAGCAGGACAGCGACCGATTAAATTTTGCAAGGCCAACAGTTTGTTCATTGCAAACACATTCTTAAAGCAACCAAAGACATGATTGTATACCTGGGAGTCACTTGATGGCCAACATAGAAATATAGAAAGTGCCAAGAGAGGCTTACAGTTGAACATTGAGAAAACAAAAACAATGATCACAGATGATTCACATAACCTTAAATGACAATAAAGACATTGAAATAGTTTGTGATTTTCCATACCTTGGCTCAGTCATGAATCAGAATAGAGAGTGCAGTCAAAAAATCAGAAGAAGGCTAGGACTTGGAAGGTCAGCTAGGAAGGAACTGGAGAAGATCCTGAAATGTAAAATATATCAAGGAACACTAAAGTTAGGGTTGTCCATGCCATTGTATTTCCAATTTCTATGTATAGTTGTGAAAGCTGATCAGTGAAGAATGCTGATAGGAAGAAAATCAACTTATCTCGTTCTAGAGAAGAGTTCTGTGAATACCATGAATTGTTAAAAAGACAAATAAATGGGTCCGAGAGCAAAACAAGCTCAAACTCTCTTTAGAAGCCAAGATGACTACACTGAGACCATCGTATTGTGAATAACCTTCGCGACTCACTAGACACCACAATAATGCTTGGTAAGGTAGAAGACAGGAAGAAAAAATGAAGACCATATTGCAGATGGAAGACTCAATCAAGGAAGCCAGAGCTCTGAGTCTACAAGAGCTGAGCAGGGCTATTGATGATAAGGTGACTCTGAGGTCTCTCATCTATGGGGCCACCATAAGTTGAAGGCTCATTGATTACAGCTAATAACAAAACATTTATATGGAAAGAAGGCTATTGACCAGATGGATGGAGATGCATGGATGGTATTAAGTGTGAAAAATACAATTGGGACCTGAAATAACTAAATTATTTTCTCTCTCTCTCACTTTCCCTGACCAATTTTTGTCCATTTCACTTACATCCTTTCCAAAATACCCCAGTTTTTTTTAAAAGCCATTAAGTAATGATTTTATTAAGAAGTTTAGAATTATCACTGATTTCTTTCTTTCTTTCTTTCTTTCTTTCTTTCTTTCTTTCTTTCTTTCTTTCTTTCTTGTTTTTGGCAGAATAGGAGCTTCACTATGACTTTCTTTGAACATTGAGTCTTAATTGAAGATACTAATCTGATTTGAAATTGCACTAAAACCTTAAATAGAAGTAATCTCTGTTGTTGTTGTATGCCTTCAAGTAATTTCTGTTGTTGTGTGCCTGAGGGCAAACCTATCACAGTATTTTCTGGGGTTTGAGAGAATGCAACATGCCCACGGTCACCCAGTGGGTTTCCATTGATGAATGGGGAATCGAATCTTGGTCTTCAGGGTCATAGTCCAATGCTCAGACCACTACACCATGCTGCTTCTCAAGTAATCTCTAGCCAGTTACAAAAATAACAAAAGTTTTCCGTTCTTGTTTAAAAACTGTACTTTTCCTTTTGTAGATATTGAGTCTGAAGTCTGTTTTGCAGAAGAAGCTACAAACAAATAAAGATTTTATGAAGCTTTTCTCTTACAGATTCAAATTGTATATTAGCAAGATGTAAAGAATACACTCACATTTCCTGATCTCTGGTTTGAAGGGATATTTCCACATGTTGAGGTTCTCTGTTTAAAAAAAAGCAAAAGTTAACTGCCACAAGATTTTCACATATTGAGACTTTCTGTGAAAATTCTTCAACAATATTTTGTAGAAAACATTTTTACATTAAAAATATTTTGTATGAATACTTTGTAAAAAGAAAAATGCTGTATTGTGCAAAAAGCATTTTAGGACAAAAATCTCATAGTAACATTTTTGCAAAAATGTGAAAAATTTAAAAAATACACAGAAACACATAATTTTGCCCACTGGGGATAAAATCTTAATTCTTAACTTTTTCCCCCCATTTTTGCATGTGAGAACAAAATAACTGAGGATTTACACCTTCCAGTTCTCTTCCGGTCTGACTATGGCGCCATGACAAGGCTCTCCGTGAAGCTTGGCTAAAGGAGAACCTTTATTCAGGTGGCAGGAGAAGTTGGGGAACCAACTAAAGTTCTCCTTGGTATAGGGGGATGAGAAGGGTCTCCAGAGATCAGTAGTCGTGCTTCCTAGCTTCCATCTAAGCAGAAAACTTCGCGAAAGAGGGTAGCGGACAGAGCAAGGGAGATCGGAGCAACCACCGCCATCTGACAACACTTTGGCATGCAAGCGGCGCCCGCAGATCTTTTAATAGACTTCGATATAAGAACACTTTTGAAGGTCCTGTCTGTTCATTCTAGAAGGAGATTTATATCCATTGGAAGACTAAAAGGGTAAGGAATTCGGACTGTGATTTTTTGCTGGATAGTGACAGGAAAGAGGGGAGTGAGACAACTAAAGTGAAACACTAGCAGTCAGGTTGAGCGACTCAGGAGCCATATTCTTAAGCTAGCCAAAAAAACCTTTTGATTCTTAAACCAGTCCGCTTCCCCGAATAGACTTTATGTTTGGACACTTCAATTAAAATATTCTCTTTGCTACAGATTTACAGTTGAAGGTAAAAGGAATAAAGGATTTTCTGTATTAATAAGAAAGACTGTTAGAAGAAAGGGAAATAAACTTGAGCGGCAAGTGAAAGAAGACGAGAGACAGAGAGGGTAATGGCGACTCCCATGAAGAGGAAAGGACTTTTATAAGAAGGGACTGAACTGGACAGAATTTATTTATATAATTTCCTAAAGAATTAACTGTTAATTAACTAACTGGTGAAATTAAAGCTTATCTGAAAAGAGAAAAAGAGAAGATTAGTGACTAGAGCTGAGATATAACAATGACGGATTTGAGACGATGAATGACAAACAGTGAGAGGGGAAATAGAAATAGTGGTGGAGAGAACAGCGTGGAGAGAAACGACAGAGAAGAAGATGGAGTGAAATAAAATTAATAGAATTATTGTGGGACAGTAGGAAAGATAATTTTCAATAGTTACAAACATAATCGTTGGTGAATAGTGTATTCTTGTATATTGATTACTGAGTATATATTATTGATTAATTACTGAAAAATGCTTGAGGTCTTAAAGTTAAGGAAAAATACTTGAGGTCTTAAAGTTAAGGAATTAATTTTTATAGTGATTAGAAGAATAAGTTCGGGTAAATTGATTGCTAAGTAATTGGACTGCTTGAGGCTTAATAATTTATAGATTGAATTAATTGTTTAAAGTAAAATATAGTAATTAATTAATTAAAATTAATTAGATATTTAGATTTGTGGTTGGTGGGTCTGGCTTGGATTGTGGTATTCTGAATTGTTTTGATAACTTTGGCCTATTTTGAAGTGAATTTGATTTACTCTATTGCTGGCTTTTTGCTGTAATAATAAACTTGTACTTGATTTACTCTGGTGGGGAGTGAATTGGGGAAATTAAAGAAAAGAAGGTATTGGAAATTTGATATTTGATAAAGGAAAGATATTTCCAAGAATATTTATAAAAAATAATTAATAATTCAAAATAATAATTAACAAGCGATCAAAATCAATATATGACAAAAGAACTTTTAAAACCTATCAACCTTCCAATATCATCGATCTGGGAAAGCTTCATGGATACCAGGAAAATGACTAAAGCTGCAAAAATGACTACACAAACCATCACTACTACTCAGAGGAAATTATCTTTGGAACCGGTACCAAAATCAGAACAATCCAAATCAGACCAATATCAATTCTCACTATTGGAAGAGATTAGGAACATAAAACTGGAAATAAGACAAGAAATGAAGGATCTCAGGAGCGAATTGAAGCAAGATTTTGAAACAGAATTAAAAGGTATTAAAATCGCACTAGGAGGACTACAGGACGACTTAAAGAGTACTCAAAATCGGGTGGAAATACTTGAAACTAAAACAAAAGAAACTGAAGAAACTATTGAAAATCTGAACTGACAGCAAGATCGCCTACCCCACAAGAAAGCATTATTTGACTTAAAAGCGAGGAAGAATTATATCAAAATAAGAGGTTTAGCAGAATGGAAAGAAGAGAATTTATATGAAAGACTGATCCCACCATTAGCAGAATATTTAAACATTTCCAGTGAAAAAATGGAATGGGAGATCGATAAAATGTACAGGATTGAATCTAAAATCGCGAAAGAAAGGAGATTGCCAAGAGATATTATGATCCAACTGGTAAGGAAGAAAACCAGAGAGGAAATAATACAAAAAAGTTTGGAGGCTGACCTCATAATTGACAAAACTAAAGTTCATATTTATAAAGATATACCTCCAAGAATCCTGAGGAAGAGAAATGAATATAAATTCTTAACAACCTTTTTGAAACATCAGAATGTTTGGTATCGATGAGGAAAACTAGAAGATTTGAGTTTTCGCTTCCGTGAGAAACAATTTAAAATTCATTCGGTTCAAGAAGCGAAGATATTCATGAAAAGATATGGGAAGGAACTATGGAGACGCAAACAGCGAGAAGAAGAAGAAGAAGCAGAAGAAGAAGGAGAAGGAGAAGAAGATAAAGAAGGAAAGCAACTTGAGGCCAGCCATAAAGTTTTACAGCATGAGAGATTACTGAAGAGGAAGAAGCAATAGGGAACCAAACAGATAATGAAGAGGGTGAAGAATCAGAAGAAGAAAAGAGTTAATTAATAAATAAATTGGTACTCCAAAGGAATGGACTTAAAAATTCTGTCCTGGAATGTGAAAGGGATTTTAACTCCACAAAAAAGGAAAAAAATATTTCATTATATAGAAAAGAAAAAACTTGATGTGATCTGCCTTCAAGAAATTCGAGTGCAATCATCGAAAACCCATTGGCTCCAAAATAAAAAATTAGGAAATGAATATGTGTTGGTCCCCAAAACAAAAAAAAGAGGTATAGTATTATATGTGAACCTAGGTATAAACTCTAAAGAGATTCTTAAAGATGAAGTAGGATGGTATATTGCAGTAGAAATCATTTGGCAAAATCAAAAAATATTGGTAATTGGTATATATGGTCCACATAAAAAACAAGAAAATTTTTATAAGGAATTAAACAAAAAAATTGCAGATTTAAGTTATCATAAATTAATTTTTCTTGGAGATTGGAATAGGGTGGTAAATCCAAGTATAGATAGGAAATCAGGGAAAAACATAAAAAAAAACAAGGAAAACTGCCCAGTTCATTTGAGGTTATGATGGAGAATTTTGAATTAATAGATACATGGAGATATCTATACGGACTAAGTAGAGACTATACACTTTATTCTGATCTCCACGCATCACTATGATGGATTGATATGTTTTTTGTTTCTAGTTCTATAATACAAATGGTTAACAAACAAGAGATTTTGCCCCGGTACCTTTCAGATCATAATCCAATATTGATGATTCTAAAGAAAAGGTCTGGAGGAATATTTAAATGGAGATTAAAAGATCAATTATTACTGGAGGAGAAATTAGTAAACAGAATAAGTAAACAGATCAAAGAATATTTTGAGGAAAATCTTAATAAAGATATGAATCTTGAGACGATATGGGATGCTGGGAAAGCAGTAATTAGAGGATATCTTATTCAATACAACTCAGAGATCAACAGGAAAAAGCGAGAGAATATCCAGAAATTAAACGAAGAGATGAGGAAGAAGGAAAGAAAACTAAATGAAGACCCAATGAATAAGGAAATATAAAAAGATTTAAAGATATTACAAAAACAACTAGAAACGCAATTAGATATAGAACTTAATGAAAAATTGACATATCTTAGACAACATCACTTCAAATGGGCAAATAAGGCAGGAAAATGGTTGGCGCTTAGATTGAAAAGGAAAAAAGAGAAAACTTTGATTATCAAGTTAAAAAGCAGAGAGATGATATATACAGATCCCCAGAAGATAAAGAAAATTATGACAAACTATTTTGCAACGTTATATAAGAAACAAGAGATCAAAGATGGAATGATAGAAACACATGTTTCATATCAAAATTTAGTAACTTTATCAGAAGATCAGTGGGAGAGCTTAAATAAGCCAATCACTTTGGTAGAAGTGATGGAAGCAATGTGTAAGGTGAAAAAAAGGGAAATCGCCGGGTCCAGATGGCTATACAGTGGCATTTTATAAAACATTTTATCAAGAAGTGGCACCCATATTACAAAAGATAATGAATGACGCGTTACAAGGGAACATCCCAAATTCATGGAAAAAGGCGGACATAATGTTGATTCATAAAGAGGGAAGAGACCTGCTTAATGTAAAAAACTATAGACCAATATCATTATTGAACACAGACTACAAACGGTTTACTGCGATTTTAGCTAACAGATTAAAGATAATTCTTAAAGACTTGATATTGGAAGAATAAGCAGGATTTCTTCCGGGAAGACAGACAAAAGACAACATAAGAAATATAATCAATATTTTAGAACTTTGTGAGAATCACCCCCAGAGAAAATTGATTGCGCTTTTTTTAGATATAGAGAAGGCCTTTGATATTGTAAACTGGGAATTCCTACTTAGAATTTGTCAGAAAATGAAAATGGGATCAAATTTTATAAATTGGATAAAGTCTATCTATTCTATACTATATGCACAAATAATTGTAAATGACCAAAAAAGTGATAAATTTGAAATATATAGAGGAACTCGTCAAGGATGCCCTTTATCTCCACTTTTGTTTTTATTGGTAATAAAAGTATTGATAATAAATATTAAAAATGCCAAAAAAATTAAAGGAGTTAAGATACAAGGTAATGATTATAAAATACAGGCATTTGCTGATGATTTGGTGGTTACTTTGGAAAATGCGTGTGGAAGCTTAAATGTGCTGAAGGATGTTTTCAGAGATTTCGGGAAATACTCGGGTTTGAAAATTAATAACGAGAAGATGATAGTCCTGACAAAAAATATGAAAGAAGAGGAGAGAAACCAAATATCACAGATGACAGGCTATACAATTACCAAAAAAATTAAATACTTGGGTATTACGATTACAAATAAGATACCTGATCTTTTTAAAAACAATTGTAAAAAAACTTGGAAAACTATTTTGAAAGATTTAAAGAATTGGAATAATTTAAAATTATCATGGTTGGGGAAAATAGCCACAGTTAAAATGTCAATACTCCCAAAATTCTTTATCTTTTTCAAACGATCCCTATTATTCAGTGTGATAAGGTTATTAAGATCTGACAAAAAGAAATTGTCAAATTTATATTGGGTGGAAGGAAGCCAAGAGTAAAAATGAAAATATTAGAGGATGACAAAGAAAGAGCGGGATTAGTTTTACCAAATCTGATGTTGTATTATTATGCTTGTTGTCTGAATTGGGTGCAAGAGTGGATCAATTTAGAGAATACCAAATTATTGAATTTAGAAGGAGATGGACTTTGGTTAGGGTGGCATTATTACCTTTCATATAATAAAGGAAAAAGCAACAAAGAGTTTAATTGTCACTATTTAAGAAAAGCATTGTTAAAGATATGGAGGAAGTATGTTGCAAGAGCCTGTATGAAAACTCCACAGTGGGTCTCTCCCCATGAGGTTTTTTATAAAAAAGAAAATATATTGTTTGATAAGTGGATAAAATATGAAGACATGGTGGAGAGGCAAAAAGAACAAATTAGAATTAAATCTCAACAAGAGATAAATGAATCTGGTATTAAATGCCACTGGCTCTTGTACAGACAACTTAGAGAAAAATTAAGAAGTGACATTAGACTCAATGGATTTCAAATAAAAGATGAAGAATTACTCGAAATAATGTATTCAGGGAAACCTAAACCCATCTCCGCTATATACAAAGTATTATTAAGAAGGTCCACAAAAGAAGAAATTATCAAACCATCTATGATAAAATGGGCCCAAAATTTCTCCCACCAAATTCCAATGGAACAGTGGGAGAAATTATGGCTAAAAATAATAAAATATACCGTCTGCCAAGATATAAAAGAAAACTTATACAAAATGTATTTGAGATGGTATTTAACACTGGAAAGGTTGGCGAAAATATCTAATAAATGTTCAAATAAGTGTCAGAAATGTGGCTCAGAAATAGGAACCTTTTATCATTCATGGTGGTCGTGTAAAATAGTAAAAGAATATTGGAAGTCTATGCACTTATGAATAGAAAAAATGTTGAGTATAAGATTTGAAATGTCACCAGAAATATATCTGTTACCAATAATGGATGAGGAATTAGAAAAAAGAGTTGGAAAACAATTATTTTATATGGCAGCAGCAGCAAGAATGGTGATAGCTCAAAAATGGAAATTGAGGAAAATGCCATCGATAGAAGAATAGGAACTAAAATTGTATGATATGATCCAGATGGATAGGTTAACATATATAATAAGAGGGGAGAGCAAAGAAAAATTTATAAAACAATGGGACAATGTAACAAAGTATTATAAGAATTCATGGAAGGTTGCTAAAATGGTGAATATTGATTTTTGAGATACTCTAGAATAAAGAATATCAAAGTATATTTAAGAATATAAAGACTACAAAGGAAATGGAAAACTGTAAACTTGTTCTAATGTTGGAGTGGGAAGTATTGTTAAGCTATTCTAAGAGGTATTTATATTTATGTAGAATGTGTTAAGAATTTAGAATTTACTCTAGAATAGAGAATATCAAAGTATATTTAAGAATATAAAGACTACAAAGGAAATGGAAAACTGTAAACTTGCTCTAATGTCGGAGTGGGAAGTATTCTTAAGCTATTCTAAGAGGTTTTTATATTTATGTAGAATGTGTTAAGAATTTAGCATGATATGAAAATATTATGTAAAGAAGTAAATGTAAATGTAAACGTTTTGATTGTACGTCTTTTGTATTTTTTGTATTTGTACAGATTGTATAATATGTTTTGTTTGTGTATTTGTTTGTATTTGTTTTGTCTTGATCTTATATGTATAATTTTAATAAATAAAATCTTAAAAAAAACCCAAAAAAACAAAATAACTGAGGATTTACATTCCTACTGTCAGGTCCAATGTTTATATTTCACATTTGTCTACTTGCAAATATATAATAATATACGTATTATATGTATTATATGAACTGTACTTCACAACTCGCTCATTACTAGGTCCAACTAGGCACAATTCCACTGACTCCTGTTCAAATATTTATATCAGATATGAAATCAGATTTACACAAAAATGTCCACAAAATGGCAGGAAGTGCCTTTCGAGTCTGCCCAGCAGTCATTTGTGCATGTTCAAGGGCAGGGTGAAATCAAAACCAGCAAAGCTGAACAACAAATGTAGGGTTTCAGGGCAACATTATGAAATAAGCAACTGACTAGTTCTAATCTCTGATCTGTGACCTTACCTGTGCATTTCAGGCTTTGAGTCCAATTTTTTTTTTCTTTACAATTTGATAGTGAAACTCAGATTGGGAAAGCAGCACATGGGACTTCATTTCTTTATTTCTTGTTGCAGTTCCAACTCAGGTTTATTTTTTATTTATTTTTAAAAAAATGTTTTGCAGGGGAGGATCTACACTCCAAGAAGGGGAAAAAAGAAAGCAAATGATCCAATAAAATAAAAAAAAAGTAAAAAGAATAAATATATTGATGGACATTCTAGAAAAGAAAAAGAGGAGAGCTGAATGATGAGGTTTACAGATTCCTTCAAGTTTTACCCCTGTAGCCTGGTTTTAGTCAGAGAGGGTTACTTGGTGGTTTCTAACACATAACTCACTACTAAGGCTCATCTGCTGGTTCAGGCTCTGATCAGCCTACTGTCCTGTAGCACACACCAGTGCATACCAAAGCAAAACACAAAACCCATAGTGAACCCAAGTAGCTGCCTTTGCCAAATGACTATGAAACATTCATAATATAAGTGGTAGCTATTATAAACCATTCCTCTTCTGTGCATGTCTTGACAAGCAGATCTTATTAGGTTTCAGCACAGTTTTGTTAAGGTATTGCCTGGCCAGCATTCATGCCTGCATGCTGCTACCAAGCTAAGGGCCTGAGAAAATGATAGCTGGGATGCTTCCACACTCATTTAGAATTGCCTTGTGAGAAAACTGTGGTAGCCAGGATGTAAAGTGCAGGCTAGGGTCAGCATTTTCTTCCTCCAGTTGGCTCCTTTCCTGAGAGCTGGCCATAATATGGCAGCTAAGAGCTAATGTATTGTAGTGGCTGAAGTGTTAAAACTATGGCCATTTGCACACTACCCTGTTATAGTACTATTATTCCACTTTCAACATCCTGTGGAATCCTGGGGTTTGCAGTTTAGGGAGGGGCATTTACAGTGATGTAGACTCGAATCAATAGACTTGGACTCAAGTCGGACTTAAGTTACTTCAGTGACTCGACCCGGACTTGACTCGGCCATAAATGATGCACTGACTCGACTCGACTCAAGAGTTGTATATTTTTCATGACTGACTTGATGCCCTTGGTTGAGTAACATAACGCCTTCATCCAGAAACCTTATGACTTTGAACAATGCTTCCATCTCTTTTTGTCTACTGGTCACATAACAATCTGTCTCAAGCCCAAAGTGTGGGCACATTTCTCAGAGGCGGCTAGCAAACAGGTTAGGCAATGAGCTTGAAGCAGACTTGAGGTCTGCTCAGCAGCCTCTCCCTGTTGCATATCGGTAGAGCCTTCTAAAACATTTCCTAAGAGCAAAAGACAAGACTCACCCCCAGAGTGCAGGATGCGTTTCTCAGAGGGAAACAGCAAATGTGTTAGGCAACAGGTTTGAGGAAGAAGGATCCCTCCTTCTAAAACTTTTGAATCGTCAGTAATGGGGAGTAAGATAGGATCCTATTTCCCACTTCTGAAGCTGCAGATGGAAAAATTGCAAATGTGGAGAGCCTACTCTTCTTAAATGGTTAAAATTGACTTTATTTCACTCTATCCAATAATTCTGGAATTTTGGTTGTGGTATAAAATTGGCTTCCAGACTAGAGACTTGACTGGAAAGTATCTTCAAGGATTTGAGACTCGACTTGAGACTTGAAGGTAGAGACTTGAGACTTGGCTTGAGACTTGAAGTAAAAGACTTAAATACATCACTGGGCATTTAGAATTCTCAGCCAGAGAGCTCTTGGGCCTCAGTAAACTACAAACTCCAGAATTCCACAGGATGTTGAAAGTGGAATAATAGCACTGTAACAGGGTAGTGTGGAAATGGCCTATGACTCTGGAGCTGTTTGTGTGCCTTCAAATTGTTTCTGACTTGTGGTGACCCTAAGGTGAGCCTATCACGGGGTTTTCTGGGACTAAGAGTGTATGATGCAACCGAAGTCACCCAGTGTGTTTCCACGGCTGAAAGGGAAATTGAATCCTGATCTCCAGGATCATATTTCAACACTCAACCCACTACACCATGCTGGTTCTGTATCTCTGGAGGCCAGGGTTCAAAGTCTTGCTCAGCCATGGAAACCAACTGAGTGATACTGGGCAAAGACAACACCCTCTCTCAACAAATCTTGCCAGGAAAACCCTGTTCACTTTATGGTTGTCATAAGTTAGAAATAATTTGAAGGCACACAACAAGAAGGCACAACTCTGAATCCTGTTCAGATCATGACCTTACTATTTGTGTACCAGGTAGCCTTAAGCAAATGAAGTTCTCTTTCAGCTTCGTCCCATTCAAGGACGAAGATGAAAACAATGACCTAACCTTGGAGGGCTATTGTAATTGTACGATATTATGAATGTAAGACAATTTGGACAATGGCTGTGCTACTGTACAAAGCAGATAGCAATGACAAAAATCTGGCAATGTTAACAAATATTACACATAGACCGATTGGATTATGTAGTTCTAACCCATTCATTTCTGGCTTTTGGGGGCTTGGTTCAATTTCTTAGTCTTTCTGGAGAGATTGATTTAATTATGATGGTTTTGTCATTCTTTTGAGTCCTGTATGGCATTTTGGGTGCTTGTTTTTGATAGAAAGATTTGTTAATGAACTGAAGAATAGACCAGTAGTTGACTTGATAACATTATCTCTACTACATTGCAGTACCATATTCACCTATGAATTTTAGATTCCCATGAGGTCTCTGAGAAGTGGAATAGGCTTGTCAGATGGCAGGTTTTTACCCAGATGATGGATGTTTGCCATTTCTTCCTACCTCCATCTTTGATATCTAAAGCCCAGAAATTATTGTCAGAGAGAGTTCTCAGCTTAGAGGAAACTGACACATCTAAAGTGATATGCATGGGAGCATTGTAAAGAAGCTTATGGAAACAATTCGCATAAGCCAAAGGTTAATGTGCCCTTTTTCAAAGAGAAGTAATAGACTCTGTGAGTGCATTACCTCTATCACAGATATGTGCAGGAGCAATACATGGATGTGAAGCACCTTTAAATAGCAGAAGGTAACTCATCAGTCCCCAAGACCATTCTGAAGAAAATACACATGGTCTACATCCATTTTTCAGGAGTGAAATGCAGTGGTGCAAACTATCTTGTCCATAGGCATTTGGCAAGACATCAGCCATTTGCATTTTCATTACCTCATTCAAACCCTGACCAAATAAGCCTTCGCTGAACTAGATCATTACTTTGTATCACCCAGAGCCTTTCCACACTACACTCTTATAGTGCTATTATTCCACTTTCAACATCCTACGGAATCCTGGGCTTTGTAGTTCAGGAAGGGGCATTTAGAATTTTCAGCCAGAGAGCTCTGTGGCCTTGGTAAACTACAAACCCCAGAATTCCACAGGATGTTGGAAGTGGAATAATAGCACTATAAGAGTATAATGCGGAAAGGTCCCCAGAGTTTGCCATCAGTATTTAGAAAGCCAAAGTACATCTCCACTCCAGAGTATTAAATAAGTATGTTGCACCAATTTGTCTGTAGTTCTGCATTGTGATGAGAAATTATAAGATCCACATCTTGATCTTTGTCACAAATGCCCAAGAGACCATAGAACTGAAAATAGAACTGTCTACTCAGTGGCAAAAAGCCTTATACCCCATGGGATCTATGTAGAGAGTGACTTATTATCTCCATTACAGTGTGTTCTTCTTCTATATGCAGGTTACCCACCACTCTTAAGAACTGGCACAGAGCCCCCTAAAAATGGGATCTATTCAAGAATATTAATATCTTCAAATAGACGGGTATCCTACCAAAAGGCAAAAGAGTGAAGCAAATGGTTTCTTAATGACAAATAGCAATGAATGGTTGTTTTCAGCTGGTGCACTACATAATAACCCAAAAGTCATTAACTTCAGTGACATTGCCACCACTCTCTGTTTGCTTGTTAATTTACTGGCTTGCTTGTTTAGGGCTTTTTTAAATTTTTTTAAAAATGTATATAAAACCAACTAGAGGAGCAAAGGACTACAGATTATAATATTTCTATAGAGGTGGGAACTCTGGCAGCTATATGTAAATGTTTTAATTTAGGGTTAAGGGTCAGGGAAATGCTGTGGGCCATGTAAAACACTGACACCTCTTTTTGAGCCCCCAAATCCCCTCACCTTCTTTTTTTTTCAGAGAGTTGGAAAAGATCACAAGTGCCGTCGAGTCCAACTCCCTGCCATGAAGGAATATACCATGAAAGCATTCCTGACAGATGGCTATCCAGCTTCTGTTTGAAAACCTCCAAAGAAGAAGACTCCACCACACTCCAAGGCAGCATATTCCACTGCCAAACAGCTCTTACCATCAGGAACTTCTTCCTAATGTTTAGGTGGAATTGCTTTTCCTGTAATTCAAATCCTTTGTTCTATAACCTAGTCTTTGGAGCAGCAGAAAACAAGCTAGCCCCATCTTCCATATGACATCCTTTTGAACACGGCTAGTTTCTCTTCTCCAGGCTAAATGTACCCAGATCCTAAGCTGCTCCTTATAGGGTGTAGCTTCTGGGCTTTACTAAAACTAGCTGACCTTTGGGCCGAAAATGACCCCAAATGATTCAAAGCTGCACAAAAATATGGCAGATGGTGTCCTTGCCCATGCACTACATGCAAACCTAGGAAAACCCCCCAATTGGCTGCTCTTACATTGGATCCCACTACAGAAAGTGACATGGTGTCACTGGCACTCACATGGAGAACGACAATGCAGCCAGGAGGGAGGAATGATACCTGCCACTCTTCCCAGTTGTCCACCCCATTTCATGTCATCAGTGTGTATGGCACTTTGCAGAATAGAAGAGAATAGGTCCTCAAGGATATTATTGTCTTGAAACTGACACAAAGAAAACAATAGGGGAAGGGGAAGTATTTCAATTGTGCATGCTGAAGTCTAGTTACCCAAGGGTATGACGGGAGATTGATTCACAGCATGAGCACAGAATCCTCCCTGGAACGGCTGCACTCTGGACAAAAAGTGTCCCAGAGGCAAGCATAACATAGCAGAGTTTCCAAAACAGGAACAAGTGTGCCAACAGAGTACAACTACAGCATCAGATCTGACCCCTCTACCCACTGGTTAGTAAACTCATGAACACAGAGTTTGTCATCCAAAATACCTGGAAGCTTTAATCTTCAAAGTTGCAGTATATACATCTGTACACAGGATACACAGATCCACAGGCAGAGAATCAGCATCAGAGATTCAGCATCAGAGATTCAGGAGCAGAGTGACGGGATGCAGAGATACGGAATGCAGAGAGTCAGAGAGAGAGTACGCATTCCATCTCCTCTTTTATACACACCTGCGTCCATGTCATCACTCAGGGCCTTTGGCTGATGCAACCCCTTGTCATGATTTCACTGTCATGACTGAGCCCTTTACTCCATGTCCCCTAGGGAATGAGTCATACTTTGCCCAGTCATTCCCCAGGTATCCCATGACATGCTCATCAAATGTATTTTCAACTGGGGCAAATGTCACCGCATTTTTAATCCAACAGGATAATGTAACAAGGGCACTGAGAGCTTTATCACATGAGGCAGGAAAATCACAGGATAATAGCATCTTTGACTGGGACTTGTCATATACCTGTGGAGAGGGGGCCAGGCCTGCTTTCCTTCCCTCAGACTGAGATGGCAACTTCCTTCTTCTACCTGCTATAGCACCCTGCCCTCCCTTATACAACCCAACTTTTCCTTTAAAAACCATCTCCTTGATGTATAAAGGATAAAGCCTCTCAGTTGTTATTCAGAACGATTTACTGAACGATGGTAGCATGCTACTAGTTGATTAGTAACTCATGGAAAGTACTCTACTGAGTCAGAATTTATAAAAATATAATGTAGTCTTTAATAAAATAATAAACAGGGAAAAGGTATTGAATGTCATAAGTAATTCCAAGGAATATAGAACTTCAAAAGGTATTTAACCAGTTTTTGTAGCTTCACTCAATATACAGGCACAAAACTTTCATACACACACAGGCCTTTGGCTCCACTTTTGGCTCAAAGGCTTAATTCCCAAGTTTAGGTCACATCTTCCAACCCAATTCAAAAATGGTTTAGTTTCTCCTGTCTTTCTCTCTAGATCTCTGAGAAGACAGACCACACTTAGGCAGACAACCCCTCTGACTGACTGAAAAGCTAAACTTAAAAACCTCTCTCTCTGGAAATCTCACTGAAGGAATCTCTAAAATGAAAGTCACTGTGCCTTAAACAGAAGCCTTCTGCGCACCACCCTCAGCCCCTCCCTCTCACCAATGGGCTGGATTTCTCTCTTGTACAGAGCCACTTTGGTTACATGGCAACCTATTGCCAGGGCTGCCCTGTCACTCAGGCTAGCCACACCCTCAGGCACTGTCACAATACCTCATGCCTTTTTCTGTTGTTCTCTTGGTAGGATACCATTTGGAAAGTGTTTCTTATACAAAGGAGGTCATTAATGAGTTTTTTTTTGTGTTTGTAAAAGAAACATTTCCAAATGGTGTCCCACCAGGAGAACTACTGAGGAGGAATGAAGTCATGCTATAAGTCTGAGCCAAAGAAGTTCTTATTCCACTGCAATTGCGATTTACCTGCCTTGTGTGAAGCTCTGAGCTAAAAGGCCATAGAAGGAATAACTGAGATCTTCCTTCTGCCACCAGAATTTCCTCTTCTGTAGACGTAGTAAAGATTTAGGCACTCCTGCTGTCCTCCTTTACGTTCTGTCATCTACAGACAGATAAAAGATGAACACAGATTTTTTTTTTTAAAAAAATGGCATGGATCTCATGGTACAGTGCATCCTGGGTGTGAAAAAGACAGAGGAGGTAAATATTAAATTAATAACAATTTCAATGATCTATGAAATGCTGCAAAGCATTGGGCAACTTGGAGAATGCACCTGTTGTTTCAATAGTTCTCTGCCACTGAGATACATTTCCTCCTGATGGAATGAAACAAACTTGATAATGTCAATCAGCTTCTGGGTATGGTCAGTAATTGGATGGGAGACTGTCGTAGAATCCTATGCATGTATTCGACACAAAAGAGAATTGAAGAATAGCAATAGCATGTGTATTTCTATACCGCTTATCAGCTAAGCACTCTCTAAGCGGTTTACAATGTGTTAGCTAATTGCCCGCAACAAGCTGGGTACTCATTTTACTGATCTGCAGAAGGATAGAAGGCTGAGTCAACCTGGAGCCCAGCAGGATCAAACTCACAACCTTGTGGCTGCAGTACCAGCATTTAACCACTGTGCCACCAGAAACAGGTGTAGGGGGGACACGCCTTTATTTAATAAATAAAATTAAGTGTTGCTAAATGACTGGAATGAACAGCATCAAAGTGTCTGGCAAAGCACATACATTTGAAAAGTAAGACTTACTTCCAGTACTTTATTATTGCAGATGCCTCCTAAGTAGTTTGAAACCAGCTCATCTGCCCATATTTATGGCTCCTGTGGGTGAAAAAATCTAACAGCCATGAATTACTGCTATGGGAATATGTAAGGAGTAGAAATCTGTGTATGTTAAAGTATTAGTATATCACCTTTCCAAAGATCGTGATGATTCATTTACATAAGAACACCATATAGAACCATAATTCTAGGAATAGAAGAAAATCCAGAACAAATTTTCCAGGTGGAAAATAGTGATCCAGAGAATTGCCCCTGCACCAAAGTGGCCTCTCCAAAACGTATGAATTAGGTGGGTCTGGCAGCTGAAATCTAGTTCTTTCTGTAGTCAAGATGTGAACATTTATTAAAAAAAAAAAAGATGAAGAGCATTACAGAGATCTGACTTCTTGGTTGTGAAGTTTCTCTTTTGCATTAAACCCATGCTCCTAAGTAAAGATCTTTTTAATGTGCTCTCATATTAGAGATGCTTAGGAATGTTTGAGTTCATCAGGAATGGGGAATCCTATATTGTTTTCCCATTCACGTGATGTGGGAAGCAAAGAGGCTTTATGTACTTACGTAGTGCTTTTGCATATGGTAGTTTATTAAAACAGGAGTTTTGGCTTTCTGTTACTTGTGAACACAATCAGTACAAAGCATCTTCCTCTACTCAGGTAACTTGGGTTTCAACTACAGTTGCCAGGCCAGGATTTTCCCAGATCCTGAGATTTCAGGGTCAAAATCTGAGACCCAGGAAAAACCCCTAGTGATGTCACAGGGAGCATGCCCTGATGATGTTACAAGGAGTAGTGCCTGCCAATGTCACTGCTCAGTGTGTCAAATTTTAAAATCAAAAAAGGAAAAACACAAGTCTAAAATATGAAGATGCCGAGATGAGACCATGTTCCCAACGCTCCTGTCCACATGCAACTGGCCGCCTGTAGAAGGAGGCACAAAGGACATGCTCTGTCCTTCCAGACTACAGCTGGTCTTCTTCCTATGCTGCAGTAGGGGAGGAAGTGCATAGATCTCACTTGACTATGAGATTCTGTACTAATGCTATAATCTCTTTAAACTGTCTTTCAGTAGACTCTTTAAAGTGATGTTTTTGTCCTGTAATATCTAAACTTAACAAGTCCAGTTCAAACTTCTGTTCTAAATGTACATTACTCTCTTTCACACTTTTTTTCAGATCTAAAATCTGGATAGGGATCTCAGATACTTAGGCTTGAATTTTTGTAATTAGAAATTCAATTTTGTCCAACTCTATTCTGGATGTTTTTCTAGTGGCTGTTTTTATGATACCTCTTATGGTGTGTCATGAAACACTTTCTACTTGAGTTCCAGAGTTAGAGACAATGTTTATTTCCCCTTTTCTAAAGTAAATCTTCAACTCTGTATGTGTGTGTGTCTCCTTCCCTATTCAGAATGAGTGATCAAAGATCCTGTTAATCATGTTGTAAATCCTTGGCCAGTTCCATACGATGGGGCTGTGCCACTGTGGGGCCGGCATGACAGAGGTTGGCTGGTCGTGCTTCTGCATTACATCATTGCTGGCCTGCCACCATCTTGTCCCCAAGCGACACCCATGCGGTATTTGCAAAATGGAAATAATCCATTTTGTGCCTGCCATTGCACTGTGCTCTTGCCCTTCCCAGCCATCTGGAAAGGCCGGAAGTGCACTGATGACATTTCGTTCCTCAGCACAACAGTGCTAACTTCCTGGCTGCACTGTGGAAGGAAGAGGCAGGGCTGCTGTGCTCCCTTCTACAGGGAGCTGGTGAGGTGCAGAGGGGAGCCTTCTCAGCACACTTCCTTCCTGGCAGGGACGCTGCCATGACTGTGACAGAATGACGTGCGGAAGCATCATTGTGCAGAAATGGCCCTTGTTTGGAGAAGTTTCTGTCTAGCTGAACTTGATGAATCTTCTATGAGTCTTCAGGTTTGTGGTGGGGAGTGCAGTAATTTCCAGGCATATGTCTCAACCAGACAGCCCTCAGCTCATTCCTAAGTCAGGGGGTTATCGAGGAGACTACAATTCTGCCTTTGTAGAATCTGTACATTTTTTTATTGTATAAATTTAAATCTTGCAAAGCTGGAGCAGCACATGAACCATGCTGTTAACACTTTGTCATCTTGGACTGAGTCCATTGTATTCAGGATTCTGTCACCTTAGTTTTGCTTCTTATCTATCTTTAACTGCTAGAAGAGGTTCATCTGTCATCCACTGAGGCTTCTCTTTCTTTTTTTTTGGCTGCAGATGGTATCTTTTTGCATCCTTCCCTGACAATTTCTCTGGCTTTAATTCAGAGTTCTTCTTGCTCTCAGTCAGCTAGGCTTAATAGTGCAAATCTATTTTTTACATTATCTTTAAGTTCTACTGAGTTGTTCCTCAAGTTGCATTTTGGCATGATGACTGATTTAGTGCTCTTCTTAAGCTTTACTCTAATTTTTTGATATTAGCAATTCATGGGTGGTGCTACAAATGTTCCAGTTCTTGTTTTTGCAGAGAAAATGGAATCACTTTATCTTCAGCTCAATAGTGCGTTCTGTTTCAGTCCTAGCATTGGCATTTCCCTGATGGTATCAGATTATGAATGCTCTCTACTGCACCGTTTCTTTCTTTTTTTTAAAGTATTTTTATTAAAGTGTGAATAAAAAATAAAAAAAACCCCTCCTCGCTTCCAAGCATCTTTTTTCCAGTTGAGTCTGTGTTTACATTCCATACATGCAACATTATTGTTTAACAAACATCTTACACTATTATTTTTAACATTGTTACATTACAACCTATGCTTTATCTATTACATCATTTATTTACTTTATCCACCTTTTCTTCAATCTTTCTTTATTCCTTCCTTTTCTTATTCTTTTATCCAATTTATCACTTCTTCCCATTCTCTCTCAAAGTTTTGGATTGGCTTATTTTTAAGTGAAAAGGTTAACTTTTCTATCTCTACCATATCCAGGACTTTTAATTTCCATTCTTTTATATCAATATAATTTCTTTCCTTCCAATATCGAGCATATGTCAGTCTTGCAGCAGTTATTAAATATAACAATGTCTTCTGATGGGATCTTATTTCTCTTTGTTGCCCTAACATATTTAACAAATAAAATTCTGGCTTCATTTCAAAATTTAAACCATACATTCTTTGAATTTCATTATGTATTTCTTTCCAAAACTTTTTTGCTACCTTACAGGTCCACCACATATGAAAAAAGGACCCCACCTTCCCATCACATTCCCAACATTTTCCATTCCCATTTTTTGTTATTTTTTTCAGCCGTTCAGGTGTCATGTACCATCTATGTAACATTTTATAAAAGTTTTCCCTTAGATTTAAACTTGGTGTAAATTTTACATCTGTTTTCCACGCCCTCACCCATGTATCCAGCTCAATTGGGTGTTCAATATTTTGAGCCCATCTAACCATATTGTCTTTAGCCATCTCTGGTTCCATTTCTCTTCGCAACAATATTTTATAAAATCTAGAGATTCTCTTTTTCTGGTCCCCTTTCATCAGTACATCTAATTCATTTTCATTTCTTTCAAACCCATATAATTTTTGATCCATCTTAAATCTCTCTTTTAATTGTCTCCATGGAAACCAGTTAAATTCGTGTCCTAACTCTTTTAATTCCTCTTCCGTACGCATTCTCGGCTTATCTCCGTCCCATTTCAGCAACTCTTGATACGTCAATAAATTCCCTTGTTTTGTTGGAGCAATTTTAAAAGCTTCTTGGGGTGAAGTCCACAACGGAAGTTACCGCACCCTTTCAACTTCAGCAGATGAATAGCATTATTGCCACCAGTGCGTCATTGTTGAGTCCTTTTCCTTGCCCCACAGCTCGTAATTAGTTGGGAGGGGGGGTTGTAAGTTGTACTAGTGCAGCAATATTGTAATGTTATGACACGCCTGCGTGCTATTGCATTTTTGCACTATGATACAAAAAATGTATTTTAAAAAATAAAAAATTAACTCAAAGGAGAAATTTAAAATAAACATGAAGAGGTGATAGATTTTGAACTTACCGTGCAATGGGAGTAGCTGGGGGAGGGACACCCTGGCAACACCCACACCACATCCACTCCTGGATCAGCAATGACAGCAAGCACTGTAAAGTGCTATTGAGAAACTGTACTCACTCAGCTGATGGGGTTGTGGTGGGAAGGGACGCCGTTAATGGATTTTTTTCCGGCAATGAAAAAGGGCTAATTTGCAGCCCATGGGAACATGACAGCAGTTGTTTAGTGATGGTGTCATGAGATAGCAGGGTTCTGGACTGGGAACAACATGTTGCTTTGGCAGGATGACAACTTCGTGTGGTAAAGACGTTACTCTAGGACTCATTCATTTGTCTTTTTAGCAGTCCATGTCAGAACTATCCTCCAACATCACAGTTCAAATGTTACATTACATTTTTTCCTTTCCTCACTGTTCAACTTTCACAGTCTAGTCTGGGCTACTGATGGAGAAACTGCACATGTTTTGGACATCATTTAAAGATAAGCAAAGGTTTTCCCCATAAGCCGTCAGTATGTGCCCTCTTATTTATATGTACACAGCTTTGTGTCCCACGTGCATATCTAGGATTTCAAATATTTCTGCTTTTTGTAAACATGCTACTGAAAGAGAAGCCAGCAGAGAGCATTGCTGACCATCCCAACGCCATAAGACTAAAGACTCAAGCTTGCAAAAGGCATTTGGAGCTGCCTGAACACTTTCCGTGTTAATTTAATAATTGCTACTAGACTGTTCTGCATTAGCCAGTTTTCTTTTTAGAGGTATTTTAATTGCTAGTTTTAAAATTTGTTTTCATTATTTCAGTTTTAAATTTGTATTTTGTACTCTATTACTTTTTTAAAAAACAAACAAATCCAAAGCTCTAAAATTACAGTGAGCTGCCTTGGGGGTCCATTCCTAAGCCAAAAGGCAAGTTTGTTGTTGTTGATTTTAAGTGAAATAACCTTTCATGGTGCTTACATTCTTTTGAAATTAAATGGGACCGACATGTGCTTCACATGCTCCAGCTTGTACTAATCCCACTGATGTCTCTTTAAGCAGAATGACTGTGCTTACCTGAAGGTAAATGCAAACCTATCAATAAGTGGGTAATAGAATGTGAAAGGGGTCATTTTGGTCTCTTAGCATTACTTAAACAAGTAACCTGTGCCAAAATTAACCTGTGCCAAATGTTGGTAGGTGAGGGGATATGGCAGCTTCTGAAGAGGCATCCAAAGGACCAAAATAGTCATTGCATATATGAATACCGTTCACCATCTCTAGAAATAGTGGCTTTTTTAAAAAAATGTAAAGGCCTTTCTGCACTACACTGTTATAGTGCTATTATTCCACTTTCAACATCCCATGGAATGCTGAGGTTTGAAGTCTAGGGAGGGGCCTTTAGAATTCTCAGCCAGAGAGCTCTTTGGCCTCAGGAAACTACAAACCCCAGAATTCCACAGGATGCTGAAAGTGGAATACAGTAATAGCACTATAACAGTGTAGTGAGGAAATGCCCAAAATCCACAACAGTGAAGTTTATTGACACAGAGGTCATAGTAAAAAGGGAAAAATTGGGTCGCCTAGCTTTCCTGCTCCAGAAAGAGCTACTTTGTAAAAGGCAAATGTTACAGCTAGTGTTGTCAGGTGAGGATGCTCTCAGGCCCTGAGATTCAGAGACAGTCTGGGACCCAGTGAGGACCCCTGTGATATCATGAGAGCAGCTTCTAGCCATTAAATAGGATATCTTAAGCAACGACCACCACGGTTGCACGGAATATGCCATTCAAATAAAAAGAACAGTAAATCTAATAAATGAGGATCTCTCTCTCTCTCTCTCACACACACACACACACAGACACACTGAGAATTCTTCCCTTCTCTGTGAGGACTAGAGAAGAGAGATCAGGTACTGAGACTCAGGGCTACGCCTGGAGGTCTGGGAGCCCTAGCAACAACTGCAGTTCTGTTGGCTTTCCACAAACATACTTGCTCACACTTCTATCTCTGAATCCACCCTGCCATGGACAAAGGAGGAGGACGAAAAGGAGGAAGGAAAGAGGATGGCAGTGAAATCCTCTCTTGACATGCAACAACGCCCATGTTATTTATGATATCTCCTTCCACCTACTTCAGTAGTTTATTCTTTCTGTTCAATCCGATTGTTTGTCACCATATCTTACCACCTCATCTCCTAAAGGTTTTTAGTGTGAGCACCCCTTATTCTTTTATTCCTTTTGTAGCTAAGCTCCCGCATTTAGCTTCAAATATTGGTAGAATTAGTTCCCAATCTTCATTAAATTGCTCCATTGAATTTTTAGATAATATTGTTGTTAATTTATCCATTTCTATTAGATCATATAATTTAATTAACCATTCTTCCTCTTCTGGTATTTCCTCTTGTTTCCATTTACTCGCATAGACCATTCTAGTTGCTGTAACCATATGAGTTAATAACTTTCGTTGTGATCTCTTTTTTTAGCAATTGTATTCCTTCGTATATGTTCAACAAATATATTTCTGGGTGCATTGGAAACTCTATTTGTAACATTCTTATTATATTACTATGAATTTGCATCCAAAACTTTTTTGCCTTTCTGCAAGCCCACCATAAATGGTAGAGGGTTCCTTTTAGATTGGATTTCCAACATTTATTTTTGTTAGTTTTTGTCATTTTTGCTATCTGAACCGGGGTGTAATAGCACCTATAAGAAATTTTATAGTAATTCTCCTTTAAGGATATGCTTTTCAATAATCTAGATGTCACTTTCTAGGCACTTTCCCAGCTTTCTAATTGTATTGGGCATCCGATATTCTGCGCCCATTTTATCATGTTCTCCTTTATGGTTTCTTTTTCTAATTCTAAGGTCAATAAAATTTTATATAACTTCGCAATCAGGTGTTATATTTCCTAGTTTTATCAATTTGTCAAAATCATTCTCCTTAGTTTCTATTCCTATTCTATTCCTATTATTCTTTGGTCTATCTTAAACTTCTCCGCAAGTTGTCTCTGTAATAGCCAATGGGTGGAGAGTCTGCTTTTAATCAATTCTTCTTTACTTTTTAATACGATTTTGTCTCCATGACATTTCACTATATCTTTATATGTAATCCATTTATTTAATTGCGGTTTCTCTCTCCTGTAGAAAGCTTCATATGGGGAGACCCATAACGGTAATTTTAGATAGAATTTCCTTTTATACAATGACCAGATTCTCAATAGGGACTTTCTGATAAAATGGTTATTAAACTCTCTATTTATTTTTGCTTTCTCATACCATAGGTATGAGTTCCATCTGAAAGGTAGCTCTGCCCCTTCTAGAGTTAATAACCTTTCATTATCCAACTTAATCCAAGTAGTCAACCATTCGATACAACAGGCATGATAACATAACTTTAAATCTGATACTCCTAATCCTCCTCTTTCCTTAATATCCTTCAGATTGTTCCATTTTATTCGGGGTTTTTTAGCATTCCAAATAAATTTAGAGAGCTCTTTCCTCCACTGATTGAAATGTGCATCATTAACTATTATGGGTAGGTTTTGGAATAAAAAAATCATTCTAGGCAAAATATTCATTTTTATTACCGCACTCCTTCCCATTAATGATATGTCAAGTGTCGTCCATCTTCTCAAATCTTCCTTAACTGTCTGCCAGACTTTTTTATGGTTGTTAGCATATAGTTCTGTATTATTTTTAGTTAAATTTACCCCCCAAATTTTGTTTTTTTTTATATTTTAAATTGAGATTCTCTTTCCAATTCTATTTCCTCCTGACTGGTCATATTCTTAGTTATTATAGTTGTTTTCTCTGAATTTACCTTAAATCTTGACACATTTCCATATTCATATAATACCATTTTTAACTGATTTATACTTTGAATTGGGTTGTCTAGCAGAATAACCAAATTGTCTGCAAATGCCCTAAGTTTAAACATCTGGCTTTTAATTTGTACTCCTTTTATTTTAGTATCATTTCTTATTTGTATGTTCAATATTTCAATGATGATCAAGAAAATTAAAGGAGACAGAGGGCATCCCTGCCTTGTCCCTTTTTTAATATCAATTTTAGGTGTTATCTCCCCATTTATTAATATATTTGTTGACTGGTCTTGATAAATCGTATTTGTCCAATTAATAAATTTTTCTCCTATATCTATCTTTCTTAAAGTCTCTTCTATAAATCTCCAATTGACGCTGTCAAAGGCTTTCTCCGCATCTAAAAAAATCATACCTAATTTTTTCTCATTATGTTTCTGATAGTGTTCTATTATATTTAAACCTATCCTCATATTATCTCTTATTGATATTCTGGGGAGAAAGCCACTCTGATCCTCATAAACCCATTCCTTTAATGTTTTTTTTAATCTTTCTGCTGGAACCATAGCAAATATTTTATAATCAGTATTTAAAAGTGCAATTGGTCTATAATTTTTAGTATCCAGATGGTCTTTTCCTTCTTTAGGAATCAAACTGATCAGAGCCTCACCCCAGGAAACCGGGCGATTCCCATAGTCAGTTTCATTCAGAACTTTCTGCAAGGTCCCACAAGTTGATCCTGGAAGATTTTGTAATACTATGATGTGAAACCATCTGGTCCTGGAGCTTTACCTACCTTAAGTTTCTGGATTGCGTTTAAAATTTCCATTCTTGTAATTGGCTTGTTTAATTCTAACCTCTGATCTTCATTAATTTGTGGTATTGTTGTTTCTTCCAAATATTTCTTTATGTTTTTATACAAGTCTGTGTGATCCTGGTCATCAAAAAGTTTCTGGAAATATTTATGAAACACTGATTTTATTTTATCTTGGTGCTGATATACTTCTTTTCCTTCTTTAATTTCCAAGATTAATCTTTTCTCTCTTTCTGTTTTGAGCCTGTAGGCCAATAATTTTCCTGCCTTATTGGAGTGTTCATAATATTTTTGTTTTACATATTTTAATTTCTTTTCCAATTCCATTGTATTCTGAATTGTTATTTGTTTTTGTAATGCTTTTATTTCATACTTAATCTTTTCATTTTGTGGGTCTTTTTTGAGCTCATCTTCTTTTTTCTTAAGTTCTTCCATTATTTTCTGTTGACTTTCTTTCCTTCTCTTCTTTTTGTAAATCTCTCGCTCTATAAAGATTCCCCTTATCATAGCTTTTCCTGCGTCCCAAACTATACTTTCTGATAGTCCTTTTCCTGAATTTTCCCTAAAGTATTGATTTTATTCTCATCTTACTTTGGTCACTACTTTTTCATCTCTTAGCAGCTCCTCTTTTAGTATCCAACGGTAATCCATTTTTCTTTCCTTAATTATCATTGTCACTGGACTGTGATCTGAAAATATCATTGGTAAGACTTCCATCTTTTTAATATTTTTGGCCAAAGTTTAGCCAAACTTTGGCCAAAAATATTAAAGGAGGGAATGTTTCAAAGCCTAGCCATCTAGCATAGCAAAAATTCAATCCAGTAACTTTCAGGGGCATCTCATGTTATCTGCATCAGTCTTGGATGGCATTTCCATTGATTGGGTAGTGCTGCATATTCATTAGATTCCAGAAGGATGTCATTACCCATCTACAAATGCTTAACAAGCTGCATCACCACAGAGGAATTCAGATTTCAGGAACAAGGCTTTGTCTTACCTGGCTTGGCATTTATCTCAAAATTTTCCAGAGTGAGGATGATTACGTATCCTCTATAGAATGAATGGTCAAAAGTCAGTGTTTAATGAAAGAGTGAAAAATAGACATGCAATTAATTCTCCCCCTCCAAGTCCAGCTCCTGACAGATAATGATATTCACTGCAGGCTATAGTAACATTTGGGCACTACAGAACAAGACCTGATCTGGATAAACTCAAGCCTCAGACTCACAGCCTGGTCCAGAAATACAAGGGCCATTTTCCTCCTGTTTGGCCACAACTGAAAATCAGAGAAACCAGAGCTTAGACATGTCACTTTTTTGGGAGCACTGCTTCCATAATCCTACTGTCAGCAGAACCACTCTGGGATTTTGAGAGCTGTAGTCCAAAAGTAGTAACTTTTTCAAGTTCTGGAAATAGTCCTAAAAGTATAGCTAGGGATACATCAAAATCCAAGGATTTTTTTAAAAAAATAATAAAAAATAACAATGGAACTTTTCAGTTCATACAATTTGGGGGTGCAGCTGTAACATGGCAGATGAACATCCAAAGCCCCCAATCTGCAAAAGGATTTTGCTGAGCAATGTAGTAATAGCATGTTTTCAAGAGAAGACAATGTGGTCTCACTGAGGCAGACAATGGTGAATGTATCTGCTATCTGATTCTTTATTGCTATGGTGCTCATTGTGTAATTTTGATAGTTAGATCCTCTCTCCATTAAGCTCTCATTGCTTCAGAGTCCACCTTTGCAAAGACGTGGGGGAAGAGGAATTATTGGTAATTGGATCTGCTAACTCCTGCTCGGGTTAGCTAAAAGTTTAAGAAGAACATGGCATGACTGGATGTATGCCCCATTAAAACTGATGAGCAGCATACATATCTGAATAAGCATTCAGATAGATATCTAATGTATGCCTCTAGTTCTTAAAAATAAAGATGATAAAAGATTCTGTGGAATTCCTGGGGATATGAGAATATAATACTGAAACCTGTCTAACCCAGCATTCTGTTCTCACAGTGACCAGCTAGACAGTGGCAGAGCTTGGAGGGTGTGGAGGGTGTGTGTGAGCGGGTGTGGCTATGGCATGAGGGGCATGGCCACTGTGTGCAGGGGTGTGGCTGCGGTGCGTAGGGGCATGGGCAGGATGTGTGGGGACATGGCTACAGGCTGGGATGCTCCAAAAGCATTGCTGCCCGGGATGAATTGCCCCTCCCGCCCCCACCTCCACCTCCCTACGCGACTGCAGCTAGATGCCAAGGGGCTGCCCACAGGCTAGTCATGAGCACAAGAGGCTAGTCACTTATGTTTCCCAGCAATTCTCATTCAGAGGTGTACTGTCTCCTCATACCAGAAGCAAGATATACCTACCATGACTCACAGGCACTGTCAGCTTTGTCTTTATGAATTTGCCTAATGTCCCTTTGAAGCCATCCAAATTGTTGGTTATCAGTACACCTTGTGTTATCAGATTCCACTACCGGTCTATGAGCTGTATGAGGATGTATTTTTGCCTGTCCTGGATCTCCCTATGGTCCACTTCATTGAACAATCCAAAGTTCTAGTTATAAGGGATGATGTTAGGGTATTAACATACAGTGAGTATTTTGTAGGAAGGATATTAGGATATTAAAGTACAAAGTGGGAGCTGGGAGTTAAAGAACCAAGACTAAAAAACCAAAAGAAGCAGCCAATTCTAGGTGCTGATATTCCCAAAAGGAAAGATAAGTTTCAGTAGAAACCCATGTCACTGCTGGATAGAGATCAGTTCTCCAAGTGGAGGGGAGAGTATGGGGTTACTCCTCACCTCCAGCATAGCGCTGAATGAGCACTCACCCAAAGATTGCTTTAAAGAAGTGAAAACTCACACATTTGTCTACGTGTATCATTCAGTACTTGGCAATCCTACAGCTGCATCGATGCCACACAACAGTCACGGCAACACTGATTGCACCGGTTGGCAGAAAAATCAAATCATCTCAGCAGCCAAATATTGCTTCTGGGAAACAATACCTTGAGGGATTCAATCTAAATCTCCTGCCAACTTTTGACAAATAACTGTACGTATGCTGCACAAACATGCTTGTTTAAAAGGCTACAGCATGAAGGCCAACATGGATTCATGGTTTCTTTAGATCTGATACAAAATCTTACCTAGGAAAGACCAATCCTAAATTCCATTGATTGTTTCTTATTATCCAGTGGGCTCAATCTTCTTTTCATTCATGCAAGAAGTGGATCATAAGATGGTAGCCGGGCACCACTGCTGAAAAGAAAATGCACAGTTTCACCACGAGGGACCATGGCTTGCTTCTTTCTTTCTTTGTTTTCTTTAAGGCCTCCTGAATGTGCCTATGGTGTCATCACAAACACACACCCCAGAGAGAAAGGCCCTTTCCGCACCACGCAATTAGAATGGGGCAGTGTGTCCTCTCATGGAGGTTGTCTGCACCTTGGAGCAGACTAGGAGTGGACTACTTACCGGAGATCTGCACCTCAATCTGCTCCAAAATGACCCCAAGTGGTCCTCCAGCACATTTTCTAAAGACCACAAAAAACAGGTCTTTATTTTCCTGGAACGCACCCTTGCGTTCCTGCTCCCTTGTGCAGATTCGCAGGCTCGCACCAACGCGAGCCTGCGATCTGCGGAGGGTGGGCTTTAGGCGTGGTGAGCTTCAGCAGTTGGTCGGGACCCATGACCAACCGGAAGCCGCCATTTTGGAAGCTGCCATTTTGGAAACCAGAAGCCACCATTTTCGAAGCCGGAGCGGTGTGGATCTACAGACCTCGCACTGCTCCGATTTGCCCGGGACCAAGGAGGAACCCTGTGGAAGCGCTTCAGGGACAGTCCGCTTTGCTTCGGACCCCAGAAGAAGTGGTAGATAACAGCACGGAGCGATTCCCTCGCCTCATGCGGAAATGGCCAATGAGAGAGAGAATGAGAGAGAGAGAGAGAGAGAATGAATTAGTCCTGCAACAGTAGCTATAGTGTTGTCTGTTCCACTCAGAGTGGCAGTCATATTTGTTGTCAAGTTTAAAGTTTTAGCTCACTTATGCCAATAATACTGTTTAGTTATACAAAAGATAATGGCAGATGTTGTGGGGGATTCTAGCTGAAGCTGAGTCAGGAGACATCTTTTACTGTAATTTGTGAAGTTTTCCATCACCACGCCCAAGTCTGTCTCATGTCAGCTGTATCATAATTATGGCATTTGAAGAAAATTAATGTCACTGTATTTTGTTTAGCACCAGGCAAAATCATATTTGATCTATATTTGTAACACTTGGGGGGAACAAGAAGACGTATCTTCATCAAACAGCTCTTGGAATAAATCCATGCTTCTACTGCATAATATTATTGCTTAAAAAACAAAGTAAGCAGGAGTGATAGAAGCTAAAGTAATATTGAATTACAAAAATACAAACAAACCTCACAACCCTGGGTAAACTGTCAATAGTCTACTATGATTTGAAGTTGCTGAATCTATGATTTGGCAGCCTTTTGAAAAGGAGAATGAGAGAGGAAAGCTGTCAAAATGTCTGTCAGTGTAGCATTATACTAAAGATGAAAGTTAATTTTGACCTGGGAAGGCAAGCAGGCAGATTCTGAAGTGAAGTAACATGGGTGGTCATATGCCAAAAATAGAATTCATTAGCTGAGATCAGGGATCAATCTGTTCTCTCCTTGTATATAATTTTAATCCTGATTTAAAATGACTCTCTCTCTCTCTCTCCCGCCGCCCACAACTGATTGATTTCCTTGATCTATAGCTCCACTGACAAGAATAACTGATTCGGAACTTATGTATATGTAGAGAAGAACCCTAGAAATCAATGATGCCTATGTTAGTCATTCTAAATTGGGTTGACAGCTACAGTATTTTAATGCAACTCTTCTAAATATAACTACATCCAGAACCAACCAACCCAATATCTGTATACCTCCTGTTCTCAATACACAGCAGTCTGGATAATATGATCTGGTCTGTTAAGAGCACTGGAGAGAGCAGGATAGGGAACTGTTACCACCCCTTCCATACCCTATCCTGTGGGATAGCAGAATTGACATGAAATACAATTTTCCTATAGAAACTGGACACTTATGGCTGGGAAACATGCAGCTAGCAGGACTCTGGCTGTACACCTGGGCTAGGTCAGTATGGCCTCAGCATGGCCAGGTCATAAGGTCAAGAAGAGTTAAGTGGGAAAGCCTGGAGTAGATAGACTTCTGGTAATCCTGTCAATGACCCGACATCTGAATACAATAGTCAACAAAACTGCCCACGTGCAGCAGACAAGCACTTCTGCTGTGTGCATTTCCTACCAAAACCTTCTCCATTCACATTACCCAACCAAGATATTAAGAGGTTGTCAGGACTCGGGGGGGGGGGCATAGCTAGCAAAGCTGCCCTAGCAACCAAGAAGGATTTAATTTGACTGGCTCACTGACTATGGAACCCAGTTTAGCCAGAGGGAGGGGCTAGGTGGGGAGTCAGCACAACAGAAAAATAGCAGAAACAAGGTTTGGAAAAAAAAAAAGAGTTCCCTCCATGAGTTTGAAAGGGGAGGAGTTCCTTAAGAGAGATAGAAAGAGAGATTTGGGGAAGTGTTTGACCGTTAGGAGCTGAAAGTGCTTTGTTGTTTGATAACCTTTAATTGCCAAATATTTTTCGCTTGTCAGTTTGTTTAATAAAGATTTTGTTATAATTTTTATATTAATCTACTATATAAAAAAGTCAAAGTTTGTCTGTTTGTGAGTTTGTAGGTTTGTCTGTGTCAGGCAGGTGAAGACCTCATATGATTGGCTGCCTGTGAAGATTCTATGGAATGCTGGGGTTTGCAGTTCAGGGAGGGGCCTTTAGAATTCTCAGCCAGAGAGCACTTGGGCTCAGGCCAGTTGCTATGGAGATGAGGCCCAGCAGCAAGGAGAAGGCCAGTGTATTCCCTCTGGAAACCAACCTCTGTATGTTAACAACTCTGAATACAGATTAGATTGGGGAATATGGGCAAAAGTTACAGGTAGAGGACAACACAATTTGGGGAATTAGAGACACCGGATCTCAAATCTGTGTATTTCAACCTCATCTAACTCCTAAAGTAAGGCAGGGTAATTCCCAAGGTATTTCTAATAAGTATTACCTATGAGAAAATAAGGTCCTAGGACTATGCCGGGTATATAGGCCAGTCACTTATATCAATTATATAATTTTTATTATAACTTTTTAAAAGATCAGTCTCCAGACAATGTCTCTTTAATCTGAGCTCAGTGACACACACTACCACCAGTGACACATTCATTGGGATAAACCTGAAAACAAGGGTTGTGGGTTTAGGGAAAGCAGAAGGGAGATATAAGTGTGGAGAGGGAGCCATGGGGTTTGCAAATATATAGAAGGGTGCTGCTTCTCCAGAGAGGGAGACTGAAAGCAGACTTGATTTATCATAGCCCAGATCTCCACATTCCTCACTATTAGCTATGCTGACAAGGTACTGGAACTTACAGTTCAACAAAGTCTGAAGCTCTTTAATTCCACCTCTGTTTCAGGTTCTGTGCTCATATATAAGGGATGAGGCCATCCTATGGTTAATCTGGTCCCAAACTACTTAAAGTTGCAGTTATTACCCAGCATAAATAGCAGGTTAATCAGGACTTCTGAATTTGGACTCCCAGCCAGTGCACAAGGGACTGCCATAATTTCATTTGCATTACCCAGTCCTCATTAAAAGTCTTATGGCTCTGTGTCAGACCAGATGAAGTTACTGTAATATTTTCAAACTTAGCTCCAAGCTTAAGACACTGCATTAATCCTAATGTTCAAAAAACTTAGTTTTGGACTACAATTTCCAGAATCCCCAGACAACATGGACATGATAGTTGGGAGAGTCTGAGAACTTTAAAAATAATTCCAAAGCTCTCCATTTTAAAGGTTGTCTGAGTATGCCTAGTTCTAGCTCAGCTATTTCTGTCCACATACCATCATTGCTTTTATGCAAGTCTAAGGTGATAGAAGACTCTCCGTGCACCTGAACCTCAAGCAACAAAGCTGACTCTAAGAACATTCAAAACTATAATACTAAGAATTCTGTTGTTGTTATATGCCTTCAAGTCAACTCGTTTATGGCAGTCTAGTCATAGGGTTTTCTTGACAAGATTTATTCAGGGGAAATTTATCATTGCCTTCCCCTAAGGCTAAGAGAATATGACTTGCCCAAGGTAACCCACTGGATTTCATGCCTGAGTGAGGATTTGAACCTTGGTCTTTTGGAGTACTAGTTCAACACTCAGCTAGCTCACCTAAACCTTTATGGAGAAAGAAGTCCTTGGCCCCACAAAACAATTGGAATATAGCTCCTTTTTAGCAGACAAGCAACCCACTAAGAGTATCTTTGTCTTGTCTGGACAGTATGTCAGTTTAGGGTCCCACATCTAATCCCTTAAAGCACCTCAAACACCATGGATTCATCTGCCTTTAATGGAGATGGGGGGGACAACTGGACGTCATCTGTAATTTCAATACCTCCATCTACATCTCCAGATGACGCCTGCCCAAGACACTGGAGGTCAAATGGAGCCGACTGGAAATCCATAAGCCCCAGCACAGCCTTCTCCAACCAGGTCCTCTCTAATGTATTGGACTACAAACTTGCACCATCCTCAGTCAGCATAGCCATGGTGGTATTGATGCTGGAAACTGTAGTCCAACACAGTGAGAGGGCATCACCTGGGGAAGGCTGCCATACTATAAGACCTGGGGGTTTGGCTTTTGAAATAGGAGTAAAATCAAGGTAACACCATATCTCCAACTCCCAACTCAGGTAGCCTGTCCAGAAGGATAGCAATAGCATGTGTATTTCTATATCGCTTATCAGCTAAGTGCTCTCTAAGCGTTTTACAATGTGTTAGCCAATTGCCCCCAACAAGCTGTGTACTCATTTTACCAACCTGTGGAAGGATGGAAAGCTGAGTCAACCTGGAGCCCGAGAGGATCGAACTTACAATCTTGTGGCTGCAGTACCAGCATTTAACTACTGCACTACCAGGATACCATGGTCAGTGGCCTTGGAAGCTGCTGATAGATCCAGGAGAACCAACAGGACTGCTTACCTCTCCAGGGTGCTCTCTATTGCTATTTCATAACCAGGCCTGAGGCACGACTGAAACAAACCTAGAACTTTACTTCTCAATCTTAGGTCCACATATCTTGCTAGACAGCAACACCCATGAGCCCCACTAAGTGGGACCAATGGGTGGGGATTCTGGGAGCTGTAGTCCAGAAATTGCTGACTCAACACTGGGAACCCATATAGAATGGGTGGGCCAAATGTGACACATGGGCCAAATGTGACACATGGGCCATGGGCCATGGGCAACCCTTAGGACCCCAAACTGTGGCCCTCGAATCCCCCAGAAGCCCCCCAAAGATCTCATGCCCCAATATTATTTTTTTCAAGTGATTTTTCACCTCAAACCTCCCCTCTGAAAATCCCCAAAGCAAAGAAAAACAAACTAACAAAAAAGCAGAAAATAAGCAGAAATAAAAATCTAAAGTGGCCCAACATCACTTCCAGACACACTGGGTGCACTGGTGCAGGTAGATGGGGAGTTGGTTGAGGGAAATGGCCTTTGCTCCTTCTGCAGTTGCCTCCCCCCCCCCCCAGCATAAATATTACTATATATTGGAACTCTCTCTGGATTTCCTTCCAGTAAACCAAGAGTGAGGAAACTGTATTGAGTGATGCGAATTTTGGAAAAGTGGGTTCATAATTTCATTTACCAAGAATTAAACTTGGTTTACTAGAAGGAAACCCAGAGAGAGTTATTAATATTAATATAGCATCCCTGAAGCAAAACTGACAGAATTAAAAGCCAGAAACAGTCTTTCGTCTGTGGGAATCTGAAACAGTGCACAGTTCTGGCTCCAAACCACTTGCCTTGGTCTCTGTTTCCCATCCATTTTGTTGGCAGCCAGTTAAGAGCAAACCCCACCCTGATTGCCCAGCCCTTTTGTGATTGGCCAGCTACACCTTTGATTTCAGGGCAGGCACAGATGAATAGCATCTTTGACATTAATATTCATATGATGGGTCATTAGGGAAAAAAGGAAAGAAAGATAGAATGGGAAGCCAAGACTGGTATGTTCATCTTCTACTCTTCCTTACCACAAGGAGACAAAGAGGTGGATGAGAGAATGAAAATCATTTGGTCCAGAAGAGGAAATGTCACAGCCTTAAATGAGGCCTTCCCAGCCAGTGCAGTGACAGCCAACCTTGGAGAGTAGAGAATAAGAAGATTTCCTTTTAAAAAGTAGCAGTTCTTTTTTGAAGTAAGTCTTCCCTGAAGGAGTGGTAGTGGCAGAGCATCAAAGGAAAGCTGTTGCTTCCTCCTGTTGCACCTCAGAGATTGCTTGTGCTTATCAGAGCTAACAAAGATGCTAATCATGTTTTTAGGCACCACGGTCTCCTTTGCTTCCTTGCTTAAGCACACACACTAGTCCTTAGAAACAAAGAGGTCTGCCCAAGCCAGGAAGCACTTTAACATAATGGCCAAGCCAAGTCCTCCATGGATTGGGTTCCAGTCAGGGCCCTTCAGGCATCAAACAAAACTTGTAACACAGTCCCTGCACATCGCGTAATCCCGATCTATACAGAACACTGCTTGAAACATGAAAGAAATGTTTCTGTTTCTCTTCTGAAATTACATGTTTGACAGTACTGAAACTACACAATAGGGTTTTTGTAACATGTACTCCCAAAATATCCCAAAATCCTGCTTCACATAACATGCATCCTGAAGAAGAGACTGATAAATCTAGTTTATAAAGTTATTTAGTCCTAACCAGTGATGTGACAGGAAATTCTAAAGGGTAGAAATGCATCATTGTGACAATCCCCTGAGCCAGTTCAAAAATGGTGGCAGATGGGCTGAAAGCTCTCTCTCTCTCTCCTTCCCTCCCCCCTCTCTCCTCTCTCTCTTTCTACACACACACACACACACACACACACACACAGAGCAGCAGCAGTACAAAGGATAATGCCCAATTTATTAGGATCAACTGATAATCATAAAATAATGAGTTAGCAAAGTGAAGTAGAATGGTTAGCACAGTGGATTTTGGCTGAAAAGACCCGTGGTTCCATAAGAAAGGAAAAGAGGGGAGCATAACATGCCATCGAACAGCAAAAGGCCACCAACTCAGATGTTTCTAACTTCTTTTTCCAGCATCAGAGAGAAACATTATCTGAAATCCAAAACACCAATTCTATCACATTGCTTCCTCATCAAGAACAGGTCCTTTGTAAAGCTAATGGGTCTTAATTGACCATGCAGGACCAACGCACCACAAATTATGTCCCATATTGTAATAGGAACAGCTAATAATAATAGAGTGTTACTATGAAATTCAGTTAATCACAAGTACTATAAGAATTGCAACTAATATCAGAGGTAAAGTCAAAGGCTTTCACAGGTGGAATCCATAGGTTGTTGTGGGTTTTCTGGACTTTGAGGCTGTGCTCTATTAGTATTTTCTCCTGATGTTTCACCTGCATCTGTGGCTGGCATCTTCAGAGGATCTGGTGGCATAGCAGGTCCATCTTCTCCATTATTTTCTTCAAGGTCCATCTTCTCCATTATTTATCTTTAAACAATTAAACAAAAAACACTATTAACAGCCAAAAAGAAAGAGGAGCCTCAATGGATGACAGATGAAACTCTTCAAGGAGTTAAGGACAGAAGTAAAAGTTGATAGAAATTCAGTCAGAACCCTGAACGCAACTGTTCAGCAACTTGTGCACAGAGACATGGTTGTTACCCTGATTTCTGGGGTCCCTTGGGGGACACCTCAATGTGCTCCATGTGATGGGGAATGGAAACTAGCCAGAGCACAAGCAATAGCAATGCGAGAGGCAGAGTAACCTAGCGGGGTCTTTTTACCCAGGGTTTACGGGGTCAGGCCAAGCCAAAAAACAAACAAAAATGTCCAATAAATGATTTTATTGCAGGAAAGTCTCACACAGCAACGCAATCACTCACACACTCACTCAAGACCTATTAAGAAGCAAAAGAGAGGAAACTGCATAGGGGAATATTGAAGGGGTGTAGCTGGGGTGATACTGCACCTTTGTCCTGAAGTCCTTGGTCTGGGAAAAACAGCAGAGAAGTGGCGCTCAGCACAGAGAGGGCTGAGGGGATCACTCAACGGATGGAGAAATGGTCTGCTGGGATGACTGGGAGTGATCCAAAGAACCACTCAAAAACTGGGGCCCTTTTCACATGTGGGGGGGGGGAACGGGCGAAAACACACTAAAACGGAGCTTACCCGCAGCCGGGTAAGTCCGTTGCCCAGCGGAGCAGCGTGAGCTCGCTGCTCCACACTCCTCCGGTGTCCCAGATGGCAGCTTCCGGTTGGTGGAGGCTCTCCACCAACCGGAGAAGCTCGCCAGCCAGAAGCCCGCCCCCAGCAGATCTGCAGGCACGCACTTGCGCGCGCCTGCAAATCCACTTTAGAGGCGGGCGACGGAGCGGCACGGGGCTGCGCTTCGTGCCTTTTAAAAACCTCGAAACAGAGGTTTTTAAAAAACATGCAGCCCGGCTGGTTCCCGCCACTCCTGAGTGGATTCTGGTATGGAACTACGAAAAGTAGTCCACGCCAGTCCACTCTACGGTGTAGAAGACCTCCGTTAGAGGTATGGAAATGGCCTGGGACTATTTGTAGGGGAAAAAGTAGCTGAAGGACTAATCCTTTCCTGGGGAGAACAATGGGTGTTGGAGTCCTAATGAAGCTCCACCATGGTAATTTCCTTTGTGTGGTGGGATTGCAAGGTGTTGCCAAAGTCTCAGGATCTTCAGCTGTGTTTTGTGGTGTGACTTCTGTAAATGGTCCTTGCCTGATGGAATATTTGCTCAACTTGGGGCAGACAAGCTAATCCCCTCAAGTCAGCATCTTGGGGCTGAGGACCCTTTGTTTATTGTGGGTTTACACATCTTGAGGTCTCCTGGGGCTACGTGACTGGGGATTTTACTGGCCTGACCTGGTTTTCGATCTTTGATCATTGCTGCCTACGTGCCCATCTGGGTGACCTCTCAGGCACATTGAATCATATTTTAATATCAAAATTGTAGACCCTGGGATAGAGTTTCTCCAGTGGAGTAACATGGTGAACTACTATAATAATGCTGTTACCTTAAGGAGGTGGGAGACTTGGAGGTCCACCAGCAATGCCAGCGTCTCCTTAGAATTTGGGAAATTACAGCTCAAAGGAGGCCTGTGAGAGGAAGGTAACAGCATGATCTTTTCATCAGTATATACCAGTACTAACTGTACAGAGGACTCCATCTAAAAGTTAAACAGAGTATTTTATTTGGATTCTCAAAACACACAAGAAATCAGATACTCTTAAGAATCATAGAAGGCTATCAGAAACTGAGAGGTGAAAGATTGGATAGAGGGAGAGATAGGGTGTAAAGGATGATAATTACCAGTCCTGAAGAAGAAGGTTAAAGCAGAGTGGCTCAGACAGTGTGGTTCAGACAGTAGCAAGAACAAACATAGGTCTGGGTACTACATATTATGTTCGAGTAGTACAATTTATTGGGGCCAAAGCCGGGGCTTATGTATCATATTTCATACCCTGAAGAAGGATGAATAGACAAAAGTTGTAATTGCTTCTCATGGGATTGACAAAGGAGTCCAAAATGGGCTTGTCTTAACTTTAGGTGACAAAACATTAATGGGAGTCATGACAATCTCTTAATGACTAGTTGTGCAGGGGGTCTACGGAGGATTTCCATACAGCAGGATCACACTAGGGTCCCCAATTGCTTCACCTGGGCAGTTTTGCCTTCTATTGTATTTGAGTGTGCACGGGGCCCGAGGTATTGAAAGGATTATCACAAACCCATTAGCATTGGGTTTTCCCGCCTAATCCTCTCTGAACTTATGACCTGATCATGTCTGAGGTCATCTTGACCTGGCAACATGCTTCCAATCAGTGTGCTTTCAAACATGTTTTCCAACCATGAATATGCTCACTTATGAAAATAGCACAGTGGGGGTGTAGGGTATGGTAACAATGCAGAGAAATAGAAGATGATAACAAAAAAGGAAGAACAAGAGAGTTCTTCCACAATATCCAAAACACCCAAGGGATGCTCTCTGAACAGCAAGGGAACAGATTATATTACCAGTTGAAATGAAAAGATAATGGAAACAATACACATAAGAGCTATATGAAAGAGATAAAAGAATGACAGATTCATTCAAGGAAGAATAATTTGAAGATGAACCTCTGATTTTAGAAAGTGAACTGGAAGCTGCACTAAGACCTCTTGGGAGAAATAAATCACCAGAAATAAAAGCACATCAATAGAGCTGTTTTGTGCTACAGATACAGAATCTACTCTAGTTCTAACTAAAATCAGTCAACAAACGTGGAAAACAAAATAACCGCCCATAGATTGGAAACACTCAATATACATTCCAATCTCCCATCCAAGTACTAACCAGGCCTGACCGTGCTTAGCTTCTGAGATCAGATGAGATTGGGCATGTTCAGGGTGGTATGGCCGTAGGAGAGGAAGAGGCACTAGGGATCATATTGCAAACATATTTTGGATAATAGAGTTCAGCAAAGAATTCAGAAAAAAATCAGCCTGTGCTTCATAGCAAAGCCTTTGACTGTGTACCTCATGAAAATCTATGCATTGCTCTTAAAGAAATGGGGGTGTCAGAATATTTGATTGTTCTGATACATTACTTGTACTGTTAGGGCAGAATAGAACAGAAATGGAACTGTTTCCAATTGGCAAGGGGGTCAGGCAAGGCTACATTTTATCAGCCCGTCTATTTAATTTGGATACTGAACATATCATATATAAAGCAGGACTAGACCTGAAGGAAGAAGGCATGAGAACCGGAGGAAGGAACATCAACAGTTTCAAATGAGCAGATGATACCTGCAAAGGCAGGTTTGCAGTTGAACGTGAAGAAAACAAAAATAATCACCACAGATGATTTACATAACTTTAAAGTAGATGATGAAGGCATTGAAACAGTTCAAGATTTTCTATACCTTGGCTCAGTCATTAATAAGAATGGAGACTACAGTCAAGAAATCAGAAGAAGGCCAGAACTTGAAGGGCAGCTATGAAAAAACTAAACAAGATCCTGGAGAGTAAAGATATATCATTGAATATTAGAATATTGTATTCCCAATTCTATGTATGGTTGTGAAAGCTGGACAGTGAAGAAAGCTGGTAGAAAGAAAATCAACTACTTTGAAATGTGGTGCTGAAGAAGAATTTTATAGATACCATGAACTGCTAAAAAGAGAAATGAATGAGTCCTGGAGTAAATCAGGCTTGAACTCTCACCAGAGGCCAAGATGGCGAAGCTGAGACTGTCATAGTTTGGACATATCATGAGAAGACATAGTAGAAAAGAGAATAATGCTTGGTAAGGTAGAAGGTAGTAGGAAAAGCAGAAGACCATATTACAGATGGATAGACTGAAACAAGGAAGCCACGAGCCTGAGTCTGCAGGACCTGAGCAGGGCTTCTTGATGATAGGGTGAGCTGGAGATCTCTCATTCATAGGGTGGCTTTATGTTGAAACTGACTTTACAGCAGTTTGATGGTTTGGTGGATAGATGGACAGACAGAGGTTCCTCACCCTTGAAAGAGAGAACTACAAGTCCTTCAGATAAAAGTCTGTCCTCTGTAAAGCAAGATACACAACCACCATTTGGACAAGTGTGACCAAATGGGGAGCAGAATGCAGTTCTGCCAACCAAGCAGAGGAAGTGCAGAGAACCCAGTTGTCTGGTGAAATGGAAAAGAAAGCAGGAACAAGATCATGGGTCCAGGAAAAGGCAGACCTTGAGGATTTTCAAAATTACTGCCGCTAACAAAGAAAAAAAGTGCACCCACTTTTTAAAAAAATTTTTGCCCTTGCATCTATTTTCAATGATTTCGCTAATTTATTTACTTATGAAGTACCTACAGTTTCGTAACAGAAAGAAAACAGATGAGTCCACAGGTCATTGTGGTAGGGAATTTTCCAAAGAAAAGCATGGAAGGAAGGGATGAGTTTATCCATGTATCCCACCAAACTAAGCTAGTTCAGGAATGCAACTTTGCCATTTTTATGGCATCCATAGATCCAGGACATTGTGATTGACAAATTGTTGGAGTTTTAAATGATTAATAAGAGCTGCATATGCACAAGACAAAGCTTTCTGATTAAATACAACACCTCTTTATTATGACGGGGTATATTTGGCCCATGACTGCCTGGTAGTCTAGTGCTAACAGCACCACTGTAATTGGTTTCATAAATCATAAATTTTAATCAGTCCAGAGGATTTTAATCAATAATGGTTGCAGCACTAATCCTTACCATTATATATTAACCCAGGAAAGAAAATAACCGTTCTTTGACTTTATTACAGATAGGGATCTGAGACAAATTACTGAATGAGAATTTGGAAACTGAACCGAAGGGGAAAAAAAAAAGAGACCATCAACATCATGCTGGATTTCAGTAAAACCTAATCCCAGTTAAGCACATAACGTTCCACACAGATTTACGTGATTTCCTCTAACAAATCTTACCTGTTTTTGTTGAATCAGGGCCCAAGAATGTGCCCTAAGGCAGGCAATCATTGCAACATTAGCCAGGTCTGAACTGTCATTTCTTCTTCCTTTAAATAAACTTGGGTGGACAACACACCTCCTGCACAGCTTGCCACCTAGGAGTTCCCATTTATTAAAGTTGCAGGAATTTTAAGATAAAGTTAAGTTTCCAGTCCCCATGACTGCAACAATACTACCGTTCCAAACATGGAAGCGCATGGCCATGTGTTCTATTGAGTGAGCTATGGGTACATATGGGTACTTATATTCCTTGGTTTGGAAACAATAGAGGCACACATTGGAAAAGTTCTTTTGCAGGATGACCACTCCCAGAACCCCTTAGTCATTATGGTCACAAGCCTATGCACCTGACAATGAACAAGGAATTTAGAGGCTTGAGAGATCTGTCGTGTGAGCAATGACCTTGCTTACTCTAAGACAGTCTTTATAGATGCTGGAGGCTTCTCCTTTCCTGACTTTCAGAGCCTCCAGGAACTTTCCCTTCCTCTGGGTCTTAGCGCTAGCTTAAAAGGTGCTAAGACGTATTTAAGGTGCTAAAAGGATTTTGGGAGGACAGATTCTGCACCTTGGATAGCTTCTTTAAAGTCCAAATTAAAACCTACAGAACACTCTCTGTCCCATTGACATGAAAGTCATGAGAAGCAACGTTTATGTCGCTGTGAAGGAAGTGAGGCAGGGGAAAGAGAAATTGAGAAGAGGTTCTCCATTTCTCCACTGTATTAAAAGGATTTCTTGAGTCTTGCTGCAGAAGTGAAAGGAAAAGCTCATGAAATTTTAGCCTTGGCCTCTTTGTACTCAATTGTTAGAGTTCAGGTAAAAGGCTGTATGTAATCTGGTGAAGACAAAGACAAGTACCAGACCAAGAGCACAGGAAGTGTCAGTGAGGTACTCTGTCCTGACAGCCTTTTCATCTGGAGGACTAACATCACAACACAGCAACAAGCACCATGGTAAGTACAGAGCAAACAATGAACCTCCTGGATAGGAAGTTGACTATAGAGATCCCCCCTAAGGGAGGGACAGTTAGGATAAGAAAGACACGTGGGAAGCATTTATATACACAAAGTTTTGTTGTAGTTGTTGCTGTTGTGTGTCATTTCCAACTTATGGTGACCCCTATCACAGGGTTTTTCAGGGGCTGAGAGTGTGTGATATGCCCAGAGTCACCCGTGGGTTTCCATGGCCAAGCAGGCAACTGAACCCTGGCCTCCAGAGTCATAGTCCAGTGCTCAAACTGCTACACCACCCTGGCTCACACAAGGCCTAACACATGAAAATGATCTGATTGACATGATACTTAAGGTGCTTCCAAGTGAAATCAATCAGAACATAGTTAAGGAACTAGCCTGTTCCTTCCTTCCCTCTTTCATGCTTTTTTTTTTTCCAGTAAGAAAAAGCAATTGATAAAGCTGGGAAAATACAGAAGGTTTATGAATTCAAGACTACATCATTTGAGGCAATCTGTAAAATTCCACAAATGAGGTAAGACTACTGTTTAATTTTAAAAAAATCTTATCTGTAAATCACTTTAGAGTCTGAGTAGGAACATCATTTTATGAATGACTGGGACCAGATTTTCACTTGGCAGAAATCTGTCAAAAAGCACAAGAGGAGGAGCAGGAGAAGGAAGGAAGGAAGGAAGGAAGGAAGGAAGGAAGGAAGGAATGGGGGGGAAAAGAAAAGGGGGAAAAAGTCTAAATCAGAAGTGATTGGGCATTTACTTTTAGGAGTTGGAGGAAAGCTTGAGGCTTGTCTCTCCCCCTGCACCCAGTTGCTTAAACCAAAAAATCATGGCTTCTAGAACCCTCCAGCAGCAGCGGAAACTGTAACAGATTAAAACCAAACTTTTGTACAGTCCCAGGGGAATTGGTGGCGGTGGTGGCAGGGGTCAACCGGCCACAAAAAAATGGGAGGGGGGAAGGAATGTGAAACCCATATGCTGCACCTTGCCTACCCCTGCTCTAAAGTAATTCTTGGACAGGGCTTTAAATTAATACATTTAAATAAATTATATAAAACGTTAATTGCTGTGTTAACATTCATCTGTTTGCAAATTATTTAGTGGCCAAGACTGGGGGAGGGTATATCATAATGCACTTTGCCAGCTCTGATGCATTGAGTCTTTTACCTGGAGCAACATTTGGATGTGAAAAAAAAAGTGAAAGTAGGTTTTCTTTTCAGCTCATGATCAGTGAATCCAACAGTTTTAAGCACTTTCAAATGTCTCTCAGTTTTTCTCCCTCATGTTAGTTCAATGCCTGGTGCATAATATCTTTCTGGGCTTCCATTTTTTCCACTGTAAACCTTTCACCACTATTCAGAGTTCTGCTTCTCATCTTTATTTATTTTGCTTGGCATTTTGATCAAGTAACTCTCTCCATTGGCATTCAGTTCAGTCCTAAATACAAACTTCTGTTACACTATTTTAATGGTTTGTCTTTCCCCTTGCTGCCTTACTTATAGATGTATTTCATTATTAGCTCTTGCATGTTCTTGGAACAATATAACCATGCTGGGGGCCTCCCATGCCGAAACAAATAAGAGCCATGCCTGTATGACTTCCAGCATTGCTACAGCTTTGAGTTTTCCAACCCAGACTATTCCCTGAGCAGCCCTCTCCTAACCTCACCTCTCCTCTCCTCCACTTTTAGGGCCTGTGACAGAACCTTTTGCCCAGACTGGCCCTACAGTTCCAACCCTAGGAGTCCTGCCATTCACCCTGCCCTTGTTTCCCCACTTAACCCTTCCTTGGATTGGGTTTCTGGGTCTCAGGGTGACCCCTGAGGCTGTGTTGTTATGTGGGTTCTATATTGACATGCGTGGTGTGGTCCCAATGCAGTCTTGACAGAGACATCCAGGGATAATTTTAAAACAACATCAAGAACAGGTTTATTAAAAACAGTAGAATATATTAATCTCTAACATTCTATTCTTGTAGGCTTCCCAAAACCACACTTAGTTTTCCCTTCTGATTAACTGTTCTGTCTCTCAGAAATCCATACTTTTCTTCAAATGCAAAATACTGTCTCTTGTTACCCCAAAATATGGGTTACCCAGGGGTCCACCCCTGATACCAGTACCTCCATGAAAAGATGGGGAATACTGGCTCAAAGGCCTGCATGAGGGGGATAACATTACTGGATCTTTTATACCTGTGTTTACCAGTACTAGTGCAGGGAAGAACCAGTCAGAGATCCAAAAGTAAGCTTAATTGTTTTATTGGGGGAATTGCAATCACCCATACACGCAAGATGCAAGCAGTCATGCAATTGCACAAGGCTAACTGAAGGAAACAGGGAAGAAAGTTTTAGATAGTGAGATTTTAGGGTGAGGTGGGTGATATTTACCAGTCCAGAAGAGCAGTGAAGAAGGCAATGTAGCTTAGATGCAAGTCTAAGGACAATACAGAATCAGGAATTGGAGCAACCTTTAATGGGTGTACTGTGAGTTGACTGGCCAAAAACTGGGGTTTAAATACTCTATTTCTGCCTGGAGGGTGAGGGTGTTAATGGCTCTTTGGCAGAGTAAACAGTGGAGACCTGAGAGTGGATAATGAGGTCCAGAATGAGCTAATGGCCTTAGTGTTAGGTGACAAAGGGCTAATAGTAGTCCTGCTAGCTCAGTAATTATTAGACAGGTGTGGGGACAAAAGGGAAGCTTGTTTCATCAGAGGCAGAGAAGTTAAGACAACCAGCCGTCCTGTGGGAATCTCCTAGATGCTATTGTCTCTTAAAGGCTGAGACATCAGAGGTTAACTGCAAGTTCATCATCAATTGAATCTCCTGGTGATTTCTGGACTTTGATCTTGCTGCACCTTGAGGTCATTCCAGACCTTATTTTGCAATGCACATGTGCAGCCACCTTCTCCTTTTAGCCAGCGTGGCCATGGTAGGGTATATTTTATATTTATGCCAATTAAATAATATTTTGCCAATTAAACCATATCAGAGTATGGGGGTGTATGACCTGATAAACACTTTGTCAAAACAAAACCTTGTCTGTTTCAGATCCTGTCTCTCACTGACAAAGACATACTTCTGCAGCCTTCACAGCCTCCCTGAACTCTGATTGGCTCCCTTCAAGCCAGGTCTGCCCAGTGCTTCCTCCACAGGGCCCTTTCACACTATGCAACTATAGCACTATGATTCCACATTAACTTGCATGGCAACATCCTATGGAATCCTGGGATTTGCAATTTAGGTAGGAGTATTTAGAAATCTCAGCTAGAGAGCTCTTCTGATATCATACCAAACCACGAATGCTAGGATTCCATAAGATGTCGTCATGGCAGTCAAAGTGGAATCATAGCACTGTAACTGTGTAGTGTGAAGTAGCCTCTGAAACTTCTATTCTAGGTGTGAGAATATGTAACATTCTGATTATGGGATGGAGACAACTTTGATCACCTTGATGGATGACCTGTGCTGGGAACTGGACAGGAGAAGGGGATCCCTGTTGGTTCTGCTGGACCTTTCAGTGGCTTTCAGTACCATGTACCAGACTAACCTTCTGGCTTGCCTTGCTGAGGTGGTGGTACTGTTCTGCAGTGGCTCCATTCTTTCTTGGGGAGGCACTTTGAGAGGGTGGTGCTGGGAGATTCCTGTTCAACATCTTGGCCATGGGCGCATGGAGTCCCTCCCCTCATGGTTCTGTCTTGTCCCCTATGTTATTCAACATCTATGTGAAACCACTGGGAGAGGTTGTCCTGAATTTTGCAATCAGGTGTCAGCAGTATGCTGACGGTGCCTAGCTCTATCACTTTGGTTTGTTTTGAAGCACAATTCAAAGTACTGATGATGACCTATAAAGGCCTATATGGCTTTGGTCCAGACTATTTGAAGAACCTTATCTCCCTTTATGAGCCTGTTCCAGCTTTAAGATAGCTGGAGAGGTCCTTCTTTCTATCTCACCATCTTCTCAGGCTCATTCGGTGGGAACGAGGGAAAGGGCCTTCTCAGTGGCTGCTCCTGATCTTTGGAACTCCCTTCCTGGAACCACAGGCCAGGGTGGTTCCCTCCTTGCTCTCCTTCCATCAGTGACTGAAAACATTCTTGTGCCATCAGGTTGTTTGAAAGTGAAGGAGATGGGCTTTTAATGGTGCGCTGTGCTTTTTCTATGTATTGTGGCTGGTATAATTAAGGATTTTTAAAAATGTTTTTAATATTAAACGTTTTCAGCTGATAAATTGTTTAATTGCTTTTTAGATCACTTTATACTTTTATCAAAATTTTTGAATCTATATTGTTTTACATCTGTTGTTGGCTGCCCCGAGTCCCACTGCTGAAAGGAAGATGGGATACAAATCAATACAATAATACTAGTAATAACAACAACAATATTCTGGTGCCAATATGAGGCAGCAGCCACAACAAAATCATGCAGCTGGTCACATGTACACAGATGGCCACCACTCAGACAGTTGCCTGTTACAGAAAATTAGGCAGCTTTAGAGTGGGAGAGATGAGGACGAAGAGGAAGAGGTAATCCTCATTCTCATCCTCATCTTTATCGTCAGTGAAACAGGAGCATAGTGTTTACTTTCTTTTGAGAAGGAAAGGACTGTTTCAAGGGCTCTCTGCCACCCTAAAAGGGTAATGGGAAGGGCAAAGGGTGAGGAAAAGGTTCCTGCCGAGTCAAGGTAGGACATTTGATAGCTCATCGGGGAGCAGAGTCAGGTTTAATAATGTCTCTGCTAAACACAGTTAATAATTGAGGTCAGCACTCTTGGCAAGGATAACAAGAAGATAGTCTCCCCAAGTGTGGAGTGATGGTGTGAAGGGCATGCTGTTCAGAAAACACAGGTGGCAGTTATAACATTTGCTGAGGTATTCTGTTCTAAAGGCAGCCAGGTCACAGGGAAGGCCGAGGAGGAATACAAGCACTGTTAGGCCATTCCCCCCCCCCCTTTTTTCTTTTGAAAGAAGAGCAGAGAAGCAGCATAGAATTATAGACACAGGGATGTAACTGAACAGACCCTGTTTAATTTGAAGCCTCAGCCAAGACTTCAGCAAGAAAAACCCCATCAGAAGAAGGAGCCACACCATTTGAATGAAAATATACTTGCAGCTCTTTCATCCTCTGAATCTGCCAGCGGAACATCAACAGTGTTTCCAGATGGACAATTCCTAGCATTAGCACTGTTCCAAAATGTTTGGTGGCTGTTCCCTTTCCCCCTCTTGAACAGGTTTTCTATGGTAAGAAAAAAAAATGGTTGGAAAACACAGAAATGGAAGACAACAATATCTTGACCTCGCTGGGAAGTCTCCTGAATCATACAGGACAATTGCACAGTATAAAAGCACCACCTGTAAACACCCCAAGTACAAGTGTCTCACAGTTCCCACTGTCATGTTTCTTTCTAATTTCTGAAATGGGTGAAAAGATGCATCACTCTCTGTGCGTGGTTGTCCTTGATTAATTCCTTCTGTACTTCAATTTCCACCGAACTAATCAGGGTGAGTTGGCATCTGAAAAGTAGCATGTGTCGTCTCCAAGAAAACAGTCTGTAAGAAACAAAAAAGTCAACTTAGACCACTTCATGATCATATTTAAGGTGTTATTTCCTCTGTTTAATTTAATTTCAGTCAAGTTAGTTAGTATCAAGACCTCAAGGATATTTTGCTTGCCAGCTGTTTTCTTGCTGAAAACAAAGCCAATGAAATAAACAGGATTAACCTGCTGGACTTTTTATTAAGCCCATTGTTGAATGATAGGTAGAATTATGGGCCATGATTATTTATTACTTTTCTTAGTCCATTCTTCAGCCAAAAAGGCTTCTAGAGCAGTTTGCCAGTAAGACAATCTCTGTTCCCAGGCTTACCATCTAAATGAGACAGGCTGCGATCCTACCTCACAGATGTAGCTGCAAATGCATAACTATGGCCCTTTCCGCACCTTACCTTTCTTCAGCGCTGGGGTGCGGGGATCGTGCTAGCAGCCTCCAGTGAGAGGCTCTCGAGTCCCCGCTGCTTCAGCTCCGCACAAGCTGCCTGCTCCTGAGCAGGTAGCGCGAGAGCCCCGCCTCTTCCTTCCGCAGCGCAGCCTGGGAGTTTCCCAGGCTGTGCTGGGGCAGGAAGCACGACCGCCGTGGCTCTGGTGGCTCTGCATACATGGCAAGTGCGCATGGGGCCCTGGAGCAATGCACAATCGTGCACGATTTTTGGCTCAAAGCCGAAAATGAAAAAGTGCATGAGCAGCACCTGCCAGACCCTGGAGCATCGTGCGATTGTGAGTGCGTTGTGCAGATCGCTCCTCACAATTGCGCCATGCTCCAGGCACCCTTCACATGGCAAATGCCGTGTGAAAAGGGCCTGTGTTATCATTTCTCAATCTGACTTCCTAAACCTACCTAAACAGCCAGAAGCTGCATTGTGCAACAAAGGCCTGTTTCGGCTGGAAATTGAGGTCTGGTAGAATGATGTTTCCAGCCCCCTCCCACGAGCAATCTGCAATGCAACACAACGCAATCACAAGCAGGACCCCTGTCTTCATCGCACTGCAGATCACTGGTGGGAGGAGGCTGGAAACATCATCCTGTTGAACCCCAGTCACCAGGAGAACAGACGTCCATTGCTCAATGTAGCTGCTGGCTGTTTAGGTAAGTTTGAGGGTATTGGGTTGAGGGGCAATACTTAGCCGTATATTCATAAATACATCTGTGATGTAGGATGTTAGCCATAATATCCAAAGAAAAAGGGATGGGGTGGGTGAGGAGCAGTCACGTAGGGACAGGGGGGCGATGGGGGCAGTTCACCCCCGGCGGCAATTTTTTGGGGGCGTCTTGGCTCCTTGTTTGCTCTGCCCCACATGCTATTGCCCTGCCCCATCCATTGTAGCCCTGCCCCCCCACAGTCATACTTCCATGCCATAGCCACACCCCCACACCATAGTCACACCCCCTCTGCCCCCCCCCCCGTGCACTCCAAACTCCGTCACTGGTGAGGAGGGAAAAATAATGATCATATTGTGGAAACAGCATTCAAAAATATTCAAATAATGTGTTTCTCAAGTGTTGGGAAACCCAGCCAAAGAGAATCCTAGACTGATGAGAATTTTTGAAGTTAGAGACTTTTGTGTGCAAATTTTGCTGGTTTTTCCCACAGAAACCAGCATTTTCTCCACAGGAAAATGCTACTTCCTGCATTGAAAATGCTTTTTTTGTGTGTGTGCAAAAACAAACAAACATGATGCAGACTAGGTCCTGAATAAGTCCCAACTGCAGTATTTTCTATGATAGTGATAATTTCTGTCAAGATGTGTTGTTTTCTGTTCAGAAAACCACACACATTTTTTTCACAGAAGAAGTGCTGAATTGTGAATAATCTTTGAGCAATTTTTGAAATCTTTGTTCCAGCAGGAGGAAAATCACTAAAATTACTTGTTTCCTTCTTTGAGAATAAAATTAGCAAAAATATATGTCCCTATCATGGGTACAAAGGCCATTTCTGCCTTGCACTGTTATAGTTCTGCTATTCTACTTTCAACCTCCTGTGGAATTCTGGGGTTTGTAGTTTACTAAGGCCCAAGAGCTCTCTAGTTGAGAATTCTAAATGCCTCTCTATGAACTGCAAACTCCAGGACTCCACAGGATGTTGAAAATGGAATAACAGCACAATAACAGTGTAGTGGGGAAATGGCCTAAGATGAAATTTCCTTCTTAGCCATGAAACTTGCTGGATAACTACTGACCACCTATGCCATTACTGTACCTCAGAGAATTTATAGAGGTAGGTGATTGAAAGTCAATAAATAAACTTAATCAGCTGTTAATGTCTAGCCAAGTGTAATAATCACCTGTTTGTGTGTGTGTGTATCTTTTAGTCTAATGTTGTGGAAATGAAATAATTGAGAACTATTGTATAAGCAATGATATGTGCCTGTCTTATTGATCAATGTTGCAGTCATAGCTATGTCTTATATTAGAAGAGTTCACCTGGATGGATGGGGGGTGAAATCTAGAGACTAAACCAACACAATTGCAGGAGCATTTAAAAAAAAAGATACAAACCACTAACTAAATTCAGGGGTAAAAAATAGTCAAACCAAAGAAAGAAGTGAATTTAAAGGTAATACCTATTGTGAAAATTATACTACGCATCAAACAAGAAAATACTCAACATGAATCAACCAAGGTCAATATGTAAACCACATAACTAAAGCACATATAGTTTACAACTGACAATTACACAGTGAAACCAAATTAAGTATGTAAAATATTATAAAGGCAGCAAGATGATTAACATAAAGTAAAGTAAGGATTAAAGTCTGCATTACAAACAGATATCCTCCAAAAATTATTATCCATTAATTTTCAAACTGTGTGTCTTTTACCAACTATGTTGATAAGTTGTATGAAGTTTACCAAAAAGTTGTATTTAGGATGTATAGTGAGGCTTTACTGAAAGGCTGTAGTAAAGATAAACTTATAAATGGCAAACTAAACCCTAATCAAGTCTTTAAAACGTAAGTCCTTCAACAATCAAATTGATTAGAGGTATAGCAAGGAGTGACCATATCACAACAATATTAAAATCACTCCACTGGCTGCCAATTAGTTTCCCAGCAAATTACAAAACATTGGTTATTACCTTTAAAGCCCTACATGGTTTGGGTCCAAGTTACCTGCAGGATCGCCTCCTCCCATACAATCTGGCCTGTACACTCAGATTCTCTGGGGGCCATTTACTTAAACCGGACAGGACTAGACTGGCAACAGTAGCCCAGAGGACCTTTTCATCGGCCATCCCTAGACTGTGGAATGACCTGCTGGAAGAGATTTGGCAGCAAAATATGCTGTCTGGTTTCAAAAAAGTGTTAAAGACTTATCTCTCTTCCAGCAGGCTACCCAGTCTATTTTTTGTAGTACTTTGAATTGTACTTTTGGTAAGATATTTTAATTATCGTATATTTGTATTTTAAATATTCTGTGTATTTTAACTATGAGAGTCTTCTCAGTGGCTGCTCCCACCCTGTGGAACATTCTACCATAGGAAGCTAGGCATGCCCCCTCCCTGCTCTCCTTTCGTCGACGGACGGAAACCTTTCTTTTCAAACAGGCTTTCATGTAAGCCAGGTAGCTTCATTTATTAATTGTTGTACTGGAATATCCTTTTAAGTGTTTTTATGATTTTATATCTGTTTAATGTTTTTAACTGTTTTGAATGTTTTTAAGGTATTTAATGTTTTTAATGTGTATTTATTGTTGGAAGTCACCTTGGGTCCCAATTCTGGGAGAAAGGCAGCCTAGAAATACAATGAATGAATGAATGAATGAATTTGTTTTTAATTGTATCTATGCTGTACCCTGCCTCAAGTCTTGGGGAGAGATGGGCAACAAATAAAAATTATTATTATTAGCATTAGCATTATTAGTATTAAAGGAAAAATTGAGCACACTGTAAAGAAGAGCTGTAAATGATGAAAAATTGAACAAGCACCACTGAAGAGCTGTGATTGTGATAATAAACTTTACTAAAGAGCTATAGTAGTAATAAGTAGGGACTGGAGTTAGATTACTTTTTGAGTTTCTTAATGGTTTTTATTAACCTTGAATTGTGGATAAAACACCCCTGGATGACCCTATTTTTGTTGTTGTGTGCCTTCAAGTCATTTTCAACTTATGATGACCCTAAGGCAACCTATCATGGGGTTTTCTTAGCAGCATTTGTTCAGAAGGGTCTTGCCTTTGCCTTCTTCTGTGGTTGAGAGAGTGTGACTTGCCCAAAGTCATCCAGTGGGTTTCCATGGCAGAGTGGGGATCTGAACACTGGTCTTCTAGAGTCCTAGCCCAACACTCAAGCCACTACCCTGCACCGGGTCTCTGACACTTTTACTAATACTAATGGGAGCTGGAATAGATCAGTCTTTCTTTGATGGTTGATACAAGCCCAACTACAATATTGGCAAGTCACATTAATCCAATACATACAACCTGAGAAGGATGACTTCTGCTTCTTTAGAAGTAACTTCATAGTACACAACACACCTGCACCAGTTTTAACTATTTTGATAGGGTAAAAAAGAATACGTGACATCTATAGAATCTGTTACGTCCATACTGTAAAGCCACATTCCTAATAAAGAAAATTATAGTTAAACGGTGGTGGCGAGGAATCATAGTTTTTCTCCTTAACTGAAGAAACTGATGACCATCAAAGCTTGGTAGCTGAGGATTTGTAGTTTCTGAATTTCTAGACTACCTGACTGAAAATTTCATTTTCCTTATTCAAAAGGTTTTGTCCTCTCTGATCTGTCCATCACCCATTTAAAAATTTAATAATGTGTTGTTGTTGTGTGTCTTCCAGTCATTTCCAACTTATGGTGACCCTATCACAGAGTTTTCTTAGCAAGATTTATTCAGAGGAGGTTTGCTATTGCCTTCTCCAAGGCTGAGGGAGTATGACTTGCCCAAGTTCACCCAGTGGGTTTCCATGCCTGAATGTGGATTCAAACCCAGGTCTCTCAGGCCCCTAGTCCAACAGTAAAACCACGACATCATACTGGCTCTAATATCAACATACTGATGTAGCAAATGTGTATTTATCCTTGGCATCATCCTATATGCATATACCAAACTCTTTCTCTGAGTGATGGTTACGAACAATGCATGATATTTGGGGTTGTCTGGGGAAGAGTAGCAAATGGTTCTGCTGACATGAATCCCACCAATTTGCATGGTACCCAATGCCAAACAAGTTATTTTCCACCTAAAGCAGAATGATCTACAGATGCATCTTCTCCTCCATGACAGCAAAGATATTAAACTAAATATGTCACACCTGCTCTTTCATGACACTAAATCAGTTGGTTGAAGCCACTGACTTGCTCTGCCAAATGGTAAAGCTGATCCTGGTGCCAATCCTTCTGCAGCCATATTTTTGCCAAGGAAAACCTTTATCTTCTCTTTTCCTTTGCAGAACCCAAGACAGGGAGCCTCTTCATCTAATCTGACATTACGACCTGCTGCACAACCCGTTATTCTACCTGCTAGGATGTTACAAATTTACGCAGCAGCAAGCTTGATGTTTATTTCATTTCCATTAATTTCCAAGTTTCTAAGGCAACTGGTATTTAGATGAGATTTACACCTTATATGGTTTGTAACACAGGAGGACAGCAAATTTCCTGAAGCTAAACAGGCCTGTGTCAGATCAATGCCTGGATGGGAGATGGACTACCTGAGAGCCTTGAGTTAACATTTATTTATTACACATCTATTTGGCCTCTCTTCAGTGAAGTAAGGTAAGTAGCTATTAAAAGATCTGCCAGACCAGAAGGGGAAGCAATAGAAGATGAGCACAATGTTACATTTTGTCTGTTCTGGTAGCTGTATAAGAAAAATGTGTCCAAGGTTATTTCAAGAGTTACAGTGCCAAAATAACACAGACAAATGTGTACTGGAAGATTTCCAAGATGGCAAAACTTACAAATTGTATAAGGTTACGGCATTCAACAAAAACTGATTGTATTAAACTGAACTAGTCTTCAATTGTTTCTTGTTAAGAGTCTAGAAATAGCAACATACAAATACATTCTCTTTCATATCAAGTTTGCTGTAAAGCTGTGGCACACTACAGAACTTTTTTTTATAATCTCCAGAACAAAATGACATGACTAATAAAAATCTAAGATTGAGAGAGTTCTTTTTACAGACAGCAAAAAAAGGTTATTATTGGATCCTGCAGCAGTGTAACTGGGAGAACTATGTCATGAGATGAAGCTGTGGTTGACAGCATGTAATGAAATCCAGAGGGACTTAACTTTGGGCTTTAATGAATGAAATCATAAAATGAACCAAGCATTCTAGTCTGAGATATGTAATAATTCAGATGTTAGGAAAATTCAAATTGATCACTCTTACAATTGGGGGGGGACACACAGAATCTATCACATTATACCTTTGCTTTTATTTTTAAATTTGTACTTATCTATGGGAAGCCCAATAAACTTCTTTTTCAAAAAGGAAAAATGGTATCCAAGAAATGGAAATAGTGGTGATGAGTCACAACTGCACTGAATTCTAGATCATTATATACAAGCAATATGCTTTTGCACACTTTCTGATCATCCCATCTGGCTTTTTCTAGATGGAAACTAACTAAGAAATCACCATCAAGGCAAAACATATCTCTGAAACAGGATTTCCTAACTATCCAGAATCCTAAGCCTGGCCTGTGTATGAGTTAGGATACCAGGCTTCTTTGGAAGTGACTTGCCAGGAATTCTCATCTGAATGTGGTTTGACATTTTTGCATCCTGGTGAGTTCCTGGTTGATTGATCTACTTCCACTAGAAGGAGAAGCCAACCGGGAAGAGTGAGCAAACATGCTTCCTGTAAACAGTGAGTTAAAAATCACAGTAATTCTGGCTTATTACTATTACTACATATGGATTTATCTGAAGTGGGTCTCGGACACACATCTGACTAGGATGCCTACAACTTCACTAAAATCCAAAGTAGGGATCCCAGGTGTTTTGTTTTATACAGGGCATCTTGTATTTGGGGTCTTGAAGTCTAGACCCATATCAGGACTGTATGGGATGCTCCAAATCCCATTTCCTTGGTACCAGCTGTACTCTCAACAGAGCAATTGCTGAGCACTTGGTATACAGCAGCCAAGAGAAGGGGAATCCCATACTGATCTTCAGAAAACCTGGCACGCCTAATCCAAAGTGACTAAGTTGCATGTACAAGTATATACCCAATTAACCATAAGCTTGTATTCACCAGAATGCTGGCCTTTTGTTATGTGTGAACTAAGCCATTGTGCCATTATTCCTTTTCTACTTATACTATTTTCTGATAACAATAATAACCCCAAGAAAAATTGACTCTGTTTGGAGCAGTCTTTGTTTATGATTTTTAACATGCTGCTCAGAAGACGATTGGGTCAAGAGTACAAAGATGATCACTCATGAGATAAAGAAATGAAAAGGCTACATTCAGGGCATGGAACAAGGTGGCATGATTTTGGTCTGTAGTGCTATTGATGGAGGGGGGCAATTGCTTTTATTTTCCCACCTTGCCATGTGGAAAGTTCACTGACATAGTAAGCTAGCCCATTAGGAGAAAGCTAGGGGGAAATAAAACTCAAATTGTACACTATCTTTTCTTTAAAATATTTCACATTGCAAAAATTATCTAAAGTAACAATGCACGCCACTCCTGTCTTCTCAGCAGGACAAAAAGACCAGAAAGACTCCTGCACAGTAGTCTGCAGCGTGTTCAATGTGGTAGGAAAAGGAAACAGACCACACTCTCTGCTGCTTAGATAATACAGAATGAGATGTGAAGCCTGTGAAGCTAACCTCTTGCAGACACATTTGATCCTCTTGCTCAAGCCTTGTTTCAGTAACACACCTCGGGCAGGATGTGCTGTTAAATGATTCAGGCCAGGAGAGATTTGCAGCCCTGGAAAAAGTAAAGCTCATGTGTGAGTATGAGAAGAAGCAGAAGCAGCAGCAGTAGCAGCAGCAGCAGCGGAGGCGCATGGGAGAGAAGAGACATTGCAGCACAGAATTCACAGGGAGAAAGAACACCAAGTTCTCCAGCATAAGCCACATCCTTAATCAACAAAAGGCCACAGACCCAGGAGCCCAATTTGTAATTTGCCCAACTCCTAAATTATGTATCACAATATATATGGAAATTAAACCCTCAAGTATGACATACAATAAATAATTTAAGATGTCTCTTTCATGAGGTGTGAGCTGTCTTCTAAGATATTGATACTTCATTTTAGTTGAATACTCAGCGTATGTTCCCAGCTTGCTGCCATGCGGAATTCCTCATTTAATGACACTTGTGCATCTGTCAGAAATTGCTTCATACTCCTTAACTACTTGTACTTGTTTGGATTGGGGAGTGGTTTCCTAAGAGACACTTCTACTTAAAGCTCTATTCAGTCATCAGAGGATTCACAATAGAGAGCTAAGCTCATCCTCATGAAGCACAGCTGGGCTGGACCAAGAAAGATCTTATTTTACACAGCACTATTCTTGGCCAGTACAGATCTGGTCTTCTACCTATTTGCTAACTTTGGGCAATCACTTGGAGAGGTAAATAAATAAACTAATACCAAATGACTACACAGAGGCCCTTTTCGCATGGGATTTGTCAAGCAAAAGGGCCTCTGGAGCGTTGCGCAATTGCGAAGAGCCGTCCACATGACTTCCTCGCAATTGCGTGACACTGCCGGGGCCGGCAGGCGCTGATCGCGCATTATTTCATTTTTGGCTTGTAGTTGAAAATGGTGTGCGATCACGCATCGCTCCAGGGCCCCGCATGCACATGCATGCGGAGCCTCTGGAGCTGCGGCGCTCATGCTTCCTGCCCCAGCACAGCCTGGGAAAATCCCAGGCTGTGCTGCGTAAGGAAGAGGTGGAGTCCTTATGTTGCCTGCCAGCCGGCAGGCAACAGCTGCAGAACCAAAGCAGTGGGGACGCAAGAGCGTCTCTTAAGTGGCTGCTCGCACAATCCCCATGCCCCAGTGCCAAGAAAAGGTGAGTTGCGGAAAGGGTCAGAGACTAAGCATCTATAAGGAGCCATCAAATAGTAAATGCCTTCAGATATCATATCAGATTAGGAAAAAAAGTGCTCAGGAGAAAACTGCATTTAAAAGGAACCAGAAGTATGAAGTGACTTGCCTAGTAGAGTCAGTCAAGTTACTAAGAGGGAGACAACTAGTGATGGGTAAACTCTACTTCACATTGTTCCATTTAGAACTGGGTTCAGCAAAATGAGCTAACCCCCTCCCTTCCATCCACAGGCATATTAAGCTTCAGGATGAATCAAGTCTAGAGCCACCTATGCTACTGAGGATGTCATTATGAATACAATAATTCTGAATTTCAAGTCCCCTTCTCCACGGCGATGTGGCACTAGCCATAGCAACATACAGAAAGAAAGGAGAAAGGAGCTCGAAGCTCTGGTCAGTCCCTGGTATACAACATAGTTCATAGTGGTGGTGGTGGTTCTGGGAACTATGTTTCCCAAGCTGTGTGACAGGCAAAAGAGATATAGCTACATTTTGCCATTTCCTTGGTACAAGGATTGCTATAATACAACAATGTTATATACAAGAAAGGAAGGAAAAAATGCCCTTTCCTGCACCCCTGCAGCAGTCAACTAAGTCAATGGATGGAGGAGTGTGTGTGTGTGGAGGAGAACTCTTTCTCACTTGGATTACAATCTGGACTAGAAAAGTACCATTGAAGGGAGTGGCCTCATTCAAACACCTGTACATTTTGTGAGGATACCAACCTAACAAAGTGGTAATGATGAAATCTGACATCCTCACTAGACATTCAACATTCTATTAGTAAATTCAGGATCCAGCCTGATTTTGCCACATCATATTAGTTCTGGACCTTTCAGAGAACAAGCATCACAACTAGCTCAATACAGATAAAACAAGAAGGCTGTAATTAAGTAGTTGTCCAAAGCAACTTAGAATTTCTTCCAGATAGACATGTGTGATCCTAAGGCCATTTCCACATGGGGTATTTAAAATGGTGCAGTGCGTCCTCCACGGAGGACGTCTGCACCTTGGAGCAGACTGGGTTCGGACTACTTACCGTAGATCCACACTTCAGTCTGCTCCGGAACGACCCCAAGTGATCCTCCAGTGTACTTTTGAAGACCTGATTTTTCTGGTCTTTCAAAAGCATGGAGCACGCCACTGCGAGCCTGCTCCCTTGTGCAGATTCGCAGGCTCGCACCAATGCGAGCCTGTGATCTGCCGAGGGTGGGCTGTAGGCTGGTGAGCTTCAGCGGTTGGTCGAGACCCACGACCAACCGGAAGCTGCCATTTTGGATGCCGGAGCGGTGTGGATCGATGACCACGCACTGCTCCTCCTCACCCCGGACCAGACTGGACCGCCAGAAGATCTGGTAAATAGCGGCACGGGGCGATTCCCTCACCCGGTGCAGAAATGGCCTAAGTCTGAGACAGAAGGTAAAAACTATTATGTTGGTACTCACATGTCTGGCACAAAGTAAGAGAAACAGGACAGACTGGAGACAGACAGCCACAGCAAGCTTTTATTTTCCGCTAGGAAAATACACCAGCATCCATCATGGATGGTCCTTCTGTGGCCTCAGAACCCTTCCTCTTGACAGAGAGAAAGAGAAGAGGATGCTAATTCTCACTGAGGGAGTCAATATGTCTGGACCATATGTCTGAAGCAGAGAGAGGAAGCCAGCTGTCACTGGAAGGATCAAGCTATGTCCAGATGTAATAGGCTCCAAGGGTATCGTGGTGTCTACCATGATGTTCACCTCGTTCCTTGCCAACAAAGCCGGACATGGGCTGTAAAGAGGTGGTAGCACCTGAAAGGAGGTGACTGACATGCAGCAGATATTTCTAGCTTTGGTCAAGGCCAAGCCAAAGCAGAAACTGCAGTCCAGAGGGAATAGAAGAGGAGGAGGAGAGCAGAGGACTGAGATTTAAGGAGGGAGAAAATGGGACAGGAGAGGAATAAAACAGAAGAATGCCCAGCCAGAACTAGAGGAAGAAGTGTGTATGTGTATGCGTGTAGGGGAGAGAGAGAATGAGAGAGAGAGAGAGAAAAGGGCTGGAAAAAAAGATGACCAGGTGAGGAAAGAGAGCCCTTGAGGTTGGCTGGACTAGGGAAAATGTGGTATAATGGAAAGAACAGTTCCTAATAGTACCTCACTCTTCTTGTGAGTAAGGCCAGCTCTGATACCTACAGTGGAAGCCAGTACCTCACAACTAATGAGCAAATGTTAACTGGACAAAGCCAGATTTACTGAGAGACCCTCCTGCAATCTGATAGTCTTCAGAAACATGACAGAAGATCAACCACTTTTCATTACTTCAACTTACCTATCAACTAATAACCACTACCTGTCCAGTTCCACCGTTTGATTGCCACAGAAATTATCCAGATAGTTCAGGCTACTATAGTCCATTTGAAACTTTAAATGATCTGAACCAGGTTTACCTTTTTTTCTGGAAAATAATCTCTCCTATTCAGCAATTCTCTCCTGTGAAAACACAGATATAATTCATGCACTTAATGTATGACTTTAAAACTAGTTTATTTTTAAAATTGGGAGCAGAAATGCAGAAGGTGACCCTATCAGAGGGTTTTCTAGGCAAGATTTGTTCAGAAGGGGTTTGCCTTTGCCTTACTCCAAGGCTGAGAGAATGTGACTTGCCCAAGGCCACCCAGTGGGTTTCCTGGGCTGAGTGGGGTTTCAAATTCTGGTCTCCCAGTGTCCTAGTCCAATGCTTCAACCACTATATCACTCTGGCTCTCTTGAGCTCATGGGCACATACCATATCTTAAATTATATTGGTAGTCCTGATTAGAGTAGACCCACTGAACCAATGGAGTTCACTTCTGTGTTGATTCCCCATTCAACAATTTGATCAAATGGGTCTGTTCTAGCTGGGACTAACCCAGGATGCTAGGCCATATGTGATAACCTGCAAGGTGGAAGGGAAGAGAATGAGAATGGCCGCATGAACAATTCAATCATACAACATATTTGAAACTCAAACATGAACAATGTAATAACATGATGTAAAGTGATGGCAGCTCTTACAGGAGCTTCAGGGTCTTACTCAGCTGCGGAACTGATAGTTTTCTTTTCACCTATGAGATTTAATTAACTTCCAATTAATTAACTTAGTCTGTGAGGCTACAATCCCAAATTCTTTTTTCTTCATCCTTGCACAGTCCAAAGAAATGCATGACCAGATATATATGCCCTGTTACCCTTTTTCAAGACTGAAGTTATTAAATCCATGGTAAAGCAATTAGTAGCTCATTATTGTTTGGGTTAGAGAGGTAAATAGAGAGAGATAAAGTAGCACTTTGTTCAAACTGCCGTATCACCCAGTCTAAAGGACTGATAACCCACCATGCTTGATTTTAACCAAGAGAGGGACAATGGACTTGAAAACTAAACATAGATAGTAGACATCACCTTCTAAAAGCTCTGTTAAACACAAACAAGGATTGTAATGTTACATAGGATGAATGGGAAAACTGCAGCAAAGAAATGTCAAAATACTGTAACTTTTTTTTTTTAATCATCCCATGAAGACTAATTATCTAGACAGACTGAAGAAAGATATCAGGCCATTGGAGGATAACTATATCACAACGTTGATGCTGGTAATGTGCCTACTGAGCCTAAGTCCTGGTTCTAGGTTGCTTACAAGTAACCGTTAATGGGAACATACTACTATTTGTAATAATGAGGGCACAGTGACAGTCCTTTTACTGAATAACAAAATGGTTAATAACATTGTCAAATTGTTGATGCAATGAATAATGTTTAATCTTTACTTCCAAAATATTGTTGTTGTTGTTGGTGCTGCTGTTGTGTGCCTTAAAGTTATTTCTGACTTATGGCAACACTAAGGTGATTATTATGGGATTTTCTAAGGATGATAGTGTGTATGTGTGACTTGCTCAGTGTCACTCGGTGGGTTAGGGGAGGTTAACTTCAGTGACTTTTGGCCATTTTTCTGTTTTTAAAGTTTTTTTTTAAGCAATTAATGAATGAATGACTAAGCTGTTACCTTTTGTTTCACTTAAAATGATGCTAATGCTAATATATTAAAAATAATGTTTCAGGCTCTGGTCTTGGTATTATTTACATCAAGGATGTCCAAGACATATTAGTATCTTTGTTTAATATGCTGGTGATACTGCATCTAGGATATTATATATTTTCATTACCCATATTCAAGGAGGATACAATAATAGAGAAGGGACACTTAATGATAAGAAGGGCTATCAACAGCAACTCCAAGAGCTTGGACTATTTACCTTAGAAGAGGAAACGGAGATGACAGAGTTGCACTCAGTAGACCAAGAGAAAGATCTATTTGTACTTAAGATTGTTGTATGTACAAGAATTACTACTAATGTTGTACATTAACTTAATCAGTTGCCAGAGCTGGCACAAACCATTTTGGTCATAGATACAGTAGCATGCCCCATCCCATTCTAGGTAACGAAGGTGACCAGACAGGTAGCTGTTTTACAGCCATCCCAATGATGGGACAGCATCTCCCACTGTATCACATTGTAACAAGACGAATGGGACTGAAGCTAAGGAGAACAGATTCACTGGGGGCCAGTCTCAGGGCCAGTTCCAAAGCAATGCTTGACACTTCCAAGGAGGGTCTTTGAAATGACTGTGTTCTCAGCTTATAAAACTCAGAAAAACAGTACTGGAATAGTTTTTTTCTTGGAGATAATTTTGACAAGAAGTTACAAAAAAAAATTAGGATCCCATTTACAAAATCACTAACAGAAATATCAGCTGAATAATCTAAGCCATTTCTGCACTAGAGTGTTATAGTGCTATTATTCCACTTTCCAACATCCTATGGAATGCTGGGGTTTGCAGTTTCAGGAGGGGCCAACTGCAAACTCCAGGATTCCATAGGATGTTGAAAGTGGAACAATAGCGCTATAACAATCTAGTGCAAAAACGGCCCTAGTCCAAAAAGTTCTCACAGTTTCCACCTTCACAGCTCCTACCTCCTTTCCCAGATCAAAGAGCTTACTTTTAGGGACAGAAAGTGGAAGGTGAAAACTGAAACTCCTATGCTTTATAGCAGAATATCTTTTCCTGCCAGCAAATTGGATGTTTGATCCCAGAATTCCTGTTGGGAAACCAATACTATGCATGCTACTTGGGAGTGTCTGCTTCTTTCTCATTCTCCCATTCCAACGGTAAGTACTTGAAAGTTTAGATGGAGGAGAAAGAGAATGCAGTTCATGCATTTAAGGGGAATACAGCCCTGCCTGAAACCCCATAATCCTACTTGCAAATATTGTGAACAAGAACAGTCACATTTGTATGAGACCCCCCTATGAAATGTGTGCAATACCCATTTAGTGGATATAGCCCCTGTCATTAGACAGAGGGGTTCTAGAATCTTTATTAGCATGACAACTAAATATCCACAGTTTTCCAGTGGCACAAGAAGGATTACATTGTGTTCAGTTTATGTTTAGCCTGGTTACTCAAGGATACAGAAGCAAGTATCGATAAACTTGGAGAATAACCTTCCTGTTACCAACTTGCTTGTACTATTCTCATATACATTAGGATGCAATGGGGCACATCTATACATTTCTGTTTCCATTGTGTGGCTCTCTCTGATATACCATGAGGATCTATTTTCTAGTTGCCTTGCTGACCAGGGGGTAGAGGGGGAGTAGACTAGGCCCGGGGGCCCTGTTATGCAGCCATGGTGGATGTTGGACCTGGAATAACATGCGGTTAAAATTTGTTGCGTAGGCCCCAGTTCTACCATGAAGGGATGCTAGAACCCAACAGCTAAAGCATTACAATGCTTTCTTTTGCTATAGATAACCTGCTGCATAGGTTTATCAGCAATAAAGCTTGTCCAATAGTAGTGCTGTTTGTCAGTGTTTAGTATCAAATGAAGTCTTGGGAGGCTGAGAATGGCAACCATTTACAGCTCAGAACAATCATACTCATGGAATCATAGTTGGAAGGGACTTCAAGGCTCAGCTAGACCAATGCCTTGCCACATAGGAATACACTACTAAAGGATTTCTGAAATATAGAAACCCAAAAGAAAGGGAGTCCACCACCTTCTGAAAGAATCTGTTCCACTGTTAAAAAGTGCTTAGATTCCAGAAGGTTTTCCTCTGCTTCCTTCTGATGCCAAGTGAAAACACAGCTTTTTATTAAGCCTTTGGGTCTAATTGATTTATACCCTAATGCACATGCTCTCAAACCATTTTATTTTTAAAACTCATTTTGAACATGTTAAATTGTTTACTATGCATTTAGCCTGCTCAAATTTTGAATTTTGAATTTTTTAAAAAATCATTTTAAATTTTAATTGTAAACTTTCTAATTGCTTCCACATCTACACCATCTGAGGATCCTGGGATACAACACTGAACTGCTCATGCTTATGTACCCAGTTTATTTTATGTGATTCCAAGTGTCTTCTGCAATCTGGGCACGAGTGAACACCCCTGCAGGATCATTTGTGTAAAAACATGGCTCAGGGAGTTATATGCCAAAAAACTAGGCCATTTCCACACTACACTGTTACAGTATTATTATTTTAACTTTCAACATCCTATGGAATCCTGGGGTTTGCAGTTTGCAGCCTGCAGAATTCTTAGCCAGAGAGCTCTTTGGCCGCAGTAAACTACAAATTCCACAGGATGTTGAAAGTGGAATAATAGCACTACAACGGTGTAGTGTAGAAAGGTCCTTAATGGTACCCATTGCCATTAATTAATTTTTTAACTAATTAAAGAGTTAAACATGTATGAAAGGACTAAAATACTTCTTGATCAGCATGAATGTAATGTTTTACACAAACTGTTGGCCTGTTAGCTTGTACTTCTATAAGTAGCCATTAGAATCATACAACTAGACTTTGCAAGAAAGGCAGCAAGTCCCAATCTGTTTCTCTCCAAAGACTAGGCTCTTCAAGAAATGCGTGATTCCTCATGGCAAGGCACAACCAACACAAGAAGCTCAAGCCTGGCTCACAAACAACGATAGGGATTTGAATGGAAGCAGTACTGACACTTTCTGTCTTCACCATCTATACTGTGATCTACACACTTAACACAGCCTTTGTGGTAGTAGTATACCACCTCGCCAAGTCCATTTGGGACAGCCAACACCCTTGTTATGGATTACCCCTTTCCTGCATTAACATTATTCCTTTCATGAGCTGGAGAGGAATCTTGAGCTGCTATTAACATTACCTCTACAGGCAAGTAGCTATGGTGCTTTAAAGCACATCCAGATCCTTTCTGTTGGCTGGAAATCAAAGTTATACATATGACAGCAGGAGGACAGAAGTATGACTCATAGTCTGGGAACAAGGTATATTCTGTCTCCCTCTTCTAAAGCCTAAGTACTAGTGCTTTTTCCCTACTTTTATCCAAATGGATACTCCATTATAGAGTGGTGTGTGTGTGTGTGTGTGTGTGTGTGCGCGCGTGTGTGCACTTTTTGTGTCTCCTATCCTTGTCGTACAAATGACAACATTTATCGGTTGGGCTGCACTTAGAAAGGAGAAGAATTTACGAATTTTTACAAAGTAACAGGAGTACCTTGACCAGGGTGGTTTGAAAATATTACATTATTAACATTTGCCTCAAAAGGCTCAAGGCATCTAGGTAAGGCTAAAAAATTGGTGGGGTGGGGACACAACATTTTTTTCTGGATAAAAAGCTTTAAAATCCCACACTGGCTTATTTGTTCTCTCTGAACATTAAATGTGTATTTGCATTTTTATATGTTTTATTATGCATGTGGGTTTTAAAAAGGTTGCTGGGAGAACTATTTTATGTGGGTGAAAAGGGGCCAAAAGGACCAAAACTTTGCAGGGAGATAACACTTTTTTTTTTTTGAGGAGTCAGTTGTCAGTACAGAGCATGGAGAAAGAACTGAACATTCCCCGCTGGTACTGTAACATTGAGACCCTTTCACACTGCACAGTTATAGTGTTATGATTCCACTTTAATTTGCCAGGGTTCCATCCCATGGAATCCTGGGGTTGATCCTAGTTTGGTCATTGGCACCAGAGGAGCTCTGTGGCTGAGAATTCTAAAGGCCCTTCCCTAAACTATCAATTCCTGCGTTCCATATAATGGGGAGCCATGGCAGTTAAAGTGGAATCATAGCACTATAATTGTGCAGTATGAAAGGACCTCAGATCTTTGGATCAAGATCCCAACAGCTGCTATTTACAAAACAAGTACACATATACAAATACATCTGTACAACTCCAACTCTGTAATAAGATTATGACAACTTTGTAAATGTCTTTGTTCTGGGTTCACAACAAGCTGGAACCTGTCTAGAGGAGGGTGACCAAAATGGCAAAAGTTCTAGAAACTATGCCTTATGAGGAGTGGCTGAGGGAGCTGGGTATGTTTAGCCTGGAGAAGAGAAGGTTAAGAGGCAACACGATAGCTATGTTTAAATATTTGAAGGGATGCCATATGGGGGATGGAGTAAGCCTTCTTTCTGTTGCTTCAAAGACAGGACATGGAGCAATGGCTTCAAACTTCAAGAAAAGAGATTTCACCTAACTATCAGGCAGAACTTCCTGATAGTAAGAGCAGTTTGATAGTGGAATATGCTGCCTTGGAGTATGGTAGTCTCTCCTTCTTTGGAGGTTTTAAACAGAGGCTGAATGGCCATCTGTCAGGATGCTTTGACTAGGTATTTCTGCTTGGCAGGGGGTTGGACTCGACGGCCCTTCTGGTCTCTTTCTGTTCTGTGATTCTATGAACAACATGATCAGTGACCACAAGAGCTTCAAAGCAATGAGTGGATGATCCTGTCATTATGGCATCTGTGATCCAAGCTAAAAACCCAAAGTTCAGTTGTTGCTGTTGAAACACCTACAGTACCATGTTTCACTGGGTTTTGGATGCCATCATTTGTGAAATTATCCTTCTCCTGGCAAAACTCTGCTCTCATGCCATCTTATTGTTTCATACAAACTCTTACTCAGGGTATGGAAAGTTACTTTTCAATAGCAATTAGTTTTGCCACTGGTTATCCTCTCCCCAAAGAACTGCATTGCTGTTAATATTAAAAAGATATTTTAGTAACTCATTATGTAATTCATCATTGCTTTTCAGTTGCCTTTTGGGGGGGGGGGGTTATATCTGTTGTCATTAATTCAGTTATAACTTACCTTTTCCCCAAAACTGGAGCTCAAGCCAGATTTAAAAACACATACAAAGACAAAAGTAAAAACAGAGAATTTTTTGTTGTTGTTAAAATGCAATTAAACTATCTATAGTATTAAAGCCATTTAAAATAAATCTATAAAAAAAGATAAATAGCAACAGGACAATTCACTATTAAAAGCCCTCATAGTTATTTTCTAAAAGTCTAAATGTAGAAAACTTTTCAACAGCTGAGATAAGAATAGCCACTTAGCTTTGTGTCTAAAAAAGTAAGAAAATGACTTAATTTCCTGAGCATTTTAGCCCCCCCTCCAAAAAAACTTAACAGGAATAATAAGGAGAGATGTTAGTGACCACTTGAAAAAAAGGAAGCTTTGTTATCAGTTATTATCAACTGTTACATTATTCGTGAAAGGAATGTTGATGTGCTCTTGTTGCTTTATAAAACACAGGTAACACAAGTTCTGCTCTTCTTTAATTTAATTGAATTATTCATAGCTGAGAGAAGATGCAAAGGTATCATGGAATGGGGAAAACTGGCAAGATAGATGTCCCTTGTCTTTCTCTTGCTGTAGTTGCTGCTTCTATTGTTCCCATCACTACACCTAAGTTGGCATTCAGGGCCACAATATGTTGGCACTGTTATCATTTCAAGACATAAGAGTCCAGAGGAAACCCAGAGGAGGCACTTTATTAAAAAATCACGACTGTTATATCAGGACTGAGGAAGGTGTGGTCCTAAAGTCACATCTTCTTTTACCTCTTGTAAGATTGTGGCCCCTATGTCAGTGAGTCAATGAATCTGGTCTGGACTTTGGTCCAAACTTTTAAGGAGCAAAGTTCAGCTCCTTGGACAGCTCATTTAAAATCTGGAACAATCTGCACAGCTGACATAAAAGGCACTGGCCACCCTTGTCAGGAAGGGAAGTGATAGATTAAGCAAACCATAGACAAACTTTCCAGCAAGGGTATAATTACAGCTTAGTGAAGCAAATTGGTGAAGAACTTCCCATCTGAGAAAAGAAGTGGAGAAGGGTGGGCTTACTTTTTCCTGGCCCCTGATATCTCATCTCTAAAGACTTTCTCTCTGGAACTCTGTCTGTTGGAAAACTCTTTCTTTTCAGTACAATAAATGACTGGGATCTAATAGCGTAGCCCTCCCTCCTTTCCTCACCTTGCACCTTTAAACAAAATTCAGAACTATTTCCTCAGTTTTATGTATCCAGGGGGATGCACAGTCTCCACTTTCCAGCTAAGGGTTTTGTTGGCCATGGAACAAATAGCTAGATGATTACAAGACCCTTAGGTTTGTCACTCAGACACACCAGACTTAAAGAAAACCAAACAAACCTGCACTGTAGAGGGATTTTGTGCAGATTTCAGTTGGGTGTTACTGCCCTGGCTAGTCCGAGCTTTGGGGATATTAAAGATATCCCTTGATATCACAATTCGGCTGCACTTTTCTATTCCTTTCCACGTACTTGCGAGGCTACCGGACAAGCACGTAAACAAGCTCGGCCGTTAACAGCCGTAATATTCAAACTACAATACAGGCAGGCCAGAAATAGCTGACTTACTGCTTTAGGATACCTCCAGGCAAGTACTCTAATTAAGTATGCACGCCACTTGCAAAAGAGCCTCTGCCCCGCGATGGCAGCTTGATGGGTAAACTATACAATACCCAAGTACTCTGCGTTTGCATACCGGCTACTCTATTGAGAACCGCTACGATAACTCAGTCATTCAGATTCTGACCTTTCGGAGGCTTTGTCTCCAACTCCAAATCTATTGTTTTCCCCCAAGTACGGCATAGCCTGCAGTCACAATTCTCCTTATAAAAACCCTTGATTCCGAGACCTTCCTCGGAACGCTCCCGAGTTTCATCCCGCCTTGCTGCCGCTTTGCTTGGCGAGCCTCCCCTCAGCTCCACGTGCTGAGTTACATCGCACCCCAGCCTCGCTCTCCATTTTTCCGGGCTTCAGGACAGGTGAAGTATCACCCAGACCAGCAATCCCTCTAAAAATCCCTCTATACCACTCCAACCTTTATTCTCTTTAGTTATCTTGCATGAGTGTGTCGCATACACTGTTTTGCTTGTATTTAATAAACATCATTTATTATTTCAACTTCTGTGTTCTCCTTGACTCGACCTGACCCCGTAGACATATGGTTCAAGATCTCGCTACATTACCCTGCCTCTCATAACGCTAAGCAGTGCTCTGAGCTAATTTTCCCCACCTTTAGTTGAGCACATTTTGGTGTCCCTCCCGGGACCCCCAGTTCACATGGTAACAGAGTGGTGGAGCAACATGGGCAACCCCGGTACCCCTAATTTGAGAAGGAGTCGCGAATCTCCTCAAATAAGGCTGGTACTGACTTAGGTGACAGTCGGTCAAGTTGTTAGAGCACTGTTAGGCAGGAACACGTGTGTGTGTGGAGTCTGTGTGTTTGAGCTCTAGAGCTATTCTATTTGGGTGGAAATCTTTTCCCCTTTCTTGCTTGGTTTGTGTATGTCAACCGCCCCGGCGTGGTCACTAGCACTAGGCAGTGAACCATCGTCCGATAGCAAGGGGTGTGCACAAGCTGTCCTGGGAATCACATCCCTACCTTGGGGTCTATTGTGGGCTGGGATCCGAAGTGTTAGAGTGTTAGCACGGTAGGAACAGTCTACACTCATCCAACACCATAGCAGTAAGGCAAAAATAGCACTTAGAGAAGAAATTCCCCCTCTTAGAGTTGTATATGGGTGCGTCCTGTCAGTTGTTGTTGTTGGGTAGCTTTGAGAGTGCAGGTGCATCCCGCTAGTAGTTGTGAAGCGCAGGTGCGTCCCGCTGTGTAATTTCGGGTGCATCCCGAGTGGCTAGCCGACTAGGTGCGGGTGGTGATTCCCGACCTAGCCTAGGGTTTAGAGGTTTTGCCCGTGGTAGAGGAAGGTACCCCTCACCCAGAAAACCAGTTAGGGACGGTTTGGTTTTGGTTCCTTGCCCCCTTTCCCCCGCTGCTTGGCCAGGTGGCGTACTAAGTTCCTTAGTGTTCGTTTCCCCCCCTTCAGGCAGGTGGAGTACTCCTGAGGGTTCCCTGGGTCTAGGTGACCTCCCTGTCCCTGAACCGTTTCCTCGTCCTTTGGTCTCCAGTGCTGTCGAGGTGGAAAACCAGGCCCGGGAGTACCAAAGTGACTTTGTTTGGGCAGGCTGGAGATAGGTTCCCATCCCTCTTTCCTAGAGAAGTTCCGCAGAGTTTGTTTCCCTACAGTCCCCCAGGGGTCTAGGTGATCCTTCCCATCACTCCAGTTCCTGGTCCCGTTTGTATTTTTTGGTTTGTAGTTTGTAGCTTGTAGGTAGTGTTAGAGATAGCTGTGGTTTGTGCGGAAAATGGCAGAGTAGTAAGGTCACCATCAAGGACCTCATGTTGGAGGAAGAGGTCAGAGGTAAACTAGAGAGATCGGTGTTGGGTAAGGGGAAATGCCCCTGGAAGGACACCATCTTCCAGACGGCCGATCCCTTTATCACACTCTGGGAAGCGTATACCCTGGCGCGTAGATCAAAGAACCCATTCAGGCCGTCTAAGGACGCTTTGGCCACTTGGGGACTTTGGCTTACAGCCAGAGATCCTAGTAGTGCCCTGGTAGAGACCAGAGAAAAGTTAGCTAGTGTGGAGAAGGAGAATGCCCAGCTTCAAGCCGAGGTCGAGACGTTGCGTGCAGACAAGGTAACTTTTGGGTCCGTAGTGCAGGAGTCCGCCCAGAAGCTGAATAACATCACAGTAGCAGCGCAAACATGGGAGGAGAAAGCCCATGCCTTAGAGGCTGAGCTGGATCATGCCCGGTCTGTGGCCAAGTTCATGGTGGGGCAAGTAAGAGAGCAGCAGGAGGCTGTTAGCCATGTAGCTTGCCAGAAACAGACAGCTGCGCTGGACAGCCAGCTCCAAACGCGCAAAGCCTTAATTTCAGCTGTGTGCCCAGAGCTGCTCCCAATGTTCACTGAGGACTTTTCTGGGGAGGCACTGCCGGAGGATGCTCAGGCAACCGCTCCCCACAACCCAGACTGGAGTGACCCTAAGGTCCCAGTCCACCCGGTAGAGATATGGTCCATGACGAGATGGACCACCCCCTTGAAGAAGGCAGTTTTGATAGGCAAGAAATGCAGGAGACGCAGGTCACCGAGAGTAGGGTCCCCTGGCATGCTACTGAGGCCAAAGCAATTGCAGACCAATTGGGTCCATTAAATCGGTCCACCGGCATCATGTGGTTAAACGCGATGATACATTCTCACCCGACAGCCAATGGTCAGGACCTGACCCAACTGGCCCGACTTTGCATGTCCCCCTCCGAACTCCCTACTCTTGGGTCAGCCGTGACGGCTCGAGGCCTAGTTAGTCTCGAGGCACACGACTGGATGAGAGAGGTAGTGAGGATTTTGTGGTCCGGACAGAGTGCAGGTGTGCTCTATGTCATGGAGCAACAGGGTCCTCGTGAGAACCCTGAGGCTTACATGGCACGGAAGCAGCTCCTTGCCATTCTGGCCGAGAAGGTCCCCTTGACGCCTCATGGGTATAACTTTGACCATCTCGAATTCAAGATGCTCCTGTACACAGGTCTTAATCACAAGACCAAGATGGCATTAGGTTTGGTGGATCCAGCCACCACTAACTGGGAGGAGTTCGGGAATAACCTCCGACGGGTCTCCGACCTGCTGCATGAGGCAGGACCCCTTAAACTTCCCACCAAGTCACACAGGAAGGACACCAGGAATTGGGAACCCATATCTGAGGTCACGTACTCAAATTATGGGCCTCATTCCCAACACCGGAAAACTGTGCCAAGTTCGGTTCCCCGAGGGAACTGGACTCCGCGCCCAGCTCCCAGGCAGGACAACAGGCAGTGGCAGGGAAGAGATTTCCGCAGCCAGCCCGGCAAGGCAGGAAGTCCCACACAGCAGCCCACTGCCCCCAAACCGTTCTCGGACTCGGGCTCTCCCCGGGAGACATCTGGTGGGTACGATCCCACGGCCCAGACGTACTCCTCGGACAGAGTAAGGGTCTGGGGCATGCTCAGAAGGTTTGGACTGGACATGAGCCAGTTCGATAAGCGGCCAACATCGGAGCTTTTGGAGGCTCTAGATAAGCAGCTTCAGGTGGGAAGTAAACAGCTGGTCCAGGCCGTGACCAATGGCCCACCTCTGGCTGGATACTACCCTAACCTGGATCTGCAAGCATAGGGGTGCCCTCGGTCCAGTAAACTTCCCCGCAACGTTGTGGCTAGGTTGAAGCCAGACAGGTGGGGAAGGTTCTGGGTGAAGGCAGGCATAGGGACTGAGAGGGATAAGACTCCTGCCAACCTTCTTGTGGACTCTGGTGCAGCAGTCCATGTGCTGCACCCCAAACTTGCGAGGTACGGTGAACCCACACCTGAGCATGTCCAGCTTTCTGGATATGGCGGGGGGGGCACCAAGCTAGGGCATGGACATGCATCCCAATGGCTATAGAGATGTTTCGTTTTCAGTTGTGGGCATGCGAGAACTGGGGAGAAGACGACGGCCTTTTAGGCATCGGTTTTCTCCAGGGAAACAGGCTCACAGTTGATTATGCAAACGGGTTTCTATGGCAGCTAGATCAGGGACCAGTAGAGATTTCGGCCGTGCACCGCTGTGCCGCCATTGAAGCTCCTGCCCCTATCCCGGTAACAAATGAGAGATATGTATGTTCCTACCCGGAGGTGAACTTGGCTGCCACCTCACTCTCCGTGCAGATGCTCTGGTGCCGCCTTGTCCTCAAGGGCCATGGCACCATCGTAATTGTGACTCTGGTTATTGTAAAAGGGGCCACGACTAGCTACGGCTCCATCGCAGTTACCATTTGGACTAATGAGAAAGGCTCCCGGAGGCACATGGGTCCAAGACCAGCCTCCATACCGAATTAAGAGTGTGGGTTCCAAACCAGGAACTGGCGTTGCCGCTCTTGCCGGTAGTTCCGGAGACCCAAGAGAAGGATTGGAAAGGGAAACCCCCAAATGGGTAAGCCCTTTTGTTAGCACGACAGCATGGTGGATGGGCTTTGCTTCCCTTCATGGGATGGCAACCCCCATGAAGAGGTGGTTGCTCCAGCTCCCCTCTCCTTCCCCCTTCCTTGTAAATAGACCCTTTCTGTTGTAGTAACGGAGCCCCCATCTCTGTGTTCCCTACAGGGAGACAGAATGGGACCGCTCCTGAGGATTGCAGTTTTGTTTTGCGTGAGTAGATACGCCCTTGGTACCTTGCCCAAATCTAGCCATGTTTATACAGACTGGCAGTTTAATGTACAGGCAGTGTGTTATTGGAACCCATATCCAGAGGTAGAAGCCTTGTTGACGGGGATGCCGCTGCTCCCCTGGTTCAAGGAAAGGTACCCTTTCGAGTTATCCACAAGTTTCCATATACATGCTAGGAAAAGATTGAGTGCAGTATTAAGAATGGCTATTGCCGGCGAAGAGGTTAAGCTCAACCCCAGCATGGTCACAGCAGCCGCTCCCATGACCGCCAGGATAGTCTGGGGCGACCACAGCTATGCATCTTTACTCAGTGCTCAGTGCTCAGCTTCACTTTTGACAACTGCCGCCCTACATGAATATGGAAAACATACATGTTCCACTGCCAGAACGCCACCTTGACCCCGACAGGTTGTAAGTTTTCCTGCAGGAAGATGTGGTGTCCTGATTCCTATACTCACACCCCTCCTCCACCAGAATGTCAACCGGCTATGTATGTGGGTAGTTCCGTAGTCCGCAAAGGCATAGAAATCATCGCTTACTCGAACATCCAACCCATAGTAACTAAAATGATACTAAATTTGACGGTTGTCAACATCTCGAGAGTAATTCCAACTTGCCAACTGTACCAAAAACTTGCATGGACACAGTGGGAGCACTGGGAGAAACGATGGCTGTCTTTCTCCCACCCACACACTCGCCCTAAGCGGAGTGTCTTAGGAACCACTTTAAGTGGAATTGGAACTGGCAGCGCGTTGATCAACGCTATAGACAACGAGATCCTAGCAAACAAATTAGGCGTAATTGGCACTAAAACCAGAGACATTGGAATATCCTCCGCTGCTAGCCTAACCAAAGTAGCGAGAGGAGTAGATCTAATCAGTCAATTGCTCCCACAGTGGGTTGGTGTCGAGTGAGACGTAATATCCGACCTTGGCCGTGTTCTACAGATCACGACCCATAATTTGTCGGTAGTAATACAGTGCACGCAACTGCAGAGCACCGTGATCACCTTTGCCGCTCAGATGATCCAGGCCAGCCTCATGGGGTTAATGCACCCCGAGATCCTGAGCCTATTCCGAGAGCGATACCCAGAATCGCTGGAACACCCCGTTGCTTTGGCGCAAATACGGCACGCCACATGGAAGAACCTAACTCTCACGGTGGACGTTGCCTATGAACGGATTCTGGATCCGGTAATTCTACATCCAGTATCCCATTTAGGACTCCCCCTCATAGCCACTAACGCCACTTTGCTGCCCCCACAGATGTACCATTGGTCCAATGGTACACACTCTTTTGATTTGGCTGGCTGCCTATTTAACCACCATTGGATTCAGTGTTTTCACGACCTTAATGGTCTCAGCCACGGCGATACCTCCGAATATTTGGTAATACCAGTAAATACCACAGTCATGGCCCAGATTAACCATGAGTGCTTCTGTTTAAGGACTCTTCGTACCTATTTGATAGTACTGCCTAGTGGTGCGACTGTAAGAGTAAACCGCACCGCTGGGAACCCCTGTTTTTGTTCACAGATGGTCCAAGACTGTTTTAGCCAGAACTTCTATCTCCAGCGGGAGATACGAGATTATGTGTTTGAAAGTGCCTATGCACCTACTGAATCCGAGTTAGTCGGATTCCACCTTGAGGACGAGATCCCTGCATCTTTATGGCTCAGGAATCTCACCAGTTTGTCGCAATGAGTAAAGGAGGTCTCGCACTCCCTCCACCAAAATGCCTTGACTGTTAACCACACTGCTCAAGTAATAGTAAGCACCTTATTATTTCAACTTCTGTGTTCTTCTTGACTCGACCCGACTCCGTAGACATAGGGTTCAAGATCTCGGTACGTTACCCTGCCTCTCGTAACGCTAAGCAGTGCTCTGAGATAACTTTCCCCAACTTTAGTTGAGCACATTTTGGTGTCCCTCCCGGGACCCCCAGTTCATAGGGTAACAAGGGTCTTAAGGAATATTCATAGATCTTCCCATTCTCATGTCTTCACATACTATAAAGGGTTTTGTGCATTTTTGTGGGATTTCATTTTTGCAATGTCAGGACTTGTTACAAAACATTTCATGTTGCTAAAAAGTTGCGCAAAAAATGTTGCCTTGTTCTGTGCAAAATACAGAGTTTTCCACAAAGACACGTTGTATTGCTAAAAGGTTCTATGCAAAAACACACTTTGCATATAATACAGGGGAAGGTTATTTTTGTACAAACAATATTTTCACCACAAAGATCCCAAAATGAAAAAAAAAATCACTGAAAAAAGCACAACAGTTTTATAATCTTAGACAGCAGGAAGAATACTTTTGAAATTTTTCATTCTTGTCTGCAAGAATAAAATAAGCAAAGATTGGCATCCCTAGATTTCAGTATAGTTTTGTTCTGAAATATAGGCTTTCTATTTTTGTTGTAGGACAACCATGTTTTGATGTAAAGGACAGTCCATAGCATGGTGACGTCCACATTTCTAAAAAAGAGAAAATGCCCAAATGGAAAAGGGGGCATGAGTTCTTGTAATATTTCTGTATGTTAATCTCAAATTATAGATGAAACTCTGGAAATACTTATTAAAATTGTAAAAGAAATGTGACGCATCTTACAACCATAAAGAACGCTGTATCTGGCTAAAAGTGATGGCTCAGTTTGCTCTTGGTGGGAAACTGCATGATTCTGTTTGCCTTCCTTCCTCAACTTTAAGCCAGTCTTGGACTGGACAGACCTTCACATGAATGATATCTTCAAACAGAGGACTGACCTCTGCAAAGTAGGACCTATGGCCACCCCAACAGTCTGTCAATATAAAAGGCAAGTTTTCAAAGAACTAAGCAGCACTGGAATTTGTTGTCTAGACAACACAATTGTCTTCTATTTGTACCCTGCTGTGTTTCCGCACCATTTCTTCTTGTCTTCTTTCTTACCATAGAAAATTTGCTAAGGAGAAGGGACAGTTTAGATACATAGTACCATTTCATTCACAGTGCCAGGAGTCTTCCATCTGGAAGCACTTGAAACAATGGTCTTCCTCTCTCAAAGGTGTCATCTGTGTCTGAACTGAACCAATTTTGGAAGCAACTGGGGGCTGCAACTAGGGGGAAATGTTCCCCCAAAGTGTGTATGGGAGGGAAGAGATTGCAACGTAAAATATTAAGGAGAAAGAGTTAACAGCTTAGTCCCTAATGTCTAGTCATATGTGTGTATGTGTATACGCTTATATGCCTCTCTCTGTGTGTGTGTGTATGTGTGTGTGTGCATGGAGGCATACACACACATACACATGGTGCGTTCCTTAATATAACACACCATAGTTTCACATGGTAGAACCCAGACCCAAGACATTCTCCTCAAAGAATATGGAAGCTTCTGTCACTAACTCATGATGACTAGTTTGGTGTACAACATAGATAGAGAAAGAAATGAGAAGTGGAAAAATAGAGGTTCTCAGTGCATTTCTCTAACTTTACCTAATTGAGGATTCCTGCTTGCAAACACCGTCTCCTGGTAACAGTTTACCTGGAATACCAAGAGAAGTTTATCCTCAATGCCCTTTAAATAATCTACTTTGTTGATAACAACAAGTATTTGTAAAGGGCTTTAAATCTAACAAAATGTTTACTGTGATTAACAAATGATTTGGGCTCCATGTTTGTTCAGCTGATAGCATCCTGAGTGACATGCATGTCACCAGATGCAAGCGGAGGGTGATGAGAGAAGTGAAAAGAGACAAAGATGTTGGTGTTTGCAGCTGAAGTAGAGCTACCAAGTAAATTGAAAATTTTGCATTTTTTAAAAAACCAAAAGAGATAAAACTCTCAGGTTACTGCAGTAGAGACCTAAGAATTTAAAATGCAGTGGAACTTAAGAATACAAGAACAGGATATATGTATTCTGGTAGGGCAACCATGTTACCCTGTAGTATTGAAGGGCACGCACATTATTTTGATACCTGAGGCTCAGAATCTCATGAGTACTAGTCTCTTTCTGGGATGATAATAATACAATCCTATAAATGAAATATTTGTGCCATTTCCTTATACGCAGATGAGACACTTGGGTTGTCCACTAGTTAGGGAAGGATTTCTAATTCTTGCTGGGTGAAGACATCTTAGTGCTGTCACCATTAGAACCTATAGAAATTCAGGAATTCAAGGATGCTGTGGCATGCAGTTGTATGCAGATAATATATAGGGTGTAGGGAAGGAAATAATATTCAAAAAATTGTCAAAAAACCCCCATGTTTTTACTTGTGTTCAGAAAACCTGATGTGAAGAATTCTGGACTTATGAGAACCATTGCAGCTCAGGATTTATTCTGTGCAAAATTCACATATGGTTACTTTGTGCTGAAAAACTGATGTTTTACAGGGGAAAAAAAGCATTTCCTGCATAATAAATAATATTTCTACGCAAAAATTTCCTGCACATATGATGCAGTAGTTGGAACTTATTCTGTGTAAAACTCACACGTGGGTGAGTTCCATTGAGAACAGCATTTTCTGCACAGAAAATGCTGTTTTCTGTGAAAAACAACCTTGTGCAAATTTTGCACTGAATAAAGCATGAGTTGTGAACAGGCTTTGAAATCTGCATGGTTTTCACAAATTTTCTCACAGTGCGAAGAAATTGCTAAAATTACTTGTTGCTTCCTTTGTGAAGAATTGCATCCCCAGTAGGTATATAGGTAAATGAGTTTCATGCAAAACAACTCAGACCAGAGCTTTATTTTGCTTAAAAGCACTTTAAAAAGGAACAATTCGGTAAACTCATTTGATCTTTTAAAGGCATCCTTTGTATAATCACTTGTTGATTGCCATGAAGGGCAGTGATCACCAATGCCATCATCATTTCCTAGCTTTGTAAAGATCAGAGACTGAGCTTGTGACACTAACAATAATCTGGGGCTCAAACTGGTATATAAACACACAAACCTAAATCCAATTGTTAGTCCCAACTAAAGCAGACCAACTGAATGAATAGGACTGCATACAAGTTGAGCTGCTGTTCAGTAATTAATTCAATCAATGTATGCTACTTTGGAATAGCAACTGGATTCAGGTGGCCATGGTTTTCACTGCTTAAATGTTTATTCTGTGAGTTTCTAGTGAAGAAAAAACTATGAAAAAGCTGAGATGATATGATCAAAGATGAGAGCTCTTCTTCTCATGGAGATGTGGGACGTAGGCCATTTCCGCACTAGACTGTCATAGTGCTATTATTCCACTTCCAACATCCTGTGGAATCCTAGGGTTTGCAGTTTAGGATTTAAACTGCAAACCCCAGGATTCCATAGGATGTTGAAAGTGGAATAATAACACTATGACAGTCTATTGCAGAAATGGCCATACATGCATCTGTGTGGTGTCACTTCTGAGGAGAGGAAGAGGGAATCACATGACTTTATATTGCTAAAAAAGAGGAAGGTTAACACCAAAGAAGGACATAGGAGGAAACAGATCAGAGATTTATGTCACATTTTACATAGTATACCATATTCACTAATAATATTTAGAAATAAATCCAATAATTTAAATAGGAATTCCGCTCAAATCACCATGTGGTTAAAATGTACCAGGAGAGGGCTGATCATAATGGTATAAAAGTTTAACATAATACATCACTATTATACAATTTCTATCTAAAGCAACCAGAAGGAAAAGGATGACATACAAGATAACTAGATAAGGAGGATCAGTGCAGAAGAATGTTTATGCAGTCCTTTATGACTGGCATGCTGCATCTGAGCTTATAAGTATGATGCTGTAGCAAAATGACCATCAGTGTTGTGGTTTACAAAATGTCTCTAAGCTCAGGAGATACTGTTTCTTTCACAGTGTTTGCAGTAATTCCACTCAGGTCAATTTGCTCTGATGTGAGGCTCATAAATTTGAAAATATTAACTAACTGGAAAAAGTTCAAAGGGTAGCCACTCTGATGAATGTTTGCATTCCAAATAAATGAGAAAGGAACTAGAAAAAGAAAATGCATGTTCCAATCCAGATCTCACCAAATCAAACATTTAACAAAACATCTATTTTCAATTTTTGAGTACAAATTTTTGCCTCACAGTTTCCAGCCATGTCATGACTGTTTAGATTTCAACATGCATCAAATGTGACATGTAGATCATTCAGCTCTATCACCACTGTATGCCATCTATCAAATGCTATCTCCTATATGCCAATACATGTCCAATAGCAGTAGATTCTGTAAATACTCAACACATACTTAGCAAATACTAACTTCAAAATCTGCAGAATTCCTAATAATTCTTTGCAGGGAGGAAATTTACTCCAGGTCTAGCAAGGACCTGTCAACTGTTCGATGACAATGCCTTCAGGAGCAAACAGTTAATTCTATTTAAGCAGTAAATGGAACAGCTTAAGTGGCTTGTGTTCTATACTGCCTAAACATCTACATCTGCTCAACTTCCAGCTGTTTCATGTAGATAAACTAACATCTTACAGGCACTCACGAAGCATGTACTAATATTAACCGGCTAACCTGAGTGATAGCAAATGGTATGCCCCCACTAAACTGGTACTTTATAAACGAATATCCTACTTAAACTTTTCTGCCATTTCTCTCTTGTCACAAAACAAGACAGACATATTTTACTCCACTGAATCATTGCTATTAAGCGGCCCAAATTAAGAGTTATAGCCAGCAAACACTTTCTGGCCATCTAAATCACATACCATATACCTATACTGCAAAAGGAATATTAACATTGCTAACCGGATATTGAAAGAGCTTAATCTTAGGCAGCCTTTGAATTGTTTTTCACTCTCCTTACTATTTAACAATCTGCTGGAAACCAGAAAGAGATTTATCTGATGCAAAATCAATCCTTTCCCATGCTGCAATCCCCTTTTCTTTCTGTGCTATGTCTTTTTAGATTTTGCGCCTCAGGCCAGGGTACTGGGGAATTAATAACTGTAAACTGCTCGTGTAAAGTTCCATGTATACCCATGAAGTAAAATAAATGAATAGTAAATCAGAAGGCCATCAGTCTTTTGGGAAAAGCACCCAACATGTAGGAGGGTCCTCAAGGACACGTATTGCAACTGTCTGGTATCTCACACATGGAGATCCAAGCCCACTGGAAGGCAATCTTACTAAGCAGTAGGGATGGCAGTGTTTCAGTAATGACCCAGAGAGCCATGATGGTCATCTGGGTGACTTTGGACCGGTTGCTCCCTATCAGCATGGGCTACCTTACAGAGCTGACGTGAGGAAAAAGTGGGTGGGGTGAGAAGTATGCAGTCCAGAGATGTGTGAAAGAAATGAGGCAATGCTGCTAATTAATAATTAGTTGATTTTTAATTTGCAGCAATGTATGGCACACAATGCACAGCGAGTGGACAAGGCGATTACTGTCAGATTGCACACCATCTTCAGATGTACCACAACATTTTTGGTGGCTTGCAATGGGTCAGTGTGTATGCCAGTGCCACTCAACTGAGAGTACTATTACTGCAGCTAAAACTCCATACAGGCCAACACAATTCTACACCATTTCAAACAGCAGGACAATAATGAGGTCCTAATTTAGCACCTTCCGTCATTATGCCCCCAAAACTGTGGATCTGTCTGATACAAGATCCCATCCTTTCACACAATGAAAGTCAACTAATCACTTGAACAGGCTTATCAAACGGGGGAAAAATATTCTGCAAGTTGTTGAGTTTTAGAATAAGAAAGCTTTTGAGTTCTTTAGAACTCAAAAGCTTGTATATTGGTTTGTGACGTTTTGGCTGAACGAATAACAGTATTGCTCAACTGTGGATTTTTGAATTTTTTTCTCATAACCGACAAAGTTAACCTTTTAAGTGTTACTTCACATAAGTGAAATCAAACATGATGGAACTGCTTGGACTGGGTGAGACAAGGCCTCTATTCGTTCAGAAACTCTTAAGGGTCACTTACATAAAATGAATAGATGCAGGCCTAAAACGAGAAAATCCCGGGCATTGAGCCAGTAATCCCTGTTTTACCCGATTCAGGCTTCTGACGTCTTCTTGAAAGAAAGAGAGAGAGAGAGAGAGAGAGAAAGAGAGAGATATGCACACAAAGGAAAATATTTGGGTCCCTTGCCCATTAAATACAAACATTTGCCAGAAACCTCACAGAACCTTTGGAATGTCAGTAGATAAGAGAAGATGGGAGGAAAACATTCAGCATATATTGCTCACAGTTTTATTTTTTAAAAATACAACTCAGATCCAAAGGCAAACCCCTCTGAATAAATCTTGCCAAGAAAACTCTGTGATCAATTCACCTTAGGGTTGCCATTAAGGCCATTTCCTCCCTACTCTTTTATAGTGCTCTTATTCCACTTTCAACATCCTATGGAATCCTGGGGTTTGCAGTTTAGGGAGGGGCATTTGGAATTCTCAGCTAGCGAGTTCTTTGGCCTCAGTAAACTACAAACCCCAGAATTCCACAGGATGTTGAAAGTGGAATAAGAGCACTATAACAGTGTAGTATGGAAATGGCCTAAATCAGAAATGACTTGAAGGCACACAACCATGGTAAGAATAATAAAACATTGATGTGGAGTTTTAGACTGCTGAAAGTGCTTAATGTGCATTACCTTGTAATCCTTACAACAGCCTTATAAGGGAGGCTAGAATTATTATTACCTTTGTAAATAGGTGGTGGAGGGGGTACAAGATCAAGCAGTCTTATTTCCATTGCTCCAGGGGCTGGAGGAGAACTAATGAGTGTATGTGGGAAAGGATAAATATCAGGATAAACTTATCTTCAAGAACTATTGAGCAAAAGATTGCTTCAGGAGCAGCACTGGCTGGCAGCTCCCATGTCATCAGAACAATGAATCTGCACTGGGTTTTATTCTGAACCTCGAAGGAGCTATCAAAGGTGCTGACCTCTGCTCCTCAGATTAGGTTCAGCACCTTTGGTAGCTCTTTTAAAATTGGGGTAAAAATTGGATTCACCGTACTAGTGACATGGCAGTTACTGACTACCACTGGTTGAAAGCACTGCTGAGTACGTTTACACAGGAAAAAGGAAGGTAATCTTGGGCCCTTTCATAGCGTGCAGTTGTAGAATCATAGAGTTAGAAGAGACCACAAGAGCCATCAAGTCCAACCCTCTTGCCATGCAGGAATATACAATCAAAGCCTCCCAACAGATAGCTATCCAGCCTCTGTTTAAAAACCACCAAAGAAGGAGACTCCATTATACTCTGAGGCAGTGTATTCCACTGTTGAACAGCTCTGACTGTCAGGAAGTTCTTCCTAATGTTTAGGTGGAATCTTTTTTCCTGCAGTTCAGATCTTTTGTTTCATGTCCTAGTCTCTGAAGCAGGAGAAAACAAGCTTGCCCCGTCTTCAGTATGACATCCTTTCAAATATCTCTTAACTGTCTCTTCTCTAGGCTAAATACCCAGCTCCCTAAGCTACTTCTTATAGGGCAGGATTTCAAGATCTTTTACCATTTTGGTCACACTCCTCTGGACACATTCCAGCCTGTCAACATCTGGATAGTAGTACCCAGAAGTGGGCACAGATTCTAGGTGAGGAGTGACCAAATCAGAATAGAATAGTATTATTACTTCCCTTGACCTAGGCCATTTCCACACCGGGCTTCTGTAATGGTGCAGAGCGACCTCTCACGGAGGTCTACACTGTAGAGTGGACTGGCGTGGACTACTTTTTGTAGTTCCACACCAGAATCCACTCAGGAGTGGCCGGAACTAGCCGTGCTGCGTGTTTTTTAAAAACCTCTTTTTCGAGGTTTTTAAAAAGCACGGAGCGTGCAGCCCCGTGCCGCTCCGTCGCCCGGCTCCAACGCGGATTTGCAGGCGTGCGCAAGTGCGTGCCTGCAGATCTGCCGGGAGCGGGCTTCCAGCTGGCGAGCTTCTCGCCGGAGGACTGCGGAGCAGCGAGCTCGCACTGCTCCACGTCGCGATGGACTCACGCGGCTGCCAGTAAGCTCCGTTTTTGGGCGTTTTCACCCGTTCCCCCCCCCACATGTGGAAAGGGCCCTAGACACTACATGCCTATTAGCCTAGAATCACATTGGCTTCTTTAGCTGCTGTAGACTCATGCCTGGCTTGTGATCTAAGACTCCTAGATCTCTTTTACATGTATTGTGGTCAAGCCTGGTGTCACCTATCCTATATCTATGCATTTCATTTTTTTTCTGCCCCAGTGTAGTACCTCACATTTCTCCCTGCTGAAAATAATTTTTTTTCAAGTTTTGGCCCAGCTCTCTAATTTGTCAAGGTCATTTTGAATTCTGATCATGTTCTTTGGGATGTTAGCCCACCTCTTAATTTGGTGTCATCTGCAAATTTGATAAGAACACCTTCTATTCTTTCATCCAAGCCATTGATAAAAATGTTGAATAGCAGCATGATTCCACTCTAACTGCCATGGCAACATCCTATGGAGTTGGTGACATGTAACTTGGGGAGGCACTAGTGGAGCTCTCTGGCTGAGAACCCCAAATACCTAAACCACCCAGGTTTCTATAAGATGGAACCATGGCAGTTAAAATAGAAACATAACGCTATAAGAGTACAGTGTGAAAGGAGCACAAATTGCTGACTTCAGGCTGCTGAAAGTCAATTATGCTGAAGATGAAGAAGACTTATTCTTCATTGTTTCAGATGGCAGGACTCAAACCAACAGATGGAAACAAGTGGGGAGCAGATTTAGCTAAATATTGTAAGAGACTCTTTGACCATGACATAGTCTTCCATAAGAGCTGGTGAGCTTCAGTGGAGGCATTTCTGCAGGGCTTGCATAGCCTCCTGTCAGAGTGATGCTACTGCTGCATCTTTTATCACAGAGCCTGCATGGATCAAGGGGCTGGTGTAGATAACTTCTCATGTCCACTTCAACTCTATGACCTTACAATAACTTTCACTGATAGCTGTCAACTTTAACACAGACATGGGCACATCTCAGCTTCAGCAAGGTCTTATATAGAGGGGAAAGTATGGAAAACAAGAATCTCGGAAAGACAGTGTCAAGAGAAAGAAGAAAGAGAATTACTGGATGGGATGCAGGGATGTCCCTCAGCAGGAACTTAAATTAGAATCCATTTCTCCATAAATGCACATTAAAAAGCATTGATTTAGGACATTTCCACATGGCTTCCTAGTCCAGGGTTAGCAATGTGATGGTGGTGATCTGTGAGTCATGTTTTTGCATGACGTTGTCACAGTCCTGCTGCCATCCTGCCACCTGTCATGATCATGGCACCTGTGATTGCATGATGCTCCTGTTCTTCCCAGCCATGAGGAAGGGCAGGAAGTGTGATGAAGGTGCTTTCTTCCTCAGTGCAGCATGGGAAAGAGCCTGGCTGCACTGCAGAAGGCAGGTGTGTGTCACTCAAGCTCAAGCTCCTTTCTGCAGGGAGCCAGCAGAGTGAGGAGGGGAGAGTTCCCGTCATGCTTTCTTCCTGGCAAGGGTGCTGCCAGGTTCACAATGGCAGGACAACGGGATCTGGTAAGGTGCAGAAATGGCCTTAAATTCCAGCTAAAGTAAACCCATTGAACAAATGGAATTCACATAAGAGTTGACTTACCAAGTTGCTGTTGCTTCAGAGGATCTTCTCCAGTTGGGACTAACTGTTGGATTTAGTACACTTTTGTAAAAATATTAACATAAGACATTCCTTCTTAATCTGAAGGTACTGGTGCATGCCAATGGCATAAGAAATCCATAGACAAATTCGGTTAAAGGAGGAAGTAACACAAACATTTAAAGGAGGGCAATTGATTAAGAGGGACCAGAAAACTCTTCGCAGAAATGCAAATACATGACCAGGTAATCAACCCCAAAAGGAATCGTATTCCTGATAAAAACACTTAATGAGTCCTTTTGTGATTTATGTAAGATCTACGTACAGCCAGCTCACAGTTGGAGTGTTTCTGCAACTCTACCTACTTCTCCTCTACAAAATCTCATTGAGGTATAAAAGAGTGATGAGGTGTGAACACATCTACAGAGTTGTAAGTCCGCAAGCACCCGTTACAAAGAGAAGTTGGCAAATTGGCATTCAGGAACAGAATGCCTGATGATGCAATGCCCTTCACCCTGAAACGGAGTACAGAAAACCTTTTCATAGGCTCTAAATCTGCAGCTACAATAAAGCCTTCATACAGACAATCTGCTTAAGCAGAACGTCATGCTTGCCTTTATTTTATTTTAATTGCAAGAAGCTATCCAGTTTCACTGCTAAATATGCAGGTCTTAAGACAATGTGCGTAGCTTCATTAGCCTCCTTTTTCTCTTTCTTTACGTCAACATTGCTACAATGGGGAAATGTAAGTCATCTACGATGATATACAGCCAAAACCTATGACTAATATTTTCCAAAACCATAATTTTTCCTTGCTTCTTAGAATTGAAGAAGCTGTTACAAGGCATAACAGAGCAAAGATGCTCCAGTTGCAGTACCTTCTTCCATCCTGGCAGGGGAAAGAAAATGCCGGTGTTTGCTGTAATGGATAACCAAGGCAGTCTTGGTACTTGTAGGTCAGGTAGGCATTATTATTTTCATGTCTTCTGATATACCAATAGTGTTGCACCAAAACAAATGGTGGGAAGAAGGAAGCAAAAGCAGTCACCTCTTGATTGAATGCCATGAAGATCTGTGATTTTATCAATGGAGGTAGTTTCCCCATCAACACAGTTGGTAACTGTTTCCCACTGCCATTCTGTTACGGTTTAAATAATGGGACTCTCTGTGCTTTATTAGGCTGGTCCTGGGTGAGCAGACACACATTCTGCCTCTAAGCCCAAATTCAACATTTTACCAGCTTTGTACAACCTACCAGAGCTTGTACACCATTGACATGGCCTGCAAGAGCTCAGAGTCATGTCCAGGATACAATAAAGTGGCCAAGTAGGAATTTCTGAAAGAGACGTAAATAAATAATCATTACAAAAATCAGACTGAGTAGAAAATCTATAATTTCTGTGTTCTTGGGGACCTCCATCTAATGGTTAATTCCAACTAGAACACTGACACATTGAATCACTAGAGCTTACCTTAGTGTTGACTTACCAAGCTATCATTGATTCAGTGGATCCCCTTCAGCTGGGACTGACCATTGGACTCAGGGCAAAAGCATTTTGTGCACTGCTGGAGCTAGATGTCTTCTGAATAGCAATTAATATTCTTTCCACTGTTTTTGTTAATGCAGTTATTATATTCCATTTGACCATGAGGGTAGAGTCAAAAGCATCATTCATGCACACTGACATGGAGGTGTTCAATCTTGCATATTAAGTTCTTCTTTTACTCTGTCATACTTTCTAATGGGGAGCCCACACTACAAGGATTTTCAAAGAGAAATGCTTCTAGCAGAATGACTCCAAACATCTTCAGATCGTGGGTCCAATTATAGGACTACCAGACAAGCAATTCTGTATTTATTCCCATGTCAGGCTACCAAGATCAGAGAGCCTCTGGGTGAAATGGGTGGAAAAGGAAAATTAGTAAGAACCAAAGATCAGATTATTCACAATTTAGGGGGAAAAGATGTACTCCCAGAACAGGATGGGCTGGGAAGTGATATTGTTTGTTGTTAGAAAACTGAATGCATGAACTTGTAAGCCTTATTGCAAAACCAGTATGATTCAGAACAGTGCCCTTCTTTGAGGAAAATGTATGCACTATGAATTGAAGGTGGACATCCATACTTGCTCTCCATTTTAATAATCTTTTCATAAAGCAAAAAGCCTCTCCTTTGTACTTGATGGATTTGGTATATTGGCATTTAGTATACCACTTACGCTCTTCTGTTTGGATGTAGGAAGTGGTGATGTAAAACATTCCTCATTCCATGTTTCACTGTGCTATTTAATAAAAATGTTTGGAACTGCTTTTTAAGTCTCATTCTGTGTGATCATGCAGAAAGTTCCAATCAATAGAGAAACTGTCCAGTGGCAATTGGGATTGCAATCCTACACTGATTATTCAAATATAGCAAGATTCCTTCCAGAGTTAATGCACACAGGATTCTGCTGTATGAAATTACTCAGTCTGTGGCCATCTTGTTTAGCTGGTTCTGCCACCTGCTTTTTAGATTTCCTCCTGTCATTTTGTTACAGTGCATTTTGTTGTGGTGGTGTTCCCTGAGGTGAAGTGAACTTCTTTCTGAAGTGAACAGAACTAAACCTGTTCATCACACAAAAACTTGCTAGCCCTTATGTTCTGAAAACTCAGACGTTTTGTTTCCAGAAACAACACCTTTTCAGATTTCATTTCTATGAAAATGCTGACAGTGGGAGAGAAGCATGAGGGAAGGAGTGAATGTAATGATCTTCACGTCCTCATTCTAAACCAAAGACACGTTTTACTACATGCTCACCAATCACTGTGCCTTGAGGAAAAGATTGTGACTTTAATAAATTAGAATTATCTCCAGTCTTCCTTTGCTCTTGCAAAGCATTTCTGTTTGGAATGTGGGCAAGGATGGCTTCAAGTTCTGCTTGTTAATGTTTTTAAAACCTTTCATTTCTCCTTCTCAAATGTGCTTAAATTAACCCCTTTCATTTTTTTTTCCTGTAGGGTTTTTTTTTCTTTTGTTTACAATGGTACTGTCCCCTCACCATTATTTTATTTCTCTCTTTTTCTCTACCCTGTGTAGAATTTTGTTAATAAATTCATCAACCCCTCCTCCTAATCAGAAAAAAACAACAATTATTTATTTGAACTTGCTTCTCTGTTTCTCTCTCTCTCTCCTGCCTTGTTTATATGTTCCTTATTAATCATTACATCATTTTTATCTCCATTTGTCAATCAGTGTCTTATTTGGCTCTCTCTTGTGCAGAATTTATTGGAGACAGGTAGCTAAATGCAACAACATATCTATTTTACTGCCAAAAATTACTCCTAAGCCATTTTCATTCAATTCTCATTCTTTTTCTCCATTTATTGTCATTTCTACCCATCTTTAAACTAACAGTTAATTGTCTCAACAGGTTATTTCTGCCCATTTGGTATTAGCAAACCTATAACATAAGTCATTCCAGTCAAAATTTAAACAAGATCTGTTCCTCTTAAAATGCCTAGTCCAATTTCAAAACAATAATTTCAGGTTTTGTCTGGATTCCCCTTCCTTCATACAGTCGTAGCATGGGAATCCATAAGTTCCTCACACTTCTGATGTGATTTGCCACAAATTTTCTTTTCAGCCAAGCATAGCAATAGCAATAGCATGTGTATTTCTATACCGCTTCTCACAAATTCTTCAGCATCTCACAAATTCTTCAAGGTTCAGGCACACTGGAGAACAGGACGTCTATTAAGCATCTGTCAGTATCCTATGGTCAAAGGGCATCCAAAATAGCAGTCACTACTTAGAATAAGGCAGAGAATCTAAGGGCTAGAATTAGAATTTTCAGCATCTCCAGTCACTGGCTTGGTCTGAAGGGAGTTGGAGCCTAATAGCATGTGGTCAGCTGAAAGTTCCCCAGCTCTTATTTGAAAGATCTCTTAGCCACAACAACAGACAGGGAGCCCATCAAGAGCCAATAGCTCTTGGCACCTAGAAAATAACAAGCGAATAAAAAGCACTACTCTAAAAGGAATGATTAAAAGGAAATGGGAAGTTAAATCAACCAATTGGAGACAACAAATGGGAATCCAGTCAGAGCTCAGGATTTTAGACTGAGATGGACTAATTCTAGGCACATTTTCTAGTGCTGCCTTTTGGACTCAGTATATTAAACATGCCACTTAGTCAGGATTTAGCTGGCATGAGTGGGATTTCATTGCTATCACGGGCATTGCCGTCAAGAGTGATGGGGATCACAGTCTAAAGGATTTGGGGAAGACTGCTATAGAATAAATGAGTCAACTCCCACTTATATAGTCAGAGGCCAATCCTCTTATTATACAGTGTTTCATTGACAGTCATCAAATAGATAGGAAAGAGAGGAAGTGATGAGAACATAGAATTTTTAACACGCAGCTTCTTAGTTATGCACAGAAAATTAGCTGAGGTTGGGGGGATTGCATGAACCCAAGAACTACATCTAATTGCTAATTCTATATAGAGTAGACTCATTGGAAAAAAAGGGGGGATTTACAGAAGTTGGGGAGACAAAGGGCAGTGCACAGGCCATGCACAGACTCCCAACACCCTTTTGTGGTTTGCTATCACCACTACACCCCTGGCAACTCCTGGGCAAACTGTTCTTGTCATAAGAAAGTGGTTTTATTGCTGAGGGAGTCCTCCATGAGCGGCCGTTTTGCATGTGTAAGCAGGCTGAAAGGTCCTGTTTACACACCCCGGACCAGAACCCACTTCTGGGATTCCTCCCCCTTTTTTATCTTTTTGATATGTTGGCCTTATCCAGGCTTACTGCATCCCATAATGGGACTTTTGAACCAAAGATTGTCCTGTAGACCACTAGAACATAACCCTAACATAAATCTTGACTTCCCTTGCAGTGATGGATTGAATGGGTATACTCTACTGAGACCAGCAATTAGATTTAAGCCTTGGTTTCAAGGGACATACAATTCTTCTTTGAGATTCATTATAGTAGAATGGCTAGTATGTTAAATGTTGTGTTCAGCTTTGCAGCTCAGTGGATAAGTTTTTGAGCAGTTTCCTCGGCACAATCTACTACAGCAAAATAAAATGGGATTTCTTTACAAAGTCCCATGGTATATCTGCACTGCATAGTTATCTCAGTTTCATCTCACTTGACCTGCTGTGCCTCCATCCTAAGGAATCTTGGGATTTGTCATTTGTTGAAGTACCTAGAATTCTGTGCTAAGGCGATCTCATGGGCTTTCTTGAACTATAGCAAAGAATCCTAACGACTATTGCTGTTGTTACCTGCCTTCAAGTCAAGTTATGGTGACCTCAAGGTGACCCTATGACAGGGTTTTCTGGGCTCAGAGTGTGTGACATGCCCAAGTCACCCAGTGGGTTTCCATGGCTGAGCAGAGAATTGAATCCAGGTCTCCAGGGTCGTAGGCCAATGTTCAAACCACTATACCACTACCATACTGCATTACAAATCCCGGGATTCCACAGGACAGAATCATGACAGTAAAACTGATATTGAACTACTATATTGCTATAGTGCAGATACCCACACAATCTCCTTGGCGAAAGGGTAGGGTACGTAATGTGTTCAATAATTTACCCCAGCCAAATAAGGTTAAACAAGCATAAGTTCCACTGAAATCAACTGAGCAAGTTCATTGTGACTAACACAACCCCCCAGTGATTTTGGTGTCATATTATCATCGTTCTCAAGACTCACAATGAGCTGTGACTAATTTTATCCAGAGTCAAGCGCTCACTATATAATACCAATGATGTACTTGACACTTGAGAGAACTCCTCCCAGTTAAAGATTTTTTTAATAATCTAAAACGGTAGAGACCTGGTCTATTTTTAAAATCAGACAGGAAGTTAAAAATGTATATATAGAACAACCTCTCAACATGTTAAATAAAAGATTTTCCCAGCCTGATATCTATAACCATGGCTGCATTTTTCTTTAATAAGTCTTATCATCCTAATATAGCAATCTAGCCTTTGTGCTGGATAACAGCAGCAGGATATGTGATACAGCCTAGGCACCAGACCTGAGTATCAGATGTTAAGGTAAGAACGATTTCTTTTTCCTGGCATGGTCCATAGCCAAAGAAGCTACAAAGGAAGTTAGATGCTGAACTGTTCATTTAACGTCAGCGATGTGTAAACTCTATGGGCATTGTTACTTTGGCAATGATTTACATCATCTGTGCGCCTATTGCACGTACTTGAAATTCTCACCAGGTAAGTGCACGCAGTTAAAAAGTCACAAAGTTAAGGTCTATTAAAAATAGAGCACTGAAAGGGGGAAAAATGCAACAGTTATGACCCACCTATTCACTGGAGAACCAGTGTGTTGTAGTGATTAGAGTTCTGGATATGGACTTGGGAGGTTTTAGGTTCCATGGAGCCATAAAATACATGGGATGATCTTGGGTTGGTTCCCTTCTCAGCTACTATAAAAGATTACTCAAAAATTCAAGCACAGAGGAGGAGAGCCAGCTTACTGGAGAGAAACTGTAACATACATTTATCTAATTAAGCAAGTAATTATATAAGACATAAGACTGGTTCAAGACAAGTTTGGAGCATATGTAGTTTGCAGATTCAACTGTCTTATGATCAAGAATCAGCTCTTGGATAACAAATAATTGCTGTTCCTCATACAGGAGAAAAAGAATGTGGCTAGTAATTCTGTGGGATGTAATAGATGGATCTCTGCTGTTGGAGAGCTAAGTTGAAATGCCTGGCCATTGACACTGCTTAAATCACAAATCTGTTATCAGGATATAAACCACGCTGATTGCTTCAGAATGGACTGGAAAATGGACAAGGAGGTTTTTAAAAAATGTGTATGTATCAACACCAATCAACACTTTCCCATACTACCAAATCAGGTCTTTCTAGTCATCCTATAACAGGGATGGGGAAACAGCACCCTAAAGGCTATTGTGGCCTCACAAGGCTGTTTATGAGAGTCCCAGCATATTGTCCTGGTGCCCATTCTATTTTTTTTTAAAAAAACAAACAACCCAGAGAAAGTAAGTAGGAAGCAGGAAGTAAGTCAGAAGTTTCCTGTCAAGCAAGCAAGCAAGCAAGCAAACATGCATGCTCACACACATGCACACAAACACACAATTTTAAACATTCAAGCTTGTTTCTGTGGGGAGGTGTTAGGAGGATGCAACCCCAGAAGGTTAAAATGTAACCCCTCCAACCCCTCACATTTGCCCACCCCCACCCTACTGCTAAAAATGAAGCTGTTTTCCAAAGATGTTATGGTTAGTTCACCCACTGCTGATAACATGTTGCCCTTGTTAGCATTTTCTGTCTCTCTCTGCTGACTTTGAGAGAACTGAGATTAAAAAAACAAAACACTTGGAGTGCACCTTATGCAGATGCAGTTCCCTGCAGGACGACCACACTGACTGACGTCGAATGCTTTTGAGCATCTCATCTAGACCTAGAAGGAGTCAGAGGTATCATACATAACCCAGGGGCAAAGGTATCATTTATACCCTTGGCATATATAACTGGGCATAGGCCATAGGTATTCTAAAGGTGCTTCGAATTGCCATCAGTCATCATCTAATGAAGCTGACAAATCGTCTATACTCTGTATGTCAAAAGTTGGAGTCTGTGGGCACAGGACAAGGAGTACAGGCCAGAAGTGGGAAACGTGTGGACCTCCAGATGCTATTGGATACAGCTCCCGTAAGTTCTGACCAGTATAGTCAGCCATGAGGACTTGATGGGAACATAGGGGGTGGGGTACCTTTTCCTAACACTTGTTGGAGGCATTGGATTTGGTGGATGCATTCAAAATCCACCTTACTTTTACTAATTGGTATTCTTGGGTAGGCTTCTGTCAGACTTTTCTCTAGCAGTAAAATGGCAGTTTAAAGGTAACTATTCTACAGCACTGGGACTAGGCACAGTTCAGTTCAGCATACAGAAAGTCCCAAGATTAGTCCTTAGCACCATCTAGCCACAAAGGGTCCCCCAGGTGGAATGAGTGGGAAAGGCCCTTACCCAAAACCCCATTGACAGCCGGAGCAGACAAGTGGCCAAAATGGGACAACAGCCCCATCCAGAAGAAGACAGTCTTGCAAGTGAAGGAATTGGAAAGAACATTTTTATTAATTAAAAAGATGATAAAACTCAGGGCTGTTTGTCTTAGTAAAAAGGCAAGTAAGGGTAAACATGATATAGGTGTACAAAATTACATGGACAGAGTGGATAGGGAGTTCTTACTCTCTTTCTGTCATGACAGTATAACCTAGTGGGGTTGTCCACTGAAGCTGAATAGTGGGAGATTCAGAAGAGACAAAATGAAGTACGTCTTCTGATCACACATAGTTGTGCTATGGATTTTGCTACCCCAAAAGGTTGTGATAAGCATCAGCTTTCCAAGAAAACTACAGCACATTTGGTTGTTTTAAAGTGGAGCAATAAGACACAGAAATGAGGGCTCCTTCTCCCATGTTTTTTCCACACAGGAGTCACTGGAAGAGGTCAAAAGACCTTTCAGTTTTCACAACAAGAACAGGCACCATCCAACTAGAAACTTACATGACATCAAGCACATGCAAGCAGGGTAATGGAGACACTGTCAGGCCAAAGGTGTCCTGAGGCATAGAACTGAATCACAGGGAGATGGATCCTGGAGGCCAAGGGGCAGTGCTGGGCAGATCTGGGGTGGGCCCTGAAGGGAGAAGAGTAGAGTTGAGTGGATTCTGATAGAGCCTGAAAATGGCATTTGTGTTCTTGTGGTCGTGGAGGTCTAATGGTCAGTCAAATGGTCAGGAAAATGAAGGGCAAAAGGTCTCAAGCCAAGCAGAAATCTGCCCTGTTTGTGAATGTGGCCGGAGCTTAGAAGAAGTTTTTAGCTATGCTCACAGGAGGACTCTGGGATTTGTACTGTAAAAAAAGTTACTTCCAAGATTTGATTCTGGCCCTTCAGTTCCTGGAAACCAGGAAAAGGAGGCTATATAGCCCTTTGACTTGCATTTTGAAGGCATCTTTCAGGTCAGGAGAAGCAGAACAGTAGAGACTTGGCTGTGACTTTCTTTTCCTCAGCACTTTAGAAAGGCAGAGACAATATCAGTCACACAACATTAACAATGACAAGGAAGAGACACGTTGTGTTTTTATAATTCTCAAGGCTTCTGTCCCATTTGGGGGAAGAAAGGAAAAGGTAAGAAGCACTTCTACTCTTTGACAAGGATGCTAGTCCTAAACCTGTCACTTGGAGATACAGCCAGTTTGGCTTGGGTGGTTCCCATTTCCAAAATTTGTTTAAATGTAAAATGGGGCCTGTGTAAATATATTATAGCTGAGCTGTGTTGACTCTGCTGAAACCTTTCTGGGGAGAAAAGGCCCCTCCGTAAATTGCAAACCCCAGGATTCCATAGGATGCTGAACGTGGAATAATGGCACGATAACAGTCTAGTGCGGAAATGACCTTAGTTATTGTTTTTAAAAGGCTGTGAGAGGAGGAACCAAACTTTGGCTAGAATTTGGACGACTTAAGTGAAATTCTTCTAGATTTTGTTAAGCAACCGTATCTTTCTCCTCATAAAGTCTTTGGGGTCTCATAGTACCATTTTATACTCTACGATGTTATAGTAATGATAATTTCAGTTCCAGTCTCACATACACACAAGAGTGAGAAGAAAGCTTTATTAATTGGAAGTATATTAAGCTGGCCTCAGACACTTTTCCAATTGGGACTTTCATTTCTCTGGAGGTGCTCTGACACATTTCCACCACAAGAGGGCAGCCATTTCTAAACAACAAAAAAAAGGATAGAAAATATATATAAAAAAAGAAAAGAAATTCTCATATCCCAGAAAAACAACAACTGGGAACCATGAGGCATATCCACAAAAAAAAAAGTGAACTTTTCAGAACTCAGTCATTTTTCATGTTTGCTGAGCCAGAAAGAATACTTTTCCAGCTGTAGAGACTATTTATAGTGGATCTGAAGCATAAGAGACAATGAAACTTGGCCTCTGTCACAGTCTCTGTAGCCACACTAGCAGCTGTCTGCAAACCAGCCAGATAATGGTGAGGGCAGATTTCCTACAAAACAACATAAGGCAGTTCTGCATCGACTTTCATTCAGTCTCGTTCAGCGAGAAAGTGCTTATTGCAAAGCTAAAACACCTGCTGGAATCTCAGGAAATAGCTTCAGACACATCCACGGCACCCTTGGTGAAGCAGGCACAGTCCATCACTGAGTTATAGCTGTGTTGTGGCCTTCCTTGATGCTGGTCCCTTGTGGATCAATATATATATATATATATATATATATATATATATATATATACATACATACATATATATATATATGCGCGCAACATGTAGTCACATGAATCCAACTTGAGGGAGATTTTTCTTTTTTTCAAAAAAAAAGTCTCTTGCATAGGGTCAGTTTTTAAAACCCTGCTTTAACGTAAGATGCATCTAATGCTATACTCTCTTGAAACAAGCCTCTTTCTGCTGGGGATGATTCTCCTCCACAGTCGAAGCTAATGCAGTTTGTAATCCATGTTGCACTGAAAAGAATGAGGCTGTCCCCCTGTTGATTCACACCTCTTGTCTATGGGTCTTACAGCAGATTGTTAGCTTCTTATCATCTGTTTAGGTCAGGTCTGTGAAACCTAGAAGCAAGAAAGTGAATTTTGCATATGCAGAAGGAACAAAGTACAAGAGGCACAATGTAAACTACAGGGTGAACTGAGATCGACAAGGTTGAGACTGGAATGCTCTTTGGACTTCTGTGGCTGAGTTAAATTTACTGCGAACCATCTATCCCCTGCATGACACTGACCAATTCAAACCTTCTCAACTCACCAGGGTACAAGTTAGGACTAATAGTGACCAGCCAGAGCAAGGATATAAAGGAAAGATCAATCACTTTACGTAGTCACTTGCAATATATAATGGATGAATACGACTCTTGCTTTCTCTGTGTATAAGTACCTTCAAGTAGCTTGTCAACATATGGCAGCCCCATGAATTTCACCGGGGTTTCTTTGGCAAGGAATGCTCAGAGATGCCAATTTCTTCCTCTGAAATATAGTCTACAGAACCTGCTATTCATTGGCGGTCTCCCATCCAAGTGCTAACTAGGGCTGATCCTGCTTAGCCTCCAAAATCAGATGGGATCTGGTGCCTTTTTAGGGTATTTAGGCCCTGTTTTCTTGCTACCCTGTCTGTCATTAATGAGCAGGACTTAGTTTTGAATTATCTATTGTTATGTTGACCTGTGCCTTCAAGTCATTTCCAGCTTATGCCAACCCTAAGCTGAATCTATTATGCAGTTTTCTGGAGCTGAGATTGTGTGATGCACCCAGGGTCACCAGTGATTTTCCATGGCTGAGTGAGGAATCGAACGCTGATCTCCAGGGTTGTAGTCCAATGCTCAAACAACTATACTACACTGGTTCTCTATCCTTGCTTTGATTCAGGGCAATGTTAAACTAGCCAGGACATTTGTCAGGATTTCACAACAAAAAACATGCCAGTTAGATAGTGTTGATGCCCAAACAGCAGTGTTTTGTTGCAGTCAGTATTTTTAGACTCTGGAGTCAGGGTCACTTTCACACTACACAGTGTGTTATTATTCCACTTTACCTGCTAAGGCAACATCCTGTGGAATCCTGGGATGAGCACTTTAAAGACGGGCCTTTAGAATCGTCAGCCAGGGAGCTCTTCTGGTCCCTTTGGGCAAACTACAAATCCCAGGACTCCATGGGATGCAGCTGTGGCAGCAAAAGGAGACTCATACCATTATAACTGTGTAGTGCGAAAAGGCCCTTGGCTGTTATTTTGCAGCCGTCCATCTTAGGCAATTATTTACTACTGAAGTTACTTCAAAATGCCATAAGCTGTGCTGGGGGCAGGGGTGGGGGGCATCTTCCTAATTTTGCTGAGTGGAGGCCCTGGTCTTCTGCGCCAAAGTCCTGCTGTCCTAATGGCACCATTGTGGCAACCGAGGTGGGTTCTGAGAGAGGTTTTCTCCACTGGTATATTGGCCCCTGCAGTTATCACACAGCCAGAATCAAGCCCAACAATCTTGCCTAAAGGGTTTGGTTTACAAGGCTTACCACAACTGCTGTTGCAATCGTATGCATGCTTACGTGAGAGCAATCCCGTGGCAAAAAGGAGGACACAGTTTTGAGTAAAGATGCCAAAGACGGCCTCATGAGACTGACTGAACCATCTGGAATTTTGCTATTAGGGCAATGAAAGTGGGCTGCGGAAATGCTTCTGTTAGGGGACTCCTTCAGACAACCGAGTCGGGGAGGAAATGGAGATACTAGTGTGTTGGATTCTGACTAGTTTCCTGCTGGCACTTTCTGGTCAGTATTTGGTAAATCTCCTTCAACTCGACCTACCTTACCAAATTGTTGCTGTGATCATAACATGGGGTAAATTCTCTGAACTGCAGGGTACGGTGGGGGCGGGAGGATGTAGGAGAAAGGTGTGACAAGGGCCATTTCCACACTACACCCTTATAGTGCTCATATTCCACTTTCGGCATCCTATGGAATCCTGGGGTTTGCAGTTTAGGGAGGGGCATTTAGAATTCTCAGTCAAGAAGGCCCTTGGCCTCAGGAAACTACAAGCCCCAGAATTCCCCAGGATGCTGGAGGTGGAATAATAGCACTACAAGAGTTTACTGCAGAAATGGCCAAGATCTTTGTCCCTGTGGGACCAGTCGTTTAAAAGAGGTTTAGGCTTGTAGAGTATAAGCAAAGGCCAGATTCTAAATCTTGGATGTCCCCTTTTAGTTAGAAATTCAAGAACCAGCCCCTGCACCCCGTCTGTTTTTGGCTGGGCACCCCAAGGGATCTTGGCACAGCGGCCAAACCCAGCGCCTCTTCCAAAAGCCTTCTCCTTCTTCGACCTTCACGCCCAACACTCAGAGAGAGTAAACACTGAAATCCCACCTCCCGCAGCTAATCCGATTTGTAGAGGCAGAACCTGCGAGTTGCTCTACCTCTCCCTTATAGACAAAGGCCTATATAATGGATCATTGTTCGGCATTCATTTAGTCCCAACTGCTTTTTCGCTTAGGCAGGTTTCGGGGTGAAGGAAGGAGAACTCGTCCTGTTTTTCCTGGCTGACCCCAGGAAAGGGGAAGAGTCTTTGGGATCTCCCTCTCCCCCAAGTCCAAGCCGAGCACATTGAGAAACACGACCCCCCCCCGTAAGAAACTAAGGCCATTTCCTCACTAGACTGTTATAGCGCTATTATTCCACTTGCAACATCCTATGGAATCCTGGGGTTTGCAGTTTCGGGAGGGGCCAGCTCCCCAAACTGCAAACTTCAGGATTCCATAGGATGTTGCAAGTGGAATAATAGCGCTATAACAGTCTAGTGCGGAAATGGCCATAGGCTGCAGCCCTACGCACATTTTCCTGGGAATAAGTCCCACTGAAGTCCGGCTTCGGGGTGTCTAGAACTGCAATGAGCTTCGACCGCCAATTTCAACTACTTCTAAGTCCACTAACTGATTGGGCTGCACTTTCTCAAGGTGCAAAGCCGATTGCAATTCTTAGTGTTTACTCAAGAGTAAGCCCCCCCAGAAAGAAAGGGGGACTTACTCTCTTTAGGGCTGGGGAAGCTGTGGTTTGCTCCAGATGCTTATGAATTCCTCTCCTTCCAGTCCCCTTACCATGGGCCAGGCTGCCTGGGGCTGATGGGAATTGGAGTCCAGCATCTGGAAGGCCACACAGCAGCCCCGGGCCTGCTCTGCCGTGGGAGTTTAGGGTGGTAGCCAAACAGCTGCTGCACGGGAAGGAGGGGGAACACAAAGGCGGAGAGCGGGGAGCCACTCCGGAGCGAATTCGGAACCCTGCTGCAGCCGCCTCGGACGCCACGCTCGCTTCGCCGGTTCCTTCTCAGTCTGGGATCATGCCCGATCGACCTGCCTTCTCGCCGCGACTCGCACAGGATCTATCGATCTATTTTTCCAAATCGGGATTTCCCCCCTTATTTCTGCTGAGTGGAAGGCACGTGGGCGTGCGTGGGCCAAGGAAGCCGCGGTGGCTGCAACAGACTCCGCGCGTGTTTATTTTCCCGAGTCGTTTCTTAAAGCAGCCGTTCTTGGAAAAAAGGGGAAAAAAAGAAAACGCACCCTTGAAATACCGGGTCGGGTGGGGACGGTGGCGAGGGACCAACCCAAACAGACAGAAGCCGCCCGCGTTTCTCGTAAGAGCGGACTGCGTGCGTACAGGCCCTTCCGCACTCTACTGTTATAGTGCTATTATTCCACTTTCAACGTGCTGTGGTATCCTGGGATTCGCAGTTTAAGAGAGGGGCTTTTCAAATTCTCAGCCGGAGAGCTCTCGGGCCTCAGTACACCTCAAAACCCGGAATTCCACGGGATGATGAAAGTGGAATAATAGCACAGTAACAGTGTAGTGCGAAAATGGTCCATGTGCGAGTGTGTGTAGATTATCAGTATGGTTCTTACTTTTCAAAAGTATCGCAGCTTGCAGCTTCACCAGCCCCAGTAAACCTCAGCAGCAGCAACTTTTCTCTCTGTGATGAGCTGCGAGGAGAGCCAAAGAGAGCGAAAAGCGAGGCTGAAGGCCCTGCGCGGCCGACCGGGGGGGGGGGGGGGGTAAAAAAAAAAAGGAGGCGGCGTCCCCTTTAAAAAACAGCGTCGCTCGCACCGCCGTGCCTGCTCGCAAGCCCCAGCCGCCGCCGCCGCCGCCGCCGCCGCCTTCAGCCCCTTCTTCTTCTGCTTCTTGGCTCCCGGTTCCCACAGAGGCCTGCCTGTGATTGGCGAGGCCGCCTCAAGCCCCCGCGGCCGTGACATCAGCAAGGAGCGGAGCCACAAAAAGCGAAGGAGGAGGAGCGGGCGGAGGAAAGCCAGCACTCGCAGCAGCCACCGCCGCCGGAGCAGCAGCAGCGCCGCCTCGCTCTTCCACTCGCGGCTCTCGCTCCCGCTCCCGCTCCCCCTCGCCTCTCCAAGAGCCCGCTGGCAGCTCCGGGGAGCGCTCGCGAGGGAGACGCCGCCGCCGCCGCCGAGCCCAGAGTGGCGCGCGTTCGCTGCCTCTGCCGCCGCCGCCGCCGAAAGTGCTGGCCGGGCGGGCAGAGTGGCTCGTTCCCGCTGGCTTTGCCGCCGCCGCCGCTGCTGCTGCTGCTGCTTTGGGCTCTTCTTTGCAACCAGGAACAAAAGTGCGTGACCCAGAGAAGGAAAAAGTGAACCGTTCCTCTGGGGCAGCGGCTGGGTGGGATCGACGCCGGACTCATCCAACGCTGTGGCGCTGCTGGCCGATGCCGAGGGCATTTTTTTTTAAACGCCGAAGGAAGGAAAAAGGGGAAGGGATCCCCTCCACCCCACCCCCCGGTCTGATTTACAGTCGCGCATCGTAGTGGAAAAAGCGGGCAGGGAAGGGGGCATCGCCGGGTCTGCCGGCCTCGATCCCGACGAGCCTTCCCGCCCTCTCACCCCGGCAGCGGCCAACGGGAGGGGGGGCACACCGTCCTGGGTCCCTTTTCCCCCCTCCTTTGAGCTGCCCCTCCTCCTCCTCTTCCTCTTTTTTTTTTCTTTTTCTTTTTCCACCACCACCCTTTAACCCTGATCATGTTTCCGAGGCGGACCGGGCCCTGGAGCAGGACGCCGGCGGCGCGTTCCCTCCCCGCGAAGTCCGCCTCGGGGCAGCGCCCTTTAAGGCGGGAGTGATGCCGGAGCCGCGGAGGGCCAGCGGGCCAAAGCAGCGAAGCGCCGCCGCCTCTTCCTCGTCGTCGCGTCCAGCAGGTTAAATACCTTCCGAGAGAGTCCGAGCCCGAAATCAAGAGCCCTGCCGCCCCAGGGATGTTTGCTCCGCCGAGAAGCGACCGCGGGCTGCCGCGGTCAAGGAACTAGAGAGCCGGCCGTCGCCGTCTCCGAGGGGGATTGAACCGAATTCCTCCTCGCCGTTTGCGCGACACCTTTCCCGTCCCTTGACGCCTTGCCGCCCCCCCCCCCGATCGTCTCCCCCTAGGCCGACCGTTGCTGCTTTTTCTCGGACTGTGGATGCCCCTTCGCGCCCCGCGGCTGGAGCCCGGAGGAGAGGGCGATCCCACCGCCGTCAGCCTCGCCGTCGAAGGAGGGATCGCGCAAGCCGGCCGCCGCGTGATCGCCCGGGCGAGGGAGTTCCATGTGCAGGTCGGCTCGATGGACGGGCCCGAGTGCGCGGCTGCTGCTTCTTAGGCGATCGGCGGGATCCTAAAAGGTAGCGGGGCTCAGGACGGGGACGGCGGCGGGGATGGGAGGGAAGGCTCGGGGGAGGAGTGGACTCGGCCGATCTCAGCACCTGCCGGGGGAAGAAAAAAACATCCTGCGGCGGGGATTCCCCCTGCTCCCCCTGGGGTTTCCGGGCCTGCGCGTGGACTCGTAGCCGCCCCCCCCCCGACGCGCGTCCCCTCCGTCGGGTCACAATTCAGCTGCGTTTCTTCCCCTCCGTTAGCTGCCCGGGGAGTGGGGCGCGGCGGCGGAGGGGCCCTCGGTGCCTGGCAAACGCAGGGTTCAAGAGCGCTTGTTTGGGTTACGGGGATTCCAGCTAATCTCCTTTTAGGATTCCCCCAGTTCCGACTGGACGGCGCGCTCCCCCCTCGCGGGAAAGACCTGAGGGGTGGCATTTCCACGCAGGCAACCCCACTCCCCGGCGCAGCCGCATCTCGCACCGGCGCTCCAAGGAGCCGGTCTTTCGCCGGTCCCGGAGAAGCGTGCCGCGGGGGGGGGGGGGTACTGCGGGAGAGGGCGTTGGGCGGAGGATGCCCTGCTCCCCGTGCCCCGGCCTCCTCCGGCAGAACGTGGCAGGGCTTTCCCTGGTCGGGGTCCCCTCTCACGAGGCATCAGGCAGGGCCGGGCAATGGCCAAGGTTGGCCCTCCCACCCGCTGAGTTTTCCTCCCTCGGTTTGGGATTTAGGTATGACCTTGGTGCCCCTCACCAGACCCAAAGGCTTCTTTGCACCCTCCCTGTTCTCCTTTCCCGGTTCAGTCTCTCCAGCTTTGGAAATCGGAGGTCTCTCCCTATCATATCAGAATACTATAAGCTCATATTTCTCCCTCCCTCCCTCTTTCGTTGCCAATTCCATCTGTAACTGCGCCCCCCCCCCCCGCTTCACTGGGCTGGGCTCAGGCAACAGCAACAGAGGATCAGTTTGATTTACCTTGGCCCAATAAATAGGAAGTGCGTAAAAGTGGGAGGGGGTTGAGAGTAGGGAGTTTTAGCTCAACCTTAGAGGGACCACCGCCTCTTTTGGAAATGGATGTTGCAGTGTCTGTGCATGAGCTCTTGCAAGACAAGGAAGCAATTGATGCACAAATGCCACTCTCTCTCTCTCTCTCTCTCTCTCTCGCACACACACAGACACACACATACACAGAGGGAGAGAGGTGTGTGGTGGTGATAAACTGAAGCAATGTGCAAACAAGGTACTTGAGGAGAACACAGCTCCTGTGAATGAAAGTCTACCTAGTAACATGAATAATCTTTTTCTTTGTGGCCCATATGATCCTCTCTTTCCCTTGAATCCAAAAAGCATTAAAATCTGCCCGGGTGGGTGTGTGGGAAGGAGGGGGAAGGCAGAGGGACCAACAGGAGAGTGGTGGAAAGAAGTTTCCATTAATGTACAGCCAATGGAGGATGCCTGCATGCATGTTGGAGGAGAAAAGGCTGGGGGATAAGGATGAGGAGTCAGCACACTTGGCCACCTGAAGAACAGATGCGGGTCAGGGCCGTGATCCAGCACACTGTGAGTGGCACTTGGTTTGAGCTTAACACCCACCTCATTGTGTGGTGACTTTATCACTTTGGCTTGTAATCATCTTTTCTTTTTTTAAGGGCCATCATTTGATATACCAGATTTTGGTTTTCAGTTCTACAAGGATTACGTACTCTGAACCTTGGGGATTTGGTTGGGCTATAATACTAAACTCACCACTTAACAGGCAAAATGGGCTGGCAGTTCCTTTTGCCTACAACCCTTCCTCGAGAGGCCCTTTGTAATTCTACATCTGATGATGTAACTGGTTAGTCTTCAAGGTGTCCTTTTTTTTCTGCAAAAATTTTAACTCAACCCTCTTCCCCCATAACTGTTCTTTATCACTTCCCACTTCTCGGGTCCTTCCGTATTACACAATTGTAGTTCTGTGATTCCACTTTAACCCATGTAGTTTCATCTTAGAGACTCCTGGGATATATACAGTTGAGAGAGGAGGGGCCTTTACAGTCCTCAGCCAGGGAGCTCCACTGGTGCTTCTGACCAAACTACAAACTCCAGGATCCCATAGATAGCTGCCATGATGGTTAGAGTAGAATCATTACTCTATAGTTGTGTAGTATGAAAAGGCCCCACATCAGTTATTCCTCTTCTACCAGCCAGGTAAGCAGATCTTAAGATTACCATCAGATGATCCCCTCAGTCTCCTAAAGCGCACTCTTAAGTTTCAGTGCTTCTTTCTTCAGCCGATCTACTGTTTTAGTTATCTCTCTAGAGTGGAACGGCTGCACTTGGCCACACTTGAGTGGCCCAAAAGTGCACATGATGGGCTCGTGAATAAGACTTCTGCCATTTCTCTGGTCATGGATTGACACAATATTCTTTTCCTGCAGTGCTAGCCATCTCCACACACTCACTGCGGGCTAGTGTGGCAGTCCCATATGGCCCTGGGCTTCCTTTGCATGAATTTCATACTCCTCTTTCTTTACTGAGGTCAGAATGGAATTTTAGGTAGGCCATCAAAAAATCTAGCTCAGTGGTGGGGTGTTTGTTTCATTTTATGGGCTTCTCCTTGAGTCAGTGGTCACAAAGGTTATTGTGCAATGGTGTCAATGGAGAAAGAACATTTGGGGTATGCTGCCTGTATAACTGAATCCTGCGCTTGGAAAAGTTCTTTTTTTGAACTATAATTCCCAGAATCCCAGAGGCACACTTGGCTGTCTTGACTGTGGGGATTTTGGCAGCCGTATCCAACAAAATAATTTTTCTAAATGCTGATTGAATGTCACTTTCTGAGAGGTATTGTAACTTCTGTGTTACACAGACACACATGCAGATACATACACACACACAAACACATACACGTGTTTCAGGAACATATTATTAAGAAGAATCATTAGAGGGAGTTTTCCTTTGTTTGGGCATTATCTGTGCTTTTAACTGCAGAATGAGAAATTGCTTCCCCTTGAGGTCTTTGATTTCTATTGTCCAGTTTCTATGAACCTGAATCTACCATAGTATGATGGGGGATTGTTTCTCATCCCAGGAATTAAAGAGAGAGAAAGAGAGAAACAGTATCTTGCCAAGTTCTCATTAGGATTGGATTTTTTGGGGGGGAGGGTTTGACTTCTAGGGAGATGGAAAAGTATACACACACTTGTACCAACAAAGCAGATGGACTGGTAAAGAAATCTAGAAGCTGGAAGTTATTGAATCATTGCCTGTAGGTGGTTTCCTCTGACCACATTGGTACCTCATTAATACTCCATGCTCACTTGTTCTTCTGGACTTTTTCCTTGCATCTACAGGTTGATGACCATGGTTGCCAGGACCTGCTCTCTACTAGCACTGCTGCTTTCTCACATATTGCTTGGTGGCTCGGCTAGCCTTATCCCAGAGGTGGGGGGCCGGCGAAGGTTCAGTGGTGACTTGAGTCAGGCTGCCTCCCTGCAGCTCTCAGAAGGGATCCTGCGTGAATTTGAGCTGCGTCTGCTCAATATGTTTGGGCTCCAGCGACGGCCGACCCCAAGTAAGAATGCCATTATTCCTCCGTATATGTTGGAGCTCTACCACCTGCACACGAGTCAGAAGCCAGCCACCATGGACTATAACCTGGAGAGAGCTACCAGCAGAGCCAATACAGTTAGAAGCTTCCATCATGAAGGTGAGTTTCAACCTCTGTCTTTCACCATGGCGGGCCCAAATCAAACACAAGCCCAACCAAAGTGACTTGAATGTTGGCACCCTGAAATCTTGAATTCAAGGTTTGCCAAGATGTTTAGCGAGTGGGTTAGTTCTAATCTTCCAGTTCGCTCATTTGATATGCATTACTTCCCGCTTAAACAGGTGGGAATTCATTGTTACACAATTTTAAATACCTCCTGATTGGTTGACAGATATAATGCATATGTTCTGCTGTGGTGAGGATGGCACCAGTTTTGAGAGCCAGCAATCAGACACTTGAGGTTCAAATACACTGATCAGGTTTGATTGGTTAGCTTTAGAAAAAGTGCCATATAAATGCAAGATGTACCTTTCCACCATTCATGCTAAGAAAGTGATTGCCTGAAGACAGAAATTAATATGATATGCTTGTATATGTGTATGTGCCTTCAAGTCTGCTTATTGCGACCCCATGAATTTCATAGTTTTCTTAGGCAAAAAATACTTAGCCTTCTCAATATATGTTAGCTCAGAACCCCTTTCAACTTATTGTAGATCAGTACAGACCTATCTAAATATTTTAAAACTGAACCAGTTCAAACATTCATACTCTTACTCACAATTACTTGGATTAAATAGCCTAGTCTTCTTTCTAGTCTGTAAGTTTTTAAATATGAAATAGTTGTGTTGGTGGAGGTATTTGTTTGAAGGGATAGAACTTCCCATAATGGGTATAATCAATAATAGTACTGATTTTAAGCTAGGGAGACCCAGATTCTGATTCTCCTTCCCCAATATGAAGTTTAATTTAGAACAATATAGGTATGTATGAAGAGAGCTATATCATGGCCATTTCCATGCAAATCCATTAGCCCTTGGATCCCAAAATCCAAAATAAAACTTGTTGCTGTAAAATTGCAAAATGTGCTGGATTACAGTACGAGTCTCCCAATTGGAAGTTTTTTTTTGTTTCTTTTTTTACAAAACATAATATTTGAACAGTGGCATCCCATGTATCCCCTACCTTTCACTTTCATAATAATAAACACCATTGCAGCACATACCTTTGAATGTTGCAAAATTAAGAAACACAGTTTTAAAAGTCTATCATTTTATAATGCCAGTGGCGATAGGAGCTTCTGCCCCAATGAAGCCTTTGTTGTTCTCATACATCTGCTTGTGTTGGGTTGTGGGTGGTCAGTTTGTCAAAAGCAGGGGTAGGATCAGAGAGGGTTTTTTTTTCTGCGCAAGGTGATGTGTGCACACATAGACGATATGAAACAGCTTGGAGCCAAAATGAGTACATGAAATGTCACATTTTTCATTGAGTAGTAGTACAGGCAGCTGGGTTTTTATTTTGTCAAACATTTAGAGAGCAACAGGGTACATTTCTAATTTGCTCTTGTTCTATGCTTTGTGCCCATTCTTTTGTTCCCCTTTTTAAACGTCCTTCATTGCTTCTAATCAAGAGAAGATGGGTTTATTTTTATTCCAGTAACTATGGAATCTGTCCCAAAGTTGAGTTTGCACCAATAACTTCAGTTTTTAAAGGCTACATAGCAAGGAACATCAGTCTAACATACAGTGAGCAATAGGGTTATTTAAAAGGTATTTTAATCCTTTTCTAATCTCCATGAGAGATCAATGTTAACAATCAATTGTATTGTCTTTACCATGTCTTTGTTTTCTGTTTAAATCTACATAAGGTAAGGTATAGAGCTAAGGTAAGCTCTTCAGAAAGCAAGTATGTCTCCTGGATTCCATGGGCAACTGGGATTTTAGGTCACTCAGATAAAAAGACACTGGTAAATATGTACCTAACAGGGACAGAACAATTAGGAGTTAATGCAGTACACTGTTTGGGTATGCTCTGTTACCACATATCCTTGTCTTTTTTAGAACTCAGCCATTTTACTAAATTAAAGGGATCTTGCCTGAAATTGTATGCAAAGTGCTTATATCAAAGCTCTTTAAAACTTGAACAAACTTGCCCAGAGCAACACTTTGTAAAGCACTTGATCTTTACGTTGCATTCACAAACAATTGTTTCATTTTTGCTGCCTGCCACTTTTCTGTTTCACATACATCCCAAAGCTTCTCTGTGGTCCATTTAAGTGTCCTTCTTCCTTCAGTTTGTGATCCCAAGGAAAATATTCCTGATCAGTAAAGCTGAGTTGAAATAGCTTGGTTTTTCAACTAGTGGCTACAGAACCATGGTGTTCCACAGAAAGTTCAGCTACTTGTAACATAAAAGTTCCCTGTTTGGCATGTGTCCTGCTCACAGCTCCATTAATACAGTACAGATACACATACATTTACTGTTCTATGCAAAAAGACTATAAACTCAGCTCTTCAATTTTTCGTTTGTTGTATGGATTGATTGGAAAGGTAGAAGAAAAAACAGACTGAACAGGTTATATAGTAGAAAGCTAGCTTGGCAGGGAAAAGTACATAAATATGTATTTTAGCTTTAATTATATTTGTGTCCAAGAGGTGTGGCCTAAGGAGTGATTATGCTAACTAATAGCAAGTCTTACAGCAGTGAGAGATGCATGGTGTAATTTAACCTTGTACAGTGGGTTTGTGCTACTTTGTGTGTAAATTTAAAACTAATGAATGTGAGAACTTAGTGTGCATAATACATCTGCATCCATATGTGAGGAAGAGGGCTGAAACCAGTTTCACCTTGCAATTGTGTTGATACTGCTTTGGGAGGAAGACTCACTGAGATGAGCAGGGCTTTCTTCTATAACATCATGCTTTCATTCTGCCTAAGTACTGCAACTTAAACAATCCCTGTGGTTTATTCCATTTTATTTACTGTCCATTCTGTTCTGGTTCACTTTGTTTCTCTTATAAACTTCTAACCATTGTGAGCATTAAGCACTTGTGAGAGGCATGTGTCTCTGCACTTCACAAGGACCCTTTGAGCTTTCTTGGGCTATGTATTTCCCACTTCCCCTTTCTTTTTACTTTGTCCAACTTAAGGCTGGAGAGAGAGTGGCTCTCCAGTTGTGGTTGCAGTATAGCTCCCTGTTATACACCCCACTGACCATGCTGTCTGAGGCTGATAAATATTGTGTACCACCAACATCTGGAGGGCCACAAATTGCACAGCCCTGGGCTAGATACTCTTTCATATGCTGAGCCAGTCGTAAGCACTTACGCTAAAGCTGTGGAGCAAAGAGGTTCCAGCATGGGTGTTGACACAAAGTTGCATCTTATACTTGTCTTATTGCATCAGTGCATTAATAACTAAACCAGGAGCTTAGAGGTGGTGTAAATGGCCAGGAGCTCAGGGGTGGTGTAAATTGCCAGGAGTGTAGGGCTTTCCTATTTTAGCTTTGCTGCAGCCCAGTGAGAGAGGTAACTTTAGACTGAGAGGTAGTTGCTTTTCCTAGCTCTAGAGTGGGGACTATATAGCTCTTGGGTTGGTTTCTTTTGCATTTTAGAGACCCTAAAACTCTTGTGATCAGATTTTCTTTAAAAAAAAAAAGCTAAAAAAAAGAAATTTTCACTGAAAAATTACTCAGGAAGTACGATTTAGCTTATTGGTCTGTGTTGGCTCATCCCCACCCTGAAACAACACAAAAGCTCCTACAGAACTATCCAGAAGTAACTCATGTATAATGTTACTTCTGGTTCTGAGAAAATGGCAACAGTTAGGGGAGCAAAAATGGCTGAGATTAAAGGAACTCTCTCTCTTTTTTTTTTTTTTTTTTTGAGGGGAAAGAATGTAATGCAATGAATACAATGAAATCAACTGTAGCCATTAGCTGAGAGCCTTCTAAATGTAGAGCTCTAGAGTTCTTTTCTTGGGTTACCACCCAATGGTAACCAGAGAAAGGAGTCTGTCCAAGATGTTGGTTTAAAGATAGGCACTTGTGAAGACAGGCAATCCTCCATTCGTTACTGTGTGATAATGTTCTTATATGAATTCCAGATGTGAAGACAAGTTGAACCTATAGTGCTAGCTTTCCAACCTGATGTCCTCAGATGTTTTGAACTAAAACTGCCAGAATTGCTAACCATTGATCATGCTGGATAGGACTAATGGGAGTCGAAGTCCAAAATATCTGGAGGATACTTAGTTGGGGAGCTGTAGTGTACAAGAGAAATTGGATTAATGCTAAATTGTTGGCCACAGAGGGCACTAATTACAATGCTTGTTGTAGTCCTTTGGTTTTTGACATTTAAATATTTATGCCTGACATCTCTGCAATGTTGTACCGTTTAGCATTGCATAAGCTAACCCCTTCCCACGTAAGCCCTGTTTATCTGATATAAGACTATCAGCTGCTTTTGTTGCCTCCAGTAATATGTAGGGCATATGTACGAACATACATAGGAGGAAGGGTGACTGATGTGGCAGACTTATGAGAATCTTTGCAGTTCAGGCCTTATTCTGTACAAAATTTGCACTTAGGATTTTTCCTTTCTTTTTATTTTTCTTGGCACAGGAAACATTGTGGATCTCTCAGAGCCACAGGGACTTGGAAATGTTACATTACCTGAAGCTCCCTTTCTGGGGTGGAATGGTGGCAGCCTCTTGCCGTCTTGATGCCTTGCATCAGCATGGTTGTAGGGAGCATGAAGGGGAAATAACAAAACCAGTGGAATCCCATTGCTGTCTTACACATCTGTAAATTTCCCTATGTATGAGTTTGGGCAATTTTGTCCAATATGCAGTTTTAGGTTCAGTTCAAGGTCACAGAGGCAGGAGGGTGCATGGGGGCACCATTGCATGTGCAGCTGTATATTTTGAGTTGATGCATACCTCTCTGCCTCTTGCTGAAATTTGTGACAGTTCTTGGTTGTACACTCGGCTCTCCACATTCCCTAGGGTTAGAGACACAGGACCCTCGCAAAAGTGAAAAATTCACAAATAACAAAATTTGTGTGTGTGTGGGAAGGGGGCTAATGCACAGGTGGGGAAAGTGGGCATCCAAGGTCTAAACCAGCTCAGGGAAAGGAGATGGTTGGCATGGTGATCCTATACCTCCTTTCTCTTGCCCATCTCCTTCCTTGAGTGTATGTGGGGCATGGGTACAGGGTTTGTGGTGCTGAGAATTTGGGCAGAGAGCCATCCTTAGCTGGCCAGGCAGAGACCGGTAGAAGAAGAGGAGGACCAGAGGTGGGTTTTTAAAGGGTTATGTGGCCTGATTGGAGCCACCAAGAGGGAAAGTTCCCCCCAAAAAAGAAGCACCTGAGGTGGGAAGGCAGGGGTTGGAGAAACTTGCAAATAATCAAATCTGTGAATGTCAAACACGCGAATGTGAATGGCCGACTGTACATTCAGTTGCACATTTGAACAGACAAAGACTGTGCAACCTTGGTGTAGGATCTTGGTCAATGAACCTAGACTAGGATAGTCTCATTTTCATCCCTGTGGAATGTGATTATAGTACAGTTCTAAAAATGTCTGTTCCAAGGTAGTCCCCACTAAGTTTCGTGGAATTTTTGCCTAGAGAACTGAATGTATTTAAGATCATAGCTTAGAGATAGAAAGAATATTTGAAAATACTCAAAACAAATGGCAAAAAATGTATTTCTTGAGTTTCAGGAAACTCTGACAAGAAGAATCCTGAACTGATGAGAATCTTTACAGGTCAAGACTTATTCTAGACAAGATTTGCACATAGATTTTTCTTCCCATAGAAATCAGCATTTTCTGTGCCGAAAATATTGTTTATGAGCAGAAAAGTCTGTTTTGTTTGTTAACAGAAAATGTTGTTTTCGTTGCAGAATTCCCCCAGGTGTGAATTTTGCACACAGTAGGGTGCCAAAGTACGGTATTTTCTGTACAGAAAAATAATATTTATATGCAGAAATGCTGTGCAGAAATCCCATTTTCTGCATAGAAAAAGCTGTTTTGTGTGAAAAAACACTCTACATGAGAATTTTTTATAGAACAAGTTTGGAACTGTCAATAGTATTTTGAAATGGCACAGTTTTCAACAATTATCTCACAGCAAGAATAAAATTGTAAAATTAGTTGTTACTTCCGTGAGAATGAAATTAGGAAAGCTTTACATCCTTAGTCAGGACTAATATTTTCCACTGGTTTCATTGTATGACTTAACAGCATAATCCTGTGCCTATCAGCTCAAAAGGAAGTCCCCCAGGTATTCAGTGAGGCTTGGTCCTGGGTGAGAACTTTTAGGATTGTAGCCTCAAATCTAGGATCAAACAGGAATGTTGATGTGAAATGAGGAGGCACAGGTGTCTTGCTGACAATGCAGAGGGGTGCTTCACCTCCAGATTTCATTGGGGTGCCCTTCTTCTTGGCTAGGTGAGAAGCTCAGAGAAATCACACGCACAAATGCCTGTGTCTTTTCTTCTCTCTTTTGTCACCATACGATAAGGAAAAGTTGCTTAACCTTTTTTTACCCCTTGAAAGCTTTAAAAATCTGATAAAATACTTTTTCTTACCAGCAAGAAGGAAAAAAAAAAGAAAAAAGAAAAAGAGCAACCTAATGCCATGAGTAATTTCCATAAAGACTGAACTTACTCATGCTGCTTTGCCATCTCTATCGTAACACAAAATGTAGGGTGGGGTTTGGGGTATTGTTTATATTATGCATTCTCAACCTAACGACACATGGAGAAGTGTCAGATTAAAAGAGAGAGAGTGTAGATAGGGCAGAAATTTAAAACAAAAAACAAAACACCCAAATCGAGTGTGAGGTAAACACCACCTGGCTGTGGCTTGTTGTTCTGGTGAACCCTCCCTAGCCATTGGGAGAGACACTCTGGTGTCTCTCACAACCTGGCAGGGGCAGGGCGGGAATGGGAAAGCGGAGCGTACAGGGAAGTGGAGCACGGAAAGGAAGAGACCAAAGGAAAGCAAGGGCCGTGACGGGAAGGAACAGGCCTGAATCGCGTGATTGTGAGAATCAGACTGTGGGAAGTCTAGTTGCCCAGGCTACAGCTCCCAGAATCTTTAAACCAACGTGGCTGGTTTAAAGCTGTGAGAATCCAGAAACTGTAGTCGTTTCCAAGTCCTGCTGAAGGGTGCCTGCCAGACTGAAAACGAAAAGAAAGGTGGCGTACCGTGTGGATGGAAACACGGAGCTTGGGGAAGTGGGGCCGAGAGGAAAAACATGGAGGTTATGCTGGTGTAGAAATTGGCAAGAACGATGAACAGGAAGGGTTGAGGAAACTTTGCAGTGTCTTCTGCTTCCTCAGAAATGATTCTGATAGTGCCTTTAAAGATAATTATGGAGATCCTTACAGGATTGAATAGCTGCAGCCCAAAACATTTTGCTGCCCGAGGCAGAACCCCCAATCCCACACTCTAGGTCCAGCGCTTTAAAAACCCACTTTTGCTATACCTTCCAGGTACCTACCAATTCCTGCCATTATCTGTTTCCAAGGTAGAGGTTGTGTGGCCCACTAGATGCTGTTGGACTGCAACTCGCATTAGTCTTAGGCAGCATAGCCAGTAGAGAGGGATCAAAGGAGTTACAGCTGAACAGCATCTGCAAGGCCTCAAGTTGCCCACTCCTGACGTGTTGCTTCTACCTGTTTTGAGGGTAACACCTGCTTGAGAGCACCACCAGTTGCTTCCTCCTGTAGCATGATGGGGCCAGCTTTGCAAGAGACTAACTTAACGTGAGCCAGCACACGTGTGGTGTTGGTGCAAAGGGGTGTAGAGAAGAGAGGCAAGCCCAAATTAAAATAAAACAATTACAGCAAGCTTGCAAATGTTTTGCATTTCATAATGCTGCTTAACTATTATGTACTTTAAATGCAAGTGCCTATTTAAAATTGACCTTAGGTGACTATAAGCAGGTGGTGGTGGAGGAGGAGGGTGATGGATTCTTCAGACATGAGAAAATAACAAGGAACAGTCTTTGGAATATGATTGTAATTTCTAAAGCTGTAGCAGAAACTGTTTGGCTCAAGTCCTTAGCTTGTTCACTTGGAGGCCAGTTTGATTAAAATGAATGAGACAGCCAAGCAAATACGTTAATGGAGCAACATGGTTATTAAAATAATGGATGGTACTCTGGACTTGGTGCCTTCACTGTTAGAAATAATGGCCTAAACACAATTGCTAGTAAACTAGAGCAGATCTAATGAATCCATGAAAACTTGGGAAGTCAACATTTATGTTACTTTCATTGATTTGATGGGTCTGCTACAATTGGGATGAGCAATTCCATTTAGGCCACTGGATTTTTAGATCATAATGTTTGGGGGGGGGGGGCTGAAATCAGTAGAACTGGAATTAAGCATGACTGACTTAAGGGTCTAGAGGTCTGATATAAGAACAATGGAGCATGGATCTAGTCCGGTATGTGGTGTGACAGGATGAATCTACAATGTACAGTTATAGTAGTTTGACATCACTTTAGCTGCCATAGCTCTAGCCTATGGAATACTGGGATTTGTAGTTTGGGAAGGAGAACTTAGAATTCTAGTATACAAACTTATAATGAACAATTATGACCAAGATCGGAAAAGAGGCAAGTGAAATGTAGCCACCTTCAGCCACCACAGCACTCAGTATACTGACTTACATCAATGTTAAGTGAAATCACAGTAGTAACTACTTTCCCCAAAACTTCATTAGAAGTAATGGTTGCAATCCTGCATGGGACACATAGCTATGATGTTGTAGCTATGCTCTATCTCCAGAGATGACCACCCTGAAATCCACCTGAAAGGCCAGGCACCTATACATAGCACAGGAGTATTGTGGCACTGGTGAGTGAGGTGCTGGAGGACGACATAGCCACTCCCTTCCCACCAGTGAGCTGCAGTTCAGCAAGCAGATGTGGGGACTCCTGTGTGCTCCTGTTGCAACTCATCATTGCATCATGGCTCACCAGTGCTACAAACTTCCTTCACTTGGAATGGCTGCATGGCTTTCAGGGTGGGTTTTAGGGACATTTGCAGTTGTGTTAATGGTGCTATGATTGTAAATGAGGAGATGAACAATTATGAGGTTGTAAATACCTTGTAACTTCTTAACAGGATGCTGACCAAAATTTGGACCTCCCAAACACATTGGGCCCACTTAACTTTTTAAATATATATGCCTATCTTCTTGCTTCTTTCCTTGATTATAGCTCCTTCCCTTATTTCTACCCACTCCTCCAAATTTCTGTTTTACTCCCTTATTCTTGGGCCATAAGAACCGAAAGAAAATGGAATTTGTGCCCCTGGCCACCTTAGTTTTGCTGGTAACCCTGTTTTGAATCTTGTTGCATGAGCTGAAGGCCAGTAAGCTAGGTGACACATGTTCAAAATGGCGTTCAATCATGTATTTATGAGGCACCTTTAGGCAAGCCGCTATTTATCTCTACCTGTACAATGCAGTATGAAAACATGGATTATTAAGTTAATGCCGGTGATATTTATGCAACATTCAAACAGGATACATAAATGGGTAGCAGAAAAGTTTCAACACAAGAGCAAGACAAGGCACAACCTGCAAATCATTTCACAGACTGTCTGGCCATCACAGCCTGTCTGTACACTTGTCGGGGGTACATAATATGATTGGAAGGAAAAGGATGAAGTTGGGGTGATGCGCTTGCCTCACTTGCCAAATGGAGGATGAAACAGCTGTAGAGACAAATGCTAAAAACAGAGAGAGAGAGGCAGAGAAATCGAGGGCTGTTGCAACAGTTCAATATACTCGCAGACTGCGGTGTAAGTCACTAGGTTCCTTCTGAAGGAACAACTAGACCCATGTAAATACATTTCATTTAAGGCCCTCCTGAGTAAAATGACTGGGTGTGCATTGCTCTGTGGTCTATAATTAAGATACAAGCTTTTAGATAGTAAGGTTTGCAAATCATGAAACTTGCAGCATAATGCTTTTAGAACAGATTGTGAGAGACTGACATAAAAGCTGCAGTGGAGAGGGATGTGTGTGTGTTTTGAAGAAATCTAAGAAATGCAGTCCCCGTTCCTTGATCCTTAGTCACTTTTTAATTACTCTCCCTAGGCCCCGGCTAACCACAGTGTTAAAAATTTTTCTTTAATGCCCTTGAATTCCAAAGCAATGCCTCACATTTCTTCCCCGTTATTACGACCACCTGGAATTCTCAGCGTACTTCAATTAGGTCCAAGTGCAGAACAGTGAACAGCACATAATAACATCATGTTTCATGTGCTTACTTAAATAAATAGAAGGGAAAAAAAAGGCAACATTTGGTTCTAATGTCAAAGTATGTTGACTTATGCTCATGTTATTTGAAAGTTTTCAGTAGCAAGTTGGTTTCGTTGGAGTATCCCCATTACTGATTGTGCTTTTTCCTCCCACTTCCTTAATCAGAATCACTGGAAGAGCTTCCTGAAAGAAGTGGGAAAACCTCACGGCGTTTCTTCTTTGACTTAACATCCATTCCTAGTGGGGAGTTTATCACTTCAGCTGAACTTCAGGTTTTTCGGGAGCAGGTCCAAGATGTCTTTGCAAGCAACAGCAGCTCTCACCATCGTATTAATATTTATGAAATTATAAAGCCAGAGGGAGAGGCTTTTAAGGACCCTGTCACCAGACTTTTGGACACCCGCTTAGTACATCACAATGCCAGCAAATGGGAAACTTTTGATGTAACACCAGCGATAAGGAAGTGGGTTGCACATGGACAACCCAACCACGGTTTTGTGGTGGAGGTGGTGCACTTGGACAAAAAGAGCAGTGTCTCCAAGAGACATGTCAGGATTAGCAGGTCATTGCATCAGGACGATGGGAGCTGGTCTCAGATCAGGCCGCTGCTAGTAACTTTTGGACATGATGGGAAGGGACACCCTCTCCATAGGCGAGAAAAGCGTCAGGCAAAATATAAAGAACGCAAACGCCATAAATCCCATTGCAAAAGGCATCCTTTGTATGTGGACTTCAACGATGTAGGGTGGAATGACTGGATTGTGGCCCCGCCAGGTTATAGTGCCTTCCACTGCCGTGGAGATTGCCCCTTTCCATTGGCAGATCACCTCAACTCCACAAACCACGCCATTGTTCAGACTCTGGTTAATTCAGTGAATTCCAAAATCCCCAAAGCTTGCTGTGTGCCGACGGAACTGAGTCCAATCTCTATGCTCTACCTTGATGAGAATGAAAAAGTTGTACTCAAGAACTATCAAGACATGGTTGTGGAGGGCTGTGGTTGTCGCTGACAAGGCAACAAAACAAAATGGACATTTACAAAATAAAAAAAATAAATAAAAAAAACAACAAAACTTGACACTTTAATATTTCTCAATGAAGACCTTATTTATGTTATGAAATGGAGAATTAAACGCATCTATTTTGAAAAAAAATCTATTTATGTCTACAGAAAAAAAGTGAGGAAAAATATTTTAATCAGAGAATTATTCCTTTTAAAGATTTTAAAGCATATTTTAGTTGTACATTTTATATGGGTTTAACCCCTTTCCCCTCAGCACATGAAGTATAAAGGTCAGATTCTTATTTTGTATTTATTTACTATTATAACCACTTTTTAGAAGAATAGCTAATTTGTATTTATATGTATAATCAAAAAAAAAGGCAAAAGAAAAAAATAGAGGGTTTGTACATAATTTAAAACAAATGGTAGCTGTTTTCAGTTGTGTGTATTTAAGTAAGTTGAAATGTGTACATGAAAGGGTTACTATGGCAAAGGTGCATAATGCATTTTGCTTTCTGCAGTTCTACTGTTAAGGTCACAAGTGCAAGCCCAATGAAAAGTGGCTAATCCACCCTGCTGACTCAAGATTATATTGTACAATTCTCAGGAATGCTGCAGGGTGGGCTGCCCAGTCCATGAGAAACTGGCACCCTTTCGATGTGGAGCATTTGGATAAGAACCAGACGCTGCCGAGCAAATAGAAACAGAACTGCTGTTCCTCATGGAGGTGTGATGTGACCACCAACTGGGCTGATAGAAAACTTCTTCTTCCATCCGTCCCTCCCCTTCTTTTTTTACACCTACAGAAAAGCAAAATGTTTATGCTGTTCTTCCATTTTTAAGAAGTTCATCCATTGGAATCCATTGTCCTGGCCAAATATTAAATAAAAGACCAGATTTCTTCAGTTTTTTAAAAGCTTATTTCTATTCACCTTTCCTATCAGCTTGGAAGAAAGGTTTTTCCCTGCTACTGAGTAATACTGGTTTTAGGCCTTGCTATACAGAAAAGCCTGTCTGTACTATACAGACGACATACTGGTTATACACAATTCTTCCCCAGACCTCTTGCAAACTGTGTCACAGTTTGGAAACAATAAATTTGTTGCATTCTAATTTATCCCATCCCCCATCTAATCATGCTACTTGCAGCTAACGATTAATATGGTTAATTGGTGGGTTATTAGGCTGCAGCAAAGTTACTTTTCAAAAGTTAACACAATAGCTGAGATGATGCTAACTTGTCCTCTTAAGAAAGAATGTTTTCTCGTTAATTTTGCAGTTTTTATTACCATCTATTTAACTGTATTTTGAGCAGAGTATGTCAACTCTTACACCATTCTTGTATCAACTCTTAAGTTTTTCTCTCAAAAGTAATGAAAAAATGATTATAAGTAATGCACAAAATTATTAAACCTTTTTTAAAAAAACAAAAACTGAGGTAACCAACAGGGAGTGAGGTGTTATAACCTGTTACACAGTGAATTGCTTCCAACAACTATTTTACAAGCACTGATTTAACAGAGTTTAGAACTTGTTAAAGCAGTGCAGGACACAAAATTGATTTCTCTTCCTTTTAAGTTTAATTAAATAATTTACTTCAAATTTTACTTCCTTATGATCTTCAAACATGTGCAAAGGAGGCAGAAGAATTGCCACAATAGTGTCTCTAAATAACTCCTCTGCATATGTGAAGCCTCTAGAGAGGTAAAAGTTCGCATGGAGTGATATGACAGCAATAAAGCTGGGTCAGCAGATTTCAATTGGCCGTTAGCCCTGTGAGAAGAGTGCATGTGGTGTAAGTTATAACAATTTTAAAAATGTGGATGTAGCAGGGGTCACCTGGTAGTTCCTACAAGCAATGACAATTAGTGCATGCCCTGGCACAAGATCATGATATACACAAACTGTTGCCTTGGAATAAGTTTAAGCAGACCCTGCTACTTCAGAACCCACATTACCACCGCCAAAAACTGCACTACATCTCAACAATATTACACCACTGATCTATATTGGTTTGGAGTCTCCTAGGAGTGAGGATGAGAATAGCAATATTCAGGCATTATTCACATCACTTTCTTGAATAGGTGCATAGGCTTGTCCCCCTTTGTTGTTGCTTTCCTCATATGGAAAAAGGCATCTGAGGAGGAGATCTTCCTATTCATATGGTTTTCCAGGGTTCTTGTTTGGGTGAAATGAACAGGATGAACAAAAGAACAGGAAACCTTTCTTCTTCAGAAGTGTCCTTTTTGATATGAATAAAGTGAATAAAGTGACAAGAGAGGGTAGGTGGAGCTAGGTTAATGAAAGGGGGCTAAGATCTGAAATGGGTACAGCTAATCTTATTGTTATATATTACTCAACTGTTTTGTCTCATTTTGGCTTGCTGAAACTGATCTGGCCCAAATGGCTGTAAAGGTGGTGAATATAAGAATGGTGGCATGGAACTTTCTGGCTGAAATTTTTTCAAAATCACACAAACAGGTAATGTTTAGAGCAGGAAGAGGAATGTGTGGCGGTACAATAGGGCATGTACAATTCTACCACTATCCCTCACTGTTGGCTAGGTAGCCAAGGGATTTTGAGATTTGCAGCCTAACGCCATCTGGAGACCCACAGGTTGCCTACTCTGACTTGGCAGCAAATATTAAAATAGGAAAGCATCTGAAAAGATCTGCTTATAGCACCCATGAAGTCAAAGGATGTAAAGCTGTAGCACAATCCTAAGAATATTTACTCTTTATTAAAAACACACTGAGTTAAGTGGAATTTACCTCCAGATATGTGTGCAAAGGTTGAGTAAGCTCTATTTAATAAACCTTTCCTTACTTCCCTGGTAGATTGCTCTGTTAGTCTCCTTGTGATCATATCACCTGCAAACATTCCTGAAAATGGACACTATGAATAATGTCACCTGAGCATCTTGAGAACTGATCAGTAGGTATCCATTGGACCAGTGGTCTTCAGTCTTTGGCGCTCCAGGGCTGGAATGCTGTTGGTTAGTCTCAGCTAGAACAGACCCATTCAATCAACTGTTGAATGGTGAGTCAGTGCATAGGTAAACTGAATTGATTCAATGGGTCTATTCTAATAGGAGTAACAATAGGTTTTAGGCAGAGATATTTTGGACTTCTATTTTGAGAAACCCAAGCCAGCATAGCAAATAGTTAAGGATTGTGACAGCTGAAGTCAGACATGTTTGGAGAGTCAAAACTTTAGAACCACTGTGTTAGACCATGTATTTATTTCAAAGTACAGCAGTATCCCTGGAGATATTTAAGTATGACCTGCTCTAAAAGAGGCTGGTTGAATGGCATTGTTTTCCCTTACTTATATATTTGCTATATTTGTTTTCACCTTTCCTCCAAAGAGCTAAAGTACATGCTTCCTTTCCCTTCTGTTTTATCCTCACAACCACCTATGAAGTAGATTAAGTTCAGAAATTGACTACCTGATGGCCATGCATGCCTGTGTAGAGATCTGAAATTGGATTTTCCCAGGGCCCTTGCATACTGTATAGAACTATACTTGGCACTATGATTTATCTTTATTTGCCATGGCAACACCCTATATAATCCTGGGAGTTGTAGTTTGATGAGGCACTAGAGCTCTCTGGCTGAGAATTCTAAAGGCCCCTCCCTAAACCACAAATCCAGGATTCCATAGGATGGAACCATGATAGCTATAGTGGAATCATAACAATGTAAGTGTGTAGTGTGATGGGCCCACAGCCTTATTCTGATGCTGTAATCACTATGCCATGCTAGCTCTTCCATCACAATGCCGAAATAATGTCAGCAGCACTGAGGTGAGCAAAATAAAATAGAATCTGATTTAAAATGTTTCTAAATTAGTCTGACAAGGTGTGAATACCTAGCTAAAAGATGAGATGAAGTTGAGCTGTATTCCTTCTGCCTTTGTGCTACTTAACACAGGCCATTTCCACACTATGCTGTTACAGTGCTATTATTCCACTTTCAACATCCTATGGAATCCTGGGCTTTGTAGTTTAGGAAGAGGTCTTTAGAATTCTCAGCCAGAGAGCTCTTTGGCCTCAATAAACTACAAACCCCAGAATTCAAAGCCCCCTCACCAAGCATGGCCATCCTCCACCTTGGGGGAGAGGGGGCAGGCAGGATTGAAAAAGCATCTGGCTTTGTCTCCATAGCTAGATGCATAACGTTTATACAAGTGCTGAGACTTCTGGAGAACCCCAGCAGATCTCAGCACTTCTTATTTTGCATCTGGCTACAGAGACATAGAGCCTTTCCACACTACTCTGTTATAGTGCTATTATTCCACTTTCAACAGCCTATGGAATCCTGGGGTTTGTAGTTTAGGGAGAGGCATTTAGAATTCTCAGCCAGAGAGCTCTGTGACCTCCGTAAACTACAAACTCTAGAATTCCACAGAATGTTGAAAATGGAATAATAGCACTGTAAGAGTGTAGTGCGGAAATGGCCATAGCCAGATGCGTCTCTAATCCTGCCTACTCCCCCCGAGACATGGAATAGTCAGCCAGGAGGACTTCAGGGGCTGTACACTAACTCCAGGTAAATGGTATATGGGTCAGCCTAGTATAGGCCTGTGCGCAGAACTACTACACTACACTAAACCATATAGGACTGTAGCCTTTTACTGTTCGGTTCAGTTGTGGATGGTTTGTCTAATTGCCTCACGATTCCTAAGCCAAACGGTCACACAACTACAAATTATCTTGTTAGAAATGTATCTGACCAGACTTTAACATCGGGGCCTCAGTTATAGTGTGAGTTCTCAGCTAGCCACCCACTTCCTCAGTATTTAGTTTACTGACCCATGTGTCACAGCTAATAGAAAAGAAGACAATACAGTGACTCACTGTACTGGCCCATGCTGCTGCCCACATTTTGATATAGGAGAAAATGGGTGAGCAAGGTCAGAGTTTTTGCAAGGAAACCTCTCCCAATACCTCTCAGCTCCAAAAACCTATCTTAAAATGGATGATCAGTACAGTCAGTCCTTCCATATCCATGGGGAAAAAAAAAAGCCCACAAAGCAAACAAGCCCTCTCAAAAATAGAAAGAAAAGATTCCACACAAAACTTTTTGAGTTTTTCACCATTTTATACAAGGGGCACCAGTTTACTGTGCCATTGTATATAATGGGACTTGAGCATCCATGGATTTTGGTATGCACAGGAGAACCTAAAACCAAACCCTAGCAGATACCAAGGGCCCATTGTAGTATAAGGGGAGAAGTGACATCAAAAAATTAAGTCCAATTGACTTCAGGGTACTTTTGAAATATAGTCAGCTCTCCACATTTGGGGGTTTCATTTTTGCGGATATGGTTATTCACGGATTATTTGCTATTATCTGCTGCCTCCCTCTGCCATTTTTAATAGGGACTGCAAGCCTTGTGAGACTGAGAAACTGTGAACGAGGCTTGTAAGTCCCTATTAAAAATGGTGTGGGGCAGCAGAGAATGTGGCAGTCAGCCCCACCAGCCCCCCACTTCTGCCTTGTGAAGAAATCCTGATGCCTCAAAGGAATCCATGACGGGTTGAATATGGTGATCATACTTTTTTGTGTGTGTGTTAAATATGGTTTGGGAGGGCCTAGAGTTATTCATGGATTTTCCACTTTCGTGATGGCCCTGTGCCCCTAACCCTAGCGAATGTGGAAGGATGACTGTAGTTACAGTTTTTCACGCTATTTGGCAGAATCTCACTCTCTGAGGCTGCCCCACAAACAGTGACACAATGAAGTGACATGAGGCTTGCTTATTCCAGTGTAACTGAAAAATTAGCTGGGCAGACTATCCAGTGGAGGTAGATGATTGGGATCACCATAATTTTTTAAAAAGTAAAAGTGCAAGAATGCCCATGGTAGGAATGGTAGGGTTTTCGGGAAAGTCTGTTAAAAGAAGGATGGGGATGTTGGTAAATTACTACTCTTATCACACTTCACCATTGCCCGTGCTGGCTGGGACTGATGGGAACTGGAGTCCAAAATTTGATGGGTTATATGTTCCTAAGGCCTGTATTCCAGACAATGAGTACCACTACTGAAACAAAGTTGATTAAATGGCTGTTGTTGTTATTATTATTCCTCCTGCACACACATACACTCATCAGTTTTTAATTGTAACCACCAGAAGTGAAGCCAGTCTGCGACATGTCATAAAACTGTACTGATTCCATGACACCTCTGTGCAGGAAGCAAATAAAATAATTTGATTTCCATTTTTCCTTTTTTTAAAAAAAACTACTATCTTGGCTAACTTCCTTGTCCGATTATTATATGAAACATACCACTCTGCCAACGCAAAGCACTAGCTTTTCAAACACACTGGAATGCACTATTATGTGTGCTCATAAATCCTTTTGTATTTATAATAAAATTATGTAACAGACTGGGGGAAAAGGAAGACACCCACGGAGCCCAATCCATTTATTAACAGCCAGGCTGATGTTGCGTGAATCAGAATCAATTAAAATATGGAGCATAGAACAGACAGAACCAGTAAGAATGCCAACTAGCAATTGCCTCAGTTGATCATCACGCCTACCTCTCATTTCCTCACAGTTCAGTTTAAGGATAAGACCACCATCTGGGTCACCTTTTGCCTTAGCTTCCCAGGCAAGATGGTGGCAGAGTCTAACAAGATCCCATAAAATCTACTACTTGCTATATCATAGAATTATTTTTGAATGACAAGCATCCTGCTTCCCAAACCAGATAGACATTGTGAGAATCAGGTAACACGAAGATTATGGTGCTTCAGATTTCTAGTTTTCCATCTTCATCCCCTTTTCCTTTTGTGTCATGTCTTTTTAAATACCGGGGCAGGGTCTGTTGTTCCCTTTTTTACCCTACCTGTAAGCCACTCTGAGAGCTACTTCTATTCAAAAGCAGAGCATAAATCCTTTAAATATGTTATAAATGTATGACTAGTTTTTCAAATCACATTTGAAATAGAAATCCACAACTCAGTTGGGTTGCTGTAGTAGGGGATGGAGGTAGGGAAGGAGAGGAGCATTGAGTTTATCTAACTGTTTACTTCACTGAATCTGTCCTATTTAGTGTGCACAATGTAACATAAAATTCAATGCAGTAGAATATTATGCACCTCCTTTCCTGATCCCATAAGCATTATCAAAGATCTTGTCCTAGGAACCGCTCAGCACAGGACAGAGGTTTTTTTAAATCAATCCGGGCTGAGTTCTTCTCATGCACTGAGGATGCATATGCTAATAAATGAGTAGTGGAGTGAATGGAGTGTTGGGACTGGTGGAGCCAAGTTGTAGTCCTACTGAACCATAAAACTCACTGAGTAACCTTGGGCCAGATACTCTCTCTCTTCTCCTCCACCTGAACTACCTTGTAGGGTTGTCGTGACGTTAAAAAGTGGGGAGGAGGAAAGTCATTATACCACCTTCAGCTCATTTGAAGGAAGGTGCGATAAAAATTTAATATATCAATAAGATATCCAGAACTCAACCAGTTACTGGAGTACATGGTGTCTTTTGGAGGGTCAGTGGAGATAGAATTGACACTTTGGTCATTTCCACACTACACTGTTACAGTGCTATTATTTCACATTCAACATCCTATGGAATTCTGGGGTTTGTAGTTTACTGCAGCCAAAGAGCTCTCTGGTTGAGAATTCTAAATGCCCCTCCCTAAACTGCAAATCCCAGGATTCATAGCATGTTGAAAGTGGAATAATAGCACTACAACAGTGTAGTGTCGAAATAGCTTTTGTTGAGGGATAAGCAGAACAAGTCCTCTGCACACTCCAGACTGCCCCTCCTGTAGGGATGGAAAGAATATTTAAAAATATTTGAGAAGTGATCGCAAAACATGTTTTTTGGATGTTAAGAAACTCCCCATGAGAAGAATCTTGGACTATTGAAAATCTTTAAAATTTGGGATGTATTCTCTGTGAAATTTGCATGTGCTTGTTTTGCTCAGAAAATAGAATTTCTTGCAGAAAAAAAAACTGTTTCTACACAGAAAATGCTGTAAATGGGGACAAATTTTGTGCAAAATGTGCACACAGTTGAGTTGTACAGAAAACAGCATTTGCACTGGAACCCAATTTTCTGTGGAGAAAATGCAGTGTCCTGAATTTTGCAGAATAAGTCCCAAATTGCAAATAGGCTGCAAAAATTATGCGGCCTTTGAAAACTTTCTCACAGAGGGAAGAACATTTCTAAAATTACTCATTGTATCCTTCGGGAAGAAAATTAGTGAAACATTACACCCCTACTCTGATGACCAGTGATATTCCAACAGTATGGCGACATATCTTACTCATAAGCAGCGGCCTTTCTGATTGGTGTTTGTGGGCTGGTTGTGTGTATATACCAATCAGCACTGATTATGTTATCCAGTTTGCCTCCTTAACTTTGCTGCATGTCTTTGCATTACAAAGTCATGACTGCTAGAGTCCTGAATAGAAAAATCTGCTTGCTAATAGCCCTTTATTGAAAAGGAAGCCGATGTATTTTTTTGAACTGGAATTCGATGTGGGTTAATTATTCTAAAAATGCACCAGCAAAGATTAAGCACTGGTCTGGCATTTATTTTCAATTCTAAATTTTTAAGAGGTTTCTAATTGTTATTTGCAGCAATTGACATTTATGTTTTAGTTATTTTTCTTTATGAGGATGCTAAACTTTGTTCTCTGATTTCCATCATGAAAAAAAATAAAGTTTCTGTGCAGTTGCTGTAGAGTTTCAAGAACTGTTTTATACTTCCTGACAGTGTAGGTCTGGCTTAATGGTTTGTTTTTATTGCTTAAGAGTGTAAACCTTTCTTCAGCCAATGTGTGGAAAGTCTACTCTCATCCTGCATTACACATGTTTCATTAGTCATTCACTGCTTTTCCTTTCCTGCCAAAGAAGCACCTTTACTTCAGCTGTGTGCAAACACTCCTGTGATTTACAAGATAAGATGCTTTTCAACTCATCTCTCTCTCTCTTCCCCTCCCTTCCCGACGTCTGTTTTCTACCATTTCCCTGTTTTTGGAGCTGTCCCATGGCTGCTGATGACATCATCCAGAAATTAAGTGCAGAGAGGGAGGGAAGCCAACAAAATTCAAAGATGCCACTTGCACATCTGAACTATTATGTAATGAATGGAGAATGCTGTTTTTCTTTCTATGGTTGGGTTTTTTCCTCCTGTTTCAGTAGCTATTTCTTCCAGTATTATTGCAATGAAAATACTTGAGGCTTTGATTTCTTTAAATAGTACAGAATGCACAATAGTATTGGCATATTTTTCTGGAGTGAACACGCAGCAGTGTCCGTACCACTACTACTGCTACTGTTATAGCCTCTGTTGCTAGTGGTGCTGGTATTAGTAATCACAATAAGAAAAGTAATAAAAGAATTCTTTGCTTTCTTGGTGGCAGGCATCCTGTTCAGTAATTATGAGATCCTAAGCCAGTCTTACGCTATTGCAATTTTTGAGATTCACATTTGCAGTCATTAAAGACTGAACATGATTCCCGAAGTCTACCTTTTCAGCCAGGCAGTTCTCCAGTCAAAGGGTTTCTGAGGTGCTGAAATTAGGGCACTGGGAAATGACATCTGCAGCACTTTCCTGACCATGGAGCATGTTGAAAGAAGCAGCTGAAGCAGGACCCCATGGGGTTTCTCCAGGTGCCTGGTCTTAATGCAGAATGTTCCTGGTGTAGGAACTCAGCCATAGTGTTTTGCAGAGCAACCTTGCAGTGCAGTCTATTCTGAATTAAGGTTTGTTGAGTTCAATGGACTTACTTTACAGGTATGTGTATATACAACTGCAGCCTTAATACAGTAGCGAAACCAAGCCTTGAAGGCTTGAAGTGCTGGGACTTGTGGAGTAGCAAAGACAACATCACCAGCTGCCTCCTCCCTTGGGCTTCTCTGTTTCCTCTGACTTCAGCTGAAGTCCTTGCAGTAACGGGGGGGGGGGGGGGGGGGGCAGGGAACTTTCCCAGAAACGATTTAATTTTGTGAGTATCCCTGTTGTGATATTCAGTATTTGGGGATGGCTTGCTCTATTTGAATCTTTAATATGTGTGCATACACCTGGATCAACACAACTGTCTGCATCTTTTTAACTTTCCTTGGGGACAGAACTATGGGCCTTGTGTACTGCTTTCTGGATTCTATGGGGTCAACTATAATTGGATATTGCAAGCACAGCCACAATTTAAGTCCCAATGTATTATTAGAGGCAATACAACAAACTCTATCTTAAATGTTAACACATATGCACTATCCTAAAAGTTCTGTGCATCCAGTGAATTGCCAGCACTGGAAGTGACTGAAGGAGTCTTCTGCTTGTGCTGCTCAGTCATGCTGCAACATTTGGGGGCAACTTTAAAACCCGAAATAAAAAATACAAAATAGGTGCAAATACATAATAGAAATTCCACTCCAGAGAACTGACCCTTAATTCATAGCTGAAAATGCCACTTCCTTACTCAAGGTGAAAAAGGCCCATTCCTCAGCCCTGGCAACTGCAGCTCTTGTCCCACTTCAGCTCTCCTCTTCCTTTGGAACTCAACTAGCAAGAACAGCCCCTTCCTTAGGGTTTCCCACTGGGCCAAACCAATAACTTATAGGGGTTACACCTTCAACCCACAATTTGTCATGACATACATGTTCACTGATGTAATATAAACCATGTTGAACTCAGTGACATTTACTTTTCGGTAAGCATGTCCAGGATCATGGGGCCCTTCTGTACTACACTGTTGTAGTCCTATTATTCCACTTTCAACCTCCTATGGAATCCTGGGGTTTGTAGTTTAGGGAGGGGCATTTAGAATTCTCAGCCAGAGAGCTCTTGGGCCTCAGTCAACTACAAACCCCAGAATTCCACAGGATGTTGAAAGTGGAATAATAGCACTATAACAGAGTAGTGCAAAAGGCCCGTACTCTTAAACTGTTTGGTATCACTTCTGGGAAGAAAAAGATGGAAAATGAGTCCTCATTCTTGCTCTGCAAAATTCAGGAGAATGAGATTCACTCAAGAGAGACATCAGTATTATTTTCTTAGCTTGTCAGGATCTTCAGAGCTGACACTGGCAGGCTCATGTCAGATGTCAAGGAAGCAACGTCCATTTTTCTCTCTCTAGCATCTGACTTTTAGTGGTAACATTTTTTTAAATGATGTTGGACAGTTACCTCAAGTGAAAGGAGTCACCCTCCCTGGCTGTTGTATAGTGATTAGAATGATGGGCTGGACTTTGACAGATGTGAGCTGGACCTTGGCAGGCTCCATTGAGACATGAAACTCATGAGGTCTTCTTGGACCAGCCATTCTTTGTCTCAACCTGACCTGTGCAGCTTGGGTGCAGGCTGTTTGAAGGATGTATTTCCCTACATGAGTATGTTCTGAGCCCTAAAATCTTCAGGAGAGGCTCTTTCTCTGTGATACAACCTTTCCAGGAAGGTTTCGTGGGAACATAACAGCCTTTTTAGTGATTACTCTCAAGCATAAGAACTCCCTCCTTGGTTGGGAGGCCAGGATAGCTCCCTCATGTTCTTTTTTCATTCCATCAGACTTTTAGGAATTAATTACAACGGGCTTTTTGATGGTGTGTTATTTTATTGATTTTTTAATCTTCTGTCTTTACATGAATTTTAAATGGTTTTAACACTATAGATTGTTTATTTGTTTTTTAAGTAACTTGTGTCTTTGTGCCTTCAAATCACCTGTCAACTTAGGGCAATCCCATTAAAATTTCATAGGTTTTTCTTAGGGTAGGAATATTCACTCAGAGGTGATTTTGTCAGTTCCTTCTTTTGAAATATATCCTACTGCACCTGGTATTCATTGGCAGTCTCCCATTCAAGTACTAATCAAGGCTGACCCTGCTCAGCTTCCAAGATCAGAATACACACACACACACACATTTATGGATGTTTCTGGTTTTTTTTTTTTAAATTCTGCACTGATTTTAATCATTGTAAGCCACTCTGTGCCCTAGTATTGAGGAAAAGGTAGAATATAGGGCCATTTCTGCACTACACTGTTACAGGGCTTTTATTCTACTTTCAACCTCCTATGGAATCCTGGGGTTTGCAGTTTAGGGAGGGGCCTTTAGAATTCTCAGCCAGAGAGCTCTTTGGCCTCAGTAAACTACAAACCCCAGAATTCCACAGAATTATAGCACTATAACAGTGTAGTGTGGAAATAGCCTGAGTAGTAGCAGCAGCAGCAGCAACAATATCCAACACAGGGGGTGTGGCAAAGGTAAAGTGGGGAAAGAGAGGTGCATGCTGTCTGGAGTTTATTAGAGGAAAAGTGGGACATGCGTGTTAATGATATGTAAATAAATATTTGCCAATGGAGATACCTTTTCAAAGGCAGCAATAAAAGGAAGAACAACCAACAAAAGCTATGTTCAGGCATAACATACCAAACTGTGAGAGTGCTTTTTGGATGCAGAAAGTTCAGTTTCCCACAACAGCTGTAATATGGCAGATTTACAACTTAATGAAGCTGCTAATCCCATTAGAGATTAAATTAAAAAAGACTTTCTGGGAGATCACCAAAAAGACCTGTATTGTAGCTCTTCCAACTCTACATGTGTGGTGGGAGGAGGGTGGAGGGAGAAGAGGTTGATATGTGTGTCTTGTCTTTTAAAGGGCCTGACAGAAGCACCTTTAGCAGGTTTTCTTAAAAGCAGAAAGCATTTGGCTCTTGCAGCAGCACGTAAAACAAAAGAGCACTTTGATTCTGCAAGCCACCAAGAGATAAGAGCTTTAAAATATAAAGCTAATCCATAACTGGTGTAAACTGGCCTAGGCTAGCATTAATAGAGGCCCCAACCCTGCCCTGCTAAATCCAAGCCCTAGGTATCCAGAGGGAAAGTCTTTTTATTGGGAGTGCTATTGGGGTGATAACAACTCAGTAAGCTTGTGCAAAAGCTTTGCACAGTACCTAATGCACTCATGCTCCTGAGGATATGCAGATCTTAAACTTTTGCTTTTGAGTTTGAGGTTATTTTATTTCCCATGATACAGTGATACTGCTGCATTGATGTGTGCTGTCCCCTTCCTGCTTTTGGTAGGCAAGGAGTCCTCACAACCTTTTGGACTTTGCTGGGCCTTGTGCATAGCCTTGCATTTACTCCATGACTGGAAACACACCACAAATGTCATGGTGAGGACCATGCAACAAGAGACCCTTTGAGGGAATGAATGGCTGAAAGGCAGTCCAGAGCAACTTCACAGCAACTTCTTATGATATTTTATCATGGTCAAAGCAGATGATTAGTCAAGAAATCTGGCCCTACTGTTAGCCAGAATCAGGCAACTACCTCAGATAGCAGATACTGAAGTGATAGAAGTTGCACTGGCAGCTGCTTGTCCATTCGTTTTGAGCCCCCTAACCATTTCCTGCTTTTTAATGGTGGTGGTGGTGGTGGGGAGAACTGTGTGTGGCACATAGCCTGCCTTGCACCCATCTAAACTAGCCTACTATCCCCAGGAAGGGTTGAATACATTGTCCTATCACCAGTGTCAAAGTATGATTCAACCACCTGCCCAGTTTGCTTCTAAAGGTGGAATTGGGATGGGGAAGGGAGACATCACCTGGTCTTTCATCTTGGGGAGAAAAATCTTTTGGGCCAATCATGCAATCTCCACCAACAGCCTCTCCTTTAACAGGGGTTGCATTGTAACACCACAGAGCAGCAGCACCTCTCCTTCAATGGCTCCATCCTATGGAATCTTGAGATTTGTTATTTTGTGAGCTAGCTAGAATTTGCAGTGAGAGAGAAGTCTCTTCTTGTAGTTCAGGGGAGTGACTGGAGTGCTCTAGATCACAATTCCAAGTCAATTCAGTAAATACAAAACCCAGGATTCTCTAAGACAAAGCCATGGAGGCAGCTAAAATGCAGTCATTCTGCTATGATTGTCCGGTGTGGATATATCCAGAATTACTTGTTCTACTTACCTGGGTGGAAGGAAGGTTAGGAATTATAATTGCATGTTCTTGCAAAAATTTGATTTCCATGGACCCTGGAATGGGGAGAGCATGGGGGCCAAGCTCCCCTGAGTTTTGGGGGGACTGAGCTCTCTCTGAAACAATCAGGCAACATTAGACCACCAAGATCCTCAGTAGTTATCAATAAGAATTGTACTAAATAATTGTTATTTTACTATTGCTTCCATGGTATTCAGTTTGTTATTGCCACTTGGATCATTCTGATGATGATCATGATGATGAGAGATGTGAGAGCAAATCCAGAGCCAGCCATATCAAGTGACCAAGTGAGGTTATGATGTCAAGGGAGTGAATGCTGAGAGGTAGGATTAAGGTGCTGGAGCAGAGAACTTGGTGCCACAAGGCAATCTGCCTGACTTATCTTCTGCCATCAGGTATGGTGGAGGATCCTGGTCCATCATCAGTGTTGAAGGGAGATTCAAGGGCCAATCCATTCAACTTTTGTGCCTATAATGCAAGTCAGGCATAGTCTCCATCCTATCCTTTCCCTCTGGTAACAGAAGGTTTTGAGGATAGCACTGTAAAAATCAGTGAAGATCTGAAGGTGTGGTATTTCTCCTGGAGCTTGGATATTTGGGTTCTCTTTAAGCGGGGTGGGGGTAAAAGGAGAGGAAGATAAGGTGGGAAAAGTAACCTGTCGCACAAACCTACCATCAGCTCAGCAAGCATGCAAACTTACTGCTACCCCTACAGATATTCTTCAATAGCCTTCAAGAATAGAAAGATGCCTTTCACCAACCAGTTCAAAGCATAGGTGCAAGGCAAGGTGTGGATTCTAATCTGTATTATATTAGTGATTTTGCAAATGCAGTTAGAGGCTGTTTGTTATTCCTGCTTAATTGGCCTAAGTTACAACAGGGTAGCCTTATGAACCAGCCCTTTCACTTACTTATTCAGCCCACTCCACCCACTTGAAATAAACGTGTTTAATATACTACTTCCTCTCCCTCTCCCTCTCCCACATGTATCTTTCCCTCTCTCATCCTGCTATGTCTATTCCTGGTGAAGCCTAAAGTGTTGTCTTCTTGTTATGAGAGATTATGTAGTGTACTAATTAGAGCAACAGGCCAAATCTTGGGATATTCAGATTCTAGTCCACATTGGTTGTACTTGGACCAGACACTTTGTTTCAGCCTGCCCTACCTCACTTTTAGTTGTGAGAATAAAGTGGGAGGAGGAAAGTCATCTATACTACCTTGAGTTCATTGGAAGAAATACTGAAGGCATATCGTTGACTGAAAGACTGGAGGCAACTGTGATATCTGGCTAGTTTATGACTTTTGTGTGTCCCTGTGATGTTAATCTGATTTCAAAAACTAGATCTTTCCTTCTCTTTTTTATATGTGTAACGAATCAACCTCTCCTGCTTTTTCAAAATAAATAGTCTTGTGATATGAATATCAACAGGAATGCAGTACAAAGCTCTCTTGCTCATGGGCTATGCAGAAAAGGGTGAAGGCAGAAATAGCTGAAACCTGATCGGTCAGACCTGAACATCAAGCAGCTCTGGAAAGACAAGAGAAAAGAGCATGAGAGAAGATGCTCCAGAAATATCAGCCAGGGAACCCTTTCTGAGAGTACTCATCATAGTTACCACACCCATGCCTACAGTAGAATCTGATTTTTCTCAGCACCACGATGGAATTGCTGCTGAACATGTTGATGATGCTATCTGTGGAGAGATGCATTCAGAGTGGTGAGAATCACCCACAAGAAGACTATAACTGGGTCTTTATAGCTGGCTGTAAGGCTCTAATGTATAAAGAATCATGGAAATTGTTCTTGAAGGTCAGTGGTTCATTTAGGAGCTCTTTTGGTCATTGTTTCTTTCAGAAATATGTATACATCTTTTAAACTTAAAATGACCTTTCAAAGTTGGTGAACAATGAGTATTACAAATATAGTCAGTGTAAAAATCACAATGAGTCCCCCCCCCCCACAAGGTTGTTTAACATTTGGTTACAATTTCTTCATCTGTATTAAGAACGTTGTATAGTGGTTTGAGCATGGAATTATTACCCTAGAGACCCGGGTTTGATTCCCTGCTTGGACATGTAAACCCATTGGATGACCTTGGGCACATCACATATACTCAGTCCCAGAAAACCCTGTGATAGGATCACCTTAGGGTCACCACAAGTCAGAAATAACAACAATTAAGGACCAATCAGAATGGCATGAGTTTTAGGTTATAGCTATGTGTGATTGAAACAAAAGCATTGGTCCCCAAATAAGAAGTCTGCCCCTGAAATGAAATTTTCCTTCATTTCCCAAATTTCAGAATCTATTTTGTTTTTCAGTGCAGGGATGTAATGTAGAGTCAGACATGAGGATATCAGAATCAAGTGCAAAATGGTGTCTCAGACGTAGCAGAGTGTGCACACATAAACCAGAAACTATAAGAGCTGGGCTATTACAGACCAGAATTCTTACAGTGCATTTTAGGGCTCATCCAGACTGCTGAAAAGCCTTGGAATTTGACAGCCACAACAATCTTTCTACTGTAGCCAGTGTGGCGTAGCAATTTGAGTGTTGGACCCTGGAGGCTCAATTTCCCGCTCAGCCATGGAAACCCACTGGGTGACCTTGGGCACATTGCTTACTCTCAGCCCCTGAAAGCTCTGTGATAAGTTCACCTAAGGGTCGCCGTAAGTCAGAAACAACTTGAAGACACACAACAACAACACACTTGTTCTGATCGTTTTTTTTAAAAAGTATTTTAGCGATGTGTCTCCTTTCCAGTTTATTCCTCATGAGTTTCTAGTCCCACCCACGACTTTTCAAACTCAGGCCAGGAAGTGTTTTATTTTTCTGTCCTGGGAGCTACTGAGAGAGGCAGGAGTTAATTTCTCACAACCATTTCTATTGTCATAGTTCCCTCTGTATTTCTGAAAAGTCTGATGGCTCCCAGTGATGGGGTGTTACATGGGGTAGGAAGGGTAGGAAAGAAAACTTTACCAACACCACAGTTAACCACATCTCAAGCAAGGCTAAGAAGATGGACAAAAACCCGGTATGTTTACAGCATGGCTGAATATGTGAGTGGGAACCATTACTATGAGGCATGCAATCTAGAAATAGACTTGCTCGACATTTCCTGGGAGTGTCGGCATTCTGGAAGGGCCCTTAGAGAGCAGAGAACCACTTTTGAGGTTCTTGCTATTGTTAAAAAATGAGAGTCATAAATTCTTCTCCAGTCTATTTTAAGTGACTGGGCAACATGAAAGTGGTTGCCAATCCATCTTCTGCCTACCCTCTCCAAAGCTGTGATGGCGCGTCTTTTATTTATTAAAGTCTGGATAATTGTGAGAATCACTCTGATACTGTGAAAGGTAGCTGAGGCTGGGCTTGAGCCATTCAGACACTTTAGTGTGGGAATTAGGCCAAGGGCATAGGAGGCATAAAATATTCCTACACACAAATAATTGCAAGAGATGTTAATGTAGACAAGATTTTATGAGCACAGCACATCAATTTATCCTGCACTGTCAAATTAGCACACTCTGGAAAGTGTTTTGAATTCAATATTGCAGAAGTATACAGATCTATGCCTTGAGTTTCAACAAAATGATAGCTTTACCAAGACAGTGGATGAGGGCAGCTCCAGGAAAAGGAATAAAAGAACTAATACAGGTTAGGTGAGCTTGAGAACTTTGCCTAGTTGGGCCAACGTAAGCTGTCACCTGACCATTCTAGCAGTAGACCTCCCCAAAATCATGGTAAAGCAGAGCCTTTAAGTTTCTGTGCTTCTAGTTTAAACAAGTTATCTTCTTTTGCAATCTGATGGACACTAGAATTCTACTACTATTAATATTTTTTTTTAGCTCTTGCATTAGTCCTAACTTTTTCAGAACTTGTTGGAATTTACATTACATGCTGGTAATCACAGGCACATCATACCAAGGTAAACACAATCTTCTTGTTAATTGAAGTTCAAACTAATTAGGGGGCACTATAAAGGCAGAAGAATGACTATAACTGTGCACTGCATGGTTGATGGTTTTGAAGAGGGAAAGATTCAGGTGCGTTGCCCTAGGCTGCAATTTTCCTTAAATTAACATATTGAGAGAAAAGAGAAGAGGTGGGACAACTCTTTAGGTAGCTTACCCACCCACATTCCTGCTGTACTGGAAGCAGTCCTTTAAAATGGTTAGGAACGTTGTTATAGCTCAGGCCTAACAAAGCACTTAACTTCACATTATGCTTCAGACAAGCTCTCATTCACGAAAAACAAAACCTTAAGTGTTGTAGGCCAGATCTTCTGAAAGCGGCTTTAGAGATGATGACCTATCATGTGAATGGATTCCAAAGTATCTGTTGCAAAAGCTTAGCTCTGTATGATCTTTTAGCCATATCTGCACCACGATCAGAAAAGTGTACCTTTATGGGAGTTGTCCACATTGTCTCTTACAGTTCCAGTCCACTGGCCACTACCTCTTTATTGTTGTGGTGCATGATAGCCATGCAAAGAATATTCACAAAGTGTCTTTAAGAGGAAAGGTTATATTGTCACAACAAATCACCCCGTCAAAGAATGGTCAGTTGCTGCAAGACTTGGAATCATTGCGCAAAAGTGGAAGAGCCAGGACTAACACCCGCCCCTTCCGCTGGCAATAGCAATAGTAAGAAAATGTTGTGTTTTTTGTAAAATCTTGTATTTGGGGCAAAAACACTGATTTTTGGCAAAAACTCTTTTAAAAAAAATCTTGCTCCAAATGTCCCAAAATGTGAAGAAGTAATTGGGATGGCACAAAAATTCTCATTATTTTGTCCAGTGGGGAGAAAACTTTTGAATGTTTAAATTCTCATCCATGAGAATATAACGGCCAAAGATTTATACCTCTAGCACTTTTACATGCAATCCTATGCGTGTCTCTTCAGAGGTCAGTTCAATTTACTTCAGTGGAAACTATTCGAAAGGTTGTGGATCTGGGAGCGTAACCATACACACACAACAAACGGCAGAGATGTAACAGACTTCAGAACAATACAGGGTTTAGATACTAACAAATGCAATTTGTTTGTGTTCCAAAATGACGATTAAGATTGCAGAAAACCTTTCTGTTGAATCTTCCATGTGTATTTTAGATAACAAGAACACAGAGGAAAAAGCCTTTATGGGTGAGCTTTGAAAAGTAAATTTTTTGGAGTACAGCTCCCAGAATCCTTCCATCCAGCCTGGTCAATGACCAAGCATTTGGAAAGTGGTCCAATTGAGTTCTACGGGACCTAAGTCCTTAGTAAGCACATTGAGAATTGCTGCCTCGGTGGCTGTTCTACTTCTTTCCATGGAGATTTGCCTAAATCCTCGAACTATCTTCAGGGTGAAGAAAGAAAGCTTTTGTTTGTACTGGGATTTGGTGGCTTGGTTAAGCAAATATGGGCTTCCTTTGTAAGTTCTGTTGGTTTTTATCATATAGTCAAGCTGCTCATTTGGTAATTTTAGCATCTTTGCAGTACAAATATATACTAGGTCACATCAACAGACCAATTAGGAAGAAAGAGCACAAAGGCAATGAACTCTGTAATTACCATTTAACAAAGAACTCTCAGTTGGAAAGAACTCATTACAAATAATGTGTTACTTTAAAGCTGAGTGCACAAATAATGTGTTACTTTTGATTCATTTTTTGCATCAACTAAGGCCCTTTCCACATGGGGGGGGGGAATGGGCGAAAACTCCCAAAAACGGAGCTTACCTGAAGCCGGGTAAGTCCGTCGCCACGTGGAGCAGTGCGAGCTCGCTGCTCCGCAGTCCTCCGGCGTCCCAAATGGCGGCTTCCGGTTGGTGGAGGCTCTCCACCAACCAGAGAAGCTCGCCAGCTGGAAGCCCTCCCCCGGCAGATCTGCAGGCACGCACTTGCGTGCGCCTGCAAATCCACTTCGGAGCCGGGCGACGGAGCGGCGCGGGGCTGCGCGCTCCGTGCTTTTTAAAAACCTCGAAAAAGAGGTTTTTAAAAAACATGCAGCACGGCTAGTTCCAGCCGCTCCTGAGTGGATTCTGGTGTGGAACTACGAAAAGTAGTCCACGCCAGTCCACTCTACGGTGTAGAAGACCTCCGTGAGAGGTCGCTCTGCACCATTTCAGAAGCCCGGTATGGAAATGGCCTAAGGCGAACTAAGTTACATCAACATATCAAATACCATTGTTAAGTTGCCACTGTGACTTAAGAAGTGATGATTTCCCTCATTTTCCATGTAACTGTTTTTTGTTACTTTTATAAGTTGAAGTATTGTGATTTCACTATTTAAGTGTGTTTTGTACCACTGGCCAGTGATTTGTACTTCATAAAAAGTAACTTGCATTAATACTGCAGTCAAGAAAGGGACTCATATATTTTAATGGTAGGTGAAAAATATTCTAATATTCTAATAACTTTTCCCTGACACAGGGTATAACTTCTGCAGTTCTTGAACAGGGCAACTGCATTTTCAGAACAGACCCAAATGCAGCTGAACATGGCAACACAGACAAACCACTTTGTCAGTGGGATTGTGGGCCACGCTCCACACACTCCATTTTTAAGCACATATGTACAGTTGTCAGGTATGGATGTGACACAATGAGGGACAAAACACCTGGGATAGAAAGGTAACACTTCTGAAGAACTCACAGGAAGCAATACATTCTGAAGCAAATGCAGTTTTGTCTTTTAATAGTGTATGAAACCTTCACAGACCTAATGTAAAACTCCAGGAAGGAGTTTTGCCTCACAACATGTGGAAATGGAGAGCCAAACTGAGGTTTAAGAATTGCAACCTTTAATTGATGATGGTGGTGGTGGCGGCGGCGGCAATGATGATCCTTATTTATATATTACCTTTTCCCCATAATAATGGTAGCAAGAATACGCTATTTTTGAGGTTTCAGTCAAAAGTGTGGAAGCATGAGAAAGTGTGCTATTTTAAAAACACATCTGGAATCCTGTTGGGGCATTGCATGCTCATAAAGCAACTTATACCTGTGGGGAATAGAATTGCAAAGATGCTCAATGTCCATATCCAATAAAGGGCTCCTACTACATAACTGTAGAGCACAGCCAGCAAAGGGACTGACACACGCTGAGAATGAAGCAAATCAGGACAGATGCACTATGATCCCTGACGCACATTGGGCTTCTAGTGCACATGGAGCACTCCGGTGAGCATCGGGCACTTTTGCCAGTGGCCTGCTACACATCTTCACATTTTAGTAACTAATTTTCTTAACACATCTGCTACTTAGTCAAGTGTCTGCAAATTTATGTTGAGTGAACATAAGGGATTCCAGCAAAAACCATTTGTGAAATACACTCTCCTCTCATTTTGGCAAGATGAGTGTAAAGTATCTTGAAAGAAATATGAAATGGCACTCTTCCCCTGGTTTAGTTTTGTTAATGCATTACAAACCAAGATCTGAAATGGCTGTGCCACACAGTCAGGAAGCCTGTTTAGCACAAGGGCAATTCTTCCTTGTTCACATTCTGATTTGGTTTTGTGACATCATCTCATACTCCAGTAAAACTGGATGAATGATAACGTGGTAACACATGGGCTACACAAGTCTTGATTGCCCAGGATTGCCTCAGGGAGGAGTCCCTGGGTGGGGATACAAATGTGTGTGTGTGTGCCTGTGTGCATGTGTGTGTGTGTGTAAGGAGCAAAGCAGAGAAAACAGCTGTGGACCAGCAGTGTAAAACAGGTAAGGAAATGGGGTTTGATGAAACTTCTTAATTTGATCCTCAAATGTTTGGAGGCAAAACATATGGGTATACACTTAGCTTTTTTTTTTCATTCATTCTTTCATGTTCATATGGGAAGGTATATTAAAGCAATGCTTCTCTTAGCAGTCCAGTTGTCTTGCACCATTCACAGTCCACAATGCTTAGAATCTGGCCCTTCTCAAAACAGTATTGTCTCATGGAAAAAAAAAATTCCTCCTGCTTTGCTCTTTCATTTAGCCTGACTACATATTTCCCAGCATAGTTCTATAAACTTGATAAACTCATGCTACTACGTGCCAAATTACAATCTCTATGATCTTTGAGATCAACCATCTGTTATCTTTCGCCTAGGGTTTACTTTTAAGATAAACACAAAGCTTGAATGTGTGGAAGCTTCACAAAAACATGATCGCAGCATGACCTTTTGTTTCTAATGTCTATCAAAGGTCAACATTGCTTAGGGTATGACTGTATACATCAACTCAAGAAAGCAGTGTCTAATCTGGGAGGGAAGGTTTTTCTCCAGAGAAATATTTGCTGTTGGGCCTTCAAGTCATCTCTTGACTTATGGTAAACAGAGGCAGTTTACCAATGCCTTCCTCTGAGGCTGAGAGAGTGTGACCTGGGCATGGTTTCCTTGGCTGGTCAGGAACTCAAACCTTTTTCTCCCAGAGTCCTACTCCAACACTCAAATCACCATACTATACTAGTTCTCAGAGCAGCCAATAAAAAAGGGGAAAATATTTTAAAATGGAGTGGAATTTTGTAGCACCAAGAATTGATTTTGAAAACTCTTTTTCTCCTCCTCTAAGAAAGTTTATCAACTCAAGTCTTATCTAGTGGGATTTTTCCATCCCAAACACATGTGCATTGTTCAACATTTAACACACCTCTTTAAAAATAATCATTGTCTTGCCAGCAGATGGCAACGCTCAGCTCAGATAAGCTAGGAAAGACTGGGGCCAGATTATCACCATTGAGGATATTTACGAAAATCACCCTGAAAAACCTAATTCCAGACTTTAAAAGTCATTTGACTCTCAAAGGCTACAATAGCTTACAAAAAAGCAAGCAGGACAAGGACTACTTGTAAATACCTGGATGTGTAAAAAAGGTGTGTTTTTGTATTAGGAAGGGGTGAAAAATTTGTTCAACCAAGTTTTTTTTTAAAAAAATGGATTTATGATACTTCAACCTGCTAGACTGAAGTGTGGCACCACACCTAAATAACAATTATTGAAACCGATACTGTTTCTAAGCTTGTCATGTGTTCTGCAACAGGAAAAACAAAAAAACAAAAAGACAATATGCCTCCATTTGAAAAATGGTGCAATGAAAATGGCATACAATTCTGTTGTGCCCAGATACATTTTAGTTCATGGGTCTGTGTGTACAAAAAATTGTGCATCTGAAAAATGTACAGAAAAAATCCTTATTTGTAAAAAAAAATTTCACAAAAATACATATGGATTTTTTGGGGCAGGGGGCATATTATTTATATAGAATCAGGAAGAGACATGTTTGATGGCAGAAAAACAAGAACCTTGGTGAGTTTGACAGATCCACCCACCCTTTGCTGGCACTGAGGAGTCTTGAATATTTTTCTAGCCCTGATGAGGAGCAGAAGGCAACATTATGGGTTGGTTCCCAAATGCCATGGCAGGTACTTAACTTGCACAGAGGGTCCTTCTAGTGTCCTCCTCCATTGGTCAAAAGCCCCCTCTGTCTATGATTTGAGGATGTTCCAGAGAACAGTCCTTGAGGCATGAAGGGCTTCTACCGAAATGATATATTGCCACATCAAATGCTCATGTTAAGAACTGATTGATGAATATGATAGCTACATTTAAATAGTTGAAGGGATGTCACATGGAAGATGGAGTGAGCTTGTTTTCTGCTGCTCCAGGGACAAGGATACAGAGCAATGGCTTCAAATTTCAGGAAAAGAGATTCTGTCTAACCATTAGGAAGAACTTCCTGACAGTAAGAGTAGTTAGACAGTGGAATACGCTCCCTTGGAGTGTGGTAGAGTCTCTTTCTTTGAAGGTCTTTAAATAAAACCTTAACAGATTGGAGAGCTGGGCCAAAGCTAACAAAATGAATTTCAACAGAGAGAAATGTAAGATCCTACACTTAGGCAGAAAACATAGAATGTACAAATATAGGATGAGGGACATGTGGCTGGATAACAGTATGTGTGAAAGGAATCTAGGAGTCTTGGTGGACCACAAGCTGAACATGAGTCAGCAGTGTGCTGCGGCAGCCAAGAAAGCCAACACAATTCTTCATTTCATCAATAGGAGTATGGTGTCTAGATCAATGGAGGTAATAGCACCACTATTCTGCTTTGCTTAGACCTCATCTGGAATGCTGTGTCCAATTCTGGGCACCTCATTTCAAGAAGGATATTGACAAGCTGGAATGTGTCCAGAGGAGGTTGACCAAAATGCTGAATGGTCTGGAAGCCTTGGCCTATAAGAGCAGCTTAGGGAGCTGGGTATGTTTAGTGTGCAGAAGAGAAGGTTAAGAGGGGACATGATAGCCATGTTTAAATATTTGAAGGGATGTCATGTTGAGGAGGGAGTGGGCTTGTGTCCTGCTGCTCCAGAGGTTAGGACAAGGAGCAATGGATTCAAGCTGCAGGAAAAGAGATTCCACCTAAATCGCAGGAAGAACTTTCTAACAGTCAGAGCTGTTAGGCAGTGGAATATGGAGCCTCGGAGTGTGGTCGAATCTCCTTCTTTGGAGGTTTTTAAGCAGAGGCTGGATGGCCATCTGTTTGGAATGCTTTGATGTGGGTTTCTGCACGGCAGGGGGTTGGACTGGATGGCCCCTGTGGTCTCTTCCAACTCTATGATTCCGTGAAAGGCTGGATAGCCACCTGTCAAGAATGCTTTTTTTGTCTGTTCCTGCATGGTAGGGGTTGAATTCAATGGCCCTTGTGGTCTCTTCTGACTCTATGATTATGTGATTCTATACACAAAGATGGTGATGGGTTCTGGCCTGTCTATTTGTAATAGGCAGAAAATGAGCATCCTGGCCATTTGACGTAACACATGTACATCTAGGGTTGGGGAGAGTCTGCCCACACATCCCCCCCCCCGCTTTTAAAACACAGATTTTGCAGATCTATAGAATCATTTCTCACTGTTGTTGAGTATCTACAGTGTCTGCACCTCATCTGGAGCATGATTGTTTTTTTTTCCTTGCAGAAGATTTCAGCAAGCCTCTGTACAAATGGGAATGTGTTAGAATTCTATTCTCATCAACATCAATGAGTTTCTTTATCTGTAGCCATCTAAGCCAAACTCTGAACCATAAGTACTTGTCATAAATATTTTACAACACTTTTTTCCTGCTTTGGGGCCCCAGGTAGAAAAAGTAACAGGTTTTCAAAAGCTGCACAATCTAAATCCAAGTCCAAGCACAACAAATGGTATCTGTTCACAGTACTGGTGAACATCTGTCAATTTCAAACCACACCCACAAATTTGGCACATTTAACTGTGATGAAGGCAAGTTTTGCAGAAATAAACTTTATTACCAGAGTAATATCTTTGAATGCTTTATATATTAAGAAATGTTTAATTTCAAATGCACACACAAACATGATGTCATACTCCCCCCCCCTTTTTTTTTTACTCAAAGGACTGAAGACTAACTTCAGACACTTACAATTAGGAGAGATGGCTTCTAAAAAGTTTCTCAGAGCAGTACGCATTTCCTTCATCCATCTGTCAAGCCTATGAATTCTGTGCGAATCTGTTAAATTTACACATGCACACACCCCATTACTCATATGAACAAGGAAAGTGAGTACAAAGCAGCTGCAGGCTGCACTTGGAGGCCTGACCTCATAGTCCTGCTTCTTGGTCTGACTTTATTCACCAGTTCAGTTGTAAAATTAGCAGTAAGAATTTTCCTCAGTATGGAAGATCCATACATCACATTTGGTAGCTTTTTATTTTAATGTGCAGTTGGATACCAAAATGCATTTGGACACAAAAGGTGGTCCTGTAGAACCAAGGGACGTAATTCCAACATGGGCACATGATGGACCTTTAAAAACAGTCTTAGGATATAAACAGAATAGTGGGATATCAATGTGAATGAAGGAATTGTTTCATGAAGCATTAGCTATGGACAAGGATAGGTTGTCTCCATGATATTACAGCAATAGCAGTTACATTTCTATATTGCTTATCAGTGCTAAGCACTCCCTAAGCGGTTTACAATGTGTTTTAGCTAATTGCCTCCAACAAGCTGGGTACTCATTTTACCGACTAGCATAAGGATGGAAGGCTGAGTCAACCTGGAGCCCTGCAGGATCAAACTCACAATGTTGTGGCTGCAGTACCAGCATTTAACCACTGTACCACCAGGGCCCATGATATTCCATCATCTAGGCCATTTCTGCTTGTTACCTTGCTCTGTTGTTTTCTGGTCACAATCCCGGCAGTGCCTTTGTCAGGAAGGGAGCACAACAGGAACACTCCCCTCCACACCTGACCAGCTCCCTGCAGAAGGGAGCATGAGGGACATACTTCTTTCTTCCACAGTGTAGCTGGGCTCTTTCCCATGCTGTGCCTGGGCAGGAAGCATCTCCTTTGTGCTTCCTGCCATTCTGCATGGCAGGTAAATACAGGGAACGTTGCGCGAGCAGGGGTCACTGATGGAGAAACTCCATCAATGATTTACTCTACAATTGCACCAGCTGATGATGGGAGAAGGGCAGAACTACAATGACATCATACAGAAACATCATCATGGGTCCTTTTCACATGTGGGGGGGGGAACGGTGTAGAGCGACCTCCCACGGAGGTCGTCTACACCGTAGAGTGGACTGGCGTGGACTGCTTTTAGTAGTTTCACACCAGAAACCACTCAGGAGCGGCCGGAACTAGCCGGGCTGCGTGTTTTTTAAAAACCTCTTTTTCGAGGTTTTTAAAAAGCACGGAGCGCGCAGCCCCGTGCCGCTCCGTCGCCCAGCTCTAAAGTGGATCTGCAGGCACACGCAAGTGCGTGCCTGCAGATCTGCCAGGGGCGGGCTTCCAGCTGGCGAGCTCCTCCGGTTGGTGGAGCTGCCGGAAGCTGCCATCTGTGACGCCGGAGGAGTGTGGAGCAGCGAGCTCGCGCTGCTCCATGCAGCGACGGACTTACCCGGCTGGAGGTAAGCTCCGCTTTTGGGCGTTTTCGCCCGTTTCCCCCCTGACATGTGAAAAGGGCCATGGTCTCACTCCTCTTGCATCCCCATGCCAGGATGCAGTCATTGTGAGAAAAGGGCCTTAGTTTTTTACTATAAACTTGTGGTTCTTAACCTTTTTTTAAAAAATGTATTTTCATATATTTAAAAAATCCTGAAATTTGACTTTAAGAAAAAACAGATACAAAAGATAGAACAAAGAAACTTTAAATATTTAAATTTAGATTTAACTATTCAAATGTTTATTTAAGACTTCTGGAAACAAGGATTCAAATCCCCACTCAGACACTGGGTGACCTTGGGCAAGTCACATTCTCTCAGCCTCAGCGGAAGGCAAAGGCAAACTCTCTCTGAACAAATGTTGCCTCTGTGATAGGGTCACCTTAGGGTTCCCATAAGTCAGAAGTGACTTGAAAGCACACAGCAACAAAGTGCCGCTGACATGAGGACGTTCCTTCTAGCCTTCATATCTCTCTCCTTTGAAAACTAACTTATGGTGACCCTAAGGTGAACCTATTTTCTTGGCAATATTTGTTGCCTTTGCCTTTCTTTGAGGCTGAGAGAATGTGACTTGCCTGAGGTCACCCAGTGGGTTTCCATGGCTGAGTGGGGATGCAAACCCTGGTCTCCAGAGTCATAATTTGGGCACACACATATGCCTGCCACTGTGTCCCTTTCAAGGACACAGCAGCATGGGGTGTGGGTGCTGGGATTCATGGTGGCAGGCATCTATGCATGCCCAAACTGCTCCTTGATTTGCAAATAAGGGAGCAATTTCGGTACCCACATGCCATGTCCCTGTTGCTGCTGCTGCTGATGTCTAGCAGCAGGGCTTTGCTGACCCCTTGTGAGGGCTCTGTGTACCCCCAGTGGTCCTCAGATCCCAGGCTAAGAACCACTGGTATGGCCCATGGATGCAAAACTTGTGGCCCGTTACATGTTGTCAGATATCAGGTCCCTTCAACCCTCACCACTGGTTATGCTATTTAGGGCTGAAGTGAGTTACAGACCAACAGTATCCAGAAGGTCGCATGTATCCATCCTTTGCTTAGACTGTAATTAGTCAAATGGGGAATCAGTCAGGTCTGGGCTCAGCTTGTGAAGTGATTAAAGTGGAAATGCATATGCTGCCCTCTCTGTTCAGTGGCAGAATATATGCTTTGAATGGTAAAGGTCTGAGATTTGGTCCTTGGCATCTTCAGGCTGAGTTGAGAAAAATGCCTGTTTGAAAAAACGGAGAGTTGGTGTCTGTCAGTGTAGCATGCAGACAGCACTGAGCTACGTGATTCAATGATTTAACCTCGTATAAGTCAGCTTCTGCTGGGAGAACAACATACACCTCACTTTCAATAAGATGTACCATCTTATCTGAACAAATTAGTTAACAGTCTTGTTTGCTCCCACTAGCCCACCTTAGGTCTGATCAACAGGATACCTTTGAACTGAGTGCGATGCTTAGGCTGAAGCAAAACTTGTGATAAATGTTGATCAATGTGTCTTCGTAAATTATTGTATACCATAATTACTTTCTCAAGTTATTGCATTTATCCTTATTGCAGGGAAGTTGGTTGAACTCTTCCTACTACCTATTACCACCCAGGTGATCGATTTATAATTTACTTCTGTTGCTTTGTCAATTTCTCTCCTGCTTCTTTAATCAGGAGACACAGTTTGTCCTAGAGCTCCATTTCCTCTTCCCTTTGTTTAAAGCTTTTGCATTCTGCCATTAGCTTCCCCTTCGTCTTTCTCATCCCCATTGCCCCTTCGGTTTTGTGAGCATCAGCCCTTTTGCTATTGGAAGAAATTGCCCAACAATGTCAAACTGGGAAGAAAGGAGAGAAGGGCGGGAAAAGGGGAAACGATTAACTCCCTAACAGGCAGAGAATCTGCTCTAGGGCATCAGCATCCGCAGTGTATTTTCCTGGTGTACAGCTGTTGCTTTGTGTAAGGTTGTTTTGTAAAAGGTGAACTGCCTCTCCCCTACCCACTGGTTTCAGGGATGCCCCAAATCAAAGGTATCCGAATAGTCTTACTGTTTAAAAACTTTTGTATGATATACACATAGAACTTAAAAAAAAAACCAAACATGGGAACTTCTGGTGAACATCAGAACTGTACATCATAGTTCTCCTTCCCCCCCAGCACCCCCCCAAAAATCCATACATGGTTCAGAGATTTGAAGTCATTTTTAGACAACAACCACCAGAATCCCCAAGTGACCACTGAGCTCTCCTGCATTCATTAGTTGTTTTTTGAAAATAAAAACCTGTGCCATAAGATAATAGAATAGAGGTGGAAGAGCCCACAAGGACCATCTAGTCCAACCCACTGCCATGCAGGAATAGACAACTAAAGCAAGCCTGAAAGATGCACATCCAACCTCTGTTTGAAGACCCCCAAAGATGGAGAATCCACCCCCTTCTGTGGCAGTCTGTCCACTGTCAGGCAGCTGTCACAGTAATAAATGTGGTAATTACTTTTCTTGTAATTTGAATCCATAGGTTCGTGTCCTCGTCTTTGCAGCAGCAACAAACTTCTCCATGACATCTCTTCAGATATTTAAAGATGTAAGCTCTCAGTCTTCTCTAGCTCCCTAAGCTGTTCTTCGTAAGGCTTGGTTTCCAGTCCTTTGATGGCCTTGGTTGCTTTTCTCTGGACACATTCCAGCTTGTTGATATCTTGAATTGTGGTGCCCAGGTGTTGCTGCTCTTGTGAAGAAAATGGGAATCAGAAATCTCTGCCTAACTACCACAAATCTTCCAGAGCTCAACGGTAGATGTCTTTGGCCCATCCTATCCTATAGGAGTGGAGGTAGCAGGCATAACCAGTTGCAGGTAGCATAAAGCACTACTGCTAACCAGGCATCCTGTTCCAGAGCAGGCGATACTTTCAAGTCATGAACTGCTTCTTCAGTGGAAGCATTATCTTATCCAACTACCTGTCCTCTGAGTTTAGGTTACACCAGCCTCCTTTGGAATGTCCATTTGGAAGTAAGTCCCACTGCTTTTGCTGAGGTTCACGTCATTATCAAAGTGCATAAATCTGCACTGTCTGTTAAGGAAGAACAAGCATTACCTCATCAGCTATACAAGACTGTGAGTTAAGAATCTGCCTTTTACTGAATCAGATCACTGGCCCATCTAGCTCTGTACTGTCTACTCTGGGGCCATTTCTGCCCTACACTGTTCCAGTGCTATTATTCCACTTCTAACATCCTGTGGAATTCTGGGGTTTGTAGTTTACTGAGGGCCAAGAGTTCTCTGGATGAGAATTCCAAATGCCCCTCCCTAAACTGCAAACCCCAGGATTCCATAGGATGTTGAAAGTGGAATAAGAGCACTAGAACAGTGTAGTGGGGAAATCGCCTGATTTTCGGTGGCTCTCTGAGGATTCAGACTGAGTTGGTATATAACCAGTGTTGGATTTATACAAGCAAACTTTAGCTTAAAGCTTTACATTATGGGGGCTTCTGAATATAAATTACACAACAATAAAAAAGACCCATGGATTTTCAAGTTTTACATTATGGTACAGGGCCTGATAAACTTTTTATTTATTTATTTATAGATAGATAGATAGATAGATAGATAGATAGATATAGATATAGATAAAGATATGCGACTACATACCAACATTCCAACACATAATCTACACATAACCATTTACGATCATACTACTACAATACATACAATATATACAAATAGTACAATTACTATATACTAGTTACATGATTATAAACAAAAACATAAAGAACTTCCCCCTTGAGTGAGAAACAGCCTTATTATATTCTTAGAATATCATGAAATCTACCTCCCCGTATAAGAAAGGGAGAAACTAATGTTCTGAATATTACAGATCTATGTCAACCTCTGATTATATAATAGTTATATAATAACAATACCATTATTCACAATATATTCTTATTGTCTCACACATAATATTAATGGTATTCCTTCCCGTCCCTGTTCTGTCAAAGAAAAACCAATCACATCAAAACTTCTTCTCCTTTTTCCCCTCCTTTCACAATATTACCTGGAGATTACCGTCAATAATTTATAATTACAAGTATTAACAATAAATTACATCATTCCTACTTATTCTTTGAGGATATACTGTATTTTGAAATATAGCATGTTCCTCCATAAAATTAGAGATAAGACTTTAATTAAACTAATCCAAAAAGGAATCCCCTATTCACTCCAGATACTCAACGCTGAAGACCATTGGTTGGAATTTTCTTATTTTGAAGAAATACTGTAAACAACTCCCAGGCCTTATAGAACTTACTATCCATCTTGTTCTCTAATCAATAAGTCATTTTGTCCATCTGTGCAATTTTCTAAGCATTCATCAACTGTGGGGATGTAAGTCGCTTTCCAGTATTTAGCATAGACAAGTCTGGCTGCCACAATCAATTGGCAAACTAATCTTTTGGTACAGAAATCCATACTGTTATCTGCACCAAATTTCCCAATAAAAAAATTTCAGGAATTAATTCAATTTTTGTTTTCAAATTTTTTTGCATACTGGCTCGTATGGCATACCAGAATCTCTTTGCTTTATCACATCCCCACCACGTGTGATAAAAGGAACCCACTTGGTCTTCACATTTCCAACAGTGATTGTTCATATTCTTGTTCATTTTGGCTAGTCTGTTGGGTGTCAAATGCCATCAATACACCATCTTCAACACATTTTTTTGAAGGGTATATGATCTAGAGTATACCATATTATTTTTCCAAATTGTTTCCCACTCTTCCAGAAGAACATTATGGTTGAGATCTCTGGCCCAATTTATCATACAGTCTTTAACTAACTCTCCCTATAAGTTATAGGTTAACAACCTTTTATACAACCTCGAAAGTAGCTGTTTTTCTTCTTTTAACATAAGATTCCAATTATGAGCTAAGTGTTAAGAGAAACATGTACAGGAAATGGAAGAAGGGGGAAAGCACCAAAGAAGAATTTAAGCAAGTAGCCAGGAGATGTATGGAGAAGGTCAGAAAGGCTAAAGCACAGGACAAACTTAGGCTGGCCAGAGACATTAAAAACAATAAAAAGGGCTTTTTTAAATACGTCTGCAGCAAAAGGAAAAAGAAAGAGACAATAGGGTCGCTGCGCAGAGAAGATGGCGAATTACTAACAGGGGGAAGAGAAAAGGCAGAATTACTTAACGCCTTCTTTGCCACAGTTTTTTCCCAGATGGACACAAGCACTCAAACTGGCGGTTGGGGAGCAGGGAAGGAAGCAGGGGAAATGCGGCACATAATAGCTAGAGAGGTGGTACAGGAATACCTGGCCACACTGGATGAATTCAAGTCTCCAGGGCCAGATGAATTGCATCCTAGGATATTAAAAGAACTGGCAGAAGTCATTTTGGAACCGCTTGCTATAATCTTTGAGAAATCTTGGAGGACAGGAGAAGTTCCAGCAGACTGGAGGAGGGCAAATGTTGTCCCCATCTTCAAGAAGGGAAAAAAAGAAGACCCAACTAATTATCACCCAGTCAGCCTGACATCAGTACCCGGAAAGATCCTGGAGCAGATCATTAAGCAGTCAGTTTCTAATTACTTAGAAAGCAATGCAGTAATCATGAGAAGTCAACATGGATTTCTCAAAAATAAGTCATGCCAGACTAATCTTATCTCTTTTTATGATAGAGTTACTAGCTTGCTAGATGAAGGGAATGCTGTGGATGTAGCATATCTCGATTTCAGTAAGGCCTTTGACAAAGTTCCCCATGACATTCTTGCAAAGAAGCTAGTAAAATGTGGGCTGGACAGGGCTACTGTCAGGTGGATCTGTAACTGGTTGACTGACCATTCCCAAAGGGTGTTCACCAATGGCTGCTTTTCATCCTGGAGAGAAGTGACTAGCGGGGTGCCACAGGGTTTGGTCTGGGCCCAGTGCTGTTCAATATCTTCATCAATGACTTGGATGAAGGAATAGAGGGCATGCTCATCAAATTTGCAGATGCCACCAAATTGGGAGGGGTTGCTAATACACCAGAGGACAGGATCAAATTTCAAAATGACCTTGACAGATTGGAGAGCTGGGCCAAGGCTAACAAAATGAAATTCAACAGAGAGAAATGTAAGGTCCTACAATTAGGTAGAAAAAATGGAATACAGAAATATAGGATGGGGGACACGTGGCTGGATAGCAGTACGTGTGAAAGGGGTCTAGGAGTTTTAATAGACCACAAGCTGAACATGAGTCAGCAGTGTGATGCGGCAGCCAAGAAAGCCAATGCAATTCTCGGCTGCATCAATAGGAGTATGGTGTCTAGATCGAGGGAGGTACTGGTACCACTCTACTCTGCCTTGGTTAGACCTCATCTTGAATACTGTGTCCAGTTCTGGGCACCCCAATTCAAGAAGGACATGGTCAAGCTGGAGCAGGTCCAGAGGAGAGCAACCAAAATGGTGAGGGGCCTGGAAGCCATGCCCTATGAGGATAGACTTAGAGAGCTGGGTATGTTTAGTCTGCAGAAGAGAAGGTTAAGAGGGGACATGATAGCCATGTTTAAATATATGAAGGGATGCCATGTAGAGGAGGGAGTGGGCTTGTTTTCTGCTGCTCCAGAGACCAGGACAAGGAGCAATGGATTCTAGCTAAAGGAAAGGAGATTCCACCTGAACCTCAGGAAGAACTTCCTGACAGTCAGGGCTGTCTGGCAGTGGAATATGCTGCCTCGGAGTGTGGTGGAGTCTCCTTCTTTGGAGGTTTTTAAGCAGAGGCTGGATGGGCATCTGTCGGGAGTGCTTTGAAGGTGTTCCTGCATGGCAGGGGGTTGGACTGGATGGCCTGTGTGGTCTCTTCCAACTCTACGTTTCTATGATTTCTATGATTTCTATGAATTCAGTTTGTCTTAATTCCACCCCTTCAGTTTGTAAGTCCTTCTTAAGGAACCTGATAAACTTGACAGAGGTTAGGATATGACTTGACCTGGTCCCATGTCTAACCTTGCTATCCAAGATCTCTTTGACTAGAGAAATTGAGGACTTATCCTGGTATTTTATTCATCCAGAGTTGCCTCCCCTTCAAACAGCATGCTATGTATGCTTCAGTGGTCTTTTGTGAATATGTGTAGGACGTAGTCCATCCTTACTGGCTGCATAGGGCATTGCGACTTGGTACGCAATGTTTTAAAAAATCAATGATAGTATAGATGAAATGAAATGAAGTGCCTTGTAGGGGAACTTTAAAAGAGATAGCTGTGTTTGTTTCATTATTTTAAAGGAATGAAAAAGAAGTCTGGTAATACTTTTCAGACTAATTAGTTCATTGCAACATGGGCTTTTGCAGATTCCATGAAAGGACATAGTGAAATAAATTTATTGGTTTGAAAGGTCCCACGGGAATCCCTTTCTTTTCTTTGCACGGTAAGTGAGTCAGGCATCAGAATGCTATGGTAGGGGCATGTCAATGAGGACACAGCTGTGTTGAAATAGATATAGTAATTGGTTGGTTACATAGCTAAGTAGTGTCTCCTAGACAAAACCCCCCCAATTCTGGCTTTCTGGCCAGCAGCCACTGCAAATGAAGGGGTTCTCTTCTCCTGTCAATCAGGACACAGCACACTGATGATCCCTCTCCCCTTCCATGAGTGATCTCTGGTGTGAAAGCCAGAAGCAGGATCCCCATCGCAATCCCTCCTCATGCTGGAGATCACTGATGGGACAGGTGTGGGAAGGTCAGTTTACTGCATCCCAATTAAAAGAAGAACAGAACCCTGTCACTTGCAGCAGCTGCTGCCTGGTAAATCAGGATAGGGGAAGAGACTGGGCTGGGAGACACTACTTAGCTACATAACAAAAGTAGTTATGTAATTAACAGGGGGAGGCTCTCATAATTCTCCTGTATTCCCTACACTATTGAATATTTAGGGATTATGAATATGAACCAATTACAAATTCTTAACTCTAGGTTATGCATTTGTAACTGTAATTGTGAATTGCAGTCACTGATTTTCAGTTGAAACAACAGGCTGTACTTTAGGGATATAAATCTTCACTTATTTTATTCTCATAAGTCCAAAAGAAAAAATTAAATAATTTTTTTTCTCCTGGACAAAATTGTAAAAGTCTTTGTGTAATCATTAACATTTTTTCACCTTTCAGGGTTTGACAAAAGTTTTATGACAGATATTTTTTTCTGCAATGTTTTTGTACAAAAAGTACAATGCTTATTTTGCAAACTATATTATTTCACACTTTTTTGTACAAAATCAACATCTCCTCCCTCTCCTGCCTCCCCCTCCTTCCTGCTATTGCTACTGGTGGAAACAAAGCAAAAGTCCTTTTAGTCTTGTACAGGGATGAAAAATCTACTAGTGTTTGACAATTGTTGACAAGGTGGCCCAACATATCAAGACACTCTTTCTCTTCAAGGATGAGAAAATGTGGTAATTTTCTTTACATTCTTATCATGCCTCCCTCCACATACCTTTAAATTCCTGTAGCATCAGGTAAGTACATAACACTTGGTTATTACAGTTGTGTTACCTGCTTTAAAAAGGAAAGTAAAAAAAATCTACCAATCACCCTTCCCTCATCTGTCTATAAACTTTTAGACTAAAGTTTTAGAAGAATTTCTTCTTTTTCTAAGTTGAAAAAGCTGATAGATTGAAGGACGAAAATGAACACAAAGTTCTGTGGCTTTAAAAGATGAGAAGGAACACCATCAGGGTGGGAATTATGTGGTCCTCCAGATATTGCAAGACTGCAAATTTCACCAATTGCTATGCTGGCTAGGGCTAATAGGAGTTGGAATCCATCAATATCTGGAGGGCCTCACGATCCCCCCAGCTCCTGCTCTAAATTTTAAAGCCTGCTTGGCTCCTTCCTTTCTTATTTCTGGCAGGTATTCTTCGGTCATCAGTTTTCAGTGGCTGCTGTCAGAATTTGGAACTCCCTTCCTAGGAAATTCTCTCTTCACAGCAGCAGGTTAATACATTCTTATGTCATCAAGCCTTTAGAAACTGACTGGGATGGGCTTTCAATAGTGTGCTGTGTTGTTTTATTGAGTGTATATACTGGTTTAATGAATTTTAATGTTAAATGCCTTTTAAATAACTTTTATAATTATACTTCTACAGAAGTTTTTACATAGTGTTTAAACTGTGTTGTTTTTAAATATGTTGTTAACCATCCCATTATTGGGAGAAAGGTGGGATATAAATGAATTAAACAAACAAACATTTTTTTAAAAAGAACCCCTTAAAGAAGCTTAAGTAATTTGAAGTTAGAAATACTTTGGGCAAGTAGTTTGAATGCAGTGCTCATTTCCCCAAGTCAGAATTGTTTGAATATTTACTGTCCATTGGCCTCTAACTGAAAACCAGTTTGTTCAAGGATAAACATCCCAAATGGCTGGAGCAGAGTTTGGGCCTGGGTGGTAAGGCAAGAAAGATATGGGATGGATATTGAAGGAAAGGGAGCCTATGGTATAACAGCAACTCCTTTTTATGATTATCCCCATGTTTAGAATGTGTGACAGACAGCAGGTAGAGAAAAGAACAAAAACATGGGGAAATTCCACATACATGTCTGTAGAATCACCCCAAGGGTTGATAAGAATTAAATTCTTTCTCATGATTCTGTTTTTACATCCTCCATGAGAACCAGTGTGGAATAGTGGTTTGAACATTGGATTATGATCCTGGAGACCAGGGCTCGTCCATGGTGACCCACTGGGTAACCTTGGGTGTGTCATATATTTTCAGCCCTCAGAAAACCCTATGATAGGTTCATCTTAGGGCCACCATAAGTCAGAAATTAATTGAAGGCACACAACAACAAACATACTCCACGGTTTCTTCCACCTCATGTCTACCAGATACCAAGGTATCATGTAGCACATAGTGGTCTGTTCTATCTCTGCAGAAGAAAGTTCTAACTAATACTTTAATCACAGACTGAATTCCATCACCACCACCAGTGGTGTAGTGGTAAATTCTGAAGAGCAGGCATTCATCAAGACAGGCCCCACACTAGTCCCAGTCAAAATTGCAGGCACTTGCGTTGACTCATTTCCCTCTCTCTCTCTCTCTCTCTCTCTCTCAGACACACACACACACCTGTGGAAAGAGAGGGGAAGAATAGGTCCCCATACAGGAAAAAAACAAAAACAAAACCCTACAACCTAATGATCTTCTAAGACTTTCCTTCCCCAGCACAAGGAAGATATACCATTTCTCAAAACCAACAAACTAGTTTTTTGTAGTTTTCATCTCCATCAAGAGTGGGTCTTTTTGTAAAATTAATGGGTCTTAGGCCATTTCCACACTGGGCTAGTAAAACGGTGCAGAGCGACCTCCAACAGAGGTCTTCTGCACTGTGGAGTGGACTGGGGCAGACTACTTTTTGTAATTCCGCACCTCAGTCCAGTTCGGAGCGACCGGAACTGGTCGTGCAGCATGCTTTTTCAAAACCTCTTTTTAGAGGTTTTTAAAAAGCACAGAGCGCACGACTCCGTGCCGCTCTGTCCCTGCGCTCCGGAGCAGATTTGCAGGCGCGTGCAAGTGCGTGCCTGCAGATCTGCGGGGGGCAGGCTTTAGGCTGGTGAGCTTTTCTGATTGGTGGAGAGCCTCCACCAATGGGAAGCCGCCATTTTGGACACCGGAGCAGTGCGGAGCGACGAACTTGCACTGCTCCTCATCCCGATGGACTTGCCCGGACACTCAGGAAATCCGGGCAGTCCCGTTTTCACGCGGCTCCTCCCCCACGTCTGAAAAGGGCTTTAATTTTCTAGTTGGCTGATCGTCCTACCCCTCCCCACATCTGTGGGCAATCTCCAGCACAAGGGGGAATTGTGACAGAGGTCTTGCTTCCAGTCGCATAGGGACATGGGGGTGGGGTGGGCGATTCGCCCCAGGTGCTAATGTTTCTGAGGTGTACCAGCCTGTAGCTACGCCTCTGAGCACCCTGCCCATGCTCCCATGCACCATGGCCATGCCCCTGTACACAGTGGCCACAACCTTTGCATCATAGCCCCCCCCACACACACACACTCCAAGCTCCACTACTGCTTGCTTCTGCTTGTCACACTGGAAATAATTCATTGGAAGGGGTGGGACTGTCAGTCAGGTGCTTCCCAATGGACAGAGGAACAAATCCCTGTTGACCACAGCAGCTGCTTCCTGGTAAGTGAGGATGGGGGCGATTAGGATGGGATTCACTGTATAACACTAACTACAGTGTTTAGACATATACTAGTGTATATACCCAGCATTGCCTGGAATTTTATTTTCTCATAGGTAATACTTGTTAGAAAGATTTGGGATCCTGTGTCTCTAATTCCCCAAAGTATCTTGCCCAGTACCTGTAACTTTTCCCCATATTCCCCAATCCAATCTGTATTCAGAGTTATTAACATAAAGAGGTTGGGTTCCTAAGGGAATACACTGCCTTCCTCCTTGCTGCTAGGCCTCACCTCCATAGCAACCGACCTATTGAAGATAGACACAGTTGGCTGAAGCCCAAGAACTCTCTGGCTAAGAATTTTAAAGGCCCCTCCCTAAACTGCAATGCCTAGGATTCCACAGAATCTTCTTAGGCAGCCAATCATATGAGGTCTTCGCCTGACAGAGTCAAACAAACTTTGACTTTTACATATTAGGAGATAAATCCCCAACAAGACTCCAGGTGTGGTTTGGAGGCAGTTCCTCATTAGTTCTAAGCACTATTTGTACAACTGAAATTTGTGGCAAACTATGATCAGGCTGTTAAGAGGAGGAAAGAATAATCTGCAGAGGGGTAAAGATTGTTAGGACTCAAGAGATGCTTCGAACTGACATCTGGACTGAACTCCTGTCTCCTCTTCTTTTTCCAGAATAATAAAGAGGCAGAACTGAAGAAAGGGGATGTAAGATTCAGTTCCTGTTGAGTTTAATTAGAATTTTGCCAAAATCCAGCTTAACCAGGGCTGTAAATCCAGATATAATAATGTGTCTCAGGTCCTTTTCACATGTGTGTGTGTGTGTGGGGGACAGGCGAAAACGCCCAAAAATGGAGCTTACCTCCAGCCGGGTAAGTCCGTCGCCACGTGGAGCAGCGCGAGCTCGCTGCTCCACACTACTCCGGGGTCGCAGATGGCAGCTTCCGGTTGGTGGAGGCTCTCCACCAACCGGAGAAGCTCGCCAGCCAGAAGCCCGCCCCCGGCAGATCTGCAGGCACGCACTTGCACGTGCCTGCAGATTCACTTTAGAGCCGGGTGACGGAGCGGCACGGGGCTGCGCGCTCCGGGCTTTTTAAAAACCTCTAAAAAGAGGTTTTTAAAAAACACGCAGCGTGGCTAGTTCTGGCCGCTCCTGAGTGGATTCTGGTGTGGAACTACGAAAAGTAGTCCACGCCAGTCCACTCTACGGTGTAGACGACCTCCGTGAGAGGTCGCTCTACACTGTTTCTCCCCCCACATGTGAAAAGGGCCTCAGTTATCCTAATAAGTGCAAACTGTGCAGAACTGGTGTCAGTATGAATACATTTATTCCTTCAGAAATAAAAATGCATGAGATGCGACGATAAAAAAAACCAAAAACTTGACCATGAGCAGTGGTTTGATTAGAAACAAACCTACTTTATGCAAACCCAGAAAAACTTTTGCGCTGATTAATGCTTCTTTCTAAAAAGGTCAAGAGTTGCACTAAGTGAGGGTTGGATAACTCTGGAAGGCCTAGGGGTACTTTTTCATCTTATAGGACCCTTGTGGGCTGTCATCACTCTTAAGCTGTCCAGCTGAATGGTCCACTCCTGCATGGTCCAGATAACATTTTCTTTTTCCAAGATGGTTACTTCTCTGCTTTCTCTGTTTAATTTCATTTGAGTCCAGTCAATGATTATGTATCAGACTCCCTTCACTTTGTAATGCATTTTGAGCCTTGACATCTGAGTGGACAACTTGTGGCTTTCTTGATCTTGTGGGACTGCAACTCCCATCAGCCCTAGCCATCACAGCCCAAGGTGAAGGAACATGGGAGCTGCAGTCCAAGAACACCTGGCAGGCTAGAAGTTGCCTGAACCTGCTGTACATGATGAGGCAATTTCGCAATGTTATGCTACTCTTTACCTGTCTGTTTCCCTATAGATGTTGGTGTATGAGCAATCTGGCTCTTTTGGGTCTGAATTTCTTGGTTACATTTTTTTTACTTCATTTAAAAGAAAAAGAAGGAATTAGAACACCTTCTAAAATTAGCCTAATGTTAATCTAATATATGGGTTCAGAAAAACTTGGGGAAATTTTTTTTTTCTTAAATCCGCTTTGGGTTTTGATCTCACTTTCTCCCTCTCCCCCTCCTTCGCTCTCTCTCTCTCTCTCTCTCTCTCTCTCTCTCTCTTTGAAATGGAAGCAAACTCCTGCAGGGTGCTGCTCTGTGATCACTTTCTGGGTGTAGTCGCATGTTTTCACTTCTTGCTGTAGGTGAAATGGCTCATGTGCAATTGTATTAACTCTCTATACTCAGCAAAAGGAAGAGAGCAGCATCTGATGTCAGTGAGCTCCCTTGTCACTCAGCACGGTATTGGTGTTGTCAGTGCTCCTCCCAGACCTCAGTGAACTGAAATTAGAAATTATGAATGTGCAGTGGCAAAAATGTTTTTATAAAGATAATTGCTGTCAAAATGTATCCCCCCCCCACTGTAATGAATGGCAATGTCTCTTTGTGGGGGAGATGACAAGGACAGTGTATCATTTTAAACAAATTACTGCAGGAAATTATTTTAAATGAGTGAGACATCTGAGCATGAAAGCATCACCAACATACCAGTCCTAAAATGTATCTCTGTGTCCATATATGTCAGCGTAATAGCATGGGATCACTGAGCTGTGCCAACAGAAGTGCTAGCCCACCTCAACTTCCCAGTCAAAATTAGCACAGCGGTTCATTAAGCATTAGGGTTCAAGCATGAAGACTCTGTTCAGTACTAAGCATGCAGACATCCCCACAAATCTTAACACTTAAGAGATCCTCACTTTAGTGAAGAGGTTGGAGCTGTGACCAAAAGGGCCAGCTCCAGAGGCTGGAGGCTGCACAGTTACCAGGTCCATCTATGTCTGGCAAAGGACTCACGGCTCCAGTTTTCCACTTACTTTGCATAGATCACTCCCTGGGAGCAGAAACAGAACAAGACAACTGTCAGTTTTCATGCCTCTCCTTTTCCAGGTCCACCACTGAAAGCAAACAGCACTGTGAACAACATAGGAGACTGCCTCCTATGCCTTCAAAGGTTGTCAGATCAGGACTATGTCAGGTCCTGAGATTTCACCACCAAGACCGGAGAACTAGAGATGGCCCCTTTATGATGTCATAAGGGGCTGGCCTAGATGATGTCATTCAGCACAACACATTAAGCATCAGTATAACTGCACAGAATATACCACACAGATAAAAAAAACACCAGATATAACAAGTGAGTAAAATATACAATACATTTCAAGGCAGGACCCTTGCACTCAGATTCCTTTTTCCCTCCAGTCTGTGTACTGGAGACAAAGATCCAGTCCCTGAGATCTGGGAACCCTAATACCTTTTGATCACTCACACATGTAGCCCAGTATTGTTGGTGGTGCCTGGCAGTTGCTTTCCTAAATTTCACATAGGTTTCCTTTCCAGCTTTATCTGAAGATGTTGAGGAGTGTGACTCTGTGTCCTTCTGCGTGCAAATCAGGTGCTCCAGCACTGAGTTACTGCCTCTCCCTCATATTGCCCGAGGATTCTCAAAAACCAAGTTAAAAAACTGCTGTTAATGAAATATCCCAACAGCACACTTGCTCTACCAGCCGAAAACCTGGGCACTGAAAAAAGTTGTTTCAGTCATACAGTTCCTGGGAGGATGTGATTAGGAAGTACATCAATGCCAAACCCACCACGGCCCTAGGCATGCTTCATTTTTCATGAACCTCCTACTTAAGGGAAGTCACTTTGGGAATGTGGGTAGATAACAACCAAGTACATGTTTTTCATAGAGGTCTCCATTCTGACACCTCCACATTAAGAAGGCAGGCAGCTTGAAGTGGGAATTTTTCTCTACCTAGAATACTGAAGAACATTTATAGCCAGTCAGAGTATGCAGTCCTGGGTTAGGCAGACCAACGGACTGATTCTGTAGAAGATAGCTTCACATGTTCATTTTCATGCCTTACTGAAAAGGGGCATGGCACATGGCTAGAAATACATGTGATGTCCTCCAAGTATTCTATTTGGTTAAACCATTCAATTATATACTTAAATCACTCAAATCGAATTGGTTGATTTAAATAAATTAAACTATACTTTTGGAAATATAACCCTGAATGTTAAAAATACCTTTTCACTACAACTTTTGGAACTTACTTTAGCTGTATACCTCATTTTGAGAAGTGTCTGAAATGATGGTACTACATTTTGGATATTGTGATGTCAGACTGATTTTCAGTGGGCAACACACTTTACTATATTTTTCATAACAAAACCCTGCTTAAGAAACTGATCACATCTTCTTCTTCTTTTTTTAAAAGGTACCATCATGACATTCTTTTACAGAACAGTTACCATTGTCTTGAGGTTGAATGCATAAATAATTATCTATTCAGATTGAATGGATAAAGCATTTAATGCGTAAGAATTTTTGTCTTCCTCTCCCTGTACACACTGTACAGAGAATTTTAGAGGAAATCAGAAGTTCATGGTTTCCACCCTCCTCAGGAAGAAGTGAATTCCTCTTTGGAGAAGAGTTGGATGTGAAGTTAAAATAAGAGATAACAGATGAAAATAAGCCTGTTGGCTGAATTCAACGGCCATTTTGTGTAACTGGTTAACATGGACACATTGTGAGTCAAGGCCCCTCATTTTCATAAATATCTCTTACTTGATGCACTTTCCCCCAAAAATCTGCTCCTGAGGATTGGACCTTCTGAAACAGTATGAGGTATGGCACAGAGAGCTGTGGTTGATAGCAGGGACTAGTGAAAAGCAATATTCTGCTCGGCACAAACAGACACGCTTTCACTTGTACAGCAACAGAACTGTATAGAAGCTTATTGCCCCTGCTGGCTCTCCCTTCCTGCCTCTTGGAGAGTCCTTGTCATTCTGAACTTCCAGCATGTGTCCTTACAAGAAAGGAGGCTGCGTGGCACGAAAAGATGCATGGGCAAGAGATACAATGAACAGTCAACAGTTACTTTATTAAGAATTAATTAATTAATCTATACAATATGAAGTAAGCATCCAACAAAGATCTGAACTATTCAGAACCATCACTAGCAGATGCAAATGGACGAGGCAGGGAATGCGTTAACTCTGATTACCATATCAGCATTTTACACATCTTATTATAGTGGGGAATCCCATAAAGACTTGAACATCTCTCTTTTTCCTTCCGTTACTGATGGAGCAGCTGGCCTTTTGAGGTAATTTTCTCTTTATGCCAGAATATAAAATCAAACAGACAAAATGTCAGACAATGGATCAATGTGAAAAGGGAAGTTTCAGCATTTCATGTGAACTCTTTGGGAGGAATCAGGAAAGAACATAGGATGTGAATGCCTTTAAAATAAGAGAAGCAGAGACCCATCGAATATAAATTGTCTAAGAGGAAATACTCATCTGTCAACAGAACAATTCTAGCTTTGCTCTATGTATGTGAGCTCTGCTGGGAGCCTGGGAACACTAATAATTTTTTGGCAAGCTGGAGATCACACTTGACTCTCCTAAACATAACTCATTTACTCTTTGAAAAATGCTTTGATAAATGTTCACATGTGAGATGGAGAAACTTCAAAGTCCATTTAGCTTTTTAAAAATGTTTAAAGCATAGGCAACTATGAGCAGCAAGATTAGTATCTCAGTTTTTAGCTCCCCGTGTGGAGAAGAGAGAGACCACCCAACATTTTAAAAAGGTGTTTGGATCTTAGAAGAGGAATAACAAGAATCTGGTTTGCCTTCCTAGGAGGTTCCTCTGTTCCCTCCCCATCCCCAACTCTTGGTACTCCATCAAATTGGGTGGGATGCCATTGCTACATGAATAACTTGTGCTCACTTCTTTGATTATAGCTTATGTACACCGAACCAACTCTCAAGTTAGAAAAAGGAAAAAAAAAAGCTTCTCAAGGCCTGATTCTTGCAAACTCTGTGGATGAAGGGAATTGAATCCAATTAAGCCAGCTCTTGTTGACTTTTAGCCATTTCACTCTTTACATATCTAAGAAGTACTGAGCTTATTCTGAACACCCACATCTTCTGCTGAAATTTGTCTACTGGTCACACATCAAAGATTTCTTTTAAACCTGAAGGATTGGTAATTTTATTATAACAAGAGCTTTGGTGGACTATAACTTCCCTCATTAGATGAATGAAATTATTACTTTTCAGACACAACTGCAAATTATCCTATACTAAAACCTTCACACTACCCTGAAGGGCTATTTGCAATCCACTCATGGCTGGATGTTGGGAGTGGCCACCTTCTTTCTTTTTCCTCTTTGCTCCTTTGGATGTGTGGCATTGCTTTGAAAGTTGCAAAGTTTTCACAGGTTATGTGGGGCATGTTTTGCCAAAGGCAAGTGGTTCTTTTAGGGTTTGGAAACAATAAACAGTCCATTGGGTAAAAGTTTTTAACAGTTTTTTTGATACAGCAGGGACAGTTCTTAAGACATAGAATAGTGAAGATGGTACAATTACAAAACTTACAAAAGTATACTAAGCAAACTTACCTGTCTGTTCAGCTGTTGGGAGGCCTAGCAGACAACAGGAGATACTCCAGACCATCAGTATGCGGCACCCTGACGGACTGTCCTGGTTTGTACCGAACTCTCTCAGAGCAATTTTTCAGAGGATTTTTATAGACAAAGCCTTGCTGGACTACAGTGCTATATTACCACTCCCACCAAACTGCCCCAGCCTGATACTGGTTGTGTGCCTTTAATTAATTGGACCCATGTTCTCATTTATTCAGCTAAACAACCTTATTAAACAGATAACTGAGTGACTATATCAGTGCTTATCACTTAGGGATGCATCCTAGCAAGTGTTTAGTATAAGTTCCTCCCTTCATTCCAAGGCTGTATCAAAAATAAACATGTTCAGCTATTAAGGCCATACAAGTAAGAGTGAAGACAGCCAAGGTCAAAGGTGCAAAGGCTTCTTGAAGAAATATGCCAAGAAGATCAGTATAAAGGAAAAATTCACACATGGCAAAGTAAACCTCCTCACGCTACGTTTCTTCTGGTGATTTCTACTACAGAGAGCAACAGCCAGTTAGCAACTTGGGCAGAACTAGGCCATGCTAAACCTGAGGAGCAATAGCTTCACTTAAGTCTGGTATTAACTCCCCCAGTGGCTCCCTGATGACTTCTCCAGCATTCAGGCTTGCTTCACTGTTATGAGCCTGCAAGAAGAAAGCGGAACAACAGAGGTGGCAAAAAGTGACAGACTCAGCAACGGATGATGACAGATGGCAGTGTAGTGTAGCTGCATATGTATTATGTAGTGTAGCTACAAAAAGCAGTAGGGGGACATCAATATGCCATTGTTGCAGAACAGAGGAAGAACCACCAGTGGTGGGAAGAAGAAGTGGCCCAGCTGAAGCACTGAACAACCCTTATAGAGGCCTTGTGGCAGGCTGTATGGGGGCAAGAGTACAGATTTGGAATTAAACAGCCCTTTGTAATGGTCAGAAGCTATGGACCACTGAGAAGTGGAGTAAAGGGCTACTGAAAGCAGGAAGCAATATGGTCTTCACAAGGGCTGCATAAGGCACAGCTCTGCAGAGCACCACGGGCCAATAAATCAGGATCCCTTGCAAGAGCTACAGAGGGTTCAGTGCCTTAAAGAAAATAAGGAGACAGAGGCAGCAGGTAAGTCAGGGTGATTGCCTTCCTGCTTGAGTCTGGAAGTAACCAGGAGGAAGGCAGACAGGTGAGGGCTGCCAGCCACTGTTATGAGGTACTGCAAGTCTTGTGCATGACAGTTGTGGGATAAGGGGGAGATGATCTTATCTAGCAGCAACAACAAAAAACTGCTACTAACTAGGGCTGATTTCACTCTGCATGTTTTATCTACATGACTAACTCAGAAAATAGGCAATGGCTCAAGGTTGTGCATCACTTTCTGGTAATTTTGTGGATGGTTTTCTTTACAGAAATGCCACACAAGGCATGAAAAGCTTGTCAGGCGAAAAACAACCCCCTGCCCCAAACAAGAGCACAAACTGGATGATCAGGAAATCACGGGTGGAACTGACAACAGGCAGCAAATCAGCAGCATCAGCACAGCAACACAAGAGAGCACATAAGAAGTTGGTGGTGATGAAGGCAGCAGCAGAGTGTGGCAGGGACAGTCTTCTTCAAGGCTTATCCCATATGCTAGAAAAACTGATGGAACATGTGGAACAGCTGGGTTCCTCAACAAGGGAGGCAGAGGATAGAGAAGCACCATCAAACTTGCCAGCAGCAATAGTGGGGATTCAGCCAGGATGAAAAAAGGTATGACCTGTGGCAGTGGGCAGGCAGAAGCACAGGACAAAGATTCCTTCATCCAGCTGCACAAACAGCTCAAGCAGTCATGAGAGGAACTCATCAGGGGAAGCAAGGATGGCAAGGAAGAAGAACCAGAGGAGGTGTAGGAAACAAGCCAATCCAACAAGAAGGTGAAAGTGGAGAATGGCTCCAGATCCTCTGGTGAGTTTTCCCTGTCTGGTTTGCTGGGGATTACTGGAGGGTGAAGGCTCATGACCCAGGTCTACCTGCATGGCTTTAAAAAGACAGCCAAGAGAGGATTGGTTCAAGGCTGGCTCTATAGCTGCCTAAGTGGAGGAGAGAGAGTTCTTGACTTTGTCTTGACAAAGTCTTGATGATGTTTGCATTTGAGGATAAGTCTTGACGATGTCTGCATTTGGGGATAATGAGAACCATATCCATATCCACTTCATCCATAAAGTTACACAGCAAATATTAGTGTGGACATGTTTACTTTGCTAACGCTAGAGAGAGGTAGAATGAACCTTCTGTGGTTGGTTGGCTAGTGTTACTACCTACATGGAAATGGTACAGTCAACCCATTTTGAACAACACTGACACCTACCCAAGTAATACCTCACCAACCATTTAATGGGCTCAGGAACTCACAGGGGAAGGAGTGGTCATACAGCATGATGAGACTTTTTTTTTTTTTTTGCAAAGGACCAGATGGGGCCTCCTCAGTGAGAGGCAGAGGGAATCGAGCCTGGGAAATAGGCCCCCAAATGAGACAAAATAGAGTAGTGTTGTAGGAATATAATCAAAGCAGGTGCCAAAAGATGTGTTGCAAATTCAATCACTTTTGCAAAAGGTGCTTTTCCTTTTCCTTTCCTACCTCAGCAAGGTCATGACCTGGTAACATGACTGCTCCCTAGAAGAAAAATTGCATGGAGGGAGGCTGACAGCTGATGTTAGCCCTGGCTTATATCCTGGTTTTGCCAGCTGCCCTCCTGCCCCTTTAGCTTGCTATTCATATGCGAGCTGCAAAATATCTACATGAAGAATTCTCATAGGCTGGTAAGCCCATGGATGTAGGAAGTTTTAAATCAATTGGATTTTGTCACAGCAAAAAGAGTCAAGGAATATCAGCAGGACAGCTGGTGGACCCCTTCAGCAGTCTCTCTTCCAAATCTCAGATTATCTTCTTTGGGGGTGTGGTCCCTAAACATGGATGAAACCAGGGTGATAGATCATCTTTCTTATGACAAGGAGGCTTCCATTAATGAGACAATCCCTCATGCTATGTTACTCTTCATTCAATCAAGTTATAAATTTAGTTAGGTCCTGTAACACCACGGTTCACATGGTCAAATGTGATGCCAAGCCAGCCCTCTGGCTCTTATTGGCCCATCCATATGATTTGTGTCTATTAGGTTTTATGTGTTATGTGGACAAAGCCATTCCAATGGACTACTAGGTGGCACGGACAGCCTTTGAGGTCTTTAGCATTTTCCTGGAATGGGTGGTTAAGAACAGATTGGATGGTTACCTATTATCTTGATGACTTTTTGTTCATGGGGTCTGCAGGGAGGAACACATTTAGGCACCTTGTAGGCCTTTGAAGTCTTAGCTTGGGTGGCCAGTGTGTTTTTAAGACAAGGGCCCAGAAACCCATTTAGTTTAACTGGGTATTCAGCTAGATTCCATTAAGGGCCATTAAAGTCTTTCCAGTGAAAAGGTGGAGAGCCTCTGGGAATTAATAAGTAATGTTTTGGCAGTCAGAGTGCGATCTGAAAAAGCTCCAGAGGCTATTGGGGCACTATAACTTCCCCTCTAGACTAGTCTTCCCAGACAGAGCCTTATATGCTCATTTGGCATGAGCAACAGCCAGGGCTTCCTTGCCACACCAACACATTTGCATTTCAAAGGGAACAAAAGCTGACAGTGGTGCCTGGGAAGAGTTCTTGGAGGCATAGAATGAAGGCTCTCCTTGGCAGAACTCCATCAAAGGTGGGCCAGAGTTGCAGGTACAGTCTGATGCAACCTAGGCTTTGGTGTATATTTTAAGGGGCTTTTGTGAATAAAGAAATGGCTGGGCCATTGGCCATGGGCCATTCCATGGGTGGAATATAGATTCTTGAGGGTTGTTGTTGTTGTTGTTGTGTGCCATCAAGTCATTTCTGAAATACGATGATGCTAAGGCTACCCTACCATAGAGTTTTCTGGGGCTGAGAGTATGTGACATGCCCAAGGTCACTCAGTGGGTTTCCATAGTCAAACAGAGAACCAAATCCTAGTCTCCAGGGTCACAGTCCAGTGCTCAAATCACTGTACCACGCAGCAGTGGAGCTTGGAGTGCATGGAGGGAGGGCAGGAGGGGGTGGGGTTATGGCATGAGGGTGTGGTCGTGGGGGGTGGGGGCATGGCCTTGGTGTGTGGGGACATGGCTATGAGCCCAGACATCCCAAAAAGATTGCTACCCAGGGTGCAGTGCCCCCTCACCCCCCATTCCTATGCAACTGGTACCACGCTGGTCCTTACATTCCTTGAATTCTCTTCCATTCTAGTGACAGCAATCACATGAAAGGGCTTATTCATCAACAGGAAAGTGAGATTCTGAGCCAGGCAATGGTTAAGGTAATGAAGAGGCAATCATTTCACTCTGAAAGGGTCATCTGTCTAGAATACAGGTTTATGCTTGTCCGTCTTTGTGTTAATGTCATTATCTCAGTATGACATGTTCTAGGTCTTCATAATCTTATCATAGATACACTGTCTTATTTAAAAGAAGTCCATACCAGTTCCCATTCCCCGAAGAACCATGGCGCCCTGGCAAGGAATGATATTAGCCAGTGCACTGCACTCAGTGGCCCCATGAACACTCCAAGATAATACAAGGGCAGTGGGAGGTTTCCTAGCCTTCTTGGCTGGAGCAGGGAAGTCTTGAGAGTAACCACCCTCTGATGTCTACTTGGCACCCTTGATATAAGAGAGGTTTCCCACACTGCATCTTGCTATCACATTCCTTTAATCCAAACCTTTGATATCTCTGACACATATGCCTCTTTCACAGCAACAAGGCCTTTGAAGGCTGGCAGAGGTGCTATCAACTCCCCCCCCCCGCATAACTCATGTAGGCTCATCTTCCTCTGTTCTCATCCAGCATTTCTGATAGCTTTGCTGATAAGAATTTGAGATGAAGCTGCTTGGGGCAGTCATTTGGGGGGCCCTCCAGGTGGGACAGCTGATAGCTAAGTCACACTCAGAGAGGTCTGGGGGGGCCCTGGGTCTGGGAGATGTCCAAGTGCAGCTGGGCAAACTCCAGTTGGTCATTTGGAATAAAAGATTGACCAAGTCAGCTATTGGGCCAGCATTTATTTCAAAGCTTTGGGCAAGGGGGCAGCCCTGCCCTGTTCAAGTGGCCAAGAAATTAATGCCTGTTTGCCCTAGCTTACCAGATCCGTTCTTGATTCATTGGATCATTCCTCTCTCACTGTGTTCCTGTTCACTGAGGCATTAGAGCTTTTAGAGTTGGGTTGGCAGGCATTTAGCTTCTTCTTGAGTAGTTTAGAGAGTCTTTCATTCAGAACTGGGATAGCCATCACTGTGCCTGGTTGGGCTTCCTGGGCAGGCATAATAAAATTCAATTGGCAGGTGGAAGTTGAGTGTATTAAATCTTACATTCATCTTAATCTGAAGACACCCATCTAATAAATGTGCCTTTAGTTTCAGCACCCCAGGAAAAGAACATTTTGATTTGTGGCCACAGCACTGTGTACTGAGCTGAGAAATACACAGCATCTACTGGATGTGTAGAGGACCTTTGCCTGGAGGATTGTATCTAAGCCCAGACACAAGGAAATGAGATTGGACTCTCTGCTACCTACCATCTCCTGGCAAGCTGACTATTTTGGGCTGCCTGACCATTGGTTGCATAATGACTAGGCACACACAAAAGGATTTGACTTTATACTGATGGCAAAGACACACACTTTGCAGAGGCAATTCCTGCACATTTCTTTTACAAGACCTTCAGAGATACACGGGTGGGGGGTACTTTGGCTGGCATCTGGTTAGGGAGCTAGTCTTACAACCTGAGAACTCTTTGAGATTCATATTTATGATTATGCCAATTAGCAACAATTGTAAATGCCCCCCAAATCAATCTTCAAATCCAGGCAGCCACACTAGGAGATCCTCAGTACTAATGAGTAGGACACTGAATGATAAAGTATCCAGCCCCTCCCATCAGCAAATGACCATGCAACAAAGAGTTCTGACAAGACTGCACAGGGACCCCTTGTTTCTGCTCACTGCACTGCAGCTTATAATGTGGGGGGGTTGAATGCATTGTCCTTCAGCGCCCCACTTGCCAGCACCAGAGAACATCCTTTGGTGTGTAGAACAGAAATCACAGCTGACCAAAAATGGTTGATACACTATAATCTATTAGAAAAACAAGAACAAGATCATAAGATGCGGTTGTTACAACAATTACATGAGGAAGGTCTTAACTTCCAATGGGTCTCATATAGACAATTTTATATAAGACTAGCATATATACCTGGCATTGCCCAGGATTTTATTTTCTCATAAGTAATACTTGTTAGAAAGATTTGAGATCCTGTGTCTCTAATTCCCCAAAGTGTCTTGTCCAGTGCCTGTAACTTTTCCCCATATTCCCCAATCTAATCTGTATTCAGTGTTATTAACATATAGAGGTTGGTTTCCTGAGGGAATACACTGCCCTCCTCCTTCTTGCTGCTAGGCCTCATCATATAGCAGCTGGCCAGGCCCAAGAACTCTCTGACTGAGAATTCTAAAGGCCCCTCCTTAAACTACAAACCCCAGGATTCCATAGACTCTTCACAGACAGCTAGTCATATGAGGTCTTCGCCTGCCTGACTTTTATATATTAGTAGATTTAAAGAAGATAAAAAGGCTAAACAGTTAGAAGAGAGTAAATCTGACTTGGAAGTGCTGTTATGTTCAGATGCTGGTCATTTTATTGCTAAGATGTATAAGTTTTTGTTGCAATTTAAGATGAAAGATGAACAAGTAAAGGAATATACAATTAGTTGGGCAAAGTATTTTGGATATAACATACATATCGACCAATGGGAAAAGCTATGGACAAAGGACATTAAAAATATATTATGTTGTGACTTAAAAGAAGATTAGTATATGATGATGTATCATTGGTACCTTATGCCAGAGAAATTAGTAAAAATGGATAATGAGATGAATAATAAATGTTGGAAGTGCCAGGACCATACTGGGTCCTTGTATCAACATGTGGTGGATGTGTGATAAAGCTAAACAGTTCTGGATGAAGATTCAAAATATGATGCACAAGATTTTGAAGTCTCAAGTACCTAGAAAACCTGAACTATATTTTTTAGGAATGTGGAGAGAACATATGATAGTGGACAACAAACAATATAAATTGGTCCAACCTATGCAATTAGCAGAAAGATTAGTATATGCAAAGTACTGGGAAAGAAACAGATTTACTAACAGTGGATGAATGGTTAAGTAGACTGATGGGAATTGTTAAAACTGACAATCTTACATACAGGTTAAAAGGCAGAACACAAAATGAATTTTTATCTGAATGGAAATAGTTGATTGATTTTTTTAAAGAAGAAAGAAGGCCATCTGATAATAATAGGGTTTTAAATTTTAAATTTTAATTTTTAAATTTATATTACTGCATGAGAAGTGTTAAATTTGATTTAAAAGATGTATTTTGTTTGTTGCTTTAGAGGGTTATTTTCTACTTTTCATATGGATGGTTATTATTAATTTTTGATGATTACTACTGTTTTCTTTATTAGTAGTATTATCATTTTTACTTAGGATTAGTATCATTAGTATTATTTTGTTGACTATTATTATAAGATAAATTTATAAGATAAATAAGATAAATTTATATTATTATAAGATTGACTATTATTATAAGATAATAAGTTAATGAAACTAATATAGAATATAGAATAAGTTAATGATGATTTAATTTTAAACAAGTGGATAATTAAGTAAGTAGATAGCTATAGTAACTAATGACTAGTAACATTTAATAATTATGGTATATAAGAATAGATTTAATACTCAGGTGTAATTGTTCAAGTAATATGGACTGTTTGCAATAGAGGCAGGAACCAATCTTTTTAGTTATTTTCAGTTACATTATGTACTGTTAGTATTTGTTTTAGTCATGTGTAGATATACGTACTGTTATCTGTGGGAGTGTTATGGGAATGTTGTAGGAATATTTTTGCTGTTGTTGTTCTTGTTGTTTTGTACGTTTGTGTTTAATAAAATCAAAAGATTCCATCCCCCATGGGGGGAAAAAAAAAGAACAGGAACAAAGAACATCCTTTGGTGTTGCTACCTGATTGGGGTCGGATTGGGAAATGAAACATAGCCACTCTTAGTGTTGGAGAGAACAGGTTGGCTATACCCGGACACCTCGTTCCACATGGATCATCTTTTCAGGTAGAGTGGGTGGAGGAGACTTAGTTGTACAGGATCAGATTTGAGCTTTGCTCCTGGTTACAGCTGCTGTAGATTGGCAGGAGGAGGGTGGTCTCCCTGCCCCCCCCCCATTGGCAGTATGGCATGCTGTGAGATCCACTTTCTAAGGGGAAGAGAGGCCTGTGTGCTCATCATGTTCCTTGCTAGGTTTCCTCTTAAGGGACCTTGAGGGTGCAGATGAAGAAGGTCACGCCCAATTCAGGGGCAGCTTACCTGTCTCACATCTGGAGGCAAGGATGACAAGGGTAACTCTGCATTTATATGAATTTATATGAATTTCAATAATGCTATTTTATGGTTTCCTGGTGGGTAGGCTGAGTTTTGGTGGCTTGATCTGAAAACAGGAGGGTTATCCAGTCCCTGGATCTGTGTCTCATGCTAGACCAACACTACTCAGCTGTCCTTTGTTTAATCCAACCGAAGACATATATGCTGTCTATGTTCATTGCACTGATTTGTGTGTGTGTGTTCACTTGCCTGAGCCAGCACCTTGCTATTGGGGCAGTAACTTGTGTGCCAAATGAATCAATATAAACAGACACTGCTATTCCATTGCTGCCACGAGGTAAAATTGCAAGGAAATGTTAGAGCAGGGATGGAGAAACGTTGATCCTTCAGATGTTTTGCCTCACAATTCCCCATTTCCACCGTACATGGCCTGTGGTATGGGACCCTGGTAGTTTGGAACATCTGGATGGCCACATATGTCTCCAGCCCTGTCCTAGAGATTTGGGGTCCTCTGTGCAAGGACACACACACACACAGAGAATGAGAGAGAGAGAGAGAAAGAGAGAGAAACAGTAACAGTCATAGGATATTATCCAACCACATTGTGTATTGGTCTGATACCTAAAGTTGCCTTAAAATTTAGCTGAGTCAGAAAGTTGAATCTGATTCCTGAACTAGCTCTTGTGGTTGTCAGGAGCTGCTAGGCCATGACTTGGAGCCTCTGTGCTATGTGTTTCTGCTCTGTTGGTGAGCTATCAGTAGTGAAACTGGAAATATTATCCTGGCAGTGAAGTATTCCCAGTCTCTATTGAGTGGACCCAGCTACACAGGGCAGCCACTGGGCTTTCTGTTCAGTTTGGGGCCTTGACTGAGGAACAAGTTGGTTGTGCTTTACTACCTTTCTCAGCTATGAATCCCTCCCCACGTGTTTATCTCCTGATTCATCTTAGACAACTAGTGATAGCTCAGTTTCAGCAGGGTCTACAAGGGAATGATCAGGAAATGTTGATTCTGAGTTATTTCCAGCAAATTGGACACTTTTGTGAGAGTCCTCTACAAAAAATGCAGCATCCAGAAAGACCCATCATAGCTTAAATTGATTGCTTAAAAAATAAAAATCATCAAAATGAGTTTCAGTTGCCCTTCTGTGAATGAAAGTGGCAACACTGGAAAGACTGATAGCTTCATCTACTTTCACGTCAGGCTCCAAGTATGTGAAGATAGGCAGGAACGAGCCAGCATACCTCTTATTTTACTTGCAAATAGGCACAGCTACAATACATTCCCACAGGATTTTCATTACAGGAATGCCTCAAAGGTATACTCCCTTGAGTGATAATAGAATAAATGATGCCACGGAGGACAGCCCATCTGGCCCTCCAAAGAGTCTGGAGATGAAGAACTGATTCCTAATCTTGTTGGGGGAGTCAACAATTCAGCACCTCCAGTCTTGCTCCTGCTTGGTGTACAGAAAGGGGCGGAGGAGACTTTCATCCAAATAAGTAAACTCTAGAAGTTTATCATGACAGCCACAAAGAGAAATTTAGTCATCTGGAGTGTCATAGTTCTCCCCTTTTCCAGCCACTTCCTTCTCAGCTCCCCTGAACTCCGACTGAAGTCATCTCCACAATACAAGAAGGCCCAGTTGTGTTCACTAACTCTTAGATTTTTTTCCAGAATGTGCTACAGAGGATAAGAGTTCTTAAAGCTTTCTTTCCTATCCCCCCACTTTATATTTTGATCTTTCTCACATACACATATGCATAACCTTAGAGATTCAGTATCAGGCACTACCTGAACCCCCATTTCAGCATAGACTATCTGAGAGAGACTCAGGAGGTGCTAGTGTGAGACATCACAGCAAGTGGGAGGCATGTATCACCTCAGGGCACCGACTGGCGGGAAGGCCAGGCGGCAGGCAGCCTGGGAGTAGGAACTCAAAGGCTGAGAGCCAGACGAGACACACCTTGTTGCTGGCAGGAGATCAGCAGTAACTCCAAGCCGGAGGATAACATGGATGGGAAGGAGCAGGTAACATAGGCAGCGTATGTTATATCCCTATGCCAAACTAGCCTCGTGGACAAGAATAAACTCTAACTTTTTTTTTAATTGAAAATGTCAAGCTTTATAATATCTAAAAATTAATAAAAGAAGAAGCTTTTTGGCTTATACCCAGGATGTGAAACCAGTGTCCTCCACCAAATGTTACTGGACCAGCATTACAGTTTTAGTGAGCCAGTGTGGTGTAGTGGTTTGAGTATTAGACTACCACTCTGGCGATCAGAGTTCAAATCCTCATTCAGCCATGGAAACCCACGAGGTAACCTTGGGCAAGCCACATTCTCTCAGCCTCAAAGGAAGGCAAAGTTAACTGCCTCTGAACAAATCTTGACAAGAAAAACCCATCATAGGTTTACCTTAGAATTACCATAAGTCAGAAATGACTTGAAGGCACACAACAATGTTACTGTTCTGGACTATCAGTCCAAGAATCACACACCCCACATGGCCAATGGGGTTGGATTCTGGGACTTTCAGTCCCAAACAGTAACTTTTCCAAGCTCTGTGTGGAACTGTAGCTCTCATCATCCCTCATCTCTGGCTATGTTGGAGCTCAAGTCCAACAAGCTTGAGAGACCACGTGCTGCCCATTCCCATCTTTGGACTAAAAATACATCCTGCCGAGGATCCAGACAGATCATGTCAGGAGCATGAGAAAGGCAACTGTGCTCTCTGTTACTGCTCTTCCCTCCCCAGAACTAGCAGAGGTGGGTTCAGGGGGGCTAATTTAGCTACTGCTAGGCCTATACATCATTCATTTTGCAATACCAAGACTGCCAGTTCCAAGTGAAGTAGTTTTGTTTAAAGAAAAGCTAGGCAGTTGCTGACCCTCTAGGGGTTGCTGGACTGCAACTCCCATCATCTTTAGATGATGGCTATGCTTAAACCTAGGGCTGAAGGAGTTGTGGCCTTTCAACATCTGGAAAACTACATATTGTCTGCCCCTGGTTTAAAGTCAGCATCCTGCTTCCAGGTAATTTTGAATGAAACACTCAAAGTTTCCTCAATGGATGGTAAACTTTTTTCAGAGAGAATTAGATAGAGTGAGACAGAAAAAGAGAGAGAGAGAGAGAGATTGGGAGAGAGAGAGAGAGAGAAAAGTCTTGGCTTTACAGTAGAGGAATGGGCTAGAGAATTTACCACCATCTGGGACTTTTTGTCCTATGCCCACCTCTATTAAATTTAGATCATAATAAATCAAAGTGCTATGCTAGCTTATATGAAGTCCCAGAGAATTACAGCTGGAGAACTATTGGCACATAGGCTACAAGCTTAGATATGATACACTTCAGCTAACATAGCTGCATTCTCTACTGCAATTTTTCCCAGCTTTGTGCCTTCCAGGTGGGCTGTATTTGGTGGTGGTGGGGATTCAATGGAAGTTTTATATTTCTGATTTTTTTTTTGCTATAAAGGGGCAATCTCTTTTATTATAACATGTCCTAATATGATGCAGTGTTTAGAGTGCTGAACTCCTCAAAGCTAAGATATTCAAGTTTAAATCCCACTGAACCATGATACTCACTAGGTGAACTGAGCCAGTCACCCTCTCTTTCTACCTCATCTACCTCATTGGATTGTTGTGAGGATAAAGTGGGGAGGAGGAGATTCATGTATGCCACCTTGAGTTTGTTGGGAATTTCCGAGGGTGTTAGCCCTGTTGGGAAATTCTATGGAAGCTAAAACTGTAAGGATTCAGCCTCCTTTTAGCAGAGCAGCAGAAAAAACATGCCCAAATTTCTGTGTGGCTTTTCTGATCTGAAACTGACTAAGAAGACAAAACAAATGCAGGCAGTTTCAGGTTACAAACTTAGAAAAGTTTACTAATGGCTTCTACATTTACATATGTATTGAGGAACCTACATCCTAACTAGCTAATGAATAGTAGTAGTTCTGTTGTTAATTCACCATCTTCTGATGGAGAAGCAAAACATGATTGGAGAGGAGGAAGAGAAAGCAAAAATGGAGAAGAGAGAGATCTGAGAAGGGGTCTCTTTCTTTTATAAGACTGATGACCCAAGCAACAATCCTGGGTCACATGATCTGATCACCTGAACACCAAAGGCATTTATGATCATGCAATTAAATGACACAAAGGCAAACGGTGGAGCTTTGGCACGCAAAAGAGAAAGGAAACCCAATGCTAGCTATGCCCACTTGCTCTAAGAACAAGATGGAGGAGAGAGACAGAATGCTGGAATTCTTCCAACAGAGTTCACAAGAAAGCCGCATGTGAATATAACTAATAAAATAAATATGGATTTCTCTATTCCAAATACATAGTATGTTGAACTCAAAAACTTATCCTTACCATACCTCTTCTGATTGGCATAGTTTGGTAGTTCCCAGAATCCTCCATGCAGTTAACTAATTGTGTTGTTCATTCATTTTTTTGGGGTAGGTTCTATTTAAGTGTTTGCTCTTGGCACTTTCTGGGGGACCCTACAGTTTCAGAGGATACATTCTTCTGTCTTGCACTAGCTCTTCATCACCTAAGACATTCCATCCCTGAGGGGCCTTCAGGAGTCTTTTGTGTCTTTCTCCAAAGTTCTTCCTTTAAAATTAAAAGAAGTCATTCTACCTGAAATGGGTGTGCCTTTGGAAAAAGTGGAGCTGAGCCAGGCTGGTTGTTTGATGGAGGACTGAGCCTGCCCCATGCTGCAAGGGTGTAACTGTCTCTCTTTTTCTGGTTGCTGGGGTTTGTCCGTTGACTAGGACTTGATTGAAGCTGACAGAGAATAGCTCTTACTTAGCCCACATTTGGAAGGGGGATGGAGGGTGTGTGTGTGGTCACTTTTCCTTCTTTACTCTTTTCCAAACACCTAACTTACTCTCCTATCTGGGTTCTTTTCTTTTCTAGGGTTCAGGACAAGTGCAGGAGTTACTGGGGCCCCTGTGACCTGGCCTGATTTTTCTCCTCACAGACTGGTATTGCAGCTCCCCCTGTCTACTAAAACACCCTGTCACTTCCCTCAGCTCTGCCTTCCCCTTTAAAACACCACCTTCATCTAAAAAGGGTAACACTTTTCAGTAGTTACTTACAACACTTTCATAGTTCTAAAGTAGCGTGGTTTTGCTTGGTTATAACTACTGTATATCATGCAAGTGAGTAAGATTTATAAAAGTATACTACAATCTTTATTAAAATAACAAACAGAACAAAGAATTAGTCTTTGTACATATGTCAAAGCTCAAACAGTTCTTCAGAATATGTTTAGAAAGTTTCCTTATATCTTTGCATCAGCATTAAAGCACAGGTCTCCCAAACAACCCTTTAGCTACCCTTATACTCAAAGGCTCAGTTCCCATATCTGGGTCACACTTTCTGACCAGACTCAAAAATGGATTGTAGTACTCTATTGACCAGCTGTTGGAATGTTGATGGGGCATTCTTCAATCCAAAATGTAATACCATGAACTCAAACAACCCCATATGGGTGATAAAGACAGTTATGGCCTAACCATTAGAGCTCATTGAAACTTGCCAGTACCCTTTAGTTAAATCAAGATTGGTGATGAAATTGGTTTTTCTCATTCTTTCAATTAGGTCAACCAACCTCAGCATGGGATATGATCAGCTTGGGTTATGCTATTCAATTTCCTATAATCCACAAAAAACCTAATTGTGTGGTCAGGCTTTTCCACTAACTCTATCAATGATACCCATGGGCTTTCAGATGGGACTATAATACCCAGCTTCAGCATTTCATCAGTCTCTCTTGCAACACTCCCAGCATATTTCCTGGTCATTCAATATATGGTGAATGTGCAATAGGTACAGAATCTCCAGTTCTAATACAATGCTGTACACCTTTAACCATTCCCAGGAGACTAGAGAATACATCTCTCTACTTGGTTAACAAGGCATACACACCCTCTTTCTGTTCCTCAGAAAGAGATTCATCCAGGTTAATTTCCTGTATGGTTCATCCAGGAAATCTCCCTTCTCCCAACAAGATACATAGGGGTTTTTTTTCCTCTCCACCCTCAGATATGGCATAACATATCAGATTTTCTCTTCTCTGGTATGGTTTTAGCATATTTATGGGTACCACTTTACTAGCAAGGTCTCCTCCCAGACCTATCATATAATTTACATCATTTAAATCCTGTAAGATTTTAACGGGTCCCTTCCATGTAAACTGTAACTTGTTCTCCCCACCACTGGATTTTCCAAGATCTCCAATATTTCAATATTGGATCTTTTGTATCCCATCGCTGCCAACAATTTATATGACCAGGCCTGCTTTTGCTTTTCAGAGTGGTATGGCAGCTCTCCCAGTCTGCTAAAGCACCCTGTCACTTCCCTCAGCTCTGTCTTCCTGTTTAAAACAACACCTTCATCTACAAAGGGTAATGCTTTTCAACAGTTATTTAGAACCCTTTTATAGTTCTAAGGTAGTGTGGTTCTGTTTGGTTATAACTACTGTATATCATTCAGTTGATTCAAAATTTATAACAATATACTATAATCTTTATTAAAATAACAAAAAAACAACAACAAAGAATTGGTTTTCATATATATATATATATATATGTCAAAACTCAAACAGTTCTTCAGAATGCATTTAGACAGTTTCCTTATATCTTTACATCAGCATAAAAGCATAGGTCTCTCTAATAACCCTTTGGCTACCCTGACACCTAAAGTCTGAGTTCCCATATCTAGGTCACTCTTTCTGACTAGACTCAAAAATGGATTGATTTCTCTTCTGCCTTTCTCTCTAGGCTTCCTTGAGAAATAGACCCTCCCACTCAACCCCCCTTGTTAACTGAGGCCATTTCCACACTACACTGTTAAAGTGCTGCTATTCCGCTTTCAACATCCTGTGGAATTTTGGAGATTGTAGTTTACTGAGGTCAAAGGGCTCTCTGGGTGAGAATTCTAAAGGCCTCTCCCTAAACTGCAAACCCAGCATTCCATAGAGTGTTGAAAGTGAAATAATAGCACTATAACAGTGTAGTGCGGAAATGACCTGAGAAACTTTAGTTCAGAGTTCTCTCTGCCTGAAAGACTGACTCTTAGCCTTTCCTCCCTGAAGTATGACAAAAGACAATCAGTGTGCCTTTTATATATAAATTCCTCTGTCAAGCTCCAGCCCCTCCTTCACACTAATGGACTGGGTGTCTCTCTAGAGTGGCTATTCTGGTTACCTGGCAACCTGTTGCTGGGCAACTCTGGGGGGCTAGGATAGATACTCCCCTAGACTCTGTCACACCTCCCCCCTTAAAATGCTCATTGCTCCACTGAGGCCCCAATAGGTTTCATTAAAGAACAGTGAGGTCCAAACCGACATGCATTACCAAAACATACTTACCAACCTCTTCCATTCTTGATCCTCCATGAACAACAAGATGAACACTGGATTATTTTGTCACTGGATGAACACTCGATTATTTTGTCACCAACCAAGAAGACCATGTTATACATTCATATTTACATCACTTCCATCTTCAAGTTGTCTAGACAAAGAGTCTGCCACTATATTTTCTTGGCCCCTTATATGTGCAATATCAAAGTGAAAGTCTTGGAGTAAAAGACTCTATCTCTGCAATTTAGCATTACTTCCCTTGGTGTGATTCAATCAGCACAACATGAATGGTCTGCCCTCAATACAAACTTCCTCCCCCACAAATAGGGTTTCAGTTTATTCACAGTCCACACTATCACCAAACACTCCTTTTCCACTGTGGCTAGATATTTTTCCCTCAGCAGCAACTTCTTACTTAAGAACATAACTGAATGAAGCTGCTCGTCCCTTCTTTTTTGGCTCAACACAGCCACAAGGCCCACATTTGAAGCATCTGTGCTTACTGTGAAGAGTTGGTCAAAATCAAGAATTATTAACATAGCAGCCAATCTGATGGTTTCTTTTAACTTATCAAAGCCTTCCTGACAATGAGCAGCTCAATTCACTTTATCAGGGAAACCCTTCCTGGACAACTCTGACAAAAGTGCTGCTACAGAGCTGAAATTTGGTATAAACCTTCTGTAGTACCCCGCAAGTCCAAGAAAGACTCAAATCTCTGTCTTTAGCTGCAGGAGTTGGCCACTGGTCTATTGCATCTAGCTTTGCCCTCTCAGGTTTGACATGTCCACTGTCCCCAATTTAACCAAGATACGTTACCCCTTTCTTGCCTACATGATATTTTGGAGATTTTATCATAAGACCTTAACAAAACCCACACTTGCTCCAAATGATTTAGGTGTTCTTTCCAATTACTACTATATATACCAATATCATTGATATAGGCCACAGAGAAGATGTTTAACCCTTGTAGTACCCTATCGACCAACCACTGGAATGTTGAACGGGCATTCTTCAATCCAAAAGGTAATACTGGAAACTCAAGTAACCCCACATGGGTGACAAAGGAAGTTATGGCCTGGTTATCAGGGCTTATTGGAATCTGCCAGTACCCTTTAGTTAAATCAAGATCGGTGATGAAATTAACTTTTCTCATCCTTTCAGTTAGGTCAACCAACCTGGGCATGGGATACACTTCAGCTTGAGTTACGCTATTCAATTTCCTATAATCCACACTAAACCTAAGTGTGTGGACAGGCTTTTCCACTAACACTACTGATGATACCCAAGGGCTTTCAGATGGGACTATAATATCCAGCTTCAGCATTTCATCAATCTCTCTTGAACTCTCAGCATATTTCCTAGTCATTCAATATAGGATGAGTGTGCAATAGGTACAGAATCTCCTGTTCTAATACAATGCTTTAACCATTCCCGGGAGACTAGAGAATACATCTCTGTACTTGGTTGACAAGGCATACACATCCTCCCTCTGTTCCTCAGAAAGAGAACCATCCAGGTTAATTTCCCATATGGTATACCATGGGGAAATCTCCCTTCTCCCAACAAGGTAAGTAGGGGCTTTTTTTCCTCCCCACCCTCAGATATGGCATAACATATCAGATTTTCTCTTCTCTGGTATGGTTTTAGCATATTCATGGGTACCACTTTACTATCAAGGGCTCCTCCCAGATCTATCATAATTTACATCATTTAAATGCTATAAGATTTTAACAGGTCCATTCCATGTAAACTGCAACTTTCTGGTAGCTCTGTAAATCACTAAGGCCCTTTTCACATGTGAGTGTGTGGGGGAAACGGGCGAAAACGCCCAAAAACGGAGCTTACTGGCAGTCGGGTAAGTCCATCGCAACGCGGAGCAGTGAGAGCTCGCTGCTCCGCAGTCCTTCGGTGTCCCAAATGGCGGCTTCCGGTTGGTGGAGGCTCCCCACCAACCGAAGAAGCTCACCAGCCGGAAGCCCGCCCCCTGCAGATCTGCAGGCACGCACTTGTGCACACCTGCAAATCCACTTTGGAGCCGGGCGATGGAGCAGCACGGGGCTGCTCGCTCCGTGCTTTTTAAAAACCTCGAAAAAAAAGTTTTTAAAAAACATGCAGCGTGGCTAGTTCCGGCCGCTCCTGAGTGGATTCTGGTGTGGAACTACAAAAAGTAGTCCACGCCAGTCCACTCTACGGTGCAGAAGACCTCCATCAGAGGTCGCTCTGCACCATTTCAGAAGCCCGGTGTGGAAATGGCCATAGATAACAAAAAAAGAATTTCCCAATGAAACCAGAATTCTACTTGCTTAATATGGTTAGGACAATAGAAGAATATGTTAGTAAGCAAAATAATAAAATGTTGTTATATATGATTACCAAAGCAAGAATTCTATACACTAAAAACTGGAAAAAGGAAGAGATCCCCGAAATAGATGAATGGATAATGGAGCCATATGACGTCATGGAAATGGACAAGCTAACAATGTTCTTAATGGACAAAACTAATTATAACCTTATAAATCAATGGAGAGAGCTAATTGTTTATTTAGAGGAGAAATGGGGGGAAGTTTCTGTTCTAGCTTTCAAAGGTTGAATAATCTAGGTTATGACTAAGGTTATATCTACTATATAAAAGTCAATGTTTGTCTGTGAGTTTGTCTGTCTGTCTGCGTCAGACAGGCAAAGACCTGATATGATTGGCTGTGTGAGGTGAGAAGACCTCATATGGTTGGCTGGCTGTGAAGATTCTATGGAATCCTGGGGTTGGCAGTTTAGGGAGGGGCCTTTAGAATTCTCAGCCAAGAGCTCTTGGACCTCAGGCCGGTTGCTGTGGAGATGAGGCCTTCCATCAATAAGGATGCCAGAAAACACTTGGGAGGCATATGTGAGAAAAATTAAAGTGACGTACACAACATAGTTACAAAGTCTTCTCGCCTTACACAGTAGATTGGATGGGTTCTATATGTGAGGAATCTTAAAGCTGAAATTCAAAACAAAAAATGTTTCCAGAAAAATGTAAAGCCATTGCACAAATTCAACAGAAAGCAAAAAAATCAAAAGCCAGTACATTAACATTGCCAGACAACACAGATTGGTTTGGGGACTATGGGGAAAGGTTACAGGTACTGGAATAGGCCGGTTGCTATGGAGATGAGGCCTAGCAGCAAGGAAGGGGACAGTGTATTCCCTCAGGAACCCAAATTGTGTATGTAAATAACTGAATACAATATGGATTAGGGAATATGGGCAGAAGTTACAGGTACTGGACAACACAGTTTGGGTAATTAGAGACACAGGATATCAAATCTGTGTATTTCAACCACATTGAACTCCTAAACTAAGGTAAGGTAATTCCTAATGTATTTCTAACAATTGTTACCTATGAGAAAATAAAATTCCAGACAACGCAGGGTAAATACACTAGTTTTATAATATATTCTATAATATCTAGTAGTTTATGTGTGGATCTGGGTGATTGAAGTTAAAAATTTATAGGGCTATGGATTACATACACATATTCATTTCTCTCTCTCTCTCTTTTTTTTTTGCTGGTTTAATTATTGTATATAATATATTTGTAAATTCTGATCTACTATAACACACACACATGTGTGTGTGTGTGTGTGTGTGTGTATTATAGTAGATCAGAATTTACAAATATATTATATACAATAATTAAACCAGCAAAAAAAAGAGAGAGAGAGAGAGAAATGAATATGTGTATGTAATCCATAGCCCTATAAATTTTTAACTTCAATCAACCAGATCCACACACATATATATATATAGAAAGAGATTCATCCAGGTTAATTTCCTGTATGGTACACCATGGGGAATCTTCCTTCTCCCAACAAGGTAAGTAAGGACTTTTTTTTCCTCCCCACCCTCAGATATGGCATAACATATCAGATTTTCTCTTCACTGGTATGGTTTTACCACATTCATGGGTACCACTTTACTACCAAGGACTCCTCCCAGATCTATCATATAATTTACATCATTTAAATGCTGTAAGATTTTAACAGGTGCATTCCATGTAAACTGCAACTTGTTTTCTTTGACCGGTTTGAGAATCAGTACTTCATCTCCTGTCTCGTAGACTCTTTCGCTTGCCTTCTGGTTGCACCAAGTCTTTTGCTTTTTCAGGGCTTTTGGCAGGTTTTCACCAGCCAGGCTTAACGCAGACCTGAACGATGTTAACAGGTTCTCAAGGTAGGTGACCATGGCTTCAGGTTGTTGTCCAGCATCCTGTTCCCATCCTTGCCTCACCAGGTCTAATGGTCCTCTGACTGTTTGGCCACAGAGCAGTTCAAAAGGGCTGAATCCAAGGCTTTCCTGTGCTACGTCCTGATAAGCGTATAGGAGGATGTTGTAATCTGACATCACAGTCATTGGGATTGTTTGCCACATGCGCTCATAGCTCAGCTGTTTTTTACTTCATGAAGGTCCTCCCCAGAATATCTCAAAACATGAGTAGGCTCATATCAGAGAATAAAGTCCTTCAGATTATCTGGATCTAAGTTGCGTACGACTTTACAGAATGTGTCAAAGACCTAACTATAATGCTCCTTCCAATGCTCCTTCCCCCCTGCACACACCACAGTGGAAACTAACTTGGAAGGCCCTTGGAATGAAATAGTACTACTACTAGTAGTAGTGGTAGTAATAATAATAATAGTAGTAGTAGTAGTAGTAGTAGTAGTAGTAGTAGTAGTAATGAAATGCTGTGCCAGTTGGTGTACTCTTTCCTTTGTTTTGCCCTGGAATGCACATGGCTGTGTGTATACCTTCATGACTTTTGTTGGCTCTTGCCCATATGTAGGTTCCTTATCATCGGGAGTTTGTATGATACCCACTGAGGCACTGGCAGATGGGAAAAAGTTACTTTTTAGATTACAACTCCTAGAATGCCCTAGCCAAATGACAATATTAGTTGATCAGTTCTAGCAGATGCCATCCAAACGTCTCTAACTTCTCTAAGTTCTGCATGCTGCAAGCTCGTAATAGCCAGCTTCATGTGATAACGTGGTACTTGCTGTACCCCTGCCAATAACACATGTGCTGGTCATGGGTAGCGGCCTTCCTCCACTTGTGCCAGCACATGTGCTTCAGGGTCCTCCTTGGGAAGAGAATTCCTGGGACAATGAGGCCTTGGCAGCTATCCTGGGCTATACACGTGGAACCCAAACAGTAAAGCAGGGGGATATGGTGGATAAAATGCATAGGATGGGCAGTGGGCATGGCTGACCAGCACAACATCTTCACATGTGCTTTCAGTAGTTGTGTGTGTGTGTGTGTGTTGCATGTGGAATTTACTAGCCTTTCAAAAACTGCAGAAGCAATGCTGGCTCAGACAATCCAGCTGAAGTTACTGTGACGTCACCATGAGGAAGAAATGTGAGTGGTCCAGCTGCTGCTGAGGTCACAATCCGGAAGAGCCCAAGGTTCCTAGCCAAACTTCCCTAACCCAATGCCCTCCTGATGTTGGTTAAGGATGACGGGAGCTACAGTCTGGCCCAACAAGCTATGGGAAAAACTAGTTTGAACTACAGTGTTCCTCAGCATATTGTACATTGAGAAATAAAGAAGCAGAGGTAAGTTTTTTTCTTCACACACCTAGGTAAAAGACAAGCTCATGCATTGATATTCATTACAGTGATGCTGAGTGATGAGCCACTTGCTTAAAATATCCACAACAATCCAGACTCCACAGACAGAGCATAGGATTTGGCTAATACCTTTTACATGAAGCAGCTCACAAGTCAGACAGTGATTACTTACACACAACGCATGTACATGTATGAATCAGAGTAGTATGAAACACCATTACACCAGAGTGATGACAAAGGCCAGGGAAGTCCATGTCTGTATTTGTGTAGTCCTTCAGTTGGAAATGTCTGGGTCATGGGGTTACCCTAGTGGTCAAGAAGTAAGGAAGGTTCATTGTAAAACTACTATTATTATCTTTATTGATTTCACATTCTACCAAGTGCTACAATCTGGACTTTTGGACCATGAGTGATTGAACTCTATCCAAGTAACTAGGAATCAGTAAGTTATTGTCAGATAATGTGGCACATTCCAAACAATGTCACTTTTTGTAACTGTACTATGGTGATCCTATGTTTGGAAATTTCATTCAGACATTTTGGTACAGTTCATTTGGAATTACTCTCAGAGCACCTAGCACCACTAACAGTACAGCTGTTTTTCCTTTTCCCAGATGTGCTCAAGCTCAGTTTATGGCTCTCAATATTTAATAACCTTTTTCCTCTCCTTGTCTTCAATCCTGCTGTCTCATACAGGGATGATGTTGATGATGATAGTGGTAGTGAAGGTGGTGGTGATGATGATGATATTGAAATTGGTCTGCCAGGTTAGAGCCACTCATTCCTATCTGATCTGGCTTTGGCACCATTAAGTTCACAATGTCATATTTGCAGTACACAATGAAGTGAGAGATGATACAGATTCAAGATCATTACGATTTGACTTCAAATAGTGCTTTCCAAAAGGGTCTCAAAGAAAGCACCATAAGAAATTGATTGCTAAGGATCTATCATACATATCGGGTTTGTCTTACTACATTATGCATGGCCAATGTAACTTCTCAGGTTAGACAACAACAAAAATTGTTTTCCAAAATCTTTTGCACTGTGGCTCAGTTATACAGCCTTTTACTGATTTCTTTAATATACTTTTTGTTGACCTTCTCCAGCCAACAATTCCCAAGATAGTGTATTAACGTATTGTCAGTCTCCTGGGTTAGAGAAACTAATGTTTTCCCAGTATGACAGCAGTGCTACATTGATGATAGTAATTTCAGTGGCAACCAAAACTATATTATTTTTATGGCTTTTGGTCTTTAAAACTAGTTTTAAAACTGGTTTTTAAAATTGTTTTTAATATGTTTTAAAGAATGTTGGCTTTTATAATTTTTTAAAATGTTTTTAAATTTCTTTTTCTTTGGACATCATTTTGGGAACTCTAAAAAAGGGGGGGGGCAAATCAAACCAAACCAAAACAGAATAGAATTGCAAATGAATGAATGAATGAATGTAACAGCTGGAGCAGACAAAACAACCACTACCCACCAACTTACCAAACCCACAAACATACCAGACCCTCATCTGTTCTCCTGAAAGTGCCCTTTTCATCCTCTGGATGTTTTCACTGACAAGTCTCTCAAACCCTTACTATTGGCAGCTGAGCTGAATGGACCTGTTTACATTGTAGGCCAAAACATCTGGAGGGCCAAGGATTCTTCACTCCTGACCTAAAGCGATGGTGTTCTCCTTCCTCTGTATTAGTTGCAAGGGCTCAATGGGAAAGAAATTTCATAATCTTAAAGTTACCATGAAAAGATCTGCTTCCTTGTTGAAGACATCCAAATGTAAACAACTGCTGATCTGGAGCAAGTCTTCTGTGGCAGACCTGAACTGCTGGGGAGTTCATTGGAGAGAACATGCTCCCTGGCATGTGAAGGACGAGATCATTGGTGGCTGTCAAAACAGCACCTTGAAGTGAGTGTTTAAGGCAGCAATCAATAGTAAAAACCAAATGAAAGCACTAGGGAAAAAAAGAGATAAAACCACAATGTAAAATGCATCAATAAAAAGAAAACAAGTCCCTTTACCTGACAGAAACCTACTACCCAGCAACAGTTCAGCTTTGATGCCAAAAGTCTGGTTCAGTTTTTAAAAATGGCTTTTGTCTCCTCTGTTTTGTTTTAGTGTTCCAGACAGACAGAGTAGTTACCTGGGATGATATGGAGATCCTTCTCCCCTCTCCCTGACAGTTCTGAAAGCTGCCCGCAGCAGAAAGGCAGAAGTATACTTGCATCTGATTCTCTGTAAGAATCAACACTTCCAATTGGAGCCCATGATCTCCCAGATCTCAATGCACACACACACACACAGAGAGAGAGAGAGAGAGAGAGAGAGAGAGAGAGAGAGAGAGAGGTTTACTCATGTTTCCTTATTGTGGGAAACAGGACAGCTTGTGTGACATGTCTTTAAATCCTTACATGCAAACACATTGGGGGGAGTATGGTCTGTTGGCTGCCTGAAGCACCCAGAGTAATCTGTTTGCCCCACAGGGCCTCTAGTGCACCCCAGTACATTTATATTTATTGGGGGGTACAATTTTTTTTCAAAGTCCTCTGGGGATATGGTGCCATATTGCCTTCCTTCCACCACCATTTTAGGCCCAGGACAGTTCTTTTTGCCAAGAGGAAGTCATCCCCAAATTGATCTTTTCCTCACTTCCTATTGGGAAAAAAAAGAGCATCTGCTGAGTCCCAAATGGCCCAGGGGAAAGGGAGAAACACAGTGATATTGACTTCCAATCCTTTAGGGGGATTTTTTGGGAAACTTTTTGTTTTGAGGAATGAGGCAGCGGAGTGGGAATGTAGCCCTGGATGACTAATGCAGCCCAATACCTGATTCTGCATGTATGAAGGGACCATTCCTTCTTTAGGATATGCTGGCAGCTGGTTCAAGTGAATTTCGTCAGTCAAATGTACTTGTTATTCCCAACTAGAGAAAAGCCATTAAATCAAGAGAATTTACTAATGCTCTGGTCATTACTTAAATGGGAAACCACCAATGAATATCAGGTTCTGTAAGCTATATTTCTGAGGAAGGAACTGGCAAATCTACCTCTGAATATTCCTTGCCTAAGAAGCCCCCATGCAACTCATGGGGTTCACCATAAGTAAACAGGAGACTTGAAGACACATAGACATGTACAATATGATGACACACCATTCAACAACTGATTCATTCTAGTTGGGACTGACCAATAGGATTCCAGTGTTGGTGATTTTTATTTGAATGTCATAGTCTGTGCAGCTGTGACTGATGCCTGATGACATCCCTAATGATGTCACCAGGAGATGGATTTTGTAACTTGGTATGACATCGCCAGGGCCTGCCCTCTGTGACATCATAGGGGATCATCTCTCAGTCTCAGGTTTTGGGTCTGACCCTGAAGTAGACATAGTAACCCTAGTTAATTCGTAAAGTTAAGAGTGTTAGCCCAATATGCTTTACGCTGTCACTGAGGACTCTGTGAAGCAGGAGGGATCCTCAGGTAGCCACCCGCATAGGATATGGCACACAACACTTTCACACACTTCTTTTAGCCTTGCTGGTGTTGTTGATGCCTAGCAGGGGGTTGGAATGCACCCCAGAGATGTCTACAGATATGCTGAGGATTCTATGGCACACTCTACTTTCATATGTAAATAAGACATGAACAAACAGGACATGTAGAAATGTTAAAAGGGAAAAGCAAAGACAGAGTGAACGTCCAAGAAAGCCCATCTTGATCAAAAGTGTATTTTGCCTTTCAGCGGAGGTGGGCAGCTTGTGGCCCTACAGATGGTAACTGTAACTCCTATTGACCCTAGCTAGCATAGCTAGTGGAGAGAGCAAAGTTTGGAAGTGTTTTTTATTAGCTGTGCTGGCAAGGGGACTGAGGTTCGAAAAAGTAGTTATATCTAATTTGGGAAAAGTTGGAGACTTGCACTGCAACAACATGGGGGAGGGCATTAAATTGTCCACTCATGGCTTTTGATCTTTCTTGCTAGTAGCAAGATTTTAGTGGCAAAATATGTACAATAATAACAGTTTGGATTTTTTTTTAAATTGACCTAGTTCTAGGTTGTGATCTAGCAAAAAGCTATGTATCTTTTTAAATACTATTATTACATATTCTGTATATGCACTAATTGTGATAGTATCGTTATAATTAAAAGGCTTAAGAGTGAAATTTTGTTCATTACCTAGGGACTGGCATTCTTACCTTGCGGAACAGGTAGACCATTGAGAATAACACCATCTGCCAGCTTGACACATCATCTTCCCATACCTCATATCCTGAGATGTGAGAATTCATTTCAATCATAAGCCCCCACACAATGTAGCTTTTGGACACAAAGCTAGTCCTGTTCTAGTGTTTACCAGCATGCATTCTCAGAAAGTGTGGCAGGAGGATGTGTCCTGCCCCCATTATTCTAATTTTTGCTAGCTGCTGCCTTCACTTTTCAAATATTGAGTGTGGTTGGCTGAATTTTTTGTGCTTTTGGCTGAATATTATCAGATCTCTGTTGGTTTATTACATGATAGAACTCTGGACATGTGAACAGTTCTAAGCTTCTTCAACCAAATACATGGAAATGCTTGAGCAGAATTCCCTTACCCTAGCAGATGAAGATTTGGGATTGCAACTGATGAGGATGAGAACATGAAGTGTGGGGCTACCACATTTGGCTTTTGTTCCTCCCTTCATGTGTTCCCAGTGAATGTCTGTGCAGGGCTATTGTGCAAGAGTGAGCAGAAACATAAATACCTCATGGTTCTTACTTCTATGGAGATATCATATATTACCACATATTTTAGGAACATAAACATCTAGTCTTCAGATATTGGTAATTCCTTCTTACCATTTAGCATAACACTATAAATGATCAAGCTACTCTGGATTGAGATGGTAGTGTAGTTTCTCTCCCTCCCTCCCTCTCTCTCTCTCTCTCTCTGTATCTCTCAATTTCTCTTGAACAAAATGTTCACATCTCCTCCCCATCATAGAGATTTTTAAAAATTTATTTTACTTCAGATGATGGTTAACCACAATAATTTCCCTGACTGGATGTAGCTTCCATTTGTGAATATCTACATACATGAACAGCGGAAGTTGCTAGTATCCCAAAGGCTAAAGGAAAACACACTGAAATACAAAGCTATAGCATATAAAATTAGCTTTTTCCAGAGGAATAATGGTGCAACCACATGTTAACAATTAACAGTTAGAGCTCATTTCCTCATTTTCCCATGAACAGTACATTAGTACTATAGAAGCCAATGTAGTACAATGATTAGAGCAGGGGTGGGCAACTGGAGTTCTCCAGATGTTATAGGCCTACAGTTCCCATCTTCCATTGTCAGCATAGACAATTGTCAGGAATGCTGGGGGCTGTAATTCATCAGCCTCTCAAGGGCTAAAATTTCCTGCTTCTAGGTTAGAATGTTAGACTAGGACTTGCTGGACCCAAGCTGTAATCCCACTAAGACAGGACATTCATTGTGTGACTGAGGAATAGGTATGTAAAGAATATTCACAAATGTCCTTGACCTTGGTGAGAAAGAGCATCTCACTACACTGAGACACCTAGCTGGCAAATTGTCAACTGCTGTGAAATTTTTCATCTTTCGTGAGACTGAAAAAAACAGCTCTTTTCTATGCCACCACTACCAGCAGCAGCAGCAATAATATTGCATTTTGTACAAAACGGAATGCTTTTAATCCAAAGTGTCATATTTTGTGTAAAAACATAAAAACACAATTTGTTTGCAGGAAAAAAATTCTTCAGAATCTTTTTGCAAAATTCAATCCTGGCCATTAAAAAAAAACTTTTATAATCACATTCAGTGGATAGAAACCTTTAGAAATCTTTCCTTCTCATGTGTATAAACACAATAAGCAAAGGTCTACATCCCTACGTTGAGCTAGTTATACGTCATAGACTGATCAACTTGGCAGGGTTTTTATGAACTATCCCTATTATGATTCAAAGTATTTTGGGGGAAGCTTGGTTTTAAATAAGCAATTAATACGCATTAGCTTTACAAACAAACAAACATAGCTAAGATAAGAAAAAGTGGTTTCCTCTTTGGATTCTCCTTCTGAGGGAAGGCTATCATGATGTGTGCCCTCAAATTTACCACTATATTACCACCAGACATAGAATTACAGTGGGCCCTCCACATTTGTGGGTTTGACTTTCACAGATTTTATTATTTGCTAGTTGGTCCTCCTGATCTTCCACTGGCTGCTGTCTGGATAGATAAGGACAGCTCAGCCAAATTTCTCAGCACCATAAACCCTCTCCTGGTGCCACCACACACTCCCAAGGAAGGAAGCAGATGAGAGAAAGGAAGGCCATTTCCACACTGCACTGTTGTAGTGCTATTATTCCACTTTCAACATCCTATGGAATCCTGGGGTTTGCAGTTTAGGGAGGGGCATTTAGAATTCTCAGCCAGGGAGTTATTTGGTGTCAATAAAACTACAAACCCCAGAATTCCACAGGATGTTAAAAGTGGAATAACAGCACTATAACAGTTTAGTGTGGAAATGGCCAAAGTATAGGGTCACCGTTCTGGCCCACCTCCTTTCTCTGAGCTAGTTTAGACTCTGGGTCCCCACTCTCCCCACCATGCCTCGGCCCCCTTCCCACAGACAGACAGACACACACACATTTTGATATTTGTGGCTTTTTCACTTTTGTGAGAGTCCTTCACCCCTAACCCTCTTGAATGTGGACAGCCAACTGTACTGTTCTGAGGGTGACAACTAGATCAGCAGTTGCAGATATAACAGTGAATTCCTTTCTAGCTAAGCCAGTTGTCATCCATGGGCGTTTACAGGCAGTGCAGAGTGTAACAGCAAGCCAGTCCCCAGGATTTGAAGGCACAGAACAGTCCAAAGACCTAAAGAAGAAAGCTACAGTGTAAACGTACGTGGAGCATGAGCCCTAAGAGAAATGTTTTGTATATGTTTTGTCATAATCTCTTAATATCAAATAAAAAAAACTCACGGTTAACTTGTTTTTTCATGTTCATTGCAAATTTCTCTCCAGTTCCTTGGGTTCCAACACCTTGTGTGTGTTTTAGTTTTTTCTAGCAAAGGAGTTAACCCACTTAGTATTTACGTTTAGGATATCAAATTATTAATCACCTCATCCGATATACAAATTAGCAATGTAAAATCAATGTCATTTTAATTTTCCCGTTTGATTTGGAATGGAATTCCCTTTCTCTTTCATAGTATTTACATTCTGTAAGCACTTTCACAATGTGAACTCACTCCAATTTCTAGTCCCAACCAGAGTAGACCTATTGAATTAAGGGGATTTACCTAAATGGCAGTTTATCATTCAGCAGTTGATTCAAATGATCTGATCTAGCTGGGACAAAGGATCTGTTCTAGTTGAGACTAGCAGTTGGATTCAGGCCGGTATTTTAAATATTTCATTATATCTGTCATGAGTAGTTGTTACTAATGAGAGGAAACAGAGATACAACTGAAAAGTAATGTTGTTTGGTCCTCCTGCACACTGCAAATATTGATTTGCATTAGGGCCGTTTCCGTCCTACATTGTTATAGTGCTGTTATTCCACTTTCAACATCTTGTGGAATTCTGGGGATTGTAGTTTACTGAAGCCAAAGAGCTCTCTGGCTGATGATTCTAAATGCTGCCCCCCCTCAACTGCAAACCCCAGGATTCCATAGGATGTTGAAAGTGGAATAATGGCACTATAACAGTGTAGTGCGGAAATGGCCTAGGTTTCTTGCATTTTAAATTTTAAGGCCTTTTAAATGTTATTTTATCATTTTCTTGTTTTTTTTAATCTGTTTCATTATTTGAGCTAGTTTTTCTAAATTCATAAATGCCCACATTTTATTTCAGCCTGTGTGGTTTATTGTTTTATTGATTTTATTACATTCATATCTGTCTTTGCAGACTGCAACTTTGGTACAATTTCTGTTTTTAATACAGGAAAGTAAATCAAATAAGAAAGGAAGATCTGTAATTCAATGTTCTGCTCAGCACTGGGAGTGATACTCTAGTGACTGAATTTAGTGACCTACATGTTATACTTTGCTGGGGACTCTTTAAAAAAAAAAATCATAAGGTGTGATTCACAAGACACTCATGGCAAGTCTTTATTACAAGTTTCATTAGCCTGGATTAGAAATTAGCTTTTAACTTAAAGCAATATGAGTTCTCTGCTATGAAGCTAAACATCTGTGTGAAGTCTCAATCAAGTGAAATCGGCTTTTGATTTTGTATACTAGCACTACCAATCAAATTATCCTTTTAGGAGAATAAAAGTATTGCATAGGTGTTGATCAGTGACATGTCACACTGTGATCTTACAGTCAACTAAAATGCATGTTAAAATTTCTGCATTTTGCTTGTTGCCCCACAAGCTGAATGCAAGTCAGAAAAAAAAAGTTATGCTATAGTTGTGCACTTTTTGGACAGGTTCAAAACGATATTGCTCATTTGCAAGTTAGAGATGGCACTGAATTTCATAATTTCTTAAGCCCTTTCCACACTATACTGTTATAGTGCTATTATTCCACTTTCAACGTCCTGTGGCATTCTGGAGTTCATCGTTTACTGAGGCCAAAGAGCTCTTCAGCTGAGAATTCTGAATGCCCCTCTCTAAGCTGCAAACGCCAGGATTCCACAGGAGGCTGAAAGTGGAATAATAGCACTATAACAGTGTAGTGTGGAAATGGCCTTAGTTTAGGCATACAGATTTTGGCAATGCCTGAGTTCTCAGAATGGGATTTTAACAACATGGAAGAACTCCTTCCTTTCTTACCCTCCCCATTCACTTTCCTAGCCCTTATTTCAGAGGCACTGTGGTGGCAGTGGTGGCAACACATGGGGTTTTACATACAAATACACATCTAAAACATAGTGTGAAAATACAGTGGAACAGAGTGACACAATTCTTCATAATTAGAAATGGGTTGCTGTTCATTTATTGGAACACTAATAGACACGAAGATATTGCAAGGAATGAGGATGAGGACAGAGCACAAAACCATCCATTCCATAATTTTAAAGTCAGAGAGAACTCAGTGTAGGAAACAGGGATGGAAAGAATATTCATTACAAGATAATTTTCCTGCTGAGACAGGTTTCTCAATGTTCAAGAAATGCTGTCAGGCAGAATAGTGGCAGATGCAAGGTTCTTTGCACTCATTGAAGTCTCTCACAGTCTTTGCACAAAAAATGTGCATGATTTTAATGTAGAGATAACATATTTATCCATGTAAATACAATGGGCCCTCAAGATCCTCTAGGGGTCAGTCCCAGAACCCCTCCCCCCATAGATTCTAAAATTCATGGATGCTCAAGTCTCATTGTGGGCCATGGTGTAGTAAAATGGCATGCCTTATTTAAAATGGCAAAATCAAAGTTTGCTTTTTGAATTTTTTTTCTTTAAATATTCCCAAGCTGTGGCTGATTGAATCCAGAGATACAAAATCCATGGACATGGAGGGTTGACTGTATGTTTCCTATGTAGTCAACAGTGTATTTTCATACCTTTCAACTGTGCAGGCAATAGTGCCTTTTTCATACATTCCAGTTGTCCTGATTTTTCAGTCCTGATTAATCCCCTGCTGTCCCACTTTTGCAGCTGCTTCTGAAGTGTCCTAGTTTCTCTCTCCTCCAGTTTTCCACCTTTGTCCTCAGCTTACTTCAGTTACTGTAAATTGAGGCCGTTTCTGCATTATGCCGTTAAAGTGCTGTTATTCCACTCTCAACATCCTGTGGAATCGTGGGGATTGTAGTTTAGGGAGGGGCATTTAGAATTCTCAGCCAGAGAGCTCTTTGGCCTCAGAAAACTATAAACCCCAGAATTCCACAGGATGTTGAAAGTGGAATAAAAGCATCATAAAAGTGTAGTGCAGAAATGGCCTGAGTTCAAAGACCAAAAGTAGTTTGCACTCAACTCAGCAGATGGGAGAGGGTACAGGGGAACAGGGGAAGAGAGGGTGGGAGCTTCCTCTTCCCAGTAGGCAAGGCAAAAGCAAATTAGTGCAGCTTCTCGTAGCCTGTGTATTCTTTCTCATTAATTAAGTCCTGACCACTCTTCAGTGTTGCTTGGCCATATGCGGCTTGGTTTTCACTTGCGAAACATTTTAGATAGAATTATTCTTTCCTGCTTGCAAAGACGAGGAACATAAAGATTTGCATTAAAGAAGCCTGAGGAAAAGAGAGGTGAATGAGTGTAATTCATGACTTTTAAGATTTAGGCCCTTTTGGTAGTCCCAAATCAAGTAGACTAATTGAATCAATGGGGTTTCCCTAAGTATCGATTCATCATTTAATACTTGACTATAGGTGTGCACTAGTTGGGACTATCAATAGGATTCAGGCCTGAATTTCCAGCTGTTCCAACTGCATACCACGACTGAAAGAGAGAAAACTCAGTACTCTAGTGCTTTGCTAAGCTGTACCTGGATTATATACTCCTCCAGCTCACTACTGTACAGCTAGGCAACCCTCAACTTGGAATTTGGCATAACAAACTACACAGCGCAAACTTAATACATTAAATCATTACACAACTGTTTTACAGCCTCCAATCTTTCATAACAGACGAGACAGTGGGCTAGATCCTTATCAGAAAATGGGCACAGCTCCATCTTCAATGGGCACAGCTCCATCTTCAATGGAAACATGCCCATTCCATCAGGTAGATGCCAAGCCAAACTTCATTTGCACAGAGAAGCAGAAACTGAAGTGTTAGTGCCATCTCCTTCTTAGCCTTAAGGAAAGATGTTGAATAGAGTGCCGCATTTGAGATTCACAGAGCTCCTCCTTGCTCTGGTATAGCAGCAGAGCAGAAGGAGCCTGGGCTGCTTAGTCAGCAGATCTGTTCACAGGTCAAACACTTCCTCACTCTGCCTCTTCAGCTGGCAAAATGATTGGTTTGCCCAGTGTGCACAGAGTTTGTACCAAGTTCTAAAAACTTCAGATATTTAGGCTATGCCTTGTTTCTGTCATATAATTCTTTCTCTCTCTCTTTCTCCCCCTCTTAAATTTAAAATGAAATAGTTTCACTGAGGAGTGCCATTTTAGAACTTGATTATTACTCATAATAGGATTTTAAATGAGTGTTTTTTTTAATACTCTCTCTCTCTCTCTCTCTCCCTCTGCAAGTGCTAAAGATTCACTAAAGTCCAGACATCTATTTCTGGTTCAAATTAAGAAAAAAAAATTCTCCCCTAGCTGGAAGGCTCTCAGTGTCACTTTTCATGCAATTCTATCTTAAATAAGACAAGAATATTATCAATGGATCTAAATAACCGAAAGACGACAGATCTTGTCTGATCTTGGAAGCAGTGCTGGATCAGCCCTGGTCAGTACTTGCCTGGGAGACCACCAAAGAATACCAGGCGCTGTAGGCTACATTTCAGAGGAAGGAACTGGCAAAATCACCTCTTGAGTATTCCTTGCCTGAGAAGATCATATGAAATTCATGGGGTTGCCATAAGTCAACAAGCAACTTGAAAGCACACACAGAGAGATATTTTAACAATATGGAACAAACAACAAAAAGGAAAGCATCTTAGAAGTACCGCCATTTCTCCTTTGCTGAATGGGGATCTGAGCTGGTGTGCACGTATAAGTCTGCATCCACATCTTTGTCTATCCATTCCTATCCTATCCACCTATGCCTTCGTCAGATGCATACAGTGGTGACTGTTGGCTTCCATGTCAATGGAAGGGTAAATCTGCTCTGGGTTTCAGTTTGATATTTAAAGGTGCTATTCCAGGTGCTATTGGTCTGGAAATGAGTTTTAGAATATAAAAGATAGCTACTTTAAAATTCAGATTAAAACCAAGAGCAGATTTACCACTCCATTGACAAGAAAGCCAACAGCTGCCATTGGATATTTGCTTCTCATATGATTCAAATTGTGAGAAAAGGACATGTCTTCTTTTTCTCTGTGCTTATCCTCCATCTCCACAGCCTCATTTATGTTGGAGGGATAACCCCAGCAGTCTTCTTTACTGGTGTATCCCCCTCATGGGCTTTAGAACCCTGGTTTTCCATGTTTGTACAGAAGCCATATAGGCTTAAATGGATATTTTTTCCCCTTTCCAATGGATTCACCTTTCTACCTGTTTTACAGCATTACTCATTATAGTAAAGTCCTCAATTTTGCCCACATAATGGCACAACTTACGTGTATTTACTCTGAGGTAAAGACTATAATCATCACACTTCAAAAAAAATCTTTAAGGTTGCCATGTTTATTTCTAAGAAAAATAAGTTGATGAGTTCCTAATCCATATGAAAACCCTAGACTATTTGCCACCCAAATCTGCCCTCCCAGCTGCTCTTTGCCCCCAAAGGTGCCATTTCAAGTAAGGAACATTGGATTGCAATTTCCAAAGAAAAGTGGAAGGGAAGAATGGGGCAGAAGAGACACAAAAGGCCAGAGTGAAAGAGGTGTGATGTCTCATCTCTCTTCCCCTTCCAATGCTTGCAAAATTTATATTTTTAGACAGCAGCTTCTGACCACTGGGGATTCTGGGAGATGTAGTCCAAAATAACTTTTACAACCACTGTTCTACACACTAAAAGTAATAGTACCCAACTAATCTCCCGGAAGAACAAGCTTGTTCTGTGACATATCTGGTCTCTAGCCCTGGTTTGCAAACTCCATTAGCTCTTTTGCTGTTCAGCTTTTGAGTGAGTTTCATGCTTGTTATGAAACTTGAAGCCTGGCAAATTTTTCTTCTTCCAGGTTTCACTGAAAGGGCACTGTGAAATCCTCTGCAGAGCTAATATTAAAAACCACTTACTGCTAACAGAATACTAATGCTTTGCATTTGAATAGCACCTTTGATGTGAAGCTTTCCAACTACTTTGCACGTTAATAATGTCTCACCCCACACCCATGGCAGACAGGCAAGTATCATTCCCATGTTATAGATGGAGACACTTGAAATAAGACAGAGTAATCCTGATGGCTCATAGCACCCGGAGCCCCAGCAGGCAAGGGGCCAAGTGTCCTGTATTCCCAAGCAGCGGCGGCAGCGTAGCTCCTTAGCCTCAGGGTCCCTTTGACATTTACACTTGCATGACCTTCCCTGATGCTTCTTGCCAGCTGAAAGAAATCTGCAGTAGGATTGGTTAGGGATCCCTGAAATATAGGATACAACTAGTGCCAAGAAAAGGTTCCTTTTGGGGACTACGACTCCTAGAACCCCTGGCAGAGATATTCTGGGAGTTGTAGTCCAAAGAGGTGACCTCTTCTATGCTCTGGGCATACCCATGAGCAGTAATACATCTCTGTTGTGTTTCTGCTGTTCCTGAGGCTTTTTGGGCCAACTGAAATAGGACGGGGGAGACCTGTAGCTAAGATCCCTTACAGCAGAATCACACATGGAGGCTGTTATGCTGGAGAAGGAATTTTTTTTTGACACTCTTCCCTTTGTTGTTCCTTGATTGATTTTCTTGCCTATTGAAACTGTTATTTGCTCCATAAACAAAACAGATGAAGTACCACATGAATATCTGTATGTTTGTTTTCTCTGGAGGGCAAATGTGAATTTCCAGGGTGGGTGGTGGTAGGGAGAATTCAATCAGGAAAGTAGTTCAGGTAAAGGGATTAAGATTCCCTCCTTGCTAATTCTTGTGTTGGATTCAATCCCATCCCTCCACCCTCATAACTACTTTGATATTTAAAAAAAAAGAGGCAATCCTGTTTCAGAGATCTCTGTAGTGGTAGCTGTGGTGCTCATGTGAAGGGGGAAATGAATCCACTCCATATTTTGAATAGCTTTGAAAGAGCCATTGAAAGCTCTGGGCCCTTTTAAGGGCAGGATTCAACACCATGGGCAGCTCCTTTAAAGCCTGGATTAAAATCTGGACTGGATTCACTGCTCTACTGAGCCACCAGCTGCCATAAGACCTCTCACAACTAGTCCAGTTTGGCCTAAAGCTTGTAAAAATTGGGGTCTGGATTGTAACTAGCAGTGCAAAAATCCCCAGCCACCATGTCTTCACAGGCCCTGCCCATCCTGGCTGAGGAATTTAGAGTAATCTTTAGGTTTCTATTGGGCAGGGGGGACAACTTCTGCTGGCTTGAGCATTCTGACAGTTTCTTTCCAAAAAAGTAACTTTTTTTAAAGCTGTAGGTATGGAGCAGGAGATACAATACTGGAGCTGCAGAAATATACATTTCTTTAAGATGAGATCACTCTCCTGCTTCTAGAGACACCCTTCTACCCACTCAGGCTATTGCCTTTCTCTGTCTAGACCCCTTGGAAGTATGTTGCTTCTAGGAAGGTTTTGGAAAGCAGTGTACTCTCTGCATTGGAATGACAGCTTGTTAGTTGTCTAAATAGCTTAAAAACTTCAGATCCCATCTGCTCTTGGAAGCTAAGCAGGGTCAGCTCTGGTTAGTACTCGCATGAGAGACCACCAATGAATACCAGGTGCTGCAGGTTATATTCTAGAAGAAGGAATGGGCAAAACCACCTCTGAGTATTCCTTGCCTAAGAACATCCAGTGAAATTCATGAGTTTACAGGTGACTTGAAGGTGCATACACACACGGAGAACAGCTATTAAACAAAAAGGAAAAAAAAAGCTCTGGGATACCGGGGCTCCACGTATGAGCTTCATCCCCTTTTTGTTTGGGAAAAAAACCACCAGAAGTCTCAATTGCTTCATATATAAATTATGTAAGCAGGAAAAAAGACATACTTTTGGAAACCTCATTCTTACAGACATACTCCCACAAATGTTCAAGCCTTTAAGGTTGTGAATGGAATCTCCATCTTCTCTCGCATGTCCAGAACCAAACCCCCCAGAGCTTGGGAAATATATCTTTTTTTGGATTACTGCTTCCCCCCAACAAAAACCCAGCCAGCGTGGCTAAAAGATTATGCAGTTATCCTCCAAAGAAATAATGCCCCCAAGCCCTATAAAGATTAAAGTGAAATGTTCTAACTAAGAGAGCAAAATCATGCAGCTAATAAGCTTTGATTTTCCCACCCACAAGTCTTTCTCCTCTAATGCTTTCCCTTTGTCCTCACAGCTTTCTAGCAAGAACAGGTTTCTCCAAGGACCATTTCTTCAGCAATGACCGGTTTCGGTCTCTTCCTCCATGACCATCATGTGCCATCTTTCACCCTCTATGGCACTAATCGGTTCCTGATTATAAGATGTGTATCTAGATGGATGCTACATAGCTGCAGGGCTTTCAGAACTGTGGTCTGGTTGCAGTTCCAAATCGGCATTCCTGATGTGGTGAAATCTGTGAGCTCTTGATTACCCTTAGCATGAGTGAGAGCCATGATCCTTTTGGATATTATATCCCAAAGCATGGATGATTCTCGCTTCTTGAATCACAACATTAATAGAAGTACAAATTGGCTGTGTATGACATTGATGGTCCAGGACTTTAAGTTTCACTTGTCCAGTTAAGGTAAGTGGAAGTTAGATGTATAAAGCATTGGTTGGTTCAGCACAACCATGAATTCCATGCCTGGTTAGTTTGCTTGGAAGTCCTGTAGGCTGTTGTGCAATTCACGGTCTTTCAGGTAAAAGTGACTTTTCATTCAGACTCCTTTCTCACATTTTCCTGTTAATTTGAGGATGATCTGCCTCTACACACTTATACACGGAGTAGAAAGTACAAGAAACCACACTGATCAGTACAGTTACATTGTACTGACACAATTTTACATCTTTTAGGGCAAATCAGGGCCAAGATCTTATCTGAAGCTGGTGGGACACAAACTTCCTTGGTGACATTTACACAGAGCTCCAGGCTCCAGAGATGGAGAATAATGGTAATCAGTCAGGTTGAGTGGTGTAGGACAGCTTACTGGATACTCCTTTGCACAAAATGAGAAAACATTGTTTCACTTGCATGGAGATGAGAACCATGACTGCCTCCAGAGGTTGTTGGACTGCAACTCCCAATGTTCCTCCCCACTGGGTATAAAAGCTAGGACTGCTGGAACTGTGAAAGGCCACACACTTCCCACCCCTGAGCTAATGTAACTTCTGCTTATCTACTATATAAAAGTCAATGTTTGTCTGTGAGTTTGTCTGTTTGTCTGCGTCAGGCAGGCAAAGACCTCATACGGTTGGCTGAGTGAGGCAAGGAGACCTCATATGATTGGCTGGCTGTGAAGATTCTATGGAATCCTGGGGTTGACAGTTTAGGGAGGGGCCTTTAGAATTCTCAGCCGAGAGCGCTTGCACCTCAGGCTGGTTGCTATGGAGATGAAGCCTATCAGCAAGAAGAAGGGCAGAGTATTTCCTCAGAAACCAAACCCTCTGTATGTTAACAACTCTAAATACAGATTGGATTGGGGAATATGGGGATAAGTTACAGGTGCTGGAATAGGCTGGTTGCTATGAGGGATGAAGCCTAGCAGCAAGGAGGAGGACAGTGCAGTCCCTCAGGAACCCAACATCTGTATGTTAACAATTCTGAATACAGATTGGATTGGGGAATATGGGGATAAGTTATAGGTACTGGAATAGGCCAGTTGCTATGGAGACAAGGCCCAGCTGCAAGGAGGAGGACAGTGTATTTCCTCAGGAACCCAGTCTGTGTATGTAAATAACTCTGAATATAGATTGCATTGGGAAATATGGGGAAAAGTTACAGATAGTAGAGAAGACAGTTTGGTGAGTTCTTAAGAGGAAAATAAAATCCTGGGCAACGCCAGATAAATATGTTAGTTCTGGAATAAAGCAGAATAACTGGAATTCCAGCCAAGGGAATATCAGCAGTGGAGATGATGTTGACTATAAGTGCTTTGACATGGGCACCAGTCTGCATAAGAGAGTAGAAAGATAGGAACTGTTTATTTGTTCCAAAATCCATCTTTGCCACTTCCAAAGAGCTCAAGGTGGCATATATTGGTCTCTCTTTCCATGCTGTATCATTGTCAGAACACTTTGAGTTAGATCAGGTTTAGAGCCATTCATGGGCTCGGGGCTAGACCCTGTACCAACCAAGTCAGTCCCAGTCTAACACCCTATACACTGTAACACCGTGGGAAAAAAATAGGAAAGAGAAACTCTTACCTAGATTGTGAAGTTACAAACGCACAAAGCCTACACCATCATTTTAAATTGTATTTTATTGGTTAGCTACTTGGTATTTTTCTTTAGGATTTCAAACAGGTGTGTGTATATCGTCCCTGAGACCTACATACTTAAAAAAAAATATTCAGGTCTTTCAGAAGACATTATGCATTTCATTATTCTCTCTTGGAACAGTGGTGTGTCATTATGACATCTTGACTTCAGTGCATGTGCACACAAAAGGGATGGCGCAACATCAGGGCACCTTGCAGGTGTAAGTCTTTATAAGACTCACAACAGACATGTGCTTCTCCCCGTAGCAGCAGGGATCTGCAAGTGGTGGCAAATCAAGCTGGCTTGATTTCAAATTTGTTAAAGAAAAAGTCAGCAGATCCCTATAGGACATTAGCAATGCATTACTTGCTGAAACTGATTTCCATACTTTCTAATATTCTGAGGAAAGAGTATGATAGAAGAAGAGGGTTATATTGGGTTGCAGGAAAAAGGCAACAACCAGGGCTTGGAAAGGTTACTGGACTACAATTCCCAGAATGCCACAGTCAATATGTCCAGAGATGCTACTGGTTAGGGGATTCTCCTCACTCCAGAGATGCTGCTGGTTAGGAGACTCTCCTCGCTCCATTGTCTTACCTTTTGCCTCAGTATGCTTGTCTTCTTTCTCTGCACTGCCAAGACACAAGGGAATGGGAGGAGGAGAATGGGAGATGGGGAGGTATGGGCACCTCACGAATAATCAAATTTGCAAGAGCCAAGTCTGCAAATGTGGAGGGGGGACTGTACTGAAAGTAAGCATAGGGTCAAAAATTCTGAAGTTTTTCAAATGGCTGAAGAAAGGCTGAAAAAGAATGGAACACGGAAGGAAGGAGGGAAAGACAGGTGGAGAGAAACTCAGGCCCGAAGAAGCCTAATTCCATCCTGATTTTTCTTGGATCTGACCTAACAGCTGCATCCTAAGCCCTACAAACACTATATGCACCACTGCATGGGACCTGAAGGGGTGAAAAATACCAGGCCCATCCTTCAATGTTCCTTTTCTTGATGTTCCTTTGGTGCTGAATGCTAAACCTGAATAGATACATTTTCAATGTCAGCATGTTCTGCATTTGATTTCACCACTTTGCAATGCCCCCTCTCTCTTTCTTTTTCTCCTCCAGTGTGTGGAGGAAATTGTGCATCCCTCTAGGAATTGTTGAATGGCAACTCACAGCATCCTTCACTATTGACTGTGCTACCTAGGGCTGCTGGGTGCTGGAGACCAGCAAAACCTCAAAACCTCAACCATACAGTTCCTTCCTTTGCTCTAGTACGACCAAGAAACAGAACACGGGATGTGGATTTGCAGGTGGGGGCCCATTCGAGTAGGCAGTGGAAGGAGGCAAGTTCCCCACATCAACAGCGTTTTTGAGTGCTTCTCTTTTAGGGTATTCTAGTAGAAAATAGGACAGGGGTCCCACCTTTTTAGTATTTTCTTATTTAGTCATTCATTTCATTTGTCTTTCTTCCAAAGTGAGATCCAACACAGCTCCCAAAGAGAATCAACTAAAAGAACTTAACAATAAAACTTTAAATGCCATTAGAAATCAACACATGATTTAAAATTGTTTAAAAGACATATAAAAGTTCTTAAAAAAATAAAGCATGCATCCCAATAAGGAGCCTTTCTGCTTACATGTTAATAGCCTGGTTAAACAAAAAGGTCTTTGCGTGCTGACAAAAGGAGAGCAAGAAGGGGGCCAGCCTAGCCACCCAACCTGAAAGGGAATTCCAGAGGGTGGGAGCAGCCACTGAGAAGGTGCTGCCTATGAAAGAGAATATTCCAGCCAGTGCAGTCTGAATGCCCACTAATGGCACCACCTTTCCATATTGGTGGGATTGCATGCTCCTATGAAGCAAGAGACTGTGCTGATGGCAAACAGTGTGGCTGGTATGGTCTCCCATGTCAGACAGGCTTCTGTTGAAGAACCAAACTAAATGTGCCAAACAGCTACTGGGCAGCAGCAGTAGTGCAGGGTGACACTGGCAGAGGATCTCTCAGAGACAATGGCAGCAATGGCAGTGGCACCATAGACAACACTTATTAATACTGAGCAGAAGCAGGTATGGTAAACCCCTTTTATATATCTTTTATCACAAAAACCCTATGATGAGACAATCCAAAAAGAAATAAGGTATACTGTAAGAAGATGAAACTCCCAAGTTGGGTAGCATTCAATGAGCTAGCAGGGTACAACAGAGGGCAACTAATGACACAACTGGACTCAAGCTAAAAGGACGTTCAGCTGTTGATGTGCTCAGAAATTAAAGGAAAGTCTGAAGCTGTACAACACATGGTATAGGACCATGGAATGTGAGAAGCATGAATCAGCTGAAGCTAGATATAGTAAAACAAAAAAGGGAATGTGTAAACATTGCAATACATAGGCTAAGCCAACTAAAGGAGATGGTAATGGGACATTTTGAGTCAGATAATTACACAGTGTTTTACTCAAGAAATGAAAATCTAAGAAATGGGTGGGATTAATAGTGAGGAGAAATGTAGCAAAAGCAGTCACAGGATATCAATATGACCTCAGGAAAAACCCATCAATATAACCACAATCCAAGTTTATGTTTCTGCTATACAGGCAGAAGAAGAAGAAATGGAAAGATTTTATGCTGAAGGCCTGGAGGAAGTTGATCACATACCAAAACAGGACTTTTTGTTAATAGCAGGTGATTGGAATGCATAAGTAGGAAATAGAACATAATGAAACACTGTAGGAAAATTTTGTCTACAATCAAGAAATGAAGCCGGAGAGCGACTCATTGAATTTTGTAGAGCCAACAGTTTGTTCATTGCAAACACATTCTTCAAGATATCCAAGTGATAACCATATTCATGGACATCAGCTGATAACCAATAGAGAAATCAAATAGACTACATCATTGGAAACAGAAGATGGAGAAACTCCATTCTCTATTCAAAAGCAAGACCATGAGCAGATTGTAGAACAAACTATGAATTGTTAATACCAAAAATTAGAGTAGAGCTATATAAGAACACTAAGTCAATCATCGTGCCAAAATATGAACTAAAGAATATCCCCATATAATTTAAAGATAATGTAAAAAAATAAATTTGCACGATTAAATCGAATTGACCAGGAGCCAGAAGAACTCTGAATGGACGCCAGGGACATTGTCAGAGAGGAATGCAAAACCAGAAATAGAATCAGAACCCTGAATGCAATTGTTCAGTGATTTGTGTGCAGAGACAAGGAGAACTACTATAATAGTCAATGAAGAGAAACAGAAGGTGACAACAAAAAGAAAAAACAAGAGGCATTTTTCATAAGTTCTGAAAAATCAAAGGGAGATTTAAACTGAGAATGTGAATGCTCTATAACTAGCAATGGGACACATTACATGACCAAACAGAAATAAAAAGATGATGGAAACAATACACTGAAGAACCATACAAAAGAGATGAAAGGATGAGAGATTCCTTCAAGGAAGAACCATTTGAAAATGAGCCTACAGTTTTAGAAAGTGAACTGTAAGCTGCACTCAGAGCACTTGGGAGAAATAAATTACCATGAATGGATAGTATACCAATAGAGTTCTTTAAAGATACAGAAACAGAATCTACCATAATTCTAACTAAAATCTGTCAACAAATACAGAAAACAAAACAATGGCCCACAGATTGGAAATGCTCAAAATATTTTCCAGTCCTCGAGAAGGGAAACACCAAGGATTGCAGTAACTATAAGCCAATTGCATTCATTTTCCATTCAAGCAAAATGGTGCTCAAAATTATACCACAAAGACTTTTACCATATATAGAGCAAAAAAATGCCAGATTTCTAAGCTTGGTTCAGGAAAGGAAGAGGCACAAGGGATCATATTGTAAACATATATTAGATAATGGAGCACACCAAAGAATTTCAGAAGAAAACTAGCCTGTGCTTTATATATTATAGCAAAGCCTTTGATTGTGTAAATCATGAGAAACTATGGCTTGCTCAAAAAAACTTGGATGTTCCAGAGTATTTTATTGTCCTGATGTCTAACCTGTAGCATCAGGACAGAATATGGAGAAATGAAATGGAGTCCAATTGGCAAGGGAGTCAGGCAAAGCTGCATTTTATCACCCTATCTCTTTAAGTTGTATGCTGGATGTATCATATGTAAAGCAGGATTAGACTTGGAGGAAGAAGGCATGAAAACTGGAGGAAGGAACATAAAAAAACTAAGATATGTAGATAACATCATACTTCTAGCACAAAATAGCAAAGATTTGGAGCAATTTCTGAAGAAAGATAACGGAAGAAAGTTAAAAGGAAAGTTTACAACTGAACATTAAGAAAACAAAAATAATGACCACCACTAACTTACATAATTTTTAGGCGAACAATAAAGACACTGAAATAGTTCAGGATTTTTCATACCTTATTAAAATCACTAGTCAGACATTAATCAGAACGGAGAATGTAGTCAGGAAATCAAAAGAGGATTAGGACATGGAAGGGCAGCTATGAGGGAACTAAAACAGATCCTGAAATCCTGAAATATATAATTGAATACTAAAGTTTGGATTGTCCATGCCATCATATTTCTAATTTCTATGTACGGTTGTGAAAGTTGGACAGTAAAGAAAGCACATAGGAAGAAAATCAACTCCTTTGAAATGTGGTGCTGGAGAAGAGTTCTATGGAGAACTAAAAGAGAAAAATAAATGGGTCCTAGAGCAAATCAAGCCTGAATTCTCCGTAGAAGCCAAGATGGCTAAACTGAGACTAATGTATTTTGGACACATGATGAGAAGACACGACTCACTAGAAAAGACTATAATGTTTAGTATGGTAGAAGGTGGTAAGAAAAGAGGAAGACCTCATTCCAGATGGATGGACCCAATCAAGAAAGCCATGTCCTTGAGTCTGCAAGACCTGAGCAGGGCTATTGATGAGAAGGAGGTATGGAGGTTCATCATTCATTGGGTCAACTTGATGGCAGTTAACAACAAAGCTTGAATGACAAGCTATGTATATTGGCTGAAATGCCCTCTTCTACAAAATGCAGGAACCCTTTCTTCCTTTGCATCTTACCACTCTATTCTTTTTAAATCTCATACTAAATGAAAAACTATTGTCCCATTTGGGGGTAGGGATTGGAAGGAAAGCATGGCACTCAATGGGAAAAGTTAAAAAAAAAAAAAAAGACCAGACCTGCTCAGGGTGCTGCAGCTGCTTTGTAATGCCATTTGCAGAAGTCAATTGATGTTAGACATGAAAACTTCAGGGGGTATCATTGCCAGGGCTGCTTGCAACATACTGGGGCGCTTTCACACTAACCAGTTATAGTGCTGTGATTCCACTTTAAGAGCTATGCCTGCATCCTGGGATCTGCAGTTTAGGAAGGGGTGTTTAAAACCCTCATGCTTAGAGAACCCCCGTTGTGCCTCTGACTAAATAAGTACAGGCTTCCTCCATTCATCTGACAGGTTAAGAACAGAGCACTGTCAGAAAACAGAACTGGTTGAAAAGCGGAACCCATGTCCTGTACTGCAGTGAGCATGAAAGACTTCTGGAGGCTCACTTGGGACCAAATGCATGCCGGCTGCTTGCAAAGTCTCTCAGCCAGCTTATTGCGGTTTTTCCCAACTCTCATCTCACTTTGCAAGCACCACAGTTCCAAGTGAGCCTCCATAAGCAAGAAAAATTGGTGAAAGAGCAGAATGCTTGTTAAATTAATGGAAATTGTCCTTAATTTGGAAATGTCAAAAAAGCGCATTGTCAGATAACGAGGTGTCAAAAAGTGGGGACTTCCTGTATTCCACAGAACGCAGCCATAGCAGTTGAAGTGGAACCATAGATGATTCCAGTGTGAAAGGGCCTCTGGAGCAGAAAGACAATCTGGAGCAGAAAGACAGAAAGTGTGCCAAGGGCTACTGGATGAGTGGGAGAGAAAGACAGAGAGACCAGGAAGGCTACAGGAGGCAGGGACATTATGGGAGGCGAGGAGAAAGGCTGGCAGAGGAGTGGGAATGAATGTGGAGGAAAAGTCTTATGGATCTTTCAAAAGGCAGAGGAGGTGGGAGTTTGTGTGGAGAGGGGAGAGAGGTGAAGGAATGAAGTAGAAAGGGAAGGGTCAGGACACAACCCTTCATGGTAATCTCCCCACAATCCTTGATCATGGTCATTGGTCAATTGCAGGTACAACAGGCACTGCCAGGTCTTTGATGGTTGAGAACTCTGCATGATCCAAATAGGTAAATTTTCATTTGTATAAAAGAAAGCTGTAAAGAACCATTTTAAAGTGTGATGTGAATTAACTCATTTTGTGGTATGTGCAGCTTTGGAATATACTCAAAGGACTGATGCCAGGCCAGGAGACCGGTTAATATATTGGCAGGTGATCTCCTCTGCATTATTTTGTAGATGTAGATAGAAAGAGATAAAGATGATTAAAAGTTAGTTGAGCCAATCAACAATTGTTAGATAAAATCATTGTTGCGGGCAATAATTAGAAGAGTTCATTTGAAATCTGAAATTTCTCTTCCCTTGCACGAAGGCTGCAAGACCATGATAAGAGTTTAAATCAGGGGTTGGCAATCTTAGGCTGTCCAGAAGTTGTTATGCTGGTAGCCCAGCTAACATAGCTAATGGTGAAGGATGATGACAGTTGTAGTCCAACAACATCTAAAGGACCAGGCATGTCTCCCCTTCCCAGTGGAGAGGAAGTTGTTATTCCAGATACTGGGTTCTAATGGGTTCTAATGACCTATTCAGTCTGTATCATGTGCCTAGGAGGCTTTGGGCTTGAGTTTCTGAAAATACAGGCAGCCCTATTCCCCTGCCATGAAGAAAATATCTTTTGAAACTGATAATATCTTTTGAATTTCCAAAACAGTGATATGACATAGGGCAGAGGTCTCTTGTTCAAAGAAGAAGAAAAAAAGAATAAATCACAGATCCACATTCAGCATGCCGAAACTCCTGGACGTGCCTAAAATTGCTCTTTGGATATATGCCATTGTCAGGGGGAAAAATATTACTTGTAAATGTTGGGTTGGATCCAAAGGTGTACCTCTCCTTCCGCACGTGGAAAACATCTTCTGCTTACAGAAGGGTAGCTTTATGTCTCACACATGGCAGAGAGTGTGGTACAAGAACAGTGAAAATAAACTCAAATGATGGTCTTCTAGCTTGAGCACTGAGCTTGTTCAACTGTGTGCACCAGCAAAAGTACACGAATGGATATATCAGTCACAACAGTGAGCAAATTCTCACACCAGTATTTGAGGAACCCAGTGAGTGTCTCTTTCTCTTCAACTCACGTTTCTTGGGACCTAACCTGTTTTGTTTTTTTGGAAGCTTTACTCTTGCATCCATGGCTGGTGTCCAGCTTTTCTTACTAACTCAGTTCAGGTTGTTAATCTCATGCTAAATATGCAGCATAGCAGATTTGCTTTCCCACCAAGGTAGTTTTCTGAAAGTCAACTGAAGAGAGATATTTTAACGATTAAAAAAAATGGAGAGGGTTTTCCAGTAAGCATTAGAAGAAACTGTTTATATTAGGAATTTTTGCAAAGTTCTTTTTCTTTTACACATTCCTGATACGGGGCAGCATCAAAGCAGTTTGGTCTTTTCTAAATAAGTAAAAGGAAGAAAAGGAAGAGCACCCATTTTGAGTTCTAATCTATATGGAGAGTGATTGTTTCCCCACCTCTTATTATCCATCACATGGTCTGAAAAGTCTCTAAGTCCGTCAGGGTGATCTTGCAAGTATATCATGCCAGTGGTTCTATGATAATGCCTCCCAAGTACACGATACTAGTAGTATGCTATGCCATTCCCAAACACGTTGTGCAAGCACATAGGATAGAATAGATTTCCACTCAGTGTGCACAGAAATTTATCAGTTTGTGTACAATAACATCACTGTATAATTTCATACATTTTCTCATAAAGAATGCTCCAGTTTCCAAACGTGCAAATCACCTGTGACAGAGTTGGTGAAGCTTTGCTCCACCAAATGTTTTGGTCTTCAGCTCCTGGAAGCCTCTGCTACTATAGCCAATGGCCAAACATTGTAGGAGCTGTCATTCAAAACATCAAGAGGGCTACAGTTTCATGACCCATGGCTTATGAAGTACAGCAAAAGTAAATTTGAAATAATTGCTATTGCAATGCACTAAGGAAGGGCTGGGCAACTGTGGCTTGTAGATGTTTTTGGTCTGCAAGTCTCATTAGTCCTAACTTGCATAAGCCAATGGGGAAGGGCTATAATGGAAGTTGTCACCTGGAACATCTGGAAGGCTACTCTTTGCCTACCAGCAGACCAAGGAAGATCAATTGAAGTGAATTGTTTGGATTAGCAGACTATGGAAAGAGATTTAACTCTCATTATTCCTTTGTTAGAGGACACATATTACTGCATCCTTACAACTGCTGGATCAAATTGGGAGCTGGGTTCAAGAATGTGTTTCACCCAGCAAAACATGTTCCTGTTTTGCTCAATGGGGTGGGAATGCTATTGAAGAAGGATATGCCCAAGTTGCCCATTGCTGTCAGTGCTTCTCTCACAATTATGTATTACTTCACCCTAATAACTCTTCTGGAATGATGCTAAGGCGCAATGTGGTATCATTCTAAATGATGCATTATTCCCAGGTGAAAGTGCTAGATTCAGTTTCTGCTGTCGCAAAGCAGAAAAGAGGAAGACTCCTTTTCGAAGTCATGGAGAATCCTTAATAGACATGACTAAACTACATTCGCCAATGGCCTGCTTTGGTATAATGCAGCATCCACTATTCCAACCACATCAACCACAAGCTGTTTCCTTACATTGTCCCAGCAAATCCTGCATTCCATTAACAAAAAGCAAATAGGCAAACAAGGATCTTGTGTAACCTTGCATTCTCCCATTGAGAAAAAAATAATTATATTGTTCCCCCGCTTTTGCAACCTGAAGATGAGGCTGCAAAAATGTATATGTGAGTAGGGGCTTTTTGACTCAGCACTAGCTGAGGAAATTTCTCCCAGTATCATCTTCTTAACTAGTAGGCTTCATAGTCAATGAAGACAGGTATGCCTATAGGTGATGCCCATCCCAGGATGCTTTATTCAAGCTGGTAAGTTGCATGAGTTCGGTTGGAGCCACCTCCTTTTTTTCCCAGTACAGTGCTTCTGGGTGCTTGTCACAGTACCCAATGTTCTCAGAGCTTGAAAAAAGTTATGTTTTTCACACCATACCTTATAGATTCCCCCAACCAGCATGCCCATCCTGGCTAGGCAATTTGTGGTATTGTGGTCTAACAAAGGCCATTTCCATATCAGGCTTCTGAAACAGTGTAGAGCAACCTCTCACTGAGGTCTTCTACACTGTAGAGTGGACCGGCGTGGACTACTTTTCGTAGTTCCACACCAGAATCCACTCAGGAGCGGCCGGAACTAGCCGGGCTGCGTGTTTTTTAAAAACCTCTTTTTCGAGGTTTTTAAAAAGCACAGAGCACGCAGCCCCGTGCCACTCCGTCGCCCAGCTCTAAAGTGAATCTGCAGGCGCGCGCAAGTGCGTGCCTGCAGATCTGCCAGGGGTGGGCTTCCGGCTGGCGAGCTTCTCTGGTTGGTGGAGAGCCTCCACCAACCGGAAGCTGCCATCTGGGACGCCGGAGGAGTGTGGAGCAGTGAGCTCGCACTGCTCCGCGTGGCGACGGACTTACCTGGCTGCGGGTAAGCTCCGTTTCAGCGTGTTTTCGCCTGTTTCCCCCCTACATGTGAAAAGGGCCAAAGTAACCATATCAAACTCTGCCCATCTTTCTGACTTGTGCAGAAACTTCCACTGTGACTGACTATATAGCAGTGCCCAAAAAGACACCACTGACCGGCCTCCTATCTTTCCAGAGGCACAGAATGAAAAAAGCTCTTCTAATCCAGGAAAGAAATCCAAGCATTCCCAGCTGGTTCCATCAGGGATCACCCTGTCTCTCACTGCCTACAGGCATGGTGTGTTGTCAGGCTGCTGGCCCTGCCACAAGCTGATGCCTGAGTAGGTATGTGGCTGTCCTGAGCTGGTGTACCTCTGGTGCCTCCTTCAGCTCACCCAGCTTCATCTTCTGCACCTCAGTTAATGGGAGTGGGGAGAAGGATCTTTCTCTTTCCACCTGAATATTTCAGCAATCAAATATTGACTGATAACTTTTCTGAGAAAACTGAGCTATGACAATGTTATCTACACCTACAGCTTGTGTTTTATGTCTGGGTTGCCACCTTCTCCCTGGAACCTTGGCTGAAGTAGCCATTTGTTCTGGTAAGGACAGAAAGAGCAGAAATCTCTTGAAGGTAGCCAGGAATAGGAGAGGGACCTCTAACCAGCAGCAAGGGAGCTAGTACATCATTACCAAAATTTGGAAAAGTTTAATTTTTTTACCACATTTTCTGCAACATGCATCGGTTGTGCTGGCTGGGAGATTCTTGAAACTCAAGTCCAGTTCCAAAAAAATAGATAGATAAATAAATAAAAAATCACAAGCTCTCATAAATTAATCATCTGTTTCTACTGATTAAATCAAAAGGAAGTTGTCCTCCTACAGCATGGGAAGCTTGGGAACTTTGGATAACGCAGACGTTTTCCTGACTGCCATGTCATCATCCAGATATTCCACAAGGGTACCTTTAAAGTGAGTCAGTCCCAGACCATGCATGAAATCACATGGCAGGTGGGTTGCACCTTTGTAGGGGTTCAGTGCAGCCTCTGAACTCATCACCAAACCTTGGCCACTTCACTCAAATTTTTGCCCCCCGCCCCTCAATTTTTTCAATTGAAAAACCATTCACCCAGATGGGCTGAATAATTCTAATTTGGTGGCCCCCACAATGAAACAGCAAAACATAAACACCCCCAAAGATGCTAAAAGTGAGAGGGAGTAATGTGATGTCATTTGCAGTGGCTCAAACTGGCAGGTGTGGTGGTGGCCTAGTATAGCCCTCTGGAGCTCTGGCTGAGGTGGAAATGCCAGTGGTGTCTGGAGATTTCCATGCCAGTGGGGCAGTGAATCCAGGTTTTAGCCTGAACCTTAAAAACCTTTCCAAAGTATTGAAGCCTATCCCACAGATGCGTTCAGCACCTTGGCCAGTTCCTTTAAATTTCAGAGTAGCAACCTGTGTAGATTCACTGTTCTACTTATATGAGAACCACCAACAGCACTGGCAAGTCCTCATCCCTAGTCTTCCTCTATTACAGTTGCTGGTTTCAGGAGCATTTCAGTATTCCAAGTGTTAAGGGTCTTTTGTGATCAATAAATCAATAAAGTCCATTGTATAAAGAGACTGATCAGTTTCTTGTTGGACCTGAAGAAGCTTTCTCTCTCCATTTTGTTGGAGTGCAATGCATAATCTACTATGTGTATACTTCACCTACGGAGAAGATCTGAGGCGATAGGTATTATATATATGGCACCATCAGGATGCCTAGTATCTTAAAGAGAGGAAGAGGACAAGCAGTACCACAAGACGCTTACAGGCTCAATTACACACACAGGAAACAACAGAGGAAGAAGAAGGTGGATTGTGGGGGAACAGGAATATATATGGAGTTATTTCACTTGCATATATTTAGGCTACTTTACAGGCAGAGTTCCAGTTGGGGCATGGGGAGTAGTGCTTAAGTCTCCTTAAAGCCTTCCTTTTCAATGGAAAGGTCTGAATGAAATCAAAGGGGTCACATCACAAAATGTGACAAGGGTTGCATGTCCTGTGTGTGCATACACAGGCACACATAAACCCAATTAGAAGCCTGGGAACCATCTTCTAGAGGATTACTATTTTTCTTACCTCTGTGTTTAGTATAGTTAGAAATATACCACTGGGAGGGGCAGGTGTAATTTTAAAAAAGGGTAATTGTTCCAGGTGGTAGATCAAGATTTGGGATTGGTCAATCTATTTGCTTAAATGTATAATTAACACACACTGATCAGAAAGCATACTCAGAAAGGATTAATGCACACACTGTCATTAAAGAAAAAAAAGCCCCACAGTACTTACTGCTGCTGCCATCTACTGTGAGTGCAGCAAATTCAGTTTCTTCTGCTATGTGAGAAGCAGGAAGGAGCTTGCTGCGCTTCCTAGCTCACACTGCAAAAGGGGAGAGGAAAGGGCTGGAATCATGCAGCCCTTCAAATGTTGTTGGGCTGCAACTCCCAGGAGCCTTAGGCAGCACAACTAGTGGTGAGGAATGCTGGGAGTTAGAGGGATGCACTATGCCTGCCTCAGTATCATTTTAACAGAGCAATAATAAATATTTTTAAATAATGATACAATAATAATAGCAAGAGAAGCAGCCACAGTCCAAACACTGTGTATATGTACAGAGTCCAGGAGGTTACTTGAAAGCTTGTTCTAGTTCCCACGGAAAGAACTGCATTTCTTGACAGGGTAGACAATGCCAAGCAAGCTGACCGGTCCTTCTGCCCAGTTGTCCTGCTCCCCTGCTGCTCTTAAGGTTTGATCTCTGCCCTTTGGGAATGAAAGTATGGCAATGGGGAAAGGATCTCAGAGGAGGACAACTATGCCAGGTCAAGCTGTTTTTTGCAGGGCAATCAGTACCAGTTGGTGCACACAGCTTCCTCAAGCTGCACAACTAATGGGAGCTTGCTCTCTTCTGTGTGTTCAGACAGGGTTATTGTCTAGAAGTGTTAATTGGATATTATGTAGGAAAAACAATAGCATCCTTTTCCTTAACTCTTGTACTTTTCGCATTCTTTCTGATTTATAATCCCAGACTGGTCTATGATCCCAGACTTGTCAAAATTTAGATCAGTAATGCAGGGGTTACTTAGAAATAGTAGTCAGATTAGCCTCAGCTACAGTCTCCTACAAGAGCCATGTGGTGTAAGGGTTTGAATGTTGGAGCAGGGCTCCAGGAGACCAGGGTTTGAATCCCCACTTAGCCATGGAAACCCACTGTGTGACCTTAGGCAAGTCACACTCTCAACCTCAGAGGAAGGCAATGCCAAAGTCCCTCTGAATAAATTTGGCAAGAAAACTCTAGCATAGGGCTGCCATAAGTCAGAGTTGAACTGAAGAAACATAACAACAAATACTTTCCTACACTGATTGATCAGTTTGCATATGTGTCACAAGAAGGCTGGGCCATTATGACTAGAGATGTGAAGGCCTGAGAGGGAAAAAAAATTGCGGAGGAAAAACATTTTTCTCTAAAAACGTTTTCATGGAAAAACTAAAAAAAAAAAAAAGGGATTATGGAATATTTTCCTTTAGAATGATGAATAACATATTGAAGACAAGGTGTTCCTATATTTACTCCCTCCATATTATTTCTAAAAAGTATGTAGTAGCAGACATTTATGTAGGACTATGTACAGTATCTCACTGCACTGTAATTTTTGGTCTTCGTTTCCTTTCTTCAGTTATTCCTATGGGAATGCGCTTTTTTATTTGGTCATCACCATGGAGGATTAGAGGAGACAATTTTTTTTTGTTTAATTAATGTTGATGATTTCTTGTGTTTTAATGACCTTTTTTTCTGTTGCTCATGAATTGGCAAAACTAGAGAGGTTCCTTATAATTCAAATGTTCCTCACAGTTCTGAATCTTTTAGCTTCCACTTGTAATAATGTTTTAAAAAGTAACTTAATTGTGTAATTATTTTCTGAATAAACTGTTCCTTTAACATGCTAAACAATATACTTCCATGCAAAACAAAGTTATACGTGGTGTATTTTAGGTTCCTAAAGTAACAATGTGAGTTGCAAACTATTAAGTGTGCTAATATTGCATTTTTCAATTTTTCTGAATTTTTTTTTTTTTTTTTTAAGGAAGAAAGAAACCCACTTCCCCCACAGGTTAAAAATTTCCAGAATTTTTATATATCTAAATATGACACAAGACCAAATTATGTGGTGAGTAAATTGGTTTGGCTTGTAATGACTTGGGTATTTTGGAACTGGAGGAAGGGGAGATTAATTTCCAAACTTCTGTCTTTCCTAAATTCCTCTCCATCTCAACTCAAATGCAACCATTTCCCTTGCAAAGCTTTTCATATGTTACAAGAATTAGAAAATACCTATCACTGGTTACTAGAAACATACTCTGTTGATATTGTGAATTAAATCCCACAGCTTTAAGAACCACAACTCCCAGAGCCAGACATTTTAAAGATTAATGGCAGAATAACATGCAACTCACAACAATTGGCAATATTTCCCAGACAGAGCCAGATTACATGTCTCTAAAAGGTGACACAAATAAGACTGGGATTGTAATAAGTATTTTATTCCATCTAGCATAAGAAGGATGAGTGGTGATGAAATAACGGAAGCCATGTGTGTTCCTTGGTAAAAATTAAATTCGTAGGCTGATGATCCAAGAAAGAATAGGTCAAGAATTCACTGTCTCTCAGATTTTTTTTTCTAACTTATCCTTGGCAAAGCTAAAGGGAGAAGTGACAAAATGACACCTTTAAGAACCCCAAATTAACCAATATTTTCCCGCCATCACCACCATCTCCAATGATGTTCAGTACTCCATAGTGCTTTTCACTTATAACTCGTAGAAAGGGAGGGGCAAAACCACAGACATTTTGGGACACCAATTTAGTCCCTGGTTTCATTTTTCTGGTGTATCAAATGCTGCCAAGCAGCATGCCTCACAGCTGTGCCAGAAGTATGATAGTTTCATGATGTGACACTGCTTGGCAGTGTGGTTTAACTATAATCACCTCCACTCCCTTCTGCTAATGGAAGAAGGGTTTCGGTTTTGGAAAGCCGGTGGGATGTTTGCTTAGAACTCGTAGCCTCAGTACCAAGGCCTTAATAGAATACATGTATAGTTCATTTCATCCCACCAATGTTCACCTCTTTCTGCTGGGTAAAACAACCTTGGTTGGCTACAGTGATGGTCTTGTTATCAGTACAAGAAAAAGGCTTTTCATCCTCCAACATGCATTTGAAACTGCAAATATTTACTTAAGAATCTAGGTATATAGTAGTGTTGTTATTGTTAATAATAATAACAGCTGGCATTCAATATGACAGTTATGGATTTGTAACCTAAGATTTATAACTGGTCTGCATTCAGTAAGCTATACGCGGCCTTACTGTAAGGGCCTTTCTGCACTACATAGCTATAGTGCTATTATTCCACTTTCAACATCCCATGGAATCCTGGGGTTTGCAGTTCAGGGAGGGGCATTTAGAGTTCTCAGTAAACTACAAACCCTGGAATTCCACAGGATGTTGAAAGTGGAACAATAGCACTATAACAGTGTAGTATGGAAAGGCCCTAAGACTACAGAAATGCCCCCAGCCAAGCCCATCTTAACAGCCAGCGACGAGATTGGATGGATTGGGTGAAGGAAGTCCATTCAGCTGCCAATTAGGGCATGTAGAGGGTGACATTTCCACTCCCCTCCTGCCAGCAGACAAAGCTGTGACAATCAGAAACTGGACACCTGTAGTAAACCCTGGTCACAGTGTCATCCACTGGTAGGAGGGGGTTAGAAATGTCACCTTCCTTGTGCCTCACTTGGCAGCTGGGCAGATTTCCTTTGGCTGATTTGGCTCCTGGCTGTTAAGGTGGGCTGGGGGAGGAGTGAGGCCAGGAGATATTACTTTGTTATACGTATGTAATTAAATAGCCGATATAGAATATTGGCTATTAATAATCATGTCCAGAAACCTATTGGGCAGTTATAAATGTGTAACCTAGAGTTATGCACTTGTGACTGTTTGTATTTACAATCCCTATGTAACTCCTAAGTTAGAGGTATGTAGGGATTGTGAAAGTCCCCCAATCTCCCCTTACCAGGAAGCAGCTGCTGTAATCGATGGAGGTCTGCTCTCCTGTTGAACAGGAAGCAGCTGGGTGACAGTGGCAAACATTGCCTCCCTCTTGTGTGAGTGATCTCTGGCATGAGGGGGAATTATGACAGGGTCTTGTTTCTGCCTTTTGCACTAGAGGGGATGGGAATGCCAGTCAACTGCTTTCTGATCAGCAGAGGAACAGACCCCCATTAATCACAGTGGCCTCTTCTTGGTAAGTGCAGATTGAGGGGATCAGGATGGGATTCACTGAGTAGCACAGTAACTATGGTGCTTACATATTTGTAACTCTCCAACCAGTCCATCAGTAATAATAAATATTGTCATGCATTCCTCTCAGTCCAAGAATCAAAGTGATTCACAAAGGTGGAATGCTATTTACATAGAATTATTCTGCTCTGGTTAAAAAGAAAGAAAGGAATGATGAAGTGGAATAGAACTTTTTTTTTATTTTTTACGGGAAACATAAAAGTATTTTAAAACAGTTTTTAAAAGAATTAAATTCTAACAAAGTAAAATTATCTGTCCATGTCCTCTCAGAAGTCCCAGTGAGCCAATAGCATTTACATCTAAGTAAGTATACTTGTGTCCTTATCCATGCATACTTGCCTTAGTAGTGAATCCCACTGAGCTTAGTGGGATTTACTTCTGACTAAATGTGAGAGCTAGCGTAGTGTAGTGGTTTGAGCACTGGACTATAACCCTGGAGATCAAGGTTCAATTTCCCATTCGGCTGTGGAAACCCACTGGGTGACCTTGGGCGCATCACACACACTCTTCCCCCAAAATCCCCATGATACATTCACTTTAGGGTCACCATAAATCGGAAATGACTTGAAGGCACACAACACAAAAACGTGTAGAAGATTGCACTGTACAAACTTCAGTGCTGCCAAACTCAAGATGTTTATAAGCTCAAAAACATGAATGCAAAGGCACCCTGTTACTTATAGCAACCGGTATTTGAGAGTTATAATGTTTCTGACAGTTTTAATTTAAGCATTTAAATCAATTAAAAGAATTTTAAAAGTCATTGTTAGACGATTGCAGATAAGAATTGCTGAGTAACAGTTTCTGGATTGAACCTACAGAAACAAAGCAGGTTTAATCTGAAAACCTCTGGCTCCAGGAAGTGTCCTAGTGCTCTAGGAACACATGAGACACCCCCCTCCCCGGCATCTACCCAGATTGGTTTGAGACAGAGAGGCTGGACATGTGGGCACGTGTGAAAGTAAGTCACAAGTGGTAGGCCATGACTTTTGTTAATGAAAATTAACAGGATGGCTGAAGAGAGAAGGAGGAGAACCCAGAAGCCATGTCAACCCAGACAAGACCCCTTGCCAGGCAGGCCAGGTGCCAGAAAATTAAGCCAAAGTAAAAATGGGCTCATCCTTTAACTGGTATCAATCAGTCTATTCTGGGCCTGGTTTGACAGGCCAAGGCAGGCTATAACTGAGGGTGTTTACATCTCCACAGCACCTGTCCCCTCATACTTGTTATTCCTAATCCCTCCAGGATTTCTCCTTCCCAGTTTAGATTGTTCCACTTTCTCCCCTCCATACCCAAAAGTTGTGAAAAAGGAGCATGGGCTCCACAAGATAGCACCACGTATAATCCCAATCAAGAGTACTGCAATTAATGGTGGGCGGAATGCCCTAAACCCCGATAGAAGAGGAAGTTTCCTTACCAGCTCAATCAATGCGCAACCTGCCACAACCTAGGGAAAGAACAAAGACTACAGAAAATTTAGAGAGGGTGGATGGGTCACATTGGGCTCTAGCTCCAAAGGGGTCATTTGCTGGACTGTTTGAATTTAAAAAGCGTACTGAATCTTCATCGAATATCATGGGCCCTTGCAGCAACAGATTTGCCTGACATCCCATGGGGAAGATCTCACAATGCCTATGAGTCACAGCTATTGCATGTTCTTCTAATTGGCCCAGACTGAGCATGGCTTGGCTGGGCAGGTGTGGCACAAGATCTCACTTGGGTGCAAATATACCCCCAACTGCATACTCAGGGGTGAGCAAAAAACAGTTTTATATGAAGCTCCAGACTTGAAGGAAGAAACCTGATCTTGGTGTCCCCATCCCGGCGGATGTGTTTGTGATGACTCCACTTCATGGGGACTTCTCTGGTAATTCCATCTCTCATCTTTGGGGGAAGCGAAGCCATATGGAGGGTGTCAATGGGTGGTGAAAGGGGGAAGGAAAAGATATGAATCCTGCAACCCTCAGTCACACCCTGAATGCAAAGGGGAGTTTACACAAGCTCAGCCTGGTATAACAAACTTCTCTCTCGTTGCTTGCAGTAGCAGGGAACCTTGTGGTTTTTCTTTTAAAAAAATAAGGCTTGGAGAGGGAGAGAACACTGACAAAATACTTCCACCCTGCTGGCAAGAGTGCAGCATGGTTCTGGAAAAGTTAGAGACTCTGACATGGGAACACTTCATCTGTCAGCCTATACTGTAGGATTGCAGCCCTATGTGCACTTGCTTGAGATAACAATACCTTCTGCAAAGGTATGTGTGAGCCTGTCCTGTTAGTATGTTAATTTGCCAGAAGAAACATGATTATTAGTTTGGACTTTGGTTGCTCAACACTCACAGGTAAAAAATCCTAGACAGCATTTTTTACAATCCTTTTCTGAAGTGTGTCTAGACGGTGAACCTCAAATGCCTTGGCTATACAGCTGAAGCATACCTGAACTACTACGGCTATTCTCTGCAGTCATTAGGCAGGAAGCATAAATGTTGCAGGCTGACTTGTTTCCTTCTCTGTGTAATATGCCTGGTCTTTCCTACAAAATAACTTGAAATTTAATCTCCTTGAAAATCTTTGATATATCAATTTTTGATACCAAAGAAAGGCTTCTGATGGCTATGCCAGAATGCAAAACACTAAATATTTCTGTATTACCAGCACACAAAAGGATTTGTTAATGGGAAAGTAAACTTGTCTGAGCCAGATATTTATTCCTAAACAAGCAGCAGATTCCTCTGCAACTGTGTTTTTACCACATTATAGGCATTTTTATTTTACTCCAAGCAAACATATCTGTCTCACTCTATAAAGACTTGCTCTCCCACTTGGTCAGTACAAATATCCCCAAATGGGGATTTTGCATGTCACTGACATTTTATCATAAGTGTCAGTGGTACTGGGTCCAAAACAAAAATTAGAAAGAAAAATAATCTATATCACAAAGTGATTTCTATATTTTCTAGAAATCGGGTAATAACATGAAGTTAAAAAATTAATAGCCACCGCCCTCTATGCATGTCTGGTCTGAAGTAACTCTAATTTCATTCAGGGACACGAAGACAGGACTGTAGTCTGTCTCATCAGCTTAGGCCAAGATCCTATGTACTACGAATGGGCAACTGCAGAAAGCTGGGGGACACAGCATGCCCCTCCTACTACATGTTCCTCCACTGAAATATTTTTGGAATAACTAAAAAGGCCCTCCATGTTTCTTTGGGTCCATGGCAAGGGGAAACTTCCAGTTTGCATCCTTGTTGAAAAGAAACCTTTCCTGGGTTTAAAATAACTCAGGAGATCCCTAAAAGGATGGCAACAAAATTTCCCCTTGCTTCTTATGGGGAATAGGAGACACAAAATTGGGAGTGCTGATGGGCCCTGAAGCCTCATAAATAGCCTTGGAAGACACTTGAGGCTGACATGCCACACTTTCCCCAACCCTGCTGGACATGCTTAATACAGGCCATTTTCGCATGGCATTTGCCATTTGAAAGGGCACCTGGAGCGTCATGCGATTGTGAGGAGTGATCTGCACGACGCACCCACAATTGCACAACGCTCCAGGGTAGGGCAGGTGCCACTCGCACACTTTTTCATTTTCGGCTTTCAGCCGAAAATGGTGCACAATCGCACATTGCTCCAGGGCCCCACACACACTTGCCATGCGTGCGGAGTCTCCGGAGCCGTGGCAGTCGCACTTCCTACCCCAGCGCAGCCTGGGAAACTCCCAGGTTGCACTGAGGAAGGAAGAGGCGGAGCTCTTGCACTGCCTGCTTGGGAGCAGGCAGCTTGTGCGGAGCTGAAGCAGCGGGGACGCGAGAGCCTCTTGCTGGAGGCTGCTCGCTCGATCCCCGCACCCCAGCGCCAAAAAAAGATAAGGTGTGGAAAGGGCCAATGTCAACATTATTTTGCAGAGAAAAACATGTGGATTTCTTTTTTAGATGCAAAATCATGTTTCCTGTTCACAAATGGTTTCCTGTGCAGAGAACACCACCATCTGCAGCCATCACCTTCCAGCATAGCTACATGAATAGAACTGTGTGTTCCTCCATGTGCCCAGCTCTGGAAGGTGAGGATGGACAGGTACCTCTGTCCCAATTGATGTAACTTTACAATACTTCATCCCCCTCCAGATCCATTAAAGATTAAAATTACAGGAGCCCCATTCTTCCTGAAAAGCATATCTGATGAAGTCTAACAAAAAGTTCCTCCAAGTCATATCTTAGAAGTGGAGTTACAATTCAGTGAACATCTGACATGGATAAGCCTGGGGTCCTTTCACAGTGCACACATATGGGTGCTATGATACCATTTTAACCACTATGACTTCATCCTATGGAATCCTGAGATCTGTAGTTAGGGAGGGTTATTTAGAATTCTTGGCCAGAGAATAGAGAGTAGAAAATTCAGGATACAGGAGGAACAAAAAGTGGCAATTAAAATGGAATCATAGTGCTATAACTGTGTAGTGTGAAAGGGTACCTGGTGAAGGTGAGAGATATTGTTATACCCATTATATGAGTAACATTACACCAAGGTTTTTGGTTCTGAGTGGTGAAAACAAGTGGAAGAATTCTGGAAAGAAAGGCCTTCAGTATTGGCCAGTGAGGGAGCCAGTTGTGTTGAAACATGTCTAGCCTTTGTCCACCGGTAAGATTGTTTACACCATTTCCATACTCTGTTTCCATCACTGGCATGCCTGCTGAGTGGTAGTAAAGGAAACACCCAATAGCAAAACTTAATAGGTTCACCCGAATGGCTACACTCCAAAATCAAACACAAATGCCCTACAGAAGATAATGGAATCAACCTACGGTGAAAAAAGACATCTAAATAGCTCACCGCATCACCAACATGTCAGAAAATACACACTAAGACAGAATGTGTTAATGACTGTGGAATTTTTTTTAATGGTCTTGAACTCCTCTATTAAATATGTATTCTTTTTATACTGGCAAGTAAAATAGTGGAGTAAGCTCTTGGACTTTGAAAGAGAAAGAGAAGAAACTCTGAGGTTTCCAGGAGGTGAAAATAAGGGAAATTGATTCAGTCCTTCCAGGAACGGGCTGTTCTGCTAAAAGCACATTTGGAGATTGATGATTTTGGGCTGTTCTGTGGCAGTCTGGAGTTGACCTCCATTCATGTTCTAAACACAAATGTTGGCAAACCAAACCAAAACCAGCAAAATGACAGAAAAGAATCTGAGGCTATCTGCACGATAACATGGATGTTCTGGGAATATAAGTGAAGAGAAATGCTGAGAATTCTCTGCTAAACATTGTAAGTCTTTGTGAAATGAAATTTTCTAGATTCTCAAGCAAAAAAAAGTGATTGTAACATCAGCTAAACGCTGCAGTATAGACCCTCAGACTGCTATAATTGCACACTTCTCGGGTATATCCATCACAAAATATAGTGTAAAGTAACCAGGAAATTGTTTCATTCTGTATATTTTCAGTAGTTCCAATTCTCATTCAGAGGAATAGTCTTTGGTCCAGATTGCCCTCACAGACATGCAGTCTAAATTCTATGATGAAGCATAAGCAACTGTGGAGAAACCCCTGAAAAGATATTGTACAGTGCTTTAAACTGGTTCTAGTGTAGCTATGCAATCACTGTCAAGTTTTGCTCTTTGAAACAAATAATTTTAATGCAGTTTTATCTTTGATACCAACATCATGAGGTCCATTTTCAAGCTCTCTTGTCTGCTCATAACTGATGGTGAAATCATACATAGCCAAGGCAATTGGTGAGAGAGAGCACAGAATTTTGTTTTAAGACTACAGGTTAAGGGAATTTTATCATTTATAACCTCCAACTTCAGTCTCCATCATTAGTTTACTTGTTATCACACCAGCAAAGCGCACACTTACTTTACATGGTTTAGAGTGAATTAATACTATAACATAAACTTCTTGGAGGTTTACCACGTTTACCACGTAACTTACCACGTTTCAAGGGAACGTGGTAAGTTCCATGACCAAGTAGGGATTTGTGTCTCCTTGTTCCAGGTCCAGCACACTAAGCATTACACTATCTTGGCTCTCTCAGATCAAAACTTACGATAAAATGAAGCTGAGGCTTAAACATAATTGTAGAAAAAGAGCATAATGTGTGAATTTGATACTTGGACTTTAGGAGCTGAATACATGGCAACTTTAAGATATGGTAAATGAAAGATCGAGGAACTCAACTATTTAAGGCTGTTCCCTTTCACTTAAGCTTTCACTTTCACATCAGTTTAAGATAATCTTTTTGTTTCCTCATTCTTGTTAACTTTACATCTACATCTAATGTATACAGGAACATCTAATCAGTGGAGATCAATGCAGTTGTCTCTATTTAGATATAGATTAGACATAGATATAGATATAGATACAGATATAGATATAGATATACATTAGACATAGATACAGATACAGATACAGATACAGATACAGATATGGGTAAGCTCAAATACTTCCTAATAGTAACTTTCCAGTTTCTGGGCAGCTCTTTCCAAAGTCATGGTATCCTTCTTTCCCTTTGTAATATTTGTGGCAAATTCAGTCCTGGATCCAGACAAGATTTTTTTAGACTGTATAGATTGTATATATTGATAGTCCACCTGGTTTTTTTTTAGGGTAAGGCATTCTTCCATTGATTCCTTAATGGTCATGGATGTAAATGCCAATGAACTGTTTGCCAAGTATCTTTACTAAGTTCGTTTGGTTTGTTTGCCAAGTTTCTTTATACTGCTTATGCTATTTGCATACACCCATTGTGATCTCATTTGCTTTCATCTGAGGTATCTGTCTAGTTTAATTTATCAATTACATGACAATTTTAAGAAAATTTTATGTTTACAAATTGAGTTAATGGAAAGTGCAAATAGAATTTGAGAGTGTTTTTGACATAAAGGGGAGATCAGCACATCAGTCAACCTGTACTTCAGGGAACATGCAATCTTTTCCAGAAGACAGCCAACACTTCTCAGCTGGCCCAGTGTACCACCCCACATCAGTATCTTCATATTGATTGGACTGTGCCTCCATTTGTTGGGCTTCGTGCAGCACATTTCAAAAACAAGCATTGATTTAGCACATCCACTGCCTCATCTGGGTTACACCACTTAATTTCATAGACCTACTCATCAAGGAAATTTTCCTTGACCATTTGCTTCACTTCATGAATGCAGCGCTTGACATTACCATTCTTCACTCATTCCCTTTGTATTCTCTAGTTATTATTATCCCGCTTTTTTTTTTCTGCCTCCATCTCCACATACTTGCATTCTCATTATTTTGTCTTGGCAAGGTGGATTAATACTGAATGTTTGTATTAATGCACAGCATGTAATACTTAGATTGGCAACACTTCTTCATTAATTGAGAGTTTAAAGATTTTTCTAACAAAATTTTAAAAATCAATTTCTTCATCATAAGAGAAATGTAACCACCACCAAAACACAAATTGGTTGGCATTCTGTTAGTGGCATACAGATGTTGCTCCACCTTATGTGTATCTTTTCTTGGTTGATGCTGAAGTTGGCATTCTCTTCCACCCTCTGTAATGACCAAAGTCCCCCTTGGACTTACTATTTAGCTGCTGCGGCAAATCTCCATGGGTGTTACATAGCTGGTTGAGAGTGGAAGTGGAGAGGACCCTGGTAGATCTCACTGGATGGTATAATCATTTTTCACCTGGCTACATGGACATAACCAGATGCTTTTCTGATCTCCATCTCCACAGAATGGCCACAGAGGGCTGCAGAAGCTAAACATTAGGTCTGGAAGGTATTGAGTGAACAGTGTATCATAGTTCTTTATTACGCTATTCTGTGCCATACAGGATCTTGGCCATAATGTTTCTTAAGGCAGTCCAAGTGTTTAAGTGTGAGAACTAAGGTCTCTCAGAAGAAATAAGAAAACAGTAGGCAGGAACAGTGAATACATCATGCTTTTTCCAGTTCCCTCTTCAGTTCATTCACTTTTCTTTTCCTTGTTTAGCTCTCTGTAAAAAATATTACAAATCTGTCCTCTCCTTCCAGAGTCAATAACATGCTTTGTGCCAAGTGGTATAATAGTTCACAAAGAAGTGGAAGACCTTGGAATGAATTAAGCTGATTTAGGAAATCAACTTCCAATTAGGTTCCAATTGCTGCAACTGATTTTTCACTGCTAGACATTGAGTAAGAGGAGCGATAATATTACAGCAGAATAACACTTGAAGGCTATAATTTCTATTCTGTTCAAATACAAAAAAACTGAAAAAGCATTTCTCTGGCTTAGTTAATTCCATGAATCTTTGTCATCTCAGTTTCTGTTTTAACACAAAAATAGAAACTGCCTGTTGACCTTGTTCCCAAGTTATTCCAGCAAAATGTTAAAAGGTTGTTTGGTAAATATTTATTACTACACCTTAATAGATTTGACCTTACAGCTGACAATCCTCTACTCACATTAAACAATTCCACGCATATATGACACAATGTTCTATCTGCATCGTCATCTAACCTTTTTTTTCTCAATGTGTGTCTGAGTACCAAAGTAAATGCCTAGTTCTTCAGTTTGAAAATCTTTCTCCTTATTATGGAAGTGGTACTTTTTAGAGCAACAAATTCCACTATTTTTAGTGTCTAGCAAATTTAGAATTGTCTTAGTTCACTCATTCCTCATTCATTCAAAACAGCCAAATGACTTAATTTGTTCAAGAAGTGAATAGAATATTGTATTTCCAAATTTAAACTATATGTACTTCTTGGTGTTAAAGGGCTGTTGAAAGGGGGACTATACTTATGTTTAACAGCTTTGGCCAGATGAATTCAAAAACCTTCTAATTAGTGCTGTACTATGTTTGTGCAATAATATTTTTTTTCTATTTACACAGATATAACTGCAAGAAATACACGGGCAATTTGGGACATAGCACCAGGGTTACATGTGTACCACTCTCATGACTCGCTACTCACTCAGAAACTTTTAAATTCACCCCAGGTGAGCAATCAAAGGCAATTTGATGAGTTAGGTAAATCTGTCACTAATGGGGCATCCCCATCCCTTTCTTCAGCTGAATGGGAACATGTGTGTTAATTCCATTTCGAATGGCCTATAGCAGGGGTGGGCAATTTTGAATCCAGGGTTCAGGCATGCCTCCCAAGACTTGCCATAGATCATTCCCCAATCACCTTAACTGGGCAGCAAATCAAGTTTCAACAGCAAATTCTTAAAAATCTTTGAAAAAGCAAGAAATGTTTGTTTGAAAAGGTGCGTTCCAGTAGGCCTCTGAATTTTGATACTCCTAATGCTCACTCAAATCAAGCATTCTCTGCTTGTTTTAATGGTGTTTAGTGGTTTATTGTTGTTGAAATTCAGCAGTAAGATATGCTGCTGAATTTTGGCAGCACTTCTTGGTGGCGGCGGTGGTACACCTGCAAAGCACCCTGGAGGAGGTTTGCATGTGGTTCATAGGCTGTATATTGCCCAATTCTAACCTAACCCATGAGCGCTGAGAATATCTTGAGCAAAATTCTCATCCTCGAGAACATCAGTGTAGCCATGTTAAGAACACTAGGAGGACACTACTATGTCAGGCTTTCCTAATCAGTTGTTCTATCCTTGCAATGCCAAACCACATGCACATTGAAAGCCCACTGGCAGAACATACACCCCCAAATACTCTCCCATTCATGCTTCTCAGCAGCTGGCATATAAGGTTAAGGTAATACTATGGCCAGACACCACTGATAGCCTTATCCTCTGTGAAAGACAGTTGAAAATAATAATTTATGATAGTGGATTTGACAAATTTTGACAAAGTGTAGGCCATTTCTGCACTACACTGTTATAGTGCTATCATTCCACTTTCAACATCCTGTGGAGTTCTGGGGTTTGTAGTTCACTGAGGCCAAAGAGCTCTCTGGCTGAGAATTCTAAAGGCCCCTCCCTAAACTGCAAATCCCAGGATTCCACAGGATGATGAAAGTGGAATAATAGTGCTATAAAAGTGCAGGGCAGAAACGGCCATAGTGTCGATGTAATGCCAGTTCAAAATATTGGACTGATTGGAATACTGAAGGTAAACAGCAGACAAAAAAAATGGCCAGACAGAATTGACTGAATAGGGTAGGATTTCACCAAACCAAAGAAGAAGGAGCTGTTTCTTACCATAATTTGGATCACACTCATGAGAAAGGCTTAATTTCTTAAGTTTTTCAAGGAGTGTATTAGGGAGGGGAGGTAAGGGTTAGCATTGTGTAGTGGTCTGAGCATTGGACTATGACCCTGGAGACCAGGTGTGATTTCCCACTCAGCTGTGGAGACCCACTGGGTGACGCTGGGTGTGTCACACACACACACAGCCCCAGAAAATCTTGTGATAGTTTCTCCTTAGGGTCTCCACAAGTCAGAAATGACTTGAAGGCACACAAGAACAGCAGCAGCAACAACAAGATTGTGGAGGGGGGGGGAATCCATCTTCATCTTTTGTCTCAAACACAATGAAGGATCTTATGGTACCTTAAAGACTTCCCAGTTATATTTGGCACAGGCTTTCATGGACAAGGGTCCATGCCACCAGATGCCCTTAACTGATGCATCTGATGAAGTGGGATAAGATTCACAAAAACATACACTCAATAAAAGTTGTTAGTCTTTTATATGTCATAAAACTATTTGTTATTTCTTAAGTCTCCACGTTATATCTGAATTTTTTATAGGCCTCCTTAAGATGGGGCAAATATACCAAGAGTAGTTTCTGGTATTTGTTGTTGTGATTCTTGGTTTCTTAAACATCTGTCTGTCTGTCTGTCTGTCTGTCTGTCTGTCTGTCTGTCTACCTACCTACCTACCTACCTACTTACCTACCTACCGACCTATTTCCATCCATCCATCCAAAATATGTTTTTTCAGACTATTTTCTGGCAATTCCTGGCACTGGCTGCAACATTTTATTCCCACGCTTCAAACAGATTTTTTTTCATTCCATGACATATTGAAACAAAAGGATCATTCTTCTTTCTCTGCTTTCATTTCTGTAGAGTTATAGTGCATCAGTGCAAGAGCCGTTTTTTACTATAGCGTTGCAATTCTAAGAAAAAAGAATATGAAAAATGCAAAGGAGAAAACATTGCCCTCTAAATCAGAAGACCACTTCAGCAAAAAATGACCTGGTTTTAAAAATCCTATGAAAAGTGTAGTGTTCATCCAAGAACTTGATAGAAACAGTTCCCCAAAAGTATAAAATGAGTGGGTACTGCAGTGACAACAGCTAGCAAACCCTAAAAAAACGCAAGTAACTGTGTGGTGAGAAGCAGATCAATCTAGAAAAGCCCTTTATATATTACGAAAAAAAAGTAACCACAGAAAATTTAAACTTAAATTTTTGGATTTTGCAATCCTTTGGATCTTGCAATGAATCTTTTCCATCTCACCTCTTCCTTCCACACTGCATGTGAAACTCCTTCTCCCTATGTTGATTTACAGGGTACCTTTCATAACAGAAGGAGTCTGCACACCTCATTTCTGTTGCAACACCAGTGCTCTGCTTACAGAGCAAGATCCCTCTGTTTTTTTTTCCCATGGGGAATTATTTACCTCAAACAGATGCATTCTCCCCAGTTTTCCTAACCAGGCGCACATTAGCACACTATGGTTTGCAAGAAGAATTTTAAGATTGCAGAAGTGAATCTGACAGATAAGGAGCACAGGTAATAGTGCTAATTATGTTACTGTTTATCATTCTACATAGACAGCTTAGTGTGGTTACTTTTGTGTCTGCATTCAAACTTGCACATCCCATATGAATAATAAATAGGTGCCAGAATCCTATATGACCTTTTATGTAATGTAACTGCGTATACCTAGCTACTCAGCAGAGGCGCTAAGAAACCCAGGCCATTTCTGCACTAGACTGTTATAGTGCTGTTATTCCACTTTCAACATCCTATGGAATCCTGGGGTTTGCAGTTGCAAAGGCCCCTCCCTAAACTGCAAACCCCAGGATTCCATAGGATGTTGAAAGTGGAATAATAGCACTATAACTGTCTAGTGCAGAAATGGCCCCAGTTACGGAATTGTGAAGATCTGTAACAGGATGCCAGAAAGAGCGCCTAATGTGCACTGGTGCCTGATGCTAATCAGGAATGATGTGATGTGCATCAGAAACAATGCAATGAGCCTCAGGACCAATGCAATGAGCATTGCACACTTTGCATTGGGCACTTTGCTGGCTTTGCTATGTAACAACAGCCTTCTACTGCGTATGGATGTTTCGCAACTGCACAGTTCTAATTCCTGCAGACATAAGTCCACTTATGAAGACACAATGCCATAATAGGATTCCAGCCATGCTTTGTAGTTAGCCTAGAATTACGGAGCAGGCTGGATGGGGAGGCATTTGCCTAAAATCATGGTTTAAAGTGTGATCATCCTTTGGACTCAGCTGCCCTATCCTCTGCGGACAGAAGGTTTACATTTCTCTGGTGGACTGTTTTCTCATCCAAATGAATTGAGCTTCACCTACAGCAGCCCCACTGCCAGTCATACAGGCATTGTCTCCCACCCCCACCTGAACCCCCTGCCCAGCACGCAGCTTAACATTAGACATGGCAGTCTATGCTCGGTGCCTTCCGTGAATAAATGAGGAAGAAGGTTCTTGGGTTCTTGTGGAGACACATTAAAATGAAACTGGAGTCTAAGTTTCCTATTTTTACAGGTGGCTCCTTTCTAACATTTGGTTAGTCCGGTAGTCTATGTTTTACTTACTTTCAGGGACTTCTTTTTTGTTCTTTCTTTGCACAATTCTGCATCTAAGAGGAAAGAGGGAGGCAGAGCGTGCAACAGGATTATCAAATGGACATCTTTTTTTTTTTAAATACCCTAATTTAACGTTAGTAATTATTGACAGTGTAAGGATGACGGAATGGCACAAACTGAATGAAGACCTACACCAGAGATTGAGAAGACTGGCTACAGCCTATATGACATTTTCTGGATAAAACTGCAGGACTAGCCAAGGATATTTTGGTTGCCTGAGGCAGAGCAGCAAATGATGCTTGCCCCTGCAATCAGGTTGCCATAGTACCTATGAATAGGCAAGGGTTTTTTGCACCTGAGACTCAGAATCCAACAAACAAAATTCCTTCTCCTTCTCCTTCTCTGGCAATAAAAACGGAACAAAAATAAATAACATTTGCTGTCCAGCCATGACACTGCAGATCTCCTACATGAGAAAGCAGTTTTACACAACGTATTGGTAGGGCCAAACTACTATGTGGTAAGCTATTTCCTGGAGAGCTGGTCACAGCTTTACAATTTGACATTATTTTTTAATCAAAGGGATTTACATAAATCTTGATTTAGCATTCAGTAATTGATTCAGTGGTTTTACTCTGTTGTCTTTGTGTGTCTTCAAGTCACTTCTGACATAAGGTGACCCTATCATTGGGTTTTCTGTGAGCTGAGAGTGTGTGATGTGACGAAGCTCACCCAGCGGTTTCTACGGCTGAGCGAGGAATCAAACCCTGGTCTTCAGGGTCCTAGTCCAGTGCTCAGACCACTACACGACCCTGGCTCTCTAGCTGAATAGTTGAATAGCATTGGATTTAGTCCAAAAGGTAGTATTCAGGTTTATTTAAGTCCCCTTTTTGTTACTAGCAAAGTAAGTGGCTGAAGGAAGTTGTGTTGTGAGAAGGTCCTTTGGCTTGATGAGACCTGTATCACCGTAAAGTGTCAGGAAAATGTTTCCATTATGAAAAGATCCCATATTTTAGACATTAAGAATCACCTGTTTCGCTTGGAAAGATAACAGGGTTTGGAGAATGTTTAAAGAATTACGAAATCAAGTCTCACTGATTTCAATGAATCTTCTCTAAGCATGATTACATTTGTCTCCAACCTAGTATTTTGATTTAACTTTAGGACGATCTTCCCAAGCAGATTTTTGAGCAGGGACAGTCCAAATAAGCAGCCAGCCAATTGCAGCTATTCATTGTTTCAACATTAAACTAAATACAGAAAGCTGTATGTTAGGTAGAAACACAGAAATTGTAAAAGCATTCACTGAAGCCAGTTCCAGCCATAAGGACAGCTCTTATTTCATTTTCAGTTGCCATCCCTGAAGATTATTTTACTCAAGAGATCATCATCCAAATTATTTGTCCAGACACAGCAAAGCATTTCAAGCAACACCCAAGGAATTTGTGGTAGGGCTTCCCATACTGTATGACTATTGCTATAATTATAATCCTGTGTAGGTGTTCAGTGATTCTGAATGATTAGCTAACCATATGCTATTTATAAAAAAATGTGTCAACACTTTTTCAGTTAATTTGATAGAATTAAATCAAATGATGAAAATTCACTCTCTGACCATCTGATATGGCATGCCAGGTCCTGTGCAAACTCCAGTTAAAATTAATAATAAAAGTTGATGAAATTCCAAGGGTCCCCCCTCTACATTTTTGGTCAAAACAAGAGAGATCAAATTTTCAGCCTAGGTTTCTTTCAGCCACTCAGGTTGGACTGTATTGGCTGCATCTACCTAGACTAGGCACAAGGGAATAGCCAGATATGGCCTAGTTATTAATTCACTTAAATTTATGTTAGTCATGGCTTCAGTCATGCATCATCCTCCAGTTTTTTTGTTTTTTTGTTTTTTGAATATCTACAATATTGCCACACATTTAATGACATGGACTTTGTTCTTGGAAAAGATTGAGAAGTGATCATCTGACCATCTAGCAGGTGGCAGGACATGGTTTACTTTCGTGAACCACTCAAGACAAATTTTTGGTAAATATAGGACAATGACATGGCTAGTTTCTTAATCTATGCTGTTGAAATAATCTGTTTACCATGGAGGAAGAGTTCACTTGGTATTTTCACACTTATGGAAAAAAAATTAATCCGAAAGTGAAATGGGAAACACTCAGCAATGCCAGGAATTTGGTACTGGCCTCTTCAGCTACTTGACTCAGAAATGATCTTCATTTGCTGTTCATTCAACTAACCACACTCCTAGGATAACAATATGAATATTCCCTAAGCTATGGATGGGAAGGAAACGCATGGCCCTCGATTGCAACCCCATTATTCCCTATCGTTGCTGATACTAGCTAGGAGGGCTGGGAGTTACAGTCCAACAGCATCTGGAAGCCCATATATTTCTTATTCCTGTCCTAAGGTTCATGCACTGCAGGTACATGATCTATAGAGGAACTTATGCCTAAGCTATAGAAAGTCTTTTTGCTATTGATTAACATTCAGGGAATACATGGTACATACAGTGCAAACACGCACATTAAAATGTCTGCCAACACGGAACGCTTGCAGCATGTCAGGAGACCCTTGACATGAGGATGATAAAATAATAATAATAATAATAATAATGATAATTAAATAAAATTTATTTCTATCCCGCCTCTCCACATGGATCGAGGCGGCGAACAACATGAATATATTAAATACATTAAAAACATTAAAACATACCCAATCTTCCCCACCCACCAACCCACCTAAAACAACCCCTTAAAACACACAACAATTAACAGTCAATCAATTACCTATTAACAAAACAGCAAGACACTTGATGGGAGGTGATGGAAAAAACAGTGGTCTGTGGCCACAGTCCTACATCATGCTTGTGGAGCATAACCATCTGCAAGCCTACCTCTGCAGGGCTTCTGAAAATCCAGGGGAATGATGTCTGTTCTTTTTTCTTATTGTTGGGAACCGGCCTTGCATGTGTATGAGTGCATTGTGCAAAGAGATATCAAACACCTCCTTTATAATGTCACAGAGGTTATGGTACCCCGATGTAACACATATGTCAAAACCAGGACTCTGGCCTATAAGTATCGCTTTAAGACGATACTGTCCTAAATGTATCATTTTTTTTAAAAAAATGCAAAGGCTAAGCAATAACAATAATTAATTGCTAAACTTCTTTTCAGCAAATCCAAAGTGGATTAAAAGCAAGCATTTTGATTCTTCTGAAGCTTTCCAATTTGCTGTCATTCTGTCACTAGATGAAGTCACCCTGCGTAGGGCTGTTATGAGATATACTATTTCCCCTAGTACATGTTTCCACTTTGTTATTATTATTCTTATACATTTTAAGCAGAAGGTCACATCACTGTATTCAATAAGGCATAATCCTATATGAAGGTCTATAGGACTGCAATGTTATTCTTCAAATTGTTAAGAACACTAGAATACAGTCTGTCCTCCATATGTGTGACCTCCTAATTTGTGTGATTGTGGAGGATTGCATCCTATACATAAAATTATGATGACATGAACGTGGATATGCTGAAGAGTCCATGTGCATGTTGCTGCCATTTGATAGTATAGGATGCCATCATTTGCATTTATTTTATTTTATTTTTGTTATTCGTAGGGGGGTCGTGGAACCAAATCAATACAGATGTGGAAGGTCCACTGTATATCCAAGCTATATATAGTTCTAGCAATTTAATACCACTTTAACTGTGATGGCTGTATCCTCTGGAATCCTGGGATTTGTAGTTTAGTGAGGTACTTAGAAGTCTATGCTGTAATTCAAGGGAGTGCACTAGAAGTCTCTAGCACAGAATTCAAGGTACCTTACCAAATTATAAATCTGGGATTCAGTAGGATGGAAACTATTGGGAATCCCATTTAAGAGAAAAATATGAAGATAATAATTTTTCATTTTTTTAAAAAGAAAGCCGTATTAATGTATCTTTTATTGAGAGAGACTATTAAGCCACTAGCCCGCTATTTTCTAGTCTGGCACATCTCCTTTTTTAGCAATTGGGATCTAGTATAGAAACTAAGCATCCTAAAAACCTTGATATATGTTACAGAATTTATAAGTGTATGGAAAACCCTAGGATTATTGCTGAACCTAGAACAGACTAACAATGGATTTCCCCTTCTATAACATAAGGTTAAAGTTTCTATGTTAGGTCTGAACATTTAGATTTAAAGTAGAGAAAAACGATTATTTTAGGGATTCTAGGATACTTATCAGAGTTTCAAAAGTGACGCATTTTTTTGAAACTAAGCAGTTTGTGATGGTTTAACGACTGCCTGATTCCTGCACTAATCTGAATGGACCCAGTAAATATCTGGGTCTATTCAGATTAGTGCAAATATCAGAGCTAATAGGATGTTTGTGGTGTGTTCTATCTACCAACACTTCCCTTTCTGATAGAGCAAGAAATCTTTCATGGTCTGCACTCTGGTTTGGCTTTGTCATATGCATTCTGCAGATGACCTGGAACATCCAAACTGATTTGGAAATAAAGATTAGATGGAACCATTACTTATAAATAGAGATGTAAATCCTTGACTGTTTTGCTTTTGCATGCAATGCTGAATAATCTCTATGGATTTGTCCCCGTCACAGGAGGAAATGAATATTTCTGTGCAATATTCTCCCTGTATTTGAACATTCTGAAGTGGTGCAGAAGAATTATTGTGCTGAAGGAACAGATGGTTTTCTGTACAGAAATCCTTTTTCTATGCAGAAAACAAGAATTGTTTTGTGCAAAAGAACTCATGTGTGTGTTTTTTTCTCCTCAGAACAATTTCTCCACAATACTTTGGGATGTTTGAATAAGAGGAGAAAACTAGACAAAATTATTTTTCTTGACAATGTTTCCTGACTCTCAGGAAACACATTTTTCAACTTGGGAATGAATAATTGCTCATATTTGCATCCCTACTTAGAATTATGTTATGTCCTTGACTACAGACCAAGTACTACAAACACAGTGCCAGAGCTGTACATTTCTATTAACCTGAATTATCAGCCACTCCAATGACATAACTACAAAGTATCCTTCAGACATTCTCCCAACTGCACAGAATATTTCTTTTCTTTGCTTTGAGTGGTCTCCACCCAGCCAGGAAACTGATGAAGTGACCCAAACCAAGTGAACAGAGAATGAATGCATTGATCTTCAATGTGAAATCAAAATGCTCATCTCCCTATTGTGCTGCAGCGTAAGTTCAGCAGTTGGCCCTGACCCACATGGCTTAGTCATCTTAATGTTGCCTAAGTTGTGAATGAGATTCTCACAAGAATGGCCAGCTTGATCCTAGGACAGCATTTAAAGGGCTACAAAGAAGATTAGATTCCCTCTTTCGTACCTACAAGTGCAGTGGAAGAACCCTTTCGAAGTGTACTATAATAGCACTATGATTTCACTTTAACTGCACTGGTTCCATCCTATGGAATCCTAGAGTCTGATATTTGATCAGAGACATTCTAAGAAATCTTTGACAGAGAATTCTAAATGTTCCACCCAAAAATGCCAATGCAAGGAGTCTATAAGATGTTGCCATGGCATTTAAAGTAGAATACTGCACTATGGTTGTGTAGTGAGAAAGGGTCACACATTCCAAAGAGTAGATATCCCTACTACATATCTTAGTAGGGGTGAAAAGAATATTCAATAATATTCAAAAATGGTCAAAAATGTGTTTCTCAAGTGTTGGAAAACCCTGAAATGGGCATACAGTCAGCCCTTCACATTCACTAGGGTTAGGGGCACAGGACCCCGCACAAAGTAGAAAAATCAGAAATATCAAAATGTGTGTGTCTGTGGGAAGGGGGCCAAGACATGGTGGGAGAGTGGGCATCCAGGGTCCAAAATAGGTCAGAGAAAGGAGAGGGAAAATGGGTAGGTCAGCCTGGTGGCCCTCTACTTCCTCTCGTTCAAACCTATGTATCAGATAACAGGTAAGGGTTGTGGTGCCGAGAAATCAGGCTGCAATTTGTCCTTAGCTGACCAGGCAGCTGATGGTGGTTGTAGAGGAGGAGGAGGTGGGTTTTTAAAGGGCTGCATGGCCTGATTGGAGCTGCCAAGAGGGAAGGTTCCCCCAGAAGAGAAGCACCTGAGGTGGGAGGTCTGGGATTGGAGAAACTCACACGTGATCAAATCTGTGAAAGTCTAACCCACAAATGTGGAGGGCCAACTGTATTGAACTAACAAGAATCTTTGTAGTTTGGGACTAATTCTGTGCAAAATGTGTACATTTTCCTGCAGAAAACACCCTTTTCTGCTTTGCTTGGAAAAAAAAAGTATCAATTTTGAACAGAAAAAGTCCTGGGCTGGAAAGTCTTTGGATTTATTCACAGCAGGGAGAAAATTGCTAAAGTTATTGGTGACTTCCCCAAGAATGAAATTAGTGAATAATTACATCTCTACTGGCTAGCACTCCAGACTACTGTCATGAGGGTTCTGTCATGTATAATCTTGCCCCTAGCTGTATCCAGTGAATATACGAGGCTGCTAGGGATGGCCCAGAGGGACAACATTTGATGTCATCCCTCACTGAAGTAACTCATGACTGTTCCTTTGATTTTCATTCTCCACTGCTTCTGGGTCCCCTGGTTTCACTGTTTATTCATTTCAGCATGTTAATGTAACTGGTCAGTCAAGACTGAGCTAGCAGTGGTCAATCATAAGAAAGGATGGAGAACAGACAATAGCCCATAATAGGTGGTGTTCACCTTCCCTCAGGCTGATGGTTGTTGAGTATTCTTAGGCCATTTCTGCATGACAATGCTCTTCCGTGTTGTTGCGCTGCAATTCAGGTCTGGAAGGGAACGTGTCAGCAATGCTCCCCTCCGCACCTGCTTGCTCCCTGTGGAAGGAAGCACAGTGGCTCCACCTCTTCCTTCTACATACCTACAAGTGCAGCTGGGCACTTGCCATTGCTGCACTGGGGCAGGAAGTGTTGCAATCGTGCTTCCACGGCTTCCACACAACGGTAAGTACAGGAGCGCTGCGCAACTGGAGGTGTAAAATGGATTTTTTCCATTTTGCAAATATTGCGTGAGTACAATGCTTTGCGACAGGATGGCAACAGGACAGCAACTATCTCATGCGGAACTGTGATCTGCCAACGGCTGCCATCCCGTCCCAGAAGCAGCACAGCGATACCGTGCAGGAAGGGGCTTAGGTTCATTGTTATGCCTGGAAACACAGATTATGTAATGAGTGAGGAAAACCTGTTCCTAGTTGCATGCAGAGATACATCCAATACGCATCTAGCAACTGCAACAAATGCTTTAATAACGATTTAGTAACTTTGAGGCTAGATTACTGTAACACATTTTAGGAAAGTCTGCTTTTGTTCATTTGCTGCCCAATGACCTCCTGACCAGAGTTTGGAAATGTTACTGTTTTGGACTACCGTCCAAGAATCTGCCTTGGATCCTGTACAAGGAGAGAGGTGGATGTGATGAAACCTGAAGGGAGGGGCATGGTAGCCACACCTCCATAGTGACCAGGAGGGGTTTAAAATGATGGTCGGTAAAATGAAACCCTGGGGAGCCCAAGGGAGGGGCGAACCAAGAGGGGATGGAGAAACGGGAATATAACAGACACAGGAGGGACTTAGTGGGAAGAAGAGTCCAGGGAGGGACAAAGAGAAAAGAGCTGTGTTAGAGAGCTGAGAAACAGAGTGAATAATTGACAGTAAATGAGCTGAGCATAGTGTGTGTGAGAGAGAAAAGGGGTGTGCTGTATTATTAAAATATAGCTACAAACAAGTTACAGTAACAGTGTTTCAATAAAATGTAACTTTCTGTTTTTATAAAAGGAGTCTCACAGAGCGTCATTCTACCTTCTGGATTATACACGCTACCATTACAACATTAGTACCAAGAGTACCACTTTCTTTTAGGATTAAAAGTCTGCTTGTTCTTATTGCTGGGAAGGGCCAGAGTTAAAGGAAAGCAGGGGAGGGAGATCAATCCGGTAGGAGGTCGTCAAATGGGGACAATAGTGAAACGGGGGCTGCAATTCCTAGTGGGGGAGGATAGATACAGACCTGTGTGCGTGTGCCCTGGCTTGATCCAGAAATCTCCCAGGCCGTGCAGACCTGTACGCAAAACATGTCACGCTGGGCGGCAAGAAGTGTCACAATGGGATATGAATTAAATTACATACATACATACATACATACATACATACATACATACATAAGAGTCCTTGAGGAAGTATAGCCACTGGGCACATTGTCTGGGTGGGTTCTAGGGGGGCATAGTCCAAAAAGGTGACTTTTACAAAATCTAAGAAACTATTCAGCTACTCATGGTAAGATTTATCATTTTAAGTGTGGCCCTCTAAACTGTACTGACTAGAAGTTTAGTCAGTGTAATATAGGCTAGGATTACGCAACCTGCTGTCTAATTTCCAGCGTTTGGTAGTCCAAAAGAACTGGAGTGCCATCATTGTCTATCCTTGCCCTACAGTCTTCTGGGAAAAGTATGATAGTGGTGGTAGACAATAAGTATATGTCTCCTTTCTCACTAAATCTCCTGTGATCAGATACTGTGGAAGAACTTTCCCCTCTGCCAAAAGAAGGTTATAGTGGAAACTCCTTATTCCCACTGTGGAGACCTGAGTGTAAGAAGGAATTACCTGTTCCTCAGACATTCCAAAGGTCTTTACTGCAGTGCACAGCCAGTCCTTTACGTGACCTCAGTGCGGTAGTAGCTGTTTTAAATTGTAAGTGAATCTCATTGTGGTTTGAAAAGAAAACTGAAATAGACCTGCTGGAAAAATAGGGTTACTCCTGTTTTCCAGTCTCAGTTCTCACTGTTCTGGTTGCTGTCCCATGCTTCAGTTTGTCCACATCCTTATTAAAATCAGAGCTCGGACAAGTTACCTTCCTGGCCTATAGCTCCCAGAGTTCCTCAGACAGCATGGGTGATGGATTCTGGAAGTTGTATTCTAGAACCTAAACTAGTGCAGACAAAACGTTCCATAAATGTGTCAGAATTTGTTCTGGCTCACCATGGCTCTCTCTGTAAAATCCAAATGGCTGGTTCTGAATTACTAAGTCTTTATATCAACAGCCTTGAACCAACCACACTGGATTCCAATCTAGTTTCAGCTCAATTCAATTTGCTTGCTTTGACCTACAACGGCCTAAAACATCTTTGAAGTAGCCTGTCTGAAAGTCACTTCCTCCCAATGAGTCTTCTTGCATATATCACTAGCCCAAGAGGCCAGGTGGGTGAGTACATGGGACAGGTGCCTTCTCTGTAGCAGCACCCTGGTTGCAGAACCCCCACAAGTTGGGCACATCACTGTTGAGCTTCTGTTCCATCCGAACTTTGACTTTTAAAACTGGTTTTTAAAATGACTTTTAACCTGTTTTTAAATAATGTTTTTATACATTTTGGTATGTATTGCTTTGGGATGCTGGTGGGCAGAAAAGAAAACATCTGATTGATACCTATTAATAAATAATATAACTATAACAAATAATTGATTTCGATGCAAAACAATTTCACTGCTGTTAATATATTACGTGTATCTTTTTCATGCATCTGGTCTTAGGGTAACAAATTCAGAGGCTGAGAGGTATCCAGCACAGTTGCTCAGGAAGTTCTCTAGTCTTGGGGCTATCATCTCTGGGTCTGAAAGTTCATCAGGAGATGCAGGCATCTGATAGGACAATGGTTCTCCACCTTTAATCCTCCAGTTGTTTTGGACTTCAGCCCCCAGAACTCCCAGCTGTATGATCAATTGTCAGGGATTCTTGGGGCTGAAGTCCAAAACATCTGGGGGGAATCAAAGGCACTATGCTATGACATTTTTCTCTTACTCTTCTGGGAGCACCTCAGGTTCCTGGGTTGGGCAGAGCTGTACTCTAAGTGTCATTTCAAAGGCATACAACTGCTCATCTTCTTTTTGCAAACCCACTATTCCATAACAATGATTGCTTAATGGTGCATTTTCTGTATCACCAGCTTGAAGAATCCAAAAACACATCCATGAGGCAAATGAAACTATGAAAGTAATGAGGTCACAGTGGTATTTATGCATGTAAAATATTATTAGTTAAACTAGCAAAACCAGTAAATTAACAGGAAGTGCAATACAAAGGCTTCTCCCTCATTTCCCTAAATAATCTCAACACCATTTTGGAGGTATGAATCAGGTACATATAAATCTACATCCAAACCTGGCAAGTTACAGTTCTGCATGCTATGAGCATGCAGTGCATTATCGTGCTAATGCTCCTCAATTTTTCTTAAAAATAGAAAGTCTATCCACCACGTAAGTAGGCAGCCTGCAAGCCATTTTTATTTTCTTTAGAGTAGAGCTCGTGTTGCAAATGGCAGGAAGCCATGAACCACAAAAATAAAACCATTCTAACCCTAGTGCTAAGTAAGGAAAACAAAGATGTCTCAGCAATTAGCAGTATTATATATGTTAGTACTAAGTAACAACAGATGTTTCAGCCAGAGCCTAGTACATTCCTTGCAATCCTTCAGAAACCAAAAGCCTCTTGACATTGCTATACATTACAATTATCTTGGGCTTTGCGATCCTTACCAACACATACTAGCATTTGTTAGTATCGGGTGGCTCTTACCTGCATCTACATCAGCATGCCACATACTTCTGCTGACTTAACAGACTAGCAAGTGTGTTCTGTAAAGACATGCGCAGGCCATGAGTCATTAGCAAGCATGCAAGGCTAATTGGCAAAACACTCATAAACGATATGGAAGGTGGGTTAATTACAATTCATTACGTAAACAGTCCCTGGGCCATTGTTAAAAAAAATGCATTAACTTTCAAGGTCCAGTATTTTATGATTCACTTTGCCATGTTGTGAGAAACTCTTTGTATCAAACTACATTCATTATAATTCAGACCACAAAAGTCTTTACAGGGTTTCTCAACATTATTTTCATTCTTGTTATATAGGAATTCATATGGGCTTCACATTGCTAACAACTGGCAAAAAGATTTTTTTTTCTCAAAAAAACTTATGGCATTTTCTAACCATATACACAGGCCAGTTTTAACAGCTACAAAATTTAATTGCTTCCCCTCTCCCATTTGTTCATTCTAGCAAATAAAATTGAGGGTGGAGGTGTGAGGACAGGCATGGGTGAGGGGAGACAACTCCATTTTTTAAAAAAAGAATATAACGCAAATCTATAAAATGTATAAACACAAAACATTGGCAGCATTCTGTAGTTTCATTGTTATTAAGCTTGATTTAGTGGCATTAACTGATTCTGCTGGCAACAAGGTTATCTTTCAAGTACAATTAGGTTATTTTAAATGGTAAAGAGGACCTTCTGCAGATCCGTACATTCTTGAGAGAACTTGCTGGGATACCCTTTGCTGTTGATGTAGGCTGGGCTGAGCATGCTGTGTTGGTCAGAGGGCTGTGCTACTCCATTTTTGACTCCTTTGGAGCTCCGAAGGGCTACCATTTTGGGTGGCTGTAAGTGATGATGCATCACTTCTGCTTGCCTATTACACTATTCTGACCAAGGGAGTTAGTTCTTTCAGGGTGGGGAGTTCCCCAAGAAAGCATTATATTGCTCCCCCAGTAGGTTTTTCAGCATTTAGAAGTCTGGATTTAGGATGAAAAAAAAATGGGCTGTCAGAGTTTTTCGAGAAATCAGTAGAGTTTTCAAGGGCCATACTATATCTTCTCAGGGGCCACAGTAGTTCATAGGTTGTAGAATTCCCAGTCCTGATATAGTTGATAAAGCAAAATGAATTTTCTATAAATGTATTTCTCAACTCAAACACTTTAGTTGCTCTGATTTTGTGAGTTGGCTTTTCCATTAGCATGGTATTCTGAAGCCTCTTAATCTACTCCAACAGACTAGCAACTTTGTTTTTCTTCCAGTTATTGGCAACTTTTGACGCTGCTGATGTTAGACAATAAATCCTTCATTGTACTTCTGCTATGTTTTTATTATCATCCTTAAAAAACTGATAAAAGAATGATGGCATGGAAGAATGACAACTAATATCAGTGATTATTGATTGATAGTGCTTGAGACCACCCTTTTGAATTTTTGCATACCTAAGCCACATGTACAAATGCATCTTTTCTGCAACCTCTCCAGCAGGAAGGGCTTGTGTCATAACCCATCTCAACAAGTTTCACTAGGGAGATGTAATGCTAATTTCCAGACTGCTGATTGTTCAGATTCAGAAACATTGATTTCTAAGTCCCCTTCCCAGACTATCTGGATTTCTATGCCACTACTAAATTGTTTTTCTGGAAGCCATTGATAAATATATGTCATGAAATATTTTGGAGGTCCTTGTTGTCCTTTTCTTATTTCAGTAAATGAAGGTACCTGATAAAGTTGAAGCCATTTTATATTGGATTTTGCTATTTCTTCTTTCAGTTCTGCCTCCTAAAGAGATTCCTTCTCATTTTGAACAAATTTTGTATTCTGAAGAGTCCACTGTTACCAAATTTTTAAAATGTCATAAACCAATATTCTTACAAAAAGCCAGATGGATTAGGAATGGGCAAATGGTTGGCTTTTTCAAGATTTATAGTAAATTCATCTGAAATGAGTATTAAAAGATTGTCTTCCGACAATCAGCTGAACTGGAACAGCTGAATCATTGGTCATCTACATTTTCAAACAGCTAGCTGGCTGATACCAAATGATGTCAATGAGTGTTGAATGGGAACAAGTGGAGAAGAGGCAGAGCTTTTGAAAATGTGTTGTTTCATTTTTCCCTTAACATCTATATGAATTTTCAATGAAATGAATTTTCAATGAATTTTCTATGAAAAATGGGCAGTGTGGTGTAGTCATAGAATCATAGGGTTGGAAGAGACCACAAGCGCCATCAGTTTGAACATTTGGACTACAACTTTGGAGAACAGAGTATAGACTAATATCTGAAAGAATTAAAATAGATGAGAAAATGTATGGTTTTGAAAAGAACAAATCAGAATTCAAAGTGTAGTTATGTATGGATGATGAACATTTGATTGGTAAGATGTAGAATTTAATGTAAAAATGTAATTGGAACAGGAACAAGTTAAAGACTGTATGATAAAGTGGGCTTAGAAATTGGGATATAATACACAGATGGAACACTGGGGAATGTGGTCAAAGTGAGTGAAATTAAGAAGTCCCCCCTCCAAATTGTGGGTTTGACCTTCATGAATTTGATTATTGGCAAGGAATGTGTTTTCCTCTCCCCCGCCGCCCTATTTTCCTCTCCCATCCCTTGCATTCCTCACCCAAGGCTTGCCAGGCTTGTGTTTACAAGGGACATTTTTTAACTTTTGGGTGAGCAAAGCCCCCTTCCACTGCTGAAGGCATATGTCTTTCGCATGTGGTTGCACATTCTGCTGTGTATTGGCTGCTGATTAGTCAGTTGCTTTCTTTGTTCCCACTCCTCCTTTCTCAAGATGGCTGCCAGAAGTAATTAGAACTCCCCTCTTCTTTGTCTGAGGGGAAAGTACTGGTAAGCCTTTTAGGTTGTCTTCCCCCCACCAACACCAGGGCCAGAAGCAAAGGAATGGGAGGGGGGAAGCTCTGGAGGGGAATGGGAGGGCAATCGGGGGGGGTATTTGTGGTTTATCCACTTTCATGAGGGTTCTGTGCCCCAAACCCTTGTGAATGTGGAGGGGCTACTCTGCTGTGGTCTTGATGAGAACCTTTGTAAAATGACAATCATTGGTATTTGACTCCAGAAAGATTGGCCAAAATGCATAAAGGGTTTCTAATGTATCTTGGAAATGTGATCAACAAGCAGGGACATTTTATCATATGAAGTGGACCTGTGAGAAAAGTAAAATATTTGGAAACATCTACATAGTTTGATTCAGAAGATTCTGAAATTATGATAATTGAAGTTACAAATTTTTTTACAAAACTTATAATTGAAGTTATAATTGCAGTTATAATTGAAGTCATAAAAATTGTTTTTACTGGGATTGATAGACAACCAAATGAAGAGGAGATATGGAAATCTTTTACATTATATGACCATGGCAGCAAGATTAACATATGCACAGAAATGGAAGAACATTGTAATTGCAATGAAACTGACTGACCTAACTGAAATGTAGAGAAAAATGATTCGTGTCAGTTTTGAAAGATTGGGAACTTTTGATTGTCTTTTGGCAGAAAAGTGAGAATAACATGTTAATTGTAGGGTTTGATAATTAATAGGTTTGGTTAAGTTGAAGAAGTTCATGAATAGTATATACTGTAGTTGGGGAAGTTATATAGTAAAGTCTACAACCATCATAATGGTCTACAACCATTAACTTTTTTCTTTCTTCTTCCTGTTTCTATACTACTATTAGTACTACTACTACTACTACTACTACTTTTCTTTCTTTTTTTTTCTGATTGTATTGAAAAGTTTTTAATTTTAATACACACACACATACATATATACATTGTGGGGGGAAAACAATCACAACTGTTGACATTTCATAAACATGTATTGTTAAACTATATTATACTGGTATATATTATATTACAATCATTATATTATACCATGGATTTCCTTTGATTATGTTGTATCAAAATGATCTTTAGGATTAATAACGGCTTTCAACTTCATTTTAAATAGTTGGACCAAATTCAATTGTTATTCAAAACTAGAGTTGAGTCACTGAACAAATGAAACTTATGTAAGTGTTGATTTATCAAATTCCCATTGACAATTAAATTTAGGGCTTTAAGGTTGCAGTCAAATAAATATTTATCTAGGAGTAAGCCCATTTAACTTTATGGAACTTACTTATGAGTAGGCATGTGAAGGGCTTGCACTGTAAATTCTGAAGGACAAGTATTATCACTATGAACCATGTCACTGCAACCAAATCCTCTAGATATCCCATCAAATGACAATATCTATTATAAATCTAATAATCTAAGGCCAGCTAAATTCATGTTACACCATAGTTTTGCCTTTCATTGTCAGCATATCATTATGTAAATATAAAACTTTATGTCCTAACATAAAATTTGATTAAAGTTATATAAATCCAGGAAGTATATAAGAAACTCAGTGCTCCCGCCTGAGGTAAGGTCCCACAGTATGTGCCTTGACATTTCTGCATCAAGATAATGAGAGAAGATGAACATTAGTCAGCGTTTGATTTCTAATTACAGTCTCAGAGTTTCAAGGATGATGTTCAAGTAAAAAGAAGTAGCCAGCTATAGCCTTTGATGGTAATTCTCTCGGAGAGAAATTTGTTTCAACTTTTCTCAATGAATGTGGTTTCCAAGGATAAAGATCAAAGCAATGACAGTGGCCAAAGCTACGGCAAAACCAGAACGCAGCCAGTATAACCTGCAATTAACACTACAGTCTAGACTAGAGGCAAGTCCCTGGACAGCTTTAGCTAACACTGACAGAGATGTGGCAAGACAGAACATTGCTGGTGTGGCAAGAAAAGAGAAAGCCAAGCTACCAATTGGCAGAAGTGCAGCGGGAGACATGTGTGCATACATGTGCGGGGGTGGTGGTGGTGATTGGATTTGACTGAAAGGAAAAAAATATGTTAGAAAACTACTTCCTTGCTGATGATTGAAAATAAATATTTTTTTAAATGTAAGATTTGTTCATCTCTCTTATACACTAGGATTTAAGGATACACTAAGCGAGGTAGAAAACTTCCCAGTGTAGCTGATATGTCATTTCATGTGGAAACCAAAAGGTGTATGACAAAGCCCCAGTCCATCTCTTTTCAGTTCAACTGATCTGACCATCAGCATGTGAGCACCCTTATGGCCACGATCACATTATTTCTTGATGATGTTTTGACTGATTGTATCCATTCCCACCTGCAGGGCCAGAGAAGAAACCCATTAAGGTGCTCCACTCCTAGAATCCAATGGACCTTTGGTTGCTGCTGGGGCATTTCCAGTTACTATGGCTGGGCACTCCTGCAAAGGCCTTGGTTTTACTATAAGAATGATTAAGATAGACTGGGCTGTTCACACAATTATTCCCAAGTGTCCTCAGTGGCTAGAATTCATTGGAGAACTGCAGACTAAGAAATAGGTGATAATGGCTAGAATGCAGGTGGCACAAATTTTAATAGTTAGTTAACATGACCAAGTGAGTGTACCACATGGTGCTGATGGCAAAATGTTTGTACTTCTATCTCTATTGAATCCTCAAGTAGTGTGCTACCCAGCAGAGCTTTTTAAAGTGATGATTTGGCTATGAAAATCTTGCCCAGTGGAATCTTCATACAGTCCTCAGAGGCTGGCTGTGACCACCTTGTGGGACACTGTGAAGTCATTGATATTCACCTCACATTTTACATTGCCATGATGAAGTGCCTGTGGAGATGTCTAGAGGATGACCTGAAATGGTTGTAAGGGATTATTTTCAGTTCAGGCCAGCTGTGGATCTGGACAAAACGACTGGAGGAGTGTGGCTGACAAATTATTATTGTGCCTCTATCTGAAGGTATCAGCTCCCCTATGATCCCAGAAGCTAAGCAGGGTAAGACCTGGTTAGTATGTGGATGTAGGATGACCAAGGGATACAAGGGATTGCAGGCTATATTTCAGGCGAAGGCAATGTATTCCTTGCTCAAAAAGGTAATTAGTTTCTTTAGAGCTGACAAGAGTTGGGCTTAGACTACAACTCCCAGAATCTCCCAGGCAGCACAGCTACTCTCCAGCCTGACTGGAAGATTCTGGGAATTCTAGTCCAAAAAGAATTTTCTTTTCTTTCTTTCTTTCTTTTTCTAAACTGTAGGGTTTCAGTGGGCACTGGGGTACATGGGAAAAATTCCCATGGGTTCCACCCATTTTTACTTGAGATTCCATCTGTCACTGCAATATTGTGACCTTGGGAACCTCAAAGGGGTTCAGAAACTGTCTGGGAGGTGGATAGAGGGAAATTTTTATTTCTTGAAATGCTTGTTGAATGTTTCTAGTGGCTCTGTGATATTCAAGCTTCTTCAGAAACACCTTAAACCAGTGGTTCTTAACCTTTTCTTCACTGAGGACTCCTTGTAAATATAATTTGTTGCTGGGGACCCCCAAGACTTAATTCAAGACTTAAATATTTAAATTTAGATTTTAATATCCAGATATTCATTTAAGTATTTAAACATATATTTATTTATTAATGGCTCTTTGAAACTAGGATTCAAGCCCCCATTCAGACATTTGGTGTCTTGGACAAGTCACATTCTGTCAGCCTCAGAGAAAAGCAAGGGCAAATCCCCTCCGAACAAATCTTTGCAAAAAGACCCCTGTGATAGGTTCACCTTAGGATTGCCATAAGCCTGAAGTTCTTGAAGGCACACAATAGCAAAGTGCTGCCAATGGCGGAGGTTCTTGCTAGCCATCATGTCTCCCCCGCTTTGAAAACTGACTTATGGTGACCCTAAGGTGAGGCCATCATCGGTGTTTCCTTGGCAAGCTTTGTTGCCTTTGCCTTTTTCTGAGGTTGAGATAATGTGACTTGTCTGAGGTCATCAGGTTTTCAAGGCCACGTGTGATTCAAACGCTGATCTCCACAGTCATAACTTGGGTGCACACACACTCCTGCTGCTGTGTCTGTTTTTTCGGGGACATGACAGTGGGGAGGTACAGGCACTGAAATTGCTCCCTTGTTTGCAAATGAGGGAGCAGTTCTGGCACCTGCACCCTCCTGCTGCTGCATCCCTATAGCACCCCCCTGCTGCTGCTGTTGGTGTCCAGGAACAGGACTTCATGGGTACTCTGTGAGGGCTCCGTGGGCCCCTAGGGGTCCCCAGACCCCAAGTTAAGAACCACTGTCTTAAACAATCTAGCAACTAGATTTTAGATTCCAGCTGCTGCCCCTTAATGTATAGCTGAAACCTTGTGTAGCAGTCCAGCGAAAACAAGACCTCTGTTCAGTTCTGCTGATTTCTCTTTACGTTCACATGAGAATCAACTGACCCCTATATGCCTCCATTTTACCCATCAGGGATACAGAAGATTATTAATATTCACATATCTCCTGGCATGTTGAGAGATTTTGTTAATTAAAATTTGGGAGAACTCTTTGAGAAGGTTGGATAAAAGTTTCTCAATGCCTGAAAGTTATTAAGTATATCTCCTAGGCCTCCGCTAAATTACAGCAGGTGCAGATAGTCATTAAGTTCATTAAGTGACAGGCACTGTATACTTTTCTTCTCCTATTAGCATCAGCATTTATAGTAGAAAATATTTCTGAGCTTATTTAAGAGCTTGCCCTGCTTATTGCGCAGTGGCTCACTACTTGTGCGTTTGCACGCACAGCCACCTAGCCTATAGAAGAGCTATGTTTCTGTCCACACATCCAAATGCCAATGCTGTTCTTCGGTTTCAAGAGAATGTGTATTGAGATACATTTCTTTTTAAGCCCCTGAACTAGTTCAGAAAGTAGGCCCAGCATGACTGTCCTCAGCAGCAGGGCTACAGTATCTGCTGCTGAAATATCTGATTCAGAAACTGAATCTGCTAAACTTTTGTGATATCTAAATTGTGACGAAGTACATAATACAACTTGGCGGTGGCCGCTGGAGGAGGAGGAGGACAGACCTAAGTTTATGAATCTCTTCAGAGCACAAGTTTCCTTTAGAATCATCTTGGAATAGTATTTAGGATATTGGATTGGGATTTGAGAGGTCCACATTCTAGACCACTCTGAGCCATGGAACGCAGTGGGCTAGTCACTGTCTCTCAATCTGCCCACTTCACAGGGTTGCTGTGAGCTTAAAAAGTGGACGAGGAACCATGTACATCTCAAGCTCATTGGAGGCCAGATGAGATGTAAATACAATCTGTAAAGCAATAACAACAACAACATCAATAATACACCATAGAGATGATATATAAATAGATAAGTAATTGTATATGCATTTTTTTAAAATTCTTGTCTTATAGAGTATGTCTAAGCCAAAAGCATAGCTTAGTACTTTGCTTTAAGAAAGTAATTACTAGTAATTATATTTCTGGTGTCTCACAAATTATGGACATTTTTATTTAAAAAAATCTTTTCATATATTAAAAAGTAATTAAAAATTACTTTCCATCACTAAAAAAATCAGAATGCTGTCCTATGTATACAAATATAGTGAAGCCACATATAGCTTGTAATCATAAAAAGTCATTAAAACAGTTACAGATACTCTGTAAAAGCTTACAGTAACAATGTGACTTAGTTATGCATCAGTTACTGGGAAAAGGAAATAATTATAAGTAAATTGCTATTTCTAACTAGCTGCTTCTAACCTGGGGCCAAACATCTCAACAGACTAGGCACTCTGTGTTGCCCAAATCTCCCTCCTGTGCTTGTTCCCCCTGACAGGATATTCTGTTTGTGAAATGGCTGCCCCAACATATGGCTGGCTGCATAACTTTCATGAATGCTCTGGGCTAGGTTACCCTATTTATTGAGGTGTGGAGCAACCAAAACGCCAGCTATCCCTGCAAACATTATCAGTTGCTTAATGTAGCAGATTGCATTACCTGGAGGGTACGATCACATTCCTGCAGTGTTCTGGCCCTTTGGGTTTGTTGGATTGTAAATTGTTTAGGATCAAGATATTTCTACCACCACCTAGAAGGAAATGTTGTTTCTATGGAGAAAAATTCACCTTTGAAAGTGATAGGGTTATGAAGCCACCTGGACGGCTTGCATCCACTGTGACATGCACAGAAAGGCCGTAGTTGCACATTCAAGATGTTATTACCCCGCTTCTGTCTTAAATACATTCAAGATGTTTCTCTCTCTTCTTATTTTCTGTAACTATGAATTCCACTGAAACTAGCTGCAGTGGATGCTAGATCAGTGGATATGATATCTAAGGATGAACAAGTGCTGAATCAAAGATTACTTACTTTTTAACTGACTAATTACTGAATAATTGTTTCAGTAATTAACTACAGTAAGTGGTGTGGCAGTGGGTGGGAATGTATAATAGGTCAAATTAGGTATCATTTGGAAAGTCACCCTTGAAAGTATACCCTGAATCAAAGTGTGTTTGGTGTTATTTGATGTAATAATGCCCTCAGCAACGAAACCCTTTCAACCGAGAAGTTTCTTGAGTAAACTGAGAAGTCATGGGATAACAGGATGGATGCTTCCTCTTAAGGGGCACTAACCAATTACATAACAGGAAACAGAGACAAAGAATAGATGAATAATGCTCAGCACACAAGAATGTAAAAAAAGGGGGGGGCTTCTAAAGAGCTGTATAGACATATCTCTGTTAACAAGGCCACTGAAAAGAAAATTCCTTTTTACAAAGTCTTTTTATGCTTGCCCAGCCTCTTCTTTTCCTTCCCAGCATCTGTCTAGCAGAAAGATTTTTAGTGGCATTGGAATTTTGAAGATGGTAAAAGAGGGCTGGGGAAACACAGACTTTCAGCATCGGGTTGCAGCACTGTGTCTGCATTCAACAATGCAATAAAACTTGAGCTGGGAAAAAATGAGATTCTTCTCTAGTTGAGCCTCCTGTAGTTGTGTGTGCCTGCCTACAACAGGCAAAGGAAACAGCAGCTGCCTCTAGAATACCTTGCTGAGCATTGTGGGGGAAAAAGCCTAGAGAGAAAAAGGGAAAGGAGATAAGGCTGACTCACCAGCTACCCCTAGCATGTTAAAGAAGCACAGATCTAGACATCTGGCCCCCAAAATGGAAACCAGAAGAAAAGTGGAGGTTGGTGATTGGAAAAAGTCATCCCCAAGTGCATTTTGGAAAAAGACTTCAAATGGTCTTCAGAAGGAGCAACATTTTTTCTTTACTTATGCAAGGCATACCAGACTTGGCTGTTTCATTACACATGTACATGGTTTTGATCAAAAATTTGCTGACGCATATTGACCTGCCCTCCCCCTCACTTTTTTTGGTGGTGTAGGAACCTATCCCTATTCTGTCCATTTTATTTCCATTTCTCTTAAAGTAATGCCCAGGAACACAGCTGCTTTGCTAACTGAGGTAAGCCTATACTGGAAGGGTAGATACTTTTAAACTTGTGCATAAATAAATGGGAGTTAGACAGAAACAGCAAGCTGTCCAAGTCTGCTGACAACAACAAGGCCCTTTCCACACGTGGGGTGTGAATCGGGCAGAAATGGGCAGAAATGGGACTCACCGGATTTTTCCTGTGACTGGGCGAGTCCGTCGCGAAGAGCAGCAGCGCAAGTTCGCCGCTCCACAGTTCTCCAGCGTCCAAAATGGTGGCTTCCGGTTGGTGGAGGGTCTCCACCAACCGGAGAAGCTCGCCAGCCAAAAGCCCACCCCCAGAAGATCTGCAGGCATGCACTTGCACGCACCTGCAAATCTGCTCCAGAGCATGGCGACAGAGCTAGACGGGGTTGCCCGCTCCGTGCTTTTTAAAAAACTCAAAAAAGAGGTTTTTAAAAAGCACGCTGCGTGACCAGTTCTGGTCGCACAGAACTGGACTGAGGTGTGGAACTACAAAAAGTAGTCCACCCCAGTCCACTCTATGGTGCAGAAGACCTCCGTTGGAGGTCGCTCTGCACCATTTTAAATACCCCGTGCGGAAATGGCCCAAATTATTCAGACAAAACAAAAAAGAGGTAGTTAGGAGCTCCAAAGGATCTCTTCAGGGTGAGGAAATGGCAAGTACAAGTAAGTGTAAAGTTGCCATCGGCAAAGTACAACCTCCACAAGGTCCCCTAAAGGACCTTTCCCCCCCGCCCGCAGGCTACACTACTTCCAAACCCCTCCAAACCCCCTGCATCTATATAGTAAGGTAGGTGGTAGACAGACAGACAAAGTACAAAGCTTGCTTTTGCTGCTCTTGGAGGCGGAAGGAGTGGCAGCTTTCACTCTAGCAAAGTTAGTGCCCCCTTCCTCTTAAAGTCTCAAAATCAGAAGGCTCTCCAGTCACTTCCATTTTCAATTCTGATTATTCTAAGGTGTCTTGCTATTTCAAGCCTGATGCAGCCTGGTTGGTGCTATGTCAGGTGAAAAATTTCCCCCTCCCAACTTCACCAAAGTTACCCACCTCTGATGTAAAATAATGCTTATTGGCCAACACCACTGACTTTCCATATGGGGGCTGAACTGTCTGTAGACTGACCAAAAAAAAGGTTTGTTGTGGGGTCATGGCATATAGCTCAGTGAAACGCCACATGCAGCTCTTGGGTTAGGGAGAAAACGGAGGAGAAGAAGAAAGAGGAAGAAAAAGGTAAGCCATGACACCTACTGTAACAAGATGTAGTGATACCCATCAACTTAGATGGCTTTAAAAGGGGACTAGAGAAATTTATGGAGAGTTGCTATGCGTTGCCTCCAGGATCGACAAGACTTTGAATGCTATTTGCTTGAGAACAACAATGGGAAATGTCTGTGGCCCCCTTATGTCCTGTTTGTGGGCTCCCCATTGACATTTGGTTGGCAACTATAGGGAACAGACTGTGGGACTAAAGAGCCCTTTGCTCTGATCTAGCATGGTCTGTTCTTATGAAAAGTCTATTTAACATTTGTAATCAATCATCTAGTGCTTCATCAATCTGTTAATTGCAGCAATTAAGGTTTTAACCCTAGTTAAAACAAGATAAAAGAGACACTTCCTTACACCATGAAAGCAGCCCAATATACTCCTCCCGTCTTCACTCAGGGCAGATTTCTGTGGCTTTCTGTTCTGGAAAGATATCTGCACAGCACCAGAGGCAACCTCAATATTGCCAGTAGCTACAGAGATAAAATACCACAAGTTCCTTATGAGCCAAAAGGAATTCATAGTAAACTAACCACCCACAGAGAGTGAGAAAAAGTAGACTTTTCAATTTTATTAGCTTAGCAGAATTCAACAGAGCTCTGGAAGCCTGCATGGTCTTGCTTGACTACCGTATGCTTCATTATCAGAACTATTACCAGAAAAAAAGCATATTTGAGTTTTTAAAGTTTTTTGGGGGGAGTAGGAGGGATTTACCAATGGAGAATTTTATTGTTCTTCTTTTTTATTGCCTTTGTTGTTCCCAGTGTGCTCAGGGCCATTGGAGGTGTGGTCAGATGAGCCCACTATGACTGTCCATACCTCCATACCATCTCAAAACAATATGCACAATACATGACTCTAATATTGTGACTCCCCAGCACCTTTCCCTGTGCATCTTTACCTGGAAAAACAGGTAGATTGCAAAACTTGTGTAGAGAATTGTGTGCTTTTTTGGTTGGTTTAACAGAGGTATTGCCACAACATGGAATTTACCTGTTAAAGGAAGTTGACACACTGAAAATCCTTTTAAAAATAGGACAAATCGAGACACTGGAAATTTTTGGGGAGAATCACAGTTTCCAGAATTTTGCAGCCAACTAAGTAGCTTTTCCAGGGTCTGGGATGAATTGAAACAGTCCTCATAGACTTCTTTGCCTACTGCAGCCTTATGTCTCCCAAGAAATAAAACATGCATATTATCTATGACACGCAAAGTATAAGAGGGCCCAGTGAATAACCATTCTTTGTAATCTAAAGCTAATACAGATAATAGAACCATAGGGCCAATCATTGTTTGGTTACTCCAAATCAGTATGTGAAACTGAATATATCTTCTATTGTTTCTTAGGCCTTTTTTGCCCTCTTAGCATTTTCAGGTCACAGTGATGCAGAAAGCAGCAGCCAATGTATTTATCACGTTGGATTTGCTCTGTAATTAGCTTTTACAATTAACTGTCTTCCTACTTCATAATCAGTTCAGACTCCACTATGAGCAAATTCATTGTGGACAGTTTCTGGTTTGCTGAGGATGATGTTGGGGCCCTTTGGCACCATAAGAAATGCGACCTTGGAACAGGTTTCAATGTGAAGAAAGCAGTGAATGGGTCCCCTGATACTCAGGCTGCACAGCCATGGTCACCAAGAGCAGAAATATGACATGTGGGGTCTGTTGTACAAGCCATATTCCACTTAGTACCAAACCATTCGACACATACAGGTTGGCCAGTGCCCATCCAGTTCACCTCTCAAGACAGCAATGGTCAGGCACTCCGTAAAAGTTCTTTGTGTTGCCTCAATGACACTAGTAAGTGTGCTGCTGAGTGTGTAGATTTTTTCTTTGTTTGTCACCACAGGTTTGAATTGAGCTTTTGTCATCAGCAACAGTTTTGTGAATGGCCAGTGTTAATTATGCCATTGCCACCATCAGTTCTTTCCAAAGTTCCTTATGACCTCCCTGTATACAGTCCTACTATGATCCATGTGTACTGCGTATGTGTGTGTGTAATACTTGATGCATTGGATGAAGTGGAAATATACTCCATAGAAGTGCATGCTATAATAGAGTTTGTCATCACTAAGGTAATTTAATTTTTGAGTAATTTTAATTACTCATTGAGTAATGAGTAATTTTAGCTGTGAAAATTTTTTTGACAGCTGCATAGTTTCCAAAGACTATTTGCAGTTCATTTGCAGTTATTCTGTGCAAAATTCACATGTGGGGATTTTACACAGAATGATGACTTTGTGCCCAAGAAACAGCATTTTTTCTGTTTCATGCTGTTTTCTCTGCAAAATCGTTATGTGTGAATTTTGCATAGAACAAATCCCAAACTGTGAAGATTCTTGTCGATGAAAGGATTCTGCTCCTCAGCTTTCCTGACACTCAAGAAATGCTTTTGGACTTTCTTTCGAATATTATCAAGTGTCCTTTCCACCCCTGTTCTAAGCTACCTCAGGGCTCCTTACTGATTTTGCAGCAGCTGACTGACATGGCTGTTCCTTGGAAACTGCAGATTCAAAGAGACTGGTGAGAAGGAACACCTACACGACTGATATCCCTAGCAATAGTACTACTGTAGGCACGGATTTGTTTTGAGAGGTAGTATGAGATTAAACATACCGCCATCAATAGTTCTTAACTCCATCTCTTATTGGTTTGCTACTTCTGGACAGAGATTAAAGCAGAAATGATTTCTTCAGGAGCAGTTTTGCGCTGCTGTATCCGACGTTCCAACAGAGGACTGGTGTTTTCCCCCAGATCTCAAGCATCCATCCACTAGAGATCTTATATTCTATTTATAGACTGTGCTCCAAAGGGCAGCCTATAAACTGATGTAACCTGTGGTCCTCTACCCACTAGTCTGGAAGTATGCCATACTTCACTCAAAAAGAAAATAAATAACCAAGGGGATTCATTCAGCAGAGCAAAATAAATCTGGTGTGTACCCAAGCATCAGGATTCAGAAGTGGAATTGAGTCCAATGGATTGCAAGTGGTTCTATTTCTTTAATTTAAAAATATTCCTCAAAAATACAAAATGAGTATGGAAGGCAAAGGGCTGGACTATGTTATAACTTTTGTCCCTAATTTGTTAGTTTTCCTATTTGCGGGAAGCTGACATTCTAAAGGGCCATTTCCCAAATACAGTATGGTGTGGTTAAATCCATTCTACCACCTTTGGAGTCTTCTGTCTTATTCTGCTTCATGAATAGGTGAAGCCATAGAGGAGGTTTCCCCAACTCCTTATTGTCCAGATGTGATGGACCACAACTTCCATCATCCCCAAACAGATAATCTACTTTGTGTTCCAGCACAGCCAAAGACTGACGAGTTGAGGAAGGGTATCACAGCAATTCCACACACAGGATACCAAGAGCAACAGAAGAGTAAAGTGTTGCAAAACCCGTGTCTGAACCATGCAGATGACACCCAGCAAGATCTTTTATCAAAGCCACAATATCCTGATGCCTCTGTACTGTGTACCACATGTTTTACATATATATTATAAACTGTGTGCGTATCTCATATTAAGAGATGTAAACAGCTCTCTTAATTGCAGTGACAAATGAACCACTTACATTTCGCCAATTGCATAATTTGCCTAGAGGATGGGTTCATAATGACACTGGAATTGCACATAATCAACGAAAGGGAGTCTGAGAAAGGAAATTCATCACCCTTTCAACCACAGCACCAGGAACTCTTCTCTATTAGGCTATTTGATTAAACAAACTGTTATTAAGGTGGGCCCTTTTTGAAAAACCTCACTGGAGTCTGTATAGCCCAACTGGCTTTTTAAGGCATGAGTTGTGTGCTTACAGAGGGCATCAAACTGTGCAAGTCATTTAATAGTCACCCATGGGGCTCAGCCCAACAAAAAGTAGACCACTTTCTCTTTCCATTAGAAATTAGTTGCCCTGGTCCTCTAAATGATTTCCTAGCACTCTGCAAAGCAGAAGTATGCACTCGCTGTTGACATCTTTGCCATGATTTATTTCTCTAATTAAAGTGGGAAGAAAACTTGGCACAGGCACCTTCTTTTTGAAGTTAGCACTAACTGTACTGCATAGGCAACAGGTAAGTGAAGTTAGATCTGGGGAGCTGTGATAACTGGGATCACCCCCTCCCAGTGGGCTAGACGCTGAACAGCAGCTTTGACTGGTGTCATATGAGCTCAGGATGGAAGACCTATCTGACTTTTAAGCAATGCCTGGGAAAAATCGAGTTCAAAGGAACTTGCTTGCATAGGGTAAACCATCTCTGACCAAGAAAAATCAATGTAGTCATTCAGTAACACCTGCTATCCTGAATTCCTTCCACAAGATGTGTGAGTACATGAGAAGCTTGATTAGCCATACTTGCTATTTGTTCCAATGCATCACATGATATTAATGAGACTCCATGTTATTACAGTCCTTTTAAAAGGAATTTCTCTCTTCTCTAGACAGATGGTTGAAATGTTTTGGATGTGTCCCAGACATTCAGTAAATTTGACTGCCCTCTTCAGTGAAATCTTTGCTTTTGAAATTCTCTAAGATATGAGCCAAAAAATTTAAATAAAATACAGTTTATGAAGGCACTGGATGGTGGGGAGCAGTGGTCTGTAGAACTAGACGCTTAAACTGAATGATGGCAAGCTGAGATTTCTGCACATGAAGTGAGAATGATAGTGTTGGTGTTCCAGAGAATTCCGCAAGCGTGTGGAAGTCTATCAAAACGGCAAACTACAGCTTCTCGGCAGTAAGATCATTGTGGACCCACATTTGTCAGATGCCTGTTACTTCCAATTATTTTGCAAACTGTGAGGAAAAAAAACTTGTAGAAAGCACCAGTAGAAATTATTTTAAAAAGCAAATCGTTTTTTTTTTAAAAAAAATCTAGTAGAAAAAACAAAGGTGAAATGCTATAGAAAGCCATGACGCCAACTGCCATCTGATTCACAGGGAAAAGTAAAGACAAACAACACTAATTGCAAGGGGGAAAAAAAAACAAGGTGTGTTCTCTTCAGAACAACAGAGTAATATTTTATTTTGACTAGAAAGTCATCTAGGGGTTTTTTCGTATTTGTCTTTTTGTCACAGTGTAGACACTAATCAGTTCATCTGTGTGAGGATGTCTGTGCTAACACCCACCTGTTTTTTGTTAATGGACAATTAAGGCAACAGTAAATAATTGTTCTTCTGACACTTGGATTCCCTGTTGCCTCACTAATTACCTCTTCCCATCAATAATATGCCAATTGAGGCAATACTCCATGCATCTGATAAAGTGGGCTGCAGTCCACAAAACCCTGTGCCTAATACTCTTTAACTTGTTAGTCTTCAAGCTGCCACAACACCCCGTTGTTTTTTCCTGCAACACTGAAAACTTTGAGCTGTATTCCTTTATGTAAGAAGAAATAAGTCTGAGTAAGTGCCAATCTAATGTGACAGCACTATTGCCTCCTGATTTTTTATTTCCACTTCTTCTTGATGCAAATCTGTTCTACCTTTTCATTTTCACAGATTGTTAATTCCCTGCTATAGTTTATATTGCAGAAAGAAATGAAGCTCCTAATAAATACAACTCTATAACTCTCCTATACACATTTACTTAGGTTTAAGGCCCAATTTAACTGAGTAGGACTTAAATGTGTGTAAACAGTTTAAATGCCTAACCCATACTCCCACAAATAAATGCAGGGTTAGTCCTTCCCAAAGGACTTTTTAAATCATTGTTTGAGTCCATTTCCCAAAAATCTTAAGATGCACTTCAGGTATTTACTTCAATAAGCTGCTATCTGTCCTCTGCTCTTGCCTTTTCCAGCTTTTTCTTTCTTCAAAGTAGTGCCCGTGAGACCCAGCATGGTATAGTGGTGTGAGTGTTGGACTATGATTCTGAAGACCAGAGTTTGAATCTCCATTCAGCTATGGAAACCCACTAGGTGACCATGTACAAGACATACTCTCTCAGCTTCAGAGGAAGGCAAAAGCAAAACCTTTTCTGAACAAGTCTTGCAAGGAAAATCCTGTGACAGGCTTCCCTTAGGATCATCATAAGTCGGAAATGACCTGAAGGCACACTACAACAACCAAACAACAGTGCTCACGAGGTGGGTGTGTCAAGCAAAAGAATGCTAGGAGTAACTAAACTGTACTGCTCTCCTTCTCCTGGAAGGACTTCTGCTGCAACCTCACCTCCCTCCTTGCCTCACTGTGCTCCTAATTTGTCCTGTTCCTTCTTCTTGCTCCCTTGCTTGTCATGCTGGTGCCTTGCCTATGCTCCTTGCTCCTCCACCGTTCACCCCTCTATTCCTTCCTCCCTCACGCTTCCATCGTTTTATTCTGCCACGCCTCCCATTGCACTGTGCACCTACTACTGCACTTCCTACCCTCCCCCCAGCTTACCTCAGCTTGTACCTGCTCCATACTTCCATTGTTTGCACCTGCCACTGCACTCCTCAAGCTCTTTTCCTTCCTCTGTCACTTACTTCATGTTCTTTTCTGTGCAGAAAATGCAATAGCTGGGGACATATTCTACATAAAATTTGCAAATGGTGTTTTTGTACAGCAAAAGGCATTTTTTGCAAAAAAAAAAAATCACAATTCTGCACAGAAATATTACATTGGCCGTCCACATTTTCAAGTTTGACTTTCATGGACTTGATTATTTGCAAGTTTTTTCAACCCTAGCACCCACCACCCCAGGTTCTTTTTCTTTGGGGGAACCTTCCTTCTCAGCAGCTCCAATCAGTCCATGCAGCTCTTTAAAAACCCACATCTGGTCCACCTTCTCCTCCAGCAGCCATTGGTTGGCCAGCTAAGGCCCTTTTCACATGTCTGGGGGGAAACGGGCGAAAATGCCCAAAAACGGAGCTCACCTCCAGCCGGGTAAGTCCGTCGCTGCGTGGAGCAGCGCAAGCTCACTGCTCCACACTCCTCCGGCGTCGCAGATGGCAGCTTCCAGTTGGTGGAGGCTCTCCACCAACCGGAGAAGCTTGCCAGCCGGAAGCCCGCCCCCGGCAGATCTGCAGGCACGCACTTGCACGTGCCTGCAGGTTCACTTTAGAGCTGGGCGACGGAGCGGCACGGGGCTGCGTGCTCCATGCTTTTTAAAAACCTCTAAAAAGAGGTTTTTAAAAAACACGCAGCCCGGCTAGTTCCGGCCACTCCTGAGTGGATTCTGGTGTGAAACTACTAAAAGTAGTCCACGCCAGTCCACTCTACGGTGTAGATGACCTCCGTGAGAGGTTGCTCTACACCGTTCCCCCCCCACATGTGAAAAGGGCCTAAGAATGATTCACAGCCTGATTTCTCAGCACCACAAATCCTCTCTCAGTGTTCCCCAACACCCAAGGAAGTAGATGGGAGAGAGAGAGAGGAAGTATAGGGCCGCCATGCCAACCCACCTCCCCTTCCCTCTCCTTTCCCTGACCTGGTTTGGACCCTGAATGCCTATTCTCTCCACCATGACTTGGCCCCCTTCCCACAGACACACACACACTCACACACACATTTTGATATTTGTGATTTTCCCACCTTTGCAAGGGTCCTGAGTCCCTAACCCTAGTAAAAGAGGAGGACCAACTGTATTTCTTTTATGGAGAATACTGGTTCCCACACAGGCAATGCTGTTTTCTGTACAAAAATGCCATGTGCAAATTTTGCACAGAATAAATCTTGTACTGCAAAGATTATCCTCAGTTCAGGATTCTTCTCACCAAAGTTTCCCAAAGCTCAAGAAAGACATTTTTGGTCCTTTTTCAAATATTTTTCAATATTCTTTCCATCTCTAAGATGGCTCCAGTCTACAGTTATAAATATATGAAAAAGTCATTAATAGGTGTGAGACTTTACTCATTGGCTAAACATATTCAAAGATATAGCCATGTTAATGTGTATCAGCACAGAAAGGAATCCATTAGCTACATACAATGAAGACAATGGGAGGCTGGTTTCTTATATGATAACGAGACAGAATAGTGTCTTTATATTTTTGTACCTCAGTTTCAACAGTGAAAGCTTGGAAACGGAACCAGCTTTTAATCCAGATGACACTGTGTGGCATGCCTAAAATCTGGATGAAATCCAGCAAATTGAACAAAATGGTACCCCTAGCTGCACTAAACCAGCTGAAGATTTGACTATACTTTATTCTTCATGCAGTATCAGCATAGGGAGCTAATGCCAAGCTAGCAGTGTTAACTCCCACAGTTGGAGAACACTTGCTGATCAGTAATTACTTTGCTCTCACTGGATTTTATTACAAGACTCATATATTGCATACACAGTTTCACATATGCCCCCAAGCTTCTTTGACTTCTCCTGAACCAATTTGCTAGCTCAGGCAAGAGAGGTACTGTTGGAAAGCTCAGATGCAAAGCAATAAATTTTTGGTCCCTCTGTGACCTACTTCTTCATAGCAGTCTCTACAAATGCCTGCCTGTCCCTGCCCCTGCTACCGAGGAAATCATAAGGAAACAGGATGGAGATTAAAGCTTCTTTCCCTCAATAATGTTACCAGGAAACACACTAGTTCTACCTCTCATCATTGTTTCAACATTCCATGATTCAGAAGTGAACCAATCAGTCACCTGGGCCTGCTCACATGTCTAGAGGGAAAAGGAATTTACTACTCCCACCCGAGTTTCTTAGTATATTAAACTGCCTATTAATTTGAAAGCCTACACTAAGACTATTACAGATTGAAGGAAAAAAAATATGATTTCTTTATCCTTGTTTGGAGCTTGAGAGTGAAGAAAACAACTATGTAATTTTTTGTAAACCTCATTTCTCATCCATCCCTTTTTCAATTATGGCCATTTCCGCGTGGGGTATTTGAAACGGTGCAGTCCGTCCTCTAGGGAGGACGTCTGCACCTGGGAGCGGATTGGGTCCGGACTATTTAACGTAGATCCGCACCTCAGCCTGCTCTGGAATGACTTCAAGTGGTTGTCCAGCGTGCTTTTGAAAAACTTGTTTCTTTCGTTCTTTCAAAAGCACGGAGCGCACCAGTGTGAGCCTGCTCCCTTGTGAAGATTTGCAGGCTCGCACCAATGCAAGCCTGCGATCTGCCGGGAGCGGGCTTTAGGCTGGCAAGCTTCAGAGGTTGGTTGAGACCCTTGACCAACCGGAAGCTGCCATTTTTAACACCGGAGCAGTGCGGAGTGACGAGCACACACTGCTCTGGAGCAACTTGGACTGGACCGGGGAGCCATAAGACCCGCTAAGTAGCGGCACGGGGCGATTCCCTTGCCCCGTGCAGAAATGGCCTATGTCTCTCCTCTCCTCTCCTCTCCTCTCCTCTCCTCTCCTCTCCTCTCCTCTCCTCTCCTCTCCTCTCCTCGCCTCTCCTCGCCTCGCCTCGCCTCGCCTCGCCTCGCCTCGCCTCGCCTCTCCTGATTCCCATGTGGATGCCAGAAGAGGCCCTAGGATTAAGAATCAAAATTCAGAATAGATAGAATATCTCTACGGGGATTTTGGTGTAAAAAAAAAAAGGAGGGGTACCTGGATGCAAAGAAAACCTCCAACTTTCCAGCTGCCTTTCCTACTTGTTGGTTTACAATCTTTTAATCTTGGAATAAATTGATCCATCATACAGCAATCGTTAATGAAAACAAACATTTTTTATAGTCATTTATATTTGCAGTGGGTTCTGTCACTTTGTGCTCTGTTGTGGGTGCTAAGGTGGCAAGAGAGTGGTGCCAAAGAGAAGAAAGTGTTCTGCATTACAGAGCAGCAACTTGCAACCATTGCATTTTTTAAAAGTAACTAAAACATTTGAGAAATAAGAAAGAAATAGGCATGATCCTGTCAGTGACATGTGTAGGGATAGAACAGAAATTTGTAAATTTCCCTACTGGAGTCAAATTTGGAGTTCCCAACCACTTGAGAAATTTATGCCGGAAGAAAAATGTCACAAAAAAATCTTATGCAATAAAAATGTTGTGCAGAAAACAGCCGTCTTGTGCAACAAAACTGTGTGGCTGCAGCTTTTGTTACCTCAAGTTTCTTTTCCTGCTGCATAAAAATCTGTGCAGTTTCCTGTCGTTGCAGGGCGGAAAAAATCCAGAATGTCTCAAAGGTACCAGATGAAAAGATTGTTTCATTACTCTCAATATCCATTGGGACTTGGAAGATCAAGACTTATCATTCTTAGGTGTGAGTATGACTTATGTGTTTGTATATCTCTTTTTTTGTATGGAGGCACAGGGAAATATTCTGTAGCACCTTGTGTCCCATGCAAACCCTGCCTCCAGGCAGCTGACAAGACCTTGGATGGGTTGCTGTTGGTGGGGTCTATCTGTAGGGAGGAAAGGCAATTCAAATTGGGAAGATAGGGCTGTTCTGGGTCAGTGTGGAGGAAGGAAATGGAAGGTGTACCCCATCTTTAAGCATACCCTCATGTCTTTCCCCTTCCAAGTTCAGAACAAACATATCTTCATTGTCTGAACTGCCTTTCCCCTCCCCGCAGGTCAGTAGCAGTAGGGGCAGCTACTCCAGAGGCTTTACAGCTGCCAGGTTGCAGGCAGAGCATCACACTTCACTTGGTTGTTAGTAGGACCTCAGTCAAAGTGTTCCTTCTCCTTGCAATGCTTTCAGGGGCATTGGCACAATAATTGTAACCAATTACTTTGAGCAGTTTTCCCAAAGACTGCTCTGGGCTGTAGCTCACTGAAGCAATCTCGAAAAGAAGAATGTCTAAAATCATTCTAAAATCACCTTTTTGTATTTTGTTTTGTAGGTATATAAGCATTTTTAACCGGATTTATCAGACTGAAATGTTAAACAGGAGAAACCAAAATCCTCATTTGGCTTATGCAGGCAACTGATTTGCAAAATCAGACCAGATATGCCCTTTGTTAAGCACCAAGAGGAGAATTTGGATGTTGTCTTAATAGATTAATGGGGGTGGGGGAACCCTGACTAGTGATTAGTGGCTAATGACTAAACTAGTAGGTCTTTAGTCTTACTCTTAATTACCTGCAACTAGTAGAAATGTTTCCTTTCCCTTCATTTTCAGTTTTCTTTCCTCCAGATGAATCCTAAACAGCGACCATTGGATAAAGGCAGAATTGAAGTTTTACACACAAACTGTTTCTCAGCAGACTCATACTTCTTTGTGTACCTATCTCATTTAGACAAGACTCCATACTTTTCAAGGGAGAAGCCTCTGGCAATGCTTCCTAGAATTATTTGTAGAGGGTGACTTGACTTGTTTTTGCTGTAACTGCAAAAGCCAGAGTTTCGTGCCTACAGTCTTGTTAAAGTACTCAAGCAGATAGGAAAATCAAAACATTCAAATAACTTTGGATTATTTAAATTAGGAAGGCTGAAGGCATAACAATGTTTCATGCCAAGAAAAAAAAATTCTGGTTCTTAGTCAGAGGTTGTGTACAAGATTTCTAGTCCTCAGCTGCTAAAGGAACACAAGGCAATAGTAACTTCAGAGCAGTTCACCTGGCCCACCCAGGGAAATGCTATTTCTAGATGGAAACAGAAAACTTAAGTTCCAGGGAGCTAGATGGTCCCTTTAATCTAACATGAATTGGATGCTGCTAAGCCTAATGTTTAATTTGAGAAAACAACCTGAAAATAGCATTAGAGGAAGTAGTGGATTTGTCGAAATCTATACTTTTCCCAATGGCATTCCTGGAAAACACTATATTTGACCACTGCGCCTTACTCCATGAGGTTACTGAAACTACAGGCCCATAGCTGGACTTCCTGTGTGATATGGCTTATAATTTGGACTTTTGAGGAATGGAGTTTAAACAGTCTTCGTTCTGAATTATTCAGTTCTTTGCATCAAAGCTCCATCCAATTCCTTCACTTAAAGAGAAAATAAATTAATGGCAGAAACAGGTTCAAATGAAATGGAGGGTGTTGTTATAGAAACTGCACACAGTTGTTAACAAAGGAGAGAACTATAGAAAAAGAGCTTGGGACAATTACTTGTTTGCAGAACAGCTCCCTGAATATCCAGCTAACATACTGGCTGGGGGTTTCTGGGAATCGTCATTCTAAAAAGGAACTTTTCCCAATTCTGAGCCTACTGCATAACTATCAACCCATTCAGCCACCCTTACTGACACCTACAGGTTAGCCTTTAGAAAACTTTTTTCTCATTCCCAGCCCTTCATCTTCAATATTTATTCCAGTGTTTAAAATCACACCAATTTCTCATGTAGCTCAACATAGCAGACATGGTATTTCGAGGTTGTCTCCCATCTATGTACAGGTTTATTTGATTGTTTTTAAAGGACCAAGTTTCCCCAAGGCACTTTGAATTGCTTTAATACTTTGAATAGGCTAATTCTATTTTAATGTTCACTTTTTGTAAGTTTTATTGTATTGTTCTTTTCAATTGTGAGCAACTTTGACTCCCAATTTTTGGGGAAAAAAGAGAAGGATACAAATAAAAAATAATTTAAAAAACCCATACTACTACTTAGTAGTAAGGTACAACCATGCTACTGCTCTATACGGCCTCTTTTGCAACTCTTTGGGCTGTAGCACTTTCTTCCAAAGCTTGTCATCTGTGGTATCACAGAGTGTTTTACTCAACATGTAACCAGGCTCTTTAGATTCTAGAACAGGGTGTCTAGTTATATGCTAACTAAAATACTTTATGAGCTAAGCACAAGAGTGGAATGTTGTCCATATTCAGGCCCTATTTGTGTGTCCCAGCTGCTTGGGCAGAAACTGAATTCTCTCTGTGCTTATGTTTCTGATTAATCCATGTAGTTTTTGGTAAAGTTCTGATTCAATATATTATTTGAGATTTGAGGTTAATTTCATTTTTGAAACTGTAAGCATTTCACATTTACAGAATTATATCTATGCATATACTATTGTTTGATCACAGCCCCTCCCTTTTCATTATGTATAATGCTTACTAGTTGGGTTTCAAATAGCAGTAGCCTAGATGAAGACATATGGAAATCAATATATTCCACATAAAGATCCTGCATGCTGCAACTGCTTAGTCCTTTATCAATATTAAGGGAAATTACTACATCAACCTGGCTGTCACGGCAAAGCTAATGCCATCATAACCCAGTCATAACTCATGCAAAAATATATAGATTTCTGTGCAGAAAAACTACATTTATTTTTCCAATGTATGTTTTCTGTGCAATTCTTCTTCTTCCCTTTTTTGTGCAAAACACCAATTTTCTTCACAGAAACATGTTTCATTCTTGAAAAAACTGCAAATCTTTTTGTGTAATTTTCCCCAGCTAAGTCCTGAAGTATGAGTAGTACTTGACAATAATGCAGAAACCCTTGAATTTTCACATAACCTGAAACCATAATCTGATTTATATGCCTGAACCTAACCATTGAGAAAGATAGGTATAGCAGAAGATGTGGCCTTCTCCTTCTCCTGAGTGTCATCGGTGACTTCCCCAAAGCCAACAATAACTGAGGATGGGAAATGATGAGGCAGAAGAGTTCATCAGTATAATGATAGCTGTTATGAGGAAAACTAAAGATTTGTTCCCCAACAGGAAAATTCATTTTTCATCCATCACTGAGCAAGAGGTTGAACTCCATGATGTCCCAAAGCCAGCCAACTTTAAAAGTAAATTTCACCAGTTCCTCTCTCCCTACAGACACCTGCAATCTGCTACACTAGACTGAATATAAGGATGGGTAAACCCCATCAATTATGGGCAAGTTCAGCCTGAGTAAAACGACCAGAAAATCCCAGGTTTTATCCCATTCTCTTCATTTTGTTTTGGAGATCATGCATGCTTTGATTATTCCAGAATAATTTCTGTCAGTTCCCAGTACAGTCAGAGACGTTTCATATGAGCTTCTTGATCAGTTAATTTTAACCCAGAATAAAATTGGAAAGAACAGGAATAAAATCTGGGACTTTTCAATCAGTCTGGATGCATTCTTTGTTTTCTTCTTCTCAGTTTTTTAAACCTGATGATCTTTCCATGCTGAATATGTATGTGATTTGTGGATTATTTATTTTTTTATTTATTTTGGATTTTTTTTTTCTTTGAAAATTCCAACTTTTTAAAAAAAAAAATGGATTGAAACAAGATTTCTCACCCATTTGTAATGGCCCATTTCAATTTTGGTGCAGCTATTCTTGAAATGGAGAGAACCATGTTGTATCTACCTATGTAAAGAACAAGCATTGTGTCAGGAAAAAAGAGTTCTCAATCTCAATTCATGACTAACATGGTTGAGTACACTGAGGTTTGTAAAATCAAAGAACCAGAGAGTAGGAAGGGACTGCAAGGGCCATCTAGTCCAATTCATTGTCTTGTAGGAACGTACAACTAAAGTACTCCTAAGAGATGGCTAACCAATATCTGTTTAAAAACCTCCAAAGAAGAAGAGTCTACACTCTGTCAAGGCAATCTATTCTACTGTTCAACAGACTTTACAGTCAAAAAATTCTTCCTAATGTTTAAATGTCTCTTTCATTGCAATTTGGATCCATTACTTTGTGTTCTATTCTCTGGAGCAGCAGAAAATCAGATCAATCTATCTTCTACATACCATCTCTTCAGATATTAAAAGATGGCTGGCATGTCACCTTTCAGTCTTTTTTTTTTCTTCAGGCTGAACATACCCAGTTCCCTAAGTGGTTCCTCATAGATCTTAGTTTCCAGACCTCTGGTCATCATGAGAGCTCTCCCCTCTGGACATGTTTCAGCTTGTCAATAGCCCTTTTGAACTGTGGTGCCCAGAACAGGACACAGTATTCCAGGTGAAGTCTAACCAAACCAAAATAGAATGGTAAACTCAAATTCATACCTAAGCATTCAGAAGAATCTTTGGCTTGTATGGATGATTATATCAGCTTTGATTTCCCTCACATGCAGATTCTACCCTCTCCATCCCTAGTTTGCAACAGAGTGGGAGGTGGTGCAGAGCAACAATGAAATATGTCTCCTCTTCCTCTTCAACAGTAGGAGTCTCTGCTGGATTGCAGTCCTTTTCATAAATGGAAGGGGCGCTTCTACTCATGGAAGAGCAATCCAGAATCCAAGTCTAAGGCCTTTCCATGTGATGTCATCATCCTGCATTGGGGACAGGAGAAGGATGGGACCTGGATGACGGTTCTGCATGATGTTCTGCTGGGATCCAGTAAGCTGCAGAAAGGGCCTAACTCTTTATAGACAGTTAACTGTATCTTTAAGCCCTTATTTAAGTCATTTTGTTATAAGAGCAGCAGGTCTTATGTGAAATCATAGACACCAGTTAATTTAATAAGTGGTTTATAGAATCCATAGGGGTGAACTCCATGGCTGTTGACGGATCAGTTGGTGATTAGACAAACACTTGTTCTACACTGGAACATCTGGAGGACTGCAGCAGACTGTTTAGTATTGTCACTCAAGAAGTCAGAAAAGAAGAGGAAGTAGAAACAAAAAGCTACAGAGTCTGCCTCAGTACCATAACATCATTTAATGACTGGATGACAAGAGAAAAGATGAGTGTGAAAATCTTACCCATATTACAGATGGGGGTGAGAGAACTGTGGTTTGCCTTAAGGCTGCTTAGCGATTTGTGGCTGAGGTAAAATTTGAATCATGGACTTCCCGCCTCATAGATACTTAGTGATTATACCATAATTACTCTCTGAGTAAGATTTATATTATAGTGAAACTTGGGGGTTGTGAAAGTAAAATGCTGGCATATGAAAGAAAAATGCAATGAAAGGAGTTCAGTGGGCTAATTTAGCAGAACGTATAATCCATTACAAGGGAAAGCAATAAATGGCATGCTTTCAGAACAAGAACTCGAGAAATATAGCAATAATAGAAAAATGTAATGATGCTAAGACAGGAGTATGAAATAATTGGTATTAGAAGCCAAAGAATTATTCTATGCATTTTTAATTAGATGTATATCCCCACCACAGGGGTGGGGAACAGATGACACTCCAGATGTTGGTGGACAGTAGTTTTGGCATAAATGCTTTTACACATGTAGTTGCATTTTTTTGGAGGTTATCCAAAGATGCTGTATTATTTACAGTTGCACAAACCCTGTTACATCAAATCAATTGTTCTTGAGAGGACTATTGACTTGCGAATGAATGGATGCAATTAGAAACAAGGATTGTGACAAAAGTAATATCCAGGGAAGGAAGGAAGCAATCAATTGCTGCTCAACTCAAGCCAATCTAGCAAAGCCTACCCTGCCATTAGGCAGAGTAAGGCATTCACCTCAGATGGTAGATGCTGGGGAATGGCAGCAAGTAGCTGTAGCATAGAGCAAAGTGTACTATGCACCCTTCCCTGTGCTTCCTTAGCTAGCCTGCTGTCCTTAAGTCTAATAGAAGACTGTGTTCCGTCATGAGGGTTGAAGTTCAGTTCAGCAAATCAGGCCAGTTTTTGTACAGGGAGGAGGGCATAATTTTGCTCACCTCTGGCAGCAAAATATTTTGAATCACCCTTGCAATCCAGAACAATCCCAACTGGAGGGAATTTGTAAAGATGGAAATGGCAAGCAATACTTTGAAAAGCTGTAAACAAAAGGATCAAACCAAGCCTGAACTAAAATGGAGTTAAACTTTTGTTTCTTCCTGAATCTGCTTGAATCCTTAAAAATAAAAGTGATTACACTGATTTAGAACAAGGGTTCAACTAAAACAGTGATTGCCATTTCTATTATGGTTAAACACTCAACTAGTCCCAACTAGAAGGAATTATGAGCATATAAATTAACTTCTTTATAGGTTTGCCTCAGCTCCCTGCCTCTGTCCTCTGACAGGGTGGAGAAGTCAGAGGCAGAAGAGAGGCAGGTGGCTTTAAGGGCTGAGGATGCTATCCACTGTCATTAAATAGCATAAATTAAAAGCTTGTTACAAAGTTAATATTACCTGTTCTAGTTATTTTTACTTTGTATGTGTTTTGTGTGACTTGCGGTTCTGGCTGATAGTCATACTAAGTTAGGCTTGATAAGTTGCTCCACCCCAATTTGAGATCAGTACAGCAATGTAAATCATATTTATATTCTTCCATTTGGACCAGAAGGGAACTCAATTACCGAGTTCCAGTTGGACTGAACCAGACACAAACTTGTTTCAAAAGAGCTTTCATCAGAAAACATCATTTATATCCAGGGCTTTGCCAAGAAAATTGGAAGGGAAAACCCTCAAGTGAGATCATGGCCAACTCTCCCTGCCAATTCCTTCGCTTTCAAGCAGGCTTATGAAGAAGTGGGAGAACAAGTGGTAAGAAACAGTCACACAAGGCTTGCAAGAATCTCTGTGATGGGTCTGGATGCTCCTAACCATCCTTTGGGGTATCGGTTCCAGCTGGCATTAAAGCGGGTGGGAGGTTGCAACTTACTGTGGCTCACAGTTATAATTACAAATCCCCTGAGATTCCGTTGACAATGATATGCTTTAGCATGCTGTGGTGTATTTAGGTCAGTGAAAGAGAGGCCTTTAAAGCCTCTAAAGGATCTACCAAAAGCCTTTCTGTTGGTTCTTCTGTGCCTTCAGAAGGACAACTTTGCCTGAAAGAAAAGGGAAGAAGCAGGTTTAGCTGTGAAGGCAAAACTCATTGCCAGCTGGGGCAAACTGTGGGGGTATTTGGCACAATCCTTGATACAAGGTGTAGACTTCTACACTGTGGAGTTTGTATTTTATATGGGTAAATACAGTGATATCTTACTTCAGATTTTTAGTTAGTTAGGTAGATAGGTAGACAGACATATAAAACTGTAACTCTCACTCTCTCTACATGTATAGTCTTAAATTTAGTTTAATCAGCCGGAACTGATTAGTTTAGTTTAATATTTGTTCTTGTCAGAAAAACTGACAGACATAGCACAGAGAGAGCTTTGCACTGAACTTGTCAGAAGTTAAGGAGTACTTGATATAAAGCACAAACCGAACCTCAATATGTATGCAAAAGAGTTCATTATGCAAGCCCAACATGTTACAGACAGAAAATATTTATATGCCTTTCTTCAGAAACTGTTAAAAGCGGGGAGGGGGACAATACACATCTATTAATAATTATAAACAAGGTATAAACTAAAGAGGTTTTCTTCCTCCTTCTTCTGCAAAGACTTTAGTTCATGCCTTGGTCATTTTCCATCTCGATTATTGTAATCTTTTGGCTAGCTTCTATTATCTCATCTTAGTTCTGTGGTTTCTATTCAACATTCTGCTTGTATGATTATCTTTTTGGCCTTTCCTTCAGACATGTTATTCCACTTTTGATATCTCCACACTGGTTGTCTGTTCCTTTTAGGATGCACTATAAATTTCTTATTTTCACTTTTAAAGCCTTACACAACCAGTTTCCCCCTACCTTTCAGCCCTCATTTCTCTTGACCAACCAGCTTGGAATCTTCATTCTATGAATTCTAGGTTTCTCCTCCAGACAAGAGTTTCCTTCTACTTTGGCTTATCTAGATCCTTTTTCACTTGCTGCTCCATAAGGGAATTGTCTGCTTGATTTTTTGTGACTGCTTCTTCCCTCACTGTTTTTCAAGATTACTTGAAAACTCTCACGTTTTCCAAAGCCAACGAATACCAGGTGCTGAAAGCTGTTATTTTAGAGGAAGGCAACAGCAACCACCTCAGAGTATTCTTTCTCTAAGAGAACTGTATGAAATGTATGGGGTCGCCATAAGTTGACAGGTGACTTGAAGACATACACATGCTTCATGGAATAAAGTAGTTGGCTATGTGTAAATACAGGCCAGCGTCTGTCTTGTTTTTCCAGTTGGCAACCATTGTGGGAAGGCATATGTTGGTCAGTTTTATTCTGCTTCAGGTGAATAGCATCAGCATGAGGTCACAGTGGTCAATCTCTCTTTTCCAGGCAAGCAACATCAGCATGAAGCCACAATGGCTACTGTCCCACATTCAGTCAGGCAGCCCTCACAGGAAATACAAGACTAACCACTCTCTCTTTATCAGGCAGGCAAGATCCGCATGTGGTCACAATGGCCAATCTCTCTACTTTAGGGGACCAGTATCAGTACAATGGAAACACTCCTCCCCTTCCCTCTCTCTCATAACAGCAGCAACGCTGAAATGGATGGCAGAATATGGGCAAAAGATCAGCAGGCAAAGAGCAAAAGAAGAGTTGGCAGGTGAGGACCACAGCTTTCTGCAGAAGCACTGCAGAGCTTCTACTTATACCCCAGGATGGGCTGGCACCAGAAGAGAAAGAGGTAATGGAGGAGAGTGCAGTGATTTTGGCAGCACCACAGACATAATAGGAAGACAGCTTGCAGAGGCTGCCAGGGCTGGTTTGAAATAATTACCCTAAGCAAAACAAGTGGAGACCTGCAACAAAATGCTATGATGTATCTCTAGAATCTGACAGGAGCACCTCAGGGATCCAGCCAGCCTGGAACAGGAACCTTGTAGCCCCTGTTTGGGGTTCTTGGCAGTGTGGGTGTCGGCAGAGGGATGGGTCTTTTTTCTCTTCCACTCTTACAGAGTGCAGTGTGGCTCAGATCCATAACTGGCTGTCACAACACAGAGCTTCCTGTTTTACTGTTATTTATGCTTCTGAACAGTGTGAAAGCGAAAGGTGTCTGTTCTTCACTTTTTGAAATATGAGTGAGGAGGAGGAAAGGTAGTCTTCCTGTGCTTTTTCAAACATTCAGGGTATACATTTCCATCCCTTGGTCTTACATCCCATCTTATGCAAGCAGATTTCCACTTGGGCAACAGGATCTTCCCTTCTTCTCCTCTCCCTGCAGCCTTCTGTGCCTCCCCTGTGAGATTTGATCTGGAGAATCCTCCAACCCTCTGCAGCAGATTTTGAAGGCATGTCAGGGGATATGTGTACAGTGGGAAGGGGAGAATCATCCTCTCCCTATTCTAGTGATGACCTCTGTTCCCCCTGTGGAGGGAGTTAATTGAATAACACTCTAAATTCCCACTGTAGGATGCTACAGTTTTTGGGGACTCAAGCAGACCAGTTAGACACACACCCACACCCACACCCACCTTCTGTCTTCTTCCCCTTTCTTTTCCACACCCCATCAGTCTTGGAAAGCTCCAAAACATAGCATGACCTGATAAGGGCTACTGAAGTATTACTGTACAAAAACAGAAAGAAACTAAACTACAAAGCCCTCCATAAGATTAAATTGTACAAAGACATCATTCTATCAATATAGCATTCATATAATCCATTTGTGGGGAAGGTCATGTCAATGAACTGCTAATACAGAATCTTGTTAAACTACACCCCTTGCACTCATTTAAATTAGCATTATGTTACAAACCAGTGTGGTCTAACAGTTAAAATATCTGTCTGACGCAAACATGCATTTTCTTATGCTAAAAAATAAAAAACAAAAACAAAAAACAAACCCAGAGTTGGAACAAGGTGGCTCTCCAGATGTTACAGGACTGCAAATCCCAGCATTCCCCACCATTGACTATACTAGCTTGAACTGCTGGGAGCTGCAACCAGTAACATTTGGAGGCCCACAAAATTCCCATCCTTGCCTGAAATGCACCACAGCAGCCCTGCTGGTCTAGAGCAACAGTAACTATTAGTATAACACTCTACTTCCATATATGAACCAGGAAACAAGGGCTGGCATCCTGTTAGACACATTCACTACAGTAAATGAATCGAATGCTTTCATATGTATTCCTCCGTTTAAAACATCTGGAACCCCTCCTCTCTGCTTCACCATTGAGCTGCAATAACCACTCCAACAGGCATTCCATTGCTGGTGGAGACAAAAAGATTAGCGAAGCATATAGGCATGTTCCCATAGCTAGACACAGTCGGATGACATCATCTGCTGAGACCTCTGGAGGACCCCAGTGGATCTTCTCAGATTATGTCTTTGGTCTGTATCTGGGTATGGGGACTGAGGCCATTTCCGCACTACACTTTTATAGTGCTATTATTCCACTTTAAACCTCCTATGGAATCCTGGGGACTGTAGTTTAGGGAGGGACCTTTAGAATTCTCAGCCAGAGAGCTCTTTGACCCTAGTAAACTACAAACCCCAGAATTCCACAGGATGTTGAAAGTGGAATAATAGCACTATAACAGTGTAGAGTAGAAATGAACCTAGTCAGATGCTTCTCCTGTTCCCCTCCTCCTCTTCACTAGCAAAAGAATGGCCGAGGAAGGGGGATTATTGTAGTGTAACTGTGGGTCTTGGACATGGTGTCCAGGGAGTTGTAGTAGAGTCACGTACGCAGAACTCTTGTGCTATGCTTGACTCAGTCAACCTGTGAGGATACGACTCAATTGCATTTTCCAAGAAGTAAAAGCCAGCTCCAGTTGTTCTACATCAGAGGACCCTTTCTTTGGAATGAATGAGTTCAATCAGAAAGTATCTCAAATTTGTATCAATACCAGCACTGGAAGGGAGGAGAGTGGTGCACCTAGGCTAAATCTTTTTGACAGCCTAGTCCTAGCCAGTCAGGTCAGTCTAGTGCAGTCAAGACTAGAAGGAGATTTTTTTAGCTGAAACACTACAATTAGCAGTCGCGTAGGGACATGGGGGTGGAGGAGTGATTCGCCCCAGGCAGCAATGTTTTGGGGGCATCCCAGCCCGTAGCCATGCCCTTGCGTGCCCTGTTCATGCCCCCACACACAGCAGTCATGCCCCCCGCACAGTGGCCACACCCCTTGTGCTGTAGTCCTGACTCCTCCTGACCCCCCCACACACACTCCAAGCTCCATCACTGGCAATTAGTAAATAGTTTAAAGGATGACTGAGTGTATCAAGCCAAATGTGAACCTCAAAGGAAAGTGGCTCCGCTGTTGCTTAATTTTATTGATTGTTAACTCTGGGAGTTTTGAGTGTGTGGTTGGTACTGACTTTAGCTTAGTCATGTGTTTTACTTATTAGTTATTTGTCAAAATGTTTTTACTTTTTATAGACTGCTTTCAGTGGCTCTTTTCTAGAGAAGAAATGTGTGAAAATATTTTAAAGAAACAAATCTTAAAGTCAGAATATAACAGTAATGAGCTATTAGGAAATAGTTAACACTTTACCATAAAACATGGACATTTGCATCCTGTTTTTCGTATTCATTCATCTATACATTTATTGAAAATATGTGATGTTCACTTCCACACAACCAGTGTGCAATCCTCAAAGACCAACTGGTAATGCTTAATGATGTGCAATGCCACCACATGCACAACACACTTCAACTCATTAGGGACACTGGCCAAAAAAATACAATTGCATTTATGAGGGAACTTTAAGAGGAAAGAACTGGCACAACCACCTCTGAGTGTTCCTTGCGTATAAAAACCCTATGAAATTCATCGGGTCACCATAAGTTGATGGGCAGCTTGAAGGCAGACACACACATACACAACACTAAAAAGATGCCAGCTATAATTTTTGAAGTGAGAATAAACACTAATGTGAGGGCAACATTCAGTGCAGCTTCATATCCCCAGAACTGTAGAACTTGCAGTTTTGTCAGCTCACTATTGAAGGAACAAAGAAAATGTGCCTGGGAGAAATCTGGGAACCAATTAATGATACAGAGGTGTAGTACAGCTGGGTTTCAACAACATCCTCACAGGCCCTAGTATCTACCACACCCATTCCTCCTTTGGGCAAGATCTGTTCCATTAAAGGTACATCAAACAAGACACATTTGTTACAGCTATTAAGACAGGCTGTGTATGTCAATTTGTCACCAAAACCACCCTGATGAACTGAACAAGTTTACTCCATGATTATTAAATATACCCCCACCTATGCAAATCCACACAAACATTGCACTCATACCACAGGTGAGCAACCACTGGGAGGATGACATCTTGAATCACTGAGGAAAATGTCTGGTTTATGCAAATTACAAGTAATTAAATGTGAGTAGTTAGAGGCATGACATCTCAGTGAGAAAGGAATCTCATGGTTCACTGAAATCAACTGGTGGTGGGTGCAGGATTTCTCAGGACTCAAGCACTACAAATGTTCACTTCCCTCCCACTACAATTCTGATCATCAGCACCTACATTGGGGCAGCACTGGCTGATACCTATCTGTGGTTAGTTCCATTGTACTTTTGAAGATTTGACTATTGTGCAGCAACCTCAAAATCCTTCCTGCTGATGTTTATGGCAAATTATACTTTCATTTAATTATAAATTATAAACTTGGTTCCCAAATAAACTTTTTCCAGCCTTTTTGCTCACCTCTCTCACACTACATGCTACAAATACTATCACCTCTGCTAGTCTCCTCTGAAACGTTGCTTATTTGTCTAGAACCCATCCTAACATAATAACTAACTGAAAACAATGGTGCTGTTCCTACTGATGCCTGAGGTAGAGAGTTACTACAACATCCTATATCTTGCATGCAATGTTTATTCTAATGCTGTCTTTTAAGAAGGGTGTTTGTCCTATTTGCACACCATCCTGCTTAGCCCCACAATCAAAATCTTCTGAGCAGTGGTTTCCGGCTCATTGAAAACAAAATAAAACAAAACTTCAGTCCTTACTTCTAATCAGCGTGATTCCAGAAAAGTAAGTCCCACTATATCCAGTGTAGCTTACTCCCAGGTAAGGAGGTATAGGGTGTGATGACAAGTCTTACAATGTCTTACACTAAAATAAAATATATTTTGTGTATAAATATGTACAATATTGCTTTTAAAGTAGTATTCTTGCTTATTCCAAGGATGTCTCCACATTTTATCTTGTTGTAACTTTTAAAAGTTTTTTCTCTGTCACTGGCATTTTTGAGAAATACAATTTCTAGTTTGTCCAGGAGTTAATAAAGTGGAAAATTGAATAGGTCACTATTAAATGTTTGTCACATCCTAACTGCATGAGAGACATCCATTAAGGGCAAATTTTAAGTCCATTTACTTCAGTCCACTCACTCACATCAGACCCCAATCAATATATTACTATTCTGTTTACAAAAAGGTCATAAGAGTAATGAATTCTTGTTGAATTCAATATGTGTGGGACGAAACCACTCACTGTAGCAAGGCTGAGGATGGGATACTTTTGGCTTGTCTGAAGCTGTCTCTGGAATTCTGGGGATGCAGCCCAAAAAGTAATTTTTCCAAATTTCACATACTAAGGATGAGGAAACACTTTCAGACTAAGGCTAAATCTAACTTCAGATAAATTTTCAGAGGGGGCAAAGGCAAAAGGATAGAGCCAAAAATATCAGGTTATTTTACCTCAAAGCTCTTCCTGCCAGTTAATGAGCCTTAGTGGAGGCATTTCAAGTTTTTCAAATTTACAAATTTCAAATTTTTCAACCTGAACAAAAGCTAGAAAACTCTCAAACAATTGTTTCATAGGGAAGAGGAACATGTCCAACTAGGGAAGTCCAGAGGGACAAATTGGAAACCCAGAAGAATCAGATTTGGCTGAGGGACTGAGTTTCCTCATCTAAATTATATAGGGAGTCTGATCATTGGTCCATTTATCTCTGAACCACCTATCCCTGCAGCTGCTCCCTCAGGCCTCAGGCAGAGATCTTTCCCAGTCCTGCTACCTGAGCTCCTTTTCCATGAGTGAATCCTAGTGGCTGAACCTGGGACCAGCTGCACACATAGTGGCTGGCATCCAGTTAGTGACAAGCACAAATATAAGTCCAACATAAACCTGTGTACGTCTTCTAGGGGTCATTGTGGAGGTTACCATTCTCTTCCTCCTTCTACAATGACCAAAGCCCCACTCCCAATACTCACCATTTTGCTGAGACAGCTCTCCTTCTGTGCCCATTCAGTGGTTGGTAGAGATCCAGTATGGGATAGGAGAAGCATCCAGGTTTTTCCCCCATAGCCAGACGCAGAAGGTTTATATCATCCATCCAGATGTTTGGAGGACCTAGCAGATCTTGATGGATGATTTCATCTGCCTATGTAACATAGGCAGATGCTCTCCCAACCCACCTCTGACTCTCCACCGGCACTAAATGGCCATGGAAACAAGGCTATCACAACAAAATGGTGAATCCTGAGAGTTAAGGGGGAGAGGGGAGCTTTAGCATAGTACTGCCTGCTGAACTTTAGTGATGTAGAATCTTAGTGGTATAGAAGCTCAATTAGGACTGAGCTCTTAGACTTTCCCACTTGGCACTCAATACCATTAATGTTGCCAGTTTGCAGAAAGCTCCTGCAACCTGTAAGCAATTAATGTACTAGATCAACTGAGTAACACTGAAATGCTATAATTGTCTACTCACAAGTAAGCACCATAGAGATCAGCCTACAATCCTTTTGAACTGAACAAAAGGACATCCCCAATTTTATCTAGCTAATTTAAAAATTTCTTAACTACTTTACTTCAGAAAAATTCCAACGTGGTATACAAAAAAGATGAATAAAGCCTACTCATGCAAACATATAAATACAATATAATAAAACAATCTATAACTGTTATAATATTCAATAGTGAATTAGAGACAACAAGGCACATGCACAAACTAACCGAGGATTGCATCCAATATAATGATAGTGGAATAACTACAAGAAAAGATACGGTTCTATTAGTGGAAGTGTATTCTGTTAGAAGTTGTGGAAACCCTAGTGGAGCAAAGGATGCAACTAACACAAGAAACATCTAGTGCAGTGGCATAGTTATGACTTGAGAAGCATTTGTACAATGGCTGAGAAAGCTTTTGTATAAAACCACAAAATCTTGTGTAAATGGAACCCAAGTATCAGATATGCCACTTAGACAAGGATGAAAACAGGATTTCTGCCTTTGGGTTAGCACAGAAGACAACCGCATGCAGACCTAGGGTCAATTTCCCCAGAGTTCCCACTGTTGGGGAACTGAGAGATTTTTAGTAACAAGTCTCCCAATCAGCAGAGTATTTTGTAATGCACAGGCAGAAGTTGAACAAATTACCAGCCCCAATTCTATCTCTCCACCCCAGACACACTTAATCTAGCTCAAAATAAACACAAACAGTTTGGTCAAAAGTATGTAAAAGGATTTACTCACATAATCTTGTGCATAGTTTACACAGGTTCAAATTCTTGAAGAAAGTAAGACGAAATTAAGCACTCACATGCTTACAAGAAAGCATGCTTGCCAGAGAATCCGAGACCACATGCTTCCAGAGAAGCTGAAGAACAAAAAAGAGGAAGAAGAAGAGAACATGCAAGGGGAAGTGGGTGTTGACCAAACAACAGGAAGTTTACTCTAGGCAGTCCCCTCTATCCCTACAATACACATGCAAACTAACTAGCCAGTTAATTAAGCATGCAAAGGTTGCCATTCCCAACACCCACATCTCCCAGTGCACTAAAGTACCATTTTTTTCTTCAGAGTCCTTTTCAAAATGGAGACCTGAAGCAACAGCATACCACTTTTTGTCACTATTTTGACACATACTCCATCCTATAGCACTCTGAAGATACTACACAGGGAGCAAAATGTAGGGATGTGAAAAACTATCCATCGTGTGTTTTGCGTGTTTCTCACATATACAATTCTAAACACATTTCATTTCAGAAAACACTGGCTTAAACAAACCTGGGGAGTGGGAATAAAAAGGTTTTGGTAATGTTTGAAGCTGCGAGGAAATACTTTAGAATGAGGACAACATCATGTAGATCTTCAAAATAAAATTGGTTTGTACATGAGGTTTGTACAGCCTGGAACATTGAGAGATTTTTTTTTCTCATCTGGAGGAAACTTATTTTGAAAGATGATGAGTTGGTAGATGTTATTTTTAATAACAAATGTATGGTAATTAATCTTTACTGATCCTCCTGTAAACCTTAACCAATGGCTTCAAGAAAGGAGGAAGCTGACTTTCCCACTAAGCAGTATATATAACTCATCCACTAAAGAGGAGCAAATAAAATACATTTTTAATGCTGTATATTGCCATTAGATGTATGGAGGGACACCCAATCATGTGAATCTGCACCTGCATTTAAACTGGGTTGGCCAACTCCATGTTAGGTGGGTCACATGGTGTAAGACTGGTTGGAACCATAACCGCAGTAGAGTACACATTCCAGTAAACAGAACCTTGATACAAGTAGCACGCCCTATGAAAAATCTCATTCTGAGACTCTTCCCCAATACTTGTGGGTCAGCTGTTTCGGCCTATGACTCCCATCAGCCATAGACATCATGTGGACAATGGACAGGAATTGTGGAAATTGGAATCCAAAAAGACTGCTCTGGAATGTCACTGCCAGACAAAGTAAGTAGGCAATACTTGAGGGACATCTGAGCAGTTTCTTATATCTTCGTAGTCTTACCTTCTGAGAATTAGCTAGCCGCAGAATCCTGGGAAAAATTTCACCTGGCTCTATCAAATGAATCTGGACAAGTCATGCATGGGATGAAAGCTCCCGGTATATGGGACCATAAGGGAAAATGTGACTCACTGGCTTCTAGATCTGGAGAATGAAACTAGTTAGAGATATAGGGTTTAAAAAAAACCTGGAATAACAGAAGTATTTTCTACCATTTCTGTTACTGTCTAAGGCCCGAAGTTGTGGACCCTTACAAGAAACTGGCTAAACAGGTCACATTCCTGCCAGTATTTCTGAAAAAAATGGTCCAAAAGGGAAATTAAATGCCTCTGCACTGAGTTTACTGGCCTTAAGAATGTCATTTTTTGTGTTTTTTTCCCCTCATTGTATAACAGCGAAAACAAGAAATGTGACTATAAGTATCTGCAGTTAAAGATCTGACAGACTATAATGTCAGATACATTTACTGTCAATTTTCTTAACCATTATACAAAGAGTCACCACAGTCCCATTAGCCAGAGTTGTAACAGTCCTCCATGGGCAGAAGGACTTTGCTCACCAAAAGTGTTTGTACTATGGCCATTTCTGCATGACGTGGCTATGCCACAGTAGCAACAGGTCGCAGCTGGGCAAGGAGAGGCAATTCTGCCTGACGTTGTCGCTATTCCATAGACAGCTCATGATGAAGTGTCACTGAAATGTGGTATTGCAAAAACGGGAAAAAAATCCATTATACACCACCAATTCCACTTGAATCCTGTCAGCCAGCTGCATTCAGAATCAAAATAGCATTTCATAGCACTTTGTGGCAGGCTGTGGGCATGCTGGCATGTTCGTATGTAACGACGTGGCTACATAAAATGGTGTCCATCAAAAACAAACAAACAAAAGGGCCATCAGAGGTGGCAAGGTGAGGTTAAGGTGGGCCAGGGGTTTGGTCAAGGACACTGTAATGCAAATGGAACACCAGTGGCAATGTTGCTTCTCCTCTACTTAAAATGGAAGGGTGTGGAAAATCACATCATTGTAGCGTGAACGGCAATCCCACCGCTACAACTCAACGAAGCACTAATGACACCTAGTGCAGAAAGGGCCCTAGTTGTTTAATGTGGTTTTCTCTACCCCCTTCTCGGCCCATACCAATGTCTACTCTGTTCAAACGAAGGTTTCTTCACTAGAATTCACTAGAAAAAACTTCTGTTGATTTTGAGATACTCACTAAAAGTTTACTTCTCACACATTCTGAGATGTGTTGTAAGACAAAGTACACTGTGCCTCAATTATATACCAATCTTCAAGACTTGCACGTATATTTCATAAGCATGAAATCAAATATACATTTTAAAAGGTGAATAGGTAAAAATTCATTCAATTGAATAGTATGCACACTCTGCTCGTGGGGACAAAGGAGAGTACAAAAATGAAGGAAAACCACATCAACAAATCATGGCAAGTGCATAGGCAAAATGTGTGCTGATTTTCAAGCAGGAAGAAAAAAACCCTAAAGTTGCACAACTATTATAAACAAAGTGTGGGATGGGAAAGCAGCTGGGGCTTTTTCTGTCTCCAAAGCAGTAGAGATGGCTGCCATCAGGTAAACACAGCTATTTTTTCCAGGACACAGGTTCAAGTGAGATCAAGCGAGGGAAAGACAAATGCCAGCACTAAAGCAAAATGATATTAACGTTTAACTAGAATATTATTGCTGAAGCACTTTGATTACAACTACTTAGTAATAGTAATACAAGGCTCAGTGGAAATTGTTTAAAATCAGTTTCTGAAATGTTGCATGAGACTGGATGTGACACTTGATCGGTAGGGGGATGTGAAGAACACAAGGGAGGCAGGAAAGAGGAAAACCTGGCACATGTCAAGGAAGAAACTGGATGCAAACACATCAATATGCAGGTACTAAAAGAATTGGAAAGTCTCAGTATGTCCTAAGATTTTTTTCCCCCTCATCTGGAGGCACGCATAGCCAACTATGCTGCATGAACGAAAGTCTTTGGAAATCAAGAAGGCAGTTTCCATGGGAAAAGGGAAGCTGGCTAGCTTTTTTGCCAACACACCTGCACCAGCCTTGGATTGTGTTCAATGCATTGTGCAACACCGCTATATCAATTGAAGAGGCTGACAAAAAGATGCTGTAATGACTGTGACAGACTGCTCTGTATACACTGATGCTTTTCCAGCTATCTCACAAACAATGCTCATCTAATTGGGTGCATAACCTTTCTTTCAAATAAATATTTGACAAGTATAAATGTCAGCATATTTTCACTAAATTAGGAGTGCCAACATTTTATTCACAGTGTTGATGTGGGGTTTTTTTTCTCTTTATACTTTGTGATGTAACTACTTCTATTTAAAATTCTAATTATTACAGTTTAGATTTGGGTGGAGGGGATAAAGTGGCTTGAGGACGTGTGTGAAGAGTAGTATATAAATACCTGTAATAAAAAAAGCACAGAAATATAATAATCCATAGATAAATCCCTAAAATTCAGCTCCAAACTACAGGGCATTCTCTCCCTCCCTCCCTCCAATTCAAGACACAGGCTGTAGCGAAGGGTTTGCAGTTATGAACTGAATAGCTTGATAAAAAGGGAAAGGTCTATGTCTCAAGGACCCCATTTGAACTGCTGATGGAATTAGAATTGTCTTTCGTAATAGAAAAACCAGTAATTAAAGCAGAAGGCCATCCAGAGCTTGGTTATGTACCTGTAATCCAACTACTGTGAATATGAGAGAAGGCATGCTATTCACATTCAATATGAGGTACAATTAATTAGCCTCCAAATAAAAATGCAAAAAACAAATAGCGTTACCAAAAGCCACATAGTAATATGAAGTTTCTATATAACTTGTACTATTTCATAACATGTAATTTTGCATAGTACTAGAACTGATGCAGCTAAAACATAAAATAATAGCGATAGGGTCGCTGCGCAGAGAAGATGGCGAATTACTAACAGGGGGAAGAGAAAAGGCAGAACTACTTAACACCTTCTTTGCCTCAGTTTTTTCCCAGAAGGATACAAGCTCTCAACCTGGCAGTTGGGGAGCAGGTGAGGAAGCAGGGGAAATGCGGCACATAATAGGTAGAGAGGTGGTACAGGAATACCTGGCCACACTGGATGAATTCAAGTCTCCAGGGCCAGATAAATTGCATCCTAGGATATTAAAAGAACTGGCAGAGGTCATTTCGGAACCGTTTGCTATAATCTTTGAGAAATCTTGGAGGACAGGAGAAGTTCCAGCAGACTGGAAGAGGGCAAATGTTGTCCCCATCTTCAAGAAGGGAAAAAAAGAGGACCCAAATAATTATCGCCCAGTCAGCCCGACGTCAGTACCCGGAAAGATCCTGGAGCAGATCATTAAGAAGTCAGTTTCTAATCACTTAGAAAGCAACGCGGTACTCAAGAGAAGTCAACATGGATTTCTCAAAAATAAGTCATGCCAGACCAATCTTATCTCTTTCTATGATAGAGTTACTAGCTTGCTAGATGAAGGGAATGCTGTGGATGTAGCATATCTCGATTTCAGTAAGGCCTTTGACAAAGTTCCCCATGACATTCTTGCAAATAAGCTAGTAAAATGTGGGCTGGACAGAGCTACTGTCAGGTGGATCTGTAACTGGTTGACTGACCGTTCCCAAAGGGTGCTCACCAATGGCTGCTTTTCATCCTGGAGAGAAGTGACTAGCGGGGTGCCACAGGGTTCTGTCCTGGGCCCAGTGCTGTTCAATATTTTCATCAACGACTTGGATGAAGGAATAGAGGGCATGCTCATCAAATTTGCAGATGACACCAAATTGGGAGGGGTTGCTAATACGCCAGAGGACAGGATCAAAATTCAAAATGACCTGGACAGATTGGAGAGCTGGGCCAAGGTTAACAAAATGAAATTCAACAGAGAGAAGTGTAAGGTCCTACACTTAGGCAGAAAAAATGGAATGCAGAAATATAGGATGGGGGACATGTGGCTGGATGGCAGTACGTGTGAAAGGGATCTAGGAGTCCTAATAGACCACAAGCTGAACATGAGTCAGCAGTGTGATGCGGCAGCCAAGAAAGCCAATGCAATTCTCGGCTGCATCAATAGGAGTATGGTGTGTAGATCGAGGGAGGTACTGGTACCACTCTACTCTGCTTTGGTTAGACCTCATCTTGAATACTGTGTCCAGTTCTGGGCACCCCAATTCAAGAAGGACATGGTCAAGCTGGAGCAGGTCCAGAGGAGGGCGACCAAAATGGTGAGGGGCCTGGAAGCCATGCCCTATGAGGATAGACTTAGAGAGCTGGGTATGTTCAGTCTGCAGAAGAGAAGGTTAAGAGGCGACATGATAGCCATGTTTAAATATTTGAAGGGATGCTATGTAGAGGAGGGAGAGGGCTTGTTTTCTGCCGCTCCAGAGACCAGGACAAGGAGCAATGGATTCAAGCTGCAGGAAAGGAGAATCCACCTGAACCTCAAGAAGAACTTCCTGACAGTCAGGGCTGTCCGGCAGTGGAATATGCTGCCTCGGAGTGTGGTGGAGTCTCCTTCCTTGGAGGTTTTTAAGCAGAGGCTGGATGGCCATCTGTCGGGAGTGCTTTGAGGGTGTTCCTGCATGACCCAGGGTTGGACTGGATGGCCCATGTGGTCTCTTCCAACTCTACATTTCTGTGATTCTGTGATTCTGTGAAAAGGTATGAGATACAGAAAAGACAAAAGGAAAGTGCAGAAACAAAGAGGGGAATTCATCGCCCTCATGTCCTGCTGGTGGGCTTCCCATGAGCATCTGATTGGACTTGGTGGAAACAGAAGACCAGAGACTATACAATGTTGTAGCATGCACTAAGCAGTTCCAGAGGCCAGCCATTCTCTTTTTTCAAATTTCAGACCTAGAATCTTTTTCAAGATTGGTCTCTGAGGCAACATACTTCACACCAGTAACTGTGCAGCATGGCCAGATGGAGAGATGGTGAGAATATCAGAAGCCAGTCACAGCATTTCACAGTCCAGTCCTCAAGAACTGTGAAGCTCAAATCTTGTTGCCTCCAGTAGTTATGATGCTGGTTGTGCATGAAATAATTTAATTAACAGTTTTTAGCTGCACTGGAGACTGATGCCACCTGCATCTCTGTAGCACTATTCCAATCTAGTTTCTGGAATAGTTTTGGGATGGAAAAAGTCAAGGTCACCCTTGTAGATTTCTTAAATCTGGTAACAGATGGAAGAAGAAAGTGTAATCCTATTGTCCTGACCCTCTCAGTAGCCTTTGATTTTGCTGGCCATGATATTCTCCTGCAGTGCCTAACTAAGGTTTGACTGGTAGCCTGGAGGTCAGTGCTTATGAGACTTTTCTGGTGGGGGGATATGTCTGAAAGCTTAACCACATTCTTAACCATCCTAATAAAATGCTGTCATGAAATCTGGTAGAAACTGGTTGCAGTCTGGAAAACTGAGAAACAGATGGGGTGAGTATATTTATTTATATATATTTAGATCTCTCCTCATATGGGATTTAAAAATATTTATGCCCCACCTTACATCCAGAGATCTCAGGGCAGGGGACAATTTAGAATAATTTAAAACAATTTAGACATTGTAGTAGAATTTAAGAGAGAGTAGAACAGTTTTAAATAATTCTAAAACAATCTCAGACAATTTAAAGTAGCATATACTTAAAGAAAAATCTAGAACCCCATCAAGATATAGTCGCTGGTCCTCAAAAGCCTTGGGATGACTTATAGAGGAACCCAAAACTCTTCATATCAAATAGTACTTTGAAGCCCAGCATAATGTATTAAAATTCAGTACAAGACGAAGATGAACAGGTATGTTTAGCAAACTGTAATGTTCAAAAACATTACAAATATGATTGAAACATTTGGCATGAAAAGTACTTTGGCACCTAGATATTGTTAGGTCCTAATGGCAGCTGGTGGCTCTTTCATCAGCGTTTTAGAGAAACCATCCTGGGTTTTAGGTTTTAGTCCAAATAGGGTTAGCAAGGTGCTAAGTGCTCTTCCCCAAAAAGGTTCTTTTAAAATGTAGGTTGAACCCTGGAGCAGATTCACCACCACAGGGACATCAGAACCGCCACTGTTATCTTCCCTTGCCTGGCTGTTCTTGAGACACATGGCAATTTGCATCTCTGATGTTTTACATGCCAGTCTTCAAGCTGCATTTGAATTCCTCTGTAACAACCAGAAACTTGCAAGTATTCTTTAGAATGCTAGTGCCAATGCTTTCTACCAACATTCCAGTCATTGGACACCCCACTCGCCATAACCATTGCATTCCATGACATCATATAAAAGTCACAGCAGAATAACAATTTGCCCTTGGCTTATGCCTAGAACCAGCATGGTGTAGTGTTGGACTAGGACCCTGAGAACTAAGGTTCAATTGCTGTTTGGCCATGAAAACACTGGATGATCTTGGGCAGGTCACACTCTCTCAGCCTCAGAGAAAGACAATGGCAAAAAAACCTTGTTGGAACAAATCTTTCCAAGAAAATCCTGTGACTGGTTTGCTTTAGGGTGGCCATCATCTGGAAACAACTTGAAAACACACAACACTAACAACTCGGCATATACTAGTGTTGGACAGAAGGTACATCCTAATCTGCAGGTATATATGTGTCATTTACAGGTGATTGGCAAGGATTTTTGACTCCCAATTGCTTAACAATAACATTAATAAAATGACTGTTCCTGCTGTCAGTTATAATCCTGAGGTGAAGAAAGTTTTTGGTCATCCAGGCCTGATTACCCCAATCTTTCTGGGACTATGAACTGTGAGCATCATTCATTTTGTCTATACACAGGCCATTTCCTAGACTTGGAATTCTTCAGTTCTAATAAGAATTAAATTCTAATTTGAATAAGTGCTTGCCTTTTGTACCAGACTGTGGTTGGTGACTCTTCAGTTTCTAATGATGATGATGACGACGACGATGATGATCGAAAAACACAACCAAATAGAAGCAAGAAGCCTGACATCTGCCTTTCCTTGGCTTATGAAACAACTGGAAAAATAAATGCCATACTTTAAAAAAGTAATGAAAATAATACAACACTGCTACTTTAATGCTGCAATTAGTTGCTTGCTTTACTCGCTGTAGATTTGATTACTTATTCTAAGCTCTTAAAAGAAAAAAAAACTTGCCCATATTGTTTTGCTTGAGCATAACAATCTTGTTTTCACAATACTTTTCTTTTTGTGTGGGTTGTTTAGATAATCTACAAAAATGTACAAATGCTAAACGCATACAAACAAAAACACTTCCATGTTTGATTTCACAGCTGTCTATATAGGACTTTCTGTCCTGCCATAATACACATGAACAGAATGACATTTTGACAGGTTTTGGCCTGTCTTAAGATTACTCTGTTCCAGAAAAAGCATCCAAGAAATTCGCTCATGTCTACCTGCCTTGTGCCACTTTCATCTGATGATTTTTCATCATTATTTCCCAAAGTTTAAACACTCCTCTTGTCTTGTCTTACTGGAGAGTCTGGGGTTTTCCTATTTGGTAGTCATTACTAATTAAACTGTGCTTAGATGTTACATCAGTGGTATATTTTCAAAGAGAGAGTGATGATTGCTTTGTTTTGTTCTTGGACCCTTTCACACTGCACAATTGTAGCATTATAATTCCATTTTAACTCCCGTGACTCTATCCTGTGTAATCCTGAAGTTCACAGTTTGGTCAGAGGTACCAGAAGAGCTCCTTGACTGAGAACTATAAAGGTCCCTCCTTAAACTGCCAATCCCAAGATTCCATTGGATGGAATCATAACTGCTACAGTGGAATAATAATGCTATAATTCTGAAATTTGAAAGGGTTCTTGGTATACTTGGGGGCAACCTGCAATTGTTTGCACTCAGTGTACACTAGCCTAATCAGCCTACATTGAGTAGCCAGAATCACCAACTGTAACATGGCACACTGCCGATTGGAATTCTACCATTTCTTCTAATCAGCAATATTTTCTTTTCTGCCTGCAGTGCTGTCATGTTGGTGAGATGTTTAATCCTGAGTCTGAGGAGCAGTTCTATGAAGTCAAGTTTACTCTTTGATAACTTTTAATCAGTTCTAGTAAAGATACTCCTCTTTTGATCCGTCTTCTACCCTTCCCCAGCCCTATAATGAACTAAAATGACCACCTGCATTTTTAAAAGTTTCTTTTATGCGCTTATGCTGGGCCAGGAATTTCACAATCTGATTGCTGGATTCTGCTCAGTTTTATGGCTGGTTTTCTTCCATTTTTCTCGTCATTGTTCTCCAGGAGGATTGTCCTCATGGAGATGCCCCAACACATCTGGAGAGAAGTTAAATAACACAGCAGGCTATTGCCAAGGAGTGGCTCTTTTGATTCAGCTTCTCTGATTCAAGCGTTTTACGGCAAAGATACAAAGTCAAACAAAGAGAGAGAGGGCACCTATGGACCAATTAAGATGGGGAAAAGAGGTGTTTATTTGACACATGCATCATGTAATACTCCTAAAGCAGTTCAGCAAGATGTACATTTCAGACTCTATTCTTTAACGGAATGTGACAGATAGTAGTGTATCACCCAGGCAGAGTGATTAGTATTTTGCAAACAGGAGGTGAGCAACAACCAGTCTTATACTACCACCCCATATGCAGGGAGTAACAGAGAAATAAAGCAGACTGAGTTGTTTTTTAAAAACATATGAAGTAGCTTTACTTACAAATACTAAATTTTTCATAATATCTCATGGTGAGATGCTCTATAACATGTGCTTATAAAACATGGAGTAGATGGAGAACTGCAGACTACAAAATGGAGGATGAACAAACTCAAGACTAACTGATGCAGGAACAGAAAGGGTGTGGCAAAGACCAACAAACTGGAAGTGACATGAATACATACAATGCCTAAACTCTTAAAGAGATATGCAAAGTGGCAAATATGAATACAGGCATGCTAAGTTTGCTACCTCTAATAATTTCTGCTGAATCTGTACTTGTATTTTGATGTTCAAATTCAAACATAACAATACTGGAAGTACTGCTAGGTTGGATTAGGGCAGACTCCTATGGCTCTCCAGATGTTGTGGGGCTGTAAGTCTCAGCAGCCCAAGCCAGCACAGCCAATGATGAGGCACGCCAGAAGTGTCAGTTCAACAACATCTGGAGGGCTACATGTTTTCCATCCCTGTCTTAGGACTTATGAATCACTGCTTCCTTCCATCTTTTCATAAAAAGAGGACTCTTTCAAGGGTGATTGATGATGCCCTCTGTAAAGCTTTATATATATGTATGTATGTATGTATGTATGCATGCATAATTAGTAATAACACTGGTTTCAATGGTAATTTACCAAATTAAACCACTTGAGCTTCTGGCTCTCTTCTGTCCACACCTGCAGAACCCTGGCGCTTTAAAGTACAGGGAGTGGAATCTCAATGTCTTCTAGATTTGCAAAAGCTATTTCCTTGGATGTACTTACGGCCAAAAGGGAAACAACGAAGAATATCCATATAAATATGAAAGTGCACAGACAGTATAGAGAGGGACACAAATGTAAAGCTTAGAGCAAAACCAAGCCAGTTAAGTGTTCTGGGGTGTTTGATGCTCAGCCATAACATACAGTCAGGTGTGTGGCTGATTCATTAGGCACTGCAGATTTTCAAACGGCTTAAAATCACAAAAGCAGCAGTATTCAACAGAACATTTCCATTGACCCTTAGTTCTTGCAATGTTTCATATCTGTCTTAAGAGAGGAAGAGGATTTCTTATAATTAAGTTTCAGGTTCTTACTGCCCAGCCACGACAATGTGGATCAGAGCAAGGTATTTCAGGCTACCTAACAGCCATTCCAATGGTATGCTATTCCATTCTATATATTTAAAGGATTTATACCCTACTCTTCCGTGGGGAAGGCTCTCAGAGCAGCTTACTCAATCACTGAAAAACAAGATAGTCCCTGCCCTCAGGCTTACCCTAAAAAAAAAAAAAATTAAAAAGACAACACAAAAGAAAAAAAAAGGATGGGGATGGAAAAAGGTTGCAAAAAAAAAAAAAAAGCTGACAAAGGAGCTCAAAGTATTGACTTGTACTTACTCATGCCATGTTTACCACTTCTGACCTCAACTTCAACTGATTTTTCAATTTAAATCAAATTAATATTTAAAATGCTTAAATTGATATTTTAAAATGTCAAGCTCCATTTGGAAATATTTAAAATTGGTTACCCCAGGAACATGCATGTAAGACATTGAAATCATGGTAAGAGAGAACTGCATGCAATTTTTAAGATTCATAGTCTGTTTGTGGAGGTCCTTTTGATCAAATGTGTCTCCATGTCACTGGATGCAATGAATTCTGATCCTTACTATATGAATCCTAGAAGTATATTTTAATAATTGTACCTCACATAGTGAAAAGAGGCAAATTAGTCAAGAGTAAAGCACTGTTGCTGTAAGCAAGTATTCAAATGTTTCCAAATTTTCAAAAAAAAAAAAAAATTAAACGTATCCTTTATTTATTTCATAACACCTTTCACAAAGTTCCTAGTGTAGTTCCTGTGCCCCTGTTGGAATAAGCATGAACATACATTCACTGTAAACTCCCTCCTATGTCTAGAATTCTCTCTTTAAACATATACATGGCTCTGGGGCCATTTCCACACTACACTCTTATAGTGCGATTATTCCACTTTCAACATCCTATGGAATCCTGGGGTCTGCAGTTTCGAGAGGGGCCCCTCCCGAAACTGCAAACCCCAAGATTCCATAGGATGTTGAAAGTGGAATAATCGCACTGTAAGAGTGTAGTGCAGAAATGGCCTGAGGGTCAGATTATATGTCAAATGGAGGCCCTTTCCACACCAGGCAATTAGAACGGGGCAGTGCGTCCTCGCAGGGAGATCGTCTGCACCTTGGAGTGGACTAGGAGCAGACTACTTACCGAAGATCCGCACCTCAGTCTGCTCCAAGATGACCCCAAGTGGTCCTCCAGTGTGTTTTTGAAAGACCGGAAAAAACAGGTCATTATTTTCCTGGAACTTGCCATTGCATTCCTGCTCCCTTGTGCAGATTTGCAGGCTCGCACCAATGTGAGCCTGCGATCTGTGGAGGGCGCGATTTAGGCATGGCGAGCTTCAGTGGTTGGTTGGGACCCACGACCAACCGGAAGCCGCCATTTTGGAAGCTGGAAGCTGCCGTTTTGGAAGCAGGAAGCCACCATTTTGGAAGCCGGAGCCGCCATTTTGGAAGCTGGAAGCCGCCTATTTGGAAGCTGGAGCAGTGCGGATCTACAGACCTTGCACTGCTCCGATTCGCCCTGGACCAAGGAGGAGCCCTGCGGAAGGGCTTCAGGGACAGTCCGTGTTGTTTCGGACCCCAGAAGAAGCGGTAGGTAACGGCACGGAGCGATTCCCTCGCCTTGTGCGGAAAGGGTCGGAAAGTGTATTCCCTATCATTAGTATCCTTTCCCTCACATATGGGAGTTTCCTCAGAGATATGTACTTCAGATTTTCAAAGTAAGCCTATATTTACAAAGCACACTAAATACAAGATATTTAGTAAAGGAAATCAAGGGCCTTGACAAACAGATGGTCTTTCATCATTTGCAGGAGAACCTGTTCTTCATGCTGAACATATTGCCTATTTTGATCCTCAGTCTTTCTCTCTCTTCCTACATCTCTAATTCCTCTCTCAACTCTACTTTCATGAAGACTTTGACATTGTTTGTTCTTGCGTACCTTCAAGTTGTTTCTGACTTATGGCAACTATGGGGTTTTCTAGGGGCAGGGTGAGAGTGTGTGATGTGCCCAAGGTCACTCAATGAGTTTCCATGGCTGATTGGGGAATCAAACTCTGGTCTCCAGGTTCATAGTCCAACATTCAAACCACTATTCCATATTGGCTCTTTGGACACTATCCTTCTCCCTAATTCAGACTACACCTAAATGTGTATAACTAAACATATAATTGTCTCCTTTTCCCTCACCTCCATTTTCTTCCCCCTTTTCTATTGCCTATTTTTGAGTTTTAGACTGTAAACTCATTGGACCAAGGACCTGTTTTGTCCCTGTTACTCTGCCAACCAGAAGTTTTGGGGTTGGCTGCATAAAGCTGCACTCGCTTCTTAATTATGGAAGTAGTACTTCTGTTTCCATCCTTCATTGGTGGAGGTGTCTTTTTATGCAAGTGAATCCATGAATCCACATCAGATTTTAGTTTATAATTTAAAAGAACCATCAAAGATGCTGAACTGTACCTGTAAAATAGGTTCAACATGTTGGATAGTTCCTTTTATATTCAGAATGAAACCAGGGGATTCACCACCCAACTGACATAGCAGATACCAGCCACCATTATTGTTATGGCTATCAAAATTATAAATGGTAGAGCTTAGAATGGAAGGTATGTTCCAAAATCTTCCAGCCAGCATGGCAAGTAGTCATGCTGGCAAGAGGATTCAAGCAGTTGTACTTCCATAAAAGTAACTTTTCCAAAGTGGTCCGTCTTCAGTTGTCTTGCCCATTTTTAATGTATCATTGTCTGGTTACAACATGTGCAAACCATTTCTAGTGTATATCAGTTTGAGAGTCTTCTCTCTAGAGCACTGGATGAATACTGGGCTCTTCCTACAATTGTTTTGCATCGAGTGGTAGATCTCAATCTCAAGACTAGGAACAAGAAATACAGCATGCCTATACGCATTAACATGGGTGAATGTGCACATCACCCCCTCCCCTGCTGCACACCCCACAAAACTGGCTTCAACATTGAGACAATCTGTTTGTAGGAACACAGAATGAAAAGCAAATATAGCAAAACAAGGTGCAGGAGTGGCTGGTTGATCTTTACAAAGTACCTTCTGCAGGGGAGAAACCACATAATATATTCAAGATGTCAGAGGTTACCCATAGTGCACACGAATCATGCTGTGAAGGCCTCACCTTTCACTTTTACTGCTGTAATTAGATTACAAAAGTTTTTATTACCATTTTAAATTCTTCCTTTATAGGTTGCTACCCAGCTATGGGGCTGTTTTTTCATCACACTTAAGAGCTCAACGTATTTAAATTCTTCCCCCTACCTCCTTCTCCTCCTGCAATGCTGGATTAACTTTGAAGGATTGTTGAAGTCACAAGTCACTCACCCTTGCCCTCCTAATGGGATCTCTCTGCTGGTACATGACCTTGAAGTGTAATATATACAATCAGCTATATTTATTGGTGGTGGGAGTAAGGCGGGAAGTAAGAGCAGCTGGATTGCATAAACAGTGAGACCATTCGTCCTGCTTACAGTAGCCATGACATGTTTAGACTAGTGCAACACAGTCCGGCAAAATCTTCCTTCTTGTAGTGGTATGTGATTAACTGATAAGGAGATGGTACCTTGGAGAACCCCAAAGGTTATGGGAGAGGATACAGCAGGCTTAAGGGGAGAAAATTAGTTTCCAGATTGTTTGAGTGAAAGGAAGGTTTAGTGCCTGGAGAGAGAAATGGTGAAGATTTAAAGAAAGGCTTACTGTGGAAACTAGGGAAGAGGAAAGGGATACTGGAGTTTTGTAAAACCAGAACTAGAGGAATAACAGCACTGCTTGGAAGGCACAGGAGGTGGAGACTGTGCGGCGCACCAGTTGTTGGAATGCAGATCCCACCATTCCTCACCTTTGGCTGTGGTGGCTAGAGCTGATGGGAGTTGTAGTACAACAATATCTGGAGAGCTACATGATTCTAACCCTTTTGTAGAGGATGAGCTCTTCCAATTCCACGGGTACATATACGGCAATAGGCAAAATTGACTTAGCCCACTGCTGGCTACTGACTCTTGAGCCTTGCAAGTTGGCAAGTATGACAAGGAACTCCAAAATATTCTTGTTTATTCTTTCTCCTACAGCTAGGATGCCAGATGGTTCTCAACACGAATTTTTCTTAAAAAAAAACAGTTAAAAATGCAATACATACATACATACATACATATATACATATACATATACATATACATATACATATACATATACATACATACATACATACATACATATATATATATATATAAAATATTAAAACATGGTTAAACAAATTACAATATTGTCTCCTTGACCTCTCATGAGGAAAGTTGGAGTATGAACTGAATGATGACAAAATAAAGTCAGATCAAAAGCAATTTAAAAGCACAAAATAAAAGAGCATAACCCATTAAAAGCCACATCCTCAGCAACTGGTCAGGTGCCAAAAAGTGCCAAAAGTGCACCTGAACAAAAAGGTCCTTGCCACAGGATGTGCAGTAAGGAAGAAGCTTAGGTACCTTCCCTTGAAATGGAGTTCTACAATCTGGGAGCACACATCTCTGAGGATGGTGAACCAGACAGACAGATTTCCCTCCCAAATATCTCAAGACCTGGAGAATATGATAATTTAGTCAACCTGGACTCAAGTAGTAGAGTGTTTTATAAGTTTCTGGCCCTTTCTGCAGGATGTTGTCATTAGGTATTGCAGACAGGAGAAGGATGGGACCTGGACAACTGTTCTGCATGACGTCGTCTGGTTCCCGCAATTCTCTCATCCCCAGGCAGCGAGATCGTGTCACAGATCATTAATGGGTTCTCCCTGTCAATGACTGGTGATCATGCAGCCCTCCCACCACCCTCTCACACTTACCTGGTGTATGGAGGGTCAGGAAGCATAATGGCTGTGCTTCCTGCCCCAGCACAGCCTGGGATAGTGCCCAGCTGTGCTGCAGAAGCAAAAGGTGTGGCCATAAAACCTCCCACATTACTGCAAGCAGCCGATGCAGAGGGGAGCGCTCCTGTCACGCTCCCCTCCTGGGAGAGGCTCTACCAAGATCCTTGCAGGACAACACCAGTATCTGGTAAGCTATGGAAAGGGCCTTGGTCAGCTGTTGGAATTTTGCCTGAAAACAAACCAGGGAACAGATCAGGCCAGTGAAGAAATAGTAAGAAGGTAGTTCTAAACTTCCTCTACCAAAAAGACTAGAAAGATATTAAGCAGCCATGCTAATTTACAAACATATGTATATGCTCTATCACAGAAGAACTAAGTTAACTGTTATTCAAGAACTGTTTCCTGGAACTATATTACATATTCCGTTTGTGTGTACAAAGATGGCTGGTATTTGAACTAACCTGATACCACTAGAAACAAGGGAGTCAATGTTCAGTTCTGTCAACAAGAAGAACCATGCACTAAATATAATTGGTTTAACACTGTTAGTCTTAAAGACTAACCCTTATAAACCCATTTCCCCCTTTGGACTAAATAACGAAAGCCTACTGCTTTCACCAAGAAACTCATAAGCTATGTACACAGCATAAAAATTATGTGGCTCAAGGGCTAGTTCAACATTACATTAAGTGGTGAAGCATTTATCAATATAGTGGGCAAGTCAGATGTCAGTAGGAACACAATGGAGTCGTCAAAGTGAAAATTACTATTTCCTCACAACTTTGGGACAGCCTTCTTAGGGGCCAATCGATATCCCTCAGGCTACTATCAGAAAGACCTGATGCTTTTTGGACTACTACAGCTCCCAGAATCCCCAGATATCATGAGCAATTATCATACTGGGTGGGAGAGTCTGGGAATTCTATTTCAAAAAATAACTCTTCTGAGTTTTATACACTACAGAGCTAGAATGCATCTATTGTCTTACTCTCCTTCTGCTTCTACATGTTGGGAAACAGCAAGTAAATAGTAATGATAGAGTTTCAAACCCAAGAAGTCTGCCTTGATCTTCCTCAGCCTGCTGTCTTCCAAATATACTGAGCTACAGCTGCCAATGTGATAGCTGGTGGTATTCATAGTCCAGAACATTTGGAGGATACCAAGATAGAAAAGGCTATATCCACTTAACTGGGCAAGAGAAAATAAGCAGCTTTGTACCTATGCCCTATTCTGAATTCCACCTCAAACTGGAATTCTACCTCAAGCCATGTTTTACCTCTTCCAAGTGAATCTGTTGGGCAGCCCAACAGTTTTAAGAATAGTACATCCATTAACTCAGTTATATCCATTTTTCAAGGATTTTTGACTGGGAATATGACAACTCTGTCATAATCATAATCAGTGATGCACATCAGAATATACTCAGATGTTCTGTCAGAGAAACATGAATCAAGAGAGCTGCTCCCATTGTCAGTCTCTGAATCTGTCAGTGACTCATGGACACTGGCTTCCTCAGAAAGCTAGACATGTTCATTTGTCTGAACAGAACCTTCCCATCTGGAATGTGTGGTGATTAAGATAAAGAATTTCACATGGCTACAGAATAACGGAGAGTCCCAGGCTTGTAAAATATGCCATTTCCTCCATTAATTGTGTCCACGTGGAGTTGTAACCAAGTAGCTGGAACAAATAAACCTAAAGCAATATTGTTTCCCTTTTAAAAATATTTCACTTAATTTGTGTAAGAGGTTTGAACTCATTAAAAATATACCATCTCCCAGGAGAGCTTGGGCTCACCTTCCTGGTCATATCACCCTAGCTATGCATGCACCAAAGCTTCTCCACAGCATGGACCATATATTAGTCTATTAAACCCTTACCATTAAACCTCACTGTGACCTGAGCTCCTGGAAGGCTACCCGTGAGGCACAGCATAGCATTATTAAGTCCAACAGCCTCTGCAACTGCACAACAAAAGGGACCCTCATGTGGGAAAAGCAAACAAGAAAACCGGTACCCAAACAGCTCAAAGTCTCAAAGAGGAAAGATTTACTTAGAGCTGTGGCATTACCACTAATTCATCTTATCTCTTTTTACACACTCCCAGTGAAGAAGGACAGAAGAGGAATGTCCTATGCTAAATAGATGTGGTGTAGAGCGTATTCCAGTGGTACATTATATGAAGCAATAGCAGCTGGTGACATCCATTTCAGTGGAGCGGTGAATCTAACCTGGAGTTTAGTCCTAACTTGAAAGGGTCTCATGTCTCTTGAAATCCTGCAGAGCTGCCACCAGTCAGAATAAACAATAATAGGAAAGATGGGCCTGTCATCTTTCAATGGGTATGTTCACATTTAGTGGTGAGCCATGGCAAGAAGAAGTGTCTAGACAAAGGATGGAGCTTCCTTTTGTGGTCTGTTGAGCACAATATTGGAACCTGGCAGGACCTGGCACCCTGGCTTGCCTCTCCTGAGTTAGAACAGAGAGATAATGGTAGAGGGGGGAAATGGATTATTTCTCTGGTTTGTCAAGATAAGAGACTAGCCAGATTGCTGGGCCTGGATGTCATAGTAAGCAAAACAAAACAAAGAGGAATGTGATGGGACATGCATGGGGGATTATGTCCAATTGCAGTGGGAGTAATGAGGAAATGCACTCCAGCATGCTACTCTACAGAATTCTGACTTGCTATGTTAAAATGTGGTCAATATGACAGCTGTATGCATTCTTTTGAAGATCAATAGAATCTTTTCCCCACCTTTGAGTTTGTATTCTAGCAAGTGCCATCTGCTGCTATTTCAGAATATCAGTATTGATCTTGTGACAATGAATCATTACTGAACTCTGAAGTACTTTTACGTTGTTCTGCCTGTGTGTTATAATGAGGGCTGCTCTTCTAAAAGAACAATTTCCTTTAGTTATGCAAAAGTCTACTCAAAGAGATTTGGTCTTCCATCAATGAATCAGGAAGAGTAAAAAAGGGAGCATATCATGCCCATAAAATTCGATTATATGCCCCTAAGTACATTTTTTTTCATTCCTCCTCAGTGTTTAGTAATAAAGCTGATGCCAGTGTCTCTGGGCACTCCACCAGAACTCTTGTGGAAACTGTCCAGGCCAAAATTATGTAGAAGAATTCAGTTTCCCCTGCTCCCAAATACTAGGTCATTGCAATTACTTCCCACAGTTTTAGTGCTCGGGACATCACATCTTAAGATATCTTTAATGCTCCAGTGAATGAGTGGATATCCTGTCTTATAAATTAAGATTAGAACTGCTTTACTAAAAATTATAATAGTTCATAGTCTAAGGGCCAAGCTAGATTGTACCTTGGCTAGATTGTACCTTGGTTGCTCACACGATTGATAAGTGGAATGAAGATTAACTCTTTTATTCTTGTAAAGCCACCCCATCCATCTGAGTCAGTTTTCATCAGGAGAAGTTGCCTTTATTTTTGATATTTAGCTGGAGAAAGAGGATTTCAAAAATAAAAATAACTACTGATGCTCAAAATTAATTATAACAAGGCATATGGCTTACTATTCTACCACTGTAGCAGAGAAATGCAGCATAGAGCATTTCTACCATAGGGTCACATGATTACTCTGGAATGCTTAGAAAAGAAGAAAAGGTTAAGTACCTCTTTCTGACCTCTCATTCTTCCCTGGGAGTATCCACCCCATCAACATCAGTGTTACAGGGAAACACAAGAACCCATAAAATCAAATTTGGAAGAGATTTCAAATGCCATCTAAGCCAACCTTCTGCCTATTCAGTAACTCATAGATGAAACTCTCCTGGGAGGTGGCCAACCAGCTCCTCCTTAAAAAGAACTTGGCAAAAGAGAGTCACCACCCTCTGAAGGCAGATTGCAGCAAACAGCACATTTGGCAGTTCTCAGATTAATTTTAAATCTTTTTCAATTTGTGATAATTTTGACTGGATTGGTACTCATAGGTGCAGCTTCAGTGGGAGGGGGAGTGGGCAACATGAAGACACCGTCCCTCCAAATAAGAATTCTCCCCCCAATGAAATTTTCCTTCAGTCCCTGGATTTCTAGCACTGCAGATAATGAGACACTGAAATTTGTTCATACTGAGGCCATTTCCACCCTACACTGTTCTAGTGCTATTATTCCACTTTCAACATCCTATGGAATCCTGGGGTTTGCAGGTTAGGGAGGGGCCTTTAGAATTCTCAGCCAGAGAGCTCTTTGGCCCCAGTAAACTACAAACCCCAGAGTTCCACAGCAGGTTGAAAGTAGAATAATAGCACTATAACAGTGTAGGGTGGAAATGGCCTTAGAGCACTTCTATTTGTGGGGTTCATATTCCTTGGGTATCTTTACCTGCCCCTTTTACTTTGGATGCCTAAATTGTATTTCTAAATGCTCAACTGAAGTTTTACATTTGCTTTGAGAGTGTTCCTGCATGGCAGGGGTTGGAGTGGATGGCCCGTGTGGTCTTTTCCAGCTCTACATTTCTATGATTCTATGATTCTATGATTTCTGTAATGCTAGAAATTTGGTTACTGAAGGCAAATTATATGTGGGTCAGCAAAATCCTTGGGCCCTTTCTGCAGCTTACCAGATCCCAGTGGGTGTTCCATGGGGATCCTGGTACAGCCTCTCCTGGGAGGGGAGCATGACAGGAGCACTCCCCTCTGCACTGGCTGCCTCTGTGAATGAAGGAAGTGAGATGGTGTAGCCTCTTTCTTCTGCAGTGGATCAGGGCACTGTCCCAGCCTGTGCTGGGGCAGGAAGTACAGCCATTGCATTTCAAGGATCTCCACATCTAAGGTAAGTGTAGGTGTGTGGAGGGATCGTGGCATGATTGCTGGTCATTGATGCGTAAATCCCATCAATGATTTACTGTATGATCACACTGCCTGGGGATGGGAGAACACTGGAACCTGGATGACGCCATGCAGAACTGTTGTATGGGTCCCATCCTTCTCACATCCCCAATGCAGGATGACGACATCCTGCAGAAAGGGCCTTGACTGGAGTTCTCCATCAGCTACATGTGTAATCACCATAGTTGCATTACCTCTGTAGTAACGCCTGGTTCAACCCCTCCTTTATTAGCAGTTGTAATATGCTGGAGCTACCTATTCCTATATGGTTTTATTTTGTACCCTTTTTTTTTAACCTACTCTCAAGTGAGAGGTAAGCTTGTTTTAATGCAAGACATTCTGCCCTGGTGTAAACAAAAGTATTTATTAGAATGCTCTTCTTTAGAAGCTAACCAGTTTTGCCAGCCAGGATCTTCAGAAAATAAATATCCATTCCTAGGAAAGGGCATGAACTCCAAACTGTTCCAAAACCACAGATTCTGCTCTCCAGGCTTCATTAAGATCTGTTGTTATTATTACCATTACGGAGACCTTGTCATGAAAGAGTAGAGCAATCATTAGGTCATCTCTACAGTAAGCAACAATAAGAAAGTGATTATTTCCCCCACTTCAAAGAGAAAGCAAGACAGAAATCCTTACTTAAGACCACAGGAAATTGTATTCCACTACATTTGGGGGCTTTGCTCTTTAACCAGTGGTTCTCAAACTATAAGCCATTTCCTCTAAAATAAATTTACATATCTTTCTATACCTTTTATTCTTCTCTTTCGCTCAGTAGATGATCACTTGCTAAATCATTGCAGAGGACCTTATAAATATCGATCCACAAGGCATCGGTTCTGTCTCCACAGATATGAACATTGACCAAGTATTTAAAAAGCAAGCTCTTGTACCATGGAAAGTGAAACATTTTCTTTCAGAACTGATGAAGATTGCTAATGTGCGTGCTACTCAGACTGAGACTGTGGGGTGGGTTTGTTTGTTTGTGCTTATCATAAGCAAGTATCTGAAGTTAATTAAAAGAAATGAAAATGCATTCATCTCTCTTTTGTCACTTTGATCATTCTTAATCTTTTAAGGGCTGAACGCTTACCTCCTCAAGTATTTGAACACAAAAGCAGTCACAGGGTTTCATTTCCAAAAAGAGAAGCAACCTGTCACCAAATCGAACTCTTCCTTTACAGTGCTGCTCAGAGGTTCTATGGAGTGCATTTATTTAATTACCTGAAGGCTTTGGAATCCAACCCCTTCATGTAGCAACACATGTCAGCTGTGTGTTACATATTTTTAATGTAATAGTATTACAGCTATCCTCTTCTACCAGGCTATTTTCCCATTGGTTATTCTGTTAATCTGACATTTGAATCAGGACATGTGAGACCACTGTGGAGTGGCACTAAAATGATGTATTTGTTCTAGAGCTTAGAAAATTTATTTTTTCAGACTATAATGCCAGAATCCCCCAGCGACCATGGTCAGCGGGGTATTTGGATAGTCTGAAATAGCAGCTATTCTGAGTACTAACGTATTCACTGAAAGTGGTCACATTTGGCTGTGGGCACACCAATGTCATGTATGAATTAGAAGTACCTAGCCTTTCTCTTCTTCTCCCATCACGTTGTCCCCAAATGTTGCCCAAGCTCAGCCAGGGCCTCTTTAATAAAGGCCTACCATTGACTATGGCCTTTGTTCTCCCACTTTTGCCAAGTGCTAGTAGCTCCATCCATCAAAAGAAAAGAAATGCAACAAGACGATTGATTGTTGCAAGAAAACATCCATGCATAACGCATTGTTTCATCTGACACAGATTTACTCCTAGAGCTTGGAAGGTTACTTTTTAGAAAGAATTTTTTGCCATTATAATTCTTCAGAAGGAGCTCATTGCATCGCTTGCTGCATTATTCAGTCTTTTCATCATTAACGATTGGTGAGAGAATGGCAAAGAACATGTACAGTACTGAATTATTTTATTTATGTCCAACTGTTCCACAAAGGCACTTGGTGAATTCCTGTCAGATTGCCTCTAAAAGTGCACTTTAAAAATACTTTTTAAAAGAAATAGCTGAAAATGTTATCCATTGCACCAGTAAAGTAACTTGGTTCCCATTCATCACATTACTTTCAAAATATAACCTTGTTAATGGCTTTGTTACTAGAAAAGGTAATGTATTACAGATAATAATGCAACTTGTAACATGTTACCTCTGAGCTCAGACTTCTTCTCACCAGTCCCCACATCCATACTGGGAGATCCATTTGCTGATCCACTGCCTTATACCTGTTTGGGCCATTAAACATGAAAGGAGGTAAGATAGCCACTTACGAATTTTCCAAAAAAGAGAGGCAGGCAGCGAAAAAGAGAGAGAGAGCAGAGTATGACTTGCATAACATTTGTATATGCTAACTGAGGTGCCCAAGGAGAAATAATGACGATAAGTTAACTAAAAATACAGTCTATTTTATTGTAGTGGGCATAACTGTCCCAATGTTGGGTGGTGGTGGGCCACTGGTTTCCTCTCCTTTCTTACGTTTCTTGATATTGAAACTGGGGCCATTTCTGCACTACACTGTTATAGTGCTATTTTTCCAATTTCAACATCCGGTGGAATTCTGGGGTTTGTAGTTTCCTGAGGCCAAAGAGCTCTCTGGCTGAGAATTCTAAAGGCCCGTCCCCTAAACTGCGAAACCCAGGATTCTGCAGGATGTTGAAAGTGGAATGATAGCACTATAACAGTGTAGCATGGAAATGGCCTCAGTTAAATATACTAAGTAGTGATCATGAAAATGGTTTAGTTGCAGATAAACAACCCTAGGTAACTGTTTCCTATGGAAACAGTGAAAGTGGAATAACAGCATTGTTACAGTGTAGTGTGGAAATGGCCTAGATTTGAACCAGATGAGCCTTCAAGCAGAGGATGACTGTAGAGAGTTGGTTGTTCTTGCTGGTTCTTTAAAAACAGGATTGCCCTCTGTAATATAAGATACATGGATCTGGACAGTTGGACTGCAGCTGCAGAATACATAATGAAATTATTCCTATGGGACAAAGATTCCCTGCAAAGAGAATCTCAATGTCAGAGACAAGGGTTCAAGATGACATGTTGACCTTTCAACCTGACATGCTCCTTTTTAGTGAGCAAGCGATTTCTTCTCTGTGGATGTGCATTTCATCACCTGAGACTCCATTTGCAATCTGAAGTGATATGGCAGAGGTCGGTCACTGCCATGAGAACTCAGCTATAAAAATTCCTCAGTGAAATTACTGATGACATGATTATGGGATATTCACTAGAAGGGAACAGTATCATGATATTTTGGATAAGCATACGCAACACTGGTTCTGCAGAGCCATGGGAGGGATATTTAACAGTATACGAGAGAATGAAAACAACCTCCTTTAAAAACAGAACTGAAAATGGCATTTCTTCAGCCACAAAAGAGGAAGACAAACAGGAAGAAATGTACACTAAGAAACTGATACTTTTTTTTTGTTTGAATGAAGTTTAAATGATATAATTAAATTTATCATAATCAGTAAAATGTGTGACTCAGATTTATTGGAGCAGCTATTTCCCATTGCATAATTTCCCTTGTGGATTTTCAGTTTTAATTTAAAAAAAGAGTGAACACATAATTTTATATATGCCAGCATGTGTGTGAAGTTAAGGCTAGCACAAGCCTACATGGGGAAATCAAAGTATGGTTTACCACTAGTCTGACACTAAACACAAGGGCTGGGCATGCTCTGCAACCATAATAAAATCCTGGCGCACTATGAGCAGCTTGGTGAGCCAGAAGAACACTAATAAGGTAATCCAAGCCATTTGGAGGTTCAAATTCAGTGCAAACTGGGAACAACTTAAAGATTTACTTCTTCCTTATTTTTTTTAACAAAACATTTTGCTGTACCTTTGCTAAGAAAAGAAAAGAAAAACAAAAAGCTCCAAGAGTATCTTATATAGATTAGCAGTCAAGTAATTACTAGATTTACAGTCTAAACAGTATGGTACACAAGTAAAAAGGTATGGGTGGAGGCAAGCTCAAGCACCACTTTGGAGTTACCATTCTTGTAAAGACCAGCTGTCATGGGAACTGTCCAGACAGCCAGACAGACCAAGATTTCCTTGCAGGTGATGATGATGATGGCAAATATTCTATATCAGCTGCTTACCTAAGTTTGCTTAGGCCATTTCCTCACTACACTGTTATAGTGCTATTATTCCACTTTCAACATCCTGTGGAATTCTGGGATTTGTAGTTTACTGAGGCCAAAGAGCTCTCTGGCTGAGAATTCTAAACGCCCCTCCCTAAGCTGTAAACCCTAGGATTCCATAGGATGTTGGAAGTGGAATAATAGTACTATAACAGTATAGTGTGGAAATGGAGTTAGTTAAATATATTAAGTAGGTGATCATGAAATTGGTATAGTTTCAGATAAATAAATCTAGGTAACTATTTCATTTTCTTGATTTCTACTTAGTTATTATTGCCATGACCACCACTCCCTCCACACAACCTGCTTTACCCCATGGGAAGAAAGATGTCCATTCCGCCAGGGATCTGAGCACAGATGAAAGACAGTTCCATCAGGTTTGTGGGGAGGGTGATTAAGCCAGGAGAAGTTATTTAGGCCATTTCCACACAGGCTAATAGAAACGTTGCAGAGCGTCCTCCAGGGAGGACGTCTGCACCTGGGAGCGGACTGGGTCAGACCTACTTAAAAACATACCTCAGCCCGCTCCGGAATGACCCCAAGTGGTTGTCAAGCGTGCTTGTGAAAGACCACTTAAAACAGGTCTTTCAAAAGCACGGAGCGCGCCATTCTGTGCCTGCTCTCTGGTGCAGATTTCAGGCTCGCACCAGTGCAAGCCTGTGATCTGCTGGGGGCGGGCTTTAGGCTGACCAGCTTCAGCGGTTGGTCGAGACCCTCGACCAACCGGAAGTGGCCATTTTCGTCCCCGGAGCAGTGCAGAGTGACGAGCATGCACTGCTCCGGAGCAGCGCGGACCAGACCGGGGAGCCAAGAAGTCCGGTAAGTAGCAGCACGGGGCGATTCCCTCACTCCGTGCGGAAATGGCCTTAGTTAAGTATGCTTCAGTATACTTAACCGAACAGCTGCTGTAGAATACTGGCTAATATTAATAATAATGCTACTACTCATAATGGTGTGGAAATGGAATAGAATAGAGTTAAGAATGATAGGAAGCAGAAACAGACTGACCTATTAATCTGTATGGTTACATGTAATCCATGTTGTTCCGTGCCTTCAAGTCATTTTGAATCTATGGTGACCCTACAGAGAATCTATCATGTACATATCTTATTAACATCTTCCTTGCTCATGTTAAAATATAATTGAACTGTCACTAACATTAAAAACAGCTTTAAAATGTACAGGTTAAAAAAAACCTTTGAAAACAGGAGAATTAAAAGAAATGTTGGGGTTCAGTTTTAAAAATTCATACAAATTGGAGGCTGTTTGGTCCGTAAGTCAGAATCAACAGGCTTAGGTCCTTCCAACTGACCATCTCATTCTCCCAGTTTGGAATGCAGGTGGACCCAGGTTAAAAATTTAACTCCACAAGTTCCCCCCTCTGTAGCTAATAGCAGCTTGGGGGTGGGGATACACTGAATGAGGGCTGCAAAGAGCAAGAAAGAGGTAGCCTTCCTTTTTGCTACATCACAGAGACAGTACACAGTGGCTGCTTTCACAAGAATAAACTTACAGTCCGAGACTGAGCTTCAGCAGAACATTTAGCTGGGCCCATGGCTATTCCTCTGGGTAGATTCTGTCATGAGACACACATGTTCAAAGAGATGCGTGCAAATACTAAGATATGCTACTTGGTGCAAAGCTCTGATACAGTGCCTGTCTTGTTGGTGATGGTGGTGGTATGTGCCTTCATATTATTTCCAGTTTATGGCAACCCTAAGGTGAACCTATCATAGGGTTTTCTGAGGCTGAAAATGTATGATGTGCTCAAAGTTACCCAATGGGTTTCCATGGCCAAGCAGGAAATTGAACTCTGGTCTCCAGGGTCATAGTCAAACACTTAAACCACTACACTATCATAGAACCATAGAGTTGGAAAAGACCCCAGGGGCCATCGAGTCCAACCCCCGGCTCTGCAGGAACATCCATCAAAATATTCCCAACAGATGGCCATCCAGCCTCTGCTTAAAAACCTCCAAAGAACGAGACTCTACCACACTCCGAGGTAGCATATTCCACTGCCAGACAGCTCTGACCATCAGGAAGTTCTTCCTGAGTTTCAAGTGGAATCTCCTTTCCTGCAGCTTGAATCCATTGCTCCTTGTCCTAGTCTTTGGAGCAGCAGAAAACAAGCCTGCTCCCTCCTCGACATGAGATCCCTTCAAATATTTAAACATGACTATCATGTCCCCTCTTAACCTTCTCTTCTGCAGACTAACATATCTAGCTCCCTAAGCCATTCCTCATAGGGCATGGCTTCCAGACTCTTCACCATTTTGGTCGCCCTCCTCTGGACACACTCCAGCTTGTCAATATCCTTCTTGAATTGAGGTTCACAGAACTGGACACAGTATTCCAAATGAGGTCTAACCAATGCAGAATAGAGTGGTATCATTACCTCCCTCAATCTAGATACCATACTCCTATTGGCTTTCTTGGCTGCCGCATCACACTGCTGACTCATGTTCAGCTTGTGGTCTACCAAAACTCCTGGATCCCTTTCACATGTACTGCTGTCCATCCGCGTGTTCCCCATCTTATATTTGTGCATTATGTTTTTTCTGCCTAAGTGTAGGACTTTACATTTCTCTATGTTGAAATTCATTTTGTTAGCTTTGTCCCAGCTGTCCAATCTGTCAAGGTCATTTTGAAATTTCATCCTGTCCTCAGGTGTATTAGCAACCCCTCCCAGTTTGGTGTCATCTGCAAATTTGATCAGCATGCCTTCCACTCCTTCATCCAAATCATTAATGAAGATGTTGAATAGCACTGGGCCCAGGACAGAACCCTGTGGCACCCCACTAGTCACTTCTCTCCAGGATGAAAAGCAGCAATTGGTGAGCACCCTTTGGGATTCGGTCGGTCAACCAATTGCAAATCCACCTAACAGCAGCCCTGTCCAGCCCCTATTTTACTAGTTTCTTTACAAGAATGTCATGGAGAACTTTGTCAAAAGCCTTACTGAAGTGAAGATATGCTACATCTACAGCATTCCCTCCATCTATCAAGCTTGTAACCCTATCATAAAAAGAGATAAGATTAGTCTGGCATGACTTATTTCTGAGAAATCCATGTTGACTTTTAGTGATTATGGCATTGCTTTCTAAGTAATTACAAACTGACTGTTTAATGATCTGCTCTAGGATCTTTCCTGGTATTGATGTCAGGGCGACTGGGTGATAATTATTTGGGTCTTCTTTTTTCCCCTTCTTGACGATGGGAACAACATTTGCCCTCCTCCAGTCTGCTGAGACTTCTGTTCTCCAAGAGTTCTGAAAGATTATTGCAGGTGGTTCAGAAATGACTTCTGCCAGTTCTTTTAATATCCTTGGATGTAATTCATCTGGCCGTGCAGAGTTGAATTCATCTAGTTTAGCCAAATATTCCTGTACTACTTCTCTACTTACTCTGTGCTGCATTTCCCTCCCTTCCTCACCTGCTCCCCATCCCCCAGGGTGGGTACATCTATCCTTTTGGGAGAAAACTGAGGCAAAGAAGATGTTGTGTAGTTCTGCCTTCTATCTTCCCTCCGTTATTAATTGGCCATCTTCTCCATGCAGCAACCCTATCATTTCCTTGTTTTTCCTTTTGCTGAGGACATATCTAAAAAAGCCCTTTTTATTGTTTTTAATGTCTCTGGCAAGCCCGAGTTCATTCTGCGCTTTAGCTTTTCTGACCTTCTCCCTGCATCTCCTGGCTATTTGCTTGAATTCTTCTTTGGTGATTTCACCATTCTTCCATTTCCTGTACATGTTTCTTTTAACACTTAGCTCAGCTGAGAGTTCTTTAGTCAACCATTCCATTTTCTTTAGACACCTCCCATTTTTCCTCCTTATTGGCACAGTTTTGAATTGTGCCTTCAGTATCTCACTTTTAAGAAACTCCAATCCATCATGAATTCCTTTTTCTTTTAGTATTCTTGACCATGGGATTTCAGCAAGTAACTCCCTAAGTTTACAAAAATCAGCTTTCTTAAAGTTTAGGATGCTTGTCTGGCTACACTTGGCTTCTCCTTCCCACTGAATGACAAACTCCAAAAGAGCATGGCCACTCCCTTCTAAGGATCCCACCATCTTCACCTCATCAACTATGTCATTGCCGTTGGTTACGATCAGATCCAAAATAGCCAATCCCCTTGTCGCCTCTTCCACCTTCTGGACCATGAAATTGTCTGCAAGGCAAGTGAGGAACCTGCTGGACCTTGTGGTCTTGGCAGAGTTTGCTGCCTTTTTTTGGGGGGGGGGGGTTGTTTTGTGTTTTTTTTTTTTTTTGCAGAGTTTACACTATGCTGACTCTCTGCAGTGATCTAAATAAAATCATTGCAAAGCTAAAATTTGCACCTGTACATTCCTTCCTCTGAGGTGCCAACTCTGTAATAAATTCCCAGTAGCATATCTAGTATGAACACCACCTAGGGCAAGCATGGAAGTTGCCCCCCCACCTTCTTACACCTACCCCCAATCCCACCCCTACATGCACAGTTTTTTTGCTCCCCCTTGGCATTGGTGCCTGAGGCACATGTTACCCTGGTTTCTGGGAGTCCCTTGGGGGACACCTCAATATGCTCCATGTAAGGAAGAGCAGGGAACTTAAAGGAACACAAGCGGTGGCAATACGAGAGGCATGGTAACCTAGCGGGGTCTTTTTACCCAGTTTTTACAGGGTCAGGCCAAGCCAAAAACCAGTCAAAGGTATCAAATAAATGATTTTATTGAATGAAAATGTTCTCACACACACCACCGCAATCACTCACACAAGGCCTATTAAGAAACAAAAGAGTGGAAAAATTGGATAGAGGATTCAGAGAGGAATTGTAGATGGGGTGATCCTCCACCTGTCCTGAAGTCCTTGGTCTGGGAAGCAGCAAACAAAGTGGAACTCAGCAAAGAGTCAGCTGAGGGGATTATTCAACTAACAGAGAAACGGTCTGCTAGCATGGTGGGGAGTTATCCAGAGAAATTCTCAAAAACTAGGACTACTTGTAGGGGAAAATACACCTCAAGGGCAAATCCTCTCCCAGTGAGAACAATAGGCAATGCAAAGGAAAGGAAGCTTCACAATGGCAACTTGTTTTGCACGATAGTTTTATGATGTGTTGCCAATGTTTCAGGATCTTTGGTTGCAAGGGGTTGTAGTATAAATTTATGTAGATGGTCCTTGCCTTGGATGATTTTTCTGGAATCATAAGTGCTCAACTTGGGGAAAAAATGCTAATTCTCTCAAGTTGGCTCCTCTGTAGCTGAGGACCCTTTGTTTACTGTGAGTTTGCACAGCTTGAGGTCTCCTTGGGCTATGTGACTGGGGATTTTACTGGTCTGATCTAGTTCTCAGTCATTTGACTGTTGCTGCCTACGTGATCATCCAGGCAACCTTTCTGGCATGATGAACTATATTTGATATTAAAAATTGTAGACCCCAGGATAGGGTGTACCCGTGGGCTAACAGACATGCCCTACTTTCTTCACCCTAGATATACCTCTGTAAGCTCCCCAGGACTTATGGACCCAGAACTTATGTTTTTAAGCTCCATGATTCTTTGTGTCTCCATAAAACATGAATCCCAAGAGGCTTGGATTGGGCCCTTCTATCTTTCTATGATCCTTCTACCATTTCAACCAATGTTGCACTTACCTACATGCCTTTGCTTAATTAACAATAATAAACTGCTAGCTTTGGCAGCCACTAAAATGACAAACAAGGAAAAGGCCTTCCTGGGAGAAGTTTGATTCCATCTGGTAGCAATTGCTTTGTGGTGCAATAACAGTAGTAATCCATATGACTTACTGACTGAATAAATAAATAAATGTTTTGAGAGAATCAGTTTTCTCCATTGTGTTTGCCCTCTCCTCCATGCAGGTTGAGATCCAGGATGATAGGCCCCAGCTGGAAGAATCTGCATCAGAGATTGAATTTGCTAACACTGCTCCTCTGAAGCCACCACAGCCCAAAGGTAAGTTCAGGAACACCATGAAGTATTCACGTTCCCCAGAAGAGGGGTAGAAGCCAAAGCTGTCTCTGAGCTAGAGATGTCCACAAACCCCAGGAAGAGATGGCATCTGAAGGAGCAGGACAACAGGAAGCAAAGTGCAAAGCTCTGACAAATCAAACCTCAGAAGTAGTTTGTTATCACCTGCAGGTGTTGTCAGGAATTGTCCAAGTACAACTGTATATAAATTTGCTTTTTTCAGCTGCTGTCACTTGACAGATCTTTCTCCCTACTTTTTACATTCCCAGAATTACTGCTGACTGTTCTTCTGGCTACCTTGACCTTGGCACACTCCACTGTCAACTCTTTGGATATTCCTTCCATTGATTAATGACACAACAGGATCCTTATTGGTTACTGACTTCAGCTTGTCTCTTGACTACCACCTTTGCCTGCTCCTTTATGCTACTCCTACATTTCTGTTGATTCAGTGGACTGCTCCCAAACTAGTTCTTTTTTTTTTTTCCATTTTATTTTTCTATAAAATATAATCATATACATAAAAATAAAAATAAAACAAATGGTGACTTTACGTATCATTCGTTCTCAATAATTTTAAATATATATATACTTATTTACAAATTCCCGTTTGTTCCTTACATTCTTTATGTAAAAGTTTGCTTAGTTTACCTTGACTTCCTTTGCCATATACCCAACGTGATTCTATTTTCGCTTCTTTTTACCTTATGTAATTCCCTTATTTCTACTTATCTTCTCTTTTCTACTGTTAGAGTACACATTTGGTTTAATATCTTTACCAAAAAGATTATATGTAAAATACATGAATTACTAGCATGTAAAGACTATCTATATTTGTCACAATCAATATATTTCTCTCTAATCCATAATTTGTATCTATTTCCTTCTTTTTATACATACATTCTCTTATTTCACCCCTACGCATACCTTTACACTCTGTTCATGTTTTGTTCGATTACATATTCCATTACCGATTGTCATTGTTCCTCCAATGCCTCAATATTTTCCCCTTTTAAATAATGAGAGAATATATCGAATTGTTTCATCTCTAATATTTTTATCATCCATTGTTCCATATCCGGAACAAAAGGCATTTTCCAAACTCAAGCAAACACCATTCTAGCCGAAGTTGTTAAATATAATATCATCCTTTTGTTCTGCTGCCCAAGATTTTTATCCAACATATATGTCATATTTAACAAATATAATTCTGGTAGCATAGGGAACAAGGCCTTAAACATTTTCCTCAGTGCTTCATGTATCTTAGTCCAATATTGCTTTGCTTTGGGGCATGTCCACCATACATGATAAAATGTGCCAATGTTATCTTTGCATTTCCAGCATTTATTATACCCTGTGCGGTATATTTTGTCAATCTTTTCAGGTGTAAGGTAACATCTGTACATCATTTTAACAAAATTCTCCTTTAAATCTTGTGAGGTCGTAAACTCATTCGTGTTTTTCCATGCTGTTTCCCAGTGTATAATTGGAATCTCATGTTGGAAATTACGTGCCCATTTTAACATAACATCTTTTACTGTTTCGTCCTCTAGTTTTCGAGTTAAGAAATATTTATAAAATTGTGAAATTTTTTGTTTTGTTTTGGTAAAGACAATGTTTTCCAACTCATTGTATGTTTTTTGTGTGGATATGCCTTCTAACTTTTGATCCATCATATAATGCTCCTTCAGTTGTAAATATGGGAACCAACTAAGTTTAAAACCTTGTGTGGCTAGTTCTTCCTATGTTCGAATTCTTATTCCTTCTTGTTTGTCTTGTAATATTAAGTCTTTATACCTTTTCCACTCCTGATTCGAATCTGACCATTTCCCATATAGGGCTTCTTGTGGAGCTAATGAAAGGGGTAATTTATTATATGTAGATTTCTTTACGTTTCTCCAAACTTTAGTTAACGATCTTCTTATGTAATGGTTCGAAAATTCTTTATTTTTTCCTTGCCATACCACAGGTAGGCATGAAAGCCAAATCTCATGTTCGATCCCTCTAGGGTTAAAAGTCTTTTATCTTTAAGAATAATCCAATCTTGTAGCCAACTCATTACATTCGCATAGTAATAAAGCTTCAGGTCCAGTAAGCCACATCCTCCTCTCTCCTTCCAATCTGTTAACAACTTCCATTTAATTCTTGGCTTTTTTCCGGACCATATAAATTTGGATAATTCTCTTTCCCATTTTTGAATCGGTTTGTCATTCATGATAATTGGCAAGTTTTGAAGTAAAAAAATTAATTTAGGTAAAATATTCATTTTTATTGCCGCTATACATCCCAATAATGATAAATTTAAGTTGGACCATTTTTTTGTTTCTTCTGCTATTTCTTTCCAGGTTTTAGTGTAGTTGTTGTCGAATAAATCTTTATTACTTTCCGTAAAATATAATCCCAAATATTTTTTTTTCTCTATCTTAACTGCTGTCATTTTAGTAATCTCTTCTTTTTCTATATGTCTCATGTTTTTTGTCATTATATACGATTTATCTTTGTTTATTTTTAGACCAGCCGCTTCGCCAAATCTTCTTAATTCCTTTAGCAGTTCCTTGATCCCTGTTGTTGGCTCTTCAATGAAAAATGCCAAATCATCAGCAAATGCTGAGTTTGTGTTCTTGACCTTTGATTTTGATTCCTTTTATTTCTGATCTTGATCGAATGCTGTTATTTAATATTTCCAATGTAGCTATGAATAAAAGGGGAGAAATTGGACACCCTTGTCTTGTTCCTTTACAGATCTTAATCTCTTCTGATAACTCACCATTTATTATAAGTTTAGCTCGTTGTTCTCTATAAATCTGTTCTATCCATTCAGTGAAATTCTCCCCGCATTCCATTCTTTTTAATACTTCTATCATGAATGACCATCTAAGGTTGTCAAATGCTTTTTCCGCATCGAGGAAGAGAATAGCCAATTTTTTTTCATTCCTTTTGTCAAAATGTTCAATCACATTTAACAGAGTTCTTGTATTGTTTCTCAGCTGTCTATTTGGCAAAAAGCCATTTTGGTCCGAATGTATCACGTTCTCGAGAATCTTTTTAAATCTTTCAGCCAGAATGGTTGTAAAAATTTTATAATCTGTATTTAGTAGAGATATGGGTCGGTAATTTTCTGGTTGTCGATGATTTTTCCCCTCTTTTGGGATTAGTACTATATTGGCATATTTCCATGTTGTTGGTATCCCTTCTTGTCTAATTTCATTTAATGTCTTAGTCAAAGGTTGTAGTATCTTTAACTGAAATGTCTTATAAAAACATGCTGCGTAATCATCTGGCCCAGGTGCTTTAGATAATTTTAACTTTTTGATTGCTTCTGCCACTTCTAGCATTGAGATATCTACGTTTAACAATTTCTTTTGTTCTTCTGATATTTTTGGGATATTCTTCTTATCTAGATATTTCTTTGTCTTGCTATTCTCTACCTCTTGTGGTAAATCTTTTTGATACAAAGTTTTGTAATAATTTTGAAAGATTTTTTTAATTTCTCTTTGGTCTGTAATTTCTTTCTGTCCACTCTTCAGTTTGTATATTCTTCTTTTCTCCCTTTCTTTTCTGAGTTTATAAGCAAGCCGTTTACCAGGTTTGTTTGCGTGCTCAAAATAATTTAAACGACAGTATTTTATCTTCTTTTCAATTTCTGCCATATTTTTTGCTGCAACCTGGTCTTGCAAACATTTCACTTCCATTCTTAATTTGGAATTGGTGACATCATTTCGCAAGTCTTTTTCTTTCATCTGTAATGTTTTCCATATCTCCTGAATCTGTTGCTCTTTTTCTTTTTCTGGGCTCCAATTTGTATCAAATACCCCCTAATGACTGCTTTGCCTGCATCCCATATGGTGTTCATTGACATATCTGAACATATATTTTCTTCAAAATATTTACTGATAATGTATCTTAGTTTCTTAACTTGCTTATTGTCTTTAAGCAAAGTATCATTCAACCTCCAATTATATTCATTTTTTTGCTTGGTTTTTAATCATAGAAGTATTGGATTATGATCTGAGGTTGGTTTCGGCAAGATCTCCATGTCTTGTATGTAAGTATGTAAAGAGTTAGATAATAAAAACAGATCTATTCTAGACATTGAGTCATGTCTATCTGAATAAAAGGTATAACCTTTTTCCGATCCGTGTTTAAACCTCCAAACGTCTATTAAAGCCAATTCATCAATCATTTGAAAAAAAGTTTGTGGAAGCTTCCCCTGATTCTTTCTTGTTAATCTTCCTGATGTTCTGTCTTCTATTGGACTTAGGACCCCATTCATGTCTCCTAGGATTAATACACTATCATATTGGTTCTCATTAATGAATTCAACAATTTGTTTCCTTAATTTGGCATAGAATTTTTCCTTGTTGTCTTGAGGTGAGTATATTCCTGCTAGTAAAAATGTCATTCCAGCTAAATTAGCTTCTACAAGCAAATAATATCCTGCAGGGTCTGCAAATAACTCTCGTGCCGAGTGGTTATTATTAATATACATCACCACGCCTCTCTTTTTTTTGTAGTAGGAAGCCGTAAAGCATTGCCCAGCTTCAAATTTTTTATGTACTTTACATCGTTTTGGGCTATTCTTGTTTCCCGTAGGCAGACTATGTCCGTTTTTATTTTTTCTAGATAGTGAAACACCTGTCATCGCTTGTACTGTGAATTAATTCCTTTGGTATTCCATGATATTATTTTCAATTCTCTATTTGCCATTTTTCACTTTAGAAATTTTCTTCTGTATATTCAGCTTCGTTCTCTAATTGTCCATCTCCCTCTTCTTTTTCCGAACTTCTGTCTTGTTCTTCTATCTCCTCTGAAGAGTCTGTTTCTCCCAGTCTTTGATTTCCTCCTTCTGCTCCATGTTCTTCCTGATCTTTTCTTTCATGCGGCTGTTGTCCATACTTTTTTTTGTCTTTTCTTTCTGTTCTTTCCAAATCTCTTTTCAGCACTTCCATTATTTCTCTTGCTTTATCTATGTTATTTACTCTATATCTCTTTTGCTTGTAATTCAAGAATACTCCTTCTGTTCGGTTCCAGGTATAATTTATATTATTTTTTTGTTTGTTTTTTTGTTTTGTTTGTTTGTTTTGCTCCCAACCTAGTTCTGACTTTCTCTGTTGAGATCCCCTGGGAACTACTGCATGACCTGGTGAACTCCTTGGCCTTGTCAAGTACTCACAGTTGTAAATCAGAACATGGAGTTTATCTGGTTTCAGCAATGCAACTCTTACCTTTCCCACCCCGCCCAAAGATGGGTTGTGATGGCACAGTTGAAATCAGTTGAACTACTTTATCTGGAGAGGCAGTACAGACAGACTGACTTTGCTCAAGCAGGTGTATTCAAAGTAGTCATGCTTATGGGGTGCTGCACATTGTTAACAAAGCCAATGTTAAAAACAATGCTGGAGAACCAAAACTTGCTTGCCACTAAGGTATTCCAAGCAGCTGGCATTATGCTTAAATTGAATCCAAGAATGCTTTATTTCAGCAGCTTATTCCTTTCCACAAAACAAACACTCTACCATCAAGCAATTCACACTGCCAAGGGTATACCGTTCTTTCTCTTTACAGTTTAAGGCATTAAAAGTTAATATAATATAATTTAATTTAATTCAATTTGAATGAAAACATGTATTGATACTTAATGGCTAACTTCATCTACATGAATACAAGATATTGAACCAAAAACAAAGAATGAAAACATAGCTCACTGTAATGACTGAATTGCTCTATAAATGTAAAATCTAATTATAGACATGTAATACTGTATAATCTTATTAAAGATTATATTATCTTATTAAAGATCTTGGTAAAGTGTTCTGGGTCTCCATTTCAGAAGATGAAGAGTAGAGTAATAATTCTTTAAATGAATGAATGAATGAAGTGGACGTCAAGCTGCTGGTGTGCCTTTGCATGTCGCTGAAATGTTGTATTTGAGCAATGGAAAAAATGTGTTTTCACTTCCTCGGATTGCTCCTACTACATTTCTACAAATCCATGCGGAACCATTGAAGTGCTTTCTTTCAGGAATGGGTGAATTGAGGGCGTGCCCGGCTTGTCTCTCTGTCACTTCCCGTCCTGATTTGTCCCTGCCCAACAAAGCAGAAGTTGTCGCCATTTTTTCTCCATGTGAGAAATGATGGAGGAGAAGAAAAGTGGGGAGAAAGTGGCAGGTAAGTTTTTTCTAATAAATTAATCCTTGCAGAACTTAGGAACCCTCTTCTCACTGGGCTTTTAGGGGGAGGAGTGGGCAGGGGGATGGTCACTTCAGGCATTCTGGCTGCCCACACGGATGTTGGGATTTTCAGCCCTTCCCCAAGTAAATGTTTCCGAGTCTCATGGGACCTGTGGTTGCTTAGAATCCCCCCAAACATGCCACTCCCTTCCCTTCCCTTCCCCTTCCCTCCCCCACCCATACCCTCCCTGGCAACCACCAAACATGCCCCACTGCAAAAAGGACCACCCCGCAATCCACTCTGCCAGCCTCATGGGACCCGCAGTCACTCAAATCCCCCCCCAAATATTCCACTGCCCTCCCTTGGCCAACAGAACCCACCTCCCACCCTGCCAAATATGCCCTGCTGAAAAAAGGACCACCTCGCTACGCGTTCTGCCAGCCTCATGGGACTTGCAGTCGCTCAACCCCCCCCCCAAATCCACTAACCTCCCCTCACCCACCCATGCCTCCCTGGAAACCGCCCAACATGCTCCATTGCGAAAGTTCTCCCCGATATGCGCTCTGCTAGCCTCCTGGGACCTGCAGTCCCTCAAAACCATCCCGAAAAAATCAACTAACCCCTCCGACCCACACATTTCCCCACTGGAAACTGCCCATCTTGCCCTGCTGCACAAAGCCCCCCCCCCGCTATGCGCTCTGCAATCCTTATGGGACATGCAGTCACTCTGACCTCCCTCGAAACCTCCACTGACCTCCCCTCCCCCACCCCTCCCCCTTACAGACCAGCCAAGATGCCCCTCCACATGAAGGCCCTCCCTGCTATGCACTCTGCAAGCCTCATGGGACCTGCAGTCACTTCAAAATGCAAATTCTTTGTGTCTTTTCCATCTTTTTAGGTACTTGGCTGCACCTCCTTCTGTCTGATCGGGGACTTCATGGATTCTACAGTGTACTCTGAAGGCATCCGCCTCAACAACAGAAAGCATCATGTATACTGCAGTTGAGCAGGCTGTCCATCTGGCACACAGGCATGATGGGAGCTGCAGGCCTTCCTACCTCAGGAAACACTCTACAAGCCTAATGGGACCTGCAGTCACTCCAGCAGTCCCTGGGCACAACTGAAAACTGTTCAGTTTGACTTCAGACCATATCTACTCAAGATGTTAGTGATCCAAAGTTAAAAATTTAAAACCATCATGAGAGTTGGCTAATACACGTAATGCTTAGGGTTATTTATGTTCTCCTTTTATATACTTTGCTAATACATGTTGATGTCTGTTGTTTTCCAATAAAAGCTGATCTTTACCCTCTCTCTGTGGCTTCTTCTCCCTTTCATTTAGAGGGGGTGGGCCAGCTGACAGGGGCATTTCTTATGTAGCAGCAAAGGTACCGCACAAGAACAGCTACTGTGAAAAAGCAACATCTTCATTTGCCGTTAACGTCATACTGGCAACAGTAGCCATGCCAGGGGCAGACATCCTCCACTCCCCAGGCACCCACAGACTGCCCTGCCCCTGCACTTGGCTCTCCCATGTGGCCCTGAGATGCCCCCAGAGTGGGCAGAGCAGCCAGCTCAAGTCCTCAGAGGGCACTGTGGGGGGAACTGGAGAGCCCACCCTGACGCCCAGAAAGTGTTTTAAAAGCCCAGGGGTGACCACTGCAGAGCCCATGGTGCTGGCGACAGTAGCCATGCCAGGAGCAGACATCCTCCACTCCCCAGGCACCCGCAGACCACGAAATACTGCCCAGCTGTCGCATTTCAAATGGGGCCGGAAGTTCCATGAAGTTGTTTCACATAGAGATGTTCTCATGCAGAAACGTTGTCTGGTAAAGTTAAAAAAAAATTGACGCAGCCAATCAAAGGCGCAGGGGTGGGGTAAAGGCAAAGCAGGAGAATGGTCATGGACACTGTAGTGAGGAAGAAGAAAATGATCTTCTCCACCTCAAGTGGAGGAGCGTGCGGAACACAGCGTCACAGAAATGCAGTCATAAACTACGCTTTTGCGACGCCATGAGGCGTTTCTGCCATCTCGTGCGGAAAGGGCCTCAGTCTATGAAATCTTATGCTACAATCTTTTTTCTCTTAAAGACGCTACAATATCCCTTTGTATACTAGGTATTTGGCATAATATGAATAATGCATTATGAACATCAGTAATGGAACAAAATAACACATATGCGTTTAGCTTCAAAATGTAAAATCATTGAACCTACCAGCAAAACATTATAGCATGGGCTTTCAAACCTTCAAAACTCCATATTTTCATCATCGGCTGCAAGATATGATAACCCAGTGGATCTGGCAAAGGAAGGCATTAGCACATGTACCATCAAAAACATGCTGACTCACCATGCACTTTAAGAGGCAACACAAAGCAGAAGGGTTTTCACATAGATGTGAAGGCACAGAATTCCTTGTGTGCAAGAAGGTTCTCCAGATGTAGTAGGCTGTGGCCTGAGTGGAAGGATGAGGCACACACACCCCTTTCAGACCATGTTTTTGGCCTGCAACTGTCACTGGTCCTAAGTGGTAGACCCAGTAGCCAGGGGTAATGACAGCTGTAGCCCAACATCTGAAGGTCATGTGTTCCTTCCATCTGCTCTAGGGCATGACATGCTCCATGCCTTTATATGATTTGATTGCAGCAATAAGGTAATTTGTTATAATCAATGAACATCAAGGTGATCTGTTCTAGACAACAAATATCACAAATATATCCATTACCTATTAAGTCATAGAAATAATAACCAGCATTTGAAGTTTAGCTTACACTTATCACATTGCTTTTGTGTGTGTGTGTATGTTTCAAGACAGAAAGCAGGATTCTTGAAACGCATTTTGGATGCAGCTGCCAGGAACCCTCCAGCTGTAAATTCTGTAGACCTATGGCTACAATCTTCAGATCTCTAACAGTGGAAAAGTCTCACTAAATTTAGCATAACAGTAACTTATTTCTAGTTTGTTTCCCCTCTTTTTCCACCCTTATTACAATTTGTAAATGGAATATAGTATGTTACTAGGATTATCTAGTCCAGTTTTGGCTGAATTTTGCACAGTCTAAGTGAAAGAGGTCATAAGGACAATTCGTCCTTTCCCTCTACCCATCTGGACTGATGTTTCCTTCTTGGATTAATTTGTAACACGCTGTTTCTTTACTTGGCCACATTCTAGCCTTCCTGATTTCCCTCCATGGCAGCTACAGTGACATCTGTTTACTTACTTGTGAACTCATGGAACTGATATATTGGCGCTAGTCACAAATTAGTGGAATTCTTTCCAGATGCAGATGTCTTTAAGTATTCAGTCAACAAGCCAAAATCGCTAAACTGTTTTGGCTATTTTGTCCCTTTACTGATATCTCTCTCAGATGATATAAACACAATTACCGGGGCAATGACCAGAACACTTAAGACATGTTGCTATAGCTCAGCTTAGAGTGGAGGGGATCAAACTGACGGCTCCCTTTACAGAGCAGAAGCCAAATCCTGACAGCCCATAAAGGAAAGTAAAAGAAAAACGGACTTATGTTAAAAGCAAGCAGGTGTTTCTTCCAGCCAGCTCTGAGTGAAGCCAAAAGGCTTTCTGAACTGTGGCTGGCACTGAACAGGCTAGGGGGCTTCCAGATTTTACAAATGGCAATGTACCAAGGAGCAAGTGTTTCTCCTGTTCTGTTTTTGCAAACAGCAGCACAGATGCTCAGCTCTGTTGTATGTTCCCATTAAAAGAGTATAAAACTATCAGTTTAAACACATTGTAGGCAATCATGTTATCCAATAGATGACATCACCGAATTACTGCTCTTTCAACAACTTTTTCATTCAATCATGAATGTTAAAAACACAAAAGACCATCTTTATGATTGTAGGTACCAGACAGCTTCGATCAGGCATGCTTGAAGGCAGATAATTCAAAACAATATTCCTTAAAAAAAATTTCAGCTGATACGGTAGCTTCCAGTTTGTAACAGTTTACTCCAAATACAGTGTGTTAGTCTTTACGGTACCGCAAGATACTTCCTTTTTGCTGTAATATGATTAAAATGGCTAGCTCCCTGGAAACTACCTAAAGCTTACATTTATCAAGATGCTACTTGATGATAGGAATATGCATTGGCTAGGTATTCATTCATCTTTTAAGCTTCATCCAAAGGAGTAATTCACAAAATCATACTGCTCTGCTGAAACAGTGGGTTGTGAACAGACCTTTAAGCTTTTATTTGTGCAAATGCAATGCTACCAAGTTTGCTCAGCAACCACCTTCTCCCTCCTGGTTACATGAATAAGGCCATTCTGCACTACATTAACTTTTTCCACAGTAGCCTGTTATAGCACGATGATTCCACTTTCAACATCCTCTGGAATCCTGGGGTTTGCAGTTTAGGGAGGGGCATTCAGAATTCTCAGCCAGAGAGCTATTTGGCCTCAGTAAACTACAAACCCCAGAATTCCACCGGATGTTGAAAGTGGAATAATAGCACTGTAACAGTGTATTGTGGAAATGGCCTAGGTTTAATCTTGGTGTGATCTTCATGAAAGCTTTGCTCCTTTTATAACAACCAAGGACTTCTGAACAGCGATGTCAGCTCTGAGCTAGTGGTCTCTATATTCAGATCCCAAATGAATCCTACTTTCCCAAGTGTGAATTGTTTATTCATTGCAACAGCAGCAGGCCAATGCTGTATTAACAAAAATATTCTTTAATAGAACATTAGAGTTTGACAGAAGGAAGCACAGAAAGTTCTTCCTGTAGTGGCAGGAAATGACAAGGCAGGACAGGGTGGAGAACAGGGAATCACAACTGCTGTCAATACTTTATTGTGGAATTATGTCTCCTATGATTTTTGAATTAGTACTCTTCTTCAGATGCAGAATAACAACTTGGCCGGGGAAGCCCTCCAAAGGAGGAAGAGCTTATACAAATACTTAGCAACCTTACCCATTCTAGCCAAAAGACAGTATTTCACAAATCTTAAATCAGAAAGACTGGGGATTCTGCTGATATATTGCTCACCCTGTTCCCCAGCAAATTCTTGGACTGAGCTGGCTGAAGTGGTCTCTGATGTGATGTTGGAGAGCCTCAAGTTAACTGTGGGCCTGGTAGGCCACTTCAAGACTTCATGGCCTCCATGGAAACCTTGGGGCTACCTCAATTTGTCACTGACCCAATGCAAAGACTGACACATATGCTTGACCTGTGCTCTGGGACAGGAGAGGGGTGGGGTGGAAATAGGATGCTGCTGATCGTGTACTAACCCCATTACCATGGCCAGACCATTTCTCGGTAAGGTTTGATCTTGCAGTATCACCACCATGCTCCACAGGGGATGAGGGCCTGTTAGGACGATCTGTTCTTAGAAATATATGGAATCAGAAGGGGTCCCGAATGTTCTGCAAGATTTTTCAGACCTTGAGAAGACCACTGTGTTATTGTGGAACAGTTTGAACTATCTGCCTGTTAACCAGATTGCTCTCGAATCCCTTCCCTAATACAGTGGAGTCTATGCAATTTACAGATATTCTTGCTAGGTACCATTTAGAGCACAAATAAAGGAAAACATGACATAAATCTGACTATGTGGTGGACCATTTAATTACATCTACTGTGTAGTACTAAGAGCTACTTCCATAATATTCTCAAACACTCTTCTAGTATTAGCAGACTGTAGGTGGCTCATGGCTTATTAACATATAACCTAATGAATGAGGTTTCTGAAACTGATTGAACCTGCTGTGACAAATTTTGAGGATACACTCACTTTTATGATCATTTGCAAGCTGTCACTATGACATTTCCCAATGAGGTGTCTGATGCCCCTTCTGGCTTAGTTTTGAAGGACTAGTTTGTGGACAGGGATAGGATACTGGAAGTGGTTTAGCAACTTAGACACATTCATACTTTCTGCAGTGTGTGGCTTATTTGAATAAGCCAGCAGAGGAGAGGTGTCAGGTGGGCTCAGTGGCCCATGTCCTATTGTGACTCCTAGCTAGAGTAGAGCCACTGAAGCAATGGGATTTTTCTAGAAATTGACTTAACATTCAACAATTGATTCATGGAACTGTCCAACAGGATTTCAGCCAGTGTGTGGTTAAATGCATAATTGCATTCAGGATCAGTGCCTACTTGAAAGATGCTAGCCTGAATCCTATTGTTTGTCCCAACTAAAGCTGACCTATTTAATCAATGGGATCTACCTATGTGTTCACCATTCAGTTAGGGTTAATCAATAGGATTTACACTATAGTCTCGAGGTGACCCTTAAATCCATCCTAGACTCAGATGTTTAGGGCAACTACAAACTGGTTATGAATATCCCTTTGGGGACAGTTTTTTTGAGAGGGTGCTCTTGGTTTACCCTCTGCAGGCTGGAGATTGTCAGCACTGCATGATGGTAGTTCTCTCCCCTATGTAAGGTGCTGGTTTCAGGGAATACCAGAAAAGCTTCCCAACAATTATGGTGTGCAGTGCCACCGAGTACCATCTTTTTCTCCAATGCTGTTTAATATATTCATAAAATTTCTTGGGATCAGTTGTTGATGATTAGGAAGATTCAGGGGTTATATCCAGTTCTGTTTCTGGTACATCTGAATCAGGTGTGACTATGCAGATTCAGAACTTGTATCTTGATTAGTCAAGAACTTAATAAAAGTCAATAAGCTAAAGTTGAAACCTGATAAGGAGGAAGCCCTGTAGGTTAGCAGTTCTTAAATTCAAGAGCTGTTGATGGGACTGCACTCCCCTTGAAGATGCAGGTCCATAGAGCAGGGATACTACTTGAGTCATATTGACACTGAAGAATCATGGGCCTTGGTTGCTAGGAGAACCTTCTACTGCTATGCACATTCCTGGATAGAGATAGTTTGATCATCATGAGTCATATATTAGCATACTCTAGTCTGGATTACTGCAATGTATTCTGTGTAGGGCTGCCCTTATGGTTGATTCAGAAGCTGCTGCTAGCACCATGTCTTCCCCTTAGGGAGGGAACTTGGGCTCCCTCAAAGGAATTAGGGTGCAGTTATTTTACTCATTATTAAAAGCGTACCCGTTTTATGGAGGTATTTATTCTGAGTACTAGCTTTACTGAACTCTTGACTATTTTTTTTGCCTTACTGTTCTATTTTATGATGAAAGGAAGTCTATAAAAATTGTAATAAACAAACAAAGTGAAGATAGTTAATAAAGCATTGTTCATTGTAAGAATACATGATGGGCAGAATCAGAGATGACATAATTCAACAGAATTCCAGTGAAATCCTGAAATCTTTATCAAAGTTACCTATCAGAACATTGTGTACTACTTTTTTTCCTCCTATTTGGCTTTTTCATATACACAGACAGCACATTTTCATCAGTTGACTTACTAAGCAGGGAAGCCTATGCTACACACTTTTTGTTTATCTCTGAACACTAGTGAGCCAATGAGAGTTACACTGGTTATCCAGGAAGCAAGGGCAGCATTCTCTAAGTAGCTCTAATATATTTCATTTGAAATCAGTTAAAGTATAGTTGAGCAGCTAGGAAAAGTATTTGGTTCTCAAGCTGCTTTTTGTGAAATGAGGTTATCTTTTTGACAGCATGGAATGGAAAACTCAAAGGTCATGATTTAATCGAAGAACATAAACGCTTTTTTACAAGCATGTAAAAAAATCCATGAGCAAAGGGGACATCTGCAGGGAAAGACAGAGCTGAATTCCTCTCCATGCTACCCTCCCCTCTGCCATTTTGGGATTTGTGGTTTCAAGTGAAGGAGGTTGGCAGGAGCCCTCCTTATTACGTTTTCATTTAATGAAATCATGTGGCTGTAAATCAAATAGAAATAGGAATAAGCAAAGTCACCACATCCTCCAAGAAGGTTCATATTGACTCTCAACTAGAACTGCTTGGGTGATGAATTATCAGTTGTCAAGTATAAAAAGGTCACCCAAAACTTTTCCAGCTTTTCCATAGCCACAAACATCCTCAATTCCAAAATCTATCCTAACTCCAGTTGAAAAATGAGTATTTCATTCCACAAATTGCTGCTAAAAAACCCAACACCTACTTCTTTTGGCAAAATACCTGCATGTTATCTAAAACTAGTTGTGCCTATTAAGAAAGGGTTCTGGCACAGCAGACTGCTAAGAAACACATGGAAAAGTATGGCTCCCACCCAAAACACTTGCTTTAAATGAGTGTAGCAAAGCAGCATTGGCAAAATGAGGCAAGAGTACTGATGGATGGACTGCCTGGAGTCCAATTAATTTGTCCATCAAAGAATGATTAAGGGAAGGCCCATTAGAAGTCCAACATGAATCAGTTTAAAAGATCGGTAGCAATTGGGTGAGGTGTCTACACCCCATCAGGCTCTCACTTACATCATGGGGAGTGCAGTAAGGACTAGAAAAGTTCTTAGCTTGCTGTAATTCTCTCAGCATAGGTGAGTTTATAACAGGGGATGGTGGCAGCAGAATCATAAGGCAGTGGCAACAGAAACAGTCCTGAATGGACTAACATGAAGACTGTTGGGTTTTCACTTAATTTTACTTCCAAGAAATCCCCCAAGGTCCACAAACCAGAGCCAAGTGCAAAAGGCATAGACTTAGAATTAAAGAACACAGTATCTGTGAGCACATTCTGACCCTACAAATTTGTTTTGAATACAAGAACTGAATTAAGCACACTGTCCTTTCATGGAAAAATCCACTCCTGGTTACTCCAAGTTCTTTTCACTTCTGCAGCTTAGTTTAGGTGGAAAATATAATTCTGGAGTCAGAAAGTCTTGCTGATATATACTACAAATCACCTGGAGATTTATCAGTTGCTTCTAATCTTCTTTCTGTCCACTCTTCTTCTATCAGACATGCTAGAAAGGGGCAGGAAGTTGAAAGATCTCTTGACTCTGGTGTCATCAGGGAAGCACTTGTTAGTTTGTTACGGATGTTACATGGGCTAATTTCCAATCCTCAAAAATAATTTGCTGAGAGATATCAGGTGAAGAAATATAAGTGGAATTATCCTTGTCTGTAGAGCCCACTGTGGAAACTTGAAAGGGAAAATTTCTTCTTCTTGGATCATTTCTGATTATCACCTTGCCCATAAGAAGAGTCAGGCTTCATCAGGCCTAATTCTTACCTGATCCAGTATTCTGATCCCACAGTAGCCACTCAGACATCAACAGTACAGGAAATGTACAAGAAGACTGGAGTACCATTCTGCTTACGTCCCCCAGCAACTGGCACTGGCAGGCATACCACTAGTAGAGTTCTACACTGACTAGAGTCTGACTGACATCCTGCCAGAATTGTATGTCCGTTTTGATGCCTTGAGAAGTTTCTGAATAGTCCTATATGGTTTATTACGGGCAGGTAACAGAAGTACCACCAGATGTAAAGGAAGAAGGCCGGGAAGACCAAATGCAGTGCGTATGAGCTTAATATCAAATCATAAGGAACATATAACATAACTCCTATTAATCACCATTCAGAATAGTTCTTCTCAATGGGAAATGCATTTAAGGACCATGAATATACTGAGGGAGTTTTGCCGTTGGCCATAGTTGCTTCACCCCTACTTGTTACAGTGCTACAGGAAAACCATTTCTTGACTGAATTCAGGTTTTAAAAATCTACTCTGTTTAGGATTTTTGTTCACCCAGCTGATCTCCATCTCTCTTTGGCTGTGCTTTGGCTTAAAATAATTCATAAGCACAGGGCATTAATGCCCAATTGTTCTGTTGTTCTCATCAGATCGATGTTCATGCTTTAGTCTTGCTTTGGTTTGCTTTCTCATTGAAGTCATCTTGTTGCTGAAGCTCACTTTGCTGGCTGAAATAACTTTGTTTGATGACTGTAAGCTGATTTTGCTGAATAGCTTAAATCATTTGCTTTTTAGAAACCATGACTTTCTTCAGAGAATCTTGTTTACCTGCAGAGACCTCCACTTCATCAAAGTTTTGTCTTCACAGTGGATCTAAGATATCAGAAGAGGTATCTTTCAGAACTCTACTCTGTTTCTAGATTTTTTTTCCCTATGAATTGCAGGTTCCACCTCTTTATCCATTTTTCTATCTGAATGTGACTACAGAGAGTTTGTAGGACTACACTGTTTCAACACTAGCATTTTTGAAAGCCCAGCCACTTTAATGCCAGATTCCTTGGTAATTTGGTGGAAAAGATTCTAGACAGGCACTCCTTTATTTGGCATATTGTTCCTTGTTACCCTTTTCAGCCCTAGTCCCTGTGTTTCAGTACTAATGCCATATTGGACATCATCACCCATTGGCAACTCTACCTGTTCTGTTGAGAAAAAGGTTCCCATGTTCTGGAATGAATTTTCTCCAGCTTTGAAACACTGCTGAATAATCTGGGGAGTGTAGCAGTGAAGTTTAGAGGGAGTGTGTTTAGCAGGAGAAAGAGAAATGAATACACTTGATCAGGGTCAACAGTTCTAAAGGTGCCTGAACTTTTCATATACAGTATGAAATATATAGTTATCGTTACAGTATACAGTAGTTATAGTTATCAGTCATATTTTACATGAATGTACATACTACAACTTTTGGACAGTATGAATATGTGAATTGCACAAATATTTTGGAGCTTGACTTCTTTTCCTCAACTGCACAGTACAAAAAGATTGGTTGCTCTACAAAGATATTTCAGCACTATACTGCATCCTTATCTCCCTTAAGTAGTACCTTTGTTAGCCAGCCACCCCCCTCACTTTTTATCCACGTGCTTCATAAGACATGAACAATATAAAACATATGTACTTGGAAGCAACCATGAAATATTCTGACCTCTAAGTGATAGCTTTATGCATGTATTAAGTTATTTAATTATTTACAGTATTAACACTAAGTTCTCTGCACAGTGCCTATAAAATTAAAACCATAAAAGATAAAAAATAATAACAACACCACCAACACCATCAGAGAATATGGAGTATCAATTTCAGGTTGTACCTTTTTTGTGTTCCAATACCATGGTTTGACATCTGTGAGTTCACCTTCAGTCTGTAAATTTAAGTTCACATGCTATTCTTTAAGCCTCTTGCTGGCAAAAGTGCTAATTTATCTTCAGATATTTTGCTTTGAATATTTTGAACATGATGGGTCCTTGCTGTGAATGGAAGGAGTTCTTTCACTGACGGGAGAATTTTTGGTATAACGTAGTTCAATTTTGTTAATTCCTCCTTCTTTCTACAGCTCCTCATAAATATTCTCCCAAGGGCCACAGGAGCCCCATATAACCATGTGAAAGGTGATATGGAAAGCTGCAGGGGAACATGGAATTGAAACAGTTGTATCAGTGGATGCTTTCAGTAGACCATGCACTCTTTCGTGAACGCAAGGACTGCTCTTGTTCATGAAAAAGTACGCTTAGATACAATAACCCAAGGTAATTACATGATCATGTGCTCATACAATCCTGCTTTAGCAGGGACAGATCAAATTTTCTTAGCCTTGGTTCCTGGCAAATAATTGTCCTTACTATGCCTTTTGGGGAGAGATGGTTGATAAGAGTTCAGAATGTGATTGGCATGGAATGCTGCAGTTGGTATTCTTCAACAATTTTCATTTTCTTTCCTCCAGATACTTACAAGTGGCATCAAAAAAGAGGGACAAAAGAAGGTTTTAAGTCTTGTTTGACTTGCATTGGATCAGCATGCAAATGCATCACTGCAGTGAGTAACACACTGTATAATAACTGAACATGGCCTTTATGCTTATAATAACAGTGCCAGATATTACACAGATGAGACTTCTGAAGTTCACCAAGAAATGTTGATAGAATCTTAAAAAACATACATGTTAATCAACCATATGTAGAACATAGAATTTTCTCTGCTTTTAAAATACTGCAGTTCAGGCTATCAATGTGTAAGTCTGGGGTGGCCAACTGTACCTTTTGGTTGCATATGCCTTCCCCATGTCTATGGCTTTTGACTCCTTCATATTCTCTGCCCCTCCAAAAAGTGAAATGTTTCTCTTAGAATCCTCTAAGAGTGACAAGGGACCTTTTAAATAATTGGGGGGTGGCTGCACTGTTTACCAGTTTTTGATCACTAGAAGTGGACTTGGCCATCTCCTATTATTATTATTATTATTATTATTATTATTATTATTATTATTATTATTACTATTTTGGGGGCAACGTCAGCAGCCTATGAGGCTATTAAAGCAAAAAATTAGCTCTCAGACCAGCCACATTTGCCCTCCCTCCACATTCCTGGGTTTGACCTTCACAAATCTAATTATTTGTGGGGCATGTATTCCCCCACCATTTTCCTCTTTCCATTCCCTTGCATTTCTCACCCCAGGCTTATCAGGCTTGTTTTTAAAATGGGCATTTTTTCCTTTTGGGTGAGCAAAGCCTTCTTCCCACTGTGTCCTCTCTGCCATGTGGCTGTACATTCTGCAATGTAATGGCTGCTGATTGGTCAGGTGCTCTCTTTGCTCCTACCCCATCTTTTTTAAGATGGCCATTGGAAGTAGCTAGAACACAAGAACTCTGCTTATCTCCATCTGAGGGGAAAGTACTAGTAAGCCCTTTACCCCATCCTTTTTCTTCCCACCTGGGAATGCTGAGGCCAGAGGTAAAGGCATGGGTGGAGGGTGTTCTGAAGAGGCATCACGGAGATGTATGTTATTAATAGTTTTTCCACTTTCACAAGGGTTCTGCACCCTGAACCCTCACAAATGTGGAGGGGCTACTGTATAACATGCATCAGAAGAAGCTGAATCTTTGGAAGTATGTAATAAAATGGCTAGAGAGCCAGTATGGTGTTGTGGTTTGAGCACTGGACTCTGACTCTGGAGACCAAAGTTCAATTCCCTGCTCTGCCACAGAAACCCCCTAGGTGATCTTGGGCAAGTCACATTATCTCAGCCTCAGAGGAAGGCAATGGCAAACCTACTCTGAAAAAATCTTGCCAAGAAACCCCTGTGATAGATTTGCCTTAGGGTCATCATAAGTCAGAAATGGCTTATGCAAAGCAAGATGGCTGACAGGGATGAAGGTTTAGTCCAGGAACCTTGCTGAGAGAATAAGGACAGGAGAATCCCTATTTTCAACAGTCAAATATTGACATGCATTCTTGAGCTAGTACATGGCATACACACAAAGAGTGTATGATTAAGTCTTTGTGTTTACAATATATGGCCAAATCCTGTGAAGGGCAAAGGTCACATGGGTCAATTTCCTCACACAATCATGCCCTGGCAAGTTATAGGAGTCTTTCTGCAGTACGAATAATAAATAACAGACTTAACTTGTATGACAAATTAGAATCTGGTGGTTTTGCAGTTAGTGGTGGAAATCTTTTGTCATACTTCTTTGCTGTAGCAGACATACAGCTGTTGGCTAAGCTCTAGCAACTTTTTCTCCAGGCTTTGTTTGTACAGATGGTTTTGCCCAGGCCTGTCATCAAATAGGTGGGTGACATTCAGGAGGAGAAAAAAGTGAAGTGACCAACAAATTGAAGAAATTACTAATAAATCTGGCACTCACTAAGCCAACACAAATAAGGTGTTGAGCTTGTACTTTTCAGGTTTGGTTTAAGGCTCACATAAATTCTAAGCTATTTTTAAACCTACCTTCAATGGAGGGAGGGCAGAGAGGAACAGCACAAGGAGGCAAATGTTAGGCTTTTTTTCCCCATGTTACACAGAACATGTGTCTTGCACTTCTTTTATGCACTTCTCTCTCTCTCTCTCTCATTTTTCCTGATGAAATGCTTACTTGGCGTCGCACCTACTATTCTACCATTTTGGAAACAAGTAAAGCTATTTAGAACAAGAAATGCAGCACTCATGCAAACATATGAAATTAGTAAATAGTGAGGATGCAGAATTTGTTGCATACAAATGGATTACTCCAGTAGAGTTAGCTCTGCTTTATAATTAATTTCCCTGCCAACTAAATGGATATAAAATTATCCAGCCAAGACAATGAAACATTTATCAGGAAGTGTCATGAATCATTGTCAACGTGGTGTCTCGATGTACCCACGTGCCTCTTTTCATTTAGGGTAAGAGAATAAGAGAATTTTCAACTACTTTTTGTGTTCCTAATGAGCAAGATATGAGCAATCTTTTGATTATACATAAGGTAAGGACCTTAAAGCCAGGGAGGGGGTACTGTCTTCATCTGCTTTTTTCCCCACAATAAATAAATAAATAAATAAATAAATAAACCAACAAGTTCCCCAAAGTAATTTTTTCTTTGAAAGAGCTGGATTGCCTTCCAAAGAAGAATCCAGTTTGGGGTTCAATAAAATCCTTACCATTCAGAAGTCCATCTGTTGTAAGAATAATTTGAACATTTCACTATTCAGATAATAAAATAAATAAAGAATTTCCTGCACCTGCTCATCATTGCTGCCACTTGGGGCAGGTGAAATGAATTGGGGGGTGGGTATGTACCTCATGCTGCACTCACCCCATGCAGTGGTAGATTCCATGCACTGATAAATAGTAAAATGTTATATCCCTTCACGGGATTCTTCTTACTATGCATTCAGCCATCTGCTATCAGAAGCAGATTTTGTCCCCTCTGACAACAGTCCGATCTAGCCAGCCCCTGTGTTTGCCCTCATCTGCTGATATATGTTACAATGAAGGCAGGTTTAACTACCTTCTACTATATAATTCTGCAAGTCCTCTAGTACCTCAATGGTCTTCTTTTGAGTACAACTCAATGGTGTCTTGCCTCTTCTTTCACCGCTCAAGAGGAATTTATGTGGCCTTTTCCTGGATCATTTCTCTCCTAAAAAGGGAAGTTTACAGCTATTTGGCAGCAATTGATTTATAAATCTGAAGATTGAAGAAAGATGAATGAAAAGCAGGAAGCAGCATAGGCTATGCTGTCATCATGAATAACTGTGTTCAAGGCCTATAAGGCAATTGGAGCAGTGCACACACACACACACCTCTCAAGACCATCTCCCTAACATTTCTGGAATCATCTTGAACCTACTTATGCAGCATGCTCTAACATGCACTAGCTCAGCTCCTGCATTCCTTCATCCCACAGATGTCAAGTGCTCCATGCACTTTCTGGATGCCCCAATCAAGAATCATGAAAAAGGAGATCATTCTTATCTTTAAACTACATAGTTATCAGATCTCAGATTGTTGCATCAGGTTGTTAACTGACTAGAAGGATCACACAATTCCCCTGTTGCAACAGCTCCACTGGCTGCCAGTCTGTTTCCAGGCACAATTCAAAGTGCTGGTGATGATGTACAAAGCCCTAAATTGCTTAGATCCAGGTTACCTTAAATACCACATTCTCCCATATGAGTCTGTGTTTGTTTTGAAAGCTTTGAGGGAGGCCATTTTCTCTGTCCCACTACCCCATACAGATACATCTGATGGAAAAATGGGAAAAGGCCTTCTCAGTGGCTGCCTCCAGCCTCTGGAACTCCTTTCCCAGATAAGTTAGCCTGGCACTCTCCCAGCTATATTTTCATAGGTAGGTAAAGACCCTTTTATTTTGGCAGGTCTTTGAAAGCTGATTGCTCAAGGAAAAGGGGCCTTTCACAATGTGCTCTACTGTTTATTGTTTTCTTTTTAAGGTTCTGGCTTTAAACTGCTTTTAACTCTATTGTTAGTTTAATTTTGTAAGGTATTAATGGTAGCACTGCACCTGTTTTAACTTTTATTATTATTATTAACTTTTAAGCCACCTTAAGTCATAGACTGGGAAAAGGTGGGATAATAAGAACAAAAACAACAACAACAACAGCTGTAGTATCTGGAAAAGTCCCTTTCTGTGGAAACAGGAAGAGTTACCCTGCTGGGATTCCAAAGCAAGAGGGCTGCTTTATTTCCTAGATCAAGCCTAGCCGCTAAACTCCTCCCTGTCTCAACACACACGCTTAAATCTATCCCACAGGATCAGTTGTTGTTAGAACAGAGAAGACTGAAGAGGTTCCTCTGAAACATCAAGAACCTCCCTAAACAGCCTCAAAGGTGACTGAGAGTGATGTGACATCACTTCTAGTTACCTCAGTGGACACTGCAGTGATGTGCTGTGGATGCTTGGAGCTCTGAAGGAGCTGAAAATTGGATGGTCAAACTCTGAATGCTGTGGAATGCACCCACCCCTGCATTAGTGTAAGTACATACTTTTTCAGTGTTGCACAAGGGAGTACTTGGTACTTTCCTATACAAAGGCTTCCTCAGGATGCTCAATGACTGCAAGATAGCACAGCTCCACCCTTTGTGCAAGTAGCCACTGATTGGCTGAGGGTGGTGGCAGCAGGAGAGCCGCATTGTGTCATCACATACACACACACACACACACACACACCCTGGCAACTATCACTCTCTCAGATTGCTGTGTAAAAATGCTGGCAGAGATTAAGTGGCTCCTGGTCAGAGATTTCTGGAAGGTGAAACGTTCTAATCTCAGTCTCAGAAATGATCCTTGTGGTTTAGAAAACAGGACAAAGTGACAGTCTTCCTGTGCCACTTCAACAAGGAGAATTTTTCTAGTAAGGAAATTAAGGTAAATGGGAGCAGGACTGCAGATGAGGAATAAATACATCTGAAGCCTTTAAAGGCATTTAAATCCCTGGGGCATGTCCCATATTCAGGTACCTTTGTGTGTACCAAAACCTCTTGTTTCAGGATGCCTAATGTGACATTACCCTTTTAGAGGGCCACCAGCAATTTGTAGGAGGGTGTGGTAATTGCCCTTGTAGTTGTAGGGGGACAGTTACCTACATGGGGAACATCTATAGGGCCACTACATTGTTATGAGAGATAATATGGTAGAAAATTATGCCAGCAATGTTAGTACCCATGGTCTATGAGCTCCTGCTCATGAGATTCATTCAAGGAATTCAGCTGCTTCTATGCATCTCAGATTGGGTGACTGCCTCCTAAACCACTTGATTTATTCAGACTGCCGCAGAGGTCTACAACCATCTTCCTTTTTCTCCCTCATAACAGATTGTTCATCCTCAAATCCCTTAGAAATGAGGAAAAGGAATGTTGGTGTTTGGCTTTTGTGTGAGACAGCTCAACTATGAACTCCAATAAAATTGTTTTTACTGGTTAATATTGCTCTCAAAAGGTTGCTAGCCCCTCTCCTTGAGATCTTAAACATCCTTATCCTGCCTGTAACCAAGAATAGGCAATACTTATATCTGATATCACCCCAATCTTCAGAACATCTTTTTCAATCCAGTCTAACCCAGCTAAGCACAGTTTCTTTGCTTACAGGGGAACTTCTAGGTAAATATGCCTACAGTTGCAGTCTTTTTCTCCCTTCGCTTGTCACATTCAAGGATATGAGCCATCCACCATTTCTGGATAACACCTCTGAGTATGCATTCAGATTTAAAATGAAAAAAAATACAGGGTCCAAGGTTTGCTATGAAAATTTAACCCTATTAAGTGGGTATTCCCACAGGATATCTTTGCTACAGCAATCATGTGCCACACATTTCCAAATAAGTCTTCCTCTGAATCTGACAATGAGAAATTAAAGTAAATACTCAAGAAAGGTAAGTCATAAAGAGTAGTCAAGTCACCAGTCACCAATGCTCTGCTATACAGTAGAATATACAGGAGCTTGCTATTTAAACTATGCTAATCTGTAGTAGACAGATGAAATCTTCCTCAGCCTCTATGGCACAGTGGTTGATGCTAATGGCTCCCACTATGTATATAAATGTTAAATGTGGATTATTGGCTCTTAAAGGACTCATTTCTAAATACCTCTCATTTTAATAGCCTTAATTGTACTACTATCAAATAAGGGACAGTGTCCCACTGGTGGCATATGCAGGCGTAAGTCCACCTTAAACCTGCATATGTCTTTTTTGTCACTGTGGAAGTTTGCATTTCTTTCTACCCTCTCTAATGACTAAAGTGTCTCCAACTTAATGTTGAGCCACTGCAACTTCCCATAGCTCTTCTGTGGCTAGTGGAAAATAGGGGTGGGGGATTGGAGAAGTATCTGGCTATGTCACTGTAGCCAGACACAGGAAGATTACCTCATCTGCTGAGATCCACCCATCTCCTCCATAAGATTCAGTGAATGACATAATAATTCTGTGTCTGGCTACGGGGACATACTTGGACACTCCTCCAGTCCCCATTCTGTGCTCTCCATCACCCATGGAATGGAAGTGGTGAAGGCTGCTGTAGTTCAATGGTAATTCCAGGAGTGTTGGATGGCCAGCCATAGTGTTGTTCTGCATGTGGAACTGTCCTGCTACACCATGCCATACGTGATCTCAGCCATGGAGAAAAACCTGTCACTGTGACCACCCAGCACTGGATAGACTGACATACTCCACAGGCAAAAATCAAAGGACCATCTTTGGACTAGTCTGTGTGCCAAAAGATATATTCGTATAAGTACTTGAAAGGACAAACCACACCTAGTTATTCCTTTTCCAAAAGCAATACTGTGTTGCAGAATGGGCTGAGGCTTCATGAAGCAATTGTGACTCAAAACTGTCCTAAATAGGAAATCATGAGCTTTTATTATTTTTCCAAGGATTACCAAAGAAAGACCATGAGAGGAAAGTAGAGTTTTCCTTCAGCTTCCCTGAGTTCTCACATTACCTTAAGTTATCCCTCTTCTTCCTCTGGCCAAATATCTTTTGCCCTCTTCCCAATGGGGCTTTATAGGTTTCACTACTGCTCACAAACAGTTCAGAACTTAAAACTCATGGATCACCACTTCCTTGGCCTCCTGAATTCATTTTAATAGGTGACACTTGAGCTCACAGGGATTGTTTTAAATAACACTGCCAAGTCAAAATGGATCATTTTACTGCAAGGTATCTCTGGGTCAAGGGCACAAGGCAAGACCCTCTCACATTTTCATTAGCCACACATCACATTGCCTTCCCTGGTCTATCAATCTGTGCTTGGGTTCCTATATATCCCGGGTACACTAGTGGCCATATGATTCATGTGGTGCCATATCAACAGCATATTTCACCTCACCCCAACTCATTCTGCTGTTTTTGTTTGCTTACATGTTCCCATTGCACTTCAACTCATAAATCAAACTTGGCTTATTTTTTTTACAGACCCACTGAAAGGCTGAGCCAGTTTCCACTGTTATGAAAGACTCCAAATACTACACATCCTTTAACAGGTGGAAAATGTCTTAAGAGAATGTTGGCTTGGAATGTTTTCCTTACTTCAAGACAAAGTAGTACTTATTTACGACTTAATCTAATTCCAAAACAAAGTAACGGTTCCCTGCCTTGAATTATCTCCTTATGATGTTACCTCACAACCATAAGGTTTTATGATTTAAAATGCATATGGAATACTGAAACCATGTTTAGTTACTAGGCTTATGTAACTGATTACTGTCAAACAATGTTCCTTTGAGGCCTTTGTTTTCAGAGGATCCCTTTCACCCACTCCACTTTTCCTAACAGGAGAGCCTGCCAAGTGTCTCTCCCAACTTAAAAGATGTTAACATTTGGCTGCTTCTACATGAAAAGCTGCTGCACTAATCCATCTTTCATGGTGCTTTCTGGTAGCACAACAGTCAGCTCTGAACTCATTTTAGCTGTGATTAAGGAACAAGCTTCAGACTACAAAGAATAGCAATGGGGAAATTTATGAAAATATGCCATGTTCACATGTTTGAGGCTAGGCAAATGATCACAACATCCACCCAACGGTCATGGCCAGTATCATGATATCAAAAGGACAGCAGAGCTGACGATATAAATTAATGTCATCTGGTGGATCATATTTTTGTAGATGTCTACATGGAAGAAACTTATTTTGGGCACATCAGAGGATGATTATGTCTTACGGTTGCTATGACTTTTAGTCCTTTTCTCAATATGTCTGCACCATTGGAATGCAGACCCTCTCCCCATTTCTCTGAAACTGAATCCAGCTCTTCTGCTAAAAGACAAACCCTCCATCTACAGCAAGAGTGGGCAACTGCATGGTGACCAGGGGCCAATTTACCCCCAGAATCTCCCATATGTGGCCACATATACCCATAGCAAGGGCAAATCTTTGTTCTCCACTACAGTCCCTCTCAAAATGGTAACAGAACCACTTCTGCTGCCATTTTGAGAGGGACTGAAGAGGAAAATGGAGGTATTCAGTAGTAGTACAGGATTCAGTGGGGCTTCTGGAAATGAAGTGTTTGTTTGTTTTTTCATTTGGGGACTTTCTGCCTAAAAATCATGCTGAAAAAAAAATCCTTTAAAAATTTTGAGGGATGGGAGGCTTTGGGGGACCTCAGAGGCCACAAAAGTGGGGTCCAGGGGCTGTAGGCAGCCCACTGGTCACACTTGGTCCATCCTGGGCTGTAGAAAGGATGTGAACGATTATTTAAATGGGTCCCATGTTGCATCTTGGGGTAAGTTCCAGAATCGAAAATACTGAAGTTTATTCATTAGAGGTTTTCTTCCTCTTGTATATTAGCTTCTCATCCTCTCAGTTAAGTAGAAAAACCTTGGTTGCAAAGCTTATTTTCACAGAAGTCAAACTGGCTGAACCCTACTACAGAGGATTGTTTCTTGGGCTGGCTTCATATTTGAGGTGGTTCTGGCCAAAGCAACTTCCATTACTAATTTGTGGTGATCTTAACTGGTGTGTGCATGGTGGGGAGAGGACCAGTAGCAGGGCTCCAAACAGAGCTACATTGTTACCTGTAGTTGCTATTTTAGTTTTCTCATGTATAGGATGTAGTGTAGGGTTGCCTCATTCCAGACCCAGTAGCCAAAGAAGCCTGATGTGCATAATATAAAAATAATTTGCACATTATTAAAAGCCTACAATAGGTTGGGAGGTGGTTAAACAACTGTACCTTGCCCTAAGTTCCCCACACAGATTGTTTTAGTACTTACATAATTTTGTATGCAATATATTTGAAACCTCAAATGTTAAAGGGATGTGTGTCACTCTCAAAAGTTTTGGTATATATATATATATTTTAAATTTCTGGTTGACACTAATGCCATTGTGAACCTAAAGAAACAGGTGGTGGCCCTATACACACTTACCTTGGAGACAGCTCTGTTAAAAATAATTAGGCTTTCTTTTACGCAGACATGCACAGAACTGTGCTATAATGAACCATGCTAACCTTCCCAATGTCTCTCAGATCCAACAATTATTCTTCCTTATACACCATACCTTAGGGCTGGGTGATAGAATATTTATGAGAATGAGGATGCAGGCAGGGGTGTAGCTGTGCAGCAGCAGGAGACAAAATGACAGCGCTGCCTCTAAAGAATTCTGCCCCCAAATGAAATTTTCCTTCAGTTTCTAAATTTTTGTCATTGTAGTAACTTAGAAGTTGAGTGTTCAGCTGAGCATTTAGAAATACAGGCATCCAAAGAAAAGAGGCAGGCAAAGTTACCAAAGAAAGATGAAAACAACAGGTATAAGAATTCCAGGTGTAAATGATTTTCAAGGTCTCAAACTCTGAAATGCTAGAAATTTAGGAACTGGAAGAAAATTTCATTTTGAGGGACTAAATTTGAAGGGAAATGCCCTCATTTTGTCTCCCTGTCCCCACTAGCTATCCCCCTGAACCGAGGGAAAGGGAAACTTGGGTTGCAGGAGCAGAAATCCTTTTGCGTAATATTGATTTTAGCCCATAATGATTATGCTTTGTTGGCACTGGAATAAGATAAGTAGCAATGTTTTTTAAAATCATTGGGAAAAGCACCAAGTTGTTTTGTGAAATAAGACTACATTTAGAATGATTATGAAATATTTTGCTACCTTTTCTTTTGGAGTATATACAGTGCTGTACAATCACAGCAAGTTTAAAATCCTGGAGGTCAGAAGGTAAAATTATGCCTCAGACTTACAAGGTGTCTCTCCACTTAGCCCTCACATCTGATCCTTCAGCAAAGATATGACAAGCTGTTCAGAACCTTTTTGTTTTCATGCACCGATAAATGCACTTTAATATGTCTAAACCCAGATAAACTATAGTTAGTCTTCAGTATGGCTTATTGAAATAAGCCAGCTTCAAATATTGCAAGTTTCAATAAACTATCATTAATGTTAGACATAGTTTGAGGTTCACATTTATTGCTAAACTGTGGCTACTTGAAAATGGATATTGGGTTCAAATCTCTTTGAACTCTATAGCAGGGATGGAAATTGTGTAACTATGCACATGTTGTTCAACTGCAACTTGCAGCATTCCTCACCACTGGCTGTGCTGGCTAGAGCTGTGGGAACTGCAGCCCCACAACACCTAGAGAGCTGCACAATCCCTAACTATATATTCTTAAACTCTTTTTGGGATACTAATTCTGACAGCCAAAAGAGTACTGAGTTATTCTCAGCATAGAACTTTACTCTCCTATTTTTGAATTGTGCCCACAGCCACCCACTGTCCAACACAAAGATAAATTGACCGGGAGAATTATAACAGCAGTTCTGGCTGCACATAAGCTCCTTGACTTAAATATAAAAATTACTTCTTGGGATCTTGTCCAGACTCCTTAAGTGAAATGCATGCTGTTTCCAGTTTTAGCATTAAGACTTAATACCTGGAAAACCACCATAATTACAGCCCTGTGGTTTAGACTTTGGGTTCTGACCCTGTTTGTCATTGACTTGCTGGGAGCTTTGCATATGTCAGTTTCCTCCTCACATTTAGAGATCAAATATTTTAATCCTGACCCATCCATGAAATAGTTCTGGACACTGCAGAACTAAGATGGGATGATGACATCCCATCTTCTTACATCCTTTCTTCACCAGCCACGAAAGAAAAATCAATGGAGAGTCTTCTCCTCTAATATGGCTGCCTTTGACTCCTCCTTTGTCTGATGTGAGATTGAACCTCTTATTTTATTTATACCTTGTTATTGCCTGAAGATTTATTGTGGCTTATGATATTCAACCAACTTCCCTTAGAAATATGTAAATAACATGGGAACAGGGCTTAAAATTTTTGAGTTCAAGCTCCAAAGTATAACAACATTACAATTGCAATTGTTGTTGTGTGCCTTTGAGTCATTTCCAACTAATGGTAATTCTAAGGCAAACCTATCACAGTGGTTTTATGGGGGCTGAGAATGTGGGATGCACCCAAGGTCACACAATGGGTTTCTATGGCTGCGTACGGAATCATACCCTGATCTCCAGGGAAGTAGTCCAATACTCTATCCACTACACCATGTTGGCTCTATAAAATTGTAATTAGTGGATGCTAAAGTAGCTTCCAAACTCCTTCCATACCTTTTCATGAGTCAGCCTCAGACTGGTAGGAGCTCCTGAACCCAGAGCCTTACTGAAATTGAAAGGCTTCTCCTTCACTACATCTCTGAGTTCTGGACAAAGGAGACTACTGAAAAGTCATCAGACGTGCAAGAGCCACAGCCTATTCAACTAAAGCAGTTCAGATATTCAGTTGTAGGTCTGATGGTACACCTAAACTTTGTTCCAAATTCATCCCATGGACTTAGACAAAGATAACTTTAACTTCCAAAAGTCAAAGATTCATGAAATAGTAAAATAATGGGAGAAGAGGTTTGTTCTGTGAACAGTGCCCATCCACAGAAGCCTACAAAAGTTTATATATGAGCTTTCTTGTCTGAAGATGAGCATAAAATGTAAAATGAAAGCAGAAAATAATTCAAATTCATTCAAAGAGATGTGTGTCATTTTCGGACCACATTTCCTCTGTTTGTGGCTTACAGTTGTCATCACAGCCCCATCGTAGTCCCTGCGGCTTCATCAGGGGCTCACTGAGAGCCTCCCACAAAACAGTGGAGCTCAAAACTCCCTTATGTTGGTTAATTACAGCTGATATAATGAGGCAGTGCTAAAAATTTCTCAGACTTCCTCTCCACTTATACTAGGACTACTCACATTAACTATGCATTTTCATATCATTCAGTGGAACACACAGAAAGATTCCACTACCAAATTGGCAAACAGTTCCTCCAGGTTTTGAGCAACCACTCCATCATGAACCAAATTATATCAAAGTAAGGTTATTATGTCTGCTGGATTTCTTTCCAAAACTATGTTTATATATTATCGTTACACTTTAAATATTTTCCAACCATGAGAAATACATGTTAGGATTCTAATGGCATTGTTTAACAGCAGACAGTTTGCTGTATACAGACAGTCCCTAGTATCCACTAGACCAGTATCCACTATTTCACTTACCTACAACCTGCTCCAGGGCCATGACTGCCACCACTGGCCAAGGTCCCTGCTCTGCACAACTTGGCATCCTGTGCCTTTCCCAACAGGCAAAGGAGCCATCCACTTCTCTTAGCTAGGGAGGGAGGGAGCCTTGTTCCTTGGCTGAGAGAGGCATGGGGAGCCCAACTGCACAAAGCCACAAACCTCACTCACCCCTTCCTCAGCTGAGAGAGGTACCTTGGTAAAGTCCTGCCAGGAAGGAAGGAAGGAAGGAAGGAAGAAAGAAGCCAGGCAGTGGAGCTGCCTCCCTCCCTCACCACCTTGCTTGGCCTTGGGGTCAAAACATAACATTTGGTATTTTCCATGTTTCTCACCACCCATGATAAGTCCAGGAATGTATCCCCAGTGGATATGGAGCACCTATAGCACATACAGGTAATGTTGTCTCTTTGAATTTAATTAAGAAAGGTTTGCATTTTCAGTGGAGATTCTCAGACAGAAGCAAAAGTGATTTTTCCAGCTGACAAACATAAAAGAAATAAGACATCCCAGCTAGTGTACCTTTCACCAAAGACCTTAATGTAGGCAGATTCAAAGGGATAGAACATGGCGATACAACCCAATTCTTGAATGTTTATGTCTCTGACACGGGCACAGTCTTTACAGACTTACAGAGAATTTCCTGTTATTGTTATTGGGGGAAAATGCAGATTGGGTACTTTTACTGCTCAATCAGTTAAATAGATAAAACTGATGATATGATACAATGGGCAGAAAATACCTCGTGCTTTCCTTTTCTACCTCTGATCATTCTTTAGGTGCAAAACAATTATCACCACCATGGTTCCATCTATGGAAATGAAGAAGCAGTTTCAAATTCATCCCGTTTCAAAGGCATGCTCAGGTACCTTTGACCTAGTAAACATAAACCCACTTCCAAAGATGATTGACTTTTAAAGCCGTCAGCATCTGTGCTTACGCAGTTCACATTTTGATCCTGGGAAATCATAGTGATCTATACCATGTACAAATTCCTTGCCTGTCCACATGGAATTGTAGATTGCACTTTGCCCAACCAGAACAGAATGATGTGAGCATGTGCCTATCATGCTGTCTTGCCAGAGGTACTATTCTTCCTTCCCATGCTTGCAATTGGGTGCTGCCAGAGTACTGAACCAAGTGTGCAGGAATCTGCTGTGTTGACATGCCCCTCTGGCAAAGTTAATTTCAGCAGATTTGTACCCCTTTAGAACTTTCAGTTAACTTTCTTTTAATTTAGCTTAATCTTCTTTAATGGCACTGGTTTAATTAAATGTGCTTTCCTGGCTGACTAAAATCAACCATATCAGAATCTCATCTCTGTGAACAAGTTTTCTCCTAATTTACTTAATCATTTAAAGCTGGATGTTTCCCAACTTTGTTGTTAAGCTACACTCTAAGGGAGGCTGGGATCCAGGTATTATACTCTACAGTGGGACATATTTCCATTTGTGCCCCCTGTCTTATGAAAACTGGGTACTTCCAGCCAGTTTTGCTGTTTTCCCTGATCCTGTTTTATTTTCTCAAGCCTCATAAAAATGTCTGTGCCTTCTAAAATGAGTGAATCCCGACCCTGAGAGACCTATTTCTTTTTTGCGGGATGGGGACTCCCTTTGGTCATATGTCTCATTTTATAACTTCACCTCTCTCCCATAGCTAAAAGGAAGCTGCAGGTTGTGTGTGTGAGAGAGGAGAGGAGAGAAGGGGAGGGGGGATTGACTGATTATGTAGAATTATGTATGTTAATATTCCACTCTTTTGATCTTGCAAGTGAGAATGAATAATTCCCTTTTCCCCCTTCCCCTTTCCCCTGTCATGGAGAAAATAAATATTTCTGTGAAGGTATTGTCTACTATTTTGAATATCCAGAAGCATTCTGGGAAATTATTCTGCACAGAAATATACATGGGTTTGTTTGGGGGGGGGGGTTGCATGAGAATTGTGGATTGGAGGAATTAAAGAACTGCTGAATGACTGGAAGGAGGGAATATTACTACACAGTAGAAAGACTAGTACAATTTGATCATGGTCCAAAAGTGATGAGAAAAGCCAATTCTAAATATGGAATTTCAAAAGTTGGATATGCTACCATAAATGCAACTTCAGACATCACTGAGAAGGGATCCAGACTAAGGCTGCATCCAGACTGATTAAAAAGACCAGAAAGTCACAGATTTTCTTCCCGTTCTTCCCAATTTTATTTTGGAGATCCATGCATGTTTTGTTTATCCCAGAATATTTTTCTGTCAGCTCCTGCCATGACCAGAGACTTTTTCTATCAGTTCCCCAGGTCAGTTTATTTTAACCCAGTATATAACTGGAAAGAACAGGAACAGAATCTGGACTTGTCAATTAATGAGTTTGGCTCCTATTGCAGGCAATTGGAGTTAAGTCATAACTAATACTTACTCTACAAACAAAAGTTAATAGGATTTGGGGGCTGAGAGATGAGTTGCTGTCATAGATCAGTTACAGCTGGACAAATCCTGGAATAACTCTGGTAAAGTAGGTAGAAATTCTTGCTATAAAGAACTCAAGGGGAGGAAAGGATACTAATAGCCTGTGTAATAGCCTACACAGCTTTAGCACTATAATTTCACTCTAATTGCCATGGCTGCATTCTATGGAATCCAGGGATTTGTAGTTTGGTGAGTCACCACAGTAATTTGGCAGAAAATTCTAAGTACTCCTCCCTGAAGTGCAAATCCCAAGATTCCACAGGATGTGGCCTTAGCAGCTAAAGTGGAATCAAAGTGCTACACACACTACTAATTGGTTAGTATGGAAGGGCCCTGAGTTAAAACATAATTCTGACTGGGCAAATGACCAAGGACCTTCTGAATCCATATGAGGCCAGTGAAGACTTGCTGAATCCAAATCCCTTCCAGCCTGTCAGAGTTGGAAATTACTTAAGGCTATCCTTGCCTAATTTTGTGCCAGCATTGCCCTGGGCCAAAGGAGGTTCGGCTCTTGTGTAACTCAGGTCCTCTCATGCCCCACTTATCTATTCCCCCTCCATTATTCTGGTAGCAGATTTTCAGCCAGTAGAACAGAGTTGCTGGTTGGTCTGTTGTAGATCTCTGAGATCAATCAGCAGAAGAGAACTGATCTCTTCCTAAGATCCTTGGCAAACGCATTTTGACTTTAGTGCTGTTAGAATTGCAGAAGGAAGCCAAGTGAACAACTGAAGATGAATACAAAGATGGGGAACAGATGAGGTATTCAAAAAGAGAGATTTGAATTCAAGGAAAATGAATTACCTTAGATGTAAAAGGGGACAATGTGGAACAACGTAAAAGTTTAAGTTATATATGAACATATGTACTATCACAGTTGCAAGAACACACAATCTAAAGAGAAAGAAAGAGGATTTAATTGAGGTACGTGAGTTTCCTCAAGCTGAGAGGGAAGACTAGAAGACAAAGAGCGGGGGGAGCTTGCAATTCTAGTTATTTGATATTTTGCATAAAATGAAATTTCCACACTGATTATTTTTCTAAAGTCAGCCTAATTGTCTCTGCTACAGCGTGAACAGATAGATCACAAGCACTGGAGGTACTTTTGTTTAAAATAAATACGCTTCAGGTTAACTGTAGATATTGATCCATCTTTCACATGGCTGGAATGTTGTCCAAAATGCTGTGAACATAACTAGAAAAGTACACACAACCTAAAAGTATGAGTATATATGTACTATACAAGTTTTCTTATACAGCAGCATCTATAGATTTAGAGGCCCTTTCTGCAGCTTACCTTTTTCAAATCCATCACGTGAGGATCCCAGGAAAGCCTCTCCTGGGAGGGGAGCATGACAGAAGTGCTCTCCTCTGCACGGGCCGCCTGCTGGATAGGAGGAAGCATAATGGCTCTGCCCCTCAGTTCCACAGTGTAGCCCAGCACTTTCCCAGCCTGCGCTGGGGGAGAAAGCACAGCCAATGTGGTTCCTGACATTCTGCACTGCAGGTAAGTGCAGGAGGAAGGTGAGAGGACTGTGCAATTGCAATTCATTGATGGAAGAAACCCGTCAATGATTTATTCCGTGATTGCGACCAGTGGCCATGGGATCGTGACAGGATCACAACATCATGTAGAATTGTTGTCGCGATCCCATCGTGATGCTGTCGCCATTGCGGGTTGGGGGTGGGGTATGGAAAGGGCCATAATCTGAAAAATTTAGTAAAGGTGTCTGATTGTAAATCTGGTGATATAGTAGTTAGGACACTGGGGGACTAAGGTTTGAATCCCCCTCCTCAACCATGGAAACCCATTGGGTTACCCTAGGCAAGTTACACTCTCTCAGATTCAGAGGAAGGAAAAGGCAACGCCTCTGAACAAATTCCACAAAGAAAACCCCATGATTAGGCCTTAGGGTCAGAAAGTCAGAAATTATTTGAAGACAAACAACAATGAAAACAACAACAACATGCCTGAAACCACATCTTGATTAATATTTTCTAAGATATACGCAAGCCATTATCCTCGCATAAATGGCATCTAACTAACAACAGCTCAGGCAAACAAAAGAAGAGCAATCACAGGTTGAGCCATCCAACAGAAGGCAAAAAGAAACATCAACACACCATTAAAGTGCAAGTGAAACAACTCACACAAGTTTAAACAGTTTCACAGCAGCAAGTCTGCCAAGCCAAAGCAATTATCAAGAAAAGATTTCTGTTGTATATTGCCTTGTGTACATATATTTCCACCACAAAACTTTCATATTCATTTTGGGAAGACTAGACTCATAGCCAAAACATCTTTAATCACTATGTCCCTTGATCTAAATGAAAGGAAGAAATTCTATCTTGACATTGATGAAACAGATGATTCTTAATACATTGTGTGGATCAAAAAATGAAACCAGACAAATCATATTAATACAGCCAACTATTATGACAAGTTATGTTTTTATTTTTTGTGGAGGATGTTCTATATGACGATGGAAGAGGGAGGGAGGGAGGATCCTCCTCCTGTTTTTATGTTCTGCTTTCCTGCAAAAGACAGCTTGCAAATTATAAAATACAATCTAGCTGAGACATACAAAATTATTTGCAGATACTTTACAGTGTTAGAAGGTATTTCGGGGGAAAATTCTGAGAGCATAATGAAGGTTTGTCAAGAGAGGTTGGATGGGCTCATATCATGGTAAACCAAGGTTCTGTGATTTATTTAGCTAGTTCCACTGCAAGGAAAAATGATTAGCTGACTTGCATCAGCACGTTGCCCCATCCTTAACAATTCTAGCTTGCCATGAATCTAAAACATGCCTACATTGGCAACCTCTTTTAACGCTTGCCCTGCTAAATGAACCAGCTTTGGTCCTGCAGGTTTAAGGACCTAACAGCAAGGAGGCCCTAACTAAGCATGTTGCTAAATGCATCACCTCCAGCATTATGTGAGGTTTCATATGTGTGCTTTTAAATTAATATGGAAATGAGGTATGATTTGAACCAGGATAGTAGCATGTGTTAAGCCTTGATCTTTCCCTCTTGCTAGCACTCTGGAGAAGAACTGCCCTCCACTGTGCCAGCTGGAGCATTTTTTTTTTTTGTCACTAAAGCATGGATGCATTTTCTTAAAATTGTGGCAGATCAACCTGCTAAAGACACCCTGCTTGCATTCTATAGTCCAGAATCCAAACAGGCTGCTCGTTGCTTTCTATACAATAAAATTTAAAAACTTTAAAAAAAATAAATTAAATTTTAACTAAAATTTAAAATTAAATTTAAAATATGAATTAAAATTTAAACATTTGATTCAATAAAATTTAAAAACTTCATGTGGTACTACAAGCATCACATTTAATGTCACATATAGGCCCTTTTTGCATGGCATTTGCCATGCAAAAGGGCCTCTGAAGCATTGCACGATTGCGAGGAGTGTTTCAGACAACATTCTTGCAATCACGCAATGCTGCTGGGGCCGGCAAGCACCAATCGTGCACTATTTCATTTTCAGCTTGCATCCGAAAATGGTGCGCGATCACGCATTACTCCAGGGCCCCACACGCACTTACTGTGTGTGCGGAGCCTCCAGAGATGCAGCCCTCACGCTTCCTCCCTCAGCGCAGCCTGGGAAAATGCCTGGCTGCGCTAAGGAAGGAAGAGGCGGAGCCCTCACACTGCCTGCCTGCCAGCCAACAGGCAGCAGCTATGGAGCCGAAGCAGCGGGGACGCAAGAGCCTCTTGCAAGAGGCTGCTTGCGTGATCCCCATGCCCCCGCATCAGAAAGAGGTAAAGTGAGGAAAGGGCCATAGTTAGGGCCTTAGTAATCATTTTTAGGCATTTAGGAACCATCAACCAACACAATGGTATAATTTGATGTAGCTTAATATGGATAGCTTAAAACCAAACATGAATAATTAACATCTAAACAGAAAGTCTTTCCAAGCTCACAGGAAACACCCCCACCAAAAAAGTAAAAGTTAGTGTGGTTGTGAAATAAAACAAAATCTCTTCAAGGAACTGAAACTCTGCTGGTTGAAACTCAAGCTATAATTTCCATGTTTAGCTAGCAGATCCATCCATGTTTCCCTCAACCTATCTCAGGCCCTTTCTGCAATGCACCTTTTCACGGAGCTGGGGTGTGGGGATCGTGCAAGCAGCCTCCGGCGAGAGGCTCTTGCGTCCCAGTTCCTTCAGCTCTGCAGCTGCCACCTGCTCATGCGAGAGCCCTGTCTCTTCCTTCCACAGTGCAGCCTGGGAGTTTCCCAGGCTGCACTGGGGCAGGAAGTGCGAGTGCTGCAGCTCCGGAGCTCCACAAGTGCGCGCAGGGCCCTGGAGCGATGCATGATCATGCACCATTTTCGGCTCAAAGCGGAAAATGAAAAAGTGTGCAAGCAGCACCTGCCAGACCCTGAAGTGTCGCGCGATTGTGTGTGTGTCGTGTGGACCGCTCCTCATATTCATGCAACGCTCAAGGGGCAAATGCCATGTGAAAAGGGCCTCGTTATACACCAACCTCCATTTCACAAACATATTGTAACATGTTGGCTAGCACCCTGTTAGCAACATATACCAGTGTAATGCTTGAGTATGTCTTTTTGGGGGTCCTTGTGGAGGAGGGAAGAATTAACCACCTTCCTTGCACAAGTGCCATCCCCTCAAAACTCACCTGTTAGCATCTCACATTTGGATAAGGATGTCGATGGGAAACTAGGAAGACTGATTTGACACATTGTCACAGCAGCAAGAATAATGCTCACCAGATATTGGAAAAAAGACTCCCTACCAACTGAGACAGAATGGTTGGAGAAATTGGTAGAAGTGGTTGAAATGGACAGACTCACTTGTAGGATAGAAAATAAACCAAACAGTAAATTTCTGAAGAGTTGGCAACCACTAATGGATTATTTACAAACATTATCAGGGATTAACCATGTCTTAGGAGGGAAATATGTTAGATATTACTATAAATTATTAGAGTAAATTATTACAGTCTATAAGTGGGAACTTCAGAGTCCCGGAGTTGACAGGGTAGTTGTACCTAGCTATTTACTGTTACTGATTTTTTGTTTCCGTAATTATGGGATGAAAAAATTTCTTTTCTTATATATATGTATGTATGTATGTATATGTATATGTATATATGCATATATATATATATATATATATGTCAATAACCCCGATTGTACTCTTGGGTATAAATTTATCAATATAAGATTATTCAGGAGAACAAAAAGAGATATATTTAGTGTTATATATGGTTGTTGTTAGGAAGAAAATATGCATTATTTTCAAATGCATAACGTTAGTTTAAATTTAGAGGGAGATTCTTATTTTTTTCTTTAATGTGTACAAAGGAATACTGAGAACTCTACTACATTTGTCCCATTTTTGTTTGGAGGGTGGCTTACTAAGAATGGTAATTCAGAGCTGTTATGCCACCAGAGGGGGAAGTCCTCTCTAAGTTAATTGTTTATTGTATGTGTAGTGTGTGTGTTTATTCTTAGGCTTTTGTTTTGTTTTCCCACTTCAGTCCTTCTTGTTTTTCATAGGTAGGTTTATATGTTGGCTAGGTCACATTCGTACAGCAGTTGTATTTCATGTAAGAGTTATGTTATCAGACGTCGATGTGTGTGATATCAAGGAGCGTTACTCATTTTGTGCCTTTCCATTTGTGCAATTTTGTATTTTTCCTTATGTATCTTTTGTCCCTCTTTTCCCTTTTGTTCCATTTTAATAAAAATCACAAAAAAAATCCTCACCTGTTAGCTATAGATCCCCAACCTAACCTTGTAGAGGGTGTAGGAAGCAGAGGATCATCCATGTCCCTACAGCTAGACTTCATCCTCCAGGACTTCTAGGGGACTTTTGGGACATTCTGAAGGATTCTTTCATCATTGTGTGCCTGCCTACAGGTGTCTATAAAGGACATTTCTTGGTTTCCCTCCACTCTCCACTGTCCGGTGAATGGCTGTGGTACTGCTGCTAGTGTGTGTGTGTGTGTGTGTGTGCGCCCAAGCTACAGGTCAGTCATACAGGAGAAGAGTAGGAGACGGGGCATAATTCCACCCAATGGAAATTTGCCCTCCATGTTCCCGTGCAAGACCTTGGTCAAGATCTGTGTCCTTCTTTTTGTTCCATTCCTGACCTCTGTAATACCTATATGAACAGTTATTTTAACACAAGTACTTCCTCCATGCTCAAAATCTTAAGAAGTGACAAACCCTTATGTGAAACTGTTGCAATAATACCAGATAGCGGTTTCTGTAATGTCCACACAGAACCTCTAAACAGGTTGCTCTACTATCTGGAGGACTGTGACATCCCACTTTCAGCTTTTCTGGAGCTCCAAAGGTCTGTAAAGTGTCCCTATAAATAAATTAACAACACTCTGGTCAATACATTTAGCTGGCAACAGATTTGGGGTGTCATGAAAGATCAGCAAATGGTTAACAATTTAACCTACTAAATAAAAGTCAATGTTTGTCTGTGAGTTTGTCTGTCTGTCTGCATCAGGCAGGCAAAGACCTGATATGATTGGCTGTGTGAGGTGAGAAGACCTCATATGATTGGCTGGCTGTGAAGATTCTATGGAATCCTGCGGTTGGCAGTTTAGGGAGGGGCCTTTAGAATTCTCAGCCAAGAGCTCTTGGACCTCAGGCCGGTTGCTGTGGAGATGAGGCCTACCATCAGTAAGGATGCCAGAAAACACTTGGGAGGCATATGTGAGAAAAATTAAAGGGACATACACAACATAGTTACAAGGACTTCTTGCCTTACACAGTAGATTGGATGGGTTCTATATGTGAGGAATCTCAAAGTTGAATTTAAAAACAAAAAATGCTTCCAGAAAAACATAAAGCCATTGCACAAATTCAACAGAAAGCAAAACAAATCAAAAGCCAGTACCTCAATGTCGCCAGACAACACAGATTGGATTGGGGACTATGGGGAAAAGTTACAGGTACTGGAACAGGCTGGTTGTTATGGAGATGATGCCTAGCAGCAAGGAGGAAGACAGTGTATTCCCACAGGAATCCAACCTCTGAGGATTAACAACTATGAATACAGGTTGGATTGGGGAATATGGGGATAAATTATAGTACTGAAATTGACTGGTTGCTATGGAGATGATGCCCAGCAGCAAGGAGGAAGACAGTGTATTCCCAGAGGAATCCAACCTCTGTATGTTAATAACTCTGAATACAGATTGGATTGGGGAATATGGGGAAAAGTTACAGATACTGGAATAGGCCAGTTGCTATGGAGAAAGAGTCTAGCAGCAAGGAGGACGTCAGTGTATTCCCTCAGGAACCCAAACTGTGTATGTAGACAATTCTGAATACAGATTGCATTGGGAAATATGGGGAAAAGTTACAGGTACTGCAGAAGACAGTTGGGAGAGTTCTTAAGAGGAGAATAAAATCCCAGGCAACGCCACATAAATATGCTAGTTTGTCATAATTGTATATTCACTGCCAGGAATGGGGAGAGGCGGAGCTTATGGGATATTTTTGTCTCTTGTGCCAATATAACCTGGCTGGCTTTAGGGACTGTACTGTGTACTTTCAGTTGAAGGAAGGAGAGAGGGAAGAACCATTTGCCACTCCATTTTGGGCAGAAATATAGTCTGGGCTAGCTCTGAAACTGGGAAACATCCAGATGTGGGTCCCTCTGGGCTCTCCTCAAGGCATTTCCTAGCTGGAGCACAGGAGAAGCTGAGGCTCACTGTATCCAGAGCTGGTTGTCCAATGCCAAGCCAGAAGAGTCCTGCTTCAGGCTCTCTGCTCAAGCTGAGTGCCTCGTATAGTGGAGAAGAAAGGTGTGTTTTTATACGCAGATGGAAGACTGGTAGAGGCAGTTCATATTGTCTTCTCCTTTCTCATATCTTTTTGCAGACACCCACTTGTTATACATTTAATGCTTGGTTTCTCCCATGGAAACTATGAAACAAGCACAAGGCTATTTACACTTATCCTTGTATTTTACAGAAAGTGACAAAACATATATTTGATCTCCCATGTCTGCTCAGTCCTCCAGCAGGGAAAGGGGTTTAATAGGTCATTTCCTTGCTTCTCTGAGTTAGTGGCTAAGGAACATTAAAAGGAAAGAAGTGTGGCCCACGCCTGAGCTGCTGTTTTATGCTGAAGAAAGAGCTAAAGAACCTTTTACTTGGGTCAGGTCATCCCTTAGTTAAAGCTGAGTCCCAGCATCTCATCAAATATTCCCCAAGGAGATACTAACTTCCTCAACAGTTTCTAATGACCAGCAACATCCCTCAGCTGTGCAGGTGAGCATCTTTTCTAGAGCTGTGGTTGTCACCACTGCAAGCCATAGAGAATGCGCTGGCAGCATATCTACTATGTTGCATCTCCCCTGCTGCCACCTAACACTGCACCAGAACATTGTGGTAGAAAGCTCATAGCTACCACACATCCAAATAAAATGGATAAGAATATGCCTAGTCTGTCTTTCTGAGGATATTTCTGTGAGTTTTATTTCCTCTTCCGCCATCTGTTTACTGGGCAAGTAGTGTGGAGGTATGAGAAAATTATCAGGAATATTCTCAGGAAAATATCTTATGTTAAAAATGTTAGCTCAGCACTAAAACATAGAGTTTCAACAAAATACATCATTTGGCCCTGAGCTAAGTGGGTGAAGTTAATGTTTCTTGTTCTTCACTGCTTATTGAATTCAAAATAAAACTTTGTTTTAAAATTTCTCCTCTAAACAACAACAAAAAAAGTTCTGTATTCTGGCTTCCTTGGAAGCTCCAGAAGCAAATGGAATCCAAACCTAGCACAGGTTTCAACAATACTGCTTTTACCCAAAATGGCTGCCGAAAGCAACTGCCTCCTGTTTACAAGAATATTTTTATTTAATGTTCCAGGTTATGATTAGCTCATGCAAGAGAACGTTACCAAATGATACTTGTAAAAAGCAGTGAACTCACACTAAACTTTCATCTCTTTAGAAAGAAAACACTCCTGTCAGGCTACTGGAAAGGAATTCAGTTTGAGTACCTGTATAGATAAACATTTCTTAGTGAGACTTTCAGAACGGGAGGAGGACTTTATTTATAGAGCCCTCCAGGGAACTGTACCTCATCATTTTCATGTCAGTGGATCACTTATTAACAGTTACAGCGTGAGGTAAATGGATGTTTAGCCCAAATGAATTAAGGAGCTGGATGCTTAATGAATTCTTCTATTCATAGTGAAATAGACATCTGTACTAGAGCCGTCCTCCTTGAACAGTCAGCTGCTGTAATAACCGAACAGGTGTCTGCAGTCATCCAATGACGTCAGGCAGCATGATGGGAATTTAAAAGGTCTGTTGCAGAAAGCTGTATAAGCCTGGATCCAAGAGAGACAAAAGTGTCAGGAGGTATCCACACACAGAGAGAATGTGAAAAGGTCAGTCCTGCTACATTGGCCCAGTCATCGTCTACTGTTTGGATCCCTTCCTTAGAAAGGTACGCTGATGCAATGGTACACACAAAGGCATGCTTAAAAAATGCACAGTAGGTTCCTGTCTGGAATATGTTTACCTCTAAACATGGAAGCTCTTTAGCCAGCAAAACAGGGATAAGAGCTATGTATATGTGTGAAATATCAGCTCGATTAAAGTTGATAAAGCCTCCTTTGGCACACATACAAAAGGATATGTGTGGCCTTGAGTGGGCTGAGAGGAAAGCCAGCCATCAATTCTGAGACTATCCTTGGGATGAGGATTGGGCCATAGTCCTCTAACTGAAGGGCTCTAAGAGAGCAGTCCTCTCTTTGAAGAGTCCCTTCATTTCAGAGGTGCACAGCTGAAGCTGCATATGGCCCTTGGCCACTTCCTATACTACCTCAAAACATATAGCCGATCCATGTGAAAAATAAGACAGGTTATTGAGCTCCAAGGTCTTTGTCTTCTCAGTGCAATTTGTGGGGAGATGAGAGAAGCTTTCACTACCACTACCATCATCCTCAACAGTCCCTGGATGACAGATCTCAGTGGCCAAGGAGTAGAGACACCTCAGGCAATTTAACTTACTCTTCCTTTATTCTGTGACTGTTAGCACTGAAAACTTTTTCTTATCTTTAGACTCAATGAGACTAGATCCAAATAGTCTCCTTCTACCTAACAACGTCACACATATTTTACTGTCCTCTGTTCCTATGAACGCTTCTCCTTCAGTACTCCTGATGGTTACATTTCTTTAACCTGGTTCTTTGAGCTGACCTTTGATCTGGAGTGAGTAGCACCCAGCTACGACCAGAGCAAGCGTTTTGATTTCTGCCCTCATACACTATCTGCTCCCAGCACCTTCTGGTCCCCAATAATTTTTCTTTCTTCTTTTTCATATTCTGCTGCTTCTGAGTCTACAAGCTACCATCCAATCTCTCTCTCTCTCTCTCTCTTTTTCTCTCTCTCTGACTCAGTGCCAAGACTTGCTATTGTTCAGTATTTGCCAAGGGCCCACGCTGTCTGAGGGACTTATCTCCTCTATCTCTCCTCACCTGAAAGAAAGTGGAAACTAGCAACTGCAGGGGAAAAAATGACTAGTACAATTTAACATCTATAAGGCTGGCTACCTGAGCACAGAGACTAGCCATAATGACCTCATGTTGATGTTGGCAGCCTGAAGGAAAGAAACTGGCCATTGTGACCTCAGGCTGATGCTACCTGCTTGAAAAAGAGACAGACTGGCCACTATGGCCTCCTGTAGATGCTAACTGCCTGCACTGGGGAGACTTCATAGTGACTTCATGATAAATGCTACTTCTGTGAAGCACAGAAAGTGGCCATGGTGATCTCATGCTGATCAGCCTGCCTGAAAGACAAAGGATGGCCCCAGTGACCACACACAGCTAATTAGTTTCAAGAGAAAGGCACCTCTTGCCTCTCAGATCAGGAAGAAATGTCTTCACTTTCTTATTTTCCCATTCTGTCAATGAAAGTTTCATATCTTTTCAGACAGTCTGCTTCCATTGTTCATCAATGGCCATTTCCACACGGGGTGATAAAAACGGTGCAGTGCGTCCTCCACGGAGGACGTCTGCACCTTGGAGCGGACTGGGTCCAGACTACTTACTGTAGATCCGCACCTCAGTTCACTCCAGAACAACCCCAGGTGGTCCTCCAGCATGCTTTTGAAAGACCTGATTTTTCTGGTCTTTCAAAAGCACGGAGCACGCCACTGCAAGCCTGCTCCTTTGTGCAGATTCGCAGGCTCGCACCAATGAGAGCCTGCGATCTGGCGAGGGCTGGCTTTAGGCTGGCGAGCTTCAGTGGTTGGTCGAGACCCACGACTAACCGGAAGCCGCCATTTGGGACGCCGGAGCAGAGTGGATCGAAGATGATGCACTGCTCCAGAGCAGCCTGGACCGGACTGGGGAGCCAGAAGATCTGGTAAGTAGCAGCGCAGGGTGATTCCCTTGCCCCGTGCGGAAATGACCAATCAGTCACGTAAGGACAGGGGGGTGACGAGGTGGTTCACCCTGGGTGGCAATGTTTTTGGGGCATCCTGGCCCATAGCCATGCCCCTGCGCACCCTGGCCACATTCCCACACACTGTGGCCACGCCTCCATGCACAGTGGCCAAACCCCTGGCACCACAGCTCCGGCTCCTCCCACCTTCCCTCCACGTACTCCAAGCCCCATTACTGTCCCCAGTGCCTTTTAAGGACCTTGGGTGACTTGTTCATATGCACTGCTTTAATCTCAACTAATGTTTTTAACACCTTTATAAATTTCTTAGCTGGCTTTAGCTCCTTGTTTCCAACTGTATTTTATCTGCTTGGCTTCACACTGTAGTGTTATCCTGTTAGCTTCTGTGCCTGAATCTGTACTTTTCTTGTGCAAGTTGTTTTATTGTTGTATGTTTAAAGCTTTGTCTTTTATTTTGTTATTGTCTTTTATTTTTGTTATTGTTCTATTTTAAATCAAGGTGTAGTGCCTAGATAGCTTGTTATATAAGTATCTGATTATGACAATATACATACATATATGCACATATCTTCTGCTGACTGGCAGTGGGAACACCCCTACGGGGTCCAAGCTTCAGTAATTTGGGCTGTGAGCCAACATGGTGTAGTTGTTTGAGCACTGGACTACATCCCCGGAGAACAGGGTTCGATTTCCTACTCAGCCATGGAAACCCACTGGGTGATTTTGGTTGCATCTCACACACTCAGCTCCAGAACATCCTGTGATAGGTTTGCCTTGGGGTCACCATAAGTTGGAAATGACATTAAGGCACATAACAACAATAACAACTAGAACAATAAGCTTGTAACTGAGGCCCTCTCCCACATATACATCATGATTCCATCCTACACATTTGTGAATTAACGGAAGATAGAACAACATCTGTGTTAATTCAGAAAGATTTTTTTTTCTCTTTGTTTGTGAAAGTACACTATGGCCCTCACTGGAATTTTCTACCACACATTTCTTCGTGTTGTTCTTGCAATTAGCCCTACCAAGCTTGTGAACTATTTTGTAATTTTATTTTAATTGGTCCTAATAGAGGCATTATTCTGTCAATGTTTCTATTTTAAATGTCCAATTGATTGAAGTCCTTTGGATTACCTGTACTATGCAAGAACAGCTTTGTGTGTGGGAAGTTACAGTTATGGAAGGAGGAGTAATTGTTCTGTCACTGCATGCTTTGAATTCTACCACCATCGTCATAGCAGCCAAAATACCCTATAGGCACCAGATCCCATCTGATCTTGGAAGCTAAACAGGGTCAGCCCTGGATAGTACTTGGATGAGAGACTGCCAACAAATACCAGGTGCTGTAGGCTATATTTGAGAGAAGGGATCTGGCAAAACTGGTTATGAGTATTCCTTGCCTAAGAAAACTCTATGAAATCCATGGGGTCACCATAAGTTGACAGGTGATCCAAAGGCACATACGCACCACCACTACCACCCCCCCAACCCTCCCCCCCCACTGCATTTAGGCTGGAACTAAAAATCTTCAGTTGGAGCCTCTGGGAAGTTGTTCCCAAGCCCTGTTTGCAATGCTTAGATGTGGTGTTTTGGTATCCCAGCTGACAAGAGAAAGGGAAAGCTTAGGAAAAAGCTTTCCATTGCAGCTATTTCCAAGCCTACCAGCTATGGTGAAGGGTAGCAAAGTGTGGGGGTATGGATGTGGGGGACGGAGGGAGAGAGGGAGGGAGGATGTAGAGTTATCTCATGTTCTGCTGGCATATAATCCTCTAGAAGGTTAGCAACAAAGGAACACACCTTCTGAACAGAAAAAAATCTCTGCCCACATTTGAATTATAGAACACAATTCATCCTTTCTATAAGGAATACACAATTCAGACTAAAAATACATAAGTTAGGAAATAAGCATCAAAAACAAATTAGAATAATAAAAGGTATAGCTGACATAGAGAGCCAGCATAATGCAGTGGTTTGAGAGTTGGACTCTGATCCTAGGACAGGAGTTTGATTACCCGCTTAGCCATGGAAACCCCCTGGATGACTTTGGCGATGTATTTTCTCAGCCCCAGAAAACCCTATGATAGGTTCACTTTAAGGTTGCCGTAAGTCAGAACCCAACTTGAAGGCACACAACAATAACATAGCAGACATATGACAGAATACAGCTTTAAAGGAATTCACTAAAAAGCATGGCCAGTGGTAAACAATCCTGGGAATTCTATCTGAAAGCACTTGGAGAGATCAAGGTTTGCCATCCCTTATCTTGCCCCTGGAGCATTGCGTGATTGTGAGTGCGTTGTGCAGATTGCTCCCTTTCCACACCTTACCTTGTTCTGGCACTGGGGCCTGGGGATCACTCGAGCAGCCTCTGCCGAGAGGCTTTCCCTTCCCTGCTGCTTCAGCTCTGCACGAGCTGCCTGCTCGCGCAAGATCCCCACCTCTTCCTTCCACAGTGCAGCCTGGGACCTTCCCAGGCTGCACTGGGGCAGAAAGCGCAACTGGCACAGCTCCAGAGGCTCCACACGCCAGGTAAGTGCATGCGGGGCCTGGGAGCAATGTGCGATTGCACACCATTTTTGGCTTCTAGCCGAAAATGAAAAGGTGCGCGATCGGCCCCTGCCGGCCCCTGGAGCATCGCGTGATTGTAAGTGCATCATGCAGATCGCTCCTCGCAATTGTGCCAATCTCCAGGCCCTCTTTCACATGGCAAATGCCGTGCAAAAAGGGCCATAGTTAGGAACACCAGGCTTCCCTATCCTTTTCCTCAGATGAACATTGCCTGGATGAACTCATCTTCAACCTCCCCAGCCTTCCACAGGCATAGGGGGCTTCCAGACTAGTTTAATTCTGCAACCCCACTTCAGACAAAGAGTTCTATGGGAGTTGCACACACCATTTCCTGCTGGTACCTGCCCCCTCATTGTTGGGAGTGACAACTTTTGCATGCTTAATTATCTGGCTAGTTAGTTTGCATGTGTATTGTAGGCATAGAGGGGATTGCCTACAGTAAACTTCCTGTTGTTTAGTCAACACTCACTTCTCCTTGCATGTTCTCTTCCTCTTTTGTCTTTGCCTTTTGTCCTGAAAGCATGCTCTGAGATCTCCTAACAGGAATTATTTTCAGCAAGCATGTGAGTGCTTAATTTCGTCTTACTTTCTTCAAGGATTTGAACTGTGTAAACTATGCACAAGATTATGTGAGGAAATCCTTTTTACATATTTTTAACCAAACTGTTTGTGTTTATTTTGAGCTAGGTTAAGTGTGTGTGGGGTGGAGATGATAAAGTGGGACTGGTAATTTGTTCAACTTCTATCTGTGCATTACAAAATACTCTGCTGATTGAGAGACTTATTACTAAAAATCTCTCAATTCCCCAACATTCATTGCCCTCAGTCACCATTTAGTATCCTAGCAAATTAACAAGTGGAAATGTAGATCCACTGCTTCTTGTCTTTTGCAACAGGGGGCAAGTGTGCAGAGGAATGTGACAGGAATCAATATAGAACCAAAATAGTAAAGCTCAGAATTTTTTTTTCAAAGAAAAATGTGCTCCCCATTATTTAAGGTAATTTGTTGTTATTTATTGCAATTATTTTAATAATTTAAATGGCATAGATCATAACATTCCACACATTCAGGTCTGTGCTTCTTCACCTCCCACAAAAGGGCTGTCAAGTTCCAAGGCTGCTGCCATGTCTGTTTGCTGGCTGGGCAAGGGGAGAATGAGGGACCAGACAGTGTCTGACTGCAGTTCTACAGTTGGGTGAAGAAAAATAAAGTTACTCTCCCAGAGCTCCAGTGAGTCACCAGAGATCTGGATGAAGAACCTCATTTCTTTTCCCTCGCAAGCAGGAGTGGTGCTGCCTGGTTGCTTCTCCCTCCCTTCCTCAAGCTAATAAGCAGCCATGGCAGTGTCCCTGGAGCATGCCGACTACCTTGGAGGGGACGAGTTGAGCAAGAAGCTAGCCAATAACTCCCTGTGCTAACATCTAAAAGCCAATGTACATACATTTCCCCAGGAGTCATATATTAGGGATGGGCCAACCGAATCCTCGAATCCTGGGCAAGGATTCAAGATTTGCGAATCCGAATCCCTGTGCCAAAATAGGCAAATTGAATCTTTCAAATCTACCAACCAAATAGTTTGTTGGAGACCAAGAGGCCTGAAAACCTGGCAGACCAGACACACAAAGGGAGATGGCAAGTAGGTGAGTTTTTCCCTTGGAGTAATAATGACCTTTGCTAACAATTTCAGAAATTACATCTGGGGTTGTATTCTAAGACATTTAAATTGAACAGTTAATATTTAAGTTTAGCACTTGACTGAAAGGTACAGGCTTGAGATTTTTTATTTATTTAATTTTATTAAAATCTTCAATATTTATAAATACACAACCATAATAGCAATGTTTGATTTACAGTTTTTCCTAAAATACAGTTCTTCTAATATCTTTAGTTTCTATTATAGTACAGTTTCGACAAGGATCTTCTATTTACATTTGCAGACATTCACCTATTATCTTTAATTAGTCCTTATCTATATTTTAAGTATATAATATCCACTTCCCACATTCTCTTGGTTGGTTGACAATTGTATGCCTTACAGTTTCCTCTACATCTGTACATCACCTTGATGGCTTGCCAGCAACTCAAGAAAGACTAAGAAATCATGTATTTTGCATGCTTCTTGCTTATTTACCATCCCCATTCCCATTCAATTATGATATCACTTATTACTTCTTCCTATTCTGGAACTTTTTACAGTGCCCAGCTATGCTTCAAATAATTTTTAATTGGAGCCATTTCTCTTTCATTTTTCCCTTGCATTTCTCCCCTCAATGCAAAAGTTAAATTATCTAATGTCATAAATTCCATTAGTTTAATTAACCATTCGTCTGTTTCTGGAATAACCTTATTTTTCCAATATCTAGCATATACTATTCTTGCCGCAGTGACCATGTAAAGTATTGCCCTCCAATACCTCATTGTTGACACCTTATCTATTTCATGTAACATATTTAATAGAAAAATTTCAGGGGACAGTGGAATATTTATCTGTAAGATTTCAGTTATTATTTTGTGTACATCTTTCCAGTATTTTTTTGCTTTGGGGCATAACCACCACATGTGAAAAAAGGTACCATTTTTCTCCTTACATTTCCAACAGTTGTTTTTCTGTATTTTATAAATTTTACTCAACTTGGCGGGATCTAGGTACCATCTATACATCATCTTAAGATGATTTTCTTTCAGATTTTGTACTAATGTAAACTTTTGGGTGTTTTTCCAGCTTTCCCCCCAATTTTCCAGTTTTATTTCATGTCTTATATTACGAGCCCATTGAATCATGGAGTCTTTAATCACTTCTGTTTCTAGTTCCCAATCTAATAGAATCCTGTAGATTTGCGGTGTTAAGTGATCTGATTTCTCAAAGATGATCTTCTCGAATTCATTAAACTGTTTATTTGTTTCAAAACCTTCAAACTTTAAGTCCATTTTAAATCTTTCTTTCAGTTGTAGGTGAAGAAACCATTGACAGTTCAATCCATCCTTCTCTAACTCCTCTCTTGTCTTTATTCTTAGATCTGTTTTCCCTTCTTCAATTTTTTTATCTTTGTATTTGAGCCATCTTTCTTTAGGGTCTTTCCACCTTCCAAATAATGCCTTGTGTGGTGATATCCATTGTGGAATTCTTCTATAAGTCTTACGTTTGAATTTCATTCAAATTTCTAACAGAGAGCGTCTTATCTAATGATTCGTGAAGTCTTTGTTGATCTTTGCTTTGTTATACCATAGATACCCATGCCATCCAAATTGCAAATCTGGACCCTCTAACTTCAATATTCTTTCATTTTGTAATATGATCCAATCCTTAATCCATGTTAGCCCATTAGTGAAGTAGTAAAGTTTCAAATCCGGGAGTCCGCATCCACCTCTTTCCTTCCTGTCTGTTAAGGTCTTCGATTTTATTCTTGATTTCTTTCCTCCCCAAATAATGTTGGATAGATCTTTTTGTCAATCTCGAAAGCATCTTTCATTTATAATTATCGGTAAATTCTGGAAGAGAAAGTTTATCTTGGGGAGGATATTCATTTTTATTGCAGCCATTCTTCCCATTAAAGATAACTTCAATTTTGTCCAGTTCTGAGTCTCTTTTTTGATTTCATTCCACATTTTTTTATAATTGTTTTCATACAATTTGTTATTTTGCTTTGTGATCACAATACTGAGATATTTTACCTTCTTGTCTCTCTTAAATCCTGTTATCTGTAGCAATTCTTCTATCTCTTCCTTCTTAATGTTTTTACACAGAATCTTTGTTTTATTCTTGTTAATTTTAAACCCCTCAACCTCTCTGAATTTTTTACATTTTTCCATTAATTTTACCATGCTCTGTTTGGGGTCTTCTAGGAAGATTACTAGATCATCAGCATAAGCTCTTAGTTTATATTCTTGGCCTTTTATCCTTGTTCCTTTAATTTCTGATTCTGATCAAATTGGTCTAAGGAGGACCTCTACAACCATTATAAATAAAAGCGGTGAAAGCGGGCATCCCTGTCTGGTACCTTTTTTTGACTTCAATAGGTTTTGTTTTCTCTCCATTGATTATGATTTGGGCCTTCCAGTTTTTATAAATTTCTACGATCCAAGTGATGAATTTTTGGCCACAGTTCATCTTATTGAATAGTGTCATTTTTTTTTAAAAAAATAAATTATATTTTATTAAGCAGACACAAACACTAACATAAGTACATGTACTAATGTACATACATACATATAACCTAATTCTACATAGCAGACTAACCCACTCACCCAGACCCATACGTCGACCAATGCAAAATCCATACACAATAACAGAAAAACAGAAAAACAGAAAAACAAATACATTCACAATACCCAATATTAATCCCCCACCCCCTTTATTCCCTCCCCCCTTTACTGAAACTCAATTTAACACACGCTTCCTTATCTGTAAGTTCCTTCTAAATCTTACAAAAAAAATATCATTGTTCAAAATTGTATGTTATATTCAAATATAAATCTTAGATTTAAGTTTACAAATAACATAACAGATCAACCTTTTATCCAAAAGTTCACATTCGATTTTCTAGGTACACCTTCCTATTCTTTCATTACGTTACATTACATTCCTTACATTCCTTATCATCTTCTTTATCGTTAGGACACAAAATTTCCAAACAAAAGAAAAAGAAAGTCTCCATTATATCTGTTAAAATCTATATTCGATATCTATTCCAAAAAAGCTACCGCGTTTTTACCCCAATGATCTTCCCAAATAGGAGAAACTAATTTCCATTCTTCAATAATTTTCCTTTTTCCTTTATCTTCCAACGACTCTATTACAATGTCAGCCTCTGCGATATCAAGTAATTTTAACAGCCAATCTTCAAGCCTTGGGGACTGTTTCTCTTTCCATACCTGTGCATAGCATAGTCTAGCAGCCGTAATCATATAGAGGACTATTTTCTTTTTGGATCTATCATATCATATCTATCATATCTATCATATCATATTTGGATCTATCATAAAGCCTCTATCATATTAAGAAGATAAATTTTAGGAGATAATGAAAATTTTATTTTTATTATGCCTTGTATTTTATTATGTATTTCAGCCCAAAAAGTTTTGGCGACATCACACAGCCACCACATATGGAAGAATGTACCTTTCTGACCACATTTCCAACAAGCATCACTTTGATTTTTCTGCATCTTTGCAATCTGGACGGGAGTAATATACAACCTATGGAACAATTTACAGTAATTTTCTCTCAGACTAACCAGTTTTATTAATTCCTACGTAATTTTCCAAGAGCTTTCCCATTGGTCCATAGTAATTACACAATTCAAGTTTTGGGCCCATTTTACCATTGTCTGTTTGACTACTTCAGTCTCATTTTCTAGGGTCAGTAATATATTATATATTAAACTGATTTTATGTTTCCCATTGGGTTTTAAAATCCTGTCAAATTCTCTTTTTTTTATTTCGAATCCCTCTGCTTCTCTATCCTTTTTAAACCTGTCCAATAATTGTGTAAACGGTAGCCAATGCGTCTGCCATCCCTGAGCAAAAAGTTCATCTTTGGATTTAAATGTTATATTATCCCCAGGATATCTTTATATGTTACCCAAGAGTCCATCTTGGGAATTTCCTTTTCATAAAAGGCCTCATGGGTCGATACCCAGAGTGGGATTTTTAAATATAGTTTCCTTTTGTATTTTAACCATACAGTTAATAGGACTTTTATTAAATAGTGAGCTCTAAATTCTTTATCTATAAGTGATTTATCATACCACACGTAGGCATGCCATCCGAAGTATAACTCTTCCCCTTCTAAATTTAACAATCTGGTATTTCTTAGGACTATCCATTCTGTCATCCATTCCAAGCAATTCGCATGATAGTATAGTTTTAAGTTGGGTAATCCTAGTCCACCTCTTTCTTTACTGTCTTCCAATACTTTAAATTTTATTCTTGGTCGTTTCCCTTTCCATATAAATTTTCTTAATTCTTGATTCCATTCTTTGAAGGGTTTTTCATTCATAATTATAGGAAGGTTTTGGAACAAAAAAATAATTTTTGGGAGTAAATTCATTTTAACTACCGCAATTCTACCCAGTAATGATAACTCTAACTTTTGCCATCTTCTAAGGTCATCTCTTAGTTCTGTCCAAATCTTTTTATAGTTGTTATCGAACAGATCCACGCTATTTTTTGTAATATTGACACCTAAATACCTTACTATCTTCGCAATCGTGAAGCCAGTTTTATTTATTAATTCCTGTTCTTGCTGCGCTTTAATATTTTTAACAATCATTTTTGTCTTTTGCGTATTTATTTTATATCCCAACAGTGTACCAAATTCTTTCAATTTATTCATTAATATATCTATACTGGTATTAGGATCCTCCAAAATAATAACCAAATTATCAGCATAAACGCTAAGCTTATACTCCTCTTTCTTAATTTTAACCCCTTTAATTTGGATTTCTTGTCTTATCTTATTATTAAATATTTCTAATACTAATATAAATAATAGTGGTGCCAAGGGGCATCTCTATCTAACACCTCTACTTATATTTATACTTTGTGTTGTCTCCTCATTCACTATTATTTTAGCTTTTTCATCGTTACATATAGCTGTTATCCATTCTACAAATCGGGGACCCAAGTTTATGGTTTTTATTGTTTGCGCTAAGAAACTCCAGTTTACCCTATCGAAAGCTTTTTCTGCATCTAAAAAACACATTGCTACTTTCTTTTCATTGTGTCTATGAGGGTATTCTATTATATTCAAAACTGTCCATATATTATTTTTTAATGATCTTCCCGGCAAAAAGCCATTCTGATCTGTATGTATTATTACTGACATGATCTTTTTTAACCTCTCAGTTAATACTGTAGCGAATATTTTATAATCTACATTTAACAATGAAATAGGTCTATAGTTACTTACTTCCTTTGGATCCTTACCTTCTTTTGGAATCAGGGATATATTAGCTTCACTCCAAGAGGGGGGTCGTGTATTTTTATTTAATCCATTCATTACCTCCCAGAGTGGATCATTAACTGTTCGTAGAAAGTTTTATAATAAAGTGCAGTAAGACCATCTGGACCTGACGCCTTACCTAACTTTTGTTTCTGAATAGCTTGGATTACCTCTTCCTTAGTTATAGCCTGGTTTAGTTGTTCCCTCTGTTCCTCTATAATTTTTAATATCTCCCCTCCATTTAGATACTCCTCTATTTTATTTCTTTTAATTTGAGTTATCCCAGGGTCCGTGTAGAGGTTTCTGTAAAAATTTTCAAACGCCCTTTTCATATCTTCTTGTTTAAATAGTATCCTCTTATTTTCATTTATCTGGAATATCGGCTGATTTTCTCTCTCTTTTCGGATTCTACAAGCCAGCCACTTATTTGTTTTATTCGCAAAAAACAAGTTTTTCTGCTTTATGAATTTTAGTTTTCTTTCTATTTCTTGGGTGTCTTGAATTGATATTTGCTTTTGTATTACCTTTATTTGATCTATTATCTTGGTGTTTCCGGGTGTGGTCTTTAATACATTCTCTAACTGCTGAATTTCTTTAACCAAAGCCTGTTCTCTTTTCTTTTTTTCCTTTTTAAAAATTATATCTTGTTGAATTAAGTAGCCCCGCATTACTGCTTTACTAGCCTCCCAGACTGTATATATAGGTGTTCCCTTATTTAAATTTTCCACAAAATATCTTTCCAATACTACCTTACCTTTTTCTATTACTTTCTCATCTTTCAATAATGTCTCATTTAATCTCCATCTGTATTCCATCTTTCGATCTTCCATTATTACTAATAATGGGGAGTGATCTGATCTGATCCTGGGCAGGGTTTCCATTTTTTGTATCTGTCCCACGATTGTTTTAGTACAGCAAATCATATCAATCCTTGACCATGTGTTGTATATTTCGGAAAAAAATGTGTACTCCTTTCGCTCCCCATACAAACTCCTTCTATATATCTACTAATGTTAGGTTTTCAATCATATTAAAGAAAGCTTTAGGTAATTTTCCTTTATTTTTTTGTTTCCATTTTACCGTTGTCCTGTCTATGTCTGGTTGAATAACTCCATTCCAATCTCCCATTATTATAATATTTTGACAGTCAACTTCCTTTACTTTTTCCAAAAGTTTCTCATAGAATTCATTTTTGTTTTTGAGTGGGGCATATAGTCCCACTATTAACACTGTCATGCTTAACAGTTTGATTTCCGCTCCTACATATCTACCCTGGGCATCATTTATGACTTCTTTCGCTTCATATTTCGGGCTCACGTATAACGCCACCCCTCTTTTCTTTTTATCAGTCCCTGATGAAAATGCATTTCCTAATTTTGTATTATTTAATAGATGATTCCCTTTTCTTGTTATATGGGTTTCCTGAATACAATAGATATCACATTTTTGTTTTTCCAAGTAGCGAAATATCCTTTTCCTTTTTATTATTGAATTTAGTCCTCTAATGTTCCACAATATTATTTTAAACCTCATTCTTTTAATTTTATATTTAACTACTCTACTGTTTCCGATTCTGATATCTCTTCAACAAATTCTTCTTGTTCACCTTCTTCTTACTCTTGTTCTTGATCTATTTCCTCTTGTTCTTCTTCTCCTGATTCTCGCTGCTCTTGTTGAAAATGTTCTTTTGGTCGATCTTCTGATCTTGTCTTGAGAATCTTTAAACCTTCTTTCCTTTCGCTTCCTGGTATTCTCCTTCTCTTTCCTTCCCTCTTCTCTGCTGTTTTTAAGTCCTTCTCTGGTCTTTTCTTCTCTTCCTCTTGAAATCTTTTTAGAAATTCCTCTGCTTTATAGACTGTGTTGATCACCTGTCTTTTTTGATTATACATAAATATTACCCCTTTGAACTTCCCCCATCTGTACGAGATTTCGTTTCTCTTCAATTCCTGGGTTTAAAAAAGTGTAGTCTTCCCTCTTCTTTAGTATTTCTGATGGGACATCCTTGAAAATCTTCAACTCTGTTCCTTCGATTACCAATTTATTGGTGTAGCTTTGTTGAATTATCAACTCTTTAACTCTCTCTCGAACCAGGTACACAACGATGTCCCGTGGCACCTTCCTTTTACGGGCAATCAGCGAGTTAATTCTGAAGATCCACTCGACTTCTGTATCCATTTGTTCAGTTGGCCAATCTAAATATCTGGCCAATGCTGGAACGACTCTGTTATAAAGGTCCTCTTCTTCCAATTCTTCCAGACCTCTAATTTTAATGCATTTTTCTCTATATTTTATCTCTGATAGGGTGTTCTGTCTTTCCGCATGCTCAATAGCTCCTTCAAGATCACCTGTTCTTTTCTCAAGCACCTTCGTTCTTTCTTGTATCTCTTCAACATTTTTGTTCATATTTCTCACATCCTTTGTAACATTTTCCAGTCTACCTGCCAAGTTCTCTATTTCTTTCTTCATTTCTTTAACTTCTTTTTTGACTTCTGTCATAAGTTCTTTCATTTCTGTTCGCATATCCAATCTGATCTTCTTAACTTCTTCCAAAAGGAATTTATAGGAATCCATCTCTCCTGATGCTCTGCTTTGTGAGAACATCTGGATTTGAGTTTGCGCTGCTTTTCTTTTTGTTGCCATCCCCTATATTTAACTAATTCTCAATCTTCATAAACAATATTTTTAAATTTTAAATTGACAGATCTTCTATAGGTATATCTACCTTTTTGAATTAAATATTATATTATCAAATTATTGAGTTATATTATATTAAGTAATCAAATCAGAATGTAGGATTTTAAGCCTAATACCATAATATTATTTTATTATTTTATTACTATATAGCCTATCCCAATTAAATCTAATGAAATCTAATGAATTCTAATAAGTTTAGACTTTTTTTTTCAACTAACAGATAAATCATTGTTTATATTTAATCTATTTACTGTTATAAACCACGTTATTTATATGCTATTTATATACTATTTATATGCTATTTTATATACTGTTTTATGCTTGTTCTTTACTAGCCTTGTACTTACTGTTATATTACTAAAAATAACAACCCTGAGATCTATGTATCCTCTAGGTGGTGCTGTATCCTTGTGTCTTTGCTTTACAACTGTTCTCCCTTTTTTGTCTTATCTAAATGTTTCAGCTGTGAGAGCAAGAATATATAAACAAAGGTTCAAAGAATATATAAACAAAGGCTCACTGCCTGCTATTTGCTGTCCTTGAAATTATCTCCTGCTTGATGCTAATCCTTAACCTTGTACAGCTTATCTCTACGAGTCCAAATTTCACTTAACACTTACAATGCTTATAGTTTGGTTTCAACTTAACCTATATAGAAGACAATACAGTAAAACTTAAAAGATATTTAACACCAAAAGAGTCTTTACAACTAAGTCAAGATTTACAACGGAATCAATATCAACCAAGAATTGCCCCATCCCCAACCAAGGGTTGCCCCGTCCCCAATACCAGTCCCACTTTCAATGCAGTCTTACTCTCAGATACGATATGAAGTAAAATTCAAGTGTTTCAAATATTTCTTAAACATCTAAAGAAATCATATACAGTACAATATATATATAATTAGCAGATCTGGGCGGAGCGTTGCTACCTTGTTTCTCTCATCGCTTCCTTTCTGTCCATTCAGCTTTCTGTCTATTCAGCTTTCTCTCTGACTTCTTTACCTCGTTGCTTTCGTATTTTCTAAATTTTGCTGTCTTGTCTCCGGCTTTACTGGCTTGTCTCACCGTCTCCTTTCCCCTCCTTCTTTCTCCTTTCTCCTTCTCTTTCTGATACCTTTCTCCTCCGTGACCTTCCTTCTTCAAGTTTCTCTTTTCAAATTTATTTATCAATAGTTTCTGTCCTTATATTTGTTTTTAAGAGTCCCGTTCGATCGTAACCAATATTATTTATTATAAGTTCCTCCTTAAACTGCTTTATGATTCTAGCGTCATAGGTCCGCTCCCAGATCCGGTAATCCCTATCCCAAAGGCAAGTCTTTGAGTCCTTTAAGTTTTTTAATCCCGTTTAATCCTTTATTCTTGTTTACGCTAAGGCTTGTATCTGTATGTATTATTCGTTTCTCCAGTATCAGTCAATCTCATTATCTCTTACGCAGCAACTTCGGGGAATGCTTACCAAACCCCCTGCTTTATTCTACAGTGTCCTTACGATATTGTAGTAGTATGATTATTCAAAATATATGATGATATGATATATGACGTTAATTCCCCCACCACCTTCTCCTAGTTGTCTGTTCTTGTGGTTCTCTGGTGCTAGCAATGAGAAGGGGATTTTCTAAATTTCTTGAGTTTCAGCAAAGAAAAGACTCTTAACTTACTTGTTGAGGTTCCCCCTATTTGTTTAGCAATTCATGGCTGCCTGAGATCTGGTGGTTCCTCGACCCATCGGCTGTTCTCTTGCCCCACTCCTCATCGAAGTTTTCTTGAGGACTGAGAGCCGAACCCAGGCAAAATTGGAGCCCCTCAAATTCCCTCTCCCAAAGGATTAAATTGCCCTGTTCCTTTCCTGTCAGAACAGGCAGACGATCTCAGACACCAGTTGTCAATCTCGCAACTGTGCGAGGTGACAACCACTCGCTACGCCATCTTTTCGTGAATCCCCCTGAATAGTGTCATCATAAAGTCCTGGTCCACGTTATCAAATGCTTTTTCTGCGTCCACAAAGATCATTGCAAAAAAAATTTTCATTATGTTTTTTGTAATATTCTATCATGTTGATTACTGTTCTTATATTGTCTCTTATGTATCTTCGGGGTAGAAAACTGCTTTGATCTTCGTGGATCATTATCTGTAATATTTTCTTAAGTCTGTTTGCTATTATATTAGCGAAGATCTTATAGCCGACATGTAACAGTGAAATTGGATGGTAATTACTCGGATCCCGTGGATCTTTCTCTTCTTTTAATGTTAAAGTTATATTTGCATCATTCCATGATTGCGGCTTACTGGTGTTTATGATTTCATTGAACATTTTATGCATTGGGACAATCAATTCATCCTGGCAAGATTTGTAATATAATGCTGTCAATCCATCTGGGCCAGGTGATTTTACTATTTTCAATTTTTTAATTGCCTCTGTAATTTCCATTATAGTTATTGTAGAATTCAAACTGATTTTTGCTCCTCAGTTAAGAATATTTTGTTCTTCTAGGTAAGCTTCTAATTTTTTTCTTTTTGTCCAAATCTGAAGTACACAGGCTTGAGATTTCAAGGACAGCTGAAAGATTCCTTTGCATAGCTCCCTTGCAAAGCTCTTTCATACACAATTCTGGGATTTGTAGTTTTACAAGGGGTCATAGCCTTCTCTGCCAAAGTGTGCTGCTGCATTATCAAACTACAAACCTCAGGATGCCATAAGGAGCTAAGCAAAGAAAAGCCAGGTTTGATCTGGATTATCTCTCTACTGTAGTATGTGGCCCTGTTTACACAGGCACGAAAATGTGTGGTTAATCCACATTTTCCTGCCTGTGTAGAAAACGCCTTCATGTCTTTTTCAATCTGGGGAGATCCTGAGACAAAACTATGACAATTGTCCTGGCCAGATTTCTTCAGAGGGAGGTTTGCCTTTGCCTAGGCTTTTGCTGAGGCTGAGAGAGTGTGTCTAGCTGAAGATTATCCTTCTTTCCCTTGCTTTTTAAACTCTTTAAAAAAAAAAGATTTGAAAGATTTGAGATTCATGAGATTGGTGGATTCCCAGAACCTTCCAGGGATCTGGATTCAGAAAATTCTGTATTCGTCCCATCCCTATTATATATGCACCATGTCATTAATAGCAGTCCAGCCATTGTGTTATTCACTGCATTGCTTTTCATTTTTGCAACTTTTTCATTCCATTAGAAAAAGCCCTTAGGACAGATAAGAATGGCACAAACTTGAAAAACTGATGTTACAATAATTCTAAAAATGTCTTTTAAAATTAACTATATATATTGCATATTAATTATAAATTGAATGTGTTAATCCTTTCCCACAACTTTCCTATCTCTGGCTCAAAGATGGTACAAGCATATGTTCTTCTCCAGCCAACTGTGTGCATCAAAATCTTTAAAAATAAATGAATTATGGAACTATTTTATGTGCATATAACATGTCTTATAAACAAGGGAGCACTACAAGCAGATTTTGAAATATATTACAAGGAAGATCTGTTTTCCCAGTCCAATAAATATTTGAAAAATGCCACTCCCTTCCCTTGCCCCTCACCTTTCATTTTGTTTGTGAACAGTCTTGGCTCTTCCACCCTTAGAGGTACTGAAATCAGAGCCTGTGAACAAGAGCTTTGCGAAGTGACAAAGGGTCACTTGTAACAGGTGAGATGTAACACTAATCTAAAACTTCTTTTGGAAGTCGCTGTTATTAGATGGATAACCTTGTGAGTTCATAAATAAGGGGCACTCATTGAAAGTGTTTCCATAGCTGCCACTCATCAGGAAAAGAGGGAGGTTACCTCATTCTCTCCAGTTCCCAAATATCCTTTGGTTAGTTTATACTAACCCCAAAATTAATTAGCCAATATTCCATGGGAATTAATAACAAAGTTTCCATTTTTCCATCTGACAATTCCTCAGTGCATTTGGGTTTTCAGCTTCCTTTAAGCCTGGATCATTTTGATGTGTGGACAGACATTTCGTGTTTCCAGTGGGTCATTTCCACAGGTTCAAATACTCTACATGGTAGATATTTTTCCTGTGTACAAAAGCTGTCAGAGTTAAAAGAAGGAGTTGATTGATTAAACAGAGGCTTTAGTAGTAACTTTGCTTCATACTGACTCTGTTCTTCAGTATGATATGCATATGATGATTTTATGTTACAAATCTTGCACAAGGGATTTGGGGTACAACTACTGTATATTGGCTATGCTTTTGGTTAGATCAACAGGGGTTTTGCCTGCAGCTCTAAGGAAAAAATGGAGCGTGAAGTTAGGAAGCAAAATGTAAATGGTACGATCTGAATCTGGTCAAGGATAAACAACTCCATGCTGCGCTGGTTGTAGCAAGTGTTCCACTTAAAATAAAGGTGACTATAGGGTGAATATGCATTGTGGAGAACCACCATAGTGTAATGGTTTGAGCATGGGACTAGAACTCTGGGAAACCAGGATTCAAATCCCTGCTCAGGTTTGGAGACCCATTGGATAAGTCACATCATCTCAGCCTCAAAGGAAGGCAATGACACATCCCCTCTGGATAAATCTTGCCTAGAAAACCCCATGACCGTTTCACCTTCAGGTCACCTTGAGTTAAAAATGACTTCAAGGCACGCATCACCATCAACGAGAAGAGAAACTATACAGGCAGAAGTTTGTTTCATAGTGTCACAGAGAATCATAGAGGCCATTTCCTCCCTACACTGTTATAGTGCTATTATTCTGCTTTCAGCTTCCTGTGGAATTCTGGGGTTTGTAGTTTACTGAGGCCAAAGAGCTCTCTGGCTGAGAATTCTAAAGGCCTCTCCCTAATCTGCAAACCCCAGGATTCCATAGGATATTGAAAGTGGAATAATAGCACTATAACAGCGTAGTGTGAAAATGGACAGAGTTGGCAGGGCCCTCATGGGCCATCTAATCCAACCCCTGGTCAATGCAGGATCTCCAGCCAAAGAATGCCATCTACTTCTCCTGTCTACTGAGTGTGAACTTGCAAAAGCAATTGATGGGCTGACTGCGGTGAAGAATGCCAGAGAAAAAAAGCATTCAAGTTAGTTGGCCTAATGTTTGCAGGCACTTTGGTCTATTAGAATAAAAAAAAAATCAAGACACTGACAAGACAATTCCTTTATTCATGATCAAATTGTTATATCATAGCTAGCAAGCTTTTAAGACTTGCAGGGTGTGTGTTGTTATTAAACAAAAGTAGCAAGGGGTTGATATTTTTCTCAAATGTAGGCCATCTGAGTGATTCCAGATTTTTTTTTTTTAAAGACAACTTTTCATGCTGTTGAGATTTATATATGGGTTCAGAAACTGTAGTGTTAGTTTGAGAAGTTTATACTGGGCCTTTCAAAATGACGGTTCAGTCCTGATTCTGAATCTAAATTGTTGGTTTGAGCATGAGATGGACAGTACAGAAAACAGGTCAGCTATTGTGGAAAGAGCATGTTGGACTAGATAAGCCCTTGGTCAGATCCAGGAGGGCACTTCTTGTATTCTTAGTATTCTCCTAGAAAGATATTACCTTTCTAGCCACTGTATATACGTGAGCTCTATGACAATGCTACTCAAAGGGGAGGTGCTTGGACCAGTGCCACCTTACAAGCCAATGGCCGCTGGTCTACCGTGAGTTTCTAGGAAAGGAAGAAACATTTGGAGTTAATAGGCATAAATATGGTGCCAATCCCTAGCACATGAGGCAAGAAAACCCCACTGGTCCCCACATCAGAAAGCCCAAGGAGCACTGCTCTACTGTTTTTGTAAGGTTCGCTTATTGCTGCAAAATTTGCCATGGAACACATAAAGAACTTGGACAAGTTCCTTTTTGGAAAAGTTTCCAAATCCCTTATAGGCTACAGGTTATGGTGGTTAAGAGATTCTAGGAGTTGTGGTCCAAACAGGTAACATTTCCAGTCTCCAGGTATATACGTGAGCACAAATGCTAACAGCATTCCCCTGTTCCCTATTCCTTCATTCATTTCCCCGATGCCTTTTTCCAGCCCTCATCTGTTTAATTTTCTGCTGCTGCTCTGAGAGAAGAATGAAGGCATCCCCTTGAAGTGATTTCTCTAGCATCTGCTTCCTTATGCTATTAATGCAAAGTAACAGATACATTAGCCATGCACTTAGACTTTTGCACCCTGCTGTGAGCTATAAAATGTATAACACACACACACGCAAAGTAGTCACTTATTTATCCTGACATTTCTAGCAGAGCCCACTTTTCTTTCAATTCAGAGCTGTCCTTTTCAGGGACAATTTGACCAGGACCACAGTCATAGAATTGGGTCCTATTGCACAAAGGGTTTATAAAACTTGTGGATCAAGCTTTTAAAGAATATCACCTTTGCTAACAATGAAGAACTACTTAAGAATATAAAAGCCCTGCTGGACCAGACGAAAAACCTATCCAACACAGCAGGGATGAGCAGAATGGGGACTGGATCCCAATTCTGCAGCCCCTGAAACCTCCATCAGTACCCCAAAGATCCTCATTCTTTTTTAAAACAAAAATGTGCAGTTTTGGGGCAGTTTCTGCCTGAAAACTACTCAAAAATCTCCCAAATGCAGGAAAACACACAAAACAGCCTCATCTCATCCCCACAACTCCCGTACCCCCACTACCCTCAGTACCCCCTCTGGCCAGTGTTTAACGTCCTCCCTGACCACATGGGTGAAGGCACTCCTCCCTGGGGATTTTGCTGCAGCTGCCCTCAAGATCTACCAAAGACATAATTTGAAAACATAAACTGATAAACTTATGTAAGCTGGTAAGATGATAAACATAAGCTGATAAACATTGTATTTAGATCTCTAGAGAGAGGGTGGGATTCAAATATTTTAATAATCAAACATACTTATACATAAACTGGTAAAAATAAACTTAAAACATAAGTTTGAAAAGATAAGGTGGGAATTTAAGCCTATCTTAATACTGCACTCTTGGTCGAGAGTATCCGCTGTGCAATTTCCTTCTTTCTTTCGTGTGTGTGTGTGTGGGGGGGGGAGGGTACCACAGTAAGAACTTCAAATGCTAGATCAGACCACAGTCTCAATTGACATCCAGTTCAAGGAACAAGTAGCAGATTTTTTCCCCCCATGTTTGGAGACTTAGCATCTTCTAACAAGGGCAGTATGAGCCAACATAGTGCAGTGGTTAGAGCACTATACTATGGGCTTTTTCACACTTGGTGAAAAAAACGCCCTGTTCTGTTACTTACTGGACTGGCGTGCTCCCTCGGAGGATCCAGGCTGATCCGGAACAGTGTGTGGCCGTGCTACACACTGCTCCGGGGATGAAAATGGTGGCTTCTGGTTGGTGGAGGCTCTCCACCAACTGGTGAAGCTCGCCAGCCTAACGCTCAACCCTGGAAGATCTGCAGGCTCACCCTGGTATGAGCCTGCAAATCTACACCGGAGCACAGCCGTGGAGTGGGGCACACCACGCTGTTGAAAGACCTTCAATAGCACAGCGAGCGACCACTTCTGGTCACTCCGGAGGGGGCTGAAGTCCGGAACTATAGAAAGTAGTCCGGACCCAGTCCGCCCCCAAATGCAAACGTCCTCGCTGGAGGACGCTCTGCCCCGTTGCAAATACAAAGTGCGGAAAAGGCCTATGACTCTAGAGACCAGGGTTCAAATCTCTACTCAGCCGTGGAAACCCACTGGGTAACTTTGGGCCAGCCACATTCTCTTAGCCTCAGAGGAAGGCAAAAGCAACCCCCCCCCGAACAAATCTTGGCAAGAAAACTCCACGACGTGTTCAGCTTAGAGTTGGAAATGACTTGAAGCCACACAACAGCAAGGGCACTAAATACATTTGCAGGATATGGGGTAGCATGTTTCTCTACTCGTACCCTTTCCAGTAGGACCAATAGCAGAATTTAACTATATTCCAGGAGGCTATGAAGCTTCTTAAAATATCTTAACAATGTCAGGCGAACTCTTAGAGTAACTGAGGGCAACCTTCTCCCCATCTTCAAATGCACTGCAGAGGTATCAAAAGGGAGAACCAGATTTTTCCTTTAAAAGTTATTCTAGACTGTTTTCAGCTGGACAACCACCTTCTCCTTCTCTCCTCAAATTTCAATTTCTATGAGAGCTGTGTAAACACTTTGCCTAGCAATTGTTTAAGTGAAGGATCTTTTAGCTGACCATTCTTAGAAAAGAAACAAATCAAAATACAAACGCTCACCCCCAATACACATTCCTTGGCTGGCTTGAGCAATTGTTGAAGCTGCATTAAGATGTTCCTTCCAGAACAAGGATTCTGGAAGTAAAACACCCCAATATTTTTCAAGGAAGTTATTTCCCCAGCAGTGCTTGTCCATTTGTGTTGGCTCTCCTATTGCCAAAGGCCACAATTTTTGTTTTAGCATAATTAATCATCAGTTGCTTCCTTCCAAATTAATCAGTCAATCCAACCATCTCCTCTAAGTCCAGTTTCAGCAGAGGACATAAGTATCACGTCATTAGCAAACAACAATATTGGAACTTTCACAAAGGAGAAAAACAAATCCGTGACTCCATATTCTCAACAATATAACTAACATAGAAATTAAATAAGAAAGGGGTGCACAAACAACCATGTTTAACACTACTATTTAGCAAAATAGGGTCAGGAAAAAAAGCTACTTGTAAATAAGGCATACAGTGAGTGCATACATCATTCTAACAGGGAAGTAATCCTTTTAATTGTGAAACCTTTCTTGTGGCACTGCCAGTGTGGCAACTTTGGTAACATAACTAGCTGTTGAGTACCATAATAATCAATGCTAAAGCCCTGGAAGTAATTTGTAGACCATGTGGTTCTAACCCCTTATTTAGTGGACTTTTTAAGACTCAATAACTAGAAAGGCACACAGAATCCATAGCGTTATCATGCTTTTGAGCTATATAAAGGCATTATAAAACCAGCAATTTTCTTTTGATCTCCTTCCTAACAATCTGTAATATGGGAACTCATCTTTTTAACAGCTGTCAGACAGTGGGCTTTGTTTTGTTGAATGTCTTCTGCCACCCCAATATATCTTTTGTGATTAGCATTTGTGATCTCCTTATGATAATGAAAATGTCTTGCCCCAAGATCTTGGCTAAGATCTTCCATCATGGGCATGAAATAGTATGCTTCATGCCTATAGCTGTGCACCTCTGTCCTCCCCACTAGCTGCTGATAAACTTGGAGGGCACTGCTACAGCTGTTGGGAGGGAGGAGAAGCAACTGAGCGTGGAGACTGTCTCAGATTCTTTCTACAGTTCTCCAGTTAGAGAGGGGAAATGAATTCACCTCTAAGTATGCTTCCTCCTGAACATCATCTGTTTTCTGCTATTGGAACCATGCTAAAATACATGTGAAACCAGTCTCACTTTTAAATGAATGCTGTAACCATCCAGGAGATTATTTTTTCCATTGATTAAAATACACAAAAGACAATGCAGAAGAGTGGGAATGGCAGCCAAATGAAAACATTAACTACAAGCATCCAGATAAAATGGCCAGTCTTGTTGAGAGCTGATGTACTGTAGCACTGTGTTGGCATAACTCCATGGGATGATGGAGAGAATTGAGGGGCCCAAATTGGGCAGTGCGAGGGCAGACCTGTGACTGTGCATTTCCAGAAGCACCATGGACTATTGTACAGTCCAGGGGAATACTTTCATAAAAAGCTCTCAGATACCTTCTTACATGAGCTGGTAGAAAGTCTAACCACTTACACAATTATCCAAGCATCAGTCCACAACAGGATTCTGGCCATAGTGTCAAGTTCCTTACTTCTTCTTTTTCTTCTTCTTCTGATGGAATCTATTTACTTTTCTAAGGTCCAAGTCATGAGCTATTTATTGATAAACAAGCAAACAGAACTGATTAGGAAAATGAAACTAAAGTATAAAGATAGTCTAGAAGTAAGTCCAACCCAATATAGTAAAGACTTAAAATGTAACTACATCATTTTCCATTATGACACATAGGTAAAGATTTCATTCCTTATGTCAGAAAATAACCGTCTGAAGCCATGAAAGAATATTTCCCCTCATGGTAGCAACCACAGATAGTCCATAGGCCTTTGTTAATCGCCTTTAAAACAGGTCACAGGAAGATTAAGGGAAATGCAAAGTCGCACAGAAGTCCTGTTTCTTCTAATGTTTCTGACTGCAATTCCAGTTCCAGAAAGATCTGATTTGTGTTGGGATGATATAAATAAAATCATGGCTATTTAGGTAACATGTGCATTGCCTAAATTAGCACAATATGAGATGAGTCCAAGTACTGCACCTGTTTTGGTCAGGAGCCTATTATGTATGTTTACTAAGATTTCATAACCACAGTATTTTGAGACCTCAAAGTTTTTGTGGTGTACATCTACTGTAGTCTAATTAAATGCAAAGTCAGGTATAAACTCTAAGTACTCTAGTCATGTGTACACCTTTCATTTGAGAAGTACTTGGATGAATAACCAAGATTCCATTCTGCCAAACAAAACTAGAGAACATATGACTTTCTTCTTGACAAAAGCACTTCTTCTGCCTCCTGGGGAAAGTTCTGTAAATATGAGGATAAACTGCCACTCCTTTACATCACAAACCAGAGCCACACAAACCAGCTATCCAGCAGTCCCCATGAGTGTAACTTTGTGGAAATTTTGAATCCACAAGGAGCTACTAATATTGCATTTCCTTTCTTCCATGAATGAAGTTTTTTTAAAAAAACCTGTCTATTTTTTGTAAGCACTCATATCCTGCGCAAATCTCAGAAACTAACTGTGCTAATGAGATCTACAGTTTCATTCACATTTATACAATTAAGATTGTGTTCATTTTTATCCCCTTTTCTCCTTCTCACAGAATTTATCATTCAGCTATGCAAGATCTTCTGTGTTCACGCTGGCTGTCCATACTGTTTACCCAGTTACACATTTGAAACAGAATCTGGAAACAATTGACTTGTTTAAACTCATCTGAAGTTTAGTGAAAATAAATAACGTTGTCAAAGGCTGCTTCATACTCTGAAAGAACTACTTTCTCTATACAAAATGTTGGCAAAATTTGAAGATGAAGATGAATACCTTAGAAAAATATGAGAGGAAGAATTAGCACAAAAAATAGATATTCATGACTGGGAAAAAATTTGGAATCAGCATCATTTAAAAAACTTGTACGTAAGGATAAAAGAGAACTATTATAAATTGGTTTGGAGATGGTACCTAACACCAGTAAGGTTAAATTGTATAGATAAGAATTACTCAAGGTTGTGTTGGAGGGGTTGTCAAGAGATTGGTACATATATTCATATGTGGTGGAATTGTGAAGGTGTACAGGAATTTTGGCAAAGGGTGTTTAAAGAGATAAAAGAGATAACAGAAATTGATTTACAAACATGTCCAGGTATAGCATTATTATCTATATTTGATAAGGTTAACTGTACCCAGGCAATGAAGGATGTAATTACAAATTTATTAACTGCAGCAAGGTTAATTATATCAAGAAAATGGAAAATTCATGGAGATTTTCAAACAGAGGATTGATAAAAGAAATGTGGAAAATTGCAATTAATAATAAGTTAACATGTCAAATTAAGGCCAAAAAAAGGAATAATGAAGGGGAATGATTTTGAAACAATATGGAAGATATTTGTGGAAAAGGTTTTAATAAAAGAGGAAGGTGTCATACCTCGACAAGGAATTACAATTCTGGAAGATGGAGTAAGTTGAAATATAATTGGCTCTGGGGGTGGTGGTTATTTTTAGGAATAGTTTGACATGTTTAGTAATAAGATCATATTTAGTAATAGTAATAGATTAAATGTAATTGAAAAGTATAAAGTTAAGAATGAAATTATTATAATAATAGTGAGTATAATGAGAATGAGATCTAGATATAGGTAACCAAAGTATGTAAGCAGTGTGAAATATAATATATTGAATAAGTATATGATTGTAATGGAATCGGAGAGAAATAACAATGTAAGCTTGTTTTTGATGAAATTCCTTATGTTACGTGTATCATGTGGTGTTTTCCCTTTTTTTTGTTCTGTTCTTTTCTTTATAATTAATTAAAAAAATCTGTTTAAGATTTCTTCATTATTATGTTATTTTATCTAAAAAAAATTTGCCAGCTTCTAATGACAAATATCTTCATTCTTTGTAAACACAGCAACACAGTCTGTGAACCAAATCCTCATCTTTTAACTGAACAGTATCTGCTGTGGTTTGAATCCAGAGAATCTTTTACATGAGGGAAGGCACTTCTGGTCACTCAATTTTAACTGAATGCCCTGTACCATTGCAGTTAGGGTTGCCATATTCCAACCCCTCAAATCTGAACATCTGATTTCCATCTTCTGCAAGTTGTTATAATTATGCATGTCATAAATTTGCTGTCTAGTTATTCAAATTCAACACATAAATACTTGCATTATTTTTTCTGGCACTGTGTTTCAGCCTTGGTACCATTTTGTAAGAACTACTGATCTGAGAGAATGAGTACATGTCTAAAGTACTGGAACTGGAACATAGACAAGTTCAAATTTCTGCTTGGTCACGGCATTTTTCATGTAATGTTAGGCCATACTGTCTGTCAGCAAACCTACCTCACAGGGTTGTTGTGGAGATTAAGAGAAAGACAGGAACCAGGTAAAGCATCTATGTGCATTCCTGGTATGGGAACAACAATCAGCAACAAAAACATTTTATCATGCTGCTCAGGCACTTGCAATGCTGCTGAATTCTCATCAGATCACAATTTTTTTGCCCCCCCCTTTTTTTACTGACACAGAAAGATACACATTTATGAAAATATCACAAGAAACGCTTGAAAGGACTGTCAACTGATTCACATGGGAAAATGCAGAGAAAAGTCAGAACAAATTTACAGATCATGACTCCTTCCCCTGCACTCTGCCACACATTGAACCTACTTCTCCTGGTGCTAAGAGAGAAATGAGGATTGTTCTTCTCCTGCCTCATCAAGGGATGGGAAAATCCTCATTCCCCTCATGAAATAGGAAATGGAAACTGGAATGAATGGAAGCTGTGTCACAAAGATCACCCACAGGTGTAACACTTCACTCATTGGCTAAATACAACCAAAGGAAGAGGCATGCTTGCCTCTCACAAAAGAATTGGACAGAAGAGTGATCTCGCATTTTGTCCTACAAGATCTAGTGACCGACTTTTAAAAGTAAGAAAGCTTGGAATCTAAATCAGATGATAGTCCAAACGGACACTGGATGGCATGCTAAGGAACTGGGCGAAAACTATATTAACTGGGTGGTACAGCAAGCTAACTGGGCCACATTCCGTACCTTGAGGAGGACCCACAGCCATCAGAAGAGGCATTTTTAAATTTCATGCTTTTTATTTATCACTCTATATAACACAAGGTCTACATGACTTACATAGAAATGTATAAAAGGGAAGAAGAAAGAGGAAGGGAAAAAAAGAAATGTGGCAGTACCTTTAGGATTAACTGGATTCTATTTTTGCATGAGCTTTCATGGATATAAACCCACTTCTTCAGATGCAATACTGAGTGGTATTAAGGCCTCAGGTGTAAAGGATATTTATACAATTGTGGGACTGGGATAGAATGTAATAGGATCCAGGAAGGTGCAAATTGTAGTTCTTGCTTTAAATTTTCAAAGGGCTTCATAAGGTGATACAGATCTTTCAGATCTTTATAGTTGTTCATTAGTGTTGATGTGTAAAAGCAATACATTTGCTTACCAAAAGTCAGTTTCCCAGGGTTTAAAATTTCCTCTGAGAAGATTCCTTTTGTTACATGTACAGTAGCAAGGATTCTTGTATTAATATATATAGTATGCCATGAAGCCACTGTCTTTGTTCAGACCTCTGCAAGTGGATTGGAATTTGTGGATATAATTCAATTCAGCAATGTCCTTTTCTAGTCTTCCATTGTAATTTCCTTGTTCCAGGACTGCAACCTGTAAATCCTACACTGTCTGCCCAGGGAGACACACAGTAGAAGAAAGTCAGAACAAATTTACAGACCATGACTCTTTCCCTTGCACTCTGCCACACACTGAATCTAGTGCGATGTAGTGGTTAAATGCTGGTACTGCAGCCACAAGGTTGTGAGTTCGATCCTGCTGGGCTCCAGGTTGACTCAGTCTTCCATCCTTCCACAGGTTGGTAAAATGAGTACCCAGCTTATTGGGGGCAATTAGCTAACACATTGTAAGCCGCTTAGAGAGCACTTAGCCGATAAGCCATATAGAAATATACATGCTACTGCTGTTCTCCTGCTCCTAAGAGACACACAGTAAGGACATTAAAACTGATTTAAAACAAACAGATTAACAACTAATATACAGACAGAGCAAGAGGACTAATCGTTTCCATCTCGGGAAGGCTTTCAAAAATCAGTGCAATCTAAATCTAATTGTAACTCAAGCTAGAATAAACCACTGAATCAATGGAATTTACAAAAGTGTTCAAAATGCCTACTCTGATGTTACACTAAATTCCTTGGGTTGCAAGACAACCAATAAAGCTTCTCTTGAAAATCTTAGGAGTCAGAAACCATATTTGACAAATGTCAAGAAACCCCAATGAGGACCTGATGAAAATCTTTGGAATCTTTGGGATTTATTCTGTGCAATATTGACATGCGTTGTCGTTTTTTTCTGCTCAGGAAAGATGAGTTTCTGCACAGGAATCTATAGAACATAGCATCTTTTTATCATGAAACAATCATACATTAATTTTGCATAGTATAAGTCCTAAAATGTGAACAGTCTGAAAACAGTGGCGCTTTTAAAGACTTTCTTGCAGCTGGAAGAAAACTGCTACAATTTCTTGTTGCTTCCTTTGAGAACAAAATTAGCTAAGTATTACATCCCTAATTCAGAGAAAAAGCAGGTTTCGTTTTCTTTTTTATCTTGTAAGAAGGGAGAGTGGCACAATATGATTTTTTGGGGGGTTTTGGTTGAAAGTGTAAGGGCAACAAAGAAAAGTGCTGTGAAGAGCAGGGAGACAGTGAGGGGACTGGATTCAATGGCTACAATGAGAAACATGGGTGCAAAGAAAGAAGAGTAAGGTCATGGGGAGCTTTGTAAGGAAGGACAAGAAGCCTGTGCTGCTTATAGGAGGCTGTGTGGGGAAGCTAGTGAAAATATTTGCAGAGGAGACTATGTTCTGAAGGAACAGAGAAGTAAATCACTTCAGCAGCTGGATTCTGGACAGAGAATAGAGCTCCTGAGATGTAGCAAGGAAGAACACAGATGTGTGACATCCTTGCCAAATCACTGTCACTAAAGAATATGAGACAAAAGCAACAACAGTAAGTAAACTAGATCTTGAACATAATAAATTAAAAATAAATTTGCTACCCTAATTTGTTAATTTTTTTCAGTCATACAGATAAAATTCATTATTTTGATTGTTAAAAGAACGCCAAACAATCAGTGTTTCTTGCTACGTTGACCCATCATGTTTTTCAGAAATTTGAGGTGATGTTCTAATCATTTAAAGATTGAACAAATCATTAAGTGGATTGATTAAAAAAACCCTTGATTTCTTCATGTTTCAAGATTAGTGAATTAAAGAATGAGAGAGAGAGAGAGAGAGAGAGAGAACATGAAAAAATAAAAATACCAGATTGTACTTTCTAGCTCTCAACCATAATTTTGGAATGTAGCTTTAAAACCCTGATCTATTTGACAGAACCTTAGAAACAGAGAGACATCTATTGGCTTTCTTTCCTTAACCATCTTGAATACAAGTTGAGCATGAGGGAATAGTTACTGGTTGAATTACCAAATGTGTTCATCATACCGTTCTGTTCTGCAGAATGACGTTACTTATTTGTTTCCCTTCTTTGTTTGAATGCTTTGAGTTCCATTTTTTAAAAAAAAAAATAAAAAGGGTTATTATAAACAAATTTATAGGATAAACATGTTTTATGTACATTGCATACTTACCAGCTCCTTCTTCAACCTTATACTTCCAGTAAAACATTTTGTTACTGCAAAATGTGGAAACAGTATGGAAAAAATCACCTCTGTGCTGCCTTGGTCCAACCCTTTTCTTTACCAAAAATACATATGAATTAAAAAAAAAAAAGTCAAGGTAGTTGAGTCAAAGCCATCATGTGTGAATCTAGCAAGATGTGCTATAAATGTTTCCCTAATATTCTCCAAGGAGCCCTTTCAACTTGGACTTCAGAGCAGGTAGACTTCCCAGAAAATATTGCAGTGAATGATTTTTTACATCACAGAGTCTCCACCTTCCTCCCCACTGCCTTCCTGTATTTTCTCCCCTTTTGAAGTAGAACAGTACTCTTTTTCAAAGCAGATTTGTGATGAAAATGAAGGGAGCTGTCAAATTCTGCCAAAAGGGATTTCTCTGCTTAAATTTCTGCTTACATTATTGACTTGAGTAAATTATCTTTTCATTAAATGCTTCCCTGTTTTTTTCCCTGGGACTACTGCTGATAAATTACGCAATATTCCCGGGCTTTAGCCATGGAATGAACTTTTACAATTCTCTCCACTGCAGCAGAGGGGTTAAGACATACCAAAGAAGAAAGACTTGAGTTTCCTTTCACCATGAAACAATTATTGTTTAGCACAGATGAAATAAAGCTGCTTGCTACTTTGGAAAGCATTGATTTCACAGGCCAGTTGCATCTGCCTGTCATCCGATGCAATGGCAAAGGAATCATGCTGATTTCCAGATATGGTTGGACTGCAAGTACCAGCATTCCTCGTTGCTGGCTATGTTGGCAAAGGCTGCTGGGATTAGCAGTGCAACAACACCTGAAAGGCCTTGTGGTTCCCACCAATAGGGGGAATATTAGGGGTGAGTGCCTAGAGTGGTTCAGGGGTCTTTTTTTTACCCCTTGGACCCTCCAGGGGCCACATGAACTAACAAAAATGACCAAAAAAAGGAAGAAAGAAATAATGTTTCCTATGCAGATAGTGTGTTTTTTAAAGAAATGTGTATTTTGTGCAGACAAAGCCTGTGGTAAGTGACTTCACCAAATGTGAAGAACCTTGTGGTTGCAGTTGTTCTAAGTGCCTCCTGAGGAGCAAGAAACCCTGAGAGTGCTCATGCATGGAAGTCTGCAATCAGTTTGGTCCTTGACAGACCAAGGCATAGGGATTAAGAATATTTGCAAACCTTTTTTCTGTTGTGATCAAGAGTGTCAAAAATATTGTGAATTACCATAAGATTTTACATTCCTGTATAAGAGAGAAGAGACTAGAACCTTTTTTGCTAGCAGCAGCAATAGAAAAAAAAATACAGTAGCCCCTCCACATTCGCGAACGTTGGGGCACAGAACCCTCATGAAAGTGGAAAAACCACTAACAACTCCCCCGTGCTATTCTCCTCCCACTCTCCTCTGGAGCTTCCCCCTCCCATTCCTTTGCCTCTGGCCCCAGCACTGAGTGAGGGGAGAAAAAAATACAACCTAAAAGGCTTACCAGTACTTCTCCCTCAGACAGAGAAGAGGGGAGTTCTGGACTTCTAATTACTTCTGGCTGCCATCTTGAGAAAGGAGCACCTGACCAATCAGTAGCCAATACACAGCAGAATGTGCAACCACATGACAGAGAGGCCACACCTTCAGCAGTGTGTGTGTGGGGGACTTTACTCATCCTAAAGGAAAAAACACCATTTTAAACACAAGCCTTTCAAGCCTGGGGTGAGGAATGGAAGGGGTAGGAGGAGGAAAATGGGGGGTGGGGGTAGGAAAGCACATTCCTCATGAATAACCAAATTCTTGACGGTCACATCCACGAGTGTGGAGGGAAGACTGTAGTGTATTGCATGGTAAAAAAAAAAGTTGGTTTTTGTGGAAAAAAAGATCTTGCTTGCCTCATGCTCACCTTTATACCTTGTTTTACCTGTGCTGTAACCAATAAAAAGTTGTGGTCAAGTTCAAATCAGTTCCTTGTCAGTTATTTTCCATATCCCATGCCCACCAATTCATCCTGTATCCAGCTGCTGGGGTGCAAGTACAGGCTGCTGCTCATGTTGCTTCTTCACTTGAACCATGCGGTCTGTGGTGCAAATGGGAAAGAAGATGGGATTCCTGTGCACAGCAGTGGCACATTCCTAGCAGTGCCAAAGAGGTCTGTCATGCCAGGACACCTACTGGCCCACTGAGGACCCGAACAATGGCTGAAGGTACACTATTTGATGGAGGAAGCAATCCTCACTCTAGCCAGCTGCCACCCCATAAATTGGGCTGTGAATATTTGTTAATCCCTCCTTAATGGAGCTGGAGAGGAACGTTACCCATAAGTTCTCTGTTCTCAGGAGTTTTGCTTCCCCTGTTCCAGGTTTTGGCTTTGTTGTTAACACTCACAGTTCCCCCAGGCACATTCACATAAAGTGTTGTGGGCATTTGGCCATATTCATTTTGTGGAAGCAAATAGGTTTTGTACTCTGCAAAGCAATGGGGGACCCCATGATGTGTGAAGTCCATCAGCAACTGCTCAACATGGGACTGAGTTGCCTAAGTTGGGATGGGAAGACAGGCAAACTGGCCAATGATGAGATAGATGTTCTTTGCTTCACCATGTCCTACGCCTGCTGTAACAAATACAAAGTTGCGACCATTGCCCTCTCATCATCCCAAACTGCCTTTGTCAAATCTTCTCCCTGCCCTACTCCCCAGCTTCCCATGAGCATAACTACTATGAGCGCAAAACACTTTCCAAAATTTCACAGAAAAGTCCACAAAAATGCACAAAAGCTCTCACAATCTTTTCCAATGGGGAGAATTGCATTGGTAATACAATAATGAAAAAGCAATTATTATAACCTCCCTACAAAGGAAATTCCTTTATAGCTGTGTTGTTTGCTGATCGACTTATGGCAGCTGGTATCTCTCAGGGCAATCAATTTCACAGAGCTCTAGGGAACAGAGTGAGAAAACTCCTTCCCCACCATCACCACTCTGAGCAATTGGGAGAATGAAATGGCTATAAATAGGATGATTTTATCCTTTTTTAAAAAAATGAAAAATAGTATGGCTGTCTGCACACGTTGCTGAGAGCTTGTGGTGTTCTCATCTTCCTAAGAAACATCCAAAAAGCCAATGCGGCTGCAGAGAAAACTCCAGGAGAAAGTGAAAAGGAAAAAAAGGGCATGTATAAAGAATGGAAGGAAGGACAAACCACCAAGGAACAATTCAGATGTGTAGCCCAAGCTTTCAGGAACGGTATGAGGAAAGTAAAATCTCAAAAATGAGCTGACACTGGTTAGCAAAGAGCAAGCAACAGATTTTTTTTTTCCAAATATGTTTGAAGCCAAAGAGTGACAAAGGAAACGGTGAGACTGTTGCTCGGCAAGGATGGTAAAATGCTAACAGCTCACCTTGAAAAGACAGAACTATTCAATACTTATTCAGGTGATTTTTTTTCCTTCCAAAAAGAGGACTACATGCTTCTATGCATCAGCAGAGACCTTGGTGAGGAAACTTGGTTACAAATCAGGATTGATAAGGAATCACTCATCAGGAATCACCTATTTAAGCTAAATGAGTTCAAGTTTGCAGGGCCAGGTGAACAGCAACCTAGAGTATTAAAGGAATTTGTTGGCATCCTTGCAGAACCATGTATCATCATTTTTGAGAAATCTTGGAAAACAGGTGAGTTTAAGATGAGCAAACATTGTCCCTCTCTTCCAAAAAAAAAAAAAAAGCTTTTGTTATGTGCCTTCCAGTCATTTCCAAGTTAGGGCAACCCTAAGGTGAACCTATCATGGAGTTTTCAGGGACTGAGGCCATTTCCACATTACACTGTTGCACTTTCAACATCCTGTGGAATTCCAGGGTTTGTCGTTTACTGAGAATTCTAAATGCTTCTCCCTAAAGTGCAAAGCCCAAGACTCCATAGGGTGTTGAAAGCAGAACAATAGCACTATATCAGGAAATGGCCTGAGAGTGTGTGACACACCCAAGATCACCCAGTGGATTTCCATGGCTGAGTAGGAAATTGAACCCTGGTTCAGTGCTCAAATCACTACACCATGCCGACTCTTCTCAGCCTAAATATCAGGAAAAATATTAGGATGGATCACACAGGAGTTTGTCTGCAAGTTTCTTGATGACAATGCCCTGATTAATAGGAATCAGCATGGGTTTGTCAGAAACAAATCCTGCCAAACTAAGTTTATATCTTTTTATGATCCCTCGTTTATTAGATAGTGGGAATGCTACGGGTGCCATTTATCTGGATTTCAGTAAAGCATTTGACAAAGACTTTCACGATATTTTGATTAGCAAACTGATTAAATGTGGAATAGATGGAAAAAAAACCATCAGATGGATCCATAATTGGCTGGAAAACTATGCTCAAAAAGTTGTCATCAGTGGCTGTGCTTCACACCGGAAGCAGGTCTCAAGTGGAGTGCTGCAGGGTTCTGTCCTGGGGCCAACATTCTCCAACATTTTTATCAATGATTTAGAAGATAAGGGTAGAGGGAATACTTATCTAATTTGCAGATGATGCAAAACTGGGAGGGGCAGCTAACACACTGGAAGATAGCTGCATAATTCAAAAGGACCTTGAGAAACTAGAAAAGTGGGCTGAAAGTAACAAAATTAAATTCAACAGAGACAAATGCAAAATTCTACATTTAGGCCACAAAAACTAATTGCACAGTAATAGGTTGGGGGATACTTGGCTCAGTATTACTAAATGTGAAAAGGACCTTGGGCTTACTGCTGATCATAAGCTGAATGCAAGCCAGGAGTGTGAGGCTGCAGCAAAGAAAGCAAATGATATCTTAGCCTGCCTTAATAGAAGCATAGCTTCCAAGTCGAGGGAAGTAATAGTCCCCCTATATTCCGCACTGGTCACACCTCATCTGGAGTACTGTGTTCAGTTCTGGGTGCCTCATTTTAAAAATGATAACAACAAGTTGGAGCAAGTTCAGAGAATGCCAACAAGGATGATAAGAAGTACAGAGAACAAAATATATGAGGACAGGATGAAAGAGCTGAGCACGTTCAATCTGGTGAAGAGAGGATTGAGGGGTGACGTGAACACAGTCTTTAAATACCTCAAGGGCTGCCACACAGGAGGGTGCAGACTTATTCCTGCTGCCTCAGAGGGTAGAACTCGGTCTAATGGTATAGATTTCAGTTGAGCATTAGGAGAAACTACTTGTGGTTTGGAAATGGAACCAGTTGTCTAGAGCGGTGGTGTGGTCTCCTTTTCTGGGCATCTTAAAAAAATGGAAAAGCTGGACAACCACCTGCCAGGGATGCTATAGCTGCAGATTCTGCAGTGAACGGGGGACTGGACCCCTGATGGTTCATGAGACCTTTTCCAACTTTATGATTCTGTGATTCTTTTTTTTAAAAAAATCACATGTGACTAAAATTTACCTGTAACAAAGTTTCAGCCTTTGTGGAGAAAAGGTTCTCATTGTGCATGACTTGGGGAAAGCCAAGGTGATATATTCTGAGTTATGTTATGGCAAGGCTCCAGCCTCCCTTCTTACTGCCCAGTTAATTACATACTGAGAGCCTGGCATCTTGTTACACTTAACTACCAGAGAGCACGCCCACCACGGCAGAACATGGCCTGCTACAAAATCTGAAGAGAAGGCTGGAGGTGACAGAAATCATGCACCATGGAGGAGGAGCCACTGAACGGATTCCCCAATTGTTTGCTCTCTGCCTCCCTCTTCTAAGGAACTGTCTTTCTGAAGGAGTTGGGAAAGGGGAGAGGAGGGGAAAAATTATCCACTAAGGGGTGACTAAGACTAGACCTTCAAAGGCTTACCTTTTTTGGCAGTAAAATCCCTAGAATTCCCCCACCAGCATTTTCTGAAGTCCCTGAAACTACTTGGCTACCCAAGGTAAGAGCCTTTTCTGCAGTACACTGTTATAGCGCTATTATTCCACTTTCAACATCTCTTGGAATTCTGGGGTTTGTAGTTTACTGAGACCCAAGAGCTCTCTGGCTGAGAATTCTAGATGCCCCTCCCTAAACTGCAAACTCCAGGATTCCATAGGAGGTTGAAAGCGGAATAATAGCACTATAACAGTGTAGTGTGGAAATGGCCTAAGATTCATCTATTTACAGTACAGACAGGCAACCATGACTCTGTGGGCATTTGAGGCATAAAACTCTCAGCAACTCCAACCAGAATAGCCTATGCTAGGATTATGAGAATTACTTTTTCACTCCTACCCTGAAGTTAGGAATGTGGGAGCTAGAGTAACAGATTATGGGAAATGCAGTCGTAAAACATTTGGAGGGTCACAGCAGCCCATCCTTTGTCTACAGTTTACTGGGAGAAGTTAAATAGGTACAAGAGACACTGGGCATTGCTCTCCTATCTCACCAAATCCCCTTTGAACAGAATACCTTGGAACTTGGAGCACGTCAGCGATTTGTCACAGGTACAGAGGAATCAAAAGCTTTCCATCTCTCCCCCCATCCTGAACCAAGAGAGGGGTGTAGTGGAAACTCCTTATCCCCACTGTGGAGGCCTGAGTGCAGGAAGGAATGATCTGGTTCTTAGTCATTCCATAGGTATACGCTGCAGTGCACAACAAGTCCTTTATGTGCACTCGGTGAAGTAGTAGCTGTTTTACATCTAAAACAAAATATAAGCGAGTTTGATTGTGGTTTGAAAAGAAAACTGAAAGGAACCTATTGGAAAGAAAACAGATCTTGTACTGAATGGGGTCCTGTGCGGGATTAACACACAGTTTGTGATTCTGACTGAATACTAACCACTTTGTTAGCTGGCAAGTGTGAAGCCCCAAAGAGTTTTGTGATTTCATTGTATGGTTTTCATGGTGTAAATTGACCTGACTGAACTGGCTTCAAAGAACTGTAAGGATAGATCAAGTAGTTCTATCAAAACTCTCTCCCCCAACCCCAACCACAGGCCAAGGAAAAGAATTAAAGAGAGGTTTGTTTGCTTTTTAACCATGACCGTTTGGAACCCTACAGGGAAAAAAAAGCATATTGATTTAGATAAGAGCAGAATCCTAAGAATGTCTACTCTGAAGTAAGTCCCACTGAGCTCAGTTCGATGTACTCCCAATTAAGTGTGTAGAGGTATGGGTGTGTCAATATTTTTATGGCAAACCTCCAATTATATTCCTGTTATTTCCCTCAGAATATAGATATCCAGAAGACTATGGTAAAGTTTATGTAAATTAATTTCATTTTGGTGTCTTAACATTATTAAACCCATTTGTAGTGTTTGTATAATACATTGGGAACAGCAATCCGTAACTAAAGGGGGAGAATACCAAAGGATTTGAACTGATGTGGGATTCAGCATATTCACAGGAGAAAATAGCAGGTAGGCCATTTTTGAGTATTCCCCTTTCATTTTCCAGGGGTACCCCTCATGCTGTTCTGAAGGGGTGGGCAACTTTGGTGGGTCTGGTCATCAACTCGCTGCCCCTGGACTCATCTGGGAGGCTGCATAGATTGCCAAAAATACCCTCTAAATGGAAAAATGTTGTAGTTTGGGGGGAAAAACCCACTACATTTAAAAATGTTAAACGCTGCAAGAGCCCCTTGCAACTGTTTAGAAACCAAAGCGTCTTCCATGAGACACTTCCTCTTTCTTGTGGCAAAATTAAAAGAAGTCCAGGAGAGTCAGGACCCACCAAACAGCCATGGGAGACCTCAGGTACCTCCAGGACCTCAGTGTGCCCACTCCTGATGTTCCAGAAAGTTCACCGACACTCTAAAGAATGTTTTAAAACAGTGGTTCTTAAGCTATCTGATGTGGGGCATTGGCAGTTTTCCTGCTATTGTTCCAGGGATGTGCACCATTTTTGTGTCCATTGACTACAGTTGTTTCTGTCTTTCCCAGAAGCTCTCCAGGGACTGACAGCTGATGGTTCAAGAGCTAGTACCAGTCCAAGGACCACTACTTTGGGTAGCACTCTTTTTGAGGATAAAGAGCACTGCATGTGGAGAGTAAAATCAACAACAACAAAAGGCCTTCCTTTTTAAGAGCCTCCTATGAGTCCTGGACTTGGAAAAAAGTGGGATATAAATATGGTGGTGGTGATGATGGTGGTGATGACACTAATGGTTTATCTGAATCTGAAATATTTTCCCTCAAGCATTTGCCAAATGTTTCTCTTCAATGAATCTTTGGGCCACGCTAGGCGTTATACTAAATGTGTGATGATAAATGAAATGTGTACATTTAAAATTCAAATTTAAATTAAAAAGAAAACGTGGAAGGCTCCTAATCAGGATCCAGCATATGACATACGGGGAGGGGGGAATCATACATCATACTTCAGGCCTGAGAAAATCTCACCTCTTGAAATTTCCGTTTTCTCTGGCAGGGAAGTTGTCATTTCTGGATATCTTAAGAAAGGCTGCAGAGGGAGAGGGAAGGTCAATATCCCCTCTACACATGCAATGATTCTGATCCAGAATGATTTCCCATGATATATTTATAGCAATTTAGGTGGGCAAGGGAACAGCCATAGCACTGGACATGTTGAATGTAATCACATGTTTATTATTTCAACTTTTACATTGCTCCTTCTAAGCAACAGCAATGTTAGTGTTTCATTGTTAAAGTCATACTCCTTGGCACCTGCCACATTATCTGACAACACCTCAAGGAACTAGGAAAATCACTTCTGAACATTCCTTGTCTAAGAAAATCCTATGAAATTCATGGGATCACTGTAAATTGACAGGTGACTTGAAAGCACACACACACACACACACACCTCACTGATTCCTAGATTCTTTGATAAAGCCTGAAACAATTGATGTTCCAAGAATTACGTTCAGTAACATTATATAGAATGTTAACTGGAGGAGGAGGAGGATAACGGTACTGTTAATAAATCACATTCACAGAAAAGACAGCCAAGAAATAATGCAAGTGTTCAGGGACAGAAGACCGTTTAAAAAACACACACCCCAAGAGACAGTCCAAACTCTAACTTCAGTGCTATAAACCAGAATAGTAGCAAACCTGATGCACTTAAGTACTACAGGAATGCAAACACTGCAGATCTGAGAGAGTTAATTTGGTCAGAATGCATTCTAGTAATGTTTATGTTCTAGATAAAGTGCCTACAATGTTGCAGCCTGCCCTTTTGACCTGATTTCCTCCTTGGTGTGCTGCAAGGAGAAAGTGATACTTAATTCCCGGCCTTTGCTTTTATAAGCTCCCAGAATGGGATAGGATTTCACCCCAACCCTTATCTCCCTGATATGAATGGTAACAGGATGTTTATAACAAAGTTATCTTTGGAGAAAATGATTAAGTACAGACACAAGCAACTTCCACTCTACGTTGTTGCTCAGCACCTTCTGTGACTGACGTTGGGTATTTTCATTAGGGAAAGTTCTCTTCAAACTGGTTTGCCCCTTTATTTTTAAACACATTTGTTTGTGGCAGTATTCTGTTATATACGTTGAAGTGCGAAGGGGGGAAATAGCCATTGTAAAGTGTTACCCAAAAAAAATGTATCTGGTTTTATACTAATTTTCCTTTTTTATTGTGACCCATGTCTATTTATGCCAAGTGGTATACTGAGGCAGCAATCCCTAGCTATACTACCCTGGAATTATAGCTTCACTGAACTTAGTGGGGCTTATATCTGATGAGCAGACATGCATAGGTAGATTACACTGTACATTATCCAGAATGAAACCATTAAAGTAAGTTTATGATGAAATGTTCAAATACCTTACACATGGATTTTGAAATGTTCATAATCTTGTCTCTTATTTTCTTATGTTTGCCTGGTTCTCTTTAGTAGTTGTTAGTGTGAAAAAGTAACTAAAGGTAGGGATGGAAAGAGTGTTTTAAAATGGGCAAAATTGTGTTTCCCAAGTAACGAGAAACTCTGATGAAGAGCATCTTGGACTGACACAAATCTTTGCAGTTTGGGACTTATCCTGTTCACATATAGCTTCTTTTTGAAGGGGAAAAAAAAAAGCATTTTCAGCACAGAAAACAGCGTTTTTTTCTGCACAGAAAATGCTGTTTTCTTCACAAAAATACCACGTGGGGATTCAGTAAGAATTAGTCCTGAACTGTGAATAAGATATGCACAGTTTTTGAAGACTTTTTCATAGTGGGAAGAAAACTGCTAAAGTTACTCATTACTTCCTTCAAGAACAAAATTAGTGAAAAATGTTTCCCCTATTGAAGAATGAAAAGCAGAACAGGTGCTTACTGTATTTTGACTTTAGTACCAAGTGAGCAGAGAACAAAAAGTCTTCAGCTGTTTTTCCTTAACTATATCTCCCTATCCCATACCAGGAAAGGGGATAATGTCACCCATAGATTTCATTTGATCCTTTTGGGTGGGTGAGGGAGTCCAGTGCAGCCCTTGGGACTCCCCCATATCATCTTTAAAAAAATGGATGAAAAATGCTTCTCCAAATAAAGTTGTTTCAAGGGATCTCCCAAACCTTCCCTGACACCTCCAAGAGTCCCTGCAACCAACTGGAAGTGATGCAATGTCACTTCTGGGCATTCAAAATGGCAGTCATACAGCCCTCCAAAGGAGCCTGAAATGATACAGTGCAGTCCTCTGAGCCACAAAGCATGCCCGCTCCTGCCTTATACCTCTCTTTCTGAAATTTTCTAAAGCTCTTGCATAAGAACAGGGTGGTTTTTTTTTTTGGGGTAATGATTTTTATTAAGGTTTAATCTCGAAAATAATGCCCCCACACACACTTCCAGGCTTAAATCTTCCAGTTGCAATTGCTTATTTCCATTACATACAAATATAATTTCCATTTTACAGAGAAAAGAACGATTGCATTATTCCTTCTTGATTTCTTATACATTTATATCCTCACCCAATCCAATACTCCTTTCCATTCTTTTTCAAACTTCTGGATAGATTTATTGTTCAAAGAAAATGCTAATTTTTCCATCTCTATCATATCCAGAACTTGTAGCTTCCACTCCTCAATATCAATATATTTCTTTTCTTTCCAGTGTTGCGCATATGTTAGCCTTGCCGCAGTTATTAAATACAATAGTGTCTTCTGATGACATCTTATTTCCTTTTGTTACCCTAGCATATTTAACAAATAAAGTTCCGATTTCATTTCAAAGTTCAACTTTACAAATTCTCTGAATTTCATCATGTACCCCCTTCCAAAATTTTTTAGCTATCTTACATTTCCACCACATATGAAAAAAAGATCCCGTCTTTTCATCATATTTCCAACAATTTGTATTTCCATTTTTCATTATTTTTTGTAATCTTTCTGGGGTCATATACCATATATAATACATTTTACAAAAATTTTCTCTCATATTTAAATTTGGTGTAAATTTTATTTCTGTTTTCCACACTCTTTCCCACATTTCTAATTCAATTGAATGTCCCAAGTTCTGTGCCCATCTAACCATTGTATCTTTTACTACTTCTGATTCCATTTCTCTTTTCAATAATAATCTATAAAATTTAGAGATTCTTTTCTTTCGGTTTCCTTTCATCAACAAATCTAACTCATTCTCTTTTCTCTCAAATCCATATAATTTTTGATCCATTCTAAATCTTTCTCTAAGTTGTCTCCATGCAAACCAATTTAGTTCATGTCCCTCAACCTTTAATTCTTCTTCTGTACACATTCTTGGTTTATCACTCTCCCATTTCAATAACTCTTGATATGTTAATAAATTTCCTTGTTTTGTTGGGGCAATTTTGTAGTCTGCTTGTAGTGATGTCCATACTGGTAATTTTGTATAAAATTTTTGTTTTATTTGTGACCAAATCTTCAACAGTGTCTTTCGGATACAATGATTTTTAAACTCTTTATTCACTGCTGATCTATCAAGTGTCATTGAGTTCTGCCAAGAAATAAAAAAGCTATTGCCAGTTCCATTTTCTAAAACAAAAAGAAAAAGGTTAAAGGTATGTGCAGAGGCGGATCTAGGGTGGGGCAACTGGGGCTTGTGCCCCAGGTGCCAATGTCGGGGAGGGCAAAAAAAGAGGAACCCCCTGTTTGGCCCCCCATTGCTGCTCACTCCTCCCCCACCTGCCCCCCACTTGCCCCCCACCTGCCCACCATTCACCCCCCACCAGCCCACCACTCACCCCACGCCCCACCTGCCACTCGCCCCTCTCCCACCTGCCCACTGCTTGCCCTGCCCCCACCCCCCACCTATTGCACTCCCCCTTGCCCTGGATGCTGTTGAGCATCTGTACCCACTAGGTGTGTGGCACAAAAACCTCTCTACCTATGTGTCTTAAATTTGTCAGACATAATCCCCTCTAAAGAGTATATCAAGCCAGCAAGTATTATCCAGTTTGAAAAATAGGTTGATTTCCATGACAGCTATTCAGGAGCACAAAGTTTCAGATTCCTCAAATGAGTTTTGGATCCAATTCCCAGTCCAAATTGGGAAACTTCCAAAACCAGCCATTCAGTTGCCTTCCAAATAACAGAATCAATCTCCAGATCAAATCACGGGGTTGGTGAATGTCTCTAGTATTTGCATTGTTATTTGCTGCCTTGGACACTATGTAGAAAGATGGTCAATTTTTATATTGTATTGCAAATGATAACAATTAAACTGATGATGATGATTGATGAAGATGATGATGACAAAGATGGTGATGATGATGATATGTCATCTTACATACCGGCTTGTAGTCTGTAAAGCAGGTGTGGTGGTCCCTGGAGGCCATATCTGGTAGCAGGCAAAAGTCAGGGATTGCATGCTAGTAGTGGCTATGACTAAAGCCAACAGTAAGAGGGCTGGCATTCTCATTCTCACACCTCTTTCTCTTTTACAAACATATACACAGAAACACACACATACCTCCCACACACAATGCATTCCCTCTTTACTCATTCCTTCCATTCCTCTCGTACTGCCACAGTTTTCCTGACCTCAGCAGGGAAGGACTTTCTCTTCTTGCTTGGAGAGGGGAAGTGGCAGCTTTAGCTCACCTTCACACTATGGTAAAATACAATTCATGAGGGATAAGATTCTTGAGTAAATATTAAAAAAGATGAGAGCATTAAATAAAATCCACTTCCCTTCCTTCTCCTCCTCACACATGTGCCACCAGCTCTACTGATGGATGCATGTATCTGTTACCCTGTTTTCCAGGGGTCCTGGTCACTGAGACAGTTATTTTGAGTTCCAAGGGGTGGAGTCTTGGTCACTGTGCTCAACATATGATATGGGGAATGGAAAATTAGCTTGAGCACAAGTTGGCAAAGCGAGAGGCAGGGTAACTTAGCAGGATCTTAAAACCCAATGTATACCAGGTCAGGTCAGACCAAAAAGCAAGCAAAAGGTCTAATAAATTATTTTTATTTTATTTTTTAATAAAAAGTCAGTCACTGCGCACTCACTCATACTCACACAGAGCCTAAAAGAAAATAAAAAGGATTTTCCTAACATCAACCGTTCAGCCGCACCTACCTATGTGCTCATTCAGTGACCCTGTCAGATGCGTGAAATGATTTCTAACATTAGCCATGTGGAGATATCAATTTGATGTTGTGGCTTAATAAATTGTAGACCCGGGGAGAGAGAACCATTGACCACAGTAACATATCCCAGTGGGGTGAAATCCAGTTTGTCCACCCTTGTTGGGTCCAATGATTAAATTTTTTTCTCCCGATTCTAGTCCTCTGATAAGCCCTGTTCGCTTTTGGGAAAATATCTGTAGACTAAAGTGGACAAATAAGTGTATTGTCCAATTGTTCTTTCATAAGGTAAAATCACCTCACTCTCGTGTGGTCGGAATAAAAAGAAGGCAAGGTTCCGAATCTTTATAGTTTGATAGAAGAAGACATTTCAGCACAGGTAACTTGTATGACAAGATATTTTGGCTAAGATGTTTACACTACATAACTATTACAGGTGTAGAAACTCTGCCGCCTTTTGCAAGTAACCAGGTTAGCACAGTGCCTGGAAGCATCAGCCCCTTAACACTGTACAATTTAAAACATGGGAGAAAAAGAGTACTCAGCTTAGTTGTTTGGGGTAACAAGCTCCTGGGCAGTTCTATGGTATGGACTACACACTTCTTCTTCCTTTTCTGCTGAGGTTATATTCCCAGTGTGAAAATATACTTTTCCTCTCCTGGCTTCCTGCCAAAGAATTTAGCCCCAAGTGACCCGTTTCAATCTGCAATTCTTACACAAACTGAAATGTTTCCTGAATTGACTTTCTCCTCAAATGGTCCTCAAATAGTCCCTCCCAATATTATTCATCACCAGACAATGAACGAGTTTTAAAAGTCTGAGGTATCTTTTTTTAAAGCATTAAAGACACTGGATTTCATCAGGTTTGCAATTTTTTTTCTTTTACTTAGAATCTTTCTTAGCTTATAGTTCAATATATTTTGTCTTTCTTGATACACTTCAGTGTGCTTTAGCACAGTGCATGTGCAATGATACAAGCTGTAATAAAGTCTTCAGTCTATTAAGAAATTCTGCCCTGACTTAAATTCCATTAAACTAAACTACTATAGAACAAGTGGTGCATTTAAATTGTCATTAATGTTAAACATCCTGTCTTCCTGTTGTCCTGATCAGATTTGTAGTGCCTTTCCAGTAACTACAGAGAGTTTTACAATATTAAGAAACACATTTTCAAGTTTCATGTGACTCCTTATATAGTTAATATTCAAGCACGGAAATCAATGTTCGCTGTCCAATGCCATTTCTGCACTACACTGTTATAGTGCTATTATACCACTTTCAACATCCTGTGGAATTCTGGGGTTTACAGTTTACTGAGGCCAAAGACCTCTCTGGTTGAGAATTCTAAATACCCAGCCCTAAACTGAAAATCTCAGAACTCGACAGGATGTTGAAAGTGGAATAATAGCACTATAACAGTGTAGTGCAGAAATGGCCCAAGTGTCAAAGGGAAAAGTCCGCAAACTATTTCTGTGCATGCAAATATACCCAGGCATGACTCTGTGTTTGGTAGCCTGTTTTCAGGACTATGAGTTATCAAACTCACAGTGCAGGCCTAAGCACAGTTACTTAGAACTAAGTGCAGTTGAATTTAACAGGACTTGGGTCTCACTTAAGTGCATACAGGGTTCTAGCTGAAATGCATATGACTATTATCTGTGCCAGGTGACCTGGAGGAACTCTGTTTATTAAAAGATACACGGGAACTAGAGATGTTCTAGCCCCAGTTCAGTTTTTAATTTTTAATCAAACCAAGCTATTTTCTCTTCCCTCAAATCAAGAAATAGCTTGTTATGAGCCAAATCGAACTTGTCCTGCTCCAATTACATCAGCTGTGGGAACCTGACTGGGCCCAATCCTTTCTTCCAGCTTCTCCTACCTCCATGAGCCTGCTATCTCCTATACATCATCTTCTCTATCTTCCATACATCATCTTCTCTTATCTGCGCTGTCTTGGCAGATAAGTGGGAAGGAGATTAGATTTTTTTGATCTCTCCAGCTCCACTTCACCCAGGTATCAGCGGGTTTGGTGCTGCAGTCAAGAGACAGATGCGCTCCGCTCCAGTGTCACGATAACCAGAGGGATAGCAGCTATAAAAGCAATGAGGAGGATGTAGTTAGGAGGCTGAGAGATTGGGAGGAGAAGTTTTACAAGCCACTAAGAACCACCTTCCAAGTCTGGAAATGATAAAAGTTGGTTATTTCTTTGGAACCAAGGAATATTGTGTTACTTCTACCTCCCCTCCCTCCTGGCCCACTGAAAATTCAGTCAAGATAAAGTAAACAGTGAAGTATGTACCATGTCTGTATGTACGTGCCTTTAAGTTGCCTGTTGACTTATGGCAACCCTATTAATTTCATAGGGTTTTCTTAGGCAAGGAATACTCAGAGGTGGTTTTCCCAGTTCCTTCTTCTGAAATATAGCCTAGAACACCTGGTATTTGTTGGCAGTCTCCCATCCAAGTACTAACCAGAACTGACCCTGCTTGGCTGGTAAAATCAGACAGGATCTGGTGCCCTTAGTGTATTTACACCCTCAGTAATATTGAATTAAACCCATCATAAGCTTACCACTATCTAAGCTTTAGAGATATTTAAACTGACTGAAGTACAACCCAAATCCCAGCCTAACTCTAATCACATTAACACAGATATAAGTATTTTCAATATCTATACAAATCTATACAAATTTGTCCAGCACAATGAAATAACCATGCAACAACAGCTACACTGAGGTTACCAGACTAGACAAACTTTGTGGGTGTTCTCAGTTAGAAACCTCTCCTGATGGATTAACATTCTCTGTGCTTGCCACAGGCCCAAAGGGGTGACAAACAGCTGAGAAACAGTAAGAGTAAAAACAGCAGACAGTGTGTTATCAAACAGCTCCATCAGACTAGGAAATGCATTAATAGAACCAACATATCCAAAGAAATGCCATGCAGACCTTTAGCTTCTGTCAGTAGTTCTCAACAAGGAACATATTTTTTCAGGAAAAATGTTTTTTCTATCACCGTTTTGTGACAAAAATTCTGCCAGTTTTATTTTCCCAAAATGCACACAATCCACACATTTAAGAGGTGAGTGGGTACAGATTCAATCCCTGTTATCTTCTTGAGGCGATAATTTATGCCCTGCAGGAAACATGCAAATATGCAATAGGAGCTCTGCCTGCCAGTTCCATACTAGCTATCAATTAGGAAAAGATTTGAAAAGAAAACTACTCATACCATCATACCTTCATATCAACCCTTGGTGCAACCTTTCTTGAAACAGTGTGTGCTTCAGGGGGCTGGGGGTGGTGGTGGTGGAGGAATCTGTCTTTTTCTCCCCCCTCATCCATGGGGGAGCCCTTGTACTATTCCCGACCTTTGGCTGTTTCACTTAGAAGTTGCAATCATTTTTAGTTAAAGGTAATTGGCAGCAGAATACATTTTGTTCTGCACAGTGTTAAAAATGGGTACTTTGTTTTGCCAACCTTCCTGAACTTCCTTTCACTTCAGTAAAGGAGCACAACATTTGTTTAAGAAAGAAATATTGTCTTCAGTGGGAAATGTATTCCATGTGTGTTATGATTTATATCATGACAGAACTTTCCTAACATACAATCTTGTTATTCACTGTGTGGAAAGAAAGAGAGAAAGAAAACCACTTGCTACCATAATTTTTAGTTGCAGAAATGATAAATTTAGATAATTTGTATGAACTCCCATAAGCATTTGATTTCCTTAATAAATCTGTAGAAGATGTCAACTGACTGGCTTATATATATGAAACTTTAGAATAAATACAGCATGTCTAATTGAAAAGTCTATCTTCATCTAACACCCTGAGCTGAGCTTAAGAATGAAAGATGGGGGTTTTATTTAACACTGATTGCCATTGCTGTCATGAATGCTATTCTTCTGTCTCCTTCACCATCCTGATTCTGTGTTCTCAAAGTGGTCTTAAAGGAAAATAAATAAATAAAAGATGACAGTTGAAAAAACTCGGTATCTGTGGAGTGGTTTAACCTACTTATGTTCCAAAGTGTTAATCCTACTGCACTTAGAGGATGGAGGATGGATTCCCAACTGTACTCACTGGCCGAGGTTCAAAATTTACAGCCAATGTAATAAGTTCACAGTTGGGAACATTTTTTTTTTTAAGATTGAAGGCAGTGAGCAAGGGGTTAAGCCACAGGGTCATTCTTTGTATCACCAGAGGATGAAGCCACAACTGTCACATGAGATAAAGATGAAAGGTGAAAGGGGAAGAAGGGAAGGTAATGGATTTTTGCAGACAAAAAACACCACCCCCAAAAATGCATGCATATTTTCACAGTGTCTGGTATTTCCCTAGCTGATTTAACACTTGGCCAACAAAAGCAAGAAAATCCCCTGCCAAACCCACTGGCGTTCCCCAGCCACACTAACCTTTCACATCATTTCACTATAGTTACTGAAGTAGCTGGACTACAAAGTAGGTAGGAAGGTTATAAGTATCACCTCAAAGGGCATCAGTTCACTGTAGTCAACAGCTCCCAAGACTTAGGAGGCCAGAAAGCAGACATAAAAAAGAAATGGAAAGTGGTAAACCAAAAAAACCTTGCAAGTACAGAAGATACCGCAAAAATGAAGATGTACAACAGATGCTGATATTTCCTGAAACACCCTGCTTTCTGTAAGTCTTTGCCAGTAATGACTTCATCTCTCTCTTCTTTTCTCTCAGATGTCCCCCTCCCCACAAAGTCTTATTCTGAATTATTGTTGTCCTCACATGTTACTTGCATACTCCCACATGCTCTGGAGGGTGTTGTTTTGCACTACCAACTTACTCCCAAATGACAAAAAGTCCCAAGGAGAGTAATACAGGATTTAAACTCCTTTGGTTGAGAGTGAACAGGGGATATGTGACACCTTTGCAGTATTTACTTTATTTACAAATATATAAGAAGTGCATAAAGGAGGCCAATGGACACAGATTCAGCAGGCAGCAGATTCTCAAAGAGCAACACCTGCAGCCTTACCAGAGGCTATACCCTCACACTCATCTAATTCCACCAGGAAACTCCGTTATTTCTGTCTATCTGACCCACCTCCATCATTTCTATCTATTCACACTGCTAAGCTTTTATTTCCCGCCTTGTCTAGAGAACAATCAACTGGGAGTTCATCTCTCCATGACAAACAACCAATTAGGTCAGAGATAGGCAACTTCTGGTGCCCCAGATTTTGCTGGGTTCCAATTCTGATCAGCCCCAGCCTGCATGGCTCCAGCCATCATAGCCAATGAATGGTGACATGAGCTGTAGTTCAGCCAAATCTGAAGGGCCACATGACACCAACTCTGATTTAGGACAGGGAACTGTTTGCTTCTATTTATCAATGGTAACATACTGGGAGATTTTATCTAAAATACCTGGCAAGCTTAGGAATGGGAAAAAAGAGATTTCAGAACTTGGCTCAGTCACAAAAAATTGAGATTTCATTCCATTTTCCTCTAGCGCCTTCATGAAGATGACTCTAAAGTCAAAAGTATCATCTATCAGATGGAAATCAAGATTCATAACAATAATTGGAAATGAATCTTTATATAAATATTTCTGTTAACTGGAAAGAATGGCAGATGTCAGAGCAAAGCCAAGTCTAAAATAAGAGGAGAAATATACAATTGATTTAGCAGAGGAGGATAAATTTTATTATTTCTTTACCCTTTGTTCAGACACCTTTATCTTGTGCCTTATACTCCTAAGAACAGAGATAAAGGACATATTTAAGACAGAGAGGCATGAATATGAGTCTTTCTAGATATTCATTCACGGATTTTGGAACTCTTGGGGCTCCCAATCTAGACTTCAACTGCTATATCCTTCTAGCATCTAGATTTTACATTAAACTACAGAAGCATACTTTCATATAACAAAAATACTCGCACAATATAGGTATAGAAGAAGTGTGTGTGTGTGTGTGTGTGTGTGCACGCATGTGACTTCAAGTCACCTGTCTCTTATGGCAACCCTATGAATTTCATGGTGTTTTCTTAGGAAAGGAACATCCAGATGTGTTTTTTGCCAGTTTCTTCCTCTGAAATCTAGCCTACAGCATATGGTATTACTTCGCAGTCTCCTATCCAAGTACAAGCCAGGCTTCACTCTGCTTAGTACCTCAGATGGGAGGTGGCACCTTCTGGATGCCTGTGGCATAAACCTGCATTGGGAGATTAATGCCTTTGAGATATATGAATAGTACTCCCACATTCACTTTCAGAAGCAGATATACCACAGCATCAGCTGGTTTGGGAGTGAGTCTGAATCACATAACTGAAAAATACCCGTCTTATACAGTAGTAAAAAGCTACTTCAAGGACCAAACTGGATGAAACACACAATTAGCATTCACATTCTTTTTAAAAATATACTTAGCCAGGAAATAAGAGCACTGCCCACCCCCAAACAAAAAGTCTGCCCCCCCTATGAAATTTTCCTGTGGTCTCCACTTTTTCTACCATTGCAGTAATTTAAGGTATCAGCTGAACATTTAGAACTATAGTTTAGGCATCCGAAGACGAGGGACAGGCAAAGTCATCAAGGGAATGCAAGCACAGAAAATATAACAGTTCCAGGTGTGAATGGTTTTTCAGCATCTCAGTCTCTGCAACGCTAGAAATTCAGGGACTAAGGGAAACATTCATCGGCAGCAGAGTTTGTTTTTTTAAAATTTGGGGACCAATGCCCACATTTTGCCCCCTTCTCAAGCTATAGCCTCTAAATTGTAGATGTGAGTCCCTAGTCTGTATCAGGAGCCAGCTATATGTGTACAGAGGAGAGAGGGGAACTTCTTTGTCCTCAGTTATGTGCCTGCTGTGTGCATTGGTAAAAGTTCCAATTTATATTAATGGAAGCCACACACACACACCAGAGCAGGTATAGGGCCTTTGATTTGACGGGACAACAATGGAGGGCAAAGGGTTAAAGCTCTCTCTCTCAGCTCCCCCCAGCAGCTTCCAGATTGAATTGGGGAGGAGGGGTTGCATTAGCTATTTGCTAATTATATGACTGGTGTTTTTTTCTAATTTGGCCATAGGTTGTTCATGTCTGGTACTTCAGAAACACGTGGCCAGACTACACAACACACAGCTGGCTTTGGTACTAAAAATGGCATGAGTATAAAAAGAGACAAAATATAAAACCAAATTACAGTTTACACTCTTTTAATTGTAGAACCATGCTGCAACTGTTACAAAAAGGACGTATTTCCTCCTTCCCACACATTCCCAAATAAAATTCATACTCTTTTCAGTAGTGACTTAGTAGTAAGTTATAATACAGCCACCATTATACACTTCAAGCATGTACCAATAACCAGGAACACCATATGCGAGATAGATAACTTGAGAATTACACCAGATATATAGACAAAGGAGGGTAAGACCATTGAAATCTGCTCCAGAACAGGCTGGGTAGATCCTTCAGGAAAGCAGATTGGGTTTCATAAAACTCCATTCTAGAGTGCTGAAATTAGAATGAATGATGCAACTCCCTTTTATGATGAGGTCCAGTGTGACATGAGAATATCTTATGGTCATAACAAACATGTCATCTGCATATCTTAATATTCCTTCCTCCAGTTTTCACACCTCCCTCATGTGAGTCCAATACATGTGATATGTTCAGCATACAAGTTAGGGTAATACAGTGCAGCCAGGAAATCTGGCAACTGGAAATCATTCCATTTCTCCATATTCTGTCCTGATCATAGCTTCTTGTCCTGAGTATAGGTTGCTGATTATCTGTACTGCATACAGGTTGGGGTCACCAATTGAATCTCTCATTTGTGCAACTAGATAAGAGTGAATATCCATGAAATTAGATGACAACTTTCTACTTACCTATTTGAATTAAGAATCCTCTGGTCTAACTTCAGCGGTATTAATAATGCATCTGGGTAACAAATTACAATAGAAAGTGCCATTGGGACAACAAGATTAAGGCCTTTTGATTAGGGACGGGCTGTACAAGTCATTTGCAGAGATTTGCAGCTGTTCATTTTGCTCTCTGCACAGATTAAACATATACACCTTCTGATTTTTGTAAGAACACTTGAAGTGTATGAGACATACATTAGAATGTATACTATCTCATGTGAGCTGGACATATTAACATCCTTAACTGTAAGCCTTTGGAGTAAAATAAATATCTTTAAAATGACCATAATCCCATGACATATTTCTAGCATTTTTTCTGGCCTCTCAAGAAACCAGGAATTAAATATATAACAAAATGATTCCTGTCCAAAAGTGAGTAAAATTGATTTCACAAATCTGTAGATATAATAATGATGATGTATTACATCATGTTGAGAAAACTATTCCATCCCAGAGTTTGATTGCTCTAGTTCAGTCTTCCAACTCTTGAATTCTTGTGGGAAATAGTTCCTATATGAATCAGACAGGAACGGAAAGTAGCATCTAGTTAATTGTATATCTCCCCTGCCTGCCAATTCTTACATCTAGCTTTAATACTTTGGAAAAACTTGGAAATTTGGGTTTCCCAATAAATATATTCTTTGGGTTTTTGGAATAGTCGGAGTGTGTTATACAATGTATACAATCTATTATACCCTATCAAAGAGGATAATATATTTTTAACTTTGAATAATTGATGATGTAAGTTTGGACCATCAACTCAATGGCAATATGTCAGCAACAGCTCTGTGTGTGTGTGTGTGTGTGCTCATGTGCCTCTGTAAAAAACACCATAGGAGTACAATTGCAAGGCAATGTAAAAATACACATAATTAATCTCTGAATTCAGATCCACCAACAATTATTTACCCCTAGCACGGGGATGGATAAAGTACAGCCTTTCAGATTTTTTTGGACTGCAGCTATCATGAGCTCAAACCAACATAGCCAATGGTGAAAAATGCCAGAAGTACAACAATATCTGGAAGTCTGCATTTTGCCCTGAAAACAGAGAACGTCATTGAACATGCCATTCACCCCCAACTATATGAAGAAAGTATATGTCTTGAAACCTAAACAGTAGAGACAATCTGTTAAGTGGGCAGCCTCTCTTGATCTGGATTCAGAGATATCACATGGAAGGATTCATAAGCTAATATGTACCACCCAAGAGGGTTGCTGCTCATTCATGTGAAAGATAAAACAAAAATAGTCAAGTCAATCAGTTACAAAAGTATCACTGTTTACTGTTCAGTAATTCTCAATATTATGAGACATGCATATTATGCCCTTTATATCCTTTTCTAAGAAAGCCCAAACGTCTCCAGGTGAAGGAAGCCAAGATCAAAATATGTTGGAAATTGTCTTATAATGTTGGGAATAAATGAATGGTACCTAATCATACTGTTTATTAGTCATTAGCTTGACTTTTTGTTGCTGTTCCACTTCTTAACATTGTGGCTAGTGCCTCCTCCCCCCCCCCCGCCATTTTGTCTTCAAAGGTGACACCAAGACTGTCACCAACAAAACATGATAGCTATGTAGGAATAAAATTGAAAGAGCTGAGGTCCTGGGGCAACCAAACAAAATGGGGTATAAATACATACCTAAACTCCCCTCTCTTCATCCTTGCATTTTGTGTAGAATTTCCTTTGTGTCATGATGTCACAACTTCCTGCACAGTGTGATCACAGACAGCCAATGACATGAGAAGGTGAGGAGAGATAGAGTATTGTGACATCATAACACAAACTTCCAAACAGGATGGATGGAGACAGAGGAATTCAATGCATAGCTGGGGTCTTGTCTACCATGGGACCTCAGAAAAAGAACCAGGAAAAATGAGACACATCTCAGAATCAAAATGGAGATTTATGGATGAAGAATAATTTATAAGGAGAGATTGTTGGTTATTTGGAAGAGTGCCAGCAGAGCTTTGAACTAGGCTGTTCTTTAAACACACACACACACACACACACACACACACACACAGCTGCTTGGGGACCTGTCACTTTCAGGTAAGACACTAGCTATTGGAAGAAGGGAACTTCATGCCTCGCACATGTCCAAACTTCACCCAGGAACTAATGCTGCCTAGAGAGACTCCGCCATCCACAGACTCTACTGCTCTTGTCACTTCAAGGAAAAACCTGAGCCGCTGGAAGAAAGAGTTTTCCAAGCTTCACCCGGATGTTAACTCAAGCCATAGAACATCAGTCACCACCAGTGTGTTCTGCTGGGCTTGCCCCATATCAGAGGACCTTTCACACAGCACTATTATAGCATTATGATACCACTTTAACTGCTGTTGCTGCATCTTATGGAATCCTGATGTTTGTGGTTTGGCTAGAGGCACCAGAGGAGCTCTTAGGCACAGAATTACAAGGGCCCTCCCACATAAACTGACAATCCCAGGATTCCATAAGATGTTGCTATAGCAGTTAATGTGGAATGAAAGCACTATAACCGTGTAGTGTGAAAGGGCTCCTGGTCATATACACAACACTTGGAAAGGGCAATCTCGTTCTCCCCAGCATTGGGAGGCACTGTCAAGGCTAAAGCCTTTGCAAAAGGATTAGGTTTGTTTGTTTTTTTTTAAAAAAAGTGAACACAAGAGAGAACTGCAAAGAGCAGATAAAAGGATGTAGTGGTATTTGATGAGGGCAGTGTTACAGCTGCACCATTTCAATTTGATACTGTAATTTACACTGTGACCTGTCTATTAACCCCAACCCCCTCTTGCTCTTCAAGATGTTCCTACTACAGCGATTCAGGTGCGGCTGAATAGCCTCTGTCATTGTCCTGGCCTGCCATGAGGTTTCTCAGCTCAATGCTACCCCTTGAATGACACTCTGTCATTATACTATATTTAGGTAATGAAAGGTGTAATTTAGCTTTGTTCTGTTGCAAGCCAATCCGGGCCTGTATGCATTGGAATAGGTAATAAAATAGGCGTGTGGATATAAAAAGGCTGAATAAGCATATTATTCAGTGTAATTTCACAAGCCAAAACTGATGAAAGAACTGGGGGCACAAAAGCCTTTGCCACTTCAATGCCTGACAACGAGAACTGTCATTAGGGGGCTGTACAAAGGGCCAGATTAAGGCTTGCCACGGTATCTATGTGGCCCACGATTAATCAATCCCCGTATGCTATGGAAGCTGTTCTATAATTGATGGCATTTGGTGATGATTGCGTCCCTATTATGGGACTCTCTCCTATCGTTCATGGAGAATATTGTGTAGTAAAAGGCTTTGTATGGCTATCATCAGCATTTCCAGAAACAGCATTGTCTCAAGCCTGGCCTCTTTTTGTACGGCTGTCATCTTGTCATCATAATTGTTCCGCCTGGACATTGTTTGAGAAGACTTCAGCCATCTGCTTTATCACACCCCACCCCATTCTCTACAGCAATGAATGTAGCTGATAAAGCAATCCCCCTGGCAGCAGAGATAATGAGGCAGAAGCACCTGATGGCCAAATTAGTCATCACACGTTCCTTTAACCTGAGTAACTTTATCACAGAGAAAAGAGCTCTAGGACTTGTGCTAAATGGAACCGTCCTATTAATGGAGAGCAAAAGTCAGATCCTCTTCTGATGCAACCTGTCACAATATTACCTAAAGAACTATCCTGAGGAAAGGAGGAAAACAGCATTAGAATATAAATGGTACAAAGTATATCACAATCTGAAGTGTATGAGAGAGATAAAGTGGGAGAGAGTCGCCTTCCAAATGAATGTCTATAGGTGGCTTGACTGAAATCCATTGAACACACCTCAAAAACAATCCAATCAAGGTTTATAGCACGATTCCACTTTGAGCCTAATCCCAAGAGTTGCCATAAAACTATGCCTAAAGCAAGGTTAGGAGGGAAATTGCAGGTACTTGACGGGGAGAAAACATCCAAAGAATAATGGAGGAAAGCCAAAGAAGTTTCAATTAGGCTGCAATTATTTATCAGATAAGCTACACACATTCCTAGACACTTCAGTGTTACAAGTGGTAATTTCATCCCCCTCCCTTTCCATCTTGTCACCTTTTCATCCCCATTTTACCTGGCTTACCAAGGGTAGAAAATACTGGTTTTGTGACTGAATATGGAGGTTCTGTTGAAAATACAATAGAACATAAGGGTATATATATAAAACAGTTAAGCATGCCTAAATATCCTAAAGGCACTATGTCCCATCTGATCTTGGAAGCAAAGCATGGTCAGCTCTGGTTAGTACTTGGATGGGAGATTGCCAATGAATACTAGGTGCTGTAGGCTATATTTCAGAGGAAGAAACTGGCAAATCACCTCTGAGAATTCCTTGCTTAAGAGAACTTTATGGAATTCATGAGGTCTTCACGAGTCGACTGTGACTTGAAGACACATCCACACATAACTGTGTTTCTTTCAGGCAGTAGCACATGATTCTAGAATCATAGAATTGTAGAACTAGAAGAGACTACTGGGCCATCAAGTCCAAATCCCTGCCATGCAGGAATACACCATCAAAGCATTCCAAATAGATGGCCATCCAACCTCTGTTTAAAAGCTTCCGAAGAAGAAGACTCCACCACACTTCAAGGCAGCATATTTTGCTGTTGAACAATTCTTACCATCAGGAAGTTTTTCCTAATATTTAGATGGAATCTCTTTTCCTGAAGTTCACATCCCTATTATGAGACTCTCTCCTATTATGTAGTGTAGTAAGAGGCTCTATATGGGTGTTATCAGCATTTTTAGCATTGTCTCAAACCTGGCCTCCCTATTGTCTCTATTTTTGTGTGATAGAGATTATTTCATGTAACACTGAGTGACACAAAGTCTTAATGTGTTGAACATAGCTAACACGCATTATTTCTGCCTGTTGACTTTATTGACACTTTGTTTCTTTCCCCTGTTCTGTCCAGAAATGCAGCCCAATCTAGATTCCCATTTGGTCAATGGGATTTACATAAGTGTTGACTTCTCATTCAACAATTGTTTCTATAGATCTATTCTAGTGAGACAAACAAGATTCCAGCCTTGGTCTGCTTTCCCTTTTTCCACCTTAAGCATCTCATTTTTATTTGGCATTCTGCTTTCAAATTTATTAAGTTTAGCACAAAACTGGATGTGGATTTTGAAGAAAGACAGTGGTGGCACTCCAGAAGTTCTTAGGCAGGAATTCCTTTCAAAGAGGGCAGCAAGGGAAACGTTTTTATAGACAGTAAGTGGCCTTTGATAGCTGATGGAGACTGAGATGGAGAAGCAGAAATCATGGGTAGCAATATCATAAGAAACAAGTGCAAAATCATAGGACCCGAGCAGGATGGAGCTAGATGGTGCTTCCTACGTAAGTGAACAGGAAGGCAATGGAAGTCTTTGATAAGGAGCACTGGTATTCTGAGAACATTAAAAAAGGTAAATGACATTGGACATTTGGTTCAGAAGAAGCAACAAGTCTTCACAACCAGCTAAATTCAGGGATCAAAAGAGCTGGACTTCAAGCTACAGCTAAGTGTGTATACCTAATACATAGGGTGAGATGGTAAAGGATGTTGTCAATAGATATGGAGGACAATTGAGGAGAGGAAGGGAAATGTAGGGAAGAAAATATGCCAGATTTGTGTTTGAGATTACAATGAGTCAGTAAAGGGATTTATGGGGGTTTTCACTGGGTGATCTGTTTAGCATTACTTCTGGAAAACTTAAAGGAAACAGGATAATAATTTCAAATGTCTATGACTGTACAGTATATACTAAGGTCAACCCTTGTCAATATTCCCAAAATAACTAAGAAGGACATTCTCTTACCTAAGACAAGTGCACAAAAACACCAAGAGTTCCTGCAAAATAAAAGAGGCAGAGATCAATTAGAGTGGGGGAAAAGGAGAAAGTTAATTTGTTTTAGAGGCCAATTTTTTTTTTAATATAACCAGCTGAAAAGAAGTGAAGAACAAAAGGGAGAAGAAATTTAGAGAAAGTAAATTTGTTTTGTCTGTGTTTGGTTTCTATTAGCTATAAGCCTTGCCTAGCCTGCCTACCTAGCTCCCATAAAAAATGAGATGAAAAGATTCAGTGATCTTATCAGCTCTTAGGCTTTGATCCATGCAGGATGTCACTACCTTTAGAGGTTCCTTGCCTTTGATAAGTCTAGTTTATCATCCTTTATCATTTTTAGCCTATCAGCTTCAATAAGAATAGCAGGAAAGTACCTGGAATGCCAGGAATTTAAACAAATGGAGGTATTTGTGAGGTTTTCAGTCAATTTTGTCCTTTTGAAAAGGAATTTTGCCCCAAGTGCTGAAACTTGTTGTTTTAGAGCAGTTGAGACAACACCTAACATCAGAGAAACTCATTCAGTGGATGCAAGTTAATTTTAGTTGCTGTAGCAAACCCCTAAGTATTCAGATGATCTCAAACATAGAAAAATGGAAGTGAAATTTGTCAAAGGTTACAATCAGGATGATAATAAAATAGTCCCTCCCTGTAGCTGGAAAGGAAGTGTCTGTTTCCCACAAATGTCCATACTTCATTATACTTTTTTTGGCATGACTAATCTTTGTTTAGTTGCATTTTGTAACATCTGCATGGCACCACATTTGCCATTCCATTGCATGTGATGTGAACAGTCTGGAAAAACCAGCAGAAATATCAGGGTCCTAAATCCCATGTAGCAAAAGAAGTATCACCATTCCGGGATAAAATCTTTGGTTGAAATTAAAAGTAAAATCAATTTGGCAGGGTCTTAGGTTTCAAATAGCAATAGACAGGAGCAAGTACATTCACTTCAAAATAGTTGTAACCATTTCGGATAGCTCTAATGGTGAACTATTTTCAGAAACTCACTCCAGCTTCTCTGTGGTGCCTCCATAGAGTATCAGAGATCTCTGTACTATATGACTGAGAAAACTATCTTCGTGGAGGAGTCCAAAGATTTGCAATATACAACCTAGAATCATGCTAGGACGCAGCAGCAGAAAATGGTGGTTCCTTGCCCCCGCCCCATGTCCTAGAAAAAAGGCTGAGAGAATGCCTTTGCCAATACTGCAACAAATAAAGAAGTAAAAACAAAAACAAAATTTAGAAAGGGACAGAAAAAAGCTGTTGTTGCTACCCAGGATGAGCCATCTCTACTTGTTTGCCCTCTCAGAAATCTTGTAAACCTTATAATTCCTTTTTATTAAATGTGGCGACTTGTCCAAAGTCACCAAATCTGGTGGTAAATTTGTTGTGTTGTGCCTCTCAAGGTATCAAAGTACCCCTGTTTATGGCTCTTGGTTTCATGTTGCCCGATCCCCCTGAAATTCAAACATAATGTTTTCCTATGAGAACTTTTAGCCCAGCCTAGTCAAAGAAACTGGTGGCCTGTATTAAATAATTCACAGGAACGATAGCATTTGCATTTATAAAACAGTTCATAGACTCATAGGAGGCTACCCTATACAGAGTGAGAACAGTATTCTAAAGGGCTCCGTGAATAGCAATTAGCCAATGTGGAAACAGAGGAGCATTTCACTGTACATTTTTGTTCAGTGCAAATATTATTTTTGGGGGAGAAGTGGGGAAATCATATGCAGCAGAAAGGTGGACTAGGGCCAGAATATGAGACCCTGTTATCCCACTGATTTGCCCTGTAACTTTTCAGGAAATCACCACTTCTTCCCCACATTTCCCTTCTTGTAAAATTAAATTCAAATATGCCCTCACTTACAAGCTGCATAATGGGGGTCCCATGTACCTTTCCAAACTGATTTCAGGTTTGATTAAAACAGGTGTCGGTAAAGGGGTCAAACTGGGGCAGAGATACTATGCAGCCCTCATGTAGACTCGGCCTGGGATGCACTGGGCTATGGTAATGGCAGTGATGGGATTCTCTAGCTCAGTAAATGGTTTGGGAAATGGGTTACTGCATAGTCTGCTGGAAGCCCCGCTATCACCTGGCCTTGGCATAGGAGCATGACATGAACTAAGTTTGGAGTCTATAAAGACTCGCCACAAGTGAATCACACATTATTACTTAAGTGTGATGGGGAAATATACACCAACCTGTCCCTGAAACTTTCAGAGCTCACATAAAAAATAAAGGTTTTCAAAAATATAGCCATGGTAATTTGTTACAGCACGAAAAGCTAAAATGAGAAGGGGAGGTCTAACCTATTTTTTCAGCATCATGGATTAATATCCACTTCTTTGGACACAGGTGCTTCTGAAGAAGTGTAATAAAATCCATGAAAGCTCATGTTTTGTTTTTTTGTCTAAAAGGTGTTACTAAATTCCTTCCATCACTCTTCCCCATTTTACTGTCTACTAAAATAAAAGTGCCTGATAGAAATGCCAAGTCAAAAAACTGTAGATGTTAATACCCTTACAGATTTCCAAATAAGTTATTAATTCTTCTCTTCCCTCCTGCTCCGTGGGTAAACTTTCTTACAGTACAACCAAATCTCATGTCGATGTGAAGAATCTACCTCCTCTGCAAACGATGAGAACTGATGCTCCTGCTTAACAGTTTTCACCAAGCTGTTAACTAGAACAGCAGCAAATATTCCCTCATGAAGTTTAGACAGGTTAATTATGTTTTTCCTCTCCATTTACACAGAGATGCAAAGTAGCAGTCAAAAGAATGAGCCAGCTCTGTGCTTCTTGGCAAGAAAATCCTTTTAAGTACTTAAAGTCATCTTTAACTTTGAGTCATTAGGATTAGTTCTGCACTGTTTAATGTTAAAGGAAATAGGTAGATAATGAAACAACTCGGGAGACAAGCAGAACACCTACTGCTAATGGGACATAAAGTGCTTCATGTTCTCAAAATATTTAGAGAAAGAGTTAACATTGTTTCCATCCTTTCATCATCCTGTTCAAAGCAAAGGCGGCGTCCTTTATCTGATCAGAAATATTTAAATCGTTACCAAAAAATAATGTCTATCTAAGGACAATGGGGATCCGGGAAAGTCAGACCTACCTGTGAGTTTTGTACACCACAGTGAACTATTTCCGCCCACTGTTTTACTGAATTTGTTTTTTTGAAAAGTGAGGGAAGTTGCTGTTTTATTTCAGAACGGCAAAAATACGTGTAATTTGGGATTAGACATCTGGATTGTCTCTTCATGCAATACAGTTGCATTTTTGAATCACGGATTCTGAACAGTCAAAATAAAGAGGCAAAATAAAGGTTAACATAATTTGCCTTCCTTCTAACTGTACCCTAATAACAACCAAGTCAAGGCGATGTGGAAGAACAAAACAAAGCAATACCATTCCTTTCCATTTTCTTAAGATGTAGCCCTGCACTGGTGCCAGAAGAAAATAGCACCTTAATGTCTTAAATATTTTTTATATATAAAATTTATTACAACTTGTAGCCCTGCCTAGGATTTGGATGCACAATTGCTGTGCATGATTTCCGACTTGCATACAGTTTTTTTGTGTGCCGCGATCTATAATTCCATATTTATAGTCTACTTGAACTAGTTTGTATTATTTGTTTCATCTGCTGAGTAAATTAATAGATTAATAGTTTAATAGACAGCATGTGTCTAAGCCTGATTTTCCAAGCCTGATTTTCATGGGCTCAATAAAATACAAAGACAATTAAAAAAACAAACAATAAACAAAGCGTATGGATGGAGGATATGAAGCATATGGCAAACAGAAGCACATTTATAGTGTAATCCCAATCATGTTGACTCAGGCATTAATCCCACAGCATTCAATAGGCCTTACTCTCTAGTAAGGGTGCTTAGGACTGCACTCAGAAATAATTTTACATTGCTAGATAAGCACTTGAACAAGGTTGCCCTGCTTCTACCTATATAACCCTCTCTGACTCTAGAGTCTAGAAACCTGTTATTTTCTCGACTGCATCTCCCACAGTCTCCCAAACTAGGGGCTCAGATGGCTGAAGGATTATGGGAATTATAGTCTGAAAAGTAATTTTCTCAAGCTCTGCTCCAACTCCAAGCATGCAAGTCCATCACACTACTTGTTCTTATAATACTGTATATTTAAAAATGCCTTGTCCAGCACATACGGCTTTTTCCATAAACCTACTGTAATACTGTATTTTACAGCCTTTCAAATAAACATCGTTTAAAACTGTGCAGTCTTGGCTGTAGGTCTACCAGCAGCCTGTGCCCCAAAACAGGAAATGTCCCAAAAAAGAAAGATTTCCTAGCCTAGGGTTTAAGAGCAGTAGGTCTGGAGCTACAGTTCCTGAGCTACTTGTATTATTCCATTTGTTTGGACCACCAGTGCTCCTAATACAAATTGCCATAGTCCTCTCTGGCTCATACCAGATGAATTCAGTGCACCTGCTGCGTAGAAAAGACTACCATCACTAGGGAAAGCACTTTTCTTTGAGAATCCTAAGCAAGCATGGTAAAAAGTTAGATCAGATGAAAAAAATCTTAATTTATTTCTTCTTATTTAACACTCCAGTGGAAAAAAAATTGATTCCCTAGAAGGAAATTTGGACATCAGTCCTTGGCCTGAATTCACTTGGGGACATACACATGTGTAAGTCACACTATGCATGCAGGGCCAAAAAGTCACCCTTGAACAATAGATATATTCTGCTGATAGCAGAGGAAGCAGCATTGCACAGACAGCATATTTCTCTGTGCCTTGTCTTTGCAAGCTGCACGTTGTGCATTGTGGTTATGCATCCTGTATTTTGCATTGTGATTATACATTGCGATTGTGTGTTTTATACTTTCCATTGTGATGGAGCAACCTATACTTTGCATTCTAGTTGTGCTTCCTATACTTTGCCTTGTAATTACACATTGCAATTGTGCATCCTACACTTTGCATTATGGCTGTGCATTGTATATTGCGCAGTACACAATGGCACCTAATCATTGGCATAGATTGTACAGTGTTGCTATTCTGCATGGGAGCTGTATAGTGTTGCTGCAGTGTATGTCCACATGTGGGTATTTACTTTATGCTGGAGGAACGTTGGATTGAAGCCCCACAGTCTCATTGTTCGAAATAACCATAAATATCTGACACAAACTTAGAAATGAAGGCCATCAGCAAAATAAGTCTTTTCTAGCTTCCCAATGAAAGTGGATATCTGCAAGATGCCAGAAAGCACACTCAGAACAATCTACTGCTAAAACAGATATTATAACAGGGATGGAAAGAAAATTTTCTTGGGCTCTTTCTGTTCTACCCTTTCAACCTGCCATAGGAATGAGGACAGGATAGCAATGACACTTATGCACAATGTCGTCACAGTCCCGTCCTTGTTCTGTCCTTAGGCACTGCAAATCATTCACAGGTTTTCCCCATCAATGACCAGCGATTGCACCGCCATCCTGCCACATGTCCGCACTTACCTGGAAGCGCAATGGCTGCACTTCCTGCCCCAGAACAACCTGGGACAGTACCTGGCTGCACTGCAGCAGGAAGAGGCATGGCCATTGCACGTCTTGGAACATGGAGGCAGCCAGTGCAGAGGGGAGCGCTCCTGTCACGCTCCCGTCCTGGCAGAACTGATGCCAGAACCCTCACTGGGGTCCTTTCTGCACCTTACCTTCTTCTGGCGCTGGGGTGCGGGGATTGTGCAAGCAGCCTCTGGCAAGAGGCTCTTGCATCTGGGGTCCTTCAGCTCCGCACAAGGTACCTGCTCGCGTGAGAGCCCCACCTCTTCCTTCCGCAGTGGAGCCTGGGACCTTCCCAGGCTGCACTGGGGCAGGAAGCACAACTGGTGTGGCTCCAGAGGCTCCGCACGCAAGGTAAGTACACGGGGGACCGGGAGCAATGTGCAATCGCGCACCATTTTCAGCTTCTACCCAAAAATGAAAAGGTGCGCTATCAGCGCCTGCTGGCCCCTGGAGCATCGTGTGATTGTAAGTGCGTTGTGCAGATCACTCCTCGCAATCACACGATGCTCCAGGAGCCCTTTCGCATGGAAAATGCCATGGTCTGGATGTCTCCACGATCAGGTAATGTGCAGAAAGGGCCCTGCTACAAGACTTGATATGAGAGACTGTGCACCTTGCCTCAAGTGTATGCACTTTGGCAAGGCTCACAGACTGTTTGTTGAGAGACAAAGTGCTCCTGATACAACGTGCACATTCAAAAATGTGAACAGCTAACATGCAGATAATTGCGGTAGCTTTACACTTCTGGAAGACACTGGCACTTGGAGAACAGCTTCATACATTACCCAGAAATTACAAGAAAGACCTGCAAACAAGCATGTCTTGCTTCAAATGGAAGCCAACATACAGACTGCTTCCCTAGCTGCATAAAGGCATTGGCTGCAACATGGGCAACTTACAATTTTGAGGGAGTTAATCACAGTTAGACCCTCAAAGGTAAGACATGAATTATCCCCATTAGGGAAGAAAATGGATCATATACGAATTTATTGAAAGTGGCAGGACTAATGACTCACTTGCCCTGCTCTCTCAAGGCTTTTCTTCTCACTGCCTCCAGCCCCACTCCTGGAGAGCACTGGTTCACGTTCCATTGAGCACGGCCTGTCTTCCCGACCCACCAGAGAATTTCCACATGAACTGTTCCTTTGATGTGAGTTACAGGTGAAAGAGGAAACAGCCAACACACACACCCAGAGCACACACACACAGAGAAGATGACTCCAACACTGTCTGAATCACCCTGCAAGGCAAGAGACATTAAAAAGTATAAACACTCGGAGGCAGTTTAAAATCTCAAATGTTGCTTTGCATGCTTGAGATGACATCTGCATCCACTCCATTGCCTTCCTTTGGGAAATGCTACAGCAATTTAAAGATGAACTTGTTTGTCATAATGAAGGTTACTGGCCACATAAAATGTCTATTTGTTTTTGGGTTGTTGTTTTTTTTCAAAATTTAATCTCTAAAATTTTTATTGACTCGATTGCCATTTCAGTTCTTTGGAACTCAATCCCCAGGGAAAGACGTGCGTTATTTTAAGTCTATGTCTGAAACTTAAAAATAAAAATATGTTAGCTGCTGCTGTGTTGCATATGTATGTGTGCTGACTTTTTTTAAAATCTGCATTCTGGGGGCAGCGTGCCCTGAAAGTTTAAAATCTTTCAAACAAATAAATACAAATGTTACATTTGCAATTCTAAAGGAAGAGCAAGAGTAAGAGAAGGAAAACCTTGGAAATGACATGGCATGTTCATCTATCTAGGAAGAAAAGAAAAACAAATATAGTTTTCTCCTTATTGAATCGTCAGCCATGAAATAATGAGACCAGACACAGGAAATTGGGTTAAATGAGGGCCACTTTATTTGACCTAACCTATTTAAACTGTGTTGGCATGGAAATGGAGCAAAAGCAAGGAGCAACCTGATATGGAGCCAGCTGAGGCCAGGTGTCACACCATGACTACCTTCCCGGCCTTCCCTTGGGCAAAACACCTCAGCCCCAAAGGCAACCCCACTTATATTGGTTGCTCCCCAGCCAGCATTACTGGATGGCAACACTTATAGTATTCTTCTTTTTCCTAGGAAAAATATAACAGGACTTCATCAAATAAAGCAAGACTTTGGCCTTTGACTGGTTGAGATAGAAGGATGTAGTATATATGGTAATATGTTTTTAATGTGTTGTAACTGTTTTAAATTAATGTTTTAACTGGATTGTTTAATTTTTTTTTAAACTTTTGTGCTACATCTTGTTTTAGCTATTTTGTTTTAAATTGCTCTGTAAGCCACTTTGGGCCACATACTGGGAGAAAAGTAGGATATAAATCAAATATAAATAATGACTGGAATCCTGTTGAGGAGTTGTGAATGTGTAAGCACCATATTTATGGTGCTACATAGAGAGTCCTGTCCCAGTTCCCCCAACCCCCACTTACCTAGCAGCAGCCACTACAAACAACAGGGATCTGTCCACTTGTCGATCAAGAAGCAGCTGACTGACAGTGCCACCCCCTCTTGTAAATGATCTCCAGTGTGACAGGTAGAAACAGGATCCTTGACAAAATTTCCAGGATCATGAGAGATCCAGCATGATGCAGTGGTTTGAGAGCTGGATTAACACCCTGGGGACCAAAGTTTGATTCCCTGCTTGGCAAGTTACATTCAAAATGCAACAGGGCTGTTGCATGGGACACTGGCCCAGTCAGAGGCTTGACCTAGTTAATTTTATTATGCCCTATTCCACTCTAGATAAATCTGCATCCAACTCAATCCATATTCTAGATCTGGATCACTACTCATGAATCCAAATTGTTGCTTCTCCCATTCACTTCTGTTGGGAACCCAAAATGGTTCCCAGGTTCTCCTTCTGTATTGACCTTGAAAGCAAACAAACTAAATGGTGGTATGTCTGTGTTCTCCTCTGCCAAACAGCAATGCTGTGTCTATGACCATTTCTGCCCTACACTGTTATAGTTGTTGTTGTTGTTGTTGTTGTTATTTATTATTATTATTATTCCATAGGATGTTGAAAGTGGAATAATAGCACTATAAAAGTATACTGCGGAAATGACCTCTTTCTTGACATCCATTTGTTGAGGAATGTGAGAGACAGCAGTATAATTCAGAAGCAGAGGACTCAGTATTTGTAAGCAGAGGCTAAGAAACAGTCGCTCCCAATTCTGCATAGCATCTAGCAGAGAAATAAATAGGCTTAATCTTTTTTTTTAAAATAAAAACATATGAAGTAGATCCACTTGGTTTCATAACTAAGGGCTTCATAACAGAGGTGCTGTAAAATGTGATTTTCAAATATGAAAGGGAGAGAGAAAAAAACGAAGACTATAAAATAGTGGGAGGGACCAACAAACAGGAAATAACCTGAATATATGTTATGCCCAAACAGAGAGATACGCAAACTAACTTCTGAGCATAGGTGTATAAAAGTTACATTAAAACAGAGGGCCTGTTACTAAATTTGTGAATGAACAGAGAGCAGGAAATACATCGCGATTGTAAAGACCAGACAATGCCTAAATGGCAGCCTTTCCTAGTCAAAAACAGGTGGTGATTTCGTTAAAATAGTGTAAATAAACTTAAATGTAAGAAGACTGAGGGGAAAAAATTATTCCGGTGCTTGCACACATTCAGTTCCAGAACAGTTGAATAAACACAAGCCAAGGGGAAGAAACCTTCTCCCATTTCAAGCTACCTCTCACAAATGTACACATATAACCTCCTCCAGAAGAGCAGGATGAATTCTTAAATCTAAGAACAATAAAGAAACACTTTGTCCTTATTATTTCCCTGATAATACATAAACGTGCATGGATGCTCAGCCTTCAAGTGTTCACAGTCTGTACTTAGTCTCCCAGCAGACCATAAGCTAAGTAATGGGGGAAAGCAAAGAACAGGAATATATCACTCCACTGATGTTAAACAAAACTCACCCTGCAAATGCCCCAATGGAAAGTTTCACAAAATACTAAGACAACTTTTGACATGGACTGGAAGTTAAGAATGCCATTCATCTTCATGCCAACTCCCATCATGCCAAGAACAGGCCACTGTGGCACTCAAACTGGAAAAAAGCTGTGGTTCTGTGCTTCCCACACCTGGCAAAACACTTGCTTTTCTGTAGTGGTCTGAAGAGCACCAGATTGCTTTGGGGCCATATGAGCTGCTATGATACCCTTTCAGCCTAACATGATCTGCTCTGAACCCATTCCAGATTAGACAGAATAAGGTTGGTCTTATCCAGAATGTGGGATTCTTCTGAACCATGTTTACCGCCTGAGAATGTCCTGTGTGTGTATATGTATGTGTGTGTGTCTGCATTTGTAGATTGTCCGCCCCCCCCCCCCCGCCCAGCTACAACCTGCCATCTTGTATACTATTCAGAAGAAACTCCCATTATGTGTCGCTGCTGCAGGGAAAGGAGGCAAGGAAAGGAGCATGGCTCTTTGAATCTGAGCCATATTTCCCCAAATCAATGGTAAGTCTTTGCTATTAACAGAAAAAAAATAAATAAGAATTCTATATGCATTTTATTTTGACAAGATCATGTGGCTCAAATGCTTTTTCAATGGATAGCAAGTGTGTGAGTGTATTGAAATGGCATGTTCAATTTTAATTTTTGTAATATGGTTATGAAGTGTCTCACTCAGATCAAGTATGCTGGTTGTCGTTACATACAATGTACCCATTCAGAACTCCAGATATGTTTTTTTATTATTATTATAAAATATAAATTCTATAGGAGGCTGCTGTTTTGTAGCTCTGGAATTTACTTCAGAGACTCTTTCACATCTGGATATATACTGCATAGGTTATAATTTTTCTCCTTTAAGATGATGGATCCAGTAATTTATCTGAAAAGACTTTTGCCTGTATATTTTATATATTTGGCCTCAAACAGCCTTTCCCAAATTGGTGACCCCCTTCGGCCCCCATTACATTAAGAGTATGACTCCTGTTTTCCCCAGCATACATAGTCAATGGCCATGATGACTCCAAACAATGGGAGTTGTAATCCAACAAATCTGGAGTGCACCAGGAGGGACTTTATAAAAGAAAATACTATCCTGTTCATATAGCATATCTTTAAAAAGTAGTGTTAATATTAACTTTAAGTACTCAAGAGAAGACTAATTATATCTAGTCTTATTGAAACACAGCTCAGTGCTGCACCTAATGGATAAGCAAAATTGATACTCAAAATTTTCTTCTAACTAAACAATTGAAAGATAAGTTTACTTATTCATAACAGCTGTTGTTCTATGTTGACAGGCTCCACTGTTTTTTCAGCCGGTTCATTGAAACTTGCACATCTTTTGACAACAATAATGTCAAGGTGGACAGTATGTTCACTATGTTGTTGTTTCATGCTTTCAAATCAATTCCAGTTATGGTGACCCTATCACTGGGTTTTCTTGGCAGGATTTATTCAGAGGAAGTCTACCTTTGCCTTCCTCTTAGGCTATGAAAGTGTGACTTCCCAAAGGTCACCCAGTGGGGATTTGAACCCTGGTCTGCCAGAGTCCTGATTCAACAGTCAAACCACCTGTGATAGATGCTGCTGCTGTGATTGAGGACCAACTGACTGTGCATGGGGCCGAGCCAGGGAGTGAGCAAGTCAACCTGCAAACATCTCCTGCACAGGAAGGTCAAACAGAGACAGAGTTGCCCCAGCCAGCTCATGATGGAGACAGAACCAGCAGTGATGCAGAGGAGTTGCAGCCAGCTGTACCCATCAGCTCTCAATCACGCAGAAGGCTGAAACGGACTGCTCAGAGGGAGGCTGCATGGACTAGGCTGAGGAAGCAATAACAAGCAGCACTTGCTCACAGTGGCTATTTAAGTCTGCTGGTGTGGTTGGTCCCTGCTTGCACCAAATTATTAGGAAACCCTCACGACTTCCGTGTCCCCTGCTCCCTGCAACCCTCCGGACAGATCTCTGCCTCCTGAACCTTTGGACTGGACCTTGACCTGGCTCGGCTTGTGTTTTCCTGGTGTTTGGTATATTCGGACTCTCCCTGAAAGAATTCCTGACCTCCCTCCTCCCTAGCTGGCTACAGCATAGCAGGGAGAGATTCCTGACGCCACCACACCATGCTGGCTCTCCACAAATCTATGTAGGCTGCATGTGTCAGTTTTATTTCTTACATTTATGTGCCACCGTTGCTCTAAGGAGCTCAAAGTGGCTCCAAGAATTTTACAGAGATTTCAGCAGGGTTTTTTTGGACCATATTAACAACGTATGTATTCTTCTTCCAATGGCTCAACAACATTGGATGCCAGTGTTGCCCCTCTGCTTCTATCAGCAATGAAAATTGATGAGATGCTTCTACTCAGCCAGCATTCACACAGCAACAGAGCAACAGCACATTTACAGCTGAGTATTGTTGCCTCTATATGGCTGTGCAGATGGGAGGGGAGGGGAGCAGCCAGTCTTCCCACTTGGTTGCCAACCTAGACTGCATGGATAGGTGGGCAAGAGAGAGGTGTGGGAGAGTAGCTGAACAAGTCTTCATTGTCTTCATTGGTTAGCCAGCGAGGGATGAGCCTCCTTGTTTGGCTGCCCACCCCATACCTCCAACCAGCTAGGTGGAAGTATGGCTATGAGAGGGTGGCGGAGCCAAGCAAGATGGTTCCCACATCAGTACCAAAAGTATACCCTTCCCATGAGGGATGTAAGGAGCTTGGTGGAGGGCAGGAAAGAGGTCAGTTGGGGGGCAGATTTTTCCCTTCTGTGAAACTCCCCTCTCTTCATGAAGTGAGAAGAACACTGTTTACATTACTCATTCTCCCCTGCAAGAAGGTATACTTTAAACAACCATATCCCTAGGACAAAGAAGGGTCTCAGTGTAGCAGGGAAGGACAACTGCTTTAGGGATGGCAGAGAAAATTCTCTCTCTCTCTTTCTCTCTCTCGCACACCCATGCATGCACAGATACACCTAGTAGCCCAGAACATATGCCATGTCAAAATCCAGAAGTGACAGCAACTTGTTTGAGTTTCTATGCTGACAATTTTTGGCATTTAGGGTTGGGGGGGAATAAAACTGCTGCATTTTGCAGTGGTTCCAACACCCTATCACTAGTTCGGTGACTGAAAAACTCCCCCAAATAAAACATTGGATCTGGGCCTTCAAAGGAGTGTTCTGGAAGGGGTAGCATGGACTGCCTGGAGGGGCCTGGGATCACATTCATCCTGTGGCCCACACTTTGCCCAGCTGTGCAGTACTGTACAGAATTCTATCTGAAGTTATCTTTCCCACGCCTTCATCTCAGCACCACACACTGCTCAGCAGTAGTCACACCAATGGAACATTATAGCTACATGCATACTGAAATCCCACATAAGCATGGCTTGTACTCTGTCCTTCTCATAAATACTTCTTGAAGAAAACCATTTAGCCTTGATGGTGGAGTTAATTTCCACCGATGGTAGACATTGTCATTTAATGTCCAGGAATATGATTAGATTCAACAGAGCAACTCAACTGGACACAGAAGGTAACCTGGAATTTCAGCTGAATTGTGCTAATGACAGTAGTTATAGCAAGTGGTTAGAAGTTTGAAAGGAACTAATTAAAACCTATGCCATTTCAAATGCCCCTTTAAAAATCTATTTTTTCCCTAAACACTATAAGTGTAGAAAAGTGACTTATGGAAGTACTCCTGTCCTGGGTGTGTGTGTGTGGGGGGGGGAGAGATTGCTCGCAAAAGCTCCCAGAGAGAGTTGGCCAACACAAATGTCACCATGGCCATTTCCACACTAGACCATTATAATGCTATTATTCCACTTTCAACATCCTATGGAATCCTGGGGTTTGCGGTTTAGAGAGGTTTCAAGCCTTTGAGGCCCCCTTCCTAAACTGCAAACTTCAGGATTCCATAGGATATTGAAAGTGGAATAATAGCACTGTAACAGTCTAGTGCAGAAATGGCCCATAATCTTAGAAGTTTGTATAGCAATACAACATGCAAAGGATCAGCACCATAATACTTTTGGGGGGGTCAGCAATATAGCATGGTCTGCCCAAATATGGTGGTAGAATATACTGAAGAACATCAGTGAAGAACCGGAGCCATATTCTTTATTTTCACTAAGAAAACAAACTCTGAGCAAAGGGAATCTGCAGCCTACCCTCAAATGTAACAATGATAATGCCACCTAGTGGCTATAGCAAAGACAGGGTTTGTATCACGTTGCGCACAAGCAAACTGCACTTTAATTACAGCAACAATTTTAAAAGTTACTACTTTATTTTACTGTTATGCCCAATAGATTGGATTCCATGTCAGTCAAAACAGCTTTGGGCCTTTCCCCATAGAAACACTTCCCCAAAGGTATCTGCTTAGTTCCCTTGGTTGACTGTAACACCACCAGGAATCGAGGCTCCTGTTAAAGCAGTTGCAGCAGTGCTAGCACAATGTTAGTGATTGCTTCAAGACACCAGCAGAACACAACAGTTCAATGAGAATCCAGAGGGCTGGTTGCAGCTTTTGACATCTTAAAACCACACCCTAACTCCCACTGACTTGGGGTGGGACATGCTGAAAGAAGTAAGCTAGGGACTGCAATAAAAGCCAGGATTTATACTGAAGACAGAGAGGACACAAATATTGCTGAAGGTGTATGAAAGTAAAGCGTAAGCATACACCACAAAGCTATAACCCTACATTTTCAGTAAACAGCTATACAGCCTCCAAGTCATAATCAAAATCCCTGCTCTAGCTGCAGAGGGAGACTACCAAGGAACATCATCGTCTTCCAAGGAACAAGCTGCTACTATTGCTGCTGTTACAAGTCCCTTCTTCCAGCACATAGACCTGTGAATGGGGTGGGTGGGTGGGTAGAGATGGCTTAAGGCTTCCCTAAGACTAGGAAAGAGAGGACTTAACCCTTCTGAAATGATCAGGCAAAACTGGACCACTGAGACACTTATATAGTTGCATTTCCTCTGCAGCTATCAATCAGAAGTGTATTAAATGATGAAATGCTATGAGATATTCCGTACTACACTTTTATAGTTTGATTATTTCACTTTCAACATCTTATGGAATCCTGGGCTTCGCAGTTTAGGGAAGGGCCGACCAGTCCCTCCCTAAACTGCAAACCCCAGGATTCCAAAGGATGTTGAAAGTGGAATAATCGTGCTATAAGAGTGTAGTGCGGAAATGGCCATTAAGGCAGTGGTTGTCACTGAGCCCTCCCAGGAATAATAAAAGCTGCTGGCAGTCTATTCTTCACACATTTTCTTGGATGTAAGCTACAATGAACACATTGTAGCGCTTCTCAGTATATACTGTGCTCGTTAATAAGAATCTTCGTATTTAAGGATGTTTGAATGAAAACGGATGTGGAAAATATTTTGCCTTCCTCCTGCAAGTACCTGCAGAGGTAGGTAAAATTAGTTTCAATCTGCCTATCAATGTTGAGTCCCTCCCACAAAAACAAAACAAAACAAAGCACAGCAGAACAAACCTCAATTCTGCCCCAGCTTCCAACTGCAACTAAACCAAGGCCTCTTTTCCTGCAATTCTGAGCAGACATGAGCACTAGCAGTCAACTAGAGGAAAACAGCTATTGGTTTAGAGCTGACACATCACACAGGAGCGTCCCAAAGGACTGCCTGTTTCTTCCACAGCAGCTTGGGAAAGCTTTGTACTTTCTGACTGCTTCAATGAAGCATAGCTGTGAAAGGAGAGCAAACCACAGTACAAGAAGATACTCTTGTCTTTCTCCCTCAGTTGTTCACCTGCGGCATCCATTATAACAGGCCATTTCCATCCAGCTGGTTAATTATAAGCATTGAACTAAGCACCCCACCCATCCCTGTCTTCTTTTTCCATGTGTGTCATGTCTTCAGTGGAGGTTGTCAGCACGAGGGAAGGGACTGTCAGACTGCCGGACTGCGCACTTGTCCTTGTGCTAATGAAGCAGTAGGACGTGCTCTTACCCCCGTCCTTCTGTACTGCCCTCTGTACCAAGAGATGCATCTTGCTCTAATTACACCTATTATCCCAAACATCCCAGGCAGAACAGAAGCATTCTATCTATCTTATCTCCTCGCTGACCACAACTCACAAGTTACAAATAAGGTTGCTTGATTTTGCGAATCTACCATTGTGAATTGTAGACAGATGACAAACCAGCAGTGAAAAACGACAATAAAGAACCAACTAGCCATGTGAGTTCCACAGGAATGGGGTTGACATATGGGCTTAGGTAATGTGCTCTGATTCACGGATGGGATTACTCATAGTTAGTTTAGCACTATTGTTACCAAAAGGGAATTTTAAGTATTTATTGTATTGTATTTCATGTCACTCTGTTTTATTTCTCCATATATTTTATCTATTTTATGGTAAAATTGGTTATCTTTGTTCATGCCAGTCTGTGACCATAATAAATTATTGATTGATTGATTGATTGATTATTGATTAATTGACTGCATATTTTATAAGCCATTCTGGGATCCTTTGGGTCTTTAAATAGCACAAGTAAATAAGTAAAATCATACAGAAAAGAACTTGAAAAATTCTTCATTCTTTGTCCCTCTCAATAAGACTAGCAACAATACTGAAGCTGAAAGGCTGTATATCTTTGGGTGGTTTGCTTGTCTGTGGTGAACAAGGCTTAGCCTAGTTGTGGGGAAGGCTGAAGCCGAAAGTGAATGAGACTACCCCTTTCCCAGTGGCAGAGCTTGGAGTGTGTGGAGGGGGGGCAGTGCTATGGTGCGTGGGGGCGTGGCTGCAGTGGATGGGGGTGTGGCCAGGGCATGCAGGAGTGTGGCTATGAGCTGGGATGCCCCAAAACCATTGCAGCCCAGGGCAAAGCAACTCCTCGCCCCCACGTTCCTGTGCGACTGCCCTTCCCTCTTTCTTTGTTGTCAGCCCTTTGAGTCTTTGCTTCTTTTTCTCTCCTTCTTTCACCCCTTTATCATCGATGCCTTCTCTCACACACACATAAACCCCAGATCCACCTCACACTGCATTCATCTATCACACCACGTACAAAAGCAGGCCCCTTTATATCCACCGCACATCCACTCATTGACCATGCATAATCCTGCCATACACCGTTCATTGATATTTACACACACATACAAAAACAGGGCTCTATTTCATCCACCCTTTATCTATCCATCTCCTTCCCACCCATAAACACACATACACAACCCTGATCCTAAAGGCAAACCAAATCTTAAATCTAGGAACATAGGACCGAAGTCATCTATCTAGTCCAATACCATCATTTCTGACTGAGAACAATGGCTCTCCAGGGTTAGGTAAGGCTAGGATTCTTTCCTAGTCTTACCTGAAGAACCCTGGTGTTCCCTGATCACCATTCAGGCACTATAAACACCAAACCTGCTTAGATTCCAAAATCAGATGGGATCAAACCTTCCAGTTCTGATTGCATGAAAAAATGTTACAAGCTGAGATGCAGAGACCAACAGGCAAGTGGTTCAATCTCATCTGTATGTCTAACCCTTAAAAGCCAGAAGGAAGTCCTCAGACTCATCCAGTACACTCAGTAATGGCCCCTATCATTTCCACATATTGTTTTCATGAAGCTGCTGCTATAACAGAAGAGTGAAGACACAGCAGACAACAAATAGGGCACATGTCTATACTTATACTGATCTGTCTACACAAACACTCCCCAAGCAGTTTGATGTTCTAAATAAAACAGATAAAGGCATTTTAACTGGACTCTTAATTTCAGGAAAGAAGAATTTCTGAACTTTTTCAATAATTATTAGGGTGAGAGCAGTTAAACAATGAGAAAAATACAATAGGTAGTCTCTTCCTAAATGCTTAGAGAGTAAAAGCAGAAATCTCACTTATCTCAGGATTAAAAGTACAGTTTAATAATGCATGCATCATGGCCCTAATTTTCCAAAGCCACAAGTATCACAGGGCTCGAACAGAAAAACACATTGATTCTCTTCTCTAACATGGCAATGGGTGTCATATTTATACTGGCCACACCTTGCTTAAGCACATGTATTGGGATCTTGGGACCAGAATAACAAATCAAAACTGTATCAGGTACAAGTAATACTTCCATAGAAATACACATCTTTGAAATAACCATGTTGTTCTCGTCACCAAATAATTGGAGTTATGTAGTTCAAATCATATGGAGGTAGGAATCAGAACCTAAAATTTCTTTAAGCAGTCTCCAACAATGTAATCCTACGCACACTTATTGGGAAATCCTAAGCACACTTTATTCCAACTCAAGTGCCCCTCCCCCGCAATAATTTATATACGCAGGATTCCAGCCCCAAAGTTACAGAGGGTCTGTAGATATTTGCCCACTTGAGTCCTTTTCAGAGATATTCATCAAGAGTCAAATGATGCAAAGCTTCAGTAATCCATAAAATATACAACAGTAATAGCAGTCTTGAAACTTCTTGGTCCTTGTTAAACTAAACCATTTCTCAGAACCAAATCACATGCTCCTTGTCACAAATAATTCATTTATAGAATAGAAAGCGCTCACTGAACAAAGAAGTAAATAAAAATATATGGAAATGTGCCCACACCTTCCTATAGAGTACATCTGCTATTTAAACAATGTTAGATGCTGGTTTTTTGATGTAACTAAATCTTTCTAAAAACTCTCAGATCCACAATGAAAAGCTTCCCTAAGGGAAACGTGTTTCTGTAACATTATTAAGCCAATTATAGAACTATATTGAGGGAAAACTCATCCAAATGTTTAAAAAGATTTGTATTATCACATTACCCAGCAGAGCATGGTGTATGTCGCATCATATCATATGATATCTATGAATATCTGAGAAATCTATCAGAGGGAAAATCTAGACAAGTGCTTTCTAGCATTGCTATCTTTATTGCCCTGACAAGGTATTTCTATTTCATTGTACTTTATTCCCTCTTCTGCATTTCCACTCCAGATCAGTGTGGGTCCATGATCTCAAATATTCCCCTTCATTCCACTACTCATGATTCACACCAGTGGCCTGGGAGGGAAGGATCCTCTGGTTCATTCTTGTTCTCCCCACCACCATTGTACCACTTCTCCCTGCCTTTCTTCTTCTATCCATCAATTTTTTCCTTCCTCTGCTCCCTCTCGCCAACCTCTCTTCCCAGATTAATTTCTCTTGCTCCCCATTTCCTGCCTAGCTTTCCTTCCGCCTGCCTTTTGTCTTCCTCTGTTCTGCCCTTTTCCCAAACTCTCTTTTCCCTCCTTTTTATACTGCCATCTCCTTTTGTATGCTGGGAAAACACACAGAAAAAAGAAACTGCATTATTGTAATTTTAAATGTGGGATTTATTGCAAAAGGGAAAAAAAAAAGACTGCTCACGTCAGAAATGCAGAGTGGATAGATCAAAACGTCATGTAGATTCTAAATAAAAAAGTGGGACGACAGTGAAAGTAACCCTCCAAGATGTGCCTGAGTTCTCACAGAAACAAGCAGACAGAATCTTAAAATAACAACCTACCAGTGATGTAGACTTGAGTCAATAAACTCAGACTCAGGCCCTTTTCACATGGCGTTTTTTAAGCGAAAGGGCCTTTTGAGCGTCGTGTAAATGTGAGCAGCAGTCCACACGACGCACTCACATTTACGCGACGCTCAAGAGCCTGACGCGGACCGCGCACGCATTTTTTATTTTCAGCTTAAAGCCGAAAATGCTGCGCGGTCGCGCGTCGCTCCAAGGAACCGCGTGCACTTACCTGCCCTGCGGAGCCTCTGGAGCCGGGCCGGTCACGCTTCCAGCCACAGCGCAGCCTACAGCTCCCAGGCTGCACTGCGGAAGGAAGGGGCGGGGCGGGGGCAGGGCGTTCGCGCGACTGGCAAGCCAGCTGCGGCGATGAAGGAGCAGGGATGTGAGCGTCTCGCGCAAGAGGTTGCTCGCTCAAGCGCCGCCCCCCACCCCCGCGAACAGGTAAGGTGCGGAAAGGGCCTCAGGTTGGACTTAAGTCACTTCAGTGACTCGACTCGGACTCGACTCGGCCATAAATGATGCATTTTGACTCGACTCGACTCAAGACTTGTATATTTTTAATGACTGACTTGATGCTCTCGGTGCAGTAACATAACACCTTCATCCAGAAACCTTACAACTTTGAACAATGCCTCCATCTCTTTTTGCCTACTGGTCACATGACAATCTCTCTCAAGCCCAAAGTGTGGGTGATTTCTCAGAGGGGAACAGCAAACCGGTTAGGCAATGGGCTTGAGGCAGGCTTGAGGTCTGCTCAGCAGCCTGTTCCTACTGCATATCAGAGGAGCCTTCTAAAATGTTTCCTAAGAGCAAAAGACAAGATTCACCCCCAGAGTGCAGGGTGCATTTCTCAGAGCATTTCTCAGAGGGGAACAGCAAATGTGTTAGGTAACAGGCTTGAGGAAGAAGGATCCTTCCTTCTAAATCTTTTGAATCTTCAGTAATGGGGAGTAAGATAGGATCCTATTCCCCACTTCCAAAGCTGCAGATGGCAAATGGCAAATGTGGAGAGCCGACTCTGTTTAAATTGTTAAAACTGAATTTATTTCACTCTATCCAATAATTCTGGAATTTTGGTTGGGGTATAAAGTTGACCTCCAGACTTGAGACTTGACTTGAAAGTATCTTCAAGGACTGAGACTTGAAGACTTGACTTGAGACTTGGAGTAAAAGACTTAAATACATCACTGCAATTTATCTTTTAAAATTGAATGTTAGGGTAGTATATGCCACTCTTTCAGCAAGGGCAGAGAAACACCCCTACAAACACTTTCGGTGTAGTTTCACAGAATCTGAATGACTGACAAGTGTCAGTTTTATAAACCGAGAAAAGTCTTTTTGACAGTGTTCAATTTAATTCAATTAAACTGGTGACATCTCATGTGTCCAACAGCATGAAAAAAAAATACTGAAACATTCCATCTTTGTACAGTGCTTTGGTAATCCATGAATCTTTGCACCTATAATGGATCTTCCTTACCCTATTGCATGACCTCGCTTTTACGCTGTGCTCAGGCTCCCACGCCATTGGCGTAAGCCGAGAAGGGGGCCCGAGGCCATCAACCATTTGGGAGGCTGTTTCATTTTAGTTATATGATACAGTTTGGATCATTTTTTCTCCCTTTCCCAGTATATAAGAATGCTTTCACTTTTATTGAGACAATAATCATTGACAAAAGAACCGCGGAAGAGTTTGCTGCACTTATGCCCTTGCTTTAAACAATTTGCTTGCTTTTTAAAGAATTTCCACAAATTGGGGAACAGCTCAAGGAATAGTTCATCTGAACTAGCTAAACATCTCTGACAAAAGGAATGAAGGAAAGAAGAGAAAATAGAAGTCAAATTATACCCAATCGCCTTGCTGAAAACAGGATTTTTATGAGAAGTTGAATGTATTGGGCAGGGGGTGCAAGTAAATGCAGAAAACAGGATGAACACAGTCTCCACTTCCTATTGTCTTTCCTAGTTGTTTCTAGAGAAATAGAGTCCCATTGCCTAAATTCCTAAAGACTAAATATTTCAAGACTGAAATTTCATCACATTTAATGTATCATGGTATTTCAGCATCTGCTAACTTAACCCTGAGCTCCTATGACATTTCCATTAATTTTTGCATTTATGTGCATTTTATTCAGATATCCTCTGCATTCAAGAGTCAGTAAAAAAAAACCTGTTCTTTCTGGAAAAATATCTGAATTATGTCAGCTGATGGAATACTTTTAAGCAAGCGTTTAAGAAATGTGTCTGAACATTCTGAAATATTGTACTTTCAAATATTTTCAAACTTTTAAGCTGTCATTTAAGAAATATTATTTCAGCAGACTTTTTTTTATTCCAGACATTTTAGACTTCTTTTTTACAGCTTTGTTCTGCTCTGTATTGCTTTCATCATCTGTCCTTTGTCAAAGTTTCATCTGCCTTCATCATGACATCATATTACGTGGTTTCTTGTGAGATACCTTGTGTCTGCTATATATGGGGGGGAAAGCGTTAAAAGTTTGAGTACAAATACAATGACAGATAGTGTAAAAAATTCACTATGGAAGTAAGCAAGTTTTTTTTTCCCCTTTAAGGGAAAAAGGGGTTTAGAATACTTTAACGGTATAGAATAAAACTGGAGTACCTGGAAAAAATAATGTTCCAAGTTCTAAAGCCAATAGCTCAGAGTTGTGAGAGACAGATAAAACTGGTGTGGTTTTAACCTTAGATTGCCCAGTTTCCTGACTATGATTAGTTTGTGTTTCAGGGAGGGACCAAGTACCAGACAGAGTGAGGCTGGCCTCTTGGCTGTCCCCTCAGAGTCCTTACTAATTCCCTACTGTTGGGAGACAGAGCTGTGTGTGCCAAAAAGCCTGTCTTGTACCTTCTGAACCACCCATACATAGTGGAGGGCATAAGCTGGCCACTAACAATGAAGACTAAGGCCAATCAGCAGTCTCTGTACGTATAATGGGGAAAGGCAAAGCAGTCTTGCTCTGTTTGCTGGTTTCTTCATCAAAAGGCACACAAAACACCTCCCATTTCATATTGGCAAATGTTGTCTGATCCCCGCACACACACAAAATTTTCCTTCCCACCCCTTTATCAGAGACTTCACCAAAACAATACATATATGTCAATTCATCAATATTATCTGTGATCTCTTTAAATAGATGGCAATTGTTGTGCCTAACTTTTGCAACCATGGGCATTTCCGCACTACACTGTTATAGTGCTATTATCCCACTTTCAATATCCTACGGAATCCTGGGGTTTGCACTTCAGGGAGCGGCTTTTAGAATTCTCAGCCAGAGAGCTCTTTGGCCTCAGTAAACTACAAACCCCAGAATTCCACAGGATGTTGAAAGTGGAATAATAGCACTATAACAGTGTGGTAAGGAAAGGCTCCATGACTGCTTTGCAAATGCCATGGAGGACTTTCCCCCCTTACTCACTTTTTAAAAGCAGTGCATGACAGCTGCTGTGGACTCCAAGTGTTCCTGTTATTTAAATACAAACAGCCACACCCCACAGTATTCAGGGCAACTATTTATATATAGAAATATAGGGAAGGGACACCAAAGTATAGGCACATGTGAGACAAAATGGGACACAGTGACTTAGCTGTGTGCCATGCTTTCTGTTTTCATTGTATCTCTACATGCAGAACAAGTGCATTGGGTTGGAGGCTCACTTCTTCCTTTACAACCAGTTGTACTTCCAAAGATTGACCTTCCTTTGAGGAAATCTCTCAAGTTAGTAATGCACCATTTGCACTTTGGGACTACACTCCAACATTAGACACACTGGCTGAAATATAAATTGTAGTCCGATCTGGATTATATGAAAACAGGGTACGTTTGTATCCAAACAGCATTAACCTAAACATCTGGAACAAATTTCACAGTGCATCTTTTGCAACTATGGCCATTTCCACAAGGGGTAAGTAAAACGGTGCAGTGCGTCCTCCACGGAGGACGTCTGCACCTTGGAGCAGACTGGGTCCGGACTACTTACCGTAGATCTACACCTCAGTCCGCTCCGGAATGACCCCAAGTGGTCCTCCAGCATGTTTTTGAAAGACCTGATTTTTTTGGTCTTTCAAAATGCCAGCGAGCGCCATTGCGTGCCTGCTCTCCGATGCAGATTTGCAGGCTCGCACCAATGCAAGCCTGCGATCTGCGGAAAGCGGGCTTTAGGCTGGCGAGCTTCAGCGGTTGGTCGAGACCTACAACCAACCGGAAGCCACTATTTTGGACGCCGGAGCAGTGCGGATCTATGACCACGCACTGCTCTTCCTCACCCCGAACCAGACCGGACCGACAGAAGATCCGGTGGGTAGCCGCAGGGAGCAATTCCCTCGCCGCGTGCGGAAATGGCCTATGTTATATCCATTACTAGCTGTAGTATCCAGCATTGCCTAGGAGAATCATTACCCATCATTCATGATCATTCAGTTTCAACTGCCCTGGAGGATGATTGCCTATCACTTTGGGTGCTCAAACTTTTCTTGTTTCATGTGTCAGTCTCAGTTATCCTTAACAGAGCATGCGGATGGCCCACTAAACACACTATTCACATATGAAAAAATAATGGCACTCCCCAACTAAATTACACGTATACCATGTAGCCTGTATGTTGGGTCAGACCATCCTAAACATTTCCTTCGTACTTAGTAAAAATCCATCCAGCCATTTATGTGTGATGTGGTAGCAAAATTTTATTTATACAGATGTGTCATAGCAAAGATATTTATTTTCCTACATCATAATCAACAAGTGAATACTGGATTTCAAGAAACTGTGTTTGAATGTTACTCTCACGAGCATTTGCTGGGGCGATTGGGCTGGGGGAGCTAATTTGCCTCTCAAGCCATTCATCCAGCAGCTTCTTCCATACAACAGCAACCCAGCCCCTTGCTGAACTTCAAGAACTGGGAAGATCTGATCTATCAAGATTGCCTCTTAACTGGGACTGGTGTGGAGAAAGAAATATTCTCTCTCTTTTTCCCCACCACAGTTCTACAGACCTGGGTACAGGAGTAGATCTTGAAAGCAAATATCCATGGCCAGATCTATTCTGAAAGGTAGAAGTTACCCTAGTGCAAACTGCCAACAAAGTCTCACTCCAAAGGGACCTAATTTAGTCTCCTGTATGCTTGATGAATGAAGAATTTCCTCTCAAGACTAAATTACAGACCTCGTCACGGTTACTCTTTCATGATCTGTTATTTAAGACGTAATTTTCCAACAGAGCTGGAACACATAGCCATGAGCTAGAATGGTATTTGTCGTTAACAGCTGCCACACAGCACCATCTTTCTTCCCACCCCTTCAGAGCCATTCCCTGCCTCAACACACACAAGACAGCCCCACTAGGCATATAACAATACGCACAGAGAGAACCACAGGAGAGATCTTAATTAAACTGCAAAACTGGCATCCTCTCACCTTCCCATACACCAAAATCATACAAAGAGTACATCATCCTGTTAGAACTTAAAGAAAGAAAGAAAGAAAGAAAGAAAGAAAGAAAGAAAGAAAGAAAGAAAGAAAGAAAGAAAGAAAGAAAGATGAGATGAGGTGATTGTATCCATTCAGACACAGATGATTACAACCTTGTGTCAAATGCTCCCTCCATTAGCTTTAACACAAGCCCTGAGATCCTTCTTATGGTTTTTTGAAGTGTCAAAGGCTGTATAAATACAGCACACTCGAGCTTTGCTAAGCTAACAGCAGAGGATTCATTAAGCACCACTGTCACCAGTCTTTTTGATGTCATTACTAACCAGGTCCTTAAAAAACGAAAGCAGGTTCATTTTAGCCACTCATTAAAGAAAAATTCATTAAAGAAAAAAAAAAAACAAGTTTCTGAGAGTGAGAATATGCCACCAATGTCTAAAGGTGTACATGTTTTTAATTCATAGCATACTGCATATTGGGGTAGCTGGAGAAGACTCTTTGCTTTTGGATATGGGTTTTGCAGGCTCAGCTTTTGTCATTTAAAATATTGACATAAAATTAATAGTTGATTTCAGGGCTGTCTAGGCCTTTGTTTATGCCACATCTGCATCTCTTTCCAGCACTACCTTCTCTCTTTCCATCATTAAACCAAATAACATCCACCTGATGTTTCACACAACCAGCTACAAAGACAGAATGAGTAAGGTAGGTACACATGCCCCTTGGCGATTCACAGAAGTAATCAGACTTTTCAACTCGTGATTTAAATATCACAAATCATGTCCTTTTGCCTGTCACAATCTTTGCACTGGGCCACAAATACAGTGGGACTTGAACCACCATCAGGTGGCAGAGAAGGGAAATTGAATTATTTCTTTTCAACTAGATCAGTCCTATTTAAATCAATGGGAATTTGGTAAGTCAATATATATGAAAAGGTGCATTAATCCAATGTATCTGCTACAGGGGTGTAATTCTTCTTCAATTTAATTTTCTTCTTAAAGGAAGCAATGAGTAATTTTAGCAATGTTCTTCCCACTGTGAGAAAGTCTTTGAAAACTACACAGTTATCAAAGGCTATTCATAATTGTGGTATTTACACTATGCAGAACTCACACATGTTGGTTTTGCATGGCAAACAGGCAAAACATGTTTGACATGCAAAACAACTATGTGTGAACTTTGCATAGAATAAATTGCAAATTGACAAGATTCTCACCAGTTGAGGTTTCTTCACATCAGGTCTTCTCAACATTTGAGAAAGGCATTTTTTCAACTATTTTTTTAATATTTTTGAATATTCCTTCCATCTCTAGTCTACTGTGGTTGTGACTAACCACTAGATCTGGGCCATTTTCTCCTTTTTCTTTACCACTTAAGTAACATCTCATGTGAACTGGAAATTCAAAGCAAACTTCTGACTGTACAGCAGCTCAGTATGAGTGATTTTCCCCTATCCCTCCACCCACATTCTTTTATAAAGAAAAGAATTATGGGCAACGTGGCTCAACAAAGAGGTTTTCTGTGGGATGAAAGGACAAATCCAGTTAATATATATCCCTCGGTTTTCCTCTCCAAATGACAATAGGAATTGTGAGGCTTGTCTTCTCGAAGAAGAAGCCCAAGTGGCAGATATTCCTGGACATACAGATCATAAGGATACACATTTTTTTTTAATGAAGTAAGTTTTCTGCTCCACAGTTTCATCTATCCATAGAAACTCTTATGTTTCTAATCTCTCTGGTTTTAGAAACAGTGCTCATAATTCAGATGTACATGCAAATACAGTTGATGTTCTTTGGTTTCAGCTGACTCCATGTTTAAACGCATGTGTGTATGTATATATGTACCTTCAAGTCACCTGTTGACTTATGGCAGTCCCATGAATTTCATAGAGTTTTCTTAGGTAAAGAATACTCAGAGGTGGTTTGGCAGTCCCTTCCTCTGAAATATTGCCTACAGCACCTGGTATTCATTGACAGTCTCCCATACAACTTCCTGATGGTCAGAGCTGTCCAGCAGTGGAATATGCTGCCTCGGAGTGTGGTGGAGTCTCTTTCTTTGGAGGTTTTTAAGCAGAGGCTGGATGGCCATCTGTTGGAAATTCTTTGATGGGTGTTCTTGCATAGCAGGGGGTTGGACTAGATGGCCCCTGTGATCTCTTCCAACTCTGTGATTCTATGATCCAGGTCTGAGCCTGGGCTGTACTAACCAGGGCCGATCCTGATTCGCTTCCTAGAATAGGCAGGATCTAGTGCCTTTGGAGTATTTAGGCCATTTAAATAGGTGCTGTTAGTGTTGTGTGCCTTCAAGTCATTTCTAACTTTTGGTGATCCTAAGGTAAACCTATCACGGGGGGTTTTGGCAGAATTTATTCATAGGGGGATTGCCTTTGCCTTCCTCTAAATCTGAGTGTGACTTGAGCAAGGTCACCAAACAGGTTTCCATGGACAAGCAGGGATTTGAGCCCTGGTCTCCCAGTGTCCTAGTACAACACTCAGACCTTTATACCAGACCTTTATACGTGTAGCTATCCTTAAATCCCAAGCTAGCTTACCCAAGTCAATCATATCTTATTTTTCCTTCAGATAAGAAAAATTAAGTTCAATAAAATCAGGCAGAAGATTGATTTAGCAGGATTACCCAAGTTAAGAAGAATTATAATATCCACACTTGAAAGTTAAACGTGCCAGATGATGGTGGCATATCTCAGGGGTGGCAAAATGAAATCATTGCCCTCCCCATAAGAATTCTGTCTCTGAATTCCAAAATGTTTCAGTCCCCAATTTTTTAGCACTGAAATAACTTAGAGCTTCATCTGTGCATTTAGAAATAAAGTTTAGACATCCAAAGAAAAGGGGCAAGCAAAGTGACTAAGGGATTGTGAACACAGCAAACGTTGAGAGTTCTGGGTGTCAACAGTTCTCAGTGTCTTGTTCTCTGCAATGCCAGAAAGCTGGGGATTGCATTCTTATCTGGAAGCAGCACCATCATTTTGCTCCCCTACTGCCAACATCCTGGCATACCTTCCCATCATACTCAAAAGAGATCAGGCCAATCAGCCTCACGTTCCCTCTGTGAATCCTGCTTCCTTCCACAATACTGACTGAATAGCAAAGGAACAACCAAATAGAGGAAGCAGGAGGACAGTTTAACAAACACACTTTTTTTATCCAGACATCACTGCTCCAGAATACTATTCTACCCAATGTTCCCAACACCCCCACATTATTACTTAAAGGCAGGTACTGAAACTTGCTTCCTCACCTCCCAACCCATGTGAAAAAGGAGGCTGAATACAGCTGAATAGGAAAATGATCTAGAGGGATCCCTTTTATTACACGAAATGTGCATTCTAACTTTTTATAACTTCATCACAATGAAGGAAAGAAGAGAAGGGAGATCCTCTTTTCCCTTAATAAAGATGTTCAAATCTATGCCAGTATAAGGTGGAGCAGAAAACCCGTGTATACATGAGAAGAACGTGTTTCAAGATCAACAAAGGTTTCCTCCTGCTAGACATGTGTCATCAATTCCAAAGACGTGCAAACTCAAAACTCAGGCCCTTAGTTTGTCCACTTTGCGCAGTTCCTCTACGCAAGCTAGGTCATGTGCTCGCAAGGAGAAAGTTACACAGTTTACTTAGCTGTAGGTGTAAAGCTGGGATAGATGGTGCGTAAGTGACGATGACCAAATAGTCTGAAATAATTTTCAGACATAATACTGGTGGCAAAGCTGGAATCGACTGTATGGTTGTTAACAGTAAAAGGTGTATTCTTAGACTACATACTGAGTGAGTCTTAGAATAGCTTGAGGAAAGCTAAGTAAATTTCATGGGAGTGTATTGCAAGTTATTCTACATATATGAGGAAAACTATATATGTTAAATCACACAATATTGCAATTCTGACTTATGGCAACCCTATCTTAGGGTTTTCTTGGCCAAGATTTATTTAGAAGAGGTTTGACATTATCTTCCTTTCAGGCAGAGAGGGAATGTGGTCTGCCCTCGATTGCTCAGTTGATTTCCTCAGCAGAACAGGGATTCAAACCTTAGTTTCCTGGAATCATAATCCAACACCAAAACCGCTATACTACATGGGCTCCCAGCAATCAACATTCATCCTCTGTAGGCTGCATGTATCAGCACATGTTGATATCTCTGTGTACTATGAGACAACCACTATTCATACTGATATGTATCTGTTACCCTGTGTACTGGGGGTCCCAGGAGGGATACCAAAATGTGCTCAACTAAAGGTGGGGAAAATTAGCTCAGAGCACTGCTTAGCGTTACTAGAGGTAGGGTAACATAGCGAGATCTTGAACCCTAGGTCTACGGGGTCGGGTCGAGTCAAGGAGCACACAAAAGTTCAAACAATAAATGATGTTTCATTAAACACACAAGCAAAACAGTGTATGTGACACACTCATACAAGATAACTAAAGAAAATAAAGGTTGGAGTGGTATAGAGGGATTTTTAGAGGGATTGCTGGTTTGGGTGATACTTCACCTGTCCTGAAGCCCGGAAAATTAGAGAGCGAAGCTGGGGTGCGATGTAACTCAGCACATGGAGCTGAGGGGAGGCTCGCCAAGCAAAGCGGCAGCAAGGTGGGATGAAACTCGGGAGCGATCCGAGGAAGGTCTCGGAATCAAGGGTTTTTATAAGGAGAATTGTGACTGCAGGCTATGCCGTACTTGGGGGAAAACAATAGATTTGGAGTTGGAGACAAAGCCTCCGAAAGGTCAGAATCTGCATGGTTGAGTTATCGTAGCGGTTCTCAATAGAGTAACCAGTATGCAAACGCAGAGTACTTGGGTATTGTATAGGTTACCCATCAAGCTGCCAGAGCGGGGCAGAGGCTCTTTTGTAGGTTGTTTGCATACCTGATTAGAGTACTTGCCTGGAGGTCTCCTAAAGCAGTGAGTCAGCTATTTTCTGGCCTGCCTGTATTGTCCAGGAATATTACGGCAATTAACGGCCGAGTTTGTTTACGTGCTTGTCCGGTGGCCTCGCAAGCACATAGAGGGGAATAGAGAAGTGAAGCCAAATTGTGATATCAAGAGGATATCTTTTAATATCCCCAAAGCTCGGACTAGCCAGGGCAGTAACATATCATTCTCTATATTTTTTTCATTTGTTGTCAAATCAACTTTAACTTTGGCCGTTTCCACATGACAATGCCCTCCCATGTCATCCCATCGCAATCCCGGCAGCACTTCTGTTGGGATGGAAGCGTGTCCCCAATGCACCACTCTGCAATCAGCTGGCTGCCTGCAGAAGGGAGCGCAAGAAAAACACTCCTTGCTTCCACACTGCAGCTGGCCTTTTTCCCATGCTGCAGTGGGGAAGGAAGTGTGTGATCGTGCTTCTGGCCCTTTTGCATGGCCAGCAGTGGCAGAAGCCTCATGCAATCATGGGCCATTGATGGAGCTTTTCTGTCAATGATATACCCTGCAATCATGCCAGCTGGGGATGGGAGAAGGGCAGGACCACAATGACATCATGAAGTAGTGCCATCAAGGTCCCACTCCTCTTGCGTCCCCAAGCCAGGGAGAGTGTCATCCTGCAGAAAGAGCCTTTGACTTTGACTTATGACAATTCTATGAATGGGAAAACTCCAGAACATCTTGGTTTTAACAGCCCTGCTCAGATTTTGTAGACTAAGGGCCATGGGGTCCTTGACTGAGTCAATCCATCTATGATATGATCTTCTTCTTTTCTTTCTGCCTTCATGCTTTTAAGTGCCAGAAAGTTAAACTTTCCCTATTTATTTTTTCCTGACCAGAAGAGATCCTGAACAATTCCTTGAAAGTTACTGCTTATGCAGAACAAAACCTAAAAGAAAAAAAAATCAGGTGACTCACTAGTGAACAATAATAGCATGTCCAGAAAGGCAGGGGCAGGGAGGGAAAAACATGTAATATGGTGGGACACTCATTAGCTGCAGCCAGAATGAATCATGAGCACGTAAAAATAGCAGCATCTGGGCGGATTTTTATAAATGCTGGGATTTGCCCAGGCCAATGTACAGTGTCTCAGTTGAGGAAAGGACAGAAATTAGAGAAGTTATATCTTTGGACTATAACTGCCAGAATCCCTCAATCAACATGCACACTGGCAACAATGGCTGGGTGATTCTGGGAGCCATTCACTGTTGTGATGGCATCTTTTTTTACTTTCTCGTATGGTATCTCTTCTGAAATACTAACTGAGGGTGTCTGAATAGTATGGACCTCATGTGCTCTGAGGAAATTCTATTTCTTAGGTATCTCGTACCCCAAATGGGGGACAAGTAGAGAGACTGGAAGGGTCAGGGCTAAGCTATAGGCAGCAATCATGAGGGGAAAAGAGCCTGGAAATGCCCTGGGAAGTTAGAGCTAAAGAACACCAAAGTTTGGTATTTCCCAATATCCCAGCCCAAACAATAGCCAGCATGGGAAGGCAGGGCCAATTCAGAGCTGGAGAACACTTCACTATTGTAGAAGGTATTCCACAACTTCAGGATGAATGGCGCAGGGTATAGGTCAGCTGTTCCAAAGAGTCAAGGCCTCCTAGTTCAGGCTCAGATGGCTCTTGGCAAACAGACAGGCAGAGAAAGAGAAGAGGAGAGGAGAGGGGGATAAAAGAAAAAAAATCTTTCTCTGTTCTGTCGCAACTGCCAGGTGAAGAGGGAGAGTGGGCAGAAGTTCTTCTACACAAATTAAAATGTTAGCCAGAGAAGACCCAAACCATCATGTTCAAATTACAAGCCAAAAGATTTTGACTTAACTTTGACTTAACAGGAAGGAGGAACTTCCCGGCAGCATAAGCTCTTTGACAAGGGAACAAATTGTCTTGGAAAGTCATGCTCTCTCCTTCATTACAGGATTTTAGCAGAAGCTAAAATTCCATCTATTGGAGAGGTTGAAATAGTAGATTTCCAGCAGTAGATTTCTACTCCTACAGTTCTATTAACAGAGAAACTGAAATGCTCTCCCTTTTCTTGAACTTACAAGTTTTTGTAGTCTGTATACCATACCACATATTACAAACCTTTGTACGTCTCTTGTGATTTGTTTTGTTATGCCTCTTCAAGTCAACAACAACTTATGGTAACCCTATCATAGGCTATTCTTGTTTTGTTTTGTTTTGAAAGTTTTGTTCAGAGGAAGTTGGCCACTGCCTTCCTCTTAGATTGAGGCAGTGTGACTTGCCCAGTGTCACTAGTGGGTTTCATGGCAGAGGCAAGATTTTAACCTTGGTTTTCTGGGGTCCTAGACCAATCCTCAAACCACTAAACAACAATGACTGTCAAAATCACAGTATTTCCAGTCAAAATGCTTGTAATCTCCTCATCTCCTTATGCTTCTTTGGGTTGTCTGATCTTGCAGACACATGAAAATCCATGGGGAAATAATCACTCATGCCAGTATGGAAAAGGAATGTCATGGGAGGGGCACAATCTGGACCTCAGTTGTCTGATGTTATCTGTTATTCAGAAGAAAAATAAGCCATGGTGGTACTGGAGGGGGGGGGGCAGGATTTCTAAGTGTCATGTGGCATCATAAAGTAATATTGGTTTCAAATGCTCACAGAAACAAAATATCTTCTCAACCCTCCAGCTCTGTCTTTGTACTTCCATTTAGTTGAAGTTATCCTGTGATTCACATGACCACCTCTACTCAAGACTGGTGATGCTGAGAAGTTGTTTGTAGTTAAATGGGTTCAAGGATTTGTCCCAATTCCCAAAGTTTGAACATGGTGGCTCTGTGACTATCTATGACTAGGCTACCAACAATGAGGCACACAACCGTTCACCTCTACAAAATACTGATATGCAGATCAGTCTATTTCTAGTCTATGTCAGTTTCACATGTGGACCTTATAATTCTATAGAATAAATTTATGAATTATTAAGTGTAAAGTTGATATAGACTCCATTCCATCCTATGTCCATTTTGATTTGTATATTTAAAAGAACTGCAAGAAATTTTTTATTTTAAACACATTTTTAATGTTTTATAAATTTACATTCCTATATATATAATCTTAAAGTATACATTTCATAATATATTTTATCCCAGAATGCATTTCTGAAAATTTCTGAAAATGCATTTTGGTAGATTATTGGGAAGGCAACTGCATCATAACATTTAGAAATGTCTAAAATCCAGCCTGCACATTAGCCCAAGAGATACAGAGCAGTCCAGTTCATTTGAAACTTCACAAAGACTAACCTTCTCAAGTATCTCTATGAATGACTAAAACCAGGAAGTTATCTTATGGATCAAAGCATATGTTGGCTGATAGAAAGTCAATTCACTTGGTTTGGATATTATCTATTTTCCAGCCCAATTAACTGAGGTCTTTTTAAGTGGAAATGCCATTCAACTGTCTGAAACTGCCCTATGGAGCCCTCCCAGAGTTTTACTACAAAGACAACACTTCTTTGAGATAATCTAATCCTTTGAGATTCTTAGAGCACTCCTGAAAAAATAAAATTATAACTGATTAAATCAGTGGAATTTAAGGGATACAGCAATTTGCAAAGGATTACATTGCACAGAATATCTCAGACTACAACTAGGTGTAAAAGAATGATCACCCTAAAACTCTGTAAGCTGCTTCTGACTCGAACAATCCAAACCTGTTCTAAAAAATTACAACATTCTGTAAGCAATATATAGAAAGAAAAAGAAGGAAGGAAGGAAGGAGGGAAGGAAGGAAGGAAGGAAGGATGGAAGGACGGAAGGAAGAAAAAGAAAGAAAGAAAGAAAGAAAGAAAGAAAGAAAGAAAGAAAGAAAGAAAGAAAGAAAGAAAGAAAGAAAGATTCTATGGGGCTAATTTGTTCATGATGAAAAAAGGGCTATTCTTTATCAGAGCAGTTCTTGTATTGCAATATTTAATGGGCTAGGAGTGACTTTGCTATCAACTGGGATATGTCTGAATTTAACTGCCTTATGTTGAGGCATTCAGCAGCTTCAGGGTGTGTGAGTGAAGTCCAGGAGAATTGAGACTTCTAAAGGGGGGTTGAAGCAGCCGGACTCAGGAGTATGAACACCATAGAAGGATCCTTCTGAAACAGCTCCACCTGCTGGGCCCCCTTTGTGAAATAAATATCAATATTTTCTGTTGAGTGTCACCCTGACTCCGGTTCCTTGAAGACTTTTTCCCTTGGGAGTGATGGACACTAATACTCTTACCTCAGGCCTCCTTAGCACTGGATAGGGTGGGATCAGGCCTGTTTTTAGCCCATGTTCCTTTGGTCTGAAAGGTTATTTAATCTGAGTCACATTTAATTGTCTCAAGGTAAACAGATGAATCATCAGGGGAGGTGGGGGTATGCATCCAAAAGGTCAGGGGTTCAGGGTAAGAGGTTTTTGTTGTTTCTTCTTCAGGATTAAATGAAGGAAAACCGAACTGGTTGGAAAATTAAATTATTTTAGTTGGGAGTTGAGCAGACAGTGACTCAGATTTTTGCTTTCCTGAACCTTTTACATATGACTCTTTCACAAACAGGTACCGGGCCCACACCTGCCTGCCATGGAAAGAGCAGCAAAAGGTCAGCACACCCATCGAACAGAAGTGTTCTTGTTCTGATGGTGAAGTTTACTGGTTGACTACAGTCAGGGTTTTGATAGCCACTGCAGCTGCTTCCGGAAGTTCATAATAAGCTCACTTGCAGGCCTTTGCAGTTTACCTTCAGGACAGATTTTGATCTGCCCATGCAAAGGCTACCCTTTCAACAAATTTGGGCGGGGGGAGTATTAGATCTGCCTAGAAAGTGTACTATGATCACTGGAAATCATGGCTCCCATACCTGCCTTTGCTTGTCAGAGCCCATTAATTGCCAGGAATTTAACTTTGAGTGCTGATCCATCCCAACTCCCTGCCAGGCAGGAGTACACAGCTAAAGCGCTCCTGAAAGATGTCCATCCAGCCTCTTTTTAAAGTGCTTCAAAGAAAGAGAGCCCACAATGCTTCTAACCAGTCTACTGCATTTGTCGGTGTATTACACACACGGGCATATAAGATACACGCTATTTTCAGACTTTATTCTTTAGGGGAAAAAAAATTAGTACTCCACTGAGGCAAAAAAGGAAAGGAAAGGTGGGGGCCACGAAAGGAGCTCCTTTCTCCGCCATTCCTGTCACTTTTGCCTTGGTGAGGAGAAGTTGCTGCCCAGGCACTTGCGCAAGCACTCCTTTCACCTCCCTTCACTTTCCTCTGCATTCAGACTGGGCAGGAGTGTTTCTCTCTACCCTTGACCGGCACAGAGACCCACTTTTGCAGCCCAGAAGTGGCTCAGGTTGGGTGGTATTACGTGAGGACGTGCATGCGATGGCAGAAAAAATCCATCTCCTCCCTTCCCTCAACTGTTTGGTGCCTTAACGTCACAACCGCTGTTGGCGAGAGGAAAGACTTGAGGACATTGAGTACTGTACCCTCGTAGCAAGCTAAGGGTGTGTGGAGAGGGCTGCACATACATTCACACATGCAAGCCCACTGGACAATAACACGCCTGCTTGTTCCCCCTTCTCCTGCAGGAGCACCACGTGTCTGTTGGCTTGCCCCCCTCACCTGAGGTGTGTGTGTAAATAAGAGTGCACTCGTGCTCTTACTGGGAACCAGTCCCTTCCCTTTCTCTTTCTCTCCCCCCTGGTGTCTTTCCAGCAGCCTCCCACCTGCTTGGCTGACAGCTGTTGGGAGGATAGATGCAGCTCAGGTGAAGAGCGGGAAGTGTGGGCTTTTCTCTCTCTTCTCCTTGCCTTCTGGAAGGCGTGAGCAGCTTGCAAGGACGATGAAAGGAGGGCTGTTGAGGAGAAGGAGTACGAAAAGAACAACAACAAGGAGGTCCTTGCAGAGGCCAGGCAGGAACCCCCAGCCCCTCAGTAGCAGCCACTGCCACCATGCCCTCGCCTCTCCTCTGCCGGGCAGTATGAGCACCTGCGACACCGAGGAATATCTGGCCAAGATGGGAATCTCCTTGGCCCTTCTCTCCTCACGTGACCCTTTTCTTGGGTGAACCAAGTACCCGCAAAGTGGGAATCCCAGATGGAGGGGAGAGGCATGAGGTAAGGGTGTAGAAACCAGGTGTGGAGAGGGAGAAAGGGAAGGAGGGAGGGGCAGGACAAATGGACAGTGTGAGGCTTGGTGGAACTAGGGCAAGGCAGGGGAGGGTTAGGACACCATTAATGGTAGTTACCATATTTGCCTGTGTATAAGATGCACTCCATTCTCAGAAGGAATTTTTCTGGGGGTAAAAGGGCATGTCTTATGCCAGCAAACATGGTGTTCCACTGCTGAGCAGCTCGTACTAGTTTTTCCTAGTATTCAGGTAGAATTGCATGTTTTGTAATTTGAATCCATTGGTCTATGTCCTAGTCTCTGGAGCAGCAGAAAACAAACTCACTCCATTATTTATTTATTATTTGGTTTATTATTTATACCCCACCCTTCAGCCAAAAAGGTTCCCAGAGCAGCTTGCAAATTGCTAATTTGACAGTTCCCTGCCTCAGTGTTAGAGCCTTTCTGCCCTACACTGTTATAGTGCTGTTATTCCACTTTCAATATCCTGTGGAATTCTGGGATTTGTGGTTTACTGAGAACAAAGAGCTCTCTGGCTGAGAATTCTAAATCCTCTTCCCTAAACTGCAAACCCCAGAATTCCACAGGACGTTGAAAGTGGAATAATAGCACTTTAACAGTGTAGTGCGGAAAGGTCCTCACGCTCTAATAAAGACTCCACACAGAAAGAAAAGGGGATGGCAGCTTGGGAGGGGATTAAGTCCAGTAGATGCTGACTGCTCTCCTCTCCCTCAGTCCACAACAATGGCAGTTGGAATGAAAGGAGGGCTTCTTACCAGCTGTAGGTACTAAGGCTCAATGGTGCTGTCTCTAGCTGCTGTTTTCTCTCTCAGAGACCAGAGCAATGGTTTATCTGGAGGGAGGGCCATCTTCTCCATGACATTTCTTCATGTAATTTAAATATTACTATCATGTCATGTATTGATCCATATCCTCCCCGTTTGGCAGATTCTTTTGCAAACATTTGGGCAGCATGGGGGGAAACACTTCACCAAACCTTTGCAAGGGAAAATAGTAACTCACCTTTCAGCAGTATTGTTCCCTACAGTACTAAAAAGACATTCAGTAAGCATGCCAAACAGCATAGCAAACCAAGGGCAAGAGGAATTTGACAAAAACTATCAGATTTGAAATTCTATCCAGATCTGGCTTATTGCGATGACCAGGGTTAAGCTTTTCAAGCAGATTTTTCAGCTTGATTTCATCAACATGTACGGTTTTTAGAATCAATCCATAGCCTTAGGGCTAGAATAGAAATTAAATGCCTAGTACCACATTCTATGCATTTTGATGTGTTTACTTGTTTTTCTCAGTTCTGCAGGATGCACCTGTTTAAGTGCCGTAAGGATAGTTAATAATTAATATTTGGAAAATATAGATAAACACAAATACTTAAATACTTAAATACAAATACTGTGGGTGAGACAGACCTCATCCAAATATTGTACTCTGAGGACTGAACAACTCTCCCCTTGAACATAAATAAATAAACAAATAAATAAAATTAAAAAAAAACCTCAAACACACATTGTGAGCTAACTGTATAACTAACAGCCAAGTAACCTTCCTGAGGAAATACAGAAATTTTCAGTTTGTTTAAATGCTCAGGCTCAAAAAGATGACAGCAAGCTCGGAGATGCAAGCCACCGAGAGCAACACATGGCACCCTGGCCACAATCACCCATGACTGTGATAAAGTTCTGCCCAGCTATCAGAGAGATAAGGTTGGAGCTGGTGAACAGATTAGACTAATGAGTAAGGGAAGATTGGCTTACGGACAAGTAAAAGAAGCCACCAGTTTCAGAAGGTGAGCTTCCAAACATTACTCAGAAAGGTGACACATTTTACTTGTTTGTTGATGTTATTTTACAAGTAACTCATTATTCATTGAAATTACTTGTAAATAATTAATACAGTAACATGTTATCAACATGTTGCTCTTTAAAAAAAATAATCAAAGCAAAAATTGCTAAAATACCCTTCACCACCCCTAAATCATCCCCAAGTAATATTTTTGCAATAACAAGTAATTGGTACTCATTATGCAAAAATTAACTTTTACCAAAATGTTTAAAAGTAGCAGCATTCCCCCTTGTTACTAGAAAGCAACAATATGTTATGGATAACTATATTACTTTTAAAACAGTAACAACACATTTTTTCCAAGTTCCAGGCAGAAGTAGCATGATTCTGAAAACCAGTTGCTGGGGAAACAACACACAGTGGCTGATGGCTGAAGCCTTTATAATGTTTTTCTGAACTTGCCAATTTCTTGGAAGCATCTGCCTGACTTAGCTGGTTCTCTGGTTTGATCCACCATGGCTCTTCCTTGTTAGTCTGAAATCAAACATTGTAAGATCCTTTTAAAAATGAAAGATTGCCCAGGAAGCATAATAGGACTACTGAACCAATAACTGTGCATCAAATGTAAAGATATCAGAAAAGGCAAGTGTAGCTTTGTCCTCAACTTCTCATCAGTGAGGAGGAATCAATCTACAACTAGATAGGTTGTGAAAGAGATCATAGCAGCAGAATGGACAAATTAAGTCTTCCACAAGGGATGTGTTGGACTTTCAGTGCAAGTTCCCCAGATAGTCCATTAGACATCATGAGAGAAAGGGGAAACAGGAGCCAATTCACACTATACAAATGTAGCACTATGATTCCACTTATCTGCCATGGCTGCGTCCTATGGAATCCGGGGTTGTGTAGTTTGGTCAGAGGCACCAGAGGAGTTCTGTGACTGACAATTCTAAATGTCTCCCCACCATCACCTCCCAGGATTCCATGGGATACTGCCAAGGCAGTAAACCTGGAATATAGCACTATAATTGTGTGGTATGAATGGGCTCCAGGTCTCCCACGCAAGCTTCTCATTGAGAAAAGCATTGGCCAGTATCCTGTTGGTGACATAGCTGCCAATTGCACCTGCATTTTCCAGGGGTTCTCCAGAAATCCAGGAGAACAACGACATCTTTGTAGGTCCAGCTTCAGGAACACCACAGAGCACTGCCTGGTTGTAAATAGCTGTAATTTCGTAGTATGAAAAGGTCCTTACTCCCACATGAGTGTGTTTAGCCTGAGATTTACAAAAGCTTATGCCAAACATCCTTGAACAGTATGCTTCCCTAGGAGTATTTGGTAAGGAATTAAATGGTTGGGCCTCTTCCTGTAAATGGTAGAAAAAAGAAGAAGCAAAGGAAGGGAATAACTTGACAGATTTTACAAAGAAAAGCAAACACTGCGGTTCCCCAAGGAAGAGGTTTAGTGCAAGGGCAAAACAGTACACCTTAGCATGCCTATAAATAAAATCTTAATTTAAATTGCACTATAATTGAGTCTAAACAGGCCAAATACCAAGGAATAGGAATCAATTACCTGAGAAAGGTCTTGATCATGATATTAACTTTCTTTTGATACAGTTAATATAAAAACTATTTGGAAAATTATAATACCAGTGCAATCATCACTGTCCCTTCTCCCTAAATTGAAAACCCCAAACCTGATGCCAGCTAGAAGCTTCTAGAGGTCAGATTCCACCTGCAGGCTTGTGATTTATGACATAAGGATATGTCATGATGATAAGCTACAAATGTTCTTGCTGCTTTTGAACTTCCTTAAGTAACAAATGTGTCCAGAAAACAACTTAGCTCGCACTGCCATATTCTGGAACCTTAACTCTGGGCATCTAGTTTGCATACTGTACAATTATTATAATTCTGTGTATTGTTAATATTTATTCTAATTATGCAAATTCAACACACAAACTTGCATTTTGTTCTACCACTATGTTTCAGCCTTGGCACCCTTTTAAAAATAGCAACTACTCGTCTGACAGAACTAACATAATGTTGGGCTTTGAATAGGAAGATTTAAGTTCAAATTCCTGCTTGGCTATGGACTGTACCATGTGATCATGGTTCATCAATACCTTTCAACAAACCTACCTTACAGGGTTGTTGCAGGGATTAACAGCAATACAGGAACCATGTAAATGGGCTAAGTACTTTCTTGGTGTGGTGGTAATAATAATAGTAGTAATAGCAATAATGACACAACATCTTGACATGCGCAGGCTTTTCTACTGTACATTTATCAGATCACTATACAGTTGTCCCTCTGCTTTCATGAGGGTTTGAGGCACAGAACCCTCACAAAAGTGGAAAAAATGTAAATAACTAACCCCTGCTCCCCCTCCCATTCCCTTCCAGGCTCCCTCCTTCACATTTCCATGTAAACAGAAGGACTAGGAGACTGAAGGAAGGCTCACACCAGCTTTCCTTTCCCTCTCCAAAGCTGTCCCTGCCATTCCTATACATTTTGCCCTGATGCTGAGAACTCACATGAGCCTTCCCTCCCATTCCTTTCTATTTTGCCTGGATATGAGTTCTCCACATCAGTGCAAAATGCATAGGAAATGGCAAGGGGAGCTCCAGAGGGAGTAAAGGAAGGCTCATGCGAGCTTCCCACCATCCCCCTTTCCATTCTGTTCTGCATGGGAAGAGGAAGGAGGGAGCTCTGGGGTGAGGGTAAGAAGGCTTGTGTGAACTTTTTCCCCACTCCCCTTTCCCTTCCATTTTGCATCTGTGCACACTCTTTGCACTGGGGCAATGCATTGGGATGGGAGGAGGATAATGGGGAAGAGGTACATGACTTTCCAGGTTTTTTTCTGGTAAAGGTATAGGGCGTGTTTCCAGCAGATGGGGACGCAACAACGCCTGGTCAGCAATAACGCTGTGTGATGGCACACTATATTTGCCTGTCCTGCATGAAGTTCCCAGCTACTAAAGGAGCCAGTGACTATTATGATACATCATTATTAAGAAAGAGAATCCTGTTTGATGCAGTAGATTCACAAATCCACCTGACACACAATGGGAGCTGACGCATGCAAACATCTCGAGCACTTTCCCTGTAGTTACCAAATGGATGCCCTGTGTGTGAATAAAATCTTGACAGCATGAATTCTGAGCAATTTTGGGATGTTAAAAACAATATTGAAACAGATTTCTACAGGCATAGGTCTGACATTGACTCCAGCAATTTCAAACTTCTTCATTCATCTTGATTTCCAGTTCTACTACATTTTGCTTGCTCCTGCCCCAAGGTTTTGTGAGCAAAAACAGCAGACAGAAACCCTCATGGGAGGGGGAGAATGCCAATACATTTGCCTGTCAAGTACTAGGAAAACAACACTCAAGTCAGTGCACCTACAACATTTTGGAAACTCCAGAAGGCTGCATAGCAACAGGCAGGGTCTGTTTGTGTTTACATTTTCGTTACCAAAGTTGCCTTGTGCTTTTCATTCCTGGCTTGCCTTTATTTATACTTGTTATTTGCAACATTGGAGCTCTTCTGTAGGCTGCCTTAGTCTTGCCTCTGTTGGTAGCTTGTGAAAGCTCTTCCAGACCAAAAGACCTGGCACTGAGAAGATCAAACAAACACAGCTGCTTCTGTGTCACTCCTGCTGTTATCTGGCTGGCTGCTCCAGAATTGGTCTGAGAAGCATGAAGCAGAACCCAATGCAGGTGGAGACAAATAGGTCTGAGGCCAAAGGCAGTGCATGAAAATAGTTATTAATTAAATACCCATTGACAGTGGCAGGAGTGGCTGGTGAACCTGAGGGCAAGCAAGGCAATCCTCTCCGCCTCCCCTCCTTCAGGATTTCTTTCGCTCCAACAGCTTCCTTGATTGCAGGACTCAAAATTGATTTTGTGAGAGTCTTGTGGACAAAGATGGATTTCTTCCTGCAGGCCAAGCAAGACCTGTTGTGGAAGACACGTGAAAAAAAAGCACATGTTGGCTTTATTCACGTAAAAAGTGCATGTGGCTGGTGGGGAATGTGCTGTGGATCTGCTTTTTTACACACAAAAAAAGGAGCATGAATGGAGAGTAGCATCCAGTCCTCCCCACTACACACACCATTTTTCTCTGTGTCGCTTTAAAGAAATTTTCTCTATATGAGTCTTATTCCTGATACAGAAGCTGTACTGGACTTAAAGCAGGAGTTTACCATGTGCCCACAAGCAAGAGAGGCCATAAAAGGAGGCAACTGGAAACCCCAATGAAGGAGTCCTAGTGACTCTGAGAAGAAAGTGAAGTTTTATGTGATTACATTGTTGCTATCCCATCATTCTCCAAGGAGTTCAAGGATACGTACATAGTTGTTGTTGTTTTTTATTCTCATCTTACGGGAAACAAAGCTTGGAAAGATTACTTTTTTGGACTACAGCTCCCCAGACCCCCCCATTAGCAGGGTCCAAAGAATTAACTTTTTCAAACTCTAGATTTAGCCTGGGTGACAGGAATGCTCTCAGATTCGCTCAACGAGTTATGTTGGGGAATGACAATGAGGGTATCAAAGCAGATTGCTAGGAGGGCAAGCTGATGATTTAGCTTCTGGGCAACTCATTCTCTAGATAGAGACAGGAATCAATAACACACAAATTTATTTTAATTATATGTAAGCTGTCTTAAGTACCTTGGGGGAAAATCAGGATATAAATGAAATTGTTGTTGTTGTTATTCCAAGTTTTGCCGCCTTCACTCCCACCCCATTTTTAATTATTTTTAATTCGTGATGCTGTATGCTTACTGTAGGAGGGCATGAGGAACAATATCACCACGTTTTCGGTCCTTTCTGGTTTTAAACTTCCTCTCAACTATTTTGTGCTAGGGCACTTTTCCAAACCGGAAGCAACTTCTGGTTTATTTCCTTGTTTTAAAAATGCCTGCTCTTCAATCCAAACTTTGGTGAGCTTTCTTCCACATCTTTTTGAGGAATCAGGGAAACATTTTAAGTAAACAGGAGGTTTTTTAAAAAAACATTTATTATTTAAAAATGATTGAGAGTAGGGTGTGCTCTGGCAGGATATGCAGTTCTCTGTATAGCCCCAAGACTTCAGGTAGTTGCACACTACTGCCTCTAGAACAAAGCTGATAACCCAGTATATATGAGGAGAGGCAATAGCTCAGATATGCAAGGTATCTGAAGGCACATGTCTGACCTCCATGTACATATTTGCTTTAGGAGGAAATAGTATTCAAGTTTTCACTGTCTTTCTCTGCTTTTGGGCTGGCATGGCCTTTGTAGGTCCGATCCTCTTTTCTTTCATTTAGTTCTACTGTTTCTGTTCTCCATTTCCTTTCTGTTCCTGAATTCTTTTCCTAGCTCCTCATGGTTCATCAAAAGCTCTCTGATGATAGTTGAGAGAGAAATTCTCCCCAGAGAGCTGGATGATGGCAGCTCTCCTAGTTGTGTCTGCTTCTTTTCTCATTCCCACAGGGTGATGTGGTTCCTCAGAAACCCTTCTGGAAGCAGTTTTAGAAGTAACGTAGTGGTCAGCTCAATATACCAAGTTAATCTTCTATTTAGAGTCCCCTTGAACCCATTTTATCTAGCCAGATTGAGAAAAGTATGATAGAGACAAGAAGACTGGAATTAAAAGGAATTTAAAAGTGTGCTTTTATCAGTAGAATATGTTCTTCCTAAAGAGAAAAAAGCCAGGAGGAAAAAGTGATACACCAGACTGAGGTCATTTCTGCATGGCATTGCTATTGCATGATGGGATGCACTGGCAGAGGTCTGTGAGTCATGCTTCCACACAACATCATCGCAGTCCCACTGTCAATGCGCCCTCCACCTGTCGTGATTGCGGGATATTCATTCAATGAAAAAATCTGTTAAGCACCCACAGTCGTGAGACACTCTTGCCAGCGCCAGTCATGTGGAAGGGGCAGAAGCACACTCATGCACTTCCTTCCCAGCAGCGCGTGGGAAAGAGGCTGGCTATGCTGTGGAATGAAGGAGCATGTCACTCACGCTGTCTTCTGCAGGGAGCCAGCCAGGTGCAGAGGAGAGTGTTCATGTCATATTCCCTTTCTGGCAAAGATGCTGCCAGGACTGCAAAAGAAAGAAAACGGGAGGTAGAGTGAAGAAATGGCCAGAGACTCTTGCAGAGTTCCCATCAGGTACCTCGGGTTTCACCACAACATGGCTCTCAGAACATTCTCCTGCAGGCCACTGGTGCCTTCTCACCTCCGTTCCATTCTCCCTCTGTAGGAGCTTTTCACACTTTGACCTCTTGAGCTGATTTCTAAGTCATTCAAAATGGTTTCTACAAGACTGACATGTAGCACTTTCTATAAAAACCTTTCCACTGATGTGCAAACAGATCAAGGTGGAAAAAGGGAAGTTAAAGGGTAACCATGCAAGGTGGTAAATTGAAAGAAATCCTTTATGTGAAAGAGTGAATAGCTCATTTTCTTTCCATCTTTCCAGAAAAAAAAGAAAGCTTGTGTGAAAGCCAGAACGTTTGGTCTAGTAGAGATGAATAGTTCACAGTTCATATATAAGTATCTATCCACTAGGGCAAACATTGACATGTCAATAAATGAAATTTGGGCACTGGATTTTTAGCATGCATTTTTCAAGCCTCCAGTGTCTTTATATTTAAATTGCTGGGAATGACGACTTTGCTGGGAATGACTACTTGGGACATGAGAGTATGGTTTCAGTCACCTCTGCTGCATGATATAAATATAGTTGGAAAAACCATGACAGTTTCTACATGGGAACATTAACAGCCTGAGCTAAGATATTGTCATGCACACTACGGAACCAAGGCACGTATTCCGATAAACATAAGAAACAGTTTAATTAAACATAATTCAGGTCCCAGTACATTTCAGTCAGAATGGTTTAGTTTAGCTATAGCAGGGAATTACTGCTTTCTGCTAGGATAATAAATCGTAGGAACTCTTGAGCCCTTCCACAGGATGTTGGTGTCCCACATTAGGGACAGGAGAAGTATGGGAACTGGACGACGGTTCTGCATGACATTGTCCATGTCCTGTTGTTCTCCTGTCCCCAGCCAGTGTGACTGCACCACAAATTACTGACAGGTTTTACCCATCAATGACTAGTGATTGTGCAGCCTTCTTGCCACCCTCCCACACTCACTTGGTGCGTAGAGGTCCTCCAAGCGCAATGGCTGCACTTCCTGCCCCTGAGCAGCCTGCAACAGTGCCCAGACACATTGCAGAAGGAAGAAGCATGGCCATCACATTTCCTCTATTCCCACAGACAGCCAATGAGGAGGGGAGCACTCCTGTCACTCTCCCCTCCCGAGACAGGCTCTGCCGGGATGCAGTAACCTGTGGAAAGGGACTTGGTGTGACATGTTTCTCCCTCTCTTCTTTCAGTTTGACACCAATGGGGAGATGGTTTCAGTTTCAAACTAGCCACAGTTTCCCATAATATCTGGATCTCTGGAATTGTAGTCTGTTGAAACTATGCTTAGTGAGTACAAGCCAGGAACAAACTATAATTTCCCAATACTGGCTGGATCTCACAACCATAAGCTAAAATAAACTAGAGTCTCCTAAATTTGGACATGCAGGAACTATATTTGGTTTGAAATTGGAAGCAGAAGCTTTCAATTTCCTCAGTATTGGAATAAGGAAGGAAAGGGGGTACAGCCACATTTTTGAGGGCATTATGGGATCAAAGATGGTGTTGCTAACTAGTGTCTACTGGAGGGGTGGGAAAAGATTATGGTGATTACTATTACTACTATTAGAGAAAGAGCGCACACACTGTCACTGTACACAGCCCTTTACAAGTAAAAGAAGAACAAAACAGTTTCCTGCTCTCAGATTTAGAATCTAATAATTCATGACACAAAAGGAAAGGGGATGGCAGTGTGGGAGGGGATTTAAGTCCAGCAGCTACTGCCTCTTCTTCTCTCCCTCTGAGGCTATAGTACTGGCAGTTCAAATGGAGGCATGATGGAGCTCTGCCTGCCTTTTCATCACTCCCTCTGAGGCCAAGGCAGTGGCAGCTGAGAGGGCTTTTCATCTGTGCCTAGGTGTAACGTGATGGAACTGTACCTGCCTCTTCTTCTCTTCCTCCCTGGTCAGGGTAGTGGCAACTGGGATGGAGGGGAGGACTTATCGAGAGAGAGAGAGAGAGAGAGAGAGAGAGAGAGAGAGAGAGAGAGAGAAAGTGTTCACTGGAGAACCTCCAGAGCAACCTTAGTTTTATCTAATTTATATTGCAAATTTTTAACTCACATTTTAATGCTCTGCCTGGATGCTTCCAGATGAGGCTTTCATTGTACCATCAACCTTCCTCCTGCACAGAATGGTCAGAGGGGTGCTTTTTTAACCATTCTAACTTTTTCTACCACTACTTCTATTTTTTTTTAAATCACCACAGAAAATCTGTCAAAGAGGGAGAGGTTGAACAGTTCTATGTTCTGTGTTCTATGCCTGCTAGCAGTATGAGAAGGTACTGGTTCTTTGGAAGCATCACACCTCAGTCTGGTTGTATTCCTGTGTACCTTGGTCCTTCTCATTGGCTCCTGCCTACACTTTCCTTTGTTTTTCTATTTTTTTAAGGAGAGCTTGGTTGGATGCTTTAGCTGTGGGTTCCTGCATTGGGAAGAGGTTGGACTAGTTGACCTCTGAGGTCCTTTCCAAATGTATGATTCTGTCATTCTCTGGGTTCGTTTTTCTCTCTCTTTCTCTGAAAGTCAGTTTTCTTTTGCTAGGATTCCTCAAGCCACCCAGTGCCTTGGGGTAACACATTTCCAAATCCAGGGCAAGCCTTTTTGCTCCCGCTCACATACCCTAACCCTTTTTCTTCTTCCAACTCCTTGTTCAACTAGCAAACATCATTAAAAACAAATTAAAATTCAAGGAGATTTTCAAATAGAGGATTGGTATAAAGAAATATGGAAAATCATGAATAATGGAAGTTAACATGTAGAATTAAGGTCAAAAAAGGAATAATGAAAGGGAGCGATTTTGATGCAGTATGGGAGATAGTCATGGAAAAGGTGTTAGCTAGTAAAACAGGAAGGTGTTACACCTCCACAAGAAGAGTTACAATTTTGGAAGGTAGAATAATTCGAGTTATAATAGGCTCTGAGGATGGGGTATACTTAGTAATAGTAATAGGTTAAATTTAGGGTAGAATAGGTGAAAAATATATATTATGTATATATAGTATATTGGTATGTAGGATAATAAGAGTAATTAGGAAAGGATAATTAAGGTTTAGGAAAGAAAAAAATAATGAAATTATGAATATTATATTTTAAAAAGGATAGAAATAAAAATTAAATTATTAACAGTATACTCTGAAAATGTTAATTATGGGGATAATTAATAATAATGGGTATAATGAGACAGCCCTTGGGGGATATCAAGTAGAAGCCCTGTAATGGCCTGTGTGCCTGTTTGCCAATTCTCCTCTTCCCTTTGCCTTCTGCTTCTCTGCCTACATGCCACCACCCTTTTCAATCAGAAAGACATTGGTGATGGGCAATGTGCCCCCTGACAGCTGCTGCCCAGAGGAAAAGAGAGACTGCCCACAGGCTCACCCATATGCTCACCCAAATGAAAGACTTTGATCACATACAGCTGCTGCTCAGGGGCAGGCTGAAAAACAGAAACCAGTCATTGTGACTTCACGCTGATGGTGCCTGCCTGAAAGAGAGGGACTGCTCCTAGTGCCCTTAAGCTGATGCTGTCTACTTCAAGGAGAGAGACTGGCCATTGTGAGCTCTGTCAGGGTTGGCAGGATTTGGCTCCTCTGAGCATGAGCAGAGTGCAATCTGTGAAGCAAGGCTTCGCTGCAGCAGAAGGTCCCAGTGAAGCAGAAAGAATTCCAGAGGCTCATTAGGTAGGACTTAGAGGCAGAATTTATTGCCGCGCTCTAAGATAAAGGCTTGGCAAAACATTCCAGCAGCAATTAGACAAATAAGAATAACAAGAGATAACAGAGGATAGACGAGCAGCATCTCCCCTTGCAATTAGTAAACTGTCAGCAGCATGACAGGTCCAGCTAGGCGTTTCTAACTGGCAGCTGGTCAAGGCAAACACCAGCTTTTTTATGCTTCTCTGTCACCCTGAAACAAGTGGGGTGACACAATTAGTGCTCTAGCGTGTGGCCTTCTCTAGTACACAAGTCATAGCCGGCAATAACCTTCATGCTGATGGTGCCTGCCTGAAAGAGAGGGACTGGTCCTGGTGCCCTTAAGCTGAAGCTATCTACTTCAAGGAGAGAGACTGGCCATTGTGAGCTCATGGTGATGCTGCCTCCCTGGGGGAGAGACTCTGGACATTGTCACCTGCTGTTGAAGCTGCCTGCCTGAAGGAGAGAAAATGGCTGCTGCACCTTCAGGTTGGTAAGATGCCAATTTGAAGGAGAGAAACTGGCCATTGTGATTCCATAACGATGCTGCATCTCATGCTGCTAACACTTAGAAGGAATGCGGAGACTGACCAACATGCCATCACACACCTGCTGTTCCTCTGAAGGAGAAAAAGACATATATTGCCAACTACTTTCACACAAAAGTTCTCCTTTGCACTTTGATGCAGGTAAGGGTTTCTCAAATGCTTTCTGGGATATGGGAAGTTGTGCCCCCTGACTCTTGCTGACTGCCAGTGAATGGTATTGGTGTGCCATGTTTGCTAATCATGTCTCTAATAAAGAACCACTGAAGAGTTATCCACTGTTCAGAGACTAAAATGCATCAAAAAGCCAACTTGGAAACCATCAAGGGCTCCAATTACAATATTGCCATTAAAAAAAGAAAAAAGGAAAATGAAAAGTAAGTTTTAAAAGACTAAAACTAGCTAAAGGATAAATTAAAGCTAAAACATTAGCTCCTATGTACCTCTATGATATAAATACATTTAAATGGGCATTATCTAACAGTCTTTAACAATAACTAGAAGTCATAAACAAATTTAGACTACTCCGAACGTTCTTTCCAGGCTTTGCCATGTCAGTTCTTGTTTCCACCTTTAACAAATACTTTTTGTTTCTCAAGCTCCACCTCTTTCTTTCGGTGATTTATCCCGAAAATCTTAATTTAGCAGCTGACCTTCCCCTTACACCCCCCCCCCCAACAGAACAGTATAAGCACTCCTTTCCTGGCCAGGATCAATTCAGGTTTCCACACAGCCCTCCAGTTTTCATTGAATATCTTCTGCATTATTCACAGGACTGCAGCAGGCAAATAGCTTCTATTCTGCCAGAGAACCACCATTAAAAAAAAAAAATCACTCATATCCTGGGTTTTCACAGGACACCATTGCTTCCACAGTGGCTTGTAGGTGACATCAAAATATACTCACAAAACCCACAAGAAACAGTATTAGCATATAAAAAGTACCCACGTGGTGGTGGTAGACCAGCCCAGCTGAACCAGGAAGAGACACACCTGGCATGACCCATGTATGATTCTGCCACCACTGCCACCCCCCCCCTCCCAGAATCTGTCTTCCTACTCTTCTTGCTGCTCCAGCTGAAGGGATGAGAGGATCCGAGAAACTATGGAAACTATGATTATCTTGATAGAAAGACAGACCCTGGAAAAGATTTGCTTCAGATTTTTTTTAAAAAAATTGATTTCACATCAGCAGAGTGGTATCAACCCCAATGACAAAATATTAAAAAATATAAAAATATCACACACACACACACACACACACACACACACATATCTGATAAAATATATAAAAGAGGAAAGTCTAGCAGGCACCAGGAAAAGAGAAAGTCTTTGTGAATTCACTATCAGCAGTATGCGCTTCACCATACTGTAATGACAGTTGTTTGAGATTTAGCATCAAATGATTATCTTTGGTTTACCAACTTTTGAACATTTGAAAGTCTCCTCTTTCACTCAGACATCTTTCTCTGTGTAACACTTGTTGGCATCCTGTTAGTAGCATACACAGGCATGAGCAAGTCTTATGACTCTGTCTATTTTTGGTCAGTGCAGAGGTTGGTAGTCCTTTCCTCCCTCTGCAGCAACAAAAGCCCTACCCCACCCTGTGACTTACTGTTAAGCTATTGCAGCTCCCCTTGGCCATCCAGCGCTTTGTGGAGATTTGTGGGGGGAGGATCAGAGAAGTATCTGGCTATGTCCCCACAGCCAGATGTAAAATGATTATATCGTCTGCTGAGGCCTTCAGAGGACCCCAGCAGACCTCAGCAGATAATGTAATCATTTCATGTCTCACTCTGAGACACAGCCAGATGCTTGTCCAATCTCCCCTCTCCTACTCTCCACCGGGCATGGAATGCTTTGGAAGGTAGCTGCAGTGGCTGTGCAGTAAGTCCAAGAGGTGGTGAATGGTCAGCTACAATGTAGTTCCACATGCAGTACTACTAACATGGACTCATGCAGGATGCCAACTATTGTGTGTGACGCTTTTAGTGAATTTGATTCTAGACCAGCTCTGAGGAGAGGATATGAAAACACAAAAATGGTGAACTTGTTTCAGATCAGTGCAGTATATCAAATCTGTTGATATTTTTTTCTTTTTTCATTTGAGCTTGAACAATCTTCAAATAATTATCTCCTTTTTTTAAAAAAAACACATTGACTGTTATGCTTGTGTGAGTATAGTTTACTAATTCTCAGAACAGAGTGGGATAGGGAATTGATACACTTAATTTAGAAGTCCTACTTATTTCAATTTCATCCTCCATATTCTGAGAAAAGATACACATGGAGAAATGTCTTAATTTGAAAGCAAGTCTCTTAAAATATTTAAATACAAAATTTAGAATGGAATAAAAAGAGGATTAGAGTGACAATGGAATGGAATGACATATTTGTTGTTAACTGCCATGAAGTTGACTTTGATTTACGGGGATCCTATTAATGAGAAACCTCCAAGCCACTCTATCATCAACAGCCCTGCTCAGGTCTTGCAGATTTAAGGCTGTATCTTCCTTGATTGGGTCTATCCATTTGTAATACAGTCTTCCTCTTTTCCTACTGCTTTCTACCTTACCAAACCTTATTGTCTTTTCTAGAAAGTCATGTCTTCTCATGATATCTCTAAAGTACAACCGTCTCAGTTTAGTCATCTTGGCTTCTAGGGAGAGTTCAGGCTTGATTTACTCTAGGACCCATTTATTTGTATTTTTTTTTTTTTTAGCTCTCAGCCAATCTATTGAGCCATTGCAAATCTATTTTCTTATATTTTCTTTGAATTCTAGGAAGGTGTTCCTTAGTTTGTATTTTGGCATGATGATGGGTTTCTTGTTCTTCTTTAGCTTTACTGTAATTTTTGATATTAGCAGTTCATGGTCTGTGCCACAATCTGCTCCTGGTCTTGTCTTTGCAGATAAAATGGAGCTTCTCCGTCTTCTACTTCCATTTATCTAATCTATTTGATTTCTATATTGGCTATCAGGTGATGTCTATGTATACAGTCACCTCTTAAGTTGTTTGAAGAGTGTGTTTATGATCAACAAACTGTTGGCTTCATAAAAGTCAGTCAGTGACTCTTCTGATTCATTTTTTAAACCTAAGCCAAATTTCCCTCCAATATTTGATTCTGCTCTGTTTCCTACTTTTGCATTCCAATCAGAGTTTTGTGATAAGCACAAAAACCCCACTCTATAAATCAGGAATGAAGCAAGGAGTGTAGCTACAAGCTATACAGGAGTTAAAATTACTTCCAGTCCCCAAGAGTGCCTGACAATTTATTTTCACTGCCGGTCTTGCTTTATGTCCCTGATTCAGACTGAGTGAAAACCACTAGAAATGTTTGTATGTGTGGTATCAAACTCCTGTTTGTCTTTCTTAGATCTGATTGTCAGACACCGATATCTACAAGCTCAACCAGGTGCTGATTTCATTTACAGATGATCTTGTCTAAAGGGAAAAACCGTTTAGAACAGAAAAACTGTCTTAACAGAAAAACAGCAAAGAAATGTTTGACATGGGTGAGCAGATGAAAGGACCTGTTGTACCTCTGTGGCCTTTGCTTGGTTCTTCTAGAGATAGATGGATGCCTTAATGCAGTGGTGGAGCTTGAACTGTGTGGGGGTGGGTGGGAGGGGCAGGCGACAGCACAAGGGGCATGGCCACTCTGTGGGGGCATGGCCAGGGCACACAGGGGCACAGCTATGGGCTAGGATGCCCCAGAAACATTGCCACCCAGGGTGAATTGCCCCCCCGCCCCCACATTCCTATGCGATTGCCTTAATGACTGCAAGATGTCAGTTTCAATCCTGTCAGGGACTGTTAGGTTCTTGTTGCAGTTAAATGTGGAAGTGAATTATTTCTCTGAATTCAAATGTGACTAGCAGAATATATACGGGGAGCAAATGGCAGGAAGAAGAAAGGAAGCCTTGTCTCCAGATAGTGATATTATGGAGAGGTATCATTTGGGTTTGAATATAGCTATTGAATTTGAAACAAGGTGCTTTCAGATTGATTAATTGCTCTGATTGACTGATTATTGCTCTATTGACTCATTATCTTTGTATCTATGTCACAAGTAGCTATTATAAATTCACAAGTATCTATTATAATTAGAGTGTGTGTTTGTATTAAGACTGATGCCGGTATATAAAGAATACTTGCACATTTTTCTCATCTGCCATGAGAAGGATATCTTGACACAGAACCATGATGTTGAGAAAAATAGCAAACTGCTATGAGATTTTTTTTGCTATGAGAATTTTCATAAACTAGGACTCTTTATGAAAAAAGTGTTTTTGCCAAGGTCTTGTTTTTGCTTAATAACAGTGTGTTTTGCATGAATGAATTTTTTATAAGACTTCCTTGTGAAAGCGTGGAAAGCCACTTGTAAGCTCAACCAGCAGGGAGGTTAACTTTTGTAATTATTTGCTCTCATGTGGAAAAATGAAATGAAAAGTGAAGGTTTGCATCCCTAGAAGGATGTATTCGTAAAAATCTGTTCAGTATTGTTTCTTCCAAAGAGGTGGCCATTAACACTGAGCTGAAACCAGCACTATAGTGGTGGTGTTGAACTGAAAATGATATGCATGTAAAACTTTTCTTTTTGTATGAAATTCACCCTCTTTTCTGCCACTTTCAAATTTATTAATTATTGCAAGAAGGCAAAGAAGTGGGATAATAATATTCACTCTGTGGACATACAGTTTCATATACCCTGGTGGTATATGATAGCATACAACTAGCATACAACTTGAGTGCACCCCCTTTGCTCCTTGACACTGCTTACCTTTTAAGTATCTCCCTAAATCCGTCAGAAGCCTCGTTCTCCTTCATCTTTTCCCCCCCTTCATTTTAAATACAGTGAGCAGGGATGTAATTCATTGGCAATTTCATTCTCAAATGAAGCAATGAGTAATTTTAGAAATTTTCTTTCTGTTGTGAGAAAGTTTTGAAAATGGTATAGTTTTTGAAAGAGAGCCACTGTCATGTAGTGGGTTGAGTGCTGGACTACAACCCTGGAAACCAGGTTTCAATTTTCTGCTCAGGCATAGAAACTGACTGGGTGATCTTAGATGCATCATATACTCTCAGGCCCCTCCAAATCCCATGATAGGTTCACTTAAGAGTCACCATAAGTTGGAAACAACTTGAAGGCACACAACAACAACACAGTTTTCAAAGACTATTTCCAGTTTAGGACTCATTCAGTGAAAAATCTACATAATATATTTGTATGCAGAAAACAGTCTTTTCCGCACAGGCAGCAGCATTTTCTGTGCAGAAAATGCTTTTTGTACAAAATTTGCATATGGCTGTTTTGCACAGGAAATAGTATTTTCTGCGTGTGAAACAATATGTTTTCTATACAAAAAAAACAATGTGTGAAAATTTTGCAGAATAGGTTGTGAACTACAAAGATTCCTTTGAGTCCAAGTTTTTCTTCCTTAGGGTTTCCCAATATTCAAGAAAAATATTTGTGACTAATTGTCTGGAATAATTTTGAATTTTGTTTCCATCCCTAGAGGATATAACACAGCCAATCTGATAGCAGTACATAAATCAAGTACATCAAGTGCAGGTAAAGGGCAATCAGTGTGGTAACCTTTTCAGATAATAATACTATTGTCCTGAAAGTTACAACATTCATATTTGCAAAAGGACCCTGAGGGGGTTCCTATGAAGCTCTCCCAAACCACGCATCTTCTGTTTTACTCCTTCTCAGGAGCTGCAGGCCACATCATGCTCTCCTGTGGAAAAAAAAAACTGCAGCCAAGCTAAAATTAGTTCTCAGAAAATCCTTTCCATTCAGAGTTTCCAGAGAACCAGGAATTCAGAACAGAACATATACATACACCGGAATGAGAATACTGTGCCAGTTCCTCAAGATTATGGTGGGCTTTATTAGAATGCATTACGCTGCAAGAAAAGAGCTGGAACTCAAAGTAAAATGGTACTACATAATAATTACTCCACAAGAGTAGAGCCACAGGCTTTGTGCTTTCAAAGTTTGAAAATGGGCTTTGGATTTGGTGCTGAACAATAACATTACGCTGGCAATTTTCAGAGAGATAGCAGAGTTTGTCCGTTTCAGTACAAAAAGAAGGAAGGAGCCTTGTGTCAACTTTGAACTAATCAAGCATGTGCAGAAAAAATGGTTAGTCTGAAAGGTGTCACCTTCCCTCTTCTTATCATGGGTGGGGAATCCATAATATCAGATAACGTTCTGCATATCAGATAATGTTGGCAGACCATTAATTCATTTTCTTTTTCATGTTTGAGGTACAATTTATTTGTTTCTCTGCCTGCTTTTCTTCCTCCTTTTCCTTCCTTCTCACTCCCAAATACTTTCACTCAGAGAGGGGAAGTTTACCCTGGTTATTGTAAGTCAGGGTGGATAGAAATGTAGAAGTGGATGCCACATGACCGAACATAGTACGGAATGGCTAGGACTTGCTGGTTTTAGTTTTATGATATTTTCCTACCAGAAAACATGTGAGCAGCCAAAGCCTACAATCAAGCGTTAGACCTAGGAACATCTGGTGAGCCTACTTGGGTGGTAAGAACCTCCCAAAAAGTCTATACTATCTGTGCTCTTACTGCCTCTCCGCTGCTGGAACCAGCAGGAGAAGAATTTGCCGCAACAGAGTAGGAGCAACTCCCTGATTAATAAAACTTCAAAATACATGATGGCGGTGGTTTGGATGTCACAATAAGCCAAGGTTCCAGAGCTACATGAACGGTATGGCGGTACATGCTGTCATGGCTTTATTATAACATACAAGCCTTACAGAATCAGGAAACTCTAGCTTGTCTTTCCCTTGAGAAACCAGAGAAATCACTGTGATTTCTTCTTTAAATTTCTGACTTGTTATAATATCCACATATGCTCAATATGTTTCCAAACTTTATCCTACAGATGTCAGACATTGGAGCCCTGATCAGGCGTTACTTAGCATGCTTTCTTGAACATGGGAGCAGGGTAGTGTCCGGCCCCACGCTCCTCCACTGTCACTTTTCTTATGCGGAAGGTGACACATCTGAAGAGGAATCATTGCTGTTTGTGCATAGGTTGTCCACGTGAGCAAAAGGCTGATTTTTCCAGTGCTCTTGCTTTGAATCTTCATATGAGCATGAAGCTCCTCTCTTCAGATATGTCACCTTCCACATGAAAAAGGTGACAAAGGAGGGAGAAGGGCTAGGCCAGGGCTTTCCAAATGGTGTGTTGCAACACATTAATGTGTCACCTGTAGTGTGGTGGTGTGTTGCCTCCCTGGCCAAGAAAGAACCCCTCACCTGAGCCTGGCCCACTGCTGTTGCTGTCACTGGGGCCTTTCCCTAGCAAGAGTGACAGCAGCAGGCAAGGACTTGGTGAAAGGGGCTGCCTTTCCTCCTGCAGTCGCTCTTGATGGGGCCTTTACTAGCAAAGGCAATGGCAGCACGCCAAGATAAAGGGGGGCAGCCTTTCTCCACCCTAGATACACCTCTGGGTACCTTCGGTTTGCTAATAAAACTGAATTATTGCGTCATGAAATGATGCATGTCGAAAAAGTGTGTCACCAACATGAAAAGTTTGGAAAGCTCTGGGCTAGGCACTCCCCCTGCTTCGCTGTTGAAGAAAGTGTCCAGAGTTTTGATTACTAAGTAATCAAAATTAATCTGACAATGCCGATCATTTGAAATTGAAAAAATCAACTGACCTGTATAAGCACTAATGCTTGAAATTGTTTAATCCATTAAGTAATCATTGATTTAATCATTGATCAAGCGATATCCGTATTGTATATCTGTTGTGCCCACATCAAGCACTTAGTGTGCTTTGCTGTTATTTATTTGATTGTATACCTTCATGTATGTTATCCTGTATCTTTTTAGTTAATCTTCTTGTGAGTCACCTTGTATCCCAATTTTGGAAGAAAAGGTAAAATACAAATCAAATAACAAATTAAATAAATAATTTACCTAACCCTACAAACAGACAAAAAAGTATAGAAATAAACAGTAGTTTCTGATAGAAATAAAGGAATTTGTCTTGTCTGTGGTAATTCATTTGGAATTTTTTAAACCAATGGGGGAAGAACATAGTATGGAATGGGAGACTGTTCTTAATCTAACCTACATTTTCAAAAGAAAAGATATTTTTAGACCTACATGTCAGACATAACACTGATTTAATTGTTGTTTATAACAGGTCATTATGAAAAAGGAGGCATGACTTCAATTTGCCCTCATCAAAGCAATACCAATTAGTGTAAAATGGTCTAAATCTGTTTTCTTGGCCAGTAAAAAAAGATGGAAAGAATTCAGTTTCTAATGAAAATGACAGGCAAGTTGTCAAAATGAAGGCCAAGGTTATTACTGAATGATTACCATCTCCCCCAAAGTTTGTGCCACCTTTCAAATTAACGGCAGATTCTTTCCCCATTTTCATTAGTTTCCTGCTTCCTTCCCACCATCACTACTTGCTCTGTGTCAGACTTTAGGGCCCGGATTTGTTCTGTTGTTTTTATTCTGGTATGGTGTGGTCTTATGATGTTTTAAAACAGGAGTAGAGACTATGGCCCTTTTCACATGTCGGGGGGGGGGAACGGTGTAGAGCGACCTCCCACGGAGGTCGTCTACACCGTAGAGTGGACTGGCATGGACTACTTTTAGTAGCTTCGCACCAGAATCCACTCAGGAGCGGCCGGAACTAGCCGGGCTCCGTGTTTTTTAAAAACCTCTTTTTAGAGGTTTTTAAAAAGCACGGAGCGCGCAGCCCCGTGCCGCTCCGTCGCCCGGCTCTAAAGTGGATCTGCAGGCACGCGCAAGTGCCAGGGGCGGGCTTCCGGCTGGCGAGCTTCTCCGGTTGGTGGAGAGCCTCCGCCAACCGGAAGCTGCCATCTGTGACGCCGGAGGAGTGTGGAGCAGCGAGCTCGCGCTGCTCCACGTGGCGACGGACTTACCCGGCTGGAGGTAAGCTCCGTTTTAGCCTGTTTTCGCCCGTTTCCCCCCCGACATGTGAAAAGGGCCTATGTGGCCCTCTGGATGCCATTGCACTGTATTTCCCAATAACCCTACCTATGATAGCCAGTGGAAAAGAATGCTGGGAACTACAATTAAAAACATCTGGAGGAACAATCCCTGCAGGATATTGTGCTCACATAAGAATTCCATCCTCCCATGAAATTTTCCTTCAGTCTTAGAATTTCTAGTATTGCAGAGAGTGAGGGCCTTTCTGCACTACACTGTTATAGTGCTATTATTCCACTTAAAACATCCTATGGAATCCTGGGGTTTGCAGTTGAGGGAGGGGCCTTTAGAATTCTCAGCCAGAGAGCTCTTTGGCCTCAGTGAACTACAAACCCCAGAATTCCACAGGATGTTGAAAGTGGAATAATAGCAGTATAACAATGTAGCGGGGAAAGGCCCTGAGACTGGGGCCCTTTTCAAATGTGGGGGGGGGAACGGTGTAGAGCGACCTCTCACGGAGGTCGTCTACACCGTAGAGTGGACTGGCATGGACTACTTTTCGTAGTTCCACACCAGAATCCACTCAGGAGCGGCCGGAACTAGCCGGGCTGCGTGTTTTTTAAAAACCTCTTTTTAGAGGTTTTTAAAAAGCACGGAGCATGCAGTCCCGTGCCACTCCATCGCCCGGCTCTAAAGTGGATCTGCAGGTGCGCGCAAGTGCGTGCCTGCAGATCTGCTCCACATGGCGACGGACTTACCCGGCTGGAGATAAGCTCCGTTTTTGGGCTTTTTCAGCTGTCCTCCCCCCACATGTGAAAAGGGCCTTTGAAAATTATTCACACTTAGAACTCTTAATATTTGCTGTGTTTGCATTCTCTCAGAAACTTTGCTTGCTCTTTGTGTTTGGATGCCCAAACTTTATTTCTAATTACTACATTGAAGTTTTAAGACACTGTAATGGTAGAAATTTGGTGACTGAAAGAACATTTCATTCAGAAGAACAGTTCTTATTGGGGAGTCAATGCCTTCATTTTGGCTGTCCCCATAGCTATACCCCTACCAACTCCTGCTTTAAAGACATTCACCTGTGTGTAACTGTAGTTCTTAAGAGGGCTCATCTGTGAATTCATCCATATGAGATTTCCTGTACCTGCACAAAGCATGTTCAGGACTTTGTAGACCTGGGCAACACCCTCTCTGTTATGCATGCTGTTAACAGTTTCATCCATTTCCCTCAGTTCTCTGTGGCCCTTTCCAGACATGGGGGAGGAGCTGCGCGAAAATGCTACTCACCGGACTTCTTCAGCGTCCAGGCAAGTCCGTCGGGACGAGGAGCAGTGCGAGCTTGTCGCTCCGCACTGCTCCGGCATCCAAAATGGCGGCTTCCGGTTGGTGGAGGCTCCCCGCCAACCGGAGACGCTCGCCAGCCTAAAGCCCGCCCCCAGCAGATCTGCAGGCATGCACTAGTGGGCGCCTGCAAATCTGCACCGGAGCGCAGCGACGGAGCAACACGGAGCTGCGCGCTCCGTGCTTTTTAAAAACCTCTAAAAAGAGGTTTTTAAAAAGCACGCTGCATGACCAGTTCTGGTCGCTTCGGAGCGGACTGAGGTGTGGAACTACAAAAAGTAGTCCACCCCAGTCCACTCTACGGTGCAGAAGACCTCCGTCGGAGGTCGCTCTGCACCGTTTCAATTGCCCCGTGTGGAAAGGGCCTGTCTGTTGCTGTGTGCTTTCAAGTCATTTCTGACCTATGGTGACCCTAAGGTGAACCTATCATGAGGTTTTCTGGGGTTGAGAGTATGGGCCTTTCTGCACTACACTGTTATAGTGCTATAATTCCACTTTCAACCTCCTATGGAATTCTGGGTTTTGCAGTTTAGGAAGGGGCCTTTAGAATTCTCAGCCAGGGAGCTCTTTGGCCTCAGGAAACTACAAACGCTAGAATTCCACAGGAGGCTGAAAGTGGAATAATAGCACTATAACAGTGCAGTGCGGAAATGGCCTATGTGATGCTCTTGAGGTGCGTTTCCATGACCAAGTGAGAATTGAACCCTGATCTCCAGGATTGTAGTTCAATGCTCAAACCACTACACCACACTGGCTCTCCTCAGTATTACCTCAGTGAAAAATATACAGACTTTGGACACTGAAGGACAGAAGGAGAGTGGTGTAAGTTCACCTGTGACTACTCAAAGAACCATAGTTATAACTAAGCAATCTGTTTTTCTTCTTCATAGATTATGGGACACACATCTGAAAAAGTTCACCTGTTCAAGCTAGGTGGATGTTATATACATACCGAAAACAAAACTGCTCTATCATAAGCTGCACCCTTCATTGATCTGATATCTATTCTGTATTGTCCTATGAGCATAGATCACTGTAACTGTGTAGCCACATGAGAAACGTCGAAGAAAGGCGTGCTCTGGAGAAAAGCTGTTAAGACAGATTGTCCTTTAGGCAAAGGCAGCTTAGTCAACTCTTAATTTAATGTTGGTGTGCATTTCGAAAAGCATTGTGATGACACTGATTTACTCTTTCTTGGGCATACATGATGCAAGAAACAGTGTGTGGAAGGGTAAAGCTTGGAGAAGATAGAGTCTTGTCCAAGTCCAAGGAAATGGAACAGGGAAGCAGGATGAAGGAAGGCACATGTGAACACATTCCCTCACTTGCCCACTCTCTTGGACAGGTAGAGTACAAGGGGATGGGATAGGGAGCAGGGGGAAGAAAGGTGCACACATGTTCCCTCACTAACCCACTCAAGTGGGCAAGGGGACGATATTCATGTTTTCTCCACTTTTGTGAGGGTCTTGTTCCCCTAACCCTCATGAAAGTGGAAGGCTTACTATAGTAGAAGAGGTTTGAAACATACTTTGCATAGATGCATGAAATGCCTTAAGTGTAAGTCACAGCAACCATGAAAATTTGATTATTCATTTTTTCTATCTATTTCTTAAGATCATTTTTTCTCAGTGTTTTATTTGGTTGTTCCCATTATCTAGATCAGAGAATGCAAACCAGTTGTCCAAGTCTACATTTTCCTCCTTGCATTTAAACTAAAAACATGAAGATCAGAATTTCTATTCGCAGTTTTAAAAGTCTAGTTGTTTATTATCCTTGCCACTTAAAGGACTATGTCTGTAAACACTACAAGTTACCTCAGGTTTCAGTCCATTGTTGGGCCCAATTTACTAGCTTTCAAAGCTCTAAACAATGCAAAGCCAAATTACCTGATGGATCATCACTTCTTATGGGTACCTCCCTGAACCTTTAGAGTTCACCTTTAGAGACCCTTCTCCAGAGTCTCATTCATAACACAGAACTATAGCACTATGATTTTACTTTAGCTGCCGTAGTTCCATCCCATGGAACCTGGGACTGGCAGTTTAGGGAGGGGCATTTAGAATTCTCATTCAGAGCACTCTAGTGCCTCTGACCAAACTACAACCTGCAGGATAGTTGTACAGTGTGAATAGGCCAGGAGTTCTGGCTAAATAAGGTGAAGCTGGTGTCCAGTATGGGCAAAAAAACCATTGTTTTTCAATTTTTGAAAGTGAAATGGAAGCTACACTAAAAGCATTTGGAAGAAATAAATCACCAGGAACAGATGGCATACCAATAGATCTGTTTAATCAACAGAGAAAGAATCCACTCAAATTTTGACTAAAATCTCTCAGCAAATATGGAAAGCAAAAGAATGGTCCACAGATTAGAAACGCGCAATATACATTCCAATCACCAAGAAGTGGGGCACCAGGGATTGCAATAATGACTGGACCTTTACATTAATTTCCCATGCAAGCAAAGTGGTCCTTAAAATTCTACAACAAAGACTTTTATCATGTATGGCATAAGAAATGCCAGATGTCCTACCTGGGTTCAGAAGATGAAGAGGCATGAGGGATCATATTGCAAGCATAAGCAGCAATATGTAAAAACAAAAGCATGAGCACATCAAAGAATTTCAGAATACATTCAGCCTGTACTTTATATATTATAGCAAAGCCTCTGATTGTGTAAGTCATGAAAATCTATGGATCACTCCTTAAAAAATGGATGTAATGCAACATTTGATTATTCCAATGAATAACCTGTACTCAAGACAAGAGGACACTGGTAGGACCGAATATGGAGAAACAGGATGATTTGCAATTGTTAAGGGGTCCAGAGAAAGCTGCATTTCATTTGTTTAACTTGTTTGCTGAATGTATCATGGTCAAAGTTGGATTCGATTTGAAAGAAGTAGGTGTGAAAATTGGAGGAGGAACATCAACAATTTAAGATATGCAAATAATACCATTCTACTAGCAGAAAATAACAAACACTTAGAACAACTGAAGAAAGTCAAGGAAGAAAGTGCAGAGGCAGATTTACAGTTGAAAATGAAGGAAAGAAAATTAATGACCATTTAATTTTAAAGTGGGCATAACTTTACATAATTTTAAAGTAGACTATGAAGATATTAAGATAGTCAATGATTTCCTATACCTCAGTCAAAATGGAGACTGCAGTCATGAAATCAGAAGACTAGGCCTTGGAAGGGCAGTTATGAAGGAACTAGACAAGATCCTGAAGTGTAAATTATTCATTGAATATCAAAGTCAGGATTGTCCATGCTGCTATATTTCCAGTTTCTGTGTATGTTTGTGAAAGCCAGAGAGTGAAGAAAGCTGATAAGAAAAGAATCAACTCATTTGAAATATGATGCTGGCAGAAAGTTCTGTGGATACCCTGAACTGCCATAAAGCCAAACAATTGTGTCCTGGAGCAAATCATGCCTGAACTATCATGCCAAGATGACTAAACTGAGACTCTCATACTTTGGATGCATCATAAGACATGACTCAAGAAAAGACAATTATGTTTATCAATGTGGAAGGCAATAGAAAAAGAGGAAGGCCACATTACAGATAGATAGACTCAATCTAGGAAGCCAGGGCCCTGAGTTTGCAAGAACTGAGCAGGAGTGTTAAGGACAGGGTGACTTGGAAGTCTCTCATTGATAGGGTTGCCATAATTTGGAGTCTATTTGACATCTGTTAACAACAATAGCACCGTTGTACTGTTGTTTTTTAAAAAGCATATAACTGGTTGCAGTGGCACTTTTTAAAGTAATGAGTAGTTCTTACTCAATAATCCTAAAATGTTGCTGGGGAGAATTTTTAGCATTTTGTATAAACCTTTTTTAAAAAAAAATAATCAAAAAGTACCAAATAATACACTAGTAATGCATTACTTTAGAGAGCCAATGTCAGACAGTGATTTGAGTGTTGGACACCAGGGTCTGAATCTCTGCTCAAGTCATGGAAACCCACTGGGTGACCTTGGGCAAGTCACAGTCTCTCAGCCTCAGAGGAAGGCAATGAAAAACTCCCTCTGAACAGATCATGCAACGAAAACACGAAGACTTGCTGCATATCTGCACTAGCCTGTTACAGCTGTTACACTACCTAGTGGGTAGTGCTATTATTCCACTTTCAGCATCCTATGGAATCCTCAGGTTTGCAGTTTAGGAAGGAGCCTCAAAGGCCCCTCCCTAAACTGCAAACTACAGGATTCCATAGGATATTGAAAGAGGAATAATAGCAGTATAACAGGCTAGTGCAGAAATGGCCTGGCTCACATTAAGTTCTGTGTAAGTCAGAAAGCACACAACGACAACGACAACGACAACGACAACAACAACAACACATTACTAACAAGTTATTCTTTAACTACCAATTAACACCAATGGGTTACTTTAAGAGGGAACAATAATGAGTAACTTTAAAGAATAACATTCCAAGTGTTGCTGATATCAAGGAATTCAAACAGCTGGATGTGTGTTTGCCTCAAATTTGACCCTCCAGTTAACCTATGTGGAAAAACCCATCTGCTCACATCAACAGTTCTTACAAAGAACCATATTTCCCAGAGATGGAATTCTCTGTATGTTCCTTAATAAAAAAACGATTTTTATTATGCACCAGGATTTATGTTTGCAGTACCACTGGATTCCCTCTACATTAGTGACTTCAAAAGGAACACACTAACTTCTTAGCTAACATGTTCTTCCATATTCTTCCTAAGGTTACTTTGCTGGAAGGTGTTCTTAATAGAATAAGGGTTTGGTTGCCTAAGCAAAACAAATGAACAAACAAACAACAAAAGCAAAAGCAAAACAAAAACAAAAAAAACCAACAACCCCAAAACGCATAAGGCTAATAATTGCTACAGTTTTCTTGTCTTGTCTGACTTCTCTAGTGAATATCTGAAATACTGCAACACATCAAGGAAGATACTTCTATACAGAACACATTTTCCCTGTAATAAAGCAGCATTAACCAAATCACTTCATTCATCATCAGAGAATATAAGACAATCCCAACTGGATAAGATCAATGGCCTATTGTTATTGGCTGGATGCTATTTTGGTATATATTTTGAAAAATGTAAGCCCCTGAAGCCTGAATGTAAAGTAAAAAGCCAAATATAAGAAAATACAAGTTTTCTGTCTAGTTCTGGGCATGAAGCCATTTAACCCAAAATAAAGGATATCTCCTTTATTAAATAAAAAGTCTGACGGGCAAAATATTTAAGTACAATGTATAGAGTATAGAGAATGAAGACACAAAGAATAAAGAATAAAACCAAAAAGACATACTGCACGGGTATGAGTGTGTTAATCAGGCTGATGTAATTCCAGCTGTTGGCAGACAGCTAAGCAAAGGTTAGTGACTGGTCATGTAGTGCCCTCATATAGATCGCTAGTGAAATCTTATTTAGTTTGGATGGAAAAACTTTGCTCACATTAACAGAGATAAGTTGGATTTGTCTCTGATTGGACAGATAGATTCTGGAGACAGTATAAAAGCTGCCTCCCTAGAAACGAAATTAGGCTACTTATGGCACAGTCAGACTAGCTGCCTATCCCAGTTTTTATGCTGCTACTGATGTTTCTAGCTGGTCAGTACTGGTAAGAGGAAGGGAAAGAAAATCTCTGCTCTCAATATTAATTGGACTCTAGTATCTGTGTACTTCTTATCTAGATAGATAAATACCTGTGGAAGAATATTATTTTCCATGGACTCCTATGTGTTTCATTCACAGAAAACATACAAAAGTTCACTTCCATGCAAATGTTTGACTATATAACTGCCTCTTAGTATTGTTTTCTAAGAAGAATATTAAAGAATCTGATGAAGGTGCTAATATGATATCAGTTGTGTAACACCTTACATGAAACGTAAAGTCAATGATAAGCTATGTGCCTAGACCTGGAAAAGTCTATCCAGCCCCCCAACCCCCAAGAATAGCATTTGTTTTTGTGTGTGTGTGTGTGTGTATTTTAATAAAATGATTATTAAGCAGACTGCTCATTCTCACATGTTAAAATATTCTGATCAATACTTAAGAGTGCTTAAATGAAGTGTCGATGCTAAATCTGCCTGTCTGGACTATACTGTTGTTAGAAGATAGAAGCCCAAGTAAACAGAAGGTGATGAGAAGGACCTCCAAACAGAGACAGGTTATCTGACAAATGGCAAATCACCCTCAGTCCCGCAGTCTAAAAAGACGGTGGTGAGAAACCATGCCTGTTTCTGACATAAATCTAAGAGTTAGTCCCCTTTACTAGAGTACATCCACTGAATGGCAAAACAAAACCAGTATCAATCCCACTGATGCAATGTATCTAGCATAGCTGGATCCAGACACTGAATTTAAGCCTCTGTTCACGTAGTGGTCATAGGAGGCCTTCCAGAAGGACATGGGTGCAGTGGCCCCCTTCATCTTGTATTCCTAGCCACAAACATGCAGAGGCACATTGACTCTGATACAGGAGTTGCTATGTAGACCTCTTGACTAGCTGCCATTGATATCCCCACATTCCGTGAATCTATCTAGTCTTCAAATCTGACCTCCTACAGGTATTTCAGGTGCAGTACTTGAACTACTATAGCTTCATGTACCACATTTTGTATCCTTTTCATATGCTGAAGATATGATCTATTTCTTCTTATTTTCACCGAATGTTTATTCCACCACCCCAAAGGCAAAAGACTTCCATTTTCTATCCTTGGGAAAAGTGTGTTGCTCCTCTCATTTTCTCTTGATGGGGTTCATAATTAAAGACATGGGGTGATGCGGCCTGTACATCTAATTGCAGCATATGAGTAAGGATTGCAAGCACTAAGCTGAACGCATTACTATGGTATCTAATTATCACACTGATTGACAGTAGGATTTTCTTTCTCTTCTTCACAGAGGTGAAGGCGCATCTAACAGATTACAGCTTTGCTTTGAAGTTCAATGCATATATACAAAATCAAAGATTGAGGACTTCCCAAATGCATTTCAGTGTGGCTTATCCTTGTCAACTATTTCCCTTCTTTATTTACTACAGTTTGCTTTGAAGTGCCACCACATTTTTGGTGCTGCTGGGGCATATTAGCAAAAGATGATATGCCTGTGGGTAGTCTGAAAAGTGGAGAGAAGAAAGCTTTGCGTTACTCTTTTCATTTAACTGCTCCCTCCCCCATGAAGATTTTGATACTAAATTCACATGGGAAGCTGGGGGACTGAAGGAGAACATTATTACAGGAAAGAGAAAAATTAGGTCAATTGATACTTTTATGTTCCTAAAGAAGAAAATTTGAATCCAGGAGTTTATTAAAATCCATCTGTCCTTGTTTCTGTTTTTGCTACAATAGTGGGTTGTGGTTCATGGATTTATGCAACAATATTGTATAACCACACTGAGAGCATCTGATTCGCTTTCAGGAACCAGAAAAGGTTCAGATGTTATTTTAGATGCCAGGAAAAAGATCAAACATCCCAAGAGGGACCAAGTCCCGTTCTCTGAAATATGCCTTGTACCCCTTGTACATTACAAATATTGGGTTTGAGGTGGTTGTTTGTTTTGGAGGGGGCAAAAAAGAAGATTACTTAACATAATTTTGAGAAAAACCAAGGAGATTGTCAAATATATTAAGGCAGAGATGAAGTAACATACAGGATCCAGCAGTCTGTATACACATTCCACCCTCTGAAATTAAGACTTTTCTCTGGAGGAAAATCCATGCACCACATATAGATTGCACAGAGATGGTTTATTACAATACATTCAGCAAGCTGCATGCAACATGTTAATTTCTGCACTTCATTGCAGAGTAGTTAAAAAGGATGGCATATTCAATTACTTTCTAGGGTCAAGGTGAAATGTTTGCCTTGGTTTTTAGTGTCAAGTTCTTGCTTTCCATAGCCAAGTGCATATATCTACCTGACTACCTGTTTAAGCCCACATCTTAACTATTCTTCAGCCCCTGTCATACTTTAATTGCGTCCTTTGCTAGCCTCATTTTTTTAAAAGCTCTGGAACTCTTTGTTGAATTGTCAGAGCCTGAGCCTTTTTTTGCATGAGAAGATCCTTTTTGACATTCCTCCATTACCTTCCACTCAATGCTTCATGTCTATATGCAAGTAATGCTCATTGTGGATTAATTAATAAGTCATAATGTGATCAGTGGATTCTGTTTCTCATCTAAAGTACACAATAGTCTGCTGTTTCTTCTACCAAAAAGACATGAGAAGCAAGATTACAAAAAAGGTCACAAACTCATCAACAGATTATTGTATTGATACCACGTTCCTTTACTTCAGGATTGGACAGCTATGTGATATTAGTAGAGTAAATTCCGGAAGAGGAAATATGCTTGGGTATTGAGGGTGAGAAATTCCCAGTGCCTTCCTATTGTTATTTCCCCCAGCACCCAAACAAACCTCCACAAATGGAAGTATCTTGACCGAAATGACATCCAAACATAAGTCCCTTCTGGTTACCATTTTGGCTGGGATATGGCCAAAGAGAGAGGTATTTAGGAGGTAACAGCTGGAGGGATGATTCATCATACCTGCATGTCTTTGCACAAATGGCATGGTTTTGGCTCAGTTTTCATGTAAAAATCCACCAAAAAAAACAACAACAACAACTCAAAAATTACAAATGAGAGGTTCAGTCAGCTTTGAGAAATGTCAGTGGCTTTGGGGGCCTTAAAAGAGAGGCCCAGGAGCTGCACACAGCCCACTCACTGTATTTTACCCATCCCTGTTTACTCAGATGCATTTACTAATGACTAGTGAAGACCAGAATACTGGGCTAAGCTATTTCAGATGCTTGTGTCGTATGAAGCACAAACACGCACCAGAGGTCCTGGGCCACAGAAGTGGCTCTCAGATTGCCACCCAGGTCTGCCGGTAGACTTCTTCCCTTCTCTTCCTGTTCCTATAAATCTTGTTCCTACAATATGTGCATATATCTGCCATCAACTTCTGGTGAGCCCATGAATTTCATAGGGTTTTCTTAGGTAAGAAATATGCAGAGGTGTTTTTGCCAGTTCCTTCCTCTGAAATATAGCCTACAGTATCCAGTATCCATTGGCGACCTCCAATCTAAGGTTAGCTTTCAAGATCAGATGGGATCTGGTGCCTTTAGGCCTTCCTTCCAACAATATGACAAAGCTGGAGAAGGAAGATGGTTCAAGAAGGAGGGGAGAAGATTCAATGACTTGCTGACACAAAGGATGTGTTTCTCCATCCCTTATATTGGGGACCTTCTGACAGACAGCATGATCTACCACTTGAGTACAAGAACTCACGAAAATTTGCTTCTTCTATCTATCTATCTATCTATCTATCTATCTATCTATCTATCTATCTATCTATCTATCTATCTACCTACCTACCTACCTATCTACCTATCTATCTTTATGTTCAACCTGTACCTGGACAGTCCAATGTTCAAACTGAGTATAGAAACATAAAAATAAATATAACATAAAAATAAAAGAGACATGTAAACATAGCACCAACAGTTTTCATTTATACACAGAAAGCTCATTTATGTCAATGTTTTTCCACTTCATTTTTGTTACTGAGGCTGATCTCTCCTTCCTTCATTTAGCAGCTGCATTTGACAGGATCTGTGGTAGGCATCTGATCCACGTGTGTGCATTTTGACCAGTTTTGTATTTATTGTAGTATCTATTGACTAGGTTAAAAGGGAGTCCACAGAAAGTGCCTCACTGATGAGCCTCACTATTGTTGGATTGCCACTTGATTTTTATCTTTACGCTTGGTTTGAAGTCTAAGATTCAGGTGCAAATGCTGAAAAGAGCCCTGTGTGGAAACTGACAAGCCCTTCCCTGTCTCTGAGCAAAGAAGGAAGACTTTCATTTGGGAAGGCAGTATTCTGACCTCTGAAAATACAATTGTTAATTAGTAAATAAGACCACCGATAGAATTAACATGTCTGTTTTGTGTGAGATGAAACTACAACATCAGTGCAAAATCTGCAAAATCTTTCTAAATTGTAAAGGAATTAGTAAATAGCAGTTTTGCTTTAGTTCCATGAGGATTTTGGAAAATATTGGTGAGTTTTTATTCTTGAATCTTGCTGAAGAAAAATTAGTTTTAAGTAGCTGCCCTCACTGAACATGGCTGTACATGAAATGTTCAAATACATCTGGATAAGGACGTACTTTATCTGAAACAGACTGTATCGTGTTTAAATTTAAGATACATGTGCTGGTGAGCCGGCATCTTTGAATATAGCGGTTTGCATACAGAGCTTCTGTAAAGAGAATTCTGCTCATAAGACTCTCTTGAAGGAGAAGACAGAGGTTAAAAGAGTTTTACTAATTTTGCTAATTCATTCATATTCCAGAGACAGGGTGTCTGGAGCAAATTTTCCAGAGAACCAAAAGGCTGCAGGGGGAAGATGTAATATTGTTACAAAATGTAACAAGACCAGTTAGTGAGAGCTTCAGACCTACAGCCACTTTTCCAGCATAAATTAGAAATACCATATATAATGTGACATCATAACAGTACACAGTTTTGCTTTGTTCTGGGGTGTCTACTCATGCTTAACTTTCTCAGTGTCACATATAAAATCCTCATGATGTTGAAATATTGCTTTATACTGATGAGGAAATAAGGTAATTGGCAAAGTGGTTGAGTGTTAGACAATTTGCCTGGGGGCAATAAATCCAAATATAAAGCGTGTGATTATCTCCAATGAATTCTAAGTTAGCTGTTATTAAGACTAGATTCACTGCCATTTTAAGCATCTTTCTAATACCTTGGTCAAGATCCTGCACTGGGAAATGTACACGTATAATATATCTACTTCTCTGTAGCTATATTCCACCTCTACAAATTCACCTAGTATAGACCCCACCACAGCACGGCCATTTCCATATTGTTACAGAGTGGGAGGATGAGTGGGGATGCATCCAGCCATGTTCCTCTAGCTGGACATATTATGAAAGACATCTGCAGAGACTTCAGGGTTGCTTGCAAGCTCTCTGCAGATGACATCCTTGCAGGACATCCAGGTACAAGAAAATAGCTGGATGTAGTCCTGCTTACCTCCCGTTCTCAACAACATGGAAATGGCTGTATTGGGCTGGGGGAACCATAAGTCACTAACAAGATACCTTTCCTTGTTTCCCAAATCTTCATTTTGTCCTGGAAGATATACTTGGAAGATATTCTGCATTGGTTAGGCCTCATTTAGAATACTGTGTCCAGTTCTGGGCACCTCAATTCAAGAAGGATATTGACAAGCTGGAATGTGTCCAGAGGAGGGCGACCAAAATGGAGAAGAGTCTGGAAGCCGTGCCCGATAAGGAACGGCTTAGGGAGTTGGGTCTGTTTAATTTGCAGAAGAGAAGGTTAAGAGGGGACACGACAGCCATGTTTAAATATTTTAAAGGATGTCATGTCGAGGAAGGAGCGGGCTTGTTTTCTGCTGCTCCAGAGACTAGGACAAGGAGCAATGGATTCAAGCTGCAGGAAAGGAGATTCCACCTGAACCTCAGGAAGAACTTCCTGACAGTCAGAGCTGTCCAGCAGTGGAATATGCTGCCTCACAATGTGGTGGAGTCTCCTTCTTTGGCTGGATGGCCATCTGTTGGGAAAATTTTGATGGATGTTCCTGCATAGCAAGGGGTTGGACTGGATGGCCCCTGGAGTCTCTTCCAACTTTATGGTTCTACGATTCTATGATGCTATGATAAACTGAACAGAACCTTACACCTCTTTTTAGCAAAGGCTTTGGTAAATTGACTGTCTGCTTTAAAACTAAATCATAGTGAGTGTCAATGCAAAAGTGGTTTGAGACTCTTGAAGGAGTTACCTTGCTCTCTGCCAAATTCCTAACACTGTTGAACCACCTGAAGCTGTCCGAAGCCCTGAAAAGGAAAGGCTCCTCCATGCCCAACAACACTAGTAAACAGGTTAGCAGTGCTCATCAAAGTTAGGACCCTGCAATATTCGTCTTGAACAGTCCACTTTTACACTAACCACCATGGTGGTGTTGCTTCAAGGGAACTGGATTTATTCTGGGATGGAATGAAACAGAGGACTCTTTCACATTGCCCAGTTATAGTGTTACAATTCCACTTTAACTGCCATAGTTCCATCCGAAAGAATCTAGGGATCTGAAGTTATGGAGGGTAATTTAGACAGCTCTTCCAGAGAGCTCTAGTGCTACAGCAAACTGGAGGAAACAAGATTCCATGGGATGTTGCCATGGCAGATAAAGTACAATCATAGTGCTATAATTATGCAATGTGAAAGGGCACAGAGTTGTAACGATAGGCTCTTTCAGCTACCTCACTGAATGCTATTATTACCACAGGATTGGTAATGAATCCATACAGATGACCGTGGCATCCTGGTGTAAGTGTTCTCATCTTCTCAGCTACATTCCTTTATACACTCACCTTGAAGCAAGCTCCACTGAATGCAAAGTGTGTCATAAAATGTACAGTAATGAAATGGTCAGTGATATGGGCTTGCTATATTCAGCGATCTTTGTTATCCAGGACTTTGGACTTTTGGTGATCCAAAGAAGTTCCTCTCTTTTCTTGTCTTTATTTCTAGTCAAGGCAACCACAAGCAATGCTCTGACTTCCATTTTATTCAGTGACCAAGGAGCAGCACAGCTCAGAAGAGACTATCAGAAGAGGCTAAAGTCCAGCTTGGCCCCCATGTACATTTCTATTCCGTTTAGAAAACACAAACCTTCTCCACAGAGGACTTTCCATCTCAGTGTTGAAAGGAACCTGCGAAAAAACAGGTGGTGGCAGGCACTGAAAGAAGCCAACTTGGAGGTAAAAATAGAGCTGAATTACTTCAGAAAGCCTGGAAAACAGTCTTTCCCATCTGTAAAACAATCTTTAGTAGTAAGTAGATTTCCAGGCCTTCACTAGCAAGAACTACAAATTAAGCATAGCTCGCAGTTTACATGATAGCGACCAACTGGAGTCCTCTCATACGTTTCAGTCAACAGTGGCAACAATGTCTGTGGTGTGTACCATGTCATCTCCTTGTGGTTTAGAAGGCTCCCCAAGTACTAATAAATAACTAATTCTGCAGAACACCTTCTCATGCAACGGCACAGCCAATGGCTTGAATGTAGGACTAACTGCTTGCGAAGGTTCAAATTCCCATTCAGCGATGGAAACCCAATGGGTGATTTTGGAAAAGTCACACTCTCTCAGCCTAAAAGGACCTCTTTCTCTGAGCAAATCTTGTCAAGAAAATTCTAAGACAGGATCACCATAAATCAGAATCAATCTGGGGATACACAATGAGGCCCGCAACGTGTATTTCTGATTCATAAATTACTAAACAATTGGGTCCTCTTTTTCTTTTCTCTTTTTTAGAGTCTTCTAGACATAATGCACTATGTGGAAGAGATATCCATGAAGGAAGTCTGTCATGACTTAAGCACCCCTGATACGTAGCCCTACCAATGGGCACACATCATCTCACAAAATGCAACAGAAGCTATGTCAACAGAAGCCACATTGCATATCATATAACTACAAATCCCTTTATCAAGGAGCAAATGTTTTTGGATGACATACGTTTTAAAACCAGAGCAGGAAATTGCCATAGAAATGCTTCAGCCAAATGCCCAGAGCCAACACAGATGGCAGGAAATCCGGCTACCACAGTTTTTCCAAGCAGGGGAGTCACTAATTATCCTAGTGGTCGCCACACTCGGCCCAGTCCTTCACTGTGCCTTTGGCTGCATCTAGCACATATCATTGAGTAAATATCAGACTAGATATCTTTTTAAATATTGATCCACATCAAGTTCTCCCCTCCTGTATACTTTATAATTAAAAAAAAATTAGAAGAGCTCCTGTGCTAATCAGTTTTTAAAGAGCAAGCATTCAGTCAGCTCTTTAAGTACAGCAGGTAGAAGAATAGCTGGTACAAGTACAGAACAGAAAGTACAAGCAGGTAGAGAGATAGCTGGAAAAAAATTTTAAGTTTCCACAAATAGAAATTGTGGAGGGGGAGATGTCTAACATTTGCATCTATGTTTTGGAAATATGCACTGTTTGTCATATAGCTTCTTTCTTCTCCAACATATGGATTATACTTTATCTTAATGACATTCCTTCTCACTGTTGATTGACTGAAGTTGCTCTACTTTGCCTGCATATCCATGGATTTCCATGAAGAGGCCTTAGATATAAATATATCACGTATATCAGCTACTTAACCATTTCCTGCAGCTGTTGTTGTTCTTATTCTTGTTTGTTGTTCTTGTTGTTGTGTGCCTCCAAGGCATTCCTGATTTATGGAACTTATCATGGGGTTTTCTGGGGCTGAGAGTACGTGACATACCCAAGACCACCCATTTAATTATTGTATGCTAACCAAACACATCCTGAGTGGTCCAAGTAGATGCATAGTATGTATTTAGTTAATTAAGACAAGTAGCAAAGTCCATTGGATATAGTAATGCAGGGTGACTCACTCTTGTAGCATTAACAAACTCCATTTCAGAGAGGTTTCCACTAAAGCAGTAAAGAGGAGAGGAGAGGAGAGGAGAGGAAGGAAAAGCCCACAAACAGTCTGGCCTGCCTGAGAGAAGCTCTATCAACTGAGTTGTTCTCTTCTCACAGAGAAATAGGAATTCTACCCAAGATGAACAACTAAATAACGGCTTTTCAAATGGTGTGTCGCCTGGAGTGTATAGGTGTGTCACCTACAATCTTGGAAATTTATGTTATTATTTATAAATCATATATTTTTAAAAATATATGAAAGGATTTCACGAGATATGTTGTGTCCCCATACATTTTGTTATTACAATTTATTTATGTGTCTGTATCTCTTATAAGGGGTTAGTTTAACCTCAGGTTTGCTAATAAAACTGAATTACTGTGTCACAAAATGATGCATGTCTAAAAAAGTGTGTCACCAACATGAAAAGTTTGGAAAGCTCTGAACTAGATTGTAACACACTCAGCAGCTCCCCTCACTGCAGATCTAGCATAGAAGTGCAAAACTAGAACTGAGAGAAGAAGAAACATACTACAAGGAAGTAATACCAGGTAGCACAAGATCCTTGAATTAGAAGCACTCTTTTGGAGAATACCGCCCACCATATTCTTGCTATATGCCCCAATTTTCAGCTTAGAGTGATTAGCAAGGTTCAGACTTCAGCAAGAGAATCAACATACAGCGTAGCATACAATTCTGTGTGGAAGTTCTTTCATAATTTACCATAGCCATTCAGCTTCAGCAGACAGAGAGAATTTTAATGAAGTACAATGTTTGCTGGATTTTATCAAAAAGGAAAGACTATGCTTATGTAACACTGCTCACATATCAAAACTTCAGCCATTGCCCTTACTACATATTTTACCAGGTAACAGCCACAGTAAGAGCAATAATGACATTCTACCACATTTGTGTCATTTCTTATACTCACACTCATTTGTCAAATCTTCTTGGTTCTTACTGGCAGTTCCATGTATATCTATTCCTATCCTTAATAGAAGTAGCTGGTGGATCTATCAGCAAAGAACTAGAGAATCCATTCTGCCTTGGTTAGACACAATGCACCACACCATGGCGAAGGAGCCACAGTAAAATCCAGACCAATCTGGCACCCCTGTTGTTGCGGATTGACTAGATGTCCCTGAACCCTCAACGTGCCTCTTGTGCTATCCCAGTTTCTTTTCTACTGTTTGTTCACCTATCAATTTATTTATATCATTTGTCTACTCACGTGGGCCCTCAATGTGATGCACCATGGGTAAAAATGTTTAAAACATTAAACACATGACTGAAAACAATTAAAAGCGAAGTAAAATACAGTCAGCACATTTAGGGGTTTCACTTTTGTGGATTTGATTATTCACATATTATTTGCTGTCATCTCTGCTGGCTCCCTCTTCCATTTTTAATAGGGACTGCAAGCCTCATGAGATTGAGAAACTGCAAATGAGGCTTGTAAGCCCATATTAAAAACGGTGTGGGGCAGCAGTGAAGGTGGCAGTAAGTCCCACCAGCCACCTACTTCTGCCTTGTGAAGGAAACCTGATGCTTCAAAGGAATCCGTGGTGGTTTCTTTGTGTGTTAAATATGGTTTGGGAAGGCCTAGAGTTATTCACGGTTTTTTCACTTCCACAGGGTCCTGTGCCCCTAACCCTACGAATCTGGAGGGATGACTGTACCTCCTCAAAAATAGTTCTAAAACCGCAGACAATTTTTTTAAAAGAGCTAAAAACCAGCAAAAAAGTGCCAGAGCAATCACCTCTAATTTTAGGAACCAAAAGACGGGTAAAATAGAATGGCCTTCATTGCCTGCTGAAAACTCATAAGGAACAGAGCCAACCCAACATCCCTTGAGAAGGAGTTCCACTATCAGGGTGCTGCTACAGAGAAAGATCTGGCATGTGTACCCACCAGCTTAGTTTCATGGGGTCTGGGACATATAGCAAGGCCTCTGTTGAGGCTCTTACAATTCAGGCAGGCTCATATGGAAGGAGGCAATTTTTCAGATAGCCTGGTGCCAGGCCATTACTGTCACCCAGCAGGAAAATGGAAAGTTATTTTTAAAGTAATGTGTTACTTACCTTTTCTGTTTTATTTTTAATAAGTAACCAGTTAATGACATTTTTTATTTATAAAGCAGATTCTTAATAACTCTTTACAAACTGTTTAACATTTTTACAGAAGACAAAAACAGCAGTCAACCCTCCCCCATGATACCACAAAAGTAATTTTTTGGGTTTAGAATTAATGTGGTTTATTATATTTTAAAAAGTAGTGATGCTGCTTGTCATCTAATATATAAAAGTCAAAGTTTGTTTGTCTGTGTCAGGTGAGAAAATCTGATATGATTGGCTGCCTAAGAAGATTCTATGGAATCCTGGGGTTTGCAGTTTAGGGAGGGACCTTTAGAATTCTCAGCCAGAGAGCTCTTGAGCCTCAGTCAGTTGTGTCTGCCTTGAATAGGCCAGTTGCTATGGAGATGAGGCCAAGCAGCAAGGAGGAGGACCATGTGTTCCCTCAGGAACCCAGCCTCTGTATGTTAATAACTCTGAATACAGATTGAATTGGGGAATATGGGGAAAAGTTACAGGTACTGGAGAAGACAGTTTGGGGAATTAGAGACACAGGGTCTCAAATCTTTCTAACAAGTATTACCTATGAGAAAATAAAATCCCTGGCAATGCCAGTTATATAAGCTAGTTACATTATATAGTTTAAAAAGCAATGATTTTGCTCTCATTATCCCCAGAAAATTACAGATCATGTTGTAACCTGGCAACATGTTGCTTCTAACATGATCACATGATGAGCTCTGCTCTTGCCAAATATATGCATCATAACATGAGAAGCCAATTGATCTTGCTCTTAAAAAGAGTGATGCCTTCTAGAAGTTATTAGCTAGTATTATTACTTCATAGAAGATCTGTCCCTGAAAAAGTCTAGCAACTTCTGTGTACTGGCAAATACAGTAATACTAAGAAATGCTAACATTGGAAAACTACTTCATGGAAAATGTAAAGGAAGATATGAAAATGAAGATGATTTGGGATGCATCCAAAGCAGTGATGAGAGGTTTCTTTATTCAAAAAAGACAAATTCAAAATAAGAAAAAGCAACAGGAATATCAAGAATTGATAACAAAACTTCAAGAAAAAGAAAAAAAATGTAGGTAGAATCCAGAGGAAAAATCAATACAAGCGGACATAAAGATAATACAACAAAAGATAAGGATGAATTTACAAGAAGAAATAGAGAAGAAGATGAAACAATTAAAAGTAACCCAGTTTGAGCAGGCAAACAAGATTGGGAAATGGCTTGTGTACAGGTTAAAGAAGAAGAGAGAAAGAAATATAAGAGAGAGATATATAAGAGAAAGAAATATAATAGCTGAACTGAAGAATGGGAAGAAGAAAATTACACAGCAAGAGAAAATAAAAAGAAATGTAAAGAATACTTTGAAAAACTATTCCAGGAGAAAAATCTTCAATATCGAATGGAAGAAAAATGGAAGGAATTTGTAAGAAATATAAAAATTCCAATAAAAGAGTTGAAAATGGATAAGGCACCAGGACCTGATGGATTTACGGCATTGTACTATAAAAGATTTATAAAAGAAATAATACTTCCATATCAGGCAGCTTTACATGAAATTGAGAAGGAAGGAAAGCCACAGACATGGGGAGAAGCTAATATAGTGGCAATGCCTAAAGAAGACAGAGATAAGAGCGAAATAAAGAACTATAGGCCAATCTCTCTGTTGAATGTAGACTATAAAATATGGGCAATGATATTGGCTAAGCGACTGAGACATGCAATATAAGATAAAATACAGGAAGGACAAACCGGTTTTCTCCCAGGCAGGCAAATGAAGAACAATATTAGAACTTTATTAAACACAATTGAATATTATGATAAAAATCCAGGAAGAAGATAGCTATCATTTCATTGGATGCTGAAAAAGCATTTGATAATGTTTCCTGGAATTTTATGCATTACACTTTAAGAGAATATGGCCTGGGAGAAGTATTTTGCAATTGGTTGGAGAAGATATATCAATCAGCGAAGTTAATTATAAATGGAGATAAAACACAAAGTTTTGAAATAAAGAAGGGGGTACGGCAGGGATGCCTGTTATCACCATTATTATTTATAGCAGTTTTAGAGGTATTACTGCTAGTAATAAATGAAGATCCACAAATAAAAGGATTAAAAACAAAAAGGAAGGAGATAAAGTACAAAGCCTTTGCAGATGATGTAATAATATTTCTGGAGGAATCACAAGATTCAATACAGAGGTTGAAGGAAATCTTGCAAAAATATGGACAAATAGCGGGATATAAGATAAATAGAGAAAAGACAAAGATGATGACATTAAATATATCAAAAAAAGAACAAGAAAATTTGGAAAGAGATCAGGTTATCAAATAGTAAGGAAAATAAAATATTTAGGAATAAATATAACAAATAAAAATCAAGAATTATTTGATAACAATTACGAGAAGACATGGAAGGAGATTCAAAGCAAAATGGAAAAATGGACAAATATGAATTTATCTCTTTTAGGAAGAATAAATGCTTTTAAAATGTCTCTATTGCCTAAATTAATGTTTCTTTTCCAAAATTTGCCAATAATAGGAGAAGAAAAGATCTTTAAAGAATGGGAAAAAAGGCTGCGAAAGTTTATCTGGTAAGGCAAGAAACCAAGAATAAGATTTAAAACATTACAAGATGCAATGGAGAGAGGAGGTTTTGATGTGCCATCGCTGAAAATATATTATCAAGCATGCTCCTTAGAAACAATTAAAGATTGGATTCAAGTAGAGAACACAACAGTAAAAGAAGTTGAAGGGACAGAAAATAGATTTGGTTGGCACGGATACTTATGCTATGACAAAGTAAAGGTGAATAAAGACTTTAATAATCATTGTTTCCGAAAGTCTCTATTGAAGGTGTGGATACAAATAAAACACAAATTTTATAGAGGACTTCCGTTGTGGACTTCACCCCAAGAAGCATTTAATATTGCTCCAACAAAACAGGGAAAATTATTGATGTATCAAGAGCTACTGAAAAAGGATGGTACAAAGTTAAGAAGAGTACAGAAGAGGAATTAAAAGAGCAAGGCCATGAATTTAACTGGTTCCCATGGAGACAATTAAAAGAGAGATTTAAAATGGATCAAAAATTATATGGGTTTGAAAGAAATGAAAATGAACTGGATGTATTGATGAAAGGGGACCAGAAAAGGAGAATTTCCAGATTTTATAAAATATTGTTACAAAGAGAGATGGAACCAGAAATTGTCAAAAATAACATGGTTAGATGGGCTCAAAATATAGGACATCCAATTGAGTTGGATACATGGGTGAGGGCATGGAAGACAGATATAAAGTTTTCACCAAGTTTGAATTTAAGAGAAAATTTCTATAAAATGATATATAGATGGTACATGATGCCTGTAAAACTGAAAAAAATAGCAAGAAATAGGAATGAAAACTGTTGGAAATGTGATGAGAAAGAGGAATCTTTTTTTCATATGTGGTGGACCTGTAAAACAGCAAAAAAGTTTTGGAAAGAAACACATGATGAAATTCAAAGAATGTATGGTTTTAACTTTGAAATGAAGCCAGAACTCTATCTGTTGAATATGTTAGGGCAACAAAGAGAAATAAGAGCTCATCAAAAGACATTGTTATATATAATAATCGTAGCAAGATTGACTTATGCTCAACATTGGAAAGAAAGAAAATATATTGATATAAGAGAATGGAAATTCAAAGTCCTGGATATGGTAGCAACAGAAAAGCTAACTTTTTCACTCAAAAATAAGCTAATCCAGGGCTTTGAAAGAGAATGGCGAGACGTACTGAATTGGATAAAAGAATGAAATAGGGGAAAAGAAAGAAAGGCTGTAAGAAAGGAGGAAGATAAGATGAGGCGACAAAAGATAAAATGTAAATAGTTAAATATAAGCTAAAAGTAATAGTTTACAATTGTTGTAAAAAAGAGATAATGTATGGAACAGAATGTTTACACAGAATGGAATGTTAAACTCAGATTCAACTGGGAAAATTGATGTTTGGAAGCGGGGGGGTATTATTCACTTAAAATTTTAATAAAAATTATTTTAAAAAAAATACTAAGAAATGCTATAATCTTACCAAGTGAGGGGCAATTACAACTGTAAGAGTTATCATGGTATAGTGGATTGAGCATTGGACTAGGATTCTAGAGACCAGGGTCTGAGTCCCTGCTTGATCATGGAAACCCATTTTGGTGACTTTGGTCAAGTCACATTCTCTCAGCCTCAGAGGAAGGCAAAGGCAAACCTGCTCTGAACAAACCTTGCCAAGAAAACCCTGTGACAAAGTCACCTTAGGTCTGATGGGGTTTTCTGAAGGTTGAGAGTGTGTGACTTTCCCAAGGTCACCCAGTGGGTTTCCATGGCCAAGCCTTGGAATTGAACCCTGATCTCCAGGGTCATAGTCCAATGCTCAAACCACTACACTACACTAACATTAGCTGGAAATGATTTGAAAGTACATAACAACAGCAATATAAAACTATAAAAGGATTAGCCATGCATCTTTCATCTATAACCTCCAAGTTCACTTTGAGGGTATGGTTTACCAGGGCAAGCAAAATCCAAGGCAATACAAGAAAAGCACAGGTGTAATACAAACAATAATTTCCGAAGCAGCTTTGAGAGCAGTTATCTAAAATTCAAATACAGTATGTCACAGTTGGCACACGGACAATCCACCTGTCCCTCATGCCCAGGATTTCCCAAGAACTCATGGAAGAAAAACAAAACTATGATCAGAAGCTGTAAAGATCTGTTCTAAAGGAAATCATGAATTTGCAGTTATTTCTAACAGTAACATAAAACGCACTGTTGTTAAAGATATTTCCAACCTATATTTTAACTACATTGTTCAAGACAACAGTGTTCTTTTCAAGAATTACAACAGAACTATAACCATGTTAACAAATTCTAATATTAATTTATAAGGCAATTTTGTCAGCCTGTTGGTAGGAAAAGATAATGTGTTACAAGTAATGCTGTTATCTGCAATGTATTACTTCAAAGCTCGCTCTCTCTCCAATGAAACTTCAAAACCATAAACAAAAGAACCTAGCTTACATGTGGCTACATGTGGAATGAATGTAATGTACAGCCAGGGTCTTATAGGAAAAAGAACTTGTTTCCTAGCAGCTCCAGTCTGAAAATAGAACTTTGTGGACTGTTACACTGTGACACTATGTTTTCAACAAGTTGTTTCAATCACCATCCTCTCTTTGAAGAACTATTTAACTGTACCACACATCTTCAAGAAAATGAGCAGCTGGAGGAATGATCCACCCCTTCTATACAGATGCATTTTTTCCCCACATAAATGTAACTGCCATTTTCTGAGAGCCCAGGCCCCCCCGCCACACTCACACGGTAAAGATGCTAACTTTTGTTTTTAAATAGTAGCGGCCATTATGAATTTACCTAAAGTCAAAAAGCAGCTGAAGGCAAGGTTTTCTGGTGGCAGGGGAAGGGAAAAAATGGTGATCATTCACGTTTCCTCACTCTCAAAAGGAGTCTCTTCTACCAAACAAATAAGCCCATTTGGGATGAAAAGAATGGCCAAAAAATGATTACAGTCTAGGACTCCACATGTTTACAAAAGTTTTCTCCCTGCTTTGTGAAATTCTGAGAGGTTCTATACATTATTCATTAGTTTTTGCATTTGCGGAAAACATTGCAAAAGTTTCGTTTCCAAAATGTTCTCTCTTTTTTTGAAAATTTCATCTCCCCACCAAATAGTGTATTCTGTTCAAAATGCATGTTTTCCACAACTACAACATAACTTTGTGCAGAAAAATGTTATATTTCATGATATACAATTTTTCCCCGCAAATGAAATTTTCACAAAAGTGGAAAAAAATGAAAAAGTGTGAACAAACTCTCTTAACCTGTTGACACATCCCTTTCTGTTTAGAATAACAAAATTTGTGAATATTCCATATATCCTATTCTGGACAATTTTTTACAGTCCAAATTTCTATGCAGCTACTAAGAAGAACCTCAGAGCAGTCTATTCTTGCATCTCTCAACTCTAAATCAACTTTAAACCCTAAATCAACTTTTAAAAAATCCAGTTCTGTGTAACAAACTGATCTGTTACGATTATAAAAATAATTTCTGTATCATGAAATTTATGGTTACTTCTCATTTCAATAATACGGGCTTTTTAATATTTGGTTATTACAAGTTCTTCATGCCTCCATATGAAACATAGTCCATAATTTTGTATTAACTGCATTTAGCAAACCTCAAGTGTTTTCCTCCATTTGCAATCTGGCTAGGCTTCAGGCCTGAAGCAAAATTTCAGGTGGCTGTGGTCTAACCATTAACTCTGGCCTGGAACAACTTGAGTTACAAACTAAACAGTCTGTAAATGGAATCTCTCTCTCTCTCTGTTTTTAAGTGCACTTACTGTACAGCATGGGAACCTGGCTTTGTTCTCTTCAACTGAGGCTGCAGACACACTCTTGAACCACTGTTTGGGCATTCCAAAAATGAATCATTATTCACATGCAGGATATGCAGGTGCTACATGAAGGACCAGCAAAAACAGCCAAAATAATATGAATTTATGGCTCTTTTTTTTAAAAAAAAATACCTGTCATTTTTTAAAATGACAAATACAACAGACTTTCACTTTCTACTCACTTTCTTCTATTATGCTTTCAGAAATTTGACAGCTCTTTAATTATAATGGTTGTAATCACATACAATTTTTCTGCGCTTTATCTATTTTAAAAAAAAATCCATTTGTTAGTCTTTAAGACAGTGCAGGACGCTTATATTTCAGGAAGCTACAAAGAGAGCTGTGATGCGCACTTAAATCACTCATTCTTTACTATAATGCTGTTGTCATCTGTAAACACCAGAATACTCAGCATAGAACATGATACTTAAAAAAAAAGGCGGGTGCAAAAGCTAACAACATTAATGGCTGCTCCAGGTATGAAAATGTAACAAAAAGTACAAATATATAATGTATAAAATATATCGCCCAACAATGGCACTATCTTTCTGCAGTGGTGGGATTATGTGCTCTCGTGAGGTAGAAGCCTACACCGACACTAGCAGCACTGCTCCTAGGGTTCCCAGTGTCGAACAGGCTTTTGCTGTGGAACCAGACTAAATGTAGCAGACAGCTACTGGGCAGCAGCAGTAGTGGAGAGTGGCACTGGCAGAAAATCTCTCAGACAATGGCAGTGACACCACAGGTAACGCTTGTTGTTAGTTCACAGAAGGAGGCACAATAAACGCCCCTTTGAATATCTTTTACTACAGAAAGACTATGATGAGATAATTCAAAACAAAAGAGAAATAGTGCTAGAAGATGACACTCCTTGGTCAGATGGCACTCAACAAGCTATTAGGGTACAGCAGGCAACCACTACAAATAGTAATATGGTTAACGATACAACTAGACTCATGTCAAAAGGATGTTCAGTTGTTGACATGCTCAGAGGCGAAAGGAAAGTCCAAAGCTGCACAACCCCTATAACAGGGATATAAAATGTGAGAACCATGAATCAGGGGAAGCTAGACATTGTAAAACATGAAATGTATTAATATTGCAATACTTGGGGTGTGTGAGCTAAAGTGGACAGGAAAGGGAGATTTTGGGACAGATAATTACACAGTGTTTTACTCAGGAAATGAAAACTGGAGAAGAAAGCAGGTGGCATTCATAGTCAGGAAAGCTGTCAAAGATATAAGACAATCAATAAGACTTCAGGGAAAACCCATCAATATAACCATAATCCAAGTTTATGTTCCAACTACAGCAGGAGAAGAAGAAATTCAAAGATTCTACATTGGAGTCCCAGAGGAAACTGATCACACACCCAAACTGGACTTCTTGTTAATCATAGGTGATTGGGCTGCAAAAGTAAGAAATGAGCAGAAAAGTTGTGGAAAATTTTTGTCTAGAATCAAGAAATTAAGCAAGAGAGCAACTTACTGGATTCTGCAATGGCAACAGTTATTTCACCACCAACACATTCATCAAAAAACCCAAGAGGTGACTATATACATGGACATCACCTGATGGTCAATACAAAAATCAAATAGACTACATAATTGGAAACAGAAGATGGAGAAGCTACATTCTCTTTGCAAAAACAAGACCAGGAGTAGATTATGGCACAGACCATGAACTTCTAAAAATATTATAAATATCAAAAATTAGAGTAAAGCTAAAGAAGAACACCAAACCAATCACCATGCCAAAATATAGCCTGAAGAACATTCTTGTGGAATTTACAGATAACAAAAAACAGATTTGCACTATTAAACCTAATTGACTGGGAGCCAGAAAAACTCCAGAGTAAAGCCAGGGACATTGTCACAGAGGAATGCAGAAAGACACCATCTGCAGCCAAAAAAACAGAGAAGCCTCAATGGATGACAGATGAAACTCTTCAAATAGCTAAGCACAGATAGGAAGCGAAATTAAAAAGGGGACATTAATAGAGTAAGAAACCAGAAATCAGCTGTTCAGCAATTTGTGCACAGGGACAAGAAGAACTATGATAGCTGATGCAAAGAAAAAGAAGATGACAAAAGGAAGGGGAAAAAAAGATCTCATCAACAAGAACCAAGAAATCAAAGGGAAATTTAAACCAAGAATGGATATGCTCCATAACCAGCAGGGAAACACTAAAAAGATGATGGAAACAATACACTGAAAAACTATATAAAAGAGATGAAAGGATGATAGATTGATTCAAGGAAGAATCATATGAAGAAGAACTTCCAGTTTTAGAAAGTAAAGTGGAATCTTCACTCAGAGCACTTAGGAAAATAAACCCTCAGGAACAAATGGAATACCAATAGAGCTGTTTCAGACTACAGAGACAGAACCTATTCTAGTTCTAACTGTCAACAAATATGGAAAGCAAAAGAACGGCCCACAGACTGGAAATGCTCAATATATATTTCAATCCCAAAGAAAGGGGCCACCAGGGATTGCTGTAGCCATAGGGGATTGCATTATTCTCCCATGCAAGCAAAGTGATGCTTAAAATTCTACAACAAAGACTTTTAACATATATGGAGAAAGAAATGCCAGATTGTCCAAGCTGGCTTCAGAAAAGGATTATTGCCAACATACATTGGATAATGTAGTGCAGAAAGATTTTCAGAGAAAAATCAGCCTATGCTTTATAGATCATAGCAAAGCCTTTGACTGTGTAGATCTTTAAAAACTCTGGATTGCTCCTAAAGAAATGGGTGTGCCATAACATTTGATTGTCTTCATGTGTAACCTGTACTCAGGACAAGAAGCTACTATCAGGACAAACTACAAAGAAACAGAATGGTTTCCAATTGGCAAGGGGGTCAAGCAAGGCTGCCTTTTATCACCCTGACTTGTATGCTGAACATATCATATGTTAAGCAGGATTAGACTCAGAAGAAAGATGTATGAAAATTGGAGAAAAGAACATCAACAATTTAAGATATGCAGATAACACCATGCTGCCAGCAGAAAATAGTACAGACTTGAAACAATTACTGGAGAACATCAAGGAAGAATATGCAAAGGCAGGTTTGCAGTTGAACATGAAGTAAACAAAAATAATCCTCACAGATGACTTACACAGCTTTAAAGTAGACAATGGAGATATTGACAACGGTTCAAGGTTTTCCATACCTTGGCTCAGCCATTAATCAGAATGGAAAGTACAGTCCAGAAATGAGAAGACTAGGACTAGGACTGGGAAGGACAGCTATGAAGGAATTAGACGAGCTCCTGAAGTGTTAAATACATAATTGAATATTAAAGTTATTAAAAAGAGCACTAAAGTTGTTCATACCACTGTAATTCCAATTTCTATGTATGGTTGTAAAAGCTGGACAGTGAAGAAAGTTAATAGGAAAAAAATCAATTCAATTTTCTCCTTTATGTCAGATGTCTTCAAAAACTATGCAGTTTTCAAAGGGATGACAAAGCAGCTAGTGGCAGGATGGGGTGAGGTGGTTGAGTTAGGGTTATATAAGCTATAGCCTTCCACAGTCCTTTTTTGGCTCTCATGCCCACCCATCTACCCACTAGAAGACTTTTTTTGTTTAGACAAAGCTTTAAGCAATTTCCTTGCAATTTTATTCTTGCTACAATTGTATAACATATTTGAATAATTATCATTGCTAGCTGTTCAGCTGTTGTTTTTGTTGTCTTATCAAAGCCATCCATCTTCAAGATTCCATTATAGAACTGAAAGCTGTAACAAACAAAAACACATCAACAAATAAATAAATATTTATGGACCTGACACTCCCCTAAAAGGTGGAAAGACAGTCCAAGACAATTTATGGCACCTTTGTAATATTTGCTTTATTTACAAATGCATAAGCGAAACTTGCAGGAAGCAAACAGAAACTTCTCCACTAGGCGGGACCTCTCCCAGGACTATGTGAGCACTTTCTCCTGAAGCTAATTGTGCAACCCAATTCAAACTGACTCCAGATGGAAGGAAATGTCTTGGTAACTATTTAACTAACCAAACTGATGCTATCTGTAATGGTAGATTCCTCAGGTAATGAAGACATACATTCTGTTCTCAGATCTCTGACTCTAATCGGGCAATAATGAGTAAGCAAAACAAATGCATGAAAAAATAACCTAGATCAATAGACTTATTTGGACTAATTAGAAGACTAAATTAAAATAGTATGTTGCTTTAATTAAAAAAGATACTCAGCTGCATTTTCCATTAGTGAACAGGAAGGGAAGACAAAACTGTCAACAGAACAACAGCTGTGTACAAGAAGCTTTTTTAAAGTTACAGGTCAGGTTTTTTAAAAAAGAAAGAAAGAAAAGTTTTTCAGTTTTCTTGCCATACAGTCTATGGGAATAAGCAGTAGCCTTCTTAAATAGGCTCTCTGATACTTTTTCATTCCCATTAAGTCTTTACTGGCTCTTATTGACTGGACACATGATTGGCAAGCACACAAAAGAAAGATGTTATCACACTGATAGATGCCATTAACCATAACTGGTAGGAATCAGAAACAAATGATTCAATGCCATAAAAAATATTGACAAATAATGAGGCCTAATGGCCTACCTACCTGGATGGTTGAGAAAATGCAAAATTTGCATGTAAAAAAATGGGAGAAGATAAAAGCAACTAAAGAAATCCCACTCTCCTCTTGGTGCAAAGTGCACCTTTCTCATGGAAGCAACCAACTGCCTGGAAGCAGAGGTAGCAATCTCTCTTTCTTTCTCTTTCTTCTTCAAGCAGGCACCAGCTATGGGTGGACACATTTGCCAGTTTCTCTCTCCTTAAGGACAAAATCAATATGAGAACAGATGAATCACTTAGTATCAGACTGTAGTCACAATGGTCAATCTCTCTCCTTCAGGCAGGCAACAGCAGCAATAGATCACACTGGCAACTCTCTTTCATTCAAGTTGGCACCCTCATTATGAGACCATAATGGCCAGTCTCTGTCCTTCAGGTGGGATGGATTACTGTGAGGTCACAGTGGCTTATCTCTCTCCTTCAAGTGAGTGTCATCAGCACAATGTCACAATGCTGGACTCTCTGCTTCAGGAAGAGAGAATCAACATCACTGATAAGTCTTTTTCTCTATCTCACTGAATCAGCATGGAACTACATGGGTAAAATGTCTCTTTGCCACAGATGAGGATAGAGAGAGAGACAGAAGCATGAGTAAGTGGACACAATCTTTCTCACAGAGGTAAGCATATACAAGAGCAGACCAGGCATGTGGACTGGAGTAGAAAAGTTCAACTTGAACCTGGTAATGTGCCTGTAGCCCAAGTCACAGGACAGTTTGGGGGTTCTATGTACAGGAAGATTAAACTACAGCAATGCCAATTGTAAGGGAAAGGATTGGGAAGAACAGGAGCACACAGTAGATCAAAATGAAAATCAAACCTTTTCCAGGGATGCACAGCTCTCTGGCACTGGAGGCTAAGATTCAGGACTGAGACACTCGACTGTGGAATCACTGCAAGGACCACTCAGTTGTTCAATTCATCTAATCTCTCCATCTTACCAAGGCATTTGGTGATTTGGACTGGCAGTAGAACTTTCCATCTCATGATGCCCTACTTTCCCCATTGAAGCTCTTCTATGATTGTCTACCTGAGCCTCTTCTGAGGGGATGTGGGGTCTGAGAACTATTGCCCAGGGATTCAGAACTCTTTGCTCTTGCCCTCTGAGGCCATTTCCACACCAGGCTTCTGTAATGGTGCAGAGCGACCTCTCACGGAGGTCTTCTACACCGTAGAGTGGACTGGCGTGGACTACTTTTCGTAGTTCCACACCAGAATCCACTCAGGAGCGGCCGGAACTAGCCGCGCTGCGTGTTTTTTAAAAACCTCTTTTTCGAGGTTTTTAAAAAGCACAGAGCGCGCAGTCCCGTGCCGCTCCATCGCCCGGCTCCGAAGTGGATTTGCAGGCGCGCGCAAGTGCGTGCCTGCAGATCTGCCGGGGGTGGGCTTCCGGCTGGTGAGCTTCTCCGGTTGGTGGAGAGCCTCCATCAACCGGAAGCTGCCATTTGGGACACTGGAGGACTGCGGAGCAGCGCGCTCGCGCTGCTCTGCGTCACGACGGACTTAGCCGGCTGCCGGTAAGCTCCGTTTTTGGGCGTTTTCGCCCGTTTCCCCCCCACACATGTGGAAAGGGCCTGAGTCTTCCCCCTGCTGTCTGGCTGCTGGGACATTTCTAACTCTGTCCACAGCAAGACCATTTTATTCTGCCTGTTTAGATGCTTAAGCATATTGTGAGTGCTGTAGTGCCCTGGCAATTTACCCCTGCCCATTTCTTCTTTCCAGTGAAGGTAGATAGCAATACTGAGAACCTCTGACACTCAGAGTTGTTTCAGACAATGTCCTACTTTTTCTAAGATAGCCCAGACTATCTGCTTTCCACTTCAGAACTGCTTTCACTACAGTGCAATTACTACTGCTGCTTCCTATCTGGCTCTGATCCTTGGTCTCAAATAAGCGCTTTCTCACATCGAAATAGAAAACTAGACACTTAAGAACAACCAGAGAAATGGAGGTATTAAATTCAAATTTCAAATTAACAAAGGAGGCAAACAAAGGATAGGCAAAGCTATTCATATGAACAACACAAAAGGCTGGAAAATGAAAAGACAAAGAGCCTTATCACCCCATACTTTAATAGTGTGTTGTTCTGTTGGAATCCCACTATAGCCGCTCCCCTGGTAGTATCAGCTTATTAATGCTTTTTTTTGCACTTTTTCAACATCTGCAGATGAATAACGTCATTTGCGCTGTTCTTTCCTCCGCATTACAGCATCATTGCTGAGTCCTTTTCCCCACCCCACACCTCATGATTGGTTGGAAGGTCACTGTGTTGAGATCTCCTTGGGAGTAGCTGAGGGAGGGACAACCCGGGAACACCGACACCACGCCCACTACTGGATCAACTACAGAATGAAGAGCTATGAGGAAATCACACTCCCACTACTGACTGGATTGTTGCGGGAAATGGGGTCATTAATGGGTTATTTACAGCAGGAAAAAAGGGCATATTTTAAACGGACTGCAATGCAATAGCTGCTTGTGATATCATGCAATAGGACTGATCCCAAACCAGGAATAATGCTTTGCTCTGGAGGTATGACACCTTGGTGTGAAAAAGCTCAAAGACTGCAGATGATAATCAACATCCACCAAATAAGGGTCCAATGTTGGGAGAAAGGGGGGATATAGTTTATATACATACATGGCTATCTAAATCTCTTGCACTTTTCAACAATTTGCCCTAACAGTTAAATTTAGCAAAATGAACAAAGAGCTGTGTAAAATATATGACTTGCAACCTCAACGACTTCACATAATCCCTCCCTAGGAGCACCGTGACTGGAGAATTCTGGTGACATCTTTGCCCCACCTGGCATATTGCAGTTGTCAATCAGCAAAGACCAGTATTTCTCCCACCCCTCTCCACTTCACACCCCCACGGTCTGCTAGTACATCCTTAGTACATCTTGATTATATGAGGAAGATACACACTGGCTACTTCTTTCCTTGACTTAGTTCTGACATTCAGATCTCCAAAATAATCTGAATTATTTCTGAGTGGGCCTATTTTATCAAAAACCAAATCAGGACAATCTGAGCTGATCTAGACCTGATCCAAATTGGCCTGATTCAACTGCACAGCCCTATAAAGTTCTTCCTTTCCAGTTCAGTCTCCGATACTGCTTCCAGTTAAGACAGCTGAGGGATTTGTGATAGATTGCCCCTAAATGTCTTCCCTTCTTTGTTGCAGCAGGGTTTATACAAGGCTGGATGAAGGTAGCTGGATCCCTGAAGGAGTTCCAAAAAGAGATTCCCCCATTGTGCACATGTGCAGCTCCTGTGCTGAGAGCTGGCTTCACACTGCAATGGCACTAGTGGGTAGAAAGGAACTCTTCCTTGGGCCAGAGTCACCCATTTCCACTAATTCCCCAGTGGCAGAAACATAGGAAGCAGAAACACGAGACAAATTTTTCAAAAGCATAGCATCTTAACAGCCATGGCTGCCCACATTAGACAAGCTTTCCCTCTGTCAGTATGTAGAGAAATATTTTGGATGACCCGGAAGTCACTTCTGGTTCCCAGTTTGGGGCACAAACCAGCAATTTTCTAAGTTTTTTTGGGGGGGGGGGAGTAAATGGCCCCAAATCTTTGTAGTTTTCAGGTTGTTTAAGTGACTTGGGGATTTTATTTTCACCTACAGAGAGTCTGGAGCATTTGGAGTGTCTAGGGAAGTTGAAGGGGGCTACAAATAGGTTAGGGCCACATTCAGACTTCTGGCTACACTTTCCTCATCCCTACAACAGGTGGATAAGGGCAGCCTTGCAGAGACATGGATTTTATTGAACTGAAAATCTGGATTAGTTTCAGAATATCCAGGCTTCAGAAGTTGTCCAGTATAGATATTGCAGTACAGCTCCAATTTGTTGTCATTAGCTGAATTTCAGCATCAAACTTGATCAAAATCTGTAGTTAAAGGTATGTGGTAGACCAAAACAGAAAACACAGAAATCCAGAGTGTTTGGGGCCACAGATTGGGTTCAAAACAGTATGGTCTTGATTTTGGTCTCATTAGATAACAAGGCAAGTCAGGTGACTTTGCAATCAAGCATGTGGAACTGTATAATTTAACAGAGAAATACACACACCAAATTATAGTATTTTTTTGCCATTCACATAAAATTCCTCAAGTGAATACCAATAAATATTTTAAAATAATAAAACAAGAAAAGCAGGCAGCAGGAACAGAATACAAAAACAATCAAAACAACACAAAGACAACATGACATCCAATATTAGGTAAAATGGGTTAAGATCAATATGACATCTTCTGATCACAGTTCAGTAAAGACGTTTACTAAAACATCTGGGCAAATAAAAAGTCTGCTGTTGAAAGGACAACAGTGAAGCTGTCTCACGAGTGCCTCTGGCACCACCATTAAAAAGATCCTCTCTCCTGTTGCTTTCCATCTTACTTCTAAAGCAAGGATGAGCAAAAATGAGTGTGATCCACCAGATTTTGCTGGGCTGCAACTCTCAGCATTCCTCACCTTTAGCCATGTTGACTAGGGCTCATGAGATCTATTGTTTTTCTTGTTTTTTTACAGAAGCCCCAATCTGATACTAGCAGTTTACCACATGCCTTACTAATGAGATCTGACTCACACATTTTTGCAAACTTTGGTGCAGTTAGATTTTTAACTGTTGTTGGAGAGGAATGCCATCTGTTTGTATCTGTTTTAATTTTTGTTTTGGGTCCCAGTTTGGAAGCAAAGGCAGGATGAACATAATCAGTCAATCAATCAATAAAAGGTGGTGCAGTAGTTAAATCCTGGTACTGCAGCCACAACATTGTGAGTTCAATCCTGCAGGGCTTCAGGTTGACTCAGACTTCCATCCTTCCGTAGGTTGGTAAAATGAGTACCCAGTTTGTTGGGGGCAATTAGCTAACACATTGTAAACCGCTTAGAGAGTGCTTGGCACTATAAGGCAGTATAGAAATGTAAATGCTATTGCTGTTGCAATCAATCAATGAATCAATCAATCAATCAACTCATCTTAACAAACAGCAGGATATGGTGCCTTGAGTATTGGACTAAGAATTTGGAAGACCAGGGTTTGAATGCCTGCTCAGGCATGGAAACCCACTGGATGACCTTGGGCAAGTCACATTCTCTCAGCCTCAGAGAAAGGCAAAGACAAACCCCCTCTGAACAAATCTAACCAAGAAAACTGCATAATAGGTTCACCTTAAGGTTTCCATAAGTTAGAAATGACTTGAAAGCCACCACCTCCACCCCCATCTTAAGTTCTTACATTCTGATGTGGCAGTTTTAGGACTGTATCATTAAACTTCTGGTTAATACTGATCCACAGAAGTTCCTACTGATCCCAATCTTTGGTGATGCCCACTTTTTAATTAATGGACCAGGCTCTTGACTGGTTAATAGGAACACTGTAGAAATGCTTACTATGTTTTTTTCTTAATTATTTGACACATTTTTTTCTATTTTGGACTATCCAGGTGTGAAGGACTATATAATACTATAACTCATGACTTCTACTCCCAGAGGTTCTGTGCTATAATTAACCCAATTTGCAATGATTAGGCAACACAACACTCTTCATGAACTTTGGCAAGATTCAATAAATATGTTGGCTTTTGGATGCTAACGCTTTTCTTCCCTTCATTTGAATTCAAGGAGCTAACAACAGACTGCAACCCAGCACCAAGGGAAGGTGTATTTGCAAACCGAGGAAAGAGTAACCCAGAATAGGAATTTCATTCTGTTTTGTTCTGGCTGATAGATCTTGGCATCACAGCTAATCTCTCAACTCATGCTGATTTTCAGTTTAACACAGCACATTTTATAATTATTGGCTTGCTTATCCACATGCAATCATTGATAACTTTTCTAATTAATTACAATTAGTACACAACTAAGAACCCTTCCCCCAAATACTGAAGGCAGCCATAGAAATACATTATGCTGAACACTTTTTAGAAAGCACAAATGCTTGATAAAAGCATAAACAAACATGTCTGTTACAATAAAACTATGTAAACAGGAGAACAGGATGAAGGTGGAAGGTTGTGCCAGAAATTTACATGTACACAAACTATGAACTGGCAGTTCTACTTTTTTAAAATGAAATTTATTTAATCAACCAAAGCAAGTGATACTAGCTTAGTTTTACTGATTTTAGTCCCTCCACTCCCACATTCTTTACTAGTCCTATGTGTGTATGGGTGTATGCACATCAGTGCTGCACAGTGCCATAGGAAAGAAATTACAACTTGGGAAAGATTTATTGGCTTTTTGAGCAAAGCCATATGCCATATACATTAACAATGCAGTCATACACCTATCTACTGAGAGGTAAGTACCAGTGAGTTCACTAGGATTTACTCCTGGGTAAATATGTATAGGGTGGTAGCCTGAGAGAGACATTCTAAATGGCCATTGGAATGCATGGATTTTTTTTTAATAATAATGTTTTCCTGAACTATATGTTTCTTAACTAATTTCATTTCATGTATCTCCTGAAGATAAAAAGTATTGTACCATATATACTCAACTATAAGTCAAAAATTTTTCATAAAAAATTGAGAGAAGAAGCTCTAGGGTCTTTTCACTTCTTCCCCAAGCTAACTGGCCAGCCTCTGTGTGCCTCAAGCCAGGAGGAATTTGTGACAATCTGCTCAAAGACCTGCTATTGTAGACTATTTTCTACTGATATTTCCATTATTAATTTAATAGAAATCAGTAGATAAATCCAAAGTGTCTGCTAATCCAGATCTTGTCTGCAGGATAGGCCTAGCAATCATGCAGCCCCCTAGATAGCTTTGGTTCATAACTCCCAGCAGCCCTCGCCAGCACAGACACTGCAGAAGGATTATGGATTTTACAGTCCAAAAAACAAAGAGAGGGCCATGAATGCCTACTCCTGTTGTTGGGAAATAAATTACCATGAACAGCAGTATGATAATAGAAGCAGAAGTCCATTAAATTAAAAGTTCATTTGGTTAATTGGTTGATTATGCATTTAAAAAACAACAAGTGTTTGGATCAGAACATAGACAGCAGTAACCAAGCAATAATTAAGGGATCAGCCAGACTGCCTCCAAGTACTGAGAGCTTCAATTTCATTTTGTTTTGAGTACACCTGCATATCCACAGCTTTGCATGCAGACCTGTCTTGAAATATGTCGGGTTTCCCTTCCCCCCTTGCATCTTTCCCCTCTTACTAATCGGATGTGACATCTAGTCTCAAACAACATTTTAGAAACTGGTTTTCACCAATTTCCACTGAGAATTTTTTAAAATTATTATTCAAGAGTCAAAGTGTTAAAGTGCTTCAGCAATAATATACTAGTTAAGCATTAGGGTCATTTTCAGTTAGTGCTAATATTCCCCTTTCCCTTCCTTGGTCCCTGTTGAATCTATGTCTTGGAAACAATAGCTGTGTTCGCTTGGCAGACATCTTTACTGGGGTAAAGACAGCAAAAACATACAGATGATATATAAAACATACATTTTATTTCAGAAAGTACTGGGTTAATTTAAACTGACCTAGGCAGGTGGTATATGAAGTCTTTGGTAATGCCAGCAGCTCCCAAGAAATACCTCAGGATGAGAAAAGCATCTTATGGATCTCCAACACAAAACTGATTCTTAACAGGAACAAAAATGGGCATTTCCTGAGATATTTTTCCCCAGCTGGAGGTGCCCTAAGACAAAGTGCATTATTTCTTCTTATTTCTCCATTGCATTCTAATTACATAATCTGACATAAAGGATTTTGCAAGTGCAGATGCTGAATCAGACTCACAATTCATTGATTAGCTTACTTGCAGGCAAGAATGGTGCCATGCAGAATTTCACCTAGAATCACAATTTCGGAGAGACAAACAAGATTTTCTGTCTGAAAAATCCTTTGAAAAAGGGTAGGGGGAACAGTACTGGGGGGTGACCTCACCGACAGAGAAATAAAGTATTGTCATCAGAAGAAATTTATCTTGAAAATGAAACAATTAAAAAGCAGAGTGTGCAGAACACATTCCTGAAGGACCAAAACTCTCGAGACAAGTGCTTCCCAAACTATGGCCTTTTCTGCATGAGGCGTGAGAAGCGGTTTGCTGCATCTCATGTCAGGTTTAAATAATGCAGTTTACCTTTGTTGCGTTCTGCACACACCCCAATTTCAAGCAATGTCATGCAAAGGAGTGTGAGTTCATGCATCCACATTACCCCGTCGCTGGCCACTCCCCTGGCTTTCCTCATCCCACCCTGGTGGCCGTGATTGGCTGGGGTTTTTTTTGGTTTTGTGTTAGGTGGTTCCGTTTGTGCATACCCACACAGGTATGTACTACGTACTACATACCTACTTCCGGCCTTACAGCCTGCCCTCTGCTGCCTACCAATTCGAATTGGTGTGGATTGTACCTTTCCACATACTGAGAAACCCAAATGTGCTTTGATGTCAGAATGTGAACTGGATTTTTTCTGTTTTTTAAATACTGTGCTTTCCTACTACATGGTGGCGCATTATCACAGGATTCCATGATAATGGTGACACGTTATCATGGGATTCCATGCAGAACGCAAGGTTACTTTATGCCCACTTGCAGAACAGTACAAGGACAACTGGCAGTACTCTGCAGTAAATACCTTGTGCGGAAATGGCCTATTTCTGTTTATATTTGCATTTTAATTTCTGAAATTAAGGCTGATTTTCTGCAGGCATAATTATTTAGCACACTCTCTTCTCAAAGGCTAGATCCTGAGCTCTAATAGCCCATTTGATCTGATACAAATATTTCATCATAATATGCCCTAGGCTGCCACAGGACTAAGCGGTAATGAAGGGTGTTACTCTGTACATTAGTAAGAGACTTAAGTGTTCCTCTCATGTGTTATCGGAGTAGCTGACAATGTTATCAGAGTCACTGACAAATTGTGGTTGTCTCTGGAGCTACAGTTTGTGTTTACATATATTTATAAGGAAAACAACTCAGCTGCTTAAAAGTTGTAGCTCTATAATTAAGCATCAGGGTAAAATAAATTAATTTAGGTATGAAGCAAAAGAGAGAGGAAGAGAAGGTGTGAACCAGCAAAACAAAATGTTAAGAACTGTGAGAAATGTATATATTTGCTTTATTATCCACATTACCAATGACACAATGGTTTATTTACATTCTTTGTTGTGAACTTACAAAAAGGTAAGCTGGGTAAATGAATAATTTTGAGTGGGGCGATTGTAGTTTAGTATGTGCTAGTGCTTGAAAGAGAACTATAAGCAATCTAGTAGTTCAGTTCAGAAAATAAACCTTGATTTACTCTACTTTGGACACATAAAACAAGATGGAATGAATAGGGTGACCTAACAATTTAAAAAAAAGTCCTATGAATCTTGGTGGATGTTTACAGAATAAAATGTGAGAGCTACGACTCAAGAACTCATAAAATGGGTTTAAGAGGCCACCCTGCTTCTGCCTAAAATACCAAGGAGAACAAACATTTTTAATATCCAGGTCAAGAAAGGGATTTGGAGAAGCAAACCACAGTATCCCAAATAGCTAAAATGCTAGTCAATTCATTCTTTGTTACTTGTGCAAATCTCAACATTCTCCACCTGGATTTTCCTCTGTTTAAGGGGAAAACTTTAAAAAAAAAAATGCTGCTACCACCGTGACTGTGGGATAAGCATGCAAAACATTGCTAATTTCATTCTCACACGTGAGAACAAAAATGTATGAATAAATAAAGAAATAGGAAAAAAACTTTTCTTTGCGCTAGCTTGCATTATGAGAAAGCTTTTACATTTTCCAATGGTTTTTCACATTCCGGGGTTTTTAGGAGAAAATTAAATTAAGTTCTTTTACAGAAAGAAGACCCTCTAATTTTTGTGGAAAATACAAGAATGCAAAAAGATAACTCTAGTCTTTCTGCTGTTTTTGCAAAGATGAAAAAAAATCCTGAAGTGGCTGGGAGGTGTTGGGCACAAAAGAATGAGAATGTGGGGAAAAATGAGATTACTCTATGCTTCCCTTTTGTGGAAGCAGCATAGAAAATGGTGTGGAATGATGGGCGTTGTAGTCCAACAAAAGTTGAAAAGCTACATGTTTCCCTATTCCTCTGCCAATGGTGCCTATCTTTCAGCCATCCATCACCATCATCATCATCACTATTATTATTAGTCCCGCTTTTTCTAATAATGGGATGCAAGATGGCTTACAACTTATTAAAAACAACACAGATTAAAAATTATACATAAATGTCAATCAAAAGTATAAAAATGATTTTAAAAACAATCAAACAGTTTGTAAAATTAAAACCATTAAAATCCACTGAAAGACTACACAAAAAACTCTATACATTAAAAGACAACTTGGATTAGAGTAATCTGAGCAGGCTCTTTAACAATGAGAAAGGTTCTGAGCCCTGTTGTTGATTTAGTTCTTTAAAACTCAGAACAGACTTGGGCTCAGAAGTATTTTGACCCAAGGTAATGGTGTTTTAGAAATTCTCAGTGTTTACCCCCTTCATCTAGATCTTTCCTCTGTTAAATACAGGAATTTTGTTTATTCATAGATGTTCTCTTCAATTCAGTGCTAGCCCACTATAATTTCACATCCATTGTACACATGAGAAATTTAAATGCAGAGAAAACGTTCACAAGGCTGATCCATGGAGAGCAAACAGTCAAGAGAGGCCTTGAATGCATGGCTCACAGGATGAGTGTGTCTCATACCTTCACCTACCCGGCAACAAAAGAGATCTTTCAATAAGAGGGAATACATCTGCTTAAAAAGAAAGTGGAAAGAGCGGCCAGAATGAAATAGAAACATCTTGTGGCAAAGTAAATAATCAAACCCAGGCTATAAAATCTCTCTCCCAAGAGAAATTGAATATTCAGATGCTCTAACAATGTTTGCACTGCAGGACAGAGATGCTAGAACATTGAGCTCAAGGAATTAAATAAACACCACCTTGGCTTCTAGTGCCCACAAAACTGACTCCAAACAGCCCTCATTATTATAAACAGACATGAGCCATAGTTTGGGGTGTGTAATTTTAGCTCCCATGCCCATACATGAAACATTATGTGAACCTGTGGACACTATTTCTTTGAATCTCTATAAATAAAACATGCTTGGCAACATATCTGATTTAATCTCTGGCAGGGCTCCCCTGCTCTCTGCCCCCAGCTTTGATTGCAACTTTTTCCTGGTTTCTTTGGAGCTGCTCTTCTCCCTTATTTGTATGCTTACATTTTTGCTGTTTGTTTTGTTTTTTTTTGCCATGTCGTAGGATTTAATGTTGAATATTAAATACAAAGTAAGTCATGTGGCAGGATACAAATATTTAAAATAAACAAAAATACATGGAAATTCATTGGAAAGGTCTCTTCCTTTACCGGATCAATCCAACACAAAAAATTGCTGAACTGTTGATATTACTGTAATTAAAGCAACTGTGGACAAGTCAACTACTCAAAATGGCTGAAGAAATTGATTTTTTATGTAAAAGTAAATCAAATGGCTATGAGAATATAAAGTGGAACTCCCCCAGCTTCTCAATCCACATCTTATTGATGTTGTTGAAGTGCCATATGCAAAGTGGCACATTTGAATTCACATTTTACTGAAAGCGATGCTGTAGAAATTTGTGGCATCCACACCTGGATCTGATTTTTACGTGTAATCGCTGTTAAAACAAGCAGTGTGCTTGCTGATACCCTTATAATGGCTGAATCTATTAAATCACTACTAGAAGCAGCCAATATTATTTGCATTAGAAACACATTCATTTCCATCCCAGTGCTCTTTCTTTCACACCTACTTAGGTGTGTCCCTTCTCTTATTCACCCACCATTGATCAAGGCAGTATTCATGTCTTCTCATTCACCGAAATACCCCCAATCACTTTCTCTCCCAAAGAGCTAGAGATGCTTGTCCTCTTTACCCACCCTATTCGATTTTGGTCAAACCTGACTTGTGCCCAATTCTGGGCACAGCACTTCAAGAATGGTATTGATAAACTCGAAGGTGCCCAAAGCAGGGTGACCAAGACGATAAAATATCTGGAAACAAAACTCCATAGGAACAATTGAGGGAACTGAGTATATTCAATCTGGAGATAAAGGAAATCAACAGGTGATATAATAGCTACCTTCCCTTGACTAAAGGGATGTCGTGTGGAAGATGGAACAAACTTGTTTTCTACTGCTTCAAAGGATACAAACCAAAGCAGCAGTTTCAAATTAATGTAAGGAGATTCAGACTAAACACTAGGAAGAACTTCCTGATGACAAGAGCTGTGTGAAAGTGGCACAGACTCCTTTAGATGATAGTGGAGTCTCTTCTGCTGGAGAATTTTCAACATTGGTTGCATGACCCTCTGTCAGGAATGCTTTAGCTGTGGATTCCTACATTGGCAGAAGTTTAAATAGAGTGAGGATGGGAATCATGTGGCCCTCCAGATGTTGTTGGATGGCTATTCCCAGTATTTCTCACTACTGGGGATGCTGGGACTTGCAGTGGTTTCCATCCCTGAAGTAATTATCTCTGGAGTTTCTTCCAACTCTATAATTCCTCTCCTTTACTTTTTGAAGAGTTTGAGCCCTGCCAACAGAAAGGAACAGCCATGTCTAGCATGTTGTGTTCCCTATGATGCTTCTGACCTTGATATAGATGCCTAGAGGCCTTCTAAGCAAACAGTATGCCAAGCTCGCAGATGCTTCCTTCCTTTTAAGAAGTCTGCCATCTAGTTACTGAAAATGAGATAGATTTAAAATAAGGAAAACTAAGTAATCCATTTTAAAGATGAAACCTCAGAAGATGCAAACCCTGCATTCCCCTTAGTATGTGTGGCAAGTTTCAGTTGTCAGGATTTTACAGTCCTTTTTTATTTTTATTTATGACATTAAAAAAAAAACAATAAATTAAAATAACCAAACAGGAAAGGAAAGACCAAAACAAAACAAAAAAGAACAGTAATACAGTGATTTCAGTTTCATACTCCTAGAGCTATGATGAAGATCGACATGGACACGGATACCTCTTTCTCCCCTTTATTAAGATACCGTAAAAAAGAAAATGGAATTCTGGGTCAACCAACCAAACCCACTAGCACAAAGTTCAGGCAGAAAAGAAAACTCACAACTACACAGTGATCCGCGATAACAAGGTACCAAATTTGTTAACACAAAACAAATGGACATTTGACTCACTTGAAAAGGACACTACAAAAAAATCACAGAGAACAGGTTAGCCATCACAGATAAAGGACCTGTCTGTATTCTGACAGTGAATATATCTGGATGCTGGAGACAAATAAGAGAGGTCTGTCAGGATTACCATCCCTGTCTTGTTGAATATTTAGAGGCATCCAGCTGGCTGCCAGAAATAAGATGCTTGACTATATCAATCTTTGACCTGATCCAGAAAAGCAGTAATTCCAACAAGTCATTGTTTGTTCCTAATATCACTAATACAGGGCTAGCATGATTCAGTGATCTGAGTGTGGATGAGGACTCCATTAGATCAGGGCTTGAATCCTGCTCAGGCATGGAAACTCACTGGGTGACCCTCTCTGTCTAAGAGGAAGGCTAGGAGAAACCTATTCTGAATAAATCTGGACAAGAAAACCCTAGGACATGGTCACCATAAGTCAGAATCTACTTGAAGGCACGTAGCAACAAAATAACTAGTATAGCATATATATTATGCCAAAAAAGCTGCTTTCTATTGTCCATACGAATCATGTAGATGAAGACGGTCCCCAATATCATCTGCCATCTTACATAATTCATTCTGACTCTGCTAGTCACGGAAAGGGACAATGGACATGTCAGATACACATATTTGCCAGCTTCTGATTTTTCAGAAGATATAGAAATGGCCCAAATACCCTGAAGGCACTACACCCCATTTCATCTTGGAAGCTAACTAAGATCGGGCCTGGTTGGTACTTGGATGGAGGACTACCAAGGAATACCAGGTTCTGTAGGCTCCATTTCAGAATAGAGCAATAGCAAACCACTTCTGAGTATTCCTTGCCTAAGAAATCCATGTGAAATTATGCTTATACCGCTACCTCCTAGTAAAAGCACTGTGGCAAAGGAAGACTACACTAGTGCTGTCTGCTACCAGCCCATACACTACAACACCTTGATATGGTTTAATTGGTGAAATATGATTTAATTGGCAAGATATATCAATTGGCTTTAATAAAAAATGTATCCCAGTGTGACTGTATGGCCAAGCTGGACAAGAGGAAGAAGCTAGCCAAACACATGTGCTGCAAAGTAGGTCAGAGATCCCCTCTAGGCATAACCAGATCGCAGTCAGGAAATCACCAGGTAACTCTAGAGATAATAGACTTGAGCTAGCCATAGTGCCTGTGCCTGTTGGGCAATAGTGACTGGAATGTTCCCACTTTTTGTATTGTGTCTATTAAATGTAAACACATGGGCAGCAATAAAACTGTTATAATTTTTTTTTCCCAGGAATTTAGAACTTTTTACCAACCTTAAGCATTTCCACTAAAACAATGGAATTTGCTCCTTCTTTTCTTCCTATTTCGCATGCCCGAAACTTGGCATGCCCCTCATACGACTTAAATCTTCAGTTTGACAATCTTTAGTTTGACATTATTGGATCCCTGCTGATAACTGTTAAAAGTGTAAATAACACTAACCTTTAACTTTGTAGCACAGGTAAATTGTAAGTTAATGTTTTCCACGCAATTAACAAACCCAAACCCAAACAATTTTATTTATTCAGGGTAACATCAGTAAATAACTAACAGAACTACAACTCTTATATGACAATGTTTCACCTGTCTGTAGGTCTGCCCATCTGCTCTTGGACAGTATCACTACTATAGGAAGAAGAGGAACCATTAAGGGCTGAACTGAAGAGTTTGCAGCATTTGCACCATCTGCAGTAAACAAGTAAATGCTGCATTTCTGTGCATGCATGAAGACTTTCCCCCTCTGAAATACCCCTCTGTTTTTAGAGATCTTTGGGAAAGAATTACCATTTTTAAAATGTGAAATGTAATTTTTGTTTTGTTTTGTTAGATTATTACAGATTGAAAAGATGCCAAAAAATGGCAGGCAGGTCTTGAAACTCCTGATATTCAGACAGAGGATGCCAGAGAAATCCAAGTATACCAGATTTTCAACATTCCCAAAAATCCAGATTGGTTTAGATGGAGAAACACCCCCAAATAAACATTGGCAGAAGAATAGAATTGCCAGTCGTTGAAATATTTGTGGAATAAGTTATCTAAATGCTTTTGCAAAGTATTTCCATGCTTTTGAAATGTTACGTACTTTGGTGGGGAAGTGAAGAATTCCCATACTATGGAGATTAAAGTCTTCCATCCACCTCATTGCTTTGCTATGGCATTAACTTCTCCTCTATCTCCTCTGCTTCTTCCTGACTATTGAGACCTCTTTCCGTGCCAAGAGTTTGATCCCACACAGACACACACTGATCCAGAACAAAACTTTATGTCATATTTCTAGGGCAACTTTGTTGTGGACTGGAAACTTACTGAATGCAGTCCAATTTCTAAAGCAGGGCCCTTTTCACACGGCATTTTTGAAGCAAAAGGGCCCCTTTAGAGTCGCGTAAATGTGAAGAGTGGTCTGCATGACACACTCACATTTACGCGACACTCAAGGGCCTGATGCGGACCACGCACGCAGCTTTTCATTTTCGGCTCAAAGCCGAAAATGCTGCACGGTCGCACATCACTCCAGGGCCTCGTGCGCACTTACCTGCCGTGCGAAGCCTCCTGAGATGTGCCAGTCGCGTTCCTGCCCCAGCGCAGCCTCTAACTCCCAGGCTGCACTGCGGAAGGAAGGGGTATGGCGTTCGCACGACGAGGAAGAAGCTGCGGAGCCGAAGCAGAAGGGATGTGACAGCGTTCCTCCCAAGCCTTCGTGCGCGAGCTGAGCAGCCCAGCACCGGTAAAAGGTAAGGTGCGAAAAGGGCCCAGGACACCTTTCTTCTTTACAAGCTAAAGTGCAAGAGATCACAGGAAACTGCTTGTTTCTCCAAAAAAACAAAGTGACAAACTATTAAAAAGGCAAAAATCCAACATTGCCTCTGACAGTTAGGTTTTATTTTCCTTTATTTCCCAAACAAGCACATTGTGAAGAACCATAGAGTCCCCATTCTTTAGAGCTTTATTGCTTTACAGTCTGCTGCTGCCCACACCTGACATGGGATCCTCCTCTCCCCTAGAACAAATTCATCTACCAAAGGGCCAGCAGTTGTATACTTGACAAACAATCAGTTTCTTATGAAGCCTCTCAACAGATGTTTTAGTACAATTTGGGTTGTAATTCTAGCTGCAAATTGCTATCATATCATCTCACCACAACACCACACTTGTCCTTTATTGGTTTGTCCTCAGAATTATACATACAAGAATATGGAAAAATCTGTAGATAAGTCATCTGAAAACAAGGTGTCTGGTAAGATTGCCTTGCATTACAGCCAGTGTAATGGAGTGGTTTGAGCGTGGGCTATGAACCTGGAAAGCAGGGTTCAATTCCCCACTAGGCCATGAAAACCCATTGAATGACCTTGGGTTTGTCATACACTCTCAGCCCCAGAAAACCCAGTGATACCATAAGTCAGAAAGTACTTGAAGACACACAACAAACAGCAAAGATTGCCTTCCACTGTTATGAAAAGTTTCAGAAGAGTCCTCTGATATGCAGTGGGGACAGGCTGCTAAGCAGACCTCAACCCTGCCTCAAGCCTGTTGACTAACAGGTTTGCTGCTTCCTCTGAGAAATGGCCCAAGTTGAGACAGATCATCAGGTTACCAGCAGGCAAAAAGAGATGGAAGTGTTTCCAGATGAATTTGTTATGTTACTGAACCAAGGGCAGCAAGTTAGTCATTAAGAATTCACAAGTCATGAGTTGAGTCAAGTCAGTGTGTCATTTATTGCCAAGTCAAGTCCAAGTTGAGTCACTGAAGTGACTTAAGTCTGACTTGAGTCTCAGTCAATTGAGTAAAGTCTACAACGCTGATAGGTAGGTTTTTGAGAAAAGCCAGGTTTTGGATTGATGCACAAACAAGTACAGAGTTGGAGCCTGGAAGACCTTTCCGAGAAAGGCATTCTACAATGTTGGAGCAAATAGCAAAAAGGCCCTGCTCCAGCTGGACATTCATCAAACTTCATTATTGTTCATAATACAAATACCATGAGCACACAGTTAAGCTCAATTCCATGTGTGCTGTTGGTATTTCATAATAAAAGGGGAGCTGCCAGATTTCAAATTGTGAAGCTGTTTCTTGGTTTTGGATTCCTTGGCTTTTAAAAGAAGAGGGTTACATAGAATGGAAATACTGTTTCCAACAACATCGAAGAGAACCTGACACATTCAAATCCTCCAGACAATTATTAATCCAAAAAATGAAATCCACATTACTTCTCCAGCTCTTGGAATATCCAGTCAGGAAAACATTTCCAGTCACCTGCTGTGGTTTGGAGGAAGGCTGTGCACCAATTTTTCTTTTGGCAGACACAGCGAAGAGGAAGGGCAGGAAGAGCCAAACCAAAAAGACATCCTGCTTTTGGTTTATGCCACAGATTTCCTGAAGGATATCCTCCTTCTTCAAAGATATGCGCACTGTCTTCCATCGGATGCTGCTACACATGTGTGGTGTTACACATCATCTGCAGTTGGTTAGAATTATGGTTAGAAGTGTTCAAGAAAGTTCTCCCTTTTAGCTACATTTCAGGTTACTCCAGCCAGTAGCTGCTGACCCTTTAAAAACCTTGACACATTAACCACCATTGGGGGTGGGGGGAAGACCCATATTTAAACAGTATTTCAAGACTGCCTATGTTAACATCAAGAATGGTACTATTTAAGTCACAGTAAATATCCTAGTAATCATTTCCTCTCCTACTTACTGAAAAAAAAATCCTAACAGGGACTCTAAACCTCAGGGCGATATTTCTCTTTTTTTGTAGAATTAATTCATACAGGTTTTTAAAATACAGTTGCTCTTTTTTTTTTAATAGCAGCACAGCTGAAACATAAACACTGGCTACCTGTAGCTGAAAATAGTGCATGAACACAAAAACCCAATGTTTTAAACTTCTGCCCTGACCAGGAAAATTAGTATGTGCCACTATTGCTGATTTTAGCAAGAAACCCAAGTGAAAGTTCTAAAAATATCCTTGCATTTTAATTCCAAAATAGGCTGTTTGTTGAATACATACAATTTAGCTCTTCCAGCCAGTATATTATAATAGTGGTCCACACACATCCATCTGGATACTGTGTGGGAAAGGGGACCCACCATGAAACACTTGAGAAGCTGTGGGTAGTTCCCCAAACATGAGGCATATACGTCAGCATGCAGAACAAGGGCAATACTTCTCTCTTCAAGCATGAGTTTTGCTTGGGAACTTTTTCTTAGCGGCTCAAAGGGCCTTTGGTTCATTCCATACTGAACTCCATTCTTTCTTCGTCTGCTAAGAAATTCACTTTCAGAAGTCAACAAAACTCCCTCACAAACCACAGAGAGTTAAGCATCAAAAGGTTAATTTCTACTAATAAATAAGAAGAATTTAAATTTTGTCTGACATCTTTGTCTGAAGGGCCAAACCTCCCATCCTATTACAGGGCAACGCAGGCGATAAGGATCTCCCCTTTTGGACAAGAATCGCAGTGGAAAATAGCTGGGAGGCATTGCGGAGGTCATCGAGTCCAGTTCTCCAGACTGAAACATATTTCCTTTTGAAACTCTATTTTTGTTTGATTTGTTTTCTTTTGCTGCTCTCAAATCGAAAGGGTTACAGGACTAGGCATCTCTTTCCTGCTCCACCACAACACAGAATCTGACAGGGGTATGACAGAGCGCCTGCTGCTCCCACCCACGCATGTACTTTGGACGACCCCATATTTACCCCATTTTTTGCATGGTATACTCCTATTAACGATCAATCATATGAAGGCTTTCAATAATACTTTGATCAACATGGTACCTTGCTTTCTCTCTTGCAAGAGTCATTCTCTTATAAGTTACAAACATCGATTTCTTCTAGAGATCTCCTGTACAACAATAGAATTAACTAAGACAACTATTATCTTAATCAAATAATACGATAGATAATATGAAACATGCTAGAGCTATGTTACCATTGGAGGAGAGAATTCTGAACGCTCACCTCTCTGAACACATTAAAGTATGCTAATATAATGGGCTTTTTGCAATCCTATTAGGACTTTCTCACAGACAACAAAATGAGTCCAGATTACATTTTTGTGGTATTAAATAGTGGTATTGTGTGCATGCTTTTACTATATTTCTTACAAATTAATCCAAATGCTATCAACATTGGGTTGAGGAAAGAGGGATGGGAGAGAAGAATGTTTCTCAGTGTTCCACTGCCTTGCACTGTGTGTTTCCTTGAAAAGAAATTCTGTTGTTTTCAAAGGAGGCTACTCTTTCCTCTGTATGTTTAGGATTATAACTCATATCCACAAAGGTGAAGATTAACTTCAAGTGAAGTACGAAATAATCAGTCAGCATAAAAATTAGCCAAAAGAGGAATATAATTATAAAAGCAGAAGTCTATGTCATATCATAGAGTCATAGAGTTGTAAGAGACCACAGGGCCACCCAATCCAACCCCCTGCTATGCAGGAACACACATCAAAGCTCTCCCAACAGACGGCCATCCGGCCTCTGTTTAAAAACCTCCAAAGAAGGAGACTCCACCACACTCTGAGGCAGCTTATTCCATAGCTCTGACTGTCAGGAGCTTCAGGTGGAATCTCCTTTCCCGCACCTTGAATCCACTGCTCCTTGTCCTAGTCTCTGGAGCAGCAGCAAACAAGCCCACTCCCTCCTCAACATGACATCCCTTCAAATATTTAAACATGGCTATCATGTCCCCTCTTAACCTTCTCTTCTGCAGACTAAACAGACCCAGCTCCCTAAGCCGCTTCTCATAGGGCATGGCTTCCAGACCCCTTCACCATTTTGGTTGCCCTCCTCTGGACACATATATATGCTAATAGCTAGTCGAAAAGTCTAGCTACCAAATATTTGGATAATCAGTCAGAAATCAATTGATATTGGGGGGGAAGCTTTAATGAAGACTACATTAACTCAGAGTTGCCGTGTACATCACACGCACACATGCACAACAATGATAGATCTTCACACTTAATATTTGTACCTCTGTCTAGTATATGTATCGGAAAAATTACTCTTTGTGTAATTCAGAATCTCCCCAAAAGCAAGCTTTTTTTGTTTTTTTAAAAAAATAGTTTTCAAAAGGCTGGCAAAGAATGTGATTGCACTGACACTGAAAACTTTCACAAAATCTTCACTGAATGAAAAGGCACACAACTCTTCCCCTGATGCTTACAGATTAAAGAAGGGATGAGGAAATTGAGGCCCATGATCTGCATGCTGAATATTTTGCATCATCCACTCCTCTCCCCAGCACACAGCCCCGACTGTGGTTTTTATCTCTGCAGACTCTACTCATTGAGACATTCCCAGTGCTGACTAATGGTATCAATTGACAAATGGGTAAACATCAGTTGATCAGATGTATAAAAAGACTCCTTCAGACTATAAGCAATGAAGCTTACATGAACCAGATGAATTATTTGTGTTTCCATATTTGGGGAAGTATGTGTGTGCGTGCGTGCGTATGTGTGATGAGATCATAAGCAGTTCTTCCACGGAATACAGATATTGACTTATGCTACCAGTGCTTGCCATCTGTTGAACTATGGTTTATAAGTAACCTCATGTTTAACTGGAGTCATTAAACTTGAGGTGACAAGTAAGAATAATGTAATTGATTGTGAAGGAATCACCTAGCATGGTGAAAATATCAAAAAGGTGGAATAAGTCCCTGTAGGATTGTCTTGGAGAACAGATTGAATCAGCAGTTCTCCAGTACTACTGAAGACTTCCTCGAATTTGCCTGAAGTCTATTCTAAGACTTTTGGTAGAGCAAACAAGAGATCTAGAAACATGTGACTTAGTAATGTATCCCACCTGTTTGCTGTGATGCAACACATCAGTCACAATTAATCAGTATTCATTCCCCCTGAAGAACAGATAGTATTGTGCATTTTCCCTGGTGAACTCTTCCTTTCCAGGGTTATATTCATTTTAGCCCCTCCCACCAATGCAATGGCTTCTATCAGCGGACTGGGTGAAGAAAGTCCTTCCTCCTACCTTGCAACCTCTCCCAAACACTGTCAAAATCTCTTCGAAATAGTTAGGGTTTTTTCCAAGGAGTTTCTGAGGCGTGTGAAAAGCTGCAGGGGCCAGGTATGGAAAGCCCTGATAAATGAGCAGGTCTGCTCAAACAGATTCAGAGCATGGAAAATTTACTTCTCTGTTGTACAGTTCTCAGAATCCCCCTATCTAACAAGAGCAATGGCCAGGCTAACTGGGAGATTTGCGGAATTTGAGTCTAAAGTCCAAGTTCTGCTTAAATCCAGCCCACTCTTTCTTTCCATTGCCATTCATGTGCCATTCACTGCATTTGCAATGAATCTTCCTCACTTACTCAGGTAGCAAAATGTCATTTGTGATAAGCAGAGGTATCTGAGTAGCACTCCTAAAGTCTGGAAAAAGTCTGTCCAATTGGGTAATACAGCAACCCATAAACACCTCCCCACTTTTAGTAACATCCCAGTGCTATGTTCATTAAAAGAAAGTATTACACAAATATTTAGGATTGAGATATAAGATTAGATTAACCTCAGAGGCAACTGTATTGAGCAACATCAAATTTGTCTACACAAGCCCGTTTACACAGAAACTCTTCGAACATTTCAACTTCTGGGGGGCAGGGGGGACCCAATTCATATGATCATTAAAAGTGGACTGAAAAATAGATTGCATGATGTGAGCTGAGACTGGATGAAGATTTGCTTGGTTCTTTCATATGGGCTGAGATTTGTTGTGCAACCACAATCCCTTCTGAATTCCTTTATATTATGTTAAGGTTTACATTACAAATATGAAACTTAGGTGTCAAGAGAACAACTGTATGTTTCACTACTCCCATCAATTCAACAGTCATTCTCTCAAACTATGTTTTAGAAAAACTATCCCTATGATGCCTGCCTGCCTGCCTGCCTGCCTGCCTGCCTATCTATCTATCTATCTATCTATCTATCTATCTATCTATCTATCTATCTATCTTTGTGTATGGCAATGATCCATCATCACTGAAATTTCTAATAACTAGTATAAAAGAAGACATGCAGGTTTATAACATTTACCTTCTGAAATCCTCCACCCGGGCTGCTGGCAACCTCAGAAAAGAGAGGGTAGTGTTACCCTGATTTCTGGGGGTCCCGGGAGGGACACCTAAATGCGCTCTCAATTATATAAGTTGGGGAAATTAGCCAAGAGCACAACCTAGCAATACAAGAGGCAGGGTAACGTAGCGAGATCTTGAACCCTATGTTTACGGGGTCAGGCCGAGGCAAGGAGCACACAGAAGTTGAAACAATAAATGATGTTTTATTAAAACACAATCAAACAGTGTATGCAGCACACTCACACAGATAACTAAGGAAATAAAGGTTGGAGTGGGATAGAGGGATTTTTAGAGGAGTTGTTGGTTTGGGTGATACTTCACCTGTCCTGAAGCCCAGTTGGAAGCGGAGAAGCTGGGGAGCGTGGATCTCAGCACGTGGGGCTGAGGGGAAGGCTCGCTGGACAAAGCAACAGCAAGGCGGGACGGAAGCCAAGAGCGATCCAAGGAAGCGCCCAAAGTCAGGGGTTTTTATAAGGAGAATTGTGACCACAGGCTAGTTCGGACTTGGGGAAAACAATGGATTTGGGGCTGGAGACAAAGCCTCCGAAAGGTCAGAATTTGAATGATTGAATTATAGCCAAATCGTCAGTAGGATAGCCAGTATGGAAACGTGGAGTACTTGAGCGTTGTATAGTCAGATCATCAAGCTGCCAGTGCAGGGCAGAGGATCTTTTGAAAGTTGCGTGCATACTTAATGAAGGTACTTGCCTTTGAGGTCTCCTGAAGCTGTGAGTCGGCTATTTCTGGCCTGCCCGTATTGTGTTGGAATATTACGGCAATTATCGGCCGAGTCTGTATGCGTGCTTGTCTGGGGGCCTCGCAAGCACGTGGAGGGGAATGGGTATGTGAGGCCAAATTATTGATATCAAAAGATATCTTTTTATATCCCCCAAGCTCGGGTTAGCCAGGGCAGTAACAGTAGAAAGTGTGAACTGGTAAAAAATGGAGCTTAGCTAGTATAGGGTTAACTGTTGCTCTGTTGCTGTGGTATCCAGACCATGTCACCCAGGATAGATTCTGATGTCAGTTACTGGTCATACTTAGAAAGCAAGAACTCTCCCTATAGCAATCTTGCTTCTAGCGCTTTCTCTCTATGCAAGCCTCTTCACCAATAAGTCAATGAGTTTAAAATGAAGATATTATCTTCACAAATCTTTTTGTTACATAGTTAGGATCTAGTTTTTTAATGGATATGTAATTATAAAGTTTATTAGTAAATCTTTTGAGTTTGGAACATGAAGCTGCATGTCTTGTTTTTGTTTTCAAGTCAGCCTCTAGCTCAGGGAAAACAACACAGAAATTGGGACATGCTTTCTCTGCAACTTTATTGAAAGAAGAATAATTCCTCACAGCTTCAGCTTTTATAGAGTCCCCCAAGGGCTTACACTCTGGGGAATTCTAACCCCTAACATGAATAATTTGCTTTTCCTGGTCCACTTGCATCACTGACCTTAGAAAACCAACTTTCTTTTGATAACCAACCATGAAATAATGAGACCAAATACAGGAACTGAGTTAAATAAGGGCTAATTTTATTTGACCTAACTTATTTAAGCTGTATTGGCCTGGAAATGAAGCAAGAGAGGGATACAACCTGATGCAGGTCCAGCTGATGCCATGTGTCAGCTCTGTGACAACCTCCTCAGTCTTCTCTTGGGCAAAACACCTCAGCCCCAAGGGCAATCCAAATACTATGGGTTGCTCCCCGGCAGCCATAATTTGGAAATAACCCAGGGGACTCGCGCCCAAGCCATGAAACTCTATAAGTGAGAGCCCAAATCATAGGTTAACCTCAAGCGTAGGCTTCTTTCTCAATCCCCCATGCATGAGAACCCTATAAGGGAAGATTTCAGACTCCCACCTGACACCAAAAGGGTGCCAAAGGTGATCACCAAAGACATATTCTCCTCCCACTACATGACAGGTAAAAGCCTATTTATTGACATCAAGCCCCACACATACAGTATGGGGAAGGAAAAAACATGTAAAAGCAGGGGAATGGAATCTTACCTGACTCCAAGGCAATCAGACAAGTCCCATAATGAATAAAGGGTGCGAGGGTAGAAGACACTGTGGAGACCTAAAGAGGCATGAGAGGGCCTGATAAGACCTTAAATATCCTCCAACTTTACCCCCATCATCATATGCCAGAGGCAAAGCACCCTGATCTCTCCCCTGGCCATTTGCTGCATGTGTCCAGGTAGGTATTCTCTCCAGGTGATCACTACATACAGGAGACAAATCTTAGCATGAAAGCAATTACGTTTCAGTATAGCAGTATTGTATTTCTATTCAGAATCTGACTATATTTTTCATTTTGCCAGGGGTTACACTAATTGAACTTGCTTCCTTACCACGGAAACACAGGGCAATTTTTCCTTGAACTTGCCTCAGTTTCACCAGATGCTCTCCTCTTTCACTTAAATACTATTTCACTAATTATGGTTGGGAGCCTGTTAGTGACTTAGCCATGCCTAAGTCCCTGTTAGGATGGGACACGGAGAGCTGTTTTTTCCTCTGTGCTCCATCTAAAAACCTTACCTGCTTGGCAGCTGCCAAGGTGCTGCTGCTCATTCTACCAGAGGGAGGGAGGGAGGGGAAGGTGATTCAGACCAGGAAATCTGGCTGATCAGAGTCCTGGAAAAAGGGAAAGGTAGGTGCACTCCATCTGAGAGCACAGCCTCATTTCTTCTGCTGACCAAGCTGAGACCACCTGTGATATGAATTTTCTCCCTTCTTTCTCAGCGGTAAGGAACAGGAATAGAGGCCCTTCCTAGGGCTTGGAAAGTGCTGGGCTCTGTGAAGATACAGAACTGCACGTGCAGAACTATGTCCACATATAAGATCTTGCCTTGTGTGTCATAAGGATCATTTGTCAGGGGACTTTAACAAACAGCAACCCTGAATCTCAGCTGCCATTCTCTTGCCCAGTCAGCCCATTGGGAAAGATCTAACATGGATTCACCATTCTCTCTTCCTAAGTTATGATGCACACTGAATTATGCAAGGCATAGATCCCTATGCAAATCTTTTATGAAACACTACAGTTTACAACTCCCTGATGGGAAAATCTTCTTCATCACATGATGGTGTTCTGTAGGAATAAGAAAGTGGATTAATGTGTTTAGGGAATTGTTAATAGGATAAAAAAAATCTCATCCAATTATATTTACTTTGGAAAGGGAAAAACTAAAAATTTTACTTCAGATTGGCAATTTTATTTCAACTAAATGTATGTACAGTGTGTGTGTATATAGATTAACTTGCAATAAATGTAATTATTCCCCTTCTGTTAGAAAGTTTTCAACTTAATAACTTGAATTAATTTATTGATTCCTACCCCAATCCTCACTTTCAGCTACCAGTCAATAGGAGTTTTTGCTGCTGTCATGCTAGTTCACGTATTGTTTTTACTGTTGATAGTATTGTATGCAAATTTTACATTTTAGCTTGGAGAAATCTGAGATAGTAATCTGAAGGATGTAATCTGAAGGAAGTAATGAACTGACTGCACAAAGGCCTTTATTGCCTTGCAATAACATCTGAATCAAGCATTTAGCATATAAAGTCATGTCTATTATTACCATTTGACATAGCACCACTGACACAAGCTTCAATGTTTTTTCAGTTTCCAGAGGAAAAGAACTGAGGCTGAACAAAGAGAAAAGCATAGATATGTAGCAGGTCTAAGGCCATTTCCTCACAGGGTATTTGAAACGGTGCAGTCCATGCTCCAGGGAAGACGTCTGCACCTGGGAGCGGACTGGGTCCAGACTATTTAACGTAGATCTACACCTCAGCCCGCTCCGGAACGACCCCAAGTGGTCATCCAGTGTGCTTTTGAAAAACCTGTTTCTTTCGGTCTTTCAAAAGCACGGAGCGCGCCAGTGCGAGCCTGCTCCCCTGTGCAGATTTGCAGGCTCACACCAATGTGAGCCTGCGATCTGCCGGGGGCGGGCTTTAGGCTGGTGAGCTTCAGCGGTTGGTCAAGACCCTCAACCAACCGGAAGCCGCCATTTTCAATGCCGGAGCAGTGCGGAGCGATGAGCACACACTGCTCTGGAGCAGCCTGGACCGGATGGGGGAGCCATAAGACCCAGTAAGTAGTGGCATGGGGCGATTCCCTCGCCCCGTGCGGAAATGGCCTAAGTGAGGATAATGCGTGAGGCTATAAAATGTGTTCACTGCATTGATTTTAGGGCTGAGTGCCTTAACTCTGACTTTTCATGCTGTCCATTATACAAATAAAATGTAAATATTAAAACTGTTCTTTTAAGAACAAAAGGGCACTCATTCCCAAATTAACACATTTGACATATTGCAGTCAACTGAGGTGTGTGTGAGTGTGGTTTTTTTTTTGGGGGGGGGAGGTATTTTTCTTCAGGATGGGTATGCTAATAGCTGAAACCAAAATAATCCATTTCATTTCATTAATGAAATTTCATTTGAGAATGCAAAATTACGTATGCTTCTAAATCAGACAGAATAGGTAGGATACTAATCATGATGTTTGGCATCCCTGCAGTTTGATGAACATGTTAAACAGAACTATAGAGGAACTCAACCACAGAACTTTGATGCCAGAACTAGGCAATATCCAGGTCAGTCAAACCTGAAAGACATTCTAGCAGGAGTGAATAACACAGAGTTCCTTTCTACTGTTTTCCAAAAGGCTGAACCAAGGATAGAGAGCCCATTAGATAGGTGGCCCTTTCACACTATAGTGAGCCTTCAGTATCTGCTGGGGTTTGGTTCTAGCCCCTACTCTCCCTATGGATACCAAAATTTGTGGATGCTCAAGTCCCATTCTGTACAATGATGTAGTAAAATGGCATCCATTATATTAAATGGCAAAATCAAAGGGGTTTTTTTGTATTTTTTTGGGGGGGGGGATATTTTCAAGCCACAATTGGTTTTATCCATGGATACAGAATCCACAATGTGGGGGCCAGCTATATATAGTTATAGGAAGCCAACAGAAACTGGCAGTGGAATAACTGACACTTTCCATTGGTAAGGATGTAAAAAATATTCAAATTTTCATTTAAACAATTTGAAAAATTGCCAAAAAAAACCAAACAAACAAACATGTTTTGACTGTCAGGAAATCTTGACTGCAGGAATCCTGTACTCACAAGAATCTTCACAATTTAGGACCTTATTCTGTGTGGACTTTAATGTAGGTTTTTTTTTTTTCTCCACAAGACATAGAATTTTCTGCACAGGAAATAGAATTTTCTATGCCAAAAAAAAATAGTATTTCTACACAGAAATTATGTTTCTGCACAGAAAAAGCTGTTTCCTATGCAGAAAGTGCTGTAAAATTGGGGATCTGTTCCAAACAAAATTTGCATGTCGTTGATATGCACCAAACTCCTGCATTTTCTGTACAGAAACCAGGGATTTTTTTTTCTACACAGAAAATAACAGCTAGAATTTTACATGAGTTCATGTAGTTACGTTTGTATAACTAAGTCATGCCTGCTGCCATATACACTAAAAATCAAAAGCTTCCATAAATAAAAAGGTCTTTATCTGCTGGCAGAAAGACAGTGGGTAGGAGACCAGCAGGGTCTCCTAGGGCAGGGAATTCTGTAACTTGGGAGCAAACACAGAGAAGGCTCTTTCTTGTGTCTTCACCATACATGCCAGGGATGGTGGTAGAACCAAGAGGAAGCCTTCCCCTGAAGATCTTAGAGGCATAAGTGGGCTTCTATAAGGAGGTACAGTTTTTCAAATAGTCTGGACCCAAGCTATGTAGGGTTCTAAAGGTCATAGCCAGCACTTTGAGTTCTGCCCAGAAACAGATCAGCAGCCAGTGGCGTTGTTTTGGTAAGGAGGTAATGTGATCCCTATAACCTGCCCCAGTCAGCAGCTTGGCCTAAGCATTTTGGACCTGCTGAAGTTTCCTAACAATTTCCAAAGGCAGCCCCACACAGAGTGTTTGACAGTAATCCAAACAGGATGTAATCAAGGCATATTTCACCATAGCCAGATCTGACGTCTCAAGGAACGGGAACATATCCAACATATCTAGGGGACAACAAGTTGGGAAAGACTCATTTGAGAAATGTCTTCCTTTTAGAGGCTACAACACCTAAATAGATTGCAGTTAGCATATACGGAAAGAGACAGATAAATCAAAATGTACCTTTGAGAGCCGGAGCTCACATCACATGTACACATTCCCATCTCCATCTCCAGTCCTCTAAACATGGCCAGAAATAAATCTGGCATGTAATTTAAAAAATAATGTACACATGGGCTAGAATCCAATTCATAGCCCCAGCTTGTGTAGACTCATTGAATCAGTGGAATTTAGATAAATGTTGACTCCCCATTCATCAGTTGATTCAACAGACTTGCGCTTGTTAAGATTACTAGTGGGTAATATTGCTGATTAGAGCCAACATGGTATAGCAGTTTGAGCATTGGACTATGACTCTGGAGACCAGGGTTCAAATCCCTGCTCAGCCATGGAAACCCACTGGGTGACCTTGGGTAAGTCACACTCTCTCAGCCTTTGCAAAGGCACACCCTCTCTAAACAAATGATTGGTTCACTTTAGGGTTGCCATAAGTCAGAAGTGACTTGAAGGCACACAACAAAGTGCCACTAACAGGGGGAGGTTCTTTCTAGCAATCATGCCTCTCCCTGTTGAAAATAGACTTATGGTGACCCTAAGGAGAACCTATCATGGAGGTGTTCTTGGCAAGATTTGTTGCCTTTGGCTTTGTTTGAGGATGACAGAATGTGACTTCCCTGAGATAATCCAGTGGGTTTCTATGGCCAAGTGAGAATTCAAATCCTGGTCTCCAGAGCCATAGTTTGGATACACGCACACATCTGTTCCCATGTTTTCAGGGACGCAGCAGCGGGGATATGTGTGCACATGCCCAAACTGTCCCCTTGTTTGCAAACGAGGGGGCTGTCTCAGCATCCACAACCCGCCCCCCACTGCCATATCCCTATTCCTGCTGCTGCTGTTGGTATCCAGCAGCATGGTTTCACAGTGATCCCTGGACCCCAGATTACAAACCATTGCTCCTAGGCTCTATTTGAGCAGACACTCAGTGGCAACACTGAGGTTTCTTCTGCAACGTCATAAGTGGCCTGAGGACACTTGGGGCTGGGAGAGTTTGCCCTTATTCATGGGTAAGGTGAGACAAGTGAGACTGATGGAACGCTGCTTTAAGCTCACTAAGGGTGGAATCTTGGGTAGAGAAATGGAAAGAAAAACAGGCTGCTGGGTCAATGATCTACAACATCATCATCAAACGACACTGACAAGAGTCAATTCATATGTTGTCGTTGTGGTGGGGTGTGGTTAACACTTCCAAAGCCCACCATTAAAAGATGTACACAGGAACCCTTGTAAACTGTGCAAACGATGTGGTTACCTCCTACAGCAGCACCAACCCCGGGGGGTGGGGGGCAGCAATGCTGGATTGAGAACCAATCACATCATCTGCCCACCTCTGGTGCCTCTTGTGCACAGAAATGACTGATGCAGAATGAGAACCTTATTGAGGAGGATGACTCTGCTGTCTTTAAAAAAGGCTTCACAAGGCTAAGGTGCCCCATCTGGGTTTTTTCTTTTTCCTCATCATGACAGTTACACAACACTCATTGTTTGTATACTGGGCTGGAGGCCTAGAGCAGGAATGGACATCTGTGGCCTTCCAGATATTTTTGTATTATACCTCCCATACTCCTTCTCCACTGACTTCTGGCTAGGGCTGATAGAACTTGTAGGTGAAAACCATGTGGAGGGTCACAGTTGCCCATTTCTGGAGTGCAGAGCTTTATGATTCCATGGACTTTATTATTATGAACAATGCCCATATTCTAGGGTTTTAAGCAGATAAATTACAGGTCAATATTTAAATAACTAAAATAATGCTAATGCCTGTTAAGCAAGCCAGCTAATCACAAATGAGACAGGAGCAGATCGTTTTTCAACCATAGCAAGCAGCAAGCTATGCAACCATATTCTACATTTTCGGTCCAGACTTTTTATAACTGAGGCTTCTAGAAATTCTATACTGATGTAAAAGCCTTAGTCCTACGTCTCTTGATTTCATGTTTTCATCCATTTCTGAAATCTGCAGTGCTATTTCAATATTATGTTTTCCCATATGGACAGACAAGGAAGCTATTCCTACATTGGTCAAAACCTGAGTAGTCAGACAGTTAAGAGAGTGACCTAAGTTACATCACATGTGGCCTCTCTTAGCATAGTTCATTGCTCAATTACTTTGAACCCAAGACCCCAGTAGCAGGGAGTGGCACTGGCAGAGGATCTCTCAGAGACAACAACAGTGGCACCATACCAAATGTTTGTTGGTCGTGCACAGAAGGAGGCACAGTAAACCTCCTTTTAAATATCTTTTACCATGAAAATCCTATGATGAGACAATCCAAAATGAAAGAAGAGACAGTGCTAGAAGATGAAACTTCTAGGGTTGGATGGCACTCAACAATCTACTGGGGTACACCAGAAAATGACAAGGAATAGTGCTGTGGCTAATGCTGTAACTGGACTCAAGCCAAAAAGACGTTCAGCTATCAACATGCTTAGAGGCAAAAGAAAAGTCTGAAGCTGCACAGCACCTGTTATAGGGATATGGAATGTGAGAAGCAGGAATGCTAGACATGGTAAAACAAGAAACAGAATGTATAAACGTTACAGTGCTTGGGGTGAGTGAGATAAAGTGGACATGAATGGGACATTTTGAGTCAGATAATGACAGTCATCCCTTCACATTTGCTAGGGTTAGGGACACAAGACCCCCATGCAAGTGAAAAAACTGTGAATAACTCTAAGCCCTCCCAAACCACATTTAACAGACAAAAAAGAGTATGATCACTACATTTAACCCATCATGGATTCCTTTGAGGCATCAGGGTTCCTTCACAAGGCAGAAGAGGGTGGCTGGTGGGGCTGACTGCCACCTCCACTGCTGTCCCACACCATTTTTAACAGGGACTTACAAGCCTTGTTCGCAGTTTCTCAGTCTCACGAGGCTTGCAGTCCCTATTAAAAATGGCATAGGGGGGCAGCAGAGGTGACAGCAAATAATCTGTAAATAATCAAATCCACAAAAATGAAACCTGCAAATTTGGATGGCTGACTATACATAGTATTTTATTCAGGAAATGAAAACCTGAGAAGAAATGAGGTGGCATTAATAGTGGGGAGAGATGTAGCATAAGCAGTAAAGGGATATAATGCAAAGTGTGACCAAATCATATCAATAAGACTTCAGGGAAAACCCATCAATGTAACCATAATTCAAGCTTGTGCTTTAGCTACAGAGGCAGAAGAAGAAATTGAAAGATTCTATGCTGGAGTCACAGAGGAACTGCAAGAACTGGGCAGAGCTGTTGATCATAAGGTGACTTGGGCCATTTCCGCACGGGGCGAGGGAATCGCCCCGTGACGCTACTCACCGGACTTTTGGGCTCCTCAGTCTGGTCCACGCTGCTCCGGAGCAGTGCGTGGCCGCCGCTCCACACTGCTCCGGGGACAAAAATGGCGGCTTCTGGTTGGTCGAGGCTCTTGACCAACCACTGAAGCTTGCCAGCCTAAAGCCCGCCCCCGGCAGATTGCAGGCTCGCACCAATGCGAGCCTGCAAATCTGCATAAGGGAGCAGGCTCGCACTGGAGTGCTCCGTGCTTTTGAAAAACCTCAAGAAACAGGTTTTTCAAAAGCACACTGGACGACCACTTGGGGTCGTTTCGGAGTGGGCTGGGGTGCGGATCTACCTTAAGTAGGTCTGACCCAGTCCGCTCCGAGGTGCAAACGTCCTCCCTGGAGGACGCTCTGCACCATTTAAAAAACCCCGTGTGGAAATGGCCTTGGAGGTTGCTCATGCATAGGTTTGCCATAAGTCACAGTTAGCTTAACAGCAGTTAACAACAACAATACTCTGAGGTTCTAAAAGTCAGTCCAAGCAAAACGAATAACTGTGGGATAACATCAGATTTAAGCAAATCTTCAGTGCTATGCCAATCATTTTCACTATGCACTAAAGAGTCATTTGATTATTTTCAGCATTCATTCAATAAGCAAGCATTGACCCAGACATCATTAGGAGTCAATTTGCACTACATTCCGAGTTCTCAGCTTCGGCCCAGCCCCTCTTCTCTGTTCCTTTCTCACTTCTACTCCCCCCTACCTCACCCAACTGTAAGTGGTCAAAGCTGCAGAAACGGCAAATTCTTTTTCTACTCTTGAATTGTATATGAATTGCATCATTGTTAGCAGAAAGCATGGCATGAATATCTTTCTTCTTATGCTCTGATTAGGCAGTTGATGCCAGTGTCTTTTAATTCTTGATTTTACATTTGTCTCTCCTTCTTGTCCCTTTTCTTCTTTTCCTGTCTTCCCATAAGTCCTGCTAAACTCATCATCTCTTTTGTGCCTTCCTCCTTACTTCTTGATCCTCAATCTTGTTCACTAATTTATCTTTCTCCCTGCACCCAATTCATGGCTGAACATCTCCTCTTCTTCTCATATTGGTTTTCTTCTTTCGCCACCCCTCCTCTTCCTCCTCCTCCTCCTCCTCCTCCCCCACTCACAACCCCTGTCCAAATGTTTTCTCTTGCCTTTCTCATTCCGCCCTCACCACATGCACTCATCTTCTCTATCCTCCCTTAGTTCCTGTCCATGGCCATTTCTGCACTAGCCTGTTATAGTGCTCTCATTCCACTTTCAACATCCTATGGAATCCTGGGGTTTGCAGTTTAGGGAGGGGCATTTGGAATTCTCAGCCAGGGAGCTCTTTGGCCTTGGTAAACTACAAACCCCAGAATTCCACAGGAGGTTGAAAGTGGAATAATAGCACTACAACAATGTAATGTGGAAAGGCCCCATGTCTCTCTTTTTGCCTTCTTTAACCTCCCCAATCCTAGCTACATTTGTCTTCTTGCTTCCTCCCTACCCTCTATTTTCACTCTTACTCTTACTTGCTTTCTCTTCTGCACTTACTTTCCCTACCTATACTTGATCTCTTCCATCTCTTTCCTCCCTTCCTTCTCTCTCCAATTGTTTCTCCTTTACCTCCTGTGCAAAGAAAATCTTGAAGACAAGACTGGAATATGCTGAATTCTCAGCAGTTTACATCTTCTAAGCTGTGTTATACTCAGTAAGGTTTGGTTGTGAATAGACATGCATAAATAAGATTGCCCTGTTGGATCATCACCACCAGTGTCATTTTCTACCTCTCTCCGAAATATTTGGTGATTAATAGTAGCACTATTATGATTATTACCTGGGCAAGGGAGGAATTCCACATCTCATCTGGAAAAAAATGTGGACAATGAGAGTTATAGAGAAGCAATCTATTAAAAACAGAGCTCAGAAAACTTCTATGTTTTGGGGGGGGGGGATGTTGGACTGCAACTCCCATAATGCTTCCAGATTATTAAAATCAATCTCTGAAAAGTCTGGATTTTTCTTTTTGAAGCAGATCTTTGAAAATTTGTACTACAACTCCATTATGTTGTTAAAAGAACTTGGTAGGAAAGTTTTAGAAACAGAGATAGGGCAGCAGGTTTGTTTGTTTTTTCCTTTAATGTGGATCTTGAAAAAAATATTTTCTAACTGGAAGGCTTTTTTCTTATTTGTTAGATTTTTTTTTTTATCTGAATGACAAGCTCTGAACAAATGTGACTGATGCTTAAATGCATCATGTTTAACAATATCACCAGGGGAGGCCCTTATGACATCAACAGAGTCCATTCCTAGGTCTCAGGGCCTGTGATGTTCCTGATTGGTCCTAGCAACGCCTCAAATACTGTTTCCCACTTTCCTCAATATCAAGTTTCGAATACGGTGTCTTTGAAGCATCAAGCAAAAATTTTTTTAAAAAAAATCAGGCAGACATTTGAAAATATTCTTCTTATCTTTCAAATGTGAAACCTTCTTCCAATTTTGTTTTCATCCAGTTCTTGTTTGGTATGTACTTATTGCTTTTTAATATTTTTTAATTTTTGTTTATAAACATGTAGCCATAAATAAGAGGAAGAATGTTCTTTAAAAACAATAAATACGTGAATGTGTACGTGTGTGTGTGTGTGTGTGTGTGTGTGTGTGTAATACTGATATTGATAAATACAACCTGCTACCAAAAGCTTCCAAGTTAGGGCCCTATCATTGGGTAGAATAAAGCAGCCATTTCAGGCAGCTGATTTGGGGCATCCTGAAAAGACTGAAAATTATTAGTTCTTTAATTTATTCTTATTGTATTTTTATTGTTGTGGGAGGGAAAGAAGCACTTGTGAGATTTTCTGCCTTGCATGCCTGTAGAATGTGTTACTGGTTGTGAGTACCATATTCAACTTGGGCTAGCAGTTGACATTTGCTGACAGCAGAATATTTTGGTCAGATCCTGTCCCTATCCATTCACTGTCTGGAAAAAAATCTCTTTAATTATGTGAATAATTATGAATAAAATAATGTGATGAAAAGGGAAAAGCATTTCAGGAGGTTTTAGCTTAACAGGAACCTCTCAGACACGCCTGGCATACATTCGATGGCCTTAGAAACCCTATGTAAGAAACTGTGTAGCATATTAACGACTCAATCTGAAACACAAATCATGTGCTACCATCCCTTGTGATGCTGGTCTAACACACACACACACACACACACACACATTTTTCCTTTTTCATTTCTTTCTTTGTAATTATACTTTCAAAAGCCAACATAAAGAAATAGAAATTACCCTAATATTTATTTATTAATTTTATACACACACATACACACAGTAACACAGGCCCACTAATTGTTGGCTGATCTGCTAGACAGAAAATTAAAATTATTTTTTTAATACAAAAAATGACTGCCGCTATTTTTGGCACTTGCTAAGGACCAGGTGGCCCATCTGGCCTGATTCACTTGGCCAGTTTTCCTTTGCATCTGGGAATTCTGACCCTCCTGCTTCCCGACTAATTGTATCACATTATCTCCTTTTTGTTTGCAATTTTCCTCTCTGCAAAAGGTTGCAAAAATCTCATGCGCTGTGTTAGAAAGTCTCAATTAACCTCTAACCTTGCTTTAATGTGTGCGGCTTGGGTTATTTCTCACACCCAACCGTGGGCCCATTAACACGTTGTCATAAAACAAAAACTGTTTTGACGGGGCTGTAATTGCCGCTAAGTGATGCCGGACAAAGAGGCTCTTGTCCCACCACTAAATGGGCAGTGTAAGCAGCTAGGAGGACCATTGTCATGGAACCAGTCGGGGTGAGAGGAGTTCTGTTGGAGGCAACTTGCAGCCCACAGCTTGTATCTCTTTAAGCACTTAAGCAACCCAGCTTTCTCGAGCTGTGAGCTGATGAAGGCAACCATATTTTCAATGACACGATGCTAATCTGACAACGCTGCACAAAGCATGAGTGACAACTCCCAGGGAGAACCGCAGAAAGATTTTCCCTCTGCACTGCAAATATAATTAGTTTATGTTAGCTGTAAAAGGCCAGAGGTTAGAGAAGGCCAGGGCCCTTTTTGTTTTTAGGCAAGATAGTGAAATAATTGCTTGACGCTCAGATCTGCAGGTGCTTTATGAAGCTCATTTGGACTTGGCAGCCTGCAGTGAAAGCTGATTTCCTCCCCAAAGTGCAGGATTCCATGTGACAGGGCCTATTTGCTAGGACAAGGGTGATGGCTCATTCATGCCACTCATCATTAAAGTACCTGTTACAGTCAACACTTGCCTCAGTAACTTTTTCAAATGGTCATAAAGAGTTCTATCCTCCTAATAGTCAATATTTCCGAAAGCAAGTCTTTAGACTGAAGAGAATGGGGAGAAAACTGATTCAGGTACCACTCCGGAACAAATGGAAGAGAGGGCCAATGAATTGTTTCCTAAAGATCGCCAAACAAAATTAGTGCTCCAGTTTCTGCTTCTGTTTTTGTTTTCCCAGAGATACTACCCCACCTAGTGAGACTTTCTAGGAATGATTGATTGAACAGACTTATTTGCTCATACTCAGAACAACTTCTCTGGTTGTACAGCAACATACTGAATGCCTTAAATATGACCAGAACAGAAATTCTGGAATATGATGGAAGAATTTCAAAATTCACTACTTTATTCCAGAAAGTTTCTCCCACACCTGATAACAGCATACTCTCCAACATTTCCCAGATGGAAACTAGGACACATGAGGCCAGGCAAGATCAGAGCATGGCCAAGATGGCAAAAAGTAGGAATGAGCTAAAACAAACAAGCTCAGAGAGACTGCAGCAGTCTGCTTTTGCCCGAGCTTGCTGGGAAAGACAAGACTCTACCCTCTCTTATCCTCTTCTCCACTGCTGAGTTAACTGAATGCAAAATACTTTTGCACTTTGAACTGAGTTTTCAGCAATGGAAGTATGCTGAGGACAAAGAGGGAAAGTGGAAGGAGGAAAGAGAAACTGGGACATTTTAAAAGCAGCTGAAAATGTGGGGCAGTAGAGGATCAAGAGGGAGTGTCCCCCCCAAATCAGGACAGTTGGAGGATGTGCAACAGCTTGTGATCTTGACAGATGAAAGGTGTTTCCTATTTTGTTCACTACCCAATTCATCTAATTAAAAACTATTTGTTAATTTAGAAACTTGGGACCTCTGTCTTAATTTATCTCTTAAGCCTAAAAAGCAGCCCTTCCAAAATCCCAGATTTCCAACCAGGTACCTTACAAGGTAACTACTTCCATAATAAATACCTGCAGATGATTTGATCATCTGGTAGAACCTTGTTCCAAATACTATCCCTACAAGAGTAGTGTCCACAAGGTGCAGTGATATTTTAATAATGGCACCCCTATTATAAAATATTGGAAAACCTCCTTGCCAGCCCCCTTCTGGACTTTAAGAACAGGTGAAGATTGTGCTAACTCATCAAGACACACATAAGTACAATTATTTAAATTATTGACTTGGCAAAAGTATAGCCTGCTTTACAACGAACATTGTCCACAAGGGTTGTAATTACAGCAAAATACATTACCAACACAATTACAGCAATGGCAATATAACAAAGGTGGCCCTGCAGATGTTGGACTGCAGTTCTCACCAGTCCTAGCCAGCATAGCCAATGGTGAAGAATGAGGGAAGTTCATTTATTTGTTTGTAAATATTTATATAGTTCTCTTATCAAAGAAGTTCAAACAAGTGATGGGGGTTGCCATCCAATATCATCTTGAAGGCTGCATTTTGCCTACTCTTCGAGTAGAATATAATTGCACCTGGAGATAAATTCATAGACTAATCACAACTTAAGTAGGGTGGGGTTTGTGCAAATTTCATTGGTTAAGTGCTTAATTATGATTCAGAAGTTGATTCAATGGCTCTCCTTTGGTTACAACTAGCAACTGGATTTAGGTTTAAAAGTTTGGGAATGGAATATAGAGCTTGGGAGCTGCCACCAAAAATGACTGTTGGTGGCCACAGGCTTGACATATGGTGGGACTTGCCAAGAAGAAACTAGATATCAAAGAGCAGGAAGGAAAATAAGGAAGAAGGTAGTCTTTGAAACAACCTTGGCCATGAAGGGATTTAAAGCTAAGCACCAGCACGATGAACTTAGCCCAGAAACAAAGTGCCAGCCAGAAGAGGTCATAAAGATCAGGTAATGTTTTGCTTTCCTACTCTATACCTGTGACTTATGCGTGCAGACTTTAGAATGTTTTTATTCGGTTATTTATGACTTATTTTATGACTTTTGGCTTGCTTGTCAGTTCAGAAGTGGATAGAAACTAGGTAAGTTATACATATACTAAATAAAATCATGACATGAAACCAACTCTTTTCTCTCTCTTTCAGCTTTTCTTCAGTCATTTAGGGCATTTGTGCCACCTAATCCCTGCAACCTGCCCCAGAAAATAGAATCAGGAGAAAACAGGGCAGCCTGAGCCTCAACCCAGCAGGTACTAAGGATGTGTTTACATCTGGATTCCTTGTCACATTTCATCTCTGTCCTTCTACACCTTTTTGGCATATTCTCCACATGTACACAGTCCCTCCGGTTTCAATTGAGAGCTCAGCTTTTACAATTTTTTCCCTCTAAAATAATCACATTAATTGCAGGAAGACTTGTACCTCTTTAGTAAAATATCCATTTTTGTTGGCAGGGTGGAAAGACCCTAGGAAGCACAGTGTTAAAAACAGGCACTAAAGTATAGAAGGAAGTGTAAACAGCAAGTTCACTGTCATTGTTCTCCCCATTTGGAATGTAAATGCTTGGGTATTTCATCCTTTTATGCAGGGACAAATCATTATGGTATTCTTCTCTCCACGAACAATAAATACTCCACAATATTTTCCCCATATTTCCCCACAATATTTTCCCCATATCATCCTAAAGTGGTGCAGAGGAATTGTTCTGTGTAGAAAAACATGTTTTTTTCCTGCAAAAAATTATGTTTCCTGCACAGAAAAAAAGATTTCCTGCATAGAAAACAGGGTTGTGCAGGGGGGAATCACAGAAAAAAGGGAAGAGTTGCATAGGAAATGAAAAAAGGGTTGTTTTTTTTCTATGCAGAATAATTCCCCCGCATCACTTCGGGATATTCAGATATGGGGACAAAACTGAGCAAGATTCTCACTGATGTAATATTCTTCCCAAAGAGATTTCCCAACTCTCAGGGATCCTATTTTTCAACCTGGGAAGAAATAACAACGGATATTCTTTTCATAACTTCTCCCCATCCACATATTTTCATTTATTTTCCCAAGAATCATTTCAGATGCCACACAGTCCTTGAGTACCATATAAATCCCCTGGTCATTCCAACTCCCTTGTCCTCTCCTCTTCACAGACTCATAATCCTGAACGAACGAAACATGTATACACAGGAAACGAGGTAAGAACACTCTAGAGAGTTCAGGAGTCAAAATGTGTAAAAGAAGAGGAGAAAAATAACCAAAGCAGCAAGACAATCATCTCAGTGTTCCAAAGAAAGGCCACTTTAAAATGAGAACTCCTAGAAAGCCAGAGAGAGGGAGAGGGATGGAGACAGAGCACAAAACCTACATGTAGGGACCATGAAAATAATGGACCAACAATCTAAGGGATTAGGGATGTTGAAACCACATCATCAGTATTTCTGCCACCACCTCCCTTTTCTTACTGAACAGAAGTAGGAGCTAGTAATGGTTGTATGGGACTGGAACTTCCAGTCCTAGAATCGCTGTTGAGAAACCTGAAGCCACTGCTGCCATCACAGCCAGGAACAAGGTCTTCTGAACACACCAACAGCATCTTAATTACATTTCTATCCTGCCTTACTACTAAAAAATAGCACACAAGGCACCTAACAGGCATCATTAAAGACCACTTAAGCAATAAAACCATTACAATAATCACAGTCATCCCCATTTAAATGATTGCGATATCCATAATCATGAGTAGAACATTATTAGGGACCCAGCCTAGTGTAGTGATTTGAGTGTTCGACTAGAACACTGGGAGACCAAGCTTTGAATTCCTGTTTAGCCATGGACACATAATTGGGTGAACTTGGGCAAGCTGCACTCTCTCAGCCTCAGAGGAAGGCAAGGGCAAACCCCTTCTGAACCAATTCTGTTAAAAAAAAGAATAATAAGATTGTCTTAGAGTCACCATAAGTCAAAAATGATTTGAAGGCACAGAACAACTACAGAGGGACTTCATGTCTTAAGAGGTGGAATAGACTCAAAAGTTTCTGGGAGCCTCATAGTATCAAACCCCTGTTGTCCGTATATTCTTATATTTTACCTGTAAGGCTACCCAGTCACAACAGCCATGTGGGGGGAAAAACATTTGACCTGGGCTATCCATCCTAATATCTAATCCCCAGGAGAACCTTTTCCCCCACCCCTTCATTTATTTATTTATTTTATTTATTTGGAGGAATAAAATTAATGAGTAGAGATTTGAGAGAGCCAGCTGTCTTCACGAATGCCTACTTCACTTCCTCCATACAGCTATATTGATGGTATTGCTTTGTTATAAACCCAGGCTATGATTCTAGAGCTCTCTGTTCTCTGAACAGGAGGTTGAGGCTGTGGACATGGGGTGAGGCACTCCCCAGTGGTTGCTGAGTGCACTCCAAGAAAATAGAGGTCTCCATCTCTCTGCTATATTGGCATAAAGCAGGATACTCTCTTGGAGCATGCAAATAACTCAGTGTACACACTGGTTGGGCAAACAGAGAAACACCAGCTCCTGCTAAACACAGTCAGGAGACTATGTTTGTTTGCTTTCCAGATCATAGTGATGGACGTTGGCCTAGAAGAACATAGGACACCAATCTTCTCTGTTGCATTCTCAATAGGAAGGGAATCCCCTTTCCCAAATAACAAGTAGCAAGGAGATATCAGTGCCTATGTAAAGTAAAACTCTTGTTTAATTCACCCTACCTGCCATTTGTTTGCTCCTCCAACATAAATCATCAGAAATTGGACTGAAATTGGACCTTTGGACCTTTCTGCTAACTACAGAGCATAAATGGGATGGAATAACATAAATAGGATAGAAACAATTGTTTCTTGAGAGCTAGAGGACAAATCATCCAAATGATGCATGTATTTAATGGTACCTGGCACAGTGAAAACAGAAAAATGTAAGGTTAGTCAAAGTCTAGCTCAGTCTCATTGTCAGCTACTGTTAATATTGCAAAATGTCATTGAAACTTTAGCCATCCCCATATTTCTACCAACACTGCAGTGCTATATGTGTTGTCTCAAAGCCCATCAAGTGATTTAACGTTTCCTGTCGCTACAGCTACTGCTGTTGTGCACCTTCAAGTCACTTCTGAATTATAGCTACCCTACCACAGAGCTGCCTTGGCAAATTGTTCAGAGAGGTTTTCCTTTGCCTTCTTCTAAGGCTGAGAGAGTGTGACTCACCCAAGGTCATTGAATGGGTTTTCATGGCCAAGCAGGGATGCAAACTATGGTTTCCCAATGTCCTAATCCAACAGTCGGACAACTGTACCACACTGGCTCTTGATTTAATGTTTAGTCACTATATTTGTGTCTCTGGCCCTCCACATAAGAGTTTAAATGAAGCAGTCATTCAGAGTGTGGTAAATACCTTAAAGGCACCAGATCCTATCTGAACTTGGAAGTTAAGCAGAGTCAGCCCTGATTAGTACTTGGATGGGAGACCGTCAATGAATACCAGATGCTGTAGGCTATATTTTAGAGGAATGAGCTGATAAAACCACCTCTGCATATTCCTTGCCTAAGAAAACCCTATGGGGTCACCACAAGTCTATAGGCAACTTGAAGGCGCACACACACACACACACACACACACTCAAAGGATATGCTTAAGTTTCATCATGTTCTCAAGTTAAATTGCCTTTGCGGTCCCTTCCATCTTTAAGATTCTATTATTCTACGATCATATCCCTGGAACACTGAAGAAACATGACTAAGTTCTTGAACTCCTGCTTCTCTGATATTTTCTTGCATGCTGGTGTTAGCATACGCATTGCATTCCTAATCTAACCTAGCCAGTAAAACTGTTGCAGCAAACATGTGGCTTGTCCACTCAGGCCTATGCATAGAGTAGGAGGGGAAAAGAATTAAGAAGGAAAGAACAGTAGGTAAAAATTCCATGCACTCTGGATTTATGATTCAGAATCTGATGTATCCATCTGTGAGCCACTTCAAAGCCAGTTTCTTTCTCCAGTGATGAAGACTCGAGCTGATAGACTCAGACTCAAGTCAGACTTAAATCACTTCAGTGACTCAACTCAGACTTGACTCGGCAAAAATTACACACTGACTCGACTCAACTTGAACTTGCATATTTTTAGTGACTGCCTTGCTGCCCTTGGTTCAGTAACATAACACATTCATCCAGAAACCTTACAAGTTACTGGTCAGATGACAAATCTGTTTCAAGCCCAAAGTGTGGACACATTTCTCAGAGGGAACAGCAATGGGTTAGGCAATGGGCTTGAGGTGGGGTTGAGGTCTGCTCAGCAGCCTGTCCCTGCTACATATAGGAGGAGCTTTCTAACACTTTTCTTAAGAGCAGAAGGCAAGACTCGTGCCCAGAGTGCAGGGTGTATATCTCAGAGGGGAACAGAAAATGTGTTAGGCAGTGGGCTTGAGGAGGAAGGATTCTTCCTTCTAAAACTCTTGAAGTTTCAATAATGGGGAATAAGAAGGATACTATTCCTCACTTTTGAAAAAGCCTCCAGCTTTGCAAATGGGAAGTAAGAAGGATCCTATTCCCCACTTCTGAAGCTGCAGATGGCAAAATCACAAAAGTAGAGGACCAACTCTACTTAAATCGTTAAAACTGACTTTCGACTTTGTCCAGAAATTGGGGTATAAAGTTGGCTCCCAGACTTGAGACTTGACCTGAGACCTGACTTGAAAGTATCTTGCAAGGACTTGAGACTCAACTTGAGACTTGAATGTAGAGAATTGCGACTTGGAGTAAAAGACAAATACATCACTGCCTTTCTCTCAGAGGAACTGAAGATGTTCTCCCATTTTCCCTGCTCTTGAAATTATCATTCCCACTAATATCAAATTTGTGTGATTCTGTGCCTGTCATTTTGGAACTGGGATTGTCCAAAAATAATTTAGTAATTTCTATATATCCCCAATATTAAAAATTGAAAGGAAAACAAACATATGTATCCAAATTAAAAGAGACAATCAAAATGACCCAAAAACATGTGTACTTCCAGTTTGTTCCTAGAGAATGTTAAGAGTTTGCACACTGCATGACTTACCCACTTGCCACCTAGCACCATTTGCAAATCTGGCTGCTTCTTCCAGCTTGTCCTGCTAGGGGAAATGCTACTTCCGGGGCTGTGCAGTATCATGTGGACCCAGAAACCCCCACATGGAAGGCAGCCAAGGAAATCAAACCAGCTTCAAATTTATTGGCAGCCTGAGTTCGGCCTGTTTTGAGCTTGTAGGATTCACACAGGTTGGCCTCTAGGATTTATTCTGCTGCCTTCCAAGAGCTGGCCAGTTGCTTCATGGCAGCTCTCCGCTCTCCCACCCTGTTTTGCATGCTCTGCTTTATCACAACTTTTGGAGGTGGTCACATGGGTCTCCGATCTGGGACAGTTAGTACCAAGTGCCAACAGGTGTTGGAAGGACTGGAGTCGCTCTTGGGATTCAAGGGTTGTAAGGTGGTGGCAGGCATGCCTGGGTCAGAAGGACATGTGTTTCCTGAACCCTCTGGTGCCAGGGGGTTGCAGCTGGTAGTTCACTTCCCTGTCATTCCTGGGATTCTGATTCCTAGCCAGAAGCTTGGGCTAATCGGTCAATAGGGAGGTTGGCCAATGCCGGGGATCCAGGCCATGCGTGTGCCATCCCATTCTGTATCCTGTAATCAATAAAGTTGTGGCCTTTTTTTTTTAATCTTGAAGCATGCGTTCTTCATCTTATTTTGGAGCTCTTTCAACAGTGGCAAAGCTTGGAGTGTGTGGAGGGGGGCAGGGCGGGCTATGGCAAGAGGGGCATGGCCACTGTGTGAGGGGCGTGGTTATGGTGCGTGGGGGCGTGGGCAGGGCATGCGAGGGCATGGCTACAGGCCGGGACGCCCCAGGAACATTGCCACTTGGGGCAAATCGCCTCCCTGCCCCCACGTCCCTACGTGACTGTCTTTCACTTCTTATCACACAACTGTTTTTTAAGATGCTTTTATTAACATTATCCAAAAGCACTAAAAACAAAACAAACTACAAATACATGCAAGCAAAGAAAATAACATAAAAATGACATAGAAATATACAATTTCAAAATTAAAAAAATAAGAAAAAGAAAGAAGAAAAGTAAGTAAAAGAAAAAGAATCAACCTCCTTCCTCCCATTCAATGGATTATTGCCATCAGATTAGTTCAAGCCTCTCAAAACAAGAAATAGCCAACATTTCTCTTCTTCCCCTTCCCCCAATAATACTCTCAAGAAGAAAAAGCAGAGTTTCTTGTACAAGATTAACATATCTAACATAATAACTCTAAATCACTTTCTATTACATTAAAAATTGCTTACATGATGGATGATACATAGTATATAATATATGAATAATAATACTAACTAACACTAATGCAACTAATTTTACCAAATGCAATTTGCGGGCTTAATTACATAACATTATCACTAATTAAAGCTGCAACCTTGATTTATGTCTTTTCAAAATCTAGATATCAGTACTATTTTATATTATTAAACCTTTTACCGAATTCATGAGCCCAATCCAATTATCTTTATCCTGAGTCTGTAGCCATTTCTTAACTTAGTTTAAATAAAACTTTCACTTTGAATTTAATTCCCTTCTTTCTGCACAGCCGTGCTTTCTATAGACTATGCAGTCCCATTCTTTCAAATTCTCACATGACATTTCAAGGTCACTGTCCTGAGACAGCACCCTTATTTTTGACATCTTTCTCACACTCGTTTCAATCATACAAGCTAAATCAATTTGATTTCATTCAACCATCAAAATAATTTGCTTACAAATCAATTTTAAATTCTTCTCCCTCTCCCTCCCCCACCTTGGGCTGTAGTCTCCCTTTCACAAACCAAACCTTCCTGATCAGTAACTCCCTCAGTAACTCTCTCCATTAACTTGGCTTGAGTTTGTCTCTCTATCTGGTTTTCATCTTTTGCTTCCATGTTAGCTTCTTTGTCTCCTTCTTGTCTTAGCATTGAGCTCTTTCCTCATAATCTCTACTCATGTTCTTCTAAAATCCATTGTAAAACATCCTCAGATTCTTCCAGGGAAAGTTCCATCTTTCCCTTAGTCCAGCAGTTACAGAGTTAACAATTCACTCTACTTGAGACTATCCAAAAGCTGTCAATGAAACAATGCTATCAACTTCAATCTGATAATGTCTGTACTTTCTCATGCTATAACTTCTCCTTGTTAATATCCAATTCCTTCTTACAAATATAAAAGACAATTCAGTCAACCCCCAGTTTTCTAATTCATTTATCCTAAACTCGTGGGCCAAACAGACTTACTTGACTCCTGGTTGCAGAAAGAGGATATCTGTGCAGGCTCTGCTGTTCCATCTTAATCAGAAGGGTTTTCACTTTTATAGTTTCAAAGATTAATTAGAAATTTCTTCTTTTAAAAAAGTAGGTTCCTGGTATAAGGCCATTAGATATTCCAATCTAAACAACTGTGTTTTACCGTAAGGGCAAGATGTCACTCCTATGGTCCTTCCCATTTGTAAAGTGCTTACTCACAAGTGAATGCACATAATGGGAATTCTGGAGTCTAACAAGTTAATCCTCTACTTCCCCCCTTTATCCAGGGGGAGTTTCTCTGGCCAGAGATCCCTCTGGCCGTCACTTTTGTCATGCTGTGGAGCTGTAGTAGGAACATCTGCCTGGCTGGCCTGCTGGAAGTTAAGAGCTTCTTTTGAAAGAGGAATTGGAGGTGGGAGGGACCCACTGAACCATATGCAGAAGTTTTAGACAGGAGAAAAAGGAAAAATAAGACCAGTTTCTTTTCCTGCTCCCCAACTCCTCTGATTTCTATATAGTAATAAAGGACTCCTGTTAATAAAGGACTCACTGGTAGTGAGGCCCAAACATGAGCCCTTTTTTGTTATATAACACTTTGGAGAACAAAAAAAAAAAAGGCTGTCCTTTTTCTTTCTTCTTTCCTGACACCTTTCTCTAACACAGAGAAGGTCCATCGACCTTAAGCAGCATTGTCAGCCTGCAGGTCTAGGGCTGGATGGAACAAAGTTCAAGAGTGCCACTGTTAGGACCTGCAGATATTCTGCAGTATTTCATCAGAGGTCCTGCTTTGAATGTATTTGGAAAGGCTTCCCACAGCAATGACTTCATTCCAATGGGTTATGCTTTTCCAGTTGCTAAAACAGATTATTCTATTTCACTGAAACAGTTAAGTTTTCAATTCGAGGCCATTGCTTCTTGCCTGATTGGCAGTAGCATTAGAGAAGCATCTGTTGCCATCTTGTGGACTGCGCTGACAGGGGTTTGAAATCTGCTATGCTTTAATCTGCCCCCATCTATCTCCCCAAAGCTAAAATGTCATCCATTCCTTTAGCCTGTCATCATGAATCTATAGCAATTACTTTCTGTTGCATTTGTACAACACCTACTTAAGCCATAAAGCATTTGCCATACATATGAAGCTAGGGCTGGTAAACTTCACATCTGGACAGAATTTATGATAAACACAGAGCTTCTTTTAGACCAGTCCTTCAAGTTCTCTGGTTTACTCTAACAATGCAATTTTCCTAAGCTACATATGCCAGTCTCCCCCTATATGGACAATATTATTCCTCTGCCCCTCCCCACAGTCATTTCATACCACAGTTCTACTCAGCACAACATAATGCCTGTGATTATAGCATTCTTTTTTTTTTTTTGAAAAAAAAATCACATTGATGAGCAGATGCATCACACATCAAAAAGTTCTTGATTCCAACTGAACACTGGTCCTTTCTAAATCAACTCCCCCTCATATCTCTGTGTCTGGAAAACTCTGATGTCAATTTCAGATATATCCCCATTGCTTACTTAAACAGACATCTGGAAACAGACAATATCCCACTGTGAAATGGAACAAATATATTAACTATGAGAGCAATGAGATTTCACAGGAGCAATAAAGTTGCACAGAAGTGGCTGACAGTCCTAAGGCATTGCTACTGGAGGCCAAAGGACTTCAGTGCGGAAAAGGATGTGGGGAGCTTAGTCTCACTAATAGCTGTGGGAAGATGAAATAAAGAGGCTTTAATTGTTTGACAATTAATTTTCCACCCCAAATCATGAACGGTAGTGGCTTGGCATGGATACTCGAGCTTGATCATGACAGTACAGCCACATTTATGAGAGGGCTGTTTATTCAGCTACAGTTACAACACAAGAAATGTATACATCAGGGAAGAGATGCTGTTGGACAGTAACTGCTGGCATTTCTCACCAAAGGCTATGCTGGCTAAAGCTACTAAAACTTTCATCCAACAACATCTATGATTCCCATCTATGGTGTACATTGTCACTGAAAACACAATGTCTGCACAGCCAAAAACCCTTTCTCAGCCACTACTTGCCTGGGGTTTCAAAGCTCCTTTCAGAAATCATAGAATCATAGAGTTGGAAGAGACCCCAGGGGCCACTGAGTCCAACTCCCTGCTATGCAGGAACACCCATCAAAGCATTCCCAACAGACGGCCATCCAGCCTCTGCTTAAAAACCTCCAAAGAAGGAGACTCCACCACACTCCGAGGCAGCATATTTCACTGCTGGACAGCTCTGACCATCAGGAAGTTCTTCCTGAGGTTCAAGTGGAATCTCCTTTCCTGCAGCTTGAACCCATTGCTCCTTGTCCTAGTCTCTGGAACAGCAGAAAACAAGCTCGCTCTGTCCTCAACATGACATCCCTTCAAATATTTAAACATGGCTGTCATGTCCCCTCTTAACCTTCTCTTCTGCAGACTAAACATACCCAGCTCCTTAAACCATTCCTCATAGGGCATGGCTTCCAGACCCTTCATTATTTTGGTCACCCTCCTCTGGACACGTTCCAGCTTGTCGATATCCTTCTTGAATTGGGGTGCCCAGAACTGGACACAGTATTCTAAATGAGGCCTAACCAATGCAGAATAGAGTGATACCATTACCTCCCTCGATCTAGACACCATATTCCTATTGATACAACCAAGAATCGCATTGGCTTTCTTGGCTGCCTCATCACACTGCTGACTCATGTTCAGCATGTGATCTACCAAGATTCCTAGTTCCCTTTCACATGTACTGCTATCCAGCCATGCGTCCCCCATCCTATATTTGTGCATTCGATTTTTTCTGCCTAAGTGTAGGACTTTACATTTGTCTCTGTTGAAATTCCTTTTGTTAGCTTTGGCCCAGCTAAATCCCACATATTCACAATGAAAAATGGTTATTAATTTAGGAATTGTGCAGAAACTATGTTCAAGCATTCTTAACTAGGTACCTGAGTGCACCAGATCCTGTCTGATCTAGGAAGCCAAGCAGAGTCAATCTTGGTTAGTACTTGGATGGGAGACCACCAAGGAATCCGTGCTGTAGGCTATATTTCAGAGGAAGGAATTGGCAAAACCACCTGAGTATTCCTTGCCTAAGAGAACCCCAAGAAATTCATGGGGTTGCCATAAGTCAACAGGTGACTTAAATGTACATACACACATACCATAAATATGTGAGGAAGAAGAGTAGACATGGCTATGACAGCTTACCTGCCCCACCAATATTTTTAATCATTATCAACAACAAAAAGACTATTTATTTGGGTTCTAATTCCTATGAAAAGCTATCACAGATGTAGACAGCTCTTTTCCTTCAGAAAGTCATTCACTTCCCCTCTTCACATACTTACAGTACATGGCTAAGAATCTCTGAATAGAGCTGAACATACAGTAATAGTGTAGTACACTACTTCTGGTTGTGGTTCAAACTGATTTTCAAGTGTGAAACTTGTTGTTGTGTGTCTTCAAGACTTTTCTGACTCACGGCGATCCTAAGGCACGCCTATCACAGGGTTTTCTTGGTAAGATTTATTCAGAGAGGGTTTGCCTTTTCCTTCTTCTGAGGCTGGGATAGTGTGACCTGGCCAAGGTCATCCAGTGGGTTTCCATGGCTGAGCAGGGATTTGAACTCTGGGCCATTTCAGCACTAGACTGTTATAGCACTATCATTCCACTTTCAACATCCTATGGAATCCTGGGGTTTGCAGTTCAGGGAGGGGCTGGCCGGCCCCTCCCTGAACTGCAAACCCCAGGATTCCATAGGATGTTGAAAGTGGAATGATAGCGCTATAACAGTCAAGTGTGGAAATGGCCACGGTCTCCACAATCACAGTCCAGTACTCAAAACTATATACCATGCTAGCTCTCTGGCTTAAACTACAAGGGACAATTTATTTCTTAAGTCATTTTGACACAATACTGGTAAAATTAGGGGGTTTCCACAATTACAGCACTTTGATTCAGCTTTAACTGCCAAAGCTGCATCTTATGGAATCTCGAGTTTCGTAGTTTGGTCAGAGGGCACCAGAGGAGCTCCCTGGTTGAGGATCCTAAATGCCCCTCCCTCAACTGCCAGTACAAGGATTCCATAGGACAGAACCATGGCAGTTAAAGCGGAATGACAGCATTATTATTCTGTAGCGTGAATGGGCCTCCAATCTTATCCGGCACTCAAACCATACTGACTCTGCACACAGCCTCAGGATCCTACACAGCAAAACTGGTCATGCAAGAGATCAGGTTCTCACCAAAGATGCCAAGAGTAAACACTGTTTCTTCTGATTCCCTTCGGTCCTGGAGGGTCCATGAAATCAATATTACTGATGTCTCCGATGGCTTCTTTTTATAAAAGTTTGCTAAAGAGCATCAACTCCAACTTGTATTGCCAGATTTTGGTTCAGAAGAACTAAGAGGATTTCATCTTAAATATTCTGGTCTGACTATGTAAATATAAAGTCAAGTCCCTGATATAAGCAAGGCCATTTCCACACTGCACTGTTATAGTGCTACTAGCATATATACCCCACGTTGCCCTGGATTTTATTTTCTCATAGGTAATACTTGTTAGAAAAATTTGAAATCCTGTGTCTCTAATTCCCCAAACTGTCTTGTCTAGTACCTGTAACTTTTCCCCGTATTCCCCAATCCAATCTGTATTCAGAGTTATTAACATACACAGGTTGGGTTGCTGAGGGAATACACTGTCCTCCTCCTTGCTGCTAGGCCTCATCTCCATAGCAATTGACCTATTCAAGACAAACACAGTTTACTGAGGCCAAAGAGCTCTCTGGCTGAGAATTCTAAATGCCCCTCCCTAAACAGCAAACCCCAGGAGGCCATAGGATGTTGAAAGCAGAATAATAGCGCTATAACAGTGTAGTGCAGAAATGGCCTAAGAGTCTACTTAATCTCAATTGCAGTTCTGATGAGGTTTCTTTCAAATCTTCCCAGCAATTCCACAGCATTTCTTGACATATTGCAAGGGATTTTTGAAGATTTCTTTCAGTTCATAATTTAAAGGGATTTGGGCTTCCTAGATGAGAAAGTAACTTGAAATGAGGTTACCCTTCAGTTTTTGCACATCTCCACATTTTATAATAGAGGGCATTTGTGAGCAAAGAGTGCTTTTTATTTTTTTTTTTACACGGAGGGTACAGTGCTCCAAGGTCTTCAAGAGGGATAACGTAATCTCCCAGCCTCCGACAGGCATCTGCTCCTGCTTTAAGTTAAAATGTGAACAGGAATGATTGTTTTAGAGTAAGCTTAATAAAAAAAAAAATCAGTACTTTGAGGTAATATGCATTAGAAATAAATACATCAGAAATATGAGTGGGTCGAAATCTTGTACCCACCATATCTGAACAGGTTGGACACGGAGCTGGGATGAGGTCTGAAACCAGGTAGAAAGTGAGGCAGCAACACAGAATGCAAAGTGTGCAATACAATAAAACAAACAAAAGAGTTTCTTTGGCCAAAGGATCGTGCCGATAATCAGTACTGCATTCAGTCCACCCTACTAGAAGTAGTGATCCAGAAGGATAACTTTATTCTTTAAGCTTCAAATTTTTATATTATTTTCTTAATTAGGAAAGCAAAATTAGTATTTCACTTAAGACTGACTACTTGCTATTTCTTATCTAACTCTTTCTGTCAGCTGTCTGGAAGAACAGAGCAGTGTGTAACTATCTGTGACTATCATAATGTTCACAAACAAGTCTATCACTGATGTAACAAATGTACTCCCGATTTCAGCAATAATAGTTTCATATAGGAGTAAACAAAACAGAGGTTATTCTTATAATTGGTCAATAGAAGCAGTTAATCAATATTCTTGTTAATCATACTAATGAGAGGGCAATTGAGAATCTTCTAACATCCCTCATGTATATTTTAAGCCAACAGAAATATATTTAAAAAGTGAAAATGTTTATGCAGTTTTCTAAAAGCTAACAGACTGATGTGTGAATGGGATGAAATCAAATTACGAATTAGGACAAACAAACATGCACTAGAAATAGACAGATCCATCAAATATAAAGTACTCAATAGCATTTAGATCATTAAAACGTCATTGCAATCCTCTGAGGAAGCTCACCAATACTTGCTCTTTACACATGGGGAAAGTGATCAAAAAGAAAACCTACTCAGTAAGTCCTAGAAGGTATGTGACTGAGGAGCATTCAGCAGACTTTGGGACATTTCAGATATCCAACAGCTAGTAGGGTCAGCGTTTTGAATGGGAACGGATAAGAAATGACTCAATATAATAATATACTCTCAATATTCTGTTTGTACACTGGAGCACTGAAGAACAATACCCTATTTACAAGCAAAATATCTTGTCACTGTCTATATAGGGTATAATCAGTAAATAAATAAATTTAAATCCATGGGAATAGTCTCATACATGAAGTGCAGAAATGTTTTTCCTAGCATAATCTTTTATAAAATGAATGTCTGTATTTGTCAAGACATGAACATTTTACCCTGTTCTTTAAATTCATTAACCATGGATTTTTTTTTTTCACTTTTGTTCTGTAAAGGGGCTTCTTTTTTCTTATTTCCCATAGAATTTATGGCCTGGAATGACAAAATAAAAATAAAATAAAAATCCTTTTAATGTTGAAATAATCACAGATTTAATAATAGCCTGTAAAGTGATTTGCCTTTAACAACATCCTTTGCTTTTAAAAGTCATTAGCCAAGCATGTCTGGCTTTGGTGAACGCTGAATGAATTGGATTAGTTATCTACGGTTATTCGTACATGCGAACAAATTATATCCCAGAAGGGCCAATGTAGAAATGAATTGTGGGATTCTTGTCAAATTCACATTGTTTCCTGGCACTGTTGCAAGTCACTCAATTAGACACCTTCCAAAGTCTTTGCTGGCCTCAATGTAGCTAATTGCTTCTGTTCTGTGGACCATGATTCATCACACAGATGTCTAAGAACTTCCAGCAACTATGCTGTAATAAAATCAATACATGAGCCACTCAGACAAAATATTCTTTCCAACAGGATATCATTTACTCATTCCCTACTCCCACCCCTCTTATATGATTAATCCAGAGTAAGGAAGATGTCCTGAATCACTCGTGACATGGCAGCCACTGTTACTTGGCTTCTCACACAAGAGCGAGTTTGTATGAATGTGGGCCTTTTATCCCGTCAACTCCAGGTGCAGTGGTGTTCACACTTGAACCAAACAGCAAAAAGGCTTTCTTCTTTTTTAATTTTCCAGTCTTTGGAGCATTGTAATCTATTCTCCAGCTCTTGAATGTGCCTGTGCTCTAATGGCAAGCAAAACTGAAAGTCAAATACAAGGAAGCACAAGGCTTTTTCAACAGGCAGTGTCTGCGGGAATACAATGTGCAATTTCACTTTTAACACAAGCCAACCAAAATGAGGATGGAGGCAGAGATCCACAGTGTTCTCAGAGAATGAGAATGCTGCTGATCAGCAACAGAGTATTTAAGACTGTCACTGGTAGATTAAAGTTGTAGAGCAGCAATGGGCAACATTCAGCCTTCCAGCTGTTCCTAGACTGTAACTCCCAATATTCTTCACTTTGGCTATGCTGGCTTGGAATGCTGGGAGCTGCAGTCCAACATCTTTTGGAGGGACACTTCTTTCCCATTCCTGTTGTGGAACATATGTTGTAGATTATGAGCCATTGGTGAAATGAACTGAGTTTGTGGGTCTGGTAAAGCTTTGAAATGCAGAACCTCCAGATCAAAAAAACACCCTGTATTTGCATGTCATCCGAAGTGAATGCGGAAGAATAAAAGGAATAGGTAACTGCACATAGTTTGTATAATCTTTGCACGTGAGCCTTGACACAAATTCATCCTTCATTTGCCTGTATTAGAAAATGAGCAAAGAGCAACATATAAGGAACCTGCCTTTCTCAGAGCTACTTGAGGAAGGAGTCTCCTGCTCATCATGAAGATACATAGCAAAATCTTGTGGATGAAAGGCCAAATATCCATTTGGTCCAGTGTCCTGTTACACACTAAGAGTAGCCAGATGTTTTAAGAAAATTCATAAACAAGATGTGAGGGCAACTATCATGTCCCATAACTTGCCCCCAACTGGGGTTGTCAGATCTCAAGGTCTGGTCCTGAGTCTCCAGTTTTCATGGGTCATCTCCAGGCAGGAGCCAGGGCACAAATTCTCCAGTTTTGGTGGGCTCAGCACCAGACAAGAGGAAAGAGCTGTGTGCAGTTCTCCAGCCTGCTTAGTAGAGCAGTAGCTTGCTACAGTTTTCAAGGCTTGATTCGTTCCTGCAACTTGCAACAGCTCTCCAGGAGACCTCTGTAATTATTAAATTGGCTTCTTCGTTCCCTCCCAGTTGTTGGGGTGCCACAGCTTCATCTCTACACTGCTCTGTATCCACTTTCTGGTTAGAAGCAAGCAGGCTATGTTAGGTGTGCCTTATCCCATCTTTCCAAGTAAGTGAGAAGGAATAATCCCCTCATCTCACCATATTTGGGAACAGCCTCTTTAGCAGTTTGTCTTAATTTCCTATGTTCTCTGTATGTTTTTGTATGCTCATGTGTGTTTGAATGAGAAATTGTGAGCAGCTCTGATTAGTACTTAATGCCTAACAATTAATGCCATCACCAGGGACTATCCCTAGGTCTCAGGTTTTAGCCCAGAAACCTCAGGACCAGGAATGATCCTGAACTTGCAACCCTACCCCCAGCAACTGGTATATATATTTGTCCTCTAATCAGAGGGTAGGGGTTAAATACCCTAAAGGCACCAGAAGCCCTGGTTAGTACTTGGATGGGAGACTGCCAATGAAAGCAGGAGCTGTAGGCTATGTTTCAGAGGAAGGAACTGGCAATACAACCTCTGAGTATTCTTTGCCTAGGAAAACTGTGAAATTCATGGAATCACCATAAGTAAATGGCTACACACACACACACACACACACACACAACCATGGGGTTTCCATTAATCCTCAGGGTTTTTGAGCAAGCATGCCTAGGAGCCTGCTGCTATTAATTCTGATGAATTAAGATTTCATCTGAGTGTTAAGTGGGAACTACAAGTGCATAATCATGCAATCTGCAGCTTTAGGAACATGTAGCAAAATTTCTTAATGTGGCTTCTATCAGCACAGCATCTTGCCAGAACGACAGATATGCAAAAGTCATTCCACAAGATAATGCTTATTCCAATGGCAATGATTTGGGGAACTTTACAGTAGCTTTGGCCTGGAAGTTAGAGCTTTTCTAAGAGATTTCTCTTGTTTCAGCCAGCTAACTGATTGCCTTTCCCTAGTGAACTACTTTTCAAGTTACCAGGAACAACTTCTGGATTTGCTATATCTCTGTAGCACAGGTGCAGAAGAAGGAAAAGAGAGAGAGAAAGAAAATGTGGTATAGTTATACAGTCAGCATGAATTCAGCATATCTACTATAAAACCAATGAACAATGAGATTCACAGGAAAAAAGAAAGGGACTGTCTCTGTTTATGTTTGCTATAATATTATTGAAAATTTTCTAAACCCATATTGTTTGCTGGTAATCCTTAACAGTGGAGCAAGACAGCCTAATGCGTTTAATCAAACTTATGATTAGTAAAATGCTGAAAACTGTTACAGTAGAGGAGTCCTATGCTGAAGAGAGAGATCCTAAATAAAGCAGTTCGGACGTGGGAAGTGCAAGCATGACGTTTATATAATCTTTTTAAACACACCTACTCCCCCATGTTTGTGTTGAATGAACTAAATGACAGGCTAAATAAATGTAAGGTTTGCTTTATAGATTGCTTTACAAGTGTCCTACTACATCCCACTAATCTACCCTTGACTGTTACATCTACTTTTGTTGAATATGACTTCTTCCACTCACATCTCACAGCCTGAGTGTGACCCATAGAAAACAGTACAGCATCCTCTCCTGACAGTTCCATCCAGAATCATAAAGTACGTCCCATGAACTCCTGTCAGGATGAAGCCTCTGAAAGCCTCTAAATATATATTCAAAAGCATGGATGAAGGGGAGCAAGAAAGCAGATGGATACAACCATGTTAGATCACACATTTTACCAACAACCTTTCATAGATCAAATTTATGATTCACATATCTTAACCTGCTGCCCACCTGTAGGAATATTTAGTGTTTATGTTAAGCAGAAGGCAACAGACTAGTACAAGTGAGTTTATAGTAGTAACTGCAGTAATTGCTTTGGTGCAGCAGTGGAGCTTGGGTGGGTGGAGGTGGGTTGGGAGTGGACAAGGCTACAGCATTGGGGCGTGGCCAGGGTGTGTGGGGACATGACCGTGGTGTGTGGAGGCATGGCAATGGTGCGTGGGGGTGTGGCAACAAGCCAGGACACCCCAAAAATATTGCCGCCAGGGAGGGACTCCCCCATCACCCCCCCCCAATGCCTACACGACTGCTTTGGTGCTCTAGAAAGGTAAAAGGAAAAGTTATGCTTATTTTCTCAAGAAATTCATCCAAGGAAGAAGATTAAAAAAAAAAAAAGAATTAAGAACTAAGAAAAAGTCAGAGAGGAAAAACTCCAGGGCCTATCTAATTCTCTACTGCCCTCTCCCACTGATCAGCTGATACATAGGTTCATGTCCATGTTACCCTGATTTCTGGGGTCCCGTGAGGGACACCTTAATGTGCTCTAAATACTGGGGAATGGGAATTAGCAAGAGCACAAGCTAAGCAATGCAAGAGGCAGGGCAACCTAGCGAGATCTTGAACCCAATGTTTACGGGGTCAGGCCGAGTCAATATTCAAACAAAATTGTCTAATAAAATGATTTTATTGAGGGGAATTCACTCATGCATGCACACAAGATACACACAATCACACATTCACACAAGAGCTAGCTGAAAGAGAAAGGGAAGACAAATCATAGAGAGGCTGAGGGGTTTGGGGGGGGGGATTTATAATTACCAGTCCAGAAGAGTAGTGAAGAGCAGAAATGTATTTTGGCTTAGGTAGGACCTAAGGACAGTTCTCATTCAGGAGCCAGATGGACAGAGTGACGGGTAGACCTTCAAGAGACTGCACTGGGCATCCTCAAATCAGGAGTATTCGTATCCTGAAAATGGCTTGTGGCTGTGAAGGTTCCAGATGCAAGACAAAGGGAACCTGTTGTGGACAATGAGTCTTTCACCTGTTGATGGGCTTAGTGCTTTGATTGACAAAGACATGATGAATGTTGTAATAGCTGGCTATTGTGGGTGCTGTGAGGACAGACGAAAGAATCCAGGTGTACAAAGGATGGATATCTGTCAATCAGTGTCCTGGTAGGCTCCTCACAGTTGGATTCCCTGGAAAAGTCCAGCTCCTATTTAAGCCTATTATCCACAGGAATGATGTGTATTTGCCTGACAAATGACTCAGTCTTACCTGAAGGAATTTTGGAGTTGACCTATGCTTTCCCTCACTCAGTTTGACCTCTCTGTCACCTTTCAGGCTTGAATTTGATATCAGAGCCAATAAAATGTGTTGCCAATTACATATGATGCCAATTAGGTATGGTGCCCATCCAAACCATACTGATATTGGGGACCCCCAAAGCGGGGCCTTACACCCATATACTTCCACCACCACATGCATTATTATTACTAATGAAAGAATGCCAGCCTTTAGGTTCTGCCATCAAATGATCCTGCAAACATAAGGAGCATGTATGTAGGCACAATCCTGTCCTTACTCTTTCACACACTAAATACAACACATAAGAAGCCTCTCCTCTGTAATAGTAGTGGTTATCTCATATTCTCAATACCTTTTTTTTGCTTAGAAAAGTAGGGAAGTACTAATAGGAGGACTGGGTTGTGTTAAAGGCAGAGTTCAAGCTGAACCAAAGTTTAAGTTGATCCCAGCTTGATGGGATTTTGTGGCACATTCATAGCAGAGTTTTCATAGAGGAAATATTTTTACTTCTGAAGAGACCAGCACCAAAACACCTTGGGCATACTATGTTACGTGACTTCAAGCTGACTGAGACTTACACTACATCGAAATAAATCTCTCAGTTTTATATCATTTTGATCCTCCTCCTCCTCCTTGGTGCTGTTCCTTGCTTTTGCTCTTGGCTCTTTTAACATCCAGTTCTCAGTCCATTAAGAGATGTAAAGGTCAAAGGGACGTATTGACAATGAAATGTATTGGAAAACACATCGGAAATAAATGAGATCTTTTATAAACTAGTGAGTTATGTTCCATGTGGCTTGTTCCATCAAACAATCTACTAAAACTTTCAAGTAACCTTCAGAGGGATCTCAGTATGTAATGCAATGAGTTATGTTGAGTGTTCGGCTATAACTCTGGAGACCAGGGTTTGAATCCCCAATCAGTCATGGAAACCCAGTGGGTGACCTTGGGCAAGTCATACTCTCTCAGCTTCAGAGGAAGGCAAAGGGAAACCCCCTCTGAACAAATCAAGAAAATCCCATGATAGGTTTACCTTGAGGTTGTCAGAAATTACTTAAAGGCACACAACAACAAAGGCATGGATAACTGCAGCAGTGTGATTATCTCTTCCTAGAAGAAGCTATAGTTAAAAAGTTATTTACCTTGATATAGCTAGGGAATTAATTACAACTTAAACCAATAAAGTAGACAAATACACGGTAGAACACAGCAACCAAACAAGAGCTCATCTGAATACTAGTGTCATGGGGTAGGGGAAGATGCCACTCTCTTCAAAGAATTTCCCATGACAGGGAATAGCTGTCATTTGCCCCCAGTCAGAGAGGATTGTACAGGAGAAAGTTATAAGCACATTGTCAAATTGGTATGAATGGCAGCAGGAAGTCATCATAACGACTATTAAACCTGAGTTTTAAACAGGTTCACCAAGCATAAGGAGACGCCTCAGTGTTGAAGTGTTTCAGCCCCAAGGACAAAGCATCATGTAAGAGGACTTGAAGCATGAGAGACACGTGCCCATGTGAGTTTAGCAACACTCAGCCCTTCCCTACCTTTGTGCAGCATGTTTGTGAAAGGAGTCCAATTTATTGTACTGAGCGTTATGTATATGACTGTCTTCAGGGTATTGGGATGTCCTTGTGTGCACTCTGTGCAATAAGCCTCTGGATCAAGACTTCTGACATGGAGAAGTGGAGACAGGGGAGACATTTGTGATGTCTAAATGGGACACTTGCCCACTTTGGGGTGCAATAAGAGAAGCATAGTAAATTGAAGGTAGTAATTGATTGACACAGTGCTGATCCAGTTGTCAGCACTGAATCTGAGAAATCTGCCAGAGAAGTAAACATACACCTCATCATTTATAGCAGTTTTCAAAAAAGTCCACCTAGCAACAACATAAAACCCATAGCAAATCATAAGAGGATATCAGAGATATATTAGGCAATCATGAAACAGAAGTCTGTTGCTCCCTTGGTAAGCCCTGTCCCGTGGTCTACAACTTTGATATAAAATTAATCTAACCCACCAGAGAGGTCACCCGGATGCGCACGTAGGCAATAACGGTCGTACGATTGAACACACCAGGTCAGACCAGTAAACTCACCAGTCACGTAGCCACAGGAGACCTCATGTTGTGATAACCCATGGTAGACAAAAGGTCATCAACCTTTAAGGAGTCGGCTTGAAGGGAGTAAAAGTGTTCTTGGAAAGTTGGGCACTGAAAGCAAAAAAATCTTATCAAATTGATCTCCAGAAACTCAAAATCTTATCAAATTGATCTCTAGAAACTCACACCGCAGCCCCAAAGCAAAGGAAGAGACGGTTATTTGGATGACACCCTGTTATCTTCCAATATCAAAGAAAATGCCAGGTGTGGAGTTGTTTTTCTTTTCTGTCCCTGTTTGTTTTCCCTGGGAGAGGATTTGCCTTCAAAGTAAATTTTTCCTACAAATAGTCCCCATTTTTGGGCTAGTTAGGCGAGAGAAAGGGAGAAAGGGAAGAAGAGGAGGAAGAAGTATGATGCCTCCCGGTCTTACCAACTGATCGGTCCCCGCTCCCGACAGCTGCGCGATCTCCTCAGCGTCTCTTCACTGAGCTGCTATTCGATCGCTGCTTCCCAGACCAAGGACTTCAGGAGGAGGTGCAGTATCACCCAGACTACGAACCCCTCGACAATCCCTCTATCTTATTTCCGTTCTTTATTTCTTTTAGCCCTTGGATGCGTGTGTGTGTGTTTGTGTTAGTGTGAGCTGTTACTGTTCAATAAAGTCATTCATTGGACCTTTTTATGTGATTTCTGACTGCGTCTGACCCCGTGAAAACTGGGTAAAAGATCTTGCTAGGTTACCCTGCCTCTCGCATTGCTGTTGCTTGTGCTCTGTTGAGCTTACTTTCCTCATCATTTGGAGCATATAGAGGAGTCCCTCTGGGACCCCCAGATTTTCAGGGTAACAAGTCATTAAACCATAATGGAAAATTACCAAGCCTGAACCAAACATAAACTATTTATGCTTTCCTTGTATTTTAGACTGTTGTTGTGCTGAACACACCAGTGATAGATAATCAGAATGCTCTGATGAAGTTTTATGTTGCTTTTTTGGTGGGGAGGGGAATTCCTAAGACCCTAATAATTCTGCAACTTCTAAATTTTTCATGATTCAGATTGCATCTCCTGTAGTTTGGCTCTACTTTACTTTGGCTTTATGGCCAACCTCTGCCATTTCTCATCTTGTTCCAGTCCCAAGGTGATAGCTCTTCTACAGTCACAGAACTGAGGAACTGAAAATAATCTCGGGGGAGAGAGAAATGATTTCTTAGGAGGGCCTTACACCCTGGTGGAGGAATGGTTTTCTACCATTGAAAATATACCTCTGTGGAGTTTATAGCACTGGTACATTTGTTCGTTCAGGACACAGTCAGCTGGTTTTGTGTTATCTGCATAATCTGCAATAGAAAATGCTTGCCCGCTGCACAGGTTGTACATATCATGTGACATCTAGGTAGCCTGAGAGATAGAGCTGATGTGGAGTCAACGATCATGTATGACATGGGGAAATACAGTCATGAGGTCCTAGAAGACAACTTTTAAGTTGCTAGGTAGGAGGTTAAAAGCTGAGCCTTCCAAGACAGCTTTCTACAAGATGCTGCTTGTTTCATACACTGGGCTGGCTAGAAAAGCAAAACAGAGGAGTCTCAGCACATGGATGAAACAACCAGGTTTAGATTATTAGGAACTGTGGGACAGAAATGATCTATTGTTCTCACGTCCTGCCTGTGGGCTTCCCCAGGCAACTAGCTGGTGACTGTGTGAAGAAAATGCTGAACTAGATGGGCCTTTGGTCTGATCCACTCAGAGTTCTGTTTAGTTGTTATGAGGACACAGATTAACTACACCATAACAAGGGTAGTTTATTAGCCCCAAATCTTCTTTAGAACCAAAATAAAGTTATTCTGAGCATAAGACAACAAGTGTGTTCACATCCCCAAGTGCAACATGGAAATAAAAATATGTCAAGGTGAAACTCCTTCTATCTTTGTATGAAACACGTTTGAAATTTTGTGGTGGGGGGAGATGCTCTTGGTTAATATTTTCACATTTTCTTCCTTATTTTAATTACTTTTCCACAAACGTCATGTCTGCAGAGAGAACCTGCCAGACTGCTATTAGAATATTTTAAGTCTTCTTGTGCCAGATGCAATATGTAAAAAGTGTCTAAACATGTCTTCTGTCTCAGCCCAATTTACCTCTGACCTAAAGATCAATAAACGTGCACAGACACACTCTGCTGTCTGGTGAAGAAGATGCATAAGAAAGAGTCACTTTGATTGTTTATCAAATCTTTGAAAGTCTAAACACTTTCTCCCAAAGCAGATTACTTAGCTCTACAGTAGGCTTCATGAAACCCAGGCTACATAAGTTATATCCCATGGACTAAAAATGATTTCCCAGCCATCCCTGAATTCCTCTCACAAATTTGGCAGTCTGTTCTGATTTTCACAGTGCCATGTTTTTACTGTCTTTAACCACCTGCCATACCAAACTAGCTAACAGAAGTCAAAAGTGTTAGGGTGGTCTCTCATAAAGTAAATGTTATTCTTCAATAATTTTCTAAAAATTCATCCTCATAAATCAGAAAGGTGTCCACTAATGAGTCCTGGTGTGTTAGTTAGTCTAATAAAGTTTTTTTTTCCTTGTTAGCTTAGAGAAGTTTTAAAAATTGAATCATGCTCAGCATCATGTTCAGTTGCCTCTGTGCATTTTGGAGGCAAATGAAATCCAACATCATTACACTAAAATAAATATCAAGTAAACACCAGTGGAATTTTTCTGAAGGACTCTTGTGCTTGACTGAGCCACTGAATGTATGAAGTAACCCTATAGCAAGGCAAACCATTGGTCCATCCATTTGTGTTGTTTGCTCTGGTTGGCAGCAGCTTTTTGGGATCTCAGCAAGGATCTTTTCTAAAAATCACTATGATAGATCCTTGTAAGGGGAAGTCCTGGGAACCGAAACATCCCACTCTCCCACTGAGCCATTCCCTTCCTGCTAGAGTGAAGACGCTGAGAATATAATCTAACCCTTTATGCATAGTGTACTGAAGTAAGGCTTTTCCCAATATTTTAATGTTCCATAGAAAATTCCCACTCGTTGCCTTATATGCTGTCATATAGGGTGTACTTGGACATCACTCCAAGCCATAATTTTTGTATATACTGTCCAATTGCTCCTGTTATAAATGGTACTGGCCAATAAACCTATGTGGTTTTGGTTCGGTTTGCTTTGACAGGAAACACCCACCTTTTGGTGCCCCATTATCTGACAATTGGCTCTTTTGACACTTCCAAATTAAGGACAAGTTCCATTGATTAGATGGGGATCTGCTCTTCCATCAGTTTATCTTGCCTACAGAAGCTTGCTTGGGAACCACTTGTACATACATGCTACTTGCAAAGCAAGTTAAGAGGAGGGAAAAGGTACTAAACTGTCTGGAAGACTTTGCAAGCAACACCTGCATAGTCAATAACAAGTGAGCCCCCCTAAGTCCTTCATGCTCCATATAGTACAGTACATGGGTTCCACTTTTCAACCAATTCTGTTTTCTGACAGAGCTCCAGTCCCTAACATGTCAGATAAGTGGGGGAAGCCTGTACAGTGAGCTCTGAACTTGTCAGAAGCTGGAACTCTGGCTTGTTTATTTCTTGGGAAACAAAGTCAAGAACCCAAAACCAAACCATGGTTTATTTGCCACCCCCCCCCCAAAAAAAATACCTTATTGGTAGGGAGAAAAGACAGAGACAAAGAAGCCACAAACAGAAGGTCTATGGTGTTTTGTGTGTGTGTCTGTATCTGTGTCAGTGTTTAGCCACATTTGTGTGCTGCAGAAACAATCGGGCAGTTTGCAACAGTATGCAGATTGTTAATCATATTCCAAGGCTAAATTTATTGTGATATGAAAACTAAGTCATAGTATCATAAGGTCTGTGAATCATAACATGCTTTCCTCACTTCACTTATTTTTCAGAAAATAGCATGTATCTTGATACTTGGAAATTTCAAAAAAAGATGCATAAAACATGAATTGGCAAATAATTTAAATTCAAGACATAGGCATATGCTTGACACTCTAGCCTTTTTGAATGTTTACATTTGTTCTTGCTTTCCAGGCCTGCCAGTGAATATCTTGGGTATGGATGATAAACTGGTTATTAAGTGCCCCTTGCCCTTAAGATACCATTTCCCAATAGCTAATATCTATCAAATGACCAACTGTTTGTTTCAAAGCAGGTGCCTCCCCACCCAGTTTGAAATATTGAAATCAACAGTATTTTGCATCCTCGTAAGTGATCCACTTATTTTTTAAAAAGAGTTCAGGCAAGACTGGAGGAACAAGATACCACAGATATCCATCACCATCTAGTTTTAAGTAGCTCACACTGTCTTGTTCCAGTTTCGCAGTCCAAGCAATATTAAGGGTGAAAAAAAGGAAACGCAGTGCCTTGAACATTACAGAATAAATGTAAACATTCACATGGGTTCTTACAATACATGATAATCTTTGAAACACCATTTGTTTCAGCTCCCAAGTTCTTCCTGGTCCACCTAAATAAAGTCTGCTCAGTTTTGGTTCAGGATTAAAAGGCCTTGACATGTAGTGAAAACAAATGCCTGCCCTCTAACAGGCCCAGTTGTACGAACTTAGCACCCATTTGCTGAGAAGCTCCATTGATGCTGTGAACTGTTCCATGAAATATGCCTTTGGAGCAGTGGAAGCCACCCTGAAAGAGAACAACTACTGTGAAAGATACAGAACGTTCTTTGTGTTGCAAGAGCTGGGTTTCCTCATCAGCCCTCCTTTTCAAATGGAGGTTTCTCAACCCAGAACAAACAAAGCATGATCAAAAGCTGCTGCTGTGGCTTTTCTGTGCAAAGTGTTAGCAGACAAGGCCATGAATCTTGCAAATCTCTTGATCTGTGCAGGAAGAGAACATCAATGCTGACCAAGGAAGCCAACAGCAAGAAAAAGACAAAGAGAAATCAAATGGAGTTTTCAGGACAGGATAAGTTCCTAGTTCTCATTAATGAGGATGGGAACCGTGCGGACAGGCATCTGCTAAAAGACACTGCACTTTAGGGATTTGGAGCATGAAGTATCTCCATAATTCATCTTTTTATATGCATAAAGACTAAAGGTTTCTAAATTTAGAGAACACACACTGAGCGGGGACAAAGTAAAAAATTTTGAAATCCGTCTTGTAATATGTCATTTGTGGGGCTGCCCTAAAAGACAAGTCAGAAACTGCAATCAGTTTTAGGTAGTGTGATCTTTTACAGCTGTGCCTTGGCTCCCAGATCATTCCTGGTGTCAGTTCAAAATGCTGTTTTTGACCTAGGAAACATTTAATGACTTGGGGCCTGGACACCTGAAATGATCACACTGCAACAGAAAGATACCCTTGCCCCGAGAAAGGCAACATAGAAAAAGAGTCTACTTGGTGATGGCACTCCAACTGTGCACTGCTGTCCCCAGAGATGCTTGCCTGATGCCACTGGGTACATGGATTCTCTCTTCTTTCTTTAGTATTCCCATCAGTGTGGAAAACAAGAACAGCAGGACCTGTCTGTTGCTTTATTTGAGCTTCTTCTACCCATTGCCTTACTCCAGGACTATTATCACATTTGGATGCCCTATTTTTCTAAGTAAATTCTGCCAACATAGTTGGAAATTTATTAAAAAGCTGCCATTGGCCTGCTGCACACCACAGTACAGACATTGTTCTCATCCAAGTTGCAGCACAGCAAAGATGGGATGTAAAAATATTAGAAATATCTATTCAGACAGCTACTATATGCTGAACTCTAAGGAGAGTAGCCAAAGCTTATCTAAGCCTTTGCTTGAATCCCAGAGGTTACCGGGATGTAAAGAAAACATAGCACAGTGAAGCTTTTAGAAACAGAGAGTTATTCAGCTTTACCTTTAGCACAGCAATATTGCTAAACTTTCTAGTAAAAAAAGGGTTTCAGTATAAACTGCTACATCAAAAAAAGAGAGTGTGTGTGTGCTCTCCACTGGAATTAAACTGGCAAAATAAAAGAGGTAATGTCAGAACTGCTTAAAGCAGCTACTGGGCTTTACCCGCTCAGTTGCCTGCATGACATCACTGACAACCAATGAGAAGCCTCGACTAGTCTCCTGCATTCCACAGCCATTTCATAATCCAAGCACTCCACACAGTTCCCCAAAGCAAACATTGACCTTAGGCAGAGTTGCTTGAAAGTGTGTTAAAAAAACATTTGAAGTTCGTGACTGTCCATCAGGATCTGAACCTGGCTTTTTTTTTTTTTTTTTTGCCAGAAATTTCATTTGGAAAAGCTTGACTTGAATTAACATGGCAATGCTTTTAGACATCATAAGTGACCCATCCAAATTCAATTTTGGCCATTCATTGCAGCTGCTAAAATGGTGCAGGCTTATTTACGTTTCTGTTGCAAGGAAGAAAACTGTCACAAAAATAAAGCAATCCCAGTTGCCCTTGTTAAGAAGATGAGAAAGCACAATTCTTCCTATTTTCATATTAAAGAACAGAAAGGGCATACTTGGAGAGTCTTTCCTATGTGGATTAGTAATTTGCATTCATAGCCATTGTGTCCACTGGGCTGAAGATTTCTGCAAAATAGTGCCCATCTATTTTCTCTTCATTCTCCAATGTTTTTCCTTCTTCCTTTGCACTCCCTCCTTGAGCTTTGTACCAAAGTTTATTCCAAGCTAACCTATTTCATCAAAACCTGATGATTGGTGGATACACTAGTTATTTGGCAAGTGAGGGAGGAGATAAAAATCAAATTATATAAAGAGGTCATTATATAAATGTGGGCAACTGAAATGACTAAAGTGCCATTCTCATTAGAAAAGGGTATTCAGAAGGAACTTCAATGTACAGCCTTGAATACTGGCTTGCTGGCCCATGGATCCCTTTCATTTTTCATACTCCATCAGTTTTCATAATTTTCTTTTTTAAAAGGTGCTGCAAAGGTTAATGGACTAGTTTCCCCACATGCTCAAAATGACCATTTATAAGAAATATTGCACTCTTGAAAGGAAAATGTAACATTTGATATTAACATTGTGTATTCTACATGAGTACACAGGCACATACCGGTAGGGGGCCCTATTTCGGTGTGAGTCACAGACAGACTTCCTGGCATATGAATTGTGCTGCATTATATGGTAGTGACAACAGCACACAAGTCATTAAAAAACCATATTGAACCTCTAGCAGACAGAAGTTCGGGAGAGGTATTCATACAGCATGGGGATGCCCCTTCAGTCATCCAGTCCACTCTCATCCCTGCTGCTTGTGTTTATCTCACAGAGAAAGGCAGTTAATATAGCATAAGAACACACTTTTGCATAATTACAAGGCAAACATAACAAGGAACAGTACGTTCAGCAATCATAGCTACTTCTTGGAAGAGTAACTGGTTTGAAGCTAGAAACCGATGGACCTTCTGGCAAATCCCGGTGGACTGAAAATGCAAAGGATCTATCCTTCAAATTGTGGAAAGCAAAACAATAGCCTGGGTAACAATACCTCCAGGATTAGATTTGTTATTAATGGCAGGAGGAGTGTAGCAGGATACAAAATAAGGGTACTGTCCCCCAAATAATTCTGCCTCCCGTGAAACTTTCCTTCAGTCCCCAAATTTCTACCACTGCCGTAACTTAAAACTTCAGTTGAACCTTTGGAAATACAGTTCAGGCATCCAAGGAAAAGGGGCAGGAGAAGTTCCCTAGAGGAGGAGAACCCAGAAGATATAAGAGTTCTCCATGTGAACAATTTTCAATGTCTCATTCTCTGCAATGTGAAACGATTCTTTCGCGGGGGAGAATGCCCTGGCCCTGAGGGCAGTAGGTAAAGCATTACATCAGAAAGCGGAAAAGAGAAGGAAGAGCAGGTCAGTGAGTTGGGAGAGACAAGGAGTGAGATTGATACTCAAAAATAAAAATAGACATCTATTAATAAATGTAAAAATTCCATCATCTTTCAGTAAAAAGAGTTTTCTCCAGAAGCGAAGAATGTTTCCTCTTTTATTACCTTGCATTTTAAAAATCATATATATGCACGCACGCATGCGCACACACACGCATACACACACATATATATATAAAATCTCTTTTTTGAGTAATATTTGCATTACAATAAAAATGAAAAATATGTCTTGGTCTAGTAGCACAGCAAAGCAAGTACGCAGTAAAACACCAGTCACACTGATGCCACTATATTAGTAAAGTATTAATTTAGGTTAATTTTTTGTTTGTTTTAAAAAAGAGCTGCTTGAGGAGAATGTACTTAAATGCCCGCCATTAGAGAAATACAGAAAAGCCATTAATACATCCAGAGTATCAGTTTCTGAGAACATGCAAGCACCTTTTCCTGTGAAAGATATAAACATGCATTTGACAAAAGATCTTACAGTAGTTGCATAGAGTGGGACAGCTGCCATGTTTGTCCCTTGTTCCTCTCCTACACACATACATATGCGTATATGGGCTTAGCCAAACAACTTCCAGTTGATGTAGAGAGTTGAACTGGATTGCCCTCGTAGACTTCTTGTTGAAAAAAAAGGGGGGGGCTCTCCTGGGCCTAAAATGGCTCAGTTTGGTGGGGAAAACCATGACAAAAATGGGGGAAGGCAATATTTAAAAAAATAAAATAAAAAATCCATATGTGAGGATGCAGGAGGATGGGTGCAGCCCTCCAAGGTCCCAGAGAGGGTCAATGTGAACATCTCAGCAATTGCCCTTCCCTGGGGCCCATTCACACTGCATAATTATGGCACTATGATTCTGCTTTAACTGCCAAGCTTGCATCTCATGGATTCCTGGGATTTGATGTTTGGTAATGCACTGAAGGAACTCTCTGGATGAGAATTCTAAATGTCACTCCCTAAATGGCCAATCCCAGAATTCCATTGGCTAGAACTATGGCAGCTAAAGTGGAATAACAGCATTATAACCTCTTGCTATGAATGGTCTAGATGTCTCCAAATGTGATCTGGCTCAAAATAGCTTTGCCTTTGTTCCCGAGCCCTAGCTGTCCTCCCCTCTCTCTGTACCTGCTACTCCTTTGTGAAGAAATAATATTTTATCAGACCAAAAAGAGAGTTCCTTAGAATAGCAAGGAAGGTTTCTTTAAAAAAAAATGTTTTGCATCCACACAAATGTGGATGTACAGCCTTCAGTGCTAACAGAGATGACATGAACTCAACTGTTAACGAAGGGAGGCAGCTGTTATGGCTTGAAGACATTGCTGTGAACTATGCAGACAGACCCATTTTGACCAAGAACATTCTCCAGAAAGTAAAAATGTTACAAAAATTAACAGTGGCTGAACAGTTTGTTTCATAGGAAGGTCTTACAGCCTTTAGCATGAATGCAGGTGTATCAGCCTTTAGGCTCCAGAGACATCTGGTCTTTGTTGTGGAAGAAAGAAAGATGTCAGTGAAAGGATGTCTGCATAGATTGCCTGGTATCAAGAACAGCTGCACTGGAAAAGAATATGGCTCAAATGAAGCTCAGATTTGGGTCTAGAAAGTTATGAAGATTTGTCTGTCAAATAGCATTTAACCAGTGCAAAAGAGTCATCACTTAGGCCCAAAGTGTCCAAAACTCCATAGTAGACTTCACAGAGACAGGGATGTTATTTCTAAAGTAACCCTGTGAGCCTTAGTTGTTTCCTCACCCACTCACCCCTAGTTTGCTGTTCCTTACTTTAACAAGAAATACATTAAAGTGCATCAGAAATGTGCTCCTTTTACTTCATTTTTTAAAAAATACAAAAATGGCCAGCAGCCACCTCTTTCCCTCCAACCTAAAATATTCAAATTTTAGAAGTAATGAGTAAACGCCACTCATTCTGTAGAAAAAACCTAACAAGATCCCTTGAACAGAGTAATTGCTGTTGATTGCTGAATTTCTTGAGTCTTTAAAAAATGACTAGATGCCAGCTCTGTTGTCCCAGACTGTTCAGTGACAATAATTCCAAGCACCAGTAACAACATTTTATTGCCCCAGGGGTGTGATCTGCATGATGACTGGCCAAGTGGCCTATAGTGTTATGAGAGCTCAATGATGATTGGCTAAGTTGCCTAGAATGTCATACAGCTTTTTCTGTCCTCTTGCATTCCTTTTTACAGGGCCTTTTAAAGTGTAAGAAAGGTTGTTTATGGATCTGGAGGCAACAGAAAGAGCCACCAATTGGCTATATGCTAGGAGCTATTTTGTGAGAGCTCTCACTTCTTTACATTAGTCTGGAAAAGCCCAACTTTAGCATTGGCACTATAAAGTTAACACGATAAACACAGTTTTTAAAAAAAGTCATGTCCTTGTTTTCCCCTAAATATAACATTGCTTGAAACATGTGACTTCCAATCTCCAGTGAGCCAGCCAGCTCACCAATAAGGACAGGATGGCAGAGTTTGAAACCAATGCATATATCACCCTTGTGCCCACTGGGAAGCTGCTGGTGATCTAGGGTTTGTCTTTGGTCAAGAGAAGTGGCAATACAGCTTTGGTAACAAACTTTGCATGAAAGTTCACAAGCACGATTTACTGATTTGTTGTTATTAATTTCCAAGTCAGCTTTAACTTACGACAACCCTATGAATGAGAGATCCCAAGTCACCCTGTTACCAACAGCCCTGCTTAGCTCTTGCAGACTCAGGGCCATGGTTTCCTTGATTGAATCAAGTCACCAGTAATTCAGTCTTCCTCTTTTCCAACTGCCTTCTACCCTACCAAATATTATTGTCTTTTCTAGTGAGTCTTATCTTCTCATGATATGCCCCAAATATGTCAGTATCAGTTTAGTTGGCTTCTATGGAGTGTTCAGGCCTGATTTGGTTTAATACCTTGTTTTGTTTTGTTTTTGCTTTGTGGCAGTCCATGGTATCCAAAGAACTCTCCTCCAGAACCACGTATAAATGTTCATATATGTGAACATTTATTTATAGCAGGGTAAGGTACCATGAGCCTTTCCAGATGCTGTTGGAGTAGATTCCCATCATCCCCAACCAGCACAGCAAATAGTGAGAAATGTTGGGAGTTACAGTCTGAGGGCTGTTAAATTCCACCCTGATGAATAGAAATACTGAAAACTCACAGATGGTGACATAGTTCCAAAATGAGTCTTTATGCCTTGTTTCTTGCTGCTAAGATAGAAGCTTTCCCAAGCAGCTGAGTTAGGTTCTCCAAAACCTTTTACTGTGACGAGAAAAAGTCTATGAACACCTTTCCAACTCAGAATGTTATTAGATTTTAATTTAACCCCATAATCATATAGAACAACAGATAAGCTGATTAAACGAATGACACACAAATAAGATGTGTTAGCAACATTCATCTAGGCACAATTGGTACAATAGTCAATATACAATGTGTGGAAAAAGTATGTGAACTTTTAGATTCAGAACCTAGATGGCAGTCCTTTGAACTATCCCTTCAGATCAGTGTTTCTTGTAAATATTGGTCAATCTTTCACATAGTTTTCAAGGAATCTTGCTCCTTCCCTCCCTACAGAAACACTTTAATCCAGTAACATTAGAGGGGTTCCTTGCACTTCTGGACCTGCTACAATATTTCAAGGGAGTTTGAGTCTGGGCTTTGAGTACGCCATCTGAAAAATTGATTTTTCCCCCCTTCTACAACCATTCTTTTGTAGATTAGCTAGTGTATTTATGATTACAACCCAGTTTTGGCTCACCTTCAACTCTCAGATGTGTGACATTCTACTCAAGAATCTTCTGATACATTGCAGAATCTATGGTTGTGTCATGAGGCAACAAAGCAGGCCTAAACAATCACATTCCCACCACAAAACCTGACAAGTGGGATGAGGTTTTTCCATTCAAACTCATTAGTTTGTTAAGCTGGTCTCCCACCAAAAGTAATGCTCTTGATTGACACCAGAAAGTTCTACCTTTGGAGTTCTCTGCCCACAGAACATTCTTCCAGAACATCTAGGGATAATCTGTGCTATTGTTCGCAAACTATTTTTTTTCCTTATTAAGAGGGCAGTGGTTTTCTCCTGGCTATCCTCCCATGAACTCCATTGTTCATCAGTTTTTTAGTTGCCTTGATTGCTGAGTCATGAACACTCACATTAGCTAAAGCAAGAGTGGCTTGTACATCCTTGGAGGTTATTCTTGGTTTCTTTGTAACTTTGTATTCTCAGAGAAATTTTGGAGAGCAACTGCCCCTAGATAGGGTGATATTGCCTCAATCCTTCTCCTATTTGTGGATTGTCTTGCAATGCATTGGTGGAGCCTCAGATCTTTAGAAATGGTTTTGTAACCCTTTTTAAACCAATGAGTGGCAATATCTAGTTTTCTGAGGTACTCAGAGATGTCTTTGGATCATGTCCTGAAGAGTTTCCGCACAACCTTATGGTGAAGACTAAACTCACAGAGTTTCTGATCCTTTCACAGAGTGGGGACAGCCAACTTAAATTACTTTGGTACCTGCGCCAGTTAGTTCCTTTAACTGGGCACACAGAACCAAGAGTTTGGTTATTTCTGGACCTGTCCTGACTTTTATGTACTCATTGTATTTGTAATTTATTTCATAATAGGTGGAACTGGTCAATACAACCCCCATTGGCTATTTCGGGGGGGGGCATGTACCATATAGTACAGCTTCCAAATCCTTGCATATGGAGCCTTTGCATTATTGCTGGTTTGCTTTTAAAGCTTCTACATCTAAGAGGCATGTTCTTCCTTAAAAAACGAGAATGCCGAGACATATCAAAAATAACAGTTCATCCATCATGGTTGAGAAGCAAGTCTTGACAAGAAAACATTTACTTTGCTCTGGTTTTTTGACCACTTATATCAAAAAGCCAAAGACAGCTTCTCTCATCTTGGTGCAGCATAAAAACATTTACTGGACAGATGTTCTAAATTTGAGAGTTTTATAAACTTAATGAGAATGGAAAGAAATTCACATATGGGTGCAATATCTTTTGGTGTGTGTGTGTGTGTGTGTGTGTGTGTTTCCACCCAACAAAAAGTAGCACTCTGCAAGAAAAGCAACATTCTCACTGGGAGATCCTTGGAGGCAGAGCAATGATTTGATCCAAAGGCTGAAAAAGCTACCAATGTGTGTCTAGAAGAAGAGGGGGGCTTTCTTCACTTTTGCTAGGAGGTGGATTGTATCAAGAGAAATGTGCTAACATTTCTAACAAAGAATGGTTGTTTCAGCTGAGGCTACTTCAGCATAGCATTGCCCATTCTTGCCAGGGAAGCTCACAGAAAGCCAGAAAAGCTTGTTCTTATGTTCAAAGAACCACCACAAAACCTAAACTTAGATTTCGTTGGCTCCATTGCTATGAAATGATTGTCACTTAAAATTACAACTAAAGCTATACCACATGAAGAAAACAGTATCTTCTGCAGTATCATCCCACACCTCTGAAAACAACTCTCTTCCTCTCCTGAAAAGCTGTGCCAGCACAGACAGAAGGACTCCCTTTGAAAAGCTGAGATGGAGAAAGTTGCAATTTCTGTATGGAAATCTGTAAACTTTCTAGTAGGGAGATGACCCTAAATCTCATCTCCCTATCTTAAAAGAGCATATAAGAATAGATCTGTTTTTCTGTATTTTAGAAAGCCATCGAGGTCTTTGTATCTCCATGCCTTACAACCTCACTTCATAGTAAGGGAAGGGCAAAAGTGTGCGTGACCTCACATTTATGATTCCTATCTGAAAGACAAAGAAATGGCACAGAGCCACTCCCAATGTTGCTGTCCATCTGAAGGAAAGAAAGAAAATTCCTCCTGTTCCAATGGCACTTTCAGGAAGAAAATGCTCTCTGCACCAAACTGAACTTTTTTAAAAAATTTCACTCCTGTCCTCTCGACTCTAAGGAAACAGATCCTACTGCCCACTAATTTTAGGACATGAGACAATTACATTCTTATGGTTCTTGGCTGGCAATGAGAACTTCATTTCGTCTTCTGCCTCCTGTCACTCATTTCCCTACACAGTAGGACCCCCTGAAGTTAACAGCCAGAGCTAAGGAATGAGAGGGCATCAGAAAGACAGCTTGTAGTCATTCTCTTAATTATAAAATGAAAAATTAAAACAAAATTATATGACACTAAGATGAACAAGCATGAAATTTAAAGCTGAAATAAAACCAAGGCATTTCATCCTATGTTACATTCTTTGGGCAGTTACTAACATAATTTTTAAAGAAAAAGGTCATGCCCATTAAGAAATGGAGAAATACAAGAGCAGCTTTTGTATAATCCACTGATGTTTAAAATATATTTTTAAATGTATAGATTCAAGGATGGAGACCTTTAATTAAATGGAAGGAGGTGTGTAGATATTGCTGGTATTTCATTTATTCATGCCATATATTATACCTTACTCTGTTCCAGATAACTATTATATAATACTCAGTTCCAAATAATTCCTGTTCATCAGTTCTTTTGAGAATATTTTTTGGGTTGTCTTCAGTGTTTGATAAAGGAACATTACATTTTATTATTTATTTAAGTTGATTGGATTCACAAGAACCACCACTGTTTGCCTGAATGGATTCAAGGTTTCAGTATCAACACTAGCTGAAAGTGTGAAGAATCAGTTACTTACCTCTGCGTACTGATAATGTTATATAGGGTGGGCAAAGTGTGATCTTTCAGCTGGATTGCAACTCCCATTAGTCATAGCCAGTGCTGAGGATTGTTGGGAACTGCAGTCCAACCATATCTGGAGGGCCAAAGTTTGACCACCCCTATCTAATATATCCTAAAATTATAAAGGACAACGTTTGAGTGTTATTCCAGGCTGTCCAAAGAGGAGGCTAGTTGCCAACATACTGCGTTCTAAATGTCTGATCTAACTTTACTAGTATTTACTCATAGAAGGGATGTCCTCTAACATTGTATCCTACCTGACTACTCTTTCCTTGTTCCCTCCAACCTGTATATCCTCATTCTCCCTGGTGGAAGCTCACAGCAAATTGAACAGAGAAATATTGGACAGCCTTGATGAGGTTCATGTTACCTCACAGACTTTATTTTGCTTGCCCTGAAGTGAGCTGCTAAACCCAGATGGACTTGGGTAGCCACTGAGAGCCAGATGGGTACAGAAACAGCAGCATTTCATCTCATCCTCCTACCATTCATCTCATACAGAAACTTCCTTTCCCCTGCATCATAATAATTGATCATAAGAGATTCAGAAGATCTTTAACTGAAGATACTGTGGGGTGAATTAGCAGTGTTCCACAAATGTTTGCCAACTGTTTATATTAACAGCCAAATGACCTCTATCTAAAATGTCAGATTATTATAATTAGATCTTACGAGCATACTTCCTAAGCCTTTTGTTAGTTACCCTTGTTCTAAAAGGAAGGTAGTAAAATCCACAGATGTGGCTTTTTGCAAACCTTGTGATGAGCCCCTTTCCCTTGATCTCGGATGGTAAAATCCACTAATAAATGCGTACAGATGGAAGGTCTATTTGTTGTCCTGTCAAGTCCGGCCATGTGGAAAAAAAAAAAAAGCAACCAGGAAAGGAGCTAATGATGTGAGCTTCCTTCTGCCAAGATGCACTTACTGAAATTACTGTGACATTTAAGGAACATAATGATGCGACGTTTCTTTTTAACTTTATTGTTTTGTCCAAATTGGGTTTTACAAGAGAAGATCAAGTTCCCAAGATAGCAGTTGACTTATGTGGATTGATGCACTTGCTGCGATACTCTTTTGTGCAGCATGTCTGCTCAAAAGAAGACTCATAATTCACATTTCCCCATAAAGATCCAGCCACTGTCAATATTTTCCACATGGAACTGGAAATTTCGATGCTCTAGAGGCAATTGTGTTGGGTAGCCTTTGGAACAGAGTGCCATTAACTCCCTCACTCTTCTCTGTTGCTGCTGGTTCTCAGCAGACTGGGTAAGTAAAGTTTTGAAGCATTTGTAGTGATGGGAGGAATGGACAACTGAATTCCATGTAATGAACAAACTCTGTATTCCCATAGCAGTGAAAAGATATGTCCAGTTACTGTTCTTTCCCCTCAGTCCTTAAATTTCTCATTGCTATTCCAGAGCAAAATCCTTGTCTGCAACCAAAGGATGAAGCTACATGCCTTTTAGTTAGAAAACACATGTCATCATAGTAATTTATGTCCCACTGATTTCAGTGGGCAAAAAAGATCACCCATTTCATACCACACTCCAGCTTTGATTGCACAGAAAAGCCAAATCCTGGTTATAAACTACAACTGTGATGGAGAACACAGTCTCCAAGAATCTACAGGAGGAGAAGGAAGGAGCTTTTCTTCTGTTGACTGTCTTTAACTGACATCTTATAATCCAAGCTGGGTTTGGGATAATTTTCTCTCTCTCTCGCAGCAGCAACTCTTTTATATGCGTCCTCTGTTGCTTGAGAGGTCATCCTGACCCTCCAGAACATCCCTTCAGTAGTCGCATGGGGCTGCAAAGGGGAAATGATGAGGTTAGGAAGCTCTTCTTTCCTAAATTTACTCAAAGTAGGATTATAAGACCCAGTTAATTGTTTCACAACTGTGTGGATGTTTCCTGGTATTAATCAAGAATTATGGTAGTCTAGTTTTCCTTTCAGAACTGTTTTGACAACTTCTTCACTACACACACACACACACACACACACACACACACACACACACAGAGAGCCACATAGCCTTCCACACCAAAGAAAGTTCTCACCAGATTTAGTTGTTCACATCATTGCTTGTTTTCTCCAGAGCTTAGTGAGCCACTTTCTGAGAGAGGAAATCTTGTCCCTTCTTATTTTTCTGTTGTCTTTTCCCCAAAAATGCCTTTCTTTCTAGTGGGGCTCCAAGTGGGCCTTTAAGAACAACCTGACTGGTAGAAATAGAAAAGGCGTGGTTTTCCTCATCAAAACATCCTAAAATTAGGGGGAAGGCTGCATTCATTATCTTTCTGTCAGATAGAAACTGTGACCTAGCTCATAATGTGTCTCAGAGAGTTTGAAAGTCAAGTTTTGACGTTTTCACCCCTGTTGTTAGACTGCTTCTGCAATTTACCCCTCTTTCAGTTCAGGGTTTGCACATTTTGTAAGCAGACGTACCCCTGCACCTTTAATAGCAACCCAACATAAAATTTTAGCCAGTGAAATCTGCAGCACTTCCCGCTTGAGCAAATGCTGCTTAAAAAAACCAGGTTTTATTTATCATGATGGACAGGCTGTATTAAAGACACAGGGTTGGGTATAGTCTCAAAAGGGGGGCAGAAAATGATCCAAAACCTGCATGAAGTGGCTTTAGTAAGTACAAAGGTAGTCTCAATGTGTCATGTCATGAAAAATAATAAGTAATCATCTAGGACATCCATGCCAAGCTGGCAAACATTATTTTTTCAGATTATAGCTCCAAGAATATCCCAGGAAAGACTGCTGGTGTCAGGGGGCCCTAAGAGCCACATTGTCAAAACAAAAGTAACTTATCCAAATATTGAATCAATGTTAAGATAACATATTACAGCATTCATACTACATTAAATAAATAAAATAAAACCTTGCTTTACAAAAATCAGTAAAACACAACACCTATACATATGATGACAAAGAGACAGATATAGAGAGGTACAATCAGTTATCATTCTATAAAAGGAGGTCTAGCAAGGCAAGCTTTCTGATGTTTATTGAAAAGATCTCAAACTTATTTATATTTCACTTCATCTTTTCTTAGCCCAGTGACTCAAGCATAGCAAAATGCTAATTAAATGATCTCTCCCTTAAATCATATTTATTCATTTGGACTTTCTTGTATTTGAGTGATTCTTCTTTGGCTCATATTAGTATTTATTAGGTCTGAGTCACTGTGTTAAGTAAAGATGATGTTTACTATAAATAAGTTTGGCATTTTAAAATAAAACTACAAAAACTCAGTTTAATATATTGTTGCCCAGTTAGCCCACATTTGACAAGCTGGCATTTTCCCATTAGAGTGCAGCAGTGATGGGGAAAACCATACTTGGTGGAATTTTCCTTTCTACCTACCAGTTAAACTTACATGAGCACCTCAAAATGTGGACCTGGCAATCTCATGTAACAAATATATCACTCAGTACTGTGCCATTATAATCAGGACAGCAGGTGAGCGCTGAAGGTATCAAAGCCTCAGTACTAACTGTCCTTAGTTATAGTGATTGCACTGGCATATAGCTAAGAAAAAAAATGGATTTCATGGGGTGGCACAAAAGAATAGGATTGAAACCCTTAACAGTTCAAAATTCTATATTTTCAAATTTACAAGTGAATCTGTGCTCACATGGAGAGTTTTCCTGTTTTCTGGAACCTGTGCTCTTCACATGTGAGTGGCTTTCCATGTGCAGAAAGCAACAACAAGGAGAGCTAAGTGCTGCCATGTTCAATATAAAGTGTGGTAACGCCTGAATACATTTCCTAGCCATTGTGGTGTTGTGGTCTGAGCGATGGAATACAATCCTGGAGACCAGGGTTTGATTCCCTGCTCAGCCATGGAAACCCACTGGGTGACCTTGGGCACATCAGACACACTCAGTCCCAGAAAACCCAGAGATAGGTTCATCTTAGGGTCGCCATAAGTTGGAAACTGCTTGAAGGCACACAACAACAACAAAAACAGCTCTCAATAGCCCTTTCCATTCTCCCTCACAAACAGCAAAAATCCCTCAGACACATAGAACATAGCAGGGGCTTCTGGCAAATGCAGTCCACAGGCCTATTACCCTGTTAATGAGAATAATTCACTCTAACAAATGCTTTGGACTAAAATTCCCATCATCCCTTGCCACTGGCCATGCTGGCTAAGGACAAAGAGAGCTGTGGGACAGAAAACATCTGAAGGAATACAGGCATGTGTCCCATGATGCTGAGTCTGTAGGACTTCCACTTCTTTGCCTCTTCCTTTTTTTTCCTGCGATCACCTCACAGCTTCCCTATGAGAAGCCCAACCACTACCTTGTTCTCTGAGGCCAAAGCCTATTAGTGGACTACTCAGTTGTAACTACTTCCATGCAGACAGTAGCAACAAAGAGGAAAAGGCCATGGGCACAGTAGCTATGAAGGAAGAAGGCATTAAAGAGATAGTGTTTTGGAACTAGCAGATGTTCCCTGTCTTCCCTTCCTACAGCTATATAACCCTGGAAAAAGTACAACTACCAGAAGAGTGCATGAACAAGATTCTGGCCCGAGTCTTCAGACCTGTACTATTAACTCTTTCCTCAGATCTCCCATTGCTGTGGCTATTTTAGTTGATTCTTCTAGCTACTTCATATCTAGGGTTGCCCGGTCAGGACTGTGTCCCCAGCCCTGAGATTTCAGCACCAAAACCTGAGACCCCTTGTGACATCACAGAAGTTGAGCCTTTGGTGATGTCAATGATACATTAAGCACCAAGCACCATTCTATGGAGTGTGCAATACAAACCAAAGTACCCAAATATAACAAAGGAGAAAACTTTTCAAGATAGTAGTCTTGCTGTGAAATTGCTACCCTTCTCTTTGAAGACCGAAGAAGAGACTGCAGGCCCGGAGAGTCAAGGCCCAGCCCACAGGTCTGACAGGCCTATGTTAGCTAGCCTCCCTATTTGCCCAGCACGTCATTCTGTCCGTCTGCATATACCCTCCAGTCCTAAGACATTGTTAAGTTCTCTCAGAGCCAAACTCCTTTCATTAGCCTGTTCTTTCTCAATCACTAGACCTTTCCCTTAATTCTCTGCCTCATACTTTCCCTGAGGTTCCCATTTCTCAGTTGGTACTTTTTTTTTTTCATCTGAATTTACCTCCACCCCACTTTACTTCCCTCCCTCCTGGGGACATTCCCTCATAGAGATTTCCATTTCTGCATTTCCTTGCTTTGCTCATTTAATTTTCCAGATGAAAGTGAGAATTGTCCCACAGTGCTGTGTTTATTCTTTTCCCATGGCACACTTTTCATACAGAGGGTCTTTGGGGAATATAACTCCCCAACCCCATTCTCTTTTGCTTTGCTCACACTACATGTTTTGCATCAATGGTGCTAATGGAAGGGGTGGATATCATACCCTCTCAACATTTCACAGGTGGAAACTAGAACATGGGTGACCAAGCAATGTCAGAGTGTGGTCCAGACGGCAAAAGTTGTTAAGGAGGAAAAATAGACAAGCCAGGAGAGGCTGCAGAAGTTTCCTTTTGCCTCTGTGTACTGGAAAAAGCAAGCTCCTACTATCTGCTCTTTTTTCCCTTCACTGAAATGATTGAATGCAAGCTACTATTGCACTTGGAACTCAGTTTGCAACTGGAGTAAACTGAAGATTAAGGAGGAAAGAGAGAGGAGGAGAGAAAAACCAGGACATTTTAAAGCAGCTGAAAAAGAAGGATGACAGGGAATTAAGTAGGATTGTCCATACCAAATCAGGACAGCTGAAGGGTATGGGACACTCTTGCTGCTGCCCCAATTCAGTTATTATTCAGCTCCATTTTTTCTTCCATAAGAGTGTGGCCAGCTTCCCAACAGGTCTAGAGATGGGGAGGAGCATACCATGAACATTTTGAAGTTGAAGCAGTCAACTATAGTGGTTAAAGACTATTACTTTGAGCACACACATCACAGGTAGCAGATTCACAATCACAGCCTTTTGCCTCTCTGCATTAGGCAAATTGTTGAGAGAGTTCCTTTCCTACACCATGCAGTCTCTTCCCACCCAGGACTATGACAAAAGCCATTTCAACTAGTCAGTACATAACATTATAAAAGAATTGACCCCATCCTCCAATTTCTTTATGTTCCTCTTCCCTCTCAGTTTCCTTTTCTTATGGTGTAATATGTGTCTTGTGTAAGTCAATCTCTTCTGAAAAAAAAATAAGTTTCCTTCAGTGACTTAGTTGAAAGTTCACACTGAAATATGATAAATAAGAGAGATATGGTAAAAATAACAAAGGAAGTGCTGTCTGTTTTATTCCCAGAAGCCTGCCTCAAAGTTTTATTCAAATAACAATGCTGAAAATGTTAGCAGTAAGTACAATCTTCCTATCGTACCATCATTTTTCAGTGTGGACAATGAATTGCCCTGATTTTTAATTCAGTCTTTAAATAAGCTATCCAAACAGCTGCACCTCTTTTGTGGGGAGAGTTTAGCACCTTGGATAGCTCCTTTGAAGTTCAGATTAAAACCCCAGAGGAGATTCAGTGTCCCATGAGCATAAAAGGCATCAGTTGCTGCTGCTGTGATCCTCTGGAAGGAACAGGACAATTCTTACAGACCTGCTAGCTGACAAATGACATCTCAAGCTAGTCCATACCAATTTCATCATCCCCCCACCCCCGAAAAAAGGATAATTAAGAAAACTTACAAAAATGGTGACACTTCAGTACTTTACAATTACAAGGATGCAATGCCCTGTCCTTGTGAATATCCTGTCCAGTATGAATCCATACCACTCTCAAAAACACAATCCAAACAGTAGACATAATTCTAATAGCTGACCTGAAAGGAGATGAATGGCCCATTTCCATTGTACCAGATAGATAGCTGTTAAAATACGTGCCCTCACACACATACACCCACCAGCAGGTGCCTTTGTTAAAAGAATATCTGGATCCTGAGCTACTACTTAGGAAGGCCGTAAAATACCACTGAAATACCACTCTTCTGGAAGGGCTCCAAGCTGTTAAAAAAAAAAAAACTAGGCAGGTTAACTTGTTTGCACTGTTTACATATCAGAGACTGAAGTGCAAAATGACATACTAAACTACTGAATCTATACTAACTTGAGCTGAAGCCAAATCTGAAGAATGTCCATCACAGCTGAACTAGAACCAGATCCAAATGCCCATTGCATACCACTGCAATGGGCATTCCATTTCCTCATTTTTGGGGGGAAGAAAATCTTACTCACGCCAAGCCAGTACATCAATTCTGCCTGGTCTTCTCAGGTTGGTAATATTCACGCCAAAATCCTCTTGAATGCGTATGGCTGGCCACCCATCATCACCACCACCCACCCTGTCCCAATATATCAGGACTGAAGTTTCTTGAAACAGAGTATATACTAAACTGGAACATGGAGAAAATATGCATACACAATGGTTCAGGTTCACAGTGTTTAAATATTATACATCCGATGTCCCAAGCATTTGCAATCACAATAATGAAAGAAATATTAAGCACCTATGGCCTGGACCAAAACTTTCAAGATAATTATTTTTCTTGGATCCAGAATTAGTAATAAATTTCAGAGGTATCCAGATCAGTGCTAGGCTGAAGACATCCATACGCCATGCAGCTTGCCAGTTTGCTAGGTGATCAAATGTACATTGGCCATGGTGCTTAATACTAGTGGAAATGCAATAATACTCAGTGCTTAAGTAGTTAAAGATGTGTTATTGAGAGCAGTAATAAGATCAAGTTGTTTTTCAGTGACCCAAAGTCTTTTCATTTCTTATCCCCCTTCCTATCCTGAGATGTAAACCTATACACATAGGAATCTTTCCACCTCTTCTCTTCACTTCCTTATCATTCTAGGTTGGATTAGTACACTTAAAAAGCTTCCCTGTCTTTAATGGTGTTCTTACTCCATTAGTTGCCTCTTTAGCCTTATTTTTTTCTTTTTAGCTATTAGTGCCCTTACACGTGAATCAGAATTGCTAGCCCTTACACACACTTTCTCTCTGTCAAATATGGGAATGCAAGAAAAGAGATGCTGGATTACACCAATTATCTAGTACAACATTCTGTTTCCATAGAAGCTAAGCTGATGCTGGTGGGAAGCTCAGAGTCAGGTAACGAGAGGACCAGCATCCTCAGCAATTGGCATGCAGCTACCTGCCTTTGATACCAGAGGTGAGACGTAGCCATCATGCCCAGTAGCCATTGAGATCCTTGTTCCCTCAAACAGAACTCCAAATATACACACACTCTGAGTCATCTACAGCTGAATTCTGACACAATTTCAACAAATTTGCCTACACACACTGGGAGTTTGGTTACTTGTTGCAGAAAAGAACCCCAACATTGTACATATAGTTGCATTCATGTGGTTGGATCTCTGTGGCATATCCAAGGACCCGTCTAGTGCCTGTGGGCATCTATGTCTCTCTCCAAGACCTTCTGTCGATTCAACTATTCCTTTGGCATCCATAGTTCCAAGATTATGTCCTCCATTCTCTATGTTCTTTTTTTCCAGTTGCTCTAACTCTTATCTCCTAGTATTCCTATGGACCTTTCCCATAACTATTGCTACCCTTCATGTCTCTTGTCTTACTTGGAATATAAGCCTTAAGGAGGAAGAGACATTGTGATACGGTGATTTGCCTGTTGGGCTAGGATTCTGGAGACTAGGATTCAAATCCTTGCTCACCCATCAGAACCCAGTGATGACCTTGGGCAAGTCACATTCTCTCAGCCTAAGAGGAAGGCAACGGCAAACCTCCTGTGAATAAATTTTGCCTAGAAAACGCTGTAATAGGGTCACCCTAGGGTTACCCTAAGTCAGAAATGACTTGAAGGCATACAAACAATAGTAATAAGACCTGTATGCTTGTTTTGTATGTGAGTTCATCTCCAATTAAAAGTTCCATATGCATGCGGACTGTAGAGTTCTGGGAACCTCCCTCCAGTTTTCTCAGTGAACAAACAGTCTATCTCAGTATAAGGCAGCCATACTCAAAGAGATGTCTGAGGACGATCTGCTCCTGAAATTCATGATACAACCCTTTCTGCTCTAGTAAACATGCAGCTCTTAGGAATGATGTCTTGGACATCAAAAGTCCCCACTATGTTCAGTTCAGCAAAAATAAGAGCTTTCCACCTGCATTGCTGGCAGATGGCTCATGGCTGTCACACAACTTCAGACCAACCACTAGCTCCTTCAAGTAGTATAAAATAGAGGACTGAACATCTGCTGGTAAACATGCAGCAAACAAAAAATGCAACCCTGAGCCAAACATCTGCTGAGTGTCAGCCACTTTGCTGCTCATAACCCAAGCAACATTTTCTGTTAATCATTAGTAGACTTATTGATTTTAGATGTGTATCACAGCACTATAATTTTGTCAGGGAGTAGACCACATAAGTTGTTCTTTTTCTGGTTGTTTCATTTTGTCTTATTCCAAAAGTCCACAAATTGATGACCAGGACAAAAAGCATAATTGACATCATCTGTGGGAAATATTTCATAAAACAACAGGCCCAGATGTAGGATTAAAGCCATGTGGTAGTAAAATACCACACTGAAAGAAGAAGAAAAAAAGAATCCAGTTCCATGGTTTTTGTATTTTGGGGGCTCTGTGTGTGTGTGTGTGTGTGTGTGTGTGTGTGTGTGTGTGTTACAAAAACAGATGTGCTATTCCACCAGTCTGCTTGTTTTTCAATATTTTTTTAAAAAATTCCAAATAATGCCTTTTTCCCACAATTGCTCTGGAAGAGATCATAAATTGGTTGCAGGTGGCGACGTACACTTCACAATCTTAACTCTCACAGTGTTTGAAATGAAAATAAATGAAAGATTTGGGGGAAAGTATATGGAACTTTTTTTTTAAAGTTGGTGAAGATTATACAAACATGTCTGCTTGTTCTTTATATAGCACCTTCAGGCACACTACCACATCTATAAGGCACTGCTTCCCCTTCCTGGGAAGTTTTTCTTCCCCTCTGAATGGGGGCTGGAATGGGTTACCAACCATGTTTCTCACAGAAACACACACAGCCCATTCCCTTGCAGCCACAAAAGTGCTCAAGCCTTTCAACCTCCTGAAGCAGAAAATGATGCACAGAAGCACTTGTGTTCTGAGAAGAGCTGCTCCCACACTGAGCTAATGAGGACAGCAGCCCCCTCTCCTCGTTACATGGAACTACTATAGCTTATGTTAAGGAAGCAGCGAGACTGTAGCTGCTAAGGGTACCCTCATCCTAGAAGGGCATTTAGTTGCTACAAATGGAAGTAGAAACACTGGCTTCCACCTAAACCAGCTGAAGTGGCACTCTTGATTCCACAAGAGGGACAGATTGAATGGGCTCGGGGCGGGAGAGTAAGCCTAGAAGGGTTGCCCAACATTGTTGTGACAAACAGTGAATTTTTCCCTGTAAAGATTGCTGCTGATCCACAGTGTTCAAAATTGCCTCCCATTGAGTATGATGGCTAGGGCTGCACAAAGTTCAGTTGAATAATATCTGGAGGGCCACAGGATTTCCACCTTCCTTGCCTTAGGCTTGCTAGGTCAGGTGTATCCTAGATCCTGAGATTTCAGGGCCAAAATCTAAGATCTAGGGACAATACCTTGTTCTGTCATATGGTATAGACCCTGGTGATGTTACACTAGTGGGATTGCCATATCATCCACATAAGTCTCTTTTATCTGGATCTTAGTCATGTCACCTGGTGTTTGTTTGGGTCATAATTTGGCCTTGATTCCAAACTTGCTTGCTTGTTTTAACCTAAGTCTCTAGTCCTTGTAGAAGCTAAGAAATGTGGCAGAATGTAGAAGCACTCTTTTGTCAAATTTTTTCTGCCAGACAGAATTCTGCCCAGGAATATCAGGCATTAGAGAAGTGAGAGCAGGTGGTATGAGCAGCAGCATACAAGAAGTAAGTGTGGGGTGCTCTCCAATGATATGCTATGAGGGGAACAAGTTGGGGGGGCACTTAGAAGATACAAGGCGAGGTGATGGAGGGAGTAGGAGAGATGGGAGATCAAGCGGTGACAGTGAGGGAGTGCAAGAAGCAAGGGAGGTTGCATTGCTAGAGTGTACGTTGAGATGAGAGAGTGAGTATGAGGAAGGTAAAAGTGAGGTGAGGGAGAGGAAAGAAGAAAGGCAGGGTGAGAGGTAAAATGGCAGGTTGCAAGGATCAAAAGAGGTAGGCATGATGAGGGGCAGCATACAAGAGAGGGAAACATGGCAGAAGCATGAAGTGAGATCAGAGATTGGGGGAAATAAGGTTACTTCAAGTTAGAAGCACAGAAAAGAAGCAAGATGGCAACAGCAGCAGCAGAGGTCCTCGGGCAAAGAGGAATAGTGCAGTCCATTGGCCTCATGCTCTGCTTCCTCAGGCAGCCACCTCAGATACTACTTTGAGAAAAGAAGGAGCTAAGGAAAAGAAAGAGGAGAGGGTAGACAGAAGATTATTAAGATAGATGCTTGAAGTTTTTAGGAAATGTAGCCAAAGAATTATAAAGAAAATATAAAGTATCTGTGCAGAGAGAACTATTAACATTATTGTTGTTGTTCTTTTTATTTGTAGTACATTAGGACTGTACATGTCCATTTTACACAGTTTCCCTCTACCGGTTAATCCCCACAGCCATCCTCTAAAACGGGTTTACTGAGAGGTAGTGGTATCCCATAGTCACGTAATTAATTCCATGACTAAGCAGAGATTTGAACTTGGATCTCCCTGTTCAAAGACCAACTCTAGACATTATTTTATTTATTTAATTAATTAATTTGTATCCCACCTTTCTCCTTGTACAGGATACAAGGCAGGATCCTATAGTTGTTTTTCAGATTACTTGTAATTGTAAAAAATAGTATGAAGTTTGAAACATATTGAGAGAGAGAAAAATTAAAAATGGATGTGCCTGGTTTGTATAATTAGAAAGTAAATCAGAATAATTAGCATAGTTAGAATGATTTGCATAATATGCAAACTTGAAGCCCAGATTTGAGGTAGTAGAATATGGCAACTCTATATACAGATGCTATTATAGGGAGCAGTCCCTGGTGATGTCGTTAAGCATCAACCAAAGTGGCACAGAACATGCCATTCAAACAAGATCTAGCAAGACTAACACAGGGAGATAAATGGGTATACACACACTCTTCAAGTCAATGCTCTAACTCTTGAGATTCCTCAGATTTCCTCCTTCCCCTTTATCTAAGGACCTGAAAAAGGTGGCCAGGCTATGAGATCTGGGAACCCTGCTTGACCTATATGTTAGATGCCATAACTCCTCTATGGTCATGCTTTGCATCTTTGGCAGGTGGGACTAGAGATAAATTGTGGCGTCACCAGGGTTGGTGCCACCCAGTGCAGTAATACATAGTCTCACAGCCCATGGATGTTTTTCTATCCAGGAGCTGGATTTCCAGGGGTCCTGGTCTACTGTCATTAGGAATGCATACTCTCATCATCTCAATCTGCCCGCTTGGCTCTACATGCACCAAGGCATTGGGTGTCACGGCCTGCCTTGGAGACTGTGGCAGCGAGGAGGAGGATTCTAACTCTGAGGCAGAGGCTTCCCCAGAGGCTGAAGTGTCCCCAGAAGCTGGTCCAGAGGGAGATAATACACAACAACAACAACCTGAGCCAGGGGAACAAATAGAGGAAGACATAGCTGACATACCTACCTTGCAGCAGAGACGCAGTGAAAGGGAGGGCTTGTGTCGCTCAGCCCATTTAAGTAGTAAGCGAGCCCTAATGAGGGAACACCTGTGGCAACAGCAGTCATAAATAAAAGAGGGCTCCAGCTAGCCTTTCCTCCCAGGGTCAACAACTGGTCTCTTTGGGCCTGAAACCCTGTGGTCTTGGATCTAGTTGTCTTGGAACTCTACCCATTTGGACTATGGTTTGGATTTGCCCCTTTGGATTTCTTTGCTCTCAGTTGCCTTTCTGTTTGGACATTCTTTGACAGTTACCTTGTAAGTAGGAGCTGTGCTGCTTGTGAATTACTGCCTGCTCTGCTGTAGATGTGACACTGGGGATCTTGTCCAGTCATAAGGGCGGTGGTCATCCCACATGAAGCTATATGGGCTCTCATGGAGAAGGAAGAAAGAAAGGGCAGGTAATCATTTTGGTGTCACACATGCTGATGGTGTCATCCACCACCCACACCCCAGCCAAACCATACTTCCCTGCTGTCCATGCTGCCAGAATCAATGACCATTTGAAAAGAGCGGGCCCAGTTTCTTTAACTAAGGAAGTTCTGTTCACTGAGGATAAGCTAGCTACCTAGATGGGGCTACAGGCTCTATTTTAAGGTTCAGTTTGGGTTTACTTGCTGTTTAAGCAACATGCTCCCTAGACTGATAAAATATGTGGAGTTTTAAGCTTTCTTTTTTTACACACAAGTAAGCATGTATAGAACAACTACATGGTGTGGGGAGGGGGAGGCAAAATGAGGGCACTGCCCTCTCAAATAAGAATTCTCCACCTCCCCATGAAATTTTACTTCATTCCATAAATTTCTAGCATTGGGAGGAAGTGAGACATTGAAAGTTGTTCACTCCTACAACTCTTATAGTTGCTGTGTTCAAATTCTCTTGAGAACTGTGCTTGCCTCTTTTCTTTGGATGTCTACATTGTGTTTCTATAATGCTGAACTGAAGTTTTAAATTACTGCAATGCTGGAAATTTGAGGACTGGAGAAAATGTCATTTGGGGAGGTAAAATTCAGAGGGGATGCAATCTCCTCATTTTGTCCCCCTCCCAAGATGTACCCCTGGGGAGGTCAGTACCCTAGCCAGTTATTATTTACAAATATACACATGCAGAGAGTTCAGGTTTCTTCTCTTCCTTTTATCTCCTGTATGAACCCTACATTTGTCAATAAAAATTGATGGGAGGATTTAGACTTCCCTCACTGCAGGTGGTGGTCTTAAACCAGATCAGGGGTACATATTTTGTATGTATTTAAGTTTTTAACTGCATACTATGTATTAACATTATGTGAAGTGCTAGACACTACCTGCACTGCTTAACTTGGTTTTATTAGCCATTAACCTGAACTGTGACTGTCTCTCCTCATTAGAACCTGTCCTTTTCTTTGCTTGACTCAATCTCACCAGAGCGTCAACTTTGGTTACCTTGCCTTGGATTAGTAGGGACGTGAAAGATATTCACAAAATTTCTCATTCGCAAAGAGGAACCAGACATCATCATCACCATCATTATGTTGTGTGTGTGTGTGTGAGTGATGCCATCAGTGTACATAGCACTCACAGAGTAAAATAAAAGAAACAGATAGCCTTGTCAAAGGCATACCATCTAATTTAAGAAAAAGGAAAAAAAAGAAAAAGGGAACGAAAAAAGCAATACGAGTATAAAACCAAGGCAATACAACTGTAAAAAAAAACAAAAAAACTATCCAAATACAAATATAAAAACCAATGCAATGCAATTATGAAAACAAGCTAACACATGGATATAATAAAAATATACAAGCTTATATCATATACAAGATATATCAAGAAATCATGAGCCTCTGTGGGATTTCTCGCCTCTGAGACAGGAATGAGAGGAGGAATACTTCACATTTCAACAAAGTTTCCATAATTTGGAATATTATGCTTTCCATTATTTGTGGGGGGAAAAAATCTCTGCACAAGGAAGTCCCTCTATGCAGCAAGCACAGAGGGACTAGATGGTTGATCCAAAAGACACAAACCACCTAACGCATTTCCTTTTTAAGTCTTCTGGCAATAAAGATTACTACTACTACTATTACAACTACTACACTACTGCTGCTATTACTTGACAATGCTTCCCTGTGCCACTGAGTCACAGTCATACTTCTAGCCATCATCTCAATATTGTTGGACCCTGTGTGCTTTTACTGTTCCTAATATTCGAAGGCTGGAAAGAGAAACAGTCACCACCCACTATTCAATGGTCAGATGATCTTACTGATTTGTCTACATATTAACATGTATTTTATAATTGTCTGCTTCAAAAACATTAGAATCATAGAGTTGGAAAAGACCACAGGGGCCATCCAGTCCAACACCCTGCTATGCAGGAATACCCATCAAAGCACTCCCGACAGATGGCCATCCAGCCTCTACTTAAAAGCTCCAAAGAAGGAGACTCCATCACATTCTGAGGCAGCACATTCCACTGCCGGACAGCTCTGACCGTCAGGAAGTTCTTCCGGAGGTTTAGATGGAATCTCCTGTCTTGCAGCTTGAATCTATTGCTCCTTGTCCTTGTTTCTGAAGCAGCAGAAAACAAGCCCACTCCCTCCTTGACATGACATCCCTTCAAATATTTAAATATGGCTATCGTGTTTCCTCTTAACCTTCTCTTCTGCAGACTAAACATACCCAGCTCCCTAAGCTGCTCCTCATAGGGCATGGCTTCCAAACCCTTCACTATCTTGATCGCCCTCCTCTGGACACATTCCAGCTTGTCAATATCCTTCTTGAATTGAGGTGCCCAGAACTGGGCACAGTATTCCAATTCAGGTCTAACCAATACAGAATAGAGTGGTGCCATCACCTCCCTTGAGCTAGACACTATACTCCTATTGATGCAACCAAGAATCGTGTTGGCTTTCTTGGCTGCCTCATCACACCGCTGCCTCATGTTCAGTTTGTGATCCACCAATACTCCTCAATCCCTTTCACACGTACTGCTATCTAGCCACGCGTCCCCCATCCTTTATTTGTACATTCCATTTTTTCTGCCTAAGTGTAGGACTTTACATTTCTCTCTGTTGAAATCCATTTTGTTAGCTTTGGCCCAGCTCTCCAATCTGTCAAGGTAATTCTGAATTTTGTCCTGTCCATTGGTGTATTAGCAACCCCTCCCAATTTGGTGTCATCTGCAAATGTGATCAGCGTGCCCTCTACTCCTTCATCCAAGCCATTGATGAAGATGTTGACTAGCACTGGGCCCAGGACAGAACCCTGTGGCACCCCACTAGTCCCCACTGGGGAAGACCATTGTTGTTGTTGTGTGCCTTCAAGTCATTTCTTACTGCGACCCTAAGACAGAAATATCATGGTTTGAGTTTTTTGGGTTTTTATTTTTTTGCAAGATTTGTTTGAGACTAATGCCTTTGCCTCCCTCTGAGACTGACGAAGTGTGACTTGCCCAAGGTCAACCCCATGCGTTTCCATGGCTGACCAGGGATTTGAAGCCTGATCTCTAAATTCCTAATCCAACGCTCAGACCACTATATTATGCTGGCTCTAGTAATAGTATTATTACTATCATTATATTTATATCCTGCTTTTTTTTCCCAGTTCAGGACACAAAATGACTTTCAGCAGATTTAAAAAATACAGAGTTAAGAGTTCACAAAATACAAAAGTTAAACAGTGAATTAACTATCAATAGCTTAACTAGGGTATTCGCATAAAAATCATTCTTGCAGACCCAGAAACCCTCTCATGTCTGACAGAAAATACCTTGTCCATATTGTAGGCAAGGAAAAGTGTTTTGTCCTCTCCCACTCTTTCAAGAATTCATATCTCTACTTTTACCAAAACCCAAACTTGTGTTGAGTTGTCTCCCACTGAGACAACTGCATGACACAGAAGGCTTGGAAAAGGTGATTTCTCTTTGGTTCGTTTCCTGCTGGAGTGCTAAATCAAGGGTAAAGGAGAAATTAGTACTGGAAAGTACCTCTAACCACCAGAGGCTGTGAACAACAGTTCCTCTTTGAAGGCTGTGTCACTATCTGTACTGTTCCCACTGGCCTTTGGTCCCTCATTTGGCCTAGCAGGGCTCAGTTCTGCAGAGGCTGTACACAGCCTGTGAATGTCTGACCCAGAACATCTGAAGCTGTCCTCCTGGACAGGCTTATAAATGCCCAGCACTACCAGGCAGGAGCTACAGCACAGCTTTCCATCAGCTAACTACATGTTCCACTAATGATATGATTAGCAATCACCTTGTGGGATATTTATGATTAAAAGTTAGGGGTGGGCGCTCCTGTGAAAGAGACAGACAGACAGAGAATGTAAACTGGAGCATGAGGGAGGGAGAGAAGGATAACCCTTTCCTCCCCAGCCACAATCTCTGTATAAAATCTTTGCCAACCCAATGCATCAGTTAATATTGGGGGAAAGACTTCCTGTTGGCGCCATCTACTGATGCCAAGTGGGCACAGTTGCCAATTCTAAACATATCTGTACTTCAACTAAGCCCATCACATTTCAATCAGGGATTTTTCAGTATAGATATTAACAAGATATATGCCAACAGGATACAGAATATATCACCACTTAAATGTCGTGATGACAGAAAAACAGTTGTCTGCTTTAATAGGAAGAGGGGGATGGATGGGAATCGTTCAGCCTTCCAGATGTTGATGGATTGCAAGTCCCAGCATTCTTCATCATTAGCTGGCTAAGGCTAATGTATAGTTCAACAACATCTGGAGAACCACATGATTCCTACTCCTATTCTATAACCTCCTACTCTACCACCTTGTTGTAGCATGGATGTAACCCTGGGCTCTGAAAGGCTATGCCAGTGAAGCATAAGCATTAGCAGCATTTACCAGCCTGGTCAGGCTTTGAATACTGTGAGGTAGGATGAGGTAGTGGTTTAAGTGTTGGACTAGGACTTCGGGAGAGCAGGACTGGAATGTCTTCTCGGCCATGGAAACCCACTGAGTGATCCTGAGCAAGCCATACTTTCTCAGCATAAGAGGGTGGCAATGGCAAACCGCCCCTGAATAAATCCAGCTGAGAAAGTCCGAGGACAGAATTTCCATAATAGTGGTGGTGGTGGTGGTGGTAGTTTATGTGTATTCTGGGAACCAGTGTAGTAGTTTAAGCATTGGACTATTACTCTGAAGATCAGGGTCTGAAACCCCACTCAGCTATGGTAACCCACTGGGTGACCTTAAGCAAGTCACACACTTTCAGCCTCAAAGGAAAGGAAAAAAGCAAACCTCCTCTGAACAAATCTTGCCAAGGAAACCCTGTGATAGATTCACCTTGGTGTCACTGTAAGTCAGGGACATCTTGAAGGCACACAGTAGCAGCAGCAGCAACAACATGTATCTTGCCTTTCTCCACCTCCGAAAAATACAGAAATACTGTGTATAGTAGTTTATGATGAAGTCTATCTCACCCCTTTAGCCCATTTAGTTTATTTAGTCCAGAGTAGTTGAAGTTTTATTGACACACAAATATTAGATGTTCTGACCATCCTAGTTCATAACAGGGCTGCCCCAAGACATTTTGCTGCCTGAGGTACAGCATCATGGTACCCATCCCCATGCCAAGTCAAAGCAGATAGTATCCAAGGGCAGTCATCATTTTGGCAGATAGGGTAGAAAATTCAACAAGTACCTCTCTCCACTCACAGCAGTAAATACTCAAGAATAAATAACTAAATTAAATAAATAATTAAAAATAATTAACACTTTGTCCCCTGTTCACAATACCCACCTGTCTACTACCTTGCTCTGACTAATGGTGGGACTGGCCCTAAGTTAGGACTTCCTTATTCTGTGATTTCTATTATAGATGAATTGCTTAGAGTTTTATAACATCAACACACAAACAACTATCCCATAAATTAGCATCTATGCAGGATACTAAAGCATTTGGCTAAATCAGCAAAGATGACTGAGAGTGAAGAGACACTTCTGCCATAGAGGTTCACCAATGAGTAAATCATGTGGCAGCTTTATCCAGATGTACCTACAAATAAGTCCTAGTGAACACAGTAGGGGCTCCTTTGGAATAAATCAGTGTGGGGCTGAATTTCTTAGTGCTTTTAATTTCACCATCATCTTAGCTATATTCACCGAAATGTAAATGATTTTTAGATCATGATTATAGGAATCCTCCCTCCCCCAGCCCTATATGGGCATGCTGACCAATTAATCATTTTAAAATATTTGTAGCCATCTGTAATTTTAAAAAGCCTTCATAAATGGTAATTTGCACAGCACAAGTACAGCAGGGCTGCATCAGTGAAGAGTAAACATCTGTGGTACAGTACAAATACTTTTGAGTGGCGTGTATTCTAAATTTAGGAAGCACCACACTAAAATCAATACCACAATATCGTGTCTGTTTGCTTTTTCATGGGGCCCACTATATTAAATGTCAAATGGGCAAAATGTGATACAACGCAGGATGCATATGCTTTTGTTGTATGCATGTTTTCAGAAGCCAAGCTTGCTCCCCCCCTTACCACCACCTCCAACAGTTGAAAGTTTCAGAAAGTTTCCATTCTCCAGGGCAAGAAAACAACTGGGACTATCACAAAGCAAGCCCCTAATATTACAATAAATTTCCAAATGCAAGCCAGGCCAAAATAGTACATTATGCGACCTAGTTGGGTTTCCAAACGTTGGGCATTGCTGCTGTGCTCAAAAAGCGGTATTAAAAAGGAGAGATTTGAGGTGTGGGAGGAGGGAAACAAAAAGCAAAGGTGTGCTTAGGATTCCTTCCCACCTGCCCATGGAACTCCAGTAATTCCCTCAGCTGGTATTCCAGTCCAACACACATCTGGAACCCCGGCCCCATCATTAGACAAAGTGGAGGTGCTGTCTCAGACAGCAGAGGTGAAGGTATCATGACACAGCAACAATTTGTTTAGTTTGCTATTTTTGTTTTCCTGGCAGTGTGGAGAAAACGTGCTTGTGGGATTTTCTGCTTCATGTATCTTGGCTGGTTGTATGTACCATGACAGGAATGAGGAGGAGGGTGCCATTTGCTGCTCTGCCTCAGGCAGCAAAATGTCTTGATCTAGGAGCTTGGGCTGGGGACTATATAGCAGGACAGCTTGAAAAGCAGTTGATTAGGAAAGGGTTAAAAAGACTTTCATTTCAGCTTCTTCTCCATCATGGCAATAGGAGCAGCTGTGGCCATATCCCACATATACCTTAGCACTTCAGACATAGAAGAAAATTGTGTGATTCATTGTTAAGGGACTGAGCAGAAGTCTCAGAAGCCTTATATAGCTATCTGAAGAACCATGTTTTCTTTATGGGCCCATTAGAACCTCTAAGATCATCTGAAGAAGCCCTTTCCTCTGGCCCAAACCACCTTATCAGGTTTGGGGGAAATAAGCGAGAGGGCCTTCTTAGTGACTGCTACCAGACTTTGGAATTGTCTCCATAGGGAGACTGGGATGGTCCTAACCTCAATCTTCTTCTGTCCACAAGTTAAAAACATGTTTATGCCACCAGGCTTTTAGAAACTGAATGGGATGGGCTTTTAATGATTAATGTTTTTAACTTTATCAATTGTTTAATTACCTTTTTAAAAAGTTTATATTTACTGTGTGCCCACCATATATGCTGGGGTTTTGTTCCAGGAACTCTCGCATAAAACAAAAACACAAAGTATCGCGTACCATTATAGTCAATGGTCACAATAGGCATGTGGCAGCACAGGTGAACACCTGCTGCATCCATTGACTATAATTGAATGCAACACTCTGCATGACTTTGCATTTATGTGTGTAGAGGTCGCACAAGAGGAGGGTCTACTGTGTACTTTTACTGAAGCTTTTGTATAACTTTACTCTGTATTGTTTTTAAATATTGTGTTAGCTACCTTGAGTTTTATTATTGAAAGAAGGAAGGGATATAAGTGAACATAATAGTAATAACAGCAACAACAACAGTGATAATAATGTCTGAATGAAATATAATAGGCCAGAAAAAGCCCTTTATATAAAAAATGATACTAGAAGCAACAGGATGTTTTAGATACACATGAGAATATTTTAAATAGAAAGCCTAATAATATACTTTATTAACCCCTTAATGCCCAGAAGGCATCTGCCAGAAAATTACAGAACAATTACATCTGAGCAAATTAGTTCATCAATAACATAGGACCAGATAGTACTGATGCAACAGCCTCAGAAACTTCATTCCTCTACCTGTCCTAAGCAAAAACAAAACAAACATCCTCATTCCAGAAAACAGCCAAATATGCTTAAACATTAAATTTTTAAAATAGCCAAGCTTCCTTTGTTCTGTTCCGCTAACCACAAACTGACAAATCTACTTCCATTCTTCATTGGAAGATAGTATCAACAAAAATTAAGTCTTCCAGAAACTAAGCAAGATTTTCATGCAAATACATAAACTTCTGAGATACTAAATAAGAATTTTTATTTGTAAAAAAAAAAATGGACTTGTTTACTTACTTCTTTCCCCACACATCTCCAACAATATTCTCTTATACTCCTTCCTCTTCTGTGCAGAGAGCCCTAAAATGGCTATGGGACAGGTGTGGAAAGAGAATGTCAGTTCTTAAAGGGAAAGCTGTTATTCCTCCTCCTCATTATCTTAGCTGCCTCAGATCCTGACCAAAATCTTTCAAGAATTTCCTTCTCTTAGCATATCCCACACTGCTACAATGTCATCTTAAATAAAGAAGTACAAGTACTAAGAAACATTATGTGTGTGAGTTTTTTTAAAGATACCACTTCATTTTTAAATCTGTAAAGTGTGTTCATATCAACATTAATTGCATACATATACACCCAATTCCAGAGGTGGTTTTGACAGTTTGAGAGACCAAAGAAATATTCCCCTACCCGCTACCCCCACTTCCATCTTTGTAACTCAGGCCTGACTGAGTTTAAAGAACCAGAAGGTTGCGACTGCCCTGCTGAATTCCCTACTGGACCCGTAACACTTTAGATGTCCCACACCACCACCAAGTCCAACGAGTTCATTAAGTTCTGGTCCAATGAGAGACCTCCCTATCAGACTCCTTGTCACACAGACCTTTGGTAATCATACAGCATCAATAAATCAGACAGGCAGGGCATCCATAAGAATCATTCTGTCTGCCTCTCAAATATGGCCATGATAGTTATGCAGCACTTGCACATGAGCTCTGTTGTTTACTTAGTAAATGGGTTTCCATGTACCACATACAGCCAATGGTTGCCACCTAGTTGGAACTGAAATCTGAAATCTTCCAATCAGAAATTCATGGAAAATAAGTAGGAAGACAGTTGTTCCTTCTAACAATTCTAGGTGCTAGTTCCCTATAGCTTGAGGGAACTATTTTTCTCCACTTAGTGTTAATTGGCACAGATTACTGTCATTGCCAAACAGCCCCTAGTCTTTATCCCAGCGTAGAAACTGGAAGGTTTCATGCAACTGCGGGGTGCTCCCCACCCACAAAGATGTCTGTCACTCACATCCAGGGGGGTGTGGTGAGTACAGAAGTAGAACCAGTGAAGTCTGCCTGCTTGCTCAGTTGACTGTCTGAACTGTATCAAAGATCTTTGCCTTCTGGAGTTCACAAATCATTTAATCTCTGAGGTGCCATCAATATTTTGCTGCCACAGAAAAAAACTAACTTGGTTACAGTTTCAGAGTTTATCTTGTGCTCAGTATGTGAATGAGTCACCTTAGTGCGCCAAATGCCTCTAAAAACAGAACCAATATCATAGTAAGATGATTTATGTGCAGCTGTTATGACTCAAAACACCATTTGAGCACTGTGTGACAGGCCCACTTTAACCTTCTACAGGAGACATTTTGTTTCATTGGTCTACTGCAAAGGAGAAGATGATTTGAAGGTTACAGAAAGACTACCATTAATGGAAAACAAATTAACACTATATTTTTCTGGCTAAAGTCAGATCTTCACAGCTGTTTCTTAACGCATTTCAGCCTATCTGCACAACAGCTCTTCTGGGATCAGGTGCTTATGTTTCAGCTTTCACTGACCCTGAACAATAGATCATTGCCACACTTATATAGAAAGGACATGGAGGGAGGGGCTCGCTCAGTGGTCTACTTCAACATTTGGAGGAGGGATCCAAAACATAAATACTGAGTTGCAACACAGCCTTCACAGCCATAGTGAGGTAGGAAAGTGTTTCCTGTTTTGGACTATGCTGCTTGCTTATTTAGGGGAAAAAAGACAAGTTAGAAGCATGCACAGCCAAATTAACTGCTTCCAGAGAGGTACCTATCTTAGCTAATTTCCGCGTGATGTTGCTGTAACACTACAGCAGCGGGTTGCTACCAGTCCAGGAGCTGTGCTTCTGCACAATGTCATCGCTATCCAGCTGCTATGCCATCCCCAAACTTCACCAAATCGCCATATTCTATTTCTAGAAAAGAAAATCTGTTAAGAGCCTCCTACAGTGCTTCAATCCTGTCAGCTGTTGTAGTACGGTACCATCATAGCACTTGATAGCACCTCCTATTATGGCAGATCCAGCAGCGGGCGGGCTGTGGCCATGTCCAGCTCGTCCGTCCCTCAGCAACTCCTATGGCGTGGTAGCTTTCTATTACCTCTCTCTGTTTATTTTAAATGTCTCCTTTGAGTCAAAGCGTTTTATTTTTTCAATACATATTTAAACAGTATAGGGCAAAAGTGCAATAGTCTGCTGGCGTGTCATGCTGTTACAACATTGCTGCTTTAGTACAGCTTTCAAAACAAACAAGCAAAAAAAAAATCACCACACAACCAGGGGCAGTGGGGCGGGGTGAAGGCAGGGTATGGGAGTGGCCAAGGACACTGTAATGTGGAAGGAACACTGTTGGCAATACCACTACCCACCCACTTAAGGGGGCAGGATGTGGAAAAGAGTGTCCCTAACCTGACAGCATTGCATAAATGGCAATACTGCCATTATAACGGTATAACACACTAATGGCCTCTAGTGCAGAAATGGCCTTAGTTTTAGCAAAAGCAACTGAGACTTCTACTTTGTAAATAGATATGGTAATTCTTTTACATACAGTTGAACTTTACAGTACTTATGTGTGCCTTCAAGTTGCCTGTTGACTTATGGTGACCCCATGGATTTCATAGGGTTTGTTCAGGCAAGGAATACTCAGAGGTGGCCTTGCCAGCTCCTTCTTCAGAAATATAGCCTACAGCATTGGTAGTAATTGGTGGTCTCCCATCCAGGTACTAACTAGAGTTGACACTGCTTAGCTTCCAAGATCAATGGGATCTGATGCCTTTGGGGTATTTAGGCCTTTTGTTGTTCTTGTGTGCCCTCAAGTCAGTTCTGACTTATGGCAACCCTAAGGTGAATCTATCACAAGTTTTCTTGGCAGAAAAGTGTAACTTGCCCAAGTTCACCCAGTAAGTTTTCATGGCTGAGTTGAGATCTGAACCCTGCTCTCTGAGTGTCCTAGACCAACTTGCAAACCATTACATCATGCTGGGCATTACAATGTCTTTAATTTCCTGCCTGTATTTCTCTTACTGCTGTGTTCTTCCATCCTTAGACCGATGTATATAGGTAACTGCCAACTCTGGATAACACCCCTGCATTTGTTGAACTGGACTTTAGTCCACAAAAGCTTCTACATTTCATACAAAAGAAGACTCTGGTTGGTATCTGTCAAAGCCTCACAGTAATTTCAATTCCCACACCAGCTAGAGATCCACTAAGCATTAGCTAGAGCTATTTAGCCTTTGGCCATTTTAACCCCACCTATCACATAACAAGAATTTCAAAATGATGTTAAGTGCCTGACCTCTCCTTTTGTGGGTTAAAAAGTCTGACTGGGTTACTGCACTAAGGCTAATTAATTGCATGTCTACTTGACAGAAGACAAGAAAAATCTGGCATGAAAGATAGCTGGTGTTTGTTAAAAGAGGATGTAAATAAGATCACATTCTCCCCTGAAGACATTTTCTTAGGGCATTTTTGGGGGCATTATTAAGTAAACACTTCTGAGGCATTTGCAGCCTCAGCACTGTCCTCAAAGGATATTTCACCAGGTTTGCTATCAAGTACCATGAAAACATGTCCGTATGTTAACAGACACCCAATAAAAAGAATCTCCATTGTTGCTTCTTAGAACATTTGACTGCTGATTGATAGCAATGGGAATTTTTGCTGGACTCAAACTTTTTAGTGATGGGAGCATTCATAACACCTGCCCAGTCATGTTATGATAAAATGTGCAGCTTGCCTTGAACGTTTGCACATTTTCAGAGCACACAGGGCATTGCGGAGGGAAAAATATGTACAAAATAAGGCACCAGTTTCAAAATGTGAGCCACTAAAATATGCACAACTGAAAAAAAAGAAAGAAAGAAATACACTTCATTCCATACTGCACTCTAGATAAAGGAATCCCTGTGCTAGTCAGCACAGCAAATGGTGAAGAATGCTGAGAACTGCTAAACAACTACTACAACAACAACCATTACCACATGACTCCTATCTCTACTGTAGTCAGTGAGGAAAAGTTACATAAGTCAATAAACTCTGTGGGGGAAAAAAGGCTTAAATTGGACAAAATGAAATTAAAAAATGCATGATTTCCAGTGCAGGAAGAAAACACACAGTCTTGCAACATGATATGGAACAAAAGCAGGGAGAAAATGCAAAAGAGATTCAGAATGAAATCAAGACTGAGAGATTTTCACATCTCTACAGTGAAATGTATCTGTCTAACCTTACAGCAGCTCTTAGTCAATTTTCTGGGGGAAAAAAATCAGAATACCTAGTCTTTAACCTGAACTATATTTATTATTTATTTTTATTTATTTATCATATTTCTAGGCCACCTTTCTCCTAGCACTGGGACCCAATGCTACACAAAATGCATAGAAGGCTTTTATTTTTACTCCCAAGTGGCTACACAAACCTCTGATACCCACTGGGCCCTCTAACTTTCTCCTTTCAGTTCTGCCTCTCACCCAGGGACTAAAAACAGGGGATATTACATTAGTGTCAACCACCTCTCAGGAGAAACTATGGCAAGCGATGTTTGAAAATCTGAACTACTCCTATATAAATGTGCAACCATTACAACTGTCCCCCTCTATGCCTATACACAAGTATTATTCCTGAATGGTCCAATTCTTATCACTTGCAAGGAAGCGCATATGAGATATTTGTACTGTGCTGCTTCTTATTGTTACCATGGTTCCCCATTAGGGTCATGCTGCTGGCATATCCAAGAAGCCAGAGCATGAGGATTTGATGTTACTATAGATCAAGGCCATTTCCACACCGGGCTTCTGTAACGGTGCAGAGCGACCTCTCACGGAGGTCTTCTACACCGTAGAGTGGACTGGCGTGGACTACTTTTTGTAGTTCCACACCAGAATCCACTCAGGAGCAGCCGGAACTAGCCGCGCTGCATGTTTTGTAAAAACCTCTTTTTCAAGATTTTTAAAAAGCACGGAGCGCGCAGCCCCGTGCCACTCCGTCACCCGGCTCCAACGCGGATTTGCAGGCGCGCGCAAATGCGTGCCTGCAGATCTGCCGGGGGCGGGCTTCCAGCTGGCGAGCTTCTCTGGTTGGTGGAGAGCCTCTACCAACCGGAAGCCGCCATTTGGGAAGCCGGAAGACTGCGGAGCAGCGAGCTCGCGCTGCTCCGCGTCACGATGGACTTACCCGGCTGCCGGTAAGCTCTGATTTTGGGGCATTTTCGCTCGTTCCCCCCCCCCATGTGGAAAGGGCCCAAGAGTGGGCAAAGTACAGCCTGCAGGTTTCATGTATCCCAGAGCCATTTTTTGTGGTTGGAACCAGGGGTCAAAAAGTTACCCCCAAATGCCCTCTAGAGTGCATGAGCCAGTTCTAGTGCATTTTGGGCAGGTCATTTAAAGCCCAGGAGATGCCTTAAAATAATTAGAAGTAAACAGGAAGTGATTTTCAGTCATTTCCTGTTGATGAAAAGGCCTCTCCTAAAATGACCCAGCGAAGCCTCAAACATGGCAAAATGCCTAGAGGGGGTGAGGAGCATTTGGGGGCATTCTCTTCAATTTTTTGGTAAAGGTGGGGGGAATCACAGCTCCCACCACAGCCTCCCACAGTTGCCCACTCCTACTATTAACAACAGACAGAAGGTCTTTGTTTTGCTACTCCTGCTTCCAGTTGGGGTTACTGCACAGTGTGTACTAGCATTCATATTCTTCCCAAGCAAGCCATATTGGAAACTGTGACCTGAATCCTACTGATAGGCCCAGCTAGAATAGATCTGTGGAATCAGTTGCCGATGAGTGAGCCAACACTAATGTAAATATCATTGGTTTCACAAGTGTACTCTATTTGAAATATCAAAAGGATTCACATCCGCTATTATGATGTCTATGGTTGTTAGGCAGGAGATCTTAGACCATTTCCACCCTACACTGTTATTGTGTTATTTTTCCACTTTCAACATCCAGTGGAATTCTAGGGTTTGTAGTTTACTGAGGCCAAAGAGCTCTCTGGCTGAGAATTTTAAATGCCCCTCCCTAAACTGCAAATCTAAGGATTCCATAGGATGTTGAAAGTGAAATAATAGCACTGTAACAATGTCATGTGGAAATGATCTTAGAGTAGAGTCTCCATGTCTTCTTCTTCCCCTTGTTCCTCCCCGACTGGAGGCAGGACATCATTATGACTATTCTGTCTCTGGATGCAGCAGTTCTAAATGATGATATTGTACGGCCTTCAACCTTCTCAGGTTGGTTTGGTTTTTGTTTTGTTTTAACCCAGCCAAGATGTTGTCTTTCTTCCTGTACTTGCTTTTTCAATTATTTTGTTTGGAATAATCATCTGTAATATCTGTATTTTGCATTTCTTATTATACGGCTAAAATAGTCCAGCTTCCTGTTTTAGGACTTCTTAGACTATTCTTTCTCTTTAATATTTACATCCTCATTGGTCAACTTTCTCCATGTCTACACACTCAGTATAGTTGTTTACAGGTGCTTAAAATGAACTACTGAGGAGGAAAGAAAGAGTTAAATCAGCTTTCCCCAGTTATTTTGTTTTATTTATATGCCACTTCTTTCCCAGTATGAAGCCCAGGGCAGTTCCTAACAGACATTAAATGCAAAATACAGCTTTAAAAACCCACTTATAATAAAAAGAGTTTCAAAACATTAAATAGGCTAGCACAATAAAAATATCACTAATTTGAAACAGTTTTAAAGCATTTAAAGCATAACTGTGAGAAGTACAGTGTGTCCCCCCCCCCACTTTAAAAGGCAGTTACAAGTTAAAACTCTGTCTAAGTAGAAAGGTTTTTGTCTTCCAGTGGATGGTGAGCAGCGAAAGGGCCAGCCTGCCTTCATCCCTATGGGAGGAAGTTCCACAGCCTGGGAACTGCCATGAAGAAGGACCTCTCACATCTCCTCACCAAACATACCTACAACAGGAGTGGGACCAAGAGAAAGCTCTCCTCCAAAGATGTTAAAACTTGGGCAGGTTTGTATAGGGCCACATCTGGCAACAGCTCTGATCTGCTCATTAGAAATCAGTTTCAGATCCTGGAGTACTCTGTGGTTCTTAACTTGATCAAACCTGATTACAGAAATCCCCTTAATCAACTATAGAACAGTTCTTGTGTCCAAAGAATAAGCATGTCCTCAAACAAGATAAAATGTATTAAGAAAATCATAATGAACTTTTTTGCAACATACCTAGAAAGACTGAATTTGACTGGTAGAGTTTTAAAAAGATTTAAGAGGAAATCTAACAAAAACTGAACACAGAGAAGCGACACAGACTGGATGCTGACTAATTTGACCATCCACAGTATAAACAATTTCCTCCCTCTGTTATTCAACTTATCACCCATGAATGGTTCTTACAGTTGTCAGTGCCTCACAAGAACTACATATGGTGGCCCAGCTCCACTATTACATACCTACTCTGGCCATGGTGCTGAATGCTATGGAAGAGACAAATAAAATTAACTTGTACAATTCTTTTTTGTAAGAAAACCTCTTTTTTTTTCTGTTGCTGCTGCTGTCAAATAAAAGTGTTTTTATTCTTGTTAGTGGTGAAAAATTTCAGAGCAGCAGACCACATTTTCAACAATGTGTCTAAACATGTCGGGACACCCTTTTTCTTCAAGGTTAAGAATATGTGCAAATATCTATTAGATCCCTAATGAGTCCACACATAGCCGTGAGCCACCATGGTGTAAGAGTTTGAGTGCTGAACTAGAATTCTAGCAAACCGGGCTTTGAGTCCCTGCTCAGCCATGAAAACCCACTATGTGATGCTGAGCAAGTCACACACTCTCATCCTCAGAATAAGGCAATGGCCAACCTCCTCTGAATAAATCTTGCCAAGAAAATCCGAGGATAGGGTCACCACAAGCCAGCGCAGAGGCACTTAACAACAACTAGCCCCCTACTCACATCATGCAGCAGTATATTCCATAAATTAATCCTTTCTTTCATTCATCCTGTCAATCTCATCATATGAAATTTAATTTGGATTTGCAATTTAGCCAGGCCTAGTTTGATTTACTAATGCTCCAGAAATAACATTAAGGATGCTAATTTCAATGACTTATAATACAGCTATTTTATTTTCCAAAAGCTCTTTCAGAATTCATTTTGGAAACACTCTTGCGATTAGGAAGATCACATCACAACTCAGAAAAGGGAAGAGAAAAATTATTCATTTTCAAAATACGCCGAAAGTAAAATCTGACACATTCCTCCCTTTTATTAAATTAGAAAACCAGAACAGTATATGCTTTGAGAGTTGAACTTGGTCTCTGGAAAGCAAGGTTCAAATCCTGACTCAGCCATGAGAACCTATAGGGTGACCTTCAGCAAGTCACACTCTCTCATCCTCAGAGGAAGGCAAAGACGAACTTCCTCTAAACAAATCTTGCCAAGAAAAGCCCATGATAGTTTAGTCTTAAGGTTGGCATAAGTCAGAAATGAACTGACGGCACACAAAAACAACAATTTATTAAACTATTTTATACTACTTTTCCCCTTTCAAATTTTTCAAATGGGTTACAAAACAAGACTTAAAAAAGATATAGATAAAGGAAAACAACACCCAAAAGGACATGAGTTATCAATCATCATGGCCAAAGGGCAGAAGTGCAGCCAGAAAATGCTAGTTCTGAATCTAGATTCTGCCAGGAACTCAGTAGGTGACCTTAAGCCAAGGCACTCTTGAAACAAACCACAAAATTGCTGTTACTGAATAGTCACAATAAGACTTCTGTCATAGGAGTGGGGGATTGAAGTCTTTATGAAAAGAAAAGAAAGAGAGAACTGACTGGCCTGCCAGAGCTTCAGAGTGACCATTGCAAAGGCCAATTGAGGTTACTGTTGGTGGTGTGTGCCTTCAAGACATTTCCAGCTTACGGCAACCCTAAGGCAAACCTATCATGGGGTCTTCTTGGCAAAGTTTGTTCAGCGGAGGTTTGCCTTTGCTTTCCTCTGAAGTGGAGAGGGTGTGGCTTGCCCAAGGTCACCCAGTGGATTCCACGGCCAAGCTGGGATATGAACCCTGCTTACCCAGAGTTCCAGTCCCACACTCAAGCCACCTCATATTGGTCCTCTCCTACCAAGGTTAATAATAAAGACAGCGCTACAATAAAGCTGACTGCACCTCAACAACTAAGTGGTGGGTCTGGCTATAGCATCAACCAGGGTGATGGGACTGCCTCAGGCAGCAGCTGGTGGTGGCTGATGGTGAGTGGTGGAACAGCTGGAACATCTAGCTATTCCCTACCATTACAGGAAACATGTCATATAGCCTGTCCTAAATTCCACAAACTGCTCCTTCACATGTGGTTTAGGATGTTTTTCCAAAGATCCAAGAAAGGAGATGCCACCTAAACATTAGTGAAAGTTTCCAGACAGTAACAGTTGTTCCACAGGGGAATACACTGCTTCGGAAGATGGTGGTTTCTCCTTCCTTGGAGGCCTTTAAACAGAGGTTGGATGACTATCTCTCAGTGTATCCTGCACAGCAGGGGTTGGACTAGATGGCCTTTGTTGTCCCTTCCACCCTATGTTTCTGTGATTCTATGATCCATCACTTACGCTAAATTAAAATGCAACTTCTAATCTAGTTTTCCATGCTTCTATACATGGAATGGGTTGGGGCATCACCTTGCCCACCTCAGAGAGGAAAATGTCTTAGAATAGCCCTGGTGAGTGGATTCAAAATTATATGAGGAGTCTTGCTTTATCCAGCGCTTCAAAGGTTAAAGCCAGGACTTTGAATTCAGCCAAGGAGGAAACTGGCTGCCACAGTAGCAGGGAAAGAGCAGAATGGATCTGAAGAAACTTTTCAACACCAGTTGACTCTTCTAAAGCATCCTTGAAAGGCAGATCTATATAGAGTTGATAGCAGTATTCATCCCTGGAAGCTACAGAATTGAGCTGTCTAGTGATACTAGTGTCCTGGCTAGAAGAGGAGAGAATACCTTTGGGTTAGCTGCAGGCAGGAAAGGCTAGTACCAGCAACAATTCTGACCTGTTCATTAGAAAGCAGTGCCAGATGCCATTGTATCCTGTGGTTCTTATTATGAACAAGCATGGTTACAGAAATCCCCTTCGTCATCTCTAGCCCATTCTGACATTCATGCAGCCCAAGTATACTCCTGATGACACAGAGTTTCCAAGTGTTCCTGATTATAGGGGATTCCTTTATTTGAGGATTGTAGAACTTGTTCCTTGTAGGACTGGCAGGTGTCCCCTATTGTAAGCGATGTCCCCTATCTGAGGATTGGAAGTCTTTTTCTTTTTTAATAGACTGAACCAGATGCCTGTATTTTTGGTTGTGGGCCTTTTATAAAGGCAGAAATATATGCATCATGTGATTTATGAATGTGCAGTATGTTAATTTTACAGAGGAACACATGGCTAAGTTAACTGAAATCAATATATTCATTTGATATTTAGGTAGACCACAAACTTGTTAATAGCTGCTTCCTGATTGTTAACCTCACATGGCATGAATTTTGACTACTCCTTATTGGTATTTTGAAAATCTGGCAATATTATGATGATGTCATGTACTCTTCTATACTTGTGGGCATCCAAAAGAAACCAAGGCCAAGGCCTCACTAGTTTTGGGTAAATGTGGGTCAGAAGAGTGAAGAGAGCAGAGGTAAGTGTCATATCAGTCGCACAAGGCTGAGGGGGGTTAATGCCAACGATTCAACTCAGCAAGCATTCACATTTCAACGTCTCCCCTACTCCGAGATATTTGGATTCCATCTGTGATGATATCATCAGCCAACCTAGACTTGAAAGTTGTGAAAAATGGTAAAATATTAAAATGGTCTCTTGACCGTTACAATTTACGATTCAATTACAGCATTACAATTTACGATTCAATCTTCATTCTAGTCCACAATTGTCAGAAGAAGGAGTGGTAGCAATATTGAATCTGAAAGCAAAAACATTGATTGTTTGTCCCTGAATGTCTTTTAATTGCTATTGCCAGGATAGAAAGACATTTCCCATGCTGAATAGTTGGAGTATTGGCACTATCAGCATGTACATTTGATTCTAATAACTAAAAGAAGATTGCCAAGAGGGCAGAAATATCACACTGAAAAGGTACACATTAAATACAAAATTCATGAGCAAGTTTATGAAAATCAGATCAAGCAAAATGTTTGATGAATGGAGTAAACAGAACTACTGCTCCTGAACATACAGACAGGCATTTATTTAGAAGACTAGTGTGCTTACTCGGCATTGCCTGGGATTTTATTTTCCTCTTAAGAACTCACTCAACTGTCTTGTAACTTTTCCAGTACTTGTAACTTTTCCCCATATTATCCAATCTGTATTCAGAGTTGTTAACATACAGAGGTTGGATTCCTGAGAGAATACACTGTCCTCCTCCTTGCTGCTAGGCCTCATATCCATAGCAACCAGCCTATTCCAGTACCTGTAACTTATCCCCATAGTCCCCAATCCAATCTGTGTTCTCTGGCGACGTTGATGTACTGGCTTTAGATTTTTTTTTGCTTTCTGTTGAATTTGTGCAACGGCTTTACATTTTTCTGGAAGCATTTTTTGTTTTGAATTTCAGCTTTTAAGATTCCTCACATACGGAACCCATACAATCTACTGTGTGAGGTGAGAAGACTTTGTAACTATGTTGTGTATGCCACTTTAGTTTTTCTCACATATGCCTCCCAAATGTTTTCTGGCATCCTTATTAATGGTAGGCCTCATCTCCATAGCAACCAGCCTGAGGCCCAAGCGCTCTCAGCCGGGAATTCTAAAGGCCGCTCCCTAAACCACCAACCCCAGGATTCCACGGAATCTTCACAGCCAGCCAATCATATGAGGTCTTCGTCTGCCTGACGCAGACAAACAGACAAACTCACAGACAGACATTGACTTTAATATAGCAGGTATCCCTAGATTTCCTCAGTTTAAGACTTAGTCTAGATTATTTAACTGTACAACAGATTTACAACCCAAATGTAGATGCAGCCTACATATAGATGAAAGGAGTGGTTTGTGGAGGTCATTATTTCCACCAGCAGTCATCTATTTGAAACTTGCTGTAGAAATGCTGTTTATAAAATGGCTTTTCTCCTCTGTATCACTATTAAAATTTCCAGTAGATGGAAGATTCCGGGAGCAAAAACACCCAAAACAAAGACTATTGTGACAACTTAAAGACTAACACATTTACTGTAGCTAAACCTTTGCAGGTCACAGACCACTTCCTCAAATATATGAATGTGTGGCGGTAGAACAGCATGCTTATTTTGACTCATTTGTTACCATCAGCTTGATGAGGTGGCAGCCTTGGTTTGTAATATGACCCACTGCAAGAAATCTGTTTCAGAGATGAGACACACATAATATGCAGTCACACCCACTTGGGACAGGGTTTTTGATGGTCTTCTATTTGGGTTTGGCTTCAAACTTTCACTGCACTCAAACTACCAAGCCTAGAACAATGGGTGTGCCTTGTTGACAGTTTGTCCACATGACATTTATCTGTGTTGATCTTACTCTTCTGCAGGGGTTTGATCCACTTTCACAGCAACTTTTTAGCTGGAAGCATTTGCTAAAATTTGAATTCCAGTTTACAAGCAAGAATAAGCTGAGTGAATTATAGCACAACTCTATGTTCCAAGTGTACAAGTTTCCACACTTTAGAAGTCAGCTGAAAGCCCTTGTACCTTGATTACCAAGGTCTGACATATCAGTAGGGATAGAATGACTTAGGATCCTAATCGGTATCTTTGTATTAGTACCATCAGATCCGATCAATAGAAAACCATGCAGACAAGTAGCTGCATGTGGGACTGGTATCCTGCAGTAAGCCACTTGCATCTCCATCACTTTCCTCCATCTCCTAAAAGATTTTTAGGCCCAGCAGTAAGCACTAGTTCTCCAAAGTTCCCACATTTAGAGGATTTTTAAAAAGACAAGATGAACTGAAGGGAGCACTATTCTCTATTCCTTTAGGAAAGAGATTTATTTTACGAAGCTGGAAAAGAGCCTGATGAAAAAGTAACAGCCTGTGGCCCCCAAATTAATGCCTAATTTTTTATTTTCCATTTCCTTCAGTATCATCGTGCTTCATTAGAAGGAAAACTTTGCTTTTATCACTCTCCCCCAAATTATACACTCAGCAAAGCCTCAGCAAGGGAACATTGCCACTCGTCACTATAGGAGGTAATGTGCTTGAAGTTTTCTACTTCTGAATATCACAACTGTCTAATCCACAAATATCACTTACATACTAACTCTTTTAAATAATATTTGCTACAATGTGACAGCAGGTAGGATAAACTTAATCTAAATTACCTTCACAGATTCACCCTGTGAAGACGCAAGAAGGTAATAGGCATTCTTCTGTCTTTGGAAGGGTGACATTCTTCATTATTATGATTGATGTAGTCCTTGCATGTACACAGTTTGCCAACTGACATAAAAAACATTTAAAACCAAGGCTGGAAAGAATACCTGCCTGCCAAGAGGGCATGCTGACACTTCTTCCACTGCCTGCAAATCCCCTTTCAGATTTTAGAGGTGGCCAACATATTACAGGCATGATGAGGGTCATCCATTTAGACTTAAGATCTTGGATACCTCTCATTTACTTTGGTTTTTTTACAGCAAATATCCCAACCCAACATTTCAGCAAGTATGGGATCAGGCAAATGGAAACCATCAAGTCTTATGAATTCAAGAATTGTTTTGATGCAATTCACAGAACATTTTTTTAAAAAAGGAAGGCACGTTCTTCTCTTTCTAAACACGACACACAAGCAACACTGAAGCCTCAATGAGCAAAAATACAGATGCCATTGTGTGTGTATACATTTGTTTGTTTCCCAGAAATGGTACTGGGTAGGATGGGTGGGAAAGATTTCTTCTTGAAACCCATGAGAGCCATTGCCAGTGAGAACACACAATCCTAGGTGGGCCAATTGTCTAGCTCTGTCAGTACAAGGCAGCTTAATCAGGGCCAGCCCTACCATTAGGCACAATGAGGTAATTACCTCAGCCAATAGGTGGCAGAGGTGCAACAGTGGCAGAACCCTCAGCTCCTGAGCTCCCTGGCCATTCTTCTCCTTTGGAAAATAGAGTTGTGAGTGCCACACAGCTTCTCCTTTTCTCCTTAAACTGTCCTGCTGCCATCATGTGTAAAGACAGACATTGCTGGTACTGAAGCAAGGCTGAAATGCCCATCCAACCCACTTCTCTATGTAGTATGATATGGAGACTGCCATCTTTTGTTTTTCATTTGTTTGTTTGTTTGCCAGGGTCCTGAGCATCATACCTTCTCCTGGGAAGCCTAGTCTAGCTGAGCTTAGAAAACAAATTGTTCTTGAATGATGTGGAAATAGCAGTTTTTCATTCAAAGCAAACATTCAGTGAGGAAATCCAGTCTTCACTTTCACAATCTATATTAACACTGTACAGTTATTAGCATGTTTCCACAGATTCATGTTTAATGCCTTAGGTTGCACAAAGAGCTAAGACAGATAATGAAGATATTATGGGGATTTTAGATTTTGCTGCATAGCCAATATGGCCACCACTGAATATGTTTCCTGGATTTGTCTTGATTTTTTCAATGAGTGAAGAAACCTTTTCCCCTCCAGATGTTTTTGATTATAAGACCCACATGCCCCAAGCACCACTGATCATGCTGGGTAGGGCTTCGGGCAGTTGCAGGCCCAAAACATATGGAGGATTACAAAATTACAAGGAGGTCAGGATCCAAAACACCTAGCCTCATACTGAGACCTACTGCTCACAACATGCAGGAATTGTAACCTGAGTTCAGAACAAAATATGATAAACAACACCTAAATTGCTCAGTGGAGCCCTCCTAAACACCAGTTTAGCTGTTGTTTTAATAAAGCTCAAGTCTGTCTAAAAGAAGGTACACTGGCTAGACAATTAAACCTAGATGATATCAGATTATTGTTATGGCCTGTCAGCTTGTCACATTGTACTTTTAGTCTGGAGGTAGTTTCTGACCACTTGGAGAATATGCTAGCCAATTTCCATTATATATCCATGTCTGCATTTGCCTTTCAGACCTCCTCACCCTCTTCTTTTCACCTTTTTTAAAAAAGATCTGGGCATCAGCACTAGTGGGTAGCACTCTTTCCATAGTCCTTAGGATACTCTACTTCATCTGATACCACCATCACCTTCTCACTTTCATAAAGTGTCCCAGTAGTTCAGCTATATCACAGCATCAGTTTTTCCCTAAGTTCAGTGCTGAAGTGTGAGTGTGGTCTGCTGCTTCCCAAAATAAGAGCAAAAGCAGAAGGAGACTAACAAAGTTGCCCTTTGCTCTGTAAATGAAGAACTCTGTGCCCGATCCTATGCTTTACTGCCACTGTGTGGCAAAACAGGAGATTGGGCTATGAATATCATGATATTAACATACAGATACACCAATGCCTCAGATGAGTGAGGCCACAACTAAATGGCAACACAACAGTGCTTTTTGGCATATCTGGTGCTGCATTCACACAACCAGCTTCCCATTTGAATTAGCTCTTCTGTTCCTTACTCCCACATTGTTACAAAGCTGGTGGTGGTGTTCATTTGTCATGATACTCCATGATTCTCTAAAATCTTGCTTTATTGTGAATGGGGCTAAGAAGCTTCTGCATGTTTCCCAGTCACTTCTGTTCCAAGAGGGAGTGGCTAAACAATCTACAGACCTTCTGTTTGTGCTCTGCTGCTTCTGACACTGTTTCTTCTGACAACCTAGCACTCCGGCTTGTATCTCCATGACCAAGCCAATGACACAAACCATAGTTCGTACTTCACTGCTACTACTGATTCTGATTTGTCAGTCCAAAGATAAACCAGAGTTCTAACAGGCTGTGAAGAGAGGTGCTGTGGTTTTTAACCACTCCTACTTGCAGCTGGATTAAACCGGCAGCATCACAAGCATGCTGCCTTTTACCCAGCAAACCAGAATGGTGGTTTATTGTGTCAAGTGGATGTGCTTAATATATCATCCCTATATTTGCATTAAAAGCAGGCAGTATGGAATACTACATAAGTAACTTGCTGCCCCTGAAAGCTGAACCAGTTAAACATTCACTGATTAATTCATTCATTCATTCATGTATGTGTGGGACTCCAGGCAGTTTACAGCAGTTAAAACATACTTAACAACCGAGTCAATAATATGATTGTGTGTTTCTACACTTGGGAGGTAATAGATAGTTCAGTAAGCAAAAAATAAACAAATATTTGTTGTCTTTCTGTTTCCTGAAACTAGAAATGGGTAATAATAATGCTAGCAAAACAAGAAAGAGAGAAATAAATTTTGGATTCAATCCTGCTTGGCATTTCTGTCAGGTCAAAGCAGTAAATTATAGTTTATGTATTCTGCTCCTAGGCAAGCTCATAGTATGGCCTCGATGCAATGTTTCACCGATGGACTTCTGCTGCGATGCTACCTATCCTCTCTTTCACCCTGTAACTATCTGTGCAGCCCCCAAAAAAATCTGCTCAGGAGTATTCCTTAATCGTCCAGAAGAAATACAGAGCAGGGAGCTGCCCAGCAAAGGGGAATCCACTCAGCTGATGGCTCCTGGTTCCTACATTGCTAGAAATAACTGAATTCCAGTGGGATATTGCACTGTGCTCTACCATCTTGAAAATAATCTAACACCACACTGGAAGTGTTGTTCTTCTTAAGCTTTCCAGGCTCTCTAGTGTGGACAAAAACTGGTACTAAATTTGAATCACTGATGTTGTACTAATTACCATTGTTTTACAGATTAAATCAATTGAAAGCTGCTAAGCAATAGTCCTTGACGAAAAGAGAATATAACAGTTGCAACACACCAAATCATGGTTTTATTTTTTTTAAAAAAATGTGTGTAAGATAACAGAAAGACTTCCATGATTGTGGTCACAGAAGCTTTTAATTCCATTTGCCCAGAAGCTCTTCCCAGATGGTTTGGCTATTTTGGTTTCCCATGCTGTAGCATCTTTATTTTTGATCTCCTGCCTCAACTCTCTTGTGGTTCAACCACATTTTCCTTCTCTCTTCATTTTTTGCTTTCTGTTTTTAAATTTTTTTGGATAAACTTACCCTGATCAACACATGAACATCACTTGGGCCAAGGAAAGAGACCTGCTGTAATGACACATCACAACAACAAGCACACATGGGTAAGAAGATGTGGTTTAGCTAGTCAGGAAGAAGCTTGGGGCTGGAATGTTTAACAGATGGAAGGAATGGAGCCCAACCCAGGAATCAGCAAGCTGTACAAACTAATGTAGGAACACAGAGAGCTTGGTGATTTCCTACATTAAAATACCCATTGGAGCACAATTTCATGCATAGCTTGGAAATTTTACTGTTTTTGGAGCTTAGCTCCCAGAATCCCCCAGAAATCATAGTCATGCTTTCTGGAAGATTCTAGGATCTGTAGTCCTGGAAAAAAAAAAAACATTTTCAAGCTCTAATTTGACAAAAGATCGTCAATAATGCATCAATAAGTGTCATATTAATGTATCTATCCTATTCTGCTGAGATCCAACATGTTCACACCACTTCCATTCAGTTCAGTGCGTTCTCCTTATGCTCATGAGCAGCTCATGTATGAAATGAAGTAGAGTACAGGAATAAGGAAGGAGGAAAATTGTGAGAAATTATATGGATGGTATTGTGGGAATCCTGGGTACCATTTGGTGAGGAGGGAGTAAATTCATACTTACATTGTAGCTCAGCTTCTTAGCGACTAAACCATAGCTAAAAAGGCTTTGGGTAGATGTTCTGGGGACTTCCATAGAACTTTTGCTTGTGTGTGGAATGGATGCTGTGGGGAAGTACAACAACATGCCGTGTTTTCAGTAACATTTTAGATCTCCTTTTCTAGTAGCAGGAAACTCATACAGACATTCAAAGCAACTCGGCAGAGTAGATGATTCCCGAATTATCTCTGTAGTCACATCTCCTTTCAACAGAAACAAAGTTAGCGTAAAGGAAAACATCCCAGAATGAGATAAGAGGAAGCAACGAGGGGAATGGAGACTGGAGTGGGACTAACACATTTTTTACAATGTATGCAATGGAGCATACCTGTGGTCACCGAGAGGGATTGGATATACATTAGGCTTGTATGCCTGCCAGAAAAGATTTCATTTTTACAAAGAAAATAGACACTGATTGTCCCAATATTTCTAGTCTTATTTGTATTACTATGCCTTTTCTGAACACTGCAGAGAGCTGAACATCTGCCTCCATTTTATTTTATTCTATATATAGGTAATGGCTAACACATGCTGTGATGAACCTGGTGGGAGGGGGTCTTGACAACAGAGCCCCCTTGGCAACGGAGAGTGTTTAAGCTGATTGGCTGGTGAAATGGAACCTTGGATGGCCCAGGGCAGGGGCTGGTGGAAAGAAGAATATAATGGAATTTAACTGTCTGGTGCGTGTTTGAAGGGGAGTGTGATTTGTGGTGTGTTTGAGGGAGGTTGGAGATTTCAATAGCTCTGTGGAGGAGAGAACTGAGAAATTGGGTGTACAAAAGATAGTGAATGAATGGGGGGGGAGGAAAGAAGGGTGTGGTGTTTATAAACATTTAGATACGAGACACATTTAAAGCAACAGTGTTACAATAAATGTTTGAAGTTCTGTGTTCCTTAAAACAGTGTCACAGTCTTATTTTGAATCCTGGAATATACACGCTACCAATAATACCATCTTGACCTTAGTGCCAACAGTACTATTACCCTGATTTCTGGGGGTCCCGGGAGGGACACCTAAAGGCGATCTCAATTTTTTAAGTTGGGGAAATTAGCCAAGAGCACAGCCTAGCAATACGAGAGGCAGGGTAACGTAGCGAGATCTTGAACCCTATGTTTACGGGGTCAGGCCGAGTCAAGGAGCACACGGAAGTTGAAACAATAAATGTTGTTTTATTAAAACATAATCAAACAGTGTATGCAGCACACTCACACAGATAACTAAAGAAATAAAGGTTGGGGTGGGATAGAGGGATTTTTAGAGGAGTTGTTGGTTTGGGTGATACTTCACCTGTCCTGAAGCCCAGTTGGAAGCGGAGAGGCTGGGAAGTGTGGATCTCAGCACGTGGAGCTGAGGGGAAGGGTCGCTGGACAAAGCGACAGCAAGGCGGGATGGAAGCCAAGAGCGATCCAAGGAAGCGCTCAAAGTCAGGGGTTTTTATAAGGAGAATTGTGACCGCAGGCTAGTTCGAACTTGGGGAAAACAATGAGTTTGGGGCTGGAGACAAAGCCTCCGAAAGGTCAGAATTTGAATGATTGAGTTATAGCCAAATTGTCAATAGGGTAGCCAGTACGCAAACGTGGAGTACTTGAGCGTTGTATAGTCAGATCATCAAGCTGCCAGCGCGGGGCAGAGGATCTTTTGAGAGCTGCATGCATACTTAATGGAGGTACTTGCCTTGAGGTCTCCTGAAGCTGTGAGTCGGCTATTTCTGGCCTGCCTGTATTGTGTTGGAATATTATGGTGATTATTGGCCGAGCCTGTATGCGTGCTTGTCCAGGGGCCTCACAAGCACATGGAGGGGAATGGATATGTGAGACCGAATTATTGATATCAAAAGATATCTTTATATCCCACAAGCTCGGGCTAGCCAGGGCAGTAACAGTACCACAGTCTTGGAAAATATAAATCACCGCTGATCCTTACATCTGGGAGAAGAGAAGATTTAGGGAAGGCAGTAAAGGGGGAATGTCCTGACAGGAAGAAGCCAAGGGGGGACAAGAGTGAGGAAGGGACTGAGTGCTCAGAGAGGGAGAACTGAGGCAGACTCGTTTGTCCTGGCCCTGGCTTGATTCAGAGATCTCCCTGGCTGTTCAGTTCTAATAACAAAGTGGTGTCAGGCTGGGCAGGCCTTGAGTGCGAGGCTTGGGTGTGCCTTTTGCACTCGGCACTGATGGGTGGTGGTTCTTTCTGCGCATTACACATGCCTATAGACTATATCCCCCCACCAACTTTAATGAGCTCCCGGCACATGACTGGATTTCCGCAGTGCAATGGTGCACTGCACTTCCGTCCACTATTCTAGCTACCATGATAGGAGCAGCCAAACCTTGCCAAGAAGCACTTGGATTGATGGAGAATGTAGGATGCAACAGAGCCTTCACTTCCCTTTCCCTCCTAGACAAAGTATAATAGAACAACAAAATGAATAAGGTGATAGCCATATTTTCTCCTCAGCACAGTTAACAGCATGTTGGTAGATGGAGTTTAGTGTGGGAAAGAAAGAGAGAACGGTAAGTTGGGAAACCAGCGAGAATAAGGGTAAAAGGTATTCTTTTCTTAGCTATTTGTGGGGCAGGACGGGAAATGGGTTCAATATCACCATAGCAATATAGAAATTCACCTGCATGTAAGAACATGGGAAGCTCCTTATACTGAGTCAAATTATAAGTCCATCCATCCCAGAATTATCAACACCATTCTCCAGAGTTTCAGACAGGATTCTTTTTTAGGCCTAGCTGGAGATCCCTCATATCCCCTGGTGATCTTCTGTTCAAATGCGAAGCAGGTCCGGTCCTGCCTAGCTTCTGAAATCAGACAAGAATTCTGAGTGTCCAGGGTAGTATGGTGGTACGATACCTGGCAGTTGGAACTAAATCCCACTAAGGCCAAATAAACATGCATGGATGATTGGGCTCTCTGCATTTCTTGTGGCATGGTGGCATGTATGCGTAGACAATCAGAGAGAGAGAAAGAGAACCCCAGAAAGAGCACAAGGAAGGACTGGCAAAGGAACAGAGGGTCTTCTTGTTGGGTAGCCTAAATGATAAGGTTGGGGGAGGAATGCATTGGAATTCTTTAGACAAAACATTGACTTTGAGCCTCTAGTATAATCTCAATCACTTTTGTGAGCTTAAAATCCTCAGAGGACAAGCTAAAGCAAACATATAATTGACATCATATGCCATAGGTAAACATGACACTAAGAAACCCTTGCCACCACTTTACATTGTGGTATTCACAAATATCGACACATCCTTAATCTGTTTGTTGTGTACCGCCTTCCAATTCCACCATGAAACAATGAACTGTGCTGCCAAAATCTTAAGAGATATTTGCATTAGGCCTCAGATGCCCACAATACTGGTCTATAGCTATGTCAGCACAAAAGTGATATTCAAGCCAGAAAGACTGGCCAAAGAAAAATCTGTTCCAACTCCACAATGGACCACAGAAAGTGCTATTTACACAATGTGCGCCATGCCAACAAGTACTCTTTAAGATATCACATCCAGGAATCCATCTGTGGGCAGAGATGATCCAGCAGCAAGCCACTATGAGTATTACAATCATGTCATCAGCTAACACAAACATATGGGTGGACACATCAAATACTGGTTCTCTTGCCACCATTTTCCATAAGCTAAATTCAATATGTAAAAGAATTCTCTTGTGACTGATTGTATTTGAAGGGTTACAGAAAATATTTGAGTATGTACTTTTCTCATATGGTGATAACAACTAAATTTTCAAATTACATTAGGACAGAAAATGGACACTAAGATAGACACATACAATGAATAGCAGATTTCTATAATTATAAATGCAAAATATATATAGCAAAATATTTCACAGTTTGGGGTATTTTATTAATATACCTTGTTGATGACAGAATGACCCCTTGGTTTCCTTCCTTTTGAAAAGGACAAGAACAAGAAGAAATGGATCACACACACAGCACAAAAAAGAGGACATAGGCCCTTTCCGCACGAGGCTGGTGAATCAGTTTGTGCTGTTTCTTACCGGATTTTCTGGGCTCGAAACAAGGCGGACTTTCCCTCATTTCCTTCCGCACAGCTACTGCGTATGTTCCATTCTGATTCGGAGGAGTGCGAGTTCATGAATCCACACTGCCTCCTCCGTGGCCACTCCCACTACTCCCCTCACCCCACCCTGTCGGCTGTGATTGGCCCTTTTTTTTTTTTTGCATGGTTTAGTACGTCATTGTGTACGTGCGTAAGTCCATACTACCCCCTGGCCCCTCCCATGAGCCCTCCCCTGACCACCAATTTGCATAGGTGCGAATGTATGTGTCTGTACCACTGTGAAAGTATGAATCGGATAGATCTGGAAAACCGGAAAACCAATTTCTTCCCGTTTTCAAATAGTGCGCTTTGCCACCACATGGGGGTACATTTAGCTGGAATTACGTGCAGAATGAAGATAAATAAACCAAACCTAGTCCGCTCCAATGTGCAGAAGACTTCCATAGCAAGAAGCATTGGCCCGCTTTAATAACCGCGTGTGGAAAGGGCCATAGATTTGCACACTATCTGCCTATCATTTACATGGATTATATGTAAATTTGGGAATAATTAAATAAGTAAAACAGAAATAAAATATTTTTCATCAGAGCAGGAGAATGGAAGACCAATAGCAGATGATGAATAAATTGTGGTCACCTGCTGTCGTCGTCGTCGTCTTCTTCCTCTTCTTCTTCTTCTTCTTCTTTTTGACATTTTTGACATTTTCCAATGAACTGTGATTCTCTACATTTGTGTTCTAGAACATTCTCTTTTTAAAAATTAAGATAGAACTAAATCCCTAACAAGAGCACAACTTTAAGAAGGCCATCTTGAACCAAATGTGGTGAGACCCAATGGTCCCTCCCAGATAACCAATGAGCACAGTAAATATTGGGTTATTATGCTCCTTAGGTTGCATACTTCACAGTGGTTGTCCCCACATCCAGTCATACTGTAAATATACCATTGTTGCATGTCCTTCTGGAGGTGTGGTGAATGGTGGTGTAAGTGGTGTTTCCTTCCCTCCTTGTCAACTTCTATGTTACACATCATTAATGGAATACTCCAAAGTAGAGGAGGAATAAATCAAATGGATTCTGGCATGCAAAGTTACTCCACCAATATCATAATCCCCCTGGATTTTTTAAAAATATACTACCTCACCTGGGCTTCAAACGCCCAGCTAGTCCTGGAAAGGCACAGGGAATAAACTTGGATAGGAAGTTTATGTTTGGACATTTAAAAAATAAACTGATCCTTACAAGTACAACTCCAAATAATTTTTATCAGTCTGGATCAGCCCTAGGAAGGAATTCGAATGCCTAACCAAAACAGTTCACTAAATTCTGAAAACTATTTTTTATTAACAGCTATAATACAAAGAGTCAAGCAATAAAGTTACTGAATGGCACAGAGAACTGACATGGGCCTCGCAGTCACTCAGTCAGTAGGAACACAGAAAACTGCCTTATATTAAGCCAGGCTTGGGCTGCAAGTTATGGCTCAGAGTGCTTTGTTCCTCTTCCCAATGAAAAGAAAGGATGGGAGGAACAAAGCTTGTTCTCAGCCAAAGCATTGGGCCAGGCTTTTTTGATTGTATATTGGATTGTCAGTGTTATAAATAAATAAATGAAAATAGGTCTAACTTGAGGTGGTGCTAACAACTGGATCTGAACCATTCATTTTAAAATGATCTTTACGTTTGTAACCTTCTAGAGACAATGTTTTAGGCATAAAGGCAGTGGCATAGGGACAGGAGGATGAGGGAAACGGTGTGCCCTGGGTGGCACTTTTTTGGGGCACTGCCACTCCTTACTTGTCCCTGCCATGCACTGTTGCTCCTCCCCCTGTGCTGTCGCCCCTGCCCCACATGCCATCACCCTTCCCCCATGCACCATTGCCCTGCCCATGCACACTGTTGCCCTGCCATGGCAATATTGCATGGAATTGTGGCATTTGCAGCTTAGGGAGGAGCATTTAAAATTCTCAGCCAGAGAGGACTAGTGACTCAGCAAACTACAAACCCCAGAATTCCACAGGGTGCAGCCAGGGCTATTAAAGGAGAATAATAGCACTATAACAGTGTAGTGTGACAGGGACCTTAGCTAATCCCATTAGCACAGTGATTACTGTATTTGCTGGCATATAAGATTCGCTTTTTCCCCAAAAAATACTGTTTGAAAATGGGGTGCATCTTATAAGCTGGTGTATCTTATACATCAGCAAATAGTATTTGCTGGCATATAAATGGGGTGCATCTTATATGCCCGTGCGTCTTATACACTGGTAAATATGGTACCTGATTGCCACATGTTGCATCTGGGTTTCATAGCTTTTTTGTAGCAGTGAACTGAGCCACAGTAGTTTTTATGCATCTACTGTGCAATTAAAAGAAAAAGAAAGCCATATTCACATTGAAAATTCATCTTGCCCAAATACTTAGGGGAACATCCTTTAACCAACTGAGAACATTTTGTAAGCTACTGCAATCACTCCACTAAAACTACCAGTTTAAGAATTAATGTGTAAATGCAAAACAATAGGAAGACAAACAACATCTTGTTTCCTTTCCTCTCTTTTTTATCTCCACTTTTTAAAACACATTGTCCCGCATTAAATGACCTGAATCATCAAGAGATGCTTGTACAACAGCTGGAGCCACCACTGAATTTCCTTGCAGGCATCTGGCTAGGGAAGCAAAATTCCAGAAAAAGACCTATGGGAACAAGAAGACCACCTACAGTTTGCAGTACGAGAAATGCCTGAGGATAGTCCACTTGCTTTTTTCTCTTTTTCTTTTTTTAATCTAAAAAGAGATAGAACTCTACTCCAGAGATGTAATATTTGCACCTTTGCTTTAGTCCTCCTTCTTATGAAGAGGCAAATGTAGACAGAGCCGAGGATGCAAGCCTTCAACCTCTAAGCATGAGGATTCTGTTTTGGCAGAGCCAGGATGCAACATGAGATTCCAACCCTTTTTACAGGTTATTTTCAGATGGTGGATCAACATATGAGTGGAAGGGACTGTCCTCTGACTCCTGGCCTTTTTGCCTCCTATTTATGGAGGACATTGAGACTGAAACAGATTCTCTGCTATCTGTGAACACTCTCTGCATGATTCTGAACCCAGTTATCAGAATTCCAAATAGCATTGTTGTTGTTTGCCTTCATGGCAACCCTAACATGAACCTATCTTGGCAAGATTTGTTCAGAGGGGCTTTGCCTTTGCCTTCCTCTGAGAGAGTGCGACTTGTCCAAGGTCACCATCTGGGTGAGGAGTGGCTTTCCATGGCCAAGCAAGGATTCGAACCCTGATTGCCAGAGTCCTAGGCTAATGCTCAAACCACTGACTCACAAATAACATTGAGTGCTTCTATGGATATTGAGTAGGCTCCCCTTCAGCCTGTTACCCAAAGCATGCTGAAAATGATGGAAGTAATGATGGAGTAATGATGGAGGATGGAGGAAGTAATGATGGAGGAAGTGTGCACTCCTCCATCTCAGATGTCAAATATACATGTCTTTTTGAAGTCAGAATACGGGTTCAGTTTAAGTTTGCATATATTCCCCATCTTTCTGTCTAGATTTGTACCAGTCTGTCTCTGTCCTCCTCCCTTTTAAAAAGAGAGCTGTAGCATTGCTGTTGCAATCCATATTCTTAAATTTGCAACTCACTAGCTGAAATCCAAGATCTAAGAATGGAAGGTAGGTTTTTCTATCCCATGGTTGCTTACTTAAAATTCAATCCCACTAAGCTCAAATGGGAAATGCTCATCTTTAATTCAAGCCATATACACATTACAACAAAAAGGACATGTATCACCAAAAAAAGAGTACATAAGCTTACCTTAAATATACCTATGCTAATAAAGAACATTCAAAAATAATGTTTATTTAGGAAATAATTTCAGTCAAAATCTCATCACAAATAGGAATATATGCTGGCATGGTCAAGGGTATGACTTGGTAACTTGGTACTGCTCAGCCTGCTGCCTAAGTGCTAAAAATTGACATGCAATTTCAGGGTCCCTGCTTGGTCTTCCTTCTTCAAGGAAGTTCAAGGAAGACTGTTTTCTATCTAGTAGATGCACAGCCCTCTATGTTTGAATAGCACACAATATCAATAAGGTCAATTCTGAAACATATCCTGAGGTATAGCTTTAAAGGGGGTAAAATGAAGGCATTCCCCTTCCAAAGAAGAATTCTGTCCCACCCACAGGAAATTTTCCTGAGGTCTCCCTATGTCTAGCAGTGTAGGGAGTGAGACCCTGAAGACTGTTCACACTTAGAACTCTTCTGTTTCTGGTGTTCACATTCCCCTGGTAGCTGTGCCTGCCACTTTTCTCTGAATAGCTTAACTGAATTTCTGAATACCTAGTTGAAGTTTTAAGTTATTGCAAAGCTAGAAATTTAGTGACTGAAAGAAAATTTCATTTGGAGGGGAAAGAATTCCCTTCCAAATGCCCTCGTTCAACTGCTCTCAGAAATATACCTGTGAACACACCACATCTTTTTTGTTTTGTTTCCTTCTCTTACTGATCAGGCATCAGTGTCAGATTGTTCTCCTTAGAACTACCAATTTGAAATGCCAATTGAAGAGGAGTTAGATGGGCTGCTAATCCCTGGCGTCAGAATCCAGCCCACTCTTTTTCATAGCTTCTTGACTGGAACACTGGATAGAAGTAGCTTTTCTCTTTCTGTGGTAGTGTCAAAGGGTTAGTATGTGTGATAATGTTTCTGGATCTACACAGACATGAGAACCACCCTTCACTTTGGATATGTACAGTATATGAATGAGCTGTAAAATATATACCAAGACCTGTCAGATAGATGCATGAATACCATTTATACCACATCACTTAACTTTAGAAGACAAGGCAGAATAATCAAGGAAGGTAACTACAGTTTAGGATACAGAGTTCTGCTCTGGCACACACAAAAAATCTACAGATAATTATATTCTTCATAAAGCAGACCTCTATCTATTAGGCAAATTTACATATTAATTAGCTTCATTGCATAACTGAGATATTTTCCTACTACATTTATTTCCCTATTCCTTCTATATCTTTGTTTCTCTGTATAATGCAGTAAACTGATATCCCATTATGCTTTTGTCTTTAACTCAGGTATTTGAGATCTCATAGCTAGAACACATGTTTTTTAAACACTGAAATCATTTGAATGAGACTTAGGCCCTTTCCACATGTGGGGGGGGGGAACGGGCGAAAACGCCCAAAAATGGAGCTTACCTGAAGCCGGGTAAGTCCGTCGCCACGTGGAGCAGCGCGAGCTCGCTGCTCCGCAGTCCTCCGGCATCCCAAATGGTGGCTTCCCGTTGGTGGAGGCTCTCCACCAACGGGAGAAGCTCGCCAGCTGGAAGCCCGCCCCCGGCAGATCTGCAGGCATGCACTTGCGCGTGCCTGCAAATCCACTTCGGAGCCCGGCGACGGAGCGGCGCAGGGCTGCATGCTCCGTGCTTTTTAAAAACCTCGAAAAAGAGGTTTTTAAAAAACACGCAGCACGGCTAGTTCCGGCCACTCCTGAGTGGATTCTGGTGTGGAACTACGAAAAGTAGTCCACGCCGGTCCACTCTATGGTGTAGAAGACCTCCGTGAGAGGTCGCTCTGCACCATTTCAGAAGCCCGGTATGGAAATGGCCTTAAAGAAATTCATCTTAGAATTTACTTTGGTGTCTAACCTCTAAAGGTATTAAAGTGTTAATACTAGGTTGGTTTTTTTTCAGTGATGTACACATCTGTGATGTTAGGTGCACCCCTTACTTCCCCAAGCAATGAGAAGTTCCAGGAACAACAACAAAACAGGAGGTGGTGCCTTTTTGAGGAAAGAGGAGTGAAGATTTATGTAGTCTTTGTAAGGTTTGCTTTATTGAGAAACTGAGCACAGGGAAAGCAAAAGTACAATCCTTCCAAAGGCAGCAGATTCCTGTAAGAATGACTCTGACCATGGGTTCCTCTACCTCAAGCTCAGCATTTTTACACCAGAGGGGGATAACATCTGGGGATGGGGCATACTGGCATCTCCTAAAGCCAGCGGGAGTCAAACCACCACCGCCAAATTTGCTATGGTCACAAAAAAAAAAAAAAAAAAACCCTCAATATTTCTCCTTTTTGAAAGGTGCACACTATCTACATGCCTTGTTCACAAGCCTATGTGTGCTTCCACCATATTTCTGAGAGCATAAACCTACCTACTTTATTTACGAGCATAAGGACATGTGCTTTGCTTTAAAGAAGGTGTGAGGGAAATGCAGACCACAGGTTGAATCTGCCTGGTGCCTTTTCTGTACATGTCCATTCCTGCTGTACATCAACAGTGAGAAACCTTCTAGGTTACCAACCAGGGTCCTTTCCCAGCCTTATGTGGCCATGCTAAGGACTGAACCTGTGATATTCTTCATGTGTCCTCAGACCTTCAACAGTACCCCCACCTTCAGTTCAACAAGGCACACTGTTGCTTTCCATTCCTATCTTTCATGCACAAACTCGTGCCCTGCAGAGAAATCTTTGTTGCCGTTATGAAATTGAAATATTATTTTTCAACACCCTCACCATTCATTTCTAGTTATCAAGCCAGTCAAACTTACAATAATATACAGAGTAGAAAAGATGTACATTTTGTAATAGTACGAAATGCTAATTACTCTTAATATATACCTCATTACTGGAAAACACAACATTGGATTCTGTCCTGTACAGCCAATTCCTAACCACAGAAAAGATGAAAAGGGCAAAGTTTTTCACTGACGTAATTGTGCTTGTGCTCATTCCTTCTGTCCAGACATGTGAATCCAATCAAGTCTACATTTAGTCAAGATCTGATATGCAGAAAAGGGAAGATATTATCTTGTATACCTAAAAACAATTTATAAATTATTAAATACTAATACATTAATAAGAATATTGAAATCTTTAAACTTTTAAATCTGTCTTTCTGGGTAAAATAAAATGGGATGAGCTGTAACCTCCAATACACCATCTACTTTTGACAGCCTACTTTGGATCACTAAGATCAAATTTTCCTGTGCTGAATATGCATGAACACTTGTTTACATGGCTTAAAAGAGATGGGAAAACTGAGGAAAGGAAAGGAATGGAAAGTTAAAACTAGTCATATATTCCTGGATAGTTTACAGATACACCAGGCAGCAAGTTAAGACAAGAACATTACTGTCTCTTAAATAACAACATATGCACAACGAGAAATTCCAGACTCCGCCCAGATACAACTAGTGCCACCTACTGACAACAGTATATAATGATACTATCCATACATAATTTCCAAAATGAATTGCAAAAAATCGCTATATAGCATTATTGGAAGACAGGCAGACCAAGCTTCAAGGCATAGCCAAGCCATAGGAAAATTATGAAGTGGCACAGGAGAGACTCCCTCTCCATAGCCACCAAGTTTTACTGGAAGAATGTAGATTTCTATTCTGACTTAACAAATTATGGCCTTATCTTATACCATCTCCTTCCTCCACAGTACAGCCACTCAGGAATTACAAATAGTTCCTAGTTATGGTCTGAACCTGTCCATAGTAAAGGAAGAAAGACATCCTTCAGCATTCAGGAGAGATGACTAAACAAAGCAAATGATGAACTTTAAGTGAGAAAACAAACACATGAAAAAACCTTGGAGTAATGAGCAATGATTCAACCATTCTCTTGAGCCTGCAGGTACAACTATGATGAAAAACAGAACTAGAGCTGTCTGTGGGAGGTACGAGTGATCTGGAAAAAACGTAATGTGTCACCTTATTAATACAGATTTCATAAGGATTACATAGGCTTATGATGCATTCAAGGGGTATCTCTAACAATGGGCTCATGTCAAAACTCTTTCCATTTGACAGTGTGAGTGACCTTTTCCTCATGTCAGGAATTGTTTGTTCCTTTTTCCACATAAAACATTTCCCCAAAAGACAAACATCTTAATTTATTTGACCTATAACAATCTGACTTGAAAAAACAGCCTGTAGTAGAGAAGTGTTTATAAGTGACCTTGCATAGCATATTAAATTTGTACCAAGAGAATCCACACCCCTTCACAGTGCCAAGACTAAAAGTCATCTTCAGAGGATTATCTTCTGGTAGTCTTAACATATCTATGGATACACACCTCTCACATTCTACACAACGTTGAGGGAAATTACCAAATTTAGGGAGAAGAAGCAGACATCAACAAAACTGAATTGCCCCCAAGATATCAGATTGTACATTATCGTACAGGAAGCAATCTGCTCTTAGTCAGTACCTGATCGCTGGGAGATTCCAACTTATAAAATTATTATTTCCCTTCCTGTCTCTAAACAATACCTAGAACGGTTACTTCCTAGTTCCTTTCCAAAATGCATTTTCCAATCAGCAGCGTAAGCCAGCATGTAGACCATGTGGTTTTCTTCCTCCACGAGTTAGTGAGGCCCTGTAATTGTAAACACAGCTTGAATGTTATAGTTATATCAGAAAAGGAACAACTGCAATGTAACATAGGCCCTTTCTGCACCAGGTAATTAGAACAGGGCAGTGCGTCCTCGCACGGAGGTCGTCTGCACCTTGGAGTGGACTAGGAGCAGACTACTTACCGGTGATCTGCACCTCAGTCTGCTCCAAGACGACCCCAAGTGGTCCTCCAGCACGTTTTTGAAAGACTGGAAAAAACAGGTCTTTATTTTCCTGGAACGCGCCATTGTGTTCCTGCTCTCTTGTGCAGATTTGCAGGCTCGCACCAATGCGGGCCTGCCATCTGTGGAGGGTGGGCTTTAGGGGTGGTGGGCTTCAGGGGTTGGTCAGGACCCACAACCAGCCGGAAGCCGCCATTTTGGAAGCCGGAAGCCGCCATTTTGGAAGCCGGAAGCTGCCATTTTGGAAGTCGGAGCAGTGTGGATCTACAGACCTCGCACTGCTCCGATTCGCCCTGGACCAAGGAGGAGCCCTGCAGAAGGGCTTCAGGGACAGTCCGCGTTGCTTCGGACCCCAGAAGAAGTGGTAAGTAACGGCACGGAACGATTCCCTCGTCTCGTGCGGAAAGGGCCATAGTTATATCTTTTTTGTTGTTGTGTGTCTTCAAGTCACTTCCAACTTATGGCAACCCTAAGGTGAAACTATCACAAGGTTTTCTTGGCAAGATTTGTTCAGAGAGGGTTTTGTCAGGCCTTTTCTCTGAGGCTGAGAGAGTGTGACTCACCCAATGTCACCCACTGGTTTACCATGGCCAAGCAGGGATTCAAACCCTGGACTCCATAGTCCTTGTCCAAAACTCAAACTACTACACCACCTTAACTGTAGAAAAGAAATTATTTTTATACAGCTACTTATTTGTGATCTATTACTTCCAAGCTCCACCTCGCCCCATCTTACAAGTGTCTTGGGTCAATGAGTGCTAAATATCAGCAGGAAGCTCTTCCAAGCACACCCCTATTCCAAAATTGTCAGGCAGAATTTTCAGTGATGCATCTGAACTTTTTTCAGGGTGGAAATACACATCATGCTTATTCACTATTACATTTACACACAAGCTCAGTATGCTGCATTTTAGGGCAAGGATGGGGGATGTATAGCCCACCAGATGTTGCAGGACTACAGCTGCTATAATGGCTATGGCTGTCCTGGCTAGGGCAGACAGGAGTTGTAGTGCAACAATATCTGGAAGTTCCCAATGCCTATGTTAAGCCCTAAGGATATGAGGGGCCTCTATCATACAAAATTACTAAATTTCAAGTTTCATATAACTGTTGGAGCAATCAGTGAGGGAGAGAGATAATGTTATAAGGCCTCTTTGTTTCAGGATTTCAGCATGATGTAATCCACCCCTCTGTTTACAGTAGCTGTGTCAGCTTTGGGTTGCTGGGGTTGTTTGACCTACTGTAAAACCAAGGGGAAGCAACCTATAACACTCTAAAGGCACCAGATCCCTTCTGATCTTGGCAGCTAAGCAAGGTCACTCTGGTTAGTATTTGGATGGAAGACTGCCAATGAATACCAAGTGCGGCTGGCTATATTTCAAAGGAAGGAACTGGCAAAACCATCTCTGGGTATTTCTTGCTAAGAAAACCAGACGAAATTCATGGGGTTGCCATAAGTCGAGAGGCAACTTGAAGGCAGATACATACACAAAACATAGGAGGCAATGAGGTGGAGAGGAAATTTTTTCTTTTCCATTCTCAGTCTGAGGGTCTTTCTGCACTCCACTGGTATAGTGGTGTTATTCCACTTTCAATATCCTGTGGAATTCTGGGACTTGTAGTTTACTGAGGCCAAAGAGGTGTCTGGCTGAGAATTCTAAAGACCCCTCCCTAAACTGCAAACCCCAAGATTCCACAGGATATTGGAAAGTGGAATAATAGCACTATGATAGTGTAGGGCAGAAAGGCCCAGAGCCCTGTGATAACTTACTTATCTGAGGCCATAAGTAAAAGAAATAGAAAGTTTTTAATTATCACTTACAGCTGGTGGGTGGTGGAAATTGGGCACTTGTCTGTGAAGGGAAGGGAAAAATTTTCCCCATGTGCAACCGACATACCAACTCCCTGCGCCCACCCACCCACCAAAAGGAGAAGAAGAAGTCTACTCCACTGTTACTACTTTCTGAAAAAGAAGAGTCTTGGCCACACACTAAAGATCATCTTGAAATTAGCTTCCTTTTTCAGAGCCTTCCTAAATAACTGTTAGGGTCAAAATAACGATCCAAGAAAGCCCAGAAAATTCGTCTTGTTTATTATTCATTATTTAATTTGCATCCTGCCTTTCTCCCACTCTGGGACCCCATGGGAGCTCACAGCATAGATTAAAATAAAAATACAGTGTTATGTAGTGGTTTGAGTGTTGAACTTCAACCCCGGGGACCAAGGTTCAATTTCCCACTCAGCCATGGAAACCCACTGGTTGTCTTTGGGTGCATGACATACTCTTAGCCCCAGAAAACACCATGATGGAGTTGCCTTAAGAGTCACCATAAGTCAGAAATGACTTCAAGGCACGCAACTGCAACAAACAGCTAAAGAGCAATATATAATAAAATGTGAAATATATAAACAATTGAATAAGTTTTAGCATTTTAAACAGTAATAGTTTAAAACTGCTTATATATTTGTTTACAGGTGCTTAGAAGGAAAATTTAATTTATATCCCTAGTATGGGACTCAAGGAACTTCATGACTCAGATTAAAATAAAATCTACTAAAATGCAGTTTACAATAAAAAGGAGGGGAAAGCTATCCCATTTAAAACAGCACTAATTTTTTAAAAATTCAAAAACATTTAAAACATAACTACGTAGATAACAGTACAGCACCCCTATTAAAAGACCATTCTACAAATTATCAGTAAACAGCTAAAATAATTTGAATAAAAAGGCCCTCGCCTATAAGCAGAAAGAGAGCACAGATGGAACTAACATAGTCTGACCATGCTGTGGCTATTGAGTTGTTGCTGCTGTTGTTGTCATTGCCATTCTTGTCCAAATTTAGAATGCAAGAAGCAGCTGTGGTGTAGCTTGGAATGAGTGGGGTAGGGATGGGAGGTGGAAGTGTGGGGGCGTAGCTGCAGCATGCATGGGCATGGCTGTGGGGCATGGGGGAGGAGCTACAGCACTTGGGGTGTGGCCACAGCACGTGGAGAGGACCTACGGTGCATAGGGGCAGGGCTACAGTGTGCAGAGAGGCAGGCAGGAACGGCGGTGCCCCTCAAAAATGACACTCAGGGCACACCACCCCCGTTGACCCCCGTCCCTCCACAACTGAGAAACAGTAACTTGTTTAACGAAATTTGTATTGTCTTTGCAATTAACTGGTATATTTAACCAATGCATTCCATCATGTTCTGGTAGCATTTAGTTTTCTTCAGGTGCTTCCATCACACAGCAGGTGTTTCAACTTGTTTTGGCTATATACAATTCCTGCTTTACCAAATTTGGGGATTTATTGTGAGTCTACACTTTGAGCATACAGAGGAAATAGAGTAAGGCATGTTTCATATCTTGTGTCACTACCATGAAGTGCAGAATGCCTATTAATTATGGGATTTCTTTTACCTTTCAGGTTACCCCATTACTGGGAATAATCAAATTTGGCTCACCATCTAGTTATTTCCCCCCTTAGACTTAATCTTTTTTGCACAGTAATATTGATCTTCTCATTATACACTCAGTTATAACCCAAGCAATATGTACACTGTTATTTTAGGTAGCATGAATACGGAGGGCATTTTCAGATGAGCCTTCTACTGTGTAATCATCTAGCATCAACCATGGACTTTCACAGGAGACTGATTGTCAAGAGTTGCATCCACACAACAAAACTATAGAAGTTCTGTACCTATACCTTTACTGTTATAGTCCCATCCTATGGAATCCTTGGGTTTGTAGTCTGATCAGATACCTGGAATTCTCTGCTAAAGAACTCCAATGCAGCAGCTCAGGTGAGCAAACTAGAACACACTACAAGTAACTCACCAAACTGCAAACTCTGAATCCATTAAGATGAGACCATGACCCTTTCCGTAGCTTACCTGCTGCCAAATCCATTCCTTGGGGGATCTGGGCAAAGCCTCTCCCGGGAGGGGAGCATGACAGAAGTGCTCCCCTCTGCACTGGCTGGCCGCTCAATGGGAAGAAGCGCAATGGCTCCTCCCCTCCCTTCCACAGTGCAACTGGCAGTTTCCCAGGCTGTGCTGGGGGAGGAAGCACAGCCATTGCGCTTCCTTCCATTCTGCATGACAGGTAAGTGCAGGAGGGAGGCAGGAAGACTGCACAATTGTGTGTCATTCTCGGGAGAAACCCAACAATGATTTAATCCATGATTGTGAAGGGGTGGCCATGGGATCACAATGGGATTGCTCCAACGTCATGCAGAACTGTCATCATGATCCTGTGGCAATCCTGTGGCCATTGTGGGTTGGGGGTGGTGTGCGAAAAGAGTCCATGACACTTAAAGTGCTATCAAACTACTGTAACAGTGCACCATGAACCTTCCTGTAGCTGTCCTGAGTTCTTCCACCTCTTCTTCTATCTTTATTTTTACCACAAACTGCCAAAGAATAAAAGGCAGAATAACTGCAAAATGCCTCTTGACTTGTATTTCTAGAAGCCTTCCATCTGGAAAAGCCCACAGTTTCAATGGACCAGAATGACTTGAGCAAGTGAATAATCTGCTTAAGTAGATGTATGGAAATGAATGGGAGCAGTCTGACCACTCTATGACCCAAGACCTTTCCTAGCAAATACAATAAAAGCAATAACATTTATCCAGTTCTTGTAGTGGCAACCAGTATGGTTTGGGTTACGTCACAACCATACCTAATGTGTCATCATTTTCCCACCGCTTTTCAGCCCTGGCTTCCCTGAGAGTGGGTCAGATGCCCTGGAAAACCTGACTGTACAAGTTATCACTAATAAGATAGTCATAACTTTACCAGGAAGCTGGAGTTCTTGGCACGGTGGGAGGAAGAGGGACTATGAATGTCCATTACCCAAACCACAGTGACTCCACTTCATTTTTTCAACAACCTACCACTCCTTGCATCCTTCCACTGCAACCTGGAATAGGTGACAACACTTTGATACTCACTTTACAAATTTCTAAGCCACAAATTGCTGTACAAACTTCCTTAGTCCACACAAAGGATGAAAAAAAAAATGATTTAAGAGTATGTGGACTATCAGCTGGTCAATGCAGGTAACTGAGACCCTTTACGAGCAAGTTTAATGATTGCCCTGTTATTGTGTTGTATTATTATTGTTCTACATTTTATTAGCTTAAAATGAGATGCTACAAACACCACAAGTTTATTGACATTTTGTAAATGACGATACTGGGCTCGTTACAGTTTTGTATAACTGTGCATAGATTTCAGAAATTCAGTCTGTCAGTGAAAAATTATGGCTGCATGAGCCAATTTCAGACACTGTACCCCCTGATAATTCCATAATAGCTAAGATAATTTTTTGTAACATCACTACAGCTATGAAAAATGGAACGTGTCCTTTAAATAGATAACAAAAAGTTAGGATTGTCAACATTTCAGTGGCCAAAGTACCTTAAAAAACAGAAGTGTACTTTATTTAAAGAATTCAGTTAAAACAGGAAAACAAGATTAAAGCTTACAAATCAAGAACCAGCAAAAAACCAGCTAAACAGCAACAAATAACAGCAGTATTAAAATGAAGTGGTCATTTAAATGCCTGGGCAAATGCAAGGGCCTGATAACTGAAACATATCAAAGTAGATCACCTGCAAGCAGCCCTGGGGAAAACTTTCCAAAGTACAAGTACCAGCAGGATCCCTTCCTTGGTCACCATCTCCTTAATCCTAGGTAACAGGACACCCAGAAAAGGCCAAAAGCCTTTAAACATGGAAAGCTACTTCTTTCTTTCCAAGAACTACAGGGACTGAGCAGTTAAACAAGCATGTTTAATTAAGCCCAGCAATGGACAGAAGCCTGTTACCCTGACTTCTGGGGGTCCCTTGGGGTGACACCTCGATTCACTCTGAAAATGCAAAGGTTGGGGAAATTAGAGGATCGCTGGCTGTAGCCAAATGAACGGCAGGGTAACCCAGCAGAATCTTTTACCTAATTTTTACAGGGTCAGACCAAGCAAAAAGCCAGCCAAAGATTAAAAAATAAGCTAAAAATGTGTTTTTATTAGGGGAATTCACTCATGCATGCACACAAGATACATACAGGCAAGCATTCACACAAGAGCTAACTGAAAGAGAAAAGAGAGTAAAAATTATAGAGAGGCTGAGGGGTTTGGGAGGATTTATAATTACCAGTCCAGAAGAGTGGTGAAGAGCAGAAATGTGTTTTGGCTTAGGTATGACCTAAGCACAGTTCTCATTCAGGAGCCAGACGGACAGAGTGGTGGGTAGACCTTCGAGAGACTGCCCTGGGCATCTTGAAATCAGAGGTATTTGTGCCCTGAAAATACCCCTTGTCAGTGAAGGTTCCAGATGCAAGACAAAGGGAACCTGTTGTGGACAATGAGTCTGGAGTGGACTGATTGGTTTCAATGTCTTGGTTGAGAGGGGGTTTCTGGGCTATCTTCGGTACGATATGCACACAGTAGGGGTCCTGAGCACCTTATTATTTTCTGATGTTGGCAGTTGATAGGATTAGCTCAGAGCCATTAAGTCAGGCTTTCTTGACTAATTTCAGAGAACTTTTGACCTGGCCATGCTGAGGTCACCTCTGACCTACTTCCAGCCAGTGTCCCTTTCTTCCACATGGCCTTGCCAGCCATAAGTATAATTTATGTTTTATGCCAACACATCTGCCAATCAATATATGTTGCCAATTAGACCATATCAAAATGTGGGGGTGTACAGCCTGGTAACAAACCCAGTAAAGCTGTTTTAAACTTGATTTCTTCTAAATAAGTGTTTCCAATTAGATGTTACATTTGCATTTTGCACCAGTGTTAGTATCTAGGTGGGTTTCAAATAAAAACCCATATACAACACATTGTAGTAATCTAATCTGGATGTTGTTGCTATTAACTGCCGTCAGGTCAACTTCAATTTATGGCAGTCCTATGAATGATAGATCTCCAATTCATCAACAGCTCAGGTCCTGCAGAATCAGGGCTATGGTTTCCTTGATTGAGTCCGTTCATCTGTAACACAGTCTTCCTCTTCCCTACTGACTTCTGCCTTACCAAGCATTATTGCCTTTTACGCAGGCTTAATGAAATAACAGCAACCAGACTGTCAGTCTGGATCACAACTGATAGTTACATCACATTACCTGTGACCAGCTATGAAACTATTCATTGAGTGTGGTCTGAATTTTGTGGACCTCCCAATGTATGTGTTGTATGCCAGCATATTAAATCAAACAAGGATTTCCACCAGCCATTTGTGAATATAACACAATGGAATTTGGATTTAATTTAAAAATTTTTATATATAATTTTATTTGGCCTTTGTACATAATTTTAAAAAACTGATGTCCTAGTTGGGTACCTTCCTTAAACAGTAATTTTATGGGTAGTCTCAACTGATTTTCAGCTTTAACAACTAGACCATTCATCTCCAAAGCAAAACCCATAAGACCTCTAGAGTACAGGTGATTTTTTTTTTTCTTCGTGATATGCTCAATCCACTGGTAGGCTCTTTCAGGCAGCTAAATAATCTTTGAGTTGGTCTGGGATTCTGCTTTGCAAATCTGTTATTTGACCCAACAATCTGAATGAGATAGCAATCTAGTGGTGGGTCAATGTATGCATGCTCTTCTAACTTTCTGTGGCTATACTGTTTTTGAAAATCCTTGCAGGAGCATCTGTAACACAAAGGGTTAAGACCATAAATACACATCTCCTGCCCAGAGGTACTGTTTTAATTATGGGTTTCTATGGCAGACATATGATTGATGAGAAACTATTGAGAATCCGCTGTCTACTCATCAGATGGTTATTTGGTTTTTTGGATTACTCTTAACCAGCTCCACATTAAAATGAACCAAACAGCTGTCAAAGGCTACAGATTGCACAGTTTTTCCTCAGAATCATTTTGGTAAACATGGTTTATATCATCCATTTTGAGCCATAATTTGCCACAGTGCTGAGCCCTAGAGTATGGAGGCCCCCAACCAAGTAGAAACTCTATAGTTCAGAAAACATCCAATAAAAATGATGGTGTTCCTTTCTTCATGTGTAAAGGCCTTGGCTGTAGTCTATTGAGTGAGGTGTTTCTGCTTCTAGATTTGGATGATAAAGTTTGGTAACCAGTTTGCCAAGCCTGGAAAGTTACTTTCAGAAGAACAAATGTCATGCCATGCTCAAGCCATTCATAACTAAGCAGAACGTCATTCTATGCTGGCTCAGTTATGCCCATTTGGGGACAGCTTCAGCATGTCATAGTATTCATGCATCTTGAAAGTAACTTCAAGTTCTGTCAATCTGCCGTGTCTGAATTGACTGGTTCAGTTCACTTTTCATAGAAAAAAAGATGATACAGTGATAATATTGTGATATGGTATGCTGACATTAATATTAAATGATCAAACATACTAATCAAAAGCCTTCTGTTAGCAGAGGAAAGATATACTGGAAAATATAATTATGATGAGATGTAAACCTGAAGAGACAAATAGCCATGCCTTTATCAGATCTGGTCAATAACATCACTTTCAATAGACAAGCAAAAACAAACTATGACTCCAGTAAGCTTCAGAACTGGGTAAACTGAGGCCTTATTGAGTCAGTTCTAGTCAGACATCTTCTTACTTCTATTGCTCCCCTCCTTACAGCATCTGCTGATTGAGATGGCTGCCTCACAAAAAGGGCCAGCCATGCCTTAAGGCTGCAGTCCTTGGCACACCTACATGACACTAAGTTCCATAGCTGGATCTGTTTCTGAGCCAACATGTCCGCCAAGTTGTAATACAACTCACTTTGGCAAGTACCAATCTTTAATATTAAACTACTTCAACTAAATATTGGCGATATAATAAAGACAATGCTTTCGTGTGACACTGGGTCATAGCCAAACTTCTAGCCATCATCTCAGTATTGCTGGACCTGGAAGTGGACTGAAGCACTGATGACAGAATTGATAAGGTTGTGGACTTTGGCCAGGCAGCCAAACCAACATGGATCTTAAAACATAAACCAATTGAAGAATTTCTGAAAGACTGGAAACCATTTATGGATTTTTTTATTTTTCTATTTTTATTTTTATTTTTTGAGCAATAAAAAGCCTAATATATTAATTGGTGGTTATGGTTAGTAGCAATTCTAGTAAACTGATTTTAGTTAGATCCGTAATAGTAGAATAATTCAGTTTTTATTTATTTTTTTTTTTCATTACAGTTTGTAGGGGAAGAGGTCAGAATTCTTTCGTGGTCCTGGTTTGGTAGTGATTAGTACAGTGCGGTTTATGGTAACAGATTACTGTTTTAGTAATGTCTTATAGTTTAAGTTTAGCTTTAGTTTCAGTTATACACATATATTGGTTAAATAAAGTTCTTTTATTTTTATTTTTTCCTTTTTCTCTCTGTGTTGATTATCATGTTGGGAATTAGTTTGTCCATATTAAAATTAATAAATATGATTTTTTTAAAAAACTGTTGGATCCTGCATGCTTTTACTGTTGCTTATACAATTGCTTATACTCCAAGGCTGGAAAGACAAACAGTTACCATCAATCATTCAATGGTCAGACGACTGCATTGATTTGGGTATGCGTGAACATGCGTTTTATTGCTGTCAGCTTCAAAAAATTCACTGTTGTGTTGTGCCGTCAAGTTGTTTCTGACTTATGACCCTAAGGCAAACCTATCATGGGGTTTTCTTTGCAAGATTTGCTCAGGGAGAGTTGTCTTTGCCTTCCCCTGAAGCTGAGAAAGTGCGACTTGCCTGAAGTCTCTCAGTGGATTCCCATGACTCCAAGTAAGGAGTCATAGTTCAATGCTCAGCCCGTTTCAGCCCACTGGCACTCAAAAACTTTATCTGTGAACATTTAGCCAGCTTTTATAATGTACTGTATATGCCTAGCTCGTGTCCTATATATTTTCTCTCATTTTTCTATGTCTTTCCCCCATCTTTCCTGTTTTCTTCCCTTGTATTAACTTTTTAAAGATTTAGTTAGGAAGAAATAATAATAATTAATAATAATAATAATAATAATAATAATAATAATAATAATAATAAAATTATTTATTACCTGCCTCTCCCCAGGGCTCCAAAGGTTGGCTGAGCAACGCGCACTGTCCCAACACAGTAGTCACAGAGGGCTGCAGTGTTAAAGTTCGAAGTACCATACCACCAACACTGTATGTCTTTTTAGGAGGCAGAGCACACAAGTCTGAACAACATTTATTATACAAAATACAGCCACATATTATTTTCTTCTGAAATTGTGGTTCATTTTGGTTGTAAGTATACTAGTCACATAACTTTTAGTCAAGCCTGTCATCCAGCCTATAACCAAAATTGCTATATCAGGAGTCTATTCATGGAGAGGTTCAGAGATTTATGTATAAAAGATTTAGTTTCCGTTTCTTAACAGAATAGAGAGAGAAATTTAACCTGATCTTTAGCTGTGGAGCAGTTTGATTCCTTTTCTTAAGCAAGAGGGCTATACTAAGAACCTTGTACTCTTACCAAAGACTTTAAAGAAGAGAACAGAAGAGTGTGTCAACAGACCAGAGCTTGAGTGTGATGCCTAAATCTTGGAGATTTACTCTGATCAAATAATATTTCAATTTAAAGCTATCTGAAGTGTTTCAGCATCAATAAAATATATTATGTTCATGCTGTACATATAATCCTGCCTAAATGTTCAATTCTTTTCATATTCTACTTCTTCCCAATGTTGGCTCCTGGAAGTTACCATTTCTTTTCCCTATGTCTTCCAACTCTATTTTGCCTGTGCCCACCACACATCATCTCCTCTTTCTCTACCTTCCGATTGGTTGCATTGAATAAATAATCTGTTGATTGGATTTATATCCCACTTTTATCCCAGCCTTGAGACTCTAAGCCCCTCTCTGGCATTTTTAAGCATGTTTATTCAACAACTGAGGAAGAACGCAATCCAGTCCTATGACTCTTCACTGTCACTTTGCTTACATTATGGGTAGGAATTGTATAGCCCCCCAGATGCTGTTGGGTTACAACTCCCATCTTCACTCAACAATGACTATGCCACCTATAGCTGATAGGACATACAGTCCAACAACATTTAGCGGAGTAGGTCTCCCATGGCTTACATGAAATGAGTCTAAATGCAGGGAAATCGGGGTTTTGGCTCATGTGAAGAACATTCATCGATGAAAGAGTCTTTCTTTTCAAACCTGTCATTTTTCATATGATCAAAGTGATAGCAGAGGAAAACGGTGTTAGACTTAGCTACCTTTGCACACCTCTGCTTATTGATAGCTTGTATATTTGCAGTGTAGTAGTTTGAGCATTGGACTATGAATCTGGAGACCAGGGCCCAAATCCCCAGTCAGCCATGCAAATCCACTGGGTGACCTTGGGCAAGTCACCCTCTCTCAGCCTCAGAGGGAGGCAAATGCAACCTCCCTCTGAACAGATCTTGCAAAGAAAACCCCATGATACATCTGCCTTAGAGTCATGATGTCAGAAACAACTTGAAGGCAGAAACAATGTTTACAGATATCCTGCTTCTTTGCTTTTTGATATTCATTCTTATCCTGCAGCACTCTCACCTGCAGCCATTTTACTCTGTCTCCTCCATGTGCATGACTATGCACAAGTAATTTGTACATAAAGCTACTTTTACATATTTATCAAAGAAAACTGGGTTTGTTTTCTTTCACTGCTAGACCCAAGTAGGGTTGTGTGACTTGGGACTGATGATTGTCCAGCTCCTGCTGTGTCAATTAATTTACTCTACTTGAGAGATCTACTACTTTCTTTCACATTTCCAAACAAACCGAACCAGAGTGTGCCCCTCCTCAAAGCTGAGCAAACACACATAAGAACATCTGAATAAAACTAATAAAGCCCTTTATGGCTGATGTCCAGACTATCTAAAAGACTCTATCTCTTGATATGAGCCTGCTGAAATTTTAAGATTCTCAGGATTGGCTTTTTCTCCATCCCAGGCATATTTGGTGAGGACACAGGTTAGAGTCTTCACAGTGGCTGCTCCCAGGCCATGGAATTCCCTCTCTTTCTGCCTGAAGATGAAGACCTTTCTGTTTACCCAGGCCTTTGACTGTTAACTCTTTATTGCAGAAAGTCTTTTAATTCAGATGTGTTACATTTTTACTATTGTTACTATGTGCTAAAAGAAAGAAAAAGGAGGCTTTGGACTACCCGATTTAAAAATATATTACCAAGCAAATTGTGTGATATGGATCAAAGATTGGCTAACATTACAAAATGAAAAAATATTAAATTTGGAAGGTGCGGGATTATGTATGGGCTGGCACGCATACATATGGTACAGTAAAGAAAAAATAGATAAAGAATTCCTGAACCATTACTTGCTGAAAGCCTTAATAATAAATTGGCAAGAATTCAAGAAAAAATACTACAAGAAAATCCCATTATGGATCTCTCCTCATGAAGCGTTCTATAGTAGATGGTGAGAACCGCAAGAAAAAAATGATAAGATACAAAAATATGATAATGGAGGAGAAGAATCAAGAAATAAGAATGAAAACCAGAGAAGAGTTAGAGAATGAAGGTTTTAAGAGTCAATGGTTCCTATATAGACAACTTAAAGAAAGATACAACATGGATAGAAAATTGGAGGGATTTGAAGTAGGAAAAAAATGAAAAACCTTTTGAAAAAATAATATTTGAATCACAGAAACAATTGACTTCCAAACTATATAAATTTCTTTTAGAGAGAGAATTAGAAATGGAACAAATAAGACCTTCGATGATTACATGGGCACAGAACATAGGGTGCGAAATCCAACTGGAGCATTCGGAGGGAAGTTGGTTAGAAACACAAAAATTCACTGCAGCCCAGAATCTGAAGGAAAATTATCTAAAGATGTTATACAGATGGCACCTTGACCCAGTAAAAATAAATAAAATATACAAAACAAGAGAGGACAAATGCTGGAAATGCAACCGAGAAAATTGAACTTATTATCACATCTGGTGGACTTGCGATAAAGCGAAAATTTATTGTAAAAGAATACAAGAGACAATTTCAGAAGTACTGCAGACAAACATCCCACTGATACCAGAAATATTTCTTTTGAACATAATACAGAAAGTTGATAAAGAAAAAAGAAAATTTTGGAGAATAATTCTTTACATGATCACAGCAGCCAGAATGCTATTCGCCAGACTGTGGAAAAACAACCAAATTCCCCAAATAGAGGATTGGAAAGTCAAAGTGATGGAGTATAGAGAAATGGATAGGCTTACAATGATGACACAGGAAAGAAACCAAGGAGCCAATGAAGAAGAATGGAGACAAGTGGAAGAGTTTTTTCTTCCAACATAGTAATGAAAATAAAAAAAAGACTAATCTAAGGTTCTGACATTTAAGAAATTACAAAAAGCTATGTGTGAGATGGTATAGAGACAGAAGGCAAGATTGAGAAGGGTTGGTATTGAAAGAGAAGCATGAGAGCAACAAGAAAGAATTGAATCTAGGGGAAGTAAGGAAGCAATACGGGATGAATAATGAGGTATTAAATACATAGATGATATAATACATGAAAACAAAGGGAGAATGGATATATGTGATGGAATTTTATATTTCTGTATTATTGAAGATGGAAAGATGTTATTTTATTTGTTTATGGAGATTGGTGGTGGAATAAATATAATAAAAAAAATCGTTACTATGTGCTTACTTCTTTTTTTCAACTATTTTAAATTAAAGTTTTTTAATAGGATTGTTTTTGTAACTTTTGTGTTACCAATTGTTTTAACTGTATTTTGAGACACATTGAGTCCCATGTTAGGAGAAAGGCAGGATATAAATTAAACAAAAAATGAATGAATAAAGTTCAAATACTGAAATACAATCAAGTTAAAAACACAATGAGCATTTTGAGAATTTAAAACCTATAGAAGGAAAATCAAGCAACTATTCAATAAAAAAGCTTCTCTACAGCAACTGGTAAGTTGTCAAAAAAGTTGTCCTTGCCACAAAATGTGCACGGTAGCCATGTTGTATCTGATGTAACAAATAACACCTACCTCTGCATACTGCCACTACTCCATATGCCATCTCTTGGCATCTAATCTGCCCATGTCTCCCAGGAGGCACACATTTAAAACTGGACCTGCACTGTATCTGGATTACCTTGCCAGTGGTTGTTATTCCTACGCCCACCTGAAGCCTACAAAGTTTGCCTCATTAATGGTGCCCAATCAGACAGACTCTGAAAACTTATCATCCTGTATCTGATGCATTTTGAACAATCCTGCCTCCACTGACATGATTGCTCCTTCTTTGGGTGCAAGGCTTGTAATGGTTGGGTTGTTTGTCTACCAGATCTCCTCTTGTAATCTGCTACTTCTCTGCCCATCTATTGTTGCTGCTGCTGCCCATTTCAATGTACACTCTCAGGCTGGAGTTTATGTGCCCAGCTCCACAAAACAGAGAGCCCAGACTAAGCTGCTAGTGAGACAATGGGAAAGAAACAGTTGGCCCATATGCTACCACTTCTGGCACCAAAGGAATGAACATACTGCATCTGCCTACCTGAAAAAGGATTAGAAATTGAGACATACGGTGATAATCTGCCTATCTGAAGGAAAGAGACTGGCCATTGCCATGTCATGTTGATGCTTCTTACCTGAAGGAGAGAGACTGGTCGCTGTGAGCACATGTTGATGCTGTCTGCCTAAAGGAGACAGATTGGTCACTGTGAGGTGTTGTTGATACTGTCTGCCTTAGAGAGACTCGTCACTGTGAATTCAGGCTGTGAGTCATGCTGATCCTGCCTGCCGGAAGGAAGATTGACCATTATGACCTCAACTGATCCCGCCTGCCTGGAGGAAGACTGACTATTGTGACCTTATACTGATGCTGCCTACCTTAAGGAGAGCACTGTGAGCTTTTGCTAATGCTGCTTGCTTTAGGGAAAGAGACTGGACATTGTGCATTCATGCTGTGTGTCATGCTGATCCTGCCTACCTGAAGGAAGACTGGTCAACCACTTCTCAGAAAGATCTCTGAATTGCAACACAGACAGTATTTTTCTTATCAAATTTAAAATTCTAACAAGTGAAGTAGAGGTGGAGACCATGAGGCCTTCAGATATTGCTGGATTGCAAGTCCTAGCATCCCACACTAGTGGCTATGATGACTAGGTTGCAGTCCAAAGTTGCAGTCCAACAACATCTAGAGGCCTCATGGTTCCTGTCCTTGAAACAAAAAGGTTTATAGCCTACAAAACCTTAGCACATGCCGACTGGCGTTTCTAGTCCAAATGATCTCAGCTAACTACACTGAGAAAGCCCTGTCTCTGCCTCCGACTTTTGAGGGCTTTGATCAGTATACTGTATTTAAGGGACCCATCATCTGAGCAGGGTGGGCTCAAGACAGTTTGCTATCCTCTGCTCCATAACACTGCATAGTTCCAGAGCTTTGAAAGTTAAAGTAATTAGTCACAGTTATACTTCAAGTACTCAAAAGTAGTTAATATCCATTACAGTTGCCTTTTTAAAGTAACTAATTTCCTATTTCTCAGTGGTAACTAATATTATTTGTTGTTGTTACTTTAATTAAAAATCTTGGAAGGGCCCTCTCTAGGGAGTGCTTTAGTTGTATATTTCTGCAAGGCAGGGATTTGCATTTGATAGCTCTTGTGGTCCCTTCCACCTCTTTGAGTCTATGAATGCTACAGTCCTTTGGCCTGTGGTCCAAAACACACGCTCCCTCCATAAACGTAATCATTGTCTCAACACTCTCAACAGAGCACAAGGCAGCAGCACAAGGGAATCAAGAGCCAACCACTGAGCCATGTGATATTCAATATTCCTTTTCTACAATTACTGCAATCACATACCTGTAATTACATTAATTTTTATTAAAAATTTTAATGAAAAAACAATTAAAAAAAAACCCTCCCTGCTTCCAGACATCAATTTTCCCAGTTGAATCTGAGTTTAACATTCCATTCCATATAAACATTCCGTTCCGTACATTATCTCCATTTTATAACAATCATATACTATTACTTTTAGCTTATATGTAACTATTTACAATTTATCTTTTACCACCTCATTTTGTCTTCCTCCTTTCTCACAGCCTTTCTTTCTTTCCCCCTTTTTCATTCTTTTATCCAATTCAATACCTCTCGCCATTCTCTTTCAAAGCCCTGGATTGGCTTATTTTTGAGTGAAAAAGTTAGCTTTTCTCTCACTACCATATCCAGGACTTTGAATTTCCATTCTCTTATATCAATATATTTTCTTTCTTTCCAATGTTGAGCATAAGTCAATCTTGCTGCAGTTATTATATATAACAATGTCTTTTGATGAGATCTTATTTCTCTTTGTTGCCCTAACACATTCAACAAATAAAGTTCTGGTTTCATTTCAAAGTTAAAACCATACACTCTTTGAATTTCATCATGTATTTCTTTCCAAAACTTTTTTGCTATTTTACAGGTCCACCACATATGAAAAAAAGATCCCTCTTTCTCATCACATTTCCAACATTTTCCATTCCCATTTCTTGTTATTTTTTTCAATTTTACAGGCGTCATGTACCATCTATACAAAATTTTATAAAAAATTTTTCTTAAATTCAAACTTGGTGTAAATTTTACATCTGTCTTCCATGCCCTCACCCATGTATCCAACTCAATTGTATGTCCTATATTTTGAGTCCATCTAACCATGTTATTTTTAACAGTTTCTGGTTCCATCTCTCTTTGTAACAATATTTTATAAAATCTGGAAATTCTCTTTTTCTGGTCCCCTTTCATCAACACATCCAGTTTGTTTTCATTTCTTTCAAACCCATATAATTTTTGATCCATTTTAAATCTCTCTTTTATTTGTCTCCACGGGGACCAGTTAATTTCATGGCCTTGCTCTTTTAATTCCTCTTCTGTACTCATTCTTAACTTTGTACCATCCTTTTTCAATAGCTCTTGATACGTCAATAATTTTCCCTGTTTTGTTGGAGCAATATTAAATGCTTCTTGGGGTGACGTCCACAACGGAAGTCCTCTATAAAATTTGTGTTTTATTTGTATCCACACTTTCAATAGAGACTTTCGGATACAATAATTGTTAAAGTCTTTATTCACCTTTACTTTATCATAGCATAAGTATCCGTGCCAACCAAATCTATTTCCTGTCCCTTCAACTTCTTTTACTGTTGTGTTCTCTACTTGAATCCAATCTTTAATTGTTTCTAAGCAGCATGCTTGATAATATATTTTCAGCGATGGCACATCAAACCTCCTCTCTCCTTTGCATCTTGTAATGTTTTAAATCTTATTCTTGGTTTCTTGCCTTGCCAGTTAAACTTCCGTAGCCTTTTTTCCCATTATTTAAAGATCTTTTCTTCTCCTATTATTAGCAAATTTTGGAACAGGAACATTAGCTTAGGCAATAGGGACATTTTAAAAGCATTTATTCTTCCTAATAGAGATAAATTCATTTTTGTCCATTTTTCCATTTTGCTCTGAATCTCCTTCCATGTCTTCTCGTAATTGTTATCAAATAATTCTTGATTTTTATTTATTATATTTATATTTATTCCTAAATATTTTATTTTCTTTACTATTTGATATCCTGATCTCTTTTCCAAATTTTCTTGTTCTTTTTTTGATATATTTAATGTCATCATCTTCGTTTTTTTCTTTATTTATCTTATATCCTGCTGTTACATCATCTGCAAAGCCTTTGTACTTTATCTCCTTCCTTTTTGTTTTTAATCCTTTTATTTGTGGATCTTCATTTATTACTAGCAGTAATACCTCTAAAACTGCTATAAATAATAACGGTGATAACAGGCATCCCTGCCGTACCCCCTTCTCTATTACAAAGATTTGTGTTTTATCTCCATTTATTATTAACTTCACTGATTGACCCTGATATATCTTCTCCAACCAATTGCAAAATACTTCTCCCAGGCCATATTCTCTCAAGGTATAATGCATAAAATTCCAGGAAACATTATCAAATGCTTTTTCGGCATCCAATGAAATGATAGCTATCTTCTTCCCTGGATTTTTATCATAATATTCAATTGTGTTTAATAAAGTTCTAATATTGTTCTTCATTTCTCTGCCTGGGAGAAAACCGGTTTGTCCTTCCTGTATTTTATCCTGTATTGCATGTCTGAGTTGCTTGGCCAATATCATTGCCCATATTTTATAGTATACATTCAACAATGAGATTGGCCTATAATTCTTTATTTCCCTCTTATCTCTGTCTTCTTTAGGTATTACCACTATATTTGCTTCTCCCCATGACTGTGGTTTCCCTTCCTTCTCAATTTTGTGTAAAGTTGCCTGATATGGAAGTGTTATTTCTTTTGTAAATCTTTTATAGTACAATGCTGTAAATCCATCAGGTCCTGGTGCCTTATCTATTTTCAAATCTTTTATTGCCTCTTCTATTTCAACTGTTGTTATTTTTTTATTTAATTGTTCCTGTTTCTCTACTGATATTTTTGGAATTTTTATAGTTTTTACAAATTCCTTCCATTTTTCTTCTATTCGATGTTGAGGATTTTTTTCCCCTGAAATAGTTTTTCAAAGTATTCTTTAAATTTCTGTTTTATTTTCTCTTGCTGTGTAATTTTCTTCTTCCCATTCTTCAGTTCAGCTATTATATTTCTTTCTCTCTTCTTCTTTAACCTGTACGCAAGCCATTTCCCAATCTTGTTTGCCTGCTCAAATTGGGTTACTTTTAGTTGTTTCATCTTCTTCTCTATTTCTTCTTGTAAATTCATCCTTATCTTTTGTTGTATTATCTTTATTTCCACTTGTATTGATTTTTCCTCTGGATTTTCCCTACATTCTTTTTCTTTTTCTTGAAGTTTTGTTATAAATTCTTGATATTCCTGTCACTTTTTCTTATTTTGAATTTGTCTTTTTTGAATGAAGAAACCTGTCATCACTGCTTTGGATGCATCCCAAATCATCTTCATTTTCATATCCTCCTTTACATTTTCCATAAAGTAATTTTTCAATGTTTCTTTTGCCTGTTGTATCACCTCTTTATCATTTAATAGATTATCATTCAATCTCCATTGAAATTGTTTTGTAGTTTCTTGTTTTTGCATCATCATTGGATGGTGATCAGAAATAATTTTTGGCAATATTTCTATCTTCTTTATCTCTGTTAAAAATTGTTTCGACACCATTATGGTATCTATTCTTGACCAGGATTGGTGCACTTCAGAGAAGTATGTATAATCCTTTTCGTTTGGGTAAAAGATTCTCCATGCGTCTATTACTGCTATTTTCTCACACATCTCAAAAAAAGTCTTTGGAAGTTTCCCTCTTTGTCCTTTATCTTGTTTTTTCGTAGTTGATTTCCTGTCCATTTCCACATCAATAACCCCATTCCAGTCTCCCGCTAATATCCAATCCTCATATTCATATTCAGATATTTTCTCTTTCATTTCTTTATAAAATCTTCCTTTATTCTCATTTGGGGCATATACTCCAATCAGTAATATATTTTTTTCCATTTTTTCAAGTTCTACTCCTAGTAATCTTCCTTCTTCACATACCTGTAATTATAAAGAAATCTAAAAACTTAACGTTGTACTTCAAAAGGAGTTAAGTTTTCATTTATTAAGTCGCAATTATAGTGGAGCTTAGCTATGCCTTCACTGTTGGGGAACAGAATTCAATACAACTAACTAGTTGTTTATAACTGCTTGCTTTCAAGCTTTGCAGAATTCTCAAGACTTAGGTCACTTCCACACTGCACTATTATAGTGCTTGTATTCCACTTTCAACATCCTATGGAATCCTGGGGTTTGCAATTTAGGGAGGGGTCTTTAGAATTCTCAGCCAGAGAGCTCTTTGGCCTCAGGAAACTATAAGACCCAGAATTCCACAGAAGGTTGAAAGTAGAATAACAGCACTATAACAGTGTAAGGTGGATATGGAAACTGTATATGCTCCCAGCAGGACATTTCAGGAGCTCTGCTTCTAGTGTGGCCATTAGACATTTGTCTTTAGTTATTACTTCAGAGACAAAATAAGTGATTGCAGTGATAGTGGCTAGCCTTCTTTGACCCCATTCATATTTTCACAATTACAGCACTATAATATCTCTTTAACTGCCATGGCTCCCCATCCTATGGAATTCTGGAATTTGGAGTTTATGGGGGAGCATTTAGGATTCTCTGCCAGAGAACTCTTCTGCCACCTTATCTAACAAAAAATTCCAGAATTCAACAGTACGTAGCTATCAGTTGCATAGGGATGGGCGGAATGGGGGAGGGGGCAATTTGCTGCGGGTGGCAATGTTTTTGGGGCATCCTGGCCCATAGCCATGCCCCCTGGCCAGGCCTTGCACCCTGGCCAGGCCCTGTGCCCTGGCCACCCCCACCCCCACAGCAGCCACACCCCCGCACACAGTGGCCACACACCCCACGCTGTAGCCCTGTCCCCCTCCTGCCCCCCTCCATACACTCCAAGCTCTGCCACTGGTAGCCATGGCAGGTAAAGTGGTATCAACAGTGCTATAGTTGTGTAGTGTGAAAATGAAACAGCCAGTAGTAGTCATAAGATTGGAGAAGGAGTGGGGAACTTTCAGCCCTCTGGGCATTTTGGACTTCCACAGTTCTTTGCCACTGGCCATGCTGGCTAGGGCTTCTAGGAGTTAGTCCAAAAGTTATTCACTCCTGAATTACAATAATAAGACTATAGCAATTTTTGAAGAGGTGCAAAGAAAGATTCTAACATCTCCACAAAGATTATAACCCAACCACTTCTATTCAGATGAAATTTTCTTGATATTGGCCTTTAAATCTGAGACCAGTAAGTGCATGAGAAACTAAAGATTACAATCCAAGTACACAAAGTCCAGAGCCCACACAGCTCCAATATATTCTGGATAGGAAATTTGGTTTCTACAAATATATGCAGTGTCAATGTGGAAGGTTTTGCTGAGATAGGCACTAGTACAATATTTTACTGACAACCACTTGATTTGATGGAAGTAAGAATACCAAAAATATTTGCAACCACAGTCATTCCAGGAATTCAGAGAAGTTAGCATTACACAGGCTATTAACTTCTTTGGCATCTATAGACATACTTTAAGTTGTCATCTTTCTTTGACTCTGAAACAACTTAAACAACTGTCTCCATCATTATTGCCAAGATGTCAACATTGAATAACCACGTCTGTTTCGGGTTTTTTTTCTCCCCCCATTTCAGGGAGGAATGGGTATTTTTCAAAACTGACTAGAAGCCATGAAAGAGATTAACAATTTAGAGCATTTAAGAAGAAGCAATCTCTCCAAAAGAGATTATTCCTCACTGCAGATAATAGGTAGGCAGGAAGGTAAGTAGCCAGATTCTGTTTGCTTCTGCTTTCTCAAAGCATTTGTGCTATCAGTCAACCAAATCAATAATATCAACCAACTGACCACAGATGCTTTAGACACAGGATACTTCCTATAGGATCAGTGCCTGCTTGAACAGACGGCTCATGGGACACATCAGAGCATGAAACGTTGCTTTTAAAAAGTAATTACTTGACATTATAGATGCCAACCCCTTACGTAACTAAGTTTTTTGCAGTCACACTTTCCTAAAAGTATAATCTTTAAGTTCTATTTCTTTTCTTTCTTTTTTTTTAAAGAAGCTGCTACCTTTAGTTTTGTTTAAAGTCCATGAATGCTCCAAATCATTGTACTCTAGTCTAAAATGCAACTACATCAAAACTAATGACAGAACCAGGAGGTATTTTTTTGAAAAAAAATTCCATAGGATAATCAGAGATTGGTCTAATAAGTTACGGAGTGCCCCTGCCCCAGCAGCAATGCTCAAGAGTAAGATGCTGATTTTAAAAACGTGAAAAAATTACACTTAAAATGCTATCTTTCCATCAGAGACTTGCTTCAGGCTCAGGAGAACCAATTCCTCAAAGAGTGGGAATTCTCTTTCTACAAAAAAATATCATAAGAGCTTTTTATATCTTTCATTCTTTTCAAAAAAAATCTGGAGGTTATCCTTCCCTCCCTACACTACCATTAAGAACTGCTCAAAGGGTAGATGAGCCAAGGCTAAGCCAGATGAATCCAAACCTTTTCCAGCCTTGGGATTCTGAGAAAAGACTATACTCATCCTGTTTTAAATACATACTGGCATTGTTTCTATTCCCTTGGGCTGACTACAGTTTGGATGAGGTATAATTTAGCTCTTAGTTGCCCTTTCTAGTGACAAATCTTAACCAGCAGCAGGACAGATTTGCCACCATACTGGTCTTTTGGCAAGTCTCAGAGATGAGCCAATAGAAGAGGTTCCTACCACCAAAAGGGCAGTTCTTCCAGGAGAAAAGACTTGTTCCTTATCCTAGCCTAGTGCGTCTTTGAGATAGGATGGCACTGAAAAGCCACAATCCTACGTGCACTTAACTCAGAGTAAGGCCCTTTCTGCTCGAGGAAGTTAAGATGGGCCAAGGCGTCCTGTCACGGAGGTCGTCTGCACCTTGGATCGGACTAGGTTTGGACTATTTACCTTAGTTCCGCACCTAAGTCCAATCCAAAACACCCCCAAGTGGTCCTCCAGTGTGCTATATGAAGACCGGGAAAAAACGGTCTTTCAATTTTCCGGAGCACGCCATTTCATTCCTGCTCAGTTGTACGGATGCGCAGATTCGCACCAGTGCGAGCCTGCGATCAGCGGAGGGCGGGCTGTGGGTGTGGCCAGCTTCAGCGGTTGGTCCGGACCCACAAACAACCGGAAGCCGCCATTTTGTAAGCCTCACCAGTGCAGATCTAAAGACCTCGCACTGCTCCGCATCGCCCTGGAACAAACAGAGGAGCCCTGCGGCAGGGCTTAAGGGAAAGTCCGCATTGCTTCGAGCCAAGAAGAACCGGTGAGTAACGGCACGGAGCGATTCACTCGCCTAATGTGGAAAGGGCCTAAGTCTCACTGCAGTCAGTGGGGCTTACTTGATAAAAAATAATAATGGCAAAGAAAAGGAGTTAAAGTTATAATGCAAAATGACTTACGTAATGTCCTATCATGTTACAATTGCAATTTAACATTATTGCAGAATGGATTTAATTACAAGTAGTTCATTAACTGTGATGAGTTAAATCCAAACTCTAGCATAACTCTGAGCTTTAAAATATTCCCTGAGTTATATGAAATTGACAAGGACCCTTTCTCAGTTGTTTCACCTACCTTGAAATAAGTGGCTTGGTTTTTGTCTCTGGTTTCAGCAATGAATAGAAATTCTTCAGCTGCCATTTTATTTTTTCCAGAATGCCAAACTGTGAATGCTTCTTGAAAGCTGGGAAATTTAAAATGGATACTTCCATAAAAATGACACTCACCTTTGTCACTCTAGGGCAACCACCATCACAGGGTGCAGCAGTATAATATCCACAATTTGTTGTTGTTGCTGTGTGCCTTCAAGTAGTTTCTGACTTATGAGAACCCTAAGGCAAACCTATCATGGGGATTTCTGAGGCTGAGAGAGTGTGACTTGCCAATGGTCACCCATGTGGGTTTTCATAGCCAAGCAGGGAATCAAACCCTGGTCTCTAGAGTCCATAGTCCAACATTCAAACCACTTTACCATGCTGGCTCTCAGTATCCACAGTAGCCTGTCCCAATGTGATTCCCTCAAAGTGCTTTGGACTATAACTCCCATCATCCTTGGAAAATGACCATGTTAGCTAGGTTGAATGGACATTAAAATCTAAACCATTTGCATGGTGCCACATTGGTAAAGCTTTGATGTACAGAAAAATACACACAGAGTGGTTCTTCTAGCAGCTCATTTCATTTGAGAAGTGTTAAAATACCCCTCCAAAGAAATGACAGCATATTTAACCAGGCTTGCAAAAGGAAACGGGTCACACTGTGCCATTCCATGCAATCCACTTTTAAAACTTGAACTACTACTCTATTACAGGATTTGTAAAATTTTTAAAAATGAGTGTTTTCCCAAAACCCAAAATGAATGTTTTCTCAAAACCTAAAAATGCTTTCTATGAAAAAAAAATGCAAAGGTTTAAACATTATCCCATGGCATGTGAACAGGGCTAAGATAGAGAGGCTGACATAGCCTAACAGTGCAATCTCATGCCGATCTAATCAGAAGTACAGAACTACATGGGGACTCTTTCCCAAACAACCTGAAGTGTCTGTAGGAAGATCTCATGAAACAGTGCTAGTGGGTGGACCATTTGTTTCCCCTTTAATTACTCAGATCAGTTCCACTGATTTTAGATCAAATCTCTTTTTCTCCCATTCTTCCCAGTCCTATAAATTCAAAGAGAACGTGTTACGCTGTACCAAATCACAAAAGTTATTACATTAGTACTCATGCATTTCAACAGAATCTTTGTCCATTTAAGGGAGCAGCATAGAATACTATTCCCGGTCTTGACATAGGGAAACAATTGAGTAACATTTTCAACTGCTCCGCAGGACTTCAGGACACTAGAACATTCATTCAGAGTTTAGAAAAGTGAACTTTTTGGATTACAACTCTCAGAATCCCCCAGATAACATAGCTAATGGCTGGGGGACTCTGAAAAAAATATTCAGAATAACCGTGTTGGCCATGCAGCAAAATATGACAGAATCCACAATTTGCAAAAGAGTTATCCCTTTACTGGCCAACCAAAATGCACAAAATACATCATGCAAGCTTTTGAAGTCCACTGGCTTCTTCAATGCAGGCAAAGGCCACTCCCCTCCTTGGCCATGCAGGGATAAGGGACAAAGGGCAATAAAAGATCGGCATCTTTGTCCCTGGTCCCTACATGGCCAAGTAGGGGAGTGGCCTTTGCCTGCACTGAGATCCTTCCAGAACAACTGAACTACAACAAACTGCAGGCCTGTGATTCTACCATCATCACTTTTCTTCTCCTGTATGATTTTTAACATATTTTGCCTGATAAAGAACCCAGCAGAACTTTGAAAGCTTGTATGACATATTTTGTGTATTTTAGTTGGTCAATAAAGGTATTGGTCTTCTGTGGATTTTGAATTTTGTTGTCTTTGAAAAAGTAATTTTTTCAAGCTCATTTGTATGTTAACTGAGAGCCAAATCTTCAAACATGTGTAAAGCCAGCTTCTCTGAACACAAGTTAGGAAAGCAATAAAAAGACAATGCACAGTATTGCTATTCTGAATGTCTTTTTTAAAAAGTTGATTCAATACTGGTGCCTCCAGGCAAAATCTAGACAGATTTTGCATGAAAATCAGAAGCCCATTGCTTCTGTTCTTTGGAGCTATCCAGGCTCTGCGATAATGGCTGGGGGTTGTCATGTCAGTAGAGATGTGAAACTGCTCCAGGTTTTTGTCTGAACTTTAGAGGAGCTATTCAAAGTGCTGAACCTATCTCCAAAAGAGTTTCAACTCTTGGATATCTCCATCTAAATTGGAGTAAAATCCAGACTAAAATCACAGCCCTATTGACATAGACACCACCACTAAATCTAGCATCCATAAACCTGAAGCTGGCAAGGTAAACCCCAGGTACATGGGCCATAAACTCATTTGATAGATGGACAAAAGCATTTTTCCTTTCTGTTCCAATGGCACTCAACATGGGTCTAGGAATTCAAAATTTTGGAAAGTGTCAGGCAATTTTCAATGCAGGATCCATAATTGACCGTTTTCACACTGCCAAAGTTTCATATGTTGAGCTATATCATCGTAGGCCACAGCTTGTGCCTCAAGCATACTCTAAACCATATTTACCCAAAGAAGGGTTATAATATACAGCAAATACAACTTAGTTTGAGACACCAGTCATCTAGTGGAAAACTTTTAAACAAGTGCTCCTGTTTTACCCTACCCTCCTCTTAGCTATGTTGGGCTATCTTGCTCTAACAGATCCCTGATGGATATTTGGTGTTTCAATTAAACTAATCACCTGTTACCATGCCATACACCCCCACTCCATGGTATGATTAGTGATGAAGATTATTTAATTGGCATAAAACATAAATCATAAACTGTTATGGCTGAAAAGCCATGCTGGCAAAGAGGGTGGGCTAAACACGTGCGAAAGTAGGTCAGATGGGACTTCAGGGCATGGCCAAGTCATAATTCAAGGGATCAATTGGAAAGCTCTGGTGCTAATCAGCTTGCGATAATCCCTTCAATGGCTCAACCTTCAAAGACAATAGCACACAAAACTGATGGTCATCAACCTGTTCCCTCTTCCCACCAAAATTCTCCTTTGTTTCCTCACCTGCCCAGACATTAAGAAGCTTTCACAATTCCCATCAGTGCTTTGTCACCTAATGCTGAGTCCATTAGCCTGTTCTAGACCCTGCTCTGTCAGAGAGGCTTTAATACCTTCCATCTCAGGGCAGAAACAGGGTGTTTAAACCCTGGCTGAGCCAGACAAGTGATAGTACATTGGACCCAGGCTGTCACACTGCTGCTCAGATTCCCATTCCTCACTCGCATAGTGATGTGGGGGCCAGGGGGTGATTTGCCCCTGGTGGCAATGTTTTTGGGGCGTCCTGGCCCGCAGCCACACCCCCACGTGCCCTGGCCACGCCCCATGCACCGCAGCCATGCCGCCGTGCACAGTGGCCATGCCTCTCATGCCATAGACCCGCCCCCCTCCACACACTCCAAGCTCCGCCACTGCCATTCCTATACTACCCTCGGATCCCTAGTATGAGCCACATCACTTTATCTCTTCTCTGCAGGATAGGTAAATGTCACCCACTTCACCCCAGCTTCTCACTATCAAATTTTAACTTTCTTTCCTTTGGTTAGCCTTGTGTGGTTGTGAGACTGTTTGAATCTTGCATATGTTTGCGATTTTCCCCAATAAAACATTTTTTTTAATCTCCAGCTGGTGTTGCTGCATTAGTCCCAGTGTACATGGGTGGAAAGATTCTGTAAGGTTACCTCCTTTCACAGGCCTCTGTTTGAGCTAATAATTCCCCGCCATTCCACAGAGGCACTGGCATGGTGAGTGGGCATCTGAGTCACCCACCTTTTGGGGTAAACCTATCAAATCAAAGCATCCTACAATAAAATGAGGATTGGCACAGGTCAACTTCCCCAGCATGGCACATTTCAGCTGTGTTAGATCACAATTCCCACAATCTCAGCCAAGATGGTGCAAATTGTCTAATTCACGTAGAGGGTGCCTGAAAGTAGCCATAGATGAATAGGTTATGAACTCCTGAGTCTCATTAGTTTTTCTGCCTCCATTCAAGCTTCTGGATTTACACAGTCTGTTTCTGAAAGCCTCAGGAGACTCAACAGTGTGCCTGAGCAGTGCAATTCATGAGCATCTGCTCTGAGAAGATTTTTGCTGACTAGGCAGACTGTTTGGTGGGGATGTGGTTCACCGGAACAATCCACAATGTTACCCATAAACTTCCATCAACTGATAATTGTTATCCATGAAAATATGCAACTAATTTTTGTTTTGCCTTTTTTTTTAAAAAAAAAAAAAAGATGAAGTGAAGGGAGGAAATGAGAAAAAATGCTTTTGAGCTAAAAACACCAAAATAATATACCCACGTATGTTTCTACAACAGAAGAAATTCTTTGGCATGCTTCATTTACTTTTTGCAACCAGTTGTGAACCACAAAGCATTTTCATTGTGTTTTCAGATCTGAACAGCACATATGGCTTACTGCTGGCGTCTCTCAATGGGAAAGTTTTCAAATGGTTTGTGAATTTTAAAATCTGTTGAACCACTTTGTGCATAAGATTTGTGTCCCCACACACACACACACCACACATACATTGTCCCAAATATACCACCTACCCCTGAAAAATAACACAGAAATGTTCTCATTCACAAGTAATATAAAGTTTCCAGCAAGGCTCAAATGAGCATTACCTCTGAGAAAATATCATGAACCAGCAAGCCTGTTTGGTATTTGTTAACCGCTTTGACCAAACCCATCAAAACCTTGTTTGTTCACGTCAAATAAAATAGCTCATTTTAGCGGTTAACCCTACTGCCTCATCCCTTGCAATTTTGGGAGGTGAGGTGGGGGGGACTGTCTGATGCATAAACCTTTTAGGAATGTCTCAGATTTTTAAAGTTGTCTGAGATAGCTTTCTTTAACCATTTGCTGGTTGTCACAAGAATAGTGACTAGAGATTTTTGCTTCATCGTGTAGTAATGAGATCCCCAAGCTACTGCTGTCCAAATGCAGTATAAATGTCCATAAGTCCCAGTTCATGAAGGATGCCATGACCGCCTCCCGGTAGTCTTGATGCAGTAAGATTAGCAGACCAAGGTGGTCTACTTCAAGTACTAGGGACATTTCAAGAATTCAGATCTTTTGATTCCAATGTGAACTAAACTGACATGCCTTGCTGGACTAATGTATGGATCAAAAAGCGATTATTCTTCAGATTTGACAGTATCCTGAACACTGTGATGTTTTTGTTATTGTTCCTGACTGCTGTCAAGTTGACTTCAGCTTATGGTGCCCCATGGATGAGAGACCTCAAGTCACCCTGTTATTAACAACCCTGCTTTAGATCTTGCAGACTCAGGGCTGCAGCTTCCTTGATTGAGTTTATCTACCTATAATGTGACATTTTCATTTCCTACTGCCTTCTACCTTATCAAACATTATTGTTTTTTCTAACAAGTCCTGTCTTCTCATGATATGTCCTAAGTACGACAGTCTCAGCTTAGTCATCTTGGTCTCCAGGGGAGAGGTCTGGATTGACTTGCTCTAGGGGCCATTTCTTTGTCTTTTTTGGAAGTCCATGGTATCCACAGAACTCTTCTACAGCACCATTTTTCACATGACTTGATTCTCTTTCCATTAGCTTTCTTTACTGTCTAACTTCCACAACCATCCGTAAAAACTGGAAATGCGATGGCATGGATAACCTACAGAACGTAACGTGGCTGAGGCTGAGAGTCTACAAGAACTGAGACATGTACTGTTTTCTATGTCAAAAGGAGTACTTCTGAATTATGTCCCAGTATGGAATACTAGACAGAAAAAATGCAGAGTGTGGACCAATAATGGTAAATCAACCCAGTCATAAAAGACAAGCACTGTGTTTTACTTTTGCAATTGGTACAGCCTCTTAATAAAATTAAGAAAGGGTTAGAGAATGTTTCCAATTTAAGAAATAACAGATATTATACTGAGAGATGAGGCCCTAACTTGAGTAGCAAAAAAATCATAGCTAGAAACAAAAGATGACACTTAGAAATCATGACATACCAGAACATTACATATGGTTGTAATCTCAAATTATGTTATTTTATGGGTTCCATTAAGTGTTCCATGAAGGTCAAAGTTGTTTTAATGTCCACACCCAAGTCCCCCTCATTGCAACGAATACAGATAACCCATGGAAACTCATAACACTGTGAAAACAGAAATGAATATCCAGTTCAAGAAGAACATTGTTGGTTTGGAAAAACTAGGACTATTATATTTGTCTTACACACAGATTTGCAAAATGGAAATCTTAATAAGCTTTGCAAAAGTAAACTTTTGTGAGATACCACAAACCACAAAACCAGGGTTCAGGGAATTGCTTGTGTTTTGAGGCTTTTTTGAAAAATTTCGCCAGACAATAAATCAGCCGAAAAAGTTCATACAAATTCCCTCCTACCCCAGTTGCCTATGTACAACATTTGGAAGTTATCAACCACAGCTCTAAAATATGTTCAAACAGCCTCTCTCAAAAAAGTTTCCTGAAAACCTGTTGTCAGTATTTCAAGCACTCTTAATAGCTAAAGCTCACCACTAGGAATGTAGTGTGAATCACCCATAGTTCATCCTGCATATATTGTGACTGGATACATACTCCTGTTCAATCAACCATCTGCCTGGGGCCTTTTAAAACTTCTTTTATGTGATCTGTTCCACAGTTTATAACCTGGATATATAAATGTGAAAAGATGTCAAGAAAAGATGTATTGTACAGTCTTCTATATGAAAAAAAGGTATGGGCCCCTCCTGCATCCTGCATCTTGCTCTCCCTTAGATATTTGGCAGTGAAAAACACAGACAACACTCATCTCTCTAAATAATTTAACAGAAAGAAAAATCTATCTCTTAGATTCTGCCCTAACTACCACCCTTCATGCTTTTTATCCCGAGATCCTGCCCTAACCCTCCTTTTTGTTCCTCTGTCCTGCCCCAATCACCATCCTATTTACTCCAGATCATGCCCAACCACCAGTTCTTCCTTGTATTAATCTCTAGGTCCTCCCCCATTCAACCCTCCTGCCATTCACCCCAAGATCCAGCCCCAACCATTAGCAGTATGATGTTAGAGGAGAAAATGGGGAACGGATTCAGTGTTCAAGCAAGTGCATACAGCAGACACACCTGAGCTGTAATCTGTCATATATTTAAGCAACCTGTGCACTCAATGTCTCCAGACAGTAGAGCATACACATGACATAAACAGGCTTCTGAAGGAAGAATCTCTCCCCCCCCATCTCTCATATACTTACATATATAGAGAGAGAGAGGCAGCGAGAGAGAAAGATCTCCTATTCCTGCGTGTGCCTCTCTGTATGAGCCTACTCAGAACTAAAATCCATTAAGTTCAGCTGGGCTTACTCTCTGAAAAGCATAGTAGGACAGAGTGCAAAAGAAAACTGAAGCTTGATTCCCAGGAAACACTAGAATTTGGCCTTAATTTGTTTTGAAAGAGAGGGCGCGAAGATATGTCCTCTCACCCCAATAGTTTATAAAGAAAGTGAGCATACTAGCACAATTTTCTGGATGGATGTGTACATAGCCTCCACTTGGATAAGGGGAGCAGGAAACAGAGGAGGACTCATAACTCAATGGCATGGCAAGGAAAAGGACAGGGACTTTTGGGTCTTATCCGGCTGGCTAAATAATTCCTTTCCTCTGTGCCATAGTAGAGGAACTTTCAAAAGCACTGTAAAATTTTGTAGGATTTATGTAAGTTTCTGCACACTTTTTGCCAGTTGGCAGATCATTCATCCACCTGCAGATTCTACAAGTGTTCCTTCACCCCACCCTACATTATTCCCCTATTGTCAGAATGCAGGAAGTCTGATGGCAAACAGATTCCATGAAGATTTCTGCAGCATTTCCACTCACCACATCCAATGACTTTACTGGTAAACCATTAGGAAGGTCTAAATTCTCCCTGGGTTATCAGCTTAGACTACAGCAATGTGTTGTACACAGGAATACCTTTGAAAAATTTTCCATGTGCCCCATGTGTGATGCATTACAGTAACTCAGCAAAGAGATTACAACAGCAATGATACTTGGAAGCTTCCTTAGCAGATTCTGTGAAAATGTAGCTGATAAATTTGTTTTGAAATACCACTGTCATTTCAATATTAACAGCCATTCAGTTTGGGGTTTTGAAAAATTCAATCTAGAGGGATACAGAACCTTAAATTCTGTTTTTCTGCCCTCTTTATGAACCCTTGCTGTAGGCCCCTGATGACAGCATGATAATGATGTCGAAGAACTTCATTCCATTGATTTTTTTTTCTAAAAATGGCTTCATCTTCACTTCACCTTTTGGATCAAACTGAGCATAATTCACTGCCACTAATACATACTTTTCTAGGTTTCTGGTAGATTCTGCAAAAGAAAAAAATGCAATGTACCTTCTTCTGGTGTCATCTCCATACACACAAATGCAAGGTCATACAAAGTGTCACTGTGACAATATTGTTTTGGGACTCAGCTATTTGGAAAGCAAATGCAACTTGATAACAGGTTGCTAGGCAATCAGAGTACTACCTTAAAAGTAAAACTCAGCACAGTGGTGTGTGAGGGAGGGGCTTATGGATGAAAGGAATTTGATATAAGGCAAAGATTCCTTTTGAAAGAGAACTTTCAGTGAGATCTTGGCCAGAGATGGTGGCTGGGCTGTGTTTAAGCAGCTGAGGAAAAGACATAGAGAACTGGTATCTAAGGCTGGCACAGACAGTCAGAAGTTTGAACTGGCTAATGTAACAACATTGTACTTTATATGAACCTTAACAAGATAACTTTATTTTTAATATTACTATAATAAAAAAATACACTTTGTTTTGTAACTACTGAGTCAGTCTGAGCTGTCTAAAGTCATCGATAATAAAAGACAAGCACGTAAGACAAGCAATCTAGTTTCAAAGATAGTAAAGAAGAACGCATTACCATAAACACTTAAGACTCTAGCCCTTTTATACAAAGATGATGTTTAAGAGGTGGAAGAAGAGCTAAATGAAAGTGCTAGGGTACCTTCATTGAAGAAGTACACAGATTAAAGAGAACAGAAGAAGAAAGACAGCTGAAGTTTAAAATTGCATTTATTGCAACTAATCATAAGGACTATTAATATAAATAGATACACATATCTGTTTTGGACATTGTAAATATCTTTCTTTAAGCAAAAAAGAAAGGACAGGACTGTTTAAAAATTATAAATTAAAAAATAAATTTAAAAAATGGCTTCTGGTACAAAGAAGGCAACTAAAGCACAAACTCAGATACAATCACAAATTGCTCTGGCTAAAAGGACCTCTATAGATGCTAAGCTTCCAGGTATGAGTCTTCAAATGCTTGAAATATTAGAGGAATATTAGGAATTAGGAATATTAGGTTGGAACTGCAAAACCAATCTGAGGAGAAATAAGGGCTTCTCACAGTTGTGTCCTATTATAGTTAATGGACACAATGGGAATGTGCCCACGCAGGGGCATGCACATTATGTCCATTGACTGCAGTGGGACACAACACTTATGTTTTTGTTTTATGTGGGGGTTCCTGGAATGGAACCCCCACATATATGGCAGGTACACTATACTTTCAAAAAGGTGCATGCATTTGAAAAAAATGAACAAAACAGATGCATACATTTCTAAAACATGCACAAATGGCTTGATCCTCTAATCTTCAAGTGTCCTCTCATGTGTCCATGTATCATTCTATTTGGAAAAATTTCCTATAATGAAGATTCCTAATTTCTATACCATCCTCCAGATGTTGTTCAGTAGTAATATCCGGCACAGCCAATAGTGAGGAATGCTGGGAGTTGCAGTTCAGCAGCATCAGGAGGCCATACTTTGTCCACCCTTGAGTTAATATTATCCAGAGTAACTAGCTATATTCTGCTTGTTAATGGATTAAGACAATACCAGGTACACCTTGTTCTGCTCAGCACATCTAGCCGTGCTGGCTGTGGGATTCTGGGCACTATAGTACTTTTATAAGCTCTGGTAACACTCTAGGACCTGAAAGGCAGAAGGAGAGAAAAGTCAAACAATTTCAGGGGGACAGAGATACAAAGATGACCCAATAAATTGTGTTCCATGCAGTGAAGGACAAGATGACAACCATCTCCACTCCACATACAGAAAGCAATTGGACAGTCAGTTGAAACACTTAAGTGCTGGCAAGGGGATGGGATCTATCACCACAGCTTAGTGTTACTGCCCTGGCTAGTCTGAGCTTTGGGGATATTAAAAGATATCCTTTTGATATCACAATTCGGCTTTACTTCTCTATTCCCCTCCATGTGCTTGCGAGGCCACCGGACAAGCACGTAAACAAGCTCGGCCGTTAATTGCTGTAATATTCAAACAACAATACAGGCAGGCCAGAAATAGCTGACTCACTGCTTTAGGAGACCTCTAATTAGGTATGCACGCAACCTACAAAAGAGCCTCTGGCCCGCGCTGGCAGCTTGATGGGTAAACTATGCAATACCCAAGTACTCTGCATTTGCATACTGGCTACTCTATTGAGAACCGCTACGATAACTCAATCATTCAGATTCTGACCTTTCGGAGGCTTTGTCTCCAACTCCAAATCTATTGTTTCCCCCCAAGTACGGCATAGCCTGCAGTCACATTCTCCTTATAAAAACCCTTGATCCCGAGACCTTCCTCGGATTGCTCCCGAGTTTCATCCTGCCTTGCTGCCGCTTTGCTTGGCGAGCCTCCCCTCAGCTCCACGTGCTGAGCTACATCACACCCCAGCCTCGCTCTCTATTTTTCCGGGCTTCAGGACAGGTGAAGTATCACCCAAACCGGCAACCCCTCTAAAAATCCCTCTATACCACTCCAACCTTTATTTTCTTTAGTTATCTTGTATGAGTGTGTCGCATACACTGTTTTGCTTGTGTTTTTAATAAAACATCATTTATTGTTTCAACTTCTGTGTTCTCCTTGACTTGGCTTGACCCCGTAGACATAGGGTTCAAGATCTCACTACGTTACCCTGCCTCTCGTAACGCTAAGCAGTGCTCTGAGCTAATTTTCCCCACCTTTAGTTGAGCACATTTTGGTGTCTGTCTCGGGACCCCCAGTACACAGGGTAACATTAGGTCAGCAGATTAGTTTTTTGGGGGGTGATGTGGGCTAGCCAGTGTGGCATAAACAGCTCTGTTGTCCAAGACAAGGGAATATCCCGGTACCAGAAGCTTAATAGAAACTGCTGTGAGGTTTCCTCTGCTCCTTCTCCTCTCCCCGTCCCCCACTGGAAGTCTCTGCCACAGTAAGCAGTTGACTCATTCTGCTGAACAGGAGGGCCAGCCCTTCAGTAAAGTGGACAATAAAAATAAGAGAGGCAGAAAGCAGATGACAACAGCTTACCACTTTACACAGTCAGTTGTCAATTTGCAATTGTGGCTCAGAACGCACCGGACAGTCTGTTGCTTAATCAAGTTATCAAACCATCCACAGATTCTCCTATGTCAACAGAAGCTCTGAACAGCTCCTGTGAGTATACCCAGATTCCTAAGCTCTAAATCACCAGCCAATGGCCCTTCCTGTTGGAGGGTTCCCAGCCAATTTGTGCAGGAGGGGAGGAGCATGACTGCTCATTTCAAAGCATTAGCAAATCGAGGCTGACTCTCAAGGTAAATCAACTCCACTTCAGGAGGCACCAAGAGAGACAGAAAGCCAAAGGGAAGAGTTGGGGGCCCATTTATACTACACGTTTTTGTGCTATTTTCCACTTTAACAGCCATGCCAACATCCTGTGGAATCCTGGGATCTGCAGTTTAGAGAGGGGCATTGAGAATTCTCAGTCCTATAACTGTGTAGTTTGAAATGGTCCTTGGTATTTTGATGGTGTCCAAAGGTTTTTGTTTTTGTTTTTTTTCCAATCAGCACTAGCATACTGAATAACAAGAGGTCTCCTGTCCCAAAGAGTTTCCAATGGTGACCACTGCAGCTATTGCTAAAATAACTGAATTCTACCCAAAAGATACTGTTGGAGTGCTGAACCTAGCAGAAATGCAACAAGCTGAACTGGAGATGGGGTGGATAATATCAAGGAGGCGGCTAAGGAATGAGTGGACATCTGTTTGAAGTATTTATAACTCTCAATCTAGGCCAGTTGTTAATATGAAACACTGAGTTGTTTTCATGAGAAGTTATGCCACCCCATAGTTGCTGTGGTCCTTCCTCTGCTCAGTGATTTGAAAGAGACAGTGAGATTATCCAGATGCCTGCTGTTTAACATGTTTATATGAACTTCATTTAAGGGAATTCTCCCTCTCTCTCCCTCTGTGTGTGTGTGTGTGTGTGTGTGTGTGTATTGCAGCTGGATTCTAGCAGCTACAGAAATTCTAGCCAAGGTGGCTCAACCAAGTGGGTTCTAAACTATTTCCTTGTATTCCACCTGCATATACCACAAGGACAGGTACACCTCAGTTAACAGAATAGATGTATGCACGGGTGTTATTTCTTTAATAGAAAGTTTGGACCCACAGGCAGAAATGAAATAGGGATAGGTTCCTATAGCACAAAAGAGAAGAACAATTTAACATGTTTCAGCAAGCTTTTTATTCGAGACTAAAAATATGCACATAAGAAATTAAACAACCGATTCAGGCAAGCCTTGCCTAAGTAAACAAAAAATATTTTCAACCTTCTAGAGACCAGTTGAAGGCTTCTTCAAAAAACATCCAGGGATTACTTTTTCCTTCACCATCTCTTCTTCTGATTTCCATTTTGGTGGCCCAACTGAGGCCATTTCTGCACTATGCTGTTATAGTGCTATTATTCCATTTTCAATCTCCTATGGAACAGGGAGAGGCATTTAGAATTCTCAGCTGGAGTGTTCTTTGCCCTCTGTAAACTGCAAATCCCAGAATTCCACAGGAAGTTGAAAGTGGAATACTAGCGCTATAACAGTGTAGTGTGGAAATGGTCTTAGAGATCCATATTTTTTAAACATGCTGGAAGAAAAGGGAAGGCAGGCCTACTTGCTGTTCCTTTTGCTTTCTGTTTTGCTGGTCACACATGATCAGCAAGGGGTTCTGGGGGTGGCTGCTGTTTACTTTGTCTAGCATAGACAGGCAAACATGGCTGCAGGGGGATTGGCTGAAGTAAAATCCTGCTCTTTCCAGCCCAGGTTTTGTTTATTGGAGTGTTTATTGCAGACATGTGTTTCTTTAGCCCTCCTTCACCATCTTCCCAACCCTGATAACTGCTAAAAAGAAAATGTACCTAGAAAGGGGCAGGTGACCGTGGGGCAGATGAAAAAGTCTTTGTAACAAGGACCTTTCTCCTTAGAGGCTTTGTTTACTGAGGTATGCTTGTATGTGGAATTTGTTCTGGTTATTTCAACAGCCATCTACAGATTAGTTAGCTACATGTGGATCTTACATTTCCACCAACAGACTCTTGTAATGCCTTCCTTTCCACTTTATCTTCACTATAACCTTTCGAGCTAGGTCAACCTGAGAGTGAATGAATGGACCAAGAGCACCCAGTGAGTTTCATGATTCATAAGGGATTAGATCCTGGATCTGCCACATTCCAGTCTAACCCTGTAATCACTACACTACCCTGGTTCTCGGACTTAAAATTTGGATAGTGCCACTGACTTATAAATACCCTAACTTACAAATATTATCCTGTTATAATCTTTAACACCAACTCTGGATGGTAGATAAATATTACTTTCCTCATTTTGTGAAAGAAGATAAGCTGGTGGGAGAGGGAAAAAGAGGGAGAAAGGCTGGCTGAACACCATCTGATGAGTACAGGATAGAGGCAACACTGAGGGCCTTTCCGCACTACCCTGTTATAGTCCTATGGAATCTTGAGGTTTGCAGTTTAGGGAGGGGCATTTAAAAGTCTCAGCCAGAGAACTCTTTGGCCTTAGTAAACTACACACCCCAGAATTCCACAGGATGTTGAAAGTGGAATGATAGCACTGCAACAGTATAGTGTGGAAAGGCCCTGAGACTGGAAATGTTCTGTTTTATAGCTCACTCTTCTGGACAATATGCTACAACATTCTCCTATGGCCAAAAGTTGGGAGGATCTCATCATCCTAATGATGTAGGGAACTCAGAATCACATTGTCTTTCCACTCTCGCTTAGCTGTCTGTTCTTCCATCCAGTTATAACCCTGATACTTTCACTATCCAGCTCTTCCATTCAGATGTCCAAAGGGGCTTCTGTTCCATCAAAAGACTCTTGTTCTGGTTGCTTCATACAAATGGGACTGCTTCCCAGAACAGTGGCACAATACCAGTTCCTCTTATTTTCTTGAAATGATCTTTTGAACTTCACCTTTTCAGTGAAACTGTTGGCTCACCTCCTGATTCCTATGACTTACTACAGTCAAGCCTGTAACCAAGCCTGAAACAGGGGCATATCCTTTTCCTGTCCACCTCTTCTGGAACTTCCCTCACCAATCCTTTCACTTATTTCAAATTTTAAATTCTATATTCCTCAGAACAGGAAATTGTCCTCTCTTTGTCCAAGACAAAGACATTCTGCTTCCAAGAGCGAAGGACAAGAAGGCCTTCCCTCCCATTCCTTGCTAAAGAGCCAACTGGACTGCCAGCTGAATCTTATTTCAACATGGGTGATGGGACAGTGTTTTGTAGTCTAGTTTGGTATTTGTAGTTTTGCTTTCTTTTTTGTTAATTTACTGTGGTGTATGTTATTTCATAACCTGATTTCTTTTGTATTATTTTGTTTTATGTATTGTTGTTGTCTGTATTTTCATTTTGCGATTTTTTCCCTGTTCTTTTTATTATTCAATAAAAATGAAAAAAAAGAGAGAGATGCCATCCTCCACTGCACCTAAAGGCAGCATTCTAGTGGAGAGAATAAGCCCTATAGCACTCAGCTCTCTCCTTGCTGCCCAGATTTCACCATCTGTTGTCTAAGGTCCCTGCCTCACTCTGCCTAATGGCAAGGACACCTTCAGAAATACTAAACACTCTAACTTAACATTTTATTTTCTGTTTTCTTATTTCTGTGATGGTAGGGGAATTGCATTTGTTTAATTTTGTATGCTAGCCTGAAATCTGATACAATGCAGGGTGTTGTAGACCCTGATGATTGATGGTTCCCATGTCATTCAGGCAGTGATTCCAGGGTTTAATCTTAACCTGGAGTGCTGAATTTATTCTGAGGATACAGTTAGCAACTCAGAAAGCTCCTTTAAAGTTCAGATTAGAACCTGGAGGCGATTAACCATCCTAATGACACGGAAACCACCAGCGATGTGGACATAGGTACCTGTGATAATGATTCAAATATTTTACAGGCAGTATAAAAAAGCATTGCCAACATAACTACATTAGGGATGGAAAAAAATATTCATTGTTATTCCTTTCCTAGCCCTCCCCCCAACACACACACAAATGGCTTTTCCAATTCCCATTTGGGAAGAATAGTACAGATGAGAATTTTGTGCAGTTTTTATACAGTATCTTGAAACTTCTGGAGAAATAATTCTGCACAAAAAAAACATAGGGAGTTTTTGCATGAAAATGTGTATTTCTGTGTCTTTTCTTTAAAAAAAAATGCCAAAACATTTTCCAGTGCAAAAAAAAAAAAGAAGCAATTCTGTATAAAAAAAGAACAAACAGGAGCTGATGAAGGCATGTTTTCCCTCACAAAACTATATTTTTGTGCAAAAAAAAGAGTAATGTTTTGAGAAGCCCACATGTTGTTTTGTGCAAAAAATCAGATCCCTCATGTGAGAAAACACTGATTTTACACACACAAAAACCCATGTAGGTTTCCAGAAACTGTGGGGAGGATAGAAAAATGTGCTTTTTGCACAAAAAGAAAAAAAAAACTCAAATATACCTATGGGGGTTTTTTGAACAAAAAAGAAAAGGTATTTTTGCAAGCGTTTGGGATGAGTGGACACCAGCCAAGAACTACACAAATAAGGTTTTTTTTTCTCTTGCACTGGGGAGAAAACTATAGAAAATTAAATACTCAAATATTTACATCCCTCATCCTCATAAAGCTGTGAAGCTGAGCAGCTTTACTTTGGTATACTGGATTTTGATCCTCCATTGTAGCACAATTACCTTCCTAAACTGGAAGTCATCATATCTTGAAAGCATGGTTTCTCCTCATAAAAGGGTAGCTCAGGGAGTCGAATCACCAAAAAGAGTCTTTTTGTTAGAGGAAAAAAGGGGTAAGCAGCTGCCTAGGCTGAAAAGACACACAAATGCACACAGATCTCCTTCCCCCACGCCTGCTGCCATTTAAGAAGACTTGGAATATAAAGCTCGATTTTAAAAAGCACAGTTTTGCTGCAATAAGTACCATTAGGCTCATGTCACTATCAGATTCTACTCTCTTTAAAAGAGGGAACATTTAACAGAAGAGGACGTAACAGCTTCTTGTACCTAATCTTTTACTGCTGCCAACAAGTGCTAATCCTTTGCCAAAGGGCTTCCATAATACTTAGCAAATGTTCTTGATCAGGACCACCCAGCAGCTTCTGAGACTAAAGAAATTTGCATTTTTCAGGCTCCAAGTAGGGTTTTTATTTCTCATTATGCCCTGAATGCATAAACCCTGAACAATGTGTTTACATATCAATATCTTCCTTGAAGTTTGTAAGATCCATCTGAGTCGTCTCTAAGTGGTCATCAGCCTCCAAAATCCATGATTCTTGGAACAGGAAGCCCTACTTATGTTCCTCCTTACTACAGTTGCTTGTTTTACTCATTAAAATACTTGTATGCTTTCTTTTGCATCACCCCCTGCTTCAGTGTGATTGACAATATTAAGGAGATGTAACAATTAAGGATGGCAAGCTGAAACAATCAAATAACAAGGAAAATGAAAGAGAGAGAAACTCAGGACAACAGCTGCAGGAGAGTAATTACTTCCAGACTCAAGGGAATCCACATGTCTTTTGACAGTAGGGTGTTTGCTGAACATTGCACAAAAAAGAGGGTGCTGATTTAAATACTATTTGCATAGCCTACCTTACATGTATAGATCTCCATTTGAAGAAAATAAACTTAAATTTGAACATCTCATTGTAGAGGGTAAACCTCTAACCCGGGGCTCATTCAGACTACATAGTTATAGTGCTACTATTCCACTTTAACCACCATGGTTCCATCCAGTGGAATCCTGGAGTTTATAGTTTGGTCAGAGGCACCAGAGGAGCTCTCTGTCTAAGAATTCTAAATGCCCCTCCCTAAAAACTACCAATCCCAGGAGTCCATGGGATAGAACCATTATAATCATAACCCTGTAATTCAGTAGTGTGAAGGTAATCTGTATGTTTTTTCAATCTGTTGTCCAGGTACACTAACAACTTCAAATTCTCTACTTTCCTTTCTGATAATTTTCTCTGTTTACTCAGGGAATGCCCTCAAACTGGAGACACTTGTCCCACTTAAAACTGGGAAACATGGTCCATTTATTCAAAATTGCACAACTGGGTGAATCACCTTAGTCTAGTCATCAGTAACCAAAATACTGACAGCTTCAAGGCATGGCTGTAAACTGTTAATAAGAGGCTATGATAAGAAGTGCTACTCTGTCAAAACCCAAGGCAATGCCAATTGTACTCACTGTCAGTGAACCCAAGACCTTCCTCCCAGCAAGTTTCAACATGAAAAAGCCCCTATGATGCTAACTTGGAAGCCATCTGATCCAAGCCCTTTGTTTACCAATATCATAGAGAATGAATGGGCAAGGGGCACTTACAAAGGTACAACAACAGCTGGAAAGGAAAGGAGCTTAATCCTCCCCCATACACAACAATTCTCCCCAGGATGATTTCTCTTGCAGCTAGAGTCAGTCATTCTAGAGTCTGGCAAAGAAAAATTATTTCAGAGCCTGCCGGAAAGGGGGGATTTGTAGGGGCAAATCAGCAGGAAAGGGAAAGGATAAAGCATCTTCTTGCATCCATTCATTCTTCCTGCATCTACACAACAGTTTTACAAGGAAGATACGGGACTCCCTCTGATTTGGCCCTAAGTAGCTCAAATTTCTATGCAAGGGAAGGACACAAGACCACCACAAAGACCTGCTCAAATATAGCTAGGAAGTTCTTTAGACAGTGGCCTAAGATTCATAATATCATGTTAGTTCTTCCAGGAATATGTCTATGAGCAAGGAATGAGGGGGTGGAATCCTGCACTTCTTTAGTTAACTTGTTCCTTTAACAAGCAAGTAGATGTAGGGCAAATGAAGAGGTTTTTTTTTTTTTAACATGAAGCCTTGTTTACTTTTAAAAAGAGATCTTTTTTTAACAAGGACAGCTGTTCTGAGTACAATCCATCCCATAATTTGACTAACTAATGGAAGTCCCGAAGGCTCTGCCAAAGCTCAAATCTTAATTGCTGGAGCAGTTCCCCCCACCCCCCCACCCTCCTTTTGCACTTAAATGAACAAGTAATTAAAGCCAATGCATCTGGACTGAAATCACAGTCCTTTGGCACAAGGCATCAACTCCGTAACTATTTCACCATTAATTGACTTCTCAGCTACAGACAGGAGTTGTTTGTACAGTTGTTAATCCTTGTTATTTCAGTGCTCACGTGCATGCACCATTTTAAAGAGATCTTCAGGCCTTACAATACTGTGACTTGCCATTAGTGTCAGCCGGCACTCAGCCTTTAAAGATTGTTTTATAACCAATGGTCACGGTGTATGGAATCTTTAAAAGCCCCATAAATAAAACTGATAGCTCCTAAAAGACAACATGGGAAAGCATATTAAGGGCTTGTTTTCACAGCATCATCACAAAGGCTAAAGCAAGACAAGAGGGGAATGACCATGGTCTGATGCCTCCAGCCCCTTTCAGCCACAGATTTGCACAAGACTTTTTCATGAAAGGTGTGCAGAATGGAGGAAATTCCACTATTCCTTCACGGACCCATGACAGGCAGAAAATACAGATAGTGCCAAAATAATTCTAAGTGTACCTGAAGCCCCACCACATCTCAAAATTGGGTGACTGAATAGAGCTAAACATAGGAAGATGCCTTAAACACTGGCCATCCTCTTTTGCATCAGGGTTAAGAAGCATTAACAGCAGTGCCAACATGTTAATGTTGAATCATTAACAAACGCTCATTTGTTGGTCTTTAACCAACAAACTTAATTTCATAATTGTTTAACACCTAGAGATGATCAGAGCAGGATAACTTAACAAGAAATGACAAAACAGAGGTGTTTCAAGGTTTTAACAGTTAAAATTTTTAATTTGTTCCTCCTGTACAATTTAACAAAGTGCGGTAGCAAATTATTTTTCAACACATTATTTCTAAGCCATGCTTAATACTGTCTATACTGGGCACCCTATGAGGACTGGGGAAGCTGCACTGGAAAGTGCTGGACCCATAATAGTTTTCTAGCCCTGCTTCTGCTGCTAAATTTTTAGCAGTCACAGTGGCCCTGACGAGGGCAATAAAAAAGCACTGTCCCTTTCAACAGATGCATGTTCACCATGCACCTTATTTAAAGGCAGAAAACTTACTTTAGGAACCCAATTCCACTTGTACATAAGTTATTTGTAAAGCACACACCTTGTCTTAAAAGCAAAATGCCACAGCAAATTTGATGGTCTTGGTAATTCATGAGGGCAACATAATGCCCAACTCTGGTCAACTGTGACAGGCAATGATTTCCCAGAATTTTAGTGAGGAATCTTTCCCAGATCTCCAATGAACACGAGAACTTCTACAAGCAAAAGCCTAAGTTCTGTTTCTGAGGACCTTCTCTAGAAAGAAAAACTTATATATATTATCATATGCAATGTGTTCTAGAGAACTTTGTACTGCATAAACTGCTGTTCAGTGAAGTTCCCCAGTCTAGACCAGGAAGCTTACCAAGTGTGAAACTGAGCCAGTCTAAAAATATATCAGAACACAGTAAAGATCTCAAATGGCTCACTTTCCTTTGTCCAAAAAGAAAACAAACAGAACAGTAGGCAGTCTTACTTCAAAGGCCAGATCTACATTTTGACATAGCTGAAAAGTGGCCATAGGGAACAGTACTCATTTTCTGATCCTTACATGAAGCTCAGCTACCGAATAGGGCTGAAGCAAAATTAAACTGAAACAAAGACATGGTTCTTTACTTGGAATGTCAGCATCAAATTCTGGTGACTATCAGCAAAAGCAGAGCAACAGACTGAGGCAGGGGTTTCCTTCTTGGATTGAGAATGTCAGCTTTAGTGTAATGAGTTATTTATTCAGCAGAATAAGGAAGTGATTAGAAGCCAAACTTCACTGAAGAGTCAAGAATGCCACCGCACAAGCGATATAGCATATTTACAGCATGGGAGAGTTCTGTTCTGTGGGCCTGTAAGTTTCAAGTACTGGATGGTGTGTTGCAATGACATAGGTTTAACAATGTATGGAGTTTCAACAATATGACAGAGGAGCAGAAAGGCAACATTACACAAAGGAAGGTTTGGCTGAACGCAAAGCCCTTCTACTCTAGTATCAAGTCACCAATGGTTGCATATGGCCCTACTTCATTTAGCATGCCTCACTCAAGGAATTTTAGGATGGATCTGGATTACTGTCTCTTCAACTAGTGACCCTCCCATATTTTCTCACCTCTTCTTTCATCATTTTTAATTTTAAGAAGCAAAAAATGAAATAGGGGTGGGAGTACTGGAAGCACTAGAAGCTCCCATCTAGATATACTCTTTGATTTTCAAGCTGGCTTTTGGCTAGATTTCTACACCTCTTTCTCAACACGCTGCCTGCACAGAAGGAGGGATCCATAAGACAAAAAGGTCTACATCTTTCCAAAATTGTACATCAAAACAGTTCCTCACTTCATGTCTGAATTAATCTTCACTTTGAGAGACACTTTAGAAATGCTGAGGGAGGGGAACAAGGCTTCAGGGAGGAGAAGAAAGATGTGGAAATCTTCCAGTTTCCAGCTTCTCATACAAGGCAGTGGAAACACTGGGAAGCAGATGCTTGGACAGTTCTTCCGAGACTGAACAAGGGACATATAAAGCTGACTTATTTCAAGCAGACGTCATTCCTAGCCTGGCCTCCTGGGGATCTTTAAATGTAGATGCTAGTGCAGGCTGAATTTGAGAACATCTGCATGTGCCCTACTACTGAGCTATGTCTCTTCTATGAGACTGCAGTAGGGGATCTGGATGTCATGGGATTCTCTGCCCATTTTTATGTCCACTAAATGTGCTTAGCATGAAGGGTGGGAGGGGAGCACTGCAAGCAGCAACCATTATATTTCTCTGTGCAAGTTTTATCTTCAGTGTCTTCCTCAAGTTCTCAGATATGGCAGAATATTGTTTATTTGTTCATTTATTCCATTCTATGTCGCTTAATATGTGGCGGTGGGGTAGGAGTGGTTTTTAAAAAAACACCAAAACAATTTCTTTAACAGAAAAACAGTGACATGCATTAAAGTACAAATAAGTCATCATGAACTAAAACATTTGAAATCAGAAAGCTCAAGACTTAATTCTCAAACTCAGCAGCACTGTCAATAGATGAAACAGAATGAGACTTTAGGGCTAGGAAGAATTTAAAAGATTCTACAAGACAGGGGCAGCTGGCGGCTTGAACGTCAGTGGAAAATGAATCCATTCTGGGTTTTACATTAAACTTTGAAAGGAGCTATCCAAGGTGTGGAACACGGTCCCCTAAATAGGCTCAGTTCCTTTGATAACTCTATTAAAATTTGGAAGAAAACCTCAGAGCAGATTGTCCGTTGACACTGAGCCTCAGCACAACTTTGCAATAAGGTCTCCTACAGTTTTATGTTCCATGATGTCTACAGGGAGCAAAAGGTTTGCCCTCTGATACCCTAGACAGCAGGCTTAGATCTCATGGGCATCTTGTTTCATACACTCAGGCAGAGGCCATAGTATTGAAATTTCTCCAGGTTTGAATAGCCTGCACTGGACTAGTTACTTTTAAGTCACCCAGTCCAACACTTACCATTCTATGAAATTTGAGCAGCAACCATTATCATGCTTATGTTCCCTCCTCTCAACAAATTATAGGGCCGCCCCAAAAATATTTGTTGCCTTAGCTTAGAGAAAGCTGCAGATGTCACCTACTAACTCAAGTTGCCCTGCATTTTGCTTTGTCTTTCTGCAAGTGCCCCAACAGAGTTAGAGAGTTCACAAACAACAATACAACAGAATAACATGAAGGAGTCTGCAGAGAGTTACGCGGATGTTAGATTTTGAAGAAGCAGGCAGAAACAATTGTCATTAAGCAGTCGGACATGAAGTACACAAAGTCATGTTTTACTGGTATATCAATCCGACAAGGAGCAAGTCAAAGAGAAGATAACAACTTGGCACCTTTTCATGATCCCTGAGACCACTGCCCCACATCTTACCCACTGCTTACTGCAGAGGTGAAGAAAGTGACCCTCGTGGGCTACAAATGCAGCCAACATTTTGGGGTTGTTTTGCTGGCCCTCAAGGACATCCCCAAATCCCCCAAACCCTTCCCTCATAAATTGACAATTTTTCATCCCCAAATGGCAAAAAATGACTGTAAACTACCCCCAAACATAGCAGTTTGCCTTTTCCTTCAAACACAACTTTCCAGCTGCCCGCCCCCCCCCCCACTCTCCCGAGAGAGGAGATGGATAAAAACTGGCCAAAACACAAAATTGGAAGTGACACAGTATCACCTCTAGTCTAGCAGCAATACATGGGTGCAGTCTGCTGGCGGTATGTGGGAGCAAAAAAGCCCCACCATCACCACCACTGTTGCCCACCCTTTGCCTCAAGGCCAGTCTAGCCTTACATGAATTACAGAAATGCTGTATCATCATGGCTACCTTTTATTATCCCTTGTAAGAAAACAGTAGTTCCTTAGACTCTTGTCTTTCAAACTGAACAGAACAAGCTCTCTCAGCATTTCATTATGAATTCTACATTCCGTAGTACATGCCTTCCCTGTAACACAGGAGACATAAAATAAACCTACACGGCAGCTTCCATTTAAAACAAATCTCTGGTGTTGGAAATGGAATTAAGTGAATAGGACTCTTAACTCTGCAAATTTTGCTACCTTCCTGTACTGATCACCTTTCTTCCTATAGTGTTTCCCTTGCAAAATTCCAATTTCTTCTGGAAACAAGAAAGCAAACAATAAGGACGCTTGAATGGAATTTTGGTCAGTTCATTTTCAAGTTTGAAGTAATGCATAGTTGAATTTGTTTGCACTGTAAACGTTTGACTAGTAAAAAGAGCTTTGTTTTGCATGCCCACTTCCCTTCAACAGCCAAAAATCACAGCAGACTTCACAAAGAGAACTCTTTGAGCGGGATATGCGCTCAGCAGTGTGTTTCAACAATTATGTACCACTGTAAAGTGAACTGTGAATTTTAATCCCACTCCCAAGTAAGCTTCTTTGCCCCGCTGATACAATGCATACCACATGCTATAATGACTAAGACATGTTGCCTATAAAGGGTTCATAAAAGTTTCCCCAAAAATGGCAGAAATGATTAGTTTTATAACAGCCTGCCAGCATTCTGAAGGAGAAACAGAAGGGCAGAACACATCTTTTATGAACACAGGAAGTTGCCTAAAACTTTGTCAGATCTTTGGTCCACCTGTCCCAACTATTCCAACAGGGAGAGGTCTACAAAGGCCTCAGGGAGGCACACTGTCTAATAAATTCATTGCCAATGAAAGCATGAACATTATGCATGTTCTCTACCACTAAACTATCAGAGAATGATAAATGTGAAAAGGACCATACTGGCTTTCTGGTTCAGGCCTTGGAAATTATCCTTTTGGATTACAATTTATATAATCCCTAGCCAGAGTAGCCAGTTGCAATTTTTGGCAGGGGAATTCTGGGTGTTATAATCCGAAGTCTTTTTCCCTCCCAAGATCCAGTCTGGTCCATTTCAACCTGCTACTCAATGTAGAAAATCTAGAACCCCAGCATTTCAATAGATGGCTTTCCAACCTCTGCTTGAAGACCTGCTGTGAGGCAGTATTTTTCACTCTCCCAAATAATCAGTTCCGTTGTTAAAGTGCTCCTACCATAGTGGTATTTCTTCTATGCTTTAGGTGGGGATGGGCCAACCAAATCCTCAAATCCTCAGCCAGGATTCAAGATTGACGAATCCATATCCCTGTGCAAAAATAGGCAAACCAAATCTTTCAAATCCACCAACCAAAAAATAGGTTTTCTTTTAAAAAGTTCTCTTTAAAAAAAGTTTTTAAAAGTTTAATTTTTTTAAAGTTGTTTTTTAAACCCTTTTTTTAAAAAAAAGGATTTGAAAGATTCAAGATTCGTGAGATTCGTGGATTCCCAGAACCCTCCAGGGATTCGGATCCAGATTTGGATTCAGAAAATTCTGGATTCATCCCATCCCTAGTTTTAGGTTTCATGTCTGAAACTTAAAACTGATTTAGTCCTGCCTTTTGGGACCACACAGAATACAGCCCATTCTTACTTTGCCCGGTGTCACAAAAATCACTGACAACCTCATGGCAGCCTCATCCTCATCACCTCCAACTCAGTTGATTGTTACTATTTGACTTCCTTTACGTTCTATATCTCCATTTTTCCACCCTCAGCTGGTTATTTTATCTGTATAACCTCTTTTTTTAAAAAATTAACTCCATACCTGGCAACTGCTGCTCCGTTTTCAGTCTCCATAGAGGGTTCTTTCTTTATACTATGACCATGGCTAGCCTCATCATTTCCCACAGCTTTTGGTACCACCTATACACTGATAACACCAAATTCTACCTCTCTGCCTCAGAGCTTTCACCCTCCACCTAATTCTGCACCTCCAGCTGCCTCTCTGCCTCCATCTTTGCCTCCCCCCAAAATCATAATATTCAGACAAGCTCATATGGGAAGATAAGGGCTATCAGATAATATGGACCTAAGTCATTTAGGGTTTTATAAGTCAAAGCCAGCAGTGTGAATTTTGCCTGGAAATAAACTGGCAGCCAGTGAAGTTGTTTCAGTAAAGGAGTTATGCATTCCCTTTAGACAGCCTCAGTCAGCCATTTAGCTGTAGCATTTTGAACCTTCTGAAGTGTCTATCACCTACCATTAATCAGGCACAAACCTTGGTTTTCTCTTTGACTCTGTTTTCCTATTTGCCCTTCAGATTCAAGCTATCGAGAACACATGTCCTTTTCCCTTTACTGCATGACAAAAATATAGCCCTTCCTCTTTCCCTTTCCTAAAAATCCTTCTCAGTGCCCTAGTCCTGTTTTGTCTGTCATTAACTACAGTAATCATCTTCCCTCTACTCTTCCTTTCTCTTACCTTCATCTAGACATACATTCTGATGCCAAAACTATTCATTCCTTTAGTTATTCTGAGCATGGGTCTTCAGTCCTTAAACCCCTTCCCTACAATCATGTCTGCTTGTCTGGATTCATGTCTGAATCCTGCATAAATTTCAAAGGACGCTTAAATCTTGAGAATCTTCCATGGCTTTAACCTTCACTTCACTTTTATGCCAACACATTCCTTCCTGACAACTTTACTGATTTAACTGGAAGTACCTGTAATTCTTTAAAATATCTCAAGACCTTTTGTGGGTTTTGTGGGTTTAACTTCCAACAGGCACCAGATCCCATCTGATCTTGGAAGCTAAGCAGGGTCAAACCTGGTTAGTACTCAGATGGAAGATCACCAACAAATATCAGGTGCCGTAAGAAGAAGGAATTGGCAAAAACACCTCTAAGCATTCCTTGCCTTAGAAAAACCCATGAAATTCAAGTGGTCTCCATAAGTCAACAGGCAACTTCAAGGCATAGACACAGACACAGCATTTAACTTGACCTCCTTTCAACCTTTATTTTCAACTTCGGAAATTACATTTGCGGCACACTCTTGAAGTTTAAATGTTTTACAGTTATGCATCATGTTGGAGATACTGTACAACTTTTTTTAAATCTGACATGGCCCTCCAAAGTCACTGGATGGCCTTCAGCATTGGCTCTGCCCCTCACATTTGCTAGCTGAATTTAGGTGTTCTTGTACAACTGCACAGCCTTCTGTTTCCTTTTTAAAATAAGCATTTTTCCTTTTATTAAGCTAAATATACAATACAAAAATAAAATTATTAGTAGTGATTACACTTATATAAGAAAAATATCACATCACCCACTTGTCACTTTCAAATCACAAAAAAAAAAAAAAAAAAAAAGTAAGGACAGATATTACAGTATCATGAGTTTCATCATTCAAAAAAGAAACCAGGAAAAATAATCCATTCCTAGACAAGTCTGTTTTGTGTTAGCCTTAGCCTAGCCTTTATACAATAAGCCAATTTCATCATTATTGCCACGTCCCAAATCTCAAACAGTTATTCAGACTTTGGAGGGACAATAACCTTTCCTTAAAATAAAACGTATGGAAACTTTTGCTGTTTATGCATATTGCCAATTCCATGTATGACTTTTCAGCATAATTCTTTACATATGAACTTTATTATGCTGAATTGTACCTTTTTTGCTGTCTTTTAACTACAATTTACTCAAGTAAGTATCAGCTAATAATCTTACTAAGGTATGAATTGAGGCTACCACTTTTTACGTTTCATAAAGTTGCTAAAGGTTTTGGGTTTCACAGTTACATCAGATCAACTTTTACCTAATCATGCTACAAGAAAATAAATCCATTCCTATTTCCTATATTTCGTTTCACTTAATTTCCTTTCCCATTCTGCCTACCAGCAAACAGTCAAGTTGAGCATGGTTGTGCATATGATTATGCTTTGGGAAGGGGGGGGGGAGCCCTATAGCTTTTGTACAATCATTTTTCTTTTTCTTTTTTCAAATAAGTTCAAATTCCACCTGGTGAAAGATGCTTTCCCCTGATTTAAAGGTTATGTATATCCAAGAGCAGCTTAAAAAGGATCCATAAGGGGAACCCAAGCTGATGCTGCTTTTCAAATCAAAAAGTATGACCTTCACAGGATGTGGCTCTTAGCCAAGTATCTGTCCTTCTTTAGGAACAATGTTGCACTGAATGTATGCAGGAGCTAAGTCATTCAACCACAGTAGTTCCCTTTTCAGCTTCACTTCACGCTCTCCATCTGGTTGTCTTCCATGCACATGGAAACTGTATTTATTCTAAGGCCTAAATTAGGTTTGATGCCCCATCACTGACAGTCTCCTGCTTTTTTAACCTCCTCAAAAGAAAACTAATCTTAAGCAGAGCTTAAGCAGTGAATCTTAGCCTCCATAATCCACAGTCATGATGGCTAGTGATTTTGGGAGTTACAATCCAAAAAAGTAATTTCGCCAAGATCTGCAAACAACCTCACAAAGAGGAATTACTTGATCCTGTCACTTTCTTGACATTTTTCTGATTTATTCATTCCTCCTTGTATCTTTTTCTCTGCAGCCTAGGGGTGATGTTAAACAGTAAACTATGGTGAGGGGGGTGGGATTAAGTAGCTTATTCCACATACTGTTTCTCCACCAAAAATTGTAGCAAAACAGGGGTGTTGCCTTAATTCCCTGGTTCAAAGAAGTATCAAGTTATGCTGTGTTGAACTCCCAAGGCAAATCATTCATCTGATCTACAACTGCTCTCCTTATGTCCTCCACTGTTGACTTTGGCATTTTAAAGAGTGTTGAGTGGAGGGCAGACAATGCATGTGATAGATCTTTGCATGCAGTTTACATGTAAGCACCCCAACACATGCCCTAAATCCTCTAGAATGAAACAAGCAAGCAAGCAATCTGGTTTACTCTAAGCTTGAAAGGATAATGTTAAGTTTTCAATACATGGAGGGCTGAAGGCTAAGACAAACTAGTCACTTCTCGTAGGCCATTTCCACACTAGCCTGTTGTAGCGCTAAGATTCCACTTTCAACATCCCATGGAATCCTGGGGTTTGCAGTTTAGAGAGGGGCCAGCCAGCCAGCCCTTCCCTAAACTGCAAACCCCAGGATTTTATAGGATGTTGAAAGTGGAATCATAGCACTATAACAGGCTAGCGCAGAAATGGCCATAGATTTTCCTTTTTCCACAGCAATATTAAAACTGTCATCACCAGCATAAAACTAGGGATAGGATGAATCCAGAATTTTCCGAATCCAGATCCGAATCCCTGGAAGGTTCTGGGAATCCACAAATCTCACGAATCTCGAATCTTTCGAATCCTTTTTTCAAGACTTTAAAAAGCAAGGGAAAGGAGGATAATATTGGGCAAGACATACTCTCTCAGCCTTAGCAAAAGCCTAGGCAAAGGCAAACCTCCCTCTGAAGAAATCTGGCCAAGACAATTGTCCTAGTTTTGTGTCAGGATCTCCCCAGATTCAAAATGACATGAAGGCCCTTTCTATATAGGCAAGAAAATGTGGCTTAATCCCACATTTTCCTGCCTGTGTAAGCAGGGCCACATATTACAGTACAGAGATAATCCAGATCAAAACTGGCTTTTCTTTGCATAGCTCCTTCTGGTTTCCTGGGGTTTGTAGTTTGATGATGCAACAGCACACATTGGCAGAGAAGGTTGTGACACCTTGTAAAACCCCAAGCCCCAGAATTGTGTCTGAAAGAGGTTTGCAAGGAAGCTATGCAAAGGAATGTTTCAGCTGTCCTTGAAATCTCAAGCCTGTAGCTTCCAGTCAAGTACTGAACTTAAATATTCAATGTTCAATTTAAATATCTTAGAATACAACCCCAGCTGCAAAGGCCATTATTACTCCAAGGTTAAAACTCACCTACTTACTATCTTCCCTTGTATGTCTGACCTCCGAGGTTTTCAGGAGTCCCGGTCTCTCAGATTTTCAGGCGTCCCGGTCTCCCTGGTTTTCAGGTCTCCCGGTCTCCAACAATCTATTTGGTTGGCAGATTCAAAAGATTCAGTTTGCCTATTTTGGCACAGGGATTTGGATTCAGGAATCCCGAATCCTTACCCAGGATTTAAGGATTCAAGGATTCGGTTGGCTGATCCCTACATAAAACAATTAATGCACTTGCAAACTGATAAAGGATTCCTTCAGGCCAGCTTTGATAGGCAGGCACTGAACATCAGTAGCCACTCAGGCATTGCACAGCAAGGTCATTATGGCCTTTTCTGCACAGCGTCACTAAAACGTAGTAGCCACGGGTTGTATTCTTTTCAGGGACCATGGTTCTGCATGATGTTGTAGCAATCCAGTAGCCATCCCGTCTAAAAGCAGTAGCTAGGACGCATTATTTGAACTACGGAAAAAATCAATGTTACGCCGCCTCATCTGCATATATCCCATATGCCTCCTTAATGCAGAAACATTAAATGTACTTTACGGTGTATTAAGAAAATGGCAGCACCAGCAGGAGGCCAATCAGGGCTGGTGGGGTGGGGAAAAATGCAGAAGAGAGACTCTCCTTCAATTCACATTAATGCTGAGAGGTGCAGAACGTGGGGTCGCTACTGCGTTTCAAGAGAATCTGCCTTAACTATGGAAAGGATCTGTTTATGGCATCTCATGCGGAAAGGGCCTAAGACGCCTCACGTATTTGTAAAGCATTCTGAACTGAAGGTTTCAATTGCTTGCAGAATGTGTGGTTTTAGAACTCTGGCAGTCAATGCATGATCCAGCAAAACTGAATTCATTCAAGGACTGCTGTATTTGATAGCAAAATGCCAGCTTTTTTATCACTTACCACAAACTAAGAGTACCCACCACGCTAGCCTCTGCAAAAGATCAACCCTCCCAATCTAGCCCAGGGAGTGTGCAACAAGCAAAGATCTCATACATCACATTAAAGTTGATGAAGACCAAGGTTTGAGAAAATGTAATTGGGCAAAGTCATATCCAACGAGAGAATGCAAACAAAATCAAACACCATGTTTATCAGATAAGTCAAGCTCTTCTGCAACTCAGGAATGAAGCATTCAGTGCCAGCCATACTCCCACTGATGGTGTACACCAAGGCTTTCCAAATGCTGTGCCATGACACATTAGTGTGTCGCCTGAAGTGTGTAGGTATGTTGCCTACAATCTTGGAAATGTATGTTATTATTTATAAATCATACATTTTTAAAAATATATGAAAGGTTTTCATGAGTTATGTTGTGTCCCCATACATTTTGTTACTGTAATTTATGTATGTGTCTGTATCTCTTATAAGAGGTTAGTTTAACCTCAGGTTTGCTAGTAAAACTGAATTACTGTGTCATGAAATTATGTATGTCTAAAAAGTGTGTCATCAACATGAAAAGTTTGGAAAGCTCTGGTGTATACTCTCACACATATTGATACACACAAAACATTTGAGTATTTATACTTTGTGCATATGTCATTGAACATTGGGGAAAGAGGAAGAAAGAAAAGCAACCTCACAGAGAACTATAAAATGGGCTCAGGTGCCAGGTTTAAGCTGTTCTGCCTGTAGAAAGAGCCTCGAAGACCTTGAGTGCAGCCTCACAGAGAACCGTTGCCATCCCATTGTGAGCTGCCTTCAGCCTATATGGACTTCTCTTTATCTAGGCATGTGTTTATGCCATCTGGTAACTGGCCAACCTGTGGTGACCCCATGAGTTTCATAGGATTTTCTTAGGTAAGGAATATTCAGAGGCAGTTTGCCGCAGCCTTCCTCTGAAATACAGCCTACAAGACTTAATATTGCAAGCTTAGAAGCATTTTTTCTTTGTTAGCTTTGTGTGGAACTGAAATCATCTCTTTTTGTGAATTTGATGCAGTAATTTTAAATAACAGAAGTTTGGAAAAAGTGTCTCTATTAAGATCTGTCTTTCCATCTAATGGAGCAGGCATTTGAATGGCATTTCTTCTATAGGGAAAAAAACAGGAGACATATCCTTGAAGAAAACAGATTTTGCTCCTCCCATAATATGCTGATAATAAGGAGCAAAGGTGGTGGTGGTGGCAGTGGATGGGCAAGATACCTAATTCAATTAAATTTTAAGAAGCCAAGTTTGGTTTCTTGGTGTAACTTAAATGATCCAATGGAAGAAAGATGCAGCCTTTGTGATAGTTGCTTTGAGATAAAATAGGGACACAGAACTGTAGTACATAAAAGAGGTAGGGAAACATAAGTAAGTAATTAATACAACTAAATGAGTGAGAAAAGGAGGGGCCTCCATATTTTTCCCGGAAGGCACTTCAGTACTTAGATAGGGCATATTCTACTGCTCCTTGGGGACGGGGTGTTGCATAGTTTGTGCCCAAAACTTGTATGCTGTGGTTGTGAGGTTACCCATTGCTTGTGGCATCAGGTGAACCCTTTAAAAATTCTGGCAGCCACTAAACGAAACTTGACTGTCAAGGAAGAGGACCTTACCAAGGAGGTGCATTTTGCCACATGTGAGTATTGCTCAGTCAAATGAACTGGTGTGCTTCTGAGCAACATGCACATAATTTTCAAGGAATATAACTTCTATTGCAGTTGAGTTGGAGAGGTTTTTCAGAATGCATCAAGTTTCTAAATCAAAACACTTAATTCAATGCATTCACCATTGTATTGCTATAATGAGCAAAGTTTCTTTCCATAAACTCAAGCAGTCCTTGAAAATACCTATGAGATTTTGTGTGATGTGACACACACAGACTATGTATGTACGTCATAACTTCTGGCCACAGATTGAGGTACATCAACAGACATCTGGGAATATATTGTCTGGCTAAGATCGCAATCCAAATTATGCACATTAGGCAGAAAAATCCCACTGAAAATGAGACTACTGCATGTGGTCAGGATGGGACTGTAGAAGTAAAAAGAAAACTACACAAGGGAAAGAAGTAAGTGATGGCAACTATTCTTTTAGTAAAGTAATATGAAAATACTTCCTTAATTTAGATATAGATTTTAATTTGGTCCCAAAAGATGTCACGGTTTCTTGTCTAGAAGAACCTAGCTCAGCTTTCAGCTTTTGAGGGTGCTAGTATTTCTGAACATTATCTCTTAAAAACAATAGATATAATCAATTGTAAATACCTCCAAGAGCCTCCCAGAACTGTAAATAAAAACATATAACAAATAGTCATATATGTGTAAACTAGATTTAAAATAAGATGAATTTAATTAAAACATAAGCTTGGTTTAATATTATTAAATTCAGTAAAATTACATCTACTCATTCTTAATAAACAAAATTCTCCACTTCTATTTGATTAAACATTTTTCAGATTATATTTAAATAAACTTTAAATGTGCTTAAATTGACTTTAATTAATATGGCAGTTAGTATAATATTGATTATTCATGTTGTGAATGAAAAAGAACTGATAGTAATATTGACTATCCCATGGCCTAGATTGCATTCAGTTCTTCCTGTTGACTGTAGCACATTTCATAATTTGGTGTAGAATTTTAGTGGCAAACTATGATGTTAATTAAAAAATAAAGAAAAAACAATTCTGAGGAGCACTGCTGTGGGCATGAAAAAAGACATGCGTGCCACATGCATTCAACAAGATATGTTTTACCTACCTCTAACTTAAACTATAAGTGAATGTTTGATACCTAACTATGGTGAAGTGATACGCGAAGTGTGAAGTGATATGAGAGAGGAAGATAAGAATTTACACATAGTTATTGCTCAACAACATGAACTTTCAGTATCCCTGGAATTAACAGAAGTAGAAAACTGGTTCCCCACCACCACCACCACCTTTTTCTGGATCCCGTGATTCTTCACCATCCGTTAAGGCAGCTATGGCTGTTGTGAAAGGTAATCCAACAACATGGGGGTGGGGGCACATGTTGCTCATTCCTTTATCAAAGGGAAGAGTGGAGCTGACAAGAACATGCTGTAGTGTTTCCCTACTTTCTAGGATGAATGCCTCTAGTTAAGGACCCAGCCAACCAACCATGCCTTTCCCTAGGACCTTGGCAACTTATGAAAGCTTATCCTACAAACTTCTTTCTCTCAGTCTCAAAGGTGCTACAAGTCTCAAAGATGCTACAAGGTGCTCAGTCTCAAAGGTGCTACAAGATCCCTTTCTCTATCACAGTGATTCTTAATCTTTTTGGGGGTCACAGACCTCTTTGAGAATTTGATGAACTCTATGGACCCTCTCTTTAGAAAATACACCGAACCTTATATGCCAAAAAATGCACAAAGGTGTTTTTTTTTATTGCATTGGAAACTGATTTTTTTACACACACTAATCTGAAATAAAGGAATTACAATGAACACTTGAACAGACTAAAATTTTACCTTAAAGTTCATTATTAATAGGAAAAAGTCAAGCTAACATGAAGTAAACTGAAAGATAAAAAAAATCATTTTTGTACCCAGTTCACAAGCCCCTTATAATCTTTACATGGAAACCAAGTTAAAAAACCTTCTCTTGGATATCCTATTCCATTCCTTCCTACAGTTTCCTGTTTTTCTTTCAAACAGACAGCCAGTGTTCATGGCTGTGGACTGTGTTTGTGGAGATTTATCTCCCTATTTTTTAGATAGATAGATCGATCTTCACACCTTGGGTGTGATGATAACCTTGTCTCTCAATGACTCCATTTTGATTCCACTTCTGTCAGTACTTACCACCTGAATTCCCTAGTGTGGAGGGAGTAAAACGCTGTGTATGAATGGCCAGAATCCTATATCAGCTGCTTAGGTATACGTAACTAAGTAACCTCTCCTAGATCAGTTCCCTTCCCAAACTGGGTGGAAACATTCATCTACATTCCAGTTGCTGGCATAATGGATCTCTTCCCAATCCAGCTGATGCCAGGTAAAGTAGGGCTGGAAGGAAATTATGACAGTTGGCAATAGTGTCAAAATTATGACTAAGTAGCAATTGTGAACATGAAACAGTTATGGATGAGTAAATCTAAGTAACTGTTTTCTCATTCGCAATCACCACTTAGTCATGAGTTTGTCACTATTGCCACAATCATAACTCCTCCATAAACCAATTTTACCAGGCATCAGCCAAATAGAGAGAAGGAGATCCATTCTGCCAGTGTCTGAAGCATGGATGAATAGGTTGAGGGGGTGGGGGATTCAGGCCAGGAGGGGTTAGTTAATTAAGTATACTTAACTAAGTAGCTGATACAGGATTCTGGCTGATGTCTTTGTTGATCCATTAGGCACATACTTGTTTGTATTGCTGCATCCCTACACAAAATATTATTTGTGTAAAATTAGCATATTCTGGGGCAAACATTAACATATAATGATTAAAAACCAAACGACTAAAAGAGACAGATATTAGACATTAAAGCAAGCCGTAAACCAGAGCCAAGTAGACCCAGGGACCATGCTGGCTTGAGATTCTGGGAACCGTAGCCCCAAAAAAGGAACTTTTGCAAGCTCTCACAAAAACAAGTAGCAAAATAGTTCAGTGCAGCAAAACAACACACAGATTAATGCAAGATCTTTAACTCAGCCTACTTCCAAACAGGAAAGTTTTAGCTATCTGGTAGAAGGCCACAAAAGGTCCATAAGCTTCTCACAGAGAGTGTTTCACAGCTTGGTCACAGCTACTGGAAAGGTCCTCTCTTAGATGCCCACTATTCATATCTTCAGGGATCACGAACACCCAAGGGAGCTTCTGATGAAGATCTTACCTGGCAGGCCAGCTCTTATGAGAGAAGGCAGCATTAGTCCCAAACTGCAAAGAGCTTGGAGCTCATCATCATCATCTACTGCACTTTGACAATGGTCAAAGTCCAGGCACTTGTCTCAAGAATGGGGCCACACATTTTGTTATGTGCTGCTTCTACTCACAGCCTAGCATTCTGCACTCTAGACCATTTTTAGTTCTACACAGAATGCATTACTACAGCTCAAACTTGATCTAGCTGGTATTGAAGAGACAGATAGCATGAGGAGGGACACCCAAAATGAACCCTACCCAAGTCTAGTGCCCACTTAATGAGTTGACCATGATGGCTGAGGATGAGGGCAGTTGTAGCCCAACATTTCTGGAAGGCATCAGACTGGAGAAGTCTGTCTTCATCTTTTAGATTACTGCAACTGAACACTTCTAGTTAATGGTCAAGCAAGTGGGTTAATACATCTTTGAAGATCCATCTATTGAAGCAATTCTTTTTGAGAAAACTTTTCTGTCCTTCCTAAACATTCTTTTGTATTGTTTCTTGTTAGTTTGGTAATTTCCATCCGTTATTTGGTCTTACTGAGCTGATTAGTGATCTGAGAATAATACTCAGGTCAAATTTAGTTTCCAGACATAAGCTGTACAGGCTATTAGAAGCAGATCAAGAGAGTCAGTAACTGGAGAACTGAAGGTTTCTGCATCCCTAACTGTCACTGATAAACAAACGCACCTTGTGTAATATCACCATTTGCTTTGCTTCGAGACATGGATAAGTTTTATGTTTTGCTATATGTTGCTTTCTCCTTTGGGTCTGCCATTTCCATCACACAGATGAGCTAGCTAAATGAGATTAATATGTGGCTGAGCCTGAGGAGTAGCATTCAGTTGGCTATTATGGAAAATGAATCAACCACCCCACCCCCTTTCAAGCTGGAGCCTAGTCTTTCCATTCCCCACAAACAAAAACTTTGTTGTACATCCCTCTGCAGCCATTCAAAATCCATTTGGTGTTTGGATCACAAAGTATACTCTTGGAAGCAAAAAACATCTTCCACTCACTGAAGGCTGTTTTACACTTCATGCTATGACACTGTTCTCCAAAGGTAAAACTAAACCCAAACCTGAAGTTCTTTTTGATCCAGAACTCAAACTACCTCTTACACTAATAGAAGTAGGAGAATGATAATAGAACTCACCTATTATACCACTTGCAACCACTTGTGGAACAATACTAGAGGCTATTTATCTTTCACCTATATTGTTTTGAATCAAATCCAGTATACATTTGAGTGGGACAATGCATATAGAGAAACATTGAGAATTAGGAATTGTACTTCCTTTATCATTTCAAAAGGAATAGGAGATAAAACATGATTCCTTTTACCTTCAGAATCACTGCTTATGAACACTTCATGGTCAATACAGTTTGCAGGTTTCCATTTGCAGGTTTGACTTTCATGGATTGATTATTTGTGAGTTTCTCCAACCCCTCCCCCCAACCTCAGGGGCTTCTTTTCCAAGGGAACCTTCCCTCTTGGTGGGTCCAATCAGGCCATGCAGCCTTTTAAAAACCCACCTCTGGTATTCCTGCTCCTCCATCAGCTGAAAGAGACCAGTCAGATGTTGACTGCTCCAGTGAGAGACAGCAAATTATCAGTGTGACTCTTCATGCTGAAGCTGCCTGCTGAAGGATACTGACCATTGTGACTTTATGTTGTTGCCTCCTTGAATGAGCCAAGAGACTGGATATTGTGAACTCATGGCAATATTGTCTCTCTGAGAGAGGGAGAGACTTGCCATTGTGGCCTCATGATGATGCAGCCTTCCTGAGGAAGAGAGTGGCTATTGTAGCATTATGCTGATGCTGCCTGCCTGCTCACATGTGACCAACACTTTGGGTCAGTTTTCTTAACTTTTGCTTTCTCGCTCCCTCATCCTCTCATATCCTCAGGCAGATCAGTAGGCCCCACTTTCCACTATTGCCGTGGGAACAGTTCCTGTTAACATCCTAGCAAGTGCATTAATTTCTGCCAGACATTTCCATCATGAAAAGGAAGCCACGGAAGTATTAGTAGCGATCACTGTTTGCGAAGCCGATTTGAGAAGTGCTGTAGTTGTCCCCATAGAAAACAACCGAATACCAAGGCTAAATTCAATCTGAAAACAGAAACAAAGCCTTGTGCACACTCCTAATAATTAATTGGAATCCTCTTCCATGTGATGTGGTGACAACTGCGGATTTAATCGGTTTTATTAGGGGAACAGACAGCTAGCTAGCTGAGTGGAACCTCCAGTTTCTATGAGGAGCAGTTACCTAATGATGGAGGAGGCTAGATTAACAATACGGGAAGTCTATTCCCTTTATACCCTGCTGGTGAGCCTTGTGGTATCTGGGTGGATGCTGAGGCAACTTAAGGTATAAGTTTAAACAGTGTAGAGTACAAAAGGTGAAAAAGAACTAAATAAGCAATCAAATTAAAAGCAGTAATTTAAAACAGTCTGAAAAGCATTTAATACATAATAGTCAAGATAAAGGCATAACACCCAATGAAAAGACCCTTCTGGGACAGCTAATTAATAACCAAAGGCTTGTCTAAACAAAAAAGTCTTTGCCTGCCAGGTTGATGGGGCTGTTCATATCTTATTAATCTGGATCAGGATGAGAAAGGAGGAAAGATGTGGACTCCTGCTGTCCTGATTCCAGACTCAACTGGTATTCTACACTCCTGGGCCAAATGATTTCCAAGTGAGTGTCCGTATCAGCTGGAGGCTTGTGGTAGCCAGATACCCTCCAACATTTCACAAGTGAAAACTGGTACATGTGTAATCAGGCAAAATCAGAGGGTGGTCGGTCAAGATGTCAAAAGTTATTAATGAGGAAGAGCACACAAATTTGGAGAGTCTGCAGGAGGTCCCCCCCCCCAAGCCAACTGAGAAGGGCAAGAGTCTGTCTCCCACTGTCCTTTCCCTCCCACTGAGCTAACTGAGTGCAAACTACTTTTGCACTTTGAATTCATGTTTGGAGCAACTGAAGTAGGCTGAATACAAAAGGGAAAAGTAGATGGAAGAGAGAGAAACTAGAATATTTTTAAGGCAGCAGGAAAAGTGGGATGACAGAGTATTAATCAGAAGAGTGCCTGTCAAATTGGGACAGTTGGAGGGCATGCCATTGTCATCCTCCAAAAGTAACTATTCCAAGCTCCGGCTTCTACTATTCCTTCCTGCATCTTTTTCTAACTCTTTCTCTTGTTCCATACCTTACCACATCCATGAGGTATAAATGCCACCATCAAAGCATTCTGGTTTGTTCATGGAAAGTCCTGTCCTTTTGACTGAACACTTATGGGGAGTGGATGATAACTCCTGCGTGAGTTGATGCACAGAGAAGAACCAGGCTAAGAGTCATATAATTCATAAGGAAGTTTAACAGAATTGAATGGAGTCTTGCTTCTGGACTTCATCAGCATTTCTCTTAAGTTTGGACTTCACATCTGTTCTAGGCATATTGTATGTTTGCTGACCCATCTTAAGAGACAAACTGTATTACATTGGCTTGAAGAAAATAAATAATGTTCTATATTCAGTCTCATTCTGTCTCATGTCCTGTGCTTCCCTTAATTTTCCATGATGGCCTATGAGAAAATGGAATATAGGCTCATTCAGTACTAATGAAACCAAGTGCAGTTCCTCAAAATGATGAATGCAGTAATTTTTCCCCCTCTGTGGCAGGAGATATATTTCTCAGTGACACAGGAGAAAAGAAACAAACACTTAAGAGGAGCCACAATCCTCCTGTTTTTAAAAGATACATCCATATTTCCAGAGCTCAGGTAATTCTTCTGCCAGAAGTAAATGTGACCTAAGTTCAGGCTAGCCTTTGTACAAAATCTCCATTGTTAAAGATGTGACTCTTAAGTACTGTAGCAAAGATGTGAACTAGTACATCATCAAGCGAGCAGTTCAGAGGTTGTCTGAGTTAAAACCAGACTTTGGGCAGAAAAGCTGGATCTTGTATGTCTCTTGAGCCATCCGTTCTTATGTAGCCAGCAGAATACATTTACAACTCCCTTGTATGGATTGCCCTGTCATCCCTGCTGTCTTAATTCAACTTCTTGGTTGTCACTATTTCCATATCAAAAAAATGGTTCTTGCAGCATTTATAATTCAGGAGTTCATATAGAATAGTCTGTTTTAAGCATTTTCAAAAGTAATAAGGCAACTTCAGAAGATGTTTTAATCTTAGGCATGTACCAAGTATCTTTATCTTTTACATCAGCTGTGAAGCATGCATGAATGTATAACCCTCACCTTTGCTTTTGCAAAATACTTTCAAGTGGTAGCATGATACTCTCATTCTAAACAGTGTCTATATTGAGGTCAGAGGTCTTCATGGAATGTATGCATTTTGGGGAGTCCATTTTGGGGAGTGCAACTTTTTTATTTTATTTTTATTTCCTTTTTCTTGCTTTTAATTTGTCCTATCATGATGAATTTTAAGATGAAAATTTAGTTGTGTGTGTGTGTATGGGGGTGTTCCCTGGGGAAAGGATTCAGTAGGTTTCATAAGATTCTCCGAGGGGTTCATGGTTCTGAAAAAAGTAATGTACCACTTTACTAGAGACAAATATGGATACAGGGCTTCGTTGCTCATGCTGTACACACACTTTTTTGTCTTACCTTGTGTTTCATCAGACTAGTTCTTTTCTCAAGTAGTGTTTTGTGGTAGTGGGAACTAGGGGATGACATGAGCTCTTAGCAGAATAACCAACACTTGTGTAAGATGTCACAAACACCCATTGTGCAGAACTCATGACATCATTGGAAAAGAGTAACATATTTTTCTCACACGCACTCCAGCAATACCTTAAGGACATTATTAAGAATTTATTGTTTTCTGTAGGGTAGTAGCATATCTCTGCAGAATCTGTGAATTAGTCCATGAGAAAAATCATATAGCTTTGGAAGAAGAAAACCCATCCACAATAGTACTCTAGTCTACCATTTAAAGCAACAGTTATCAGATTTTCATGGGTTACATCCCTCCAACCACTTTAACAAAAAACTTGGGCCCCACCACTATAGAAGCAAAGGCTGAACTCTGTTGTTGGTGCTCTAAGGTAGCAGCTGCACTTTTTCTGGGATCATCCAGTGGTTGTGAGGGAAGGCAAACTGGGTTTACTATACACACCTTTATTTCTTCAGTTCCTTACTCCCTGCACAGTCATAGTCCCCATGGCATTCTCCTGTTGCAGTTGTTTATGCTGGCACAGTTACTCTGATGTAATGCATTAACAAAATTCCAATCAAAAGGTGTACTTTTTCCAACAAGAAAACATTTATATGTTTATAGGCATTCTAATGTTATCATTTTATGGCACATTTTAAGTACCTAAATGATTACAGTGATATTGTTGATCGCAATCGCATATCCGACAATCATACAAAAAGCAGAAATCATACTGTTGACAATAATTTTCACTCTGAAACACACAGACAAGAATTGATTTCATCACCAGCAAAGATGTGAAACCATAATAATGAGAAGCTATGGTAAACTGTGACAGCTAGCTTCCTAGAAATTACTAAAAAGCAAGTAGCCCAAGAAATGCTCTTCAAGATCCAAAACAAACGTGTAGACAATGCAGGAATCTCCCAGGACCTTCCATAAGTCCTCTGAAGGTCCCAAATCATCGATTCATCATGAGCCAGCAATAAGAACACAACTGGATGGTCCTCAATTGCCCTCTGCTCAGTCTGGGCTGGGTGATTAGATTACCATGTTGGGGAACGGGTGAAGAAAATAGTGAATCTTGAATAGGAAAGACTTTCTCCCTGCTGTGAGAATATCTTCAAAAACTGCACAGTTTTCCAATATGTTCTCTCAACTGAGAGAATATTTGTAAATTATTAGTTCTCCCCCAGAGGAACAAATTTTAAGAACAATCCCATTCCTGGTTTCAAAGCAAAATAATATCTTGCCTGAAAATGACCACATGCAAAGACAATTGAGCCATGATGATGTCCAACCTTTTGTAGTAGAGGAACGGAAAGAAGAACATGTGAGAAGCCTGTGGTTGTATTTTACTGACTAACCTCTTTTTTTTTGGGGGGGGGGATGAATCAGAATACATAGATTGCACCACTTCTAGCCTGTGCCCCACCAGTGCTATTCAAAAGTCACTGGATACTTTCTTGATGAACCTGCTTGACGCATGCCATTTCAATCTGAAGTATGTACCCCACTCCAATATATTCAAGATAATTAAAAAGAATTCCTGTTGCGATGAAACTGATAAAACCAGAAGTCATTCGCAACTGGTTTAGTCAATTTTATGGCACCTTTGATATGTACAGAAATTAGGCTCAAGTAGGAATAGGAAAAAGGTTTCTTTCCCTTGCAATATCACTGGTGCATTTATGAGGCTACAAACAGTAAACCAATACCATGGTAGTTCTTGAGTAAGCTACATCAGAGAATAACAACCCTTACTCTGTCTCCGTCTCTAACGAAGCTTTCAAAGACTGAAAGTAGAAAAAGGATTTTAGAAATCTAACATTCAGTTTAATTATAGATCTTAGGAACCTTGACCAGCCTCCTACTCTATGATGTCATCAGTACAGATGTCTCTCCATCAGTGCAGATCACAATTATTCCACAGCTCCATTGTATTCAGAGTTTCTGTTCCCATTTTGTCACCTGATGGACAACATTCTGGTTAACAAGCCTCTCTGTAATTAATTAGGCTAGTCCTTGAATGGCAAACACACAAGCAACCAATGAGGCCATACTCACACCCTTCCTGTTGCTGCTACTGTTACTGTTGTTGTTGCTGCTGCTGCTACTGCTGTATGCTTCAAGTCAACTCCACCATACAAAACCATATTGTAGGCTTTCCTTGGCAAGATTTATTCAAAGAAGGTTTGCCATTGTCTTCCTCTAAGGTTGGAAGAGTGTGATTAGCTCAAGGACACCCATTATGTTTCCATGGCTGAGTGGGGTTTTGAACTTTGGTCTTCCAAAGTCCTAGTTCTGAATTCAAACCTCTGCTCCACACTGGCTTTCAGTATTCAAAGTCTTACCAGCTTGGTAAAACTTGCCAGTGCTTCTGCTTCACTGGAATAGCCCTTCAGATCTCAGGGTTACCTCTATGCTACAATAAGAAGACAGAGTAGGAGGCTGTAGAGCACAGGCAGAAATATATAACTGCACATTCCAGCAGCCCTAGCCAGCATATCCAATGGTGAAGAATGCCAGGGGTTGCAGTCTATCAACATCTAGAGTGGTGCATAATTCCCATCCCTGAAGTAACAGATACCAGATACAGGAAATAGAAAGTGTAGGAAATTTTAAATACAGTTCTTAACTTTAAATAATGGTCTGCAAAATAACTGAGAACAATGAAGATTGTTGGAAGCTGATTTGGCTTACAAATCTTGGAAGCTCTGAAAACAGCTAGGGGCCTAGTTCAAATTTGTGACATTGCCATGGAATTGCACATAGAAAATCATCCCATCCCATACATAATGTCAATCATGAAAGAAAACTTTACATTTTAATTGTGAACTTGAAATAATTTTTTGAAATAATTCCATAGCCTACACTGTTTTTTCTATATATATATATATATATATATATATATATATATATATATATAAAAATCCAAGCCTGAAACACCTACTCTCCCTTTGCTATTTTTAATATAACAGACAATCTGAAAAACAGTCCTATAAAACAAGCTGGTTATTTTGTACCTTTCTGGTTTATCTGAATCATAGAATCACAGAGTCGGAAAGGACCTCATGGGTCCTTGAATCCAACCACCTGCTCAGTGCAAGATCTCCAGCTGACACATTCCCAACAGGAAGCTAACCAGCCTATTTTTTGAAGATGTCCAGAGGAGAACCCCACCACATCGCTGAGCAATTGGTTCCACTGCTGAACTGTTCCTATTCTCAAGAAGTTCCTTCTAATACTCAACCAAAATCTATTCTCCTGCAACTTCAAGCAATTAGACCTGGTCCTATCATTTGGGGCAGCAGAGAAAAAGCCTGCCCCTCATCTCTGATAGCCCCTGAGGTATTTAAAGAGTGCAATCATGTCACCCCTTAATCTTCTCTTCTCCAAGCTGAGCATGCTCAGTTCCTTCAACTTTTCGTCGTATGTTCTGTTCTCCATACTTCTTATCATCCTTGTTGCCCTTCTATGAACTGCTCCAACTTGTATATATCCTTCTTAAAATGATATGCTCAGAACTGAATGCAATATTCCAGATGAGACCTGAAGAGAGTGAGCCTAATACAGATATTGTTCTGTTGATTTAGTTTTTAACAAATTCTGATAGACAAACATAGCCACAAATATTTTACAAATTGATCAATCTACTTAAAAGTTTTATATTTCTGGGTGTTTTATATCCTCAAAGTCAGTTTCTTTTGCAGGATCGTGCTTAAGAAACAAAACAATTAAGTGGCTAAATGGTTCTTGCCGCATCCTTTGCCTCCCATACAAGTAGCCAATCCCCTCTTACTTAAGAAATTATGAGAGATGGGGGCCAAGGCATAAAATATTCACCAGCCCAGGGAACAGCTGAGAATGGTACACTGCAGGAGCATAGAACAGTACAATGTACAATTGTTTTGGTGTCTTTCTCTGAGACATCAGGTCATCTGCTGAATAACTTGATGCAGGAATTTTGGAAAGTCTGGAGTTCTTCTTCCCTCTATGGTTGGGAAGAATGACTGGATGGATTTTAAAACCCTGATTGATTCACCACAGGTTTATGTTTGTGCACCAATACACACTATCCAGTAGTGTACAATACCCAAACATACACACTAGCCAGCAAGTAGCTGTCTAGCTCTTATTGAAGACATCCAGAGAAATAGACCCTACCACCTCTCTAGGCAATTAATTCCATTGCCAAATTAATTCCATTGCCAAATTCTTACTGTCAAGAAGTTCCTTTGAATGCATTCAATCAAGATCTGCTCTCCTGTAACTTCAAACCATTACGGCAGCAGAGAACAAGCCTGCCTTCTCCTCTCTGTGACAGCCCTTGAGGTATTTAAAGAGTGTGATCTTGTCACTCCTCAATCTTCTCTTCACTGAGCTGAACATGTCCAGCTCCTTCAACCTTTCCTCATATGTGTTGTTCTCCATATCTCTTATCATCTCCATTGCCCTTCTCTGAAGCTATGTATGATTGTTGATGACTGTATGTACATGTGCATCTGCAAGGTACCACACACAAACACCGGAAAGTATTTTTATGAATCTAAGTGCATCCATGAGCATACATGTGCCAGTAAGACTGTCAACATGCAAGCTAGGAGAGCTTATGTGTTATTAGTGTGTGTATGTGCCAGTGTGCATATGAGTACATTGGACTGAGTATGCCTTCATATATGGGAGTATCTAAATGTATCTGCAACTGTGTCAGTGACTATGTGAATCAGTGTCTGGATGTGTATATTAGAGAATCTGCCAATGACCACTGATGAGTATATATCAGTGAAAGTCTATGCACATGCAATTTGTACATGTCAGGAAGTAGGCTGAAAACAGCTGTGTCTCAGTGTGTTTTTTGGTGAATGCACATATCAGTGACCATTTGAGAGATTAAGGGATGTCTGTGTCCAATAGCATATTTTAGTCCATGGCTCACACATGCGCACTCACAAAAACACATCCACATACATTCACTAACATTAATATAAACTCACTGACACTCCCAAAAAATGAACATGGCACATCAGATGCCTAGTCACACTCTTGCCCTTTAACAAACTCACTGACACACATCCTTCTCCCTCACACACACAGTTGTTTGTTAATATTGATCACCAACTGAGCCTTCCTGAGTTGTTTTGATACTAGATTTTAAGTGAATATAATGACTTACCAATGTGTTAACAGATGTGGGCCTACTGATCCTGGTTCTTGTTTTGCAGACCACAGCACATGTTGCCTTCTTTCCATCTCTACCCACAAATGTTGCACAGCTCCTGGATCACATATTCCAGTGTGGTCTGTGAGTGGGATGCATGTGGGTAATTCAGAGGAAGCGTGTGTCATTTTGGAGCCAGGATGTATACCTTTTAGCGGTTTGTCTGGAGAGCAACCACGCACTCTGATGCTACCACCATTGATACGAGTCACAAACCCCCTTTTCTAATGCTGTCTACATAACCATCTTTAAAAAGCATTAAGCCATGGGAAAGATGCAAAAGTAGACTCCTTTCCTTCAGGACAGCAATAAAGTATCCCTCAGCCTCTTTTGTAAATCCATGGTTCAATACAGAATCCTCCATAAGTCTCTTAAAGCTCTTCTGAACCTCTTCCTAGAGCCTCTGTATAGACTTGAGCATCAGTCTAACATTCAGTTGGGGCTGACATCTTTTGACCCATCCTATCATCCAAAGAAGCAAGTTTCTCTGGGGAACTCTCTTCATCTCTTTGTCTGAGACTCCTTCATTCCACTGTCCTAACAATGTTGTAGAATGTAGGTATGTGCCTGTATTGTATTAGGCCTACTATATACTCAGCATCTACCAGGAATGGAGTGGTGTTAGACTGTTATCTCATGTGCACCTTAAAAACTACACACCACAGGTCTTTCAAGAACTTTCAAGGCTTCCTATTTTCTACTGAGCCCAACTGAAACTTCTCATCTTGATTTATAAAGACCTACACAACTTGGGTCCAGGATACCTGAAAGACAACCTCTACCCATATGAGCTTCCCTGAAATCTATGGACATCAGTAGAGGCTTTGTTACATGTTCTGCCATCCCATGAGGATAGGTTGGTGGGTACAGCTAACAGGGCTTTCTCTACACAGCACCTTGACTGTGGAAGGGTCTATCCTTTGAGCTTCTGACAAGTAGGGAAGACTATGCTACTTCGCATGGCCTTTAGCTCTTAAAATTAGGGTGAGTGCCAGCTTTGGCTGTTTTTCAAACTGCTTGTCTGGTTCTAAACCAATTTTTAAAGAGAGGCTTTGGAGTGTTCTGGTTGGATTTTAGTTATATATTTAATGTTTTTAAGTGTTTTTATCCATTCTGCATCACCTCAGGGGCCCTAGTGGGACAAGAGGAAGTAAATAAATGCTTGGAATAAAATAACATGAATAAAATAAAATAAAGATTACATAGCTTTGACATATCACATGGCCTGGATCTCAACATCAGGCAGCGTGACTCCAGGCCAGTTGCTCCCCGAGCTCACCTTCTAGGAGTTATGTTGGAAATGGCAGGAATCTCACTGCCACTATAGCATCAAGAATCACATAGAACTCTTCCTCTCCCTGCACACCTGAGCCCCTGAGCTAGATTGGAACATAGCAGCCTCATCCCCAGGATCTCTTTCAAGAACCTCCCCACTTTGCATACCCTCCAACATTTCACAGATGAAAAAAAAAAACAGGACACATACAGCCAAGAAACAGTAGAATGTGGTTAATATGCCAAAAGTTATTAATGAGGAAGAACACAGAAGCTAGGAAAAGCTGCAGCAGTTTGCTTTTGTCTAAGCCTGCTTGGAAGGGCAAGGTTTCACCCCTCCTCTCCCCTGCCCCCCCCCCCCACTGAATTGAGTACAAACAACATTTCCACTTTGAGCTTAGTTTGCTGCAACTGAAGTAAGCTGAGGACAAAGAGTGTAAATGGGAAGAGAAAAGAGAAACTGGGACATTGTAAAAGCTGGGAGGCAGAGGCACAAAGTCCCTGTGAAATTGAGACAGTTGGAGGGTATACTTTGGGGGAACAGCATGCCAGTCTCCCTTGTTGCTTCCCAAAATGGATGAGGTCCAATGCCTCACACACTGAGAATTGTGACAAAGACACAATCCCTACACCTTTCAGTATTATCAAGCTAACAATATGGATGGGAAAAACCCCCCCACTAAAGTTTCCTTTCTGTCTCCATTAATTCATATCCTATCTCCAGCTAATGCAAAGGCAAATGAGAAGCTGACAATGACAGCATACAAAATGTATGAGGGGCTCCCCACTAGCAAACTCAAACTCTTCCTTTGAGATTGTGTCCTCAGAGTTCTAGACCAAGCAACCAAACACCAAAGTCAACTGACCCCAGATTGTACCTGCCTGACAGATAGCCGTGTTACACAATGGAAGAGGGGGGCCCATGCCTCATCTCACATTCCACATAGGATGCTGAAATAAAGGAGGACTGGACATCTTGTAATATCATGGATCTTGACAACAAAACTTCTGAAGGTAAGCACAGACTCCCAGTGGGAGGAGCCCCAAATCATGTCCATCAGCTTGTATCACTGAAAGTTTTGGTGATCTTTGCTTCCAAAGAAAGAGGTTTCTTGGCTTTCTTGGCATGGAGTCCATGAAGTCACTTTAGATTCTTTTGAACTTTGCCTTAGTATTCATCAGGGTTTTTGGTCACAGACATTAATGAAAATATACAGTTGACTCCCCATATCCATGGATTCTGTATCCCCTTATTCAACCAACCACAGTTTAAAAATATTCCCACCCGCAAAAAAATAAAAATAAAAATTCCAAGAAACAAACTTTGATTTTTCCATTTTATATAAGGGACACTATTTTACTACATCATTGTACATAGCAAAACTTGACCATCCACAAACTTTGGTATCCATGGGGGATCCTGGAACCAAACCCTAGGAGATAGCAAGGACCCACTGTATTTCTATAAACTAACAATACATTTTGAGATGCTTCAATACCTATCCAGTTTGAACTCCAGTAGTCCTGGATTATTATTTTTTCATTAAGTTGTTTGTTACTCTTTCTCAGCATTCCAATTTGCAACTTACAACTTGAGTTGCAAGAAGGACCATTCCTGTGGAGAACCATTGAAGTCCTAATACAGGAACTCTGCTCAGAATGGACACATATACCATCCTGTTGCCCCCTCTCCAAATGATCAAGGCAAGCCCTGTGCAGTAAAATAGACCAACATTGCTAAGAAGTTCCATGACAAGTGACAGTAGCGGAACAACCTATCACTCTCAGGGTTTTATTACGCAAGGCAAGTAAATCACAATTACAGCAAGATAATAGCATCTTTGGCTGGGACTTATCACATTACCTTATCCTTTTCTGTTGTACTCCCATTGGGAGACCATTTGGAAAGTGTTTCTTTCACAAAGGAAGTAATTAACATTTTCTTTTGCTTACTTGTTAATGAAAGAAAAACTTTTCAAATGGTTTCCTACCAGGAGAACAATGGAAGAGAAATGATATCAAGTAGTAAGTCCCAGCCAAAGATACTATTATCTTGCTGCAGTTGTGATTTACCTGCCTCACATTATAAAGTCATCACTGTAAAGTGCACACTGCCATAAGAGCTGTTGTGCCAGCATTAAGGAGCACATTACTGAGCTGCTCTCCACAGTCCCATTGTACAGAGACTTTGTATAGTATAGGAAACAGCACAGGAAAATTGCTGATGGAGATGTCAACATGCTACTAATATCATAATCAGTACTCACTTTTCTGAAAACCTCTACTACTACTGCATCAGTCTTAATATCCTTCATTGATATGACCACAGCTGATTCAGCATGTCCCCATTTCTGAAGTTTTCAATGCTTATAATTTACTAGTTCTCAACAGAAATTAATACAAGGCTCAAACTCAGCAAGAGGCCGTCCATGTTTGCAATGCTTACTTTTGGTCAGATTGATTCATCTTCCAGAAACATCCAAAGAGAAAAGGAGAGAAGAAAAGGAACATCACGGCCTCCAGTCCATGTCTCAAATACTCAGCAGTACCAGATTACTTATTCAGTGTAATCCAGAAGCATGTACAATACCACATCATTCATTGAATCATCACTTCTGGACTACTTTCATTTGCTATCCAGGTCCCAATGGAGTCTTTCAAAGACTGGCAGATGAATATCTGGGCAGAAAAGAACAACAGTAATCAAAGCCTCATTGTCAGTTGATTCCAATTCCAGCCACTTTCATGGGCTGGCCTTAAAACACAGAACAACTTTGCTAAAGTTCATGAACTTTTTGAAGACAGTTAATTTTTTGAGTTGGTCAAGAGAATGTCAGTTCACAATGCCAATAGCAGCAGCTCCTTCAAAAGAGGTAAAAAAGGAACTGGTTTGGACTCTAGGCTCAAAATAAAAATGCAAAATATGTGCAACCAACAGCCATGTCATACAGGCTTAGTCAGAAAATGGCCTTAATAGTTGTCAGTAATTAGCTATTAAGCAGGAAAACATTTTAAAGTGTCTCATGTTTCAGTTAACAAAAAATCCTTCTGATTAAACATTGCTTCATTGAGTACGCTTCCTGTGGTCAAAATTCAAAGCAGCCTTTGCCACAACAGGACAACATGGTGCAAAACATCTAGGAAAATCGTTCATAAACAGGAACACACTTTTGCTCATGGGGCCCAACAAAGGCTACAATCTAGCAGTATTTGTCAGAGCAAGGAGCAAAGTATCTGTCTTTGCATATCATACTTCCTGTGCCTAAGTTTAGGAGAAAAATGATCAGAAACCATAACAAATTGGTGTAGAGATAAACAAATGACAAGACAGTCAACATACACATTGCACTTTGTTCTTGACTAAGCTGGAAACATATACTACTAATCACTTGCTTAGACACCTGGGGATCTTCAAAGTAATAGTGCACACTCAATAGATACTTAATGAGTGCAGGCTTTCCTCCTTCAGCAGTTCCCTCCCTGTCCAATGTCACAGGCTAATTATTTAGCTTTCCTAGACCCTGACACACAAGGGGAGGGGGAGACAGTCTACACTTAGATCAGGACACTTTAACAAAACTGACCTGGATCATGGTCACAAACATTACACTAGACAACATTTTTCATTTCAGCCAGAAACCGTACTGGCTGGAGGATTCTGGGACTTGTAGTCCCAAACACCAGCTTTTCCAAGCTCTGCCCAAACATGGATGGTCCATAGAACACACAAGTTGAGGCACTATGTTTGAAAAAGATTCAACACTACAATGTGAAACTTCAGGCTGTCGTGTCTGTGCACCAGTACAGAAGGCAGTGCCTCAGAAGACAAAGCCCTGCTCTGATCTGCAGGTTCCTAGATACCCCAAGTCCTACCAGGCTGATACTAGTAGTGAGTCTCATTATATATAAGTCGGTAGGTGCCAGGATTTTTTTCCCCAACATATTTTGTTCAAGAGGGTCTTTTTAACCTATAGTTTCCACCATATTTGCATTTTATTATATTTTTAATGAAAGGTATGGTTTTGCCATTGCATTGTAATTTTAAATTGCTGAACCATTTGAGAAGTGCATGAGCACAAGACTGGTGGCATATGAATTTCTACATCAACACACCAATAAACCAAAGGCAGCACTAATGGCTGGAAATTAAGCAAGGCATTCTGAAGTATTACATCTGTTATTTTCATTCCATTGTTTAACATGTCAAAATGTGAAAGAACCAGAACTTGGAAAAATCATTTTTGGGGACTATAATTCCCAGGCATAATCCCAGCACTAGGGAGATACACACCAACATCAGGAAGAATCTCCAGTTGTTCCTCAGTGTAATGAATTATGGAACAAAAACCTAACTTTTCTACATCAAAGTGGCCATTATATCACTCTCTCTCTCTCCCTCCCACATGCAGTGCTCCATAGGAAAAATCTATGGAAGTAGCCACTCTAAACAAAAGAACATCATTGCTTTGTAGGAACATGCTAAAACACATCCAGTACAGCCATTGACAGCTGCCATATACCTGTAAGAAGCTCATAAGCAGGGCAAGGACATGATTATCTTACTTTATTTTACACGACGACTATCATTCTGTTAAACAAATTTAAAAAAAAACAGATTTGAACGTCTCTTTGAAATTCTGGACAATTTCTTAACTTGAATTGCTGGAGTTCAAAAAGGAAAACAAAGAAGAATTTTTTCCCCTATACTAATGGATTTCAGGTCAGAAACCTATAACAAAGGAAACTCACAAAATGAACTTAGACAGCATTGAGAGTAAAAGTGCCAGATTCAAAGATTTTGCAGTGCATGCATTCTTCCACAGCACAGAGCAAAATGCATGTGTCTGCATTGTCACAGAGGGCTGCTCTTACAAAGTGTATACCTTTTGCTAACACTGAAATTTAGTGCAAAAAAAAATCAGACAGAGGTTTGAAGCAGGCCCAAGACATCAGGAAGGAACTCTTTTCAAACATTTTGATTCTTTTTCCTTACATTTCTGAGTTCATGCACTGCACATAAAATTGAGTGAAGTGTATACAGGCCACCATGCCAGTGCCATACTGAGAACAGGTCAGTTATCTGCGTTCATCACTCAAATTTACAACTTTGCAATATAACAAAAACAGCTGCTCAGCAGAACATTTACCTCTTATGGAAGACAGGAAATCAAAGTAATCCTTTTGGATACTAAAGGTACTAAGTTTAGAGCCCCATATTCAAGAAAGAGAGAAGAATATATCATGATTACAAAAGTAGAACGTAAAATACACTTGAGATTTTTTAAAGGCCAAAATTTACCCCAAATGATCCCCAAACTTTTTAGGAGTACACGAGACCTTTTACACAAGAAAACTGATCTTTCCAGTTGCTACATTCTTTTGCAAATTAAACCTCTTTTTGCCCTCATAATCCCCAAAGGTATTATATTAGGTAACATTGCTACTGTAACGTGTGACGTCCATGCTATATACAACAAAGTAAGGTGCATGTAAGAAGGCAGAAACCACTACTTATTTACTACAAAAATAGACTTTCTGTTATGCCACTTTTATTATTTAAATGAACATCTGCAAACAATTTGTTGTTGTTGTTTTCAAAGTCTCCAACAGATGGTAAAAATCTTAGCCTTACTCAAAATGAGGTAAAAAGCAAGGCTGAAAGCAAAGGTTCTCAAAATTCAGATAACACAATCCCCACAAAAAAGCACAAGATTCCCAAGGGCCAAGACCATGAATTTGAAAGAAAATGTAGTGAAGACTTCATGTTGTTATTCTCTTTGGCCAAACAGGCAAAAAATAATGCAGCTCATCATCCTTAGCCAACTTTTTTCCTTGGTAAGCCTTAAAGCTCTGGAAACTTTGGACAAGAACCTCAGGCAAAAACCATCAAGAAAGTCCCATCTGTGATAATTAGACAATCATCTCGTAACATCACTTTTATTGGGACCAATTAGACAGTTGAAGTAAATGAGGAAGGCTTTGAAAATATAAAAACTCTGGATGGATACAAAATCCAAAGCAGGATTGGGTCCAAATAAATACTGTTATCTTATATTTCCAAAAGGGGAACGGGTGTCGTTTCATCATCCCACCATGGCTCGTCACAATTTAGAATGCTTCTGAAACTACCCTCATCTAAATTTCTCTGCAGATGTTGGATTTCAGAGTTAAAATTACATCCAAAGGAAAGCTTATAAATTGCACCCAAAGGAACATGAATTATAAATTAAGGTGCCCTCCTTAACTTCCATGCCATATAAGCAGTCAACATGATGAGTGTGAGCTGGAATTGTCATCTGAGGAAGTTGAAAGAAACATCTGGTGAACTGCAAGAGATGCAAAATAGTTTTGACAGGATTAAATTTTTCTAAGAGAAATTTTGAAACTTATGGTGGTTGAGATGGTTGATTTCCACTTGTACATCAGAGGTGGGAATCATAAGCTCCAAGGGCCACATGCAGCCCCTCAAGTTTCTCCAATGGGCCTTCTTTAAAAATCCCAATTTCAATCATGCTGTTTACTACCAAAACCACTGAATTTCTGCAGCAATCACAGCAGCCCATAAACAGCAAGCAATTTCTTGCATCCCTCATTCCAATCAAAGCTTCCTGCCTGTGGGTCTTCAGAGTCCATGCAGGTCTAATAAGAATATTTCCTGTGCTAAGGACGACAAAAGCTCACAGGCAGAAGGTGTCAGGCTCTGTGGACAGTTGGCTGCTACCAGCAGCAATGTGGGCTTCTTAACACTCACTTGTTTCCTTAGTCTACTGAGGACACTGACGAAGGAAGTAGGAGAAAAAGGAGGTCACCGAGGGGGAAGGGAGGAAAGAAAGCAGCAAAACGTGTGGCCCGTGTGGGGTTGGTGAGTCCCAAAAATCCTCTTCTAATTCCCAGCACATGCCCACACTGGCTCACGCACAGAATTAAGCAGGAAATATAGGATGGATTGAAGCAAACGTGGTAGCAAGTTCCAGATTTAGAAGTCTATCAGTCCTAAAAAAAGAAATGCTACAACTGTTGCCAGTGAGCACAGACCACTTACAGCTGGTCTCTACTGCTATGCCCAAATTTAAAGTGCTTAATTCCCAGGCCTCCTGCCCCACTTCACTCACAGAAGACAAGCAATCCAGTTTCAGAGATTTATCCCACTTTGTAGGTACAAGTAAGCTGAGCAACAAAACTGCTAGGGCCTAAATGTATAATTTTAGGGCTTTATCACAAGAAGCAAATAAATTGCAATTATGGCAGGATAATAACATCTTTGGCTCAGGACTTATCACATTCTCTGCTTCCTCTTGTGTTGTTTTCCCAGTGGGAGACCATCTGGAAAGTGCTTCCTTTGCAGTATAAAGGAGGTAATTAACAGCTTTTTTTGTGTTAATAAAAGAAACACTTTTCAAACAGTCTCCCACCAGGAGAACAGAAGAGAAATGACCATATGATAAATTCCAGACAAAGACATTATTATTCTGCTGCACTTGCCAGTGGTTTTAACCTTTCCTTTACTGGGGACACCCTGTAAATATATTTTTTTTGCTGCAGACCCTCAAGACTTCATTCAAGATTTAAACACTCAAGTATGCAAATATTTATTTGCAAATATGAAAGTATTTATTTAAAGTTGCTCATCAGGGGTTTTCCAAATTTGGAGAGAAGAGAGAATAAGCAAATGCACACACTCCTATTAAAGTCCTCCCCCCATATTTGTGGGTTTGACCTTTGTGAATTTGATTATACATGAACACACATGCCTTCTCCCCCCAGTTCTTCTCCTCCCATTCCATGCATTTTGCCCCTGCATGGAGAACTCGAGCCAAGGCAAGATGGAAAGGAATGGGGCGGAAGGCTCACGTGAGCCTTCTTTTCCCCTCTGGAGCTCCCCTCTTCCATTTCCATGAAAAAAGGAAGGGAATGAGGGTGGGGAAAGGCTCACATAAGCCTTCCTTTCACCCTCCAGAGCTCCCCAAAGAGCAGCAACTAAAGCAGTACCTTGCCCAGGATAAAAGTAAAAAAAAAAGGAAGCCCAGTTTTTTCATGCTAGCAATCTTTCATTATACTCCACGCCCTGCATCACCCACTCCCAAACCCTGGCCCAGCCTCTTGGTAAGGTGGAGGTTCAGCTGTTCCTCAGGAGGGTTTGATATCACTAACCATTCGTGAGTAACACAGACCACTTCTCCCAACATTCTTGGTGCTCATTGGTTGGTCGCTACTAAGCTTTCCCCCTTCTTCAACCTGCAACTTCAGTGGGTAGTTTCAATCCAGCAATTGTGCCTGTGTTCCTATGAGACAGGGGTTCATGGCAGTGTCTTCCCCTGCTAATGCAGTTTAGAGCCAAGATCCCTCTGTCACCTCATCCCATTGGTAGGTGCCTCGGCTGCCTTTAGAGACATCCTCAATCTTTCCTATCAGTTCTCATGTCTGGTCTCATGTCTGGGAGGTGTTCCTCCTACCACTGTTAGTATCAACCAGCAGGGCTTCACGGAGCCCAGGTTAAGAACCACCAGCACTTGCAATTTACTTGCCTCATGCAATAAAGTCGCTAGTGTAGGTGTACATGTTCTTCCTGTGGTCTGTGTCTTTAAGCAGATGGAAGAATTGGGAGGCTGAAATGACAAAATGAAGAACTGAAATAAAACAGGGAAAAAAAACAGATAAAACAAGACGAGCTCAGAGGTTCCTTACTCCTGGATCTGAGGATCAGTCTTCTTTTACAGTGGATTTCCTGTTTCTCCTGGCCAGATGGTATGGTCTCATGAAAAAGAGAACAAGGTTCCTGCACCTTTAATAGCCCTGTGGAAGACAGAATTTCAGCACCTGTAGCTTGTCACCTATTGCCGCTATCTTGCCCTATAATGTGTGGGGAAGGGCTTGGATCTTGAGATAATGAACTTTAAGTTATGATGCCTCTCTTTCCACTGCCAAACCCCTGCTGAGAAAAGGGAAGACTTGAGGGGAGCATTCTCGTCTTGTCTCTTTTTATTAGGGAGAGTGGGATGGTATGATTATGCTGGACCAGGTTTGCGCAGGAACTGGGTGTATTTTGTTCACTCTGAGCCCAGAATTCCGTTGGTGACATTGTTACCACAAAATGTGGGTGACTCAGGGTCCACCTGCAATGCCGGTACCTCTGTTCAAAAGTGGGGAATTATTAGCTCAAATTAGGAGACTGGTGAGAGGGGGGTAACCTAATGAGATTTTTCCACCAATGTTTACAAAGTCTCCACAGGGAAGAACCAGCCAGAGATTCAAAAGTAAACTAAAATGTATTTTATTTAGGGAATTCACAATCACACACAAGACACAAGCATTCACACAATCACAAGGCTAACCAAAGGATAAAGGCAGGAAAGTTATTGATAGCGAGGTCTCAAGGGCAGTGACGGCAATATTTACTGACCCAGAAAGCAGCGAAGAAACAGCAACGTGGCTTAGAGTTGCTCCAAGATCTCCTCCAGAAATTAGAGCAACACCAACAAACACAAGCAAGGAAGATACTGCAAGTTAGTTGCTCAAGACTGGGGTTTTTTATACACAATTTCTACCTGGAGGGCATGGATGTAAATGGCTCTGTGGTTGAACAAACAGTGGAGTTTGAAGACTGGACAATGAAGTCAGGAATGGGCAAATGATGTTAGTGTTAGGTGACAAAAAGTTAATGGATGCTGTGATAGCTCTGGACAGATTGGTGTGGGGACAATAGGGAAAATGCACAAACCAGTGGGAAGACGGCTTGAAACAATGAGCAGTTTCGTTGGAACTTCCCTGTCACTATTGCACAAGACCAGAGTTGTAACAGCTACCGTAAGGCTATTATTTCTAGATTAATCTATGACCTGGCTATGCCTAGCAGGGATCCCTGACCTACTTTGCAGCACATGTGTTCAGCCACCATCTTCCTCTTGTCCAGCTCAGCCATACAATCACATCAGGGTGTCTTTTATATCAATGTTAATTAATATACTTTGTCAATTAAGTCATATTTTGCTAATTAAATCATATCAAAGTGTGGGGCTGTATGGCCTGGTAACAACATATGCTGGTATGACATTTGATGGTATAACAAGGTATTCAGGCCCATCGTGTGCAACAATTTCTCTTTCACACCCACACACGCATACACACAACACCCCAGTTTGTGGCCCCACAGAAATCACCCAGAAGCCAAACAGAAGTACAGTGGAAGAGAGATATGCTCTGTGAGTGTCCAAAAGAATCTCAGCTTAAACGTGTTAACTTATTGTACAAGGATTCCCAGATTCATGGTGGTTGAACTAGTAAAAGTCACAAAAGAGGAAAGAAGCCATTTCCAGCCAAAGCTTATGAACCTACTAAGTCCTTCCTACTGAGTCTGCCTTGCAAAATGACATCATGATCATTACCATCATGATTTATACCCTACTTCTCCCCAAGATTAGAATGCTTAAAGCTCAGATAAAAAACTAGCAAGAAGTCAGCATTAAAATACAATTAAAGTATTAACTATATTAGAACAATTCAAAACATATACTGTAGAAAAAATTAAAACAGTATACTTTAAAACAATGCAGCATTCTCTTCAAAGCTCTTTCCTTAAAAGCCTCCAGTTCTAAAAGCCTGTTGGAATGAAAAAGTCTTCATGTGCCAAAGAAAGGACAGCAAGAAGGGACTCAGTTTAACCTCCCTAAGGAGGGAGTTCTAGGGCCTAGGGGCTGCCACTGGGAAGGCCTTGTCTCATGTTCTCACCAGCCCTGCCTATGAAGGTGATGGGACTGAAAGAAAGGCCCCTTCCAAGGACATCAGGGTCCAGCCAGCTTGTACAGAGAGATGTGGTCTGTCAGATAGCCTGGACTTTAGTAGGTATACAAGCACTGAGGTCCCCCATTGACAGAGGAGTTGCCCTGTATAACAGACAGTTTGGTCTTCAGAGAATGACATCCTGGAAAAGTATGAGTCACACAGCCTTAGAGCTTTATCACATGGAAGCCTGACCAATTGCGTACAAGTCCCTGGCCATTTTTCCTCGTCTCTTGAAAACACACACAAGCTTATCATTCAAAGAGCTCCTCTCTCCTTTCCCTCACTTTTCCTTTTCTGGGTTAGCTTTGCCAGCACTGTTTTTAAAGCAGTGTTCATGAACTTTATTAAAAGTCGCTTTTTGTGGCTGATTTATGGTCTCCCAAGGCTCTGAGGGGAAGAGTTGCAATCCCAGCTCTCTGTGGTTCTGCTCTAGGAGTGCCCTAGAGAGGTGAGAGGCCCTGAAGAGGGAACAAAAACAAGCCAGAAACTCAAAACGAAACATGATGGAGCCATCACAACAAGAGTGCATGTTCCAACATATTTACAGGATTTCCTGGGGTAATTAGTTCACTTTGTAGATGATGATGATGATGATGATGATGATGATGATATTCAGATTCCAATTAAAAAAAAACTAGTTGAGACCTTTTTTTCTTGATTTGTCAGTTGGTCTTCTTGTGCATTTTACTTCTTCTCTTCCTCTCCGTCTACTCTACTTTCCCCAATAGACCACTTTGGTTAGAAATAGCCCATTCTAGAAGAAAAGGTAAGTGTGCCTTGTCATCTTTGAAACTGATCAGGAACTGGAAGCTGAGGAACTGCCCATCGTCCCACCAAGTAAACCGGAAAAGCAAACATGTTCACATACAAGTATTGATGCATGGAAAGGAAACTATGTCCTCACTTTTAAGTCCTGATGTCAACAGCCTCTTTGGCAGTTTTCAGTGAATGGGCTGATTATATGATTAACAAATGTCCTGAGTGAACACGGAATGACAAATTAAGGGGTGACAGAAGTTTCTAAGCAAGGATGTTTGCAAATATTCTGTGTAAAAGTCCTGTAAGCAAGCAAGCAATTCCAAATGGCAAATAAGAGCAGAAATTGAAGCATTTTCTCTAAAGCTTGGAAAAGTCACTTTTATGGACCAGAATTTCCCAGAATTTGGTTCCAACACTGCCAGTGATCATGCTTCCAGGTAAACTTTGAGAGCTGCTATCCCAAAAAGTAACTTTTCCAAGCTCTGCTTTTGTCACATACTCTTTTCCTTGTCCAAAGTACCAGCTGAACAAAGAAAGAGTAACTCATTTCAAATAATGGACCAAGGCATGGTTAAAGGACCTCAGCTATGGTTTGACATGAAGGTTTGGCTGAATGGGTAAGTTACTGTCCAGCAGTATTTCTACTATAATACATGCCATTCGCCAACACAGAAGAGGAAAAGCAAATTAGCAAGCGCTCTCAAAGCAATAATAAATATGAATATTTATTTATGGAATAAAAACCAATTAATATAACCAACTGATTAATGTAATCATTAAAACATCATATACATGACCACTTTAAGTCTTCACTTGTTATATAGCCAAAATGGCACCCTCATGCACCACACAGAGAGTACTCCTTGGAACTCCACGGTTTATAGACCCACAAAAAAGCATTTAGGGAAAAAAACCTTCAGAGATGGGAGAAGGGAGCCCCAAACAGAGCTCAGTGAGGGCTGAGCATGCTCAGTGGACACAAAATATTGACAAAGTGTACATCTTTACTATTGAATACATTCTGTGCAATCCTGAGATGTGTAGTTCAATGTGGTGCTTAGAATTCTCTGCTGCACTACTCTGGCACTTTAATTCAGGGCAGTATAGGAATCTTTGGTATCTATTCAAGCAAAAGGCAGAGTAGCCAGTACAATACAAGCATGTAGTAAGAAACAGGAGAAAATACGCAAGATGCTCTTATAAGATGAAAAAGGAAAACTTACATTTATTGTATCACTGAATACATCTTGAGATAGGAAAAGAGATAAACAAAGAAACGTTAACTAAACTGCTGTAGAAGGGCCCCTAAGGCTGGCTTTCATGAGTACATGTAAGCCATCCTGAGGCAGGAGCCTCATGGATGCTCCCTTCCCAGACAAAGGGAGCCAAAGGAATAACTAACTTTTGGAAGAAGGGGAAAGTGATCTTTGCAGGCAGGAAGCAAAAAAGGACTTGAGTACATAGATCAGAGAAAGAAACAGCGAGGTGAAACAAAAGGGCAGGAATGCTGTCTCGAATTCCTTCTCACAAACCACTTTACACAAGCATTGATCCCTTTTTGCTTTCAACCAAGAGCACATTTTGCCTGCTGTTGGAAGAACAACAGGGAGGAAACTAACTTTGGAATGGGTCAGCCACTGGGAAAGCCCTTTCAAACCTTTGACATTATTTACATTACACTAGTTTCTATTGTCTACCATATTCAGAAGTTGTCCTTCATTTTTTTTCTGAGCACATAACAACTGCTACTTATTTTTTAAAGCACCCTGCTCCAGGCTGCCTAGGATTGTAGATGTGTGGGGCAACTATCGCTCTGACACTAACACAGTGAAGCTGTCCTGATTGCTTAATAGCACTCAGGACAGCCCATTAATATATACCTATAGCCTGGTGGCAAAACAGCCTGATTTATTTGAGTTATCTGTTCTTCATATGTCTGTCAGACTGTATCACACTCTGGTCTGAATTATCTGTTATGATCCAAGCAGGTGGAGCAAGGAAATCTTCACTCCTGAATATGAATTCCTTCAGTTCATGTTACTGTCCGTTCCATTATAGCCAAGGTAGATAAGGCTCAGCAAGAAAGTATCAACCAGTGTGGTGTAGTGATTTGATTGCCGGTTTGGGAATTGGCAGATCCAGGTTCAGCTGCCCAGTTATTCTCTCACAGGTTTGTTGTCATGTTGATCAAGTGGACACTGCCTTGAGGCCACGGTGGAGTGGAGGGGAGAAGAAGACAAACATATAGCTGATAAATAGTACTTCTGTAATTCATTGCTGCCAGGGCGCATGCTGACTGGAGGACTCTGGGAGAGTTAGCTCTGCTTATATTCTTTCATGCTTCTTTTGAAGGTAGGTTGTAAATAGAGAACAAAAAATGGTATACAAAATACACATGTATGTGATAGTGCACAAACGTGTGCACACACAGCCTAGTAATAATCTATTTGCTTCCTATCTATCTCCTTCACCCAGCGTTCCAAGATAAAGGCCACAACCCCATACAAGGCATAAACATTTCAGGTCTGCAGCAGATTGTGCTCATGTGGAGCTGTTTGTTGAACCACATCCGCTCATTTGCGTTTAATTGTCAAACTGCGGGAACACCCACAGGTCTAAAGCTAATGGTTTTTTCTGGCAGGATGCAGCTTCAGTCATTCATCTCACTGGTGGAGAGCAGTAGGCAGCCAGTGGTGTCAATAATCTCTAAATGCCAGGGTAGGGATGTAATTCTCCACTAATTCCATTTGCACAAGTAAGAATGAGCAATTTTACCATTTTCGTCCACGCTGCAAGAAATTCACCAAACACTAGGCTTTTTTTTTTTTTTAAGATTATACTCATTTTTGTATTTATTCTGTGCAAAAAAAATGTACTTTTTGGTACAGAAGCAGTAGAGCAACACTATTTCCTTACATGTTATTTTCTGTACCAAAAAAAAAAAAAGATGCATTTTTTTTCACAGAGTAATTCCTGAACTGTGGAGATCCTGTCCTGCCTAAGATCTGCCTCACTAAAGTTTCTCTACAGTCAAGAAACCCATTTTTGGACTATTTTTTAAATCTCTATGCCAGAGTGGCCTTTGAGATGGTTTCTCTGCATTCTTCCATTCTCTGCATTCTCACCATTTCTATAGGCATTCATTTAGATTAGCAGGAAGCAAGCTACAGCATGATTCTTCAAGATTTTTCTCCTAGGAGTTCAGCACCTTTTTTCTCCAGCTCTCTCTTATAAAAACCGTTTTGTTGCTGTAATTTGCTGCCTGTGCAATGACTGCAGAACATAGGAGTGGGAAAATCTGTCACTTTCTTCCACATTCAGATTTTTTAAACTTCATTTTTTTCCAGTGTAAATATAAAGGAATTTGTGAATATTAGAAAACCCATCAAAAATAATCTGAAATAAAAGGCTCTTCCATCTGCAGGGGTTAAATTCAATAGATACAGTTATTCCCCTGCAATATAGAGATCATTTTGTAACTGTCTACAGTATTTAAACTGGAGTCTCTCAGGAAAAAAAAGAGAGAAATAGAGACAATTTTCATGTTAGTTTCTTACAACATAAAAAGGAGGGGGAGGGAAAAAAAGAAAGAAATGTGGCGGCACCTTTAAAACTAACTGATTTTTTTATTTTCGCACGGGCTTTTGTGGTTATAAGCCCACTTCTTTGGATGCAGTATGAAGCGGTATTAAGGCCTCAGGCATAAGCATATTTATACAGTTGTGGGAGTGGGATAGAATGTAATAAGATATGGAGAAAAAGGAAGAGGGCAACTTTAATTCAGCACAGCAGAGATTCAGAGCTAGACTTTAAAGACACTCGTCTCCACTAGTGTTCTGCTTGTCTTGTATATTTGTAAATAAAGCAAAGACCTGAGACTGGATGGATTAAGATACCAGCTTCAGTTACACTCACATTTGATTTTTTTTGGGGGGGGGGGGAGCCCTCATGTTCTTTTTAATCCTAAACATGAAGATGTATCTGAATTTTAATAAAAATGAACCAAAAAATTCTTACGCAACCGTATGAATAGGTATATAGGATCTATCCCTATAGTTTGCCTAAACAGTTTTCTCAAAAAGTGCTGATGCTCTTTGATCGCATCAGAGGAGCAGTCAAGCCACCTGCAAGAGTGAATTGCTTGGGATACAGAAATGGCAAATTTTTGAATGAGAGTCTCAGGGTTAGTTAGGTTATAACGCTTTGAGATCAGCCCTTCTCTGATATATGATGGCTGATGTACCTAGTTCTAGCTATACCTACTTCCTTGCCTCCAACTAATATTCTGGTTGTCTTATATATCTGTAATTAAAGCAAATTCTACAAAGGGGCCTGGAGAAGTCTCCAGTTCTCTCTTTTTTCAAAGGAAATTAAAATCTCATAGCACTGCCCCTGAAATGTCTTTTTGCTCAGGGAAGGAGGGACCACATAATATTAAGCTCTTCATCACATAATAAAACATTGCCTCTATGTACATTGCACCTGATTGAACCAGCAGCTGGGGAGGGAGGGCAGGCACGGGGGCTTCCCTTTCAGAGCTCTCCAAGTGTTCAAGGTTCAAATGAAGTCCAAGGTGCCAATGATCAGACGTACAGAAGGAAAAAGTTTGTTTTCCTGAGCAAGATCTTGACACAATGACTTCATTCAGCGGCTACTGTTCACGCATGGAAAGATTCGGTAAAGAAATCCCACAGAGTTCAAATCCTGTGGCCTAACTTTACTTGAGGCTCCCTCCCTCCCTCCCCCCGTCCCCATCCCCCTTATTTGCCTTCCAGCTTATTGCCAGAGATAACAAAAATAGTCACCAGTTGATCTTTGCAGTAAAGTTATGAATGGAGGCCAACTGGTCTCCCCTCATCATACCCCATCAGCAAAATGGCAGCTCTCAAAGTTCACTCACAGCCAAATGGCACTTTTGAAATCCTCTGAGTGTACTTGCAAGCTTTTCAAGTACAGGTTTTTTTTTATTATTTAATGCACAAAGCAGAGGTGCTGTCTGCCTAACATTTACCTTGGGATTAAAGGCAGGGGGCAGGACTTTCTACTAAGCTTTAAACTCTGTGATGCCTTGACGTAATAGGAAGATATGTTGGCAGCTCAGAACCTCAGTTTCTTAACTGTGGATGTGAAAGCTTCAAGGTTTCCCCTCACTGAATCAAAAACCAGACACTGACATGGTCTTATTGTACAGAAGTGCAATTGCTTTGGGTCCTTTAATACTGCTTTCTTAACCACCTGGAACTGTCAGAAGGAACCACATCGCATTGGGAAAACACATGAATCACACTTCCTTGAAGTGTGTCTTAAATCCTTTGTAACCTGAAAACTCTTTTTTTTTTAAAGACTACACCATCTGAGGCTGTAAAACTTCATGTGGAATTACATTGAGGTGTAAAAAGCTCCCTGCCATGACTGCAGCAAAGACTAACCAATGCAATACAACTAGCTCTCTCCACAGCAAGATGAAAGCACCCACCTTCAGATCAAACTGGACCCAAGTGAATCACAAAGAGCAGGTGCATCAGAGGAAGGACATCCTAGCACTTGAACAAGTCAAGATGGAGTTTGTGGAGGCTGCAGCTAACCAGTCTCACCTGGATGTAATTCCAAACCAGTCACAAATACAACTCACTGATAAACTGTCATCTTGCCTTTCCACAGCTGTTCTCAAGGCAACTAGTCATAAAATACCAATTACCCTTGAAACTCAAGAGTAAAGGGGAGGGAAAAAACCCACCACAACTCTAAACAGCATCCACCAGTTAAAACTTTGGTCAGTAAGCAATTTGGTCTAGCAGCCCAAAACTTGTATGAAAAAGAGAGCCTTGGCCTGTTAATGAAAACATATTCACAAGGTAGTGGGTCCCAGAGCTTGGAAGCACCTGAGAAGGTGATCAGACAGAACACCATTCATTCTCAGCTGTGTCTTCTCATAACCACACACACCATGATCTTGGTGAAAACTTGTAGTGGCCCCAAGGCAGAAAGGAAGGAAGTTTGGAGAAGTTACTGTTGACAAGGACTCCCCCAGCCATTAAGACCAGAGGGGGATTCTGTGAGTTGCAGTCCATAGAACCACTTTTCCAAGCCTTAAAAAGTCCAGCTATTCCCAATCCAGAATTCTTTAAAAAAAAAAAAAACACCTCCGGAAGGAAAAAGCAGACCAAAAAAAAAAAGTGAGTATCCAAACTACGTAGCGCTTCATTGATTTCAAGGCAGCCTAAGCAAAGCAAACTTTGAAAGACATTTGGCAGTCATCTGCATGCAAAAACATGGTGGACAGTTTAAGGGACCTTCTGGCTTACCTTGATGTAAAGCCAATGAACACTTCACAGATGACTGATGCACACCACCACTTCAAAAATGAATAGGGTAAAGTATAATCCAAGGCTGGGGAACCTGTGGTCCAGCATATGATTTGGGACTCCACTTCCCAGAAGCCACCAACAATCCTTGTGAAATGTGAGAGTGATGGGAGTAATAGTTCAACTTGAATGATTGATACTAGCAGAGTATAGTACCCTTATCCTCTGAACTTATGGCTATAAAACAGAAATAACTTACTCTAGCTGCTCATGGTAAAGTAAAAAAGGGGGAAATGTACATGTATTGTTTCAGGAGACTCATTTTTTAAAAGTACAGAGTCACTGATATGCCTAATGCTGGTTTCCACATGTACAATCCTCCTCAAGCAGCCATTATAGGGATTCTATGGACGGCTTGCCTCTTTCTAGCTCAGGCAAGAAGAAGCAGGAAGTGAGTTCCAAGAAAGGGGGAAGCAAGGCTGCAATCTGATATTTTAAGAAGAGTCCATGCTGCAAGATAAATAAGCCTCTGACAGAAATAGCAAAGTGTAAGTTTTGCATTTCAGAATCATTCTTCTCCCTTTGTTTGCCAAGAATATGGAAAAAATAATAAACAAATCTGATTTAGACAGTACAGTGGGCCCTTGATATCCACTAGGATTTGATTCCAGGATCAGCTCTGGATACCAAAATCCATGGATGCTCAAGTCCCATTATATACGATGGTGTAGTAAATGGTGAACAACTTGAACGAGTGCTGTAGAGAGCCTGAGGATCTGTGAAATGGTGCGAGGCTACAACAGGGTATGCTTTCATATTGGCATAGTGTTCACCGGGTGGCACAATCAAGGTTTGTTTCTTAGATTTTCTTAAAATATATTTGAGCCATGGTTGGTTGAATCCACAGATACAGAGAGCCGACTATATAGGTGATCCTGTGAAAGCCTGAAATTTGACACTAAGTATAGTAATGACAGGCTGACATTTAGGCCAGACTGAAGTAGGACCCTTTTGAACAATTATTCATGGTGTTGCCACAGATAGGGCTGAAAAAGTTTCTTGATAAATGTCTGACTAGCTAAAATCGCCCATATGAGTAGTACGGCACTCACAGCACTGTTGTTCTGTGCCTTCAAGTTATTTCCGACTTATGGTGACCCTAAAGGCGAAACTATCATGGGGTTTTCTTGGGCTGAAAGTTTATGGTGTGCCCAAGGTCACCCAGTGGGTTTCCATAGTTGACTGGGGACTCCAGCCTTACTCTCCAGGGTCATAGGCCTGGAGGCCTTCTGCATGACGTCGTCATGGTCCCACTCCTCTCCCATCCCCAGATCATGGGTTAAATCATTGACGGGTTTTCCCTTTCAACGACCCCCGATTGTGCCACCATCCTGCACTTCCCTGTCTTGTAGAAGGGCAGGAAGTGCAATGGCAGCACTTCCTTCCCCAGTGCAGTCTGGGAAAGTACCCAGCTGTGTTGTAGAAGGAAGCAGTGCTGCTGCTGCACTCCCATCCCAGCAGAGCCAGTGCCAGGATTGCCACTGGATGCTACCACAAGAAGGTAAGCTATGAAAAGGGCTATAGTCCAATGCTCAAGCCACAATATCATGCTGACTGTCATAGCATTCACAGTAATGGACTTCATTTCCTCACACTGCATAAGCAAATAATTAAATCTGACTGCACAGTACTAGAATAATATCATGACCAGGATGTTCTTCCTGACTGCTAGGGATCACTCAAGGAGTGATGAAACAAGGGAGGAGAGAAATGGCTCCTGAAACTGAAGGAGTAGAGAGAAATGGGGGGGGGGGCAGGGAGATGATTGCCTCCAAACAGTTGAAGCCAGGGGACTAAAAAAAACGCTATGCTGTTTTTAAACGTTCCTTTTGAGGTAGAAAGAAAATTGAACTCAGAGACTATATGGCTCTGGATGGGAGATATGGTCAGTCGATACACAGACATCCCACAATGTAAGCAGATTACACCAGCTGAGGAAGTGCCTCAACACTGCTCCAGAAGCTTTCTAAGAGCATTCAAGGAAGCCAACATCTCTGTGCCCTGTGATGAAGAGACTGTTTTCAAACGGGCTTCCATGATGGCTGAAGCCCAGTTTTCACATGAAAAGGAGCTCTATTAAGAAGCAAAGGCCTTAGGACAAGGTTCAGAGTACAATCATGACTTCAGAAGCCAGCATTCCCCATGCTCTTGGTGTTTGATTTCAGGCTGAAAGCCATTCAAAGAGGCCAAAACAAGCAGAGCCATTCCTTCCCGACTTCCACAGGTTTGCTTCATCTCGGAGTCTCTTGCGTATCCAGCAGGATCCCAAAAAGCCACACTGCTTCATTTATCAAAAGGGAATTACTCAAGCTCCAGTTTATTAATGTTCAGAAGTGCTCAGTTAGACAGACAAGTTGAACACATAAGTGGTATTTTTATTTTGTTTTATTTTTTCCCTTCTGGTATTGTGGAAAAGGTAACATTAAATAATACTTTACAGCAGACCGCTTATGTTTAGTTTGGCTTTGAGTGACCAAAAAATAAAAGAGCTCAGTACTGAAGGGTAATATGAAGGTCACCATGGGACTGATGGATGGGATGTTCATTGTACTGACAGCAGGAAACTTTCAGCTGAAGACTCCTTGTGGTCTCTCACACACACTGTCCCTGTCACACACACACAGAGTTAATGTAAGTTAAAAGCTAAAGATTTCGTCCAGGAGCTGCTTGTACAACAGTCGCATGACTAAAAGCATGGAGCTTCAGCTTGGAGAATAAAAACTACTTTCTCTTGTGTGTTTGTATGCATTTACCTTCAAGTATGCACTTTTCCATGTTGGTGGGATTGCATGCTCCTGTGAGGCAGGAGGGTATGTTGATGGCAGCAGTGCTGCTGGTAGGGTCTCCCATGTTAGATAGGCTTCTGCTGAGGAGCCAGACATTTGTGCACTATACTGTTATAGTGCTATTATTTCACTTTCCACATCCTATGGAATCCTGGGGTTTGTAGTTTAAGAAGGGGCCTTTAGAGTTCTCAGCCAGAGAGCTCTTTGGCCTCAGAAAACTACAAGCCCCAGAATTCCACAGGAGGTTAAAAGTGGAATAATAGCACTACAACAGTGTAGTGCAGAAATGACCTAAATGTGCCAAACAGCTACTGGGCAGCAGCATCCATAGTGGGGGGGGAGGGGTGACACTGGCAGAGGATCTCTCAGATTCAGTGATAGCTGCACAGAAGGAGGCATGCTAAACCCCCTTTGAATGTCTTTTACCATGAAAATGTTATGCTGAGACAATCCAAAATGAAACAAGAGATAGTGCCAGACAATGAGACTCCTAGGTTGGAAGGCACTCAACCAGCTGCTGGGAAAGAATTAAAAACAATTGCAAGTAGTGCTGTGGCTAAATAAGAAACATTAAGAAATCAAAAATAATGATCACAGATGAGTTACATAACTTTAAAGCAGATAATGTAGACATTTAAATAGTTCAAGGTTTTGCATACCTTGGCTCAGTCATTAATCAGAATGGAGGCTGTAGTCACGAAAGAAGGGCAAGTATGAACCAACCAGAAAAGTGTAAAGATGTATCATTGAATATAGTGCTAAAGTTAGGATTGTCCACACCATTGTATTTTCAGTTTTTATGCATGGTTAATGCTGGACAGTGAAAGAAGATGATAGGAAGAAAATCAACTCCTTTGAAATGTGGTGCTGGAGTAGAATTCTACAGAGATTCTGGACTGCTAAAAACACAAATGAATGGGTCCTAGAGCAAATCAAACCTGAACTCTCCCTAGAAGCCAAGTTGGCTAAACTGAGGCTCTGATACTTTGGCCAAATCATGAGAAGTCATGACTCACTAGAAAATACAATAACGCTTGGTAGAGAATAAAGCAGTCGGAAAAATGGAAGACCACATTACAAATGAATAGACTCAATCAAGGAAGATGCATCCCTCAGTCTGCAAGACCTGAGCAGCGCTGTTGATGATTGGGTTGGTTAGAGGTCTCTCATCCATATGGTTACCACAAGTTGAAATCAACTTGGAGGCAGTTAACAACAACCTTCAAGTTGCGTGTGGTGACCCCATGGATTTCATAGGATTTTCTTGGACAAGGAATACTTAGAGGTGGTTTGCCATTGCCTTCCTCTAAAATACAGCCTACAGTGTCTGACATTCTTCAGCAGTTTCCTTTCCAAGGAAACTTAACCAAGCCTGACTAGGACCTTCAGGGTATTTAGATGTTTTTCTGCAAGTAGCAATTCAATACAGCCAACATATTGTAACCTATATGTATCCCCCAGCCCTTCTCAACCTAGTATCATTTAAGTGGGACTGCAACTCTCATCATTCCCAATCATGATGGTTGTGCTGGATGTTGTTGGCAAGAGTTGTACCCCAGGACATTGGAATGGTGCCTGACTGGAGAAGGCTTATTTAGCTACACTCTACTGATCTGGTAATTTCCCTAAGCAGCCTTTAAAACAGACTATGAGGGTTCCAAGCTTAGAGTAAAATGGAGTGAGCCAAAGAAATACTTGGATCCAGTGAGTTCTGAGGCAAATTCCCTGCCCAGAGATGCTTTTAAGAAAAAAAAAAATGTCTGTTCAGACTTACTTGAAAACTTTCCAGCAATTTTCTAACTGAGTAATGTAGGCAACCTATTCCTTTCTTGAACAGATCTGGTTTGTAGGATTCCAGTTCCAAGCACTAAGCTGAATGTACTTATAAATGAATGTGTCCCAAAGTGGCATAGAATGGACATAGTCTAAATCATCACCTCCTTGTGGAAGAATATATTATTTTTATATATAGCTTTCCTCTTAGTGCCCTGTCATCTTTTTACATTTCACAGGTCAATGCTAACATATTATTTAGTCTGTCTGTCTGTCTCTCTCTTTGAGAACAGCACCTCACGTTCAAAGCAGTTGAAGTACTCGGACAGCACAGCTAGCGAAGCCAGGAATTTGTTTCAGTTTTGCATCTGTGTCATTAATTAACATTTATCTACAGGTCTGTGGGCCTGGTCACATTACACTGTTATAGTGCTATATTCCACTTTAACTGGCATGGAAACATTCTGAGCAATTCTTGGGTTTGTAGTTTAGTGAGACCCAAGATTTCTCTGGCTGAGAATTCCAAATGCCACTCCACAAACTACAAATCCCAGGATTCCATACAATGTGCCCATGCCAGTTAAAGTGGAATATAGCAGTATAATAGTGTAATGTGTAGTGTAATACGGTCCTCTGTCATTGTGACATAGTCAACAACCTGCAAGTCTATGTTGCTTAAATGTGTTGCCACAACATATTGACAAAGCTCATAAAAGCTATTTTTCTGAACTCCACATCCTAGAATGCTTGTTGAGGGATTCTGGAAGTTGTTGTCCCCAAAAGTGACTTTTCTGAGGTATGCCCATTCACAGAACAAAATTTACTGTTTGCATCTTCAAAGATCTGGTGACAGTCTTGACGCCTGGAATTGCCCCCTTTCGAGTATGGTTGTGGAATTGTGAAAACACATTTATTAGGAAACATGTTGCCATTATTTGTTAGCATTACATGCTGAGAAGGAAATGGGTTTTTTGTCTCCAAGGCTTTGGAAACTATGAGTATTTATATAAGCAGTAACAGTGTTTGAGGGGGGCACAGTTTTTGGCACTGCATCTCACAGTGAACACCAGTTCAGCTTGCCATTCTCCATAAGTTTTTTTTTTTTTAGCCTGCATAAAGTTTAACCAGCAGCTCATATCTTGCCTTTTTGTTGTTTTCTACATGGAGAATTCTACATATATCCTCATTGAGTTTCATGCTGTTCTTTGTTGGTATTTGCTGTTATGTCTGAAATTTAAACAGAAAACTAGCTTTAAAGTATGGGTGTCTTGAACTTATTTGAATTTTGGCATATGGTGGAGATCCAATGTGACACAAAATCCAAATGTGTTTCCTGTTTGAACAAATTCAGAACACTGTAACTCCCTCAGTAATTCTGTGGGATCTTGGTTTAACACACTCATAAACACATGCACAGACAGAAAAACACACCTTGAAGAAACTCTGATCCAAAGCTCAGCCTCAGTCATCTCACACAGAGAAAGAGGAATCCCTTTCACTCCATCCACAATCACACAACCAAGCTAGCCTGCCTGCCCTCTGGGACAGAAGTCGGAGAAGCACTGCCCCCACACTAAGAGGATATGCCTCTTGACAATCATGACCTAGAAGTCATTGCAAAATTTTGTAATTTCCACTTAATTATCAGTGTGCTTAACTGGTCAGGATTAATAAACACATCTAATCTCTGTTAACCTTCACCTTAATATCAGTCACAGAACCATTCTGAGTGCAGAGGGGTGTGACATAATAGAAAGGCAATCAACTCTGGGCTTAAGCACAACATTGGACAAACAAACCTATAAGCTTCCTCTAGAAATAACTCTCAAATTCTTCATTAGGAACAGGTCAGGTCTTCCCTTATCCCACATGGCTTCTCAGCCAGAATATATACAGGAAAGTTCCTAAGTCTGAATTGGCCTACACACTGGAAATCACTTTGCCTAAATTTTGGAATGTGATCCCAGGCATATAAACACAGGACACAACCATCCGTTCTCTGAATTTATATTATCTAAAATAAACAATTCCTGATGTTTTCTGTAACTGACATGCAACAAAGTCCACATTACAGCAAATACGATAAGCACAGTAAACAATAGAAACTACTCTTCATTACACACTGTGAAACATTTGCTTAGCCTCCGTACACAGAGGTCTGGTTGCCATGTAAATAAAGCACAGAATTTTACAAATGAGGACAGGCGTTTGGCTGAATTTGTCTTTCCCAATCGTGCCCCCAGCTTGACTTCCTTTTCCGTTTCATCACCATTTAGCACCAAGGGCCCCTCTCAACTGTTGCAAAAGATATTTAACTACTCTAACCCCCTCTGGTTAGGAAGGAGACGTTCAAGTCAAGAATTCATATCAAAAAGCATTTTACACTGTGCAGGGCTGTCCCCACTTGGCAAAATTTGCTGCTCAAGGTGGAGAACAAGATGCCTTCTCACTCATTCCCATGTAGAAAACCTGACCACACTGACAGTTGAATTCTTTGGTTTGAGCAAAAGGACAGCGCCTCCCACCAGACATCTCCTTCCACCAAACTAGCTTACGGAATGCAGAGCGGTCAAATGGCATGCAACAGTCCTATCCATCCAGGGTGTAACACAGCCACTTAACACTGCATCATGTTGAGTTGGCCTTGACACCGGAGGCACTCACTTGCAGCTTTGCTATTGCAGTGGGCAGCCACACATGTTGTTCTACACATGCCCAGATATGAGCTCTAAGGCTTCATTCGTTCCTGAGATAGAAAACCTGCCTCTGGACTGCAACCCTTCAGAGGACAGCTCAGGGCTCACACAAATGGGTGCACCGTGCACATTCTTCCCTGTCTTAGAGCTTCTTTGCAACCCATTTGTTTGTAGTTACACACACTACAAACACTGTAATGTGGACATGGGGTATTGTTAGGTGAGGGTTTGAGTTATACTATTAGTCAAAAGCTAAGCTGTAGGAAGGAAAATCTTTCTCTGTCAATCTAACAGGAATCTCAGTCGTTCCTTTTCTTTTCCCAAGAAGACATGCACAGAATGTGTTTCAGTGACACCCAAGACTTTATACCATGATAGTCTCCATTTCTCTGAGTGTTAGAAAGTTCCAGGTGTACAGCATTTCCCCAGCTTTGATTTCTTTTGGAAGGCTGTTAGAAGACAGCATGGCTAAATAACTTGTTTTCAGTAGTAGCCAGCTCATATCCTGCCAGAAAGATCACAAAAAAGGCACAAAAAGGAACAGTTTTGCAGTTCCTTTTTGCAGTTGTCTGAAGTATGCTTCCTTGGAGAGGGAGCTTCTGTTTTGCCATTATGGCTATTGATGGACCTTTCTTCTTGCACAAACATGTTTCCAGTTCCCCATTAAAGCCAGCTACACTGGCTGACAAGTGGCAAATTGCAGAATGACCATACGTTAAGCAGACATGGACTTTTGTCCCTTCAGAAATTCATTGCTCGGTCTGATTGAGTGATGTCAGGTTTAGAGAAAAAGCAGTCCAATCCTATGATAATTATGGTTGCCCTTTTCTCCACCTCAAGGTTGAGCATGGGGTGATGCTTTGGGGCATTTTTTTTCTCTTTTATTTTTATTTTTATTTTTACAGTACAGTCACCCCTCCACATTTGCTAGGATTAGGTGCACAGGAACACTGTAAAAGTAAAACAAAAACATGAATAACTCTAGCCCCTCCCAAACCATATTTAACACACGAAAAAGTATGATCACTGTATTCAACCCACCGTGGATTCCTTTGAGGCATCAGGATTCCTTCATAAGGCAGAAGTGGCTGGCTGATGGGGCTTTCTGCCACCTCCACTGCTGCCTCACACCGTTTTTAGGGACTTACAAGCCTTGTTCACAGTTCTCAGTCTCACGAGGCTTGCAGTCCCTATTAAAAGTGGCATAAGGAGGCGATGGAGGTGACAGCAAATAATTTGTGAATAATGAAATCCACAAAAGTGAAACCCGCAAATGTAGAGGGCTGACTGCATTTTCTCTGAGAATAAATACTAACCTTTTCAAGTTTCTGCTCTACAGTATTTTCCTTTCCGAACAGTGACTTTATTTATAGCATTTATACCCAACTCTGCACATCAATTTTTTTTGCAGCTAACTCTTCAGTAGCTCCCATTGATCAGAGAAAAGACTGACAGGCAGAAGGGGTGCAAAGAAAGATACACATTGGCACTGGAGGGGAAGCCAGGAGTCAATCTATGTTCTATGTGGGCAGACACTACAGTGGGGATTTATTGTGAGGAGATATGAAGCTTGCATTTGGAAAAATCATAGACTCATAGAATCTTAGAGGTGGAACAGACCACATGAGAGCAACTTAGTCCAAACCCCTGCCATGCAGGAATACACAAAGGATGGGAAGATGAGACAGTTTAGAAAAAAAGTTTTTACAAATGGCCTTCTCGCACCAGGATACAGACTGGATTGGATCAGATTGTATTAATTTTCTATCCCATCTCTCTCCCTACACATGATGCAAAGCAGCTCATACAGGCACATATCTCATTAAAAAACCTGGTAAATGATTACAGAAGAAGGCAGTGCTGGTCTCCATCAGGGAAGCCGCAGCTGTGGGACGACAGCTTAACCATTTTCTCTCCTTCAGGTAAGTCACAATGGCCAGGCTGTCTCCTTCAGGTAGGCAACATCAATAATGACTCTGCCATTCAGAGGGTCAGTATCAGCATGATGTCACAATGGCCAGTTTCTCTCCTTCAGGCTCATAGCACCAGCATCAGGTTACAAAGGCCAGTGTTACTCCTTCAGGCGGGCAGCATCAGTATTAGGTCATAATGGCCAGCCTCTCTCCTTCAAGTGGGCAACATCAGCATGAGGTCCCAAGGCCAAAACATGGACAGGGACAAGAGACCATAGTCCCTTGTTCAGGTACACATACATAAGGACATGAGAGTACAATTCCTTTTGAGCTAGCCAACAAACAAGGAGAAACATACAGGCAGAGAAATTGCAAGAAAGGAGAAAAGCAAAACCAGCACTACAGCTGTTACAGGACATTCCTCCAATACATCCTGAAACCAAAAGAAGTTGAGATAATGATGGGCCCAGCAACACTGGCTGATCTCTGGTTCCATTGGAACAACTGCCTGCCCCACCAGAGGTAAACAAGAGGAAAACAGCAGGCTGCTGATGAGGAAGCATTTAATCTCACCTCTGATAGAATGGGGCATCCATCATTTGTGTGGAAGAAGTTTATGACATATAGGGTAAGCATATGGACGGGAATAGAAATGCTCAGCCTGGACTCCACTCCAGGCCACAGGGCAGCTCAGGAAACCTCTACAGTAGAAGATTAATTTTCAGAAATACCAGCTGATAAGGAACTAAAAGAACATGGAAGAGAATATACTTGCCAAAGAGATTGAGATGGGGATAACATTAAAATGAAGACTAACAAGTCCAATCAATCCAAAATAACTTCAAAAATTGTCTTTAATTTGAAAGCAACACATCGCTAACACATCACTAATGATTAACTTAACAAATACATTTCATAATATTAAGTCTTAAAGAAAAACAACTGTTAAACCTAATGAGTACATTTTAAAGTTAACATTAGTATCAGTGCATCCACTTCAGCCCAAATATTTCCAAATTCTGCCTTTAATGCATTCACAATTCCAAGTGATGAGCATGGATGTCAGTTGTCTTAATTCTTGCTCTTCCCATTTCCATTTTTCCTCCTCTTTTCTTGATTAAATACTTTGCTTTGCCTCTTTGCATCGTGATACACAGTCACTGAATTTCAAATGGCATGTTTAAAGAATAATCTTTTCTATATCAGCTTGTAAGCCCTGCCCCAGGCCAACATGTTTCCATGCCTGTGCCAGTTGAGTGGTTCGAAAAGGAATATCTTCTATTTCCCATTGTTACCTCATCCAGTTTTGGTGTGTGTATGTGCTTCTCCTAATCACGAAAATTGGCCAGAGGTTCCCACTCCCCACTTTTAACTTCAAAACACAGCCTCTGTGTAGGATGCCAAAATGAAAACTGTTGACGGCTCCCGTACCTTTAACAGTTGTATAGAAGAAGAAATTTCAGCAGGAGTTGCTTTCACACAACCAGATAACAGGCAACAGCTGCTGGAATTCCTTCTTCCACAAACAACAAGTAAAGGTACAGGAGCCCTCTACAGTTTTCATTCTGGCAACCCTATAATATTGTGCCACTCAGAGGAGCAAGGAACCCTGTGTGGTATTGGATAGCTCATCAAGTGGGAAGAAACAAAAGTAGTGATGCTGTAGCCATTGCAGGAAGTGCCACTGTCAGTCAACCAGCAATGCTTCCTGACATAGCTAGAGTATCACATTGTACAGTACAATAGAAACATCTAGTAACTCTGTCCTGCACTGTTTGAGGCCCAAGAGGGACTTTCTCGACATGAAATAGACAGAAGGTCAATTTCCAAGTCATTTTCTTTTGGGAAAAAAAAAAAAGGCCTGTCATGAGTCTAAAACAGTCTGGATGGCTGCTAAATGTGGCAAAATCACCACCAATATCTGTCACAGGCGCTGGCTGTCCCTTGATAGGTAATGCAGTTCCAAGACATTCGGCAGGCCAACAGATACAGCTTAGCAGTCCAGTAAAGCATGCCTGGTCAGGGTGAAGCAGAAGCAGAGTCCAGTGTCAGTCCAAAGGTCAGGAATCCAGCAGGCAGCAAGGTCAGACAGTTCAAAGGTAAGAGACGGCAGGCAGACAGTGAGCAGGGAATCTGTAGCATACATGAGGGCAAGGGCCAGCAAACACATGTGTTGTTTCTGGCATTGAACCACCACCCTCTGCCTTCCTTAAAAAGGTTGCAGCCACCTGGCTCTCATCCCAGCCTGATTAGTTCCTGGTGTGCTTGCATCTGCTTGTCCTCCTTCAAGGCTGCTGTTCATGTGGAGAAACTGACTACCATGACCATGACACTACCCTAGGTCCAATGGGGGCACATTACTTGCACACGCGCGTGCGCGACCGCACACACACACACACACTCCAATTTGAGAGCACTGGGAGTCACAAAAACAACTTTTGGGCCAATAAATCACACCTTCCTTGTCCCTGATATAGAGTTTGGATGAATTCTTTTGCTCAGACCCTTGTTACCCTACAGAGCAATGATGGTCTTGTGGTTATTTTATTTCTTTTCACCTAGAAAGGATAACATGGTCTAAGGGGTTAAGATGCTCTCCACTCATTTTCTTCACACTGGTTGAGACACAGTAAACATGCTGCTTCTGTGTTGGTGCATTAATGATTTCTGTTTAACTAGAAGGATGTGTGGTTTAGAAGAGGTAAAGATTTTGAAGAGTCAGAGATTCACCATAACAAACGAATGGGGGGGGGGCAGGCCTATGTCCATCCAGACATTGTTGTACCACACCTTCCATTATCCCTCTGTATTGGCTATGATATATAAGGCTGATGGGAATTCTCCTCCTTTCTGGAGGGTCACATTTGTCATTAGAGAGAGAGAAAAACTGAAACTGTTCAGAGTCTGGAATGCAAGGATGACTATGTGAGTTGCTTTAACCAGTTTGTATAGCTGTGTGTACACAAATTTAAAAACCATTTTATGCTCCTCTATTTCCCACTGCCTCAGGTGCCCAACCTCTATAAACTTAACTTTGTTTTCCAGTACCACACTGCCAAAGGTAAAGATGATGCTAGGCTGCTATGTTTAGAAACCAGAGTATGATTAAATATTTAAGGCAATATCAAAGACGTATCCTTGGACTTCAGACTTCAACTGTTCTTTCAATATAATGTGCTTTCCCACCATGGGCTCACTGTTTTTTAAAAGCTCAAGTACTCCCAGTCATGTGAGTCAACAGCTTCAAAGCAGCATTGCTAATATTTGTACAAGTGCAGCTCAGTAAATCTCATTCCATCAGAACACTTACAGCATTGGAAAGTGATGCCTTATTATGCCCTAACTGGGACCAATTCAAATTCTTATTTGGGCAATTTTTTTCATCACTGAGAATGGCTAAACATGGACGAAAGGACATTGACTCACCTGTCTAAATATTTCTAGCATCTTCTTATCCAATTTCCTCTAAATATTAAAATGATAGGTTGACATATTTGGAACATTTGCAAAAGGAATCTTAAGTTTCAAAGCTTGGACAGAAGCGCATTTCATTTTGATCCAGATGAAAACCACTTTGGAGGCTTAATTTCACTTTGCAACTCCGTACCCCTTTTTTTAAAAAAAGTAAGAACCAACAAGTGATTTGCAATCTATTTGACAGGCTGAGGTGAAGCTGAAAAAGCAGCTACATCTTGGAGGCAGCCCATTGGTCTCTCCGTACCAATGTTCTGTCTATTGCTTCCACACTCTGACAGCCTGGAAAAGAAGAAAGAGAAACATTTTTAAAGAATTATCTCTCCTAAACAGGCACTCCAACATTTTTATCCAAAGGATTTCTCTACCTGTTTAGTGATCCTCTGCCTGTTGAATCATAACACTCTATACTCCAGCTTTTTAGAAGACTTGGTTGACCTTGTCTCTGTACTCTTTTCACCAGCACACAAAGCCTAAACAGGCCTTCACCCTTTAAGTCTTTGGAACAGAAGGGTGTGCTGTTTTAAGGTGTAACAAGCAGTTTATATGGTTTTGATTGTTTTCTGTTAATGTCTTAAAGTAATGTTTCAGTTGGATTGATTGTTTACTGCTTTTTTTAAAAAAAATGTACTAAATGTTTTAACTACAGTCATCCCTCCACATTCGCTAGAGTTAGGGGTGCAGGATCCCTGTGAAAGTGGAAAAAACGTGAATAACTCTAGGCCCTCCCAAACCATATTTCACACACAAAAAAAGTATGGTCATCATATTCAAGCCACCATGGATTCCTTTGAGGCATAAGGGGGGTGCCTTCATAAGGCAGAAGTGGGTGGCTGGTGGGGCTTACTGCCACCTCCATGGCTGCCCCACACCATTTTTATAGGTACTTACAGGCCTCATTCTCAGTTTCTCAGTCTCACAAGGCTTGCAGTCTCTATTAAAAATGGCATAGGGGTGACAGCAAATAATCCATGTCGATAAGCTGGAACGTGTCCCGAGGAGGGCGACCAAAATGGTGAAGGGTCTGGAAGCCATGCCCTATGAAGAACGCTTTAGGGAACTGGGTATGTTTAGTCTGCAGAGGAGAAGGTTAAGAGGGGATATGATAGCCATGTTTAAATATATGAAGGGATGTCATGTTGAGGAGGGAGCAGGCTTGTTCTCTACTGCTCCAGAGACTAGGACAAGGAGCAATGGATTCAAGCTGCAGGAAAGGAGATTCCACTTGAACCTCAGGAAGAACTTCCTGATGGTCAGAGCTGTCCGGCAGTGGGATATGCTGCCTCCGAGTGTAGTGGAGTCTCCTTCTTTGGACGTTTTTAAGCAGAGGCTGGATGGCCATCTGTTGGGAATGCTTTGATGGGTGTTCTTGCATAGCAGGGGGTTGGACTGGATGGCCCCTGGGGTCTCTTCCAACTCGATGATTCCATGATTCTAATAATCAAATCTGCAAAAGTAAAACCAGCAAATGTGGAGGGCTGACTGTATTTTAAGTTATATTGTAACCTGCTTTGAGTCCCATTTTGAGGGAAAGGCAGGATATAAATAAAAAAAAAAGTAAGTAAGTATATTTGGCCCTCCACATTTGCAAATTTAACTTTCATAGATTTAATTATTTGCAAATTTCTCCAACCCTCACCGCCACCACTTTTCTAGGACACTCTTAGCTCTCGTTCCAATCAGGCCTTATGCTCCAATCAGGCCTTTAAAAATCTGCCTCTGGTCCTCCTCCATCATCCACTGCCTGGCCAGCTAAAGGCAGCTCACATCCTGATTTCTCAGCACCATGAACCCTCACCTGATGCTCCCCAACACCCAAGGAAGGAGATGGCAAGAGAATATAGGGTCACCATGCTGACACACACCACACCTTTCCCTTTCTTTTCCCTAACCTGGTTTGGACCATGGGTGCCCATCTTCCCCACCATGCCTCAGCAACCTTCCCATAGGCACACACCCACATTTTTATATTTGCGATTTTTCCACTTTTGTGGGGGTCCTGCACCCCTAACCCTAGCGAATGTTGAGGGCTGACTGCATGTCAGTTTTTCTACCATAAGAGCTTAAGTGAGTAGTAATAGGGCCACCCTAACACAAATGACACCCATAGAATGCTTTCTTCAGAGAGGTCTATTGGGAATTATCACACTACTGTTTCATCTGCCAAGTGAAACTGATTGCATTTCCCTATGTTTCTTTTCTCTTATGATGTTAGCCTCAATAAGAGATTTCTACCCCGAACAAATGACCCCCTTTCAGAGGAAGGATTTTTCGCAGGATTGTAGCAGTGGAGGAAAAAGTTATGTTCCTTCTCTCTCTAAACCTGATCCAGATCCAATTTTCACCAGGGCCCCTCAACGCTTTGTATTTTAGAAAACATGTATGAGAAGTGCAAAAGCACATTTAACAACACATCTCCTTTCATCCCTTCATTTGTGATGACTTGCAGTTCTTAATTAAGATCGTTTTCAAAGAGAAAACTTTTAAATGTTTCTTAAGTTTCTTCAGAAACTTTTTCTTGAGCTGCATTGGAGATCTACTAAAATGAAAAGGGAAAATACAAAGGGAAAAGGCCATAACTCACAACCATGGTATATGCTTTATGCACAAACAGTCTTAGATTTCTATTCTTGGCATCTCTAGCTGAAAAGATCAGGCAGTCAATGGTGAGAAAGAAGACTGAGGCCATTTCCACACTACACTGTTATAGTGCTATTATTCTACTTTCAACAACCTATAGAATCCTGGGATTTGCGATTTAGGGATGGTCATTTAGAATTCTCAGCCAGAGAGCTCTTGGGCCTCAGTAAACTACCAACCCCAGGATTCCACAGGATGTTGAAAGTTGCAGAATAGCACTATAACAGTGTAGTGCAGAAATGGCCTGAAAATCAGATAACAGCATGGGCAATTTATACAACATTGAGCAAGAGCCATGGTGGCATGGTGATTATATGCCAGTACTGCAGCCACAAAATTGTGAGTTTGATCCTGCCAGGCTCCAGGTTGACTCAGCCTTCCATCCTTCCACAGATCAGTAAAATGACTACCCAGCTTGTTGGGGGCAATCAGCTAACACGTTGTAAACTGCTGAGGGAACACTTAGCTGATAAGCAGTAGAGAAATACATATGCTATTGCTATTGCGCAAGACTCTTACATTCTGGAGTATTATTGTTTTTCAGGATAGGACCTAATAAGAAAAGGAAAGGGAGAAGGAGAATAATTCCATTATATTCTGCATCTTACCAGAGAGCGCCATTGCTAAGTGGAATTCTTCTTTCAATATCTGAAGAACCTCCTTCACACCTTGTTCACCCTAATTAAAACATATTACATTAGCATAGATGTTGTAATTCCTTTATTAACCCAGCAAGGCCCACTATTTGGTAATGGAAATTCAATAAATATCAATGAAGTAAAGCCAGGTTGTTGCTGTTTTCCCCATTCCAGCTGACAGTCAACTTTAACTGCTATCATGTCTATCTCTGAAGCAGCCGCCATGATTGATCTTCACTAGCTTCATTGTTCAATACCATAGGGGTATATTTTTCCCATGGAAGACTGAACAGTGTGTTAAGTTGTGTGTTAACTTCCCACAAAGAAGATGAAGGACTGTATGGACCTAAATATATTGAAATCCACTTCTGGCAAGATGGAGATCTTGTTGCTCAAGAGACAAACCAAACTGGGTTTGGGAGAACAAGAGCTTCTTGACATGTGGTAGCACTCTCTGAAAGGTCAGGCATGTAGCTTGTGGGAAATAAAAGTGCTTATGGATCCAGTGCTGCTCCTGGTAAGTCAAAAGGCAGCATTGTCCTGGAAGAGTTGCTTTGCCCAGCTCTGTCTGGGGTCACTTCGTGGGGGCTGAAGATCTACTTGCAGTGAATCACATCTAAATCAATTCTCATTTATATTACCATAACATGCTATATTTGGAGTGCCTGCTAAAAGTGTTTGGAAATACCCTCCAAGTTGGAAAAAATGTACAAAACAAACCAAAACAAATGTTGGAAATGTCAGGAGAAAACAGGAACCTTTATTCATATGTGGTGGAGCTGTCAAAAAATCACTAATTTCTGGAAAGAGTTAAATAAAACCCTCTCGGAAATCTTTGAAACTCAAATACCTTTAAAACCAGAAATATACTTGCTTAATATGGTTCAAATGGTAGATTCAAAGATATCAAAGAAATATTGGAGGGTGCTATTATACCTTATCACTGCAGCTAGAACAATAATTGCGAAAGATTGGAAAAATACAGAAATCCCCACAATAGAACAGTGGATGATAAAAAATATTAGAAATGAAAGAAAATGGTCAATTAACTGCAAAAATCAAGGAGAAATCCGAGGAAACAATGAGGGAGTGGGACCCAATAACAAGATTTCTTCGAAGGAAATGGGGCAGAACACTTATTGAATAAGTAAAAGTCTGATATATTTGACTCTGAAATCAAAAATAGAATTATGGTAAAAATAAGGTATAGGATAAGAAGTAATATAAGAGTAAATGTTCAAGATATTCTAGCGGAGGTATATAAGTATGTGTACATATATGTACACATACTTATATGTATGAGTATATGTAAAAATAAGAAGGGGACAGAATTTTGAAAATCCATGACAAAGTGATTGTAGAAGGACTTTCCTGGGAGTAAGTCTTTTTGAACTCAGTGGAGTTTGCCACTGAATAGATATGCATAAAGAAAATTGTACTACCAGTTGTATTTAATTCCGTTGGCTCCATGCTGTCCTTTGGCTCGGTGTGCGAAGGAATTCTGAAGTTTCTATGAGAGTTTCAGTCAAGATTTCTTCTTTGCCCTTCTGACATTTTGATACTATACGGAACTGCGAGAAATTCCTGCTTGGGAAGAGTGGTTCTCTGGCAGTTGTTGCCCTTGTAGGTAGTTTTTTAGTTTTTAATGGTGATTTTTAACTCTGATTTTAGTGGACAAGCTGATGCTTTTTTATTGTTTTTTATTGCTTTTTTTTTTTACTTTTTAATATTGGAATTTTTAAACATTCAACTGTAAAGCTCTGAGGTTTTAATAACTTCAAATTTTATTACTTAGGGCTTTAATTATATAAGATTCTAAGATTTTAAAACTTTATTTGCCTGGGCAGCTGTGATCATTTGACAATTAACCTACTTGAAGCTTTTGGAAGGCCAGCTGAGTGCTAGCTGAGTGCTGGCAGAGTGGAGCCCAGGTAAATCACAGCTGGGTTGTTTACATCAGAGAAGGCACTTATATTCACTATTATTCCTTAAGGCCATTTTCATCTGGATTGTGGACTGCTGATGGTATATTTACCTAAGTTGAAGAAGCTTATATACAACAGTCCTTCTCCATAGCTGTTTACATTTTTGGCATTGTCTCTATCATCTTTATTTGCCTATAATTTGGAACTCACAGCTGAAATGCTGATTGTAGAAGGTTATAATGTGAGACAACGGAGACTATATAAGCAGGAGGAACGATCCTGTTGACAGAGATATTTGTTGAAAGGAACACAAGAAGGAAGTATAAGTAAAAGGTATAGGATCGTCACGTCAAGCAAAGGGGTTCGTAACTAAAGGAAGTAAGAATTTTTTTTCTTTTTTTTCTTTTTTCTTGTGTGTGTTTTGTTTGTTCGCTATCATTATTTAGTTTTATGTAAATGTAAATATATGCAAAAACTATGCAAATATATGGGAAAAAATTCATGTAATATATACAATTTGTATTACAAAACTAATATAAATGCGAAGATAACAATGGAAACTCTGTTGACATTAGAAGAAGAAACAAGAATGAAGAAAAGATCGAAATAACGAAGAAATAATGAAGAAATAATGATTTGCTGATTTGATTGTTGATCCTCATTAGTGGTTATTAACCTTGTCAATGTAAATAATACAATTTAAAATGGTTCAATAAAAAATAGAATGAAAAAAAATAAATAAAACCATAGGACACCTCAAAAAAAAAGTGTTTGGAAACCTCAGTCAGTTAAAAGTGTATTGCCTAGACTTTCACCATGTACACACTTTCCAGGCTACCATAACATTAATTTTCACACAATTTCACTGGTTTCTGGTTTGTTTCCAGGCACAATTCAAGATGATAGGTTTGATCTAAAAAGCTCTAAATTTTAGGGCCAGGATAGATAGACTATCTCCTGCCATATGATTTACCCTTAATGTGCAATAATCCAAAGTCCTGTTAAATGCCCCAACACCTAGAGATACTAGGTCAGTGGTATTAAGAATGAATCTTTTTTTAGTAGCAGCATCCCAGTTATGGAACATAATCCTGAGGGATTTGAGGCCAACTCCTTCTTTACTTTATTTTAGATGGGTAGCATAGACCATTTAGTTCCATTGAGCTTCTCATTCCATATAATTCTTTATAGCTCTTCAGTTTTAAAGGTAATGCCGATCTGAGATCTTTAGTATATAGCTTTTTATTCCCATGTGCCTTGGTTTTTGAGAAGTTTTTATATTATATTGCCCCATGCCCAGTAAATGGAAGGTACAACAAATAACTTAAATAAATGAAGAATTTACTTAATGGTTTTATCAAAGTATTATTAAGTAGGCAAAGGGTTAAGTTGATAATTCCAGGTAGCATAATTCATTTGTGTGCCAGTTTTTTCTGAGATTCCGGCTTCAGCATGGAAGTTGACAGTCAGGGGAGGAATCAGTCTCCCCAACATAGACGTGCAAATCTCGACATCCCATGAAAAGCAGCTTTTTACAGTGAACACAACACACTGAAATCCATTTTTCTTTTGGAAAACACTTTACAGGGGAGGAAGGAGTTATCACATCATGCATAATGTTATGGATCACTTCCTCTGTTCTGACTCCAGCCACTTTAAAAGGTTGTGAACTCTTTTGTCTTTATGCAGTAACTGAAAGTACTGGTGAAAGGGATGCACAGAGCAAACTGGTCCACAAAAGTCTGACTTCTATTTCAGTTAAGCACTTCTGAGTGAACAAGTGTAGTAAACTGAATTAGTCAAGCATAGCAATACAACACCATATCTGCCACAGTGGCTTCGAGGATGTATCCTGACTCAAAAAAGGAATGTGAAGCTTTGTCCTTTCACTAACCAATGCAATAGATATTTGAATTCCAGCTTTATGTTACCTGATACGCAAGTCCCCATATCACAGGCCTTCCCACAAACACAGCTTTAGCACCAACGGCAAGGGCCTTAAGGACATCTGTGCCTTTTCGTACTCCACCATCAAGGAATACCTCAACCTTTCCTTCCACGGCTTCTATTATGTCGGGTAGGACCTCAATCTGCAAATAAAGATGGGGGGTGGTGAAGAAGAGAACTACTTCTAATTTTTTTTTTTAAATTGGCCTAAAATAAGCTGAAGGGACAAACATTCACAAGAATCCTAGACAGCTACTTCTAAATAAATCATGTCTCCTGACCTGACCCATCCCAGTCCACCTTGAGAGCCAGCCACTGGATTGGATAAAGGAGGTCAAGCTAGCTTCCAATCAATGTGCAAGGAGGATAACATTTCCAGCCTCTTCTCACAAGCAAGTTTAGCCTGCAACAAAGACTTGCAACAGGGATCTTCCTTCTGATTGTTGCAGTCTCACTTGTTGTTGGGAAGGGTGTGGAAATATTGTCCATCTTGAGTGATTGGAAGCTGAACAGACCTCCTTCACCCAATCCAAAAGCTGGCCCTTAAGGTAGGCTGGGGTGCATTTGCATAGGTTTCCAGTCCAACTACATCATCTTACTGAATACAAACCAGTTTATGGATCCATAACTCTAGGTTAACTGCAATACTGAATATCAGCCGTGATCTTTATTTTGAAATGGTATGAAGCATTTAAATTAGCTCAAAACATACTTCCTAAAGTTATATCATCACAGAAAAGATGAAGAAAAGTCAGGATCAGATAAGATGCCACTATATTATTAATATTTTAGAAATATATTTTATAATGTAAACAGGCTTGGGCTCCTTGTTTTGTGACACTTCCAGTGAAAGTGCTCCTTTGTCACAAGGGCTGTTGTTGTATTGTGGGAATGACAAAGTTCTTAAAAACTATGCAGTAACTTAAAGATAATGCATAGAAAGCTATGCCCCATGCCAACTGTAAAATACGATGGTACTTCAGTTCTGTACTTCTCAGACCAAACATCTCCAAATCTGTCCTTCTGATCACAGTGAAATGATCATTTCCTAGAAAAGGAAGGGCGTGTTTAGGGAAGGAGAAGAAAATAGGTTAAGTTTGTCTTTGACCAGCATTTATCCAATTCACACCTCCTAAAACTAGACATTGTCCAGAATGCAATTTATAATCAGAAATTCATACAGTTACAAGCTTATAACTTAATTTGTGCACCAGAAAATGTAAATGTTTGAGAAATGTACATGATTTTTTTTTAAAAAAAAGTGTTCATAAACGAGGGTTAGGATGAAGGACATGTAACTCCCTTTAGTCGATGTATGAAAAATACACATTTCTCAAAAAGAGGCATGAGAAATGTACACTTAAAATGAATTTCTCAGTGAATACCAAGCATAACATCAAAAACTTCTCACAAGTTGATATGCACCCAAGTCAGAACAAGACTCGAGGTAGAAACCAAAGAACTTCAATGACCTGAAATGGGGCTGAACCCCACATGTCTGATACATCACTTCCAATTCTCCCAGCTTGGCAGGGACAGTCCTGATTAATCTTTTGCCATTTCACTTTCTCAGCTGCTTTTTAAATGACCCATTTTCTCTTTCCTCCTCCCACTTTCCTCTTTTGTCCTTAGCTTACTTCCATACGTTGAAACTCAGTTCGAAGTGCAAATGTAGTATACAGTTAATTAACTCAGCAGAGCAATGAGGAGAAGAAGGGGCAGGATCTTGCCCTTGCTAGTAGGTTCAAGCAAAATAAAATTGCTGTAGCCTCTGCTAGCTTGTCTGTTCTTCTTCAGTAATGACTTTTGCCATCTTGACCACACTCTGATGTTGCTTAACCATCTGCTTTCTGTTTTTATCTGTAAAATGTTGGAGAGTATGCTGATCTTCTTGGATTGTTTAATAGGTCAATGAAACTACTTTTTGGATGGGGGAGGATGCTTAAGCTTGTCATGCCAAAAAAATCCACCTACTTGTTCATTATCACAATTGAACACCATCCTGTGACAGATGAGTTGAAATCTTTAATCAAATGACTACATTTCCCCCCAACCCTAGTAATACTGATATGAGAGCAAAAGATTATGCAGATGTACGAACTGATACTTTAGTGATGCTAAAGAGACAAGCAGGGGCAGGAGTCATTTCTTTGAAGACAAAAATGGTGGCTAGAGGGAATCAAAACTTGCAAGTTCAGTTTGCTTGTATATTCCAGCTGAGGTTTTCTAGTCATCTGGCACACAATAAAAGGGTTATTTTTCCTCTTTAGGTTTTGCTTTGTTGCCAGAAATATTTTGGTTCCACTTCCGCATATGTATGCTTACTTTCACATTGAGGCATATTGTGCCAAATGCTGTTACTTGAGTACGACAGAAACCATAATTAAAGCACACATTTCATCAATCTGTAACCAGACACTAGGAAACATTCACCAGTTTGGACTTGATTTATTCTCAAGCCCAAAATAAGCCAACCCACTATAGCCAGGTTTCAAGAACCTAAGCATTTCAATCATTAGTTATTTTTATTGTAAAATCAAGGGAAAGCATCACTCAGTGACAAAGCACATATTCTGAATGCAGTTTCTGCCATCTAAATTTCAAAGGGGGGTCTCAGGTTGCAGGTAGCAATATAAAGAATATTAGCCATTTCCTTGTCTTCGAAAAGAAAAGGTATCTCCACACACACGAGTGACACTCTCAAGATATAGCCAACTGTCATTGTTTACCTTTCAGGACTTGTTTTGTAAAAATTCGTTTGCACAAAAATGCTTGCTTTTTTGCCCGGAAAACAACATTTTTGTACAAAACCTGCATATTTTGAATAAAACCTGCTGTTTTTCTCCATAGAATGTCATTTTCTAAGCAAACACACACATACACACAAGGTTTGTGCACCCAAAAACATGCATAGTGTTGCACAAACACAGTTAATGTTAGGATTCAGTGATTCTGGTCTAGCTTGGGCTAACAATAGGATTCAGGTGATATTCCCATCTCCCTAGCAGTGTGGCCTATAGACTGTGAAATAATACCACTACTTTTTCCAGGGGGCAGGTTGCTGAAGATTTGAGTAAAGGTAGAAAAAGGCTGATCCAATAACAGAGAGGAGTGGGGGGACAGAATCCGACAAAAGAAGTCAGAAAGAAGAGGCAGATCTGTGCAAAGAGTTTGTGGGATAGTCAGCACTGGAAAGACTAACCCACTGTAGATTTAGTGGAAGGAAGATATTTTTAAAGAAATCTAAAAAACAAAATTCCCTTTTTTGTTTATTTCAGAAAAGAGACATTTCAGAGGATCAGAAGGGAAAAGCATTACAACTTAATGAAAAGATAGAAAGAAAGAGCTCTGGCCTCAGGTCAGAGTACTACAGAATATCAGGACAGGTATCAACCAGCTGCCTGAGTAACTGCTGGAGATGGGACCTGCTATCAGCCTAACCATACGGCTAAGGAGTCGGGATGGTGGTGCAATATAGTGAAAGTAATGTGCCCAGACACTGAAATCTCTGTGTTCCTTTCTAAGAGGAGTGTTATGTTTGTATATCTATAAGTGCATATAATAAATACAGTCATCCCTCCACGTTCACTAGGTTTAAGGCCACAGGACCCCCGTGAAAGTGGAAAAAATGTGAATAACTCTAGGCCCTCCCAAATCATATCTAACACACACACAAAAAAGTATGACCACCATATTCAACCCACATTCTTTTGAGGCATCAGGGTTCCTTCACAAGGCAGAAGTGGGTGGCTGGTGGGACTCACTGCCACCTCCACTGCTGCCCCACACCATTTTTAATAGGGACTTACAAGCCTTGTTCGCAGTTTTCCAGTCTCCCAAGACCTGCAATCCCTATTAAAAATGACATAGGAAGGCAGCAGAGGTGACAGCAAATAACCCATGAATAGTCAAATCTGCAAAAGTGAAACCCGCAAATGTGGAGGGCTGACTGTAGTATAAAATATTAACAGAGAGCCTGCTCATTCTCCCATAAGTAGCCTGAGATTCCAATACTTAAGAATACTTAAATAGAATATTGATGCTAATTCTGTCTGTCTGGATTCTACCATTGGTCACAAGTTGGATGCCCAGCTGATGAGGTGATAGAAGAAACCCTCAGACAGATACAGATTAGCTGACAAATGGCCAAGTACCCTCGATCCCTCAGTAAAAAGAGGCAGGGTGGGGGACCACTACTGTTTCACATGCCACATTCTGCACTGTGGGACCAGAATGGCCATTGTCCATTGACTTATTTATTCTGCTTGACACATCAGAAATAGCTATGGATTTTAGGATAACTTAGCCTGTATAAATATGTCCAAATCAGGATTTGGGATCTTTTTTAAAGGACCATTTATTGAGTTTGCTTTTTAATTTATATTAATTGTACATTTTAATCTGCTATTTTAATACTTTTTTAAATAAAAGAATGAGCTTGAAATCATTTTACTCAAATTCTTTTTTAAAAAAACACTTCTCTATTTTTCCAAAGCAATACAAACATTAAAGAACCAACAGGAAGACCAACAGGAAGAGGGTGGAAGGTGATTGGTAGGTGTAGTGTGGTTAGCATTACTATTTGTGTCTCCTCCACATAACCTATCTGCAGAAGCTCTGGTTATCTTTAGCTACTTGAACCAAACTGAGGCAGAACAAGATTTCCAAGATGCTTGATTTATCCCTTGTACCACACTTATTAAAGCAGAAAGGATTATAATTTCATTTTGTTAAAACAAATAATTAAGACTACCATTACTACTACTACTCACACACATGTATACATGTATCTCCAAAATCTAGTAGCATTTTTGCTTTCTTATCCTCTGAAAGCTAAGCTAATCAGGAAACATTTTTTTTTAAAAAAAATTCTATTACTAAAAATAAAATGTGCAAAGAGCAAAAGCCAATGCCAACACAAGCAAATTCTTCTCCTCCATTCAATTGGTTTCTCAAAGACCAAACCAGCAAAGGAAGGAAGGAAGGAAGGAAGGAACAGTATATAGAGGTATCTCTATATACTGTTTAACACCAAAACATCCATGAAAGCCACATGTGTTCTCTCTTTCTGTCTGTCTCAGAAAAATACAAATGGCTTAACTGCTATGTTGTTATTTCCCTCAAGACAACTCCAACTTATCCCGGGGTTTTCTTGGCAAATTTTATTCAAAGGAGGTTTGCCATTACTTTATTCTGAGGCTAAGTGTGTGTGAGGTTGCCAAACTCTGAGATTAACCTGAAATTGTTCATCTAATACTTACAGTGGCTGGAACCCCATCCAACTGACGTGCACCATGGTTTGACACCAAAATCCCATTTACTCCATGCCTCACTGCTTCTCTAGCATCATCCACTGTAGGGAGGAAAAGCCTGTATAGGTTACAGCTGCTTTTACAGTGATTGTAACATCTGTAAAACTTTTCAGTTAACACACAGAGAACTATGATAAACTTTTCAGAAGGAAGTAGCATAAGGAACACGATTCAGCAGCTAGATTAAATGGTGCAACCTTGAACCCTGCTGAAATTAGCGGTACGGTTGTCTTTCAGGTCAAGGCCATCATTTATTGGTACAAAAAGACCTTGGAGTGCCCTCTTCTGAATTGCTTACAAGCATTCATCCTACTAATCAGCTCTGCCTCAAAGCCAGCACTCTAGCTGAGAGATTTACTGCAGACAGAAATTAATGGTTACTGAAATTGTCCCCACATTGACTGTAATCATTTCATGATGTTCAAATGGATTTTGGTTAATTAACAGCAAACAGAGAAAGGAAGCGACCTTGCCGTTCTATGCAGCCTATGCAATTCAGAGGAGACTGTGGGTGTGTACGTACAGTGTGTTAAACAAGTTCAGACATACCCATTTCCTGATCGCATCTGCTGTCACATTTAGTTACAAGCTAATGTCAGTTCTTCTGCTTCCAAAGAATTAAAAGAAATATGCTTTCATATTTATCATGTGGTCTGGGCATGAACCTTTAAAAGTGTTACGGTAATCTTTGATTTTACTACATACAAGCAGATGTACTCTGATTCACCCACCCACCTCGAAGAAACAAACTAGCAGCAATCTTTGGGAAAAGTTTATTTTGTGCTATAAAACTGTACATCTCTTTCATCCTATTAAAGTGTTAAAGAACTGAAAACACTGTTGGATTTGTAGAAAAGGTAGGCTTGTGCTCTTTTGCTAGTTTTAGTTTGAAGCAGAAGATCTCAGCCAACCTATCTGCCTGTCTCAACCAACTGCTGCTGTCTGCCAGCTCACTGTCTGGTACACTGCTTGCTACCCAGCAGTATTTTAATACTCTGACTGTTACTTCTGGTCTTTAACTGTGCTCTTCAGTGCAGCTTTACTTGAACTATGAGGCTTGGGGATGCTTTTTGGACACCTTTGAGACTCAGGCGTAGTGCCTGCAATACTAGGGGATCTGTGCAGTGGGGAATATTGGCTCCCATTGGCAGTGAATCCACCCTGGGTTTCAGTCCAAACTTTAAAGGAGCTACCCAATGTGCTAAACCTATTTGAAAAGCAGGGTTCAGGACCTTGGTTTATCTCTTTAAACTTTTGAATAAATTGAGAACAGATTAACTACTCCTCTGACGTAGAAGCCATCAGTAGCCACTATGTTTTCCTTTCTGTTCCCTCTTCCCTTTTTCTTTTCTGCGTTTGTAAACTGCGTGTGTACTATTCTGATTTCCCAAAAGAAGTCAATGGAAGCCCTGAAAATTCGGATTTCTGAATTTCAGTTCAGATGCAGAGTCTGAATCGATCCACAGTGAGTGTGCAATAGGCCAAACCAAATCAGACTGCAGTCTGAGGCCACTTCCACACTATACTGTTATAGTGCTGTTATTCCACTTTCAGCATTCTGTGGAATTCTGGGATTTGTAGTTTACTGAGGCCAAAGAGCTCTCTGGTTGAGAATTCTAAAGGCCCTTCCCTAAACCCCAGGATTCCATCAGAGGTTGAAAGTGGAATGATAACACTGTAACAGTGTATAGTGGAAATGGCCTGAATCACCAAATCAGGCCCCAAACCAAACTGAAGAGTGGAAGTGCTTCCATAGTCCCATTATCAGTGACATAGCACTGGTGCTTTGGGTTGTTTTCTGGAAATAGATTTTATGTTTTTATAGAACTGACATATCTTTTACTATAATAAAATCTCTAAGCAGTTTGCATTAAAACATATAAAAGATGGTATAAAATATATAGAAAGCAAAATTTTAAAAACACTGTAATGGAGTTTTAAAACAGTTCCAAAATAAATATTTACATTTAATAACTATCTTGAAAATGCCATCTTTTCATTTCATTTGGCCCGCATTATCCCCGAATCAACTGATTTCCTCACCTGGGAAGTCCCTTTGGAACAGTACTATTAACATCTAAGAACATCATGTTAAGTCCCTCTGAGGTGCTACCAAGGTTGCTCGAGGCACAGTTCTCTGTACACGCATGCAAACTAGGTCATGGTTTAAGAACAAAGTCTTCTGGAGCACAGATGACTGGAGGAGAGCTTTCCCCACCGTAGCTCTGCATCAGCCATAGAGGATACTGCGCACATCCTGTTTGATTGCTGTATATATACCAAGGTGAGATCCCAATACTTACAACCACTTCTGGTTAGAACGACCAATTGGGATCCAACTGTTAAATTGACCTATTTTCTTTCCGGAGAGAATTCACACTCAGTCCGCAGGATTGCAAAATTTATTACAAAAGCTGCCTACCTGAGAGATCTTTTTATCACACAAAATGGGGTCCCCTGTCATGGTGGTGAGCTTATTTAAATGTTATGACTGAATTTTTATACTCGTCATTTTATCTTTTTTGTTTATCATGTATTTTACTTCTTATATTAAACTCACTATTTATTAAGTTTAAGTTTATATGTTTTAATTATTTTAGTAATTTTATATGAGTTGAGTCCATTTGTGTATGTAATTTCTGTATTTGTATTTTTGTATTATGTATTATATTTTTATTGTTGATATGGTCAGTTGACTAATCAATAAAGGATGATGATGATGATCACTGTAGCTCTGGATCTGTCCTGCCAGAAGACAGGCCATGGTTTGTTTAACTGAGCTAGAACCTATCTAGCATCTTTTCCAAAACAGAGAGGAGCTCAGTGTAGGTAACTTTGGGACACTCATCAGACAGCAGAGTGCCCTTGAAAAGAAGCAGTGTAGATAGATCAGAACTTTTTCAGGAAATGCATATGATTAAGAAAGTAAAACAAAAGGTGAGTTGATGCTTAACTGTATGGGCTGTACTAGATATTTGGGGGAGGGGGTGAGAAGTGAGATAACAGCAAGGCAAAGATGCTGATAGGTGAAACCTTAACATTTAGAGATCAGGAGATTCAGAAGTAAAAGGAAAAACTTGGCAGGAAAATAGGGAGCTATATGTTTTCTTCTTTGTACTCTGTCTGAAATTCAGGAAAGAGGAGGGGAATCCTTAGAGTGAAAGCACATCTAAGAAGAGGTAGAAAAAGGAGTATTTCCTCAGCCATAGGAAGACTTTTCTCCATGGGAGTGCACTGGAAATGGAAATGGAAATGCAGAAAAAGTAAACCTGGTCAAGATGACAAATGTTGTCAGAGTTATGTTTACCACACCAAGACTTCTTTGGTAGACCATCTGAGTTCAGAGACTCAAAGAGAACAGATATTGGGAAACTTCTAAAGCTTGAGAAAGATAGAAGGTTTGGAAGTAAACCATGGAGGACACACAGGAAGCTCTCAAAAGACTTGCTCAATTCAAAGAATCTGAGAGGGTTTCAGTCCAATCCTGTACTTGTTCATTTGTAAGGAAGTCCCACTGAGTTCCCAAAGTGAGGACCAAGGTGGCTGGTCACTCTCCTGTCACTGGAGCAGCAAATCCACTTAGAGTTTTAATCAGAGCTTTAAAGGAACTATCCACTGCACTTGGGACTAATTTTGTGGATAGTGTTCCACACCTCAGATTCAGTTCACATTAAATCCCAGAGAAGATTCGCTGCCCTACGGTGACAGGGAAATCATCTTGACTAGGTAAGTAGGTACAAATTTCCTGCATTAAAGTCAATATTAAAGAGGAGGATGGTTTCAGAACAATGATTTGTCCTCCTCCTTAACAAAAGAGACTAGTGTTTGAGAACTATTTAAATTACTTCTCGTAGACGACATTCAAAATCATAGGGTTCTTTGTAGCCATAGGTGATTGAGTGTTGTTATGATTATATTAGGAGCTAGAGGAAGCTTGACCATTAATGATTTAGAAAGCCCCACAGAAGCGTCTGTGATATAGAAACAAACCTTGTCTATTACCATGGAGACCTTTGGCAGAAAATTTCAAATTTATTTTGTCCTATTCTTTCTAGACAAAATACAGAGGTGTTGAGCCCATGGCCAAGAAAACTTTCTGGCAATGGAGTCAACAGGAAAGAACAGGATATATATACCTGGTCAAAAGCAAGGTAATATTCTGCAAAAAAAATGCCATCAAAAATAACCTCCATATTATCTCAAGTGACCTTCTGTATTGGAGGAGGAAAATCATATGTCCCTGTGGGACCACATGTGGCCTGTGGAGTTATCATGAGCTCCCACCAACCACCATTTTTTTAAGGAACATAAAGCATTTTTAACAAAAACAAAGGTTTTTGAGACCACAAGTTTGCATTCTAACACTGAAATAGCCAGAAATTGCTCTCCCAAACCATCTGGAAGTTACCCAAATACACCTTTTGATTGCTGAAAATGATGGCCATGTGGCCCACGTCAGGTTAGGTGAGGCCAAAACTGGCCTTCCAGCTTTCCACACATCCCCACTGCTGTTCTGTACTATAACATGAATCTCCTCTAACAGCCCTCAACAGCTACATTTAAGTCAAATTGAACAAACCTCTGAGGATGCCTTTAGCAACAATGGGTAGTGAAGTCAGTCCTCTGAGCCACTTCATATCCCCCCAGTTAATTGAGGGATCGATGGCTTCTGCTACATAAACAGACAGGCCACTGTTGTCACCAAATCCTTTTTCAGAAGAAAATGCCAGATCATTTGTTTCAAAGTTTTTCATCCTGAAATTTTCAAAGGAAAAAAAGTTTTCAGCAAATGCAGTTGGACCAGATAATTTTCAGACTCAGCTCCCAACAAAAAAAATATCACTCATGGCCTTTGTAGATTTAACATCTTAGTGGTTCCTCTATCATAGTGTGAACAAATATAAGCTATGTAGGTGAGTTTTTCTTTATGTCACAGTCACTGACATGGATAAGTACTCAGAAGGGAGCATACTCTTTTCAAAAGGAAATATTTCTTCACTTAGTTTAGTACATAGCTAACAGCTTACCCACGTTACACAGTTATATCAGTTTCATGCCACTTTAACTGCCAAGACTCCATCCCATGAAATCTTGAGGAGATTTTTTTTAGAATTCTGTGCTAGAAGACCCCAGTCCAGTCTTCTGAACAACAGCACTAGGTGCTTTTTAGCAGAGAATTCTAAAGGTACCTCACAAACTTGCATATCCCAGAATTCTGTAGGATAGGGCCATGGCAGCTAAAGTGCTATCAAACTGCTATAACTGTGTAATGAAGATATGCTCTAACTTAGAATCATTGTCATAAGACCTGGTGACAGGCATTGGCCTAGACAGTTTTAATGGGATTATTCAATTTCATGGAGGAAGACAGGTCCAGAGCTTGGAACTGTTATATTTTTGAGCTACATCTCCCAGAATTTCCCAGTCCGCCTAAGTGGTGGCCATACCTGTGGGGAACCACCAATGGCTACCAGCCACGACAGCACAATAGAACCCTCATACTGAGAGGCAGTGAACATCATACTAGATTTGTGGAGGGCTGGTCTCACCAGATCCCAGTGATGGGCTGGTGGCCTTTCCAATCCCTCTCAGTTGCCCACTGTCTTCAAAATTAATGGCTTCAGTCTCAAAGATCACCTTCCCACAGAGAGCCCCTGTGTCTCCTCATGGTGAGCAGGCAAATCCTCCCAATTCAAAAGGGCATGGCAAGGCTGGATATACTTGGAAGAAGAGGGAGAACAAAGGTCTTCAGGCAGCTAAGTGCCACTTTCAACAGTGCTGAAAGGCATATTTTTAAGGACTAGGAACAATTAATGGTAGTTTGCATAGTTTCCTTGAGACTACATATTTGAAACTGTTTTTCAAAACCTTCCTGTTTACATTGCTTAATGTAAAAATCATCCTTACTTTGGATTTGTTGTTGTTGTTGCCTTCTTTCTAGCAGAATAGATGAGAGGAAGGCTCTACATGCGGCAATAAACAAAGCAAGGAGCCTACTATTACTGCAAGAGTGTGGTGTTTTAGATCTAGGGATTGAATAGAACTGTTAAGGAACTTTGGGAAGTGATCAGTACCCATGCAAACCTGAGATGTGGTGGGAGCTGAAACTTGTTGCGTACATCATCTAAGCGCTTCCCAAGAAATGGTGTGTCCACAGTCACAAAGATGCCTTTGTAGCCAGATTTCTCCGCACGCTGCACCAAGGACCTGGTGACCTCTCGGTCCTTATAGATATAGAGCTGCAACCAACGAACTGCCTCTGGAGCTGCTTGAGCAACTTCTTCTATTGATGATGTGGCCCATGAACTCAACATCATCCCTGTCCCCATCGATCTGCAAGCTGAAGAGCACAACATCAGTGTCTGCCCACAGTCCATTGGACTGACCCTGGCAAAGTTACATCATCCTACAAATTTCTTTTGCAGGAAGGAAAGAATAACTTGACCTTTTTAACTGCCAAACTGCTACAAATATCTGCATTGGAGTGGTATTGAACTTGACTTGTGCCTATGTTAGGGATGTTCTCCACTACTGAGTGACTGATAGCTTTACAGTTGGGTAGCAAGTTATCCATCCTTTGACTTTGACATATTCCAACACTTACTAAGGCACATTAAGCCTTAAGGTGGGAAGCAAAATGAGGGCAGTGCCACCCTCAAATAAGAATTCAGCCTCCTAAATTTCCTTCAGTCTCCAAATTTCCAGTATTGTAGAGAGCGAGACACGGAAGATTGTTCAAACCTAATTTGTGATTTATATTTGCTGTGTTCACATTCACTTGGTAACTTTGCCTGCCCCCTTTTTCTTTGGCTGTCTAAACTCTGTTTCTGAATGCTCCAACTGAAATTTCAGCTACTGTAATGCTGGAAACGGAAGGGAATATTTCATGGAGGGGGGCAAATTCTTACCGGGGGAGAGCCCTCATTTTGCCCCCTCCCCCATAACTCCACTCCTGAATGGGAATCATGCTGCTCGGACTTGTTCTGACTCTGCAACAGTTTTCTGCATGTCCCACTAGTCCATGAATAGTTGTGACTGCTGAACAGGAAATTCCTTCATGTAAATATGTGTCTGCAGACAATTTAATAACAAATGACCAGGACTTTTGATAAAAAGATACCATTAATCACTTACAGTAGATTTATCAGGATGATTAACTGACAGAACTATTTAAATGTTGTAGCAAGATGTCTCAGCTTCCACCTTTTTCAGCTGCTCTAGATTCTCATCTGCTGCCTTAGATGGAGCTCACTTTTATTTTGAGTAGCTGATGAAGAAAGAAGCTGAAACATCTTATGACATTTAAGTAGTTCTGTTGGTTCATGGCTCTTAATAAATGTGTGTGCATGGTGTAGCCCAATGCTTCCTTAGATTTGTCTTCCAATCTCACTGTCAAGAACAGTGAGCTACAGGTCCCAATGGTCTGATCCAGTATAAGGCAGCCTCCTGTATTCATTAACCCACAAGCTGATACAAATTTGTACAGAAAAAAATGCCACATCATTGCTAACATTCACATTTGCAGCATTATTGCCTACACATGAAGACAGCACTTGCCATCAAATGCAAGTGTTTTGGTAGCAGCCATATGGCAATATGGATGAGGACACAAGCTGCAGGAAAGGAGATTCTACTTGAACCTCAGAAAGAATTTCCTAATGGTCAGAGCTGTCCGGCAGTGGAATATGCTGCCTCGGAGTGTGGTAGAGTCTCCTTCTTTGGAGGTTTTTAAGCAGAGGCTGGATGGCCATCTGTCGGGAGTGCTTTGAGGGTGTTCCTGCATGGCAGGGGGTTGCACTCGATGGCACCTGGGGTCTCCTCCAACTCTATGATTCTATGATTCTATGAACACTGTGAGAGGACTTCCCCTATTTATTTCAAGCTCATATCAGGTATACAAAGATCTCACTAACATGGTTACTGTTCTTAATGCATTTTTCATTATTCTTCTAGGCAGACAACATACAGCTCTGACCGTTAACCAGAACTTTCTATCCCAAATGATTGTCCTGCTTGCAGTAATTCCTGACTTGATGAAAATTACAGTTTTCTAGGAGAGGTATTAGAGCTCCACCATGTGGAACATGTACTTAATGACAACAACATTTGCTTAGCTAAATCCCATCCTAAATAACACGAGTCTCCCTCCAAACTTCATTAATTTCTTTTCCTTTTTTGTGAAATGAAGTCTGGAACAAAAAGGTCTGCACTGTGTGTGTGTGTGTGTATGTATATATACATATACACACAGACACACACACACATATGTATGTGTGTGTGTGTGTATTCCAGTCTTCATTTAGATGGCTTCTGGAAATGCTTCCATCTAGCAGTAGTTTCAAGAACTTTTGAAATAACATCCTACCAGGTGCAATACTCCAAACAGCTTAAAAGAAAACCTCCCAAAATACATTCCTGAGAGTTGCATGAAACAAAGTCACCTGTACCATCAACCAGAAATATATGCATGTTGTGTGGAGTCATTATCACACAAACATTTCCAGGAGCCTCCCTTTAATATATGTGTGGATGGGATGATATAATAAACAGCCTCCAGAACAAGCACTAGAATACTTAGTAAAGTAATGAAGAATGAACAGAGACAAGGCTGAGTGGAGATCTGGCATGCCTGCTGCTGCCTGGGAACATTCTGCTAACTGTCCAAGTTAGGACAGTACAACTTCCACATTCAGCAAAGCTGGATTCAATTCCTTCAACCATGGACTTTTGGGGGACTATTCACCTCTTCTGAAAATGGCAAAAAATTTCAGCTACATTGCAGAGGCAGTGATAGATGACTTACCTTAGTTCAGTTGGGATGACTAAATGTTAGGAAGAACTTTCTGATGGGGAGAACTATTTGATAGTAGAATAGACTACCTTGGAAGATGCAGAATCTGCTTAACTAGAGATTTCTAAACATAGGTCAGATGGTCACTTGTTAGGAATTCCTACACACGGGGCTGGACTGTATAACTCTTTGTGTCTCTTCTAACTCTGTGATCTTAGGTTTTGGTGTTTCCCGGCTCCTTCATTTGCAACTTTTATAAAAACCTCCCTATCAATAGGAACATCAGCCAAAGCTCTGCAGAACCACCAGTCATGTTTCCTGCCAGGCCAAACGCCCATGGCAATAGTGTCACACGATTTAGCCCAGGTCTAGTGTTATATGGGTGTCTTGGCCTCTGCTCCTTCCTATGGCCATTGTTGTGGCTTTCCTTCTGATGACACTGGCTCAAAGAGGAACCAGGCACCCACAGACACATTCCAGCCCATGAAAAAAAAAGTATTCTGACAAATTTTCTTCCTTGACTAAATAATATAGGCTCAGGTGGAGGGAAAAAGAGTTTTTTGTTTGATGAGTAGGAAATGTTGAGCAAAGAGGAATTTGGAGCCCAGAGGTTTGCAGAAGCCTTCATTTTGCTTCAAAGCTGCAAGCAGGTCAGAAATTGCACATAGATCAAAAAAGAAACTAGCTTATTTGATGCCATTCCCTGTTTCAGGAAGTGGGAGAATAAGCAGATTGACAGATAAACAGAAGAAGCAGATTAGTGAGGGAACCAGTTCTTATCCTCTTCTGCAGACCCTTGGACTTTGCTTTTTCAAAAGCAATTTTTTTTTACTAGTTGCAGTTTTGTTTAAAAAGGGGGATCCCCTTTGAGTGTCACTCATTACTCATTGTCTGAAGAGTGCTGCATTAGAATTTTCTTAACTCATTTTTGGTGGCTTTGATTTTTAAAAAAACAAAATCCATTTTGAGAACACACAAGTGGCCCAAAGTCCCTGCAAAATTTACTCCAACAATGTTTGGAAGCAATAAGTAAATGTCAATCACTAACCTAAAACATTAATTGCAGCATTAATTGTAGTTGGCCCTCCACATTTGCTAGGGTTAGGGGCACAGGTCCCCTGCAAAAGTGGAAAAACTGCAAATATCAAAATGTGTGTGTGGGGGGGGGGAAGGGGGCTGAGGCATGGTAGGGTGACTGGGCACATAGGATCTAAACCAGGTCAGGAAAAGAGAAGGAAAAGGTTGGCATGTTGGCCCTATAATACCTCTCTCACTCATCTCCTTCCTTGGGTTTAGGGGAGCATCTGGAGAGGGGTTGTGATGTGAGAAATTGGGCTGTGAGAAGTCTTTAGATGGCCAGCTGGTGAAAAAGGAAGAGGACATGAGACAGCTTTTCAAAGGGGTGCATGGCCTGATCTGAGCCATTGAAAAGTAAAGTTCTCTTGGAAAAGAAGCACTTGGGGGGGGGTACAGTGATTAGAGAAACTTGCAAATAAATCTGTGACAGTGAAACCCACAAATGTGGAGGGCAGACTATATATTATTAGTCATTATGTTATTTTTAAACAATAAAATATAATTAGCATGTCCTTGTTACCCTGAAAATTTATTACAGGAAGCATCACACCTTGTTAACATACTGCTGCCAAGTCCTGGTCTGCAAATAGGGGAATCCTCTGCATTTGTTATAAAGGGCTCCCTATTAAAAACCACCCTAAGCACTGGTAGAGATGCTGGAAGAGTCTTTACATGGCCAGCAGACAAGAAAGGAGTGGAGGCCCAGTGAGCCTACCTGATTTTGGAGAGAGCCATCTACTATCTGGAACCTTCTGATGGTCCCTCAAGGTAGGTTTTCCTCCTTTGAGAATGAAAAGCAGATTGGCAAGGGAATCAGGAGTGTGACTCCTGTCAAGGAACATGGGCTGCTTGTATCAGCCTGGACCCAGTTGGATTCTTTTCACTCAGGAGTCAACAGTGACAGTTGGTGCTGTCCATCTTAGGCCATTTCCTCACTACATTGTTATAGTGCTATTATTCCACTTTCAACATCCTGTGGAATTCTGGGGTTTGTAGTTTACTAAGGGCAAAGAGCTCTCTGGCTGAGGATTCTAAATACCCCTCCCTAAACTGCAAATCCCAGGATTCCATAGGAGGTTGAAAGTGGAATAATAGCACTATAACGGTATAGTGCAGAAATGACCTTAGGAATTCAGGGCCACTCCAGGTTTCAATCCACATTTTGAAGGAAATATCCAAAGTTCTCAGCCCTAGCCCCCATAATACACTGATCACCTTGAATAGCTCATTCAGGCTAAAACCCAGAGTAAATTAACCCTCTTCTTGACATGGAAGCCACCAGCTGCTGCTGGAGTCAATCATGGGTACTCAATCAATTGAGCATACCTGTGTCAGGTTCTCAAGGTACTTCTGTTGAACATACCAGCGCCCTCCAGAACTGGGAATGTTTTTGAGCACGAGGTGGCTCCCAGAGCCTTGAAACATACAAATTATACAGACAGGATGAGGTTTGCTTTCTGGTCAAGTTAGAAACACTATACTCAAGAACCAGAAATGTTTGCCCTTCCTTGTCCTTTAGAGCAAAGAAGTACTAATCCTTTTTCTCCTGTGTATGCTGCATATAGATTGACAAAGATAAACTGTTTTCAGGTATTGCTGTGGTGACGTCTGAGAAGAGGTACATCACATATGAACTCTGTTTATCCAACTTTTATAGAAAAGACTTTCCCTGTCCTCAAGGATCTTGCTCAGTATGAAAGAGAAGATTTTTCTTACAACCAAAATGTATCTCTGTATTAGTTATTTCTAAAGTGGGCTAAGCATAGCTCCATTGTTGGCCACTGAGTGTGCTTGACACCTCCCTTTGCTAAGTAACTGCTCAGACAAGTGCAAGCACATGGCAAAAAGCATATGATTTCCATATGTAGATTCTCACATCACCTCCTTCCCAAACAAACACCAAACTGGACCTGAACCACTGCCGTTGGTGCTGTTGTTATGTGCCTTCAGGTCATTTCCAACTTACAGTAACCCCTCTCATGGGGTTTCCTTGGCAAAGTTTGTTCAGAGAGAGGTTACCTTTGCTTCCCTCTGAGGCTGAGAGAGTGTGACTTGCCCAAGGTGACCCAGTGGGTATACATGGCAGAGCAGGGACATGAACCCTAGTCTCCAGAGTCATAGACCAGTGCTCAGACCACTACACCACACTGGTTCTCACCTAAAGCGCTGAACTTTGGGTGTGTCTTTGGTGAACTTTGTCCATTTTTGTTTTAATTTTTTTTAGTAGTTTCCCTAATTAACTGCAGACTTCCTCAAGTTGGCCTTCTAATGTTTTCTCATCCACACACTGCCTAATAATGCTCCAGTGGCTCCCACTGATTACAGGAATGACTGGCAGACAGCAAGCAGACATTACACAGAGAGATTATTTCCTTAGCAGCAGACAGAAGTAGCTGGGAGAGTCATCCCATGTCCTAAGAATGTATTGGTGGAGAATAATACCAGCTTGCCTGTGGAGATATAAATTTATCCTTCTGAAGATTAATCAGTAGAATAGTGAGAAGAATTAAGGAAATCATTTTCTGATTCAGGCATCAAATTGCATTTTCTCATTGGAAATAGCTGGCAATGTGGGAGTCTCTCTCTCCCCCGAACCTCAACCAAGGTTGGAGAGTAGCTGTGGGAGCGTATATTTATCAGTTTGTCTCTGCTTTGAGTAAGCAGCATTAGTGTGAAGTCACAATAGCTGTTTTTCTGCTTCAGCTGGCCAGGTAGGCAGGATCAACATGCGGTGTCACAATGGACCACCTCACTCTGTCTGCTGAGTTGCATCAACACAATAGAATCAGAGTGGCCTCTCTCTCTCCCTCTTTAAGACAGGAAGCACCAGCACAGTATGTCACAATGGCCAGAATTCTCTTTCTTTTAGAGAGGCAGAACCAACATCAGGCCAATCTGCTCTGTTCAGTCAGGGAAGCAGTAGCATCAGGTCTCTCTCCTTTAGACAGGAAGAGTAAACGTGAGATCATAATGGCCATTCTCTCTCCTTCAGAAAAGAAGCCTCATCTCAGAAGGACACCAAAAGCAGTGGCAGCAAAAACTGTCATGATGGCAAACCTCCAGGTATATATATGAGGGCAACAGCAACTTGCAGAGTCCACCTAGGTTAAGAAAGTACAGCTTAAGACATACATGGAAAGGCTGCAGGGAAAAGAGAATAAGAGGTTTGGTACCACCACCCATCCTGATGTGGGGGGAAATTACTTGCTAGACACTAGGAGATTTTCCAGCTAACACACTCAGCATTCCATAAGTCCCCACATCCACTGTAGCCTTGCCCTTGCTGGAATATTTGAAGTTTTTATTTTCCTCTTAAATATGCACATTTATGAACAACTAAATTTCTTCAGAACTAAAAAGCTCCCTGAAAAAATAGAAACTAGATACTTAGAATCATAGAGTTGGAACATATTACAAGGTCCATTGAGTCCAACCCCCTGCCATGCAGGAATATACCATCAAAGCATTCCTGACAGATGGCCATCCAGCCTCTGTTTACAAACCTTCAAAGAAGGAGACTCTACTGCCATAGAGGCAGTGTATTCCACTGTCAAACTGCTCTTACTGTCAGGAAGTTCTTATTTGAGGGTGTTTCAGTTCCACGCAGATAGGTGCCAGACCACCTAAGTTTGTTTTTAGAGCAGAGGTTAGAATCATTGAGTCCTCCAGATCTTGTTGGACTGTGACTTCTGGTATTTGGTAGAACTGTCTGCGTTGGTACAACATCTGGAGATCTACATGACTTCCACCCCTGTGTTAGAGGTACAGCGATGGTGACAATACCTGTACTAGTGGATACTTCTTACTGACTCTTCTTCAGAGAAAGATATTAAGGGCCTTTCTGCACTAGACTGTTATAGTGCTACTGTTACCCTGTTTACTGGGGGTCCCGTGAGGGACACCAAAATGTGGTCAACAATAGGTGGGGAAGATTAGCTCTGAGCACTGCTTTAGCATTATGAGAGGCAGGGTAACTTAGCAGGATCTTGTAACTCAGTGTCTACGGGGTCAGGCCAAGTCAAGAAGCAGACCGGTTGGAAAATAATGAATGATCTTTATTAAAACAGGCACACAATGTAAGTAACACACGCACACAGATAACTAAGGAAAATAAAAGTGTGAGTAAGATAGCGGGATTTTCAGAGGGATAGTTGGTTCGGGTGATACGAAACCTGTCCTGAAGTCCAGAAGAAAATGGGGAGCGAAGCTGGGGTTCGGTGTATCTAAGCACATGGAGCTGAGGGGAAGCTCGCCAAGCAAAGCAGCAGCAAGGCGGTCTGGAACTCGGGAGCGATCCAAGGAAGCGCTCAAAATCAGGGGTTTTTATAAGGAGAATTGTGACCGCAGGCTAGGTTGGACTTTGGGAAAACAATAGATTTGGGGCTGGAGACAAAGCCTCCGAAAGGTCAGAATTTGAATGATTGAGTGACAGCCAAATTGTCAATAGTATAGCCGGTATGCAAACACGAAGTACTTGAGCGTTGTATAGTCAGATCATCAAGCTGCCAGCGCTAGGCAGAGGATCTTTTGACGGCTGCGTGCATGCCTAATGAAGGTACTTGTCTTGAGGTCTCCTAAAGCGGTGAGTTGGCTGCTTCTGGGCTGCCTGTACTGTCTAGGAATATTACAGCAATTATCGGCCAAGCCTGTATGTGTGCTTGTCCGGGGGCCTCGCAAGCAAGTGGAAGGGATATGTGAAGCTGAATTAGTGATATCAAAAGATATATTTTATATCCCCCAAAGCTCAGGCTAGCCAGGGCAGTAACAGTACTATTCCACGTTCAACATCCTATGGAATCCTGGGGTTTGCGGTTTAGGGAGGGGCATTTAGAATTCTCAGCCAGAGAGCTCTTTGGCCTCAGTAAACTACAAACCCCAGAATTCCACAGGATGTTGAAAATGGAATAATAGCACTGTAACAATGTAGTGTGGAAAGGCCCTAAGACTGGGAAAATCTGTTGAGAAAGGGGGAATGATAAAATTCAGAAGATAGGAAAAATCTAGGAATGGATTGTGCGGAGAATTGTCTGTTCCTTGCTTCTATACCCTCACCCAGAGAATTTCTTTTTTCCCTTAAAGAAGCCGAAAAGGAACCTAAAATTATAGGCCATGGCATGGTCTGAAACCCAGCAGTCCTAGCAGCAGAACAATAGAAAGGGCATTCAAAGGGCATTTGTACATCTGTGTACACATGTTCAGCTACATACACAAGACATAGCAAAGGAGCTTTCAAGAGAAACAGCAGCTTTAGTATTTGAACTTAAAGATCAAAGTGGAAGAGAAGATGTGTAAACTGGCTGTAGTCTAAGCAATATGGAGCACATTGGCTAGTGCCTCTCCTGTGGAAACATGCTGCATAATTCTAAAAAATAAAGCAAACATGAGAGTTGTCTTAGTTCTCCTATGCTATGTCAGCCACAGGATACTAAACACTGTAGTGTTGCCTGTTGAACTTCCCATGAAGTTTGTGGGAACTTCTCATATATTTACACATGTGTGTGTGTGTGTACACACACACACACACACACACCCATATACTGGCTAACTTGAGCATCTTGATCATCCCCTACAACAGGAGTGGGTAACTGTAGCAGGGGTAGGGGCCATTTCACACTTGCACTCCACCCTGTGGGCCACATAGCCACTTCCAGTGTGACCAGAAGTGATGCAATGTCAATTTTGCCTCCCGGAATTAGCTGATTTCTATGGGTTTAGGGTGTTGGGTGAGGATGAGGGGTAGTCAGGATCAAGAGGTATCAAAATGCGATTTATTGGGGACAATTAGTATTTTTTTTAAAAAATGGGGGACAAATTCTTTTTCAATATTTGAGGGTCTTGGAGTGTTCAGTCATCTTCAGAAGGGTTCCAGGGGCTGAAAAATGGGTCCTCATAATGCACATGTGGCCATAGATTGCACTTTCTTCACACCTGCCCTACAAGTTTCATGTTTTGATAATTACAAGTTTTAAGCAAAGCCTCTAATCACAGGACTGTGGCTTCAGTGGACCACTAGAGGGGGGCAGCAAGGCACTTGAAACTTGAATCTATCTTTTAGAAAATAGAAAAAGACTTGGGAGGTTTTGAAAGCGACTCCTGTGGTTGAAGTTGCCAAGTGCAGAGAACAAGCTAAGTGAATATTGCTGCCAAATATCCCTTGAGTAAGATCAGAGCAGCATACTATTCATATTCAGCTTTTATTCCGGGTGAGGCACAAAGAAATGCACGGGAGGAAAAAACAAAACACTGATTTCCTTTCAGTTACAAATTTCTACATCCTTGTCGCCAAGCCCAAAGATCTATATTTTTAATGCTAGTGGCGTCAGAATGAGTCATACACTGAATACGAACTCAGAAGCTTTTGTCTGCTTAAAATGATCACTGTCCTTAAATAAGAGCCTCCCTAAACTGCCCCCTTAAAAGTATTCTGCTTTGCTCACAATAGCATCACTGGTTCGCAAATTCCACCCTGAGCCAAAAGGGAGATTGAAGAAAGTGGAATTTGATAGTTCAGACAGGGAAATGTTTGAAATACTAATGTTTTTCAAGAGCACAAGGGCCCACAGATTTATATGTCTTTTAAAAACTAGAATGTTCATATTATACATTCCAAAATGGCTTCATACTTTGAAGGGATTGTGTTACAACTTAAACAACCCACAGTGCCTTCCTATACAAAATGTTCTGCCTGGCAGTCACATTGGAATGGGAGGGGGGAGCAGGGGATGCTTCGCCCCAGGTGCCAAAGTTTCTGGGGGTCCCAGCTCGTAGCCACACCCCCTCATGCCCTGGCCACTCCCCCACATACTGAGGCCACACCCCACGCACTGTGGCCCTGCCCCCACACACCATAGCCCCTCCCCTCCTGCCTCCCCTCCACACAATCCAAGCTCCACCACTATCACTGGGCTAAAAGTTCTGCTAGTTCTTGTTGTGAGGCACGAAAAACAAATACATCCAGGATGTGAGAGAAGCAGTCAAGAAACTAGTATGACCCAATCTTGGAAAAAAGAGAATCCACTAGCTTTTTCACACTGAAGGACCTGGTTCTATTAAGGACACTTAATTTACTTCACACTCTTCCTCTAAGGAGCTCAAGATGCTACTCAGGCCATTTCTGCACTACACTGTTATAGTGCTATTATTCCATCTTGTGGAATCCTGGGGTTTGTGGTTTACTGAGGCCAAAGAGCTCTCTGGCTGAGAATTCTAAGGGCCCCTCCCTAAACTGCAAATCCCAGGATTCCATAGGATGTTGAAAATGGAATAATAGCACTAGAACAACGTAGGGCAAAAGTGGCCTCAGTTGGGTTGCCCCAGTTTTATCTTCACAAGATCCAGAAGCCAGCATTGGTCCATGGACCACTACTCTGAGTAGCAGAATTACAGAGAAAATTGCATTAGGGCACTGTTACATAGACATGCTACTAACGGGAAAAGTTGAGATTTTTTTTTAAAAAAAACCCAGTGCAAATAGAAGTTTATGTATCTAATTTAGGAATTCTAAATTCCTAACTCTGTTACACTATGATGATCTAGGTCACGACAGTCTTGTGTCAAACTTCATTAAGACATGTCAAAACTGAACAATATTTTACTTTTTAAGGATGAGGATCTTATAGCTTTCCTTTCAATATCAGACTTGAAAAAGCAGTAAGCAGGCATTCTGCTGAAATCATTGGTGCCTCATTTAAGCCTGGCTCTTTACTGTATCAGAGAGTCAATTCCTGCAATCATTTTTACTCAAATTGATTAAAAGAACTAGAAGAACTCAATGTTTCATTTTTCCATTTTTTTCCCTTTGAATGATGACTGGTAGGCTCCCCCCCCCCCCCATCTATCTATCAAGATTCAGAGATACTCACTTTCCATCAGACTCATAGAATCATAGAAATGTAGAGTTGGAAGAGACCACAGGGGCCATCCAGTCCAACCCCCTGCCATGCAGGAACACCCTCAAAGCACTCCCAACAGACGGCCATCCAGTCTCTGCTTAAAAACCTCCAAAGAAGGAGACTCCACCACACCCCGAGGCAGCAGATTCCACTGCCGGACAGCCCTGACCGTCAGGAAGTTCTTCCTGAGGTTCAGGTGGAATCTCCTTTCCTGCAGCTTGAATCCAGCTTGAGCTCCTTAGAAAGCAGCCTTGATTAACGTTTTGCATCGCAAACTACAGTTTAAAATTGCAAGTCAGCAGTTCAATCCCAAACTAAATATGAAAAGGGCTGTCCTTGGACACACCTCACTAAACATATTTACATGGGCAGAGATGAGTACTGTGTAGCCCTTACCTGTTGTTGAACTGCAACTCCCAATATTAATCCTATTGGCTGTTTTGTCTAGGGCTGCTGGGAACTGCAGTCCAACATCTGGAAAACCACACAATTCCTACTCTTGTACTAGGAACTAAGCCCTTCTGAACACAAGAGGTACGTCTGAGTAAGCATGCATAGAATTTGACTAAGAAAGTTGCCTTCTTGGAGTTGCTGTCACTGTGGAACATCCACAGCTTCACATGATTCTGGGAGTTTAAGGTACTGAGAGGGCATCATCAGTGTGAGATTGTTAATCCCAGTGTGAGACTATGAAGATTGATGAGTCAACCACCCCAGAGTTCCAAGGAGACCCGTATGTCTCAGTGCATAGGCAGGACAGTTAGAAGTGGTTAGCTTTAAGATTAATTTTTTGGCCTTTCTCACAGCCATACTAAGAACCAAGGACATATTGATTTGCAGCATCTTGAGCCAAAAACCCTTTGAAGTACACTTTTTTTTTTAAGATTGCCACTGTTGATCTATCATCCTACCTTCTCAGTAGAATTTAAACAGGCTTGGAAGACTGACACGGAAGCAAACTTAAGGGATAAGCAACAGGATTCGGGGCTGCCCTATCAGTTAAAACCATCTTGTGTCCAGCCTTAAAGTTATTCATCACTCACATTACATACCAATTCAACTATGTCAGATTAATAAATCCCCTTCTCCCTTATATCTGAAGAGACTGCAGAAGAAAGAAGCCTTGCTTCGTAAGATGTTCTGCTATTAAGTGGTAGAAGCATTCTAGGAGCAGATTATCTTAATGATCTTTTAGATAAACAACAGATTTTGCCTCCACTTCAAGAGTGCTGTTCCTACTATGTGTATGTGTACACACCCAAGAGCTTGCAGTATCTGTATCTGTCCAGGATATGTATGCAGTAGTATGCTAATGTATCCAGCGTGATGAAAGATTCGCAATACTACAAGATTCAAGAGTGATATTCAAATATAGTAAAAAAAGCAGCAAGCAAAGATGTGGAAACTACCTGAGATGTCACCACTGGATTAGTGTGGGTGCATTGAAATTGCACAATTATAGCAGCTGGATGCCACTTCAATTGTCATGGCTCCATCCTCTAGAATCCTGGCATTTGTAGTTTGGTGATATATTTAGAATTCTCTGTCAGAAAGCTCTTGGCCACTCTCCTCTGCACTACAGATGACTGGATACCTTGATTTAATCCTCCACTGCCCACTACAGGGCACTTTGTGAACCACTGTTCACAGGAATTGATTAGAGCATAATCTGAATGCATAGTCTGTCTAAGAACCACACACTTGCTTGGAAATAAACCCAAACTAAGTTGTAGAAAACAAGTTTTTTTTAAAATCAGAAAAAGAGCTTTTCTTAGTTCTTTATTGTTTGATACTTATTGCACTTTTGTATTATTGCAGAAGGGGTTTATGTTGTCCTGACTTACCTCTGACAGTAGCAATTTCCCCATCTGCATGAGCCATGCGTTGCATGGCAGTCGCTGCAATGCATATTGGCATGCTGACTCTCTGTCCCAAGACTGAAGTTGACATGTCCAAGGAAGACACATTCCTCAGCATCCGGGGGTATAATTTTAATCTGGCACAGATGAAAATGGAGAATTTAGCAATTGACTTATCATTATTAAGTCCTTGCTCAATACACAAGATCCACAATGCAAACAAAATAAGCTGGTGCCTTCAATTCTAAAGTAAGCATAAAACTTTCAGATCAAGTAAACCTATCATGCCAAGCTAAGCCAATGCACGATATTAAAAAAAAAAAAAAAAAAAAAGCTGAATTGGAAGTCCATGAGTCTGGAAGTTTTTTAAAAAACATAGCGAAATGCAGTGTTTCTATTTTTTTCAGGTTCAGACTATTTAAATGAAAACAGATTATATCATGAACTGCCAGAAGCTGGCAAATATCACGTATCTTTGGTTGTTAAATGACTAGATTCATTCTCTACACTACCAAGGAAAAGTTGTCTGCTGAAGGACTCATAAACCAAACTCTGCTACCCAGAGACAACATCTCCATTGCAAGCTTGAGCAGCCAAGTCATGCGATTGGTAGAACCGACAGAATTCCACTCTTCTAGCTCAAGGCAGCCAGTTCCACTATCATGTACTGGACAATCACACTAGAAAGTAGTAGTGCTAGTACCATTGTACAAGAGCCCAAGAAACCCCCATTTTTTCCTTTGGTTTTATTGGTAGTGTTGGCTTATTCTATGTCTAAACTTAAAAACTGTTGGAAAATTCTAGCATTCTCTCTCCCCCTCCCTTGTTCTCAGACAAATCGGGATTAGTTAGCATAGGGTCAATTTTCCTTTGCATGTAAACACCCTCTGGCCTCTCACCTGAAGTCTCAACTGTTACTCTGTGATTTAAAATGATTGGCTATGGTATCCAGATCATGTGACCCAAGATACAACCTGGAGTAAGTTATTGGCCTTCCATAGAAGACCACGCCTCTCTTTTTTTTTCTCCCTTTGCAATTTTGCTTCTAGCACTTTCTCTCTGATATGCTAGCCTCTCCGCCAAGAAGTTGGTGAGTTAAGAATGAAGCTAATGTCTTCCCTAATCCTTCTGTTAGTTAGTTACAATCTAATTTCTCCAGTGCATATGTAATTGGAAAGTTTATTAGTAAATCTTTTAAGTTTGGAATCTGAAACTGCCTGCCTTGTTTTGCTTCAGGTCAGCCTCCAGTTCAGGGAAGCCACACAGAGATTGCGATGTGCTGAAAGAAGGCTAATTCCTAACAGCGTTAGCCTGCATAAAATTTCCCCAAAGGGCTAACACCCTGGGAAACTCTAACACCCAATAAAAATGACATTCAAGTAATGAGATCATAGTACCATATGGAGAAATATACCAAATAGTGAATAAGTGAGCTGAATTATGTCAATCTTAATTAAAAAGAAATAAAACCTCCCATCAACACTTCTCTCCCCATAAATAGCTATTTTAGTTAACAGTTCAACCCAACTGTGTACTCTTGATGCATCCGTTGTTTATATTACACTTTTGGGAACACTGAATGCTTCTTAGCACCCTCTCCCCCTCCGTGCAAGCCAAGCAAGTCTCATTTCCATGACCTTGTTCTCACCCAGCTGCAGGGAAGCAGCGACATGCTTTCTGTGATCAACTTTTGTAAACAAGCTGCCATTGGTCCAGTGCTTTATCAGTGAAGGGCAGTTTATTTTCTAAGGGCTTTCAGAAAGTCACAGATACTATGTGTCAGAAGCGATTATCAAAGCTTTGATTATTTTCTCTCACTTTAAGTTAAAATGGCAAAAGAAGAGATTTTAAATTGATTCGCTTGAGTCTCGTCAGGCCCCAGGCGCCATGACCTTGTTGTAAAATCCATTTTCTAATCAATAATCTGGCTGAATGCAGCTTTGGAAGAAGATTCTACCTGCTGAGAACAGAAATGCCGGAGGGCAATTTTTTTTAGCCCATCAACGCTAACCTGGAGACAAGAAAGCAAACCAATCCTCTTATGTTTTGGAGGAGAGCATTTAAAATTGCATGTTAATCAATTTCATTCCCACTGAAGTTCTTTAGGATTCTTTTTTTCAATACCCAAATGTGGAGCCACTGCCACAACCATATAATTTGTTCCTACCATCCTAGACAATCACTGGCCGACCTCCAATCTTGCAATTTTGACTAAGGTCATATAGCAGACGGTGGCCTTGATAACCCAGCTGTAGGTTTTCTTGTATGTAGTGGACTATTTGGATCCTTTCTGGTCTGAGTTCAACCTTAGCTTTGAGATAGTAAAAACCTGTGTCCTCAGTGTGGGGCCACCTTATCCATTAGGCACTTTAGGCAGTGCCTAGGGCCTACAAAAAAATTAGGGTTTATGAAAGCAGGATTTTAGGAGCTACAGAAATGTTCCTAGTGGTAGAGGTGAGGCAGGGAGTTGAATACAAGAGTGCCTAGGGCTTACGAAAACCTTAATGCAGACCTGTCTCAGTGGACAACATACATGAGAAACTGGATAAAGCAAGTGTCTCTCTTTGATTCTCCTAGAACTCTCAGCAATATTCAGTACTTTGACCATGGCATCCATCTGGGACAGATGGCTAAAATGAGATTTAGGGGCACCATTTTGCAGTGATTTTGGACTTGTATGGCTGACCATTCCCAGAAGGCAGTACTGAAGGATAATTTCTTTAATGTGTGGCCTACAAGGTTCCATTCCCTAAATATCACATGAAACCACTGAGAAAGACCATCTAAAATTTCTATTTGGGTCTCAGGTGTGTGAGCTTCACCATTGTGTTGTTGTTACGGAACTTTTACTTTTTCACCTGATCCAAGGATGTTGTGGATGTCTCAAACATTACTTGGATGTTGTGATGAACTGGATGTTGATTAATCCTAAACAAGACAAACTTTCTGTGTCCATAGATAAACAGATCCTTTATTAGGAGAAGAGGCAGTTAGTAGATCCATTGCTGCAGAAGTACCAAATTCAGTTTTAAAGCCACTCTCCCCACAATTGCTCTGGGTTGAAAGAAAACTATGTAGGTGCTGGACTCCTTTCCCAAGAAAAGGTTCAACATCTGGAAAAGCTTCTTTACAAGTATGGCTGCTGTAAGTGGATTGAGTGGATTCACTGTCTTAACACTAATGGATCCACTGGCCACCTCAGTTTGGGAGTGTAGTCTGTTCTTGAAGAGATTGTGATCCCTATGAAGGGATCAGATCCACAACTTGGGACTGCCTCTGGATCCATCATTCTATCCAGGTCCCTGCTGTGGCCAGGACAGCCCTTGCCTCATTTTCCTACTGCACCTGTCACAAACTTTCCAGGGGAAGGCAAAACTGGCCACAACGCTCAATGCCCAAATCCCTTCCTATTTAGAATACACACAGGACTGCCCTTTGAGAGTGCTGAGAAGCTACTGCTTATGCACAATGCTGTAGTCAGATTGCTTCTGATGTGTGCTTCATAGGTGATATTTCCCTTGTGTTACATTAATTATATTGGCTTGCAATTTGTTTCTGGGACCATATTCAAGCTGTTGCTTCACATCCACAAACACCTAAAAGGCTCAGGGGCAGCATATACTGAAGACTGTCTCCTTTCATATGAAGCTATCCATATCTGCTCATCTGCTTCCAGGAGCCTGCTATACGTGCCACTCTCAAGTGAGGCTAATTTGGTAAGGAAAGTCAGTAACAAGCCCTTTTCCATGACAGCAAGCACAATGTGATATTTCCTGCCCAGTCTATTACCCCCATATATATTCAGTTTCAGGTGGGCAGTGAATACATTTCCGGTCTCTTCAGCTATTAAGGGCTTTAAACATGGGGTCAATTCTGTGCTTTGGGGTGTTTGAAACTACCTCCATTTTAATCTAGTTTGCTTTGATTGTTTTATTTTAATGCTTCTAACACTGCCTTTGAGACCCAAAAAAGGCAGATATGTGACACTGGTATTCTAATAAATGAACAAACAATCCAATCTGTCTCAAAGTTTATGTTCACCAGTATGCAAACCTATCTGTGTTTTCATGGAACATCTTTTGGTGGGGAGACATACCTCACACGGAACAGAAAGGTAAATCACATGTAGACACCCTAACAGCAAGCTGTAGGTCAGCTCTTCAACACAGTGTCATGCAGGCCAAGGAACTGAAGGTAACCGAACAGTTTAATATCAATAATTCCAGCTGCTGAGTTACAAATCAGATTCCAACTCTTGTAATTGGCACATTGAAGATCCTTCTTCATGATGAAAAGGAATGCAACAGACAGTAATTTGATATAGCCCCTAATGACAGAGAAGTATGAATTAAGCCTCTCACAAACTGCTGTATTTGGGCTTATTTCAGTCAAGGCAAAATGATCAGCCATGTTTTTAAAAAGATGCGTCTTAATTGCAAGCATAACTAGCACACACCATGATCTCAATTCATATTAAATTAAGTTAAATGTAACCATTGATTGGCACATGCAGGAAGGTGATATAAGAACACAGAAGCAATACTAATCCATCATGCCAACCAAAGGGCTATTTCAGACCTAATAGATCATTTAGTACCTTATTCAAATCATTTTGTAGCCTTGCCAGTACTAAAATCCATGTTGGAAGGAATAGGCAGTGAACACTATGGTTCACCTGCCATTAACTTGGCTCATTTAATCCTTTATTTTTCTATAATTTCAGAAGGTTTTAAATAAATTCCAGAGCATTGAACTTTCTGAGAAATGCCACCACAGGACAGCTGCGGTAAGTGATATGACTATTCCAGGGAGTGCTAAAGGATAGTGAGATATCATCAGCTAATCAGCTGAACATTTTTCTTGGTTCTCTGCCAGCTAAAACCCCATCATTTAAAATGTAAATGAAGGAAAGAGATAAGTTTGAATTCCATGGCTGTTCTTCCCTTGTCTTTTGCAAACCGTGATGAGATTTGTAATTAAATTCTTTACTACCAGTGTTTTCATCAGGAATAGAAAGTGGGGGGTTAATTCTGACAAGTAAGACCTTCCTCTTTTGGCAAGTGTAGACTAGGAAATTTTGTACCAAAAAGAAAAGTAGAAGGAGGAAAATTCACAACTATGGCCATTGGATTAAAATTTTAAAATATTTAATTAAATCTAACAATGTTAACTGTCTTTGCTCATTCTAATTTTGCACAGCTCAATTAATGGACTCCTCAGATCTCCGTTTGAGAAGCCAAACTATTTTGCTTCTATTTTATTGCCTTTGTTCTCACCCAGCTTACAGTCATGGCGGGGGGGGGGTCACTTTTATCTACACAAACTTTTTATAGCATTCAAAGCAGAATGTAGGTGCTGAGAGCACAGCACCAACACTTTGTTTCCTTTGTAGGCTATTTTACCATCGCTGTCTGTGAAGCTTCAAAAACTAGTCTGTATTTTACACTTTTTGATTGGCCCAGTAGAAGTATTAGCACAGGATGGATTCTGAGTCTTTGGATTTTGATTTTTGTTTTATTTTATTGGCAAACATGGTTATCTCTGCAATGTTTCTCAAATTCCTCTCAGTTCTTGGGTGTCCAACAACTCTTGAACACATACGATCAGGTAGAAGTTGACTTTTTTGAACACTGGCATTTTATTCACAGATGAAAAAAAGCAACACTACAATTGTAGGTTGCCACAACTTAATTTGCGTTTCTTTAATTTCAATTTCATTCATCTAGCACCAGGACTGGGTTTCAACTAGGAAAGGGTAACACTGCATCTAACAAATTGATCTTAGTGGGTGGAAACGTCAGAAAATTCTGAAAGATAACGAGAATTCTACATTTGCAACCACAAGTCATTTGTGGGTTCACAGATCTCTATGTGACTGAAATCTGCTATTTCAGCATCACATATTACAAGACAAGTGTGGACAGAGGTAGGAATAGATACTGGTGATTTTCTCCTCAGCTTTCCAGCACTTGAATTCTCAAAGCAATTAACTTGTCAAACACACAATAGGCCAGCAAGGCCTTGATTGCAGAATACACCCCTTCAGTTATTTCTTGTTGTGGGTGACAGAACTCAAAGGGAGTATAAAGAGGTTGCTAGAGAGAAAAACAAGGAATATTTCAGGAGAAGTTGCAGCTGCTACTCTTCAACACTGCTGGGACCCTAGAGGAATCACACAGCATCAGGTAGAGCTTGGCAATGAAAATGGCTAACTATTAGTGCTTGTTGCTGATGCCATTTTCAGTAACTACATTAAATTTAGTCACTTTGGGGGGATAACATGTTCTTTTTCACTTTATATATATGTGTGTGTGTGTGTGTGTGTGTGTGTGTATGTGTGTGTGTGTGTGTATATACACACATATATACACATATACTGAAAACATTTATAAATAGATAAATGGCCATGAATACCTTAATGATTCTTTAAAAATCATGTGTTTAATGAGAAAATGTTATGTTTTATAAAAAAAGAAGTTCCTGTGTTTTTGTAAAAACACTTAAAAATCGGAAGGCACCATTATGTTCTTATTGTCAGGGTGGATCATGTTACAGGTGACCCTGTTACTTGTAATACATTACTAAAAACCACTGGTTCACCATTAGTCCTACACATAAAATTGGGCACCATTATTTCCCACTATTTTAGAATCTGAATACTAAAGTTAGGATTATCCATGCCTTCATATTTCCAGTTTCTATGTGTGATTTGAAAGCTGGACAATAAACAAAGCTAACAGGAATAGGAAGAAAATCAACTCCTTTGAAATGTGGTGCTGGATAAGACTTCTATGGATACCCTGGACTGCTAAAAACACAAATGTGTGGGTCCCAGAGCAAATCAAACCTGAATTACCCCTAGAAGCCAAGACGACTAAAGTCAACCTGGAGCCCTGCAGGATCGGACTCATGACATTGTAGCGGCAGTACCAGCATTTAACCACTGTGCCATCAGGGCTTCTGTGTAGAACTGATGTGGCATCACTTCTGGTCATTTCAAAATGATGGGGAAGATGGGGCACTGTGGATTCTGGAGCACTCCATTTTCCAGAGTATTTCATCCCTGGGGTAAGATAAAATCTGTTTTGGGCTGCAGAACCCCTTGATAATAGTCCAGGGGTATTTGCAAGGCCTTGGTTCTAGCTAGTGTGGCAAGAAAGTGTATATACTGACTGGAGCTTTCCCTGCCTTTAGCAGCAGAAGAAGACCAAGAGCCAGCCACCCTTTCTCATTCATTTACCACCTTGCTTGGTATTGGCTTTCTTTTCACATCTTAGGCCCTTTTCACACGGCATTTGCCATGCGAAAGGGCCCCTGGAGCGTTGCGCGACTGCTAGGAGTGGTCCACACGACACACTCACAATCGCGTGACGCTCTAGGGTAGGGCAGGCGCCGATCGCACACTATTTCATTTTCGGCTTTGAGCCAAAAATGGTGTGCAATCGCTCATTGCTCTGGGGCCCCCCCCGCACTTGCCGTGCGTGTGGAGCTCCAAAGTCACAGCACTCGCGCTTCCTGCCCCAGCGCAGCCTGGGAAAATCCCAGGCTGCGCTGCGGAAGGAAGAGGAGGGGCTCTCACGCTACGTGCTCGCGAGCAGGCAGCAGCTGTGGAGCTGAAGTAACAGGGACGCAAGAGCCTCTCGCAAGAGGCTGCTCACATGATCCCTGCACCCCAGCTCCGCAAAAAGGTGAGTTGCGGAAAGGGCCTTAGAGACATGTGCCATACTTCTCAGAAGGAAAGCAATTTCACAACTGACCTCTTAAAAACTTTCTGATGGAGCTAGTGATTTGGGACCTGGATTGGGACTTCGTGATTTGTTCCTTTTCAATTTGATAACTATTGGGGATGGAAAGAATATTTTAAAATATCCAGAAAAAAAGATCAAAAATGTGTTTCTCAAATCTCAGGAAACTCTAGTGAAAATCCTGGATTAGCAAGAATCCTTGCATTTTGGGACTTACTGTGTGGAATTTGCACACCTTTCTTTTGCACAGAAAACGTGATTTCTGCATGGAACACAGAACTCTTTGTTCTTTCTCTATTCCTCTAAAGAAGTATTGTTTTGTTACTGTAGTTTCTAGTCCGAACTCGTGGGATATTAGATATCATTTGATATCAAGAATTTGGCCTTCACTACCCATTCCTCTCCATGTGCTTGCGAGGCCCCTGGACAAGCACGCACACAGGCATGGCTGAAAATAGCTGAACTATTCAAAACAAAATCCAGGCAGGCCAGTAATTGCCAGACTGCAGCTTCAGGAGACCTCCAGGCAAGTACCTTCTTAAGATCACATTATGTATGCACGCAGTTTACAAAAGATCCCCTGCCCTGAGCAGGCAGCTTGATGAGCGGACTATCCAACTCTCAAGCACTCCGCGTTTGCATACTGTCTACGCTATTGACAACGCTGTCATAATTCAATCATCTAAAGTACTGACCTTTCAGAGGCTTTGTCTCCAGCCTGAAACCCATTGTTTTCCCCGGGAACAGACTAGCCTACAGGCACATTTTCCGCTATAAGAACCCCAGATTTTGAGCGTCTCATTGGATCACTCTGACTTCCATCCCGCCTTGCTGTCGCTCCATTCGATGAGCCTTCCCCTCAGTTCCCACGTGCTGAGAATCTCTGATACTGCGGACTTTTCTTCTGATAAACCAGACTTCAGGATCAGGTGTAGTATTTCTCCTGAAAAATCTCTCTTAAAACTCCTCTATCCAACTCCTACCTTTCTTTCATTAGGTCTGTGTGAGTGGTTGCATACATACGTGTTGACTGTGCTTTAAAATAAAGGAAAACAATTATTACTTACTTCTGGTTAATTATTGACTTGGCCTGACCCCGTAGACATTGGGTTCAAGATCTCGCTACGCTGCCCTGCCTCTCACATTGCTAACTAGTGCTCTAGCTCATTCCCATTCCCCATTATTTTGAGCACATTGAGGTGTCCCTCACGGGACCCCCAGAAATCAGGGTAACAGTTTTCTGTGCAAAAATTCTGTTTTCTGCCTCAAAAAACACACGTAAATTTTCTACAGAATAAGTCTCCACCTACAGCAGTTTCTGTGCAGGAATCAGCATTTTCAGCAGATAATATTTTTGTGCATAAAATGCTGTTTTCTATGAAAAAAATACTGCATGTGAATTTTGCACAGAATAAGTCCCACATTGAAAATAGTTTTCAAAAACTGCAAAAAGAGTTTCTTGCAGTGGGAAGAAAATTGCTAAAATTACTCTTTGCTTCCTTCAAGAATGAAATTAGCAAAATAAATGCATCATTCCTAACTCTATTTACCATGCATACATGCATTAAAGCAGTCTTTAAGCTGTTTTGCTAGATGGAAGGGAACAGATCAATCTTATAATGGCCTTTTCCGGTTTAAATACTATTTCACACATAAATCAGCACACATAAAATGTAGTGTTACCGCCATTGCTAGCCCGAGCTTGTGGGATATTAAGATATCTTTTGATATAAATAATTTGGCATTCTCTACCCATTCATCTCCACATGCTTGCGAGGCCCCTGGACAAGCACGCACACAGGCGCGGCTGACAATAGCCGAACCATTCATATCCCAATCTAGGCAGGCCAATCATTGCCTAATGCAGCTTCAGGAGACCTCAAGGCAAGTACCACATTATGTATGCACGTAACATACAAAAGATCTCCTGCCCCGCGCAGGCAGCTTGATGAGCGGACTATACAACGCTCAAGCACTCCGCGTTTGCATTCTGGCTACTCTATTGACAATTTGACTATAACTCAATCATTCAAATACTGACCTTTCGGAGGCTTTGTCTCCAGCCCCAAACTCATTGTTTTCCCCAAGTATGGACTAGCCTGCAGCCACAATCTTCCCTATAAGAACCCCTGACTTTGAGCGCTTCCTCGGATCGCTCTTGGCTTCCATCCCGCCTTGCTGTTGCTTTGTCCAGCGAGCCTTCCCCTCGGCCTCCACGTGCTGAGATCCACGCTCCCCAGCTTCTCTGCTTCTAACTGGGCTTCAGGACAGGTATAGTATTTCCCATACCAAACCTCCTCTAAAAATCCCTCTATACGCCCCTACCTTTATTTCTATAGTTTCTTGTGTGAGTGAGTTGCATACATTTGTTTGGTTGTGATTTAATAAAACAATTATTATTAATTTCAACATCTGCCTCCTCCTTGACTCGGCCTGACCCCGTAGACATAGGGTTCAAGATCTCGCTACGTTACCCTGCCTCTCGCATTGCCAACTTGTGCTGTGTGCTAATTCCCTCCCCATTGTTAGAGCACGTTTAGGTGTCCCTCCCGGGACCCCCAGAAATCAGGGTAACAATAGAATGTTTTTTTAAAAAGAAACAGAATGATATAAAATATAAGGCAGATATAAAATGAAGTACAGTATAAAATACTAGTGTAAAACAGTATGGATACACTCAAGTGCCAATACAGAGACTATAGTAAAATATTAAAATATTTTTGTTTTAATTGTGATATTCAGCAAGTGATGGTGGCTGCAAAAAAAAAAAAAAACCCTAGCCATTTTAGCTACAACCTTCAAATTCTCATCTGGCAAAAAGTGCAGTAAATAAAATTCATCAAATCTGTCAGGAGTTTCCTGTAAAACTGGAGTGATAAAGCTTAATTAGCCATCTCAATAAAAGAAGTAATATAATAAAATACACCTAACTGTTTCCACTTCTCTCACTTCATAAGGGCCTAAGGGACCCTCCTGAATCTTTCTTGCAGAAATGCAAATGGCAGAGCTTTGCATTTATCCAATAAGAGCACTATTCTACACTTAAGAAAAATTAAGTTTGCCAAATGATTTGCAGGGAAAATGTGCCTTCCCATTATCCCTGAAATCAAGGTATAATGGGGACAGACTCAGGAGATTTTGCAATTCTACATCCCACAGACACTGTTTCATAGTAGCTTTAGCATATCTAAGACCTAGAAAAGCATGAGATATGAATCCAAGATTCTGTATTTTCCCATTCAGTGTCCTTTTCCATTTTGTCTGGAAGCTGCCAGTTAAAATCAGTGAGACCAATCTTACACAGAAATAAACCAGCTTCAAAGCAAAAAATTACCCCACGAATCCATGCAGAAGCCTCTACATAAATTTGTTGTGTTTATAGCTGCAACACTGCACTGAGCTCATAGACAGAGATTCCTACCACATCTCTCAGAAATTTGTACAACTTCAAAAGGGGCACAGTAGCAATAAGTAGGAACAGAGCTGTAGAATATCTCAGCTACAAACTTTGCTGTAAATATGTACAAAACTGAGGGAAAATGTTGAAACTCATTGGGGTATTATTTTTTTTAAAAAAAATGCCCCTACACTTCTCTGAGCATACCCCATGGTATATTTTGAGTTTTCCAGGAGCACGATGACTGGAAAAATTATTCCCAAATATCTTGGGGATATAACCTGTTTAATTCTTAATCTCCCTTTGGAGCTTTATCTTCTTCCTAGTAGATATTAGGAACATAGCATCATTCATAGTCAACAGTTCATTTTTAGAAAATGAATCCAAGGATCAATTTGTTTGTTTGTTTGTTTGTTTGTCTAATATCCTGCCTTTCTGCCAGCATAGATTCAAGATGACTTACACTCATTTAAAACAGAGTACAATAAAAAATGCTATTACCAAAAGTTAAAAAGAGAATGCTTTAGATCAGTACTTGCCCAAGACAAGGATATGACATCATCAGCATACAAGAGAACTGCCAGATCTATCTGCCAGTTTAGGAAGATGGGAACTGACAATCTCAACATTTCTGCTCCTCCATTATATAAAGCTTAAAGTAGACACTGAAATCCATCTAACAGAAATAATCAAAAACTGAATTGACCAGTGCAATTACATCTCAACCACAGAGAGGTTTTTATATAAGCTGCAGGTAAGTGTTAAGAACTGCATATCAGTAACACTGGGCAATTTTTTTCCCCAACAAGTAGTCTCCTGAAACAAGACTAGAAGTTGGTTCTGAACTGATGAAAGAAACTCCCCCTTGTTTTTGATGCATATTTATGGACTAGATATTGAAGGACAAGGCCATAAAAACCGGGGCTTACCACTTTGCATTAACTTTAACCCATTCAGGTAGAATATTATCAGTACCAGGTGCTTTTGCACCGGAAATAGAATTTGCTACACAGAAAATAGTATTGGAAAAAAACACACACACACAAAGTTTGCACAGCATGAATCCCCAACTACAGCATTTTCTGCAGGGAAAACAGTACTGTCTGCAGACAAAATAATATTTCTGTATAGAAATTATTTTCTGCACAAAAATGCTGTTTTCTGCATACAAAAAAAATGTAAATTTTGTGCAGAAAAAGTCCCTAACTATAGTACTTTCTGTGCAGGAAGTAGCATTTTCTGCACAATAGTATTTGCTCCAATCTCATAGACTGTTGCAGTTTTAGTATGTCGATATGACAAAGATCAAGATCTAAGATGAAAGTTAATCCTGTTTTAAAGGAACCTATGAAGGATTAGTACTGAAAAGTACAGAGATGAGTTCGGAGTCATTCCTATAGATAATCCATTTTCTTTGACTGCAACTTCAACCCATCACATATGCCCTCCTATGTTTCATGCTTTTCCTCTTCACAAATTAACATCTATTATGCCTATAATATTTAGACCATTAAATACCTTGAAAAGGCAGCTACATTTTCAGCCAGTGTTTGTTGTTCATCAGCCCCAGACTTGTAGTAATCATACACAGATTTTCGTAGAAATTTCTTAGCATATTTTTCAAAGTCAGCAATGCAAATCGGTCTTTCTGACATAATGCAGGCTATTTTGTTTTCTTTCACTCATGGGATTGTCCAGACTTGCTGGTTTTCTGACTGTTAATCATTAAATTAAAGCAAAGTTCAGGTATCTTTGCCTTTTTTGAAAGCAGCCACCAAAATATATAAGTCCATTATTGACATTTCTGGACTACTGCTTTGGACTTTGACATTGACTTCTCATTCACCAAATTAGGGCACGTGCCTAAGGCATATCATCAACCAGAGTATAAAGGAGCAAAGGTAAAAACAGCAACGTTTGGACATTCAGTACCTCACAATAACCGCAGTACTTCAAAAATTTGGATGGCATAAGTCTAAGCAGACAGATTTGACCTGAGATTGATTCCAGAAGTGGAACTGAGTGTCACTTCAACCTGCAGGGATAGGCAAGTCAAAAGGTATAATCTGCTAGCATTCTCTTTAGAAGAGGTTGCGGGGGTAGACCCTGCCAGCTGAGAACCACCTCCCTGAAGCCCCCTCCAGGCTCTTCCAGCGCTGATAGGGTTTGATTTGGTTTTGGAAATCCAAAATTCTCACCAAAAAAATGTGCTTTGGCCAAATAAAGAAACTCCACATGCAAACTAGAACACACTTTTACAGGAAGGCATGCTAAGAGGAAATCTGAAAAGAAACAGCTTGGGAAACAATTATTATTATTGATATGCCTTCAAGTTAAGGTGACCTTATCCCAGGATTTTCCTGGCCAGATTTAATCAAAGGAGGTTTGCTATTGCCTTCCTCTAAACTCATGATTTTCTCAAGGTCGCTGAATGGGTTTTGATGGCTGAGTGAGGATTCCAACCCTGATCTCCCATAATCTTAGTCCAATATTCAAACCACAACACCCCACTGGCTCAGGGAGAGAATATTAACTTTGCAAAAGCATAAACACACCTTTACAATTTCAATAACATGATTTGTAGAAAATCCGCCCTCCCCAGTGTTCTTGATTGCAAAGGTGGAAATCCCCACACCAGACACACACATCGTAAAATCAACGTACACTGAGAAAAGCTTTGGAATAATTTAACAGAGGCACTCCTTTATTTTAAAAAAAAAAAAAAAAATCAAGAAAACTTGGTTAATTCCGGGATTCAGAAATAGTTAACTGAATGATTCAGTTGTTAATTTCAAATCTTTTTTTAACGGTTATGCTTTAAATTGCTATTAATTCTATTAGTAGTTTAATTGTATTTTAGTATTTGTCAGTTTTAGGGTAAGAATATTTATCTGTATGTGTTTTAACTTTTGTGGGCTGGCTTGAGTACCAGGCTGAGGAAAAAGCAGAATACAAATAAATATAATGGACAGAACCCTGTACCAGCTAGTTAGTTAAGTGGGACCAGGAGAGATTACTTACTTAACTTCTCTTGGACCAATCCGCCCAAAACCTGATGGAAGTGTTATTTACCCATGCTCTAACTGCTAGCAGAATGGACCTCCTTCTTCCCATGCAACTGATGTCTGGTAAAAATGGTTTGGGGCGAGTTATGATTGTGGCAATAATGTCACAATGATGGCTAAGTAGCAATCATAAATATGAAACAGTTACAGATGAGTAAATCTAGGTAACTGTTTCATGTTCACAATCACTGTTTAGCCACGATGGTGACACCATTGCCATGTGCATAACTTCAACTGTATGAAGAGAAACAGATCCATTCTACTGAGGACCAAAGCATGGGTGAATAACATTTTCATCAAGTCTTGAGGGTTTGAACCAGACAAAGTTACTTGGTTAAGTATACTGAACTAAGTAGCTGATACAGGCCAATATTAATAAGATTTCCACTGTGTTCTGGATAGGGGTTCATTCTCTTCAGTTGTGCGCTTTTGATTTTACTCTGCATTCTTTTGTATATTAATTTACAATAAGCCATTTTGTATCTATTGCATACAACACACACACAAATAATGTACAATGTTGTACATTATTACTGTATTTGGTGGTGAATAAGCCTCACTTTTCCCCAAAAAAATACTCTTTGAAAATGGGGTGTGTCTTATACGCCAGTGTGTCTTATATGCCAGCAAATTGTACTTGCCAGTGTACAAATGGGATGCGTCTTACACATGGGTGCATCTTATACGCTGGCAAATGCGGTATGTCAGGTGAATTGCTGTAAATGTCATACTATTCTTTTAGCATGTATTATAATTCAAATAGTGCTAGGCACTTGAATAATTAAGTTAAAAGTTTTCTTAATTCCTTCTCCCTCATTTCTGCCTCTCCTGTCTCTTGCCTGTCCCCAGCAATCTTTCTGCTTTCCACACATCTCCTGCTTTAATGGATCAGATGCCCTGAGGGGCTTTGTGGGACATATTAAGCTTGTTTTTTTCTTATGCACCATGATGTTACTTATGTCAGTCCCCAGGCTACTTCAATTCTTTTCTCAACTAGTATTGAAACCATTTCATATGTGCTCAGTGAAATGCAACCAAGAAAATTAATGAATTCAAACATCCCTTTAGTTCATTAGCTTTACAGGACAAATTTATGAGATGCAAATAAAAAGGTATCAAAGTGTTGGCAGAGAACAGGAAGCTTCATACATACCTGATATTTCAAACAGCGGGTCTTATGAATTAAATTTGGGACCTGTAGACCCTGCATGTAAAACGTGTGCTCTACCATTGATTTGTGCAGATGCCACTTCATAATTATGCACAGGGAGGCACAGAGGATGTAGTCATTAGAAAGTATTTTGTATATGCTCAAAGACACTCAAATATTTCTGATTAACGCTTTTTTCATGTTGATTCGCTGACTGCTGAACTTGCAGTGGATCAGTTTTCTTCTGCTGAAACAAATACATCCCTTACTAACCTTTAACATTGCTCCTTAATCATCAAGAAGCAAAGCATCTGAAGGGCAAGTCAACAGTGTACTTATTGATGAAGGTGGAAGCCTTAGAAAGAGAGATGCAGATCCATGACAAAAGTGAACAGCTTGTACAACCAGATCGTACAATTTAGGAATATCTTTTTCATCCGGACACTGAAACTGAGCCACATACACCTCTTCTTAAACCATCACTGCTTACTAAGCATTTGGCAAACGATGAGGAAATGAAGCACCTTTAAGAGACATTTGGCACTGGGAAGCAACACCACTTCTCCACTTCACATTCCATCCTTTGGAAACAACTTTGTTCAAGGGTTGGGGGGGGGGGGGAGAGGCAGAAGGGCATGGCTGCTGTGATTTCAAACTGTTGCTTGAGTTATTGTGTATGCGGTAAGTACATGTTGCGAGGGGAGAAAGATTGGAGCAGAGAAATGAACTCTAACTCGTAGAATGTCTGAGATTTGCACAAGGCAGACGGTGAATGAGAGCCGGGGTATCTGCCTGAGGGAAAAGTAGTTTAGCCTGAGAGGAATGCAGCAAAGAAATGTGTTTCAGGGGGGTTTCAGTTAGACCGCGGTAGAAATGAGAGAAATGAATTTGAGCTGAATGATTGGTAAGAGTCTGATTTAGATTGAGAAGAGAGAATGCGGTGTTTTAAATGTTGTGTATAAATATTCTGCTGTATTATATTTAACTTCTGTAAATACATTTTTGTTTTTATTCACTTTTGGCCTCTGGAATTGCGATCACCCTGAATTTGGTTTCAGACAAGGTGTCTGTGGGGGCAGCATTGAAGGTAGGATTGTGGAGTCCTGTTGGGCATAAAACAGGACTCCTGAGGGCATTTAGACTGACTCCACAGCATCACACAAGGGGGACAGGAAGAAGTCCACACAGCGGGTAGATGTGGGGTTCAGTGAAAGGCCTCACAATAAATGATTGCAAAGAACACTAGGAAGGCTTCATATTTGCTGGGTTAAGACTCCCACATTTGGTAGTCCCAGTGATAGGATATAAGCAGATTCCCACATTGAGTGTAGGCAGCAACGAGATGCAACTGAGCTACATGTTGGGGCAGAACTACATGTTAATTTAGGAGCAAAGGCTGTGCATTCAAAGGGAGTTAGATGCAGTTGTACCACTGATATCAAGTAGTAGAGAATCATAGTGTATAGGTGACACCCTATATACTGTAGTAATAAGGCTATTTGGCAACATCGTGGTATGATCTTGTGACCATTAAGTGGTAATAAACTTAGTCCGCTTCATTTTCAGCCTTTAACACAACATGTGGAATGGCAAAGGGGCGTGAATACTTCTGCAAGACACTCTAGAATCATAGCAAGGTTTGCTTTCTTTCGTCTGGGTCTCCACTCATATCCCTTTCTTCTTTCTGGCTAAGTTCTTCTTAGGAGTTGAGAGAAACAAGGAAAATTATCCAGAGTTGAGGGAAATAAATGATGGATAAAGGGTGTAGCGACAATGTTTATTATCTAAGGAAATGTAAAAGATAAAGATATCCTATTACAGATACCTGCCAGTGTCCAGTTTACCTTGCCCAAATACATGGTTTCAGTTTGTGAAAGCACCATCTCGTTCATATTTTGAATTAGATTCAGCGCCCAATTTTGTTAATATGACTATAGTTGGATTTGCCTTCTGAAAGTCCTTCTAAAACAAGGATAGTGTGAAGAGGTTGCATTTGCTTGTGTGTTAGGGCATAAAAAGATCACCGGAGAGTAAGTTGGGAGAAACTGAAAGTTGTTGATAAGCAGTATCTTGACAAGCACTGAAATTAAAAATTAAAAACCCATTTCCAATCTCAGCATCCCTTCATCTAGTTTTTGCTTATTGTTTCTGATTTGGAAGCCTTGTTGTGCTAAGCTTTACTGTAAGTACAGTAAAACCTATGCAAAGTATTAGATTTAAAGAGCTAGACTCTCAAATCTATGCTGGTTTGACAAAGGCTACAACAGAAGTCACTCTACTTGAGAAAACAAATTGCACCTGTGAAAGCAACAGTTGCATTAATTTAGAGCATTGGTTTCAGGTTCTCATCTTGCACTATTTCAAGAATATATTTGAGGCTTTGTGAGTAGTGTACTCTACTAGACTTGAGTGGAGTTACTATTCTACTGTGAAAAAGCAAATTATTATGACAGAAATGTGTTCGTGTTAACAGAAATCGTAAACAGAACTGAAAAAATTGAAGAAAGTCAGCATGGAACAGTGGTTTGAGCATTGGACTAGGATTCTGGAGAACAGGGTTTGAATCCCTGCTCAGCCACAGAAACCAACTGGGTGATGTTGGGCAAGTCACACTCTCTCAGCCTCAGGATAGGCAACCCTCCCTTGAACAAATCTTGCCGAGAAAACCCCATGATAGCTTCGCCTTAGGGTAACCATAAATCAGAAATGACTTGGAGGCAAACAACAACAAATTGAGTCAAATGTTGGATAATGAAACACACTGTGCTGATTCAGATCATTTGTGTGAACTCTAGATCAGAATAGACTGGGTTTACAAACTAGCTTAATATTCTGTTTAACCTTCTTGGCAATGTGTCTATTTAATGAGTCTATATGGGTCCAGCCCACGCCAACTGTCCTAGTTGTTATTAACAGGAAGGTGCTGGATGGAAGCGGAGTAGTCTAAATCACCAGAGAAAAAGTACAGTATTGTCTAGCACATCCCAGGATTACTAGGTCTGCACCATAACCATAAATTGAGTGATCCATGTTCCTAAATCTCAATTTAATTTTGGGGTATGAATCCATCTGAATGAAATTATATACTCATCTCAATCACTGAACTGGGCTCTAAGTTGAACTAGTAACCTCATGTACAGCCCTGTATAATATATTTTGGTCAGGATAAACTGAACCCTTGTTAAAGACTGGGTTATAAATAACAAAAATAAAGTGATGCAAAGAAGGTTTTCAACACCATTAAATTACACAGACACAAGATTTATAATAAATAATTTTTATAGTTAACAAGGAAATACACAATAGCATTTTAGTACAAATTGTTTTGCATAAAAACCATCTCACAAACTAAATTATCTGTTTTGACTAAGCACAAATATTGCATTTTTCCAGCATAATTCGTTTCTAAGTAACAAGTGAACTTGAACAAACCACTTTGTTTGCCCAGTATCCTTACTCCTTAATACTCCTTAACAATTATGTTCTCAAATAATAATTTTTCTTCCGCTTGTTGAAAGCTTGGCACCTTTAAAAACTGGACATCCATGCATATTAAACTTCTGAAGCAAGCCTGTGTATCAGAGCACATTAATATGTAGTGGCTATGATCATGACTTCAACAGCATTTCACAATTTGCATGGCTTAAAAGCTGCTACATTTATATTTTCTTTGTGAAACCCAAGTGTTGACTTTGCTCTAAACTAATATAAGGACTACTTTGAACCTTTGTAACTGCATCATAATAGCAAACTTTCTAGCAACAGGCAAACAGAATTGAAGACCTGATGAACTGAATTGCCTTTACTATAATACAAATAGGCACAAGGATAATACTACAAGCTGCAACATACAGAAAAATGCAGCCACAGCAGATGGCAGTGGCAAATATACACCATGAAGGACCACTATGTCAGGAGATCACTGAAACGTAATTCTGCTAGTTTACTTGGACCTAAGCCCCACCGAATTAAAAGTGACTGACACACACTTAGGATTGCCACCTCAATATACCTTCTTCTCTGAGTGTACCTAGCAAACTATTTCAGTATCACCTCAAGCACAGGAAGGCAAATGTACCTTTTCTTCAAGTGCTTTTAGTAATTACTTATACGTGTGTGACTGGTCTTAAAACACATGAACAATCCATTAATATACTCAAAGCATTTTATCAGTTGAGGACACAATTAAGACAAACTCTACCTGTGACAATGGGACAGCAGTCAGTTAACTATGGTCCATCTTCCCTTCATGGGAAACTGAAGATTACAGCTTCCAGTGCTCATGCCTGTCACCATGTACCTGAAAAATAACCTTACTCCTACTACTAAAGCATTGTTTGGATGGTTCTATAATCAAATCAAGAGTGACCATGTTATTTCCTTGACACTTTTAGTAGCATGAAAAGTGCACTTAGTGTATAAATGAAGTATTCATATAGTTTGTTAATGATCATTTATTACTAGTATCTTTATAAAAGACTAAGTATATGCGCTAAAGCATTTCTAGTACTTTACCTGAAGAATGCATCTTCTGCGCTTGCCTTTATTTATCTTGCTTGCAGGATAGAATGAACTGGAGCAATAGTAGTTTCTACTTCAACTTGTTTTAAAATTTGCCCTATACTGTGCAAAATGCATACTGCAAGCAAAACACAGGTTATATAAAGTTATGATAGTGATTTACCAAGGATTTTAAACTGATGTCCTGTACTGGACAGAACCCCCAAGAAGAGTTTTATGACAATATTCTGAACACAAGTTTATAACATAACTATGGCCCTTTCCACACATGGGGAACGAAACACGTAGAAACACTACTCACCGGCTTTTTCGTGGGTCCGATTGGGTCCGTTGGGACGAGGAGCAGTGCGAGCTCGTCGCTCCGCACTGCCCCAGCGTCCAAAATGGCGGCTTCTGGTTTGTGGAGGCTCTCCAACCGGAGAAGCTCGCCAGCGTAAAGCCTGCCCCCAGCAGATCTGCAGGCACGCACTAGGGTGCACCTGCAAATCTGCACCGGAGCACAGCGACGGAGCGACACGGAGTTGCGCGCTCCGTGCTTTTGAAAAACCTCTTAAAAGAGGTTTTTAAAAAGCACGCTACGCGACCACGTCCGGTCGCTTCGGAGCGGACTGAGGCGCGGAACTACGAAAAGTAGTCCAACCCAGTCCACTCCACGGTGCAGGCGACCTCCGTTGGAGGTCGCTCTGCGCCGTTTTAATTGCCCCATGTGGAAAGGGCCTATGACTGTTTATTTTTAAGACTGTTTGCTTGAGCTTCAATAATCATAAAGCATGGAAGCTGAATACAATGTCCAGCAAGGAGCTGCCATTTGTTTTCATTTCTAGTTTCCTTAACCCTCAGACCTATTCCATTATCCTGCAAGAAATATATGGGAATATTAACATTATTTTGAGTTTTGATGCACTGTAAGCTTAATTCATGCCCAAGTACTCAAAACAAGATTTACAAAGGTTAAGAAGATACACTAATACACTCAAGGTGCACTATACACAATTATACCATACTGATTTGTATATGGGATGTATGAAGTCACTGAACATTCTTATTAATTTAAAACAAAGACAATACCTGTTAAACAAATTGGTCTAAACCACTGAGGTTGGTAGTTTCAGACATCCTAATATTTAGGCAGTTAGAAAAATGTAAACCTCTTCAGATCAGAACATTTTGGTCACTGGTGATAACCTAGAAATCACTTCAGGTTATCAGTCATTCTTTTAATTAAACAATAATGCATAATGTGGCATTTTCTAATTCTGTGCTATGAAAATGCATCTTATACTGGAATGCATGTTGGATATCAACAGTATCAAAACTAGAGTAAACTGAAGTAATGTTATGGTCAGCAGGTCACAAAATAAAAAAATCATCATAGAAAAAGGACAAAGTACAGCCAATATAGTGCTGGATTACAGCTCTCAGTATTCCTCAGCATCATCTATAGTGAATAGGGCTCATGATAGATGCAGGCTAGTATCATCTTGAAGAGCCACATTTTGCCCATTCCTGCCTTAGAGACAAGTTTTTAGATTATCCATATAGAAGCTGTTTCTACAGCAACACAGAAACAGATATGTTTCTGAAACTTGGTGGCTTATGAACTTTCACAATTTTGTGAAGACATTGGAAGACATTGTAGAAACTACAAGCCCACTCTTCATATGCACTAGGCAATGGGAGCTCTGAAATAAACATGCAATTGATGCCCTCTGCCATTTCAGACATGACAGTGCCTTGTACATCTATGCATGTTCACTCAAGAGCAATGCCTTAATTGATCATGTTTGAAGCTGCCTTATGTCTACTGAGAAATGATAATTTTTAATATGCAGTTTTCTATTCTGTATCTGCTAACTTGTTTCAATAAAGAGCAGAGTTTTTATTAGATTAACTAAGATTTGTCATCACTTAATACTAAAATACATTAAATTTTCATAGGAAGCACATTTGCCTTGCTTCTGGCATTGCTTAAATATAAAGCCTCTCTCAACTCCCTCCCCACAACCCAGTAAAAAATAGAATTTGCTTATCTGATTGTCACGGCTATAATTTTAAAATTAGAATTTTATCTTTCAGAGTGAAATTTAGAAAATACTGGCCATGAAAGAATGACAATAGCCTTCTGGCACAAATCATCAACTGTAACAGTTTACAGGTCACGTGTTTGGCTTCAGCTGCAACCAAGAGGGGAGCTCTGATGCATCTTTGGTCCACATAAAATATGTACTGTATACAGCTAACTGCACTATAGTCCGGCAGCATCCACTTGGTTTTTACGTTGCCTTATAGAGCTTTGCTCTGCTGTATCAGATTCCTGATGCTCCAGCTCATCTTCCGTCTGAGATCCTTCGACTGCAGAGTCATCTGAGGAGTTCTCTTGAGACTCTTCTTCTCCACCCTCCTCAATATCTTCTTCAGGCAAACCCTTGCCTGTAACTGTCTCTCCTGCTGCAGGTTGTATAGACTCCTGCTGCTCTTCTGTTTTATCATCACTAGGGACCATCAAATCTAGTGGAAGAAAAATCTGATGAAATTCAGCACAATAATTTTGCACATCACTTTCTTAAAAATCCCATAACTGTTGTCTTTTTAAATCTAGTCCCTCAATTCCATTTCTTCAGCAGTCTCTACTATCCTCTAACAGGTCGCTCTCCTATATTTTATTATTGTTGTGCACAAACTCTAACTGAATCTGTTTTATATTTGTCATGTCGTATAGATGAAGAGCATTATTTCACAGTTTGCTTAACTCCATAGAAGTTCCTGACCACCATATAATTCTCTCTCCAAGATGCAGATTATTTTCTTTATCCAAGTTTAAAACATTCATCATTTTTTCAGAGTGCAAATGGCAAGCCATTAACTAATCTCTCAGTTGGAAATGATTCTGCAATTTTCAGCACATTTAGTACTAAGTTTCAGTGCTAATATATACCAATTGCAGATAAGAGGTGATACTAAAGTAATGACTGATTAAAAACAGCATTCTCATCTGATTTTAAGGATCATAGATGTTTAAGTTCACTAACTTGAACTGAAGTGTAAGTAAACCCACATTTTTTCTTTTATGTTGCTTGCTCTTATTAGTGATTTTATTTGCAATGGCAGGCTTCCAAAATTGTAAACTGCTCTTCTAGTCTTGATTATACACTTACCAGAACTTTCAGTTTTGGACTTTGGTGGAGAAATACAGTCTGAAAGCAAAACCAGTATCTGGGGGGGAAAAATAGTTTTACAAAGATGATCCACAAGCTCAGCAACTACAGCCAGATTACTTCAACTCTACATAACTAACGTTCCCATTTGGAGGATTTGACCATTTATCTGTACCTCAGGGCTATGTATCTTATTTTCTCCCACAAATCCATGAAGGTTACATCACTAACCAGTTTACTTTAAACTTAAATGAGACATCAACAATATGCTTGGAAGACCTTGGTTAAGACAATTGTCAACTACAAACATGATACTACAGTGCTTGATAACCTGAGGTCTGCAGACCCCTAGGGGTCCACAGAGCCCTCACAGGGGGTCTGTGAAGACCTGCTCCTGGATACCACCACCAGCAGTAGCAACAGGGACATGGCAGCAAGGGGCGCATGGGCACCTAAACTGCTCTGTTTGCAAATAAGAGACAAAATTTGGGGACGGACATATGCCTGCTGCCATGTCCTTCAGCATCCACACCCCTGCTACTGAATCCCTGATGAAAAGGACATGGCAGCAGGCATGCATGTTTGCCCAAACTGTGTACCTCTTGGCAAGTGAAGGACACAGTTTGGGACTGCGCACATGGGACAGACAGTCCAACCACACAATTCTGACTCCTGGCTAAATCCAATCCCTAGTTCCAACCAGAGGAGATCCTTTGAATCAATGGTATTAATGTGAGTCAATTCAGCAACTGATTTAATAAGTCTGATCTAGTTAAGATTAGCCATTGGTGTTCAGATTTTACAGAACTGTTCTGAGGCCAAGGCCCTGCTGGTTCCAATGATTTGGATCCAACTCTTCTTTGCTATCAGGTAGCAAAGCAAGACACAGTGCTTACTACGACTGACAGAAAATCATGGATATGAGGTGGATATATGAATAAGGGTATACACTCTGTAGTTGAAGTGCCATCTCAGACACTGACTCATTAGATGTCCTTTTAGACAAGCCATTCCAAATCTTTGAGCTCACACATACACGTGCCCCTTAACAGTTACAGAGATGATACTTATGACCTATCATACAGAGCTTATTGTATGGAGTATAACAGGATGATAGTACCAAGCATTTTGGGTATTCTAAAACAGAATGTAAAAGTATTCAGTTGCTAAACAGCAGCTTTATATATGGCTTACAATCCTCACTTGTAAGCAAAGGGAGGTGATCTAAACTATCTAGTCTTTCCACTTCCCTTTATGTCTTTCCAAATTGTTCTCTTTTCCTCCACCACCCCTCTAAGGACAGAGAAATGAGATGCAAGCTGAACTTATTCCTCTCTGAAATTAAGTACAAATGTCAGAAAATAAAACTACAATAGATCAACTAGTTTTAGCCTTCAAACAGTTCACTGATTAAGACCTCTGTCACAGTAATGAAACAGCACTTAAGACTGTATCTGATGAAGTAGACCCAGTCTGTGGAAAAAACACCCTTCAGTTAGCCTCAAATGTGCTATTCATTACATAATGATACCGACTAATGTGGTTATATCTTTGAACAGAAACACTTAAGAAAGTATTTTACAATATATTCTAGAAACAAAAATCTGGGTTACCTATAAAGGAATAAAGAAATTTAACATTACCACAGAGATATATGAGGAGGATCACAGGAAATAAAGTGATGAGAAATCATTAATGGTAAGAGGTAGCACCACAGGAAACCCGTGAAATGTTAATTAGTATTACAGTGCAAGAAATACAGCAGCTGACTTTTTAATTAGTAGTCTAGACTCTAGACCAAACATCAGAATTTGAGATGAATAAAGTTTAGAGTATACAGATGAACTGAAGTCTACAAAAACTATGTGGATTTTTCCAGATCAAAATTGTAATCCCATAATTGCTAGACTATGCCTAACCTGTTCATTTAATTTTGAAGGGTATAGACGGTTTCTTTTTTAGCCCTCTAATGCTATTACAGAACTCTGTATATTGGTATAATAGTATAAAGTGGCACATATGGTCAGAAGCTTGTGTGACAAGTTAAGAAGTTGATAGAATGAAATGACATCTAGTGACTGATGAAGGCAGTAGGAGATGCTGTAAGGAGGAAATGATGAAAGTGAAGAGGATGAGAGTCAAGCATTTAAATGAAGAGGAGGCTGTTTGAGTGCTAAAAGGTAAGGCAATGAGATTGGATTGTGTATTATTAACAGCACAAAACCATACACATTAAATTGTATTTAATAAATATACATAATTCTTTCAACATAATCACACCGACCTAGTCACTATACCTTTCTTCCAGAAAGGTTAGAGCCTGAAAGCTAGGACAGTCATTATAAAAGAGATGGTATTATACAGATCTTCGGAGAAAATGGATCCAGGAAGTGACTGAAGTGGAAGCATACTCTCAGGAAAAATGTGGGGATTTTGTAGTGATATCACCACTAGTTACAGTTAGGAGTGAGATCATCAGTGTGAGTGTATCTGGAGATCTCTACTTCCTACCCCAGCAGAGGCCTTTTCTCCACTTCAGCATCCTCATTCAACTCCTCACACGTCTTCTCGTCATTTTATCTGCTATGGAGAGTGACTTTACAGAAACAAACCCTGAATCCTCAAAGTCATAAATGACCCATTACAAGCAAGTTAATATGCCATCTGACTATAGAGCAAATATGCAAGGCCAACTGTTATTATTATTGCACTGCCTCTTTCCAAAACCAATTGCTGTCACTGAACTAATCAGATACAATTAAACTAGCACTAGCATATACATAAGAAATGCATTTTTACAAAAGGATTGCTAGTTTACATTAGAATGCTGTATTTTTCCTTACAGTAAAAACTCTACAGTTCTTTTTTTATAATATATGAAAGAAAAAGATTTCTCACCAAGCCTAGGATAAGACCAATCAATAAAGTGGCCAGTATGAAGACAGCATAGGAACCCCAAATGTGAAGTCCAAGAGTGCCTGTTAAGTAGTTGTGGATTTGCTGCAAAGAAAACAAATTGGTAACTCAAACTGAAACTGTAATCTCTCCAGCACAATGGTATGATATGACATTCAGACAACTCATCAGATTATCCAGGAATATTCTAAAAAAAAAAAACCCTTTAAAGAAATTTCCTTCATGCCTTAAACATTAACATGGATACAATGGTTTAAGATTTTGTGGGCTGCAGCACACTTCATCAGGCGCATGAAGGATCAGTCAGACATTTCCAGGAGGCAGCTTGCGAACCATGACATCAGAGGGAAATTAAATGCAGAAAACAAAGAGCACTAAATGCAAGTTCTTTATAACACAAACATTATTTAAATATCTCTCTGAAATTTCTTTGCTCAATAATTTCCACTTTATGGTCATTGACAAAAGTTTCCTGGAAGACTGAAGTGTTCTTCCAGTGATTTTGAGTATTGCCTTTTCTAATGTCAAATTTGTGCCCATTTGCTTTGCAACTAATTAACTTAGGTACCCCCTTTCATATTTTAAGACTCTTTCAGAAGCCATTGACAAAAAGACTACAAATTCTTACCCTGAGTGACATGAGCCAATTTCACACAAAGCACACAGCATCAATATCTATTCTAAATTAAAGCATACCATTTAACATATCCCACAGTTATAATATGGGATCAACTGGCAACTCTAGTGAGAATGCTATATACCAGCTTTTCCCAAGACAGCGTCCTCCAGATATCTAGTCCACAACCTCTATCATCTCTAAACTGGCCTAACAGACTTGTAGCCCAAAACATTTGGAAGATACCAGGTTGAACAAAGCTTATGTTTACTTTTACCTTGAATTCTAAAACGGGAGACCAATTCCATTTTTGACCACAAGTCCCAAAAAAATGCATAGACATTACACAAGTCTAGTGGATCTTTATGGGATGAGGGAACACCTACTGGTGATTCAAGGTAGGATACTCTCAAATTACTGCTTACTGTTGCACATCCAAGAGTCCTCCAGAACACAGTATTAAATCAGAACTCAGTTAAAATGTATTCAGGTTTAAAGGGGTGCTCTTATCCTATAATATATTCTAAAGCAGGGCCTTCCAAACTTTTCATGTTGGTGACACACTTTTTCGACATGCGTCATTTTGCGACACAGTAATTCAGCTTCACTAGCAAATCAGAAGTTCCCAGAAGTGTATCTAGGGTGGGGAAAGGCAGCCCCTCCTCCAATTGTGGCCCTGCCATCTCCCCTGCCAGGAAGGGCCCCAGGAAGAGCAACGGCAGGGGTACAGGCAGCCCCTCCCACCTGGTCCTTGCCCACTGCTGTCGTTCTTGCTGGGGAAAGGCCTCAGCGAAAGCAGCAGCAGAGGGAAAGGCAGCTTCCTCCCATTTGGTCCTTGGCAGCCCCCCCCCCCCAATCCGGTCCTTGCCTACTTTCATCACTCTTGGCAGGGAAAGGCCCCAGCGAGAGAGACGGCAGCAGGCCAGGCTTGTGGGGGGACCTTCTCTGCCAGGGAGGTGGCACACCAACACACTACAGGCGACAAACTAATGTGTTGCAACACACCATTTGAAATGCCTTGTTCTAAAGTGTTCTGTTCCAACAGACAGCAGGATTCATCAGCTAGAATATGGGGAGTAATATTATAACCCAACATTCAAATCTTGTGTCTTTCATGAAATTTACAAAAGGCCTGAGACACTAATGAAATCTATTAACATAGTGTGAAGAACCAAGTTCGGATCAGCCCCAAATTTTCTCAATCAGTTAAGAACTATTGCATGCTATCATAATTAAATAAAATTAACTTTAGCACTATGCTGGGCGTGCAAGCTTCTTATGCTAGTGGAATGTTGGGGAACAAGCAATTCCATATAGAAGTATTCATAATCCTTCTTGATAACAATGAATAAGTATCTTATTTACTCACCCCGATCCACCCAGAAAAATAGAAGAGCCCTGCCATTCCATGCATCCTAAGAAGAAAGAGTCATTTAGTTATCTCAATAGTGAAAGACAGTTACTCCTCAATAACTTAAGTGCTCTTGCATGTTCCATAACAAATAAAGCATCATTTCTCATTCTTCTTGATTGTCAGAACACTGTTTTTTGTGTTCTATACCACTGTGTAGTATGGGATTCAAATACAGAAAAGAGGCATTTTGGTCACTATATAAAATAGGTGATGTGTTACAGAAAAGGCATTCCCTCAGGTACTGAGGATCTAAACTATTTAGAACTTGAAACATCACAAGCAGGTAAGAATATTCTGTTAAAGGTCCATGAGCTATCAACATATAAACAAGTGACCCAAGAACACCATTACACATATTACATCAATATTTGTGAAGAAGCAGTCCACAATCTCATTCTCAGATTGTTATGTGAAAACTACAGCAACTGAATGTCTTTTAATGAATTACATCAGCTCCCAATCCATTCCCTGTCTTAGTTCAGGCTGTTAGTGATGATGTTTAAAGCTTTGATTAGTTTAGAACTTCAACATTTGAGAGGCTGCCTCTCTCAATGTAAACCTACCAAAGACTGTCTTCTGAAGGAGCCCTTCTCTTTGTCCATCCATGGGGAGTGGTGTATGACAGAGATGCAAAAGAGGGATTCCTTGACAGCAAAATGCCGTCCATTTGGAGGACCAGGTGGCACTGACACTAGCTTCTTTATAGCACCAAGTTAAGATCTGGCGATTGAACTAAGCATTAGAGTCTTGTTCTGCTGCTGTTAATACTGTTAATTGTGGATTGTAGATTATTATTTTTTTGAAGATGTTCTGTTTTCACTGATTGTTCTGAGCACTGGGATACTTTGATGTAGCACCAAATAAAGTAATTCAAATAAATACATAAAGTACACAGTGGTTGGGGAAAAACACAGCAGGTACAAGCTTGTATCTTTTGTCTATGCAATACTGTCCCAATACTTACATACATTAAAAAAAATTACCCCAAACTGGCTGGCAATGGGAGAGGTTAATGCAACACTTAACTGGAGAAATAGGCAGCCACTGCCTAAAATGACATGTACATGTTTAAACCCCTGACTCCATCATCTCTCTGACCATTTCCTTAATCGCCAGATGATCCCAGTACTATTTCTCCACCCTGGTACCTGTCCAAATGGTAACCCCTTCATCTGAGTTAGCAATTCTTCTGTCTCTGTCCCATGCCCTTCTTCCCCACCCCTTTCTCTCTCCCTCTCCCCCTCTCTTTCCCTGTCCCATCTCAACTATTTTTCTTCCCAGCCCCTTCAGCTTTCTCTCTCAGATTCCTTCACTACTGTCAGGCACAAGGAAAATCTCTCTCTCTCTCTCTCCCCCTCTCCCCCCACTCCCTTCAGCTGACAGCCACATTTACAAATTATTTACTCATTATAAAAATTTGGTTGCACATCTTGAAACAGCTGACCAGTGCATGTGTGCAGGCACACACAAGCAAATGCAACTAATTTCCCATTCAGAAACTTTATAGATAGGAAAGAGAAGATTGCATTTTCTTAGTTTATTTGCATAAAATGTCGGGCACACATTTTTACTACATTTTTTCCATGGAGTTCTTCAGCCTTTAAGAACAGCATGAGATGAAGATAATGAATGGTGTGGTTTATCCAGGAATGCAGATTCCACAAAATCTGGAATGCTGCCCAATGAATCTAAAGTTACCTTACTGTGTCTATGTTCAGCCACTCCCACATCTCAACCGCAAAATGTCAACAGTTACACTGACCTGATTCAATGTTCTAAGGATTATTGAGCCAGTGTATAAAAATTATACCAAGTGCTGAAAAAAAGAGCTTGGTAACCTTAGGCCATTAAATAGACTACAAAAACACACATTCTTAGGGTCCCATTCATATGCATACCAAGTTTCAGATATTTAGGCTTCACGGTTTGCGAACTATGGCTGAGACAGACAGGTGCAGGCAGGCATGTGCATACACAGTCTATTATGGGTATCAGAAGTGCTGCATATTATTTACAACAGTAGCCAACAATGCAGGACAGAAAAAAAATACATACCATAAAGCCATATTAAGAAACAGGAAGGGGAATTAAATGGATAATTGCAGTTTGCAACAACAACCAGTTTTTAAAACTTAAAACGTAACTGCAGTTTAAGACAAGAAAATTTAAGTTAATTACAGTATAGATGATGGGGACTTCCATCCTGCCACAGGTTCTACAGCTTCCCATTTTCTCTCCAGGATATAGCCCTCTAGATCCTCCAGTGACCTTGAGCCACGGTATCTGCGAAAAATGCCATCCTTTGCACTGAAAACAGATAACAATGTACCAGATAACTACCAGACCTATAAGTGAAATACCCAGTTAGTGAATACTGATGAAACTGTCCTGTTACTGCATGTGTCCAGTTATTAGCTTTAAGTATGATCTTGAGAGGAGGTCAGAAAAGCAAGCCCTTTTGTTCATACTGCCTCTTCCCTGCCTCTTAATCTCTATGCTATTATAGCAGAGCAAGTACAAGAGTACAGATCTTCAAGTGTTGAAGAGAAGGAAGCAAGCCTCTATAGGTTTCCCTGCTATACTATTTTTCCTTTGACTACATGCAAAGAGAAACTGGGTCCTCGTCTGTCATCCATGGTGGAATTCAGATTTTAGGGAGCCACAAAACCAATCTAGATTACCCACACTGAGCACTGTACAAATTTAATTTATAATCATGACCATTTTTAGACTGAACGGGGAATTCTGTTAATAAATCCCACAGAAATCCAATTACTACAATGGTGATTCCGTGCTGGGAGCTGAATCCTGTTCTAGTGGAAGGTCTGATGTTATTTTCTCACTACACCACACTGAATCCAGCACAGCCTTGTCTTCAAGACCTTCACTGGCAAATATCTCCTACCAATGGCTTACAAAGAATACTGGATCTAACTGGTAGACTGACAAATTACTTATGTTTCTCCATTATTATGTTGTCTGTTTTACTCTCACAACACCACCCTCATCACAACCATTCAGAAATATTGTACTGCAATAGCAAACAGATGTTATTGTCAGGAAAATGAAGCGAGGTACTTACTGGTAGATAGTGGGCAGTGTAGTGACAAAGAAACGACCACTTACGCCTAAAGAGTAAAGAGGTTTTCTTCAGTGGAGTTACTCTAAGTGCATTATCTTGCTTTTCTAGACATAATCACTAACAACCTCATAACCAACTTGTTAGGACACATTTGAATGAAGAGTTTTAATTAAATAAGGTTACTTTGTAATCCATTCCCAATTAATTCCCAAAGTTCGTGATCAATTTGTTTTTCAGACCACTGATTATTCCCTATGTACTACTACATAGTACATCAATAATGGAAAGAGATATGAGCTAGTTAACAGTTATCAAGAGCTCCTCTAGAGATACCGTCACCGATATGCTTCTAGCTAAGCTCCCGGTCTAGAAAGAATTATTTAACTCTTGTTGTTGTGTGCCCTCTGGTCATGTCTGACTTATGGAGACCATGCCATGGGTCTTCTTGGCAAGCTTTGTTCAGACAGGGTTTACCTTTGCCTTCCTCTGAAGCTGAGACAGTGGGACTTGTCCAAAGTGACCCAGTGGGTATCCATGGCTGAGCAGGGATTCAAAGCATGATCTTCAGAGTGGTTGTCCAATACTCAAGCCACTATACCATGCTGTGGTTCTCATTTAATGTTAGTAATTTTTAAGTGGTCTGCAGCTAAAAAGGCAGAGAACTAACAAACTCCCTATCCATATCATACTACAGAATAAGCAAGTATACATGTAACTCTAGAGCTAAAGTTTATCACATTGTCAGGGATACAAATTCATTATTGCAGAACAAGTTTTTCAGGCACGAAGACTACAGCTGCAATTCTATATTCACTTTCTCAGAAGTCTCACTGAACTCAGTGGAACTAATGTCTAAATATGCACAGGACTGTATTAGAAATATAGGATTTGGGATCTGAAATATGGAAAATGAAAGATCAAGATACATATTTTAAAGCAGCCTAGTTGGACAGTTTGTGGAGGCAAGTTTGAAATCAACCATTGTAGGTTTCTCTTAAACTAACAGGAGCAAGAGCCTTCAAAAACAATGAGTAGCAAACAGTCCCTACGGAAGGCTAGAACCATACATGCATTCATCCTAGCCACTTCACATCTAGCTTAACTTCTGCTGTTGACCATCAGAAGGAACAAGAAGCTGAAATGGTCTTTTGATAGCATATAGTGTTGAGTTGATTTACAATGGTAACAACAATAATATAGGGGATGAGGGTAAGCAGGGAGTTAGAAGTATGAGGAACCAACTTCTGAAATGCTATGAGTATGCTGACATTATTTGGTTAACAGAAACCTTTTAAATCTCTCCTTATTGCATATAACTATGAACAGAAACACCAAAACCTTTTACTAACGAAATGTTTTCCTTCCCTCAAAACTCATACTGATCTTTGACTCAAGCATCAAAAATTCACTTGAAGTCAGGATTCAAGTCAACTCCTACCTTAAAGATTAATTGTTTTCCCTTATTATAATGAATAATTTGTCTAACTTGGTATCCTTCATTATCACTCTAATTGTTGAGAACCACCGTTAATCTTACACCAGAAAAGAAAGAATCAGTACAACTCAGGCCACATAAGCAGCTTATACAGAAAGGTCCCCCAATCCATAGCAAATAAGAGTGTAGGACAAACAGAATACATCTATGAATACAGTCCTTCCTCCACATTCACAGGTTTGACCTTCACAAACCTGATTATTCATGAGGCAAGTGATTGCCTCCCCCACCCCCGTTTTCCTCATTCCAACTCTCACATTCCTCACCCCAGGCTTGCGAGGCTTGTGTTTAAAATGGAGCTTTTTTTCCCCTTCTGGGTGAGCCAAGACCCCCTCCCACTGCTGAAGACATGACCTCTCTGCCATGTGGTTGCACATTCTGCTGTGTATTGGCCGCTGATTGGTCAGGTGCTCCTTTTACAAGATGGCCACCAGAAGTAATCAGAACTCCCCTCTCCTCTGAGAGAGGAGTACAGATAAGCCTTTTAGGTTGTCTTTTTTCTCCCCTCACCAATGCTGGGGCCAGAAGGAAAGCAATGGTAGGGGGGAAGCTCCAGAGGGGAATGGGAGGGAAATCGCGGGGGGGTATACACATTTCTTCTACTTTTGCAAGGGTTCTGTACCCCTAACCCTCATGAATACGGAGGGGCTACTGTACTATGTGTTCCTTTGTATACAGCCAAACGCTGAAACTAGCTAGTACTTAAGTTATCATATCCTCAAGGCAGCAGCCACCTTACTATACAGATTGAAAGACGCCTCAGAACTATGCTACACACTGTAGAAGTAAACTCTAGAAAGGCGTGCGGGAGACTTTCAAGGAGGCAGATTTATCCTCCCCACACAGCCCTCATGTGAGCTAGATGCAGTGGCAGGGTGCCACTGGGAACATCACTGTTTTCATGGAAAAAGCATTGGCAAGAGATGTACTCCTCCAGTCAGCATGTTAGTGTTGTTCCTCATTTGCTCTTTAAAAAGAGTAAAGAAGCAAACAGCAGCAATCTGAGAAGCCAGCCGAATCCCTACTTTATGGCTCTTTGCTTCTCCCACATTTTCTCTGTGTATGGAAAGCTAAAGCAGGAGCAAAGTGGACTCACCCAACACTTAGAGGAATGATCTGCTACATAGCCAGATGTGCTTCTCCCTTGCCTTCTACAAATGGAGATGGGTGGATGCAAAATAACTGAGCCACAGCTTGAAGGCCATAAATAATTCACTCTCCTGCTTTCTTTCCCTTCTGTGGGGCAGTGCTTCATCCCAGTGTCTTGCAGTCCCAAGGGCCAGAACAGCCAACAAAATTTGAAGGTCAGGCCAAAATTTCCCACCCCTGCTCTATCATGTGACAAGTCAGGGTGGCTTGGAAGTTTCATAAATGCAAGGCACCATTCTAAAGAATATCCCCAGCTTTATTACAATTACTTAGTTCCAGATTACAAAGGCACTTCTTAACCTACCTGGTTCTTGAGTGACATCCACCTTGCCCACATTGATTTCAAGATCTTTGCCATTTCTTGCAAACGTTTCCCATGCTGATTCCATCTGCTGACAGGCAGGACACCAAGGGGCATAGCTAAGGAAAATGACAAAATGACATGAGCTCAGCATACACTTCCTTATTTGGCTAAATGTACAATGTGCCAAGAATCTGTAGATTCCTGAACACTCCAGCACTATTCCTGCCATACTACATGTAGACAAGATTATCGTGATGTCCTTTTTTCTGGATGTTCTCAAAACAGTTCAGAAATTTCAACTGGCACAAAATATTGCTTCTAGGCTGCTAATACTGAAGGCATTCAATTCTAAAGTTAAACTACTTAAATTGAATGCTGATTGATTTCTAGGCTTGATTTAAAGCGTCAATGTTAACTTTCAAGACTTTAAATGGCTTAGGACCATGTTACCTCAGAAACATGCTTCCATATGAAACTGCTTGGCCTTTAAGGGTGGCCTTGGAGGCCCTCCTCACTTCCCTGCGCATATAAAAGCAAGAGAGTGGGCACAAAGATAAGGTGTTTGATAGTGGGGCCAAGACGGTGACCCTCTTGCCTATTGAGTACTGACTGGGATCCCTTGCTGACTATCTTTGAAGGACTGAATGCCTTCTAATACCAATGGGCTTTAACAGATTGGCTGATTGAATTTTTATGCAAGTGCTGTTGTATTCTCATTGTTTTATAAGCTATTTATTCCCTTCTGTATAGTGCAGCTGTTTTCAACCTGTCAATTTTTTGTTGGACTTAGGTTATTTTAACAGAAGAGATACATTTAATAAAGCAAGCTGAAAACAACCAATAGCAATGTCCAAATACATACATACTTCCATACAATCACAGGCCATTTCTGTACTACATTGTTACAGGGCTATTATTCCACTTTCAACATTCCGTGAAATTCTGGGGTTTGTAGTTTCCTGAGGCCCAAGAGCTCTCTGGCTGAGAATTCTGAATGCCCCTCGCTAAATTGCAAACCCCAGGATTCCACAAGATGTTGAAAGTGGAATAGTAGCACTATAACAGCGTAGGGTGGAAATGGCCACAATCATTATTAATGCATAAAATCAATAATGGGAAATGTTTCCAGCTCACTGTTTCCAACAACTACTGCTAAATATTTTGTAGCTCTAGATAACACAATGGCCTAGCAACTAGACCCTCTTCTAGTTCCAAAGTGTCACAAACATATTTCTGGTATTGGTCCACCCTATCCTGCCCCTCCCCAACTTTCACAGGAGAGAAGGCCATGTTACACTGATTAATAAAGAGAACTATCCTGGAGCTCAAGTTTTATCTCGACTTATGACAAATGGGTACTATCAATTTTCCTCTCCTTGGTAACATGTAACTGAGTAACTCATGATATGCTGCCAGCAAGGTGGAGCAAAAACAGCCTTGACAGTGGAAACATTCACAGGAACATGAATTCCTTCAGCTACCCATTACTGGAGAGATGTAGATCACGGCACCCATGCATCTGTCCTGTAATGTGGTTTTGCCACAGACAGCCATGTGTACTCCTGAAGTACCCAACACAGTGCCAACAGGTGTCCCTTAAAGCCCCCCAGACTCTCTGCTCAACTCAATTTTTTGTTTAAAAAATGAAAAATAATAATGTGCAGCCTGATATTCTGTAAAGCACTAACTTTCAGAACAATCTTTATTTTCAAGAATACTTCCAACAAGGGCTCCAAATGGGACCCTGAGGCATTCCTAGAAAATAAAAATGGCAGGTAGCTGCAGCTCAGCAATTCATTTTGAAGGTTACTTGAGAACAAAAAAAGACATACTGAAGAGCAGTCAAGAGCAGAGAGCCAAAAGGGACAAAGAAGATCAAGGGATGTTTTCTTGCCCATTGTGTGCATGTTTTGTCCTCTGTTTCTTTGGTTTGGTTGTTCTGTGGTTCTCTGTGATAACTAGTGTGTTTGTTTTGGTATATTTTTCTCCAAATGGCTTTTTGGTTCTGTTTTATGTCTTGCATGTGGATACTCCTCTCTGAGCACCAACTCTATGCCTTCTATGAAACAGGTACAGTGCATTCTTACTCATGGTCTCCAGATATGCCAACCTGAGCATATTGCATCCTATATCCAAAATGGCAGTGACTCATGTGTATTGAAGCATCTGTATACATGTCATTGCCACTGCATAAAATGGGGCATGAGCATTCATTAATTTCATCATTCATGGGGGGCTCCTGGAACAGACCCTGCATATTCAAAGAGTACACTGTATTCTGTTCTGTGGGTGCAACTATACAATATTTAAGATTCAGACCTGACATCTACCTTGTACTCTTTTGCATTCTGTGCAGCAAACTGGCTTCAAATAAATAACTTCATTTATTTGGACCACAGATACCAGCTCTCTCATAATTAAGTTTTCTGCAAATTGTCTTTTTTTTTTTTTGGCTGCTATCAGCTTGCTTTCTTCCAAATTTGTAACTGGACACACCAACCACAGCAGCCATTGAATGAATGCATGAACACTTGCCCTCTCACTAGTATCTTGAGTTCTATACACCCAGGAGCACAAAAAAGATTGGTGACTGTATGCAATCACCAGGGGACTCTGCAGTAGAACAAATGCTTGAGAGTGTGTATGAGCATCTGGAGAGGAGGTGAAATGTTCTAGCCTTGCATAGATTGACCTTCAACCACAGTTAGTATTATGTATCAACAAGAGTAATTCTGATTAGGAAGGAGTTCCACTTTGGCAGGCAAGTCATTGTTATTCAAGGGCATGGGCTGTTGAGATATGGGTCACTGCCCAGTTTTCCACTCACAAAAGAAATACATGTCTGAGAAGAAAGTCACAATGAGTTCAATGGGGCTTACTCTGAAGTAACTGCACACAGGACTGCAGCTTCAGAACTTAATAGGCATACTCACACAACTGTAAGGAGTTGACAGAATTTTCAGGTGTATTTTTATTATATGAGAAATGAACATTTGCTAGTTATCACAATAAACGTTTTGTTAATTTACAGGTTCTTAGCAGCTCCAAAGTCGTTAGGATATTCCCCTTATTTTCACTTTTCTCCTAGGTACAGCTGCAAAACTCTGGCATAGGCCTTTAAAAAGGCTTTAGCAAACAAGGCTGTGCTCCACCACAACCAGTAACATGATCATAACTTTATTTTTAAAAATCTCTGAAATTATATGTTCTCACTCTGTCATCCAGTTTTTTATAAACATGTCCAGCTACCTATCCAGATAGTACGAGTACCTTCAACACAGCAAGAGCAGGAAATTAAGCTGCTAGATAAAGACTAATAATGAGGACATTTAAATAGAACAGTATTTCATTTAAATAGAAAACTCTGGGCTCCTGAAAACCAATTATTCTGTTCTGAATTAAATAAAAAAAAATTAAGGAAACATGACACCTTACAACTAGGAATATATCTGTCAAATCTCATCTTCACTTTGCATACATAGTAAAAAAGAGTTCTAGTTTACTCCTGAATTTACTTTTGTGTTGCACGTACTATCTAGGGACTATCTAGAAATATAAACACAGTATTAACAATGTATTTTGCAGCAACCTACAATTAAGCCTACAATTCCAAATAGCTGCCACTTGCAAGGCCTCAAAATATTGCTCTCAAAAACATTAAGTCTGAATACTACATTTAATTCAGAAGATCACTGAAAAAGCTGCATGCTTTCTATATTTACAGACAATTCCTCCTCTAGGCATGTATTTGAGCAAACAGGAGTCTCTCTCTTAGCCAGAAAGCATCCACACAACCAGTTCTTGAATGCAGTTTCCCACAAATTTTTTGCCTTTTGTAATACAGTAGGATTTCCTCTGAGCTGTTATTTGTTAGTTTGGAACCAAAGTTTGTTTGAATCAGAACTGAAAGCGGATATACACAATCCTCCGACAAGGCATCAGCATAGTTCTCATACAAACTCAGATCCATCCTACTAAGAACATGGCCAGCGGAGCCTGTGGTCCTGACAAAACCCATTGCATCAGGCTGCAGTGAGGCAGAGAAGAAAGACAGGGTCACCACTACCTATGCAGAGAAGGCAGCTCCATCATGTTTTGCACCCACACCAATTATCACCTAGCAAAAGCCATTCCAAGAGACTGTAGCAGAAAAAGAAACCAGGGCAAACTATCAAGCTTTTCTCTTTGCCTCCCTAGTCCTTTTTTCTAGATAAGACATTCTACTTGTTTTACCTAAATGAGTATATAACATTCTTTCAGACCTTACCTCTCAACAAGGAAAGGTCAGCGACACAGAGGATGAGGTCTCTTGTACAGGCTAGCACAAATAGCATTGTCCCCTCAACACCAGAGACAGGCATCTGTGGCTGTCCAGATGTTGCTGGACTTTAACACCCATCATCCCCCACTATTTTCCCAGATAGTGATGGACTGACTACTTCTGTGGCCTCATCTTTGTATTTGTTGGGTAGGGCTGATGGCAGTTGACATAGAATTTGTTCATCCCTGCTCTGCACAATTTTAGCCCTCTTCCATTCAGCCAAATACCCGAACCACACACACACCTGAAAAAAATTCCTAATCAATAAGCAACCTATGGAAAATTCATTTACAAAATGGTCCAGCTAGGGTATCTGAAACCTGTCTATTGCTCTATTTTCAACAAATTTCCTGTGCCTGAGTTGCCTGAATCAAGGGGAACTTCTCACAATAGGGACATTTGCTCAAACTTATTTGCTCAAGCCTGTTTTATCCATTGCACAGGAGTTGCCATTTATATAGGTAGCTGAAAAGATCAGAGGAAGAAAATGTTAATAAGAGGTTGCTTACTACTGGATTAGCGCCTGAGTTGAATTTTAAACCAGGTGCATTCTGAGGTTAGGCTGAAATTTATCACTGCCAGAAATCCCAGGAAGTTCTTTTTTAAAGACACCTTCTTCCTCAGAGACTCCTGCTCCCACATGCATGCAAAATGCTTTGTCTACTTCAGAAAGTCCTGTAGAGGTTCACTGGAGACTATGGCCATTTCCACACTAGACTGTTATAGTCCTATTATTCCATTTCCAACATCCTGTGGCATTCTTGTAGTTTACTGGGGCCCAAAAAGAGCTCTCTGGCTGAGCATTCTAAAGGCCCCTCCCTAAACTGCAAACCCCAGGATTCCACACGATGATGAAAGTGGAATAATAGCACTGTAACAGTCTAGTGCAGAAAGATCCTGTAAGGGTTTGACACGTCGTGCCTCTCCGAGCTGAAAAGTCGAAGTGGCGTTTTCACAACGAAAAGCCAACGAGGCCTAGCGATATAACAGAAGGCTGTGCCACAGTATTAGAATGGAGGCACACACAGGCACGATTAAGTCCCAACTGGCAGGACATCTAACCCACATCCGCTTGTGATGAACACGCGCTCAGCACGCGCGTCAGCGCACGAATTAAACCCAAAAGAGGGCTGCACTCACTCCCATGATATGGGGAGAGCTCTAGTTCGTGTGGGAAACTCGGTTTTGCTACGAAGCTGCCCCGAAGCTTTGGCGGGTGTGGCGGCGGTGGGGGTGCTGCTGCCGCCGCCCTCCTCCTTTGTGGTTTGAGACCCCCCGCTACCGCCACCGCCACGACCTGGAGGGAAGTTTCTGGCCAGGGCGCTCCTGGCTCGGCTTACTCACAATTCCACCATCCACTGGCCCTGCAGCAGGAGGCTCCAGTTGGCACTGCTCAGCTCCCGCACTCGGCTCGCCGCCGCCGCCTCGGGCTCCGGGCAAGCCGCAGCCAACGACGCCCAGGCGGCCAACGCGGCCCCAAACAGCGCCAGCAGCGGAGCTGTCCCCCTCCTCCCCTCCCAGCAGAGCGAACCTGTCCCTTTCCCGCCCGCCGCCCTTTGGAGAAGAGCCGCCGCCGCCGCCATTTTGGAGGAAATCAAAACCCCGCCAAAGCCACGCTCTCCATATATTTCGAAAAGCTTAGAGTTCCGCTACTACCCCGGAACAGCCCTCTCTTCCGGTTCTACGAGGACGGCTTCCACCGTGTGCGGGGACGGAAGCGGCGACGGAAATATCTCGGCATTCATTCCAGGAAGGGTGCATAAAGGCACCGTTTTCATTACTCTAGCAACTCAAAATAAAATAATACGAGTGTAGTCTCCCGACTCCTTCAAAATGTGCATGTTTTTAGATAAGCTAGCTAGTTGAGAATATGTTGCCTGCTCCACTCTGCTCATTTGTGGCTTAATTTAACGTATTGTCCTAATATATTGATATTGGACATGGTCTGACGAGCAACACGGCTAAATTCTTTTTTTCCGGGAATTACTGTAATACGCGTGGAATGATAAGCGGTGTAGCAGGGCTGAAATTAAGCAACACAAAAATGTATTTAAATCAACCCACACATTCAGCTTAAAAGGGCTACTTTTCACCCGTCTTTTGAAATAAGTATTTCCACTCCTACTACAGCTACAACTAATGGTTTTGATTACTGGGTCAGACCCTTCCTTATAATCTGTGGAGATTAAATGGAGAATCGTGCACACTTTCTGGTATATATGGGAAGAAAGCAACAAATCGAACAAAACATTGATAGTTCACTGCCTTATGCATGTTTAACCAGAGGTGGAGTAGTAAAATTTGCCACCATACTACCAAGACAGTTCCTACAACAACACCAAGAAAAGTCCAACAATTCAGGTAACTGTTGATCTCTCTCTATGGGAAAGCAATTACTAGCAGTATTCATTCCACTAGGAACTGATCTTTTATAAACCTTATGGGTCTTGCCCATTCAAGACCTTGCCATCTGAAAAAAAATCTTGGTTTTGTCTTGCCATCTGAAAAAAAAAACTTGGCTCAAACAGTGATCACTGATAACTGTAGATTGATACTAGGAAAATCCAGGTACTTGGGAAATGAAACTTAATTAAAAAGACCAAGTGAGTGAGTGCAAATAGTGGCAGATGATGTCATAGTTCTTCTTAACCAGAAAGTCCCGGGGCTTCTGCAGGGCAAACCCTGACTTTATTATATTGTGTGTATCTGGAATCTTAAAAGAGATTTGGAAGAAGGAAGTGACTCCCAAATTGGTATGCATGGCACTGCAATAATAGGCAATACACTGGAGAGTATTGAGTTTGATCAGTTTTGTTTATTCAAGATACCAGTACAGTTCCCAAGAATGAGAGACATTCAGTGTTCATTTCATGCCTCACCTCATGCCAAGTCCATTTGGATGCTATTTAACCAGCAGAAGTTAAAGCAATAGTCCTGACTTGGGTTACAAAAACACAGATTAAGTAAGATTGTAATTGAGTAGTTAGTTGGAATGGCAAAAACAATCAAACAAGACTTAGCAACAACAACGAAAAATGAAACTGGGGAGCAGGAAATAGTCGCAGTAACTCTGGTAGCCTATGTATGTCTTCTCAAAAGTAAAGGCTTTCAGTAAGTTTTTTTTCTCTCCAGAGAACTGGGTATGGATAAAGCTGCATTCTTCTGCACCTTTACCACTGATTAAATACTACTAAAAGAACCAAGATTTACTTCTCAAGAAACATGCATAGGACTGCTTCATAAAGCTGCAGTTCTATGCATATATTGGACTAGGATGAGGTGCCCCTGCTCTGCTGATCACCAACGGCTAAGAGAAAGCCTCATTGAACATAGTGGGTGCTTTCACACTATACAGTTATAGCACTATGATCCCACTTTAACAGCCTTGTTTCCATGCTTTGGAATCCTGGAAGTGTCAGCTGAGAGAAGGACATTTGGGATCCTCAGCCTGGGAGTTCCTCTGGTGCCTCTGACCAAACTACAAACCCCAGGATGCCATAGGATGCAGCCATAACTGCTAAAGTAGAATAATTGTGGCAGAGTGAAAGGGCCCAGTGTGAGAGGAGGATACAAGGAAGGGCCCACCAAGATTTTATCCAGGTGTAGAGAACGTCAGGTTTGGGGGCCTAATCTCAGGATTCCCCCGCATGGCATTCCCTCCATATGGTGGTTTGATAATATGATCGTTTAATAATATATCATTTGATGGGTCCCCTGCTTGGTAAAACCTCCTGAGATTCAGTTACTGGCAGCAAGAACACTGAACTAAAATCTTCTGGTATTTTGGCCCCAGGAACCACTGGAATAGGGCCTCCCTGAACTTTTCTGTACTCAAATCTGAGCGTTAGGCAGAAGCAGCTCCTCTCTCTTGGCTTATTGGGTTATGGACAGAAACAGTGTGAGCCTTCACCTGCAGAAACCTCATATGCTTTTTGAAAGTTTGCCTTAAATTCACCAAACATAGTTTCCCCAAATCATTTCATTATCCTGATGCGTAACCTGTACTTGGGACAAGAGGCTACTGTCAGGACAGAATACAGACAAACCAAATGGTTTCCAGTTGGCCTGGGACAGGGGTCAGGCAAAGCTGAATTTTACCATCTCGATCGTTTAACCGGTATGCTGAACGCATGATACATAAAGCAGAATTAGACTGGGAGGAAGGAGGTGTGCAAATTGAAGGAAGAAACATCAACAATGTAAGATATGCAGATGACACTGTACTACTTGCAAAAAAAATAGCACATTTGGGACAATTACTGAAGAAAGACAAAGAAGAAAGTGCAAAGGTAGGTTTACAGTTGAACATTAAGAAAACCAAAATAATGCCCACAGATGATTTAGGTAACTTTAAATTAGATGACGAAGGCACTGAAATAGTTCAAAATTTTCCATATCTTGGCTCAGGCATTAATCAGAATGGAAACTACTGTCAAGAAATCAGAAGACTAGGATTTAGAGGGCAGCTGTGAAGGAACTAGACAAGACCCTGAAGTGTTAAGGTGTATCATTAAATACCAAAGTTAGGGTTGTCCATGCCCTTCTGTTTCCAGCTTCTACGAATGTTCGTGAAAGCTGGACAATGAAAAAAGCTGATAGGAAGAAAATCAACTCATTCGAATGTGGTGCTGGAGGAGAGTTCTACTGAAACTGTGGACTCTAAAAAGACAAATAAACGAATTCTAGAGCAAATCAAGTCTGAATTCTCCCTAGAAGCCAAGGTAACTAAACTGAGACTGTCACACTTTGGTCGTATTATGAGAAGACATGACTCACAAGAAAAGCCCATAATGTGTGGTAAGCTGGAAGGCAGAAGGAAAAGTGGAAAACCATATTACATATGGATAGACCCAATCAAGGAAGCCAGGGTTCTGAGTCTGCAAGACCTGAGCAGGTCAGTTGGTGATAGCGTGACTTGGAGAGCTCTCACTCATATGGTCATCATAAATTGATGTCAGCTTGACAGCAGTTAACAACAAGAAGGCCATTTCCGCACTAGCCTGTTATAGTGCTATTGTTCCACTTTCAACATCTGGTGGAATCCTGGGGTTTGTAGTTTACGGAGGCCCAAGAGCTCTCTGGCTGAAAAATCTAAATGCCCCTCCCTAAACTGCAAACCCCAGGATTCCATAAGATGTTGAAAGTGGAATAATAGCACTATAACAGTCTAGTGCCGAAATGGCCAAAGTTTCCCCATCCGTACCTCTAAAAAAAAGATGCTTATGCCCCTTGAATGTCTTTGTCTCACACCTGTAAAAAAGCAGCTGTGTCCTATTCTGCGTTATCTGCTTAGCCTGATCTGTCCTCTTGAACAGAAAATATGAATCAAGTGGGGAGACGAGTTTCTTTTACATTTTCTTTTTTTCTTTTCCTTTTTCTTTTTAATAAATTAGGTAGGCTTGTATACATTAGCTAGTTAGCATTTCTTAGCCAGTTGTGTTCTCTTATTTGCGGAAGTAGGTATTGGTATGGTATTTGTATGTTACTTATTATGATTGTGTCATGTTGTATTATATTGTTTGTTGTTCTGTTTGTGTATAATTTGTTTTAGTTAAAATACATTTTTAAAAAACGTGGGGAGGGTGTAAAAAGCCGATTTACCCAGCTTCTTCTAAACCAAAGCTATTTCCGCACTAGCCTGTTATAGTGCTATTATTCGACTTTCAACATCCAATGGAATCCTGGGGAAATTGCAAGCCCCAGGATTCCATAGGTTGTTGAAAGTGGAATAATAGCCCTATAACAGTCTAGTGCGGAAATAGCCGAAGTGAATAAGAGAGAGCCTACGCCCACTGACTCAGAGTGTGCCTGTGCGTGTTTTCCACTGTTTCTTCCCTGCCCACTCTTTCCTCGCACATGCGCCGATTCTAACAGCTGCAATCAGCGACCGGACGTCGAAGAGGGGAGCCATTAAGTCTGTAACACCTTGGATTCTGCCTGGAGAAACAGTTTGGGGGCGGAGCATTGCTGCTCTCTAGGATCGGCTGGGCGCGAAACGGGGGCTTACGAGAGGCAAGCGGTTACCGTAATCTGTCTATTTAAACGTCAGCTCCTGTTCTTGTCCTCCGGAGGGTTGTGAGATGTTCTCTGTGTCGAGCCCAATTTCTCGAAGGCACCGGGTTTCAGGCCGTTTCGGCACTAGCCTGTTATAGTGCTATTATTCCACTTTCAACATCCTATGGAATCCTGGAGTTTGCAGTTTCGGAACTGCAAGCCTCAGGATTCCATAGGATGTTGTAAGTGGAATAATCGCGCTATAAGAGCGCACTGCGGAAATGGCCGATGTTGCTGTTGCGAGTTCACACTGCTATTGCCCGCCCCTGAAATTGGCAGATAAAATAGTGAAAATAATGCCAGCTGCGCAGCGGGGAAGGTGGGGAAGTGGATATGGTTGCAGTCCAGTCGTTTGCATCCTTCCCTAGCAGCTAGAACGGTCCTTGGGGCTTTGTTCCAAAGGAGGACTGAAGAATTACTTCCTTCTTCTTTCAACCAACAGAAAAAGAAAGAAAATCTGTATTTGCTAGACGACCTGGAAAACTTTCAAAGGCCAGGCCCAAGATTAGGCAGAAGGCAAGGAGGTGTGTGGCAGCAGCACACCATGTACACCACTGTGTGTGTGTTTATGTGCCTTCAAGTCACCTAGGATTTATGACGACCCCATTAATTTCATAGGGTTTTCTTAAGCAAACAATACTCAGAGGTGGTTTTGCCAGTTCCTTCCTCTGAAGTATAGCCTAAGGCACCCGGTATTTGTTGATCTCCTTTCCAAGTAGGTATTAACCAGGGCTGACCCTGCTTAGCTTCCAAGATCAAATGGATTCTTGTGCCTTTAGAGTATTTGCCAATCCATTGTCCTGTTGCACACGGTCTGTTCTGCACTTCCTAAGCCACCTCTAAGATGTGAGGGAGCACTATCCTGTATCCAGGGTTGGAATTAAAGTCATCTGCCAATCCCATACAAGGAACTGGAGGCAGCTTGGGGGGCGAGGAAGATACTGTCTTTTGCTTCCAGCAGCTGTCCCTTCTGACCTATCCCAACATGTTTAAGATATGCAGTTTGCTTTAAGCCTAATCATAATTATTGCTAAGTTGTTTTTCACAACAGCCTATTTCCATGCACAGAGAAGTGACAGTAACAGATCTGTTTTAGCCGTTTGTCATGATTACACAGGTTAGAAGGTAGCTACCAACAGTTTGATGGTGAAGCTTTCTTGAGGGTTGCAAGAGCAACAACCCTGCTTGTCAACATTTTGTTTTGTTGCTTTGGTCCCTCGTTGCCCTCCTAGTTGTAGAATGGACATGCAAATCTTTGTACAGAAACCTGAAGAAGGAAGCAAGAAATTATGTCTTTTGCTTCCCTTCCTTATATTTGTGTCATGGGAAGCAAAAAAACAAATGAAAACACCCACCACCACCACCAGACAGTATGCTTCCTATGTCTCCAGTTTTATCCCACATTGCTTCTTCCCAGTGAATTAACCTTTCCTTGGTTTTGATGGTGGCTGATTTTCCTTTCTCCTTAGATACAGGCAAGAGTTATAGTTTTATGTATTCACCTCCAGAACTTCTCTCCACATGCCATAAGACAGAAAAATGTAGTACCATTGGGTTTTAAGGGCCCTAGCTCCTGCACAAGAGTTGCTTGGGAGGTGGAGATGAAAATGGGGGCATTCTGCCATAGGTCTCTATATCGCAAAGTGTCCCCTGTCTCAGTTTAGGTGGGCTCTTGCCCTGGCTTTCTCCTAGCACTCACTAAATGTGCACACTGATGTTTCTTTGTAGAGAGCAACAGCCAAGTCCCTAACATGTATCTGCTGCAAGCCCCATAAGTCTTCTGGGCAACCTGTCCCACACTCACATGTTTGTTTGACCTACCTAAACAGGACTATCCAGTTCCTTCCAAATTCCTGTCGGCCACCCAGATTTCACATGCCATTTTCTTGCCTACCTCATTGTTGTGCCACGCCCCATTATTAAAGGAACACCTTTGTTCACTATTTTAGGAAATCAGCTCCAATGTCTTTCTCTTTTCTCTGTCTCGCTTTCTTTCTTCCCCACCACACAAACACACAGAACACTCCAACATTACTTCCTGTATGCTGAAATGATAAATGAGGTGACAGGTTATCTGATCCACGATCACACTCTCATTGCTGAAACTCAAGGTGGCAATCACACAGTCATCCAGATGTTGTGAGACTGTAAATCCTAGATTTGTTTACATTGGCTGTGCTGGCTAGAGATGATGGGAGCAGACATCCAGCAACATCTGGAGGGCTACCTGATTCCCGTTCATGTCTCAAACACAAACTTCTTCAGCACTCCATATAGAGAATAGCAACCCATCTACAGGTTTTTGAATAATATGCAGCCTGGTCCTAACCACGCAGAGTGTTAAGCCTCACCGACATAAGTAGGACTCACCTGGGTTTAAGTATCATGGATTATCACTATGCACAGGATTCCAGTCTTAGTCAGAAAGCAGTCTTCTTTATACGTAAATTAATCCGAAATAATTGAAATACTGGGAATTGTAATCAAAGAACATCTGGGGGGACCAAAAGTCTTCTTACTATTGTGTGCCTTCAGGTTTTTTTCAATTTATAGGAAACCCTAAGATGAACTTCTCATGGGGTTTTCTGGGGCTGAGAGTATGTGAAGTCAACCAGTGGGTTTTCATGGTCAAATGGGGAATTGAGTCCTGGTCTCCAGGGTTGTACTTCAACACTCAGACCACTACACCATGCTGGTACATCCCCTACCTTGGCCTAAACTGATCAAAATTATTTAGTTTAGAGCAAGGTGGAGTAAATATAGTGCTCCCAGATACTATGTGATTAAAACCCCCATCATCCCAGGTTATTAGCACATCAAGTGGAACTTCAGGGGCTAGAATCCAACAGCACCAGGTTCCTATTCCAAACTTATAATATTTAGAAGGCAAAACTTTTGACCAAGTTCTTGTGTCAGTGGCCTCCAAGGCTGTTCATAATGCTTCAGAAACTTATGAGCTGCAGCATAAGAAATCATAGAGCAGTCACCAGTATATGAGTGTGCCAGGGCCACTCTATATAAAACTTTCAAGTTCTCCTACCTTTTGCTGTTCTTTTGATGCGTGAGCAATGTTTCTCAGCTCTTTCATGCTCCCAATTCGTTGGTGGAATTCTGTAAAGCCAGACATGCTCCAATGTGCCTCCAGACATGACCTCAGTGTGACACAACACCAGTTTGCTCTGATGTCCCTCAGGATTAATATCCTGCCCGTTTCTCGATTGCTGTTATTGGTGTGATCTTTTATTCCTTCAAGGAAGAAAAGGCAGCTATTAAAAAAAAATGCTCATTTGCAAAGAGTTTAAACTAATTAAAGTGCTAGCTGAATCCATATAGAAGAGCTGTCAGGATTTTTTGGCTGGCAGTATACTGGAAAAAAAAGCTTAGCCAGACCCTAACACAATCCCTTTCCAAAATCACATTTGATTTAATATGTTAATGTGGGAAGAGTAGCTCAGTACTTGAGCACCTGATTTGCCTCCAGACGATCCCAGGATCAGTGGTTGATGCAGCAATCTCATCATGATGACTTTACTGCTGTCCTCCAATCTTGGTGGTCCTCTTTAAGATCTGAACTTTAAGCACACTTTTGTCCCGCATTCTTCTTCTTATGTGCCTTCAGGTTGTTTTCAGCTGATGGCAATCCTAAAGTAAACCTATCACAAGGTTTTCTTGGAAAGATTTATTCAAAGAAATTTTGCCTTTTCCTTCCTCTGAGATTGAGACAGTGTGACTTGCCCAAAGTCACCCAGTGGATTTCCATGACCAAGAAGGGATTTGAACCCTTTTCTCCAGAATCATACTCTAACTCTCAAATTACTATACCACCTTGGCTCTCATCCCACACTCTGCCAAACCCAAATGCCCTCTCACATTTTTCCAGAGGGTAATGCTACCAGCAAGATCCCCACTAGAGGCACTTTCAGTAGTAGCAACTGGTGGCTTCCATTTGGAGTGGTGGATCTAAATCCACATCTTAGGCCAAACTTGAAAGGAACTGTCCAAGGTGCTGAACCTATGGGAAACAGGGTTCAGCACCTTGCAGACCTCCCTTAAACTCTGAATTTAAAACCTGGATTCACCACTCTCTGGCATGAAAGCCAGCAGCTACTACTGCCATTCATTAAATCAGTAGATAAGGCTTTTCCTTTAGGCCAAGGGTGGGAATCACACAGCTTTTCAGATATTGCTGGACTGCAATTCCCAGCATTTTTCATCACTGGCTAGGGCTAAGGGGAGTTGTAGTCCAACAATTCCCACCCCTGCTTTGGGTTACTAGGGTCTACCTTTTTTTAACGATGGGTATAGTAACCATGCAGTAGGTGTGGTCATTTTGAATAACAAATATAATAGTATTCAATACAGCTTAGGATGTAAAATGTATATTGTTCAGCATGGTAATACCTGCAATTGCCTTTTTCCTTTATAATGAATACAATACTAATGAACTTTGTCTAACTAAATTGCACAATGTTCCCTCACAGACTCATTCCCTTTCCCCTCAGAACCTTTATTTCAGCATTAATTCATATCTCAGTCTCTGATCGTTACTCTCAACCATATTATTCCAATAGCACCTCCCAATCTCATTCTTTCCACCATTCCTTTTCCATACAGAAATTCGCCCAACATTCTACAGCTGCCAGACAATCTTCATACATACCCCTAACCATACTTGTCATCTAACACTGTAACACAAAAGCAGAAACTATTGTTACAGTTTACATAACATAACATTGCACTGGCATTCCCACTTGAAAATATGACAGATGATGTGGCAGAACAGGCTTAATATAAAGCAGCTTCACCAGTTTATATGCTATTAGAGTGGGCCTTATTACTCAAGAGCGCACAGTAGTCGTATATAGCCTGATGCCATCCAGATATTTTAGTGTATGACTCCATCCAGCTCCATCCAACCCAGACAATTGTGAGGGATCTTGGCAGACAAAGTCCAAAGCATCTGGAGAACTTGACTGGTGAAGACTGGACTAAATACTTAAAATGTAGGAGAGCTTCTTCTTCCATGCTTTCAATCACCAGCAGAACAACAAAAGACTCTCTCTTGTCTTCTGCTGGCCAAGGCATAATACATTCTGGCCGCTTCTGCTCTACACTGTTATAGTGCTGTTATTCCACTTTCAACATCCTGTGGAATCCTGGGGTTTGTAATTTAGGGAGGGGCTTTTAGAATTCCCAGCCAGAGAGCTCTTGGGCCCCAGTAAACTACAAACCCCAGGATTCCACAAGATGTTGGGAGCAGAATAATAGCACTATAACAGCGTAGTGCGGAAATGGCCTCTGTCACCAATCTCTCGTGTGCTTCGAATCTGATCTTTTTAAGAAAGAATATCAGCTATGTATCCCACCAGTCTTTGCCTATAGTTTTTTATCTATGTTAAATGCATGCCGCTCATGCCATAGCCCTGCCCCCTCTCACCCCCCGCCCTCCACACACTCCAAGCTCTGCCACTGGCCAAGGATGGACTGATTTCAGACTTTGGAAACCAACTTTATTTTTTATTAGAATCCTGCCAACTGGAGCTAGGCTCAAAAGGCATATGTAATCTTTTAAAGACCCAAACTGAAGAGAAGTCACTGTCTTTCTGCACAAAAATCTTATCCTGGTCATTCTGAGCTTTTTTCATTTCAGCAATATGGCCACATCATGGTCCCCATACAAATCTGTCAGAGTTTTAAGATCTGCAGGGGAAAGCTTTCTTGTGGTCCCAGTACCATCACAGGCTTGCTTGGTGAGGATACAGTGGCTCCACTGACCCTCTGAAACTCCCTTCCACAAGAGCCTAGGCTGGCCCCCTCCCTACTCTCCTTTTGCCAGGAGGCAAAGATCTTTTTGTTTAAGCAAGTTTTTAACGTATAAACAGGAGAGTTTCTTATTGGAACATTTTTGTGTATCTTGTTAAACTTTTGTATGTTTTAAATGATTTTGTAATGTTTTATCTGGTGATTCTAACTGTTTTCTATTTTTATTTGTAGAAGTTTTCTTAACTGACCATTTCTGTATGCCGCCTTGGGTCCCTTGGGTTTCTCTGGGAGAAAGGTGGCCTACAAATTAAATTAATTAATAAATGTGTCTTTGGGGAGTCATGTGGTTGCTGCTATTGTTAAACAGTGGAGAATCAGCAAAGTAGCCATATTAGTCTGTTGAAGCATAAAAAGGAGAAAGGGAGGAGGAGGGGGGGGAAAAAAGAACTCCAGCAACACCTTTAAGACCAAACGGATTTATATTTTAGCATGAACTTTTATGGAAATCAGTTCACTTCTCTTCATTACATCTGAAGAAGTGGACTGATATCCATGAAAGTTCATGCTAAAGTGAAAATAAGTCTTAAAGATGCTGCTAGATTTCTTTTTTCCTCTCCCTCCCTTCTCCTTTTAATGGTGAATCATAAATCCATGCAGATACACTGTGAATCACCCCATACCTCCAGATCTCCTCTCAGCCCGTCCTTGATGTCGAATGGCTTCATTGTCCATCCCAGTGTCCCACATGTTATTCTAATGGTACCCTTGTTCCACTACTAGCATGCTCCTAGTGTCTCTCTTGTAATACTGTTATTTAGCTCTACTTATGAAGTGTGTACACACCAATGTTCTCCTGATTTATGTTCCTGAAACCATTTTACTGTAATGCCAGCTGAGCCAGCCCAGGTGAAGTACAACACGGCGGTGTGCCCTCTCTTCCATAATACAGAAGCGTATAGAAAAATGTTATTTCAGTGTTGACAATGCGAAGTTATCCCTGACTGTACCTACAGGCAGCAGGCTAGCTTAAAGAGTGCTGGGAGGTCCATTTGGGACACACATTTCTGTCCTCCAATATTTTGCTGTTACTCTTTTTTTGCCATCTCACTCAGCCAAATAGAAGGCATGGCAAAATTGCCTTGTGGGCAGCCCTGTGAAGTTGGGCTGGAAAATAACTGCAAAGTGGTAAGTTTATCCTTATGACTGTTTGCACTTCTCTTATGATACCCACTCTAGGCTGTACAGTACTGTGTATGAAAGGCACAAAGAACTAATAAAAGAAATGATACATGCTTGCAGTGCTAAACTGCCCCTGGCATTTCAGAAATGCCTCATGTTCCTTTGCACAGCCTAATGAAGTCTGTGGTTCTCCCCTGAATCAGAGTTGTAATATGCATCCCTTTTCTAACATAGCATAGGGCTATACAATGACTGATCTCTCAGAAGTAATTTAGAAGGAATCAGAATTGCTGATGCATTGAACATAGATCGAGAGTATTTCTTCCTTCTGCCAGCCCTCTGAAATAGCACTTATGACTTCCTCTGGCCTCTAACAGTATGAAACCATCTCTCATAACAGAGCTTCTTGTTTTGGAGCGGAAGTTTCCTAAGGAATTCAAATCCTCACTGCCTCACATCTAGGATAGATGTGAAGAAAGAAGCAAAAGGAGTTGAAGTAGTAAGAAAGTAATCAAAAGCACTGAGATGATAAGGATCAAGCTTGATTATACCAAGGTGAACCATTTTAAGAAATAAACAAGTATTCAGAATACAGAAAAAAAAAGCCAAGAGTCTATATGGAATGACTATACCATATTTACTTATTCCTAGGTTGAAAAAGGTTTCTCAACTGTTGGGAAACCCCATCAGGAAAAATAATAGACCAGTGAGAATTTTGTGCAGTTTTCTTCTGGTATTCAAATTCCCAAAGTATGGCAGAGGAGCTTTGCAGAGAAAAACATGTGCTTATTGTGCAAAGATCCTATTTGCTGTACAGAAAGCATATTTGGTGTGGAAAAAATATATTTTTCTCTGCAGAATAATTCTTCCACAACTCTTTGGAACACGTAAATACAGGGAATTTGCTGCTGAGAAATTTTCATGATCACAGTGGGGAAAAAAATGCTGTAATTATTTGTCCTTGCTTACAAGGATGAAAAAGTGAAAAGATCTGCATCCCTAGTAAGAGCAATGGGGGTGCTAACACATAGTGATGAGTAAGAATGCTTTGCTCATTTTCTGCTTAGACTTGGGGTTCCTAGCCATTTTGCCATGCTTACTGATTTTGTCCTGTTTATCCACTTAGGGTAGATAGCAAAATAAGAGAAATGAATGTAGGGTCTTTTGCTTAGACGAACCCTCTGAGCAAAGCAAACATTACACTCAAGCATACTCAATTTCTGAGGAGGATTCCATCACCTCTTTCCTACATGGTCAAGTAAAGGCACTTCTCAAATACATGTTTTAAAATACTGCTTTTGTACATTAGTTCCCCTTCCCCCCTCCCTCCCTCTCTCTCTGCATGAAGAAAAGTCGCTGGGGGGGGGGGGAGGATGTGGCTCTTACATTCCTCATTTGGAATGCCTCACCTAAATGAGCACCATATTTTATTACTTCCCATTAAAGGAGGAGACAGCAGCAGGCCTGGCATCCCACACTAACGTGAGATTTGCTAGAATAATGCTACTTCCTTCTTTCCTGGAAGAGAGAGTGACAGAGTTCCCTCTTATCCTAATGTGCTTCCTGTATTTGCCAACTGAGACCAGCCTCTTCTCTGTGAACATACCTTCCACTCCTCAGAGAACATCTTCTCTTCGTACAGCCATTATCTATGGTGATCCTAATTTTCAGTCTGAAGCAAGCATCTCTACACTATATTCACCCCATTAGTTTCATGCATGCTTCAATAACAATAACAATAACAATAATAGTAGTAGTAGTACAAGATAGATGGAACTATTCTTTCAGACCAGAATGCTCATTTCTTATTTGAGTACCAGATAGTTGGGCCTGCAATGTCTTTTGCTTTGTCCAGTTTAGCTGTTTGTTAAATCGCTGTCTAGCACAGCCTCACACTAAAGTAATATCATTCAGGAATTTTTTTATTGCTTGTTTCAGTCTGACCCATATGACTCATTTATTTTGTTCTAGGCAATGTACAATTCTAATTTTCTGCAAATATCTCCAGTTCTATCACTATTTTATACAGTAATCTTCTTTCCACTGTTACCATCCCCTTCTGAGCTCCAAATGTCCCCATCTTCTCTTTTTCAATGATTATTTGGAGGCTGGAAAACATCCTTTTTCAGACTACGCCTCTCAGAATTCCCTAGCTGGCATTGCCTTGGGATGAGTGATGGCAGTAGTAAACATACCTGGAGGCTATCAAACTACTAGGAAGGCTGGTATAGAGTATGTTTCTTTTACTGGCTGTAAGCCGCTTTGAGTCCCCTCAGGGAGAAAAATGGGATAAAAATAAAGATGATGATGATGATGATGATGATGATGATGATATGGCCAAAGATTTGTCATCTGGAGTAAAGGACAGAGGGCAAGGTGATATTGAGAACAGTGGGCAGGGGAAAAAGCCATGGAAATGAACAGGAAATGAACAAACAAGGATGATTCAGAATACAGAAATTTAAGGTTATTCTGGCTTCCATACATATAGAGAAAATTCAAAGAGCAGCAGGATAGTACATGATAAGACAAGCCACTTGTTACAAAGTAGGGAGATCTTCTGTATTTCATAGAATTCTTCTTTAGGCTGGATGTTACACAGATGATGGTGGGATGGAAAGGAAGAATTAATATGTCGCTGTGAAGCAGAACTTGGAAAATGACTTTTAAGAAAAACTAGCATATTTACACACCGTTGCCTGGGATTTTATCTTCCTCTTAAGAACTCAGCCAACTGTATTCTCCAGTATCTGTAACTTTTCCCCATATTTTCCAGTGCAATCTGTATTCAGAGTTATTTACATACACAGTTTGGGTTCCTGCGGCAATACACTGTCCTCCTTCTTGCTGCTAGGCATCATCTCCATAGCAACTGGCCTATTCCAGTACCTGTAACTTTTCCCGATAGTCCCCAATCCAATCTGTGTTCCCTGGTGACGTTGATGTACTGGCTTTTGGGGGTTTTTTTGGTTTTTTTGTTTCGCTTTGTGTTGCATTTGTGCAATGGCTTTACATTTTTCTGGACGCATTTTTTGTTTTGAATTTCAACTTTTAAGATTCCTCACATATGGAATCCATACAATCTACTGTGTGAGGTAAGAAGACCTTGTAACTATGTTGTGTACATCACTTTAATTTTTCTCACATATGCCTCCCAAATGTTTTCTGGCATCCTTACTGATCTTCACAGCCAATCATATGAGGTCTTCTCGCCTCACTCAGCCAATCGTATGAGGTCTTCATCTGCCTAATGCAGACAAACAGACAAACTCACAAACTCACAGACAAACATTGACTTTTATATAGTAGATGAGTATAACATGCTGAAGCCATGCATAACTCAGCAGTGGTAGGATGTTACATTGGGTTCCAGAGCATCTTCCTAACACTGATTGGTTTTGAGTGGTTCCAGCATGTCATTCATCCTTCTTAAAAGTCAGTTTCCAAGCTCTGCAGTAAGGGATATGGCAGAATTCGTATATGACAGTAAACTCTTATCTTCCAGCTGTCCCAATTTGGCAGGGACATCCCCATTTTTCAGCTCCTTTAACATATCCCAGTTTCTCTGTCCTCCTTCCTCTGTCCTTAGCTTGCTTTAGTTGCTGCAAACAGAGTTCAATGTGCAAAAGTAGATTGCACTCAATTAACTCTGTGGGGAGGGGGAGGGGAGGTAGACCAACATCTTGCCCTTTTCAGTAGGCTCAGGTAAAAGCAAAGAGCTGCAGCCTTTCATAGCTTGTGTATTCTTCCTTAGTAATAATCTTTGACCCTTTGACCACACTTTGATTTTGCTTGGCCTCGTGTGTCCAGGTTTTCATCTATGAAATTTGAAATTTTGGAGAGTATATAAGTCTTACCTGGACATTCAGGAGTCTGTTAAACAGTCGTGTAGGGATGGGGGGTGGGTGGGAAAGCAGTTCGCTCCGGGCGGCAATGTTTTGGGGGCATCTCGGCCCGTAGCCATGCCTCCGTGTGCCCTGGCTACGCCCACGTCCTCTGGCCACGCCCCCATGCACCGTGGCCATGCCCCCATGCACAGTGAGCACGTGCCTTATGCCATAACCCCGCCCCTCCTGCCCCTCTCCCCACACTCCAAGCTCTGCCACTGCTGGTAAAAAGTCACATGTGAAAAAGGCAGGAGTACATAGTCCACCTGAAATTCACACCCTTCATGTAGTTCCCAACCCTAGCACCGGCAGGAATGTCTGTAATATTAAAAACTATGAGCATATAGTTCTACTTGCATTGACTTCCACATGAATTGGAATCCACTACTGTCATTGATATAGGAGACTTTGGCAATATTTATTTTACAATTACCTTAAAGCAAAGGGGAGGAAGTTATAGCCTATGGCCTGCATGTACTCACCGGGGCCATTTTACTCCCCACTCCTGTGTATTAAAAATAAATGTTTTTGGAAAAATGGTTTTGAAAAAAAGATTTGCTTCAAATGCCCTCTAAGGAACATGGAGGCAATTTTCTCATGTCCCCCTCCCAGGCCATTTCAGACTAGGAGAGACCCTTTTACTGATAGGAGATGTCCTAGAAGTCAGCTTCCACATCATTTCCTGTTGTACAAAAGGATTCTTTTCAGCCTTGTTGTGGTTGTGTGCCTTCAAGTTGTTTCTGACATATGGTAACCTTAAGGCAAACATATCATGGGCTTTTCTGTAGGCTGAGACTGTATGACACTCCCAAATGGGGTTCAATGGCCAAATGGGGACTTGAACCCTGGTCTCTAGCGTTGTAGCCCAATGCTCAGATCGCTATACTACACTGGCTCTGTAATGGCCAAAAAAAGGGAGGGGGCAAAATTTTCCCTCATGCCTCCCACTGGGCATTTGGGGCAAAAAGTCTTTTGATTCTTTTTGTCACAGAACTGCACATTGGGGGCACAGCCTTCTAAAGTCTCTTGGAAGGGCAGTGAGGCCTCTAAGCCCCAAGGGTTGCCCCTTGCCTTAAAACCTTGTGCTTTAAACAGAACCTGTTGCATCCAGCTCCCTTTTTGGAAGATGAGATGCTGAGCCTGAGAGAATCTTACGTACTCTGTCTCATCCCTCCTTACCTGAAGTCTTGAAAGCTGCCTAGGAATAAATTGGCACTTACCTGATAAGAATTCCACATTGACCCTCATCATTGTTCTTAGTGACTCCATTCTCAATATAAAATGTCAAGCATGACATGGACTTTTGTGTGTTTTTAGTTCAGGGCTGAATACAGATTTCATTATATTATTAAACTGCTTACTTTTTCTTCTGATTATCTTGTGCCCAGGAAAGATATTTTGAAGCTTTTAAAAATTCATTTTTGTTCACAAGCACTGAGGCAATTTAAGCATATTGTTTAATCCATTCTGCATAATAATAAAAGTACAAACTCAAAGAAACCAGTCTTCCATTTTGGCGGTTCTTTAATCGGATCTTTGACGTGAGTCCTTTATGTTTTCCTGTATATGATGTTTTGTCATTTTTTTTAAACTGCTGGCTCCTGCTGAGAATGGGTACATTTTAGGAAAGCCGCAATAATATCAGAATGATGCACTTCTACATTGTATCCTGGAAAATGGTGGAATGCATCCTCTCTTCAATGTGCGTACACATACTGTTTGTCTCTTAAGGTCCTTTCATATTACAGTATATAATTATAGTACTCCAAATCCTCTTTCACTTTCATGGTAAAATCCTATGGAGTTCCGGGATTTGGAGGTGTTTTTTTTTAACTTTATTTTTTATACAAAAGACAATCAATTATGATTAAAAGAAAAAAGGGGGGGGATTTGGAGTTTAGGGATGAGGATTTAGAATTCTGAGAGCATCTCTGGTGCCTCTAACCAAATTACATACCCCAGGATTCCATAGGAGGCAGCCATGGCAGTTACAGTGGAATCATAGTACTATAACTGTATAGTATGGAAGGCTATAAATCTATCTGTAGGCTTAGATATGAACAATAACACTCTGGAAGACAACTGACTTGTCTCCCTACTACTAACAGATTTGGAATCATTGCTGTATACTGAGACATGACTGTGACATTCTGTCAGCCCTCATTCCTTTTATTTTAAATGAGCAAAATATTAGTCCATTCCATTTTTAAAAAGTCAAACATGTGTCCACTTTACCATTGTACATAAGGGAGATGGAAGGTAGAGATATACAGGCTTGGCTTCAGATCCAGAGCTTGGAAAAATTACTTTTTTCCCCCAATGACAGGTCCCAAAATCCTTTAAACAACATAGGCACTGGCAGATTTTGGAAGTTGGGGACCAGAAAAAGTAGCTTTTCCAAGCTCTACTCAGATTGCTAAAGTAGATAAATGCTTCATATCTTTTGACCCGAGCTGTCAGATGGGTTTTGTGAATTTCTTTTAAAAAAATCTCTGACTGGGTATTATGTGGCCTTCAAGGTATTGTTGGACTGCATATCCCACCAGCCCCAGCTAGCGTAAGACCATGGTGAGCAGTCCAGAAACATCTGAAAAACTGAAGAAGCCCTTAGTTTAAAGCAACCCTGGAGAGGCAGGAGCTGTGCAGAAGAGGAGCAGACAGAGAGAATCTGCTTAACTTCCCACCATTCATTCCTGCATAGCAGGAGGTTGGACTCGATGGCCCTGGGGCCTCTTCCAACTCTATGATTCTACCTCCAAAAACCACTTTCCCCTAGCAGCAGATGAAGAAAGAGCTAGGGAATGATTTTTAACTAAGAAAAGAACAGAGGAGAATGAAGGGTTAAATAGCCTCTTTGCACAACATCTACACTTATTTACGGTCTTGCCCAAGCTATATTGGAAAGTATATGTTGGGCTTTGATGCAGAGTTATCAGGAATTTAAAGTGCAACTAATTCTCATGAGAGCCAGTGAGATGTATTAGCCAGGACTTGGACACAACAAGCTACAATTAACGTTGTTGTGTGCCTTCAGTTCATTTCTGACTTAATGGCAAATCTAAGGTGATGCTGTCACAGGTTTTCTTCGCCAATTTTGTTCAGAGGGGATTGCCTTTGCCTTCCTCTGAGGATGAGAGAATATGATTAGCCCATGGTCACCTACTCGGCTTCCATGGCCGAGTAAAGACTCAAACCCTGGTCTCCAGAGTCCTAGTCTGACATGATGCCACTCTGGCTCTCAATTAACAGTGTTAATTGCAACATATTGCTTTGAGATGTGGGAAAAGGGGCATAATGGTGTTCCTTTCTCAAATAAGTTTAGGGCTAGGCATGTCATTACTCTTTGGTGTTAAAAGTACTGGTTAGCTGTCACTTTTTCTTGCTAGTATTTTTTGGGGGATGCGGGAGCTAAGCAGTCTTTCAGGATCATTTTGAGGTGATTCTTTTTCACATTTTAATCTCTTCTGTTATCTTTTTATGTTTTCCCCTCTAAACAAACAAACTAGAAGTAAATAGCAAGAGAAAAAGAATGAGTAATGCAACATAGCACAACAAGTTACTTTAACCTGCGACAGAACAAGTTACTTTTAATAGACCATACAGTGCTAATCATGACACATATTACAAAATATGTTATTCTGAAAGTAATGTTCCAAGCTCTCATAGCACTTAATGCTGGACTAAATTTGGTCCCTGTTCAGCTGTAAAGCTTGCTGGGCAATCCTAAGTCAGTCATTCTGGGTGCTTCTAAATCATGCACAGAACTGTATATACACCCAAATGCTGTTTTCCATTTGAAACCTCCTATATTTTCCCACCAATTCTCTAAACTCTTTTGATTGGTAACACTAAGAGCTGCCTGCCTGGAAACAACCTCAGTCTCAGATTAATATAATTTACTGAGTTATTGCAAGGGTAAAATTGCAGGGGTAGGGGGGAAATAGGTGTATCCTTCAGTATACATAGCCCTTGGGCCATGTGTGGCATCATAGATATTTGCAGCTTGACATATCACATGCATTCTGGCATATGTGTGGGTCTCCAGTTCAGTCCATTGGCCTCCCAGGCCCCAGCAAGTTCTCCAGATTTGTCAACCCTGAACCCCCGTTTTTCAGCAAGAGTCTAAATTAATTAAATCCACTGTTTCAGAGTGTTCCCCACCTTGAAACAGCAAAGCACTCACAACAGCCCAAAAGGCAACCAGTAATGAGGTGATGCCAAACTGTGGTCATTATGGCTCAGCCTCTTTGGAGCTCCAGAGGAGCTGAAAATCAACTGGTGTAGCCATCTGGGGTCTGGAGCATGCTCACTCTAACCTATATAATTTAGTTCTTATCTTTTGTCAAAGTCAAAATTAAATGGAAAGGTCCTTATGACTACAATACATGACTCTTGGGAAGCCCCATAACGCAGAGAAGATTAAAAAGTAAAGGAGAAATCACAGACAACTCTTTTGGTTATGTTTCTTTTAAATTCTAGCAAATTCAAATAGGAACATATATGAGAATCTTGAAGCTGGAAGTAGGTTGCCAATTTAGGATGATCTCAGGCCCTGGGATTTCCAGCCAAATTGTGAAACCTAGGGATGGCTCCTGGTGATGCCATTAGGCATCATTTATTAAGTACCATCCATAGTTGCTCATAACTTGTCATTCAAATACACACAGAGATTCACATACCATATTTTGCCAAATGGGATACAGAATATGAATATGTATTCTAGCCAACTTGCTTCTAGCCAGAGGGTAACTGGGGAGAGCAGAGCAGAGGGTTAGCCCTAGTGCCACAAAGACAGGGAGAGAGAGGGGGAGCTAAGGAAATATGGAGACACCCTCCCAGGAGTCTTTGCAAGTGGCATCAACAAATTAATTAGGGCTTGCAAATTATAGCAAGCTATTGCTCTTCCAGCTGTACTTATCTGGAGCTGAACTCACACAAAGTGAAGAATTTGCACCCTTGTTTCCTGCCTGGAGATGACTCGTGAGAACTGTAGACTCAGGAATAAGCTTTGAGATGTGATAAACCCAGCTGGAAGGAACCTTGGATGCAGAAAAGTCAACCCCAAAACACTCCTGGCAGAGTGTGAAAGGAGGAAAGAGTCATCTTGTAAAACAGCTCTAGAAGATACCCCACTACAGCAGACCTCAAATCAGCTCAACCACTTGACCCCTCTCAGTAGCAGTTGCCTGGGTTGGCATTGTTACATCCATATCACGCCAGTGAGCCTCCCCTTGGTCACTGTCTGAACAGACCATTGAGCTAGATAGGCCTCTGATCTGATCCAACATGAGTCTTCTTATGTTTCCAATTCTTTTTCATCCAAATCCCAGCTCCCACCTTCCTCCTCCTCCTCCTCCTCTTCTTCCTCTTTGTCTTCTTCTTTTTCTTCTCTTATTTATATCCCGTCTTTCTCCCACTAGAAGGCAGCTAACAACATTTAAGTAATACAAATGAAAAACAGTACAAAACAATAAAAAATATAAATATAAGATTTAAAAAACAAACAATGTATGGTTTTAAAACATTATACATTAAAAATATTAAAATACAATAAAGCCTATATAAAACTTAAAAATAGAACTGCATAGCATTAAAAGCCTAAAACTAGTCAGTTTGTAAAAACCTAACAGCACAAAAATGTTTTGATCTTTGACAGAAGGAGAGCAAAGATGGGGCCATCCTGGCCTCTCTAGGGAGGGAGTTCTAAAGTCTGGGAGCAGCTACCAAAGAAGGCCTTCTCCTTTGTTCCCACCAAATGAGCCTGAGAGGGTGATGGAACAGAGAGAAGAGCCTCTCTGGAAGATCTTATAGCTCTACTGAGCTAATAAAACTTTATGTTCCATGCTCATTTCTGCTCTAAAACACAGTGGGCTGCTTTTTAAAAATCTCCTTCATGTCTGTGCTGGATTTGGTGGATTAGCTGGTACTGAGACAGGGAGAGTCAGACCTTAGATACCTACAAAGGGTGTTATCAACTTCCTTGCTCTGAAATTGCTTCAGCTATTTGTGTGGAGCATGACAGAGGTGCTTTAGGCCACATTGCAAAAGGTATGATGATTAATAGCTATGGTTTATAGTTCTTTGGTTTTAATGAGACATTGAGACTAATTTTGGTGGTAACACATCTGTCACAATGCCTGGGGCATCTGAATGCTGCTCACCAATTTAGCAAGCTTCAAAATCTGAGGTAATGCCTAAAGCAGCCTTCATAAATTCGACACTCCTCTTCTAACAATGCAAAAAATATTTTTGGCCTCCTTAAATCCCAACTGAACTAGAAATATCAGACTTCAAGCTCTCTTTGACAGGCGAGCTGCAGGTAAACATATGGTAGCTGTACTCAAGGGGCTGGTGCTGAGCCCTGGTGATTGGCACTGCGTGTGCTTGAGACCTCACCTTTTACTTGGGCTCTCAAAGAAAAAAGTGGTAAGAAGTTAGCTTTACGAGGCTGCCCAGGAGGATAAATATCTTTAACAGAGGGGAAAAAACACTTTGAAGCAAATGCATGCCAGCGAATAGTGCTCAAAACAACAACAAAATCCCTCTGAATGTGTATACGACAGAACCACAGATGCTGGTAGGTGCTTTCTGCATTATTCCCAGACCATCCAAATATGAAACATTTCTTCCTGGGGAAAAGAAGGAGAATGATTTCAAGCTGTGGTGACTGGTGCCTTCCGTGTCAGTGGTGTGGTAAGCCCATCCAGGTATTTAGTCTGAAGTTTTAGGGATCTATACATGGGGCTGAACTCTGAATAAGTTCAGCACCTTGGACAGCTTCTTTAAAATTCACACTAAAACCAAGAGCAGATTCACTGTCCAAATGACATGGGAGCTGCCAGCCACCACGAGTTTCAAGGGAATGATGGAATTGGAAAGAACACATCAGTTCTGAGGACAGGATCTAGTTACAGGCATTTGCAACCTCACCCCAATGTGCCAGAAGTAACTGCTGTCTCCTGTCTTAAGAGGAATGAAGCTTCAGCCTTAGGCCCTTGCCCAAACAAGAAAAAGAACAGAGACAGTCCCAAGTGTTTTTGTGCCTGGAGAACCTGGGACAGCTGTGAAGCCAGAATGCTCTGTGACGTTCAGAACTGCACCATCCCAAATTTAAGAAAACCCTGAGTCATGACCTTCCTCCCAACCATGGGTTCTGGGCCCAGTGAACTGTCTTTCAAACTAAAAGTGAATAACTCTAGAAAACACAGTGGTGAATTTGCATCCAGATGTTGGTGGACATCCATCGCCCCTAGCCAATGTAGCCAGAGATGAGGCATGAAAAGAGCTGTAGGTCAACAGCATCCGATGGGTTTCCCATATGAGCTTGAAAAGGATTTCTGTATCTGAGGCTTCCCATGCACCCAGTCCTCCAGTTATCAAGCACACCATTGCCTTTCTGCTTTTCACACTGTGTGCAATGGTGTGTTTGAGAAGCTGCAGCATGCAAAATTTTTGCACATGCAACCCCATCAAGCTGACAAAGAGGGTTGATATACCAACCATCACAGCAGAGAAAAGCACTCCTTCCATCGAGGACCCACTACCAGAAGCTGTGATTGGCAGATGACTTAGTCTGATGGGCCTTTCATTAAACAGACATGGAGTCTTTGGAGAATCACTATCCCTTGACCTGACACTCCACTCCAGTAAGGGTCTGTATGCCATTTTCCTTACTTGTCATTGCTTCTCACCAAAAGAAAGTATACAACACCAGAGACAATGAGTGCTGCTTCATTGTCTTCATCTTAGCTTAAGTTCAGAATAATCACTGATAATACCAGAAGTCACACACACAAAAATATTGCACTAGCTTTCAAAGCCCACTAACTTCTTCATAAGGCAAAGACAGTAAATAAATCATGTAGGGGAAGCAAACTGATCTTGCTGGGGGCAGAAGTCTGCCTCTTGGGATGTTACTGAGAGAAGATCTATGCAGATCCCCCCAACCCCTGCAAAAAAGGCAGAGAAATAACATTGACAAAGGCAATAAAAGCAGGCAAGAAAATTCCATTTCTTCACTGGCAGGTGCAGAATCTGTTCCTACAGGCCATACATACAGACAAAAGGTAAGCACTGATCAGACTTCTAAGGGAGAGACTTTCTGTCTGGATAGATCTTTTCTCTATAACATCCCAACCAAACATAATGCAGATCTCTGACTCCAAAAAACTCATTTTTCTTTCCCTGCATGGCTCCCCCCGCCCTCCGTCTTTGCCTGATGAAGAAGCCAGCAGGCTTCAAAATCTAGCATAATGGGTATTTTCAACTTCTGGTCTGCCTAATAAACATATCACCAGAGTGTACTTTTCATTCTGGATTTGTTTTATGGCCAACAAAGCTACACCTGAATTTTTCTTTAAAAAAATTGAATGCCATCTAAACAAATCTTGCCATGAAAACCCCATGAAAAGACTATCTTAGGGTCACTATAAGCCAGAAATGTCTTGAAGGCACACAACAACAGACTTCAAATGTTCTCTAACAAAAAGATTATTCAGTCATTGAAAAGACCACGTTCAGATATTTGCTATGAGTAGAGCAATGCTAGTATGATCAAGGGTATACTGGTTATGGAAACTGGCCAGCGTGATCACTGTGAACAGAAGTTCAGAACCTTGACAAAAGAATGTTAATGTTTGATGACCATGGTTGTTTTCCAAATTAAAAGTTCACCTGCAGAGGTCAGGTCTTAGGTACTCTGCAGGAAGAGAAAGCTAGAGAAACAACAGTTTGGAGATAACAAGACACAGAGGAAAAAAGAACTGAGGGTCTGGTTGGAGGACATGAAAAATTGAGGCAGAGGGGCTTGAGCTTCTCTTTCTGGGATTCTGAAACATAATTTGTAGCCAGGCTGTTTGCTGATACCTCCTCTCTTCTCTGCTTGTATATTTATAAATTAGAGCGTATCTTAAAATGCTGTATATCTTCCGTGTTCTGTCAAAGGAAAACTAAAACCTAAGGTGGAATTCTGGAACCTCTCACTGCTCAGAGAATTAGAACACACATAGCACAGGTGTTTAAAATGGGACTGCATTTCCCTGAAGAAAATCTGCAAATTGGGGAGGGACCCAAGAAAGGGTAATTGAGAGCAGTACAGAAAGAAATGGGAGCATCACAGCTCTGGTTTGCAGGAGACATCAAGGCTACTGTGAATATTAAAGTGGCATCAGACATCTCCAATACACTCTCATGAAAATTATACTAAACCTCCAAGCATTATACCATCACTCACCCTTGGAATGTTGCACCACTGAAAACCCCTTTGTGTGTTACGTGCACAAAGGTGCTAATCACATTCCAAACTCAAAATGGTTTGGAGCCCTGATAATCTAAGGAGCATCTCTCTCTCTATATGCCTGAGTTTGGGATCTACTGGAAGGACCCTTCTTTGTGTCACATCATTTGGAGTAATACTCTTTGGAAGAACATAGAAGAGGGCCTTCTTTGCTTTAGTACCTCCATTATGTGGAACACCTGCCCCTGCTGTCCAATACTGCTTTTATTCCAGCACGAAGTAAAAATATGGCTGATTACTAAACGTTTTGAAATCATGACTGATTGCATTCAAATGATGAGTGGAACACATGAGTGTTTTTTTTAGCATTTAACTTCTTCTAAAATGTCCCATTTTACGTGTCAATTGCTTTAATGTATTTTTAACCTTTAAATTATTTTTATTGTTTTAAACTGTTCAGAGTAATTTTATGACATGCTTCTCTAAAATCCTTGAATACTGGGAGGCATATGAATATTTTAATAAATAAATGGAGAGATTCTAAGTGACAAGCTGGGGAGTGAGACTGTTGACTGAAAAGATCTCATGCAACTATGTTAGCTGTCTTCCCAATGTCTGTGTCCAGTTGTAGATGTGAAATAGTACTATGCAGTCCACAAATGATTCCAGTGTAATTCATAGAAAAAGCTGATTAGTGTGGATGTGCTACTGCAGTGGGCTACATCTGTGAGAGGAGAGGACTTGTTAGACAGCAAAAAATCTCTCTAGAAGTCTGTGTATGTCCATGCTTGTTCATGTGTGTGAACATGCTGGAAGTGGAACTTACTGCTGCCAATGGAGAACTGTGGAAACTCCGTACAAGCAGAGATCTGTGTACAGAAGTATGATGGCAAAATGCACCAAACCATTTCAGAGCAGAAAGTCCTAGATTGAGTCCGCAGCACCACTTAGATCCCCAATTAACACTGAAAAGACTCCTAGCTGTAGTCCTGGAGAGCAGCTGTCACTCAACATTGACAGTAGCAGAGTAGGTGAAACAACACTCTGCCTCAGTATAAGTCAGCTTCTGATGTTCCTAAATTATGATTCCAAGATTCCTAAATAGGTCAAGGATTTTGCGCATGTGCATATGTCCCTAACTTGTTTGGAATCTATAAGACATTGCCTGGAGCTACTCTTAATTAGCTTTTTTTTGCTTTCATGTCCTATTTGGAGAGGTTGAAAATGTGCACTTCCTTAACAAATTGTGATATGCTAATAGAGGAGGCCTCATTAAACCTGAAAGAAGCATCAAACCCAGAGTGCACAATCGTATTTCGATATTGGACCACTATGGGAAACTTAAGGGTAAGGACTGAAAAACAAAACCTGGGAGACGTGAGTGCCATCACTGAGGAAGGCGAATGTGGTTGAGTGAAGGGTTTCTAAGAAATAAGAGAGCCATTGCAAAGCATTGCTATGAGCTGGTGGTTAAACAGTGCACTTCTTTAAGAGCACCAGTTCAGCTTTATATTTATTGATTCAGCTTTATATTTATAGTTATTACATTATTTATTTATTAACTCTTTTTTCCTAGCCATTAATTAACGAAGTATTCTTGTTCTGGGTGAAGAGAAAACATCATTTAAGTCCAGCAGTGTTATGCACCCCAGGCAATAGGTGCTACAACAGCTGTACAAGCTTCAGCCTTCATTGCCTTTGTAGAAAAAAGAACTGAGATTTTGCCAAATTCACCTTGAAATATGCAGAATGAACATCACCACAAGAGCCATAATAATATAAAGTGAGAGTATGACTATGGTGATGAGTCCCCTCTACCTATCCTTTAAGTGTGCTTTTGAGTTTGGAGAAGTATCTGAAATGGAATGATACTGCCATTCACATTTCTTAAACCATGACATTTGAGCTCTTCATGCTGAACATTGCAAAAAACACATTTTAGCTAAATCTGACTTCATAAATCAGAAATCCAGGTGCATTATCAGTTTGCATAGCAAAAGAATACATCCTTTGTACCCTTAGCATATACTGTTAACATTAGCATTTGCCACACGATGTTGAATTATTTCTAAAGATGGGATGAACAATTAAGAGCAGTTTTGCCTTTTTTGTGTCTTGAAGATGACAAACACATACACATCGCTATGAATTTCCCTGTTAAGAGGAGTGTCTCAAAGCATTCTCTCCAGCTTGCAGAACCAAAGATGGAGTTTAGAGCTAGAAATAAAATAGATCAGAGAGGTAACACTTAACATTGCTTCCTTGCTTTCCTCTCGAGTTATGTCTCTTTCTGTTCTTTCCTCTCATTCTGCAGCTGCCTCGGGAATCAAGTACAAGAGAGGTGAGGGGAATGGCAACAGAATGGGCTAGCTCTCCTGATGATGCCAATGTTGTTTTGACATTTTGAGTTTTTGTAAATAAGAAATGAAAGCAAAACACAAACCACCACACAAACACATTTTTGATAAAGCTATATCACTTCTTCAACATTTGCTTTAACTTGGAATGAGGAACGTATGGCCCACCAGATGCTGGACTTCAGCTTCCATCAACCCTGGTGACCCTATTCAACAGTCAGACCTAATGAGAGATGGAGCCCAACAATATCTGTAAGGCCACATGTTCCCCACTCCTGATTGGCTCAACTGAAGGGTTTACTTTTAAGCAACATATCAAACTACATATTGTGAAAAGGATAACTTGTGTGATATTTTCCAGTGGCTCAGGAGGTGTTTGGCTGAGAAATCTTGAGTCTACCTGTATGTTATGAGAAGGGTTTAGTGGTTTTATCACTATATAAAATACAGCAGATAAACCAGATTGATTTGGATTAAGTGTTAATGTCAAAAATGTCTCCCTCTACTATTGTACATAGAAGCATTTGACACAGAACTAGTAACCTGAAACTTCAGTTTTCCGAAGAAGAAGACAGGCAATTTAATTAAAGTTTAAAGATAAATATATCTATAATAAGTCTAATAACTCTGGATGAAGCAATGCTTCTGGCCTTATTCTGGGAAGGGGGAGGACTGGGAACATATTTCATGATTAACTGTCTGAGGCCCATGGAAATAATGTACTATTCATAATAGAAGCAGGTTAAGAAAAAACTCAGTCCAGTGTAAACTGTGAACTCTGTGGAGCAAAGCTAAGTTTTGAATTTAAGCGAAATCTAAAACAAGTTGCTGCCATGTGCAAGGACATGTATTTGTCAGTAGGGTCTGCTGATGAATGCTCCCCTTTTTAATAGGTGAAATTCAGTGCTTGCTCAGTAAAGAGCACTGCTTCTAGCTAAGATATTTTAATGCTCACTTTAGAAACTCATTAAGCAGATGGAAATAAAATCAATTTATGTGCCATGCTATAAAGCTAAAGCTGCAAATCTTAACATGATGGTTGGAACCACATTTTTTTATGTCTTACCAGCTTACCTTCATCTATACTTGCTGATCACAGCTAAGACTGCAGTTATAACATTTAAATATAAGACTAGGAAGATATATGTAGATGTCTGCTAATCTGGTCATTGCTTAGGCTGGGAGCCGTATCAAGATGTACTTGATGTGACATTAACAAAGCCTACTGTAAAGAGGGGCTTTTAAATCCTGCTGTTCACAATGGAAAACAGAAAGTACTGAACGTGCAAAGGACCATATTTACATTCAATACTGAGAGTAATCCAATCCAATTTTGATTTGTACAAACTAACCTTATTGTTGAATTAAACAATGGAATAGATATATTTCCTCCTTCTGATTTTTAGTTTGCGTTTACCAAAACAAAATGTGTGGCTATAAAAGACAATATTAATTTAAAGCAAATATAAGGCTAGGTTCTAAGAATGTTTCCAGGGTGGGAAACAAAAACAAGGAGAAAATCTCTAAATAAATTTTTCTAGAAAGACCCAGACCTAAATACAGGTTTAGAAGCTTAACACTAAGCTTTGTAATATCAGATCTGAATATATTCAATGATTTTAAAGATGTGGAAAAGAGGAATATTAAATTTTAGGAAACAATATTTTCGCAAAGAAAAAAAAATCTAGAAGTTCTAAGGAAAGCATAATTGTTTTTTTTTTGGCTGCCTTTCCTGAGAGGCACGCTTTTGTTTTTAAATCCTGACTCAAACAGTTTTACTGTCCATTTTTTAAAATTTTGGAACTTGTGGAAAGGCAAGCATGAGAATGGTCGGAGAAAAGGCGTTGAGGCTGGAGCTTGGATGAGAATCAGAAAAGTTTGGAAAAGTGGCCATCCTTACATACACATCTGAGGCCATTTTCGCACTAGACTGTTATAGTGCTATTATTCCACTTTCAACATCCCATGGAATCCTGGGGTTTGCAGTTTAGGGAGGGGCCATGGCCCCATGCAAACCCCAGGATTCCATGGCATGTTGAAAGTGGAATAATAGCACTATAACAGTCTAGTGCGGAAATGGCCTGAGAGGGACTTCACAGTGGCTGCTCCCAGGCAGCAGAACTGCTTCCAGTGAGCTGGTCCACTTCCACCTTTGACCAAATACTTTTCAAAAAAATATTTCTACAGAATTTTGGCTATTAGGTGATGCCACAGGAAGATCTTTTAATAAGCCTGCTGTCCATTTATCCTCCTTGCTACGTTTTTAAACTGTTTTAAATTAGTGCCATTTTAATAATTTTAAATCAGTGTCGTTTTAATAGTTTGTTTAATTTTTGTCCTATTAGGTTGGTGTTCAGTTATGCCTTTTTTCAATGTGTGTGGTAAGCCACTTTAAGTCTCTTTCTGTCTATAAATTAAATTTTTAAAATTGGAGAGAATATGACAGCCCAGTAATGCTGCTGCTGTTGTTGCTGTGTTCCATGAAGTCATTTCTGACTTATGACAACTCCAAAGGAGAATCTATCACAAGGATGAAAGAGTATGGCCTTGCTGCACTACACTGCTACAGTGCTTTCGTTCGATTTTCAACGTCCCATGGAATTCTGGGATTTGTAGTTTTCTGAGGCCAAAGAGGTCTCTGGATGAGAATTCTAAATGCCCCTCTCTAAACTGCAAACCCCAGGATTCCATAGGAGGTGAAACTGGAATAATAGTGTAGTGTGGAAAGGGCCCTATGTCCTGCGCAAAGTCACTCAGTGGGTTTCCATGGCTGAACAGGGGTTTGGAGCCTGGTCTCCAGAGCTGTGACCCAACATTAGACCACATTGGCTCTTTCTCTCTCCAGTGTAGTTTGAGGTAGTTATGCAGCCATTTTGTGGGTTTCTTTGGCCATTTCCGCACTAGACGGTTACAGCGCTATCGTTCCACTTTCAACATCCTATGGAATCCTGGGGTTTGCAGTTCAGGGAGGGGCCGGCCGGCCCCTCCCTGAACTGCAAACCCCAGGATTCCATAGGATGTTGAAAGTGGAACGATAGCACTATAACAGTCTAGTGCGGAAATGGCCTTTGTCTTTTCCCCCTCAGGAACAGCTGGGGAATGGGGTGGTGAAGCTGATTTCAGCAGCTGTGCATTCAATTAAAGGCTGGAAGGTAGCCAGGGAGTGAACGTAGGGTGAAAAGGCATTGCACAGGCAGCCAGTTCGCTGTGAGAAAGCCACAGGGATAGACTTGGTATCCAATTTTCTCAAGGGCCAGGTTGACACATCCTGGTGCCCAGGACTCATCACCACTCAGTCACCCGACCAGCCAGAAATGGTAGGCCTTGTTCTCCTTTATGAGTTCTCGTGGCTTTAAATGTGTGACTGGATGTGACATCTGCGCTTCTGTAAAAATGTTTGCGCAGTTCCACATTCAAATCATGCCACCACTACATTAATGTCAGTAACGGTATGTGCCTTTAAGTTGCCTGTTGATGTAGGATGACTCTATGACTTCCATAGGTTTTCTGAAGCAAGGAACAGTTAGAGGGGGTTTGCCATTGCCTTCCTCTGAGTATAGTTCACAGATATTTAAAAAAAAAATGTTTTCAATATAGCTTACAGATATTTTGAAAAAGAAAAGAAAAAGTCTGATGGCAATGTGAAAAGGCCAGACTCCAGTATAACTACAAACTCTGATAGAACATACCCTCACTCCAGATTTTTCATTCACTCACATCTTACACAAGTCTGTCACACACTTGAAATCACCCTGTATTTTCTCAATATTTATTTGGTCCTTATTTATTTATTTATTTAAGAACAGAAATTCGGACTTTCAAACAAGGCAGAAAAGTAGTGTGCTATATTCATAGGCTCAGGTACCCATAGCAGCTACCTTTTGCCTTTTTCAAGTGGCGTGGTTTTTTTATACAGTTTAGGAAGGTTACAAGTTACAAATACAATACAAACAACAAAAATATACCATTATAACTGCAAGAAAGATGGCACCACATAGGCTCACCTAGTCAATATATCGCTGCCTATCACAGCTGAGCGCACAGACACTATAACCTTTGAAATGAGCCCCCTTTAATTGTCTAACCATTTTAATGCTGAATAAACAACTGGTGGTTGTTTTTTTTTTAAGTTCCACTGTACTGTAATGTATCCTTCTTCAGGTAAATTGGACCTTTACCCCCACCACACTAGAGTGGACAGAACATAGTGGGATGAATGTAAGAAAATAGTATAATACCCCTGAGTGTATGGAAGTCACTTACAAATCCATTTGCAGCTTAGAGCAGAACAGAAATGTTTCTTCATTGTTTTTTTTATTGTTGTGTGCCTTCAGGTCATTTCTGACTTATGGTGACCCTAAGGCGGACCTATCATTCGTTTTCCAGGGGCTGAGAATGTGTGACACGCCCAAGGTGGGTCCCCATGGCCAAGTGGGGAACTGGACCCTGTTCATACTGGAAACTATAGCAGTTGTGGATCTTTAAATGTTACTCCAGTACTTTGGGATGACCTTATGGCTAAATACGTGGAGTTCCTGCAACATTTTGAGAGCACCTCCTTGTTGTGTGGGCAAAATTTAATACACTTGAATTGCAACAGGATAAATCGAATGCTTGGAGGATCTTGTGTGGGATGTGTGGCATAGCACCTCTTACAGATACAACCTACAGATGTACTGCTACACTACAGATACAACCTACAGATGTATTGCTACACTAGATAAAGAAGCCTGCCTTTGTTTCCTTCCACTTTTTGACAGGAATTTTGCTAGTGATAAATAATCAAGAATCTGATCCTGGAATGAAATGGCTGTACCCATCTTTCTTTCTTTGATGTTTGCCAATGAAAGGACCGTATGGGGATATGAAAAGGAACTTACAGATAGTGACTCTGTCTGGAATAGCTGCTATTTCCATTAGCAACCCCGTTAATACTTACAGAGACAGTGCTAGCTCAAAGTTGACTGAAAACAAATATACAGGCCTGTGTAAGCAAAATGACCCTATCAGGATTGCCAGAGGACATAGCACGTACTGCCTTAAGTCATTTCTTAACATCTCCAGTTTCTTGTCAACCATTTTACCATTTTGCTGTGATTAGAATTGTCTTCTTTCATGTTTTGTTACTAATCTCATAAGTAATACAAAGGCTGACTTCAAATTGAATTTGTGTCTAGTTTTCTCCCCAAAACATCTTTGGTACACCAAGTTCTTTCAAAAATGATTTAGCTTGGCTTTGAGAGGCATATCGGATTAAGAATAACAAAAATGGTTGTAACAACAGGTACAAACTGTAACATCGGTACTATCTGTTTATATTAATGTTACAGCTATTGATTACATAAAGGAAAAAATATGTGTTGTGGAAGCACGTTTCCCTTTCATGTGTGGATATAAAATGCGTTGTGGTATGTTGTTAATAAGCTTGAAGAGAATGGATGAAATTTTGTCTAAAAAGGATGGCAATGAATTTTCATTTTGGTTAAAGCATATGCTGCTGCTTTGCAAAAACTTTCAGGCCTGGCAACTGGCAACAACCATTTCTACCATTTGCAGGCAGTGAAAAGATCTATAATATACCTGTATGAAGTTTCGCTGACGCACTGTTCTGATGTTATGGTTAAGATAGAAAAGAAGCTCTACAGCAGAAAGAGAAGAAATCATGCATTTTCAGTGCACCCACGAGCACAGACTGCTTCTTAGCATAGAAACAGGACACAATTTTAGAACAGAAGGTGGGAAAATCAAAAGTTCAAGAAAATAAATTCTGTCTGCACGTGGGGCTAAGCTGAAGTAGTGTGAAATTAGAAAACTGCATTTCTTGCTCAGATAGCTCCTAGTAAAGACCATAGTCCAAACTCATCATCACTGTTTTTCTTACTGTTGTTGTGTGCCTTCAAGTCTTTTCAGAAGGGATTTGCCATTGCTCTCCTCTTAGTGAGAGAGTGTGACTTGCCCCAGGTAATCCAATGGGTTTCCATGGCTGAGTGGAGATTTGAACTCTGGTCTCCAGAATCATAGTCCAGTGCTCAAATCGCAACACCATGGTGGCTCTCAAGCTCATTATTATCACTGTAATAGAACACAAGGCAAGCAATTTTTATCCTGGGGGAGAAAGCATCTGTGACTTTGGAATTCACAGCTAGTAGTATATGTGTGTGTATGTACCTTCAAGTCTCCTATTGACATCGTGGCCCCATGAATATCACAAGATTTTCTTAGGCAAGGAATACTCATGGGGTGGTTTTGCCAGTTCCTCTGAAATATACCCTATAGCACCTGGTATCCATTGATGCGTTCCCATCCAAGTACTAACCAGGTTTGACCCTGCTTAGCTTCCAAAATCAGACAACATCTGGTGCCTTTAGGGCATTTAGGCATAGTATAGGCAGTGCTCTCATGTAATTTGTTCAGAAATAGGCACTGGTTATGGAGAATGAGACAAGGAAATAAGCAGAACTGAAGAGGTAGTGCAGGTGAAGAATGCTTGTGGCTTTCTGTGTGTTGTTGGACTGATGGTGTGCAACTCCCATTAGCCCTAGCCAGCATACCTTGTGCTGAGGGATCATGGGAGTTGCTATCCAATGATTTCTGGAGCAGTATGAGTTGCCCATTGCTGATCAAGGAAACTAGTGGGAAGATGTGGCTGCCACTGAGGAGCAGGGGTATCTCAACACAAATGGTTGTGTGGTGGAGTGCAGCATCTTTCACACTGCCTGGTAAACCTGGGCAACTGGAGAGAAGGGAGAAAGAGCAGGATATTGAACTAATCCTTGGCCCTCATTTTACTCTGACATTGCAGAGTTAAAGGCCAGCATGGAATGTCTATAGAGTAATAGCCAAACCACAGCAAAGAATTGTTTATTGCATAACTAAGCCTGCATACAAAGAAGAGGGGGTTTACTAGTAGCATAAAACAGTGTTTCACAGTTGATATTCTGTAGGAATAGCTTGTTTTTTCCCCCCAGAAAATCTGTAGAAAAAAATAGGCTTGAATCCCCCTTAAGTCTAATAATTTTAAAACAAACGGTGAGAAAATTAACTTAGTGTTTTCAGCTTTCTGTGGAGTTTCTGCGCTGGAGAGACAAACTGGATGTTAATTAAAGATCTATGAATAGGATATCCTTTTTGTTTTAAAGCTAAATGGAATGTTAAGGATCCCACATTGGGATCCTGGCCTATTCCTGTCTTATGGTTTAAAGAAAACACACAATTTTTCCTGTGCCAATTTTGTCAGGCCTCTACAAGCACTGGAAATTGCTGTGTGGTCCAAAACAGGCAAGGGTTGAGTTGAAAGAGGTCAAGATCCAAGGCAATGACCAGAAAAAAAAAAGCCAAAAGGGTCAGGAGCAACAAACTTAACCAGTCATCTTTAAACAGAGTTGTGCAGAATGAGAAACAAGTAGAGGCCAGAGTGTGGAGGAATGGGACAGAACCAATACAGGTCAATGGACTTGTAGGTCCCCACCTCAGCCTAAGACACACAGAGCCAAGACAGGTCATTTGTCAGAGCTGTCAATGTGTGCTTATGCTGAATAAAACATATTAGTCTTTAAATTGCCCACTTCCTCTGATGTGACTGGCATTTTTCTTTTAATAGCAGTAGTAGTAGTAAGGTAGTAACAGTAATAATAACAATAATAGTTAAAAATTATTGTTACCCGCTTCTCCTCAAGGTTAATGTTTTTGCTGAAATTCTTAGCGACACTTCTGTGCATCTAGTGAAGCAGGCTAAATAGTCCAGGCAAGTTCATGCTACAGTAAATTTTTGTCACATCTTTAAGGTGCCACAGGGTTCTTTATTTTTGATCGCAAGAGAGCAACAAGCAACTTCCTTTTGGAAAGTACTTGGAATGTATATTTGTGGCCCTTGGTTAGCTTGCTCCGTGGCTCCCATCCTGTGCCTCCTTTCAGGAAACACTCACACTAAGGCCATTTCCACACTAGGCTGTTATAGTGCTATTATCTCACTTTCAACATCCTATGGAATCCTGGGGTTTGCAGTTGAAGGAGGGGCCTTTGTGGTCCTCAAAGTCCCCTCCCTAAACTGCAAACCCCAGGATTCCATAGGATGTTGAAAGTAGAATAATAGCACTAGAACCGTCTCGTGCGAAAACGGCCTAAGTCTTCTGTAGTAGGGGGAAAAAGAAGGATTCTTGTGATACCCTTGACACTGATCAGTTCATCTTAGCATGTTATTATTGCAATGATGTTTAGTCTATTTCCTGTTTTTATTATTTTCAGTTTTACATTTTGTGTCTAGCTTAAAACCGTCACAAGACTCCTTCACTTCCCCTTCTTTTTCCAGTGAAATCAGAGACCCGGCTACCGCTGGGAAAAAAGTTTTCTGAAGGGAAGAGAGAGGGAGCGAGGGAGGGAGGAAGGAAGATGCCCGGCTGGCTCTGCAGAGCCTGCCCCCTTTGGCCAGCGGGTGGCGCTCCTCTCCTACCTCCCGTGCCAGCGTCCTCCGAAGGGGAAAAAATTGCTTGGGACGAGCCAGCCGGGAAAGGAAGAAGAGGGCGGCCCTGGTATGATTTGCATGAGCAGCTGGAAGAGCGCCTCCGTGCGTGCCTGTGTGTGTGTGCGCGCGTGTGTGTGTAAGAGAGAGCGCGCGCGCACGCCTGCGTGTCTCCCTCGCGCTCTCTCTATATAGGATGCGCCGCGGAATGGTCGGCTCCTTGCGGTAAAGGCACGCGTCCGCCTTGCCCTGCCTTGCTCGCCAGCCGCGCGTTGCAGCAGCAGCGCCGAGCGCGATCTTACTAGGAGCGGCCGGGCGGCTGCTTCGTCCGCTCTTCCTTCTCGCCGGGCGGAGGGACCCCGGTCGGCTCCTGCCTTTCCTGGCTGCGGAGTGCCGCCGCCGCCGCCGCCGCCTCCGGCTTCTCCTCGCCGGCCGCCCTTTTCTCCCTTCTCGCCGGAGGGAAGCCTCCATGTGCTGCCGGCCATGGCTGGGGCACAGCCAGGGGTCCACGCTCTCCAGCTGCAGCCGGTCCGCGTCTCCGCCAGCCTCAAGAAGGGCACCGCCTTCGTCAAGTGGGACGATGTAAGTTGACGGAGCGGTTCTCTGCCCCCCCCTTGCACCCCGTTCCCCGGGCGGACCTGCTCTTGTCACCTTTCTTGGTCTTGGAGGTGGGGGAGAGAAAGGAAAGGCGTAGTTAGGCAACGGGCAGAGCGAGTTGACGAGGGGCCGGCCGCGTGTGGTCGGGGATGCCGCCCGGCTGGTGCCAGTTGCGCTGGCGGGCGGCGGGGGTGAGCGCCTCGGTCAAGCGGAGGTCACCCCTCCGGACAGGCTTTTCGGGGGCATCGAGGCACCCGGCGTGCTTTCCCGAGTGACCCAGGCTTCCGTGGTCGAGAGCACACGCTTGGCATGAGGAGGATGCCAGGGTTCCTCCCCCTGGCATCTCCAAGTCGAAGGTGCTTTTAGGTAGCATGGCTGGAGGAGGATCTCCAGATCCGAGCCGGTGATTGCTCAAGTTAGGAATGGCTCGCCCTTTCCCCAAGATGGACTACGGTGCCCGGACTGTGGTTATAAGAAGACACCTTCTTTCTATTGTTCGGCACATCCCGGGGGGCTTTTTGGGAAGGCTGAGATTCTTCAGTGCTTCCAGGCGCGGGGGAGGCGGAGGGAGGACTAGGCGATGGCCATTTTTTCTAAAAAAAAAACAGATGGATAGATGACGTGGAGATGAGACTGTAAAGATGACACATGGGCTTAGTCCCGACCATTCCGTGGTCCAGTAAGTGGGTGAGATGGGAAGTGCAGGTGCTGCCCACCAGCCCTCAAAGTTGGGAAAGGGACAGCAAAGTGGAGCTCGCCAATATATTTTTTTTCTTGTAGTGAAGCATTGGAAGCGCTGACTTCTGCCAAGTTACCCTTAGCAACAAGCATCTCAGATGATTTTTTTTTATTTGTTTAGGCAAGCCGTAGGGTGTGGAATAGGAGCACGCAGCCTCTCTATCTACGTGCATTTTAGGGATGGATGCAGAATAAAGGTGTCTAAGTGAAACTTCAGTCTGGACAAATTGAGGAACTTCTTAGGAATCGACTGATGTGAAACCAACGCAACTTGAGCTTCCTCTGTAAAATAGCTTTTGCACTCTTCAATTCCTCACCATGGTGGGTGGGGATGATGGGAAATGCAGATCAGCTCATCTCCAGGGCACCAACTTGGGGGAGGTTGATGGAGGGGTTCCATGCTGACCTCTGCAATCAGTTTAGCCTACGTAGTTTTTCTGTGTCTGTGCTTAATACAGCTACCGATTTGTTTTATTGATAGATACATGCCATTCCATGAGCTTCAGATGTTTGGAGGCAAAAAATAGACAAATTCCAGCTCCCCAGTGGCTTACAATCCAAAATAGAGAAAATGGGGATGAGCATGTAGGCATGGGGTGAACAAAGGAGAGAGAAGGGTAACAGGTAGACAGTTCGGCAAGGCAGGTATGCTTACTTAAAATCTCGGTTTATTCTTGTTACTTTATTCGTGTTGCCATCCCTATTTTCCCTTGGATAAAGGTTATGAAGTGACACTGTTTGGCTTAAGAGTGTGTGTCTTTGCATTTCGTTTTCAGGTCTTGTTAAAGTAAAAGATAGAAAATGGTGCTTATAGTGACAGCACCTTTGGTTCAAATTTCTAGAAGTTATTTGCAAGGTGAAACCCTCCTCCACAGTGTAGTATAGCTTTGTTTAATAGGATTAGGGAATAGACAGGAGTCCCTCGAAGCTGAAGCCTTGATCTCATTGAGACAGTCAGTGTGTGTCTGAACTGAGGGTTCAGGTGTGGGTTCACATGCTTCAGTCCTCTTCTGTACCAAAAAAATTGTTTGTGTGAGGAATTAACAGGTCAGGGAGAAAGATTCCAAGCTATCCTTTCTCATAGACAAGATTTATATGTAGTTTTGAAGGCCTAAATACCCTAACGATATCAAGTCCCATTTAATCTCGGAAGCTAAGCAGGGTCAGCACTGATTAGTACTTGGATGGGAGACCATCAGCAAATACCAGCTGCCGTAGGCTATATTTCAGAGGAAGGAGCTGGCAAAACCACCTTTGCGTACTGTTTGTCTGAGAAAGCCCTATGATGTTCGTGAGGTTGCTGTTAAGTTGACAGGCAACTTGAAGACACGTATACACACAGCTTTGTGGAGAAGCTGATTTTGATTGATACACTTCACTGCTGAATTATTCTTTGCTGTGAAGCAAGAACGTTCTTGAAATTTGTATCTCATTCACCCCAACAACTTTTTGGCAGTAGAATTTGCACCTGTCCCTCCACTGGGAGTTGAATCTAAGTGATGGTGAAAGAGATCAAACTTTTCTTGCCTCCCTATCCTAGAGTCTCGGTCTGTATTCAGTCCCTTATGTTCACCTCAGAGTAAGAATTAAAAAACATGTAGCTTCTGTCTGTATCTTTAAAGCATCATCAAGTTGGATCCTGACTTGTCAGAAATTGGATTTGTAAGTAGAGTTTCCTAGTTGGAAGAAAAAAGGATTGAAGTTCTTTTCTCTTCTAACTGAAATTGGGAAGCCAACAGGTGTGTGTGCTTCCTCTTAAAAGAAGTTGCTGGTTGGAGTGGATTTTCTGGATTGAATAGTAGTGTCAATCTTCAGTATTTTTTGGAAGAAGAACACAAATGTGATTTAGTTTTACAGTGGCTGTTTCCAGTAATGTGCTGCTTCTGTATCTTTGGTCTTGTTGACTAGATACGGTTAAGCAGAGCTGTGAGACACAGACAGCAGTTAAAAAGCTTAAGATAAAGAAGATTTCCGTTGGAGCTTAATCACTGATAGGCCATTTTAGCCAAAAAGATATTAGACTTGTTTTGCGATCTTTGTCAGTGTTTATACACAGCAAGTTGAATTGCAGGAGAACTTGCATTTTAATAAGGTGTTTAAATTAAGTGTTCTCTTAAGGTGCCAAATCATGCAGCTGTTTGAGACACAGTAAGAAGTGGAATCTGAGCAGAGCTACTGGGGACCTGTGAAACACTGAAGTCCTGGTCCAGAATGTGTGCTGTGGACAGATAAGATTTCTTGAGGAAGGTATTTAAAGTCTTCCTTTTGGACACCACTTTCTGCCTAATGTATAATCACATTGCAGTGCAGTTAACTCTACTATTACTGCAGTGTCTCTTCAGTGGATAAATCAGTTAGTCTGAGTTTCCCTGGCATTGTCTAAATGATTTTAATTGTAAAAAGTTATCTGCTGTGTCCAGGAAGGGAAAAAATGACATGTTGTACCGAACATACAGCAGTGTTAGAACACATTTTTGCCCCTTGAATGCAAAAAAGTGCAAAAAAAGTGCAGCAGGGTTGAGCAAAAGGAAGCTGACTGGAGTCTTTTCTTAGATGTCTGAGTGTTTGCAAATTGGCAAGGAATTCTTACTCCTAAGGGTTTAACAACAACAACTTTCCCACTTAAATCCATTTATTGAAATGAAGAAACCCTGGGATAACCAAGAGTGGTTTTTTGTGTAAAAGGACTGCGAGTTCCTTTCTGGTACTGGAAAAGAATCAGTACAGTCAGAATGTTCTTAATATGCTGCATTATTTAATTCCAAGTGTGCACGTTTTGCATTTGGCTCTGGTTGGTGGTTCAAGTAGATTTTGAGGTCTCTGCACCCCAATGCATAACATTAAGAGGATTAAATCCACAATGCTTTTTCCTTAAAGAATTGAGATGATGATGAACAGAAAGCGTGCTTTGGTAGAAGACTGGGCTTATTTTGCAAGCCTGCTCATTTTAACATTTATTGTGTTAGGTAGTAACTAGGACCAAAGATGAGAAACTAAAGGCGGGAACCTTCTGAATAAATGACACAACTCCAGGCAGATGACTTCTATTAAAGCTGAGCTTACTCTCAATTTCAGCATGGTGTAGTGGTTTAAGCATTGGAGTATGACCGTGAAGACCAGGGATCCAATTCCCCACTCGGCCATGGAAGCCCACTGGGTGATATTGGGTGTGTCACACAGTCTCAGCCCCCTAAAACCGCGTGATAGGTTCACCTCAAGGTTGCTGTAATTTGGAAATTACTTGAAGGCATGCAATGACAACGTGATTTCAGAATATGTGGATGCACCAAGTCATTTCGTGTGCACATTAGTGTTGAAGCAACTAATGTTGCTCAGGAGAGTTACGATAGAGTGCCATGAACATGGGTACAGTAAATCAGTGTGTGTGTGTGTGTGCGCGCGTGCGCGTATCAAAATCTTCAAAAGCATTCCAGACAGCTGTTCACTCACTGTTTACATCAGCTTCAAATATTTCAGGAGTCATAGCTTACATGTTCTTTGAAAATGATTGGAAACACCATGCCTGAGTAGTCTCACCTCATTCTACATATGCTTTTGGCATAGCATCAAGCAATGTAAAAACTGTGTTGACGTTAAGTTCTACAAGTGTTGCTTTGCTTTGCAAAGTTAAAAGAAGAAAACCCAACTGCTGTTACAACTGAAAGTTCTTCTTAGTCCTGGGAACTAGAATCATAATGGCCTCAAGATTGAAAATAATAAAAATAACCGATATATTTAATGACTCTTGTATTTTAATCTTCAAGCCAAGCTAGATATGCAGAGCTGAGATGGAATTTCATAGCATCTGTTTCTTCGACTAAAAGCAACTGTGAGGGACAAAGTAACATGGGAGATGTTTTATCTCTTCTCTGTCAGGCTCCCTCTCATGCAACACTGCAGCCCACAACTACTCCTGAAGAGTAAAAAACAAGAAAAAGCAAAACAAAACAAAAACCCCAAAACCAAAAACCACAAGTATCATATTGTATTTTTTTGTTTTTTGCTCATAACATTTAATAACAGTTGAGGAAGGGCAAGAAGTTGGGAGAGTGTGTGTGTCTCCTTCTTCTCCTACTACTTAGTCTATAGATTTCTTTCTTTACATACTGATCCCTTTGAGGACTGCATGCATCCAGTGGTTTGGCAAATCTGAAGCCAGTTGTGGGCAGCTCTAGTGAACTAAGGTTACTAGATCTGTTTTAAGGCCGATTGTGAACATGTTTGGATTCTGATATGTCCGTTTACACCCAAGTTCTGTGAGAGACAAGGGAAGATATACTCTGTGTGAGATGCCTTGTGCCAAACCTCTCCTCTTACAGCTTGCTTATTCTTCACTTCTCTCTTATCCCCGTCTCCATATTTGGCTGTTGATCCAGCTTTAGTTCTTAGTGGTGATGAACAGCAGAAGCAGGTATAGCAAAGTAGAATGGAAAATATCTTTGCCGTTACAGGCTGAGGACTGTAAGGGCGAAATAGAAACATAAAAAGAATAAACACATCTGGTGTTGGTGTCTGGGTGGTTGTCTTCTGGTGTGAAAGGTTAGATAGGATTTAATCTTCTTCCCATTTTTTTTTATGAACAGTCATCAGATAGATTCTGAAGGAGAGTCAGAATTGAGTACCATGGTCCTTAAAAATAATTGAGATAGGCAGTCGATACAAAACGAACGGATTAGCCAACTGTGCAAAGGTCTGCTGTGCCTCAGTGATAGAGCAGGGACTTATCTTCATGTATTCATAGTTCAGGCACTCACATGCTGATGATATTAGGTTCAAGTTCTCAGTCTCCAACTGAGATGGCTCACAGGCTTGCTATCGTAACACAGGAAATTTTGAGGAACCAATACCCTTTCCTTTCAGAGTAAACTATCATTAGTGAGACAAATCAACAATTTAATGTTGTGAGGCAATTTTATATGTTTGCGTAGTATCAGAATGTTAATGTATTTTATTTGGCTTGACCTGCCAAGCAAAAGTAGCTGAGTTTATCCCATCTAGTATTAGAAATTCTACCGGTGATCTGTGTGTGTTGGGAGAGAGTGGAAGTTCATTCCACAGTTGGCAACATGAGCCCCTGTCCTTGATCTCAGCTATGAATTAAGAATTTAAATGAAGTGTCCCTTATGTAACTTTGACGCAAGAGTGCCCTTATACTTTCAGAAGTACTGAGCTGAAGGATGGGGAGCGGCAGCACAGGAGGTATCCAACCAGTAATCCTGTACCTCACAGCTGAGATCGTCTCTAATGTGTGAGGATTCTGCTCTAATTTACCCCTATAGTCACTGTATTTTGCCCCTTTTCTTCTGTTCTGTTAGCAGGTTGTACACCCCAACTCCATGATATTGTTTAATTGGCAAATATCGTTTAATTAGCATGAGATATAAATTATGCACTGCTATGGCTGCAACCTGTGCTGGCAAAAGAGGACTGGCTGAACATGAGCAATGCAAAAATAGGTCAGATGGGACCTTAGGGCATGGCCAGGTCATAGTCAGGGAAGCCCCAGCAATAATGGACTTGGAAATGTCCTTCAGCAACTTGACCTTTAGAATCAATAGTGCTAGAAAACTGCCTCAGCAGACCAAATAATTGTCCTCGATCCTCTTCCTCTGCCTGCCAAAACTCCCCATTTGGTTCCTCACCTGTCCCTCCATTAAGGAGCTATCACGTTTCTCATCCATCCTTTGTCACTTAATACTAAAGCCGTTAGCTTGCTCTAGACCCCATTGTCTACTCTGCCAGAGAGCCATTAACACTTTCTTCCTCAGGGTGGAAATAGGGTATTTAAATCCTGCCTCTTAGCCAGATAACTCATAGTACTTTGGACATAGGCCATCACTGTGCTGCTCCAATTCCCATTTTTGTACTGCCTTTGGACCCTTATTCTGGGCCACATCACTTAGTCTCTTGTGTCTGGATAGGTAAGTATCACCCACTTTGCTCTAACTTCTCGCTATCTGGTTTTTCCTCCCTTTTCCTTCAGTTAGCATTCTGTGATTGTGAGACTGCTGGGATCCTTATGCGTGTGATTGTTAATTTGCCCAATAAAACAAACATTCTTTGACTCTCTGGCTGGTGTCCCTGCATTAGTACCGGTATACACAAGTGTAGAAGATCCTGTTAGGTTACTGGCTCTTGCAGATCTCCTCTTTTGAGTTAATATTTCCCACTGTTTCACAGAGGCACTGACATTGCAGGTTGACTTCTGTGTCACCCATGTTTTGGAATAACAGTTCAGCTCTCCATGGAAGGAAGCAATATGAACTTTTATGTAGAGATGGAAAGAATATTTGAAAAATGGTCAGAAAATGGATTGCTTTAGTGTTGGCAAACCTGCAAGGAGAATCATAGATGGGCAAGACTCTTTGCAATTCAGCACTTACAATTGTGTGTGGGAAGTGTACAGAATGTTTTTGTTTTGCTTTGTTTTGCACAGAAAACAGCATTTCCAGCTCAGAAAATACCTTTTCTGCATGGAAAACAGCAGAAGTCTGCTTTTTCCATTGAAGTGATCTATTTAATAACGAGAAGGTACAACTTGCCACATATTGCAATATACCGCTGATAGGACAAAGAGCAGAAAGCTTCATGAGAAATAGGATTAAATGAGAAATGTTCCTAATTGAGTTCTGGAAATGTTGCATAAAGTATGCCAGATTACATTCAGTAATACCCTTTTTGGTTAGTTTCTGCATATAATGTACAGTACAAAATTGATTAAAGCAATAATGTTTACTGGATCAACAGATAATCATATAGTGGCATACCTCAGCTTACAAGGCTTTTGACAAAGAAGCTCCTTTTTTACAAAACATTTTATACCCACCCAATTCTTGTCATTTGCCTAGCTGGAAGATTTTTAAAGGCATTGTAATTGAGAGGATGCCAAAAGAGGACTGGAGAAGCAAAAACTATCGGTGTCAGCTTGCAGCAATGTGTCTTCAGTAGATAATGCAATAATGCTTCAATTGGAAAAGAACAGGATTCTGCTCTAGTCAGTCTTGTAGCAGCTATGTGTGCCTGCCTGCAGCAGTCAAGGTAAATAGCAGTTCCCTCTCAAATCCTTTACTGAGCAGATAAGCCTGTCTCCTAGCATGTTAAAGAAAATCATAAATCGATATGTTTGGCCACCAAAATGTAATTGTAAGAAAAGAAAGCCAACATGGTTCTTGGTTGCATCAATAGGAGTGTGGTGTCTAAATCGAGGGAGGTAATGGTACCACTCTATTCTGCTTTGGTTAGACCTTATTTGGAATACTGTGTCCAGTTCTGGGCATCTCGGTTCAAGAAGGATGTCAACAAGCTGGAGCGTGTCCAGAGGAGGGTGACCAAATGGTGAAGGATATGGGAGCCATGCCCTATGAGGAGTGGCTTAGGGAGCTGGGTCTGTTTAGTCTGCAGAAGAGAAGGTTAAGAGGGGACATGATAGCCATGTTTAAATTTTTGAAGAGATGTCATATCGAGGAGGGAGCAGGCTTGTTTTCCGCTGCTCCAGAGACTAGGATAAGGAGCAGTGGATTCAAACTGCAGGAAAAGAGATTCCACCTGAACCTCAGGAAGAATTTCCTGATGATCAGAGCTGTCTGGCAGTGGAGTATGCTGCCATGGAGTGTGGTGGAGTGTGTCTCCTTCTTTAGGGGTTTTTAAGCAGAGGCTGGATGGCTAGGGTGTGTGTGTGTGCGTGTGTGTGCGCGCGCGCACTTTGATGGGTGCTCCTGCATAGCAGGGGGTTGGACTGGATGGCCCCGTGGTCTCTTCCAACTCTATGATTCTGTAACTGCAGGCTTGTGAAATCTCTGTCTGCATTTTGGAAGATGCTTTCAAGTGGTTCAGAATGTTTTTATTTACTTATGCAAGGCTTGTCCTATGTCATTTTTCCACTTCATGTGTATATATTAGTAGTTTTGGATAAAAAGTTTGCTGAAAGTTGTGCTATAGAAACTGCCCCTATTCTTTCCATGTTGTTTCTACTTCTGATATCAAATTTTCCATTAAGGAAGTAATGCCCAGGAAAACACCAACTTGTTAACTGAGGTATACTTGTAATGAAACTGTCAAATAATAGAGATAAAGGATGTGTATTTATTACAAGTTGCTCAAAGGTAAGTGAATAGTTGGAATGCTACTGTTTAAGAGGATTTATGTCAACAGAACAGTTACTGCTAAGCAGGATTCAGATACACACTGTTGTGCTGATATGATTAACAGTGGAATTTATAAATCAATAGCTTTCTATGCCTTAATAGTGCTCCTTTGTATATCTGTGTACTGCTTGTACATGTGTGCACACACACATGTACATGCAAATGATATAGGGGGCTTATGTATGAAATGAACTTAATGAGTAATATAATACAGTGCATTGCTCAGACTCTCTTAACTCAAGTACTGTTTTGAATTTGCAAGCAAGCATTGCTAGGGCCAAGTTCTCCCTGAGGCAATGGTAGTACTTAAGAAGGTAAGGTTTGGTGCAGATGATACTAATGGTTTGGAATCATACTTCATAGAAAAGAAGATCGTTCTGTGTAGAACATTAGCACGTTGGGGGTAGGACTCAAGTGATTCAAGAACCACTTGAAAGCACACAAACCCTTTGACTCCTGTATTTTTCTACTGTGTGACTCTGATCTATCTGTGACTCCTTCATATGTGTGTATTAATTAGTAATACCAAATTTACTGTAGTAAAATGGTTGTTCTTGTGTGCCTTCAAGTTGTTTCTGACTTATGGTGACCCTAAGGTGAACCTATCGCAGGGTCTTCTGGGACTGTGTGTGTCACACACCCAAGGTCCCCCAGTGAGTTTCCATGGCAGAGCAGGGAATCAAACCCTGATCTCCAGGATTGTAGTCCAATGCTCAAACCACTGTACCGCAGTGGCTCTCAGTAAAATGGAAGCACAAGGCATTTCATCACTACCATGTGGATCATCAGGTTACTTAGATTGATAAAATGTAAAAAAATATTTTTGATTAACACTTCCGGATGGGAAAGCTTTCCTAAATTCCTATAAAAGTAAATATGCAACAAACTAAGCATTTAATATTGTAAGTTTTTATTTTGAAGCTGGAGTCAGATTCTTTCTACTTTCTATGTTTCTTTTTACTTTTCTGCTGACTGATTCCATCCAGAATTGCTTCTGGCTCCACAACTCTTAACTCCACAGCCTTGGTAGGGGTGATGTAGGTGATAAGTAGGTAGGTGATAGGTGATGTAGGTGATAAGATGGTAGGTAATAAGAGCTAAGCTAGACTACAGACTTTCCTGCAAATGTTAGTTTTTTTAACTGGAAAGTTCTTTTTGTACTAAAGATTTGTTGCTACAGTGGTATTGTCCAGAAGAAGGTTGTGAGAACTGGGTATGCTTCTGATGGAGATTCAGGCTTTCTAGTCATTCACTGTGTAGCAAGTTCACATGCCCCTGTCAAAAAAAGTTCAATCACATTTTAAACTTACAGCTGTAAAATACTTCCTTCTAAAATTTGGCCTCCAGAGAATCTAAAGCACTGTGTTATTGTACCATAATATTTTTGTGTTTAGCACCTTCTTCAGAAAGCACCATTGATTAACACATGGAGCATCCCCAAGGATATGTTACAGCTCCCAGTGTTTACTCATGAGGCCAACTCAATTAATGTTCTGAAAGTGAAATCTGTGGTGAATGCTTCATAATGGAATTAATGTTACATTTTTCTCACCCTCAACCTCTTAAGTAATGATAATGTACGATCACAAATATGTCTAAGAAAAATCTTAGTTGTATTTTGCTGATTAGGTGACCTGATGGTTTTGCTTAAAATCAAACCTGTATGTTGTTCCAATACATAGAATGGGATGTTTTCCCTGTCTGTAAAGATGATAAAAAAAAGAAACAAATATATATCTGGTAGGTAAAAATAATGGCTAAATGATCAGAGTTCATATGTGCTTTTAAATACTGAACTAAACACTATGAGAAACATGGGGTTCCAAACAGAGCTTGAAAAAGTTACTGTTTGAAGACTACAATTCCCAGAGAAATGATCATACTGGCTGGAGAGTTCTAAAAGTTGTCCAGAAAGGTGGCTTTTAAGTGTATTTATTATCAGTCCTCTAACAATTTCTAAAAACAGTGAAGTCAACATAGAGACATTTGAAAGGGAGAATTGAGAGAATATTTAACTTTTCCTTATTGCTGAATTTCTCTTACAAATGTCCCCCCTTCCCAGTTTCATTTTAACTTGGTGTTTTGAAACCAGACGTAAGTCAGTTTTGAAGAGAAAACAGCTGTTTTGAAGGAGAAAAACAGCTGGTAGGAAACAATTTATTGAAGTATTAGGATTTAAACCAGGGCTGAGGGATCTTTGTGTTTCCAGATGCTTTTGGTCTCCAGAACAGCCTTTCCCATCCTTTTTACCCTGAAAAAATCCTTCAAATAATTTTCAGTTCTCAGGCAAACCCTTGCATAAAAAATCTTACATCTACAGCTTTAAATAAAAAGTTCTTGTCAGTCACCATCTCTCATTGAACCTCTAGTGATCTTTTGTGGAATCCTAGGGTTTCCAAGGAAGCTTGCTTGAGGAAACCCTCCTTCAGAGTCCTCTACTGGCTGTGCTGGTTGGGCTTCTTCGATCTGAAGTTGAAAACATCTAGAAGGTTAAGTTTTCTGTGGCCTTAGCCCTTTTACCTGCTGATCCTCCCCTATAAACACCATCTTCTTCCATGTTGATTTAGTAAAAAGTGGACATTTGCCATGTCAATGTCTTCTTCAGCCTAGAATTTGAAGTGTAGAGCTTGTAATCTCTTTCTCTTTAGAGAAATACATGGTTGTGTTTATCATGTAAATTTGATATATAAGCTGATATCATTTATAGCATAGAGGAAAGGAAAATATATGTCTGTAAAATTATTCCTGCCATATAGGACAGGGGAACTAGCAGTTGTGGGCAGGATGAAGTATCTTGCAGATGACTAATATGGGTTGATTGCAAAGCAGCTGTTGTAAAGAAATACTGGCAGCAGCTCCAACAGAAGGTGAAAAAAATATATTTATTAACTAACTAACAGGATGATAGGAGGAGAGATTGGAGAACAGCTAACCAGGAAGCTTGTACGCTGAGCAGATACTTGAGAGCAACATTCATTTTGACATTAGGGCTGTTCTGTGAATAGAATCTCCAACCCAGATGAATCTGTGTGAACTCAGACACTGTTTGGTGGGTGGAGGAGTGCAGATGACCTTAGGCCTTTTGTATATGGATTGGAAGAGCTCTTACATGTGTTGCAACATGTTCTGCTTGGGGAAAAATGAAGCAGTTCTTGGGAGGAGCCAGTTGTCCAAAACTGTAGGTAGCAAGCACTGAAAATTGTAGATATGATGCATGGTGATCCTTATTGCTTACTTTGTCAGATTGTACTTGAAGTGCTTACATGAAGCCAGCCGTTTACAAACAGGACTCTGCAAGACCTGGCAAATCTAATTGCCATTTGCTTTCACCTTGTGTCTTTTACTGTGTAAGTATTCAGGCTTCAGCTTGTTTAAAGCTAGAACACTGAAAATGAGTACTGGGCAACTTAAGTAAATATGCCTATGCAAACTATTTTAATCTGTGAAGGACATCAGATAACCCCTTTTCTTTGATAAGATCAGTCCCTTTCTTCGGCATGTCACTTGCGTGTTCTCTGATTTGTTGTCAGAGATTCTTATTACAAATGTCAAATTTTCAGTTATTTTGGTCTTGCATTGAAGTTTAAGTTGAGATTTTTCTGCTCGGGTGAGGTTATAAGAGTTTCTGCTCATTTTTTGGCATTTGCACATTCTTTTCATAATTTGGGACTTAAAAAAAGTGTGTTTATGTAAACACTTGGCTTTTTCCACAAACCCAACTTTTGTCCTAAAAAACAGTATAGTTTGCACAAAATCCATTGTTCTCTGCACAAAATCCAGAGGATTTTGTTTTTGATTTTGTTTTTTTGCACAAATGAACTTTTAAAAAAATGCATCTTGAATGATAATGAATTTGACAATGGTTGCTGAGACGCATTTTCTTGTAATGGGTGAGAAAATGGGTGCATACGTTTTATGTTGTTAGTTTTTATAGACTAGACACTACTGTAAAAAAGCAGGTGATACCTAATAGAAACAACCAGTTTCATCCCTCAGTGACTGTTGCTGAAACTAACAACTTTGTGCAACCGGCAAATAAATACATAAATCAATCTCAAAGGGCCACTATTTTTATAGTTCTACTAGTGCAGGAAGTATACTCTTCAGTGTTAACTGTGGAAAGTCAGTTTTGTTTACAGTTTTATTGCAGTCCTTTCCTTTTAACCTGTTCTGTTTAACTCCATTTTCTCTGTGCCATCTACAGAATGGTCTCCCTTCCCTTTTTACATCACTGCAAATATCATAACCCATTTCTATATCAAACATCCCTAGTTTCTCTCTTAACTCCATAGTGTGTGCTTTTTCTGTTTGTACACCATGGGTGTGCACTTTATCCAAACTTCACCTGCAAGTGTTCTGTGCTTACCCCTACATCTCTTTCTGTGTTCTCGTTTCTCTTTGCCCATTTTCTACCCTCCCTATCAAGCTTTGAACTCCTATCTGTCAGTTTTCCCCTTTCTTCCAGTAATTTTTCTTTGAGTGGAGGCTGTGCCTCCGTATTCCTTGTTCTGGTTCCTGACAATGGGATGAGTGGCAAGAACACCCAAGCCCAAGACTAGTGGATGAGTGTCTGCAATATGTGGCTTTTGTAGAATAGTAGTATTCAGTGGGATGAAGAACCTCCCTCTTATGAATACAGAGAGAAGAATCTGCCTCTTACTGGCTTTGGTTGTTATAGCTTGACTCTGTTGTCATTACAGCTTGCATATTGAAAGGTCAAAACTTGTCTTTTGGGAGACAGCCAGCCAAGAGAGCTTTTTAAATGGCTTCAGGTATCTGTGTCACCAGAAATGAGAGAACTTTGATCTTACCTATTTTCATCCAGCAACCCTTAAACACTCTAGCGAAAACTCTAGTTGGACTACCTGGTGAGGTGTAAATTAGAAATCCTGTCTTTCGCAGACTGACAAATGGTTCGATCCTTTGAGTGATGAACTTGAATCCATGATTAATGGGAAATTTACTTTTGAGTGAGCTTCCGCTGTTGTACTTTTTCACAAGTCCAGCTCTTCTAGCCTTTTTTTTTACTTGAATTTAATGATGGAAGAGGTAGCGGTTGACTGTTCAGGTAACACTGGCAGCCTTTTCCTCTTAAAGTTTCCCTGTTGATTCTTTGCTGGGAGGCAAATCTTTGTTTGCTGTTTCTTTATTTCCTGGCATATGCTTGTAAAGTAATGGCGGCTGTGAGCTGCTGCCTTGGTGCCTGCAAAATGGAAATGGCTATAGCTACAGGAAGCAAAGGTCCTACCCATATGGGACAAATAACATTTTAGAATTGCCTTGTTTTCTTTGTCAAATAAATTTGTTTTCCTGTGTGAATAAGCATATTCTTGATCAGTTTCACTTCTTTGCCTTGAACCTTTGGTACCTACCCAGTTGCTTAAGTGCTCTGTTGTGGTATACACTATTAGTAAACGTTACTGGTAGAAGGGCATACATACCCTAAAGGGACCAGATCCTATCTGATCTTGGAAACTAAGTGCCAGCTCCTGTATGATCTTGGATGAGAGACAGCCAAGGAATAAACAGGTGCTGTAGGCTATATTTCAGAGGAAGGAACTGGCAAAACCACCTCTGAGTATTCCTCACCTAAGAAAATCCTATGTAATTCATGGGACTGCCATAAGTTGACAGATGATTGCAAGGCACACACATACACACACAAACACACACTCTCCTCTACTGGTAAGCATCTCTGGTTGTTTCAAAAGTTAACATGCAGAAACACCAAGAATGAATTTTTAAAAACCAATTTAGAGTGGTGAGGATTAAAAGTGACGGCCTTTCTCTGTGATTCCTCCATTTTATCTTGAATGCATGTAATAATATGCGTGAAAGAAGGTGAAAGAAGAAATCCTTGTTTAAACATTGGGTTGTCTGTTAGCACGAGTGCATATAGTTTATCATACAGGCATGCTTCTCTGTTTTGCTGGGATGATAGATCTTGAATGCACCACCAAGAGGAAGGGGAAGCAGGATGTTATCTCAAGGAAAAAGTCTTGGCCCATTTGCAGACCATATGTTGGACCTGCTTGGCCTCTGGCATGATAAAATAGATGAGCAGGTTGTAAACCATGGGCAAAGCAATATATTTAAATGAAATGAGGGCCAATTACACATTTAAATATCTACTTTGTTTATCTTCAGAATGAGAGCATATTTCTTAAAGGCAGAGAAGAGAAAACAGGACAAAAACATTTACTAGTTACCCTCTGAGTGGTAGATCATTGCTTAAATGTATGCTAGATAAGTTGCAAAATCCATCAGCGCTTTAAGAAGCTAAGTGTCTTTTTTTCTGGGTCAGCTGAACGATGGAGAAGAAGGAACAATCCTAGCAGTCAGTGCAGTTGTTACAGAACTAATATACTATGTTGAGCAGCTGCATTAAAAAAAAGAAAAGGAGAGAGAGAGAGAAATGAACAAAATCCCCACAAGTGTAGGAGTCAAATTTCTTAGGAGTGCATAAAACAGCCTTTTCATGGTATCCTTTTGGGACTTTGGTTTAAAGAAAAAAAGATGGATTTTTTAAGAAGAAATTTCACCAGTTAATAGTATGGGTCTGTCAGAAAAAAATAAAACAACTAGTGGTATAATGGTATAGCATCATTGTGCTTCTAACTAACTTGTAACTAATGGAAAAGTGATTTAGGAACTGCATAGGCTGCTTGGGCAGTTTCTGTCTTGCCTGGGGTGGATAGAGGAAATGCCTCTAGTGTGGGCTTGTCAGGAAGCTTTTACACCAGTGGATCTATCAGCCAGGGAGAAGTCTTGAAGGACCTTGATATTGTAATCTGTGATGATCGGAGTATACCTTTGGGGTAGGCATATGGCTTAAGCCATTTTTTGCAGCCCCCGTGCTCCCCAGAATTACTGTATTTCAAATGACATTTCTCTTTGCTGCCAAATTTGATGATGTTTCTGGTTGTTAATTGCCTTCAAGTCAGCTTTGCCTTATGGCGACTCCATGAATGAGAGGATGCCAAGATAACCAGTCACAGCCATGCATGGGCCCTGGAAATTCAGGACAGCCAGGGCTTCCTTGATTGAGGTTTTTCACGTGTAATGAGGTCTTCCTCTTTTCCTACTTCCTTCTACTTTACTGAGCATTATTGCCTTTTCCAGTGAGTCAGGTTGTCTCATGATATGTCCAAAGTATGACAGCCCCAGTTTGGTCATGTTGTCTTCTTGGAAGAGTTCATGCTTGGTTTGCTCCAGGACCATTTCATCTTTCTCTTTAGCAGTCCATGGTTTTCACAGAATTCTCAATCAGCACCACAGTTCAAATGAATTGTTTCCCTCCATAAAGATTCTTCACTGTCCAGCTTTAACAACCGTTAAATGTACTATACTCAATAGAGGAAGGAATGCCTGTGTAGTTTATGTAAACTAGCAGTGGGGAAAGTATGGCCTCTGAACTGTGTGTGGCCCATAGGGCCCCAGTTTGCTGTCCTTGAAGCCTACTAAAGCCCAAGACATCTGTTTGGAAAAAAATCAGGCACCTCCCCCCCCCAGCTTAAAATCCTTGCAAAATGAAGTTTTACCATGCTGCTTGGCTATATGGGCCACAAAGCTTGCCCTGTATGAAAAGTGGCTCCTCTTTGCAAAGAAATTGCCCTTAGCTTATCAGATGTGAGCTAAACAGGAAGCCCCCACCCTTTGATACCCCATTATCTGACAGCTCACCCTTTGGAGGCTTCCAAATTAAGGACAAGTTTCATTAGTTTTTTGGGGGTTCCAATCTTTCATAAGTTCTTCTTGCCTACGGACGATCACTTGGAACCACTCGCACGTGCACGCTTGTTGCAAAATGAGCTGAGAGGGGGAGAAAAGGTACTAAGCCAGCTGAGAGACTTTGCAAGCAGTGTGCCTGTGGCTGGTCCCAAGTGAGCCTCCGTGAGTCCTTCATTGTCCCTACAGTACAGTACATGGGTTCCAATTCTGTTTTCTGACAGTGCTTTGGTCCCTGACTTGGCAGATGAATGGGGGAAGCCTGTGTATCAAATTTACATGTGGATGGCTTACCTGTTTTGCAGTATGTTTTGCAGTATGTCATTAGAACAGCACTTAGCTGTGTCAGGGATTAACAGAGATTTTTTTTTAAAAAAAATCCAGATATGAAAAGTAATGTGGGTTAATTTTAAGTTCATGTTTGCTATAGTTTTAGGCAGTACTGAATCCATACCTAGAAATAATAAAAATGAGGGACTGTGGCGTATTGCCCTGTCTCACATAGATTGGATCAAATAATTTTTCTAAAGAAGGATTCAGTTGTGGCTGTATTACAGCCCTCCCTACATGTTGTTGGATTGTAACTCCCATTAGCCCCAGTCAGGATGGTTAGGCAAGGAATGCTGTAGGCTACATTCTGAGATCACCGCAAGGTGCCCACCCCAGCATTCAGCAGAGCAAGGAGATAACAAAATGAAAGCTTTTCGCCATTTGCAGGTCAAAGCTGCAGTTCTTTTTTGTCATTCATCTGAGCAGACTAAAAGCTGAAATAAAAGCCAGCATGTTGGCATTGCTTATTCTAATTAAGCAGGCCATAGAGGACTTCACAGCGAGGGTGACTAACTTGGAAATCTCTGTAGAATATAATTTAGACTTCAAAATAACTGCTGGAAAGCTGTTCAGAAAGCTCCATAGAACAAATAAGAACACAAACTGCATTATGTTGAAAATAACTCTAAATGTTGCAACCTGTGTATTTCCACATATGTAAGGAAGGCTCAGAATAAGATATGTCAGTAGAAGTGTTTTTATCAGAATGGCTTATTTCTGCTTTTAGCTGATTAGGAACCACCTGGATTGAGCATGCTCAGAGCTGAGATGTATTTAGGGATATAATTGTAAAATTCATCATGGAGCTTATATCAGAACAATTTGATGACAACCTATGGCAATTTTGGAAAATCTGTGTTTATTAACAGTCCAGTGTTGATGAGACCACAAACCAGTAGCAACAACTTGCAGAAAGTAGGAATACTCTATTGGCGGTGGCTTCTCTTTAAGCTGCTTCTTTCTGAGAAAGACCAACATCTGTTTGTTAGGTAAGTGATGCTGAAGCACTTCTCTCATGGCTTGGAATGGCTTTTAAAGGGTTTAGAGCCGAATGGGAGGCCAGACTTACCAGAGGCAGTGATGAAGAAAGAGGAAGTGATGGATCTAAAGGAAAGTGGGCTCAAAGAAATGAAAAACACCACCACCACCCAGGGAGCTGATACTTGGTCAAAAGGAGCAGAAAAGTATGATTTGTTGTATGTTGTTGTTTTTTTTAAATCATATGCAGATGGCCTTGTCTTAATATCAGTGATTCTTGAGGAATCTGAAATGTTTCAGTATTGTAAATTGTGTAAAGTCATTAACTGTCATGATTACAGCTTGGAAAAATAACTACTCTGAGCTTTGGTCAAGATGTAACTCCCTTGGGTCAGTTTGGAGAATCTGCAAGAAAAAAAAAATCCTTTTAAATGCACCATCTTCAAAAATACTTAGGAGTAGATATATCTAATGAGTTGTCATAGATGTATCAAATTAAATTGGCACTGAACTTGAAGAAGGACGTTGAAGGATTTGGTACGATGGGCAAAGAGGATTATCTTCTGGCTTGTTGGCATTATCTGTCTATCCTTGTATTGCCTCACTGCAGGCGTAAATGATGAAATGGTGAAGGGCTTCTTCTATCCTAAGTTAGACGCAGAGTGAGCAATGTCTGGCCACCCTCATATCTTTCAGGAGGTATTTTAAGGATCGCAAAGCAGGACTCTGGATCTGAATAAGCACATAGTTATAGCCATATTGCTTAAGTGGGGGATGCATGGCATAAAGCAAGGTGTACAATCTCAATCTTTGTCTCTGGACTGGAGGTTGAATTCCATGTGGGTACAGTCTTGGAGACTACACTGCAGCAGCAGATGATACAGGGTGGATCAGAGCAAACTGTATGGGGTCAAATTCTTACCATTTTGGCTTTTTCCCCACTTAGGAAAACAGCCCAAGTCTGTGTGCGTCTGCTTAGGAGTAAACCTCAGCCATCAGTTTTCTGGGCTGGACAACACAACTGAGTTTGATGCAATAGCTTCCTGAGCTCCAGAGCATATCTCAGATCCATACAACAATTTCCTGGGCTTTAAATAGCATCTTATCTCATTGTAACAGTGGGGTGGTGAATTCACGCTGGGTCTCCATCTTAATTTTAAAGGAGCTGTCTGAAGTACTGAACTTTTATCCCGCAAATAGATTCATAACATTGGACAGCTCCTTTAAAGTTAAGTACAAAACCCAGAGCATATTCACCACCCCCACTAACTTTGGAGACACCAGTTGCCACTGTCTGATGTGTTTTGTGTTACCTGCTATTAAAAAACCCCCCACTAAGTCTTTGCAGGCTGCATCGTGAGCCCTTATCACCCCCCGGGAACATCGCCACTGCTCTTACTCTTATTCCACTCGGTCTTTCACAGAAGCTATTACGTGGGACTGAATTGTGCTCTCCAGCCCAGAAAACTGATGACCGAGCCTTACAATACAGGCTTTCTTTTAACTAAGGTTCACGCTGCAGTTATATAAATCTAGACCATAAACCTATACTTATACTGTAGTTTTTTTCTATTGAACACCAGAGACTTCAGTGCTGTGGCTGATGTATGGAGATGAAAAGTCTCAGCTGATGGAGGAAGAGATTAATTGGATACTACTCTGTGTGTGTTTGTGTGTGTCTCAGGACTTCTGCTTTGTTTGAGGTGATGCCTAGAACAGAGACTGTACAATTGTGCATACATGCCTACATACCTCATACCTGTTAAGATGCAGAAGTTTGGAGAACTGGTGAAAGTTAACCGTACTTTTAGATTATATTACTTATGAGGCCATAAAATGCTGCAATTAGATTATGGATTGCTAACATTTAATAATAACTGTATATCTGGAAACTGAACCTGTGAAGTTAGACAAACCAAATAAGTTCAGAACTATAATATTTTGGATCATTGCCTAATTTGACTGTATTCTGTTCTGTGTTTTTTTTTAAAAGGCTGAATGAAGCAAAATAGAAGAGAGTAGCCAAGGTGCTTGTTTTTAGTTATGAGAAGGGGCAAGGAATTCTGTCCATTGTGTTAGGTATTCCATGCTGTGAAAAGCTAGGCAGAAAAATAACTTTGTATGAGAGTGATGATTATTGAAGATCCACCACTTCCCAAGCCTTGCTGGATCTGCAGTGTTTCTGAATGCCATTCATTGCCTTGATTGAAACCATTAATGAGGGAGGATTAAATTATGGCAGCTTCAGTTTAGCATAGTTACCTGACCCAATCCTGGGGCCTTTTAGGGTAGTGAGGAGTTTTTGGATCCAGTTGATCCAAGGAATCTCCTAGAACACCTTGTGTGTGTATATGTGCTTTCAAGTTTCCTGTCAACTTATGGTGTTCCGATGAATTTCACAGAGTTTTCTTAGGCAAGGAGTATTCGGAGGTGGTTTGCCAGTTCTTTCCTGTGAAATATAGCCTACAAATATTTCACTGGTGGTCTCATATCCAAGTATGAACCAGGGCTGACTCTGCTTAGCTTCCAAGATCAGATAGGGTCTAGTGCCTTTAGAGTATTTAGGCCCATCCAGAACACCTCAGAACCATAGAATTAGGCTCCTACTGGCAACTATTTATGGCCTCTGAGCTTTCTTTGAGATACCAGAGAGTCCTTCTATGACACTGGAGGGGCTCCTGTCTCCCGCATGAGTACTTCAGTTGGCTTTGAACTGGAGATTACAGACAGTCTCACTTTAAGCCTGCTGTCCCACCAGCAGGGATGTTTAAAGAGGGACTTAACAAAGTCTCTACTGGGCCTTAGGGAGTCTGAATCCCAGTTCAAGAAGTATGATTGTAACATCTAGCAGTTGTGAAATGGTGAAGCGTAAAAGCTGTGCATAATTGGCAGCAGTTAGGCCATAGGCAATACTGGAAATGATGTGGAATAAAGATGCAGATGAGGGAAACATCTGAAAACACTTAAGTAACATGCTGTATACTTCAAGGGGACTAGAGCTGGGAGATAATGGCATAAAATGCTGCTGTATGGAAATCAGCTCAGAACATAAACTCTAAAATAAACGGAACAACTTTGGCTTTCACCAAATGTTTACAGACTTGAGGCTGCATCCCCAAGAGGAAAGTCAAGCTAAATGCTTGGCTTTGAAATGTGTTTGGCTTCTAAGGTGTTGGGTTACAGTACAGTTGTCAGCTGATCTTGTCCAGCAATTGTGAAGAGCTGGAGGGTTTAAAGTGCACAGCAAATATGTTCACATTTCAAAATACATCTGTGTTTTGAAGTGGGGGTGTGTGTGGCAATTTAGCAATCCTGTATTCATTTGGCATTGGGGGCATCTGAAGTATGATTTAAATAAACTATTGACAGATGTTTATCCTTGGAAATGCGCTGCAGGGGTGGAGAGGATCAGAGCTAGTAAATTGTACTGCTGTATTTGAATGGTTTAATGGCACCTCATTATTTAGCTAGTTTTTGTCAAATGAATTGCACAGATTCCTATAAAATAAGAAGGGCTTGAGCACAAAGGGCACAGCAATTTATGCACCTTTTCTTTCAGGGCAGTGCTGCTAGCTTTAATTTAGGTTATGCTGCGTATCGTGCATCGAGGTGCAGAACGGTTTCTCCTTGCATTAATAAGGTTTCTTTTCCTTCTCTTCTAGGACTCCACTAGTGTGACATCAGTTTTTCTCCGGACGGACCCAAATGGATTTTTCTTGTATTGGACAGACCAAAATAAGGTAAATACATGAGGCTTCTCTTTTTAGGCTTTCTGCTTTCCAGCTAAGTACTTTTGCTGGCATAATTGGGAATGCCATCGTTTTTTAATTTTCTCCTAAGGATGAAGAGGTAAAGACAGAGGAAGAAAAAAGGGGATTTGCAATCCTGGACTAGATCCTAACCAATAGAGTGCTCATTGGAATCAAAGTAGTAGGCACTTTAGAAGGAAGTGACCATGTAGTGCTAGATTTCACAATTGTGGGACAGAGCAAAGAAGAATATAATCAAACATGGGCCTTGGATTTCAGGAAAGCTGATTTTAACAAATGCATAGGATTACTGGGTAGAATCCTGTGGCTAGATATGCTAAGGAAAAAAGACAGCCAGCGGGGTGGGAATTCTTTGAAGAATAAGTTGCAGAAAGCGCAATCACAAATAATCTCATGGAAGAATTAAAATGGGAAACATATGAAAAAGCCAATGTGGCTGCACAGCAAACTCAAGGAGGAAGTGAAAAGAAAAAGGAGTATATGTATAGAATGGAAGGAGAAACAAATCACCAAAGAAGAGTAAAGATATGTAGCCCAAGCTTGCAGGAGAAGTACAAGGAAAGCTAAAGCTCAAAATGAGCAAGGATTCCTAGGCAAGCAAAGAGCAACAAAAAAAAAAAGGGGGGGGTGGTGGATTTCAGATACATTTAAGCAAGAAAAGGACCAAGGGGACAGTGAGGCCACTGTTCAGTCAGGATGGCAAAATCTGACAGGTCACTATGAAAAGGCAGAACTACTCAGAGACCTACTTTGCTCCAGTTTTTTTCCCCCAAAAAGAGAACTGTGTACTTCCATGCAGCAGTAGGGACCTTGGCAAGAGAACTGGACTGAAAATCAAGGTTGATAGGGAGCTAGTCAGAAATCATCTAGCGAACCTAAACAAGTTAAAATCTCCAGGGCCAGACAAACTACATCCCAGACTACTGAAGCAACTGTATTTTCCAAACCCTTTGCCATCATTTTTGAGAAGACTTGGAGAGCATGTCAGATGCCAAAGGACTGGAGAAGGGCAAATGTTGTCCCTCTCTTCAAAAAAGGTAAAAACAGAGATCCAGGAAACTACGGACCAGTCAACCTAACCTCAATACAGTACCAGGAAAAGTAGTAGAATGGATTGTACAGAAGTCTGTCTGCAATTATCTCAGTGACAATGCAGTAATCGGGAGGAGTCCACATGGGTTTGTCAAGAACAAATCCTGCCAAACTAATTTTATATCTTTTTCAATCAGATTACTGGTTTAGTAAATGGTAGGAATGCTGTGGATGTCATTTATTTGGATTTCATTAAAGCATTTGATAAGATATCTCATAATGTTTTGATTAGCAAACTGATTAAATGTAGAATAGATGGGAAGACTGCCAGAAGGATCCATAACTGGTTGGAAGACTGTGCTGAAAGAGTCATCATCAGTGGCTGTGCTTCAAACTGGAAGGAGCTCTTGAGTGAAGTGCCTCGGGGTTCTAGGGTCTCAGGACCCCAATAACTAGAAAATTGGGCAGAGGTTAATAAAATGAAATTCAATTGAGACTAAAACAAAATTCTACATTTAGGTAAAAAAAAAAAACCTCAAATGCAAAGGTATAGGATGACTCAGTAGTATTACATGTGAAAAAGACCTTGGGATTATAGTGGATCATAGGTTAAATATGAGCCAGCAGTGTGACACTGCAGCAAAGGATGCAAATGCTATTTTAGCCTGCATTGGTAAAAGTATAGTTTCCAAGCCAATGGACATAATAGTTCCACTATATTCTGCACTGCTCAGGCCTCATTCAGTTCTGAGCGCCTCATTTTAAGAAGGATATAGACAAGTAGAAGCAGATTCAGGGAAGGACAATGAGGATGATAAGAGATATGGAGAACAAAGCATATGAGGAAAGGTTGAAGCAGCTGGGCATGTTCAGCTTGGTGAAGAGAAGACTGCAGGGTGACATTATTGTACTCTTTAAATACCTCAAGGGCTGTCACAGAGAGGAGGGGGCAGGCCTGTTTTTCACTGCAGAAATGCAAAGCAAAAATCGGCAATGGATCTGAAGAGCAAAGCAGAACAAGGCAAGGCTGTATATTAATACACATAGAGTGCCAAAGGTAACACCATAGAAATGAATTTACTCTGCTGTTAACAACTATACTACACAGTTAACCGTAGACATTAAAGGCACTGAATACACAATACAACAATATAGTAACACTGTCCAGAGCAAAAATAATGGTACAAGGTTTCTTCATATCAACAAATACTGTAAATAACTGTGAAAGAGTCCTGTAATCCTGCAGAGGATCCAACATATTGTAAGAAGGGCTTATAAAGTATATGTCAATTACTCCAACAATGGTCTATAAACTTTCAGCAGTAGGTACAATTTCTTGGATTGTTGATTTTGATAAGTGTTAAATCTGATTGTGTTCATACAGTATATGTCCAGTAGTCCATACAGTATATGTCCAGTTCATATAGTATATGTCCAGTAGTTCATACAGTGTATGCCCAGTGTTCTTTGCTGCCCCAAGTCTAATGCTTTGAACTTACAAGAGAGTAGATTTTGATCGTACATTAGAAGGGATTTCTTGACAGCAAGAGCGATTTGGGTATGGTATCAATTGCCTAAAGACGTGGTAGGGTCTCCTTCTCTGGATGTCTTCAGAAAGAGGCTAGATAGCTACCTAGAATCATAGAGTGGGAAGAGACCATATGAGACATTGAATCCACCTCCCTCCCATGCAGAAATATACAATCAAAGTACTCCTGACAGATGGCCATCCAGCCTGTCTTTGAAAACTCCCAGAGGAGGTGCTCTAAGACTGTTGAAGGGCTCTTACTGTCTTCAACAAGAGGTTTGAGAGTTACCCGCCAGGAATGCTTTTGCTGGAGATCTTGCATTGAGCAGGTGGTTGGACTCGATGGCCCATGAGGCCCCTTCCAACTCTGTGATTCTCTGACTATTTGAGAACTCTGTTCAAGGAAGCCTAACAGTTTTCAGGATGTGAATGGGTTTTCAGATTGCTGTTCCACTTTGGTTGATGACTTACTGGATTGTAGCTCTTCTTGGCTATTAATACTCTAGTAGAGTACATTAGAATATTAGCTTTTCCAGGTATGGATGATGGGAGATGTAGTCTGTCACATCTGGGAGGGGCACATTGTGTGTAGCTGCACTGGAATAACCTCCATTCTGAACAACTACAGTAGATCACAAAAGGAGGGTAATCTTGCAGCGTTGGCAACCACAGGAGTTTGCTTTGAGAATAGCACGCAATGGGTAAGAATGCACACTGGTGATGAGAAATTGCAGAAGCCTTCAGATATTTATACGGTCTGGTACCAGGACATTCCTTTATATTTCCTCAGGGGCATTGAAAGAAAATACCTTGGTTTTCAGGAATCACAAAATAAGTCATCACTGCATGAAATATTCTGATCAATAAGGGCCAAGGAGGGATTTTTTTTTTCTTTAGCTCATATTGATGGAGCTGGAAGTATTTGCTGAATTTTGTCCTAAAAAGCTTTGTTTAGAAAAAAACGAACAAAAAATAAATCAGCAGCCTGAAAGCTTAGCTTAGAAAATGAATGTTTATTTACAGTCAACACTGACGACTATTGGAAGATGGCTTGTACAAAGGCTTGCAGGAAGATCTCTGTACTAATGCCAGTACTTGCTTGTAATGTTTCTCACTGGAGGAGGCTGGGAAGAAGAGGCAGGAAAGAAAAGGAAACCTGGCATGAATATTCGTCTGTTCTTGCTCTTAGCCTGTTGTACCTTTAGGTGGTAGGCACAGTTGGGTGGAGGAACATGCCCTTGTTTCAGCCCCTCACTAGAAATAAAGCAATTTCACAGCTGAGTAAACAAAGACCAAGGTTTTGTCGAAGGGGAAATGAAATGTTACTGAGCTGTGGATTCATTTTTTAAGCTTCAGTTTGGTCTCTCCCTAGAGCTAAGTCAAGTCAGTGTGACAAGAGGGTAGTAAAATGTAGCAGGCTGAAGATTAGGGTGTAAATATGGAGTATACTGATGAAGAAACATTAAGTCTCATTTCTGGATTTACCATGCAGATATTCAGTCCATTGAGAGAGAAAAGCATGATTTCGGTATTCTCCTTTTTTAAAAAAACATTTCTTTCAGACATGTAGATATTTTTATCCTATTTAATTTCCTTATTTTTAAATAATTTGCATTCAAGAAACCTTGGTCACTTCCCCAGATTTTCCCTCTCTCCCAGGGTATGCAGTACCTTCTCTTCCACCTATCAAATCAAAGGTTAAAGGCAACCATGGTCTCTGTTGATTCTAACCCAACAATTTCAAAAATTGATGTTGGAGTTTATAGTAATAAACTTACTCTACAAATTGATTGGCCTAGTGGTGTGAATTTTTTTTTTTTGGATTAAAATATGCTATACTTACCTTCTCTCTTAATTGCTATTTTTGTCTAGTTAATGGTTAAGATACTAGAGGTGGAGGTTCCAGGAGTTCTCTGAGGAGGAGAGTGTGGTAAAAATTTTGAATATTGACAAACATCTGTGACATGTTTTCCCAGTGATTTTATTTTTACTTCAAAGCAGTTATTGGAGTGGAGGAGTCAGTTGTGATTTGGAGAAGTGATACAGATGAAAAGCTGTGTGCTTTAACACAACTTCATTTTTTCACTACAGCTCCCAGAATTCCTTGGCCAGCAATGCCTGTGAGGGACTGTGGGAGGTTGTAGCCCCAAGATGTTAACTTTTCCAAACTCTGATTTCAGTCTTTTCCCCTGTAAAATGCCTGTAAAATTCCTGTTATGAGATACCTGCTCATTTGTTCTACTGCGGTGCTACTAGCAGTTGTTTCAAGTAACTTAGATTTGGGGAAGAAGTTAAACCCTCCTTCCCAAGTGCCGTTGGTGTAATTAAACACAAAGCCTCATGCAGTTAGACTACAGTAATGGCAGAAGGATAAGAAGATCTGACCATGGATCATCTGTGTCTCTTGTATATAGTTTGGTCTTAAGCCAATGTGGACATCATGCAAGATGAAATCCTCTTGCAGTTCCTATCTCCTAAAACATTATTTTATGCATGGATGGATAGCTAGCTAGAATAAGGCCAAAACAAAAAAGGGAGAACTGCTAAACTTGGAAGCCTCCAGTGTAGGATTTATCTTTTAAAACCAACACCTTTGGTCCTAAACAATTTATAGTATTGTAACTGCCCTTTAAATCTTATGGCTCTCTCCTGTGGAATCCTGGGATTGATAATTTAGGGAGAGGGATTTAGAATCCTCAGCCAGAGAGTTCCTCAGGTACCTCTGACCCAGGATTCCATTGAAGGCAACCATGGCTATAACCGTGTAGTTATAGTGTAGAACAAGGGCCTCTTGTTTCTTCCACCAAAGCCTTTTCTTTAAAACAAAACTAAAAGTGGACTGCTGGCCACTTCTCTTTTCATGTGGGGGTGGGGTAGCGGAATTGGCAGTTGGCTCCATGACTTACAGAGATGGGGAGATTTGCCAAGTTCTGGAGGATGGACTTGGTGCCTGAACCTGCAGAGTCTGCCGCCCCACCTAAGTCTTGATAAACAAAGGAAACATTCTAAGCAACAAGGGGCACAAGTATTGTATTCAGATGTGATATTGATGCTATGTGAAAGAACTATGAAGAAGACCCTTAAGTATGGGATATTTTAGATTCTCATTAAGTGTGGTGTCGCTACAGTATCAAACAATGTGGATAATATTTGCTTCCAGGAGTCCTGAATGACCAAGTTATCATTTGGATTGCCAAGGGCCAGGGTGCTTTCATAAATGTGTGGTGCGTACCAGCCTGCAAGGCACACTAGGAGCTACGGCTTCCATGATGCTTCCCAAACACTTCCACTTCAAGCTGAACATTAGTGGGCATTGGACTTGTGACTATATATTTTGGTGCAGGTGGGAGAACATGCTGACAAACTGGATTGATTAATTAACCATGATGGCAGGGCTGCAAATGAGATGCAGAACCATCATGATGAGCTTGTTGGGTTTTGAGTCTTGTATTCAAGTATTAAGGAAAATATTAAAGGTCATCTTTCTCCCCAAATGGTCAGTGAGTGAACCAAAAACAGCGAGTGTTTGATCTGTAAACTACTTTTTGCCTTGCTCCCATCAGAATCCTGTTTTATGTGCCATGGTAGCCTAAATGCTTAGAACTATAACTTCAAGATTGCTGTCTCATTGGGGACAATAAAGTTGAAAATACTTGGAAGTGATCCACATTGTGTTGAAAGAACAAGTGGAGATGTCAAGCAACAGTGCCAGTGTTGCAGTGTATAACATGCATAAAAACATCACTGCTTTCCTGATTATTATCTTATTACACAAGAGATGCGTAGAGCTAAAAGTTTTGGACCAGTTATTGACTTTTGTTTGTCAGTTTCCCCCTCATTTGGCTGTCAGTGAGACATATCTTCAGGAGAACAACCTCCATCTTTTATAGACTGGATTATCAATGGTTTCTTCAGAGGATGGACCAAACGGGTTGGGGGAGCAAGTTATAATGATGACAGTGACCGTGGTTCTTCTTCTAACAGCTGTGTGTGCGCGTATGTTTGTGCTTTCAAATTGCCTCTTGATTTATGGTGACCACATGAATTTTGTAGTGTTTTCATAGGCAAGGAGTACTCAGAGGTGGTTTTGCCAGTTCCTTCCTGTGAAATGTAGCCTACAGCACCTGGTATTTGTTGATGGTCTCCCATTCAAATACCAACCAGGGCTATCTCTGTCAACAGCTTCCAAGATCAGATGGGATCTGGTGCCTTTAGGATATTTATACCTTTTCCTAACAGACAGTTTTTCAAATTACCCATGATTCCATGTACAATTCTGTCTGTTGGCATAGTGTTGTTCTGATTTATTGGAATAGAGGTATAAGCTGCTAGGAAAAGTAATGCTACTGCCACTGTATAACTGGCAGTGGAGGCAAAGGAAAGGTAAGTTCAGGTGGTTTTGCCTTTCCTCTCTTATTGGAGCCAAAAATTCTCCAGAAAGTACTTACAGGTTGATAGTAATCTTTCTTATTGAGGCCAAATTTGGATGGGGCAAAATGTTAAAAGTTTTCCCTTTGCCCTTTAACGCTAGGGCATTTCTCTGTACATATCTTTGAGTTTAACTTGCTGCAAAGTGGGTTGTGCTTGGGAATTTGTAATAATGAATTTTAAAATAAGGACAAAGGTATGTGTTTCTAGTTTGGTTAGCAACATCTAGGAATGTTTACAAACTTGATCTTTGTAAAAACTTATGCAAATTGAATAGATCTTCGTTTCGTGTTCTCATTGTTATTTTCTATGCTATTTAATTCCTGGATATTCTGACATAGTCTTGGTTCATAAAAATTTGTTTAACTGTTTATTTTGAGAGAGAATATGGTTAGAAATTATATGCATGCAAATCTTTAAACATATTTAAATGTGACTTTTTGTGTGCATCAAAATAATTAGAGATGGAACAGGATGGAATATATTTGAATGAACACATGTAAAATTGGCACAAACAGGAAATACACGGATTGTCTCATAGTGACAATATTATGGAGCGGCAATATACATAATGCCAAAGCATATACAAACACCATAAGTAATATTTACAGGTTATGTTTGAACATCTTCACAGAACCTCATTTTAAGTTCCAGTGAAAATAAATAAATGAGCAGACAGATTGAAATAGATAGCAAAATAATTGTTCATATACTATAAAAGACATATTTATTAAGGAGCTGATAACTTTGTCGTTATAAATTCCTTTTCTGAGACAGGTGTTACACTGAAAACTAAACAGGCATATATTTTGTGGGAAGGAAGACTTATGTTTGCTGCCTGGATGAGCACATTTTCGTACTGTGTCTTCAAATTGAGTAGACTTGTCCAACACTTGTTATCTGCTAAGTTTCAGTAACTGATGGCAAGGCTGATATGGAGGTCTGTTTTCTACAACGTGAAGTGAATCCGTTTGAACATAAGCATCTTCATTTTTGGCAAGTATTGGCCATTAGTATCATCCAAAAAGACTCTTCCAATAAAAGACATTTGAGAACATTTTTTCCCCTCAATGTAGAACCTGTAGGACTTTCCCTATTTGCTAGTGCTTTGAGAGAACTGCACATTCTGTTTGTTATTTGCAGGCCCAACATAAAATCTTTGCATTTCCCAACATGTGGGAAGAACCTGAATGCAACATTGTTGGATTTAGTGGAGCCTGATGTGGTTGGCTGCAGGTTTTCCATTCTGTTATAGTTGGCCAGTCTGCCCTGCTTCATGATTCACTGCTATCGAAGACTACTTCACTGCTATAAACAGCTAGGAAGATGATAACCTGGGATTACTGTTGCTGCCAAATTCTTCAAAAATTAGGATGAAAGAAACTTAAGAGACAATGTAAAGAAAGGTGATTCAGAGGCCAAGAAAAAAAAATAGAGAGAGAGAGTAGGATGTAGAGAGATGAGTAGAATACTGTGAAGTAGGAAACGGAAAGGCAGGAATGTAAAAAGGCCAGTATTGATGCAGAGAATAAAATAGGAAGAAGAGCTTTGTGCCATAAAGAGTGAATGAGGGTTTAGTAGAGAATGGGGCCATTTCCACACTACACTCTTATAGCATGATTATTCCACTTTCAACATCCTATGGAATCATGGGGTTTGCAGTTTAGGGAGAAGCTGGTTGGCCCCTCCCTAAACTGCAGACCTCAGAATTCCATAGGATGTTGAAGGTGGAATAATCATGCTATAAGTGTGTAGTGTGGAAATGGCCTGGGTTCAAACAAGGACAGACCAGCACTATCCATCTTCATATAGTAATATGTCCCAAGTAAGAGAGCCAGTGTAGCGCAGTGTTTTGAGCCCTGGACTACAACCCTAGAGACCAGGATTCGATTCCCCACTCAGCCATGGAAACCCTGTGGGGGACCATGGGCATGTCACACACACTCAGCCCTAGAAAGCCCTGTGATTGGTTCACCGTAGGGTTGCCGTAAGTCGGAAACAACCTGAAGGCACACAACAACATAAACAACAATAACAACTCTGTATAGGATTGCAGCCTGAACTGAACAGATTTTTTGTGGGTGTCCATGCTTATGTGTAGTTAAGATTCAGCTGTGCACCTTTTTCTCGATAAATTCATATTTCATGTTCCTCTCTTGTGTCTCCCTGATGCTGTTTATACACAGATTCATGTGAAGAGAAATCAAAAGAGAGGGATGAGTAGTGGGGATACCTACAACCTATGTTTGATCTTCCTTCTCACATACCTCCTTAAGCAGGAACCATTTAAGCATCATGCATGCCTTGCCCATCTCTGTAGCCTCCTTAGTTGTGCTTTGAATAAATTATGGAAATGCTGGACAAGGTGTTGTCTTAATTAAATCTGAATGGTTGACATTATATTTGATTACACAAGGACCTGAAATCATTACAATGGGAACATTCAGTGAATATTTTGGGATCATAACAAGTAAAACCAAACTGCTCTGTTGTTTGTTTTTCTGATATGTGCATTTCAAATTTAAGAACACGTTGGTGGAATACAAGGAACTTGTCAAAGGGGAGAACAAAGAGAATTAAATTCTTTGCTTTCAGGTGCTTTCCTGTCAAAATGGCCAAACCATTTCCTTTTTTCCCCTCAGAGCAGCATATTAATCTGATGGGTGGGGGGAGGATATCCATTGCTGAGCTTTCCATGTTATAATGACATGGTTTTCTTCCCTTACGATGAGATAGAGCATGTTGGCTGTCTTCCATCAGATTGACTAAAACCTGCTATTGCCACAGTGAACCTAACATTCTCTAGTAATATATGACTAGGTTATTAAAGATGCGATCCAGCTATTGAAGAAGCTTAAGGCAAAGATTCAAAGCCCTCAAAGTGGCTCAGCCTTTCTGCAGCTTATTGATAGATGTCCTTGCAGAAAAAAGTAAACTTCTGTGGCAGCCTTCCCTGACATGTCCAGATGTTTCAGATTTCAGCTCCCATAAACCCTCACCATTGGCCATGCTTTCTGGGACTGATGGGAGTTGTAGTCAAAAAGATGTAGAGGGACCAGATTACTCCGATAGGAAGTTGGATTTGCAATAATGAGTTTTTCAATGAGCAATTACTTTCTGATACTTAGGAAGTGTTTTTATTCCATCAGGGTGTGTAACCTGAAAACATTTTGTGGTCACATTAAAGCCAAAGTAATGTTTTCTGTAAAAATATAATTTTGCATTAGAATAAGGAACCTGTGCGACATTTCTAGTAAATGAAATAGAAAAAGTACTGTGAGTAAAATCCCTTTCAACCCTTTGGTGACGAGTTTGCAGCTTTATTATTCCGGCAATTCAGTAAATCAGCATTTTTAAAAATTGTCATCGGTGTAGATGTAAAGACTTTATCGTTGATGATCTTCTAGAAAATGTTGACATGATTATTTATCAAAGAACTGCATGGCTGCTGCACATTTGTGAACATGTAAAGGCGTTTTTTAAAACTGAACTTGGTGAAGTTTGCAGCAAAGTATAGATGCATCTGTTTGGATTTTGGCACTGATGATGAGTCTGCTTTCAGCATAAAGATTTTAGAACAGTCCCACCAACAGATGGTGGCTTCTAATTGCTCGAGATATTCTGAAAGGAGTAGGAAAAAAAGACCGCTATCTAATATCGGTTGGTAGTAATTTATTAATGCTTAGACCATAGGCCATTTACATACAAAATAAATAAGTACAGTATTAAAATGCAGCAATATAAAAATACAGTATAAATTAAGTAGTATATAAATCTTACATATTATATAAAAAAAAGAAAGCTTGTAATACAATTAAAACATGTTAAAGATGAACAACAATTCAGTAATTCTAAAATTAGAGAAGAGTGTCCCTAGAGCAATCAACTGCAATATCAGTAATAAATCTTGCCCTAATTTTCATTGCTGCAAGGGCAAAAAGAGGAACTGTGCAAGTTACCATATAGTCAGTGTCAGACAGAAGATGGAAAATCTTTCCTGAAACTGTATTCACATGTGAACAAGACAGAACAGATCCCAAAAATTTAATTCTTGGTTCAGAATATAGTGGACAAAAGAACAAATAGTGAGGCAAATCCCCAATTTCCGGGGCCCACAAAACATAAACGAAGGGCCAAAGTGATATGGTAATATCTACCATTAAGGCATGGTTTGAAAGTGAAGGGCTGTAAAAGCTTGCCTATGTTTTGGAAATGTGAGTTTTGTCAGGTAAAAAGCCCTTTGATGGTCAAATTTATAGCATCTATACCATCTTGAAAATTTAGAGTTGATAGCCTGTCTGTCCGGTTGCATGCCGTGGTCAAAAAAAATATTCATGAAGTTTCTTTTTTGAATTCAAGATGGGAAAATTATAAAGTAGAGTAGGATACAATTCAAGCAACTTATAATGCCTTGAACTCCAAACTTTGCAGTTTGATAGCTGCTTAAAACCCTGACTAAGGAGTCTTTTATAATTCTCCAGTAGTAAAATAAAATAATAAAATAAATCTGAGATCTAGTGGGAGGAAAACCAACCCCTGCTCAAACCAGAGCTACAGAACTGTCTTACCACTTTCTTGAGAAATGTATTCTGGAGGGCAGTCCGGTATAACCAACTGAGAGCCATCCAATCCCAAGACAGCAACACCATACAGAATCTGGGCAGTGACTTTGCTCTGAAATATTTTCAGGGCTGGAACAATCAGGTGGCCCCCTACAATGCTGTAAAATATAAGAATTGCCCCAGTAGCTCTCAGAGCCACTGCTCTGATAGCTTCAATACGGAAACTTGCAGGAAAAGTTTTCTGTAAAATGGATGCTGAGGTACTTAAATTCCTGGCATTGTTCAATCTGATGACCATTGATAGACCATTGAAAACGAGAATGTCTTTTTCCAAACACTATCAGTTTGTTTTAGTGTAATTAATGTTCAGCATTTCATTATTTATTTATTATTTATTATATTATTTATAATATAATATTTGAACAAAATACACTGAGAAAAATACACTGAGCTTAGTAAGGAGCTTTCTCAAAATTATTAAAATTAGTAAAAAATAATTTAATATTAAAATGATATTATCAGCGTAAAGGAAAATAGAAATCTCCTTTGACCCAGCTGAAGGTGGAAAAAAATTCTAGACCAGACAATGCTGGAATTATGTCGTTCAAGTATACATTGAAAAGTGCAGGTGCCAGCAAACATCCCTGTTTGATTCCCTGGGCCTTTCTGCACTATACTGTTACAGTGCTAAAGCTATAGTGTGTATCACTGTTATAGTGATATAGTGATTGACGTCCCAAAACTACTTTTCATTCTTTTCCATCAGAGCTAGGGCTAATCGTCTCCATTGTGTTCTAATATATGCATCTCTTTTCTTTTCTTTTCTTTTCTTTTCTTTTCTTTTCTTTTCTTTTCTTTTCTTTTGTTTTGTTTTGTTTCATTTTTAAAAGTGTCTTATAAGTTAACCTAGAAACTAGAGTGTCAGGAGAAATAGTATCCTTATTTCTGAGTGCCTGATGAGAGTACACCATTAATGCTTTTTGGGAATCTCTGCATTCAAAATCAAACCATCAAACCCCAGTTCTAGCATTAAAATCTCCACCCAGAAGAATTCTTGTGGAGGGATATTGGCACTCCAGGGTAGTAACGGTTTCAGATAAACTATTCCAAACACTGTTGAGACCTACTTTTTTTTAATAAGGTAGATGGAAAATGAGCATTTACAGAAATAAGAATACCACCGTATTTCCCTGTTAATGAAGAGCGACTGTATATATTGTGAGAAGGAACTAACCAATAATTGAATCTTGACTTGCAAATCAACTGAAATAAATATAATAAGGCTACAACAACCATGATCGCTGGTACACATTTTGATAGCTGGAACAGAAAATGATGGAAGTCCATGGAACAATGATATATTGCCCATGTCTCTTGCAAATAAAAAATTACATTTTTGTAAATAAGTTGCAAAATCTGAATCACAGAACTTGTTTGTCCAGTCCATAATATTCCAAGATAGTAAGTGTAATTGTCAAACTGGTGTAGTCAGTTCTATATGATCACAAGTATCCAAGGATTCTGACTGAACAGAGGCTTTTTGTTTGGAAGACGGCTCAAGCAAAAAAGGTATATTATTAACCCTCTTTGGCTGTAAGGGTTGAGCTGAAATTGTAGATATCAAAACATCCTCATTCAATTTATAGTAAAGCATCAATAGAGCCCTCATCCAGATCCCTCTTGACTTGGGGAATCTCATCAGTGAACAGTATGCTGATCAGTGAGTGGTTCAGCCAAGTCATTCATGGTAGACAGCATGCCCTTGAGATCCTCTGATCTAGAGGCAATATCTTTTTGTTTCTCATTGGTAATTAATTCACTTACGCTCATAAACTGATTCTCTACTATAGTGTTAAAAGTTTTGGCTGGACTAGATTGCCGCATGGTCTTGTTAGAAGTTTCTTTGGAGATTGACAAACAGGTACTTCTTTCCTCTGTAACTACCCCACTACTATGCTTAGAAGTAAATAGAGGGGTTGTAGCTAAATCTTGGAAAGCCTGCATTGGTGTTATTTGAAAGTTAGACAGAAAATGCTTCATTTTCATCCACATGAAAAGGACCGTAGACTGTTCAAATGTTATCATGGTTCTCTTATATACCACTACACTGGGAGGCCATTCTGCAGCAAACAAGTCAACAGAATGAGGGTGTATATGTAAAAGTTGACTCAGAGAGAGTCTGATAGCTTTAAATGACCTCCATCCGCCTTTGTTTTTTCTGTTGTAGGCAATTTACAGCATGGCTTGGTTTGCTTGCAGAATCCTGTAGCTGTTTCCTTTTTCTATCTTCTTTAGAGTTACTAAAGACCAGCCTTAGAGTCATTTGTGGTTTTTGTTGCTTCCCAATTTTTTCCCCTTTCTGAATCCTGTGCTATTAGATTGAATTCAGCTCTGTTTTATAGCTGTGTTTCCGAATAAAAGTGTCAAAGAAGAGTTTGAGAAACTCAAATTGTTTAACTTTTTTTTCCTAAAAGTTTATAAATTGAAATACCAATGTGGGCTGTTAACAGGGACTGTTTGGTCACAAAATCTTAGGGGATATGATTGTAGATCAATGTGTTGTTTCAGTAATAAGTGGTTTCTCAGGAACTGACACATCTGCCCTATTAGATTACGAGGACACTCCTTTCTGAATAAGCCAAGCTATTGTCAAAATTTTCCAAGGGCTCATTTTCTATATCCAAAGCCAAAAAGAGGTTAACAGTAGGAATTGCAAACACTAGGTTTAACTTTGGGATACTCACAGTTTCCTCCCAAGTAAGCAAGGCATTTGTCTTGAGCTGTTTGGAGGCCTTGTTACGTCTAGCTGTCCCTGGGCTTATTCTAGCATGGTTTTTATTCCCCATTTAGAGATTACTGATTGTCCCAGGAGAAAAAAAAAATCAAAACTGTGAAGTATTATATTCCAAAGGTTTGTGGTTCTTGGCTTTTGTTTTCAGTCTAGGAGGGATGCTAGCAGAATGGCAGGTGAAAAACCCAAAGGAAAGAAAACGGTGTAAACAAACAATGCAAAGTTTTCAAAACAGTGAAAGGAAAAGGAGACAGTGCTGCACAGGGCTGAAGGACAGTAGCCTGTTTTAAAAACAAACAAACAAACAAACAGGACAGCATGGAAGAGAAAAGCAAAATCAAAGGTATCAGAGCTCATTAACATGCCTCCTATCATGCCAGTGCCATCTTCCCTCCCCCCATAATCTCATTTGGCTGCAGCTTATTGCTGGTGTCAAAGATTACAAAAAGAGAAGATGGTGACTCTCAGAAATTCTACTATACTATGGAATAATGAAGGTTTGCAACTTATTAAGACTCCACTCTTGTATTGCACTGCATAGCACTACCTTATGATATGTGGGGGCCCAGGTAATGATTGGAATAATATTTGAAATTACTTTTCGAAAATGATTGGAAAATGTGTTTTTTGTGTGTTGCGAAACCCTGCTCAGAAAATTCTGGCCTGATGAGGATCTTCACAGCTCGGGACTTAGTGAAAAATTCATGCTTTTTTGCTCAGTAAACTATTTTCTGTGCAAAAAACGTGAATATTTTGCACAAAATAAATCCTTCAAAAAGTAATTGGGGGAAGAATTACATCCTTAGCTCAGGGATAATGTGAACTATGCAAAGAACAAGTGGGGTTTGCAACAGAAGATCGCAGTGCAGGATGTTTCTGTTTAGTCCATGCCATCTGCTAGGATAGCCTTCTGTCCTTGTTTTCCGTGTCACCCCCTGCTCCAGATACTCAGCATTTCACAACCATGGAGCATGCTCAGGCCTCTTTCACACATCTGCAAACCTTAAGGTTCATCACGAGCCTCCAGACAGCAATCTTATTTCTAAGTAGCCTAACTAGCTATCAGAATGTAGTCCTTTAGATTGTTGTTGGGGATGGGGGGAGGAGGAGACAGAGGGCATTAATAATGTTTCCTCATGTTCATTACTTCAGATATCCTTTGTGAGATGCAGCATTGAAACTGAGCACACATCTGCAAAAAATTGCAAGGTGGATTGCTGCCATTCGCAGGACAGAACTGAGCAATAGATCAGGGGCTCTTTCATACTAAGCACTATGATTCAGTTTAAAGTGCTATGGCTCCCCATCCTTTGGAATCCTGGGATTTTTAGTTTCAGGAAGCGCATTTAGAGTTCTCAGCCACAGAATTCTTATGCTTCACCAAACTAAAAAATCCCAGGATTTCTTAGGATGTAGCCATGGTAGTCAAAAGGGACCCATAGAGCTATAACTATGTAAAGTAAAAGATCTCCTGATTCTCTTCCCAATATTGGCTCCCATTCCCTACCTGAAATTTGAGCTGGAGGTTTGGGGGATCCTCTGTAGCAGATGAAAGGTGAGAAGGGGCTGCAAGAGAGAGGAGGAAAAAGATAGGGAAGTCTGTTTGCACAGTGCTTGATATGAATCATAGTATTTTACTCCACAACTGCAACCACAATAAAAATAACTTGGGCTGATTGTCACAGGGCAAATGAGGAAAATTTTTAGGCCGCCATTTTTAACCCCATGATCTGAATTGCAAGGATATTTTAAAGTTGACAGTACCCATTTTGAACTCTCTTTGCTACATCTTTGCTTAATTTTTCCTCTACTTTTTTATTTTAAAGCTTTGTGGATACTTTCCACAAAGTAATTTGTCAATTGGAGAGTTCTGACACTAAAATGAGACAGAACTATGGAGATTCTTGCCCGAAGCATGAAACAGGAGGATGCAAAGATCTGTTTTTATTTTTAGCATTTAAATGTGTCCTGAGAAGGGAAAGGGAGGCAGAGGAGTTAAAGAAAACCTTGAGAATATTCAGCTCATGGTTGGTGAGATCACCCAAAGGGAGAAAGTAGACTGTGAAACAAAACAATTTTCTGTAATCAAATTATATATTTTCATCTGGTTTCTTCAATATTTTGGTAATATATTCTTTTTTTTAAAAAAAATGCATCAATTGAAAAGCAGCAAAGTTATTAACAATTGTGTTACAATATAGGTGATCATCTTACAGACACATTTACCACTAGGCTGTAAGTACAGCTTACATCACCAAAGCCTCATTGTTTCAGAACACATTCTGTGATCTGTTTAAAATTCTAATGCTGTGATGCTATTGCCTTTAGAGTATAAAGAATGAGAGATGGAGGTCTTTGAAGAGAGTGCGTTTGGAGAAGTGATGATGCTGGTGTCTGAGAACTTCTGTTGAAGGAGTTGTCTGGACATAAAATGCTTGTCACAAGTTGAATGCATTGCTTATCATGATGAACTGGAACTCATCTGTTAGCTTACGTTCAAGAGGATGTATTTCAGCAATTAACCACTAGAAGAGGAGTTTGCTTGGAGCTCTTTGCTGATGCAAGAACTGGAATGAATGCAGGAACATAACAGTATAGGTTACATTTTATTTATAACCAGTCACCCAAGGAATATCCATATGACTCAGTTTCTAAAAATGTATTATAATGTGGCTGTTTTCACAATAAGCAGCGGTAGCCTTCACAGTAAGCAAGGGATAGTGGTGGAAAAGTTAGGTGGTGTATTATTTGTGTTCTATGTAACTATGCTGTGTGCAATGAAACAGCAAGGAATTCCGTTACACAACTGTCCATGAGGATCAAGAGAAATGTGGCACTAGTAATTCAAGGCAACTCCTGCTTCCCACTCAAGTAAAGCTTCGCTTTTGTCTATCGATATTTTTTGTAAGTTATAGAACAGAAAAAAATCTAAAATCTGTGTATCCATGCAAATCTCCTTTGTGTAATGTGACAATTATTGATCGTTCAGTGTGCTTCATGCATACATTGTTTCTGTAATCCTTAGCTCATCCTTTAGCATGGGTCCCCTCTTATCTCCATAGTAGCTAGAGTAGAACCTAAATTCTGGGATTCCTTCCTTACTGCTATGTAGAGACTTCTGCTATGCCAGCATGTCTTTTAATGCTTGAAGATCACAAAAAGGAATGAATGGATTCATTTCACATGCATCCATATATTAGTCTGTACCATCCCCAATTTGTGTTTGTTTCTTAAAAAAAAAACTGCATGAAGATGTTCATTATTTTGTGAATGGATTTTATTTTAAAACATGCATTTTATATATCTTTGGACCTAAAATACAGTTTGTGCACTTTTTTAAGCAGAATACTATTTCACAAAATTTGGAGGAGTGCAAAAAATAAGTGCATTCCAAATGACTTTTTAACTTAAGAAGTACAAATCAGATCAGCATGCTTAAAACTGGGATCCAGAAGAAATCCTTGAGGGATTCTTAGTTGACAGGTTTACCACTGGAGTGTTGAAGCAGTTTTGTAATTCATGTCCTGGGCTGACACTGGTTAGAATAGCTACTTACTCTTCTTGGGCAAATACTTCACTTTTTAGAGACCTAGAGCTTGAAGTGCTGTCCTAGCCCCCTCGTGAAACTAATTTTTGTGGTTTTTTTACACCAATTTAAACTATGCTTTTGCAGGTTGGGAGGATAAAAATGGCTCCTAGCAACAAAGTAATAGACTTTGTAGAAGTATGAAATGGAAGGCAATAGAAACAGAGGAAGACCACATTAGAGATGGATTGAATCAATCAAGAAATCCACAACCGTGTGTCTGCAAGACCTGAGCAGGGCTGTTGGTGACTGGGCTCATGGAAGTCTCTCATTTATAGGATCCTCATAAGTTGAAGATGACCTGATGGCAGATAACAAAAACATCATCAACAACAAAGCATCCTTAGCACTCGAAAGTGCCTAGAACATCACTCATTGTTGAATAACAGATCCTCTAAACCCATGGATTATGAAGTGACACTTTATTATTGGATTTTTAAAGTGTTTACGACTTCGATTATAGCTGTCCCAACATGTGAAGTTAGGCAGTGGAATGTCTTCAAAAATCAGATGTAGCATAAATATAATAAGTATTCTTGTAAAATCCTTTATTTGTTGATATAAACTATTTTTCTCAGTTTTAATACTGGGAAGCCAAAAACCTATATCTTTATTTAGATTTATTTAAATTTAATTAGAGCACAGCAAAAAAGAAAGGCGCTCAAATAAAACGACAACTAGATACTGATTTTGATTCATGGCTTCAAATTCACAGGGTTTTATATTTTATATCCCATGCTGAAGTAAAGGTCATAATGAATTGCTCATTAACTAAATTTGAGCCACTGATATTTCAGATAACCCTGGATCTGCTGGATTAACATTAAAAATTTACTCTATCTTCATTGGCAGTACTTCTGGTAATATAATGGGCTCAAAACTGGCTGGAAAAGAATGTCTAGCATTGATAATAGAAGCTAATTTATTCATTGTGGATAAATTGTGGAAGCCTCTCGGTTACAATCAATTTTAACTAAAATTAATGTTTTAAAATGATTTATTTGTGGTATGATACTCCACTGAAACTCAGTTGTATAATGTTGGAGAACTGTAATTCTGTAGGTACTTTCTTTCACATGTAGTGATGTTTAAAAAAAATAATCCAAAGATTTTGGGTAGAAGTTTCCAAAAATTTTAAAAAAATATTTACCACCATTAGGTTTAACCTCTTTGTTTATAAAAGAAAACAAAAATCATATTAGTAAAAAAATAGAACTTTGTTTATTTGTTTAACAGCTTGTATGGTAGTTCTTCAAAAATGAAAAGGCCTACACCATTTCATTTTGGACTGTTGGTATGAGACGTTATGGAAAAACTGACACAACAGGTTCACAGCTCAAGAAATGAACTCCACGATGATTTCTTTATTAAAGATTAGTTTACATTTATTTCTTTTATTAATAGAAACAGAGGTAGTCTAGATCCACCTGGTTCTCATGTCAGTCTGTGGAATGACATCTTAACTTTAAGAAAAAAATAGTTATAGAAGACAAAAAATAGAAAGTTATATAAACTTCCTATTTTTTTTTGTCTTCAAGTTAAGATGTCATTCCACAGACTGACATGAGAACCAGGTGGATGTAGACTACCTCTGTTTCTATTAATAAAAGAAATAAATGTAACCTAATCTTTATTAAAGGAATCATCGTGGAGTTCATTTCCTGAGCTGTATATGCATTTATGTTTAAGTGAAGAATGCTGACAGTCTGTAAATTTTATTTTGTTCTGTTGAATGTTGTTAAGTTATATTTCTTGCAGTAAAAAAAAGATTTTTGTTAAAAAAAAATCAGATGTAGCCTCTGGTAGGCTAAGTCCTAAGAAGTAAACAATCCTAGCTATAACAGTGTTGGCAGACTGCAGGTTCTGGGAGAATTTGAAAAGGTGAAATGCTAGAAAACAAGTGTCACTGTGTAAAGGGCAAATGGCAAAGAGTAAGTTGCCAAGAAGATGTAAATGAGGAACAACAATAACAAACAACAATAATAATAACATTGTATAAAGAGCAGTATTGGATCTGACTAAAAACCTCCTTAGTTCAATTCTCTGTTTGCACTGTCGTCAGTCAGTTGCCTATAGAAAGCCTAGTGGGAGATTATGAATATGATTTATGTTCATTATGTGTCTTGAAGTGCCAAAAACAAAGAAAAGCTGTCTGAGGCCTAAAGGCTAGGCAGCTCTAATGAACAAAGACTCTGGTTCAGGAAGACTTTGGTTCATGAATGCTATGATGGAATTTTGCAGCTTTGTGAACCCATAGAAGTGAGGCCAGTGTCTCCTTGAAGATGAAATAAGGGACACAAGATTGGAAGATAACCACTGAAGGGTTGCCCGTTTGCAGACAGGCTGATGAAGGTTGCCTGATGATAAGACTTAACGTCTGCACTGGAAATCCTCCCCGCCCCCCCCCCCAATTAAAATATACTTCAAAACAGAGAGTTTATTTCTTAACGTCTTTCTGACTATGAAATAATGCAGATCATAGCAGTAAAGAAATGCGTTTTTAAAATGTTTTATGTTAGTACACTTTTAAGATTATATTTTGTTTTGTGATTCTCTTAAACCCATTTTCTTATTGTTCTCTTAGAACATTACTACGGAGTGAGAATAGGGTTATGTTAAATTAATTTTAATTTTTAAGTCAGTTTGATCTAAACGTGCTCGTCTCTACTGATAAAGCTAAATAATCCAAAGTCATTGTTTCAGTGAAGAGTTGGGTGATATGTGTATAGCATCATGGTTGGATACTCAGGGGAATCTTTGGATACAGAGATTTATTGTAACACAAATTAGCTAGTTGGGACTGCCCGTGGTAGATAGTTCTTTGGCAGATCCCATTGGTATAAATACAAAATACTGAAGTGGATATAATTCCTTTGCTCTACACAGCTCAAGTGGGCTTGGCAAGAAACTAACAGACCAGATATATGGTTCTTCTCATTAAAAGAGATATGAGAAGGAAGAAGTGGAAAGGATCTAAAGCAAGACGTGATCAAGCACTTTTTCCCATAAAGTAGAAACAGGGTTCAACAGAGTGGGCCCAAATTCAGCAGGTGCTTATGGTTCATAGACGAAGACCAGTTAATCTGGACACCTGCATGCCAACACATTCATATCCTTTGTTAATAGGAACAGGAACATATATCATGTATTCATATTAATGGAGACCTCCAAGATGGCAACAGTCAGCTTTCAAGTCTGCAAAACTGAGGCATATATCTGGGCTTTCATAACTGATGACCCGTGTGTGGTGACAGTCTTTTGTAAATGCCCAGCTAAAAAGTGAAAGGACACATACACTGAAGGATGAGCGGGGACAGATGGGTTTTCTTTGCCAGACAGTCTATGCTTGGCCTGCTATTCAGATCTGACCTGCTTAAAACTTTTGCTGCAACCATCTAAGAATGCTGATCTGTCTGCAGGAATGGTAAATAAAGCTTTGTTGTTGTTTTTTCAGAAATTTAAAATTTCGCTAAACTATTCTGGATGTTGGGTCAAGCCAGGATTTAATGTTTGAAATTTGTTCTGATTATTGCTATCTGTGATGCTTTGGTTACTGTTTCATTCATTATTTCATCATAGGCCATGTCCACACTAGGCTGTTACAGCGCTATTATTCTGCTTTCAACATCCTATGGAATCCTGGGATTTGCAGTTTAGGGAGGGGCTGCTGGCCCCTCCCTAAACTGCAAATTCCAGGATTCCATAGGATGTTGAAAGTGGAATAAAAGCACTATAACAGTCTAGTGTGGAAGTGGCCATAGTGTTTTGTGCTTATCACAGTGCAACTGCTTTAATCATTATGTTTAATGATTATCATGGTCTCTTTAGTAGCTGTACCTTACTTTTTGTATGTTGCTTGTCACATTGAGTTATTATTATGTAACTTTCTTTATCATTGCTACCTCATATTTTATATTACTCATTGTTTGACAGTTATGTATTGTTTTTTACCATCATTTCAATAAATTTAAAATTTGCTTTGCTTTTGACTGTGCTGTTAGTTCAGAGATCATTCCCCCTGCTCATTGGAGTTATACGTAAAGAGTGGTATCAAAAAAGAACCCAGAATTTTCAGAAGAGAATGCATGGAGCAGTTAGCTTTGTGGATAGAGGCTAGTGCAGGAATGTTGCTTGCAAGGAGGGGCAAGAGTTTAGATAAAGCCATGGTAGCATCAGGGAAGGAAGCTGTTAGTTTCACAAAATTATTTGGACCTTCTGACACCAGTTTACATGTGCATGCTCATATGCACTGAGATGCCAAGCCCCTGATATAGACACCCCTTTTCTTTCAGTATTAATGAGAGGGGTATTGGGGTGCCCTACCTTGCCTGTAAAGAGGAAACTTTCTCATGATAGCACCAGCCTTTCCATAGGATCCTTTTGTAAGCCTGGAAACAAACATCTAACATATAAAAGTCAAAGTTTGTCTGTTTGTCTGTGTCAGGCGAAGACCTCATATGATTGGCTGCCTAAGAAGATTCTATGGAATCCTGGGGTTTGCAGTTTAGGGAGGGGCCTTTAGAATTCGCAGCCAGAGAGCTCTTGGCCCCAAGTCAACTATCTCTGCCTTGAGTAGGCTGGTTGCTATGGAGATGAGGCCTAGCAGCAAGGAGGAAGACAGTGTATTCCCTCAGGAATCCAACCTCTGTATGTTAATAACTCTGAATACAGATTGGATTGGGGAATATGGGGAAAAGTTACAGATACTGGACAAGACAGTTTGGGGAGTTAGAGAACAGGATCTCAAATCTTTCTAACAAGTAATTACCTATGAGAAAATAAAATCCTGGGCAACACCGGGTATATATGCTAGTTTCTTATATGATTAATTGCCTTGTGTCTAGATGACTCTCCAGAGTTGGAGGATAGCACTTAGGTTTCTGCTGGGGATACTGAATTTTCTCGGCTTTCAAGCTGCAATAGCATTTTGAGGAGCTAACAATGCCATTTTCTTTGAAGCTCATGCTTCCCATCTGTTGCACACAGCATGGCACAGGCAGCAAGTGTGCCTGACTCAGTAATGAATAAATCAGGTCTTCCCCCATGTCATATTCTAATCACACATATGGTGATTTGTTTTCCTTTGAGAACAACTGAAAATCTCCGTGGTTCCAAAGTTCTACAAATCTAGCAAGAGCTTGCAAGGATAACATTCTGTTTTATTGCAGAACACATGAGAAAGTATTGTGCTAAGAATGGGGACCATGTGGCCCTGCAGATGTTACTGGACTACACCTCCCATCTAACAAGAGCTACCTAAGCGTGAAGTTTTATTCTACTTGGAGCACTCATTTATAATTGTAAAGACATGAGTGGGTGGTTACAGCCAATCAGAGTTGCAGTCCAGTAACATCTGAAGGGTTCCATGTTCCCCACATATGTACTGAGCTCATCTCCTAGCTTTTTTATCCATTGTCTGCAGATAGAAACAGTGGCCTGAATCTCCTAAAGGCACCAGATCCTATCTGATTTTGAAAGATAAGCAGGTTCAGCCTTGATTAGTGCTTAGATGGGAGATCTCCATCAAATACTAGATAATGAAGGCTACTTTTCAAAGGAAGAAACTGGCAAAACCACCTTTGAATATTCGTTGCCCAAGAAAACCCTATAAAATTCATAGGGTCCCCCAGTGGTGGAGATTGGAGTGTGGGGAGGGAGGCGGGAAGGGGCAGGTCTATGGCACAAGGGGTGTGGCTGCAGTGTGTGGGGGTGTGGCCAGGGCATGCGGGGACATGGCCAGGGCTGAGATGCCCCCAAAACATGGCTGCCCAGGGCGAACCGCCCCCTGTGCCCCCTGTCCCTGTGTGACTGGGGTCTCCATATGTTAACATACCATTTAAAGGCATACACACAAACACGCGGAGGAAAAGAAACAGAAACAGGGGAAGAAAAAGGACTTAACTAGGCCTTCCACCCCATAATAATGTCAGCATCTAGAGAGGCCCTTTATCTCACCTCAAAGTGACAGCAGAATGATTGCTTAGCAAGTTGATTAGAAAGCTAGCTGCCATTGTTAGGTCTGATGGGATGATTATAAAAACTGCCTAGGGTGCAAGATGATAGGGTTTGGAAAACACCTAGCTAACTTTGCAGAATAGTTCTCAGGGTTTGAGTGGCATATCATTATGGTTGTGCTTTGTTCATGAGTGAAAATGCATTATGTCCTGTAAGGACTCAGCCCTATTTCAGCTGTGTTTCAGACCAGTTATATTTTGGATAGGTGGCTTCTGATAACAAACATTTAGACTCTCAGGTGACTGAGGAGAACAGTGGCAGGAGGCAGGGAAGAAAACTCCTTCAGCTGTGTTAAAATGGTTCCAAGAGAAAAAGCCCTGAACATTTGGACCTGTGTGATTAAATGCTCGGGCAAAAGAACAAAACCACTGCATTTTGGCTACATGGTGTGTTAAATACATTGGGTGGTAGTACTGAAGCTTTTAGAGAGAGAAAGAGGGAGAGAGAAAAAAAATGAAAAGTTAAAAGAAAATTGCACTTGAATAGGTTGATACCAGAAAGGTTTCCCATTATAAAACAGAAAAAATAGAAGTAAAGAACAAGAGGTAGATAAGTGTGGAGTTCTATTTTACTTCAAGCACTCATTTTTTATTAACAATGAATTCAGTTGAAACACATGAGTTGTTCAGTAAATTCTGTACTAAACTTAGTGCATTTACAGAACAGCTTGTGATGAATTATAAGCAGAGAACCTTGTAATTCATTGCATCATATGAAGAATATAGCAATTGTCCTAAATTTCCATATAAGGAAAGAATGTGTAGTGATTTGTGTACTTTTCTTAAGAATTTTGAAGAAACAAGTTATGGTAAAAGAGACTTGTACCAGGTCAGTCCTCTTCTGTAGCAAAATTCTGTGTATACTGTTGAGAAGTATTACAAAAACATGTAATATGTATTAGCATGGTCTTGCTAAATAAGGTATTTATCAGGGAAAACTTTTATTTCTAATACTGTAGTAAAATTCTTAGTCCCTTAGTGAAGAAATAATGCATTTTTTCTGTTTTTCTGTAACAGTGGTTTAGATTTATTTGGATTATTCTAAAGGCAGTAAATACAGATGAAGGGGAAATTCAGTACATAATGCATGTGAAACCGATAGCATACCTGATTAGGTGGCAGACCAGTCTTCAGGTTGGCATAATACTGTTCTCGAAATGGTATTGGCAAGCAAACCTTTAAAACTCACAAGTTCAAGACTTATTTTAGTTACCTATGCAGAGCTGGGCAACTACAAGGGGATCATTGTTTTGCCTCAGCACCTTCGGGATGGCACACAGCTTGCCGCAGGTGCTCCCCCCAAAAAGCGAATGAGAAGTAGCCAGGAATGTATTTCTGGTTTTGGAAAACAGGCATTTTTGATGCTAAACAGTGCAGGGGGCCTTGAAACTTATTTTAAAAAGTGATTTTCTGTTTCTGGAAGCTTCCTGTGCAGGCCACCCTCCCCCTACTTTTGGGAGGGCAGAAGAAGGACAGTCTAAGGAATCTGAAGAGACTGAGGGCAACAAAAATAGCCTGGGGTGCACGTATGGCCCCAAGTCCACACTCTGTGTACCCCCTCACTGATACATAAAAATAGGATCAGGTGAGATGTGCAAGAACTGTCTGGTTGCATATTTTAAAAATCCCATGTAAATCCAGCTTTTGTTCTGTTTCAAACACTGTGCAGTCAGATATTCCTGGCACTTCCTAAGTGAAGCTTGGAAAATTTACAACTCTTAGAATCTACCCAGCTCAAATGTCCTGTGGTCATGTTTGCTAAAGCTTCCTGGAAGCGATAGTCCAAAAAAGCAACTTTTTCAAGCCGTGCTCCCAAATGAGGCATGAACAGCTTAGCCTTCCTTTGTTTGCCCAAGGCTTCTGATATTGCCTATTCAGGCATCAAGAAGCTTTAAGCCCCAGCGACAATTGTCACACACAGGGTTGTTTTTTTTTTTTTTTAAATAGTATTTGTAGGAAACCAGCCTAGACCAATTAGAGCCAAAATGAGCTATGATACTGAAGTATGGAGATCTGCACACTGATGTCTCATGAGCAAGGCCTCAACAATGCTACTTTACCCAGGTTTGTTGAAGCAATGAGCAGAAGGTTTTAGCATATTCCAAAACAACAAGTTACCATTGTGAACGCTGCTAGTCTTGCTCTGCACATTGATTCTGTGTACCAGCTCTTTCTTATATATCAAAAAGAAGTGTATGTAGATTGCCTTGGCACTTCAAGCTGTACATCCGAAAAGTAGCTTTCGGGAAGCTGCTGCACTAGGTTTACACCCATTTTGGTGTGATGACTGCTGGCATCTGGATTCTCTTGAATACTGTCTGTTATGAGCAATAGGTCTTTGAAGGGCAGAAGATGAATGGAATTAATGAACATAGAAAGTTGCCACCACACCCTTCTTTTTGGGCAGGGAGCAAGACAGTTCCCTGAGTTGTCACAGTTTTGTGGAACTGGATTAAATCTGCATACTCTTATGGCAGTCCAGGGCTTGTTTGCAATGTATTTAGCTCATGCAGTGACATCCACTGTTTGTGTCACACCGGGAGCGTCTCCTCCTCTTTTATACACACGCACACACACACACTCACATTCTCTCTCTCTCTCTCTCTCTCTTTGTCATTTGCTTCCTTTAGGAATGACTTATTTGGTTGCTGTGCCTGTATGCTCCTGAGGAAGAAGCAATGTGCATCTTGATAGAAAAGTTATGGTTGAAAAATATGAGAAATAATTGTACTTTTTTTTATGGGACAGCAATGCTATAATGAGAATAAAATTGGGAATTAATGGTGCTGGATATGTTTCAGTGTCCCTCTCATGGCATTGTTCACAGAGTTATTTCTTTAGGTCTTCTCTTAGGAAGGTGGAGAGTATGCCTCTTTTTATGCATCCTCCAAGGAAACAGCTGTTGAAGTTGTTAGGGTTAGGACTTCACAGACAGACAGACACTTTATTTCAGTCACTGGCCAATAAAATAATGAGTACAGTCATAAAAGCGAGTAACAAAGTTAACTTCTGATACCTCACATTAATGACTGTTAACCATTTGAAGATGTATCTTATACATAATGTAGCAAACTTTAGCTGCTTGAAGTATAAGAGTTTGTTCCTGATTATCTAACAGACAGCATAAGTAAAAAAAAATCAGAATGTCCTGGGAATTTGGGGTCATCAGCTGCTGGCGAATGTCCCTATAAAATTGACAATACAAAGGTCCATGGACTGTAGTTTCTATAGCACTGATATCTCAAAGGCAAAATCGGGTCTCATAAGGAATTTTCCCGTATTTCTCTTCCAGTACAGCTGTTGGGAGAACATTGAATCAAGCCAATAATAAAGCTCTTCTAAATTTGGGTACTGTAACATAGTATAAGTACGTGGCCAGTTTAGAAACCAACATTTGATTGTAGGCAAATGTGTGGTTACAAAAGGCAGCAATTTCTGTCTGACTTTCTATATCTAAGATCCTTTGTCTTACAACAGATTTCGCTTGATCTAATCCTAACGTTAGAATAATAGCACTGAAAAGTCCACAAAAGTTCAGTTTCTGAAGGATAGCTGTTTCCCATGAGGATTTATAATTGTCTGATGTGAGGGCGATCTGGCAGTGACACTTGTCATCCCATTGATTGCCAGGGTTGATTCAGCTGATCTGGCTGGCTAGGCAGGTGTTCCCTTCATCCCTCACCGCTCCATGTGTGTCCCCCCCCCCACGCTGTGTGCTCAGTGGAAGAGGATGACCACCCCAGATAAAGGAGTGTACCGTTCTTTGGTCAAGGGTATACGATAGCTGCTTTCCCCTACTAGAACTTTTCCAAAGACAGTAGTTGCTCCTTTGCATGTTGAGCTATTTCTGTATCAGTTCAACCTACATGGTATTCTGTATAAAAGAGCTATGTGGCCGAAGAGTAACATATGACTAGAATTGGCCAGTACTGGGAGGAGCACGGTTGCTTCCTTCATAGTCTGCCCTTTGGTATATCTGAGGAGCTATAAAGAGGCTGGAAGACCTGGCCCTGTGCTCACATTTTCAAATGGCAAGTAACCTTCTGCCAGTGATGGTGCTTCCATGTGTGGAGTGGAGTCACCGTGGACAAAACAATCTGCCACTGATGCTGCTATTACCCTGCAGCGGCAGCTTCTGTAGCTGAGAGTTGGCACTATTCCATGTAAACAGGTGTTGGCTGTGATAGTGAATGAATATGGGGCTTGCGCTGTATCATTTAACTTTATTACTTCAATAAATCAGCCAAGCATGAGTAATCATTAGCTTATGCTGCCAGTGCTTCTCTCCCATGAAGCCTCATCTAACCCTGATTTCTGTAGGTGAATAGTGAGGCAAAATTTAGCTCTGGGTAATGTTTGACAGCTACAGTGTGGATACGTCTATAAAAGACTGTGGTAGCCAGTTTAAACATTAGCTCAGCCTTCTAGTACTGATAGAGTAACTGGAAACTAATGTTAGCACAAGATGGAACCATTGCTGAATTTTGCCGTTTATATACACGTGTAGTAAATAAGCTACTTCCTGTTGGAGGCAGAAATACATCCTTATTGAATTGTTTCAAAACCCTTGGCTAGTGTTTTGTTTACATGTTGCTTCTCTGTAGAATGCTTTGCTCAAAGCAACTCAAGGTAAACAGTAGGTTGTCAAAATATAAATTTAATAAGAAAAAAAGCATTTTACAAAATTTTTGTGAATTCAAATATGGCAAAAAACAGTGGGGGAGAAAAGATAAGAGAAATGCAACATTATGATGAAATAATTGATATTCAATACATGAATATAAATTGAAATCAAACAAGCTAAAAATAACATTTACTGCTGGTGCACTAATTTTCCTGCCCTCCAAGACCCATGGCAGCCTGTCTTAAATGCTGTTCCAAGGGGGTGGAGTCTTCGGACCTTATCCACTTTGCTGTTACAGTGCTAATATTCCACTTTAACTACCATGGCAGTATTGCATGGAATCATGGATTTGCATTGTAGGATTTGCATTTAGAATTCTCAGCGACGGAGCTCCAGTGCCTCAGCAAACTGCAAACTCCAGAATTCCACAGAGTGCAGCCAGGGCAGTTAAAAGTAGAATGATAGCACTATAACAGTGTAGTGTGATAGAGACCTTCTTCTCACTGAGCTAAATATTGCTCGCCTGTCTCCTTCACCTATCCTTATTAGGACACTAATAGCAGCAGAATGGAAATGTTGGAGAGTGGCAATAGTTTCAGGGTTATTATCTTCCCTCCATCCCCTTCCACGTGGTGTTCTTGCCATCGGTGCTGGTACTAGTGCAGTTAGTATATTCACATGTGTAGCTACTCGGTTCACTAGATATAAACTGAAGAGTAATAAAAAACAATAGTGGAAAGTTCGTTTAGCAATGATGTCCTTGGAAAGTGATGAATTAAAAATAAGACTCCCCAGTGCAGATTTGACAGGTGAAGGAGTGGGTGAAACTTCTCGGCAATCTACAGTGCAATTTTTTTGGGCGTCTCAGCTCGTAACCACGCCCTTACGTGCCATAGCCCTGCCCCCACGCACTGTGGTCACGTCCCACACACTGTAGCCACACCTCCACACACTGTGCCCATGCCCCCACACACTGTAGCCAGATGCCCACATATCATGGCCACACCCTATGCACTGTAGCCCCACTGCACTAAGCCATAGCTCCACCCCCATCCGCTCCACACACTCCAAGCTCCACCACTGCTTCCCAGTTCCAGGTTGCCTTTGTTGCTTAATCTGCTGGCCATATAGTGAAATGCTCTGGATAGAAATAGTTGATTTGGAAGCCATCCTTGACAACAGTCACTCTCCCTCTTCTCTGCTGTCTCTTTGGCCAGCATGTGTGTGGATGGACAGAGAACACTGTTTGGGTTTAGTCCACAAGCAGTGTTATAACTTTTGTAAACATGTTCTAACTTTACTGGTGGTATCCTTTGGATGTAGTGAACCAAAATTTTTGCTTAAAGCAGAAGAACTTGAGTTCTGTTGAAGTAACCAACTGAATTATAGAGTAGATAGAGACTTCTTTTGGATGGGGACCTAACCTTCATAGAGCCCAGCAAGAGAAAAAAAGTATATTTGAAGGAAGTAAGAGTAAAACACATATTGTGGTTCTAGTCTGTCTAGCAGTCTTTTAAGGGAGGTGCTTTATGTAGCTATTGTGATAGAAATTTTACAGCAGGAACGATAAAGCTGGGTCAGCAGTCAAGCCCATACATCCAAAAAGATGGTACTTGAATCTCAAAATCCCAAATCTTGATCTGCTTGATAAAAACTGCATAGTACTCATTAAGAAGATCAGCTTGGTGAAGAGAAGATTGAGGGGTGTCGTGATCATATTCTTTAAATACCTCAAGGGCTGCCACAAAGAGAAGGGTCCAGGCTTGTTCTCTGCTGCCTCAGAGGGTAGAAATAGGTTTAATGTTTTTAAGTTATGGGAGAGTAGATTTTGATTGAACATTAGCAGCATTCTTTTCCTTTCAGGAAAGGACCAAGGCAAAGAAGATGCTGAGTAACTATGCCTTTCCTTTCCTTTGTTAACATTTCACCATCTTCTCCACATTGTAGCCCTACCATTTCTTTGTTCTTCCTTTTGCTACAGGCATAACCAAAAAAGCACTTTTTATTTTTTGACCTTTCTGTAAAACCTGACCTTGTTCTGCTGTCTAGTTTTTCTGACTTTCTCTCTGCATGTGCTGGCTATATGTTTGAATTCTTCTGTGGTGATTTCCCCCGTTCTATTTCTTGTACATGTCCCTTTTAAATCTTAGCTCAGTTGAAAGTTCTTTAGACATCCATCTCAGGTTCTTTAGACCCTTCACATTTCTCCTGTTCATTGGGATTGTTTTAAATTGTGCCTTCAATATCTCACTTTTAAGAGATTCCCTTCAAGGCAAGTGAGGAATTGAAATCTGCCATTATTACTACATCGCTCCTTTCTGAATGTTTAGTCATCTGTAGTAGGGGATGCTTTAGCTGAAGATCCTGCATTGAGCATGGGGGTGGACTTGATGGTCCATGAGGTCTTTTCCAAATCTATGATTCTATGGTCATTTCTACACTAGACTGATACAGTGCTATTATTCCACTCTCAATGTTCTATGGAATCCTGGGGTTTGCAGTTTAGAGAGGGGCCTTTAGAATTCTCAGCCAGAGAGCTCTTTGGCCTCAGTAAACTACAAACCCCAGAATTCCACAGGATGTTGAAAGTGGAATAATAGCACCATAACAGTGTAGCGTGGAAATGACCTGTGACTCTATCATTCTATAGCTACAAGAGTGAGACTTGCCCAAGATCACCCAACAGGTTTCCATGACTGAGTGGAGATTTGAACCTTCATTTCCCATTATTTTATAATTCTAGATTAAGAAAGTGACTGAGATGGTGTCAGTCTAGAATCTGGGAGAATTTTTTCCCTTGATTTTCTGGTTATCTTTTTGTGTTTGTCTTTATGTTTGTTTGTTTGTTTGTTTATTAATTAAGTGAGATACAGCACTGAAGCTCTAGGTATCCATAAAGGATAAAGCATCGGTACTTTTACTTAGCCTGTTGTTCATATCAGTATTGGAGCCCTTCTAAGCTTTGCAGTATCAGCAACCTGAAACCTTGTTTGCTTCCAACTGATTCACATTTGCTTCCAACTGATTCACATTGTATTAGTCACTCCAAGATGTCTCCAGTTTCATGTATTTTAACATAATTTTGGCTGCGTGAAATGCAGCTTCTGGTTCTGATCACAATGGCACAAGAATGTTGGATGTTAACTTTCAAGAAAAACTGGCTATTGCCACCCCTTCCAGTGGAGAGGAACCTGACATTGTGCCAGCTGCATTGCTCATGAATCAAATGAAAAGTGCTCCTGGGAAGAACTTCCAGCAAATCAATAGGAATTTCAGAGCATGCACCATAGATACTTTTTCCTAGCTGCTGTCCTGTCACCATAAAGTGACCTCTATACTTGGTGCTGGCTCATATCCATCTCACTAGCTGTGGATAATTTTCCTTCCTAGATGCTCTCCTACAATGCTTCCTGGAATGCTCCTAGCATCTGCTTGAAAGTGAGACAATGGGGCTGAATATATAGGCCATATAAAAGGGGAAGAAAAGAAAAGTTAGGACACTATTACTTCTCTGTTTGTTGCCCCTTATTGCCATTACAGCAGCCATTGGATGACATTGCCTGGCCAGCTGAATTTAATTCCTGTGTCAAAAGGCATTTAGCGAGAGAATGTTAAACACTGGGTCATAAATGTTCTACTTTACACAAGACCAGGTGTTCTTTGTCATAAAATGACAGAGTTTAGCACTGTTGGAGTTGATTTCATGATTGTCATTCCATTGTCAGTATTATCTCCATATGTAACAAATTGCTTTAGAGACAGAATATTGTGAAGTGCAATCAAAACCATATTGTTGTGCTTCCCAGTGGTGTATTAATATTTTCACCCTATTTAATCTGGTCTTAGTGAATGGTATGGTGTCTTCCTTTTTGGTATAACACATTTATTTCCCCACCTTCTTCCAAATCTGATAATCAAAACTGTTTGCAAAAATTAAAACAGATACAGGTAAAAACCTGTGTAATACAAAAGTTAAAATATAATTAAACTATCAATAAAATGAAAAGAATTTAAAAGCAAACCATTAAAAATAAGATCAAATCTAAACAACACAGCACTCAAAAGACCACTTTCTCCCTGAACAGTTGTTCTGGAAAGGCCTGCTGAAACTAAAGGATCTTAACCTGCTTGTGAAAAGAGAACAAGAAAGTTGTCAGTCTAAACTCCCTAGGAAAGGTGTTCCAGAACCTGGGAGCATAGACTGAGAATGCCTTCTCTTGTGGTTGTACCAGGGGTACTTGGGAGGATGGGTGGAAGAGAGAAGAGAGAAGGACCTCTCAAGGAGATTTCAAGGTACAGTCAGGCTTACATGGAGGATTCTTCAGATAATCCGGGCCTAAGCCATATAGGGGTTTTTGGCAGCATTTTGATTTGTGCCTCAAAACAAACTATCAGTCACTAGAACTGTAGCAGCAAGGGAGTTGTGTGCTTTATGTAGGCAGCCCCAGTTAACTGTCTAGCTACAGCTCTTTGGACTAGTTAAAGTTTGCAAGCACTCTACAAAGGCAGCCCAGGCAGAGTGTTATAGTAATCCAAATGGAATATAACTAAGGCATGAGTCACTGTGGTCAAATCAACAAACAGCTGCATACAACTGGCATACAATTGGCATAAAACTCTTACCTGCATAAATGCTGGACCCCCAGACTTAATAAACATCTCCCAGAGTTTCATGTCTGTGTTAACTAGCATGGGAGACAAAACAGAACCCTGGGGAATCCAACAGGCCAAGACCAAGGAGTCAAACAGAAGTCTTTCAGCACTACCTTCTGGATTTGTCTTTAGAGGAAGAAACAGAGCCACTATAACAGTGCCTTCGAGTCCCATCACAGCCAAGCAGACCAGAAGGATACCAGGGTCAATGATACTGAAAGCTGCCCAGAGGTCTCACAAAGCCAAGAGGGACGCACACTGCTTCTCGAGTTCTTGGTGCAGATCATCCCCCAAGGGAAACCATTGCTGTTTATGTACCATAGTCAGCCTTGAAGTCAGATTGACTTCAAGATTGAAGGGGATCCACATAATCTGTCTCATCCAGAGCTGGGTGATCACCACATATTCCAGTATTCCAAAATGTAATATTGCAAACTGGCTGGTCATTTTTCAGTATGATGGGATCTAAGGAGGTTTTCTTTTTCTTCCACCCACAGTGGTTTTATAACTACTTTGTTTTAGAGAGTCATTGCCCACTCTCTCTGGCTTTTTTTTTTAATAAACCAGGAAGTGTCAAGGGCTTAATATAGCAATAGCATGTGTATTTCTATACCGCTTATCAGCTAAGTGCTCTCTAAGCGTTTTACAACGTATTTAGCTAATTGCTCCAAACAAGCTGGGTACTCATTTTACTGGCCTGCGGAAGGATGAGTCAACCTGGAACCGAACAGGATTGAACTCACAACCTTGTGGCTGCAGTGCCGGCATTTAACCACTGTGCCACAAGGGCTCTCTAATAACCATATGATGGCCTTTACATCTTCAAGAATTCTGCTCATATCCTCAGGCTGTACAAATGGCAGAGTATCCATTATCACTGGACAAGCAAGTACAAAAGTTACATCCACTAGATCTGTATTAGTTATAGCATCCAAGTCAGAGCAGATCCATGCAACTTTTATCATTAGTTTCACTTTCCACTCCCTCCCTTGTCATGGTGTCTTGCTGAGTTGGTTTTGAAAAGTGAAGCAGTTTCCTTCCATATCCCACCGAATTTTTCTCCTAAAGGCATCATTTGACCAGTATTTTCAGAAGCATCTTACTATTGCATTGCCTAATTTTCTGTTGCCATTCTGTTTTCACTCCCTCATCAAGATTCTTATGCAAACAAGGATAACGTTATTAAAGTAAGGATTTGTGTAGCTGTTAGCATTTCAATAAGATTTTTGAAAGTTTGCTATGATAAATGAGTGTTAATTATAATTGTACTCCTTTTGCCAATAAGGGAGTCATCCTAATTGACCAAAGTTGTGAACTCTTAAAGCTAGACAATTAGCCTGTGTTGCTAACCGGTAAAGACTTGCCAAATTGGTTTACTCTATTAATAATTGCAGTAAGAGCAAATAATCCCGAATAATCCTTCTCTGATGAAACCAATACCAATATTCAGGGTCTCATTATACTGTGATTGCTATAAAAGGCTTTGCAGCTGTATTTCATTAGTTCCCCCAAAATTCCTGAGGAAGAAAAAAAGGATGCCCCATTAAAGCACAGATGCTAAGCCTGTATTAGAAATCTAACATGTAATAAGGAGTCAGCATGGAATTTCTGTCAAGTAACAGATGATGTGAATTTCCATATTCCATCGTAAGTAATTTGTACAAGTCTGGCAATTGCTAATTGTTTTGTGATTTAAGCAGTGCAGCGTGAATGTCACCTCTCCAGTATTGAATAGCTGAAATTCATGTATCTAGCTTAGAATATCACATATCTATATCCAATAGAATTCAAAGTGGCATTATCCAGGTGATTTTTTTTTTTTTGGTCCAGATAATAACTTAGACCTACATAGCTTTGTTGTTGTTATGTGCCCTCAAGTCAATTACAACTTATAGTGAACCTATTGCAGGCTTTTAAAGCTAGATTTATTCCGAAGAGGCTTGTCATTCCTTCCTCTAAGGCTGAGACAGTGTGACTTACCCAAGGCCAACCACTGGGTTTCTGTGGCTGATCAGGGATTTGAACTGTAGTCTCCCAGGGCCCTAGACCAATACTCAAACCACTACCCTGTACAGACCCTTGGATACTAAAACGAAACTTATGGTTTCAAATAATATTTCCAGATGAACCTGCTTATTAAGTTTTTTAGGCAGTGTCTGTGTACTTCTGATAAAATAGATTAAAGGAAAATTGAGTAGGCTTAAAGCATCTTGACCACTTTGTGAACAGCTGTGTAAATATTTTATTTGTTTTTTATTAAAAAATATTAATATCTCACCTTTCCAGAAAAAAAAGTAAGCAATGTATATCTATGATTGCCTTCTTATCTCTGGCCTGGCAAGTGTTCAGTGTAACACTTTTGCTTTTTAACTTTTGATCAGTTTCTTTATTTCTTTATTTAATATCCTACTTTCCTCTTTGCACAAGATCCAGCTTGGCTTATAAGCATTTAAAGAAAATGGTACAGTGAAGATGTTATTTATATAAAAGTTTTTTTTTAAAAAAACACCTAAATGACCATTCAGTGAAAAACAGAAGGTTAAAACAATATGAAACACAAGGAAGACATTGTAAAAAAGATAAAAACACTGCCCCATTAAAAATGTTTTCTGCCACATAAATTATAAGCAAAAGGCCAGCATGAATAGAAAGATCTTTGCTGGCCAGGGGGGCAACCAAACCTCCTCCTGGAGAGAGAGGTGAGGTGGCCAGGTTTGTTGATGGCACCAAAGTATTCAGTCTGGTAGAAGCTGAGAGGAATTGCAAAGATTTCAGAGGGATCTTCCCAAATGGAGTGCATGATAGTAAAATGACCAATGAGATTTACTATACATGTAAAATATAAGAAAATAGAAAATCCACGAAACAGTGATACTTCTATTGATCAGCCAAAATGCACAGAATTCATTGTGCAAAATACTTCCCTTATGATCCAGGTTGTTCTTATCTGGGTCTTTGGGACTTTGAGCTCTGTTTCTGTTTCAGGTCAGGTAGGTTATCACGTACTAAAACCAGCAAAAGTAGATCATAAAAGATCATAAGAAGCCATTATGATGGGATTAAAAACATACAGTTTGGCAAACTCTTCAGTCTCCTAACACAAGCCCAGATCCTCTATACAAAAGATTTTTTTTTTTTTGTTGCGTGGGAATGGCAGCAAGAAACACAGCTACATAAAGGCTCATTTCCCCTAATTCATTCTCAGATTGCAGCAAATATCAGCCTACCCATCATGAAGTAGGGATAGATACATTAGTTTTGTTTTCCCCCCAGTTCTGCTTTACTTGCTTTCAGCTGAGAAAACAAAGACAAACACACACACACCCTGCCAAAGTTTGAAATGTGTATGGGCCCACATACTTTGCCCATTGAAAATTTCTATCTTTCACCTTTTTTTAAAAAAATGCCTTTTCAGACTTTTCAGAAATAATCACTCATTCAATAACGAATGACATTTATTTGGAAGGAAAAAAAATCAGCTTATTTATGTGGAAGCAGCCAGTTGTGCTGGGCTCTATCAGAGGAAAAAATGTGTTCTGAAATCAGTCAATAAAACCACAGACTCTGCTTTCAGAGTAAGTTTTTTTTATCTCTTTTCTTTTTAATTTTTTTAAAAAAATTCTTTTTCTGCATGGCCTTATAATTTAACAAGATCTTAGGACTTCCCTCTTGCCTCAGCCTGTTTGTAATTACTGATAATGAAAGCTAGAGCAACAAAATCTGGAAGTACTCCTGGTTTCGGCATTACCAGTGCTGGTAATCATCATTCTGAATCCTCAAACCTGGGTAGTAATTCAATGAGGCAGAATTTTGCAAGCATTTCTGGCATAAAGCTGGAATGGCCATGCCAAACTAATATATAAAAAGGAGATGTGGGACACAACAAGGGTTAACCCTTCTGTGATTGCCAGCCTAGGGACTGGAGAAAGGCAAAAGGGATGACTAAAGTATTTGATCTCTTTACCATATTGCTATACAGGTAATCATAAGGTCCGCGAAAGTGAATTTGGATCCCAGTGAAATTTTCTTTTTCAGGCCCTAAAATCTGCTTATTCCCTCCTGTCTCCTGAGAATTCCTCAGGGAGGAAACAGTTGCTGCCACCCACAAGCAGCAGTCTCCCTGGCCACCTATCCAACTTCACTCTTCGACCTTCACAGAGAGGCTACCCCTCTCCTATGTCATGTGTCCCCCCCACCCCAGCAGCCAGTCAAGGCCAACAAGGAGATGGGAGCTGCTTTAGTAGACAAGAGAGTTGGCAGAGAATTGGGAGAGGTGCGTCTCCAGTGGGGTGGTGATGGTCCTTTTCATTCTCCTCCAGAAGTCTGAGTCCAAAGTGGGCTAATCACATTCGGGTCTCTGCTTTCAGTGCTGCCACCGTCATTGGAGGTTTTGCAGTTTACCTGTGCGGTCTTCTGATATTGCCCACCAGCTCACTCTTTGCTCACGTGCAACTTCCATTCCCTCACCTTGGCTTCTGTTTTCTCTTGCAGCAAGGGTTGACTGACTCAAAATCTTTAGCGTATTGTAATACAGAATTGTGTGTATCAGTATTATTTTCTTTGAAATGTACTGTTTTTACAATGGATGGGGAAAAAGATCTGCAAATAATATTACACAGAAAGAGAAAAAGATATCCAATATAGTCAGATCCTAGTCCCCCTTCTGGACTGCCAGATCCTGGCAATTTGTAATGCCCCCCGTTAGCCTTGGTAATTACTACAATGTTAGACCTTCTTTTAGTTTTTAATTGATTTATCTGCCTCAGAACAGAAATGGACATATATTGCTGCCTGAATATGCTGATGGTTTCTAATACTTCAAAGATATTAACTGTAGGAAGAATACAAAAGAAATAACAGCCCAACATGAATATGGGCAGCATTGTAACAGAAAGAGAGTCAGTGTAGTGTAGTGGTTTGAATGCTGGACTGGAACTCTGGGCGATCAGGGTTTGAATCTGTCCTTGGCCATGGAACCCACTGGGTGTCCTTGGGCAAGTCACATTCTCTCAACCTCAGAGGGATGCAAAGGCAAACCCCTTTGAACATATCTTGCCAAGAAAATGTTATAGATTAACCTTAGGGTTTCCGTAAATTGGAAATGACTTGAAGGTGCACAACAACAACAACAGCATTGTGTCACAGGTATTGGAATTAGTATAATGGCAGTATTTGGTAAAATTCTCTGCAACTGCAAGGTTTGGTAAAATTAAAATTACATTTTGAGGCTCCCCCCCCTCCCCAAAACAAAAACTGTATTGTCTGGAAGAATTGCTTTAGGTCTTGAAAAAAAAAAAAGATGAAAATGTCAGACATTGCAATTTTTTAAACATAGCGAAATGTTTATGCGAAAAATGTGGATGATTAACGTGAAGGTCATTTTGAAAGGGAATGAGGACATCAGCTGGTTAGTTTCTTTGTTGTGTGGCCGCATGCTTATTTTGTACTGAAGAATAATCCAGTGAAATTGATGGAAAATAAATTTGGGTCAGACAAAATGAATATCTTTTTTTGCACACAGTTATTGTTGTTGTTGTTGTGTGCGTTCTAGTTGTTTCTGACTTATGGTGACCTTAAGGTGACCCTATCATGGTGTTTTCTTGGCAAGATTTGTTCAGAAGGGTTGAGAGAACGTGGCTCATCCAACGTCACTCAGTGGGTTTCTATGGCCAAGGAGAGATTCAAACCCTGATCTCCAGGGTCTCAGTCCATTGATCAAACCACTACACTATGCTGCCTGTCACATGGTACTACATCTTATTGGGACAAAGAAAAGTCCTGTGGGAGTGGGAGAGTATGAATTTAATCCGTAGGAGGAGGGCTGCTAAATTTAGGTACTGCTGATTTTTTGCTGACCAAGGCTGGAGAGATGGGGCAGTATGTTTTTCTTTCTTTTAAACCTTTCATCCATTATGGCTGATCATTTGATTTTGCTCCTGCTGATGGTGTAGTTCCCTCCCTTTGTTGGATCTGTGCTTTATTGAATTTTTACATCAAATTTATTGAGTTACTAACAAAATGACATAACTATTTTTTACTAGTCAAACAAGGAACTCAGCTGGCCTTGCATGTTATTTCTCAAAAATATGTTTTTCAGCACTTTTGTGAAGTTTTCAGTTCACTGATTTGTAGCTTGAGAAAATAATAGTAAATTGTTATTAATGAGCATTTGTACACTGCTTGAATCTAAAGATTTCAAGTGGTGCACAACAGTCATAAAACAACATAAAATAGTATGCAAGATCAAAATATGACTTCTGCATTAATTGTGATAACAAAATATAGAAGGCTGAACTACACTGGCTTGTTAAAACCTTCATCATATTAGATTTATGAACATATATTGGGGTGAGGTTTAACATTGTGGGGACACTGGAAGAATGAGAGGGGCCGCATATCCTACTTTGAATACACCTGCTGTCAGTTCTTGCTGCTGTCAGTGCCTGGATAGTGGAAGAGCTTTGGCAGAGCTTTCTACTACATGAATGAGGCGGCTTCTCAAACCTGACCGCTCAGGGTCTTTAATATCCTCTGGCCCCTGGGATGGCCTCTCAGAGATGACAGTATTGCAGCTTCATGGGATTTATTGCAGCAGCAGGTTGTGATAGTTACCATGTTGAACAAGAAGATTAGAAAAAATCAGGAAAAATGGCAGTTAAAGCTGTGATAGCAAAATGAAGCCTTCGATTTGATAAATGATCTACTTTTGTATATTTGTTACTGTTATTGGATGAAGTTGCTATTTTTATTTTCACATCCTACATGTGAACTTTCTGGAGGGATCTGTTGGAGTGCTGTTGGGGACAGGATGCTGGCATAACTCGACCTGTTTTCTGAATCAGCGAGGATTTTCTTATGCTCTTATTTTATCCCAAGGAAACATAGCTTCTGCACCAATGAATTGAAACTAATTTTGGAAGACTTTAACAAATAATACTACATGTGTTTTTTTGGTATGCCTTGTAACTTACTGGTGTGTCCCATTAGATGACAGTGGATTTCAACTCCCATCAGCCCTATCCAATATAACCAGTTGTGAGGGATGGTGGGAGTTGCAGTCTGTACAAAATCTGGATGGTAACACATCCTCTACTCACTTGTAAATAAAATAAATGCATTCTGAATTTCTCATGTGCAACTTTTTATACTTGGGGATGCTTAAAAAGGACCATTGAGAGTTGACTGAGATCTGGCATGGCTATCATGCTGTTCCAAATCCCAGCTACTTAGATGCCTCTGGGAAATCACAAGAGCTTCCTTGTTGCTCCCTAACATTTGGCAATCAAAGAGATTAGAAATATTTTCACAGGTGGAATGGTATGACTTAGGAATGGGAGGTAGGAAAGAATAGATGGGGAAGATGAAGCAGGATTGCATTCTGGGCAGAGGGTCGTGCGCGAGTGAAGGTGGTCAGAGGCAGTGATGCAAAAGAGGCAGTCTTTTACTCCAAGTCTCAAGTCAGGTCTCAAGTCTCTACTTTCATGTCTCAAGTCCTTGAAGATCCTTTCAAGTTAAGTCTCAAGTCAAGTCTCAAGTCTGGGAGCCAACTTTATGCTGTAACCTATATTCCAGAATTTCTGGACAGAGTCGAATAAAGTCAGTTTTAACAATTTAAGCAGAGTCGGCCTCCACATTTGCGATTTTGCCACCTTCAGCTTCAGAAGTGGGGAATAGGATCTTTCTGATTGTCCCTTCCCAAATTTGGAGGCTTTTGTGCCAATGGGCATAAAAGAGTCTGCACCTTTGGCAGTGGGGACTAGGATCCTTCTTACTTCCCATTTCTGAAGCTGGAAGATTATTCAGAAGTGGGGAATAGATTCCTTCTCACTCCCCATTACTGAAGCTTCAAAAGCTCTAGAAGGAAGGATCCTTCCTCCTCAAGCCTGTTACCTAACCCTTTTGCTGTTTCCCTCTGAGAAATGTGCCCACACTTTGGCCTTGAGACAGACTGTCATGTGATTAATAGGCAAAAAGAGATGGAAGCATTATTCAAAGTCGTAAAGTTTCTGTCTAAATGCATTATGTTACTGAACCAAGGGTAACAAGTCAGTCACTAAAAATATATAAACCTCGAGTCGAGTCAGCGCATCATTCATTGCCAAGTCAAGTCCGGGTCGAGTCACTGAAGTGGCTTAAGTCTGACTTGAGTCTGAGACAGTCAATTCCAGTCTCTATCACTGGTCAGAGGTTGGGTTATTTTAATTCAAACTGTTACTTCTTAATATTATAGCTCATGGTATCTCCCAAGTTAGCATGGCTACTTTTCACCCTGGCTAGAGGATTCTGGGAACTGTAGTTCTTAAAACCTTTGCCAAGTTTTGGCTTTGTTTCACAAGACGTGTACATCTCCCAGCCTAATAGAGAAGCTTGACTAACTTAGTTGATCTTGATCCATGGTTAAGATATAGGCGGTGGAAATTTGTGGAGATTTTGTATTGATCAATCTATCTTTTTTTGTTCCTACTGGATTTTGAAATTATGAATACAAAGAATGGAAGAAAGGGGAAAAAATAAGGGGGAAAGAAGGGGGAAAATAAACAGCATATGAACATGGGCTAGGCATATACATTGATAACAGACTAACCATATTTCAAAAATACATTTTCTTGGAGCTGATGTATGTAAAAATATATTTATATATAGCTAGAGGAGTAAGACCCTCTGACCAGTGAATGGTGGATATTTTTAATAAATAAATAAATATTTTTATTTACAAACGTATAGTATTGGAATGTTTAACCTGTCTTGAACTGTACTGATTCACTATTTCCTTACACGTTTTGCCTCTGTTGTCACGTATGCTTATACCAGCACTACCCGAGCTTAAAAAATTTCCTTCAATATTCTCACTCAAACTGGAATTTCAGCTGTGTTGATGTTTGACACATGGTTGTAATGTACTGAAACAACCTCCTTTTGATATCATTTGACAGGCAGTACATGATGAGGTTAAGGTCTTCTATCTTGATCACAAAGAGCCTGACACAGTGTGTGATTTTATTTAGAAAAAGGCAAGTGCTTCACTGGGGACTGCAGATTTAGCCTTGTGCTTCTTACCCATCTTGGTAGTGAACACTATATTAATGAATACCACCTCTTAACCATTGGACACGGAAAATATTAGAGCCCTTACACTGTGTCATGATCTTTCAGATTGCTCTGCAGCAGAATAAATGTCAACAGCGAGATGGCTTTTGCATTGACATTTATAATGTTCAAAATGAAATACATTTTAAATGTTAAGTTTAAAAAAAAACCCAAAAAACAAAACAAAACCCCAAATCAAATGATAGCTATTTGTTTTCTTCAGGCAAGCTACAGAGCTGGTGTGTGTGTGTGTGTGTGTGTGTGTGGTGTGTATGTGTAACACTGTTAGCTGTTAGGAACTTGGATTGTCTCAGATAGTTTAGATATAATAATCAGTGAAGGAGTGGAATGGAAATTCATCACTATCCCAGCTGGGGTTGAACTTATAGAAACTTGGAAAACCAGGAGGAACTTAAGTGGGAATTAAAATGGCATGTCAAAATTTCCTGCAAGTTGCAGGACCTTTTTTTTTTCTCCCAGGACAACATAAACTGAACAATTTTCGAGAACTGTGCAAGGTTGTTGTGGGTTTTCCAGGCTTTGAGGCCGTGTTCTGTTAGTATTCTCTCCTGATGTTTCTCCTGCTTCTGTGGCTGGCATCTTCAGAGGATCAGATCCTCTGACGATGCCAGCCACAGAAGCAGGAGAAACATGAGGAGAAAATACTAATAGAACATGGCCTCAAAGCCCGGAAAACCCACAACAACCTATGGACTCCAGCTGTGAAAGTCTTCGACTTTATAACTGTGCAAGGGTTTGAGAATCTGCACAGTTTTGCAGTCAAAATGTTACACTCACAGTCTTTTTTACATAAAACTGCAGTTTCGTAGGGGGGCTGGGGCGGGGAACAAGTCTCTCTCACTTATGTTGTTTTTAGGTATCTAGTTGGGGAAAGTGCAGAAAATGCAAAAATAAATTGCATGCTATACTCCAATACAAACAGTTTGTATCGTTTATATCATTTGACATTGTGGCTGCAGCCTTTGCCAGTTTGAAAGTTGTGCTGCCCAAATGTTACACAGCAGGAAAACAAACCTGGGCTGACTGAAGCAGCAGCCACATGGAGTTTTGTTGTGCGGCACTTTTCTTGCAAAACGTTTTTGTTGTGCGACATTTTTGCTGTGCAACATTCCTGGTTTTTAATGTAGAAAACAGCAATATTGTGCAACTAAAATGTGGTACAACAAAAAATGTTGAGCAAAATCCAGGAGTGTTGCACAAAAAATAGACGTGTGGTTTGGTTGTGCAGTGTTGCTCTTTGCTATGTGAAAAAAGCAGTCTCGCAGACACTGTACCCCTATCCAAACAGCACAGTGCAGCATTTAGCATCCTGGCTGCAACCTTTGCTGGTTTGAAAGATGCATGAGCTAAACGTTACGCAGCAGGCAAAGAAACTTTGGTGGGTGTCTGAAAGCAGTGCTTTCCATACTGAAAACTGTGTAGTTTTCAGGGAAGGCTGCATAGTTCTGGAAGAACTGTGTAGATTTTGGAAAACTGTGTGATTTTTCTGGAGAAGCTGCGCAGCTTTTTTGGCAGCAGTTTCCCATCATGGAGGGTGGAATCTTGAGAGTCTTGAAGCTATGGGATGAAAAATGGTTTCATTGTTCTTAACGTTTGTCAGGACTTGCAGAGATCAAGAATCCTTAAATCACTGTAACCCAGAACATAAATCACTGTAACCCAGAACATAAATCACTGTAACCCAAAACATAAGCCATTGTCCATTTTTACCTAGAGATATCCAGCACATGGTATGTGTGATGTAGGCATTTTTGTTTTTTGGTTGTTACTATGTTATGGATGCTTGTGTAGTGTTCATAAATGCTTCCTGCAACAATTCCTTTATATGTATGTTTGAAAATAGCTGGATATTCTGAGTTGAAACTGGAGTCACTCCAGACCTCTCCAAGATATTTGTATGATTCCAAGACAAGCACAAGCTTTTGGTGTTATTTATAACCAAGCTAACAAATAAAACAAACAAATAATAAAGATGTTGTTGATGATTAATGGATGCAGCAGGAGTTTGTAACAGAGAAAGTTTATTATCACTCGGTTGATCAGCTTCCAGAGCCCTCTCACAATAAGTGACAATCTGCGTCTCACAAATGGAGCCCACACGGACATATCTTGGGCCAACACAGTTTCCTTAGGTACATGTGCGCCTTCCTATGGTGAGGACCAGTGGATCTTCATCTCTGTCAAGGAGGTGAAGTCTCTTGCTTAATCCCTAAGGAATGTGGATTTGCTAGTTTAGCCAAGCTGTGACCAAGACTGTTTGCATTTGGCTTTTCCTGTCTGTTTATGCAAAAGATTATGCTTAAAACCCTATGTGACCATCCACAGGGGGCATGAACCTTTGTTGAGGTCTAGCTTGATCCTCCCTATGGATGCTGGGGCTGCATGGTACCATTCTATGTTCACTGAAGCTATGGGGTGCCCTTGTGTATACTGCTGGCAATTTTTTTCCAGTGGTCAGAGCCCCTTATTATGACACTGGGGTACATGATGGTGGGAGAGCGTGCTAGAGACTAGAGGGGCAGTAGTGTCCTCTCCTGAACTGCAAAGATGCTTCCTAAGCAAATTCCACAGCATAACTTCCTGCTAGGGAGCATGGGATTGGTAGTTCTTCTGTGTCATGATTTAGTTCAGTTCCTGGTGGAGGAAACCAAAAATCATAGGTTTCTAGTAGGGTTGATGCACCAAGAATCAGAACTTGGAAAAGGTTTTTGGATCGCAACTCCCAGAATCCCCCAGTTAGCATGGCAAATGGCCCTGCTGGCTGGAAATTCTGGGACTTGTGTCCTGAAGAACATGCTTATGAGAATTCTTCCTGTTTCAAGGAAAGGGTACAAATGCTTCACCTGTCTTCAGTGAATTCTCCCCTTTGCTGATTACTCCTCTTTTTTTGGTTTGCTGGGAACAGAGTGTCCCCCCCCCCCCCTTCTGATGTCAGGAGTGCTCTCTGAAGAAGCAAAATATTGAAAGCATTTCTGATTTTCTAAAAAGAGTGTGACAGGAGTGGACATAACTCTAGGGTCAGTTCCTCAAAACACTTGAACCATGGGATCCTGTGTTTCTTAGAGCTTTTGGGCAAAATGATACCTGTCATGAAATAAGCTACTGATTAGGGCAAGGAGCAATGGCAATTAATTTAAAATGGTTAAAATGGAAGCATACCACTGAAACTATCAGAGTTGCCACTTGAGGATCAGGACAGGCTCCTGGAACGACATTGCACTTTGGCAGTAGTGGGCATCTTGTGACCCTCCAGATGTTGTTAGATTACCACTAGGCCGCATTTGCTTTGTTGACTGGGCTGGTGGGAGTCAAGTGAAATGTGGAAGTCTACAGATTTCCTGCCTCTGATGTATGACAAGAGAAGAATGGTAGAAGTGGTAGGATAGATGGTTAGCAGAGAGCGTGGCTGGCTGGCTTACAGGCTCACTCTTGTTTGACTGATTCCAATAGCAGAATGCTGTTGAGTATTTACTTCAATCCTGGCTGTTGGTGAATTGCAACTCCTGACAGCAGCATGTAGCTTCATAACTTTGGAGAGTACACTGAGAGGTGAGACTAAGGGTGATAAGAAGGGCTCAGTTGGGGACAAGATAAAATGGCAAGTTGTTCCACTTGTATGGTTAGGTAGTCCTCAGTGGGGATGCATATTGAAGAGTATTTCTTCCTGGATGAGATCCATCAGCTAAAGGGCAGTGCTGTGCTTCTGAGTTGTGGTTTGTGGCAAGGCTGATATATCTTCAGCTGTGTCTAGCAGTGTGAGAGTGAAAAGTGGGCACCCAGAACTGAAGGAATTTCTAGTGCAGTCGTTGGTATCCAAATATATTTTCAGAGAAGCATTCTCAGAGCAGAAGAAGCATGATTACTAGAGGCCTATCTGGTACAATAGATGCTATATCATTGGCTCTGGGTTGCTGCATTAGTGGTTCTCAACCTTTAGTCTGCTTGATATTTTGGACTTCAGTTACTTCAAGCCCGAGTTAGCATATTCAATGTTCAGCTGAAGTCAAAAGCATCTGGATGGGCTCTGGTTGAGAACTTCTTTATTAGGTCTTCTGTTATGATGCAGATGGATACTTCTAGGTCATAGCAGTAACCTTCTTTGAACTAAATGTGGAGAATGAATGTGGGTATGTATAACCCTCAAGCCATCCTCTGAATCTCTGACCTTCTGTGTTGACTTAGGGGATCTATAGGGGCTTTCCATCTGCGTTTACCCTAAAGGGAATAGATACCTCCATGCAGTTAGGAACTCTAATAATTTCTAGAGATGCCACTTTTGGCCTGAGGGAAAAGATAATTTTGGTTTGGTTTGTTTATATGTCCATGTCCCCTTCTCACCTTTAGCTCTCATTTGAGGAGCCTGAATCCCCAGATTGTATCTGCATGTGTTTTCAGAACTGGAAATGTATTTCGTATATTATGTAGCTTACTCTTGCATACCTATTTTAAACAATAAACTATGCAAGGAATGGAATACTCTGATAAGTGCTGATAAGTTCAACTTGTTATTTAAAAGCTGTGTATGTGTCAATCAAATAGAAGTTATCAAGGGCTTAATATTTAAATATTTAACATTTACATATCTTAAATATGTAAAAAATACAAAAGAGAAACTTCATCAGTATATTTGAAATGGCCGTTTTTCCCCCCCTCTGGAAAAATGTTAATTAAAATTTTTGGACTGAAATACAGTAATTGAATGTGACATTTAAAAAACAAAAGTTATCAAGGGCTGACAATTGTTTTTACCACCAGAATTGTACCATTAGGACTTTGCAGTGGTGATATCTTAATATTTTGATGTATCGTTTTGGGGCACAGTTGTAATATATTACCATGTGACAATCTTCCATTAATGTTAGAGGCTTTAATGATAACACAACACAATATTATACAAACGTTGGTTCAGAATTTAGAACCTTAGTTTCTGCCCAATTTCTTTGTGTCCTGCAATTCATTGTACTTTGTCCTTGATGCTGTTAAGAAGTTAATTTTATCTCACGGAGGAGGGTGCTTGCTAAAATGGTTTTCAAAGGCCATACCGCTTCACCATCTTCCTCAAGCACCTTATGGCTATCAGCGAGATAGGCACATTACAAATTCTATAAAGTGTGTCAGAAACTCTGTTCAGGTGTTATTTACCGTACTTTCTAGAATGGAGCAGGGTAGCACCTGGCCCTGCCTCCCTCACTATAGGAATTACCACTTGAAGTTTTACAGCAGAGATGACCAATAACGGTAACCATGCTGCCTCCCCCACCGGAGTACTTGGTCTGCCACATGCCCTGAAAACAATTTTTTAAAAATTATCCCAAATGTCCCCCAACACCCTCGAATAGATGTGGGGTAATTTGTCCACATGGTCCTCCCTGGCCCATTTTAGACCCACTATGGCCTTTTTCCCAACAGGAAACAATCCGGCCTTCTGCGTCACTTCCTGACAGAAGATCTTTCTTGGCCTGCAATGGCCCATGGGGACAAAAGGAGACAAACGGTAGCTAGATGAAAAAAGAGGGGACACTTTTTTCAATTTAAAAAATTAACAAGGATGGTGGATACTCTTCACTTCCCACTATCCCACCCCCCGTGTCTTCCTCACCAACAGCATGCCAAAAATTTGGGAAGACTTGCAAAGAATTAATAACCTCTCAACACCCACCGTCTCTCCTGGGCCACCAAAGATTAGAGGTAGTGTGCACATCCTTGCTCTCCCTTCTGTTGTGTCCAATGTACACTTAATCAAAATGCCTGAAAAGGGCTGATGTTTGACTGTGTCTGTCAGTGTACAGTAACTCACAAAGCATGTTAAAGACTCTGTAATTAAATGGACAACAGATTAGTTATTCGCCTCTCATAGTTCTCATGGCCAATCGTCAGTTGTGCAATTATTCAACACATGACTATTTTTATGGCCTGTCAAACCGGATGGCTAAAAAGTAAGTATTTATAAACATGGGGTGGGTGTATGAGAATGACTTTTGGGAGGGGGAAAGAGAATGTGGGAATTAACTGTGTTCTGTAGTAGCTTTTTTGGAAAGTAGTTGCTTGCAAAACAGCTGCTCCAACAATCTCTTGAACATATTTTTAAGTTGTCAAGATCTGCATGAGTGGTTTAACTTTAAAATGTACTTCAGACACATGGAAGAGGGAGAGACAGTTGTTAGAGAATGCGTAAATAAACTTTTTTTCTGTTAAACAATAAACGGGAATCCTATTAACCAATAATCCTTGTGAAATGTTAATAACTAACAGTTAATCCTGTAACAACAAACACTGAAAAAACCCGGCATTTTCCCATATTGTCACAGTCTTTCTCCCTCTTTCTAAGCTCTCTTTCTTAACTGGTTACAGTGAACTCTGATGAAATCTAATTGTATTAGGATGCTGCTGCATCCCAGCAGTATAGTGGAATGGAGCCATTTTGCTGCATGAAAGAGGCAGTAGATAGGCAAGTGGGACCTGCAACAAAATGATGCAGTGTGGGCTGGTTCTGCTTAATGTCTCAGTCAGTTAATGACACAAAACTCCAGGATGCTTATTTCCATTCCTCTCCCCTTATCTAGTCCCCACCCCTTATTGAACACAATCAAACATCATTTCCCCCTCCCCTTCCACTTTACGATTTCCCCCAGTCCTACTCTAGCTGTAATGTTGAGTCGTTTTATTTATTCCAGCAAGTTTTGAAAGAAGAAGAGTAAGGCTTCCTGAAGTGTACGTAAAGATCTGTACACAATTTAGAAGCCTCATCCTGAGGCAAAGCAATGGCTTCTGAAGGTGTAGCTTCAGATCTTTCTTGCACCTGTGGAATTCTCAAAAGCTGTTTCTGTGAAGTAGGAAGCTGCAGGTTATTCGTGCTGCTATAGATAGTAAATTGAAAGTACAGTCCTTCCCCCCACATTCGCAGGTTTCATTTTCGTGAATTTGATTATTCAGGAGCTGCCCACTTGCCTCCCCCCTTTCTCCCCCTCCCATTCCCTGGCCTTTTGCCCAGGCGCAGGGAGGAGGAAAGATCTTCCCTCTTCTGCACTTTCCCGCCCGTCGCTTGTGCGGGTGCGCTGGCAGTAGCCAGCAGGTTGGTGCAGGGAGGAAGATCTGATTCTCCAGGGGAGTTATTTGTAACGTTTTGAGATTCGCAAGAGTTCTGTGCGCCTAACTCTCATGAATGTGGAGGGCCTACTGTAGTTACTTTTCAGAGTTCTGTTGCCAAAGTGAGGAAAAGGCAGAACAGAGTTGCATTGGTGGAGCCCTAACATTGGGGTAAGAAAAGGAAAACATACAGCAGGTTGGGGCACTGTATTGACTTAGCTGTTCCCATTTCCGCACTAGACTGTTATAATGCTATTATTACACTTTCAACATCCTGTGGAATCCTGGGATTTGCAGTTTAGGGAGGGGCTACCAGGCGCAGGGTATCCACCAAAGCTTTATTTTGATTAATTCACTGGTTTTGGTTATTGTGAAGACCGAAGTTGGGCAAGCCTGGTTGGATCCAACCAATCACAGCTCAGGGAATGCTGTGAAGAGGCGGGGCTATGAGGAGAGGATACAAACTGGAGGCGGGTCTGTAAAGAGAGCCAGATAGATAGGAGTCAGATGGGGAAAAGAGACAGGGTAAAGATCTGAAGAGGATTTTGGGAGCTGTGAATGAGGAAGGAGTTCAGGAAGTTCATCTTTAATCTAGTTGCCATGTAATAAAGCTTTTCTTTTGTTTTGCTTTCTACAACTGTGTCTGATAGCTTCATTTAAGGATAAGGATAAGGAGACTGCTCATGCTTTACCCCAGTGAAACCACTGATCAGCACAGCCACTTCTTGATGATAAGGATGCCCTTGAGGCCTGAGTATCAGATCCAGGGACGGATCTTGAGGGTAATAGGGCAAGGTGAGTGACAGGAGCCCCAGGGCTGGAACTGTGGGGCCAGCCTGGATTACTGTTTGTGTCCCCACAAGCTAGCTATTCTTATGTACAGATTAGTGTAATACATTTCTTAATACGAAGATTTTTGCCTGAACTAGGCTTCATGGTGCTTTTGATGAGCTGCCATTTATTTGCTGTTCTCTTGCAGCCACTGCCTTTTCCAATAGGTATATAGATTCTGCTAACTCAGCACCTTGATGTTGTGCTTTTTATCTAGTGCTCTTTCTGTAGATGCTAGCAGTTCATGTATTGCCAAGGCAATTAAGTGCAGGCATTCAGGATCTCTACCTATTTTTAGGCAGAAAGGTTTTGAGTTGTCACAACTGCTTGCAATGTTTTAATGATCCCTTTCCAAAGAAGCCTCTTTCTAGTGGATCTGGAAAACAGCTTGAGGTCCATTTAAATGGTGTTGCTGGTTGGCTCTGCCTGAACTCCATACTGCAAGCCCTCTGGTATAAGTGAACAGTGCTTAGTTACAAACAGTCGGCTTCAAAGAACTTGATGTATGGATAGAAGTAATTGCGTGAAATATAAACAATAGCACAGATCTAGATGTGCACTTGAGAATGGCAGCTATTTTTAACTTTCTTTGACATATAAGTCTAACTCGCATGACCTGCATCCATAAAATACTTAATGGGCATAAGAATGCTGGCTAGAAAATTCTGTATATAGTATCATGAAGACTATTACTCTATTACTCTACTGTAGTTTAAAAAAAACTCAAATAAAACCTTTAGTAACGGCAGCCAAAAAAACATGACTTGCTTGGACTCGTTGCATGAGTTTGAAAAAGACGATATTAAGATTTCTCTGTTTTGTGGGCAGCGTTTTGTTGTATAAAATAGACATCTGTGCATCTTGAACTCCTTTCCTCCTCTCCTCCAGACCTTTTTTAAAACAGTATTTCCATCGTTCTTGTCAGAAAGTATCCATCTTTGCTGCCTTGAGTTTTTTTTCTTCTTAATAATATTTCTGTGTGTTGTATTTGTCACCCCTGTCCTAGACCAGGACGAGGGAATCTTTGGGCCTCTAGATGTTATGGCCTACAGCTCCTACAGTCCCTCAGCATTGGTGTTGTTGGAGGAGGCGGATGGAAGCTGTATACTTAAAACATCTGGAGGATCAAAGGTTCCTCATGTTGTCTTAGACACTAGAACAAATGTATATGGGTCCCTTATTGGGGCTGTGCCTTTCCCAAATTAGCCTTCAGAGCAGAGTTCAAGTAAGTTCTTTGGCTTTGGAAGTCAAGAAGCTTCTTGGAGCATTCCTAACCAAAATTAATAGTGCTTTTCAATCTGAGGTAAAACTGGGCAGAGTCCCCTTCCTGTGTTTTCATAAGCCTTTTCTCACACCCATGTGATAGGTCTCTCCCTCTCTCACTATGTGTTTATGAGGAGGAGGTAGAGGCTGGGACAAGGCTATTATCTGCTCCATTGATGGGGTGAGGAAGGGCCTTAGTCAGAATACATAAGGTGAGCCTACCTCCGTGCTTTGTTTGATGGGGACAGTGAGTTTCCCCAAGCTTTTTCAGTTCAAGGATTACACAGCACTTTTACTCCCAAAGCTTGGAAGATTTCTGAGTGAGCCGCAGAATTTCAGTGGCTGCACAGAACCTGGAAAAGTGCGGGGAAAAAAGCCTTTTTGTCAGTTCTGTTTGAATTGAGATTCATATCCAGGATGCGGAGAAAGATAAGTGGGCTTTGATTTTCCATTCCATTTGCTTAGCTGTTCATTGGAAGGTTCCCCCTTATGAACATACTGATTTCACATGAAAGTCAAAGCATGTCAAAATTTGGTTCTCCTCTAGACCACTCCTCTGCTATATCCAGCAGAGTGTCAGGAATCTCTCCCTGCCAGGCCACAGCCAGCAAAAGAGGAGAGAAGTCAGGAACACTTGAGGAGCCGGAATATACCAAACACCAGGAAAACACAAGGCAAGCCAGGTCAAGGTCCAGTCCAAGGTTCAGGAAGCAGATATCCATCCAGAGAGTTTCAGGGAGCAAGAGACACAAAGGTTGTGAGGCCTTGCTAATAATTTGCTGCAAGGAGGGAGCAGCCACGCTGGCAGACTTAAATAGCCCATGTGAGCAGGTGCTGCTCGTTATTGTTTCCTCAGCCTAGTCCAAGCAGCCTCCCTCTCAGCAGCCCGTTTCAGCCTTCTGCGTGATTGAGGGCTTATGGGCACAGCTGTCTGCAACTTCTCTGCATCACTGCTGGTTCCCTCTCTGTCATGAGCTGGCTGGGGCAACTCAGTCTCTGTTTGACCTTCCAGTGCAGGGGATGTTTGCAGGTTGACTTGCTCACTCACTGGCTCAGCCCCCTGCACAATCAGTTGCTCCTCAATCACAGCATCATTATCTATCACACAGGGGAAGAAAGCAGTAAATTGAAATATCCTCTTGGCTTCGTAGATGTAAAAAAATGTAGTATGCCCACAGCAAGAAGCAAAGTCAGTACTAAAGTTTTGGAAGAATGCCACACAAAGCAACTTGTGTGGATTTTCAGGATGCTTGTGATCTTTCATAAACGCTAGGGTAAGTTGGGAAGAAATGAACACAGACATTTTGTCATTTGAGGCTAACACCACAGGCTGCCCATTGTTTTGTTGAAGATCCTGATGGAGCTCATCAAAATGACAGCAAAATGCTTCAGTCGCTTGTATTTGGAAAACGCAAGGTTAGATTCTTGGTTGGGGCAGGAAAACAGTGGCCTCCTACTGTTGTTAAGCTCCTAACTCCCATTAGTTACAGCCGATGTGGTCAATGTTTAGGGATGGGGATTGTGGCTCAGCAACATGTGAGGGCCACTGGTTCCCCACTCCTGTTAGACAGATAGCATTGTGTTCATATCCTTTTTGAGCAGTACAGCTTAGTTCCTTTATCAGTGGTGGGCAGCTAACTCAGGTCCAGGGGACTCACATGCCATTGTTGGGCCTAGGTGGGCTGCACCTCTGCCAACGCTTTTTAGGGAAGGCAGGTAACTTTGTGTTTTGCAGCTACCTTCTTCCTGACATTGATCTTCCTAGCAACCATCATTTTTCTTCCGGAACTCCCTCTGCAGCAACACTACATGATAATGATGGTGGTAATGGTGATTTTGGTGACATATTTTCTTTCGAGGCAGACTAATGGGAAAAAGCAGACCACCCAGAAATAAACCATCAAGAGACTCCACTTGTTTTTTGTTGCTCTGCTCCGCCACATCAGATGCTTCAAATTACTGTTTTGCTGTCTGCAAAAGAAGTGGCAGAATGGAGGAGAGAGCTTTTTGGGGTAGCCTTACATTTTTAACTGAGATGTGGTAGATGCTGTTAAGTTTAACATGTAAAGTGAGCAAGAAGAGGACTATATATGCTTTAAACAGAAATAGCTATTTATCTTTAGGAAGATATTGACTGGATTGTTTTAGCTGATGAAAACTTATAATGTGATAAAGCAAGAATAGCAAGCGACCAGATGTCACTTTTGTGCCATGTGGTAGGAACATGGCAAAATTACTGCCCTTCACAACCCCTAGAAGGTATACGTGCATGGAGGGGCATTCGGGAGCTGTGCTGGGGTGCCCAGAGGACTTCATTTCTTCCATAGGCCCACACTTGACCTACCTCTCTACTATAGAGTAAGTTTGCGTAAAGCAGAGTTCAAACAGATGTCATGGCTCCAATTTTAGCAAAACATTTTGAAAATTTCAGAGGATGCAGGCAATTAGAATAAGATTAGGAAATTTTTGGGCTCATAATGTCTTATGTCAGTAGTTCTGAACCTTTATTTGGACCGTGGGTCTTTTTGAGAATCTGATGAAAGCTAAGTGCTCCCACCCCAGAAAAATAAACATAAGCATAATGCATAAAATTCTTAAGTCAATTTTTGTATGTACTTCATAGAGTACATACATAGAGTACATTTTGTATGTACTTCATAGAGTACTCCAGTCTTCCATGGGCAACCTAGAGGGTCCGTGTCTGTGTGTGTGCATGTGTGTCTTTAAGTCACCTCTTGACTGACAGTAACTCCATGAATTTCATAGGATTTTTCTTAGGCAAGAAATACTTAGAAGTGTTTTGCCGCTGCTTTCTTCTGAAATACATCCTATAACATCTGGTCTTGTTTGGCACTTCACCTTCCAAGTACTAACCAGGCCTGACTCTGCCTGAATGCTATTTTAAGAAACTGTCTCCTACAAGATCTACATGAAAGCTCCTGTAAACAGTGCTTGGATGGTGGCTGCTTTACTCAGCTTCCGTGATACAGAAGCTCACCTTGTTGGTGAAAGGTGGGCAAATTCTGAAAAAGATTCTGAAACTACAACTTTCCAGTGCATTTGGGGCTGACCTGCTCCCTACTACCAAATTCAGCAGCATGGTGGTAGCAACTCCTTCATGAATGAGTACTTCTGTTTTTTTTTTAAGTGCATGGTGAGCCAACATATTGTTTTGAATTCATTTAGAATTTACTGGAGTCTTTTGTGGATGCCAGTCAGTTTCAAAAAAAGACACCCCCCTGCCACCTTGTTTTAAATAGGAAATGCCAGTTTTGAAGAGGGTTTCTTGCTCTTCTGCTGGTTTTCAGTGGCACAACAGCAGATTTGATGGCAAAGCAATGCTCCCCCCCCCCCCCCCCAGTATCTGCTGTGACCAGCATGATATGGTGGTTTGACTGTTGGACTACAACTCTGGAGAATGGGGTTTGAATACCTGCTCGGCCATGGAAACCCACCAGGTGACCTTTGGGCAAGTCACTCTCTCTCAGCCTCAGAAGAGGGCAAAGGCAACCCCCCCTGAACAAATCTTGCCAGAAGAGCCCCATGCCTTAAGGTTGCCATAAGTTGGAAACAACTTGAAAGCACAAAACAATTGCTGTGGCAAATTCAGGAGGAGAAGGAGGAGACTGTAGTTGTACAATCTGTCTCTATGCTTCTCAGCATGTAAGATTTAAACTTTTACAAAAAAGTGCCAGTTATGTGCAGAGCTGCTCTCCTTTAAAGTATACTGTCTGAGGCAGCTGTCATGTAGAAATTGTTTGAAGTGATTTGGAAAATAAAAATAATAAAAATGAAAAAACAGCAACAGTGGCATGTGGAATTTTGGCTATGAATCATACGGCTCTAGACAACTGCATCACTGTAAAACTTGCATTTATTTGGCTTTGTGAATTCTTGGGCGAAACATGAGATCTAATTAAATATCCTGAAAACTGTATATGCATAAAAAAACCGTTGTAGGGTATTACTACCCTGACTATTTAGAGAAAAAGAATTTTCTAGGAAACTGGAACTTACAGTTTGATTGGATCTAGGATAAATCAGCAACGGGGAGAAAAAAAAGTATCTATGGTTTATGTAAAAGTGTACCCCAAGTAACTAGTCCATAATGTTAGGGGATTACAAAGTTTGTATAATAAACTCAGTAAGAAACCTTCTGTAGGACAATGAACTTATATGCAGCATGGGTGTGAAATTTATTTTTTGGAAAATATTCTAAAGCCTGAAAGTTTTTATGTGGGATCCTCTTCTGTTCCTACCAGCTGCTCAGTGAAGCTTGCAACAAACATTTGCTCAGCTGCCATTGGGTCTTACAAATATATTGAGGAGATGAAGAATCCTGAATTGTGTTAGTCTGATGGATTTTTTTTTTCAGTGAAAAGGAAGCATTCCAGACAAACATAGATTACTTCAGGCCACAGATGCTACCTACTGGATGCTGTGTATGTGAATAGAATAGTTTATTCTGTTGTGCCATGTGAACATGTAATGAAATAGACTCTGTTGCTTCAGATATTGTACACCTTCTGTGAATTGATGTGAATGGTTCTGGGAGTGTGGGGGGGGGGGAGGAATAGTAGCTCGTATTAAGTAGTTTGCATAGGAAAGAAGATCGCAGAGAAGACTTTTGTCATTTTTATTAGAAGAGTTTTTAAAGTATAGCGGAGCAGATTCCAGGAGTTTTGTGATGGTTCAGAGTGGCTGAAGAGAGAATGAGAAACATCAGAGACCCTTAACAGATGGAAGCATTTTTGTTATTGTTGTGCATTCAAGCCTTTAGCAATGTGCAGGAAATTGGTTGGATTTGTATTAAGTTTGTCAGTGTAGCCCAGAATGGCTCCATGATTCTAGGTCTAAAAGAATTTATATTTTCTAGTAGTCTGCTTTGGCTGTATTTAATTTCCTATGTGGATCAACATTCATAGAACTCACAGATCTCTCCAGCATCCTGCTATTTTGATGTTACCAAATCAGATTAAAGAGTTTCCTTTTGGAGAGTTATGTAAATGTGTTCAGTAGAACTTGCCACATCCTGGTAGACTAGTAAAGCAGTGGGCCTTTAGATGTTTATGGCTTGTAATTCTCATAATCCCTCACCATTGGTTATGGTAGATTGGTGGCTCCCACATTTTTTCCCCCCCTCCTTGTAGATTGTCATGTATGGCGTCAGTGGAAGAATTCCCTCTGTTGGGCAAACTGCTACAGCATTCATAGTTAGTTTTCCCTTGCCTGTGGTGGCAGGGGATGGGGGATGCACTGGATAGGGAGAGGAAAGGTGGATGGGTTCTTGCAATTTGCACATAGGCTCAGAGAACTGTGTGTGCTATGAATCCTTTTAAAAATGCCACATTTTTCTTCAGTCAGATAGGAGATTTGACTAAATGCACACCAGAAACACAAATGGTAAAATTAGAAAATAGTTGCTATGCTCAGTTAGAATGCTGCTACATCGGCAGTAGCAGAATCACTTGAACATGTCATCCTTGTTAGTGTAGATATTCTGTCTTAACTGGCAGAAGGAAGTAAACTTATGGGATGTTGGCAAATGGAAGAAGAATACAGAAGATTAATGTCTAATCCTGTTGCTTCAAAGATCCTGTTCTTCCATGTGTTCTCCAGGACTTTAGCAGATGCTGTTTACATCTTATGTGACCATGTTGGATAGCAGAAGGGCGACCTAGGTTGTTTTCCTCTGAGCCTAAGGGTATATGTTCACCAGTTGGCCTTTTCCAGATTAATTTGGCCAGGTTGTGACATCTGCACAGTCTGAAAGTGTAAGGTAGAAGTTTGTTTGAAGTGACAATAAATTTGTCTCTTACCCTGCTGACAGCAAATACAAGCATAGATGTTATTTATCCCCTTTAATCCTAGTTGCTGGTATGTCCTTCAACTAGAACCTTTTTTTGGGGTGGTGTGTCAATCAATATCAATCAATATAGTTTATTGTGGCCGATGACCATATAAAAAAAATAGGTAGATTGTGTATTATCCAATGACATTACATAAAAAGTAAAATATAAAATTTAAACGTAGTGAGTGGTGTGTCGATATTTTAAGAATAAAATTATTTTATGCATTTATAATAGTGATGATTTCACATGTACAACTAGAGACAGTTAGAAGGCAAACAGAGGTTTTGTTTTGTTTTTTACTCTAGCTGTCTTCTTGCTTAAAGTAAAATTAGATGAATAAATGACTGTTGTATCATGATTCCTGGAATAAACAGCTGTTAACATATCAGTGACATTCATTCTATATGTCAGATGAACTTTGGAGTTGCTTTTTATCAGTGCACACGTCTGCGCATGCACACACATTCATATGCACATAGGGCGATAGTTCTACCTTACCGAATATATCAGCATTTTGTGGCTTTTCTCCAGCACTTAGAATGTTGAACACCTCAAGGTAGATTTGTCTTAAGCCAAGACAAGGATATAAAGTATAGTTGACAGTATCTGAAAAATGATTGAAGAACTTTTTCATTAAGCTTTGTGAAACCCTAAAAAGAAGAATCTTGGACTGACAAACATCTTTGCGGTTGGGATTTATTGTGAACAAAGTTTGCACTTCGTGTGTGTGTATGCGCATGCAGAAAATAGCAATTTTCTTTCCAGGAAACAGCATTTTCAGCATTTTCTGTGCAGAAAATAATATTTCTGTATGGAAATACTATTTTCTATTTGAAAAATGTTGTTAAATGCTCAGATAATGCTGCTTTCTGTACAAATCCCACCTTCAAATTTTGCACAGAATATGTCTGAAACTGAAGCATTAATTACCACATAAGAAACAGCATTTCCTAAGCAGAAAATGCTGTTTCTTGCACAAAAATATGAATGTGGATTTTGGGCTGAGTAAATGTCCAACTGCAAGTAGTCTTTGAGCACTATGCAGTTTTTGAATACTTTCTTACAATGGAAAGAAAAATGCTAAAATTACCCATTCCTTGCTTTGAGAATAAAATTTGTAAAGAATTAAATCCTTAGCTTAGTCTGCAGTACTAAAAAAACAGAGATACTTTCACTGATGGCAGTGCTTTAATAGCAGTTTGCCAAGGGAGGTAGCAAGAAGCTTAATACTAGAGATAATCTTCAACCGGAGAGACATTTCTGAGTCTATTGGAAGTTGCTGCCTAGTCTGTTGCTCTAACCTTTTATTTACTGGGGACCCCCTGTAATTTGTTTCTGGTGTCCCCCAAGACTTAACTCAAGATTTAAATATTTAAATTTAGGTTTAAATATGCAAATATTTGTTTAAAGTTGCTCATCAGTTGCTCACCCTAATCTCCCTTATTCTTTCAGTAGACAATGCAAAGGAAAGGAGGTTTGTTAGTGGTGGAGTACCATGCTGAGATCCTTCAAGTGCCAGGAGAGAACAATAAACTGGAATTTCCTAAAGGAATGGGAAGTAGGTCTAAGGAATACTTTCTTTTGCCCTTTCCCCAAAAGCAGCCTCTGGAAAGTAAGGGTCTTGGTGCTGCTTTGGGGAAAAGAATGAAAGAAATGCCGTTTCCCTCTAAAGGAGCACCAAGAGAGTAGGGAGTATAGGTGTTTTTTTAAAAAAATAAGCATCTGCCCTTTTTCTGCTCTCTCAGTGCTCATTTGGGGACCAGTGTTTCTTTTGCCCTTTCTTTCCCTGTAAGCAGTGCCTGGAAAGCAAGGGTCTTGGTGATGCTTTGGGGGAAAGTGCAAAAGAAATGCTCTTTCCTTCCAAAGGAGCACCGAGCGAGTAGGGAGGGTACGTGCTTCTTTTGAAAGCACCTACGTTCTCTACTGGACATCTGGACTGGCTGGACATCTTCCCTCATCTTTTGGGCTCTCCTCTCGCCTTCCCGCTTTCTGGGCTCTCTGTTGCAGTAGCGCATGGAGCCCCCAGTGCAGGATGAGACGTCCACCAGTGCTTTGTCGCCACCACCGCTACGGTCATCACTACCACCTCTGAGGAATCCGGGACTTGCTACATCAACTGGCCCCAGCTGGCCAGGGCATTTTTTAGTCCCTTAAATCCAGGATTTCCTCTGTTTTCCAAGATGAATGGCAACCCTACGTGGAACCACAACTGTAGCTGCTTGCTGGATTAACTGAATGTTGGCCATAGAGACCTTACCGTAGAGACCTTAGCTGGACAGCCACCACTGTCTTTCTGTTCGGCATGGCATCCTGTAGCTTCTCTCTAGAGCACCTAGTCAGACACTGCTGGCAGAAGCACAGCCTGCAATGGTGTAGTAGTGATGCTCTGCAGCCTGGCAGGATTCTCTCCTGCCCATGGAATTTCTGGTTAAAGTAGTTCTTGATGACAGACATTTGAGCTGCATTGGCCCTGATGGTGCCTATTTCAGCAGTGAAACAGAAGGGGATCTGGCAGGTGGTGCCTCCACCAACCTGCCACCTGAGCCAAATGACTCATAATGGGTCCAAAATTAATCGGGACCGAGGTGGTATTTTTAACAGGCTTTCAGGTTAAAGGAAATAATACTAAACTTGACTGATCTTCATAATCTTCATAAATGCTGGACCTCTCTCTCTTTCTCTCTCTCTCTTTCACTCCATCTATCTCTGATGATGCAGTCCTTATATGGATACTCAGAGGCAGAAATCTTGTGCATGATGGTATGTCGCAGCTAGGTTTGATTAACTGTTCCTCTGTTTTCAGGAAGTACTGATTAGTACACCCACCTAGGAAAGAGGGCAAATTAATGTCTGGGCAGATTAATTGATTCCTGTTCGTGACAGACAAGAAGCCTTGTCAGTTCTTAGCAGATTGCTGAAAATGCATTGCACAAACAGTGGAGAGAGAGATGTATTTCTCTCACTTTGTTCCTAAAAGTCCAGCTATAGCTATTAACTGCATATCCTGTTCTGGTCATTAGTGGTTATGCAAAGCCATCACGCTGAGCTGCCTTTGCCGGATGGACCACTGAGAAAGTGCTTTTTGGTTTGACTGAATAGGACAAACAAGTATACTTCCAAGGCTGGGAGGAAAAAAAATCTGTAATCTGAAAGAAAACAGCTTAATGCTATTTCTTAGAATACCAGTGTTGTGGTGCTGATGTGAACAAAGCAGGAACGTGGTATGTGTGTTTATGGTGTGTTTGGTCTATGTACAAACTAGCCACCTGTTTTTAAGCCTCAGGTTTTTTGACTCAGACAAGTTGCAGAGCTATGTATCAGGGCATTCAATATAAGGCTGTGCCATGTTTGAAATCTTGCTAGAAAGACTCTGGTTTTTTTTCTCAGGGAGTGAAGCTCTGTTCCTTGACATTCAGTGCCTTGAGTTATAAGAGCTCAAGACCTGACTATATGGACTTTGTCCTAGAAGAGGAAAGAAATTGTGCCACATGGGATCATGATGAATAGACCTGAGAACCAAGCAAACTCCTTGTGAAATTTGGGGAGGAGCAACTGATGGCCTGTCCCAATAAGGGAAGAACATCCTGAATTCCCAGGCTTAAAAACAGTATAGCCCCAAAAGAAAGGGTATAAAAGTACTGGCGAGTCTGATCTAGATTCAAGATGAAATATTACAAAGGGATATAGGAAATTAAAGGGAATCTCAAGGAGGTTTGACTGTGTTAAAGCTAGCAGACTGAGCAGCTTTTGTATTTACTCTTTTTGATCTTATCAGTAGCGAACACATGCAGGGAATTAGATGCAAGTTCCTCTGAAACCATTCTAGCATTCTAGTTCCTGGTAACCTTCATGCCACTTGTTCCCGTGCTTTTCTCAGAACAGTATGGGCATTTTAGCCAAGGTGCTATGGTGCTGCTGCTTACTATGACAACTACAACTACTATTTTAAACTTAACTATCTTTGTGTATAAGTCTGCTACAGTTGCACTTCACTGTAAAAAGAAAAAGCGCTTTGCTAAAAGAAACAAACACGGAAAATTTTAATTGTCCTTTTTGATTTGTGGAGGAGGAGAAGATGGGATGGGGTAATCGAGCCAGTGTGGATTGCGCAGAGCCCTTCTCATAACAACAACCAGTGTTTTTAACTCTGAACTGGGCCAGTTCTTTCTCTGGTCATGCTCTGCTTCTGCACTGGGGCTATATTCATGTGGGATTAGCTTTTCTCCTGAGTAATCTATCATATGTCAGCTTCTGACAAACATGAAAGGTGTTAACAAGAGGGTGCTTTTGTGAATCCCTTTGAACAGTGTAGCTATTTTTGGAAATTGTAGAAAAGCAGCCAGGCACTTAAGGCCAACATATACTGCTGTTCCAAATGGTTCTGCACAGAGAGGACATTCGCTGCCACTAGAATGCCTATGTAAAATAATCACTCATTGTAACTCCTGTGCGTTTACCACAATCAGTCAATAACAGTTCTTAAAATAAACGGAGTTAACCATAGAGCAGAAATAAGAACTTTAAAAGGCAATACGTAAAACCCATGGCTGAAGCTATGCTGTTAATCTTGTGAATTGACTTTGGTCCCATCCCCTTTCTTTGTCCAAAACTTGGAAAACAAGTCACTTTTTGGACTATAGCTCCTAGAATCCCTGAGCCATCTGGTCACTAACCACTCTTGAGTATCAGGCATACATTTGGTCATTAACATTACCCTGCTTGGAGTTCTTCCAGGGTCTTCTAGCCTGCCCGATGTACAGATGTGCCTTCTTGACTTTACATCAGAGGATTTAAAATTGTAAAGTTTATTCAGTAGTCAAATTGAGTACTAGCTTGCCTTTCAAACTGAATCTCCCATGATTTTCTTTCAGGTTAAGAGCCATATTCAACTGAGGCTGGTGATACCTCTTTTGGAACAAATACAAATTTAGTCTTTAAATCTAGACCTGCTGCTCTGTTACTGAAGCTTTTATATTGAAAGCGTTTTGAACATGATAGGTAATAGTAATACATATTAAATTGGTGAGGTGTGAGAAAATAGGGTCTATCCATCCGAATGAAACAAAAAGGTAGCTTTTATTAATTCATGGAGTTACGTGCATCAAAGCCTTGCATTGGGTTTTTCAAATTATTTGTGAAATGTAAATTCCTATTAGAACATTGAAGGTACTATGCAATAGAAATACAATATCAAGGGTGGGAAACAAGATGTTGGGGGCCTTTCAGATGTTGTTGAATGATAATTCACCATCAGCCAGCACAGTCAGTAATGAGGGGTTGTGGGAGCTGATGTCCAAAACCCCTGGAGGGCTAACTACTTGCCATCTGAGCGGTTTATAGTATTGTACATGCATTCTGGACTTACCAGTGGAGACTTAATATAAATAGAGGTAAGTTTAAAACATTCCAGAAAGCATTATTCTGGTGAGCTGGTGAGCTATTCGAAGTGTCAAACAGGCAAATGCCTCTGGGAGATTTGAGTTCTTTTGAGAAGAAAAGCGGGGTAGAAATAAGGATAACAACAACAGCAACAACAACAACAACAACAACAATAATAATAGGACATATGGCCAATTTCTTTCGTAGGCAAAATGGTCTGATGGTTGAGAAGGTATTGGTGAGGCCAGGTCAGTGGTCGACTTCTTTGCACTATATTACAAAACCCACTGGAAACCTTAAATAGCAAAATGTTCTGATGGTTTGGATTGTAATATCAAATACCCATGTCCTTTGCAGCTGTAGACTGGGTATTCATTTTGGACAGAGGGGAAATAGGTAATTTTTCTGGGCTTCTGTAGCTCTCAGATTTTTCTTCTGTTTTGTTTTTTAAATATCCCAATAATTGTTGTCCTGGACTGTTTTCTGGGAATTTCTAGCAGCAGGCCTAACATGTGCTTCCCAACCTTGAGTGGATTTAATTTTTATTTCTGAAACAGACTGGAACAACAACAACAAAAATCTTTCTGTTTTCCTCTTTTCTCTCTCTCTCTTTTTCCTCTAGAATTACAGTACACCAGTGTACCAGTAATCAGATAAATGGCTTTTTAGTACTATAACACTGTAACTCTAAAAAAAAAAAAAAAGCTTATAAAAAAATCTGAGAGAAGAAAATTTGCCCATCAAACCATAGGATCACATCAGCAAACCATGCCCTGCTTTTAAAAACAAAAACAAAGCAACCTTTGGAAAAACCCTAGTGCCAATCCAAGAAATCACTACGAACAGCCCCTGAAAAGAATGGGATAGAAGAACGTAGAGGCCACACCTGCAGAACCCAAGGAAATGTACTGTGAGAACTCAGACTTCTTTGGACCTGCGTGATAGAGTCTTCCATTGTAGTATGTAATGATTATTCTGAAGATATCAGTACCAGAGGGACATGTTCTCGTTCTACAAGGGTATCAGAAGAGTGGAATAGTGAGCATGGCTAAAATTGCGATGCTTTAAATTTTAAGTTGGATGGACAGCAGGTGTGTTAGATAAAGTTTTATAATACCCAAAACCTCTGAAAATCTCCTCTTTCTATTTATAACTAACTGATGTAGGTGTTGATGGTTAGAACTTTGTGTTGCATTTAGCTTAAGTGCCTTTAACTTGTAAATATTAATAGCTTTGGCATGATACATGTAAATATGTACTCACTGATGAGGAACATTCTCAGAGTTGCAATTATTTGATTTATTCAGGCAACTTATTGTGTTTAAATTGCATTATTTTGAAAATTATTTAAAAAATAATGCAATTTAAAGTAAACTGTGTTGCTTGATTAAAGTACAGTAGAGTCTCGATTATCCGACATAAACAGGCAGGCTAATAGTCGGATAGTCGAAAATGTCGGATAATCCGGAGGGTCAAAGAAATCACCTTGAAATCACCTGTTGCCATGCTTTGGCCCTTGTTTTGGGGCCTGGAGGTACTCGCCCTGCTCGCTGCCGCCGCTGCCGCGCTCAGGGCCATGTTTTGGGGCGAGGCTTCACTCGCCCTTCTCTCCTTGCCCGTCGTGGCCGCCATGTTTGGGGGCGTGTCTGGGGGCGCGGAAATGCCTAAAGCCACGCCCCCAAGCAGCCGCGACGTCGGATAATCCAGAATGTCGGATGACCGAATGTCGGATAATCGAGATTCTACTGTACCTACAAAAGGGCTTCGTCTTAAAAGAGGCATTCTCCTTTCCCTCTCACAAAGGACAGAAGGCTTCTTCTGAGATGGTAACTTACAGGATATGTGTGCACATTATCCAAAAAAACAGAGTTTGGTTTTTTTCCCCTCTTTAGCATTATTGTTTGTTCGTAGTTCAAATGCAAATTTTATGCAGATTTAATCAACTGATTGCTCGTAGTCTTTTATCTGATGAAACTTGGAGGATAAACTATCACATAGAAAGGAGCCTTGTGGAACAGAAAAGGTGAATCCAATGACCAGAGATACCTAGTGCAGCCAATCATGCTAGCAATTGCTGCACTGTGAACTTATCCAAATGATTGTGTTTCTGCTTAAAAGCTGAGGTATGAACAAGCGTTTCATTCATTCATGAAGCCCCTTCTGTCTTTCTCTTGTGAGACTAGTAAACAAATGAGGAAGTCTTTAATTAACTATAGTTTTCCAGTTTACCTGAACTTTGAAGTGATGTCACCAATGCTGATATAGTCCAGGGGCCCATTCATATTACAGAATTATAGCTATATTAGACCATTTCTGCATTACACTGTTATAGTGCAATTATTCCACTTTCAACATCCTATGGAATCCTGGGGTTTGCAGTTTAGGGAGGGGCCTTTAGAATTCTCAGCCAGAGAGCTCTGTGGCCTCAATAGACTACAAACCCCAGAATTCAACAGGATGTGGAAAGTGGAATAATAGCACTATAACAGTGCAATGTGGAAGTGGCCTTAATCTAATGTCATTGTGATGGTTCTGTCCTATGGAAGCCTGAGTTTGGCCATTAAGGGAGGGGTAAATACAATTTTCAGCCAGAGAGCTCTTCTAGTGCCTCACTAAACTACAAAAACCAGTATTCTACGGGACGGAACTATGGAAGTTAAAATGGAATAATAGCACTATAATAGTGTATCATGAATGGGTCCCAATATATTAAAGCATGCTTTACTTTAATATCATGGCTTGTTCAGAAGCAAATAACCTGGTGTGCCAATTTGAACAAAATGAGAAACCATGGTTAGAGTCTTTATGAAGTAAGTGGTGGCTCATGCAAAGGAGGAGAGCTGCTGTGTAAACTGGCAAAAGTGTTTAATTTTTTAATATTTATTTATTTATTTATTTATTTATTTATTTCAGTTTATTAAGCACAGATGATTGTCCAGACTGGTCCCTGGCAAAATAAATGGGAACTTCCTGAGTGTGAGAACACCAGGATTAGGGTGCCTATCCTATTTATCACAGTCAGTTAATAAAGCATCTCCTGTTAAACACACTTTCTAGGAAGTGTGTGCAGTTATTTTTTTGGAATACAGTTGTTCCTGGCCAATATGTCCACTGTTCATTCATATGATGGGAATCATAGTCCAAGCAGGAAACATATCCAGGCCCTTGGTAGATCGATCTCATTGTAGAAGGGGAGACTTTTGATTCAGCACCTACTGTGTTAGAAAAGCATTGTGTACACACAGCCAGTTGTGTCTGGGATCCTTTTCCCTTGGTCTCTGTACATATATTCTGCTTTTCTTTTCTTTTTGTTTTCACGAATAGACCCAACTGCACTAACTGTAAAAACAGCAGTCTTTGTGAGGCAATTATCATTCTAGCTTAGCCCAAGTTTTAACAAGTGAGTGACTTGTGCCTAATGCTTGTTCCTCTGCCCTTGTTTGTGATTTATTGGTGAAAACTGTTCTGAAAAGGTTTCACTTCATGTGGCTGTAGATAATTTCCTGGTTAAACTCGTTTTGATCCTTTGAAGGCTTGAACAATTGTCTCATCTGATAAATTAGCTATTTTAATTAAATGAATTATTTTTAATGACTGCAGTAATGTTTCAGTGGATAGTCTACTGAAGATCAAGGTCAACTGATAGCCCCAAGAATGTTACTTGGCGATTAAAACGCTGCATGATTTATTCATTGGAACCCTGTGGATACTTTTGACAAGTTGCATTTGCTATCCAAAAATGCTCAGTTAATGAAGCTTTGAAAAACAGGGATTCAGATAGGAGCCTCATCTTGCTGCATGCTAATTACTGCAGAGTTTGTCTTTTAAAGGTGCCTCTGGTGTTTAAAAATGCGTTGACGTCTCAGTTGTCATAGTAGACCATGAAGACTTTTGAGCAAGTGTTCTGAGCAAGTGGCTTGGAACAAAACGTCTCCTGTATTTGTATAGGGCAGTTGACTTGATTTATGGTAATAGCTCTGTATATATTGAAAGCTTTATCAGTGTGTTTACACCCTGGCTGTTTCTCTGAGTTCGCAAGGTATCAAGCTACATTTTTCACATTGTGGGCTGCTTGACACATAACAATTCTGCTGAAACACATAATGTATTATGTGCAGCTGGCACACACATGTCTGCCACTACATGCAGCAAACATGTGCGCATTCCAAAGAGCTGGGGTTGGTTGTAGCTCCTGGCTGCATATACCTAATGTGGCAAAAATACATTTACTGTTGCTTCGTGTAGGAGTCAGCCTTTAATTCTCTGAGCTGTCAAGAAGAGGGAAGGAATGCCAAAATAACAGATTTGGGGGAGTTTCAGAAAGTATTTTTCCAGCAAAAGAATTGAGTAATTGGGTTAACAATTGGCTATCCCCAGGCAGAGGTTTCCTACATGTGTTACACAAAAGCATAATAATAGCATGAATCATTAAGGTAGTTAAAATGGTGCAGATGCTAGGTTGCCAGTGCCACGTGATTAATGCCTTATTTTCTAGCTTGTGGGTTGCATTCTTTTGGCCATGAAAACAACATCCCATCACCTTGGAACATTTTCAGTAGCTTGTTCTGAACTGAGTAAATCCTTCCCAATGAATATAATGGATCTAGTATGACACAGTGTTCCTTGTGCCTCAAAGGACATTAATTGGAGAGGAACTTGTTGATGTTCTCTTGCATCCATAGGACTTACAAATATGGATAGCTGGTTCTATATGTGACCAACACGATAAAGATTTAAGTACAGATTAGTACATCAATGAAGCACAAGGAAAAGTTTGTCTTGGTTCCTTTTATTAATCAGATAAAGACAAACAAGGTCATATATTGAACAAAGCAAAGAGAAACATTTTATCAACATCCTTTGGCAGGGAGGACTGAAAGCCCAGGTTGCTGACACAGGCCCTGATTCAGAGCCCATTCATCTAAATAACAAGGTCACAACTTAATTCATCTTATTTATTTTTTTTTTGAAATCCTATTGTGAGTACATATTCAGCTCCAAGGACAATAGAGGGCAGCTGTTAGTAGTTGAAGCAATATAAGGGGAATAAAAATTCATTTTCTGCATGCAGAGAGAGAGAGAGAGAGAGTGTGTGTCATTTTATATATATTACAAATATGTGTACTGTTTATGATATGTATATGTATGTATAGTATTATATTATATGTTTGTATATACATAAACACACACTATTATATAAATAGTACATTATATATTATATAATATATATAGATGTAGATATATTGGTATAGCATATGTGTTTGTGAGCATGTATAGTGTGTATGTGTATATATTACTATGTACACACATATGGATAAACGCTATGTATCTTGGATGCAGCTTGTTTTTTTCCCCCCAGTGAGTAAGGAAGTTGAAAACTGAAGAGAGAGTACACAAATACAGTATTGTGAATGGGAGTTACTTCCAAGCAGGCATTTGTAGGAATGAGTTGTTTAGTGGGAGTGCAGAGGAATGGAAATGGGGTTGAACTGAAACTGTACTGTGGGAAATTTCATTGCTCCAGAGTAGCAGGGGATAAAATTGCTAAAGAAACAGGAAACATAGGCCTAAATTCAATTGGTAGTCCCAGCTAGAGCGGACCAATTAAATCAATGGCAACTTTGTATGTCATCACTTAAATAAGTTCCAGTGATTCAATATAACTGCTTTAGCTAGGACTAGCAATTGGATATAGCCCATAGTTTTTAATGTAACTGGGTGCAGTGCAGCATCTGGGTAGGATGTCTTAAGCAGAACTTCTTTTACTTCTTAGGAGTTGCTCTGTAGATTGATTCTGAGTTAGGGATGGAATAGAATTTTCTTGGGTTTGACAGTCTCAGTGGAAGTAGTCTTTTTAGCTCTTGAGATTCCTTGTTAGAAGAAATGCACCCTGCTTTGAGAATGCACAATTTGCAAGGCCTGTAGGCCTTACTGAAGAAATGAAATGTGCACAAAACAACGTGCACATTTCAAAATGTGAACAGCTAAAAATATGCACAATTGAAAAAACACCCACAATGCTTATTTAATCAGGAAGGAGGAATGTACAAGTTAGGTAAATTGTACATGTAAATGCCTACATTGGACAATGTGCACAGACATTCCTATGTAAAAATCTAAACAAACTTCAGCCCAGTATGAAAAAGGACAGGAGGAAAATACAGGAGGGATTCAGAGAAATACAATGAGAGGGAAACTGAGAGATATTCACAACCCTGTTGTAAGTAGTATGTGAAGGAAAGATCATGAGGGGGTAGAATGAAGAGACAAAGAGATTTTATAGGGGAAGTGTTGGAAGAGGATTCTCCAGAGAGAGAAAGCAAAGAAGGTGTGTGGAAATAGAGATGACAATGTAAGAGACTAGGGTTGCCAGATTTCAGGGCCTAGCCTTGAGTCTCCAGTTTTAATGAGTGGTCTCCAGATAGAAGATCATGATGCAAATTCCCCAGTTTTGGAAGGGTGAGCTCTGGGCAAGAGGAAGGGGCTCTAGGTCAGCTTGTAAAGCAGCCCATTTAGCTAAGATTTCTGTCCCAGTTTCCAGACAGGAAAATATGTTCTCTCTCTCTCTTTCTCTTTGTGTTTGAATGACAAGCTGTGAGCAATTGTGGTTGGTACTTAATACATAGTTTTTGATTGACATCGCCAGAAGGTATCCCTTGATATCAGATTTTGACCGGGAAATATCAGGGCCTGGGACAATCCTGAATTCGTAAATCTAGAAGAGACAATGTCTGCAGCAGCCTTCTGCCTTTCCACAGCACCCACCTATCAGCTGTCCCATAACCCAGGAACAGAGCTTGGAGCCTTCAGCTACATCTGAGCACAAGAGTGTGAAGCCAGAGTTGGGTTTTAAGAACTAATCTTACGCTTGGGGATAATCTAATTATTGGATTCCATTCCAACCTGGTTAAAAAATTGCTTTAACTTGTTCATGAATTTGAACTGTTTACTACTCCTTTCCCCCCTCCCCGTTAAATAAATCCTGTTTTTAAATTTCTGTCTCCAAACTAACTTGCCCCCATTTCTCCAGTCATCTTTTATGGGATGTGGCTGGTGGACTACTTCATATGTGAGCAGGAGGGAGAGAAGAGGAGAGTGCTTTTTATTCTCTACCATCCAACTATTGTGTGAATTCAGGCTGCATAGTTTTGTCCCCCAGAAGGGGTTGCTGGTAAGGAAAGTGGGGCTGCCAGAAAGAGCAACAGACCTGAAGTCATTTTAGTAAAGACAAATGTAGGATCTGCTGTAGAGTTGAGAATGAGAAGATTAACCCCATTCCATATGCCTATGGTACCTGGTGTTCAATAAATGGGTTGTATCTCAGTGGTAGAAGACATGCTTCTCATGCATAATATGCCAGGTTCAATTTCTGGAATCTCCAGATGGGGCAGGGAAAAATCCAGACCTGTAAGATTGGCAGATAATTTGTTTTGACAGTACTGAGCAAGATGGAAAAGTAGTCTGAGTTTGTGTTAGGCAGTTTGCTATGTTCTACTCCTCTGTATTTCCAGAAAGTGATGCTAGAATTAAAGCCTGGCCAGTTTACTACAGCTTTTAGTTCTGCCTGATTGTTTGTAGCTCCCTGCCCCACTGTGGTACAGTACAAATGTGTGTCTGCAAATTGATAAGACATGGTGCACAGTGCATTAGTTCCTCACAAGAATTCCCTTATGTAGTTTTACAGATGTGCATCTTTATTCCTCCGCATTGGTAAAATACCACCCAACAAGAATCTTGATTGAAGTCCAGATGTTTTGTTTGTTTGTTTCAATATTGTGTCCTTGTGGATTTCTGCACTGGATTGGGGTGGTAAAGATGCAAATTAAATGAATGCTGTGGAGGTTTAGCTGCTGTGCTGTGTTGTATGCAAAATTTGGAAATGAAGAAACAATAGGAAGATAATTCCTAAAATATTAGTTCTACTTCAGATATAGGAGTAACTATGTTGGAAAAGAAAACCTGGAGATTAATTTGGATGAGAAGAATTTTGAAGTGAAAATTAATGCTGGCTGTGATATGCTTGTAAAATATAGCTCAGCTGTAGCTATACATCTATTTAAATAACATGGTTGACAGTAATAGAAAGAGAAGATATAATGGCAGCGGGAGCCATCATGTTCTGTAAATGTGTGCTTGGAGGGGAGCAATTTTGACAAACCTGAGCAGAGAACTGAAAGGGCAAGTGACCGTTTTGAGATCAGTGGTATTAAGAATTGTGCAACTGTTCAGAAAACTGTTCTGCACTTGGGTCTCTTGTGGCATCATTTAATAAAATCTGCAGCAGCAGGTACTACAGGAAGACTCCAGTGAAGGGTGCTTCTAAGAAACAAGGTAGTCTCTGAAAGTAGCTTTGTTCAGTTGCTTAAAAGACTGCTTTCAAGAACACCTGTCTCAGTCAGTAGCCTCTGCTGCCGGAAATAGAAAATACCATCACCTAGGTAGACAGAATGTGCTGTATTCCTGTTGTGATAAAAATCCAATTCTGAGCCCCCATCACTTAAATTTTAGCTATCCTGCTATGTTTGCCCACCCTTGAATGTTTAGTCCTTTCCATGCCTCCAAATGGATGTGAGCATTTGAGGCAATTTTGTGGGGAGAGAGAATGGGTGCTTGAGGGCCTCAAAATGGCTTGTGATGGCTTGTCCTGTTGGGCTGCATTTTCCTCATCCTTGCTGTAGGCTATGCTCCCATACTCTCTTGCTGTGGCCTGTGCTCCCATAGTATCTCTGCCATGCACCTCAGGCAAATGACAGCATTCTCTTGGGCCTCCATTTGCAAAATTGGGTGGTGGTGGTAGAAATCACTCCTTGTCTTTGAATGCCCTGATTAATCAATTTTAAGATTTGAGAAAGTTTTTTTTTTTTTAACTGCAATTCCCAGAGTTCTTTAGCCAGCATGAGCACTGTACTCCCTTGCACAATGCACAAACATTCCTCTTCTGAACCTCAAGCTGTCGTGGAAGTACTTGTGTTTGCATCAGTTATTAATCTGTTTTAAGGTTGCATCTGCTGCAACTTTAGTGTCACTGTGTTTTCTTGTATTGGTCTTATGCTATATATTGCACTTGAAGAAGTAGTTGCTTGATCCAGTCAACTTTAAAAAACTATTTCAGATTTTCCAAGTCTGGGTGCATCCTTAAATATATGGATGCAGCCTACCTCTGATATTCTTGGATGCAAACAGTTGTAGTCAAAATGCTTGAAGCAGTTGATTATCCAGTTAAGCATTAGTTTGGATAATTAGCTCTACATATTAGCCAAAAATGGAGGATAGTATTTCTCCTTAAGACAAAAACCTTCATTGTTAAGACCCTTCTTAATTAGTGGAGCTCACTTTTATGGCTTCATAGGTGCAGTACGGAGAAAATTATTTGCAACTTGCAAACACTGCTGTGTCAGGAAGAAGTTGGCAAATACCAAAGTCAATTCAGTTATATACCAGAGTAAGAATTTAAAATGTATGGCTTCAATTTTTTTTAAAGGCTATTGGCTGGGCAGATCTTTTACAAACAGGCATCCTTAAGGGAACCAGCTGATCTACCTTTCCCTTTTTTGGTGTGTCTGTGTGTGACTTGAGCATTCTCTTCTGGAAACAGACAGACATAATAGCAATCTGAGGGATAAAAGATGCCAGTAAATATCTTGGAGAGGGTGAAAAACATGTTGACATGGGCCCTGGGTTTTTCCTGCAACAGCATTATTTTATGTATGTATGATTCATTTAAAATATTTATGAACTTTTTAAGGGGGAAATGGCTCTCAAGCTGGGTTCCAATAGTTAATAGAAAAGATAAATGACAATATTAAAAAAGGACTCTTTTGAACAAAATTATCCGTTAATAAGAACACTTGTATTAGTGTTACTGGACTTAAAGCAATTCAATAAGATGCACACACATAAAAATCCAATAAAAAAATTAAGTAAATTGAGGTGGATAAAGCGTGGCTCTGGGGTCACTTGTGGCCCCCAATGCTGTTTCTGTGCCCTTGACCCCTCCCTTGACTTTCCTGGGACCACCTCTTTTCTGACCCAAAAGAAGGAGAATGAATTCACTCTTCTGGAAGCCTCTAGGAGAAGCAAGTCACCTGCAAATAATTGCAGGCGCTCCTGTACCATTTAAAAGGAAAACAAGTCCAGTTTTTCTTCCAGCCAGCTAGACTTTTTTTTTTCATTTTAAGCAATCTGTGTGGCCCCTAGAGAGGTCTTGAGACAGAAGTTTGTCCCTTGGTCCCACTGTAGTTGTCCAGTCCTGAAATAATTGAAGCACATTCGTTTTGTTAGATTAAATTTGTCATAGCTCATTGAATTGTGGGGGTTTAGAAGGAGCAACAGCATCCAATACATAAAAAATGTAGCATGCTGGAAATGCCAGCTGTGTCTTACTCAAAGAAGTAATGAGTATTTAATGGAGATGGAAATTTCTAAGCTTGTGGGTAGTTTTTGGACTTTGTGTGGCTTCTACAGTTAGGTATAGGTTTTATGGCTTAGACAATTTGTTGTAAACAAATGAGTTACGACATTTATGCAACATTTTATTTATTTATTTAGATGGAGTGATTTTTTTTAACTGTTATTGATGACTATTAATTACCCAGGTTAACACCGCTGGAGATAAATTTGGGTCTTTCACTTGGTGCTGTTTGAGCTGATTTTTCATGAACTGAGTTGAATAAAATGCGTGTCAAGAAACCACCTCCGAGTATTCCTTGGCTTAAAAAACTCTATATGGAATTATGGGGTCACCATAAGTCAACAGGCGACTTGAAAGCCCATACACACACAACCTTCACTCAACCCACAGGGCATCCAACTCTTGAGCACTCATTTGGAATTATAAGTTATTTTCTTTGGGAATGTCCATTGATGACAAATCTGATTTAATGTTTCAAAGATTTTTCTCTTGCATTAAAGGAAAGGTGTTTCTTTTTTTGAAAAAACAATCCTCCATTCATGTACATGTGCACGTATGCATGCGCACAAAATTTGATCCTGTCACTTCAGGAAATGCACTGCAGCAGAAATAAGATTAACATCCCAATTTAATATTTATGTAGGTGTCCTAGTAATACATACCTTGCAGCCTGGTTGCATAACAAAAAAGCATGTCAGCTCTGTGGTAACCTTTACAGATGCATGGTGCTTCAGAAGCATTGGTTGTGCTATGAGGCAGCAATTCTTGCACGAAGTACACATTGTACCTATGCTCCTTTGGAACCCTCTTCATCTTATGTTTCTAAGACAGAAAAGATGTGATGAGCTATATTTATTTCTTTGTTACCTTTCTATCCTGCCTTTCCTCTGACATAATCAAGGCAGTGTGCTTGGTTTTCTTTGTCCTCACAACAGCCCTATTAGGTAGGTCAGACTGAGATACAGTGGCTGGCAAAAGGTACTTTTTTGGGCCACAGAGTTTTGGACTGTACCCCTGCAATCCCCAATCACCATATCATTGCCATGCTTGTTGGGGATATTGGGAGTTGTATTCCAAAAACAGTAAAGCTCTGTATATAGACTAGGCTGGAATGGCTTCAATGAATAGTAATGGATGTATCTGACATATTAATTTGGACACTGAAAAGTTCTAGTACCGAGGAAGTCAGCAAGTAAAGCTTGCAGCATACACTTGGCTCTCTGCATTTGCAGTTTAACTTCCATGGATTTGCTTATTTCTCCAGCCCTTGCCCCCATTTCAAGTGCTTCTTTTCTAGAGGAACCTTCCCTCTTGGTGGCCCCAATCAGGCTGCACAGCCCTGTAAAAACTGCCTCTGGTCCTCTTCTTCCTCCATCAGTGGCTGCCTGGCCAGCTAAGGACAGCTTGCAGCCCAATTTCTCAGCACCACAAACCTCTCCTGATGCCCTTCCACACACAAGGAAGGAGATGGGTGTGAGAGAGGAAGTATAAGGCTGTCATGCCGAACTACTCCGTTGCCCACTCTCTCAACCATACCTTGGCCCCATTTCCACATCTTTTGATATTTGAGGTTTTTCCCTATTTGCAGGTGTCCTGTGCCCATAACCATAGGTGAATGTGGAGGGCCAATTGTGTACTGAGGCATCCTTGAAAGCTTGTCAGTAAGTGGATTCTGTAGTTTCCAGGTTTGAAAGGTCTGAACTCCCACAGTTTGAAACTCTGCAGAAAAGGCATAAATTTCAGGCTGAGGGGGAAGGAATCAGTCATGGTGAACCTAATTTCTTCGGAAATTTGGTATTTGCATTGTTGCAGTTGCTGCCCATGTCTGTTGTGATCAGCCTGAGGCACCTGATAGAGGCTTTTCCCTGGATGAGCCAGCTCCACCAGAGATTTCAATGCTCCACTCTAAACCTGCCGTTGCCAGTCCTTCGTTCCCAGGCCCCACTCACCCCATCTTTGCCTCTGAGCCTCAAGAAGCATGACAGCCCTGGCCAATTTTCTGCATAAGCTTCTAGGAATTGTCATCCAAGAAAAGAATGCTTGTCTCAATCTGCAGTTTGTAAACAGTTGTTCCTGATGAATAAATACTACAGCAACAATCAAGCAACAATTTGGTGTGTGCTGTGAAATCCTTAGAAAAGAGTGCTATTTTCAGCTGAGTAATTTCTTTTGCGCTCATGTGGTGTTGTGTGTTTTTTTCCCCTGTGGTATGGAATGCTGAGTGTCTTGAGTTTGTTGAGTAGTTTTGGGAGGAAGGTTGAGCTAGTTTGAGGAATGAGTGTTCTCCATTAGAGCTAAAGCGTTGATTGAGCAAGAACTGGTTTTTTGTTTTTTAACCATGCTGTTACATGAATAAAAAACCATTGCTTTTCTTATTACAAAGCAGATGGTGAGGGTTTTTCTCTTGGAACTTTGCACATGTAGCTGAAGGCGCTGAGATTTGAGCTCCACCAAAATTGCGTCACATTGGGTTGTTGATGTGAAAGTGGTCTTTTTGAAAGGTTCATTTAAAACAAGAACAACCCTGCTTTTCACATTCCTTTTTTTTTTTAATCTGCTAACACTCATCAGTCCTTGATAAGCTGCTGCTTTGGTTCATTTTATTTTACCTTTGTTGCCTGATAAACTTTTTCATGATGCCAGATCCATCCAGAATCACATAATGACTGTCTTAACACTACTGCGTAGATCTGACAGTGTAGTGATGCCAGGGAGGGTGAAAACTGCTGCGCTGCTAGCCTTCTTTTTAAATTTCAGCCCCTTTCCTTTTACATTGATGTGAATGAGTGCATCAATTTTGCTTGCAAGCATTTCTCCACTTTATCCACATTCCCCCCATGCTGAAAGAGGGGTCACATATCAAGGGCCATGAAAATATTCATGAATGTCTGTTTTGTGCTTTGACACAGCAATAGTTGCAATGGCATTGGTTAGGATGCCTCCCATGGTTCTAATACGTGAACTGAATATTATATTACTGTAGAAGTCATTTGGTGATAGACTTAAGATGACAGTTTAGCACTCTTAATGGATGGGTAAATTCATACTTTGCAAAGGATATTTTCACTGTTTTGAAGGATGAAGCTAAATATTTCATTGCTTATTATCTTCTAAACCTACGTTCTTTGTATTGTCCCAGTCTCATTACAGATTAGTATTTCTAGGTGCACAAACATGCATGCAAATACACATATGCACATTAAAAGTTTGATTTGATATAAAATGGGAAGCACATAAGCATCTCTCCGTATGAACTCAGTGAAGATGCATGTGTAGAGGTCCACTGTTAAGATGATTTCCAATTGTATCTTCTCTATCAAAAAAGTGACAACATTTGTCTTGCAGAGTTTAATCAACATTCATGGGAACTGAAAGAGATTTAAATTTATTGAACCAAATGGAGGAAACTATTCTGGAAAGCAAATTATCAAAGGAACTGTTGAAGTAGATTCCTGTTATCCATGTTGTGCCTTAGCCAACTGTTGATAGCCACACATTTCTGAAAATGTATCCAATTCCTAAACTTAGCCAGTGTTGCCTCAAGTCATACATTGCAAAGATATTAGAATTCACACACACAAAAATCTGGCACTCTTTTTAAATTTCAAATCATGGAGTCAAAAGAAGTGGTAAAAGGACAAATGTAACAAATGTAACACTACTTCACCTGGTGCGGTGTAGTGGCTAAAGAGGCAAAGCTACAAATCAGCTTTTCAGCTCTTACCTGTACCATGCACTCTTTGTTGATCCATGCAGTTTAACGCAGTCTGTCTTGAGTATCCAAATGTTGTTAGACTATATCTCCCATCATCTCCAGCCAGCCTAGCCAGTAGTCAGAGATGATGGTAATTGTAATCAGACAACATCTGAAATTCAGTGTTGGGAAGTCTACTGTCTCTCAGTCTAAAACTACAGTATTTAGATAATGTGACCAGCAATATGCATAGAATAATCATGATTGATCTTGGAGAACTGTTGCAACAAGGAGATCTATATAAACCATTTTGAGCACTCAATAGTATTATATGAATGCTGAATATTACTGGTTTTCTCCTTATATATTGTTTTTCCTTCTTATAGGAGGCTATAAGTGATCCTAATGGTAATGGTTTTCTTTACCAATATAGAAACTAGACATACTCTGCTCTTCATTTTAAATCAAAAAGCTGCTCAAATTGAACCCGGATTTGTGAACTGGAACTGAATGTGAAAAACAATAGTGTAATGCGAGTGTTTTTAACAGTCCGTGGGCTAAATTCAACATTTTGCTGATGGGGCTTTTGGAACTTTCTCCTCTCTTTTCATCATCCTTCTGCATTCTGAAAACTCCAAAGCCTCCAAATGTAGTTTTCAGGGATGTGGGGGAAGAGAGGCCCCTACCTGGATCTGCATTATTGAAGCCTGTCTTATATCTAGGCTTGAAAGGTGGAATCCAGAGCTGTTTTGCTGACATGACATGAAAAACAGTTAAGTTTTGCTTGGGTAAATTGATGTTTCATCATTTTTAACGGAGTTCTGTCTAAATGTGCTGAAACTGAAGAAAGCTTCGGTGCTTAATTTGAGTAAGAGCCTCGTAAAGAAATTCAGTGCAGCTTGTTCAGACACAGTGAATTGTTTCTGGATAGAGTTCATCTCATGGATCATATTTTGTATGATGGTTCCTTCTCCCAGAAGCTCAGGACAGCAAATTTATGCTATCAGGGGTCACTTCTACACTGTACAATGGTAACACTGTCATGCCACTTTAACTGTCATGGTCACATTTGGAGGGATACTGGGGTTTTTAGTTTGATCGGGGGCACCAGAAAAGGTCCCTGGCTGAGGATTCTCAGTGCCTCTCTCTCAACTGCATACTCCTGGATTCCACAGGATGGAGTTATGGCAGTTAAGGTGGAATCACAGTGCTGTAACTGTGTGGTATGAAATGGTCCCTGGTTTTAACCTCTCAACAGTTCTGAAACAAAGAGTGCCGGCCCGTAAAGTCCATGGTGACCCAGGAATCTGAGCTCCTTGGGGTATGTTTACCATAATAAGTAGCTCTGCCTCTTAGGCCCAAACTGTAGAGATGTGGTGGAGGATAGCCATTCTTGTTCGGTTAATGTAGGGTGTGTTAACATAAGACCCTGTTTACAGTTCAAGGAGCATGTGAGTAAGAGTAGCCTTGCCTCGTTGTACTGCACTGCATTCTCCTTGACCAGGTTCGCTTCCGGTACCAGACTATGACTGAAAGAAAAAGTTTCTGCTGGGCAAGGCACTTCAGTTGCACTTCACATTGGATATAAAGGATCTTCTCAAATTTTATTATCCTTGATAAGAAAGACTTTCTTGACACTTTGAAACACTTCACTGAGAAAATGTTCAACCACCCTGGTTTTTTTTTTTTTTTTTTGCATAGAATCATAGATTCATAGAGACCACAGGGGCCATTGACTCCAATCCTCCGCTGTGCAGGAACACACATCAAACATTCCCAACAGATGGCCATCCAACCTCTGCTTAAAAACCTCCAAAGAAGGAGACTCCACCACACTCCGAGGCACCACACTCCGAGGCACTGCCAGACAGCTCTGTCTGTCAGGAAGTTCTAACTGAGGTTCAGGTGGAATCTCCTTTCCTGCATTTTGAAACTTCTTTATGAAAATTTTATTTGTGTCCAAATGTTTTTGTGTAAAAACAGTATTTTGGCATAAAACTCTTTTTTCACAAAAAATGGGGTATTTTACACAATATGCATTATTGCCTGAATGTTTTCATTGGGGTTTGTGGAAAAACAAGGCCCACCCCACCCAAAATAGATTCTTTGGAGGAAAAGCCCCAAAGTGCAAATGGTCATCAAAAATGTGCATATACTCTGGTAATGCTGGTCAGAAGGCATTTGAAATTATTTGTTGTTGAAATAAGTGAAGATTCACATCCTTACTTCAATTATACTTGGAATTTGTTTAAAAGAAAAAGAACACAAGATAGACACTGCATGTGCGTTCAAAAAGTAGACCCCCCCTCTCCAGCTTCTTTGTAGATTAATAAATAAATGTTTGACTCTTAATTGGATAGCAAGTCCTTGGAAATTGAGGTAATTTCTATATTGCAGTTTGTACCTTAATTATACAAATAGCTGAGCTGGCATGAATATACATTACAAATCTCAGTGGGTTTATGGAAGCTTTAACCAAGACTCCTTGTCAGGGAGAGAGGAGATGTTGCTTATCTTTGCGAATACCATCAATAAGCTCCTTTTCTTCTGAGCAAGTCAAATATATGTGACGTGATTTTGTGGCATTTTGTCTTCCACCTGATTGAACAATGCTGGCCACTAAGAACAATGGAGTAGTTTCTCGACTTCCTGGTCAGAATAAAATGAGAGGAATAGCACTGCCCTATTAGTTTGTGGGGGTCTCGGTAGAAAGAAGTTGCGGGGGTAGATCTGGAAGGTGGGGTGAGGAGTAAAGTCCTCTGGGCAGCTTTGGGGACCAAATGTCCCATCATAGACTGCTCTGGCCTATCTGTAGTGGGAACCCATAAGGCAAAGTGTTATGACTGGTTGGTGGTTCCAGCATTATGGAAGTGCCATGGGAATAATGTTGTTGTGATTAAATCTTGAGGTAAACTGAGGCCTAATCATAGTCTCATCTGCCTTTCCTAAGGTCCAGCCTGTATCTGAACTGTGTGAGGCTTAAGGGACCCCGACCCTGAAGCTAAGTGGTTTTTGTCCTTGTGGCCTTCCATTTGCTATTCACCCTTGCACTCTTGGGTAACGTTGGTGGAATGGGAGGACTTCATTCATCAGGTGACTCTTAGGCATGGGGAAGTGCATCTACAAGGATATGATTCAGGTTCCTATTTTCATGGCCATTGTTCTCCAATTTCATACCGGGAATCTTGTCTTTGTTCTTTAGTGTCTGCGGACTCTGCTGGCTGATTTCCCCTCACTCTAAGCTTTGCCCATGGTGAACCATGACAAGTATTGAGAAACAACCTTTGTGGCTCTTCTGTCTTTTATATAAAGGGTGGACTTCCTGAGATTCTGGTTAGGTGCTAACAATTTATCTCATATTTTTAAAGAAAATAAATTATTTATAGCAGAAAACTTTTTGTAATTTCCAAGTTAATTCAAAACAACCTTTGGTGAACTAGCTTGTGTGTAGTCAGTTCTGAGGTTTGTATTCTTGAAATCATAATGTTTTTCAACATTGCTATGGCAGTACTTGTGGCCTCAAGTCATGAGTGTTTGGAGATCACCTCCTAGGAACTTCTAATTCAAAAGCAAATGGTAAGCAGACATTCAAATATTTTTAGAATGCAACTGAACTTTTTTTTTTCCACAGCTGTTTTATATCACTTAGTTGTTATAACAAAACACTTTGGATTTTAACATGGATGTTGTCATTCTGCTATAATTATTATTAATTTTAATATCTTTGCAAAGCATCTTTGGGGAACTTGGTTAAAGAGTAAGGCATTAAGTGCCCAAATGAAATAAGAAAACAAATAAAGAGAATTAAAGAGAGGCCAAAGCTGAGATAAGAAGTGTGGTTACTTTAAATATTCACATGTATAGATATATTGTGTGTGTTGTTATCTGTAGATAGTGTTAGTCAGCCACTACCCTCTGTGTTTGATGATTCATCTCTAATGTTCTTTTGTGTAGTTCAAAATTCAAATACATGCTTTAATTGGTTTGCAGAGGCCACATGGCTATGAGGCCATCTAGATACTTTCCAAGAACAGAGTAGTTTTTCTTATTTACAGAAAGCAGTGTCTTGGGTGTTGCCTTCAGAGAAGGTAGCATAATTTGTCCTTTGGCAGATGTTATTTTGCTCAGTGTCTGGGAGAACAAAGGTTTGTCTGAAATGGACCAAGTTTCTGCTGGGAGTGGTAGTAATCCACGTAGAGGACTTTCTTAACATGTTAACTAGCAGTTGGCTATGGCGTGGTTCTCAAACAAAGTAGTGAATCTTATGAAGTCCACTGAAAGGTCTTAAAACCCTTAAGGAAAAAGTTAGGCTGAAGGACTTAGTATTTAAATTTTCTCTTTTAGAAAAATTTACCGGTAAAGTGAGAATGTCAAGAGGCTATTGGAGCAATGATATATTTACATCTTTCCTTTATTTGTTGATGAGAATTAGTCCTCCTATTGCTGTGCTGTAGTCCAACTGAAGTTCTAAATGAACAAATGTTAAAAGTTTCTGGGAAAACTAAAATTTGAAAAAACAAAAACAAAAAACAAACATTTTATCTCCTAGTTATGTTCACCATTAAGCTTAGCGGACTGAAACCAGAGCGGTTTCCAAAAGAAACACATTTTCAAGCCTGTGGGAGAGCAGGAAGAAAAGCAGCTCTGTGTGTGTATGTGTTGTTTGGGGGTGGAAAAAATAGGAGAGAGGTTGCATTCCTCGTCCCTCCCCTTTCTTTTCTGTGCTCTGAATTTCTCTCTCCTAAAGTTACTTGTCACATATAAAACTGGTCTACAAAACTCAGTGACATGGCTTTTGGATGTAACATAGTTAGCCCCTGAGTTCACAGAAGTCTAATAAGGCAGCTGCCTTATTCAGTCAGAATATTGTTTCATCTAATACAATACTGTCAACGCTGAGGTGGGGAAATTGTAGCCCGCAGACATCATGTGGCCCCTGAACCCCACTTTTGTGGCCCTTGAAACCCTGTACCAGTTCTCCTCACTCTCACCCCAAATGGTGCAACATCACTTCGTTTCATCGTTTTGAGAGGGACTGGAGAGGAAAACAGGCATTTTTGCACTTGTTGGGGGGTTGCAGTCTATGGTGGGTTCTGAGAAGGAACTAAATCCTGTTCCCTCCCCATGGAGTTGCCCACCCCTGGTCTAGATGTACTGACAATAGCTGTCTAGGTTTTCAGGCATGAGAGTTCCCAGCCTTACCTGGAGACCTCTTCCATGCAAAACAGGTACTATGGTCTGTTATGCTACTGCTGGTAAGTAGCTTTATGCTACTTACATCATGGTAGTCATTGCTCTCAGCAGGTGTAGCTGGCTAGAACAAATTTCCTAGTGTGCCTTCTTCATGCTGCTCTGGTAACATGTCTTGCTGTGCAGTTCTTCAAGTTGTCCCACAGGATTCCACAGCTGGGCCTTGCAGATACTTCATTCAAAATGTTTTGCTGCCAAAGTATTGATCTCACCTCCCTTTCAGTCCCCCCCCCCCCCAGTTACTTTCCTCAAGTGCCCCACTGTTTAGGGAAGTAATTCTGCATTGTCTTCACTGAAAAGACTTTAGCCCTTGTGTGACTAGGTAGATTATTATTGGAAAACTGTGCACGTAAGTAAGTCAAACTGTTGTGTCCTCTCGTCTATTCTAATATGTTTAAACCACCATGTGAAAGCAGAAGAAGGAATAGCACTTCTTCACTCACTGTTATATACACTGGGTTTCTGTCCCTGCAAGCTGCTCTTTTGTAATCCTTCAGCACCTCAGCCATAGGGAAATAATAAGCTAAAATTAGTTGCTTCGCAGTGAACTGCCAGAACAATTTTAGGTTTCAATGAGTAAACAACTTTTTAAATCATGTAAGGGAATAGCATACTGACTGCAGAAAACTCTCAAACACAAAACAAGCAACTTGTCTCAAACTTGAAGTCTTAATTGTAAGCAGTCTTCAGATTTCCTATACTTGCTCTTTTGAAGTTTCTTCTGGTGGGAGACAAGCTCACCCTTCTGTGTTCCACACCAGCTCCTTTTTCTTCTTGTGACATCCTGTGGATTAGACCTGCTCTACCCGTGTGGTTCAGCGAGGCTATAGAATCCTGTTATGGATGAGTAGATTCGGTCATTTCAGATGTCATCTGGCTAATGCCATTTCCCAGTGATCCCCCATGCAATAAAAACTGAAATAAAAGAGAAAACTCCCCAGACCCAGAGCTGGTCACTTACAGGAGCCACAGCCTAGCATATCAAGTGTATACATACATACATACATACATACATACACACACGTATGTGTGTGTTTATATTTTCTGACTTAGACTGTTCCTTGCAATAATAGGTTTCTGTTGGCAGAGCGTTTTTTCAGAGTTTTTTCTTTTTCTTTTATTGTACGAAAACATTCACAAATGGGTTCTCCTGTGCTTGCTTTTACAAGTGGCACAGTATGTTTAGTCATTTCATTTTGCTACATGGGATAACGTAGGGCTGAGAGAAGACTCATTTTATGTGTGGCTTCAGTAGCATCCTGATTGCTGTCTTTCGTTCCCTAATCAGAGACTTGTATTTTGTTTGTTCATTCATTCAGAGCACTTTTATCCTACCCTTTAGCCCAAAGGACTCTCAGAATGACTTATAGATGAACAAGATAGGAGGGGGCGGTCCCCACTCTCAAGATTAAAATTTGAAAAGACAAAGCGTGCCTCCATATTTCCATGAAAGATGAATCTGTAGAAAATGCCCAGATAATAGCAATTTTTTTTATCGGATGTATTCTCCAAAATCAGTAAAATCATGGGCCACACAGTTCTCACCAGCAATTGCTCTTTTATTTCTCTTTCCCAGAGATCATAAACAATTGATACATGGAGATATTACTGTAGTCTTGTGTCTGGTGGCAAGATTAGAAATTGTTTCAGTATTTTAAAGGATTGTCATTAGATCAGTGACATACACATATCTTGAATACTGCACTTATGGAAAAACTAACAGCCTAATGGAAGTCCTTGAAAACAGCAGTTTGATACATAATGTCTATGATACCTGGTTTCCATACTTGGACTTTGTTAGTACTAATTCTGATGTTATTTCTCCTCTGAAGGCCCACATAAATTTGTGGAATGGTGTTCTCTCTATCCCCAGCTGAAAAAAGCAGGACATACTGTGCATGTATGGTCACTTTCTAGAAAACTACAGGATGAGTATCCCTTATCCAAAATGTTTCAAATTTTAGATTTTTTTCAGTTTTTGGAATACCTGTATTTGCATATACATAAAATACAGCACTGTACATGAGATCTCTGGAGAGCTCAAAAATGAGTAGGAGCAGTACAGCAGCTGACTTGTAGGCAGAAGCAGGTGTCTGGTGGGTTTCCCAAAGATCACCCATACAAAAGTGGGGTTTTTTGGCAGGGGAGGGTAGAATACAGGTATCAGGTTCCTTGTATCCTTGGTTTCTCAGATCATTCTCTCTCCAGCCTTGCTTCTCATGCCCAGCACAATAGAGAGTGAATGAGATGGGAAGCCGGAAAAAGATGTGAGGTTGGAGAGAGATGCGAGGATCTGTGAAATGGCAGGAGGTGTGGATTTGTGCCAAGGACTAAGCTTTGATTCCCACCATTTCACAGACCTTGTGTCTCTCTTGAGTCGCATTTGCTACTTGTGTTGTATAAGGGATGCAAGACTGGAGAAAGACTGAGGATCTGAGAGATGAATGAGCAGGAATGTTGTCCTTGAAGGTGGAAGCAGGAGGCTGGTAGCAAAAAGTGTCATTTTTTGGAGGATTTCAGATTTCCGAATAAGAAATACTCAACCTGTACAAATGTTAAGACTGTGTGATGATTTGTTTTCCTTTCATTTTATCCAAGAAAACAATTGGTTTTATATGACCTCATTTAATAATAAATTTTAAAAAATAATAAAAAAGACATAGCATAGAAGGACGAATAATTTTGACACTTTCCTCCCCACTGAAGGAAAAAAAAAAGAATTCTTTGCAGTTCTTCCTGGTATTTAAAGTTTCCAGAATGTTTTGGGAAATTATTTTATGCAGAAATACATTTTTTTTTGCATGATAATTGTGGGGGTTTGCACAAAAATATTATTTTGCTGTTGTTTTTCTCAAGATGGCTTCTTCGTACACAAAAAGTAGAAATCTTGCACCACAAAGATCTTGCACAGGAAACAGCAGTCTTGCACAACAAAACTGTGTGACTATTTCTCGTGCAAGATTTCTTTCTTTTGCACAGAAAGATTTTGATTGTACAAGTTTTTTTTTCCACAGAAAACAGCAGTACTATGCAATCTCCTCCCCACGTGGCTGTCTGGAACCTGTTTTTGTTTTTTTTTTGCACCAAACTGAACAATTCTCATGCAAACAAACAATATGTATTTCTGTGCAGATTAACTTCCTAAAACGCTTTAGGACGTCTGTGTACTGGACAAAGCCAGCACAAAATTCTTGTCGCTATCTGGGTACTAATTTCTTGGCCAGGAAATGGCAAATATTCTTTCCATCTGTTCATCATACATTATGCTTTCTTCTTGTTCCTTACTTCTTTTGCTATGAAGAATTCCTGAGCCTTTTACCCTTTTAGGAGTAGTTACTGACACCACAATAGCACAGTTACATGGTGGACAGATCTGTAAATTCATGCAGTTTTAAGCCTTGTTGCAAACCAGAACTTCTGATTTTGCCTTGATTTTCATCCATTTTAATTTGATTGGATATCCTGAAGGAAGTTAGCAAGTACGAGTGCTGAAGTGCTGAATTTGGTTGGTGAAAAGAAAACTGTTGCAATCTATGTCAACTCCTTTCAGTTTTCAAAGGAAAGAATTTTGAAGCACTTAGTTCAGGTCGCTTGTGATTAGTGCATGTTGTGTATCTAGTGATGTCAATAAGTTATAGTAGGTATTCATGCTTTAGGCTATCTGGCCACGTATTTTTCCTTTACAGTGAAGGCTGTTGGCACTTACTACTTGGAGCATTCACTGTTGACTTTTCTTGCTTTTAGTGGAAACAGATGGAATTTAATACTTCGTAACAGAAAATAGAGAACTGGTAGTTGCTAAGGTTAATAGTCTATCTTCTGCCATGCCAATATATTTAGTTCAGATAATAATGTCTCAGCTTCAAAACTAAAGCTTGAATTATATATTAATTGCAGGGTAATCACTCACCTAATAAGATGCACAAAATTATTCAAGTGTCTACAATGCTCTCAGAAGTTAAGTAAAGGTAAAAGTCAGCAATGAAAGGCCTCTGACCTCTCAGGTTAGGTTGTTGGATTAGTCCTGTGTTGCCTCTCAGTAAAGCAGACTTGTCAGGTGTGTAATTTAGGCTTAGTTTTACCAAGAGAGTAAAAACAAAGAAATAAAATGATCATGAATCGATAGAAATAATGATCAGCAGGAGAGCCAGTGTGTTACGGTAATTTGGGCATTGGACTGCAACTCTGGAGACCAAGGTTTGATTCCCCACTTGGCCATTGAAACCCATGGGATAACCATTGGGAAGTCCCACTCTTTCAGTCTTGGAGGAGGGCAATGGCAAACCCTTCTGAACAAATCTTGCCAAGAAAAAACCCATAATAGAGTCACCTTAAGGTCATCACAAAGAACCAGTGTGGTGTAATGGTTTCGGTACTGATTACGACCCTGGAGTCCAAGGTTCAATTCCCTGCTCAGCCACAGAAACCCACTGGGTGATTTTGGGCTCATCACACACTCTCAGCCCCAGAAAACCCCATGACAGTTTCACCTTAGGGTCACCTTAAGTCAGAAATGACTTGAAAGCAGACAACAATAAGAAGAAGGGCCACTGTAAGTCAAAATCGACTTGAGGGCACACAAGAACATTAATAAACTAAAGTAACCTATGGTGCCTCTTTTAGGTATGGTTTTCGTTCCTTATTTCTTGCAGACTAGATATGAATGGCAGTATTATAGCAACATTAAGTCATGATTTTGCATCTTTTATGGCAAAATTATTCTTACTTCAATGATAGGTTGAGCAAAAAAAAAAAAATGGCTCACCATCCACGTGTTGTTCAGATGATAGGGGTACGAGAACAGTGGGGACAGCAGCAGTTCTTTCCTTATCTCCATCTCAGTGTCAAGCATCTATCCCTAACATGCATGTGTTTGTTGGTGTTCCGTTACCTGAATGGCATAACCTATGAGAACTGTGATTACACAGGATTTTAGATTACGTGGAAGCTTATCTGTGTAGAGTAGGGGTAGGAACCGCGACCATCCAGATGATGGACTGCAACTCTGAGCCACCTTAGCCAACAGTGAAGAATGACGGAAATTCCAATTCAACAAAATCTGAAGGAATGGTGTGCCTGAAGATACCTTCTCTTCACATATGTACAGGCATGAGGAGTTGCATGATGTTGGCAGGGTTAGTGGCATGGATGCTTCTTATCAATAACTTGTAAAGAGAGATTAAATGATTATGTTAACTGCATGATATGTTTTTCATTTGTTAACCACTCATCTCTGTGTTTTCTCACCTTCTCTAATGTTAAGAATAAATAAACATTTGATTTTTTAAAAATTATTGATTGGTTTATGTATTGACCCTTGTGTCAACCATATGGTAGAGTTAGATTGTTCAAGGATGGACAAAAAATGTATCATTGTCTCAAAGTATTTAACTGTATGAATATTTTAAATTTCTGCACTATACAATCTAATGCCTACAGCTTGACACAGTAATTCCTAGTTACTGTGATAAATTTGTTGTTCATTATCTTCTTTCTCTCATTCATCGTCCTCAAAAGGGATGGAGAGTAAATGTTGGATTGTTGGAATTTGATGTGTTTAAAGATGGCCTTTCAGACTGTGTGATTTGTACTGCTATTGAAAATCAGATATGTTCTTTAAAGTATCAGCTGTACTGGATATGACAGTGAAACATATGCAGATTGTGCATTTGTGATAGAAAAATTTTCACACAGGTGTGGTATAGTAGATTGATACAGATTAAAAATGAGACTGCATGAAAAACAAATTAACTGCACTTTCATGGTCACAAATGTGGATAATGGGATCAGGAAATACCTACTCTGCCAACTATTTCCATATGGAAACATCTTCAGGTATCGTGGATAGATCTGGCAATTCCAAAAACCTGGTTCATGTTGTGTTTCTTTCCCTCCATGCTTCCGGTCCGATGGATATAAATTTTGAGAGGACTATAAAATTGTGAAGGCAGAGGGACTAGCTGAGAGCTACTTGGCATGTCCTCAGACAACAACAATAGAGGATGTTCAAGTACTTACCCCATTCTCCTACCCCATGCTCACTGCTGAATGATACTTGAGAAGTTCTCCAAGAAGTGCAATTCAGTTAACTCTTCCTTTGTTAACTCTTCCTTTGTCAGTCCTGCTTTTGAATTCCTGAAGCCACTCTTAAGAGACAGGGTGAGCTCAATAAAATTATGTTTAGTAGGTTTTAAGTATAGAAACGATGTACATGAGGTCACGATGTAGAGGAGATGGATAAAGGAAGTGGGCTATCGAAAAGCCTAAGCTGTTGAGCAGAGGGGACAGGGAAGTTTGCTAAAACGGAGGCGCAGGGAACAAGAACTCAATTATTGCAGTAGACCTGGATGAAGCAAGCCATGTATCTGTATGTTTAAATACTGTAGCTTAATACAACCGTAGGCGACACACTAAAAATTTATGGAGGCAATCTGTTGACAGCTGTTATCTTCAGCCTTTGATTCACTGCTCATCTGGTGTGTTTGCTGATTGTACTTAACTCAGCACTGGCTTGTCTGTTTCCATGGTGCCGATTAGCATATGGAACTGGCATCTAAGGTTGCATCTGAGGCAGATTTCTAAAACCAGGAGTAGTGCCAGTCACCTCTGAAAACAACTGTTTGTTCAACTGATTGAAGATACTCCTGTGGAGCTGAGCCAGGGGGCTGAATTCTGCCAGCATTTTTGCAGCACTCAAAATGATTTTGTATAGGTTTTTTTTTCTTGGGGCTTTTTTCAAAAAGTGATAAAATGTTCATGAGAAGATTTCTGAAAGCTTCATCACCCCAGCAACAGAGCTTGGCTGAGGGTTCAAGGGATGTGGGGAGAAGCGCACAATGTAATTGTATATACCGTTACTTTACAGAGTCACTTAATGGATTTGGATATATGGGTTGGTGATTTAGTTACATTAATTATGTGTTTCTTTATTGGCCTTCATTTTTTTTAAAGTCCTGCAGTTGAAATGGGAGAATAATAGCTATGAATAGGCATCAAAAAAGAGAAGGACTGGAAAGTAAATGGGATTTTTTATTTATTTATCTGTCTATCTATTTATGGGCAAACCCATTCAATAAGTTTTGCATACAAAAACTGCCACATCAGTGAAAGATACCCGCTCACACCTATACTGTATGAGTATAGTTTGGAGCTGGCTGTGAATTCACTTCCTTTGAACAGTCAGTTCTGTTTAATGTGAACACTTCTGTTTTGCCATGAAGGAAAATCAGACGCTCTCACCTTTTGGTAAGACATAGGAAAATAAGAAAAGTAATCATACAGTTTTGGATTGCACTGGATGGAAGGATGACAGTAAAATTGGAAAGTAAAAGTGCCTCTGATTGGCTGGCAATCCTTTGTGTTACGAGGGCCATTGTGTATATTCTGTTCCAACAGTTTTTCATCAGAGGCCATCTGAAGAACTAAAAGTGTCCACTGTCTCATCTTTTTCCATCCATGAAAATTATTCCATGTGTTGTAGTACAAGTAGTGATCACATTAATTGCAGATGAAGACAGTGGGTAGATATTTCTCTTTCGTTACATGTAAGGGAGAGACACCCACATGCAGCAAAAGGGCCATTTTTATACAAACTGCATTGATGATGCTGTTGTCAGGGAGGCTACCTCTTGTTTCTAGACATATGATTATAATGCATTTATTTTACACTGGTCTATAACTTAGTGGCATCAGCATGCAAGAGCAGACTTTCAGCTTTAAGCGTGTCATACCCAGGCAATGACTTTGTTGGGCTGGTTTTGGGTGTCAGGATGAGACTCTGAAATTGTATACCCCTACCAATTCTTGTCTGTAGTGTATGAGGAAAATGTAATTTCAGTTCCATTAGAAGCAAATAGCAACATATATTCTAAAGAAACCAGAGTGGTTGACTAAAGAAGTCTCAGCTGAGCTAAGTGTTAAAAGAAACATGTGCAGGAAATGGAAGAATGGCTAAATCACCAAGGAGGAATTCAAACAAATAGCCAGGATATGTAGGGAGAAAGTCAGAAAAGCTAAAGCACAAAATGAACTCAGGCTTGCCAGAGACATTAAAAACAATAAAAAGGGCTTTTTTAGATGTATCTGCAGCAAAAGGAAAAACAAGGAAATGATAGGGTCGCTGCGTGGAAAAGATGGCCAATTACTAACAGGGGGAAGAGAAAACGCAGAACTACTCAACACCTTCTTTGCCTCAGTTTTCTCCCAAAAGGAAAGAAGTACTCAACCTGGGGGGTGGGGAGCAAGTGAGGAAGGGCAGGAAATGCAGCACAGAATAGATAGAGAAATAGTACAGGAATACCTGACTGTTCTAGATGAATTCAAGTCTCCAGAGCCAGATGAATTGCATCCGAGGATATTAAAAGAACTTGACAGATGTCATTTCAGAACTGCTCGTAATAGTCTTTGAGAATTCTTGGAGAACAAGAGAAGTCTCAGCAGACTGGAGGAGGACAAATATTGTCCCCATCTTCAAGAAGGGAAAAAAAGAGGACCCAAATAATTATCGCCTGGTCAGCTTGACATCAATACCAGGAAAGATCCTAGAGCTGATCATTAAACAGTCAGCTTGTAATTACTTAGAAGGCAATGCCATAATCACTAAAAGTCAACATGGATTTCCCAAAAATAAGTCATGCCAGACTAACCTTATCTCTTTTTATGGTTGAGTTACAAGCTTGATAGATGAAGGGAATGCTGTGGACGTAGCATTTCTCGGTTTCAGTAAAGCCTTTGACAAAGTTCCCCATGACATTCTTGCAAAGAAGCTAGTAAAATGCGGGCTGGGCAGTGCTACTGTTGGTAATTGCTTGACCGTCCAAACCCAAAGGGTGCTCCCAAAGACTGCTTTTCATCCTGGAGAGAAGTGGCTAGTGGGGTGCCACAGGGTTCTGTCCTGGGCCTAGTGCTATTCAACAACTTCATCAATGACTTGGATGAAGGAGTAGAGGGCATACTGATCAAATCTGCAGATGACACCAAATTGGGAAGGGTTGCTAATATGCCAGAGGACAGGGTCAAAATGACCTGGACAGATTGGAGAGCTGGGCCAAAGCTAACAAAATGAATTACAAGAGAGAGAAATGTGAGGTTCTGCACTTAGGCAGGAAAAAATGGAATGCACAAATATAGGATGGGGATGGGGACATGTGGCTGGATAACAGTATGTGTGAAAGGGATCTAGGAGTCTTAGTAGATCACATGCTGAACATGAGTCAGCAATGTGATGTAGCAGCCAAGAAAGCCAACGTGAAAGCCAATAGGAGTATGGTGTTTAGATCATGGGAGGTAATGGTACCACTTTGTTCTGCTGTGGTCAGACCTTGTTTGGAATACTGTGTCCAGTTCTGGGCACCTCAATTCAAGAAGGATATCGACAAGCTGGAGCATGTCCAGAGGAGGACAACCAAAATGGAAGCCATGCCCTATGAGGAATGCCTTAGGGAGCTGGGTATGTTTAGTCTGCAGAAGAGAAAGTTAAGAGGGGACATGATAGCCATGTTTAAATATTTGAAGAGATGTCATGTTGAGGAGGGAGCGGGCTTGTTTTCCACTGCTCCAGAGACAGGGACAAGGAGCAATGGATTCAAGCTGCAGGAAAGGCGATTCCACTTGAACCTCAGGAAGAACTTCCTCACGGTCAGAGCTGTCCGGCAGTGGAATATGCTGCCTCAGAGTGTGATGGAGTCTCCTTCTTTGGAGGTTTTTAAGCAGAGGCTGGATAGCCATCTGTTGGGAGTGCTTTGATGGGTGTTCCTGCATAACAGGGAGTTGGACTGGATGGCCCTTTGGTCTCTTCCAACTCTATAATTCTGTAAAAAGAAAAAAGGAAAAAAAAGAAGATTGCCTGAGACAGGAATGCTGGGATGGGAAGAGTACATTTCCGAAAAGAAATGTAAATATTTTGGGGGGAAAAATGACTCCATGCGGAAAAGACTGTTTTTTCCTGGATAAAAAAGAAAATTTTGAAAACAATTGAAATATTTTTAATTATTAGTTCTCCTATCAAATCTTAGCTGACTGTACTGTTGTAACAACTTATAATGCATCCTTTATAATTTAGCTTATACAATTCCACTATATTTATGGACTTTACAGGGCAGTTTTTATAATTCAAACTTTTTTCTGTGGCCAAAATATAAAGGCTTGTTTACTCATAAGTAAAATTCACTTATTTTGGTGGGATATATGCTCAGGTAGGTGTATATAAGACTGCAGCCTCAAAAATACAAATGCTTTACAGTACAGGGCTGAGCACATCTGCTCAGATTTGTCTCTGCTGAGATTTGACCCACTCGCAAGGGTTGACATTTGAATTGTGCAAATGTTAAAAAGTGTTGCAGTAGCCTCCTCGCTGCTGTAGCTTCCCAAACACGCTCAAAACCTGCTTTAAGAAGGCTGCAGTACCCTCCAAATTCTGATGCTAGTTACCATGTCAGATTTAGACCTTTGAACTTCAGCATTCATCATTCTTTGATGCAGTAGATTGCCTTGCATTTAAAAAAAATCTATCCGTTAATGCAAATTAATAAAGCCATTCCTTAAAAAAAGCATTTTATGTATTCTAAACAACAGTAGTAATGGTACTGGTGATGGGACAGGCTTTTTTTTTTAAGCAATACCCAGTATTTCCATTATTTCCAAAGAATTTTTTTTTTTTTTAGGTTGAGAGTGGAACTCATTAAACACACACAGAGGCAACTTTCATGTGGCTTGTGTCATTTTAGTGTATGTATGGGGGTGGGATGGTGATTCAGATGGCTGAACACTCTTCCATGCCAGATTCCCCCCTTTGAGTGTTCCTTGCTCAAGAAAACCTTGTGAAATTCATCAGGTCATCATAAGCCGACAGGTGACTTGAACAAAGACACAGATAAACATAAAACTAGATGTTAGAAAGCCTGCTTCTAGCTTAACCTTTCTCCTGACTTTGTTGTTCTATGCCATCAACTCACTGGCAACCCTAAGGTGAACCTACACATGGTGTTTTCTGGGGCTGAGTTCATTATGTGCGGGAGATTCCTTCTCCCCCTTTCTTTCCAACTCTGGCCTGAAATGTTACCAGTCAGGTAAAGATGATCATGTCACTGAGAATTAGACCTTGATGTTGACTGGCATATGAAATGCAATAGTGATTTCTTAAAGGTTGTTCAGATGATGTTTTCCAGCAGTTGTGTTCTCACAGCCTAGTATTACATTTTGAATAGGTAGTGTTTCAAATGTAAAATGGAGGCATTGTACTAAGGCTCATTACCCACCCACACAAACATTTTCACAAAAATACGAAACAGGAAAAACACTGGCATTTAAACATTTTCTTGTGTGGTTTGATTGGCTTTAAAAGGGCACATTCTGTGCTTCATCTGTGTAGAGATGTGTCGGTGAGAATAGCCCTTCAGGAAACAAATGCAAACTATAACCCTAAGTTAATGGTGATACGCTGCAAATACTATGAAGCTCTTGGAAAGCAAGCAGGCTTCTTAGCTGGTGGAGAACTGAGAACCTTTTCACCTGTACCAGCCCCAAAAGAAAATTATTTTGCTTTGTGTGGCCTGGGCAATTCTACGGGTGTTTAGTATGGGATTGTGTTCAATGGTGTTTTCTTTCCCAGATCTAGGGATGTAAAAATATATGTAAATATTTTTTAAAAAATGGAAAACATGTTTTTTAAGTATCAAGAAATCTTGATGGGAACAATCCTGGACTGACAAAAATCTTCACAGTTCAGAACTTATTCTGTGCAAAATTTGCGCAGGGTTGCACAGAACACAGCATTTTCTGTGCAGCATTTAGCATTCTGTACCAAAAGTAATAAAACACACACACACACACACACCTGTTTTCTATGCAGAAAATGCTACAGTTGTGGACATTCTAGGCAAAAATGTGTATGTGGTTGTTTTGTACTGAAAACAGAATTTCTCTGCAGAAAATAATATTTCTGAATAGAAACATTTCCTGTGTAGAAAATGCTGTATCTTGCACAGGAAATGTTGTTTTCTCTGCAGAACAACCACATGTACATTCTTCACTGAGTAAATCCCAAAATGCAAACAGGCTCCAATAATTGCATGCTTTTTGAACTCTTTCATGTAGTAGGATGAGCATGGCCAAAAAGTATCAGACAAAAATATCACATCGTTATTGCTAGAATGAGTAAGAAAAGTCAGTTAAGTATGATATTAAAAAGATGCAGTTGTGATTTTCACTAAGAGACTTACTTGACTGCAATTTAAAAGGATCATTGTAGGTTTTTTTTTTTAAAAAAATATCAATACAAAAGGGGTGGAGACGAGAAAGTAAAGAAGAGAAAAATAAGAAGAGGGAGAAATAAATGAGATATGAAGTTGGGCTAAACATATTGTAAACCAGCCATATGTCCAAAATTGCCAAGTTGGGAATCATTATTTGTTTCTCAGAACTAAGTGCTTCACTGATGATTAAGAGGCTATGATGGGCAGAGGTAAAGAAGAGTTATAAGAAAATGATAGGTGGAGGAAAGTAATGATTAGCTCTATAGTTGTTTCCAACCTTCTTTGTCTGTCTCCAAAGGAAGCTTTTCAGTGCCCAGTAGTCAGGGATTGACTTGTGTGTAACGACGTGAGACATGATAGATGAAACATGTAACTGTGTTCTCACTTCTTGAACATAGTTACATATGAGCTACAATCAGCTTCCCAGACTAAAACACAAGAATGTTGGCTGAGATCTTCCATCAGTGTCTCTGCTTCTGCAACCTGAAATCAGCCCTTGTTGTCTTGGAAACAAGAGTGTACATATTTGCTTTCACCAGAGATGGACAAATGGAGGAAATAGTAGTTGAGTTAATATTGTTTTCTGATTACACACAGGGGCTGCCTCAGTGATTTGAGCGAGTTCATAAAACTGTGCCTAGATCACATTAGAGCAGCTGTTTTCACATAGGTCTCCCCTCCGCCCCAGGACAGCAGCTGCTCTAATAGATTTGAGATTTAAGGTCAACTCCCACTTCTCTGGGGACCTTCAGAGACACTCTGGGAAGAGGTCATCTGTAGACTTCCTGTTAGATTTACTCTGACATGAAGGAGAAGGATTCTTTTTTTATGATGGTGTCAAAGTTAAGAATTCCCTATTTTGCTGTATGTTTCCATACCCCATTCTGGCAAATAATGTCTGTTTGGCTGTATTATAAACCAAACAGCCTTTCTTTCCCACAGAGGTGGTTCTTCAGCTCAAAGGGGCAAATGAGATTATGCACATGCATGATCAGCAGCCAGATCAGGAGTCAGCTGGTTTACAGGTACAGTCGCAGACATTCTTCATTGTCAAGCTCTTAATATTGATTCAGTTTGTATTGATTTGCTGGGAACCATCTGACCAGGGCACGAGACTGAGCAGCTTTCTCTTATGCTGTCTTTTCTGTAGGTAAATGTGTGGTTTGTTCTTTTGCAGATGTGGTTCTTATCCAAATCTAAAAACCTACTGTGGTCACAGGAAATACCTGAGGGGGAGGGAGAGTGATGAAATTGAGAGCATGGCTTGGCCATAGGTGATGCTACAAGGGATGAAGAGTGTGGACTGGGGAGAGGTGAAAGTGCATGTGCTTTCTGAGGGGCAGTGCAATAATGGATATATTCCTGGCACCACCAGCTTGTATATGCCAACATAACAAAATGGAAGAAAATTCTTAGAAGACCCACACTATTGCATAAAAAGAGGAGCTAGCCCACTGATAGTCTCTTCACTTTCAAAGTAAAATGTGTGACAATCTGCTGTAATTGAGAATTTTGTCCATGCCCTTAGTGTCACATGATTCCCTTAACTGGAACATCCCTTAATTAGGATGTGCTTAACCAAGGCTGACTCTTACATGCAGAGCACATCCATAGGGATCACTATGACTTGATAAAAAATAAATGTCAATGAGTCATGCTTCAGCTTTGTAAAATGCTCTTACACGGTAGCGTATGAACTTCCCCTCATATTACACTCTATTAAACTGTTTCACTCTGTTAAAATGTATCTTCCTGTTCCTTTTCTATAACACAAAGTATGCAAAATTTAAAATGTTCTGACATTGCAAGAATGATAATAGCATTGCTCTGAAGCCTTTGAAAAGTTCAGTTTTGGATAATTTCGTTTAAGGCTGCCAACCTTTTCAATTACATGATAGTTAGGGTTTAGAGTAATTCTTCAGTAATCTAGAAAGTCACCAGATACAAGGAATTCCACAGGTATTGAAATGGATGCTAACACTGTAGCCTCCGTTCACCTACTGTCCAACAAAGGACATTCTTAGGCATACTCTCCCCTCTGCAGTATAAGGCCATTTCCGCACTGGGAATTTAAAATGGTGCAGAGCGACCTCCAGAAGTGGTCGTGTGGCGTGGTTTTTAAAAACCTCTTTTTTGAGGTTTTTAAAAAGCACGGAGCAAGTGAAGCCGTGTAGCTCCGTTGCCCGGCTCTGGAGCACATTTGCAGGCGCGCGCAAGTGCGTGCCTGCAGATCTTCTGGGGGCGGGCTTTTGGCTGGCGAGCTTCTCTGGTTGGTGGAGAGCCTCCACCAACCGGAAGCCGCCATTTGGGACCCCGGAGGACTGCGGAGCAGCGAACTCGTGCTGCTCCTCGTGGCGACGGACTTGGCCGGCCGGAAAACAAAGCCGGTAAGCTCCGTTTTCGGGTGTTTCCCCCCCACATGCGGAAAGGGCCTATGAATTACACCTGGACTTTAAAAAAAAGTCCATCAGGTTTCCACAGTAGGTGGTCAGAATCATTTTTCTTAAAACACACAAATCATCCTCCAGAAGAAAGCAAAGCAAAAACAAAATCCTGCATAAGGTGGCCTTGTCTTGCCACCTCTGATAGAGTGGTGTCAAGGAGTCTGAGGCCCAGCACAGTTAGTGCTTCCAAAATACATAGACTTGACTAACCTTGGATTACATGACACATGCAATGTAAATATTATCCCTTTTCAGAGCAGGGGCTATAAACTGATGGTGTGTTAAGCATGAATTTCCATTAAAAACTGTGGGCTAGTGCTTCTGAGAGGAAGTTGACAGGAAGAGAATCAACTCATTTGAAATATGCTGGAGGAGAGTAGGATACTGTTGACCACCAAAAAGATAATTAAATAGGCCCAAAAGCAAATCAAGGCTGAATTCTCACTAGAATCCAAGGTGACTTAACTGAGGGTATTGGACATTGGAGATATTATGAGACAACATGACTCATTAGAAAAGACGACAGTGCTAAAGCAATACGAAAAGAAGAAAACAACAACACAAGTCGGTTGACCCGGTGAAGGAAGCCATGACGATGAGTTTGCAAGACCTGAGCAGAGCGTTTAGTAACAGAGTATCTTGAAGATCTTTCTCTTTCATGTTGTTGTGTGCCTTCAAGTCATTTCTGACTTATGGCAACCCTAAAGAGAAGCTGTAAGAGGGTTTTCTGGGGCTGAGAGTGTGTGACATGTCCAAGGCCACCCAATGGGTTTCCATGGCTGAGCGGGGGATTGAACTCTGGTCTCCAGGGTCATAGTTCAGTGCTCAAACCACTACACTACACTGGCTCTTCTCTCTTTCATAGGTTTCCCATAAGTCAAAATCAACTTAATATCAATTAATAATAACAACACAATTTCTTTTTCTAATGAGAAAACAATAACAAGTGTATGCAGTATTTATGTGGAGAGGGCAATGACTCTGAGCAACACATGTCACCGTGTTAAATATTTGCCCTAATGAATTTATCAGGTATTGAAAGGGTGTTTGTGTGTGTGTGTGTGTGCATATTTAATGTTTTCATATGATAGTCATAGATTCTTTGCCTCATTTGCTATGGTTTAGAAACCAAGGACCTTTCCAGCCCTTACCTTTTTCCAGCGCTGGGGTGCGGGGATTGCGCGAGCAGCCTCTGGCGAGAGGCTCTTGCGTCCCTGCTGCTTCAGCTCTGCAGGAGCTGCCTGCTCGCGTGAGAGCCCCACCTCTTCCTTCTGCAGTGCAGCCTGAGAGTTTCCCAGTCTGCACTGGGGCAGGAAGCGTGACCGGCGCAGCTCCAGGGGCTCCACACGCCAGGTAGGTGCGCACGGGGTCCGGGAGCAATGCGCGATTGTGCACCATTTTCGGCTTTGAGCCGAAAATGAAAAGGTGTGCGATCGGCGCCTGCTGGCCCCTGCAGCGTCACATGATTGTGAGTATGTCATGCAGGTCGCTCCTCGCAATCGCGCAACGCTGCAGGCATCCTTTCGCATGGCAAATGCCATGTGGAAAGGGCCCAAGTCTTTGACTGAAACCTCAAATGACAGGGTTAGAAAAGCCTAAGACTTGTTACTTTGCTTTGAAAACAAACACTCTGGTGACAGAGCCCATAAGCTTTTAGTTTTGTCATATATTTGTTTAGTACCCTTTTTCACTGTTAGGAGTAGCAGGAAATCTATTTGAGCACACACAGGCTAGTTGAGTAAGTGGTATCCCGTGGATGCATTCAGAGTATGCCAACATGTTGCCACTTCCATAGGCAAGTGGTTTTGATGCAAGCCCAGAAGTACATCTTGCTTGGGAGGGCCCTAAAGTGGCTTCGACAGGCTTTGCCTCAGTTGGAAGACTGTGAAGTACACTGTGACCCTTTCTTTTTGTTTCTTTTTGATAAAATAAAAATTTGAGCAGTGGGCCTGACTTATCCTTACGCTTGTTTACATAGGAGCTAATAAAGCTCCTTCCTGCTAGTAAACCACCAGATTTTGGTTCTCTTTCATTTGAATACATCACATCTAGTTTATCCTAAATTGAATAAAGAGGGCATGTTAGAACATTAATGATTAAATATATATTATTTTAAATTATAATAACCCATTATGAAGAGCCAGCATGATGTAGTGGTTTGAGTGTTGGGCTATGACCTTGGAGACAAGGGTATAATTCCCTGCTCGGCCATGGAAACCCATTGGGTGTGCATCACACACTCCCAGCTTCCAGAAAACATGATAGGTTCATTTTAGGGTCACCATAAGTTGGAAAGAACTTGAAGGCACACAACAACAGCAACAACAACCCATTACAGTATTTTAAATCATATTAAGCTATGAAGGAAAGCCTAAATACCTTCAAGGCACCAGATTCCATCTGATCTTGGAAGCTCAGTAGGGTCAGCCTGGTTACTAGTTTGATGGGAGACCGCCAATGAATACCATGTGCTGTAGACTATATATCAGAGGAAGGAACTTTCAGAACTTCTGAATGTTCTTTGCCTAAGAAAACTGTGTGAAATTTGTGAGGTCACCATAGATTGACAGATGACTTGAAGGCACCTGCACACAAAAGCTATGAAAGTGGCTTGTACTGAGTAAAGGCAGGATATAATCGTGGACTTCCACAGGTAAAACAAAATAATGGAATTTGCTCCATTGGTAGAATGGTAGAATTGAGAGAGGTAATTTCTTCTCCTTCTTGCAGTTCCCTGTGTGCTCACTAAATCATCTGTAGGTGTTTGTGAAAGCGTTTGTTTTGGAGGTGGCAGAAAGAGCTATGCGGAGTGGGCAGAGGATGGGGGAAGGCTCCGAAAGTTCAATCAGTGGAATGCTGGATTTTGTCCTAAGACTGTTAGTCCTCCTAAGTGAGTATTGTGTTGCCCTGTGATCACTCTTTCCTCTACTCTTTCAACCACAGATTGAACCTGGTCCGTGCAAAGCTTGTGCTTTGTGGTGTGGGCTTGTTTAGAGACTTCTCTAAATTGTCATTGTAAATTGTTATTAGATATGGATAAAGATGAAAACAAACAATTAGAAAAAGTGGTTCCAAAAATATGTTGTATATTTGATATTCCTCCACTAACAAATGACTCTTCAATCTGGTGGAGTCTTTTGCAGGGGGCGTGTGATTCATTGAGCCACCCCTCATGTCGGGTCCTTAGGACAGTTTTGGCAGAAAGGGGATTGTTCTTCTTCCCCACACTAATGATGGAAGCCTCTACTCTCTATTGAAGGAGGAGTACCAACTGGCTATAGGCCAGTGTTTATATAAAAAGACTTGGTCATCCATTTTGAATGGTATGGCCAATTTCACAGTGCTTTGTTTACTTCATCACACTGCTTAAAGGAGGACTGGTGGATAAACCTTTTGAACTAAAGCAAATTGTTAGTTCCAGCTAGAGTTGAATTGAATTAGTGGGACTTTCATAGGGGGTTGATTCGAGTCCCATTCATTCTATGGGTCTGCTCTTGTTTGGACTAACCATTAAATTCATTCACTTAAGATCAAACCAGTGTAGTTGGTATGAAGACATACTTGCTAATGGATAATGTGTAGGAATAGCCTTGGCTTACTTCATATGAAATATTTTCAATTATTTTAACATTGCCAATGAAAGCTAATTTTAATATATTTTATAACACATAATGCATTACAAATGTTGCATTGCTTTGTAAAGCTTATGCTCCTTAATTTATATGCTGTTTTAATATTAAAGTGAAGTGTCATTTTAAAGTACAGAAAGTCTCATGGTAATACTTTAATTGCAAATAAATAGATTCCAGTAATTAGGTAGCAGTTTACACTTCATATGGAATCTGTTAACAGGCAGTAGGCCCTCCTGCATTCTTAGACTGTGCATCTGATGAATGAGATCAAGTATCTGGTCACTAATTTAAAAAGTGTTAAGTTTGAAATAATAATAGCTTGGTAGCTGCTCTAAACCTTTGGGATAAGTGGGGAGTTTAAATACCATGTATATTAAACAGAAGCATGCATCAAATCTACAGCCGGGAAAAAATATATTTTTTCCCATAATATAGCCTCTCCTCTGTGTCATTTCAAGACCTCCTTTTCATAGGCGTGCACTCTTTAAAAGTATAAAAAGGCCCAGGATATCATCAATGTTGTATGCAGTTGTGGCTGATATGATGAGCCTGTGGCCATTTCTGCCCTACACTGTTATAGTGCTATTATTCCACTTTCAAAATCCTGTGGAATTCTGGGTTTGCAGTTTACTGAGGCCAAAGAGCTCTCTGGCTGAGGATTCTAAATGCCCCTCCCTAAACTGCAAACACCAGGATTCCATAGGATGTTGAAAGTGGAATAATAGCACCACAACAGTGTAGTGCGGAAATGACCTAAGTCTGGGATGTACTGCTGAAGATAAGACCTCACATACATAGAAATAAATTCATGTTCTTAGAAAAATAGCCTATATGGGTAAAGTAAAGGCCCCCATCCCTTCTTCCCGACTTTTGTCTGGAAACCTTTCCTTTCCTTTCCTTTCCTTTCCTTTCCTTTCCTTTCCTTTCCTTTCCTTTCCTTTCCTTTCCTTTCCTTTCCTTTCCTTTCCTTTCCTTCTGAGTAGTGTATCTTGTAGGCCAACACCTGCAGTTTAAAGTCGTGCAGTCCAGACACTAGTGTGCCATGTAAATAATGACTAGGCATCAGTCTCAGATCTTTGAGGTCCATGTAAATATTTAGGAAATGAAGCAACCAAATCGATTCATTAACAGATGTTCAGAAAAAGCCTGTGATAAAAGTCCTTTGAGGATATGCAACTTTCAATATAGGCACAGAATCGCAGCATCCCACACCTGTTTGTGGCAGTATTCCATTCAAAACTATTTTCTAAAGAGTTGTCTAAATGAACAGATTAAAAAAAAAAGTGCTCTTATCAGTTTCCTTTTTTGTTTTAGTTTTTTTGAAAATCCTGTAAATGTGAGTACTTCCTCTGTGATGTTTTATAGCAATTTAAATCCCAGGAGGCTATTTCTCTGAGGAGTGCTAAGCTGTGTTAAATAAGCCACATTTTCCCTCTTTTATCATTCTCCTGTGACAGAGGTTGGTTGTCCTTTGTTCCGTGACCGTCAAGAAAATGTACGGTTATTGCTGTTGTGTGCCTTCAAGTCATTTCCAACTTACAGAAACCCTAAGGTGAACCTACAGTGGGGTTTTCTGGGGCTGAGAGTATGCAATGTGCCCAAGGTCACCCAGTCGATTTCCATGGACAAGTGGGGAACTGAACCAGGCCCAATGCTCAAACGGCTACACAATGCCAGCTCATAATTTTAAAGAACAAGTTATGCATAATAAAATGGTTTGTAGGTTCAGAATAAAATGATGGAATTCTTGCTGCCCTTCCCCACAACTTATTAGAATAGCATACAATTAGAAAACAAGTGCTCAAGGGAGGAGGCTATGTTTCTGACTCTTGCTAACTTGACATGAACTGGGAATTTCCAGTGTGTGGGAAAGTTTCATCATGTAACCTTCCACAATTTTCTTATGCAGCTATAGATGAACTTTGACTATAGTTCTTGAGATGTGTCCTCATTTTGTCTAGGTTCTGTTACTACCCTTTGAGTCTCCTTGAACGTAAACTGTAAAAGATATGTTTACATACGTTGTCTCTTGCTTTCTATTTGTAAAGTCCATGTTGTACTTACTGTACTGCTTCAGTTGTGTTAGATCTTAGAGTGTCCATTGTTGGTTGTCTGTGAAAGAGAGGCATTGAAGCTGTATCATGATACATAGGCTCAGTTTACAGCCTTTATAAGAATGAAGAGCACCTTAAAATACTAAGCGTGTATTGTGGTTCAGAGAGCTGGACTTGAGGAAAGAGTCTTATCTGGATCTGGTTTTGGTTGAGGGGAAATTTCCACATGTTTGAACAAGGGGTAAAGAAGTTCATCTTTTGGAAAAATCAACTTGACATTCAGACGTCTGTCACTAGCTGTTTGTTTCTTGGTTCCCAGCAATGCCCTTGACTCCTCATGTACAGAAAAGACCACTTGTCTTGGAGTTGCTATAATATTCATAACCTAGTACAGCATGCCTCTATCTGTAGTAGTTCAGACCTGTTCTTTCAATCCACAAAGTGATCTTTTAAACTTAGACTTTTTAAAGCTTTTTGCCTTCCAGTTTTTCTCCTCTCCACCTGTTACTTCTGTTCCCCATAAGTTTATAACTGCTCATCCCCCCATCTTCATTCTTGCCCTGTGAACACATGGCATATCTCCTTACATGTTTAAAATAGAAATAGCTCTTTATTCTATTATATGGGGAGTGTGATGTTGATAGATATTTTGGCATTCACTGGTAGTCAGCATGGCACTATAGCAAGCCTTTCCTTGATTTTTAAATACATTTTATTTATAGATTTTGTAAGAGCTGCAGGGCAAACCCATCAGTTTCAAAGGGACAGATTGTGATTAATATTTAACATTTCTACTTAAATATTGCAAGATCAAACTTGTGGAGGCTTATGGGCTAAATTGTACATAGTTCTACTGTGTAAAGGTATAAAGGGACTACACAGGCAGATGTATTTGAGGATGAAGTTGTCCTCTGTCCATTTGATTTGCATGAATAGTGCTTGGAACTGATTATCGCTTTGTAACTCCTGCAGATTCATATTGGACCTCAAGTGTGCAGCTGATGATATGCCTCAGCTGTCTTGATAATAATTGGTTTTCAGTGTGGATGTGGCTGAAAAATTCATGACAGGCCACCCAATGTGCTTCTTCAGACAAGACATTACAGAATTTGCTAGGATGTGACATGTGTAAACAAGATTCTGGCTGCCAAACTCCCCCATAGCTGAGAGGCAAAGAGAAGAGACAGTGCTGGGGGAAAGTAAAATCTGTTAGCAGCCTCTTCCCCTTCTTTCAGGAGCTAATCCTGCTCTTCTTGCATAAGGGACAAGGAGAGATAAGATATTGATGATGCTTTTGCTAATCTTTGGTAATCTTTCTTTGTCTTTTTCTTTGCATTTTATTGTTGTTAACCCCTTTGAGCAATAATTGCTGGAAAGATGAGAGGCACACTTAATGCTATTCCAGATGGTTTTCTCATATGGCTGCAAAGGCAGGGAAGCACTTTCTAAAACAGTTTTTAAGGTGTGTGTGTGTGTTTGTCAATATGCACAGTCACATACACATGGAAGTGAAATCTCCAAATGGAGAAAAGTACCTTTCAGTCAAGCTGTCGGAGGATGAATTTCTTCTCTAAGACATTTTGATACTTTTACTGCCACTTTAGCTCTTGGTGGGGCTGCTCCAGCAGCCAAACTGCAACTATTTGCATTTCCATCTATTTTTCACTCAACTCATAGACCAGAGCTGGAAGACCTCTGGCTCTCCAAATGTTACTGGAAAGTAGCTCCTGACGGAGGGGAGCTGGTAGCACTGGGAGGGCCATACTCCCCCCACCCGCTTGTGTTATTTATTCATTCCCCTCCCCATTTCAGATGCAACATTCTCAGTGGGCTGAATTTGGTCTACGTGTGGCTGTTTTTCATAGGCTATGATAATATGGTGTAGCTAAGCTCTAAGCAGCTTCTTTACTCCACAAACATGGCCAATCGAGGTTATATTGTTTTCCTTCTGGATTCAAACCAAAATATATTGCTACAAGGGGTAACTTGGTGACTTTGATGTAGAAGTATATCTGAGAGTCTGTTGCAGTCCACTACGTCATAGGATTACTCATCTTCATATCCCACTTTTGGGAGGTGTTTGTCTTTTTTTTGATGCTACTCTTTCTTTCTTGTTCGACAAATCATTTTTAGTAAAAACTCAAATTTGGAACATAGCTACCATTTAGCTTCTCCTCAGGCATTCTTTCCTTCCATCCCCCTTCCTTCAAATCTTCTATGCACGCTATATGGGTGCATTTGGACAAATTAAAATGTTACTGAGTGGGAGGCTTCACACTTGGCTGGACTTGGCATAGAACTGTTGCTTGGCTTACACGTCTTGTTTTTGCATCACATCCTTGCCCAGCAAAAAGCGGGTATACAGGAGAGGAGCAATGTAGAATGTGTGTGCATGTGTGTGCGTGTGTGTGTGTGTGAGAGAGAGAGAGAGAGAGAGAGAGAAATGATAGTGCCTCCTCTCCAGCCAGTGCTGTGACATAAGACAAGATATTGTCTGGCACCAGTGTTGTGAATAGCTTAGGAATTTTTTCATGCATCTGATAGAGTTTGTTTCTTTTTTGGTCATCAGTGGTAAACATGGCTACACTGGAGGTAGAAAGAAGAGTATATAGAAATGACTGGTGGAGTTGCACTGATATGCTACTTTTCATGAGTAACAGATTGCCCGCTATATGAATAGAATGTTGGGTGAGGTAGGCCTTTGGTCTGATCTAGCCTGGCTGTTCCCAAGTGCTTATGAATGATCTGATAGCATTCAGCAAGGAATGGAACTCAGCAAAATGTTGTGAACTCATCATTCTTTTTTTTTTATTATTATTATGTTTTATTTATTTATATTCTGCCTTTCTTCACAAAGAGACCAAAGCAGCTGATAGTCCCGGCAGAACATGGCATAACACAGAGACATCAATTCGAATATTCATTATAAAACCACAGTTATGTAATAAAATGTAATGAAACTTTCAGCAAGGAATGACGCCCAACTGTCCCCTGAAGGCTTGCACAAATACAGCCGGCCCTTAAATAACAAAAGAGAGGGGCACAACTGAATCCTCTTTCGTGACATCCCAGATGCAGCCACTGAGAAGGCCCTGCTGTGTATAAATTGCCTGTAGGCCACATTCATCAAGGGAACCACAAGCAAATCCTAGACAGTTGGCTTTTTGCTGAGTGCTTGGATCGTGTCCCATTTCAGGCTTTCTGATGCTAAAACCTTGAATTGAATGTCATAGTCCATGGGCAACTAATGCAGAGATTTTAACTTTGGTGTGATACGGTCCCTTCTTACTTCCCTTCTCAGTGCATGGGTGGCAGCATTGTGCACCAGCTGGGGCCTGAAGACTCTCTTCAAAAGAAATTCCATGAATAAAACCCCAACTATCTCATAATCTCACAATAGCTCCAGGAAGTTAATGGGAGGGAGAAGGCGGGGGCTGTTATTCATGGTTTTTCCACTTTTGTGAGGGTTCTGTGCCCCGAACCCCTGTGAAAGTGGAGGGGCCACTGTAATTCAGGAAAAGGGGACAATGGAAGTAAAAGCCAGGGGAAGGGTGGAGAAAGTACAGAAGAAAGCACTGGGATCTTCTTAGGGCTACACAAAACAAATCTGACTGTGTGTTTCATCTTGTTTAAAATATTGGTATGCTGCTCTTCAGTTTATAGAATTCATAAAACAATCCTGGAGTAAAGGTCAGTGTTAAAATCGGTGTATTAAAAGTGCAGAATGACATCAGAACCCTGCAAGAAAATAAAGTACCCAAATAGTGAATCTCTCCTCTAGAAAGAATATTATCCCGTTTTGCAAGCTTTAATCAAGAGGTTGGTATTAAAATGTTTTTTGGGTGACATAGCCGTGTAGATCTTTGCTAATTTCTTACTTGAGTTTATGAGAATTTTTGTACATTTTTTAGTCTATTTTGTGAAAAATGTGTAGGTTTTTTCACAAAATGCAACACTTTTTCTACAGAATGGAATGCTGTTTTTGAAAAATATAATGACTTTTGCAAAAATCTACTTTTTTTTTTAAGTTATTGCTGCTACTAATAATATTGCAAGAAAAGAAAAAGAACACTGATCTTTTCACTTCCATGTAGGATCAACAGCCTTGTAGGACCTGACTTGGTTTTTTTTTTCGTAGGTGGAATCTCAAAATGCCAAGATGCTCTTTCTCATTGCTGATTTGAAAATTTGTGAATATTATTGTGAAAATCTAGCGTACACCTACAGAGCAAGTGGTGGGTCTGCTCAAGACAAGAGATAGATGCACAATTCCCCCCCCCCCCCTTGGTTCCAAACAGGAGAAGGCATTTTGTAGGGAACAGTGCTTAATTTGTCATGGAGGCAGGCATGATGAACTGATATGATTTGTATACCAAGCAAGCTGATTACGTCCTCTGGCTTCATCCCTAATGTAATGGCATCAGCTTTTTGGAAATGAGGTGATGCCAGCAGAACAGGTTTGTATGAATCAGGAAAAAATATCAAAGCAAGTGACAGTTTAAATTCAAACACGGACTGCTATTAAGTTTTTGTTGTTGTTGTTGTTGTTACTGTTGTGTGCCTTCAAGTTGTTTCCTATTTATGGTGAATCTAAGATGAAGTCCAACACTCAAAACTATCACGTATAAAAATGTTTTTCTACTGTGGATCTGTTTAAATGAAGCCTTCTTCCCTACTCTTTAACTATGATAGATCATGAAAAGTTGAGTCTCTTCAATTTGCAGAAGTGACTTAGATCCAACCAAGGCTTCTTCTTGAGGCGAGAGGGAGAGACAATTTTTCTTTGATGTTCTTCCTTCAGCCCCATGCACCCCACTTGCCACACTGTTCTGAGTAATTCCCCAACTTTCCAAAGTACCTTTTCAGAGGGCCTATGGTTTTGCAGGGAGAGGGAAAAATCTAGTGTAGTGGGGTTTACCCATGACCAGAATCTGAGGCCCTTTTTGCACCTTACATCATCGCAGAGGCATCTAGTGTAGGTCCGGGTATCATCTCTGGCAGGAGGGGAGTGCGACAGGAGCCTCTGCCTCTGTCTTCCAGGAAGCGCAATGGCCCTGCCTTTTCCTGTCCCAGGGTACTGGGTACTATTCCAGGCTGCAGGTACTGTCACGGGCTGCGCTGGGGCAGGAAGTGCAGCCATTGTGCTTCCAGGTCCTCCACAAGCAAGGTAAGCGCAGGCAAGTAGCGGGTTGGTGGCATGACTGGTGCTCATTCATTGGAAAAACCCATAAATGATTTGTGGTGCAATTGCATCACGTGGAGACAAGGGGGCAAGGCCATGACGATGTCATGCATAAGCGTTGTTACAGTCCTGTCCTTCTCTTGTTCCTCTGGCAGGTTGGGAGGGTGGAGCAGAAAGGGCCTCAGTCATGGAAGTACTGGATCCTACCTAACCATTTGGATTAAGTATGCTGAAAGTTGTCTACTGCAGCTGGTGCTGGAGCTCCATTGCCATAGTTACCTTTGCAGTTACCCCCACCCACTTCTTAAGGCAGACAGTGCCCCAGCCAAATAATTTCCAAGGTATTACAGATCAGGGTTCTGCGAAGTAACAACTGCAGTGGTCTCTGGTCCAGGGCAGACCGAAACATGTAGCTGAAGAGACCTTTCAGTGTCCTGCTGCAGCTACAGGCATAGTTATCACTATGCCTCCAACAAAGAAACTTCCTTTTGCAAAATCTTTTTATACCCAGCCACCCCCCTCTTTTCTTCCTCATCATTGTCTAAGTGGGTTTTTTTTTGTTTGTGTTGTGTTGTGTTGTTTTGCTTTGTTTTGTTTTTGTTTTTTTAAGCAGCAGCAGAACTGGGAGAGTGATAACACAGACTTTCTGTGTTGGGTTGCAGTCAGTGCAAACAAGGCAGTGAAGCTTTGCTGGGAAAGAGCAGGATTCTATTCTAGCCGATCCTTCTGCAGCTGTGTCTGTGCTTGGCTATAACAAGCAAAGTGAACAGCAGCTGCCTCCGAGATCCCTTTCTGAGCATGTGTGAACAGCAAAATAGGGAGAGGAGAGGAAAGTAGGTAAGCAGCTTCACCAGAATTCAGAATCTATATGTTTGGCCACCAAGATGGAAATCATAATTGAAATGTCATCTGATGAAAGAAAAAGTCATGCTTGAGTGCATTTTGGAAGAAGTCTTTAAGTGGTCCCTATAAGGTTGCAAATGTTTTTGCTTACTTCTTCATAGCTTACCTAACCTGTTTGCATATTATTGGTTCTGAATAAAAAATGTTGAACTGCTCCCCACCCCCCGGTGGTTCAAGTTTGTATTCCTGTACCTCCCCTATTATTTCTACCTCTGGTACCAAATTTTCTGTTAAAGAAGTAATATCTAAAACACATCTGCTTTGTTAACTGAGGTATACCTGTACTTGTCTCAATGGCCATTTCTGCCCTACACTGTTATAGTGCTATTATTCCACTTTTAACATCCTATGGAATTCTGGAGTTTGCAGTTTAGGGAGGGGCCTTTAGAATTCTCAGGGAGAGAGCTCTTTGGCCGCAGTAAACTACAAATCCCAGAATTCCACAGGATGGTGAAAGTGGAAAAATAGCAGCACTATAACAGTGTAGTGTGGAAATGGCCGTGGGCCCTGCAACTGAGAAAGCACTGCAGTTGTCATTTCCCAGCACCCCAGTCTGCAGCATCTTGGAAACCCTTTGGTTGGGGCATAGCCTGGCTTAAGCGGTAGGTTTTGGGGGTTGTGTTCAGTTGTTGACGGCCAGAAATATGAATCTCAAAAGTTACCAGCTCCTCAGTCCAGCTTACAGTCTTGTTATGTATTGGACAAAATGCCAGCCTATGTTGAGAAGCAGTGAAACAGGGCTGTCCCATCAGCCATAGAACCAGTGATCTTAGAGAAGTCTGAGACCTCCAGAGAAAGTGTCTATATTGTCTACTACCAGTCTGAGGAAGTTTGAGTTTTAAAAGTGAGCAATATTCACAACATGAGTCTTCTGTGAAAGTTAACAAACGTGGCCTCCTGCTGCAATACCAATTTTAAAGAGCACACGCATACTTCAAAAACTCATTTTCTGTCTTTTGAAAATGGAAGAGTAAACACACATCAAAGTGCTGCTTTCCTGAGTCTCTGCATCTTAAGGAAAAGGATGACTTGTCTTTGCTGAGGGATATATCTTCCCTAGCACCATATCTCACTATTTTGTTCTCTACGGGGAGTGAATGGGGCAAGGTTTTTATGTTGCTATGCATCACAGTACACTGGCATTTAGGCATTCTCCTTTGTGGCACCATATTTTAGAGAGTTCTGTTCGTCTGTTTATAACTAATTGCTTCTTGCCTGCTTTTTGCCAGATGAGAACATTTCCTTCCATTACCCCTGTGCTGAAAAAAAAATGACTATCATATGGCAAAATTACAAACGTTTTTCTGCTTGATGGATTTAAACATGTATATATAAATATAGCAAACTCTCATTGAGTCTTGTCGTCGTGGAAAATCAGAATGCCACCCACATACACATAAAACACAGTGAATAAACTTGAGGGAAATGCCTGGTTGCTTAATGTAGGAAACCAAGACAGTTTTGAATAATGTAGACAGAGTTCTGCTCCAGAGACTAGGACGAGGAGCAATGGATTCAAGCTGCAGGAAAGGAGATTCCACTTGAACCTCAGGAAGAACTTCCTGACGGTCAGAGATGTCTGGCAGTGGAATATGCTGCCCCAGAGTGTAGTGGAGTCTCCTTCTTTGGGGGTTTTTAAGCAGAGGCTGGATGGCCATCTGTTGGGAATGCTTTGATGAGTGTTCCTGCATAGCAGGGGGTTGGACTGGATGGCCCCTGGGGTCTCTTCCAACTCGATGATTCCATGACTGTATGAGTTAAGGCCAGGCCTTAAGTTGACATCGCTCTAAATCTGATAGACATGTCTTGTAGGAATCAAGGCACAGCGTATTGTGGAGTGGTTTATTGCTCTGACTGGTCAGCTTAGACTTACCTACGTGGCATAATGCCCTCATGTCACAACACAGTTTTGTTAGTCTGCGGGGAGAATGATGCCACTTTCCAAAAGAAATACTCCTCTTTCCTTTCATGGGTGGCTGGGTGAAGAGTGAAATTTCTGCATGAGAATAATTCCAAAGAAAAATAACTTTTTATTAACTGCATTTCTTTCAGAGCTTGGCAAGTTATTTTTCAAAAGTAATTCTTAAAAAAAATATTACAGGCTTTTAAAAGTAAGCTGTTATTGTTATCTTGTTATTGCAGTGTTGGGGAGAAAATAATGTGGTAACATGACTTAATTGTTCTTCTCATTTCATTTCTGTTATTTTGTTACTTTTTAAAGGGGGAGACCTTAGGATTGGCCAAAGAATGATATAAAACTGGAAAACTTCCGATCAAAATGCCTCTTCAAATGCCCTTAAAAGTAACTTCTGAAAATGATCAATGCTTTCTTGTTATACCAACAAAGTAACTTTGTTCTTGTTACATTGCTTCCGAAATGTAGCTTTGTTAACCCTTGTTACATCCAAAATTACTAGTCACAGGTAACTTTACTTGTAACTTGTGATTTCCAAACTCTGGTTTCTCCATTGTTTCATTTCTTTGCCATGATTGACCTTTGAAGCACATCTCTGACCCATCAGGAATACTGTCAACAGCAACCAATCGTAGTGTGCTGTACAAGTCAGTCTAAATTTTGCCAGAGCTTTCTAATTGCACTATCTAAACTATCACAAGATTGGCTGGAGAGATTCTGCTACCTGAGGCAAACATGCCCCCCACCGGAAACAGGAGTAATCCGTCTGCAAATGGCTTCTAGTTTGAGTCAAACCTTACTTCACTGCCAAGAGAGGACTATACATTCCACCATACATAGCTAGAGGGAATAATCTCGCTTAGTGGGGTGGGAGATAAAGGGCAGGCTAGCTTTTTGAACTCAAGGGAAGTGACAAGAGAAGGTCTGCTGCCACTGCCTCTCTTCTGACCAGCTTCTGCTGCCTGAAGCGGCTGACTCATTCTGCACAATCATGTGGCTGGCCGTACATTGGACCGTTGGATGCACTGTCCTTGAATCTGGGAGATGTTAGAGCTTTGTCTAGCTGATACTATCCCCATCTGCTTTCTTCTGTGTTTTCTTACAGTACAGCCCATCACACAATGAACCTGTTGCATGTCGGTCTACACCAGACAGCCAAACAAACCCTTAATGACTTCCTTCTAAGTTTGTTATTTGTTGTTGTTTGTTAAACTTGAAAGACTCAGAGAGAAAGACAAAATAACCACTTAAAGAGGGAGCAAGTGAAAAAGCCTTGTTTTAAAATAGTTCTGTCTAAAATACAGCAGGGTGGAGAATGGCTTTCCAAACCCACAATATCCTGAGATGAGAACATATGTAATTGAAATGGGTTGGTAGAAAGTCTAGCGCTGTTTTATGTACTGTTTCCCAAGAATAAGTTGGCACAATTACGTAGAATGGGAAAAAAAACGGAATGTGGATGGTATTGAACCAGAAAGCCTCGTCCTCCCTCCCACTGTTGATGTACGCACACAACTGCCAAACAGTAAACTCTCTTGAGCACCATTTATATGTTTATATTCCACCTTTCCTCCAATGAGGTGAAGGTAGCATATACAGTTCTTTTCTTCTGCAATTTATTCTCATAAGGACCTTGCCAAATGGGTCAAGTTGAGCTAAAGTGTCTGGATCAAAGTGACCCTGTGAGTTTCAGGGCTGTAGTGAAGACTAGAATTTGCATCTCCCAAGTCCCAATGTGATATTCTGACTACTGCATCACACTGACATAATGGTGAACGAAGGATGAGCTCTGTTGAATCAGATTAATTGTTCATAATACCTTTGGTGCAGCTTCTAGCAGCAGTCAGCCTGATGTTTTTAGAAATCCTTTGGATAAGATATGAGAGCAGCATTTCTCCCCTAATTGTTTGTACGGTGGCAGCAGTTAATACTGTTAATATTGCCTTGGAAACTGGGTGGTCCTTTTAGCCATCATTCCTTAACCAGAACGTGTTATACATAAATTCCACCACCCTCACCCCCCCCGGTTTAACGGTCACCTAAGCCAGTAGCCACAATCAAATCTTGTGGCAGCAGATTCTGCAATGAATTATGTATGTAGTGAAGCTCTCTTTTTGGGGGGGAGGGGGTTGTCTTTTTTCTGTTGGTCATGAGTGTTACTGGATGACCCACAAGTCCCTGCATTACAAGGGAAAAATACTTTCTCTCTTCCCACTTGCTCCAGACATTTCTGTTTCTCTTTCTGTGAGGTTTAGAAGAATACTTAAAAGTGTTTGCAGAAAGTTTGTCTTTGCAGGTTGTCCATTCTGCCTTAGACATGTAGACTGCTGTAATGTGGACTTAAAAACAGAGCAACTTGAAATATGCCCAACTTCATACCTATATATAGTTTAATATAACTGTATCTTTATATCTTTTTTCCCATTTCCCAAGAGCTTGATGCAGGCCTGATAACACACTGATTTTCTGGTGATGAAAGGAAAATCAGCTGTAATATTTCCTGAAGTATGGCTATTGTTCTGTTAAGGGTAGGAGCCTTATGCAAAGATTTACTGTCAAGATACTGCTAGTGAATTTTTCATTCCTGTAGTATGTCTGATAGTACAATTTGCTTCACGAAGGAGCATGCTAATCCACAAAGCTAGGACAGGGCATGACCTGTCAAGACTAGCAATAGAGTGTTTTCCTGGTGACACAGATTACTGAGTACTGTTGGCTTTGGACACTTGCATGCTTTCAGGTTCTGGCCTTTGTAGGTCTTGTGGCAGAACAGGACACACCAGACAGCTGGTAGTTTGAAAATTATCCATCCATGTATAGAACAGACTGTTCTGTGGCTAAAGAAAAAGCATTTGTTACCCTTAGGAGATCATGTGTAACAGAACTCTCTCTCTCTCTCTCTCTCTCTCTCTCTCTCTCTCTCTCTTCCTCTCCCCCCCGTGTGTGTGTGTGTGTGTGTGTGTGTGTGTGCGCGCGCGCCCCCCTAGAGTGTTAAGATACTGCCTCAGTGTTCATTTAATTTAAGGCAGCTATACTTGTGGCATAATCACTCTGACAGAAAGGGAACACAAAATTGGCTTCATTATGGTTTAATGATGACTACTACAACTGACTTGTTAAAGGCTGTTTGTAAAGTCTAGAATTAATATGCCTGCTCATTTGATAGTGATTTTTACTTGGTATGTTTTCTTTTCATGGATTTGACCTCAACCTAATCGCATGAAGGCTCTTAAAAGTATAGAAAGTGATCTCAGCAAAGATGAGTTCAGAAAGAGACACAGAGCTTCAGAACATGCAGTGTATGTCTTTCTGGCACCGGAGAGATTGCACTCTGAGGATATGAGAACTGTGCTCATGCTGCTCTGCAATCATGCCTTCTGATCAAAATGGTTAAGTCATCATTGCTATTCGGCAGTTACATTCGAGGCTGCATTTCTGGATGGTAAAATCTCAATTTCGTAGAGACTAAAGAACTGCATATTTCCTTATCAGGCTGATCTAAGTGCTTAGATAACATGTCCAAGTAAAGCACTTCTTGATATTTGTGTGTGTACCTTCCACTTACATGAATACACAAGCTGCATAGTCTAGATACTAAGCATATGAGCGCGGAGATCTTTCTCCGGAACTATGACTCTTCTTACGTAGCATACTCTTCTGGGAGTCATAGGAGAATGTCTCCAGGCGTATCTGTACTATACAGTTATAGCTATTTCCCATTATTGCTTCCTGTTGCTTATTATATATTATATATATAATTATATAATTATATAATTATATATATATATATATATATATATATATATATATATATATATAAAAATCATACCTCTATCCAAAGGAATCCTGGGATATGTAGCTTGGTGAGGTACCTAGAAGGTACTGGAGCATCCTGAACAGAAACTGCTTGTAGTTAAAGCAGTTGATTTACTCTAGGTACCTTTGGAATTGCAGTTTAGCAGCATGGACTAGGGCTTCCTAGCTAAGAATTCTAAGTACCTTGCCAAACTACAAATCACAGGATTCCATAGGATGGAGCCATGACTCATAAAAGGGTACATGAAGGCAGATATTCTCTTACCTTCACAGATTTATTTTTAAGAAGTGATTTACGCAGTGCCAAAACATATCTGTGTGTCTCTTTTATCAGTTTCCTAGATGCAGTGACCAGAATTGAGCAAAGACTTGCAGCTGTCATTTTGCTGTACCAAGTCAAATTTTTTCTGGTGAGGGGAAAATGCACAAGCAGTATGCACTTGGCAGGAAAAAAAAAAAGAACACTTCAGTCACAACATGGTACTCAGTACACTGTTAGGAGCTGTGTGTGTATATACCTTCCTGTCACTTGTTAACTTATGGTGACTCCATGAATTTTATTGGGTTTTCTTGGGCAACGTATATTCAGAGGAGGTTTTGCCATTTCCTTACTCTAAAATACAGCCTACAGCACCTGTTATTCATTGGCAGTGTCCTATGCAAGTACAAACCAGAGCTGACCCTACTTAGCTTCCAAGATCAGACAGAATCTGGTGCCTTTAGGATTTTTAAACCCTTTATGACACAATTTTGCAAATGCCCCAATTTTACTATGTGGAGCTAGGGACAGTAAAATTGAGGCATTTGCAAGGTTGCATTATGTGTGGACACAGGCTTACTTTCTCATCCTGTATTAACAAATCTTTTCCAGGTCAACATCTGAAAATGTTTTGTCTTTAAGAACTGTAGTTCCGAAATGCAAAATGCTCTCAAATGTTGACCTGGAAAAGATTTGTTTGAACATTTAAAACATACAGTTTCTATTTAAAAGCCCTTAATGGTGTTCTGTTTACTTCTTGGCTAGTAGACAAAGCTTAACTACAAAAATTTTGGGAGAACCCTGTTATATTTTGCATGTTAAATGTAGTGGAAGCTATAAAAATGATTTATGAACAAAGTACAAAGCATCATCTCTCTACGCCATGTAGGGAAACATCTGAAGTTGAATAAGGGCTTAACAAATGACAAAAAACAACAACCCAAGACTCTTTTGTCAAACACAGTAGTCAACGATGGCTTAAAACTACAAGTTAAGCTACACTGGCATCCCATGATTCACCCTACACACATGCATGCGCACACACACAGATTTTGTTTTTGCTTATAAACCCACAACAACCTTGGCAGGCCCTGTCTGGTTAGAAGAAGGCAGGTCCGGAACATCTACCTCTCCCCTGTTTTGCCCATTTTCCAGCCTGAGGGAGCTAGAGTGGTATAGTGCTTATACTTACTTGAGGTGTTCTGATGAAACTTTGGTTCAGATTCTTGCCATTTTATGAAACTCACTAGCTAACATTAGGCCCTTCATTCCTTCTTGATCAAATCTACTCTATGGATTTTTTGTGAGAATCTAATGCAGCCTGGAGGGGGCACCATGTATGCTATTCTGAGCAACTTGATGAAAGCATACATTAACAAAATAAATAAAGGTCTTTATCTTATGTTTTCACCTGTTGAAGGAATGCTTTGGGGCCTTTTATCATCTTCTGTGGATTGAAAGACAAACTGAGGCAGGTACCAAAACTTCAGGGACACATGTTTCAGTTATGTAAGGTCTTTCAGGAACAGTAGTCTGCAAAACATGTGAAAAGCCACATAACCTTCACTCATGTTAATGGATTGGGTAGAGAACTACTTGGTACATATTTAGCAGAGCTGCCACAAACCAACTTCAGACAAGTGGCGCTTGGGTAATGTATTCCAGGGGACATGGTCCCAGAGTCTCCTGATGTCCTTCGGCTTCCCACAGCATAGACCTAAGTTGTAAATGGAGGATGGTGGAGGAAAGAAGCAACATCACCAGAACTTGGAGGCAACATGTTATCAGTCTCAACTTTACCTGCAATGTATTAGTTCTTTGGTCCTTTCTCTGATTAACTCTAATACATGATAATTACTAGTATAATGGGTGATGAGAGCTATCATGGTATAGTGGTTTGAGCATTGGACTATGACCTTTGAGACCAGAATTCTGCTTCCCTCTCAGCCATGGAAATCCTCTGGATGACCTTGGGTGCATCACATACTCTCAGCTCCAGAAAACCCCATGATAAGCCTTAGGTTGCCATAAAATCAGAAATGAGTTGAAGGCACACAGCAACAACAACAACATCATAGTGGGCGAGGTATACTCTTCTCAAATGTTTTTAAAGGTCATTTTGAAACAGCCAGTTGAGACCATTTTTCCAGTTTTGGAAGAACAACCCATTAGCAATATTTTACTTATAAAATAACACACTACTAGACTAGGCTACTGTAGTGGGGCTGTCCTTGAAAAGGGTTTGGAAGCTGCAGCTAGTGCAAAATGCAGCAGCCAGGTTTGTGTCTGGTGCACTTTTTTAGAGAGCTCATAACACCAACCTTGCAAGAACTTCACTGGCTGCCAGTTTACTTCTGAGTTCAATTCAAGGTGCTGATGTTGACCTGTGGAACCCTGAACGGCTTGCGGCCAGGATATTGAAAGATTGCCTTCTCCCCTATAAGCCTGCCTGAAATTTGAGATCCTCAGAGGAGGCCCTGTCCCATGTCCACTTCCAGGTGAAGTGATGCTGCCAGGTACATGTAATAGGGTATAGCAAACTCTGACTGTAGAGCTCCTTACTAAAGGCTGACTCCATCCCTTTTGAGTTTCCAGTGGGCAGCTAAAAGGGTTGTATGGCATGGCCTTCAGGTTCGAAATTGCTCTGTTTTAACTGCTTTAAAATTGTATTTTAGGACTGTTCTTAACTGTTTTAAGAAGTTTTAAAAGAGTATTTTAAAAAGAGTTTTTAAAGTGTTTTATATTTGTACTGTTTTAATTCCTTTTATTTGTTCATCACCCCAGGAGCCCTTGTAGGCTGGGTGATACAGAAATATCTTAAACAGCCAAACTTTTACAGTGGATTGCAGTTGCTTATGCTAACTTGCTAGGATTTTTAAAGTCAGTATTATCAGTTCTGGACAATACAGGGTAAGAATGAGAGAGTGGTGTATGGATCAGCTCTTATTCATTTAGTGGGCTGCTGTTGTGCTGCTTGACATAAAATAAGACACAAGGGAGGCAAGTAAAATTTTGTACATGTAAAGTATCAAAATAGGTTGTGCTAGCTCTGAGCCCAACTGTGACATCATTACTCATTCCTTTCCCTGCATGGGTGCCTCTTCTGTCAGGTGGAGGCGCCCTTCTAGTGCTATGTGAGAACATGCCAAATTGCAGAGGCCTTTGGAGCGTCCTCTCATTAGGCTTGGGGAAAAAACGTACAAGAGATGATGCTTTTGAGCTGAATGCAGTGGCTCTTATTTATGAGTAAAGAAGAGAAGAGAGTTGCCAGCTCCAATTTTGCTTGCAGGTCCAGCAATATCATTTTCAGCTCTAGTTTTGCTCTTCTCAAAAGCTTGAACTAAGGCTCCCTTAAGTTTACATCGGTGCTTCTCAGCGAGGTAGCTGGTGTACTGGGGCTGCTCCGAGAGCCATTATCTGCTGATCTTTGGTGAATTTCTAGGTAAGAAAGTCAACAATTTGTAGCCAAGGGGCACAAATATAATACTGGTCCCTGGCATATTAGGGGAAAGAACAATTGCTGGTCCCTGATCACTACTGTAAACAATGCATGTATGCACACCCACACACTACCTTTACCTTCTCCCTTGGATAATTTAGAATAGTTGTTAGATTTCTTGTTTGGGTAGTCAGAAAAAATATTTGCAGTGGAGACCACTGTTATACGCACAGCAACAAGATTGTGACTTGCATTGATGCTGGCAAAGAAATGGGCGGTGAAACCACTGCTCCTAAGGAATAAGGAAGTGTGACAACCTGAAATTAAGCTACCAGTTTTAGCAGGAACTGGTATAATAATGTAAGAGCAACAGTGCTGAAGCAGAACAAAGGTCATGATTCATGCCCTCTTTTTTCCCCCCAAGGGAATACCTTTCAGTCTTGACTATGTGCATTTGAGTGTACAAATGTAGGCCCTCTGGTGTTGTTCTGATGAATGTGTAGAACTTAATGGCAGGACTGCGGGTGTCTCAGCATTTGGTTCAGTCCCAAATTCTCATTCTGCAGGAAGTGGACACCGGTACTGGGTTTGGTAGTTTCCAACAATGAGCTGATATACTTAATCGTTCCAGCTTGGTCCTGTTAGCTAAAAAGGTGGAGTAGAGTTCACATAGTGGGAAGACTTGCATTTTACATATAGACACATGTCTTGCCCTGTGGAGGCTAAGCTCCTACAGAGAGGAACATTTCTAGAAGGTTATTTGTGCACATTTGTTCCACTGATTTCTAAACTTAAAAGCTAAAGTTAAAAGGGTAGCTTAAAAGCTAGTTTGAATTTAACGTTGATAATGTTAGGTCCTAGGTAAGAAGGCTTGAGGAGCCAAAGACTTAAACTCTGGCTTTGATGCTTATGCTACAAAGCACAGCTCTCCTGCACTTAGAAGCTCTCACCCTTGCCTGCTCTTCCAACACTTTAATTCATCTTCATGCTGCTGCCATAAACTGTGCAAACACAGGGACCCAAGAGATACAAAGGATTTTATGGGAGGAAGATGCCTCACATCAAAAGGCATTTGTTTTCATTTGGTTTTCCAAATGATTATTTTTCAGCTCAAATGTGAAGTTTCTGGGGAAAGGTAGATTCAGATTTCATCAAGGTAGTGCTTCTTTTGAAAATTCTGCTTTTTCCAAAACCCCACCTGGGAACACACACAGCACAGAATGCTGAAGAATCTTGAGAAACATCTGTTGGCTGCTGTAGCCATGATAATTCAGGGGGACAAGAAGCACAAACTGCTTTGCATCATCCAGGCATATTTAAACCATCTTTTCTTGGAATATCCAATCTGTTCTTGCTCCTTATGACCCATGTCTAGGACCCTGATCTACACGTGTTCCTTTGTGTATGCTGAAACAGAACTTATACCAAGAATGTTATTCTCCATGTGATCCCAATTATGCAATCGGTAGGGCAAGGAATTTGTGTATAGTTTCTGTTCTGACCTTCAAATAAATACATGTAAATTGTGGGGAAGATTTTCTGGCACTATCTTTCTTACTGCCCCCCCCCATGCATCTATTCATCCTGAGGGCCAAACTCCATGTTACTTTTAAAAGTGTATGTATCAGCTTCCATCATGAAGTTTTTCCTAATATTTAGGTGGAATCTCTTTTCCTGTAGATTGAAGCTATTTCTCCATGTCCTAGTTTCTGGAGCTGCAGAAAAGTTTTGTTGAAATACTGTTGCTGTTCTTGTTGTTATTCCTCCCCCTCTCCCCTTTGTGTGTGTGGGCAATATCTTACCAATGGCATTCATCTCAACAACAGTAGTGAATGAATGAGAAACTGACAGTCTGCTCTTACATATATTCCACTGATTCAGGGGCTGTACTCCAGTTGTGATTAACAATTGGATTTAGGCTAGTATTTTTAGCGTAGCAACTGTATTGTTTCAAATATGCATACACATATGCATGTGGGAAGGGGGAAGGGAGAGGAGGATCTTACTGCCCTTTCCACTTTTCTAGTTTTTCTTTAGAAGTGTTAGTATACTGTTTCATAGCTGGCACAAAATTTCGGAGTAATTCTGTTTCATTGCAATATTGATTGCTTTGCCTCCTATAACATATAATTCTGACAGGATATTTGGCATCTGATCTCGCAAATCTTTCTGATGTTTGATCTTTATTTTACCTTTCCTCCGCTGAATCCGTATCTGCAAAATATTGTAAATTTTCGGTAACTTTTTTTTCCTGTTTGTGTGCTTAACCTACGTTTCTGAACCCTCTTTTGTTTTAAGTGCCTCAGGAATACATATGCTGTACGATGATTGAGAACAAAGAAACTAAACAAGTATCAGTGATGTGCTGGCATTTGCATGTGTAGTAAGCAGTATGCTTCTTCCTTAATCCAAAATGCTATTCTTGTGCTGTAACTGTACACAGAGAATACTGTGTTCACAGGTATGTATTTGGAATCAGCATAAAAAGTCAGTGTCCTCATCTCTGCAGGCTCAGGGAAGCAGAAACGTGATTTGTTAGCAGTTCAGGAGGCATGGCACTAAAATATAAACATGTAAATACCGCAAATTGTTATCAGTGAATGTTTCCTCAATCAACAGACTTGCAGTCCTCGTCAGTGTTGTCTGATTTTTATAGAAGTTTGTAACTAGGGAGGGATCTCACTGCTGTTGGTTAACATGTTGTTGCAAAATAATAATTGAAATGTCGCAGATCAACTTGATTTAAAAAAATGGAAACACAGTCTGGAATACTGTAATTCTTGGGTTTTGCCTTATTGCTTCCTGCCAGAAGTTACACAAATTGTGCATCTTTTGTAACTTCATAGCAATAGCAATAGCATGTGTATTTCTATACCAATTATCAGCTAAGTGCTCTCTAAGCAGTTTACAATGTATTCAGCTAATTGCCCCCAACAAGCTGAGTACTTCATGCCTGCCACACAACCATAAGTAGTTCTTTTAGGCCTGCTCTTCTCGAGCATACACATGACAAAAACTTATTGGTGGTCAGTTTCCAGCCCACTCCTGTTGCTGTGTAAATATGCTTTATACCTGAACATTTATTATCACTTAAAATCAGCCATGAAAACCCACTAGGTGACCTTGGGCGCATCACACACACTCAGCTCCAGAAAACTTCATGATACATTTGCCTTAGGGTTGCTATAAGTCGGAAATGGCTTGGAGGCACAGAACAACAAACTCCGTCTAAAGAAGTGGGTTTATATCCACTGCCATGTGGATATAAAGGTGCTGCCATATTTCTTTTCCTTTTTTCTTTCCTTTCCTTCTTTCCTTCCCTCTGTCCCTCCTTCCTTCCTCTGTCCCTCCCTCCTTCCTTCCTTTTTGTGCTGCAAGAGACTAACATGACTACTTCTTTGAAAACATGCACAGCAAGTCGATGCCCTTCTGAAGCTTGAGATACAGATATAGAGTAACCCCTGGTATACAGTACGTCTGTCTCCATTCCCCAGCAGTGAAATTTGTATCTACTTTTATGTATGAGCTTGGTCTATTTTTATGTACAGTGCCTAGCATATTACTGGGTTTAAGCAATAAAATGGTGTAGCAGGTTTTTGGTCTAAGAATGTATGTGGATTAGGACTTTATCCATCAACCTGCCCTTCTTATACTGTTTTATCAAAGGCCAGACAACATAGGCCATTTCTGCCCTACACTGGTATAGTGCTATTATTCCACTTTCAACATCCTGTGGAGTTCTGGGGTTTGTAGTTTTCTGGGGCCAAAGAGCTCGCTGACTGAGAATTCTTGAATGCCTCTCCTTAAACTACAAACCCCAGGATTCCGCAGGATGTTGAAAGTGGAATAATAGTATTATAACAGTGTAGTGTGGAAATGGCCTTAGTTTTTAGCCCCTCGCAACAACCAGTTAACATAAAGCGGGAAGCTGGGCAAAAGTCTCTTAAGTTGTCTAATGGTTTGGCATATTGTTTGATTAACCAGGGGAATCTGTACAACAGGTTCCATGAGGAATTGATGTATACTGATTGCTGTTGCTGTGTATGCATGATAAAAACAAGGTAGCTTTGAAGATGTGAAACAAAGTGTAGTGATCTGGTCATTTAATGTTTCCTGTCTTACTGTGGGTTCATAATTCTATAATACAGATAATTTTTCTTTCCTGGAAACATGGAAAACGTAGACTGAATCCAGTCTGATTACTAAGCATCTCACTGCGATATGCAAAAACCCTTCTTGCATGCACTGAAAAAATGAGCAGAAAAAGTGAGAAGAGTAGAAAGTTTTAGCTGTGTAAGGTGATATGCAAGTAAAACTTCTCCACAAAAGGAGGGGTCCTTGCCAATCTTTCATAATTTGGTCGTCCTAGGCAGGAAGGTCTATAGGAGATTTCCTGTTTGGGTTCAGATGTTGTCTGAGCACCAGTGGCCATCCACAGTGGTATGGCTGTGTTTGGTGCATTCTTATCCTTAGCTTTATCCTTTGCCTCTGATTTTCTGATACAACCCTGGGCTTACCAGGCACAGCTGTTGTGTCAGGGGTGAAGTGGAGTAGTTGAACATTTATGCGTTTATTATGTGAGTTACCACATAAACAAAATTACATGATGGAATGATTAGAAGTCATATTCAAAATTCTTCTTACAGGAGTATACAATAGTTTAGGGGAAAAAATTAGCTGCAGTTTGCAGTTAGAAAACTAAAACTCAAATCTTAACATTGGTGATCTTCAACAGGTTGTCTCTAGTTCTGACAACCTATTAATAAGTACTGAGGTTTTCTGTCAACACAGAGCTAGGCTGTTCATGCTGGTAGAATGTTTTAATTTCTAATGAAATTGGGTTGTGTTACAAGGTGTATAGGATAAGATGGGACTCCCTAAATATTACAGGTTCTGATTTGGGATTTGGGGGCTGATAGGCAATAGACAAAGGGTGCCTAATCATCCTGTCATTTACTCTTTACAAAGTGGTCTAACTTTTCTGTTAACTGCATTAGCAGAGTGGCAATGTATCAGACCCTGGTGGAGGCAGAGAAACAGAATGCAATAAAGAAGTCTGTCTGTATGTTTGTTTGTGTGTGTGTGTGTGTGTTTGTGTATATGTGTGTGTGTATTTCCTGTAAGTGCCCAGAGTCACACACAGCTCATTGAACTGTCCTTGTCCTAAGCAACTGGAAAATGTTCCCTGTTTAACATGGGCAGTTATAACTACTGTTATGGACACACACTGATATTCTGCATTGGCTACTTAGTTACATATGTGTACTAAGCAACGTCTCTTGGTCTGAACTCCCAAGGCCACCTTAACAACCAGCAGCCACATCAGACAAAGGATCATGTTTCCACCCTCCTCCCAGCAGTCAGTAGGCCTACCATGAGGAACTGTGACAGGGGTCCTCCTGATTTTTGCAGTCTTGCTCACAGGTAAGAGGGAGCTGGTAATGTCCTCTTCCTTGTGCCCTAACCAGCTGCTAAACATACAGCTTTCATCTGATACAGTTGCTGACTGTTAAGGTGGGCTGGGAGGCATTTTCATAGCCTTAGGCCCTTCACGCTCCACCCTCCCAGTCCGCCAGAGGGACGGGAGAAGGACAGGACCGCAGTGACAGTTCTGCATGATGTCACGGTCTTGTCCTTCATCCATCTCCAGGTGGCACAATCACAGAGTAAATCATTGATGGGTTTTTCCCATCAGTGGCCCATGATTGCGCCACCATCCTGCACTTACCTGGTGTGCAGAGGCTCTGGAAGTGCAATGGCTTTGCTTCCTGCCCCAGCGCAGCCTGAGACAGTGCTTGGCTGTGCTGCTGCAGGAAGAGGCAAGGGCATCACGCTTCCTGGATCCCGGAGGCAGCTGGTGCAGAGGGGACCACTGCCAGGATCCGCACAGGATGCTGCCGTGAACAGGTAAGGTGCAAAAAGGGCCATAGAGAGTCTTCCTGGATATGGAGCAGTTATGGATCTGTAACTCTAGGTTAGAAACCCCTAACTGCAATACAGAATGCCAGCCACTGTTTATGGCACTTCTGAAAACTCCACTAGGTTACAATAGTCTACTGCAGTATTTTTTTCCCCCCTAAACATGTTCTTGGTAAATAGACTGCCGAAGAGGGAGTATGGTTGATGGCATTGCTTGCTATTTTTTTGTGATTGTTTCCATTACAGTTTCATCCGGAGGCAGAAAGGTTTCAATTTGTCTAGCCCACTGTGTGTCCCATCCATCTTTTTGCAGAAGTGTTGATGAGTGCACTTTGTTCTCTGGTAGTTAAAAATTGTTTTGGACAAGAAAGTTTCTTCTAGAAGAGTGTTGATACTATGTTTTCAAAGCTTTCCACAGAGTATCTGGCTAATCCTGAAGGCTGACTTTTTTCAGCAATTACCTCTTGCAAGTAAAACTGATGAAACAGTTTTTTCCCCCTTCTTTGCTCTTGCATGTCAACACGTTTGGCTTGTTTTGAAAGCACTGCAGTGTCTGACAATGATACGATGCTTACAACAAAGCAAAGTGGAACAGCGGATGTGAAGCCTGAAATGGATAAAAGCAAGGTTCAGAATTCCTTTAGAAATCTCAAATAGAACTTGGCAAACTACAAACAAGTAGCTTCCTATTGTGAGGAGACAGGAAGTGTCATACTGAAGTGGTGGTGGTGATGCTTTGAAGCAGAAGTTTGTGCTTTTGGGGGAGATTTTTTCCTTAGCGTTAAACTGAGACAGCCCACTGGCAGTGAAAGTTTGTCAAACATGAATCAAACCTACTAAATGTTTTGTCTGGGAGGGGGCAGTTGAATCTTTATTCAGAATCAAAGAACTTGGCAAATGTGCAGCACAGTCCTGTTCATGTTTACTCAGAAATACATCCCACTGTGCTCTGTGGGGCATGCTTTCTAGTCAGTATATTTGGGACTGAAAACTTAAGTCTTAAAGAAAGCATTCACTTAGTATAATTCTATGATATCCTCACATGGTTAAGTTTCATCTTAAGGAGCAACATGGCTTCATAGCCAATGCTGGCTGCAGACCATTTAAGCTAGAGACTGGCCTGGATTGAAAAGAATGTTCATAGTTTGAGACTAATTCTGCACAGAATTCACATGTGGTAAAATTAGACACAGAAAATATTCTTCTATGCAGGAAACAGTATTTATTCCTATATGGAAAATAGTGTTTTAATCCAGAAATGTTAATTCCTGCACAAAAAAATGTTGTTTTCTGTGCATGAAAAGCTGTAATTGGAGAGTTGTTGTGCATAAAATTAGCATGTGATTGATTTGCAGAGAAAATAGCATTTTCTGCACAGGAATTATTATTTCTGTGTGGAAATATTATTTTCATGCAAAAAATGCTATTTTCTGTGCCAAAGAACAATATGTCAACTTTGTGGGGAATTAAGTCCTAAATTGTGAATTGGCCTTTGAAAACTCTGTGGTTTTTGAAGACTTTCTTGCAGCAGGAAGAAAATTGTTGAAATTATTCATTGCTGCCTTCAAGAAAAAACTTCGTAAAGAATTACATCCCTAGCTGTGATAGGCTTGCTGGCTAAGATTTTTCCGTATCACCTACTTAATACTGGATAGCAACTACATCTACATTCCCTTGGAAATTAACTGAAGAGATATCTAATCTTTGTAGGTGTTGAGATATTATTTAATACAGCAAATATAATATGAGTCATGTACCTTTGGTGTTTCTGTCAGGTTTCTGAAAGCTTGCAAGAGTTCATTGTAAAACAGAGCACAGCATTTCAGTGAAAACTGGTTCTTGAAGGTCAGTGCTATCAGTAGCCAATCCTATATCTCTGCTTGGCCTGTTGTAGCTTACGTATAGTTCCTCAGTGGAATTTTTAAAAACAGATAGACTTTGATCTACAGGTGGCAGCAATGGAGCAAAAAAGGATTCACCAGTGCTACCCCAAATAGGGGTGTACTAGGGTTTCCCACTGCACTACAGAAGGTCTGGGAGGGTTTTTTTTCCTGACTGTGTTCAGGCATTCTTGACTTTCCATTGCCCTCTGTTCTGGATTGCCGGTGCCCCAAGTCTCTGATGGGGACCATTGCCCCCTACTTGAGCTGTCATTGTGCACAGACCCCCCCCCCAGCCCACAAAGTATTTTATCTTGCACATGGTGACCTTTGCACACAGGCAGTGCTATTTCCTCTCCTTGTGAAATGGCTTCGGTGGTGCAGCTTTGACAATGCTCCCTTCCTGGGAATACAACCATTCGCTGCTCAGTGCTGCAGTTCTAAACTGCACATTTGTCAGTTGGTTCATGACACCATAAAAAAAGAGAGACTTTTTCTACTTCATTTTATCAATGACTAGCTTAGATCAAACAAATTGAGAAAGAAAATCCTTCATGAAAGCCAGAAATTGCATGATTCGGTCGGATACAACACGTATGATAATTGGAAGTACAGTATTTATTCAGACTGATTGTCAGTATCTACTATTCTTATGGCTCTCTTTTATATTCATTCAATTCTTTCACTTTCTTGCGGAGGAAGACACATTTCTTCTCTCACTTTTGCAAATCTGTAGCATCTGTCTGTAACATTTGTAAATTTAATTTTGTGCAGATGTCGTCTTCATGACATCATGCAGAGGTTGTCTTCATTATTATCATTATTTCGTTACTTAATTTGCAGATGTTTTCTTCACTATTTCATTCTTTGTCTAATTTTTATGTTTTGCAAACATTGAGGGAAATTAAATATACTCTTAAGCTGGAGGTTATACTTTTGAGGATGTTGCTAAAGGAATATTGCCTGATTATGGTTGTTGCACTTTTCAGGTCACTGTTTCAGTTCATTTTCTAGTTTACTTTGATTGTGAGCCTTTAGACCAATAGTGCAATAGGATCATGCGTTGGGGTGATGCAGGTGTAAAACTGTACAATTGTACAATTCAGGATGCAGGTGATATGGGATACTCATGGCATAACTTTATGCTATGTAACCTTTCCATTGGATTATGGCCTACTTCATGGTATATTAACTTCATTGTCAGAAGAAAAAGATCAGCTCTGTAGCTGAAGAAATATCTATTTCTTTGTATGGTCTCTGTAATGCTGCTCACAGTGTACTCAGATATAATCATTGGGTTCCAGAAGAATCATCCTGCCACTGCTCTGTTGTATATGGATTTGGCATGTCAGTTTATTGTCTCAAGAGTAATTTTCCAAACTCTTAAGTAGAGGCCATGGGCATTTCTGCGCTATACTGTTACAGGGCTATTACTCCGCTTTCAACATCCTATGGAATCCTGGGGTTTGCAATTTAGGGAGGGGCATTTAGAATTCTCAGCCAGAGAGCTCTTTGGCCTCAGTAAACTACAAACCCCAGAATTCCACAGGATGTTGAAAGTGGAATAATAGCACTATAACAGTGTAGTGCGGAAAGGCCCCACTTCTGGCTGCTTGCTTGGCTCTTGTCCTTTCAGCTTCAGAACGTGGTTATTAAACAGAACACTGGCTTCTGGAGTGGGTTGGGAAATGAGTATTTCCATTGTTTTTTGCCTGTCTGATCTATCTTGGCTATAGGATGTGGGAATGGGAAGACCCCTTGACAGGCAGTCTCCATGCCTGCTTTTGTATCTATCTCTTCTCTGTTCTGCAACTGAGAAGCATTCTCTGAAATCATCAGATGATGATGAGCAAACTGGGCAAGAAGCCTATTGTGTGCACACTCTAGTATGCCCCGCTCATGTCCCACTTGAATACCCAGCCTTTTCCTTGCCAGGCTTACTTGGAAGTTAGTCCTTCAGAAAGTATTTCTTCCAAGTCAGGATACCTAGGAGCATGGCCTTGGCTTTACAATATACTGTCCAAACAGTAATGCATAACCTCGGTAGTGCGCTTAAAATTTAGAGACAACATTCTCCTTCATAGAACATGCACACTAGGGACCCTGTGCAACTTTAAGTTATTGGTTCTGTGTTAACCCTCTGTACTTGAAGAGTTTGCTCATCTTAACAAAATTTTTAGTGCCATCCACACCACTTCCATTTTCTGAAATCATATGTTGTTTGAGATTTAATTCAAAGAATTTGCAAGCCCCAAAAGGAGAAGCTTGAAAAACATGAACAAGAAATAAGAGTTTTTTTTTCATTGTCAGAACTGAGAAATTAATTGTTACAACTCATGTAAGAAACTGGCTCATGACTTGGAAACACAAGAACTATGCATTGTTGTATTGTGGACTAAAGCTCACTTGAATGGCATTTTGTATGCTTTTAGGATGGAATTTTAACTCTTACAATATAATTCTCTCTAAACAGCCAAGGAGCAGCATTGTGTTACATACGGAGGAGGGATTGCTGAATGGTAGGCAAAGAATGGAGAGTGGGAATTAAAAATGTCTGTAGGCTGAAGATTGGAAGCCTGGAACAAAAGCCAGGATCTGAAATATGGAAACTGTGGAAGTCATGGCTGTTAATAGGGGTCACCTTGTGTTTGATGATTTGTGTTAAAAGTCTAAATTGCAGTCTTTCATGGCCATCTTCCATCTCTCCCTTTCTCTCCCTCGTTGAAAGTAAAGAAAGGAGAATGCATGATGTGGGAGGACAAGGTGTTTAAGTCTCCAAGTGAATAAGGTTGTTCAGAATAGTGCATAAAACAGGAAGGAAAATATCTCTATAAAATTGGCTAGCAGTGCTTAATAGCAGCTGCCAGTGTATTTTTGTTGAGAATTTTATTTTAAAGCTAACTTGAGGCCATACCCAGGGACCTGCAGCTTTTCAGGGTCAGGAGAAAGCTGAGTGATGCTTTTCTGTTTTGCTTTTCTGTTTTCTTTTTGCTTCCCTGTTTTTCTAGAGCAATTTTAGAAAAAAAGTGTCCATCTTTCCCTTGCATAAGGGAGATGCATAAATTCCACTGAGATTGTTGAGAATCCAGAAGTCGATTCCAGATATCTGCTTCAATAACCTTATGCCATAAATTTGAGGTGAGGGGAATATGTGTCAGAGGAGGAGTTCTATCTTGTGTGTTCACTTTGCATTATTGCAGAACCCTGAAAAGCCTATCATTTTCAGAGCTGGACTAATACATTTTGCTCCTGAGGTGAACAAAATGGCACCCCATTCCCCGTTCCGTGTATACAAGCAGGCTATCCATGGTAGTTCAGTCTTACTTTAGTACTGACAATGAAAGAATATTCTGCAACATATCTGAACAATCTTCTAAATTAGGGTACCCAGTACAAGTGGTGTGGCAGAGAGGAACATCTGTGGGGTCTAGGAAAAACATCCAAGAAGCTGTCACTGCTGCCCCTCAGCTTCTGTTGATTGCCTCAATCTGCCTAATGGTAGACCTAGCCTTGGTCTTTATTGTCATTCCATTGCAGGGGCAAGAGAGTTGATGGTGATCTGATTATTTAAGAAAAAACATAAAGAGAACCTTGGCGTTTATGCACTATAGTCTGCTAATTCTTGCAGATATAAGAGCTTGTGGAAGTAGTCTTCAGCAGCTTATATCTGGACTGTCTCAGAATGATTGAGAGCCCAAAGGTCAGTTATCAAACGTTTTTGGTTCCCCATGCTGGGTCCACCAACAAGTCATGTGAAATTGTGGAAAGTACTTTTTTAAAGCTGACATTCACTAACAATATTATACGGTTTGATCTGCTGTGGACCATGGAAGAAACTCAGAAAGAATAGCTGGTTGCTAGTCCCAACTATACTGGACCCATTGAGTCAATGATTTTTTTTAAATTTTAAATTCATTTTAAATTTTTAAATTCAGCTATTGATTCAATGGATTTATTCTGGTTTGGTCTGTAGGGGTCGGATTTAAGACCAAGATGTTTGGTTATTGCCTCTAGATAATTATTTGCTGTTCTTTTTGTATTTTTAAAAGTTACCAACCATTTTTAATGTTTTTCTTTGAACCAAACCTGGATGTTAGGAAACAGTGATAAAATGGAAATAAAACAAAACTTCAAAACTAGGAAACATCTCTGATTAATCCTGCCACAAGGGAGATACATTGTCTCTTTTTCTGAGCATTGGACCAAGAACAGAAAAACAAAATGTAAAAATCACTTGAATTTGAACTTTCTTTGCCAGTCCAAAGCTGCTTGGCATTAATGAGATCAACAGAAAGAACGGCACCTTAACCCTAGCTACCTTTACCTAGTAACTATGTGCAACAGAGCATGGAAAAGACACAATGAAGGCTGGTATTCTTTTAGGGACATATGCAGGTGTATGTCCACTTTATGCCTGCATATGTCTTTTTTTTTTCTTTGTCACTGGGGAGGTTGCTCTTCTCTTCTACCCTCTGCGGTTGCCAAAACTCCAACTCACTGTTGTGCTGCAGGGTAGTCTCCCTCGACTAGCCATTCTGTTGCTGATAGAGTGCAGAGGGGATTGGAGAAGCATTTGGTTTTTTTTCTCAAAGCCAGATGGAGACTGATGACATCATCTACGGATACCTCCAGAGGACTCCAGTGGATCTTGGCAGAAGCTGTCCTTGCTCTATATCTAGCTATGGGAAGCTATAGCCAGAAGCTTCTCTGACCCCTGCCCCCACCCCATGGAAGCAGGGCTCTCACATCACAGTGATAAGTTCTGGGGTGATGATGGGGAGCTGCAGTGGATCTTAGCTGAAGTGTGCAAATAGTGTGCTTCATAGTAAAGGACACCTCAAGTGACAAGTATCTTAAAATGCAGTGGTGCTTTGGACTTTGACTTGCACAGCCCTCTTCAGAACATACCATTACCAAACTTCACACTGGAGATTGACTTAGCCTGCCTGATTTTAGGCTTTCCTTAATGACAGTGAAGGAGGAATTGTAACTTAACAAGTCATTTTGAAAAGACTTGAAAAGCTGTCACATGTTCCCAAAGGTAAATCTATAGCTATCTGGTTGACAGTGTGAACACTGAAACATTTCACTGGAGAAAAATAAAAAACAGTGATGACTTCTGAATGGTTAAATTCAAAGTTCATTTTGCTACAAATACACCACAATGATGTATATTTTTCCTCTAGCAGTACATCATAGAGAGGAATAATGAAGACAAAGATGCTTCAAATGTATTTGAACATTCAGCTTGCATTATGGCAACTTCATTCTTCTATAGAGAGAGTTGCCACTCTTTAACAGAATGGTAGGGAATATGCCTAAAGCATTCCTGAAGTCAGTTTGCCTGTAGGAAAGCTAGTTAAAGGAAGAACTTGCAGCTCACACTCAAGATTATGTGGTATGTATGGTACATAAACTGTTGGAGAGTGCCAGTCTCTAGAAAGACACGAGGAACTGATTATCATAAGTTCCATATTTATGTAAATAAAGAAAAACAGCTAGAAAAGGAGTATTGACACACAGTTGTCCTTCTGCTGTTGCGAGGGCTCAGGGCACAGAACCCTTGCAAAAGTGGAAAAACAAGGAATACCCCTCCGCTCCCGCTCCCATTCCCTTCCGGGGCTCCCCCCTTCCTGATCCCATGCAAAAGGGAAGGAAATGCCAGGTGGAAGAACGATCACACGAGCCTTCCTTCCCCCCTGCAGAGCTCCCCCTGCAATTCCTGTGCATTTTGCCCCAGCACCGAGCATGCTTGTGAGTCTTTGCCCCCATTCCTTTCCATTTTGCCTCATCACAAGTTCTTTGTGCTGTGGCAAAATGCACAGGAACAGCAGGGGGAGCTCTGGAGGGGGGAGTTTCACGTGAGCTTCTCTCCACCCCCTTTCCCTTCCATTTTGCATGGGAACGAGAAGTGGGGAGCTCTGGAGGGGGTAAGGAAGGGCTGTGCAAGCTTTCCCTCACCCTCCTTTCCCTTCTGTTTGGCCTCAGTGTGAGTTCATTGCCCTGGGGCAAAATGCATAGGAATGGGAAGAGGAGAATAGGGAGGGAGGCATGCATATTAGTGAATAAATAAATTCACAAACTTCAAACCCGCAAATGTGGAGGGAGAACTGTAATTTTATCAGAAGAACTTGTCCATGTGATCTCTCTCAGAAATGCCTACAATCTAATGGCAAATGTACCATATTAATAGGCTGAATGGATGATAAAAAATGTTGTACAAACCTTAGAATCCAGCAGATTTTTGCAGAGCTACTTTCATAGGAGAGATAAAGGACAGCAGTAAAAAGCAACTTTTCCAGGCTCTGTTCTCTTGCCATATACAGTTTGCTTACATGGAGATCCAGTTTGCACGCAACAGAGACTTTTTCACCATGTGAAAATGGCCTTCAGAAGAATCAAAATGCTTAAGAGCTTCTTTTTTTTTGAGGTATTTGGCATTCCTTTCTTTTTTAAAATGGGAATTCTTAACACCACGGAACCAATTGAGTGAAAGAAAATTAGACATCCAAGCTGGTATTGATTTTTCTTCTTCTGTGAATGCAGGAGCAAATGGCAGTATTCCTAGCCTCCTTTCTTAAAAACCAAGAGCAATTCTGCCAAACAGAGTGCGTGGGGAGCAACAAAGGTCAAGAGAGTCACTTTGTGTTTAGTGAAAATGGATGGTGCTCATCAGAAATTGGCCCATTCTTTTTCCTTGGTAATGTGGCTTCTATAGGAAGGAAAATAAAAGCATAACTGAATGCTTTCTAATAGGTTAAAATAAAGGAGGAAGAGGGATTCACCAATGCCCCAAATTTAGAGTAAATTAATTATTGTTGTTTTAGCTGAATGCTTCCACTAGGTATTGTGGACAATTCTAGTGGTATCATTTTCCTTAAGGGCATTTGATGGCAGTTATTGGCTGAGGTCAGCAATTGGTTTAAGGGATTCTAGGAATCATAGTCCTGAAAAATATTGTTGTCAAAATGGGAATGAGAAGAGAGTCCAGTTGGAACAAGAACAGGCTTCTGTTTGTCTACAGATATAGATGTACATAGAGTAAAGTAGACATTAAGCTGCCATTCTGCCAAGGTTTCAGGCAGTGACTTCCTGCATGGTACTTAAGAAAATGTTCACACAGGATATGTGATAATTCCGTTGATCTGTTTTACCATGTGTACTCATGCAGGACCATTTTGAAATGCATAAAGCGAAATCTCTGGCACAGAAAAATAAGCCTCTTCTCAAGAAGACTGCTTTAGGTGGTAGCTCAGTGAATATCAACTTACATATCAAGTTTTCATGGCTTTCCAGAGGCATTAATATGCCCCCAACAGGTTAGAGAATGTTGACCTCTGTCGAGAGTATTTTTGAAGAGTTTGCGGGCAAATAGTCACATCTGCGTTGATGGCAGTGATTCCAGCCTTTGGCAGTGGGAGTTGAGGTGCAGTGAACTGGATGGCAATGCGGAGGCCACCTGATGCTACCAAATATATAGCATTTATTACAGAATGTGGGGAAACTAATTTGTGGACTACATCTCCCTTTATACCCCAGCAAACATAGTCATGCAGTAGGGAAATGTTACTTTTTCAGGTTGTGAATTGTATTGGATATAGGGATTTGTAAGGAATGCAATGCAAGTTCCCCATCTCATCCTTCCCATTCTCCCAGGTGATGTGGAAATCCAGGGGCCCTTGAGCTGCTCAGCTCAGATCTGAGTCACTTTTGGGTTTGTGTGTGCCTTTCCTACATAGTGAGACACTGAACTGTGTGTTGCAGCGTTTTCTTAGATAATGTGACAATCTCAGGCCCTGCATTGATGCCACCCATCCAGGCTAGCTGTGATAAAATCATCTGGGCAGGAAGAACTGTATGACTCTTCTTGTTTCGTTTAAGGCTTGCTTAGACAAGAATTGCCCTCCTGAGCCCAGCCTTTACAGTCCTTTTAAGCACTGTGGGATTAGACATAGGGAGCTGGTGAGATAGGTGGGAAGTAACCCCAAAACAGGTGGAACTCTATACAGATTTGGGAAACCCTCCCTTCCACTGTTTCTCATCTTAAATTATTTGGAGAGCTCACTATGACCCTATGGAGAAGAAGACAGAGGAAACTGATGAAAGGAGATGGAATTTGAGGAGAGAGGAAAGTTCTGTGAATTTCTTCCCATTCACTTATTTTACAATCCTAGGCTGTGCCTTTGAAAACAAATGGTATTGTTTTAATTAACCAAAAAAAAAAAAAATGGACAGAAGGCACACACCTTTCCTTCCCCCTTCCATTTTTATAGTTATAATTAGTTTCTTCCAGTGGGTTCCCCTTCCTGTACAATTATGGGATTCATGAAAAGTAACTTTAACTACCTCTGCTGGAGCTTCTGCCTTCTCAGGGAGAGGACGCTTTTATGGAACACTGGCTTCACTGAGATGGTTCTCCCTAGGGGAAAAATGGACTTTCAAATTAACATCTGTGCATAAAGATGTCCATAACCAACCAGGATCAGGTTGCCAATCAGGAATGATAATAGTTGCACAGTGCGTGATAAGGCTGGTTCTGTCCCACTTGAATTGGTATAACATTACTTTGACCGGAGTGAAACAAAAAGTTTTACAGAGGGATGCCGGAGCTGCTTAGGGCAACAGGGCACAGTGATGTGGTCTGGTGTATTCATATTGCATAAGATGCTAATTTGAGTACTTATGAAACAGATTGCTGTCATTTGTACGCCCACAGAATATTATGTTACTGTCGGCTTAGTGCCCTGACTCCCCCCTGCTGCTGTTCATCATAATCAAGGTAATAATGATACTGTTTGGTTTTTCAGTTAGTTGGGTTTGTAAGCACAGATGTGACAATTAAGGGCCTTCATTTATACATATATTGACTAAGCAAGAGAAAATGAAAGCTTATAATGTCCTTTTATCTGTTGGCCTTGGGACACGACCCAGTTGGAATTGTCTCACTCAGCTCAAAGTAGATTGCTGTGAGGGCAGAGAATGGAAACAGCTAGTAACGGGCATTTAAAAACAAATGCCAAATCAGCAATGGTGATGTTAATGGAAGAAAAAGTGATCTTAATTGTGTAAATGTCCTCCTTCAACTTTGCTGTGTCGCAGACTCCTCTTTGCAAATGATAATGGACGGAGAACAAACATTTTTTAAAAAATTATTTATGAGTTTAGAAAGTTTTAGAAAGCACAGTTCCCTTGAAAACAAGGTGAATGAGAAGTATATGCCTTTTTTCATAGGGGAAAAACTGCAGAAGTATGGTGAAATCACTGTTACTACAGTGCAAATTTTGCAGTGCCAGTGATACAAGGGTACGTGTGTGGTGTCAGTGGGAGGGATTAGTCCCCAGTGAATGGATAAAGTGTCGGTGTGTCCCTGACCCCCATCCCCCAGTTGTCTGTTCCTTCTTTAGACCTTAGAATGAGCAGGCTGGTTCTTCTTGTACAAATGTACCATAAATGATTCCTGAAGAGAGGTTGGGAAGCTTACTTCTTTGGGTTGTTATTTCTCAGAATCCCTTACTCAGTATGGCCAGGGGCCATGCTGGCTGGGTTTCTTTTAGGCGCTCTAATCTAAAACACTCTGCTTTCAAATATATGAGGCTATATTGAATCAGATAATGATGCCATCTTGCTTAGTATGGCACGTTCCTGAATCTCCAGAGTTGTAGGGCAAAGACCTCTCTCAACCCTGCTGCCTGAAACCCTTGTAACTAGAGGTCCCACGGATTGGTACCTCTGTCTGCAAAACATGGGCTATGTCATTGAACTGTTCTCCAAGAGGCTTTTCCTTTGTGTTCAGTTTGCTAGACATGGCTTAGCAGTGGGAGCTCCTTTCTTGATTTTTGCTCGGTAATGCATTGTGGAGACTTTAATTTTTAAACCAGCATTTCGAATGCAGTGTTTCGTCACCCTTTCCCTTATATAACAGAATTGATGTTCCATTACAGATATTTGGGGCTTTTTTGAAGAAGTGATATAGTATCTGCTATACCTCTTTTAACATTAATCAAATTTCTTATCTCTACTGCCTGTCAAAAATAAGCTGCTCTTGCTGTATCAGCAATTATAAGCAGTTTTGCTGCTTTTTAAAATGGTAGTCTTGTAGCCAAGACTAATTCAGATTCATAGAACAAAAGGGTCATCTGCTAACATGCCATAAACTGTAATACATGCATACACATGCACACTAGACAATACTCATGAACCCATCTTTTCTCAAGAGCTAACTCGAAATGTATGGCAAAATACAGGAAAGAGAAGAAGAAATCAGTAGAAACAGAAAAAGGAAAAAAATAGAGGAGGAGAAAGAAAAAGAGGAAAAGTAGAGGGAAGGGAGATTCTGGTGCATCTGTAAGTGTGTGGGCAAATGTGTAGGCAACTGACATTCAGTTTAACATGAGATGTTTCTTCACTCCTGCTATTCTATTTACTGCTGTTAGGTTGTAAATATTTATATCTTGCTAATTTAAGATTGACGTGGTCAGGGCATGGATAGCTGTTGGCAGTACTGATTTTGATTTTTAGCTGATCTTTCTCACCACAATTATTTTGGTCCTTACTGAACCATACCTTAGTTGTGCATTGTTTCATTTCAATCCCACATTTCCATTTCTGTGATGCTATTGGGTTCTGGATGCTCTCTTACTGCACCCTTTCAACTTAAGCAAATGAGTAGCATTATTGCCACCAGTGTTCTCACTGCATTACAGCATCATTGGTGAATCTTTTTCCCACCTTTTCCTTGCCCTGCAGCTCATGATTGGTTGGGTTTTGGGTTTTGGGTTTTTTTTGTTTTGTTTTTGTTTTTGCAAGCTGTACTAGTGCAGCAACATTGTAACATCATGACATGCTGGTATGCTATTGCATTTTTGTGCTATAACACTAAAAATATATTTTAAAAAATTAAAAAATAACTCAAAGGAGAAATCTAAAATAAACAGAGAAAGGCAATAGATTTCAAATGTACTATGCTATGGGAGTAGCTGAGGGAGGGATAACTTGGGAATGCCCACACCCTGCCCACTCCTGGATCAGTGACGATAGGAAGTGGTATCAAGCACTGTTGGGAAACCGCACTCACACAGTAGGATGGGATTGTGGTGAGAAAGGAGGCCATTACCAGATTTTTTCCTGCATTGAAAAAGGGCTGATTTGCAATGAATGGGAATGTAAAAGCAGCTGGTTAGTGATGATGTTGTGCAATAGCACGTGTCCTGGAATGGGAACTATGCATTGCTCTGGTGGTGTGACATCTTCATGCAGTAAGGGCTTTAGTCAGCAAACAGCCAAACTGGAAGATAAGAACCAATGTTTCTAGTACAATTTAGAAGAAGTAAGGCCCTTTTCACATGTCGGGGGGGGGGAACGGGCGAAAACGCCCAAAAACGGAGCTTACCTCCAGCCGGGTAAGTCCTTCGCCGCGTGGAGCAGCGCGAGCTCGCTGCTCCACACTCCTCTGGCGTCGCAGATGGCAGCTTCCGGTTGGTGGAGGCTCTCCACCAACCGGAGAAGCTCGCCAGCCGGAAGCCCGCCCCTGGCAGATCTGCAGACACGCACCTGCGCATGCCTGCAGATCCACTTTAGAGCCGGGCGACGGAGCGGCACGGGGCTGCGCGCTCCGTGCTTTTTAAAAACCTCTAAGAAGAGGTTTTTAAAAAATATGCAGCCTGGCTAGTTCCGGCCTCTCCTGAGCGGATTCTGGTGTGAAACTACGAAAAGTAGTCCACGCCAGTCCACTCTACGGTGTAGACAACCTCCGTGAGAGGTCGCTCTACACCGTTCCCCCCCCCACATGTGAAAAGGGCCTAAGTGTGGGGTTTGGTGCTCTGTTTAAGAAAGCTCACCACCCTTTCTCCTTCTCCTTCCCACATTTCTTCTTTAAACATTCTTTGCATGTTTAAGAAAATAGTATTGGTGGTAATAATACAAGTTCAGTTGACTTGGACCTTGAATAAATCCGTAGTCAGTGGTTCAAAGTGCTTGTTGTATAACTGTGGGATGCCTAGTTTGTTCTCTACAGTGTTTGTATGTATCTGTTTAGACTGAGAAGAGTGATTAAAGGGTGGCAATAGTGGCTCATTTTGGGAATCCAGAAATGTTTTAATAGGACTTGTTTTATAGGTGGTCACATCTGATAGTTGGAGGAGAACGATCTTCTCTTTGTGTTCTGTTAGAAAGGACATTGAAAGGAAAAAAATGGCTGTCTTTATAGGTGTGCTGGTATTGAAATAATTGGGAGAACAGATGGGGGCATTCTACAAAGTCTCACTTGACTTGCGGTGGCGCTTGCAGAGGAATGTCATTGGAATTAAAAGAAGCTGTTGAACTCTGTATGAAGCACTCCTGTGCTCTGTTAATTTCCTAACAGTCTTTACTGGAAAATATGCCAAACTCCAAGTAATAAATCTAATGCTGTGATAATTTTGCTGTTCTGTGCTTCCAATGTACTTTGACAAAGTTTTTCTTTTTTCCTAATAGTGATCACCAAATGTTCCCTCAAAGCAAAATAACCACAGATTTTCAAAGGAGGGAAAAAATGGGTTTCAACATGATGAATGAAATTTTTGAGCAGGTTAAATATTCCTGGGTTCTGTGTATTTTCTCTGAAATCGGTTTACGTGATCATGTTATGGCAGTTTTTTTAAAAAATGTTAATAGTTCTTCAGCCTTAAGACTGCCTATGATAACAATCCCTACCCTGTTGCTTTTTGGATATGTTGGACTACCATTACTTGGGGAAGATTGCTTTCTGGAGCCAGCTTGTTTTGTTACTGTTAATTGCTGTCAGCTCAGCTTTGACATATGGTCACCCTATGAATGAGAGCTTCCAAGAGCCCTGGTCACAAACTTCCGTGCTCAGGTTTTGCAGACCTGGGGTTTGGCTTCATTGATAAGAGTCCAACACCTGCAATGCAGTCTCTCTCCCCCTACTGCCTCCCACTTTTCTGAAGGTTATCTTTTCCAGTGAAAGTGTTGTCTCATGAAATGTCCAAAGAAAGATAGCCCCAGTGTATTACCATATTTACCGGCATCTAAGGCGCACTTTTTTCTCTCCAAAATAGCCCTTAAAAATGGGGTGCGTCTTATACGCCGGGTGCTCGTTGGAAGCCATCCTTTCATCATCCCCACCTGCTGAAGTTAAATGCATATGAAAGGGAGGAGATGAAAGGAGGACTCCCATGAGGCTCCGCCATGCTGGCTGTGCCCCCGGACTCTCTCCTCCCTTTTCTAAGCATAAAGAAAATGTCTAGAAAAAGTGGGGAAGGATCTTGGGGAGCCAGGTGCTGGCACTGGCTTCACCCTCCAGATCCTCTCGTACCTTTTCTAGGCATAAAAAAATGCCTAGAAAAGACAGAGGAGGGTCTGGGGAAGCCCCGTGTTAGTGCTGGCTCCACCCCTGGAGCCACTCCTGTCTTTTCTAGGCATTTTCTTTATGCTTAGAAAAGGCAGAGAAAGGTTTGGGGAAGCCCTGCGCTAGCTCTGCTCCCGGAGCCTCTCCTGTTTTTAATAGGCATTTTCTTTATGCCTAGGAAAGGCAGGGGAGGGGCTGGGGGGGTGAAAGGAGTGCTGCCTCAAGGCTTCTCCAGACATCCCCTCTCTGTTCTATCCATTTTGCCTTGGTGGAGAAAACTCCCACTGAAGCGAAATAGAAGGGAACGGGAAGCCTCACTGTCATAGTAAAAAAAGGTTTTACCAAAAAATAACCACTAGAAATGGGGTGCATCTTATATGCCGGTGCATCTTATATGCCGGCAAATACGGTATCTTTGACTTCCAAGGAGAGTTCAGGCTTGACTTGCTCTCAGACTCGTTTATTTGCCTTTTTGAGAGTTCATCTATACTTCATTTATTACAGACTTTTCTAGAGTGTATTGCAGCATATTTCCAGATAAGCAAATATCATATCTCTAGTGATCATACAGAAGGAAAACCAGAAAACAGTCGCGTAGGGATGTGGGGACGTGGGGAGCTTTTAGCACTGGGCGACAATGTTTTTGGGGCAGCCCAGCCCGTAGCCACGCCCCCGTGCGCCCTGGCCATGCCCTCACGCACCACAGCCATGCCCCTGTGCACAATGGCCATGCCCCCCTCGTGCCATAGCCCCCCCGCCCCCTCCACACACTCCAAGCTCCACCACTGCCAGAAAGACAGAGGAAAGGTAATCTCAGTTGATATGCTTTGCTCCCTCCCCCTCCTCCTCCTCCTCTAATCAGCAACTTAGGACATGTGTTTGTGTGAAGAAATATTCAGTCACCTGAGTCCCTAACTACAGTTTGAAGTGGTACCATCTAGACATACAGGCTAACCACCTTAAGAGAAGACTGGCTGGAAGGATCATTACTGTGACCCAGTACAATGCAGCTCTGTCTGTACCCTCTCAGTCTGATGAGTAAGACTGATTTGTCATGACTAGTATTATTAGTTCCTTCACTTTTCTTTCTCTAGACAAGAGGTGGGAATTGAGAGGCCCACAGGTGCCTTTTTTTCTGCAGACAGCAGAGCTCTCCTCTCTCACCTCTTGAAAAAGAAAAACAGAGCATTGCATCCCCAGAGACTGCTGAGGGGTATGATTCTTGTCTGAAACAACAAGTGCCCCCCGCCTTATTTCACTCTTCAAACTATTTTTTTTTTTTTGCAAAACTAGAGAAGAAGCCTTCTTGTTTTGTTAGAAACTAGAAGATTAACTTGAGGGGATCAGGGAAAGGGAATGGGATGGGTGCTGGCCCTGGACACTGTATGGCTGTCTTGCTTTCCTCTAGACTCTCTGCAGTCTGCAATTTATGCAGCAGCACTCAAGGTGACTGCACATTGTCCAGGATTCCATGGGAAAACTGGGGAGGGGGGAGTGCTGGCTATAGGTAAATTAATCTCACTCAAGTGACTAAGGGCCTTTCCGCCCTACACTGTTCTAGTGCTGTTATTCCTGTGGAATTCTGGGGTTTATACTTTACTGAGGCCAGAGGTCTCTGGCTGAGTATTCTAAAGGCCCCTCCCTAAACTGCAAATCCCAGGATTCCATAGGATGTTGAAAGTGGAATAATAGCACTATAACAGTGTAGTGTTAAAAGGCCTCAAGACTCAACATTTGGAGCTGCTTTATAGTGAGTTAGATCATATTGTGTATTCTTTATACACCCGGCTGACAGTATGCCCAAAGTGACATGATACTTCTGACCTCCAATTTGGCCAATTTTTAGCTGATTTTCCCCCCTCTTTTTAGGTAGTTTGGGGAGGAGGAGTCTTTCAGGGCTAGGGGAAATTAAAACACAGCATTTTAATGCAGTTCTGGTCCATGTGGGGACAAAAAAACAGGCTGAAAATCAGGTCTCAAATTTTAATTTTTTTTTTCATGGGACTAGGGGTTGGAGAGGTCTTCTGGGGGTCCCAAGGGGTCCCAAGGACCCCCAAGGGCCATGTGTGGCCTGCAGGCTACACTTTGCCCAGCCCTGTCTTAAACAATAGGTCATAGAGTGTATTCTTAGTGACAATCTACTATCTCTACACAGTACCTTAAATGGTTAAATGCTTAATTAGAGCTTCTAGGCATTGATTCTGAAATATTTCAGGTGCACAGCATATGTGCTCTGCCCCTCAGTCTTGGTTTCTGCCTGCGTTCTACCTCCTTCTCCAAATAATGTGCAGAATCAAAGTTTATTGTGACTATTTATTGTGACCAGAGATTAATCTACTATGGGCAACCTGGGAGAAAAGATCCCAAGATTTATTGGTACTTTATTGTTTTTCCCTCGTGGAGTGATTGTTAAAAGAAAAGCACGGCCTACATGTATTAAAACAAGCATGTCTGGGAGAAGACTAGGGTACGCTTTCCCTGGCATACTGCTTATCTGCATGGAGGGTATGTATTTACATGGATGGAAATTCAGTCATGTGAGCCTTGGCCTGCTTTTTGGTTGTAGGATGTGGTGCACCCTTGGTCTAAAGCACCATGCAAGTCATGCCCTTTATGAGCTGATAAACCTACTTAAGCTCCAGAGTTCTAACAAAATTTACAGTGCGCCTTATGAAACCTTGCCTTCTGGGGTTGTCAGAAAAAGAAAAAAAAGAAGTAGCTGAGGGTGGGAGTGGATAAGTAGCACTAGATGCACAGCATTTTAGTTCAGCTAGTTAGAGCACTGCTTTATGAGATACAGGCAAGCAAGTTTAATGGCTTTTGGCACTGACTACTGTGTTTCTCCTGTGTATCTGATTTGGATTTAGAGCAAATAAGCTGTACTAATTATCTGTATTAGCATAAAGAGATACTCAGTTTCATAAACATTGCCAGTGCTGGATTGTTACAGTATAGCACAGCACATTAGATTTAAACATCTCTGATCTTTGGAGAATTAGTGAGCTGATGATAAATTCATGTAGTTGCATAAGATGCCCCAAATGAGCATGTACTTTCCCATAACAGAAAACTGTTACATTTTTAAAATGCAATTGATATGCCATGTTTGAGGGTTGTTTTTAAATCTAATTTGATATACAGATGATTTACATCTTCAATAAGGTTATAACACCTCAGGGACTGCTCAGCTCTAGAGAATACTCAAGTCTCACATATTAAAGGAGCAACGTTTGATGTGTTCTGTTCCAGACTGGCTCTGTGTCTTCTATTACTCTGGTTCATCGCTGCAAACGAGGGGCTTAAAAAGTATTTGCAAATATTCACATTCTTGATAAGAGAAGGTGTCTCAGCAATATCTTGGATGTCGATGTCAAGAACATTTAGAATTTTTTTTAAAAAAATTAAACTCTGGGAGCTGGTGTAGTCACACTACTGTGATAGTGAAATGACTAGTGCTTTCCCCCGTTTTTAGTTTGTGGGGTAGAAGTCGTGCAAAAGCATTACAGTTTTGCAAAATACTGTATTTTGTGGAAAATGTCGTATCTTTACAATATAGTAGCATTAGAAGAACTGGTGCTAATCTATAAAGGAGACAGGATTGGTGATATTATATTTGCATTTTTAGGACATTATGGTTTGACATTTTAAATAATCAGTGTGGAGGCTGTGTGTATGTTTTTGGAAAATTATTATGATTAGCACCAGTTGCTTGAATGTCGCTAAGCACATTTCTTTCTTTCTTTTTTTTTAAAGAATTAGATTTACAGCAGTATCGGTTTAAGCCTACCTCTGTTTTTGTGTGATTTTGATATTTTTACTCTTGTCCGATTAAATGTGTATATTATTGCCTTATGATTCCTATATCCTTACTGTTGCATTGTATGAAGTAAACTGTAAGTGTGTACTCCCAAAGATCCTTAGCAATCACACTTTTATTTATTGAAGCAAATCTAGCTCTTTGACTTTGCTCTAAAGCAGGGAAGGGGACTGTATGGCTTCTAAACGTTGCTAGAACACAACTCCCAGCAGCTCTTACCATTAGTTGGACTGATGAGGGTTGACCATGTAGCAGTTGAGCGACACTTGGAGGACCACATGTTCCCCATCCCACAAATGCAGGTGATACTACTGTGTGATTTATTCAAAACGGTAAAACCAATTTGTTTTCTCTTGTCAGGTGCAGGAATCAGAGCTGTTGGATATCAGCCTTGTCAAAGATGCTCGATGCGGGAAATATGCCCGAGCCCCCAAGGTAGGAAACAATTCTGTGTATATTCCAGACATTGCAGTGATACCTTACAGTGCTGCAGAGAAGAAACCAGCAAATCTTGCTCCAGGCATGCAGATACTTATGCTTGACTCACTGGCTGAAAATGCCCTTGGTTTCCTAAAACTTGCATCATCCAGTGTTTTGGTAGCTTTGGTGTGTCACCAAGTCCTGAAATAAAGGCCGTGTTCTCAGTGAGGCTGTGCTATGTTTAGGAATGATAAATTGGTTTCTCACCCATGGCAGTTTAATTCACTTTCCTTCATTTCCTGATGCCAAATCTAAATCCTTCCTTGCTATACCAGTTGAAATTCCTCAATTTTGCCAGGCTTGTTGGCCCTGAGTGTGGGAGAGATAGCATTTCAAAGAAAAGCTGTCTTGGAGATCTTTGATTTCAGTCTCTTGGGTAGCAGCCTAAATTTGGAATCCCGGACATCATGACTACATTCCCCTACATCAGCGCTGCTGACATATGCCACAGTCATTTACTGCAGCCCCGCACTATGTAGGAGACATGTCTCTGGCATTGTGATGATTTCACTAACCAACATCCCTGATTCTCTCAGATTCTCCAGGTCGGTAATACTGGCATCCAGAGAATGAACTTGCTCCCTGCCAGCTCATTACCCTGAGCACACACTCCAAACTTCAGTCCAGCTGGCTGATAGTCATGCATGTGAAATTCAGTGCAGTATGCTGGGCGTTTCCCAGACTTCTGCGGTCATCCTATCTGCATTGCTGCTCTTATTGCTAATGCTACCGGTGCTGGTCTTACTACTGCTAGTACAAATAGAGTTTGGTTTGTCTACCTGACAGAGTTATTCGCTAGGGGAAGGCAAGGAAGGGACAGGTGTCTTGTCCAGCTTGCCCTGTTGTGAAACTCGCATAACTGTTTAACTCATATGCATACTTTCCATGCTTTCACATATCATTTGTGAGACTGGGGCTCCTCCGTGCCTTGGTGAACTGGGCTTTTTTCAAGTCTGTCTTACTTAGATAGCTCTGGTTAAATTCCCCCAAATACTGCTGCATCTAGCTAAACTAGAAGGCCATGTTAAAAACAAAACAAACTGGAAGAGTATGGCTCAACTATGAGTTTGCAGTAGTTTGCCTTCATTTCAATCCTACCTTTCCACTTACAAATGTATACTCAAATTAGCGAAGAACATTACTGAAAACAGTTTCAGTAATAAAACTGTTAAAAGCGTCACATAGTAAGAGCCTCTAATATGGGAGTGGATGATTGAAGCAGGTCTAGAGATCGGGGTTTGTGGGGGAGGGAGGCCACATCAGAAGGAAAAGGAGAACTGGAAGTGGCCAGAAGCCCATTACTGGTTTTGCCAAATTGGGTGATTTTGTTGTTGTTAATACAAGCGGGACCCACAACCCATTTAAAAGATATATTGTCTCTTTTGCAAAGAAAAAAGCGGGTCTGAGATTCTGGAAGGGATTGAAATCTGCCAGAATGTCTCTAGGAAAGGGACTGCAAGGGACCTTAGGACTACCATTTGCCATCCCGGCTGTGTTGAATGGAAAAGAAGTCAGTTGTGGTCTCCTTGGAAATGGGGATTTTTGTCAGGGCAGAGAACATACAGGGGATTGAAGAGGAAAGGATGGATGTTGTCTAAACCATTCTGGAAATCCAGTACAGTGGTTCGTCACATGACGTACATTTTCTAGACATACAGTCTCTTTTTAAAACATGCATGAGAAGTTGAACTTTTTACTTGAGCTGAGGTCTATTTCTAAAATTTAGTTTGTGAGCTGCAATTAGAGACCTAAAACTGAGCCAAGTCTGAACTGAAATGAAGTCCTGCATTTTTAGGGCTAAGACCAGTTGTTAATCCCAACTAGAATAGACCCAACTTACATATATGTTGACATACAAATTTTTAGTTGATTTAATTAGAGTAATCTAGTTAGGACTAACAGTTTGATGTTTATAAGCAGATGTTTTCACAAGCTAGGTCTGTGGCCTGAGTTAATGTGGAGCAATGCTTTCCTTTTTATAGATCCTTTCCAAGCTTGGGTTTACTCAAAGTATCTGTTTGTGTGTTTGTTTGTGTGTTTGTTTGTGTTTCAGCTACTTGAGTTTCTCTGTTATAGTAGAGCTGCAAGATGCAGGAAACCAGGCTTAAGCTGACCACCAGTTAGACAATGTCCCATGTGGTGTAGTGCACTTTGAACTGGGCAATCGCAGTTCGAATTCGTATGCTTTGATTCAGCAAGTTGTTGCTTCAAATCTGATTCAGGAAGTTGTTGCTTCAGAGTGTCTATTTGTAATAAAAACACTGGAGTGATTTAACATCCCATACTTCTACAGCGAGGACTCATGAAGAAACTGAAACAGCAGGTTACAGATTAATAACAGAACTGGAAAGCTTGCTTTTTGACAAGAATGACTATGCTAGTGCACGGATTATGGAAATGTAGTAAAAACTTTTCCATGCTCTGATTAACACCACCAATTGTAAGAACTTTTAGCACTAACTAGGTTTCAGGCAGTTTCAGCTGAACAGAATTTAACCAGCATGCTTCCTAAGGTTATAGTTTCAGAGTTAAAGATATAAACAAAGAAAAAAAAAGACTTTTTAAAGATATTTCTTTTACTGATTGCTCATAGTTGGTAAAGAAGCTTCACTAGGGTAGATGTAACTTACTTAATAGTTGTTGTTATGTACCTTCAAGTTATTTCTGACTTATGGCAACCCTAAAGGGAACCTATCACAAAAGTTTTCTTGGCAAGATTCAGAGAGGATTTGCCATTGCCTTCCTCTGAGGCTGAAAGAGTGTGACTTGCCCAAGATCACCCAATGAGTTTCCATGGCTAAGCAGGGATTTGAACTCTAGTCTTCCAGAATCTAGTCTAACGCTTAAACCACTACACCATCCCAGCTTCTTAAATAATAGTATATGGACAAAATTCAGGATATTGCCAGAAAGAATACAGTTTCTCTGGGAATATAGAATCACCAGGGAATGTCTCCTTGATGCTTCAGGGCTTCTTCAACATATGCTCTTCCTGAGGGATATAAAAGCAAATATATTCTGACCACCTGAGAGTTCTCTCAAACAGCACCTGGGTTTGCTTTCCTCCATTACCAGATTGTGCTGTGGAAAAGCTCCCCTTAGGTCTGATTTTATTCCGCAGGAATACAGAGTTTGTTCTCACCAGCTGTATGTGTGCTGTCCCATAAGCATGGCATATGCTTATCTACCTCTCATAAATGATAGCCCTGAGGTACTTCACAAACAGCTGTCTGGGAAGAGAGAGGGGTATAGTTAAAAATTCTTCTTCCTGGAAGTGTTCAACTTTTCAGATGTCATGATGGAAGTAAGTAACAGTACAAGTACATGACTTCAACTTAGTTTGAGTGGCTACATCAATCCATAGCTGACTCAGAACAGTAATATGAGTTACTAGTGGAAGTATTCAGCTTTACATTGGTTGGAATAGCCCTTAGTTTGATACTCTGGAGCATTCCAGCAAACAGTACAGCTATCATGGTTTCATGAATGCTGGAAACTCATTTGTTACCACGGAGAACCTTGCAGCTCCCTGAGTAAGAGAGCTCTCCACTGCATGTCTGTGGGTGGTGGACATGGTGTGACATCAGTGGGAAGGGGCAGCCATATGTATTCGGCCTTTGATCTACTCAACTTTGGCTTTAAAAACTGCATAGATATGGACTTTATTTGGCATCTTTTAATTAATTTTAAAAACCAGGTAACTTCTAGGTGCATGCCTCCAGGTCTCCTTAACGTGCATGCCATGTTTCAGGTGTCTAGCCAGCCGAAATATCCAAAAAAGTACCATATCACATTGGGTCTTGGGATCTAAGTAGGGTCAGGCATGGTGGTTAGTACTTGGATAAGGAACCACCAAGGAATATCAGCTACTGAAGGCTATATTTCAAAGGAAGGAACTGGCAAAACCATCTCTGATTATTCTTTGCCTGTGAAATAATAGAGTCACTATGCAGGTTGGAGGTACACACACACACATTTCTTGGTCCTGGAGTCCTTTGTCCTTGCTCCAGCAGACAGATATACATTGTCTTTTATTAGTATAGGAAAGTAGAAATACCTACTTTTCATGACTTAGAAAGCCTTTAGACCCCATCTTACTGTTCTTTCTTCTTTCCTCTCGTCTCTCCCTTTCTCCACCACACTTCTCTAGCATTGATCTTTCTGTCTGTCCACCCACTTGTTCCTTCAGCCTTTACTGCTGCTCACTCTCCCTCAAACATTAACTGCCTCCAGGTTAGTGAGGTCTTTCACCTGGTGGCTGAAGACCATAGTACAAGCTACAGATATGTTATTGACAAACACAAAGTAATCTCCAGTGTTTCCTCAGTGTAATTGCCAGATTTTCAGTGTTTATGTTTCACAGTCTTGGAACATGGAGAAGGCAAACCATGTTGACGACGATGACGACGATGACGACGATGGCCACCTTCATCTTCCTCCCCCTCCCCTGCTTCTTTTCTTCCTGCTCCTCCTTTTCATAACCAACACCTAAATAATTTTCTGTATTTCCTGCATCTGTAAATTGAAAGAATATCAACATAGCCGAACTGAAAGTGGCTGTTTTGCATTTTTTCAGTTTTTCATTAATGTTTCAGAGTGTTGATTCCGAACTCAGAGAGATGCTTAGTAGTGCTTAGGGAAAACCCCCATCAGATGTGCTTTATGTAAATAATTCCCCATCCTTGGCCTTTCTTGATTAAAAATGGCAGCTGCCCTATGTGGACAGCATGCCATTTAGCTAAGTAATTGCTTTTTGTGGAACATTTTAACTCTCTTTCTGAGGGCCCATTGGAGTGCCAGGAGCATTCTGAAAGGCTAAAATTGTAATTGAAAACCCACAGTGTTCATTTATGGTACTTCCATACATAAATAACAAGGTTATTCTCCCTGATTATTGGCTTTGTGATGAATAGCATGAGCATTCATAGCATAACATTGCATAGAACATTATTTTTTTTAAAAAAAAATCTACTTGCTTTTTTTTTTGAGAGAAAAAAATCAGCATTAAAAATGAGTTTTATTAAGATGCACGTGTAGCTGTCATTCTTGTTAGCCATTCTTGTTAGTCATTCTTGTTAGCCATTCATGACAAGCAGCTTTAATTATAAAGGGCTTAAAAATAGCCTTTTTTTTGCTAGATAGTGCCAGGTGTCGCCTATGTACGTTAGGTTGTGTGATGGGAGCCGGTAGCTTCTGGGAGAAAGAGAGAGCATTCTTGCCATAACCATGGATTTAAAAAAAGCATCTGTAGTTGTTGTGCATGACATGCTGACTGGTGCAGCAACCCCTTTCACTGTGGGAAGCAGGGGTTCTTTCATTCTTAATATTGTTTATTAAATTTCAACAAACAAAAGTAGTAATATAAGAAGTAGCTTAATATACTTGTTTCCATTGGAATTAAACAGTAATTAAACAATAAGAAAGCAGAAAAAAAATAAAGGAAATAGAAAAAAATTGCAAACATTTACATACCATGCTTAGATTAGTGAAAGAAAAAATAGAAGAAAAAAGAAGTAAAAAAAAAAGACACAATTTCAAAAAAGTCTCTAACACGCCATAACATGTCACTTACAGCTATTCTCAATCAATCCCAACTACAAAATATACTAAATGAAAAAAAATAAAAGATTAAAAAACATAGTGAAAGAAAAAAAAAGAAAATAGAGAGTAGATAATGTAAATTAATAAATATATATAAGTTAAAAAGAGGAGTAAAGAGGCAATATTTGATTTACTACTTACCTCCTTTCCCCCTCCCAGACTTCTCACACTTTCAAACAGTGGTTTATTACATCAAGATAAAAAACAACAGAAACCTTCACTTTGTAAAAAAGGAAAATCCTTATATATTATTTTATCTCTGAATTTCAGAGCTAATAATCTCTATATATCAAAACCTGATTGCACTTCCTCACCAAGCCTGTCCTTCACATACTGTATAAACGGTCCCCAAATTTTTAAATATACTTGTATGGAATCACCCTTCAACTAATTAGACAATTTATCCATTTTTCCCAATTCCATCAATTTGTCCATCCATTCCATTATTAACGGAATTGAGTTCTGTCTTGCACAAGTTAGGTTAGAACCGGAGTTATTTCTTTTAAACATGTTGGACCTTGAAGATAAAGCAGAAAAACTAAATAGGATATTGTTAAGTTATATGGTGATAGCAGCCGAGAAGTAGAGGCTTAGGCACTGCTCTCTTACTGTCATTTTGGTCCAGAACTCTTTATCCGAATGCCTCTGTGATTGCAAGGGTCAGTCCTCTCCCCTCCCTCAAACCCATCTTTTTGTTGTTCCCTTGTGCACAACCAGAGCTTGAAAGTGTTAGTTTTTGTATAGCAACTCCTAGAATCTCACAGCTGCAGGGCCACTAAGGGTTGTCATTCAATCTTCATTCCCTTGTTAAATTAAATTACATGTCATTGAACTAGATGCTTATTTTTATTTATTGTCCCTCCCTCTTCTGTTTCTCACTCTGTAGCCTCCTGTGTCAGATGTGAAGTTACAGCTCTGTCTTCTGTTGTTCTTTACAGTACTGTAAACAAACACTCAAAGACAGAAGTACTCTTAGGTCTGCTGCATCTAGTTGTGTCTTGAATGCTGAATCCTTTATGAAGATGCTGTACTTCATAATTCAAGGATACTGAAGATAATGTGGTTTTGTTTTTTGTTAAAAAGACAAGTATGTACCCTACCTGTCTTGTTTGGCTTTAGTTATTACAGCTTACATGAACGTATGTGACGCTGGATGCTTTTTGAGAGGTGGATGAGATACATGTAAAACTAAATAATTCATTTGCCTGAACTGGCTTTTGATTCTTCCAAGAAAGTTTCCTCAAGCATTTATGGGCCCCCAGAGACTTTTGATTGACATTAGGAATAGCAGGACCCAGAGCTGTCCCTACCATTAGTGAGATATTCACTACAGGGAATGAACAATGATGGAATGGTAGACAGTAGCAAGATGTTGGCAAGATAGAGCTATGTGAGCCACATGGCTTTTCCTGTGTCTCCTAAGTGAGCCCACTGCCCTCATGGGTGATATAGAATAGTGCTGCTTAATGTAGTGGCACATGTGTGTGGGAAGAAACCTGCATGTCTCCCACATCAGATAGCTGGAGAAGTTTGCCTGCAGAACAGAAGGGCAGGGCAAACATGTTGGCTTTGATTGAGGCAGCAAAACATACTAGGCTGGGGGGAAGAGGATATTAACAGTGGTTGAAAAACCCATGTATGGTCAGTCCTCCACATTCGCTGGGGTTAGGGATGCAGAACCCCCCACAAAAGTGGAAAACTTGCAAACATCAAAGTATGTGTGTGGGAGGGAAGGGAATGAGGCATGGTGGGGAGAGTGGTCACCCAAGATCCAAACCAGGTCAGGGAAAGGAGAAGGAAAAGGGGTGGGTCAGCATGGCGGTCCTATACTGCCTCTCTTGCTCCCATCTCTTTCCTCGGGTGGGGTGGGGCATCAGGAGATGCTTGATGGTGCTGAGAAATGAGGCTGTGAGCTCTCCTTAGCTGGCCAAGCAGTGGCTGCTGGAGGACCAGAGGCAGGTTTTTAAAGGGTTGTATGGCCTGATCAGAGCTGCTGAGAGGGAAGGTTTCCCTGGAAAAGAAGCACCAGGGAGGGGCAGGGTTTGGGGGAACTCGCAAATAATCAAGTCCATGAGTCAAACCTGCAAATGTGGAGGGCCAACTGTATTGTGTTTGTTTGGCTGCATGGGTTTGTGGCTTGAAACATGTAACTAGCATGTAGAGGTAGAAAGAATATTCAAGTGCTTGAGGAAAAAAAAACAAGAAGGGTGCTTTTTGAAGTCTCTAAAAATCCCAGTGAGGAGAACCTTTCTCATAGCTTTTTCTTGTCCCTCCCTATCTTTGAATAGACTGCCCTCCTGATGTTGTACCAAAGCCAGGAGAGTATTCAAGGCCTCCAGATCCAGGCCTGTTCCCCGTTCCCAGTGTTGCAGGGGCAGGGCAGAGGGCTCTTTTCCTCCTCCCTGCTGCTGGGGACATTTTCCCCACATAAGATCTCTCTGAAAACTGTATTTGCTCCCCATATGGTAGCAGAGGGAAAATAGATTAAATTATTCATTCTTCATTGTTGAAATAAATAATTTAATACGATATATGCCTCCTAGTATGTATGTTTATTTGGAGGGGACGTGGATAGTGTGCATCATAGGCAACGCAGTTGTAGCCATTCTTTGTTTCCTGCTGCTTTCTCAGTCTTTTTTCTTATGCTTTGGGAGAGGAAAAGATAAATGAGCTGTACTGATTTTGAAAGTGAAGCAGAGTTAGCCCTGGTCTGCACTTGGATGGGAGACTGCCAACGCTAGAGGCTCTATTTCAGAGGAAGGACCTGGCAAAGCCACCTCTGAATACTCTTTGCCTAAGAAAACCCTTTGGAATTCATGCGGTTGCCGTAAGTCAGTAGGTGATTTGAAGACACGTACACATACACAGCTTTCTAATGGTTAGCATGAGGAGCCCCCTGTCTGGAAATGTCCAGCTCTGCTTCCCTTAGCTTGGCCACAACAAAAAGGAGAGCCATAAAAGAGAGTCTTGGGATCAGACATCTTTTGATACACATGAAGAGAAAAAATCGCTGAGTGAGGAAGTTTGCGAGGATATGTGTGTACTATGAGAAAGGGCTAGAGAAGAGAAGAGCACGCAACAATTGCTCGTGGCTGCTGTCACCTGAACATTTCTAATACTCACCCCTGCCCTTACTTACCTAGTTGCCAGGCTGGGTTTTCAGTGGGCCAGGTATTACTGGTTTTGTGCAGACCTGCAGTGAAGGGTCATTTGAGGACACGTTAGTTGTCTCAATGTCAGCACTATCATATAGCTGATAATCTGCCAAGCTTTCTCTGAGGAGCCTGTCCAGAATCAGCAAAACCTTTTTGACTGGTTCTCGTTGTTTTCTGAATAAACTACTTGGGGGTAAGAATCATCATTTGAGTGCTGAAAGAGAACCTTTACAGAAACCAACAAGAGAGCATGGAGACGGTTTTTTTCCAAGATGGTCAGCTTCATCTAGGTAGAGCTGAGTTGTGTTGCTTCAGACTGCAGGTGGGCCTTCCTCCGGATAAAACAATGCTCTCCACAAAGAAAACCTGTGTGTCAGGGAGGAGAGGTGTCTTAGCCCAAACTTATCACAGCCCTGTTGTTTTTTTGTGCATATGTATTTTCATTTTTATGGTGGAGAGCTGCATTGCATTCTGAGGAGATACAGTCCAAGCACAGCATGCTGGCCTCTGTGAGAATTAGAAGAGCCTTGGAGAATTTACTTTTTGGATAACAGCTCCCAGAATCCCCCAGCCAGCATGGCTTTTGGATTCAAGCCATAGCCATGGGGTAAGCAGGAGCAGGCAAGCAAGCGTGTAATGTTCCCTAATATTGACACTTTAGTCAAGGGAACTAATTTGTAGGAGCATATGCATATGTTTAAAACCTTAATCTCAGAGAAGCGGCCTTTAGTGGTGCTCTTTCTTGCCGCATTCTCTGTTAACAAAGGAGTGTAATTATTTAAAATTCTTGTTAGAAATTCCTGTGCAATACTTAAACCATCAAGGGGTAATTTTTTCCCCATAAAATCTTTCACTGTATATTGATTTAATCCCTGTAGAAAAACAACAGAGAATCGTTTTTACATGCAAAATGTATGACAGAAATTGATTTTTGTATTATCAAGAGTAGTTGATATAGCAGAGATATAACAGAGAGAGAGAGTTCTAAATGTTTAATCTTAGTCCTATTCTTAAAATGCCATCCGCAGCCACACTCGGAAATTGGTTTTAAGTAGTCCTATCAGAATATTTGTTGGCCAAATGTCAGCCTACACTGAATGCTGTAATATTTGATTTTCTGAAAGGTTTTGCTCCTGCATTTATGTGATAAGTGGATATTGCAGCTGCTTTCAGACACAGAATTAGATTTCTGATTCTTGTGTCCCTAAAGCAAAAGCTGAGAAAGATGAGCCATAAACTAAATCCAAGAAATGATAGACTGTGATGTTTGTAAGACGCCCCCTGCTCTGGTTTATGGTCGACTGTAAAATACTCGCCACGGTTCTTATATTCAAACTGGTTCACCATCAACTGCGACTGCATTAAATCAGCATGTACATTTAGGAGCTCTTCGACCCTTTCTGTATTATGTCAAAAGAGACAAGACAGAAAGTATTCACCTTCAAAGCAGCCCCTCCTCCAATTTCCTTTAAAAAAAATTAAAGAAACAAACATCAGTTAATTTGATAAGAACACTGGAACACCTTGCTGAGATTTCAAACACTATACCCTGTCATTCTCTACGCCTTCGTTAGGTGTATAATAGCAGTGGACTACTTTGCAGGGTTGATGTAAGCCATGCTGTTTTTGCCTTTCCGTCACCTGCTGAGGATCCCAGCTCCCAGATATATCTATGTCTTTTGGAACGTGTGGTTGGATGATGACAGGGAGTGGGAATATCACTGCAACAGAAAGCTGTAGATCGCAACCTCAGTTTTTATATTGCAAAGCGGGAAGTGATAGAGTGTGTATGCAGTTAGCAAATGGAAATTCAAATTAACATGGATGCTTAACATCCTGAAGTTTCACACAACAGTTTCTATGGAAACTAGAATCTTTATATAGCTCTGAGAATTTTGCTAACAAGCTGAAATAGTGGCATTAGTTGGGTGTAGGGCACATTCCCCATGGCGAGCATTCATTTTTAAAATGTGCTATGCATTTTATTATTTCAGCTCCGTAGTCATACATTTTTCAGCAGAGAGGACTTTAAAAAGTAATAATAACACCACTCATGGGTTTCTCAAGCCTTATGCAAAGTAGATGTCAAGTTCCGATATTAAAAACATTCAATTTCTGCAAATGTTCTAAAATGACAAAGTAAAAAAAATACATTAAGCTTAGGGCATGTTTCTTTTCTCTGTATATTTGTTTTTACAGAACTTAAAGCAAGGAAGGTTATTGTTTGGAAAGCATGGTAGACTCTAAGCTTGGGAGAGCCTCCACAGTTCTTCCAAATCCATTAATATGAATCATTAGGAGAAGGATCAGAGATCATTCTGGCAATTTAATGCCTGCATGCATGAGGAGTTCAGACGTGGCCCTTAAAATTATTATTTTGGACATGATTCAAGAGTCTTGCCTCCAAATATCATTGCTTGTGTCTCCTCCCATCTCCCATTCTGCATGTGGTATATCAATATACTCAGGCACAGAATTGCTTATTAAACTAATGCACAAACAATCAGCAGCAAAATATCACAGGGTGCAATGCTCTTGATCATTCTTTCGTGAAGAGAGTCAGCCATGCCTTCCTACATGATACTTCATTACATTCCCCATCTCACTTGGTTTTCTGGTCCCCAGCTTGGTTTTCAGTCAGCATTATATGACCACTGAGTGTGTTGAGTTTACAAAATTTGGGGGGCTCACTTTAGTTGATTTTTTTTCCTAAAAGTTTTTTTCCCTTTTTTTGCACATTGGCAAATGTGGGGGTTCTTTTGACCTTCACTTTTGATGCCTCTCTTTGGTGGGTGGATGGTGCCATTTTGACTACATAAACAGTGGTTCTCCTGGCTCCTCCTTAGAAACAGAGGCAATTTTACCGAAAAGGTTTTAAAAAGAAATATTTTGAAATATTTCAAGTTAAAAGTGCATATGCCTTAAATATATCCTCTTATTTTTCCCCTAAAAACAAGCCCTTTTCTGTGACATATTTGAGACAGTCCCTTAGCCATAATCTCCTACTAAAATTAAGTTTCAAATATGACAAGATTCACATAGGTACAAATTGCATGAATGTTGTTTTTTTAATACAAGTAGCAATGGGTAGGGACCGTAAACTCTCTGCTATAGTCCTGACCTTTGTCACTACTGAGACCCTGTGCCTGTTAGTTGCATTGGAAGAATAGCCCCCCTCTCCTTTGTACAGTGTCATCTGTATCGACAGGACTACATAAATGATGGCAACATACAAACACAAGAGATGAAATTCTGTTGATTTCAGCTGCTCTGCACCTGCTTCAGCTGGGTATGGTTCATACAGTGAGAAGCAAGCTTCTCGGTATTTTCATCCAGAGATTCAGAGCATGTGTTACCTCGGTATGCAATCTGGAAGAAGAAGCAAACTTTCAGTTCCACAACAGGGAGACATTCGCCCTTACCCGTGTAGCAGCAGATCTTTCACTAGTCATACCTACAAGTCCACATTTGTGGTCATAATTGCTAATTATGGAGGGGTGCACAGGAGGAGTACATTGTAATCAATGACTAAACTTATGGTGGTGGTGTTGCCCTGAATGAGGGTTAAAAGTGTACAGCCCTGGTTTTTCTATTTCTGTTTAAATTTTTACTTATATGGGAAACAGAAAAATTAGTAATGGTCAGATTGAACACTTTCCTCCTTCTTTGACTGAACATAGTTGTGGGTATGCATGATGCTGTTCTTCTAACTTTTAATTAGAAAGGTTCACATTCCATCATGACCTACTAAAAATAACCAGCATTTAAAGAGAACAGCCTTCTGGCATGTCCATAAAGAATAGCTAGTTTTGCCTTACAGTGAAATTTGGCTTGAGTACTTTCCTTCGTTTGTCAAAAGTTGCTATTTTTATCCTTTGATTAATTCGAGTCATTTTTCACTTTGCCTTCTCTGGCTAAATTAGAAACTATTAAGTGAGTTACACCAAAGTTATTTTTTTAAAAGGCAATAATAAATAAAGTGTAACATGTGTGCAAGTCTTTGCAGTTTCTGAACGACCTGATCTAAATTTGGTGCTTGAAGAATGCCATCTCTTCAGATGTGTTTTCCATATTCTGTATTGCAGTATATAGGAAACAGTATATAGGAAAAGTAAGAACAGTATATAGGAAAAGCTGAATTTTATTAGGATGTACAGCAGTATTTTTCTGGAGAAAAGAAAGAGTGAGGTTTTTCCCCGTGTGTAGAACATAAACATGGGCTTATTGTTTCCAGCTGTTTTATTCAGCTTTTCTCTTTTCCTAGAAATTAATTGTGGCTTTGTTCACAATTGCCAGTTGTCAAGACCTTCTAGATATTTTTGTCTGCTGGACACAATGCTGCATTTTTTATGAAGGGGTGGGGATTTGGAATTCCATCCAATGTCACAGGAGCAGCCTTTCACTTTTCCAGTGGGAAGCCCCCTTGTTCTTCTTTTCCCCTGGATCCCATGTCCTTCCAGATTTGCTCTAGAGGTTAGACAGGTTAAATACAGGGAGCAAGTGAGCAGGGCAGTTTCAGTTCCATTGGCAGACATATTGCATTGGATACAATCAACTGTACTGGGGGAATGTGTCATTTTTGTCAAACAGTTTGATTCTAAGATTTGTATTACATTCTGTTCCTTGTGCAACTGTTACCAATACAACAGATCCCCCATATCCATGAAGGATATCTTCTTGGACTTACCATGCATAGAGAAAAATGAGGATAATACCAAACACTATATTTTGTCCCCAAGACTGGGCAAGGCAGTGAAAGAAGGAAGCACTACCATTGCTCAGCTTCTCCTTCCTTCTTCCTTCCAGCCTGCCTAGCTGCCTGTCTTCCCAACGGGGATTGGTGATCAGCTCCCTCCCTGGATGCCAAATCTGGTGGAAGGCCCAGTTGCATAGATTTGTGTGTCTTTCTCAGCTAAGAAAGGAGTGTCTGTCTCCTTCCTTGGCTGAGAGAGGAATGTGACTCTTTGCAACCAGATCCCTGCACCTCTCTTGGCAAAGGAAGGAATCTCCCTCCCTCTCTCCCCAGCGGAGAGATGCACACAGCTCTGCCTCTCTCAGCCAAGTCTCTCTTCTTCCTTGGCTAAGAGAGAGGTGCAGAAAACACAGCTGCATGAAGCCATGTGCCTCTCCTGCCCAAGGAGTGGTTGGACATTCCTTCCTCAGCTGAGAGAGGCACATGGCTCTGCACAGCCAGATCTCCCTCCAGATTTGGCACCCAGGAAGAATGGCTGCTTTCAGGAGCTCAGTACAGGGAGCGTGGTCCCCAACTGCCCTTGCCTTCATCTGCAGGTTGTAGGTAAGTGAAACAGTGGATGCTGGTCAAGCAGATGCAAGGGATCTAGTGTAATAATTTGTAACACACACCCACTCATGTGCTAAGTGAACCAAAGGGGGGAAGTCTCACAATTATATGTGTGCTACTGTTAGTCAGATGTGACTGTTTTTGGATTCTGCTATTCTATTTCCAATGTGTTTACTGTCTCATATGATGTGTGTGTGTGTGTGTGTGTGTGTGTGTGGTAACTATATTGGTGGCAAAAGCAAGCAGGAAATAATTCAGGAAAAGGGCAAGCAGCTTACCCACTCTTTAGTAAATAACTGCAAAGGCTCAGTCTGTTCTGACCTACACACATTCATGGTCAGGAACATAAATAGAAGGATTCTCACATTCATTCCAGAAGCCGACTTAGGACTTTGTGAATAGGATCTGAGTGAGCTTGTGCATCTTAATGTGGACTGTTCTACAGAACAAAGAATGGCTGTCCTAGGAAGAACAAGGACACCAAACCTCTTGGAGTTTGCAACTCTCTTTCAATGAACAGTCAACTAAGCATAGTGAATTACTGCAGCATTGGTCAAAGGTTTGCCAAATGCTTGAATGCCATCAGGCCTGGGACACAGTTGGATTGCTAATGGCTCCAATTAATAATTACACAAAACACTACGGCAGAAAAAGAAAGAGGACTTTTCTTCAATGGACACTGAAACCAAAGCATAACTGCAGAGGAAGCTGATCAAACAAGAACTCATAGCAATGCAATTAGACTGAAAGTTAAATACCTTTCTGACCTGAATGAGAACAAAATGGAAATGGCCGAGCCTTCTGGATGAGGAAGAAAAGACAAGTAATCAGCCTACTGTCCTTGAAAGAGCCTGATATCTTTCTCAACAGTGGACCTCCATCATATTAAAAATCCATGGAACCACATCAGTATAACAAAGGGCTGGTGTCAGTAGGCTTCCCTGTGTGCCAAGCAAACAGTCTCACACTGCTGTGTCTCTGAACCACTGAGCTATGATTCAGAGGGAAATTCACATTGGTTTTGGTGTCTATTGTTTTTGTTGCCGTTCTGACTTTGGGTTTTTCAATATTGACATCAATTAGTTAAATTCAGACTGACAGATTGGTCAGATCTTATTGAACTCTCAAGCTGACTAACTTGCTTTTTTTCAAGGAGGCGGACTGGGATCCTCTATGTTATTATTTATGGGAAAAGTCCCAGTAGCCCTAACAACAAGGAAAGCATCACGGTACTAAAATCTCAGTCTGAGTTTTCTGGCAAGATGTGATTTAAAATATGCATTTCTTCCCAGGATACTGGGATGATTCTTTGAGGAATTTATTTCATTTAGAAGTGGGTATATAAAGAATACTCACATTCCCCCCCCCCCCCATTCTTAGTGAGAAAATGTGTCTTGATGAGTCAAAAGGGATGGAGGAGGATTATGTGCATTTTTCTTTCATTTTTGGACATTTTTGCAAAAAAAAAAAACCTTCACAAAATGGTTTTTTTAAGCCCAAAACCATGTGTTGCTTTAATTAAAAAAACTCCCTTTTTTTCCCTCTTTGCTCAAGCCATTATTTGCCAGCGATTGTCAAAGAATGGCAGAACTGAGCTTCTTTTTGCGGTTTTATTGAGAAGAGTGTCAGGTATCAGATTACATGATGTAATCTGGCCTGTTTTTTCACAATGAATATACAACCCTAGGCAGCACTTGGAAAAAGTTATGTTTCTGGAGTACAACTGCTGCCAGCCAGCATGGGGAAATTCTGAGCTCTGTCAAAACTATATTGGCATCACAGTGATCTTGTTTTCACATCAATAGAAGTAATTCCCTTCCTCTCCTCCATATGTTTTGCATGGCTTCTTTCAGATCTCATAGTCCCTAGTTGTAATAAAGTGGGAGCCCCACCAGTTGGCTTCAAGTGAGATGCCCAAACAAGTGTGGTTGTGTGTCATTTGTCAGCTAATCTGAATCTTTCTGGAGTCCCTTTTATCATTCTCTGGCTACCTGGGTGTGCAGCTGGGTGCCCAGGCTGGCAGAGTTAACATCAACACTCTACTTAACCATTCTTAAGTATTGGAATCTCAGGCTATTTTTATGGGATATTTTATGTTAATCTTTTAAGCTATTTTATCATATACATGCATGATATACATATACATTCATAGGTATGCAAATATATACACCCTCTTTAGGGGAGAAACATAAACGTGTCAGTCTCTAAACACATTGCTTTCATTGTATTATGTTGTATGTAAGACATGTAACGTAATACCATTCATTACGTTACATTATATGGGAGATAGGATGTTACATTCTCATAACGACTGAACCTTTATCTCTGCATTTCTCTAGCAGACTCCTCTAAGTCATTTATCTGTGAAGGAATATACTCTATTCTGCTGAGGAAGTATCTTTAAACAGGCATCTGTGAACATACAGGATTCCAAGGGTTATTATCCTTGGGCATTGCTATATCTAGCCGCATCCATTACAGCCCCTAGCAGGTGGGAGACATATCTATTTAGTGTGCCCTAGAGGAGAGCAAAGACGCTGTCTCCTACCAAACATGTTCTATCTCTACCAGCATGTCTGCGCTATCAGCACCACACAGCACTGCTGTTATCAACAGCAATCTTGTATGTTGAAAAGAGGCAAGCAGGCTGACTTTTATCTCATCCTGACTTATTTTATATGTTTCCCAGCCCAATCAGCTGATATATCTGGTCCAATGAGATAACAGATGCTTACAGGTCCTCGTGTATATCATATATACTTTTCTCCTCCAATCAGTTCTTGGAGGTCACATAAATACACTGGGTACAAATTAAAATGTTAAAGAAATGTAAGTGGATCTATGAATTACACCCCAACAAAGGGAAAGTAAGAAGTGTGTAGAAGATGAATGAACAAATGTTACAGAAAAACAAAGTGAGGCCAATTGTTATCTTGGGGTTGGGTAAGGGTTGAAATAGTACACCATATTTAATTGGTAGTACAATTTTGGAAAAATACTCAGAGCAATTGTAATTTAGGTTTACTATTTTTTTAAATGTAATTTAAATGTTGAACCAATATCCTAACCTTACAGAAGTACAATTTCCATCTTTACATGAAATGTACTAAGTTTTTGTACGTGTGTTTTATTAAATAATAGAATGGGGAGAAAAAACACACCAGGGGCCCTTAACTGCCATCAGATTACATCAGCCATCTGATTGTATGAGCTGCTATTCTCTACAGCGGCATCTGCAGGGGACTAACTAGAGCCTTGGGCTATTTTACCCATTTAAGAAATCCCTATATTAAAACCAAGCCCCTGTTAGATTAGTCATGCAAGTTAGTTGTTGTTGTTGTTGTTGTGTGCTTCAGGTTACTTCTAATTTACAGCCAACCTTCCTATCTGGTAATTTACTGGAAGAAGAGGCTCAATTAACAGGCAAACAAATATATATCTTTGGTTCAATATATGCACAAAGCTGGATGTCTTTGAAGGTAAGAGAGTAGGAACAAATTTAAAATGTGATTTGATTAATGTCTTCCTTCACATTTCCATCACCTTTTGTGGTTTCGAGCATTGCAGTATTGCATTCGAAGAAAGGCACGAAGGTTCCAGGTCAAGCTAAATCTGAAAAGCTAAGCGTGTTTGTGTCTAGGGATGGATGAATCACTCTGTGTATAATCCTTGTCAGTTTTGTGTGTAGTCAGTTATAAATCCGTCCCATCTAATTTCTGTGTGTATTGCATTAAAAAAAATAAATACATAGACAGCTTTTTTTGTACACAGTTTTTTCCTAATAGGCACATTTTATATACTTTCACAGGTATACACATTTTGTGTGTAGCTTTCCCTAACATACAAATATTTTTTTATGCTGTTTTGAAGAATTGTATCACAAAATTTGGAGAAATGAAGAGTAGGAGGGATAGCTACATTCCAGTCCACATATTAATCTGGTAAATGCAAATTACATCAGCCTGTGTCAGAATGCAGACCAAACAAAATCACTTCCTGACCTCTCTTTGTACCAGAAGTATATCTGGGTAGAGAACTGTCTTGAGAGTACAGACCATAGATAGCATAGTGATACAGCACATGCTTAATGTGCAGAATTTTTTCGGTTCAGTTCCAGGTATCAAAAAACAAGGAATGTCTTGGGTAGTAGGGCTGAGAAATCCCTTTTCTTGAGAACTTGGGGAGTCATTGCCAGTCAGTATAAGGAGTATTGGACAAAATGAACTTATAGCAACTGGTCCTTCATGAAGCAGTTTAATCTGTTTGCATAATCACTTCAGAAATATCACAGGCATAGCATGGACCTACCTTCAGGAAGGCAAGACACAAGGTGCCAAGCAACCTCAGTATCAATGTATAGGAAATGATCCAGAAAAGGTCAAATATAGCAAAATCCAAAATTGTCAGGCAGTGATATCTTCTTGGGGCCACTCCAAAGCATAAAATATATTATGTAAGCTTTTGAAGATTCACTGTCTTCTTCATCAGGGAAAGATGTTAAATATAATGCAGGAGAAAATGGTGGTTAGAGTTGCAGGCCTATATTCTGTCTGAGGGGTTGTTGGTTAAGATGGTATTGAGGGATGGATTTCAGTTCAGGCAGAGGCATTCCCCAAGTTGGTCATGTGAGGACTAGAGACAAAGAGCAATAAAAGACCGGTAATAAAATTTCCACCCTCATTAACAATGGAAAAGTAACTTCTCTTGAGATCTAGATGCCCCTGTCCTGTGTGAAGCTTATTGCTCCTTTCTTTGGCAAAGAACATTGAATTTCTCAAGGAGTTTCTGTGCTGTTACATCTTAAAAAACTTTTGGGCGCTGTACAGGTAAAACTTGCCAAATTATAGTCCCAACCTGTAGTCCAGTGAAAGAGTTTTACCTTTGTTGAGGGTTGAAAACCTCCAAGAGTTAAGTCCCAGTCCTTTGATTTCCTCTTGTTTGGGATTCCCCTGTTGCTGCTAAATGTGGTATCTTGAAATCCATGAAAAATGTATTCTAGTCATAATAGATACAGAAATGTTGCAAAAGGGTTGTTCAAAATTGGAGAGAAACTATGGTAACGTTGTATGGAGGCTGTACTTTTTGTTTGTGCATTTGACTTCCTGTGGATTTCACATCCCTAGAAACAAAACTATTGCAATCAGAATGGGACTTTCTGCTGTTATAAGAATGGATCTTGTGCAGTGTCAGGGGAGTTAAATGGGCATTTTAGCACATAGCAGCTTGAAAAAAGGACCTGCCAACCATTTGAACTATAGTCTTTGTGTTCTCTCAAGTTGTGAATGGACAAATAGTGAAGGGATAAAATTCTCAGTGGCATATTTTCACATAGTGATTGAAAAGCTCCAAGAGGTTATTTTTCTGACAGAAAAGAGAAAGACTAACAGCGAGAGAGCAGAAGCAATGGTCGACACAATAATGCTAACAGAAAGGGATTTCTGGAATCTTGGGGAGTAATAGGAATGAATTTATGTGGTATCAAACATGATCTTCTAATTAATTATATGAAATTACAAAGGAGATGAGGTGGGGAAGTCTTTTGATGCAGGGCGAGTCCTCTACCATTTTGCAGAATGGAGCAATCGCCTCAGGTGGCAGATGATGCATGGGGTTGGAGGACTGAACGGTGTGTTCCAGACAGCCTGCTGTGCACCTCCTTGGCTAGCTTGGAGTTTACCAGTGCAGTGGAGGATACTGTGCCATTACTTCTTTAGATGGAAAGGTAGGAGTGAAGAGGGAAGGATGCCATCTTCTCCTTTGCTATGGGTAGAAAAATATCTTGGCCAAGGTCTGGCTTGAGGCTCTCTTCCATTTGCCTTGCGTTAACTGTATCGTGCTTTTCCCACATTATTTGCTAACCTCAGTCCCCATCCTCATCCTCACTGCACCTTCTCCCACCCATTCTTGCAGTACGTCATCTTCTGCACTCACTAGCTTTACCTTCTCTGACATGGTGAGCACAATGGTGATGATGGTAGACATGTATCTGGAGAAGCAAGTCTGGGTTTTGCTACTTGCTCTTTCTTTTGTTCCTTGCTCTCTGTTGGCTTGAGTAATGAATGAGAAGCCCAAGGGGTGGGGTGGGGCAGTCACTGTGTGTTCTCACGTGCTACTGAAGGTTTAGGACTTCCCCAAGAAATGGACAAAGATAGCCTGCCTGAGGTGATGGTGGATGATGCTTTGCTGTTTAAGCCCATTTGTGTAAACTGTAAGAGGAAGGAAGTACTTATTTGAGACATGGCTCTTTCGTTCCTGAAATCAGCTTGCCGTACCTTCCAAAACCGGACTCTAACAGGTGGAGGTACATTGCCTCTCCTGCCAAACTGATTGCCTACTTTCTGTCCATCAACGCAACCATTCTGATGGCTCACAGCAGGCTGTGAAGTCACTATCATACAGCTGGAGCCATATTAAAAGGACAGAGTGAACTAAACTGAGTTTCGTGTTACTGAGTCCAGGAGGGTGTGCTGCTGATTTATAGTCAGCTCAGTGTAAAATGTCAAATACAGCTGTGTCCAATCCTGCGAAGTAGTGTTTGCCTAATGCAAGTAATTAAGCATGGTTGCACCTAGCAAATTTTTAAACCACATGGTAGACTGAAGAACGGGCAATGAAAGTACACGGACCATTCCAAAGAAAACTAAGTGAAAAGTAGAACATGTTCTGGGGGCATAATTGGCTCAGACTGTAGGGTAATAGTAAGATTAATGTTCTGAGTGGTAGTACAGTGTGAACTGCCACTTATATGGGGTATATGGTTGCCTTTTTTGTATCCAAAAATAGCCAGACATGTATTGCTCTTGAAGAACAGTTTGCAATTGATCTTTTGCTAAGTGGTTAAGGACTAGTTATATTTTATTAGCAGCTGCATGAATGGAAATAGCTAGAAATTGAGAAATGGGTTTTGACTATGACAGAAACAGCTGGATTTCATGTGTGTAGTATTTAGTGCTAGCTGAACAATCACCCCATCAAAATAGACTGGTGAGAGATACAGCTGAGTTTCATTTCTGGGAAACTTGGTTCCCATTTGTGTCATACATAAACCATGGATCTGGGAAACCGCCTTCTTCGTAATTTCGTCTGTCATTCTAGAAATATCTTCTCTTGTGCTTCGTTAGCTCTGCATGTTGAGAAGAAAGAGAAGAAACATAAAAGGAAGAAGCACAAGTCAGTTCTGTTGCAGCTATTTATTTTTCTTTCTGTTACAAGTGTTTGTTTTTTTTTAAAAAAAACAGAAAGTAAAGGAAAACATAAAAATACAAAAGCAAAGCAAGAATCACCCTCAGCATGGGGTTGCCTTACTTTATTCAGAGCAACACTTTTGAGTCTTTAGGAGTCTTGAGGTCCAGTGACAAGTGTTTCACACTTGTTTTCTCCCCTCAGTTTTCAGAAACAGTCTTGCAACAGGGAAGGCAAAAATCTTGGCTTTCCTGTTAAACTCAGCTTTAATAAGGTTGTTGTTTTGTGTGAGGTGGGAAGATAGTAACCTTACACCCAAGGGCATTGCTTTCCAAATTTCTGTCCATCTGAAACTTAAGAACCAGTTGTAATGTCCATTCACTGTCCCAGTTTTCCTTCCTGTTCTAAGAGTTGAGGAAGGAATGTCTCTTCTCTCACCTCTGCCTTCAGGGACAGCTTCTGGGCTTCAGGCTTCTTTGCTTAAGAGTCCAGTTACTTGATATCCTGGAGCCAAAAATACTACCTGTGCTATCAGGACTGTCTTCCTGTGTTAATATCAATGTGATATATATATATATATTTTAAGATTAACTCTCATTTTCAGGAAGAAAACAACATAGCACACCCTGAGCTCAGCAACGGATATGCTGATCTGTGTAAGTTATTCCCCGATGTACTTGAAACTGATTTTACTCAAGCCTTAAGAATAGGCTTGTCTAAAACTCCACAGTGGTCTCCTGCACAACACAGAGCCATCTCCTTCAGGAACCAGCAGAGCTCCTGCCTGGCTTACAGCCAGTGTGGCCAGTGGGATTGGGTGATGCTTCCAGGTGAATACTCTGCATTCAAGGAGGGGAAAAAAACAAGTTAAAAAAAAAACACTTCACATACCATAAGTTGTTTATTAGGGGGATTAGGAGCCTTATATGTTTAAGTGAGTGTTGTTCCTTGGGAGGAAGAATCAAAATTTGGGAGAGGGGGAGATTCTCATTGAAAATAGTTGCAATAGAAAAAAAAAGAACCCCCTTTTTAGCAAATGTATGTGGTCTGTTGACTTGTGCTTGCTATTGCTTTTTTTTTTTTTAATCAACCTTGGCATGAAAAATTTCCTTTTGGGCTTAGGGACTCTTTCAGAGACCACCACTGTGAAACATTAAAGTCACTAAATAAATAAATAATTAAACACACACACACACACACACACACACCCCAGCTTTATAATTTCCTTTTAGAGAAGACCTGTTATTTGTTTCTCTTCTGTTAATACTGTCCATTCAGCCACGACAATATCAGTGATGAGAGTGGTTCTGTACTCTTGATCTACCATTGTAAATGTTTTTTTCTGTATAACAGGCATGGCTTTCATATGGTCACAAAGCAATTCCATGTTTATATAGCATCACTGATGCTCTTGACATCCTATTTTATTTTTCATTTTATTTTAGATGGCTGATAGTGAAAGAGCAAGGGGAGCAAAACGTACAATGGGAAACTGTGGCCAAAAGTAAAATTGGAAAGGACAGTGAGGGACTGGGCATTTATGCTGGATTTGAGAAGAGATGTGAAGGCAGCATAATGATTTAAGGAGGATGTTGAATAGTCTGCTTGATGAGAAGGGTGCTGTTTGGGTGGCAAGAGCTCAGAATAGTGGTGAATGGGTTAATAGAGGAGGAGACTTTGGCAAACATGGTGGTAGATGAACATGGTGTCCACCAAGAAAAGAAGTGTTAGAAGAGATATGATGTTTCCATGGACAGAGTATAGGAGACAGAGAAGGGAGACAGAAGCATCCATTAAAATCAAAGCTTCATACCTGCTGAAAAGGTAGGTAGTGTTGATGTCACTGCATACAGAGAGTGAGAAGCATAAAGTCTGAGAGGAAGGCTTAGTGCAATCTGGAACATACTGAGTTGAGGCAACAATGAAACACTCAAGTGGGAATATCAGACTAGGGGTTCGGATATGCAGATGAAGAGTGAGAAGCCTGTGGTGCAAACGTCTAGGGCTGAGTGTTATCTGTAAGCATTGTCCATGCATTGTTTAATTTTGATTAGAAAGTGTATAACAGGTAGTTGAAAACACCATTTCCAAATGTTGGTAGACTGTACAGGATATGAACTGTGGAATCTAGCAGATCAGCTACTAAAAGCTGAACAAGAGAAGTTTTGACCTGTCCTCCAATACAAAGCAAAGATGAAGCTGTAGAAATCTTTTGAGTAAGAGAATTGCAAGTGTTGAGGCCTGCAGAAGAGAAGGTCTTTCTTCTTGCAAAGGTGATGCAGTCTCTATAGCCAAGATGCAGATCTTCTCTTTTTTAGTTCTTGCACATCAGAATGCAGTGCTTCTAAAATATTCTCCTCGCTGGGAGAGATTACAAGCGTTCTTGAGCATTATTCATTCATATATTCCTTTATTGCATTTTAGGGAAAAAAATCACTTGTACAAAAAGGTTTTTGCACAGAAAACAGGGTCTTTTGTGCACAATACACAGTTTTGTGAGAAATGTTGGAGTGTGCTTAATACAATATTTTTTGTACAACAGAATTTTCTAAGGAAAAAACTCTCCTCAAAATACAAAAGTCTCACAATGACCGGCCATCTTTTTGATAAGGTCTCATTTTGTTCAGACACCTCTTATGACTGAAGATGATAAAGTTTCCAAGTATTTATTCCACACAAGATTTTGGTTGTTGGAAAATGGAATTCCATGTGATGTTGGTCTGTATGGTGTTCTGGAAGCCATATGCTGGTTGTGGTCATCCAGGGACAGCGTGCACAGAAAAAAATGGTACAAAGATATGTGAGGTGTTGAATGGGCTTTGGGGATGCATAAGCCGCGAATATGGTTAAGTGTATATCTGTGGAGAAAGGAAAGATAGCACTGAGACATTTCATACTGTAATGTTTTCATGGTTTTGTTCATACTTATGGTGAACTATTGAAGTTATTCATGGTCAGAGCTGGAATAGTACTCAGAGCACTTAAAAATAAAAGTGAGAAGAGGAATGAGAGTATAGCTGTAGAAAGGGCAATTTAGAGGAAGGTGGAAGCACAGCAGTACCCAAGTGTGAAAGCGAGGTGCCATAGCTCATTGGCAGAGCACAGACTGTTCATCCAGATGATCCAGATTCACTCCCTGGCACTCACAGCTGAAGTGATCCCTGATAACTGGGTTAAGAAACATTTCTGTCTGAAATTTCTTAGAGTGGCAGCAAGTTAAAGTAGTCACTACTGACCTAGACAAGCTGTCGCAATATAAAATACATGAGTTTGAAAGAGTTAGTTCTGTGAGCTACAGATCACAGCAGTCATGCTTGTTGGGTATCCTGGGAGCTGTAATCCAAAATGTAACTTCTCCAGGCTCTGTAAAGTAGTTTAGGATGTTCAAGATTGGGCTCAAGATATATTTTTTTCTTGATTATTCACCACTGAAAATTATGTTTGTTTATTTATAGTATTTATATCTCTCCCTTCAGCCAAAAAGGCTCGCAGAGTGGCTTACAGATTATTATTGTGACAGTTTCCTGCCCCAGTGTAAATAAAATGCAACACACAAGGGAAAGGGAATGGCAGTCGGGAAAATGGATTAAGTCCGGAAAATACTGTCTATTCTTCTCTTCCTCCAAGGCTGCAGTAGTGGCAGTTGGAATAAAAGAGGGCCTTTCCTCAGCTTCGGGGCCTAAATTATGTTAAGGAGACTATTTGCATCTTTATACAAACTCAAAAGGTAGAGATACTTTTAGTATTCAAACTGATTTTATTAGGTTAGGATTCCTTGCCACTCTACAAAGCTGGGCAGGATGTGGCCAAATCAAGATGTTGAAGTTAATGCACATGTTTATGGGCTTCCCCAAGGATAACATTGCATGTCAAGAATTCTTCTTAGAAATTGGGTTATGTCACTTAGACCCTTTCTAGTGTGGGGCTGGGGAATCTGGTTCCTGCTGGAATTCTTCTTTCATTGGCAGTATGTTTGTCATTTACAGCGCCCATTTAAGGAAGCAAGAATTTCATCTTTGCCTTTCCTTTTTCTTTTTTCTTTTTAAATAATGCTGTGACCTTTGCTTAACAGAAAAGAACACATGTAAAATTTCATGTAAAAATGTCTACTGTACACTTTCTGATTCTTAAAATAATTTAAATTTCTTCAGCTTTCATTTCCTTCCCTTATGTTGAACAATGGACTTCTGTATTACTAATTTCAGTTAATTAAAAAAAATCGTGGAGGTTAGTGTGTACATTGTGTTGCTGTCAAAGCTGGGAGTCCCACTACTGTGCTAATAAAGAAAAAGCTATCTATTTTCATCTGCTAATCCATTTCAACGAAGTTTTGCATTGTTCATGGCTTCCCCTCAGTCTAAACCTAAAACCTTGTTTGGATAAAGCAGGTACAGTAAAGACCATCTAAAATAGTTTGATAACTAGAGTTTCAGGACCTCAAAAGATGAATATATGGCAGTATTCGTGAATGTTCGACAATTATTGATATTATCACAGACTTCTCATGCTAACTTGAAAGTTTGCATTCTGTATTTTTCACTTAAATCAACAGAAATAAGAGGCGTTTTCTTCATTTGGGGATTCCTTACTGTAGAAATATGGAAGTTGGAAGTAACCTTTTATAATGTTGGAATTGCCTTCCAGTGAACTAGCAGAGAGGGTTCTTTGTTGTCATTTTTAAAGGTGCTAATGAAAAAACAATAAATCCCTGTTGTCATAATTTTAACAGTACAACTGTGACAACTTGGTCAAGTGATTGAATACGCAATAACTTGGCGTAAATACTGTGTAAGGGTACAAAAAGCCACTGATACACTTTAGTCTCTAAAAGAAATCAGTGAAATGATATTCCTTTCTTACTGTGTCAGTTTAACAGAAAGCCATCATAGAGTTGTTCCATTCAAAGTGCTGGGTGAAAATTCTTCAATTGAGCTCTTATGCTAGTGCAGAACAGCCACTGAGAAACCAAGCAGGTGGGTTCTGAATGGAGAGATGTGTGCATTAGCCAAAGGAGCACATGAATGTATTACCTGTCAGATGACATGTAATGTTTTTGCTTAACCTGTTCAAGCTGGAATTGTTTTTCTCAGTAGGCAAACAGACCGGAAAACAGCTACTGCTCTATAATCTAACTTCCACTCCGTGCTAATATAGTAAACTAAGTAAACACTTCCTGCTAATGCTGTGGAAAGTATGCCAGTTGTTCATGTTAGGGCAATCATCTTATGAGGCTTGTATAAGTCACAGCAGAACTACTTTAGAAAAGGCATTGCCTCCTGCATGAGACGAAAGGAGAAATGTTTCTTCTCAGGTGGCATTTTCACCTTTGTTTTTTTGTAGAGCAAGGCTTTTCAAATGGTGTACCATGACACGTTAGTGTGTTGCCTGAAATGTGTAGGTGTGTCGCCTACAATCTTGGAAATGTATGTTATTATTTATAAATCATATATTTTTAAAAATATATGAAAGGTTTTCGTGAGATACCTTGTGTCCCCATACATTTTGTTATTACATTTTATGTGTGTCCCTGCATCTCTCATACGGGGTTAGTTTAACCTCCAGTTTGCTAGTGAAACTGAATTACTATGTCGTGAAATGATGCATGTCTAAAAAAGTGTATCGCCAATTTGAAAAGTTTGAAAAGCTCTGTTGTAGAGAAATGTGTTTAAAACAATTTTTCCTTTTTTTAAAAAAATCTGTTTCATCGTTAATCAGAGGCATCTTACCAAATAAAAGGTTTTAATCAATCTATTGAATGCAAACAAGACAGCCTACACTGTTCTATAATTCTGACTTGCTCATTTTTAATGCACCAGTACAGGTTTGTTATTCATAATGGCTTTTTCAGGAATGTGAACACTCAAGTTGTTTAATTTGATTGTTAGCTTAGAAGTTGGTCATTTTCTTAGAAAGATGAGAATGCTTAACTTGATTATTTCCCTATGGCTCCTGGCCCGATCAACCATTACCGCAGTACTCACAGTGGAAAGAAGGTCAATTTCCTGTATGATGGTGTTGTTAATCGCCATCAAGTCTGCATTGACTTACAGTGATCCTATGTATGAGAGATCTCCAAGACACCCTGTTGTCGATAGCCCGGCTCAGATCCTGCAGACTCAGGTTCCTACTTTCCTTGATTGGGACAATCCACCCATAATGTGGTCTCCCTCTTTTCCTACTGCTTCCTACTTTACTTCCCATTTCACTTGCCTCCTCTTTATTCATTTCCTGTGTACATTGGACATAATGCCATGGTAACAGTGATGTGAAGATCCTCTCTAAAGTTGGGAAAAGATTGGGATTCTGCCCGCAGCTCAGCAACTGCCATGTGAAGTAACAATGAAAGAAGTACAGAGGTACTCTGCATATTGTGAGGAATGTTGACAATCTGTACATTACTGGGTGTGTTCTTCTCAGTAAGGGAGAGTCAGTCCAGCTTGTGATTGATCAGTTTGACTTGCAAATGACAGGGACTGTTGACTCTGATCAGTGGTCTGATATCAGGTTGTCCTATTTATTTAAAAAAGTAGGGGTTAAAAAGAGTTTTCACATGGTCTATTTGTTTTGCGGCAAAAGCAAATGAGGAATATTTGCTCAGCTATAACTGACTCTTGTCCAAGCTGGTAATTTGAAGGCGTTGGCAGTTCTTGAAGGGAAGTTCTTGACATGATACTGGAGTCCAATTTAGTCGGGGGGGATGTTTATAGTCTATTATAACTTGAGGGTTTGTTGAAAGCTGCAGTTTCATAATAACATACAAATACGGTAGATTCTGGAGACACACACTACTTTGAACAATTGTCTATTGTAGTCAGATTTCCTGTTTGCATTAGGAATCAAGGATGCTGACAAACAGCTCCATTCTGCTGGTTGGCCTCAGGCACAGCAGTGGTGTTTGCAGTTGGCTTTGCCATTTCAAGGCCAAGGCTATTATTACAGCAACTAAGAAAGCTACTTGAAATCCTTGTTAGAAATTACGAAAGAGATAGAATCTGACATGGATGTAGTGGCTGGAACAAAGTACTTCCTCGCAGTTTTTAGTTGACTGCGTCTGTGCCAAAATGAATGATGGTAGAATCAGGGCTGATCCTGCTGTTAAGGAAAGTGGGGCAGCCTACAGAGCAGTGGGGGGGTCTTGGAGGAGAATGCATGCCACATAACCTGCCGAGTGCCCCGTAACAGCCTGCTACTCTCAGATGCAGGGGAGGAAGTTAGTATTAAAGTATTAAAGTAAGATCTGATTGGCTTCTATATATAGAATTGTGTGGTGTGAGATCTTGTCCTTGCCTCAGGCAGCAGAATGATTTGGGTTGACCTTGGATTCATCTGATAAAACACGTCCAGTCATAGCAAGAAATGGCTCAGAAATCTTGCTCTCTGTATAATGTAAATGATCGCTGAGCATCCAGTTGTAATGAGAGGCACTTCAGCTGTATTGGAGCATCTGGCTCCTTAGATGAGAGATCCCAGTTCTTTGAATCACTTTATTGCAAAGGTTGCTTAAAAATACATCCTCTCCTCCTTTTGATGTGCCCCTCTGTATGATTGTGATTGTCTTGAAGGGAAGAGGGGCAACATGTTACCCTAGCCTCCCCTCCACTGTCTGGGAGGAACGTTTGTAGATTCATAGGCTCTCGTGATGATTGTGATTCCAGACAGTGCCGATTTCAAAATTGTGGGGATAATCTACATGCTCATCTTTTGAGAGTTACTCCTCCCAGCATGTGGATAGTATATATGGGACCAGGAGGAGACACTGCTGTGGGGATGATCTTATCCTTCTGGGACTGTGGCCATTTCCATACTAAACTGTTAAAGTGCTATTATTCCACTTTCAACCTCCTGTGGAATTCTGGGGTTTAGTTTATTGAGGCCCAAGAGCTCTCTGGCTGCGAATTCTAAATGCCCCTCCTTAAACTGCAAACCCCAGGATTCCATAGGATGCGGAAAGTGGAATAATAGCACTACAACAGTGTAGTGCAGAAATGGCCTGTGTCTCAGTTGTTGGGTACTGTTGGTCAACAGAGAGGCCTATTATAATGACTTTTTGACAAAAAGCTCAGCCACTGACTGTCCCAGTATTTTGCCATTCATAGAAAACTTCTTTAGGTACGCACACAGAAAATTAATTACATGACGCAGCCTTCAATGCAATCAAGCTAGCAAAGAGCAGGGAACAAAAAAAGAACAGAGAGCAAGAAGACGAGCAGCAGGAAGAAGAACAGAGTAGGAAAAATGAATTTAGATATTCTTGACTTCATCTTAGAAACAATGTAGAGAATTTCTTAAGAGATTTTGGGAGATTAAGTTGGAGTTATAGAGCCCCTGATTTTGACTGATGGTTATCAGTGTATAAGCATGTGGCAGTAAGTTTGAAGGGAACTATATGGCAGGTCTAGAGAGTGAATATGGCAGTTTCTCCATATTCTTTGACCACTCTTGTTTTATGTCCAGTTACAATGGCTTTGTCACTGTCCCCTTGCAGTCAAAAGGTGGTTGTAAAAACTTACTCAAGACAGGTGGGAACCCCACCAGAGCATATTTTGGGCAATGTAGAAGGCTTCAGTGGTGAGGGAAGGAAAGTCCAATTGCCAGTGCGATACTGAATTTAGGAAGTCACACCTGGAACAGGCAGATTGCTCTCCATATCCACAGGTAATGCTGCAGCGATTTCTGCAAATCTAAGTGCTTCTTTTTCCCTAAGCTGCCATCACTCATCAACATCATGTTATGATTTCTGTGGCAGATTTCTGTGGTTATGATTTCTATGCATGAGCTAGGTGAGAAGGATATGTCGTGATTAAGAAAATGCCAACAGTGTTGATTTGAGAATTCATATTTGGTGGCAGAACCACCTGCCCCCTAATATGCATGAGAGGCCTGGTGGTTTGGGTTAAAAAAGCTGTCATTATACCATAGTTGTATACCTTATTGATGTTGTTTAATGTATAATTATATGGCTATTTCTATCCATAATCAGAAGGAGGTGTGTGGGTTGCATTTGTATAGAGGAGTGCTTGCTTATTTGAGAGCCAGCATGGTGCAGTGGTTTGAGCATTGAACTACAACCATGGAGAGCAGGGTTTGATTCCCTGCTCGGCTATGGAATTCCATTGAGTGACCTTGGGTGCCATCACACAAACTCAGCTCCAGAAAAGCCCATGATAGGGTCGCCTTAGGGTCACCGTAAGTATAAACAAGTTGAAGGCACACAACAACAACAGCAGCAACAGTGCTTGCTGAGAAATGGTTCCAAGAACATTATTCGGGGGTGGGGGGGAATTAGGATGACTATCTCTTTCTGTGTGTCTGGAATCATGAAATACAAGCATAACTCGGTTAACAAAGCAGCTGACAAAAAAGCTCTTTTTTTACAAAGTTTTTTTTTACGGCTGCCTAGCTTCCCCTTTCTCTTAGTTTCCTGTCCAGTGGAAAGGTTTAGCAGGAAGGATGGTGAAGGAGGGTTGGAGAAACACTGACTTTATGTCAAGCTGCGGCATTGTTTCTGCAGGAAACAATGCAATAAAGTTTGAGCTGGGAAAGAATAAAATTATACTCTAGTCAGTTCTGCTGTAGCTGTGTGTACCTTCCTACACCAGACGAGGTAAACAGCAGCTGTCTTCAGAATCCCTTACCAGCAAAACTGTGACAAAAAGGGAAGGTAGGTAAGCCTGTCTCTCCAGCTACTCCCAGCATGTTAAAAACAAACAAAAATAGCATAGATCTATAAGTTTGGCCAGCAATATTGAAATGATAAGAACAGTGGAGGCTAGAAAAAGGAAAAGTTATGACTGGATGCATTTTGGAAGAAGCCTTGAAATGACTCTGAAGCTTCAACATCTTTTTGGTTTACTTATCAAAGGTCTACCTGACCTGATCATTTCATTTCACATGTGCGCATTATTGGTTTTGAATAAAAAGTTTGCTGAAACGTTTTGAATTGCTCTTCTTTTTGTGTGGTGTAGGGATCTATCTCTATGTTATATCTTTCTTTGGTAGCAAATTTTCTCTTAAAGAAGTAATGCCCAGGAACATGTCTACTTTGTTAACTGAGCTATTCTTGTATACAGGGAGAAAAATCCAAAAAGTATGAAAACGAGGAAGGACCATAATTCGGAGGCAGAGCACAGTTTCCATCCCTGGCACCTTAGAAGGCTGGGAGAAATTCCTGACTAAAGTCCCAGGGAACTAGTTAGTACTGACAGTACTGAGCTAGTTGAACTGACCTGACACAACCCAGCCACCTGTATTCCTAATTATGTGTGCATGTGCCTCCAAGTCCTACCTGTTGACTTAGGACAACCCCATGAATTTGATAGGGTTTTCTTAGACAAGGAATACTCAGAAGAGGTTTTACTAGTTTCTACCTCTGAAATGTAGCCTACAGAACCTGGTATTCATTCATCTCATCCTAGTCCTAACTATAGCTACCTATCAATGCTCCCTGAAACTACATGCCTAGAATTCACCCCTTTACCATACAGTTCCTCCCTTTGCATCTCACATAAAATTGTCCGTACTTAGTACATGCAGCCCGTCTCATGATTTAAAACATCAGATCAGTAGTGCATCATCTTAATTGCTTTTCTCACTATATAAGCTGTAAAACAACTACAAATCTATTTTTTTTTTGTCATGCTTTTGATACTCCTTTTGTTTTTATGTCTTTCATCCCTGTTTCTATGAAGTACCTGTGGCTTTCTCATAATACGTTTTCAAGTGGGGGAGGGAGACACAAATTTCAAGATTGTCATGCGTGTTAGGCTGAGTATTATTGTATGAATATTGATCGATAGGTACCAGAGCAAATGTTTTTTACTCATTAGTCACATGGCTAGCCAGAAGCATTCATGGTACAGGCAACTATAATTGAGAGGCTCTAACTATGACTCTGGAGACAATGGTTCAGATCCCCACTCAGATATAGAAACCTACTGGGTGACCTTGAACAAGTCACATTCTCTCAGCCACAGAGGAAGGCAAAGCCAAACCCCTGTGAGCAGGTCTTGCTAAGAAAAAACTCTGTGATAGGTTTGCCTTAGGATCACTATAAGTTGGAAACAAATTGAAGGGCCACAACAACAACAGCAACAAATGTTAAGAAACATTTACCTCACAAGCATATATAGAAAAGGTCTTTTTTATGCATTTGCCCTGGTGTGCTTGCATATCATATCATGTACAATTTCCTGCTGTGAAGTAGTGGCCTTAATTGACAGGCATGAGTGAGATGTTTCTTCCTCTCTGCTTCTCTTGACATCTTCCCTTCAAAAGGGTTGTTAAAATACCATTGAGAGAAGGAAATGTAATGCTGAAAACAAACAGGCACCCAGGGGAAATTAAGAGGTTGATGATATAACGGCTTCCATAACATCACTGTCCACATCAAACCCATGCCTCCTAAAAAAATCTGAAGCCTTCTCTTTTTGATTCAGTCATGAGTCTGTGTAGCTGTTCTATAAAAAGTTGGCAAACAAAATGTTGAAGTTCCGTATTAGTACTTGAGCTTGCAACTGCACACTCTTGGTTAATTCCTTACAAGCAACAGTATTGAATCCCCATTTTGCTAACAAGCATGCAACCACTCCCAAACCAGCAAGCTTGTGAGTGTCAAGGCATGCCTGGAGTAGATTAAACTGTAAATAATCTGCTTGGATGAACCTTCTGTTAGTGAAGGTTAGTGAAAGACTTAACATTTTCCTCCTTGTTCAAAACCTGTTCTGAACCATAATAAATAAAAGCGGTGGGGGGAGGGGGGAACAAAAACAAAACCTGCACAACAGTTTTTTGTAAGCCACATTTGTGTCTAGAAATTTATGAGCGTATATGCTTGCTGTTAACCTCTAGCCATTTCCACACGACAATGCTCTTCCACGTCGTCTCGCTGCAGTCCCGGGTCCAGAAGGGAGTGCGTCAGCAATGCTCCCCTCTGCATCAGCGCGGTCCATGCGGAAGAGAACGCAGTGGCGCCACGTCTTCCTTCTGCAGTGCTGCTGGGCTTTTTCCAATGCCGCGCTACAGAAGGAAGCGTTGCCAATATGCTTCTGCAGCTTCCGCGTGGCCAGAAGTGACGAGAGCGCCACGCAATCGCAGACATGAAATGGATTTTTTTCCGTTTTGCAAAAACTGCACAAGCGCGACGCTCCACAACAGGATGGCAGCGAGACGGTGACAACGGCAACGGAAGCGCGACCTGCCAACCGCTGCCATCCTGTGACAGAAACGAGACAGCGACGTTGTGTGGAAAGGGCCTCTGTTTGTCCTATCTAGATTTCTAGTGCACAACCCAGAAGGCCTAACTACTGTAATGATACCAAGGCTTTCTTAATCTAGCAGGATAATATGCAACTAAAACAATCCATGTTTGTTAAATATCATTAAGAACAGCTTTATCCTGTCTATTGAACTACGCGTTCTTTCTAAAAGAAGTACCTACAAATGGGTCAAAATTAGTGCTGCTGTTCTGTCTGTGGAAAGGAATATGCCTTACTGCAGTTAATGAACAGAAAGAACAATTTAACAGAGAGAAAAAGATATGCACTTGTGAAAAAGCCAAATTATCTTACGCATATACTCTAGATGTACACGCGCATACATTTCTTAAAAAAGACAGTTTAAACAAGCATCTTGTACTTTTAAGGAAAATCATTTAATAAAGATTGCTCTGCTTGGAGACAGCTGCAATAAATATATTTTTAAAAATTGAATTACCTTGCTCAGGCAGACTGCATTGTCTAGATAAACTGAAACAGGCAGGTCTTAAGCAGATTATTAAGATAATAGAAAGGGGAAAGAAATTTGTCTTTAAAAGTCGATTCATTTAATACCACAATCCTATGCATGTTTGCTTAGAAGTAAATCTCACTGTGTTCATTGAGGCTTTTATTCTTTAGGAAATGTGGTCACCTTTATAACCTGACAGTGTACGTATTTCCATCTTCAATAACAGGCCAATAGATCCCGTAATTGGCAGAGAATAGACAATGTGTGTAAGTTATGGGTTGTATTATACACAGTCATATTAGAAAAACTCTGGATAACTTTGGGAAACCCACTAAGTGAATTATTTGTGAGCAGGCCAAATTCCATTGTGTTGCCTGTGGATCAGATAATTTTTATGCTGAAGTTTTTTAAAAATAGAACCCCCGTATCTTTTGTTCAGTCTTTATTGAATGAGCTGGTATAATGCAGTTTCCAAGAAACCAAGTTGTACCTTCACACATTGGTGCAGCCCAGGACTTGATGTCTTCCAGGAAAATCATGGGCCTGTCTCAAGTTATATCTGGTCCAACATATTTGACAGGGTGGATATTTGACTTGGTATTTTGGGTTGGATGGGAAGAAGATTGGAGATGTATGTACTGACCTTTTTCTTAAAATCATGAATACATCACAACATTATTTGAACCAGAACTTGGAATGTTGAGTTTGAAAATTAATTTGCTGCCATTAATGTAAATAAATTAAATTGTTTAATTTAATGTAATAACACTAGCTGATTCGTTACTTAAAAAGTTGGCTTTCACTAGAAACCATGAGATTTACAGAGAATGCCATGGAAATTGTCACCATTGTCTACTAGGATCAAATGTTACTGTTACTTCCTTCAGAAGTGCTCTTTTTCATGTTTTAAGTTGGTTTTCTCCATCTTGGCACTTTCTTCCAGATGAGTACAATTGTTACATGGGGCTAATGGGAGGCCAATTCATACAAAAATTGACAGTTTGGCAAAGCTTTAGCATGAGTCTCAGTTTACTACCTTTTCAGTTGGCTTTTGTTACTGATAAGCATCTGTCTTTTTTCTAATGCTTTCCAATATGTACACTGTTCACTCACCTTTCAAAAACTGGGCATGACAAAAGTTAATAAAAAGTGATGGTAAAGATTATTAAGAAATGAGATGTTTATTCCAATTGAGGACACTGATTGAGTACAAGGGAAGCAATGTGTGACTGGTTACAAAGATGCCTAGGCCCAGAAGGAGGTGAAAGGCCCTCCCTCCATCCCAACTGCCCTGCCCTGGCCTTGGAAGGAGAGGAGTAGAAGAGGCAGTATCTGCTAGACTTCATCCTCTCCCACACTGTCATCCCCATTTCTTTTTGTGGCATGTCTGAATTATATTGTAAGCCTGAGGGCAGAGAACTGTTTTGTTGTTCTTTTACTTGTAAAGCATCATGTACAGAGATGGAGTTATGTGAATAAATAAATTGATGATGATGATGATGATGATGATGATGATGATGATCAGTGAATGAATCAAGGCTAGAGAATCTATTCAGAAAAGTTTTGAGTGCCTCTGAGCACATGCTGAACATTATTCTGTGCAACTGAATCACTGTATCATTTTTCTGTACAGCTGAATCCTCTGCCTCCCCCGGCTTCACAATCACGAAGTGTTCTTTTTGAATATGAGGAACAGAGCACATATTTTACATTCATAAGCCATGGATCCCAAGTCCATGAGATCTCTGTTTCAAAAAATTAATGTCTAACACACTATACCCTTCTTGCCTTAATATTTTTCTTGTTTGAATGTCAACCTTGCTCTGTAAAGCTAATGGAATAAAGTCGTGTTTGCACGCATTAATTGTGTTGTCTATATTTCATGTGCCATGTGAAATATTTGCAGTGAAGTTTCAGGAACGAATTAAGGCAGCCCAAGGACTGATTAATGCATAATCTGTTAAAGAAGCCAAAACATTTACTCTAGTAGCAGGACCATGCTGATCCTCTGTAGCTAAACCTTGAAACCTTGTCTCTTTCCCTCTTCTTAGTCTGATGGGCTCATAATAGCTACAACAAACCCCTCAAAATGTGTGACCTGTTGAAGCAGAGAGTGAATAGAAAGCAGAATGTGAGGGTAGGGTGGAGAGAGAAAAAGCAAGGGATATCGATGTGATGAAAAGATTCACTTAATTATCTAAACGCATAGCTCTTGTGTCAGCAATAAACATACTTAGGAATATGGAGGAGCTCATTTCAGCTCATCCCAAATAGTGATACAACCGCCCAACAATTAGAAAATAAAATCAATAAAATTAGAGGAGGGGAATCAAAGCACCTTCCTCCCTCACCAACCAGAACGATTCAACTTCCATACAAACCAGTAAGGTCTGGTCATAGGGGGTTACTAGACTTCAGCTCTAAGTGGCCTGAATCGTGACTGCCTGTTAAACTGATCTACCTCTCACATTCCATTTCTCCACCCCCTCAGCATTTCTCGCCATTTTCATTCTCTTTCTTCTAAAATCCTTGTGGGAGCAGACAATTTATAACAACATTTCAGCAGGAAACCATGCAGTACATTCCTTCCAGTGCTACTGTCTATTTTCCTGAGGCCTCTAGTCTTACTGAGTCTGGCAGAGAGAGAACCACTGCATCTGCTAATGAATTTTAATGACCTAACAGCAAACTTGTTCAGAGGAAATATAGTGAATTAATAATTTAACGAATTAATTTCCAAGTTCTAGTTTGGACATCTGACTGCTTCTGCCCTCGAAAAGGAGACATGTAAAAGAGGCCAGTCCTCAAAGGTCAGCAGATTCAGATTGCTTCCCATTTGTCTTGGAGAACTTTTCCCAAACATTTACCAGCAGTCCTGCTGAGAGGCTTATCTGGGCCATGAATTGTGTCAAGCATTCAGTACAGTATCTGCTACACATCCTTGATCTGTCACAGTGGCTCTCACATTTGGATCTCAGGTGCTGTTGGACTTCAGCTTGCAAAGCCCTAGGCATCATTTCCCTTATCAAGGATTAGTTGAAGATTTTGTGAATTATAGCCCAACAATATATGGATCTCAAAGTTTGGGAAACGTAGCTGTAGTCATGGTGTGCATACCATTCTTTGGTCTACCGAGAAGTTAAAAATAATGAAGTTAGTGGACTCACAACCAACAGAGCAAATGGTTAAATATTCATGATGAGGTCCCCAAACACTGGCTAAAGCAGTATTAAGCACCACCCTTTCAGCCTACTGGAAGGGAAGGTGCTGACTTTCAAACACAGTGTAGGTATATCTATGAATATTTGCTAATACTGGCAAAGATGTTCAGAACTTGGCATTCTATTTGTGGCATGCTGATTTGATTTTTGTTTTGAAGTACAGGTTTGTGTGACATTTTTTATTTTTAGTTTTACAGTAACAAGGCCCAGATTTACATTCTAAACTTTTTTGTACAGATAGTGCGATGTGAGCAATTATTGAAACTGTTGTCAATCAAACTAAAGACATTGCATCCTTGACAGATGTCTCAGTGTGGTCTTTGGAGTGTAATTGTGACATATATTTAGGCTCCAATTTCATAGCTGAGAATCAAGAAGAGTTTTGAAAGTTACTTATATTCAGGTTGTTTCTGCCTTAGTAACTTTCTCATATACATTATGGATACTGCTTTTCATCCTTTTAACCATATGTAAAATCTTCCACTAGCTTTCCATGTTGTAAGGAAAAAACCCCCCCACAATTATCAGCTGAAGCACAGTGAAGTCAAAAATAAAGCTTTATGTTTTTTGAACAATTTTGAGGCAAATTATATTTCTTTCTTTCATTATTTTTATATCCTGCTTTCCTTCCAAGGAGATCAAGGGGACACACAGGGTCCTTCTCTTCCATGTTTTATCATTAAAACAGCCTTTTAATGTAGGTCAGGCTAAGAGATCCAAAGTCCAAGGTCAGCAGGTGAGGATTTCATTCTAAGGCCATTTCTGCACTAGACTGTTATGATGCTATTATTCCACTTTCAACATCCTATGAAAGGCCCCTCCCTAAACTGCGAACCCCAGGATTCCATAGGATGTTGAAAGTGGAATAATAGCACTATAACAGTCTAGTGTGGAAATGGCCTAAGAGGAAAATAGTGAGTTATCTTCTTCCTATCTGTTCTGCATGTGATGGCATTTGATGCATATAGATCACGGTGTAAAATTACTTCTTCCACCATGATTTACACTGACAGTCTGTAAGAATGAAAGGGAAGTTAATTAGGAACTGGAAATTGCATCAAAATCCAGAGCTCAGAACTGAAGAATGGCAGATTGCTAGTGCCTTGGTGCTATTCTGGAAACCAATACCATAAACATCTGGGGTGGAATTTGGATGGAGAGAAATTCATAAGCATCCTATGAGATGAGCTACTTCCTTGTTCTGTTTGCAGTTGGGTTTGGCTTGATGTAGCATGACTTAGGTTTTGGGAAGAGAGGTTATGAAAGAAAAATCACTTCTTTCTCGATGCAGTTTAATGGCATGTCAGCAATGTATTGCGTCAATAAAATTGCTTACACTAAACATTGTATAATTCAAGGCTTAGTATTTAATAGTGTTCATGATAAATGACTACAGCAGAGCTCAGCAGGGATAGAAGAACCCTTCCTTGTACCAGTACTGGCAAGATGTGTCAGTTGGCTTCTTAGCAGAAATATATTAAAGGTCATGGAGGTTCTTGAGGAAGGTTCTTGAGGAAGATATCAGATCTTCTTAAGAAGCACAGACAGTTTTTCAGGGGGTACGAATTTAGGCCTTAGATAGCTTATTGAAGTGCATATTGATTGGACCATGATAGGGAAGTCTGTATGAGATTCCTCACCCTCAAAATTCCAATTAAAATTGTCTGGTGTCAACAGTTGTATCTTGGGAGGCAGAATCCAAATCCAGAGGATGAAGTATTACCGGCAATAAAGCACACAATCAAGGTGCTTGCTTGTACCACACATATCCACCATGCTCTGCTTCTTGTCCTTCTGACCTGTAAGGCATCATGCTTAGCCTTCACAAGGCACTAAGAGGCTCAACCCCTTTCTGAACAGGCTGCACCTTCTACTTTGCAAGTTGCTCCTGTTTAATTTCAAGATTTCATTTATGACTTGAGACATGCGACTCAGAGGCATGGCAACACAATTGACTGAGCCCTTCCTGATGGTTGCAGCGGGCTTCTTCTCCTGTGAGCTAGTGGCTGTAATCACTATATTTCTGCAGATATGTAACTCTGATCTAGGACAAGAATGCAAATTGCCTCTTTTGTTTCCTTTTTCTTTGACATTTGTGGAGGCAGAGATGTTTTCTTCTTTTCTAAGAAGAGCAGGATCTTCTCTTTGCAGCTTTTAAGGGGATATATGTTTTGCAAACAAGGTGCTGCTTTTACCGTAAGTGGCAAGATCCTTTTTTAAAGTATTGCCAGTTAACTGTTAAACCGACAGCCTGCATCTAATTATCTTGATAGAAGCCCATTTAAAAAAATATCATGTGTTTTTGTGTGTTCAGTTAGCAGAAGCACAATAGTGGCATATATTGTATATACCTCAAATCTTGATGCCTGAGGCACATTCAGACACATACTAGTGGATAAGGGTGGAATTTGAGCTTTCTCTTTTGTGTCCCAGCCTGCTTAGACTGGGTCATGTACACTTTGAGAATCACAGCTGTTGATTATGCAGGAGAGATGAACTAGGCATGAAACTGGACAGCAGAGAAAGTACCACGTTGCATTAGGGACTAATTACAAGTTGAAGGATATATGAGATGAATGAGCAACCTGCCCTATGGCTGTTTTCATGTTTATCCATTGTAAGTTAACGTCAGAAATAATTTCCTTCCTTGTACAGATTAATGAACTGTTTTTGCCTTCCAAAGTACTGTTGCAGTATTATGAAGCTGTCCTAAAAGTCACGGTTAGTGCTATGTACTTCCTTGGAAGGACAAGGCACTAACTGCCCCTTGGGATCCATTGGCCATTGCATGACTATTTAGAGAAGTAAATCTTCTCTTATTTCATTCTTACATACAAGCATGAGAAAAAAAATCATCACCACTGTATACCACTGCAAGAGTTGTTATTTATTTTCACTGATTTTTCCATAATAATTTCAATGCTTGTTTACATTTTGAGACTTTCTTGCAAAAAAAAAATTGTGAAAGAAACCCTTTTTGTTGCAAGAAAGTTTGTGTTTCTGCACAAGAAACTTCATTTTTTGTGTATGAAAATCTTGGTTTTGGTGTAATTTTTTTTTTTTTTAAATCCCCAGATATAAAAAATCTTTTGGCTATTGGCTCTTTTCTCAATCAGGTGTCTCACTGAAAACAAGAAATTTGGTGAATGTTCTGAGTACTTTTTTCTTTCCTATTATTGTTAGGTTGTTTCCATGTGATATCTCAACAAGTCTGAAGTATTTTGACTGCCTCATAGGCCATATCTCTTTCTCTCTCTGTCTCTGTCTCTGTCTCTCTCTCTCTCTCTCTCTGTGAGAACATGTATGTGCAGCCCCCTGCTATGAGCCAACACCACATGAAGCTTGCCCGTGTATTAATTAAATGGGAGGGGGGCTCAATCATTGTTATGTTGCATTTTGTTTTTGTTACAGTGTAGCACAAACAAATTTGAAAAGGTGAAAAGAAAGGGGAAGGGAAGATTGCAATAAAGAAAAAGTAATTAAAATCAGCCATAAACAAAGAAATTTTGTTTTAATTACTTAAGGTAAAAGCGTTTGCTGAAGATGCTTTGAGTTGCGGTTAGCAAGTAAGCTTGATTTTTCTAAAACAACGATATTACAAAGATGCTGACTTGAAATGTATTATGAACAATAAAAGTGATGTGCATAATACCAGTAAATAACAGTTGCTGGAAAGCTTTGTCTCAGTGCCTGGCTTTCTTTCAGAACCTGAAAGCATTTGGTATCATTTCTTGAAGATATTCCTCTAAGAGTTTATGCCATTTCTTACGGTGTGTTCTTACCTCATCCATATATCTAAAGCATTGATTTGTTTTGGCTTGTTTTTAGAAGTGCCACTGCCATAAAAATATTTGGAACCTCAACTTAAGAAGTTCACCTACAATCTTGGTATAATTTGAAGGTCAAAGTTATTTATATTTTTGGTTTGATCAGCAATGCACTGTCCAAAATTTTAGAGTATATCTTTTCCCCCCCTTGTTGCTATGTTTATTGGTGAGCAATCAGCATAGATGAACCACTGGCTCAGTTGCTGTTTCTTTCACAGAGCTTGAATTTCAATAATGAGATTATTAAGTGTGCAAATATTTTTATTAGATTTGTGTGCACATTGAAAGAAGATGTTGAAGGAAGGGAAGAAATGAATAGGATATGAGATGAGCTAGACATGTATCTTAATACAAGTTGACCCGTGTATATTTAATAAGCCCTTTAAAAAGTTACTTTTTTTGGACCACAACTTCTTCAACCAGTCCTGAGCTTGTGGTCCAAAATATTAACATCTCCAGGTTCCATGTACTTTGAATCATAACATAGCAGGCTTGCTGCTTGTCGCCTATGACAGAAATTCTATTATATGTTGTGTGGTTAGAAACATAAGAAAGTATTGCAGATCTGTTAATCCTGTCTAGGTCTTAAATTTTGCATGGAACCACTGAGCTGATTGGATTCCAATCAAGAATAGGGTCTTGTCCAGTTTAAAGGGAATGCTTGCGTTGGAGCCAAGTTCCAGGACATGACAGCTGAAGCAGGAGTGAATCTGTCCACAAGAAAACTGGTTAGATGGTAGATGAAATAGTTAGGCAGTGGCTAAGGCTGAGCTCTGGCAGATCCACCCTTTCTGCTTTGGACCAGTGGAGGATGAATGGATCCTTATGTTATCAGGAAGTCTGGTTTTGTCCCCCAGGAGCAAAGCGTAGTGAAAGGAGACTCCTGAAATACACATAATGTTCAAAATTGTTCAGAAATGTTCCTGTGGACTGGGGTGAAAAATTGCTGAATTCATCTCTTCTTGCATGTGGGAATGAAATAAACAAAAATTTACATCCCGAGTAGGGGCCAGTTCTGGGTTGTTCTTTATAAGAGCTGTCATGGCGTCCCCACTAGAGAATGCCCGCTGCTTTTCATCTTAGTGTTTTGCACGTCTTTCAAAGACATTCAGTCTATTAGCTGGGAAGTCTTGACAATAAGATTTGGTGCTCCCAGACAGTTCACTAGGTTGAAGTCAAGAGACAATATTTGAAAATTTTAGGGAAATATGCTTCCAAAAATTGTCCCAGGAGCAGGTCCGTGTATCATTTGTGAAGTGAGCATGATATGTAGAAGATACCAGGATGGTTCAGATGTTGCTAAAGGGTACTGAATGCATCTGTTTTTGGAGGGGCAGAGTGAAAGGCTAACTATGTGCTCTGTGTAACTGTCATATATTCTCTCTTAATACAAAACCGCCATTAGTAAGTCAAGTAGAGGGTTGTCAGAGCACAAAACAGCAATCAATTGCACCCTCAAAACTGCACACCCCCAACACTTTACTGTCTGGAGGAGCAAACACACAGGATTCCCATTTTTTTAAAAAAACTCATGTAGTTGGAAAATAGGTGGTAAGGGTAATGCATGGGAAGATAAGGGGTTAGTGAAATGCATCTTGCCTACATTTCTCTTTTGTTTCCTTTTCCACCTGTCGTTTAGTCAGTCTGTTGCCATTTTGAGGTAGTTGAACAACAGGCAAGGGAAAACTGCCAAAGTACATGCCCTATGTGGTACTGTCACTATTTTTGATGGTTTCCCCAGATCACCCTTTGTAAAGCCATCACATTATTCTGAAAGACACCTGGAAATGTACGAGGGAGAGGAGCGAGGAAAGAAAAAGCTGAAAAACTGATTTTTGTTTGTGGGGTGTGTGTCTGTGTGTCTGTGTGTGTGTCTGTGTAAAAATGTTAGCTTTAATTCAAGATGGTTGGTGTATTTCCTAATGGCTGACTCATATTTTTTTTATTAAAATAAAACACTCAGGAAGCAGATGGTGGAATAAATCTATCATGTTTATTCAGTGTGGATGGGCATGTGAGAAAACCAAAAGATAAAAATCAGCTGTGGCTTTCTACCAGTTACATATTTCTGATGAGATTCTTGTTGCTGTATAAATGGCTCTGGGAAGAATGATGAGAAAAATAAAAGTTTGAAAGTGAGGAAATACCAGTTGAATCATTACAGAACAGATAATCAGGGGTGTTTTTGGTTGACCAACATAGCATTTCTTCTAGATCAGTGATCAAGATAATTTTTCTCACCAGAACAGTAGGAGCTTTATCTTTAAATTCGGATACTGACTTCTATTTCCTTGGACTCTTGGCATCACTGGACAAGGAAGCAAAACAAAACAGTTTATTTTTGAATTGCGCTGCTAGTTCAGCATTGAGTGAAGTACAATGGCATGCTGTGGAGCACAGGTTGAATGCTAATGTTCAAAGGTAGAAAGCAAGAGGCGTATTTAATAATTGGACTAATAGAAATGTGCCTTTTCCCCATCAGACCATAATTGAAAATGTATCCCCGCACTGTGACATGCTCCCCCAGAGCATATTTGTGTGTGTGTGTTTGTGTGTGTGTGTTCATTCTTCTCTGTGTGTGTGTCCTCTCCCTCCTTTTTTGCTAGAGTTTTTTTTTAAATCAGAGGTTGAAAAGAAATGACTTTGGGAAACCCTTCATGAACATCAGTCTTACCCCTTTTCTTTTGCTAATGGCTGATAATTATACTTTTCAAACAGTCAGCTGATCTAGCTTCTGTTCCTTTAGGGGAAAAGAAAATACCTATTGTATGCTCTGCTAAGTGGCTGATGTGCTTGGGAGCAATTTAGAGGGTGGCATTGTTTGGAAAGCTAGGGGGAAAAAAGCAAAGGGTGGCAGGCTAATTGCCATGTTAAGGTGAACCACGGGAGACAAGGTGATCAGATCCTCAGAACTTTTTCAGCTCGCCTTGAGTTTCATTTCAGGCCCTTGAGAAACTGAGAAGAGTTTCGACTGTTTGGCAAGCCTCGGAAAGAAAATCAATTGTGTTTCAAGGACATTAGTATTGAGCAGAAACGCCAAGCTTTTCTGTGCTCTTATTCCCTAAAACAACAACAAAACCCTTTTTTGAGTTGTAGGAAAAGCCTTGATTCTGGTGGATGAAGGGCAAAAAGAACTTGATGGTGCTGTTAAGGCCAGTACCCGTATTGCTGTTTGTGCTTCTACAACTATGTGCTGTTATTATGCAGTCTTAATGAATGATAGCAGTTGAAAATGCATCTCTCTGCCTCTAACTCTTTCTTTCCCTTAATAAAAGACTCTAAGCCAAGATTGAAATTTTTTTTGTATGTCACAGTAAATATAATAAGAGCAGGTATGTGTATTCCTACTTGGGGAGGAGACTGATACCCATCCATCTGTATTTGTAATCTTGCTTTTGACAGTGCTAGACCTGTGTACAGATCATGTGTATCACTGTAGGCTCTTGTCTGTCCACATGGCTGGATCACTCCAGTCATCACTGGAATGTAAGAGAAGAACAACTTTTTTAAAAAATGGAAACATTTGACATGATAGGACAATGTCAGATTGATCTACTTTCCTGCCAGGATGGCTATCTAAAGTTCGTAGCTGACTAGAGCACACTTCATTTCTTTAGTGGGCATGGTGTGTGGATGTGGGATTAGAGTGAAGCTGTCTTGTGCTCCAAGGAGCTAGTAATGCTGCAAGGAGTTCTTTTTGATGGTCCCCAGTCAGGAGAGCATTTGCGAGAAAGCTCAGCGAAAGCTATTGACAGAAGAGTTTTTCTTTGAAGCTCTGCCTGCTGCTTGCTCATTCTGCGTGTAAAGTGGCTGGCAGTCCTTCCCCTCGCCCCCATATTTGCTTCCCAAGTAATATTCCTATACTAAAACCCATTCTTTTTTGCATTTTCTCTTAGTGATTCATTCCTTTCTCTTTGTTTTTTTTTAACCTAGTCTTGTTTGAGTTGCTTGTTTTGATTTTCATTTAATCTTCACTCACTCTGTTTGTTTCTGCGTATTTCTCTGTTTTTTGTTCTGACTAATCCCTTCTGTTTCCGGCAACCCTGGTAGGCAACCTTCCATTGGTCACCAGAATATCCCAGTCCTTCCCATGTGTGGGATTCAGGGGGCTAACTACAATAGATTCATCAAATCAAAGCAGGGAGGAAAGGCCCAAATTATATTGACCAAGTAGTACAAGCGTCCAGTGGTGGGAGGAGTAGAAACTATAGTACAGGACTTGCAGGAAGGGCCCGGGGATTTAAGTGTCTCTACACTAACGCGCAGAGTATGGGAAACAAGCAAGATGAACTTGAACTCCTAGTACAACAAAATAAATACGATTTGATAGGCATCACTGAGACCTGGTGGGATGAGTCTCATGACTGGAATGTAGGAATAGAAGGGTATAGCCTATTTTGTAGAAATAGACCAAACAAGAAAGGAGGAGGAGTAGCCTTGTATGTCAAGGATGTTTTCACCTGTGAAGAGATCCATGACTTGAACCCAGAAAGCCAGGTCGAGAGCATCTGGGTAAGAATTAAGGGAGCGAGAAACAATAGGGATATTCTGGTGGGGGTTTACTACAGACCTCCAGCCCAGACTGAGGACCTTGATGACGCCTTCCTCAACCAAATGACCGCGCATTCAAAAAGGAGAGATACAGTAATAATAGGAGATTTCAATTACCCGGATATATGTTGGCAGTCAAACTCTGCCAAGACAGCAAGGTCCAGCAAGTTTCTTGCTTGTCTTGCAGACAATTTCATGGTCCAGAAGGTGGAAGAGGCCACAAGGGGATCAAATATTCTAGATCTGATCCTGACCAATAGGGATGACCTTGTTAATGAGGTAGAAGTGGTTGGATCTTTAGGGGGGAGTGACCATGCCCTATTGGAATTTGGCATTCAGTGGGAAGGAGAAGATAAGTGTAGCCAGACACTCATCTTAGATTTTAAAAAAGCGGACTTCTGTAAACTTAAGGAGCTGCTGGCTGAAATTCCGTGGTCAGGAATAGTGAAAGAGAAAGGAGTTCAGGAGGCATGGGAGTTCCTTAAAAGGGAGATACTGAAGGCACAGTCTAAAACTGTGCCAATAAGGAGGAAAAATGGAAGGCATCTGAAGAAACCAGAATGGTTGACTAAAGAACTCTCAGCGGAGCTAAGCGTTAAGAGAAACGTGTACAGGAAATGGAAGAGGGGGGAAACCACCAAAGAAGAATTTAAGCAAGTAGCCAGGAGGTGTAGGGAGGAAGTCAGAAAGGCTAAAGCACAGAACGAACTTAGGCTGGCCAGAGACATTAAACACAATAAAAAGGGCTTTTTTAAATATGTCCGCAGCAAAAGGAAAAAGAAAGAGGCGATAGGGTCGCTGCGCAGAGAAGATGGCGAATTACTAACAGGAGGAAGAGAAAAGGCAGAACTACTTAACACCTTGTTTGCCTCAGTTTTTTCCCAGAAGGATACAAGCACTCAACCTGGTGGTTGGGGAGCAGGTGAGGAAGCAGGGGAAATGCGGCACATAATAGGTAGAGAGGTGGTACAAGAACACCTGGCCACACTGGATGAATTCAAGTCTCCGGGGCCAGATGAATTGCATCCTAGGATATTAAAAGAACTGGCAGAGGTCATTTCGGAACCGCTTGCTATAATCTTTCAGAAATCTTGGAGGACAGGAGAGGTTCCAGCAGACTGGAAGAGGGCAAATGTTGTCCCCATCTTCAAGAAGGGAAAAAAAGAGGATCCAAATAATTATCGCCCAGTCAGCCTGACGTCTGTACCCGGAAAGATCCTGGAGCAGATCATTAAGCAGTCAGTTTCTAATCACTTAGAAAGCAACGCGGTAATCACGAGAAGTCAACATGGATTTCTCAAAAATAAGTCATGCCAGACTAATCTTATCTCTTTTTATGATAGAGTTACTAGCTTGATAGATGAAGGGAATGCTGTGGATGTAGCATATCTTGATTTCAGTAAGGCCTTTGACAAAGTTCCACATGACATTCTTGCAAAGAAGCTAGTAAAATGTGGGCTGGACAGAGCTACTGTCAGGTGGATCTGTAACTGGTTGACTGACCGTTCCCAGAGGGTGCTCACCAATGGCTGCTTTTCATCCTGGAGAGAAGTGACTAGCGGGGTGCCACAGGGTTCTGTCCTGGGCCCAGTGCTGTTCAATATTTTCATCAATGACTTGGATGAAGGAATAGAGGGCATGCTCATCAAATTTGCAGATGACACCAAATTGGGAGGGGTTGCTAATACGCCAGAGGACAGGATCAAAATTCAAAATGACCTGGACAGATTGGAGAGCTGGGCCAAGGCTAACAAAATGAAATTCAACAGAGAGAAGTGTAAGGTCCTACACTTAGGTAGAAAAAATGGAATGCAGAAATATAGGATGGGGGACACGTGGCTGGATGGCAGTACGTGTGAAAGGGATCTAGGAGTCTTAATAGACCACAAGCTGAACATGAGTCAGCAATGTGATGCGGCAGCCAAGAAAGCCAATGCAATTCTCGGCTGCATCAATAGGAGTATGGTGTCTAGATCGAGGGAGGTACTGGTACCACTCTACTCTGCTTTGGTTAGACCTCATCTTGAATACTGTGTCCAGTTCTGGGCACCCCAATTCAAGAAGGACATGGTCAAGCTGGAGCAGGTCCAGAGGAGGGCGACCAAAATGGTGAAGGGCCTGGAAGCCATGCCCTATGAGGATAGACTTAGAGAGCTGGGTATGTTCAGTCTGCAGAAGAGAAGGTTAAGAGGGGACATGATAGCTCTGTTTAAATATTTGAAGGGATGCCATGTAGAGGAGGGAGAGGGCTTGTTTTCTGCCGCTCCAGAGACCAGGACAAGGAGCAATGGATTCAAGCTGCAGGAAAGGAGATTCCACCTGAACCTCAGGAAGAACTTCCTGACAGTCAGGGCTGTCGGGCAGTGGAATATGCTGCCTCGGAGTGTGGTGGAGTCTCCTTCTTTGGAGGTTTTTAAGCAGAGGCTGGATGGCCATCTGTCGGGAGTGCTTTGAGAGTGTTCCTGCATGACAGGGGGTTGGACTGGATGGCCCGTGTGGTCTCTTCCAACTCTACATTTCTATGATTCTATGATTCTATGAAATCAATAGGAATCTGTTCAGCATTTCTAAAAGTTCCTCTCCTTCAGGGGATCCACCCTAGTTGGGACTAACAATTGGATGTAGGCCTTAGGGGACCGAAGATTCCCAAGCCCTGGGTTAGAATTTAGGAATAGGGCTAGTTAATTAAATCCTTACAGATAAGTTGCTACCCCCCCCCCAAAGATGACATGGTGACTCTGAACCAGTCACTAATTTTTATTGTAACTTCACATAAATCACAAAGTGGCTGGCTGGGTTGATAAAATGGCTTTGCCAATTGAGAGAAAGCCATAGATTGCTTTGGAGGAAAGACAGCATTATAAAGCATGACTAAAATAAACAATTTGATTAACAATCACTCAGAAAGGTGGATAGATAGAATAAGTAGAAGAACCTTAACAACTTGAGTCCGTAATTGCCTATCTCCCTGATGTAAATTCAATTGTTAGTGCCATCTAGATCACAGTCACTGAAACTTTAGGTATATATTAAGCTAACACTTATGTAAACTGTTGGTGTAAAGTTTAAGGGTGTAGTGATGGAAAGAGTATTTTAAAAACATTTGAAAAATAGTCAGATTGAGAAAACCCTGATTGGAAGGATCTTGGATGAATGAAATATATATTTTTTGTGCAAGAAACACCTTTTTCTACAGAAAAATAAGATTTCTGTGTAGAAATATTACATGGCAGAAAAAGCTATTTCCTGTGCAGAAAATCTTTTTTTCTGCTCAAATCAACCATGGGTGAATTTTACTCAGAATAAATCCCAAAATGTGAACAGGCTTCAAAAACTGTGTAGTTTTTGAAGACTTTCTTCCAATGGGAAGAAAATCGCTTGGGTTATTCCTTACTTCCTTCAAGAAGAAAATTAGTGAAGAATTACATCTCTAGTGTACTCTGGACAGAACGAACAAACTGATTTAGTCCTTTAGCTCCTTGCTTGATAACTTCTCTGCCTGTATTATGCTGTCCGTTTCAGTGATGAAAGACTGTTGAGCACTTTACCCACTTTAATAAGAGAAAAACAGCCTGATCTGCAAGTTCCTGCCATCTCAGTAAGCGAGAAATTGTGCACAGTGTGGGGAGAGTGGCTATTGTGATCTCATGCTCCTGCTGCCAGTCTGAAGGAGACTGGCCATTGTGACTTCATGCTGTTCCTGCCTCCCTGGTAAATATGATTTTATGCTGTTGCTGCCTGCCTGGAGGATGGAAATTGATCACTGTTGACTTCGTGCTGATTCTGCGACAGCACCTTCCATAGCTCACGTTGCCAACCACTTTTATGAAAAAGATGCCCTTTGTACCTTGGACCAAATTGGATTTCTTAACTTACTTCCCCCCCCCCCCAGATGTATGTTTTACCTCTCATGTGGCAGAGAGTCAGTTCCCACTGCCCACTAAACACTTTTTTAGGACACGGAGTGCCTACCTCTTAACTTCTGCTGGCTGTGGTTGACAGTTCTCATCTTCTTTTGGTGTTATTTCTGCCGTCTGTTTACCATTCATGTGAATGATGAGTAGGAACCACTGAAGAGTTAGTAAGCACTGTTTGATTCTCTAATATTTTTCTGATGCCCAAAGAGAAGGGTTAGATGTATTTGCATAGAGAAAACCAGAGACCAGTAGGCAGAAAACGAAGCCAAATTAAAAACAAAGTTAATATCTTCTCTCCTGCACACCCTTCCTGTTTAGTGCAAGAGCCACAGTTTACCCATTAATGCTTAGTCTCTGTGTGAAGACTAGCTTTGTTAGATGTGACGGATGTAACACATCCTTTTCCTTTCTCAATAGGGAAATTTACCTAAGCTGGTCCAGCCACTGTTAGATTGATTGTTTCTTCTGCTTCTGCTTCTGCGTCTTCATTATCATCTCCTCCTCCTCCCCCTCCTCCTCTAACTCTTGTGGTCCCAGTGCAATTTCTGGATAGTGCATTTTGGACCCAGTGGAGTTTCTGAATCGTTTCCAAAGGCAGTTTCACGTAGAGTGCAACACAACTGCATCGGGTCTAAAAAATGCTATGGCCAGACTGCTGATCAGGGTCAGTTCCAGAGAACACATAACTCCTATGTTGCAGCCACAGGCATGATACAAAGTGCTAGTTATGACTTACATTGCTTGGTTCCAAACTACCTGAAAGACCACATCTTCCAATATGAGTTTGCCCAAACATTAAGATCCTTGAGAGAGGATTTGTTGAAGACACAGGAGAAAGCCTTCTTGGTGGCTGCTCTTGTGGCTCCATGGTGGCCAGTACCAGGATATTCTAGGCTCCAGTCCAACTTCCTAACCACTACACCCCTCTAGCGTTTAGTGATTGCATTTGTACAGGGCTCATGTGGTACTCTAGATTGTACAAACAGAAGAGGAAGCACATTTGAGCTAATCTGTGTATTCATTAGCGTATTCACCAGTGATATAAAGAACAAATTCCAAATCTTCTATTCTCAGCGAGAAAGGGTGTCTTGTTGAAACAGGGTGAACCACTACATTTGTCATCCCTGAGACTGAAGAAGACAGCATTTTTTGTCTGCAACAGCCAAACTTACTTACTTAATTAATTAATTCTGTGTAAAACTGTGGGACTTTTTGCAGAGAAAGTGTGTAAAATCTCCCCCAGTCCAACACTGAAAAATTTGTGAAAAATGTGTACAGTCTCACAATTTCACACTGTTTTAAAAATCATTTTCATGTCTTGGGGAAAAAAAGAAAAGATTTGCGTATCTTTGCAAAAGGACTCATGAATGCCTGGTATCTGGAACAGGGCTAGCACATGTGGTCCCAGTCGGCACCCTCCATGTATTCATTTGTAGCCAGAACAAAGCCTGAACAGGTCTAGGATTACGCATAAATGCAACCATAAGTCAAGTGAAGTTGTCCATGGAGCCTCAGGTCAGTGCAATTCTATGTAAACAGCATTCCTTCTTGCCACACTGGCATTTTTCAAAGCACATTTGTTTTTTTCCAGGCCATCTGAATCATGTAATGGTCTTGGGAATTCTTACATTTCTTTCTACATAGCTAAATATCTCAGTAATTGCGTTAGTCGAGACTGAGTTGCATTAGATGAGACTTAATTGCTTCAGATGAGACTTTTTCCCAAACTTGTATCAGGATCGATGGGAGTTTTGGTGTTGACTTTATTTTTTCAAAGGTTAGAGAAGCTACTTTCTCAAGGTTAATATAGACAAAATCACAATTTGCCTTTACCCTCGCCTGTCACCCTCATTTTGTTGGTCTTTTCCTATAGTAAAAGAATTCATGTTGACTTAGTAAAACTATCATTTATGAACACTTCCTATGAATATCCACAGCCTCCAAACCCTCTTCTTTCCCATTTAGGTTTGGCAGAGCCAAACCAGTAGGGGAAAATAATGGGGGAAAATACATGTTGTGATACCATTGTGTCAGAGCACCACTTCGAAGCTGATTTGTTTAACTTCTGCTAGTATTCCTGCTGGCAATCTTTCTAGATTATCTTTCATAAACATGACATAGTTTATTGCAGAGTGCCAGATGCCTTGTGTCTTTCTGTGACACAAAACACAGTGCAATCCATTCAGATGGTAAACTAGCATTTGGTTCTCATGGAATAAGATTTCACATGAGCCAAACATCTGCAAAATGGGGCCAGCATTGAGCAACCCAGAAACAAAGAATTATTGCGCTGTCTCTTGAGCTGGAAAGAGTGGATATGTGGGTGGGTGTCTGCCATTACAGGACACACCATACGGATAAGAGATATATAAGCTGTTCAAGTATCAAGTGTTTGGGTGTGGGACTTCAAGTAATCCAGCTGTTCGTTTGGCTAATAAGGTAACCCTTTGTCAGCATCCTACCCCTGACATTTTTACTTCTCCTCACTCTCACCACTCTGTGTTCCTTGTGCATCCTTGCTTAGTTAGAGAGGAAGAAACAACTTCCTTTTTCACTTTTTCATTTAATGTGCTGCTTATTAAATTTGTCCAATAATGCTAACTACACAAATCCAAAATAGCAGGGTGTGTCATGTCCTATTGAAACATTTAAATAGGACGTGCTGGCAAATAGATGAAATGATACAGTAGTAAAATGCTCTGTGGAATGTGAGAGGAGTTGGGCTGAAGAAGACTATGGAATGTAGTTCCAAGGGAACAAGCATAGCATGCTAAGGCATTACCTTCGGTATAGTAGAAAAAGTAAAGTGCAGCATAGGACTCACTAGGAGAGACTGTCTGGTTTAGTCAGTTATATTTGCAGAATTATGAGAACTTTGATGAACCTTGGCAAACCAGGGGGGCTTTCACACTACACAGTGATTCCACTTTAACTGTTATGGCTGCACCCTGAGAAATTCTGGGGTTTGGAGTTCAGTCAGAGGCTCCAAAGGAGATCTCTGGCTCAGGATTCTAAATGCCTCTTCCTAGATTCCCAGTCCTTGGATATTGTCATGGCAATTAAGGTGGGATTGTAGCCCTGTGATTCTGTGGTATGAAAAAGCCCCAGGTTTGAAAAACAAGGCTTAAATCAAACTGAATCAGTGGGATTTACATTGGTGTTGGTTTACAATTCAGTAACTGACTCAGTGTGCATACCCTAGTTGGCACTAGCACATAGATTTAGGTCCTAGCTTTCTGCCTCTAGTTCTGTTCCATCATAAAAGAAAACTGCTTATGTGGAAATTGTTAAACATTATGCATTTTGGTTAAAAGTTCCATTTTAAAGAGGAAAAAAAGGTGGCAGATAAATAAACGTGCTATATGTGCGCGTGTGCATGTGTGTGCGCGCGCGCACACACACGCGCACATTTTTCAAGAAATCTATAGGGCAAACACAGTGATTGTGCCAGCTAGATGTTATATCTAATGAGGTTATTTCTAAAAGTTCATTTTCATGCAGTTATTCTGGTAAGGATGGAAGTCAGAGGTGGTACCAGTTCATTGTCTAACTGGTTAAGTTACTGAAAAGTAGTTGAAATAACTAAGCTAAGCATAATACATACAGTACTTCCTTATCTGGCCTTCTTCTATAGAGATTGTTTTTTTCTGTCTTCCTCATAGTTACTACTGTAATGGGAGTACATTTTAAAGCAGGAATACTGGGAAAAACCTGGGTTAGGTGTGTAAAACACTCTGTGAAACATAGAGATTTTGTCTATTAGTGGAAAATTTACCAAAAAAATGGACATTAAAATGGTCTTATTAAAATGATGCTCACGGGATCCCTACTTCTTGAAGAGTATTTTAGAAACACTCCCAAATCTCACTTAAATGGGAAGGAAATCCCACTTCTTTTTTATTGAGGATAGGCAAACTCTTATTCCACTCTTCCTGCTAATTTGATAATCTTTATGATCGGTTGGCTGTAAGGATGATGTGTCCTTTCAGCTAGTATGCCTTCTTTGTTGTTCTCTCTCCTCTCATGCCAGGACTGAAGATATTTCTTCCTCCAGCCAGCACACTTTTCTGCAGTCACTTGATTGGATAGTAACTATGACATCACAGCTTCTACCCTATCCACCCGTTATGATCACATAAGGGCATCTTCTGGCACTTGTGTTTAAGAAACACTTATTTAATGGTAACGGTAGGGTAAGGTGGGGATTAACCCTAGTAAAAAGACCATTTGGGGAATTGTGACAAAATCTGCATCTGTGATTTGGAAAATAAGACCCCAGTAGCAGAATTTTGAACTTAAGGAGAGACATCAGAAGACATTATTATGGTATAATGTGATTTGGGAAGGCTTTCGTTTATAGACATGCAATTCACAAGATTAGAAAGATGCTAAAGTGTTTTATACTGGATAATTTTTAGCAATGACAATACATTTTTTCTTTACAGCTCAAAACAAACAACAACAAACTAGTAGAAAAGTAAGTATAAGACTGAAAATGAAGCAAACTAAGATAAAAATCATGAACTCACCAAACTACTTAGAATCTAATTTTTGTAGTAGTTGTTGTTTTTAGCACAAACAATTAGAAGTGTTTGTTTTCACAAAAGCAACCTAATTGTTTTCAGCCAACATCATCTTTGTGGGAACAAATTTGACTGAAAGCAGATGAACATGAATTAAAGTAATTTTTGCTTCTTTACTTTTTTGGCAGAAAAGTATAGTATGCATTAAAAAAAAGAATAAAAATTAAAATTTACACCATTATCTTAGGCCATTTCTGCACTAGACTGTTGAAAGTGGAATAATAGCACTATAGTGCAGAAATGAGCTTAATCCCCCCCTTCCCCCTCAAGTTCCCCAAGTGGACCCCCCACTGTAATAGTCATTGCCTGGCTGGTTTTGTGCTTTAAAGTCAGGACAATGGTCAGATAATTTGCTGTGCAGCTTTGAGCTAAAATAAGGCTCTAAATGTTTCACCACTCTCAGCTTCAGAGCAAATGAAGAATGCTTGAAGCTGTTGGGAAAGTGCTCTGCGCAAAGCCTTCAAAGACAGGAAAAATCATTCACTCTCATACTTTTTCAGCATGCTTCATTTTAAGACTTCTGTAATCTTGGGTGTGCGAGGACATAAGACTACAGAAGATTTGTGCCTAGTTAAAAATAGTGATGGCTCTTGAGTAGTTTCCAGAGATGCTATTTTCAGTGTAAATGCACCTCTAAAAATATATGTAGAGCCACATTATCTTCAACAGCTTTATTAATGGAACTGGATGAAGAAAGCTGAGCATGATGATAGGTTCTACCGAGTCAGAGGTTGGGAACTGTATACCCCCTACCTGATTGTTGTTGATCTGCAATTCCCAGCAGCCACAGCCAACATAGCCGATGATGAGAAGTGCTGGGAGTTGCAGTTCAACAACATCTGGAGGTCCATATCCTTACTATCTCTATTCTTTGATCTTTTAACCATCTCGAACTTCCTATCCCCTTGGGACCAGAAGCAAGAAATGTAGCAGTGCTACTGGGGAGCAAACTGAAACCAGAAATTAATCCCTTCACTCCGCTCATTATTTGTTACAAATTGAAAGTCTTCATAATTCTGACAAGCAAGTCTTGGTTATTCCCATGCTTGTAATTTTGAAAGGTTCTATTGCACAAATCAGATTGGGCAGGCAAGAGTTAAGAAGAAAGCCAGGTAAGAGTTAAAACTACACTTAAATGAAATATGTAGTCAAAGATAAAATACCTAAATGTGCTAATGGAATTTAATAGAGTAATCAAGCAGACTTTAAGAGAAAACTATGAATCACCAAAGTCTAATGTTTTCAACTATTTCATCAGGAATATTAAAGAATCACTGACATTTGTGATTTGCTGTTAAAATTTTATCAAAACACCTACAAATGTTGGGTTTCTATTTAATGTTTTTCTCATCCATATGAAATTATTTATATCCATATTTTAAGAGATAAAACTCCCTTTGGATAAAAAATTTAGAAGTGCTTTGATAATATGCTGTATTTTTTTCATTTTTTAAGAAAAACCTAGCCTGGATATAGCTGTATTTAAGATTATCTGTATGTCATAGTATAATAAGTCATCAGCAAAATCAAATTATGAAAAACAAAAGCATATTTGGGGGTGCTTAGCTTCTAATTGGTTAAGTAGAGGGAAAAACAGAAAAGTATACAATAGAACAAATGCATTAAAAAGAGTGTGTAATGTGAGAAAAGTACAAAAAGGTACACATCTCTGTTAGATCTGTTTAAATGTGAACAAAACTATGTATTTTCTCAAATCTAATCTTAATCTTAGCGATAGAGATATTTCACTGAATTTCCATGGATATTTGATGTTCTTGAGAAAAGATGCAATAAATATCCAAATTAAACTTGATGGTAAATTTTTGATGGAATTCATTGAGGCAGGTACAGATGTGTAACTGAGAATTATGCATTTGTGACTAGTTTGTACTCACAATCCCTAATGTATTCATTAGTTTGCAGAATACATAGGGAGTGTGAAAGTCTCCCAGTCTTCATTTATCATGCAGCAGCCGCGTGAGCAGCAAGGGGTCTGTTCCCCTGTCAATGAGGAAGCAACTGACTGATGTTTCCACTCTCCTCCTACAAATAATCTCTGGTGCAAGGGAGAATTGCAACAGGGACTCTGTTCTTGTGCCTGTGTGTATATGTGGAAATATCAAACATCTGCTTCCTGATTGATAGGAGAACAATCCCCTGTTGCTTACAGCAGCTGCTGCCTGGTAAGTGAGGATTGGAGTGGTCAGACTGGGAGACACTATGTAGCTATGTAACTAAGATGGTTATATATTTGTAACTGCTTTAGTGAATTCCAGCTATTATTTCTAAGGATTGTTGTTACCGAAACCTTAGTAGTGGGCCAAACTTCTGAAAATGAGATGTTAGTGATGGTTGTTACAACACCTAGAAGAAGCTGTAAATCAGAAGATTTACTACGTAGCTTTAGCCACTGCTAGTCTTGCTTAAAATTAACCCAAGAGTCCTAAATTGTCCATGCTCTTGCTCAGGGCTTTCCAAACGATGTGCCACGACACAGTGTGTCATCTGAAGTGTGTAGGTGTGTCGCCTACAATCTTGGAAAGGCATGTTATTATTTATAAATCATGTATTTTTAAAAATATGTGAAAGGTTTTCATGAGATATCTTGTGTCCCCATACAGTTTGTTATTCCAGTTTATGTATATGTCTGTACCTCTTACAAGGGGTTAGTTTAAGCTCCAATTTGCTAGTAAAGCTGAATTACTGTGTTGCGAAATGATGCATGTCTAAAAAGCGTGTCACCAACATGAAGAGTTTGGAAAGCTCTGCTAGCCTCATGATGTTTTTTCTTAAGACATAGTACTGCAGATTGAACCAGTTAAATACCAGAGTTACCCATGTTTCTCTGACTTCCCTGATTCTTGATGTTCTCCACCTCCACATCTTTCTGTCAGTCTAGTTGAGAAAGAGACATATAGGAGAGCATAAAATGGACAAGTTCTACAGGTTGTACCTAGTTTTATAATGATTGGTTTGCTTGCCCTGATGTATAGGTCAGCTAAAGTGCCACTCAAAGAGTAACCTTAATACTGTAAGCCTGTGCTTGCTTTTTGTAGGAAGCAAGGTCCATTGAACTTCATGAGAGTTACTTCCAAGCATATGCTAATGAATTAGAGATTTATTTAACTTACAGATTGTCCCTTCATGAAGAAATGGCACAGTTTGATATAAAAACACCAAGGCCATATCCATTCTGAAATAGACTTCACAAATATTTGAAGTAGCTGCTTTCTAGGCCTGTCAAGCAGCTATTAATCCTAAAGGAAGGTCATTATTACAACATTGATGAGAGTGCGGAATAAAGCAAGGATATGGAATCTGAATAGTTCTTTAAATTGTGTTAATCTTCCTGTTGAAATTCATTGATCTTTGTGCTTACATCAGTCAGGACTGTGCCTAGTTTCATTTGTCTTGTCCAGGCAAGCTATTTTGAGAGCGCAGACCTCTCTCACCTTATGTATATTTTAATATATTATGTGCGTATAGCTGAAACAGTTGCTCACACATTAGCATAATTCAGTCTGTTTTAATGCTGTTTGATTTTTGCACCTTACTCCTTTTCCCAAGTGTACCAATTTTTAGATTAATCCAGCTTTTATTGATGTTCTGTATAGTTTCTAACTGATGTAGAATTAAAATACCACTGGCCTTTCTTACTTGTATTTTCAGAATGCTTCCCAAGGATTTATCAAATGCTCAGTAGGTGCTGTGTGTGCCAGTGATATTCAGTCTGCCTTGTTGCCATGGGGTTAAGGGGTGAAGTCAGACTTTTTTTTTTCTTTTTAGCAGAGGAAGTCTTCTGTAGTGACTGCTTCAAGCTGATTAATTTCCCTAGATGGTAATGTGTCAATGGGGGTGGGGGGAACCTCAGTTTTCAAAGCAATGGCTGTCTCCATATGGGGAGCACAGACTAGCTGCTGTCATTGAGAATGAAGGCATTTTGCAGCACTCCAGAATGTATTGTGTGCCTTCAAGTCGTTTCTGACTTACCGTGCCTCTAAGGTAAACCTGTCACAGGGTTTTCTGGGGCTGAGAGTGTGTGATGAGCCCGGGGTCATCCGGTGGGTTTTGATGGCTAATCAAGGAGTAGAACTGTTGTCTCCAGGGTTGTTGTCCAACCTCAAACTACTACACTAGACTCGCTCTCTAGAATGTATTATCCAGATGTAATTCTTTGAAAAAGTGTTACTTAATCCTGATATATAGTTTCATGGGTGGTATGTGATTTTTGTAGTAAGCTTAAATACCTTGAAGACACAGAAGGATCCCATCTGGTATTGGAAACTAAGTAGGGTCAACTCTGGTTAGTACTTAGATGGGACACCGCCAATGAATTCCAGGTGCTGTAGACTATATTTCAGAGGAAGGAACTGGCAAAACAGCTCTGAGTATTTCTTACCTGAGAAAACCCTATGAAGTTCATGGGGTCATCGTAAGTTGACAGGGAATTTGAAGGCACATGCAAAAACATGTTATTGTTAAGAAAAGATTTCAGAGATTTTCCTCACCATACTGTACACTGCTTGAAGATGTTATCCTGGAACTGATCTATACATGCTGAATGTATCTTCTGTGTGAGCAGAATGTTCTTTGGCAGGGCTCTCATAGAAAGGTAAACTTGGCCTAAATACAGTACTTGAGATAAGTGTGGGGATTGTCTTCCCTTCCTCCCTTGCAGTCCCTTGTGGTGTCAAAAAATAATCTGGATGGTTTCTCAGTGTGGTACTCCTGAATGCCCGGAGTGATTGTGGTGGGAAAGATATTTCAATGGGCAGCACACTCACATCAAGGCTACAGAGAGGGTCCTGTTGGCTTTCCCCTACAGTAAACCATGGTTTGATATTACTTCCACACTGGTCAGAAGTTTCTTCTGTTCTGGTTATTAATACTGGTCAGGTGTTAATTAATATTGGTCAAGATCAAGGAAATGATGTTGCTTCAAGACACCTAAGAAGTCCTCTAATGTCTCTGGCACCAAACAGTCATAACAACTATTAGTAATAAATACATTATTAATAGCAAAACAATACTTAGCATTTTGTTTAGGAAATTTAAGTCACTTTCTTGTTATACCAGATTTATACGTTTTGCTTATATGAGTTCCCTAGCTAATATACATCTAGACACTCTGCTTTTAATAGAAAGGAGTGACATTGTTGTTCCAATTAAGCTTGATCCGAAATCAAATTTAGTTGTGGAATTAATGTAGTTTACATATCCTGCGCTCTTGTACTGTCTCTTTGGAAGGTAAACCCTATGTGAAATAACAAAGATTTGAATCCTGAAGAGTTAAATACTGGTCTGCAGCCTGTTCTTAGACCCAAATAGAGTAGAATCTTTGAATCAGCTATTGAATAGTGAGACAATCCTTATGTAAATCACACTAATCCAGTAGGTTTATTTTAAATCAGACTACCCCTAAATGCAACAGGTCCTATGTGATCTTGAAGCTAAGCATGGTCAGCCCTGGTGAGTACTTGAGTGGGAGACTACCAGTAAATACAAGGTGCTGTAGGGTATATTTCAGAGAAAGGAACCAGCCAAACCATCTCTTTCTTGCCTAAGAAAACCCTATGAAATCAGTGGGGTTGCCATAAGTCAGCAGATGTTGAAGGCACATACACACACACCAATAGGATTGAGTAGCTGTAAGCAATTGTCCCCCTACAATCAAATGCAAATTGCCATTAGATTCCTACCTCTCCTACCTAGTTGATTTTCAAGAAGATTTATTCTGTTTTGTTCTTTAGGAAGAGGTCTGAACCCTTTCTCAAGTGAGTAGGAAGGCTGATGCAAAACTTAAATTTTCTGGTACAAAAACCTTGGCTTACCTGTGTCTCTTAAAGATCAGAATACTCTCTGAATAATATTTTTTAAAAAGAGGGAAAGTTGTCAAGAAATACTAGATACCTCCCCACCCCTCTACAGTCTCTCTGTTCTCCTCTCTTTCTGTCTCTGCCTTTCCCGTTCCTGCCCTCCTTCTCCTTTTTCCTCTCTAAGTGGCACTCCTCAGCTTTTCTGTGAATACACAAAAACAGCAAGACTGCTATTCTTTTTAAACAGTGGTATGAGAGGCATAGCTATGCATTCTTAGTTATGGAGATCCTTGGACCTCCTGGCATCTGAGACATAGCAGAAGTGCCTTCTACATGGCTATCTTTTATTCTCCACTTTTCTTTTCTGAAGGGTATCCATTACAGGGGGAAAAGGGGCTTGTTAAAGACCTTCTCTTCTCACCACAAAGAGTCCTTCTAATTCTGACCCAGCAGTCCCTTTACGCATCCCCATTTACACTGTTTAAGCCATTAGCTTCCGTGGGAGTTGATAAAAGAATCTTGTTAGGGTAAAAATCAAGAATACTGGCTGGGAACCTATCCTTGTGCGTACTCAGTGGGAGATAGGGTCTCCCTCTTGGTTTTTGTTGCCGTAAGGTCTAAATTCCTCTCTGCGAAAAGTATTGGAGGATTCACTACATATGTTATAATAAGAATCAAACCGGCCATTCTTCTCCCACATGTGTTTTAACCTGACAGGGATAAAGAATTTGTGGGCTTGTAAAGGTCATCTTGAGAAAGACTTTAACAAGCCCACAAAATTACTTTATTAAGAATTCTGAACTTCTGTTTTCTGAAGAACTTTTCAAACATTTGTATGCCAGTGATTTCTTCATATCCTTTGGATGATCAACCATGAAATAATGAGACTAGACACAAAATATTTGGTTGAGTAAGGATTACTTTATTTGACCTAACCTATTTAAGTTGCATTAGCTTGAAAATGGTCAAGAGGGGGAGCAACCTGATGTGGATCCAGATGAGGTCCAGGTGTCAACCCTGTGACAACCTCCTCAGCCTTCCCTTGGGTGATAACACCCAAGCTGTAAGGGCAATCCAAATATTATGGGTTGCTTCTTAGTCCAGCTTAATTGGAAGGTAATCCAGGGACTCCCACCCAAGTCACAAAGTCCTAGAAGTGAGAGTCTGAATCCCGCGTTATCCTCAAGGGTTAGCTCCTTTCCCAACCCCTGGGATCCAAAGCCCTAAAGAGGGGCTCCATAGCCCCACCCTACACCAAAAGGGTGCCAAAAGGTCTGAAGTCTCAATTCCCCGTCACCACCACTACCTATCACAAACAAGGGACAAGTGTCTGTTTAGTCCCTGTCCCCTGCAGGCTGGTCAAGATGGCCTTCACCTCCTATTGCAAGTCCTCCAGGAACCATATAAGTTTGGCTCAATAATCCTAATTTGTACCAGTTTGTACTTATATATTCTTTTTGTGAATATGGTAATGCTACCATTCAGTACAGTTTTTTAAAAATGGCTACTTTTCCTTAAATCTATGGTTGATGAGATAATTATTTGCTGAAATACATCATGCCTTTTCTCAACTTTATATTTTTTCTTGGGGCTTCTGTTCTGTGTCACATGTCTGGATTTCAAAGCCTCTTGAATTCAAATAATTCAGCTGTCCTCAGATCTTGCTTATTATCTCCAAAAGCCGTGCCCCAGACTGAGTGAAATACTCCAGCTGTGGCATGATCAGCTATATCAGGTGAACAAAAGATTATTTTGAAGCGTTGTTAGGTAACCATGGATCACACTATTATGTAATTCCTACCACCAAAGGAAATGTATCTTGCAGCCCAGTGTCCCTTCAGTATAGATCTTCCTAATTCTTGAGGAAGTTAAAGAACTCTAATGAACACCCAGGGACCCATCCGGATAGCACACTGGCAGCCTCTGAGATGAAGACATAATGTGGGCTTTCTTTTTCTTTTCTTTTGAATAATGGGAAAAAAACATAATTGAGGCTAGACAGGACATGGAGCATTCTTTCTCACTAATCAAGATTCAGTACTGTATCTAGACTTTATATATGTTCAGCACACGTATCTCTTTTAAGTAATCTCATTATGGTAACTTGCTAATCCCAGTTGCTTTTTACGGAAACCATCTTCAAAAACTTAGCATTCTGCAAGCATTCTGCAAATGCTTTCTCATTAGTTCTGAAGCAGTAGCTGTATCTTAGAGGTTGGGCTGTCTTCTAGCCCCCTGTCTCTACATATAGCAAGATTTAAGTGATGGCTAACTAACCTTTCTTGGGTTCATAACTACTGTGGAACAGAGAATTTTGCACAATTTGTTCTAAAGTATGATTTCTATGTGCTCTGTATGATGACTAACAGAAAGAAAAGGGGGGAAATATGGGAAAGGAAAGGCTAACATTTATGGGTACATATTGTGAGTAATTCTCATCCACTGATGCAGTGGCAATTGGTGGCTTCTATGTCAGTGAGACAGTGAGTCTGTTGCGGGTTTTAGTGTGAATTTTAAAAGAGCTATCCAAGGTGCTGAACCTCTCCCAAATAGTGTTTGGTTGAACGTGATTACAGAGCTCTTGGGACAGAAGGAATTCCTGATCATAGGAGCTCTAACAACTGTTGTTGTTTGCCTTCAAGTTGTTTCCAACTTACAGCAACCTTAGTGTGGTATAGTGGTTTGACCACTGGTCTATAACCTGGAGACCAGGGTTCAATTCCTACTTGGCCGTGGAAACCCACAAGGTGATCTTGAGTGTGGCACACATTCTCAGCTGCAGAAAAAAACATGCTAGCTTCCCCTTAGGTTCGCCGTAAGTCAGAAATGACATGAAGGCACACAACAACATCAAAGCAAACCTGTCATGTGGTTTTTTGGGGCTGAGAGTGTGACGCCCGCGAGATCAGTCTGTGAGATTCCATGGCCGACTGGGGGAATTGACCCCCGGTCCTCCAGGGTTGTAGTCTGATGATCAAACCACTATATTACCCTGACTCTCTTCTTAGTAGTTAAATCAGCTAATTAAGGTTATAAAGGTCTATGTGGACCTTCACAGTCAGCGTATAAAGATTTGGGATGCCGTTGGGCAACAGTGGAGGTAGCGCTTATGTGTATATCACCACCCTCAGTATGGCTCTACATGCAGGCAAGCAAGTGCCTGCATAGGCATGAAGACTTTTTGAGGGAAATTTGCTATATGGTGCTAGTCTGGTCACAAAACAGACTCCTCCTGTCCATCTCATGGTTGTTTCAGTGCCCACTGTATAGCATGAGGCAGCAGCATAAGGAATACCATCAGCTGGAACTTCAACCGTGCAGTAATTTTTCTCCATCAATAAGTGAGGCTGCACTCCTGTCACTAAGCAAGTAATTTAAAAAGTTTTAATGACATCAGAAAAAAGCATGATGTTACAATTTTAAACGTAAATTGCAATTCCTTCATTAGTGGGGAAAGTAATTAAGTACCCTAAAGGCACCAGATCCTGTCTGATCTTGGAAGCTTAGCAGGGCTGCTCCTGGTTAGTATTTGGAGGGGAGATGATCCATGAATACCAAGTGCTGTAGGCTATATTTCAGAGGAGGGAACTGGCAAAACCACCTCTGAGTATTCATTGCCTAAGAAAACTCTATGAAATTCATAGAGTTGCCATAAGCCAACAGGTGATTTGAAGGCACATACACACACATACAGCTATTTATTTGTGATGCATTTTCCCTCCCAAGTTGTGAGCACAGTGGATTGTGTCCCGGTTAGCCATTTTTCTTACTCATATGTATTGGTGTTCTGTCAGTACATACAGTTGTCATCTGGGAGCTGTTATGTATGGTAGAAGCAGGACACATAGAAAAAAAATTAATAAAATATAGATTAATATATCAGTCACCATACTCTTCCTGTCTATTGACCGAGGAAGTCCCCTTGGTGAAGTGAGGTGGGGGACGGTATAGCTAGTTAGAGGAAAGGTGATTGGAAGTTTTTATGTAGCTGTCTTTCTCTTCTCTTTGTCATTGCCCTTCCCGGGCACAGTGGCTTGCAGGAGAAATTCACATTACTATCTAACTTCAGTTCCTACAGATGGAAATATTTTTTTTTCTAAAAAAGTAGTAAACTCTTAATTTCATCTAGTGCAATCATTGAAGCCTATATTTAACACCTGAATACATATCTATCTCTCTCTCTATATATATACATGTACACACACACACACACACACACACACACACACATATATAAAAAAAAATAGGGGGAGATTATGCTTGGTCTGAGGTAAATTAAGACCTACAACAGCTGCACTTTTTTCAGATTCATGACTTCCAATCTGTGCATGATTAGTGAACTGATTAATCAGAAACTACTGGCTGTATTGTACAACTCTCCTGAGAATGCAAGTGGAAGAGGGGCAGTCCTGGTTCAATTACTAGGCTGCTTTCATCTCCATGTAGGAAGTCTCCTTATATTAATACCTGCCTGTTGGCTATGAATGATATATTGGGCTAATATGACCTGGTGAGATCAAAGAAAGATGGGAGTGCCAGCCAGAAGGAGGACCGTATCACACAGGAGCAAGACAGTTGTAACAAAAATGTATTAACAGTTTACTTATCAAACTCCCCATTGCATTTTGACTATAACTATTGAAAATTAACATGAGAATGGGTGCGGCAAATGACACATAGAATTTAAATGCAAAGTGTATCATCTGTTCCCAAGGCTATAAAAGCTGTAGCACAATTTTTATAAAATATTTATAGTTTCAGAAGGTACCACAACCACCATGGACTGGGAATTAGTCTCAAGCGACATCCTCCAGTATCTTCGTCAATAGATCTTTTCCATCTTTGTGAAAAGGCTTTTTTTCAGGGGGAGGGGGTTAATGATTAAACGCAGAGTTCAAATGGGTATAAATCACAGAGAATCAGTTGAGGTAAATCATTATTAAGGCATAAACAAAGATGATAGTCACATGCTCCTCTTTCTAACCTCCTTCTGTGTCCTCATTCAGCAGTAAAGTGCTAAATTCAGCAGTAAAGTATTAGAGTCTTTGAACCACAGCTCCCTTTAATCTGGGGAACAATGGCTTAATTTAATTAATTAGGAGCTGAAACTTCAGTGTGATCCAGCTTTGTAAGCTGATATCAAATCACAGCTGTCCATTCCAGACCTAATGGGTAACTGTAGGTGAGAGAGACCAAGACTCAAGCAACAAAGATGGCCTACAAGAATGTAGGCCTGAAGCGCATTCCCAGATTATTCAATTACAGTATAGCATAAACTGTTGCTACTGTTAATTGCCTTTACGTTGGCTTCAGTTTATGGCACCCTTGTAAATGAGAGTCCTCTAATGAGTCCCCATCAGCAGCAGCCCTGGTCAGGTCTTGCAAGCTACAGGGCCATGACTTCCTTGATTAATCTTATCCGCCTGTAGTGCAGTCTCCTTCTTTTCCTACAGCCTTCAAATTTGTCAAGCATTATTGTCTTTTCTAATGAGTCATTAAATATGGTGCATTAAGTCACAGATTAAAAATAAAATGTATGGGTCATAAGGAAGACGAAGAACAAAAATAAGAGATGGGTAATAGCTTTTCTTAGGACCACTAATAACACTTTAATACAGAGCTTTCCAAACTTTTCATGTTGGTGACACACTTTTTAGAGGCATGCATCATTCTGCGACAATGTAATTTCAGTTTTACTAGCAAACAGGAGGTTAAGCTAACCCTTTATAAGAGATACAGACACATACGTGAATTGTAATAACAAAATGTATGGGGACACAACATAACTCATGAAAACCTTTCATATATTTTTAAAAACATATCATTTATAAATAATAACATACATTTCCAAGATTGTAGACAACATACCTACACACTTCAGGCGACACACTAACGTGTCGCGGCAGACAGTTTGGAAAGTCCTGCTTTAATAGAACTAATTAACACTAGAGTAACATTTTGGTGGTCCTAATGAAAATAATAACCAGTCTCTCATACTTGTTAAACCAGGAATGCTTTGCCCAAACTGGCCCTTGCACTAATACTTGTGGTGGAGAATCCCCTTTCATACTCCATTTTAGAAACAAAATGCTCCCTTCCTGGAATTTATCAACAGTTTTAGTCATGAGAATATGGCTGATTCGTGTTTCGTGATATTGAATGTTATACCAGTTGTTCTGTTTAATTAAATTCAGTTAAAAATCTGGAAAGTCAAACCGAAATATTCTTAACCACTTAGCAAATAAAACTCTGCTAATGAAACCGAATTTGTTGTGATAAGAGTATTAGTAGAAATGATATTCTGAATTTACACTTTCTTAATTTGCTTAGAAATTCAGGTGAATGTCAACAAAGAAAACAGAATTCCTGAAAGCAATATAGTTGGTAGGATAATTCAAACAATGGGAGTTTGGACAGTAGTCAACCTAATAAAAGCCCTGAGCATCAGAGTAAAGATCCATCTTGTGTAGATTTAACCTGTTTCTAACTTACTGTTACTAAGCAAATGTTTCCTGAAGTCCCCCTGCAGAGCACAGGAACAAACCCTTTCCCTCTTTGTTAGCTACACAGTAGCTAATATTGAGGGATATACTGCCAGAGCTTGGAAAAGTTACTTTTTGGAATGCAATTCCCAGAATGATTTGTAATCCAGAAAAGTAGACTTTCTGAGCTCGTGTAGTGTGTATGAATCCATGGATTTCATTTAGGCATCAGGGCTAATCACCAGAGTAATTAGTGTTAATAATCCTCCTATTTCATTGCCACAAGATGTGGATAATAAATTAGTATAATCTACATCTTGTTCTAGTGGAGTACATAAGTTAGTTATGCAGTCAGTAAAAGAGTACATTCTCTCATTTCATTGAAAGATTGGAAGTATGATCGTGTTCATTTCATGTTGACAAACCTCGTGTGGTTAGAAAAATACTGTTCTGTAAGATGGATCTTCCCACCCAGCAAGGTGGTTCATACTCACACCAACAGCAAAAAACAATAAAGAAAAGTCTATAAACAAAGGCATTAAAAATCCATCATCATTAAAAATAATAGAAGCCAAACAGTGTATCTGTCATCAGTAACACAGTCTTTATTTAGCCATCTACTTCGCTTTTGGAACAATATTGGCTAGTCTTCAAAAAGTAAAGAGGAAGTTGGCTTTTTTGACTTTCTAATGTCAGAAATTCCATTAAGAGAAGCACCACTGCTGAAAATAAAAGGTTGCATGTTGATACCAGAATAAAATGAAATTCTTGGAGCAAGGAATCATCTGAAGATGTTTGTGGAAAGGTCGTGAATTTCTCTCTGAGTTGAGGACATTTCTGGACATACAACTTACATACATACACACAGCTTACAGATCTATCTTCCAGTTATATTCAGCCTAGCATGATCAACATTTGTTTAGTTAAATGACACCCTTTGACTTTGTTAGATTCTTGACTTTCACTATTGGCTTGAAGACTGCCGTTAAAAATTCTGTGAAGTGGAAATAGGATACGTGAGTGTATATCCAAATGTTTGGAATGAATTGAACTGTTTGAACCAGGTTGTTTATATTTAACGGAGTTTGTTACTTCATCTAATCAGCATGTTGTGGAATTACAAAAGTTCTGATCAGGAAGTGGAAGTGATGCTATATTTTAGAGGCTGAGGTTGCAAGATGATGAATTGATTGTTGTTATGTGCCTTCAAGTTGACACTGACCATTTCCGCACTACCCTGTTATAGTGCTATTATTCCACTTTCAACCTCCTATGGAATCCTGGGGTTTGCACTTTAGGGAGGGCCTTTAGAATCCTCAACCAGAGAGCTTTTTGGCCTCAGTAAACTACAAACTCCAGAATTCCACAGGAGGTTGAAAGTGGAAGAATAGCACTATAACAGTGTAGGGTGGAATGCCCTGTGACTTACAGTGACCCTATGCTAGGTTTTTCTTGGCAAGATTTCTTCAAAGGAGGTTTGCCATCCCCTTCCTCTGAGAGAGTGTGACTTGACTTCCCTAGAGTTCCCTACTGGGTTTCCATAGCTGAATGGGGATTAAGACTCTCAGAGTCCTAATCCAACACTGAAACTACTACCACAAGCTGACTCATTTGTGTTTTGACAGATAAGACAAATCTTTTCATTTTTGATTTTCCCATTGCAATTTACATAAAGTAAATGAGAAATACAGTAAATCCAGATACAGGGAAATACAATACTTAATTTTAATTTTCCTCCCAAACGTTATGTTCCATGCTTCTTTCAAGGAGCTGGGGTAGCAGGTCATGAAGTTTTTCACATTTTATCCACAACAGAGTAGATTGCAATAGCTGTGTGAGTGTTCTGTGGTTACCAAGTATAATTTATGGTGAATGGGAACTTGAACCCAGAGTTGTCTGACCTGAATCCTCAACATTAACCTTTGTATCGTTAGGTAACCTGAAATTACCTTGTCTTCCCAATTGCAAATAAATCAAAGTTAATCAGTAGGTGTGATTCTATCTATGTCTGACCTCTCATATACTTGTGCTCATCCCTGTGATCATAGAGTAGCCATGGCTGGCTGGTTGTGGGACAAAAATGGGAAATCATAGGGCTGAGTGATTATTGTGGTGTCGAGACAGGTGTGTCATGCAAGCCTAAGTGGGAATCCATGAGAATGTTGCCACAAGAGTGACGCCCTCTGGCTGACTGTAGTTTTGTGAGATCTCAACATATGCATGTATTGGGATGGAGGAGAAAGCTTCAAGGCTGAAACAGGCAAATGGAGTATGATTGGCTTCAGTGAAGAATGGTAATGCTGTTCCTTACCTGAAGCACCTAATAGCTCTCTTCTTGTTTTCTAGAGGCCATATTTGAGTAGCTTTTACATTTAAAGAATGAAGTGCCTGATTCTGATATCTGAATGGCTCTTTAGAGCAATGATTCCCAATCCTTCCCTCTCCATTTCTTTTAAACTTCATTTCCAAATTTCCTTGACTATTGGTCATGCCGTCTGAGGCTTCTGGGAATTGAATTCAAAGAATTTGGAAGCCGAACGCTGAGAATCACTGTGCTAGAGTGTATATGGGAGAGCTGTTGGAACTTGGAGGTCTAAAGGATGTTTTTTTTTTAAAAAAAAAAATTAATCAAACACTCCAACATTTAGAAAAATTTAATGGTCCAAGCAAGAAGACAGGAATATGGACAGCTTGGTATAATATATTCACTTTTTGCAGGCAATTGTTGTTTTCTTATCAGATAATAAGAATGTTTAATTATTGCCCCTATTCCAGGCATTTCATTTCATTTAGGATCATCCAGGCAGATGATCCTAAATGAAATGAAGCTGATCTTTTAACACAACATTATCTATCAGATAAATAAATTTCCTAAAATGCTGATTACTGTTGAACTGTTTTATTCACCATTTCAGTTTGGCAGTATTGCCTTTTGTTGCTCTTTCACAGATCTAGAAGACTTGCTGCATGATGTTGAATGTCTGTGGCTAGTAATTACTGGACTAAATATTATTCATGCCTGCATTTTTGTCTTCCTCTCTTTGGTACTGTCACCCACATGGAAGCCTTGCTTTGAACATTAACACCAGTCTGCATTTTCTCTTGTCTGCTTAGAATACTAGATTTTAAAAAAAAGGAATTGAAAATTAATTTATTATTGCTTTAAAATGGTTGCCAGACATTTCTGACTTGCAAAAGTGCAAGGACGTGAATGGTGATGGAGTATTCTGCTGGGATACCCATTTATTTTAGTCCCTTGTTGCCTTGACTCCTCAGCCCTATCTGAGAACCTATGTGGCAGCTGGTGAAACTTGGAAGCCTGTAACTTGATTGCCCTTGTTGCTGAAACATGGTTGCATATGAGTGATATGAATTACATAAGCAATTGGTGCCATTTGAAGGAAGAGCATTCATTTTTATATGCAGATAAGCTTGTTGGACAGATGGCATGATGTAGGTGTTTTGCCATTTGCTATTTGGGTGAAAGAACACAGGCAGAGGGCAGTTTGAATGAGTTGGTGGCCTCAAAATAGTTTCCTTCCTCTCCTTTTCAGTTGGAATGTATGTGGATCTTCACAAGTCACATCTAGAGTAAGCTACCATGTGCTGCCTTCTTTAAATCAGCCACGGAAGCCTTTCATTGGATTGTTGCTTGTTTTTAACTATCTGAGCTAAAGGCCCTTAACAGGACACTCTGAGGAAGTGGAGTAGCTGCACTCTTTTGGAGATTAGCAATATTGTTGAAAGAGACAATTGCACATAAAATCAATAGGTGCATGAGAAGTGTCTTTACTGGGAGCGATTTGTTTTGGAATGTATTGTATCTCAAACTCCCACTGTACTCATTTTTCTCTCTCAAGCCTTTAATTGAGAAAGAAGTTACCCTGGCTTATGAGTGCCTGGTCTAGTTTAATTTTCTAGGTATCTATATATTTATTCTACCTTTCTTCCAGTGAGATCAAGGTAGCATACCTGGCTGTCATCTATTTTATCTGCACAAGAGTTCCTTGAGGCAGGTCAGGATGAGAAAAAGACACTGCCCCAAGTCACCCAGTAAGTTTTATGATTCCAGGGGAACTTGGACATAGACCTCTAAAATTCCAGCCTAGTTCTATAACCTTTAAATCAAAGTGTGCATTCAGATGGCAGATGCCTGTGTTTAGTGCTGGCTGAGATGTTCACAGTTTGACCTATGTAGAGATGGCATGCTTGTAATTTTTGTTTTGTTTTGGGTTGGGTTTTTTTTGGTGGGATTGACATTAGAAATATGCAAGGAGGCAAAGGAGAATATCTTCTGCAAATCTGAGGTTTGAGATTTTAGAATTTGGTATAACTCCAAAGAGAGATTTTGGAATTTGAGAAGAAAGAAGCAAACTTAACAGAAAAAATATCCTGCTCCAAGCAGAGCAGGCTTCAGGAGCAAGGCACAGAGAGTCCACAGCCTCAGTGCACAAGGATCAAGCAGAAAGAGAGAGAGAGAGTGAAAGAGAGAATGTTTATTGTTGTGTGCCTTCAAGTCATTTCTGACTTATGGCGGCACTAAGACAAGCTATCATGGGTTTTCTTGGCAAAATCTGTTCAGAGGAGCCTTCCTGTGAGGCTGAGAGAGTGTGGCTTACCCAACCCAGTAGGTTTCCACGGCTGAGCAAGGCTTTGAACCCTGGTCTTCAGAGTCGTAGTCTGATGCTCAAGCTACTACACAACACTGGCTTCGAGGCAATGTAAGCAATGGTAATGTAAAAATCTAAGTTCATGTCAGTCCACATTAAGGCACAAAGGATCCAGGGGAGGAGGTAAGCATAGTCAAACACACTCCAAGTTCAGGCACTCAAAGAGTGTGTAAGAGTAGCACTCAAGACAGAAACAGAACAAAACCAGTAGAACACCTGCCCAGAACTGACAGCTTATGACATACAGGGCTTAGCTGCAGGCTGTTTGGAAAGTAGGTCCTGTTCACAACTCAGTTTCTTGATTCTGCTGTCTTGTTCTTTTTTTCTGAAAAAGTTTTGAGTTTTTTTTTAGTTAATCAGTTTACATTTTGCAACTTGGAACAAAGATGTCCAAAGTAGAGGTTGAAAAGCTATTTTTTAAAGCTTCAATGCCCTTAATCCCCTAGCTAGTACAGCAAATTACAAGTCTGGCTGGGAAATTGCAATAAAATTTTAAAAAATAAAACCAGCTCCAGAATAAATAATTTCCTTCCAAATTTGTATAGATTTTTCTATTGTAGAGTAAGTACAGTGTGCCTTCTGCTGGCATGATCTGCACACATGAATGCAAGGTCATGTGAAGCCCCATGTCCAGTTATTGTCAATGGACATGTCAGGTATACGCCTCTGCTATGTGGGTGCACACACGTTGTGTCCATTCATGATAATGGAATAGAGCATTTTTTGTTTTACAAGAGGGTTTCTCGAATGGAACTCCCACATATATGGTGGATGCATGGTATGTAAATCCACAAATAAGGGCCTGTCCAAACTATCTTTAAAATCTCAGCTAAGTCCAAAAAGCCTTATTTCTCACCTCTGGAAGAACATTTTTAATCCACAAAGACTTCTCCAGGTGGCGAGGAGGAAGAGGAAAGACTACAGAGGTTGGGCAGGCAGTTTGGCCAATAAATGTTAGGACTTCTTAATACTGTAGACAATTGGTCAATGTCAATGAGAAATCTCTTCTGAGTCTTTGCTCACTACTGGCTCTGGAGACCTGGATGAGCATGCCTACTTTTTTAAAGGTGTAGTGTTCCAAAAATCTTACTGTTCTATGTCATAGCTGCTGGCTGCCTGTTTCCAGGCAATGGAGTGCAGAGCTAGCAGAAGGCTGTTTCAGCAGATAAACTGAGATAGCTTAACAGTTCAGCAGAGCTTGCCTGTTTAAGATTAAGCAGAAGCATACTCAAAAAGTCGGTCCTGGACTTCAGGAATCCAGCAAACAGCAAGGTCGAATAGTCCAAGAGTTAAAGAATCCAGGCAGACAGCAAAGCAGCAAATCTGTAACACACAAAGGCAAGGGCAGGCAAACACACAAGTTGCTTCTGGCATTGGACCACCACCCTCTGCTTCCTTAAAAAGGCTGGAGGCTCTCATCCCAGCCTGCTATCCTCATGGCCTGACTAGTTCCCAGTGTGCTTGTATTTGCTTGTCTTCCTTTGAGGCTTCTATTCACCTTGAGAAGCTGACTCCTGACCCATGATGTTCTTACATAAATGCCCTATATTCACTCTCCCATCCAGAATAGAAAAAGAAGATACTTTTAATTGAAACTAGAAACTGCAGGTCCTGAAAACATGATGCGTTTTGCTGTAATCTATCATGAAGTAAAAAGAAGCCAGCCTTTAGGAATAAAATAGCTTTTTTTGTGCTGGGAATTGCTCTGGATAGTCCTCTAAATTAGGGAAACATTGTCTCATCATTTTAAAGAAATCTCAAGAACTTTACCAACAGATAGAGCAACAAACAGGAACATTTCTTCCATTTGTTTTTTTGCCTATTTCGTCGTTGCTTGAAAAACAACAAAATTACTGCAGTCTTCTCCACACTGTGGGAGAAAACAAGCATTTCTGTGCAGTCTTCTACCTTTATTTGAGTTATCTCAAAGTGTTCTGAAGGATTCTTCTATGCAAAACTGAAAACCCCCACATGTTTTCTGTACAGAAAATGTGTTCCCCCTCCAACAAAAAATGTGTGTGTTTTTGTACAGAAAAATGATCCAGAACTTGTTGGGATATTCAAATGTGGGGAATAAAATGCACAAAAATCCCTGTGTTCTCTTATTGTTCCAGATGGGAATTTCTAATAGTCAAGAAACTCATTTTGCAACTGGGAAATGAATAATAGAGAATATTATCTCCATCCCTAGTGGGAGGCGCCAAATTTTGCTTTCATAAACCTAGGAACCAAAATGTCAACACTCTTGATAACATACAGAGAGCTACAGTTTTCTGCTGCCACAGCATGTAGACAAGAGGATTCAGAATAAAATTACCCCTCTGCTTATGCTCCCCACAAATCACTACTGATGCTAATTGCTCCGTTATATTTACCTGTTCTGTGATGATGCTGATTTAGGAACAGATATAATGATGAAGTCCAGGAAATGCAATTAGATACTACTGACTCGCTCTGTTTTGCAAGCAAGTAAACTAAAGTGCACTCCTTTTTAAGTGTGGATAGAATTGGTTGAGCACAAGCAGGCATATGCAAATTGCCCATAACCACCATAGCACACTCATTTTGATCAGAAATGAAGCATTGTCATAGAATTATATAGTTATAGAGTTGGAAGGGGTCCTTTCGGCCATTGAGCCCAATCCCCTGCTCAATGCAGGATCTCTAGCTAGAGCAACCCCAGTAGGTAGCTCTCTAGCCTCTTTCTGAAAACCCCACCACCTCTCTAGGCAATTGGTTCCATTGCTGAACACTCTCACAGTCAAGATGTTCCTTCTCATGTTCAGTCAAAATCTATCCCCCAGTGACTTAAAACCATTACACCTATGCTTTGAGGCAACAGAAAACAGGCCTGCACCCTCCTCTTTTTGACAGCCCTTGGAGTACTTAAAAAGTGCAATCATATCACCCTTCAATCTTCTCTTCACCAAACTGAACATGTCCATTTACTGTAATGCTGTAAGTCTAGTTTAGGCATAAACAATTTCTTTTACTACATATTTCCCTACAGTGTCTATTTTAAGATGACTTCAGTGTTCCATTACCAGTTTGCCAAAGGAGAGCTTTTACGATTTTGCCATGCATCTTTCAGATATCAGCAGAAGTGCAATCTTTAGTAATTGGTTTACTGTAGACTTCCTTGAGTAATAAATGCCTGTTAAATGCAGTTTCTCCATTTACTTCAATGTGATTACTCCTGATGCAATTTTAAATAGTTTTGTCTCAAATTTGAAAGTATATAAATCCTCCTGGCTGAGTACAGTATTAACATCTACAGAGTAAGGGGGAGGAGGTCTCAGGTTTAGACCCTAGGACCTGATAGGTATTTCCATGCATGGATTTATTATGTTAGGGCTGGAGGTTCTCTGAAGATTATTTAGTCCCTCTCTCTGCACCGAGGCAGCATTTTCCATAGACAACCCTTCTTGCCAGTTATAAACCCCACATTTAGAGCTCACTGTAGCCCGCTTTATTTTCAATGTATGGAGCATCAGCAGCAGCCAGTATTGTTCTGTGCATTGAAGCTCTCTTTGCTTGGATTGCTTTTATTTCCTGTTCTTTTGTTTGCTTCACTATGCACTTTGTTTCTTTGTAGAGGCTGTCTGTGACACACAGTCTAAGTAAATTTTGGTCTTTTAGTTGAAGTGAGCTCTGATATAGCATGTTCTTTTGTGCATATTCCCCGTGTTGCTTAGTCTAGTCTACCTTCACCCATGCTTGGAACAGTCTCCCATCAGAGCTGCGTATCTGGATGTATATATTTAAATATGTGTATCTCAACAGAAACACGATATTGGTCTGAAGTCTGCTGGGAGCCCCGAAGTAGACCCATTTAATCAATGGAATTCATATACATGTTGACTCACACTTCAAAAATTGATTCAGTAGGTCTACTGAGACCTAAGGTATTCCGCTAGCTTTTTTTAGCTGAAAAGTCAGCTAACAGTTTTTAAAGTAATATATACATAAACATCAACAAGATACTAGGAGCAAATGGTATCAAATAAGAGCCTGGCATCAGATCAAGTGAACATTCTGGGAATAGAAAAGGGTATTTCAGAATTATACAGTCAAAAGTATATATGCAAAGTCAGTAGGGAGGATCAATGGCAGATCTCTGCAGGGAGGGAAAGAGAAAGAGGAGCCACTGTAAAGCAAAAGCTGTGTTTAGAGTAATAACCACTAATAATAGGCTAAAGTCAAGAAGAGTTAGAATCCAAAATCACAATAGGCTGGTTTTTACAAAAGTCAGAGTTGGAGAAGGCATCTGCATGCGTGTCAATATTTTAATGAAGATGAAAAGAATGCTTCTGTCCATAAATAAGTATCTGAGTGGGTTCTGAGGCAGAGTTTGACACACCAGGGAGGAAGTTTGTGCATGGTCTAGTGGAGAAGGGTATGCCATAAGCAACAAAATCTAGTCTACAAATGTTCTGCAAACAGAAATAAAGAAATTCTGCAGAACAGATAAGAAGACAGTGAATCAAGTGATACACTGTAGGTGCTTTATGTGAATAGCAAAGTAAATAGCAAGGTAGTTTTGTTAGGAAAGTAGGAGTGGCCTCCATCCATTTGTGATGAAATCTGTGAGACTATCCCATCAGTTGCATTTTCCAAGAACATGACAATAGAGCACTGGTGAAAAAAACCAAAGGAAAGTTTCACTTTGAGACATGGGGTTTCCTGAAGAATAGGAAAGGAAAGGAAAATATTATATCATTCATGCTTCAGAGAGTAGCTGTTGTACCAAAAGCAAGAGGAAGTGCTGTGGCACTTGAAGTCTTAACAAGTTTTGTTTGACATAAGTTTTGACAGACTACAGCTTGCTTCATTCTTTATGCTATTCTACAAATTCTTATGCAAGAGTCGTAACAGAATCCCAATAGGCAGGTTCCCGTGCTTCTGTTTTCTCAAGAGGTTTGAACACAATCCCATTTTTCTTATGCTATACTCTAGCATGAGTTACAAATCAGCCCTCCTCCACTCAGAAGGACCCCTTTGGGTTTAAACCAGAGTGCTGAGATGAGAGGAGCAGGGTGAACTTGTTAGATTTCTTGACATCTCAGTTTAGCAAGAACTGAGAATTGTTTTGTTCCAGAAGCAAGTTTGTCGTAGTCCATTAAGAGATAGATTGATATAAAACCAAGTAGATTTCTGTACTACAGAGTCTGAAATAAAATAAATGTGACCCAGTGATATGAGGAATTAATACCAAAAAATAAAAGTATGGTTCAGTTGACAGATCAAGACATTACCACCCAGCCTTTCTCTTTCTCAAGAAAGATAATGCTGCATAAGTGGTCATGGGGTGCCTGTGACTCATTTTCTCCATCTAGGTGGTGGTCTGGAGAACCCAACATACTTAGGACTAGGAATGCATTGTTCTGAAAGTGGGTGTGTAATACTATATATGCCAAACCAGGACCACACAGGAAAACCTTTGAGTAATTTCTGCCCATGGCCATGTTAGTTGAGGGATTCCCGGACTCTCTCACTGTGGATCTTGCTGCATGGAGCTGGTGAGAGTTGCAGACTAAAATATTTGGTGAGACAAAGGACCTTAACTTCTGCTTTAAATGTTTCAGCTGGAGATTAGAATTATGTGGCCTTTACATTGTATGCCACCCTTTAGGGAGTCCTACTCAACCCATGGTCCCCACTGGGCTCCCATCCATGGCCCACCCCCTGAGCCCGTCAAATTTTGGAGACAAAACTCACATCAGTCACTTTACAGCCTTAAAGTACCTGAAAGCTGTGGCTAAATATGATAAAATGTCACTTCTGTTTGTCCAAAATGGTGGCGATGATGGGGCACTGTGGTTCACTGGATATCCAAGGTAGTCCAAAATAGCATCTGAACTCCTGAAACCCTCTTTAAAGCCGTCACCTTGAATTGAACACAGAAATGACCAAGTAGCTCCTTCGGATCAAAACAAATTGGGATAATATGATGTGTAACAACTGGGAAGGGGATGTTAACATCCGCTTCAGACAAAGCTCCCATTCATAATAACCAGATCACTTTTCAGACATAGAGGCTGCTCCTGAATTGAATTAGGATTGTTCTGTGCCCAGAGGTCTCAGGGTGACAGGGCTTAGCCCTTTCTTTTCCTTCACTCTTCTCTCCAGTCTGTTTTTTCCTTTCCTTTCCTTTCCTTTCCTTTCCTTTCCTTTCCTTTCCTTTCCTTTCCTTTCCTTTCCTTTCCTTTCCTTTTGGAGTGCCGAAGTGGAGGGGGAATTTCTCCATTTATTTAATAGAGTGTTGAATTCTCTGTTAAAGACGAATGCATCTTCCTTCCCACAAGAAAAGGAAGGACAAAGCAGGAAAAGGGAGAGGGCCGTAGGCTTTCAATCGCAGTGGCTTGGAGAAAAATGTAGAAGGAACTTAAGAGGTAATGTGCTAGACTTGGTGTCTGTAGGTGCAACAGTAGAACTCTGGGCTTCTGAGAATTGCTTGAGCCGTAGCCCTTACTGGGAGATATTGGTACCCAGCACCCATTGCTAACTGTATAGTGGGTGGCTGCTGCCAGCAGGGAATTCCTAGTCAGATGTGTCAAGTTCCCCTGAACCTTCATAACCTAAGTAATTTTTTCCCTAGCACTTTCTTCCTGACTGCCTAATAGGGCAGATTGCAGTACAAGCCTTTAGTGCAAAAGCAATGCTAGCCTGCGGTTTATACTAAAGAGCCACGAACTTCAAGCAGCCAGGGAGATAGCTGGGTAGGGTTAGGCCATGCTCTGCCACCCCACTGTCTCCTTTGTCCACTACCAATTGTGTAGGGATGAGCTAGCCCTCTGAAACAAAGAACAAGAAAGATGCCCCATCAATGCTTGAAGGAATACAAGAGCAGAGGTATCCTGAAGGCAATATCATTATCTTCATAATCGCTACTACTGAAATATTTCTATCCCACTCTCTGTCAGAGGATTTCAGGGCAATGTATGATAAAATAAATTTCAAAAAAAATTAAAGCTGTTGAAAGGCTAAAAAGAAAAAAAAACCAGATTAAACCAGAAAAACATATTCAACTATTAATGTGACTGTCCTAGAAAGAAATCAAAATTCCTCATATGTGCTGATTTGGACAAAATCAATCAGGCGCTCAAACCTTTAGTAAACATCCATATTTTTATTTGGCACCAAAGGGCAGCACAAGTGCCAATCAGACCTATAAGGGGAATGTATTCAGTAACTAGGGTGTCCTAGCAGAGAAGACCCTGCTTTCCTGCCTTCCCATGCGTTCTCATGATGCATTGCTCCCACTTGTGGAAAACAGAGTAGAGTCCCTCAAACCTGGGACAGGTAAGAGATGCTCCTGCTGGTGTACATGCAGGATTTTATATCTGCATCAAGGACTATTCTGTATGTGTGTGTGTGTGTGTGTGCGTGTGCATGCGTGTGTGAGTGATACATCATGCCTTTTTTCAGGTTTGGAGTATTTGGGGGATATATAGGTTAAAGTGGGGCAAGGGGACCCAATTTGCCCTGCTTTTGTGGTAGTTTGTTAATTTGTGGTCATTTGGGGCTGAAAAATTAGACAATGAATTTATTTGTAGATTTTTAGGTAGTCTCCTGGGGGGCTGGCCATGGATCACCCTTTTCCCATTCCTGCATTAGACCATATATTGAGTACCAGAACAACAATATATACTTTTAACATAAACTCATCCACGCTTTTCTTCAGAGATTAAACACTTCCTGTGACTTTTTTTGTTTTTTTGGGAAATATTGAGAAGAACACAAACGAAAAAAAAGCAAAAAAGCAAAAAACAAAAAACAAAACTTCAGGACTGTTATTCATTCATCATAATTCATCCATCCCCTATAGCTATCCTTCAGAGATGTTTCAGGTTGCTTACATAGGGGCAGAGCTTGAAACGTACTTTGAAGAAGAAAGAGTATGATGACATTCTGAAACCATCCATAGTTGAGCAGTGGTCAGATGATGTTCTAATGCATGTTGTCAGATTCATTCTTCTTTACAAGCTCTGTGTAGGAACATCTCTGTGATGTATGCCATCTTTGTGATATGTGGTACAAAACAAAAGGAGAAAACAGATTCCTTTTTATCCTCCACCAAGCTTGCAAAACATAAAAGGAACACCTTGTCTGCACCTGTTTCTCTAAAAACTCAGAATGCTCCATCCAGTCAGATGTGCGATTGTGCAAAAAAGGAACTAGAACAGGGGCAACCCTTGGTTTTTTGTTGTACCAAGTGTGTTCCCTCAGCTGAATCTGAGAGAGACTGGTAAAGGGGGAAGTATTCTTAGCAACAGGTTTTTGTTTGCCTCTTGACAGTTGAATCCACCTGATACCTTTTTGGAAACATACAGCTTTTTGTCATAGATGTGAGGAACAGCCAAGTCTTTGCCCAGCTTTCCTTTGTTCTTCCAAATATGAAGCCTGCAAGTAGTTAGGAGTCAAGGTTTTAGATCCATGATATTTCTAAGGCCTCCGTCTGATTCTTAATCCCACTGAGAGTCAGTCCATTGAACCAATGGGAATTTGATAATCAGTACTTACATAAATTCCACTGACTGAATGGCTGTACTCTAGGTGGAACTAACCATTGAATTTAGAGCAGTGTTTCAGCATCTTGAGGTTGTGAAGTGGTATGAGTAACGCTCTCTTTCCATTTAACAAGATATTTACATCTGTGTGTGCAAACTGTTCCAGTTGGACCCATTCTAAGTGGTCCAACTGATCTCTCATGTCCCTTTCTCTGGGTCAGTTCAAAATGTACAGCCCAACTCTCCAGAAATCTATTGTAAGGAGCACAAACTGCATGAAACTGCACAAGATTACATTTTGTTTTGCTTTTTGTGATTTTTTAAGCTTCTGTTCTTGTGGCTGAAGATGCCAGGCCTTCTGTAATTGAAAGAGTAGTCAACCATGACGCCAGACTATTTGCTTTCCTCAAAATGTGCTCCCATACACATTCATGCTTGTACTATTCGTGGTGTATCATTCTTTAATGGTGGAAAAAGATCTGTGTACCTGTTGTTCTTATTTTTAAAAGGAAAAAAAGCAGGAGGTGTATTAGACCAATTTTGTCAGCTACTGATAGGACAACCAATGAGGAGGAAGAGGAGGAAGATACTCATGATAAATAATTTTCCCCTTCATAAAAAGTATAAATGAGCACACCTTTTTTACAGTCTCATAGTTCTCACAGTATGGTTTGCTCTCTCCTGATGGAGTGGTGTCCCATTTACAACATACATTTATACATCTTGGCATCAGTGGCTGCGTATCAGTGGAAGGAAGTCTCAAGTGGGGTGCCACACAGTTCTGTCCTGGGGTCTACACTTCAGTATTTTTATCAGTGATTTAAATGATAGGTTAGAAGGAGTCTTTATCAGATTTGCAGATGATAGAAAAATGGGAGAGGTAGCAAAGATAGGAAAAGAATTCAAAAGCGTCTTGATAAACTGGAAAATTGGTCAGATATTAATAAAATGAGATTCAATAGAGACAAATGCACAATTCTACAATTAGGCCACAAAAAACCAATTTGTAGATATAGGATGGAGGAAGCATGACTCAGCAATACTACGTGCAAAACAGACCTTGGAATTATTGTTGATCATAAGTTGCACATGACATGAGCCAGTGGTGTGATGCCTCAACAAAAAAAGGAAATGCTATCTTATCCTGCATTAATAGAACCATAGTTTTCAAGTCAAGGGAAGCAATAAATCCACTATATTCTGCACTGGTCAGGCCTCATGGAGTAATGTATTCAGTTCTGGATATAGACAAATTAGAGCAGGTTCGGAGAAAGGCATCAAAGATGATAAGCAGTATGAAGAACAAAACATATGAGGAGAGTGGAAGAAGTTGGGCATCTTCAGCTTGGTGAAGAGAAGATTGAGGGGTGACATGAGCACACTCTTTAAATGCCACAAGGGCTGCCTCAGAGGGTAGAAATAGGTCAAATGATTTTAAGTAACAGGAGAGTAGATTTCAATTGAACATTAGAAGGAACTGAGAATGATTTGGCAGTGGAACCAAGCACCTAGAGAAATGATGAGGTTACCTCATCTGAATGTCTTCATAAGGAGACTGGACAGCTGCCTGCTGGGGACATTCTACCTGGAGATTCTTCATTGAGCAGGGAATTGGCCCTGATGGCCCATGCGGCCCCTTCCAGCTCTGTGATTCTATGATTCTTCAGTCAGTTTAAATGTTTCCGGGCCATTCCCCCTCCCCCCGTATAGTTTGTATAGGCTTATTGAATTCTGGTGTATATGAAGGACAGAAAGTGGATGGCCCTTCAGATATTGTTGTCCTGTGTTGCTCGTGCATCCTCATCATTGGCTGTTATGGCCTGGCTAGTGTGATGGGAAGTTAACATCTGAAACATCTGAAATTCTTCACATGGCATCCTTGGCCGATAACTGCCCTGCCATGCCCTGATAATGAAATGTTTTGTGTTACTAAATTTGTAGCTGATATATTTTCATTGGGTTTGCTAATGCTTGGCTTCTTGCATTTTAAGATTATTTTATAGAAACCCAGATGTGGTATCTGGCTGTCAATTCATTAGGAAGTAAAAATAACAGCAGATCTACCTGCTTTAAAAATCTGCACAAAATAGAGATGTAGGAATTCTGAAAAAAATGTAGCTCTTAAATAAATGCATTTAAAAAAGACATAATCAGTACATAACTATAAGCGTTGGAAATGCAGAGGACTATTTCACTGAAGTGTTTAGTGGGAGCTAGACTCCTACAGAATTTTTGGATTGTGAATTTAATTTGGCTTGTATTTATTTTATTTACTTTCCAGTTAAATGTTTATGTGCATTCTGATGACAGCCCAGCAAACAAATATTCAAGAGAATACATTTTGGAGTGATTAAGTTCTTTTCCCCATTGAAACAAGAATGGAGAAAAATGTAATTGTACTTATTCAGTGAGGAAATTATCCAAAACATGTTCTAGAATAGCCTTCTTGATATAATCTGTTGAAGTTGGTTCTGCTTCACTTGATCCTCCCCACCATTTTTATCCTTTATACCCCAGTATGATCCTCAGTGTGTTAAATGGTGAATTCTTAACAAAAGCTGCAGTCCTGTGCATTTTGCATTTTGCATTTAACTGTAAGTTATCCATGTTGATTCCACTGTACCTACTTCTTAGATTTGTTTGTTTGTTTGTTTGTTTGTTTTCTTGCCTTTCTCCCAGCATGGGGTCTCCCAGCGTGGGGTACAACCTTTAAGAAATACGATATAACTAAAAAGCTGTTAGTACAAAAGTTAAGATGTTGTTAGACTGAACTTCTGTTTAAGAAACACAATTTAAAAATGCAAGTTAAAAGCAGTTTTAAGAACACATATAAGATATAATACAGTCAGCCCTCCACATTTGCGGCTTTCACTTTTGCGGATTTGATTATTCACGGATTATTTGCTGTCAGCTCTGCTGCCGCCCTATGCCTTTTTTAATCGGGACAGCAAGCCTTGTGAGACTGACAAACTGCAAATGAGGCTTGTAAGTCCTTATTAAAAATGGTGTGGGGGAGCAATGGAGGTGGCAGTAAGCCCCCAGCCGCCAACTTCTGCCTTGTGAAGGAACCCTGATGCATCAAAGGAATCCACGGTAGGTTGAATATGGTGATCGTATTTTTTTTTGTTTATCTTAACTATGGTTGGGGAGGACCTAGAGTTATTCATGTCTTTTTCACTTTCACGGGGGTCCCGTGCCCCTAACCCCAGCAAACATGGAGGGATGACTGTAATATAGAAACACAACAGCCGTCATTAAAGATTCCATCAGCTGTAACACACTAAAAATCAAATGCTTCCTTGAATATAAAAGTTTCTCCCTGTCAGTGGAAAGATAGCAGGGAGGGGGCCAACCAGATCTTCTGAGGAAGGGAATTCCATTACTTATAACGTACACATAGGATTTCATGGCACAGTATGAAATGTTATCTAAATCAATAACCATATCTAATTATTGTTTTGATATCATGGTAGATTGTTTGACTATCAGATAATATCCAAATGGGACAAAGGTGAATAGTGAAATAGTTTTTGATGAATATTTAGCAGTGTTTTTTGTTTCCTGTAACAAAGCTGACATAGCTCCAATATAGATCTGTTAGTCTGTCTAGTTGGTGCAGGACTAGTGCCATGTGACTGCAGTTGTTAGACCCAACTAGAGCAGACCTACTAAATCAATGTGAACTTGGTACCTTAACACTTCCATAAATTTTATTGATTCAGTGGGTCTGCTATAGTTGGGATGGGACAGTTGCTTTTAGGCCTCGTGCTTTTGAGCAAACATCATAAGTAAGAGTGGCTTGCATTTGATCTGTAAGGATTCCCATGGAGAAAGAATTTTTTCACAAGAGTGGTTAACAGATGAAAAATTATCCTTTTCTCCCATCACTTTCTGTCTCCATTAAATATGGAGCAACACATCGGTTTTCAGTTTATGGAGGGTAATTAAATCAGACAGCGAAAGATAAAATTCAGAGTTACTTATCTACCTGCAATCTTGAATGGTTATATTGCGTAGCTTGAAATTAGTTCAACCTCACTTGTATGAACAGTTCGAGAATAAATGTAGAATTAATAATTAATGGGTTTGTTTCATAAGGTTAGTTTAATTGTTTCTGAGCTTCATAAAGGATCTCATTTGGATCACATTTTCACCACAATTTTTATGAAAGATTGTGTAGGAAGTTACAGAATTCTACTTACCTATTTTCCTGTAAATGGTTACAATATACAAATGTACAATGATTTCCAGTAAGAAACAATTGCTCATCTGTTTTGTATTCTGCTTTAGTTTCTAGCAACAGCTTTTCTAACTGTAATGTAATTTCCTTGTAATACTTACTAGTATTTTGATGACTATTGCAGAATGATGAACTGTTCTGTGAAAACTCAAACACTACGGCTGTTGTACCTGGAAATCATTGTGGGTTTGTGTATGTGTGTGTGATAAACACATGCGAGCATGGAACGTTTTTGGATTCTGGCTTGTGATTGGATTGTTTTGGATTCTGGATTGTGATTGCTTTTGAGGGGCACACATTTCAGCCAACATTTTTTGGGAATTTCATAGATAAACATATTCTTATATCTTCGAATTAAACAATGGAATCCAATTTGTTTTATTCTAACTATTTTACACTAGTCTTCAGTTCACTATTTTTCAGGTTGTTCTTTTTTAAAGAAAAGTTTTTAAAATTGTGTCACTTGACAGAGTAAGAAATATATAATCTTTCTATAAAGCTGTCATCTGGGGGTTTTGGGGTGAGGGCAAAAATGTACTAGTTAGAGCTGCTGTCCCCTGTTTTTTTAAAAATTTCTTATTAAAATACCCAGCAGTTTGTCTCTATTTGTCAAAGCCTTTCCAGTTTATATGTATTGTTTTTTCCCAGAAAATTGGAAATTGAAAAAAATGGGAAGAAACTGGGTTAAAGAATATTTTCTTTTAGTATGGTGAACAAAATGTTTTACAATAAGGTGTTCTTACATTTATCTCTCCAAAATTATTTCTAAAAACTCTAGTAGGAAGATGTTTATGTAAGTTTGTATACAGTTTCAGCCAATAGCAACTACTGGTCTTAGTTTCTTTTTCCAGTTCTTTTTATGGGGAAGAATGGCTTATATCTGCTTTACACTATGAAGAACTAGAAGAGACAAAATAATTTTCTCTGTTTTACTAACACTTACGTTTTTTTTTCTCCATTTGATATATATTTGCCTGTTCCTCATAAAGTGGAGAAACCTTAGAGGTTCCTTACAGTTCAGGACATTGTAGTTCTGTCTGTAACACACACACACACACACACACACACACAAGTTTAATTGATAATTATTGTCTTAATATGCTGTACTTTTAATATACCAAACATGATAGTTTTATGTTAAAAAATATACAGCACTTTTTATATCCCTAAGTAACAAAGTGATTTTCAAAGGCGCTATACCCCCCCCCCAAAAATCTGTTTTTTTAACCCCTTCTAGCTTCCCCTACCCCATGGATTCAAAATTTACATATGTTTTTACATATATAGGACCAGCTATTCCATTCGGAAGAGTGAGGTGGCTGCCCTTGGCAGTAGATCTTGGGTGTCATGGAACAGCAGCACATTTTTAGTAATATGATGTGTTATTATTATATGATGTGTTATTTTCTGCCAGAAAGAGGGAATTTCTGCCTCTGGGTTGTTCTGCCTCAGATGTAAAAAGAAGATATCTGGTTTTGGGTACTTTGCACTGTCTTGAGTGGCTATGGCAAATAAGTCCTATTTTTTACTCTTCCCCAGACAGCTAAAATGCAGTTATCCCTGCTCTTAACTCTCTGTTTCTATTTACATTTTTAAGAGACTATCCAACTGTTTCATTGGCCCAGTTTGAACAGTTCTCTTCCTGATCTTTCTCCTAAAGGAATGAGATTGCGTCTTCCCTCCATTCTTGCCTGAGGGGCTTATCTTACAAATAAAACTCTGTAGCCCTTTTCATGAATGTAACATGTGCCCAATTTGTAGTCTCACAAGGGGTGGTCAGTTTCTGTAGTTTATCTATGGTGCCAGTTGTGCTGTTTAGACTTATGTGCATTTGATTTCACATGTATATGTCATGTTTGAAAATTTCATCCATGACCAGGCATCGGGTGAGTAGGTAACCATAACCATCCCTATGTGTAGGAGTAAGATTGCAGGGTTGTTATTTTTTTCCTGTATCATCTCCTCCTCCTCCTCCTCCTCCTCCTCCTCCTCCTCCTCCTCCTTCATTTTCTTCATTTATATCCCACCTTTTCCCCAATAAAGCAACTCAAGATGCTTCACAAATATTACATTTACTTTTTTAGTTTAGGCTCTAGCCCATTTCTGTGCAGGACATTTCAGATAAAATATTAAGTCTGTCTTTTCCTCCTGCTGCCAGTGACAGAAGAGGAAAAACTTAGGTGCTCATAAACAGCTTTCTTGAAGTAAATGTGTTGGCTTTCCATCTGAGACTTAACTCTTTGACTTATCCCACAGCTAACAGAAATGTCTTGCTATTTTCAGATGCAGCAGACTTTGTGAATCTCTAAAGAGGTTTGTACTTCAATGCACCATTAGAAAGAATTGGGTACAATTGTGCTAAGCAGACAATAAGAGCAGGTGTGTTTCAAAATAGCTACAGTTCTCTGCTTTTATTATATTCGTAAATGCATGTAGATTTACAGTGATTTGAACTTTTCCTTTTGTTGTTCCAAAAGTTCCTATCTGCTTCAAACTTCTCCATTGCACTGGCAATCCTTTTGTGGGAAAAAAGAAATGTGGAGGAGGCTGATAGGCTTCCAAAACACGTTCTCTCAAATTACCTTTTTTTTCTTTTTTTAAAACACAGTAGGCCCAGTTGTTGTGTCTAATCAGCAGTGTGCCCACAACTGTTGTCCTTATTTTAATTGCTGGGTCCTAAAAGCAGTTCTGTAAGATCTGTGTGCACACATGTATAAAACGTAAGCATTTTCAATGCATTTTGCAGGGGGGAGCCAGTGTGGTGTTGTGGTTTGAGAGTTTGACAGTGACTCTGGAGTCCAGGGTTTGAATCTCTGGTTGGCCATGGAAATCTACTGGGTGACTTTGGGCAAGTCATAGGCCCTTTCTGTACCTTACTGTCTTCCGGCGAGAGCCTCTCGCATCCGGGATCCTTCGGCTCCGCACGAGCTGCCTGCTCGCGTGAGAGCCCTGCCTCTTCCTTCCGCAGCGCAGCCTGGGAGTTTCCCAGGCTGCGCTGAGGCATGAAGCATGATCGGCGTGGCTCTGGAGGCTCTACACACCAGGTAAGTGCACGTGGGGTCCAGGAGCAATGTGTGATCACGCACCATTTTTGGCTTCTAGCCAAAAATGAAAAGGTGTGCGATCGGCACCTGCCGTCCCCTAGACTGTTGCACGATTGTGAGTGCATCGTGCAGATCGCTGCTCACAATCACGTGATGCTCCAGGCCCTCTTTCTCATGGAAAATACCGTGCAAAAAAGGACCATAGTCTCTCAGCCTCAGAGGAAGGCAAAGGCAACATCCCCTTTGAACAAATCTTGCCAAGAAAGCACCATGAAAGTTCACCTTAGGGTTGCCATAAGTCTAAAATTCTTCTTCTTAGGAAGAAGAAGAAGAAGAAGAAGAAGAAGAAGAAGAAGAAGAAGAAGAACAACAACAACAACAACAACAACAACAACAACAACAACGTTTTATTGAATGTATGCAACATAAATGTTTTTGCCAGTGTTGAAAACTTTGTTTTAATTATAATTCTCAGAATCCCACAGCTAGAAGGGAGAGTGCCTATGTTGGCTCAGAGGTTCTGGGAATTGTAGTCCCCAAAACTATCTGTTACTACAAGGTTAAGATGGGACTGTTGCTTCTATGCCTGACTCAGCTGATAAGCAACTTGGAATTCTCTGGCTGAACACAACTGAAAAAGAGATGATGAGCTAGATCAGGATGGGAAATATGGAGCCCATGCATTGTGTGCAATCTTCTTAAGGTATTTTTGAGGCCACCAGCACCCATAAAAATATGTTAAACATTGAGAATCAGAGGGCTCAAAATGGCAATTTTGCCATGTCTTTGTCCTCTTCCAGACCATTTAGGCCCAGAATAGATATTTTCTTCAACAGGAAATGAACCAGAGGTTAATTGAATCAGTCACCCCAACCTCTGGGAGTTGCCTGCCTCTGAGCCACATGGACCTTTGGTTGGATACAACAAAGATAGCCTTAGGTCATCGACTTAATGGTGTGTAAACATGAGAGAGAACGAAATGGCACCCCTTCCCATTTTTTGTAAAGGAGTTGACTGGATTAGCATGTGAAACTTCAACCTAGAGATGTGAAAATCTCCTAGTCTTAATTTTGCTACCTTTCTTTGAATCACACCTGCATTTCTTTCCTGTCTTCTTTTCCTTTATGTTGGTAGACTTCCTGTTTTCTTTCTACACTGAAATATCTGCAGTTTTAAAGCACTTTTTAACATTTGTCTGTTTATGTGTGTGCTTTATTTATCTTGTACAACTTTCCCCACTGTCAGAAGCATGTCTTCACATCTTTTTATTAGTTATGGGCATTTTAACTGTTCACATTTTAAAATATCCACATGTGTAGTTTGTTCCTCAGAAGTATCCTGCGAGCCATGCAAATAAGTGAATCTTCAAGAGGAAGTGGGCAATTTTTTTTTGCAACAAGTCTTAGATGGTATGAATATGTTACTTGCATTGAGACTTTCAAGTCCAACAACATTTAGTTCCATTCCTGCTTTGACACTGGTGTTTTGGTGAATGTCTTCCATCCTACATAAAAACACCATGCTAACCAAGACAGTGGAGGGAAAAACTGTTACTACACTGATCTCTCGACCAGCTTCTATCACCTAAGAGCAGTTGTCTTGTGTTAGCTAATGGTAGAACCAGCCTTGAATGAACTTGTTCTCACTTCGCACACTAATCTGATCACCTAGTTTATAGTAATTCCGTGCAGAGAAACCCAGAGATATATGTTTTTGTCAGTCCTGTGTGTTTTTGTGTTAATGGAGAGGAACTTGAAATTCATGCTTGTGAAAGGGGGTTGTTTGACTGATCTTTGCTTCTACATGATGATGCTTGGCAAGGGTAGCTCCGGCAAGAATAATAAATAAATTAAAGTCTCCTAAGTGAAGATATAATTTGTAAGGATTAGTGCTGATATATGTTGTTAATTGGGATGGTGGTGTGTTCCCGTCTGATAATGCGAATGATGTGTGGCACTTTACACAAATGCAGTCTATCTAAGTAGTCATTTTTGACCATCAGTGAGAAGATAATTGCTGCTGGTATAAAAATTTTAAAATGTTTTCTTTGCAAAGAGCTGGATCCAAATTACACATTATAGTAGGGCTTTATTAGAATCAGGCAAAAAGATAGTTTAGTTATTAAAATACAGCTAAACAACAATTAGAGTATAATTGATTAAAATTCTACTAAGATAACAACTCTCTCTGCAGCCATTACATTGATTGGCTATGGTTTACTGGAGTCAAGGGGCGGGAGCTTAAGCAGGAGAGAAAAGCATATTGTTTATTGCTCATTACTTTATGTCATTTCAGAATTTGGGGAAGGGAGATTGCATTCATCTTCTTGCGTGTGGGTGCTCAGAGGTAGTGTTCGTTGTGTGAGAATGACAGAAGAGGGGAGTCAGGCTCCCTTTAGTCACTGTGCCCCACATTTCTTTGTGTCTTGAGAGGAAGGAAGGAAAACAGGACTATATGTTATACCCTGTCACGATCCTTTGAATGTGGATTTTGTGGCCACAGTGCTTTCTCCATGCAATCTATTGCCTCTTAGCACTCCTGAAAAGCATGAAGCATTTTCAGGTAGTAAGAGAATGGTAGAGAAATGTAAGTTCATGTTCAAACACTCTTCTGCTTCACTATCAGATAGCTAAAACTGGAACTGTTAGATAAAAAGGAGTGTTTGGCTGGAAGACAGGTTTTCTTTATAGATTATGTCAGTCAGAAGACGGAGGAGAAGTGCTGGCAATAAAAAAAGAAATATGATACATGACCAAGGTCAGTGATCCTCTTCAACATATGTGAAGATACCAACTGGCCTTGGTTAACAAGCCTGTCTGAGCAACTACAGTGTGAAAAAACATCTAACTCTTGTTGCTTGTCAAAGAAAGGCTCTTAGGAGGTATACAGCAGTTGCTTTTATTTGTGCCACAGCATATTTTGAACACTATGTGGGGAGGTACACACACAGTTGAAAGGCGGCCACACACCCATCCTTCATGTGGAGGAGGATGAATATACCCCTCATGTAGTTGATTTCTAGTCTGGCATGAGATGGCTGTTTACTAGTTCCATTTGTATTGCTCCTTTCATCTAGGAGCAGAAGGAAGCACAGAAAGCTCTCCTCCTCTCCACTTTATTCTCACAAAAGCCCTCTGATTAGGCTGACAGAGGGAGAGTGCTGCCCAGTGTTACTTAATGAAACTCATGGTTGAGTGGGAATTGTTTTAACATCTCATAACTAGATACCAGATGGGCCAGCTAAATAGAAAGTGGCCCAGAAGCAAATGGCCCAGAAGGAGATGAAAGACCCTCCCTACGTCCCAACTGCCACCACCCTGGCCTCGGGGATAAAGAAGAGGCATTATCTGCTAAACTTCTTCCTCTCCTTTACTGCCATCCCCTTTTCCTTTTGTGTCATATCTGAATTAGATTGCAAGCCTAAGGGCAGAGAACTGCTTTGTGGTTGTTCTACTCATAAAATGTCATGTACAGCAATGGCACTATATAAATAAATTATAATAATGATGATGATGATAATGATGATAATAGGTAAGGCAAGCTTAAAGGCAGCTTGCCACTTGTGAGATCATGAAAAAATTATTATTGTTGCCAAGGCTTGCGAAAATACATGATACATATCGTGGCTTAGCTCCTGCAAAGGAATCTCTGTGTGAACAAGCTAGAAGCAGAGAACAATGAACTGTAGAGAATTTTGAAAGTGGAGGGCAGTGGGAGGGCTATGACAGAGAGAGAGTTTGATAGAGAGGAAGTTAGAGAAAGGAAGCTGTGCTAAGACAGAAGAATGCAATGGTGGCTGGTGGCTTCCATGCCACTGGTAAGTAGGGTGAATCCATTCCAGGTTTTAATTTGAACTTAAAGGATACTTATCCAAGATATGGAACATATTTTTGGGATCAAGTTCAGTGCCCTGGATAGCTCCATTAAAGTTTCATAAAGCCCAGATGTGATTCAGTACCCTGCTGATATAGAAGCCACCTACCGCCTCTGGAAGAATGTAAAGATGAGGATGCAGTCCTTCATTCAAAAGTCATTCCACTGACAAAGACTCCACACAAAGCTACCATTAGAATAAAGAGATTACCTCATGGGGTAAGGTTTTGTCAGGTAAACTTGTAGCTTCATAGTCGAGCGTGTGCTTGCATGGAGAAGGTTGTATCTGTCTGACCTTGAATGGCTGTGAACTTTATTTGATTGTGTGTGTATGGATGGCCTTTCTCAATTCTTGGCTTGAAGAAAGCTTGCCGCCTTTGAGATCAGGAAGGAATTGGTATCATTGTCAAGAGTAGTGAAAGGATCATGTAAATAGATATTCTCTTATCCTATGTTTTTCATGGCTTGGCTTGTTTGTGAAATATGTTTAAAGCAGGGATGGGAAACCTGTAGCCCTTTATATGAAGTTGGTCTCAATGGGAAACCTGCAGCCCTTCATATGAAGTTGGTCTCCAAATACTATCATCCTTAGTCAGCATGGGCAGTGGGCGAAGATGTTGGAGGATTTAGTCCAAAGGTGAGCAAAGTGCATCATGTGGCCCACAGGGTCATTTAGGTCTTCAGGGCTCCCCAGAGGTCAAAATTTTGCACCCAAGTGTCCTCTGGGGGCGTGAGGAGCATTTTGCCATGGCTTGGAGCCCCACTGTACTGTTTTAGGCCCAGAAAAGGCCTTTTTTAAACAACTGGAAGTAAACAGTACAAAACAGGAAGTGATTTGTAAGAAAGGAAGCCTCTCCTGGGCCTAAAACATGGTGAAAATGTCCCCCACAGCACCTAGAGGGAGTTGAGGGGAATTTGAGTAGTGATTTTTTTGTGGTGGGTGAAGCCCCCCAAGGTCTCCTAGGGGGCTAATGTGACCCTTTAGCCTCCCACAGTTGCCCACCCATGATCTAGTCCAATGACAGCTGCAGGACTGCAGTTTCCCCACTCCTGGTTTAGAGAATCTGTGTCTTCCATAAACACAATGTGAGAATCACTTCATACGTGACAACATAAGTTCGTTGAATAAGAGGGTAGAAAGATGGACCATGCCCATAGCCAAGACTTGAAGCAGAAAGCTTTGAGTCTCCTTTATCGTTGCAGTGGGGATGGGGGTTAAAGTTCTGAGAAAGCCAAGGATCAGTGGTGTAACTGAACCAATCCACAACAAAAATCCCTATTGTCTTGTTCACCTCTCTGTGCAATGTGAAGAACAGAATAATATATCATGAAAATTAGGTCCATAACTGGATTTTAAGTTCTGAGGAAAGATTTGAGCTAACATTACTATTAAAAAAGGAAAAAAGAAATTGAACAGATCATATCAAGCAGGGATGGGGCAAAATGTAACCCTAGAAATGTCAATAGGCTGCAGGTCCTACCATGAATAACCAATAGTGAAGGAAGATGGAAGCTGTAGTCCAACTAACTCTGGAGGGTCACACATTCTACACCTGGTGCACACAGTGGCTTGCATCATGTTAGTGGCATACACATGTGCAAGTTGCACTATGCATGTGGAGCAAATTATTTGCCATATCACAACAGACATATTCTGCTGATAGTAGTAGAAGCAAAATCACAGAATTGTACATTGTAGTTGCATACTGCACATTAGAGTTGCAAATTGCAGTTGCACACTGTTCATCGTGGTTGTGTATTGCACAGTGCTCAATGTGGTTGCACATTGCGCAACAACACACACTCATTGACATGTATTTTGCAATGTTGCTATTCCTCATGGGGGTTGCATAGTACTGGCGATATATATGTCTGTTTGTGGACATTTGTGCTACATTGTAAGGATATTGGCTTGCAGCTAATGTCTTGTTCATACGCTGTGCTTTTCTGGTGATTGCCAAAGATAAGGTAGCTACTACACAAATCTGGGTTCTGTATTCCTGAAACATGCTATTAAAATATTTTGTGTTGTCAGTTTGTGCTACCAGTGATACATAGGTATTTGTCTGGAGTGCAGTGGTATAGCTGGAGGTCTTTTGGCACTTCAGAAATGTCAATGTGGCTCAACAGAATATTTTAGGAAACAAGTGGTATAAAAGCCTTTGTTCCTTCTTGACCTTCACTTTTGTGCCAGGTTGATCAGGTGGTGTGGATAACCCTGAGGTGAGAGAGGTAGAACATTTTATTCACTCCTCTTTTGAAATCAGAACATACTGCTCTTGTGGTCTTCAGCAGCAAGCCGAAAAGCATCTTTTATAGCCTTCAAAAGGGTAAAGAAGAGGGAGCATTACATTTAACAAGGAGGTTTCCACAATGGGAATAGCTTGTGTGCCCCCTGCGCACACAAAAAAGTTTTTCCTCTTCTTCTGATTTGAAGGCCTAAAAAATTATCTGTATTAACAAGGGTTTGTGAAGAGAAACGGTTTAGACAAATGATTTTGGAGAAGTAACCCTCTTCCAGGTTCTTTGAAAGCATCATTTTGAGGAAAAATCCACTGAAGTTGTGGCTGATGGAGAGCAAATAACTGATATTGAATTTGTTATTTTTTTAAAAAAAAACAACTACCTGATATTTGTGTGTAAAATTGTATCTTGTTGGTATCTCTGATGCACTCCCATTTTGGGATGCAGAATGTTAATCTCCAATGCAGATGGCATTTTCCGTTTCCATTCTGCACCCCACCTTCAGTGTTCTCAAGATCTATCCTTTCTGCTCCCTTTTTTGCTTGTAGTTTGGAGAACAGAAGAAAGGGTGATTATTTTTTTTCAGGCATGTCATATGATGTGTGTTCTCTTCTTGCTTGCCCCAGCTGTTTAAAATCCAGTTTTGGAAATGATGGGTTTATTCGTTTATTCCAATGGGGGAAATGGTTACTTTCAAAATTTGGGGAAGTTATATTGCTGTATCTTTTCAAGTTGCTTCTGATTCACGGCGACCTTGAGGCAAATGTGTCACAGGGTTTCTTGTTAAGATGTGTTCAGAGGGGCTTTGCTATTGCCTTTTACTGGGGCTGAGAGAGTATGACTTGCCCAAGGTCATCAGTAGGTTTCTTTGGCCATGTGGGGATATGAACCCTCATCTCCCAGAATCATAGGCCAACGCAGTCCACTAAACCTTGATGACTCAAAGTTACATTATTGGAATAAAAGTTCCTCAGACACGATGTACTCACAATCCTGGGAGTTATAGTCCAAAAATGGTAGCTTTTCCAAACTATGGTTCTCCTTTAAACTGCAGATTTGATCAGTCGGGTGCTTGATCAGGCCTATACAACATGTAGGTCACTTAACTCAAAGCAGCCAACCAGACTCAACAATCTACCTCTGTCTGTAGTCTTACCTCGGCAGCAAAACATGGTACAGGTTTATGTAGTGTCTGAAGTGTGATATATAATTTTGGTTTAGTTGTTTTGCAGGTATATCATAGACAATGAAAAGTGTTAGAACGCATTTCACTTGAATAGAAAAAGGAGGGCAAAGAAACATTGAGAAATAGTTGTTAACTTATCTGAGAGATACATTCTGAGAGTCACAACATATACACACACACACATATACACATGTATATATGTACATATCTACATATGTATACAGATGTGTGTGTGTGTGTGTGTGTGTGTGTGTACAGAGAGAGAGAGAGAGAACTACAATTGGCTATGCTGGCTAGGAGACCCTGGAAACTTAGTCTAAAAGAAGTAACATTTCCAAACTTTGCTCTGTGCATTCAGCTTTACTTTTTGTATATGCATTTTTTTTCCTTCTGGTTGTAAGGTCACTTTCACTGTGTAAATCTGTCCAAAAATAATTCTTATGATAAGTATAGTTGCAATGGTCGTTTTCGTAAGCCAAGCCATTGTTCAGCTAGGCCAGTGCTCAATATACTTGATCTGTTTTAGTCATTTAGAATGCATGCTGCTTCTTAGAACAGACCACCATCTGCTTTTTTCCTGTAACCTGAGATATGCTTTACTTTGATACACAAAAGATCCTTTGCTGAATAGTGGTAGTTTTTTCCTTGCTGTTTGAGTGCAGTGTTATAGATCATATCACACAATAGAAAAGTGAAATACCAAAGAACACACTGAAGTTGATATCTAGTTTCTCTTTATTAATGTTTAACAAATAATGATGTATAACAAGGTTGCATAGACAAATCACCATGTACAAGCAATTTGATAATTCTCAAGCATGCCTTTTTGATACTTTCTTAGTTTTCTCACGTTGTGTACAGAAGACTTGTTAGAGATTTGCAACTGATGCATGTTAGAAGGCAAGAGATTCAGCCATAAAATCTTCTAGAAGAACTCTGCTCAATTGTTGTACCATGAGCTGATAAGAACCTCTAAGAGAGAACACAGACGCAGCCTGCTGAATCTGATTCTAGCTGCTGCTGGGAAAATCCAACCACTACTTTGAAAATTATGGGAAACAAATGTTGACACAGCAATATCTTTAATTAAATTAACTTCCTTTCTGTTGATTTAAAACACTGGGATACTGTCCAGTCGATCACAACCTTTAGCAATACTGGATGCGATTATAGTACATCCCTTCACATTTCACCTTCCAGCTTCTCTTTTATTTTTAATAGCTAGATATCAGTATTATTGTATACCTCACAGTATTATTATTGTATAATTCACTGTAATATTCACTACTACATTAAATTCATGTATCAATAAATTGAAATAAGTAAGAATTTTGTTGTCTTCTGAATACAGTATGTGAAATCCCTGAAAAAAGGATAATTGGGGCTCCCTCTTTCTGCTTCATAAATTGGAAATACTGATCGGTAGCAAGGGAGTAAAAGACGTGAATGAGAGTACGTTGTTCCCCCTTACATTCCCTCATCTTCTTTTGCTGTAGTTTCCTGTATGTTGTGTTATTGATTTTATTAACTTCTTAGCTGCATGTATTAAAAACCCACATACAGACACATTTGTTTGTTGTTAACTGCTGTCAAGTCAACTTCAACTTATGCCAACCCTATGAATGGATGAATGAATAAATGAGGGCTCCAAGACCATTTCCACACTAGACTGGTATAGTGCTATGATTCCATGTTCAATATCCTGTGAAATCCTGGGGTTTGCAGTTTAGAGAGGGGCCTTTGAGGCCCCTCCCTAAACTACAAACTCTAGGATTCCATAGAATGTTGAAAGTGGAATCATAGCACTATACCAGTCTAGTGTGGAAATGTCCCCAGTCACTGTCATCAACAACCCTTCTCAGGTCTTGCAGATTCAGGGCCGTGGTTTCCTCAATTGAGTCTATCCACCTGTAAGGCAGTCTGCCTCTTTTCCTACTGCCCTCTACCTTAGTGAGTCATGTTTTCTCATGATAATGTCCAACAGATGTGAAGACAAAAACATAGAAGTTATTTTTAATAATACAATCAATGCACTTATTCCTACCAACTATCTTGTAAGCTTTTAAATGTTAAGAAAACAGTTCTGTATCTCTTAACTGCATTTAGCAGCAATAGCATAAAAATTATTGCAAAAGCGTCCTGCAAGGTAAAGCCCAGATCTCAAAATGTTGTAAACTTAAGATGAAACTGAGACGACTATAGGTTCAGTACAGTCCATTGGTTTGGGAGAGGGAGCTCTGTAGGGGAACTCAGAGCAATATACAGATCCTGATACTTCTGCATGTTACTAACAGAAGAAAGGAAATAATAACCTATTTAGCCCAGCATCCACTTTCAACAGCGGTCACTGGGATGCCCACAAGCAGGGCAGGACTGCAACTGCCCTCAACCTACTGTTGTTCTACAATATGTGGTATTCAGAGAAGACACTGTCTCTGATTCTGAAGGTAGCACGTACCCATCCTGACTAGTAGCCATTCTCCCTGAATTTATCTAATTCCATTTAAAAGCCACCCAAGTTGATCCAGAACTTAGAAATAATTTATTAACCAACAATTCATTAACCTTAACTTGTTAACATTTTGGGAAGAAATGTTTTAGGCATTCATTGTGTAATCTCTGAATGTCGGCAACATTATTTTTGTGAAATAATTAACGGCTCTCATCATTTCAATACGTTAGCGGCCATTTTTAGTATTTTGGAGTGATCTAAGATTTATTAACAATTAACAGCAATAATGAATCCAACTGTAATGAATCTAACAATGATTTTACGTTTTTAAAGGTATATCAGCTGTTTAATGTTCATGAAATAGACGTTTTCATGATCTCCTATTCACACCAGTGCTAACACTAATATTGCAAGCTGTGAGTTGGTGCCTGTCATCTATCTGGTGGCTAATTCTATAGTCTAACCGCACATTGTGTTAAGTATTACTTCTTTTTATCTGTCTTGAATTCTCCACCATTCAGCTTCATTAGATCACCATGAACAGCCGCTTCAAGGGCATGTTAGGAAAAAGTACCATAACTGTAAAGGCTTGAGCTACTCACTCAACTGAGATCATTCCAGTTATATCACAGCAGTGCTTCATCTCTAAGAATTCTGGATGAAACTGAATAGCAGCTGCTACAGATATACAGTTCTGGTTAATAAGTCTGCTGCATGACATTAATGAAGTAGGTAGCTCCTGTAACAGTATGGGAATTAAGCATTTTATCTTGTACGATTGCTGGCAGGAGTCTCCCTAAGGTGGAAGGAGTTTTGCTCCACCACTATCATCACTGCCACTACTCTTACCTTTACATCTGCAAGTTGCCACTGTGCTCTTCATCGCCAATCGCTGCCACACCTCCTACCACCCAGTATTTATCCCCTTCAGTAGGCATTGCTAGGCCTGCATGCCTGCTCTAGGTCTCCTTTCTTTGAGCCAGGATTTTAGATCTGATTGGTGCTCTGAAAAGTGCAGCTGGTTGGCCTCTTATAAAACCCTCTCCTCTCTTGTTTCTTACTCTGAGGGGATGGAAGAGGCAAGGAAGCTGCTTTGGGAAGTCCTGGCATCTACTCTGTTCATGGTTTTGTGAGCCCAAGATTGGCAGGGCTCTCTGGAGGGAACCCCTTTGGCACTGCAGCACTCTAGTGGGGTGGTAACAGTGCAGAGGTATCCTTCCTGGAAGCAGAATGTGTCCAGTCTATTGAACTGCCTGCTCTACATGAAGTAGGGATTTCGCCTTACCAGTGTCATGGAGTTGGGTTGGGAGAGTGAAAACTACTTGACACTATGCTGTCATTGTGTCAGAGATATAACAAGTTTCCGTCTCCTTTCTCTGGGTGCCTTGATGCATGGCTTCAATTAGAACCATGTGAATCTCTTTCACTTGATCTACTTGGACATACACTTAGGCTGAGCAAGTACAGCTTGACAAAGAAAATGTGCTAAATCTTGGAGAGGCCTGAAGAATTGTTTGCTTCCTTTGGCATGACAATGTTTCTCTTGGTCTGCTGTGGATGACGAACAATTGTTACAGATGTGTACTTAATTCTTCACTCTTCTTTGATTTCATTATTAAAATGGACAAATTACACCAATGTCTTAACAACAGTGATTGCATACAAAGTTTGGTCTTCCAAATTCCAAACTCCCAAAGTTTAGTCTTCCAAACTCCCATCAGCCTCACCCAGCCTAGCCAGTTACAAGGAATGCTGGGAGTTTCAGTCTAACATTTAAAGGGCCACACTTTGTCCATTCCAATCTAAATCTAGTTATTGGTCCTGACTAGAGTAGCCCCCTTGATTCACTGGAACTTTCCTAAGTGTTGACTAATTCAGTACATTCTAGCACTTGGATTTAGGCTAATGTTGCTATGATAACACAAATCAAAACAATTAGGATAGTAACAATATTGATTGTCACTGTTTTTAGACTGCCAAACAAAGAGAGGAGCTCTGTTGCAGAACCAGGCCTGTTATTAGTCTGAACAAAGCAGCTGTCTCAAGCTGAGCCATTCCTTGGGAACATAGGTTATGTGTGGCATATGGCCTTTCTTACTACTTACAAAACTAAACAGTTTTGACACCAGTGGTTAAGGAAGATTTACCTGCCAATCCAGTCAGTTTCATCACTGGGAAAGTAACTCTGTGTGTCTGTGGACGATCTTGTCCTTTTCCTCTGATAGCAGAATGTTTTGGGCTGGTCCCTATTATGAGCCACAGACTTTTCTTTTAAGATGAACAGAATACCTTTCTTTTATGAATGATACAATCATGTTCATAAATGCAAAGAACCAAGGTGTTTCGTATGACCCGTGCATATTTTTCATCCTTGGTTTTAGAAATTCAAGTGATCTGTCTCTTAAATACTGTAAGTATTTCAAACTGTGACCAAGCTGAAAAAGAGAGAAGAAGAAGAAGAAGAAATGGAAGAAATTGTAATCAAAACCAAACCAATAAACTAAGCGCAGCCCTAAAAAAACCCCATCCAAGGCTATCAATATTCAGCCACAATATTTATCATTATGCTCTTTATGGGAAATTCATGTTTCATGTTATATTCACTAATAACTGTAAATTGATAATAGGACACTTTCTATACTCTTAATTTAAATATGTAAAGATAGTAGATTACAGGAAGCCCCCACCTTTTGATGCCCTGTAATCTGACGACTCATCTTTTGACACTCCCAAATTAAGGACAAGTTCCTTTAACTTGTCAGGGCTTCCATTCTTTCATCAGTTCTTCTTGCCTACAGAGGCTCACTTGACACCCCTCGCATGTGCATGCTGCTTGCAAAGCAAGCTGAGAAGAGGGGGAAAACAGCTGAGAGACTTTGCAGGCAGTACACACACAGTTGGTAACAAGTGAATATCCTTAAGTCCTTCATGCTCGCTACAGTACAGTACGTGGGTTCCACTCTCCAACCAATTCTGTTTTCTTTTTCATTTTTTTTAGGTTTCATTGATTATGTAACAACACGAAATACAAAATATAAAATAAAAGAGAAAGAAAACAAGAAAAAGATCATACATACAAAGACAAGCCGAAATCTAGCATATAATATAACACTTCCAGTATGTAATATAATACTAACCAATTCTGTTTTCTGACAGTGCTCAATTCTGTAACCTTTTAGATAAGTAGAAGAAGGCTGTATTTAAATTATAATTGCAGTATTTTTACATTAAATTATTTTGATGAAAATTAAATTTAAATTGTAGCATAAACATCTTACTCAGTCTGAATAATATCTGTTGAGTAAGGCAGTAATTGTTGATCTTGTACTACAAATCCCCGTCAGCTACTTGGGCAGGGCACAAGCAGCAGAGAGAACTGCTAGTGCAAATACCAAATCAACATCAACTGTTCCTTGGTGTATCTGTCAGACAATGTAAAATAACAATACCAGGCTTTGCAAAACTGAGACATTATTAGTCGGTGTTAACACAATGCTTGACAAGTGTTCTGTACTTCGAGATAAACTTGTCGCTTTTGGGTGAACTCAAATGCTTGACATTGCTTTGATTACTTGACTTGAATTGTACATGTAGGGAAGTTTATTCTGTTAATAGTCTTGTATTGTAAAAGTATGCTCAGCAAATCAAGCGGGAAAGAAGATGGCTACCCAGGCACATGTCAAATGCATTATTGAGTGAAGTTTGTGCTCCAGGCTAATTCTAGCCAAGTTGAGAAAAGAATGTTCATGTCTGAATATTCATGTTCATGTCTAATGAAGATTCCACTGGAATTGTCTGAGCTTTTAGAGAAAGCACACACATACAGAGAGAGAGAGAGAGAGAGAGAGAGAGAGAGAGAGAGAGACTATAACTGTCTATACACAAGCAGTCCAAGCTCTCTTTATCTATTCATTTTCTATGTCCTGTTTGACATGAAGTGGCAAGTTATACCCAGGAATAGAAACCTAATTCGCCCTACCCAGCATAGCCAGTGGTAGGGGATGATGGAGATTGCAATGCAACTACATTCAGAGGTTACAAATTGCCCACCATGACTATGTCATTAGGCGCTCAGGACCAGAACCAATTCTAGAAAATCAGATTGGAAATGATTGTTCCTTCCTGCCTCCCTCCCTTCCTTTCAAAAGGAAACAAAAGTCCATGAAACACATCCAGAGGAGAAGGAGGAGAAAATAGTGGAGAAGAAGTACAAATTAATAAATAACTTAGTTTGCAAAAATAAAATGATAGTCTTTCTGTGATAATAGAAGCCTACAATGTTGCTATTTGCTATAAAAGATGCCTGTTTGGATATTTCTAAGATAATTAGGAGAAATGTTTCATTTGTTAGTAGAAGCAAGACCAAAACAATATTCCTGTAGATACTGAAACAAGCCACAAAAATGTAAGTCATCAAAGCTAGTTGAAAGGAATGGCTGATGCTATCAGGTAGTAATTTAACAAGCATACTTTTATTAAAATGTCCTTTTGAGAGAAACAGGAAAAATGAAATGGCTGGAATGCAGGCTGGAAAGTAGGATTATGTAATATGTTCGCATGTCCTGCCACTTTTGTTCTCCATTACTGTAATCTTGTCTGAAGTTGAAGAGGTCACTGTGATGCCGAGAAGTTTAAAGCATTACTCTAAAACTCATCACAACTCTTGCTAACTCTCCTGCTGCTGTTGTGCTGTGAGAGCAGAGCTGCCAGATCCCATGTATAAGATTAGAGTATAACTCTAACCTTTTAGACTGGAATATTGTATAAGTGATAATCATCTAGATTAATACAAATTTGTGCATCAGGCTCTTGCTTTTGCAGTCCTTCGGTTTATTGTGCCTGAGATATGTCCCTCTTGAAACAAGGACCATTTCTGCACTACACTGTTATAGTGCTATTATTGCACTTTCAACATCCTATGGAATCCTGGGGTTTGCAGTTGAGGGAGGGGCCTTTAGAATTCTCATCCAGAGAGCTTTTTGGCTTCAGTAAACTACAAACGCCAGAATTCCACAGGATGTTGAAAGTGGACTAATAGTACTACAGCAGTGTAGGGTGGAAATGACCAAGGCTTATTCATAAGATGGCTGAAGAAGGTAGTGGGGGAGAGGTATTAGTATGGGAAGAAATGTTTTATTTTACCATATACAGGTTGTATTTATGTATTTTTTATATATACACAGACTGGGTAAGGTCAGAATCCAATGAGCCAGGTCCAGATTATTTGAAGGACTGTATCTCCCTGTAGCAACTTGCCAAAGACTTAAAATCCTCAGAGGAAGAGTTTTTCACAGTCCCACCACCACCACCACCAGTCTGTTTGATGAGGACACGGGAGAGAGCTTTCTCAGTGGCTGCTCCTGCCCTCTGGAATTCCTTTCCATGGGAGGTTAGGCTGGCTCTGCTCTCCTTTTGTCCACAGACAAAGACCTTCTCATTCCAGGAGGCTTTTAATGACTGATTGCTTGCAGGGAGTGTTCTTATGGGGGTGGGTGGGTACTCTAGTTTTAACATTTGTATGTTTTTAAGCAATTTTTCTTGTAAAATACCAATTATTAAAATTTGTTTTAATATTATTGCTGTTTTTCAGTAATTTAGTTTGTTGCGAGCCACCTTGGTCCCCACATCTAGAGAAAGGTAGCATGTAAATGCAATCAGTTAGTCAATCAGTGAAACATTCCCTCTTCCCTGCTGCCATCCTCTGCTAAGAAGTCCTCCAGAGCAGATTTTCAATCCTGTGGGGGGGCTGTAAGGGGAGAGGGGGAAAATCCTAAGACTGCTAGAAGTATAGTCCTAGATCTAACCCTAAATTTCCAGTGGTTCTGAGTTCCAAGCAAGGCAACTGAAGGGTTCTTCCTTATCATCCTGTAGTTCACAAATGTTCAATTTAGGATCTAGATCTTCAAAAAACAGTGTATATGTTCATTCAGCTGTTGGCTTGTATATTCTAGCCTGTATTTGTCTGCTCATGCTTGCCCAGGAAATAGTACTTTCCCTCTCTGTTTCTAAGGTTTTAGATAATTAGTACAGTGGAAGTCTGACAACCACTAATGATTTGGGCTGTCAATTAAATTCTAACTGACAGTGTAAGTTATGCAAAGGAAAAAAAAAAAGAATCCATGCTCATTCCTGCATTCCAGGGTAGCACCTTCATTCTGTAGGCACCTGGTCTACAAAGCTGATTAGTTTTCTTCTGTGTTTTAATCTGTTACTCTGACTTAATGATGATTTCACTGATCCTCAACTGGTTTGTCTTGTCAGCACAGTAGTATTTTTTGCAATTGAAAAGATCAGCAGAATATTTTCTAAAACAATGGCTACTGTTTTGGGTGGGTCTGGGTTTGTACTGCATATGTGATTGGGGTCTGCTTAGAGATGTGGCTTGTCTGGTCATATCCCATGTGTGTCATAGGTTTTTAACCCGTGTCTTTTTTCTCAGTGTTCCTGAATGAGTACATTGTAGTTCTCTTTGAAACTATGTGCTTTAGAAAACATGTTTTCTCTGTGTGTGCAAAAGATCTACAAACTGAAGATTAACAATGCATGCAACAAAAAATTATGTCATAATCAATCTGTGCATCTTTACATGTCATAGGACTATTGTTTATTTTTAAAGCAAAAGAATAAAAACATGAGTTTTATAGGTTTGTAAATGCAGAGTAAAATTAAAAGGTACATTTTTCTGTAAGGCTTTGATTGTGAGTATGTGCCTCTTTCGTGGAAGGTGAAAGAAGCATGGCTTATCTGAAGGATGAAGGAAAAGTGTTAAAGACAGGCTGGGAATAAATCTATTGGATAGTCTATTGCCTGGATTAGGCCTCCTGCCTTCCTTCTTTTTAAAGGAAGGTGGGATGGATGGAGTGGGGACAGAGAATGGTCATGAATATTGAATTGGAGAGGATGATGTATCACTGGAGTGTCAGACCACATACCAAAATAATAGGCACAGGCCTGTATTTACAGAATATTTAGACCTGCAATATGTTGGCAGTGCTTTCCACATCACACCAGTTTTAAAGAATCTGAACATAGGTGTCTCTGGACTGTCTTTGTTAATGGCAAACATGTTCCCAACAAGTCTTCAAATTTTGCTGTGAACCAGAACATCCTGCAGTAAGATTCCTTTTAACTCATTCCACTGGAATATTTCCTGTGATTTGGAGCTACCCAGCCCTTTGAAGCTATTTATATATATAAAAAACCCACATAGGCACATTGTGTATGCTGTGCAGTGATGTGTTGCTAGGCATTTTGGACAAAGAGCATGATTTGCAAGCATGGGTTGGCACAGACTGTAAGCCCCCACATATGTCTGCAAAAATGCCTTTGCCCTTCCAGTCTCCTGATATTTCTTATTAGTGTTTGTAAGAGTTTAATGAGAATTTGTCTTTTGAGCTACAGTTGTTGTTGTTGTTATGTATTTTCTATGTGCTAAATATAGAGGGGCTGCATTAGAGAGCACCTCAGAGCTCAAATAGTAACTGATAGGCACATTGCATAGCAACCATTCTTCAGTTGAGGGTAAAAGTAGGAAATAGCCAGAAGGTAAGGGACCTTTCTCCTATTTTTGTCATATGAGATGTCATGTATCCTAAAAATGTAATGACTACACACACACACACACATACACATACACACACATCTAGGTATCAATACACCCAACCTAGAATTCACATAGTAATTTCCTGTAGAGTTTAACATATTTTATGTTACAGTCTTAAAATACTACCGGAAATTACAATGGGTGGTTTTGGTGGGTGGTGGTGGTGATGATGATGATGACGACAGTGATGATGATTACATTGTGGATGTGGGCAGGTGGAGTTAAAGCTGAGAGAAAGAACAGCTTGTCCAAGACTGTCTACTAAATTCAAGGCAGAACTTTGATTTGAACTAAAATCTTCTTAATTTTCAATTCATATGCCTTAGTGTCTAGTCTGGTAAAGCAGGACCATGGATGGATTAAAAAGATAGATGTTTGAAAACCACCCCAGGTCGAAAAGAAAGATTAGGCAAGGAATGGACGAGCAGGGTTCAGATTCCTGAAAATAAGGGGAGCCTATGGGAGGACATTCAGGACCCTGGACAGAGCCCAAGCAGTTAGTGACTTGATCTGAGAGGCACACAGTCTAAAGTGAATCCTCTTACTTTCTGTAACATTTAGTTAGTTGGTTGGTTAGTTATTTTCCCAGTTTCCTCCCCATGCAGGGACCAGAACAGCTTACAAAATAGATTAAAGTGGAATATGCCGAAAATCAACCATAGTATTAAAAAAATAATAATAAAACAAGTAAACTGTTATATCAAAAAGATCTCTGATTTAAAAATAGTTTTAAAATACTTAAAACATAGCATATGAGATAAAGCCATTAAAAACTCTTCTGTACCATTTCTCCATTAAAAACATTCCTGGAACAACCACTTAATGGCCAAAAGCTTGTCAAATACAGATACATCTTGGCATGTCATGTGAAGGAAACCAACCAAGCCCTACATGGCAAGTTCTACGACTTGGGAATAGCCCCTGAGAAGGTCTTCTCCTGTGTCCTGACAAAGCTTTTCTGTGATGGTGGTGGGACTGTAAAAAAAACTTTCTCTCCCCCTATCCCCAAAGATCTCAAAAATGCAAGCAGATTCATAAGAGGAGGTATGGATTTCAGCTAATCTGAACCCAAGCCATATGTGGCTTTATAGATCATAACCAGCACTTTGGATTGTGCCCAGAAAGAGACTGGTAACGTGTGAAAATGTTTCAGTGAGGGAGTTACATTTTCCAGTCAACAATCTGGCTGTAGGTTTTTGGATCCATTGAAGTTTCTAAACAGTTTCCAAAAGGAATCACTTGTATAGTATGTTACAGTAATGAAAAAGTGATGGAGTCATCATTGTGTCCAGATCTGACACCTCCAGGAAGAGATGCAACTGGTGCAGTAGTTTTAACTCTACAGTTACAGTCTGGGCTGTCACCAAAACCTGGCCTTTCAGGCCTGGGATTGATTTCTGGAGCATGCCCAAGCTGCAGATCTGAGACTGAACAAGAATGTAACCCTGTCCAGCAGAGGCTGAATTCCTATTGACTGCTCTGTGTTTTATCTGATCACAAACATCTCTCACTTGTTTGGGTTAAACTTGAATTTGTTCACATTCATCCAATCAACTACTGACACCAAACATTGGCATAGCACAGAAATGGCTTTCTTGAAATTAGATGAGAAGGAAAAAAAGAATTAGGTAGTACTAACTCCCCCAAACTAAGGACAGAGTGCTTAATCACCTCTCTATATCTCTTTGCAGGACATTTTGCTCACAGTGGTTAGATAGGCCAGTACCTTTGGGATGTGAGGATTGCTGGTCCCTTGATAGAAGGGGTTTTCAGAACCCTTGAAAATGGGTGCAAGACCGCAACCTGATGTTCAAGCTATGTCTTGAATTTCTGTACCAAATTTCATTCTCCTGTCTCAATATTCAGTGAATATACCTGTTTTCAGTCTTTTCATTTTTTTTTAAAGCAGGATGCTTAACAATTGAATTAAATTTAAAGCCTTTCTTTGGCCTGTTAAGAAACATCAGATTTATGCTGTTCTTTGAAAAATAACAGTAAAGGCCACTATGCTGGATACTGTGTTAGTGTCTACTGGAATACTGTCTAGGTATGTACAAAGGTACGTTCCTGTGACTGTCACTGTATGCATATTTACACATGTAGAGATTTGGATTAGGGTTTAACGGTTCAGTTCTATAATGCCTAGTTCGTATAAATTGCTTCAAGGGAGGTAGATGACACTGAAGTTAGTGGCTTGGTGAAGCCTCCCTGAGTTTTAATCCATAGTTTAAATGAGTTTGTCTGGAATGCTGGACCTGTTTGGGAATGAGGTTTAACACTTTGGCTAGCTCCTTTTAAGTTTGGACTAAAAACCAGAAAGAATTTGCTGTCCCACTGATATTGTGTCTATGTGTGTATCTTCAATCACCTGTAGACTTATGATGACCCCATGAATTTCACTAGGTTTTCTTAGGCAATGAATACTGAGAGTTGGTTTGGCAGTTCCTTCCTCTGAAATATAGCTTACAGCACCTGGCATTCATTGGTGCTCTCCTATCGAAGTATTAACTGGGGCTGACTCTTTAGCTTTCAAGATCAGATAGGATCTGGTGTCTTTGAATTCCATTGAGTTCAATGGATGTAACTATGTCTTCAGATATGGCATCGAACTAAATTATTCTTTTTCTCCCAATGAATGACACAGAACTTCAGATGAACTCTCTTCTTGGAAAGATATTACAGTACTTATTTTCACGTTAGGTGCTTCATTTTTATAGAACCCATAGAGACATAACTGAGGAACCTGTGATCCTCCAGACGTTATCTTACTTAAGTTTCCAAAAGTCATAATCAGGCTGGCCAATTATGAAGTAAGACTAGAGCAGTATGATATAAAGTATGACGATAAAGAGTGTGAAGTAGTATGTAGTATAATGGGAATAGTCATCAACATATAGAGGGCCAAAATTCCTCTTTGCTATACCAGATGAAGCAGGATAAAGGACTGTTCTCATTTTGTCACTTATCTTCGAGTCTGTTCAACTGTTTACCATATACAGTGCCAACAGTGCAGTAATAATAACATCTGTGAGAGAAATATTGGCTGTAAAGGATATCTGTTAGGTAGATGCTCTGGCAAATAGCATTTGCTTCAGCTTACTTCCTCCTCTGTTTATATGCAGTTGCCACACATTTAAGAGTTTGGATGCAACTTTTTCTCTTGGTTACATAAGAAAATTATCATCACAAGCAGAATGCTCACAGGTAGAACTGGCATCAACCTTCGTGCCCCTCCATGGGCCTTGTTTTTTAGTGGAGGCAGCACAAAGCTGAACTGCCATCTAGTTAATGCGTAACAGTACCATAAAGATTAATGAAGTAATGTGCACACATACATGAACCTAAACATCAAAGATGAAAAACTGGATTTCTTCTAAGTTTTTGTGTGCTGATTTGTGATTTCATTACTGTTGCTGTTGTTTTTGGCCGTCATTATTTTCTAATGCCATAGGAGCTTGTAAGTTGTCTTGAAACAAAGTTTGAATCTTCAGTTTCAGAATTTTTTTTAAAACACAATTCAAGTTTTTTTTCCCTCTACATACTGGAAGCAAATGTGATTCTTTTCATTTTTGTACAGTTTGTGGCTTTTCAGTGTGATGGCGAGGATGGAGCACTACCTTCAAATAACCAAAAGCTTAAAGAAATCACTTTTAGTAGATGGACTCCCAGGTGCTCTCTGGGAGATGTACTAAGCATGTATCTTAGATATTATCAAGGAGATGCTTGTCTTTTATTCCTTTACACACTCTGATCTATGCTAGGAATCACTACCCCACCCCCGGCCAATATTGCAGCTTTTCTGAAATACTGTGCTAGGAAATGGTAACTGCTACTAAATCTTCATTTTAACAACTGCTGACGTGTCAGTGCTAGGCAGTGCTCTACCAGTAGGCAAAGTGAGGGAAACACCTCCAGTGGTAAATATTGGAGGCTGCAGTGACAGCTCCCTCTGCGGCCATTCCTCTCCTTTGGAACATAGAGCTCTATGTGCCACACAGCCTGTCCTCAGCCCTAAATTACGCTGCTGTGCTCAGATGTGGTGGAGGTCCCTATCCCATTGCCAATGTTGTACGTAGATTCAACTGCCAGTCCAGTTCGGCTTCTGTTTGTAAAATGGAAGGTAGTGGAGCCATTTCGTGCTTGGCTTCAGGCACCAAATACCTTGGAATGGCTCTGAGACGATAGAATGGTGGATTTTTTTTCATATATATATATGTGTGTGTGTGTGTGTGTGTGTGTGTATGTATGAATGAAATTAAATATAGTTTGGGGTAGTGGATATAGAAGCAATGCAGGAAGTTTTTAACTTTCCAGATGATTTGGACTTCAACTCCCAGAAGCGCCAGCCAATATGGCCAGTGGTGTGAGAGTAAGAGACATCGGGAGGGTCAACATTCCCCAGCCCCAGCACAACAAGTAGCATAGGTGTTCCATGTGGAGACTGTAGTACTGCCAGAAGGCAGAGTGGGTGGTGAAATCACGTTTAGTACGTTATCATTTTAGCAGGGAACAGAGGAGCAACGTATCACTGCCTTTTTGTTACTATTCATTTCGCTTTGATATGTACATCAGTCCTGATAAGTGACCCCCGGAGCCCAAAGCTAGCGTTACTGTTTTATTTCTCATTACCTAACTCATCCACAGTATAAGCAGCTTCCTAGATGCTACCTGCGCTGACTTTTTAGCAGTGATCCTTTGGGACTCTCTAATCAATGCGAAGTCTGTTAGGTTACCTGCCTTGTTAAACAAATAGTTCTTCTCATTTTAAGAAACCCTCCTCATTGTGTTCTGTGAGCCTTTCAAAATAATGAACAGCTTCTGTGCCAAATTGTTGTCATCCAGCTTGGCTTATCTTGCGTTTGTTTGCAGCACAGAAAATATTTATCAATTTTGTCCAATTACATTTGTAAAGCAAAAGATGTTTTATTTGTCAGTGGCTGTATTTCAAAATTTCCATAAAATAATGATTGATTAGATGCTTCCTGAGGATCTATAGTTTGCCTGTAAGAGTGTTTTGTTTGCTTCCTATAAGCTTTGCTTTTATATTAGTAAATAAAGCACATATTACAGTAATACCATAAGCTCTTCAGGTATTCTTACCCAAAGAAAGTTGAATTCAGCAGCACGGGACCATGGAATCTCACTCTTAGGAAGTGGAAAGTACTTAGCATTGTTGTTGTGTGCCTTTGGGTTGTTTCTGACTTATGGTGACCCTAAGGCGAACCTATCACAGGGTTTTACTTGAACCTAAATCCAAATACTATGGCCTAAATCCATTACAGTCCAACTACCACAGACCCCCTCAATTCATTGCTGGAAGGTAAATCAATTCTTATCTAAATTCCTTTGATTCTGTGGGTTTATTCAAGTTGAGACTAGGATTTGGCTTTAGGCCATTGTGCTCTTTAGGCTTAGGTTATTTGAAATGAAATGAGATAGCTAAAACAACAGCCGGAATCCAGTCAGGTATTTTCTCCTTCACAGTTTCTGTCAGAATTGCCAGTTTCTTCTATTTCTGCAACCTCCCTCATGTATGCTCTAAAAAAATCTGTTCGAGTGGCTGGGAAACATTCTGGAATACGTTTTTTGGTACTAGTGAGGACTTTAGAAGAAGTGGGAAGGGGAAAATTGCAATTCCACTGATGTGCGGTAACTAAATACTCTGTTGGGTTGGAGACAACATGCTCAAAACGTATGTGAAATATCTCTGGCTTGACACTTGAAAAGATGCATCCTCTTTGGTTTTGTGTTGTGGAGGGTTGGGACCTTTACAGTGCCAAATGTAAAAGCTGAAGGCTGTGAATCATGTCTGTTCTCCCTTGCTGTACAGTCTTTTGAGATCATAGTTCTTCATTATCATGGAATCACATAGTTACTCCAGAAGTAATAAAGCAGCTGCTATGTGCTTTGTCTGTGAAAACGTCATTGCTCCCAGGCTCCAGTAACCTTGAAATTGGCATCTATAGAGCAGTGTAATGAAGCTCTGTGGAAATGCCAACAAAAGATTTTTTAAAAAAAAGCTACGTCTGCTGCTAGTTTCCTATTTAGATTCTGGCCACTTGTTTCTGTGGAGAAAGCAATTGTCTAACTGCAAATTACTGCCACAAAAGGGCAGTTAAAAACAGTGGAAGTTTGTTTCAAAAGAGGAGTGATTATCACTTTTTAAGAAGTGATAGTCTCCTCCTCGAATTCTGACATTCTGGCTTACTTTTAACTTTTGATGCTAATAATAGTGCATGGTTGATCAAAACGAAGGCTCATCTTTTCTCCTCAGGAAACATGGCTGACATTTGTTGCTTTTGATACTAGTCTTCCTGGTAGATCTGTTGTGGAAACATGAGCAGGATATGGTAGGCTATATGACGCAAATCACTCTTTCGAATGTGGTTGTTTTTTTCTTCAGAGCTATGATGGTAATAGAGTATTTCTGTTAACAGACGAAAGTCTTGGGATGATGATGATGATGATGATGATGATGATGATGATGATCACCAGCAGCAGCATCACTGTCACTGCACCATTGGGCAGACTGGGTCAAAGTACCTTTTGGCCCAGGTCATGAATTGGAAGAGGTGGTGGAGTACGTTGTCCTGCTGCCACTGGCTGCCACTGGCTGCCACCCACCGCTGCCTCTTGCCACCCCCCAACACTACAACTGCTCCTCATCTCAAAGAACCAAGTGTGCCTGCAAGCCACAGAAGAAGCAACAACATCTAGAAAAATTATGTCTTGGACTGAAGAGCCTTTGCAGCATCCAGCATCAGGGCCCATTCGCACTACACAATTATAATGCTACAATTCCATTTTAACTGCCGTGGCTGCATCTGATGGAATCCTGGGTTTTGTAGTTTGTTCAGAGGCACCAGAGGAGCTCCCTGGCTGAGGATTCTGAATGCCCCTCCCTAAGCTGCCAGTTCCAGCAGTCCATAGGCAGAGAAGTCATGGAATTATAGTGCTATAACTATGTAGTATGAGAGAGTCCCAGGACTAAGCAGCCCTCCAGATGTGGTTGCACAACAACACCCATCATGTGTCACCATTGGCTATGCTGGGTATGGCTGATGGGAGCTACAGTCCAACAACACCGGGAGGGCGGCACTTTGTCCACTCCTGGCCCAAGAGATACTAGAGTCATCTCAGATTTCATCCCATCATGCCTTGCTTTGAAGAAGGGCGTGTATATCCTTCCTCGGAGGAAGGCATGATGGAACAAAATGGCTGTACCAGATTAATTGCCATGGCATTGGAAGCCCTGGTGGCTCCCATATCTAGGGCTGGGTGGTTAGCGAATCGGCTTCCTGGATTTAGTCTAAACTTTAAATGGGCTATCCAGGGTGCTGGACCTGTTTGAGGTTAGGATTCAGCATTTTGAATAGCTCATGTAAAGTTTATACTAAAACACAGAGTGGATTTACCACCCTATTCACATCAGCCACTACAGACTGGGAAAGGGAAGAGATAGGGGTGGGAATTAGGTTCCATTTTGGGGTTCACTTCATGCGGCAAATGTGTTAGGCTGAATCTGAAGATTCACATTTTGCTTTTTTCTTCCAAGCCGCATTTGAAGGAGCATTTTCCTTTTTTTTTAAATGAATCATTAATAGTCTCTATTTTGGGTTAAAATCTCTATTTTTAATGTTCTAAATGGTCCTTTTGCAGCAGTAATCACTGATTAAGTAGTTACAGTCTCCATCAAAATGAGTGACTACACCCTATATGGGAAACTAATAGCATACATATTCTTAACATTTTACTGGCATTCCCACTCTGCATAACTCTTGGTTTGCTGGCAATTTTATGATTGAATTGTCAGTCCACATTGTTTCACCGTTAGTTCAAAGCAAAGTTCAACTAAGCAAGGAAGCTGAGCAAAATCTCTGCATGTATGTTCCAGCTGTATAACAAGCATTTTACTTCAGTGATTTCAAGCTGTTTCTTAAGGAACAGAGGATTAATAAATGTAGGGTTCCTGAATACGGATTCCTGACCAATACAATTCATAGTACAGGGCAAATTTCCATGAACAGCAGCTTGCTGACTATCTTGTCCAGCAGCGTCTTGGGTGCATTTTCAGGACGCAAAGGGCCATGGTAAGGTCTAATGGATCTTGCTAATTTTCAGTGTCGGCACTCAGTGTCCACTATAACAGGGATGGAAATCACTTGACCCTCTACTAGATGTTGTTGGACTGCAAGTCTCAGGTGCCCTGGCCTTTGTGGACAATGGTGAAGAACAAGGAAATTGCATTTCAGCAATAACTGGAGGGCTACATGATCCTCACACGTGAACAACAACATACAGAGAGGTTTTTCAGAAGGCAAGTTCATGCAGGTTCCTTGAAGACAGAAGGTCTAGAAACTATTCATGTAGTTAATGCTTAGGCATTTGAGACAGTTACTTTAACTTCTGAAATGGTCAATAATCCTTTTTGATTTACGTGGTGGCTAAAATCATGCAGTGGTGGAAAAACCACTTAATCTGACAAGAGCGTTCTTGCAAAATGGCAGCTTGCAACTTTATTCTGAGGTAGATCCACTGGAGTGCAAAGTGTGCAGAGGTATCTATAATAAACACTTGGTTACATAGTGCTAAAATATTCTCCATGCCTGAGAGACAGCCTTAGTATCTTAGGCTTGGGCCAGGCATGGCACATATCCTTGGGTTTGTCATTAAAAGCAAATGTATAGTCAGGTTCTTATCTCTTCATAACACATCATTAAAGAACTGGACATGCATTTATCTTCCCCTAATCTATGAGAGCCAGGGTGGTATAGTGGTTTGAGCATTGGACTATGACTCTGGAGACCAGGGTTCAGTTCACTATTTGGCCATGGAAACCCACTGGTTGATCTTGGATGCATCACACACTCTCAGCTCCAGAAAATCCCATGACAGGTTCATCTTAGGGTTGCCATACATTGGAAATGACTTGAAGGCAGACGACAAAAACAATCTATGGTATTTTCTTTTGTATGTGGAAGATTGGAAAGTGCTCAATATGGTAACATTGCAATGTCTGTTTGCTTATTTATGTTACAGGAAGAAGAATTTAAATCAGGGTTGCCAGTTTTAGCTGCAAATGTGTGATTCTTATTCAGGCTGATTCAAACAATGATTGGAAAATGTACTTCCCAGAACATCTCAGACAGCAGAGATAGTAGCAGTTGCTATCCAAAAATAATGTTTCCGGACTTTCATCGAGCCTTAGGAACAGGTTTTAGGCAAAACTTGACATGGTGGACACTAGGAAGGCTCCCATCTCTGATGGCCACTTCGGATTTTCAATTGGCGCAGTTCAAGCTTAAACTTTGTTTTTTCAGTGTTAAGTGGCAGTGCCCTGGGCTTTCGTAAGGAAGTAGGACCCTCTGAGAAGAAAGCATCTAACTCCTGGCATGAATTGATTCATATTTTCTGCAATCCTTTTCCCCCTTGCAATATTAGTCTCATGCAAGCCTCAGTGTGTGAGGCTGCAATGCTATGTATATTTTCATGAGAGTACACTCCATTGAATATTGAGTGACTTGCTTCTGAGAAGACGTGCATAGGATTGCACTGTCTGTGGAGCAGTAGTGGTAACTGCTTCAGGATTCCAGAATTCTTCAGATATGTCATAGGCATATTATTGAATAATGTGGAAGCAATGCATAGTTAATTAGACAATTTTTCTTGTGATTATGTGTGACTGCATGAATTCTGAATTATTCTTGAGTCTTAACTTTAGATTCACCCTAGAGCTGAATTGCTAGAGTGAAAAATTAACTGGGTTTTTATGTAGATCTGAATTGGATAGCTATTGCTGTGCAGGGCAAACTATTCAGAGCAGTTACCTTTGAAGCCTGCGGAGGTTTTTCCCCAGCAAGTCACTGAGATTATTTCTTACATACGACTTGAAATTTGCATATTTGTAGAGGGGCTGATGCCCAGTCTGTAATGCCCATTTTGACAGGGAGGCTGTTAATGAGAGACAATGTGGCAAGATGGTATCAGGAAACTTGTAAAGCAGCTGCTTTAATTGAGATTGCAGAGGGATGTTCTTTTCAATGTCCATCAGCCTTTTATTTACCTGTGCTTCATTTTCTTCCCCTAACTGGACTGATAAATTCCTTTATATTTTACCAATTCTGCAAGCCCTTTTTATTCATACGTTCAGTGGTGCATACCGGTAGTGTCCCAATGGAGAGGCTTTAATGATGAGCATAAAATTAGATGATACTGTAGGGAACTGAAAACCATTTTGACAGCTTTCTGTGATGTGGTTATTAATAGAATCCTTTTTTTCAGTAGTTTTTCATAGGATCTATTATCTTCCACTTCTGTTCAATTTCTCACCAAGTAAAATGATGTAGTAATCTTGGTAATCTATTAAATATATAACCATTTAAATTTGGTATTCTTTGGTGACATGAAGTTTGGGTGGTACTTTTTTAAAAAAAAACCCTGAATTTTGTATTATAGGACATTCTCTATCTCCTTTCTGGCCTTTATAACTGAATAGATTTCATTCATATGGTAAAAGGCAGTTGAGAGAAAGACTGATACAGCTTCCAAGGGCTACCCGTCTACTCTTCTAGTCATTCTCCAACCAATGGGATTTCGGTTGCCCTGTGGCCTGAGGGAGTTGCATGTTAAAGTTGGTCTGGCCTGTAATATAACTAGTTTCAGCCACAATTTAATTGTGGATGCAGGAGACAACCTGCTGTGTGTCACTGAGACCTAGATGGACAAGCTGGGTGGGGTTGGTCTGAGAAGGCTCCTTTCCAAATTGTGATGTGATGGAATGGAATGGGCAACTGACACAGCTGTACCCAAATGTCCTCTACAGTGCTGTGGAGACTATTTGGTTCCTTGATTTATCAGTGATCTATGCGCTATTGAAACAAACCAGGGATATAATTAGAAAAGAAGTGCTATTAGTAATCATGAGTGAATACAAGTGAGAACACATTATTGTGCCTACTTGGTGCCAGTGTTGGTGGTAAAGTAATTATATTTCTCTACCTCCAGTATGTCCTTAAGCTGTTTATACAGGAGAACTTTTGTGGCTGAGAACTACTTGTGGGAATTGGATGAAACCCTCAGAATCAAGCCGTGATAAGTTTCCAATGCAGTCTGAGGATGAAAGCATTCATGCTCATTTGGAACTTGGCACTAGAATTCACATAGTTCCTGAGAATATGTCCAGAGTGCTGTCTCATCTGTGTGGGATAAATTTCACTTGATGAAGCTTGAGGATGTGGACAAAGTGCTGGGAGAGTTGCACCTGACTACCTGTGTGATAGATCCTTGTTCCTTTCTTGTGTGTGTGTGTGTGTGTGTGTGTGTTTGAACGGGGTGTGCTCAGGAGATTACCGTTAATCTTGATAGGAATTGTGGTAGTCCCAGTTTCCAAGAAATAGGTGGTTATAGTGATCACTGCTTATGAAGTTTTCCCTGGAGTCCAGAAGACTTTAATAACTGTCACCCATTAATACTCTCTTTAGGGCAGACTGTGCTAGAGGGTGGCGGCCCAACTCCATACTGAAAAAGATTACCTGGGCTCAATTAAACCTTGGGTGACTTGGTCACTCTGATGTAAGACCTTGATCAAGAGGTGGGGAAGGTGACCCAGTTGATTCCCCTTGATCTAAAAGCAGATTTCATTGTCACCAACCATAATGCTAGTGAACAAGGTATCTGTTACTGGACTTGCAGGATCAGAGGCATGACAGCGTACTGGTTTTGTTCCAATGTGAAAGGCCAGTTTAAGAACAGAGCACACAAGAGGATGCTCAGCTCCATGGCTTTCGAGCTGTCAGATCCCACAAGTTTCATCTTATTCCCCTTGCTTTTTAATATGCGCAAAGTTGTTAAGAGGATTACCTAGAATGAGGTGTCATCAATATGTAAAAAATACTCAACTCTGTTTCTCTCTGTTATCAGAGTCAATATAGCTGTACAAATGCTAGACTGGTATTTGAATTTATTAATAGACTGGAAGAGGGTGACCAAACTGAAGTTGAATTCCAACAAGATGGAGGATCTGTATATGACTGATTTTCATGTGCAAGAATTGGGTGGGTAACCTAATGAAGATAAATTTGCATTTGCCTTGGAAAAATAAGTGTACAGTTTGAGAGTTGCCTTCATTCAGCTTTATGTATATATGGTCAGTCATAGTTACCCCTCTGTACCTTTCCTTGGCATCTATCAGGTATAGAAATATTTAGTAAACTGACAATAAGCAAATCTTATAAAACTTTGCACTAGGGTATCTTATGAATAAAGATCTTTGGCCATCACTCTGACACTATTAATATGCAGAGTATACTGTTCTGTGAGGTCAGCCCTTATTGGTAGGTAAAGGCATCACTGGATTAGACAAATGTTTTATCTACACAAAGCATGACTCAGTTCAGGTGGAGTCGCCCGCTTGCCTGCAAGAGTGGGATTATTTAGAAACAGACATTTTCCAAGAAAAGGAAAAGCTAGCAAAAGGGTGCCTTCCCATGAATGGGTTGGTGTTTGTGCAAGTGCAAAGAGACAGCAGCTCTGCCAACTGCTCTGCAGTATTACCTGTGAGAAGCTTCATTAGATAGAGCTTCTCAAAGAAGCCTCAACATCCCCTTTTGGTGAGGTAGGTCTTGCCCATTCTCTGAGTAGGTCTCATCTTGGCGCAGAGTAGGATACCTCTAGCCTGCAGCAAAGTTACATCCTCACTGCCTTATCTACCTGCTCTGGTTCTTCTGAGATATGACTGCAGAAGGTAAGCTACTGCTACCCCCAGACCATGCAAGGAATTCTTTTGCAGGGAAAGGATTGGAGTATGCAGGCAGGCAGAGGCCTGATTCTGCTCAGAGGTTCTGGGTGAAGTTATTCAGATGGGACATGAATATATTTGTGTCTGATTCCTAGAGTCAGCAGTTCACACCTGGCTCTATCAGTTTCTGTTAGTTGGTTCACCACCACCACCACTAATACACACAGAGTGGTCCAGCAAAGATTGAGGACACAGAGATCCTTTTGGGTGAGGAGGTGCATCACATCCGAACTAGATCCCATCAGAACCTTTGAGACCTAGACAAATATGAGAGGTAAGAGAAAGAGAGGCAGTAAACTCCTGCTACAGAAGCAGTTCGCTGCTAGAGAGAAGTACCAACACAACTCTCTCTCACGCAATCTTGTTGGGGAAAAAGCAGTCCTTCTGTCTCACTTGCTCTGTTTTTTTCCATGAAGAAACCAAACACTCTCCTGAAGGATATTTATTCATTTATTTAAGTGCCAGTTGGGTACATCTTAGTTTCCCATTGGTCTAAAGCATCTCACATAAATGCCATCTTGCGTGTGAGTCAGAACGGTTTGCCAATTCATTTAATCCCATGGCTCGGTCCAGGTGCGGATGAATCTTTTGGACTGGTTGCCTTCTGGCAAATGTAACTGTGAAAAGTAGCACCTGAGTTAAAGCTCAGAGATACAGCTGAGCCAGAAGCTGATGTGAAATCAGTATTAAAAAGTAGTATGCATTTTGATAAAACACTTAAAATCACATGACAGGAGCAATCATGGGCCTCAGCTCAAGGACCCAAGGCAATCTGCTGCTGTTGATTTGCATACCCTCAAGTAGCATCTTATCTCCACTTGAAATCAAATCCCTTTGGTCGCGTCATATTTACTCCCATTTCAATTTGCAATATTTTAGGCATGTCCTGGTTAGTTGAGAAATGCAGCAGGAGAGGAAGTAATGAGAAAATATATATTCCTCTGCTTAAAATATAGAAACCCGGTCTGCTTCTTCAATGCTGTAGCTTCACAAAATGGCAGTCCAGATGTGTTTTGGTTTTCTTAACAGTCAGTTTCCCAGGTTTTTTGCTTTCTCTGCCATTCTCTATCTCCTCCACCACCACTAACAGTGTGCTTGCAAAGAATAAGTACAATTTACTTAGATAGTAGAGTGAGAAGTTCCAAAAGCAAACTGTTCTCCAAGTTTTAGCAACAAAGAAGATGCCCCTCTGCTTCAATATGTTGAAGGCTGATAAAATACCAATCTATATATGTAATGCAAAAGAACTAACCAAGATTTGAAAGTACATCTTACCAGGATTGCAGTCCATTGATTAATATTTCGCAGAAGTGCAATACTTATGAATTTATTTATATATCACAGAATTTCTTAACTATAAAGTCAAGTCAGTGGGGTAGCTGCTTTGTCCATTGCTTTGTGCAATTTGCCAGAGTCATCTTTCAAATGTGGAATCCATAGCTATTTACCTCCTCTTTCCCTGAAGTCCTGGCAGGTAAGTAAAGCAGGAGTAACTTCTGATGAAGAGCTGACTTCATTTTGGGAGCTTGTTTGGGTATACTATATTAATCTTTGTGTTGTGTGAATCAAATAACTGCTTCAGTTTTAAATTGGTTAAATATTGCAGCCGTCATAAATAGAGGTGAAATGAGAGTGAGAAATGAATTGTTTCTGTGAATGATCTGAGGACTCTGACAAGAATTGGATGCAACCTGATTAAATCTCTTATGAGGAACACGGAAAGGAAGAGGCGTGCAGTGGACCCTCTGTATATGCAGGGTTTGGTATCTGGACCCCTTGCAAATAGTGAAAAACACAAATGATGTGTCCCATATTGTTAAATGGTAGGAGATGCTTCAACACCTTCACATTCACATCACTGCCATTTTATGTATAGGACACGGCAATCTGCCGTCACTTGAAATCGCAGATCTGGAGGTTGCGTATATGGAGGCTCCACTGTATATGGATACAACAGTCAAAACTGGTTTGTGTATACTGTCAAGTCATGGGGGGAGCACCAGTAGGCTGAAGAGAGTGTGATAAAGAGCAGATAGCTCCAGAAGTCTCTGCTTCCTAAATTCCTCGTTTGGATCTCTAGGATTTGGATCTTGGTGGTAACATTTCTGCCAAGCTACAGAGATCTCACTGTATGTAAGTAGATGTAGAAGGTGGAGAAACTGAAGTGCATCTTCTTCTGCTCTTCTTTTTCCCATCTGTTTCTTTTGTAAGTTTGTATAGGTTTCAGTTGGTAATGTACCCAGTGCCTTCACGTTTTTTCTAACTTATGACAATCGTAAGGCAACCCTATCGTGAGGATTTTTGGGGCTGAGAGTGTGCGACATGCCCAAGGTCACCCAGTGGGTTTCCATGGCCAAATGGGGAATCAAACCCTAGTCTCCAGGATCATAGTCCAGTGCTCAAACCATGCTAGCTTATGTGGCCTTAATTTCTACTTCCTGTGCTTTTTGATCCATGCATATATTTGTCCATTAATTTCTTCTTTTAAGCCCAAAGTTTGCCTATCCAAAAATTATGTGTACTTATTGTGATTCAGCCTGAGTATAACCTATGTCTGGCTTTCTTGCATTGTCTTCTTAAATACAAAATGTTGATCGGCTTGGCTGATGTTGACTCAAACTGACCATTTCCATGCTGGAGGGACAAATATACATGCATGCCGTCTCAGAATACAGCAGTCATTTTATTTCCTTTGGCAGCAGGTGAGCCTGTTAGGTTTCTCTTGCTATCAGCTTCCTTCTAATGATAGCTGGCAGATACAGTTCTCATAGTTTTGAAGTAACAAGAGTAAATACTCTTTTGGGAAGCAGCAGATATAGGACTGCCACATTAAGCCAAGGATAGCTGAGAAAGGTGGTGTCAAACACCTGACCCCATTAATGGTGAAAGCATTATGACTTTGTTGGAATCGCTCTGTCTTCTTCATATAGACAAAATGGATTGGCCAGGCACCTTATCAATAAGCATTAAAATTTTAATACTTCAAAATGCTGCATGTTAGATGCCCACCCTTATAATCAAATTACATGAAACATGATGTTTTTATTGCACGTAAATAAGATCAGATCCTTTAGTGGCCTTGTGCATAATCATGAGAAATTCAAATCTTGGAGGCTTTTTTTTAAAAAAAATTTACAGTGGGCAAATGGCCAGCTCCATTTTAATAAAATTGATTTTTTTAAAAAAATATCTGAGAATTCTTAGGCTTGCTGTTATCACAGTTGTTCTTACCTATACCAGATAGTAACAGGTTCAGCTGTAACGAGTGTTTCTGAAGACAACATTCTGATCTGGAGGTGTTTGATTTTAAGGTATTTGGGGTTCTATGATGGATTGTATAAATTAGGAATGTGGGGTTTATATTAATTTCATTTGGGATTTCTTTCATCATAGTTTCAAACTTGCATAATTTGAATGCTAGTTTATGAACAGTAGGCTTACACTTAAGAATCCTGACTTGGTTTGCCCTCATGCAGTAAAAGAACAAATGCCTGCAGAAATCTCCTCAATGAAACACTACACAGTTTGGTCACTGCTGGAGAGATTATATACAGGGCCGGAATAGATACTTGCTTGTCTCTCTAAATATGCAAAATTTAGAACTGTGGCAAATATTTCCTTGTTGGATGGACTATTGAAAACTAATAGCATTGGATAGGTTATTTTCCTTGTTTTGATCAGTTAGCGTGTCCTTTTGTGCTTACTGTGTGCATGTGCTTGGTCCGAGAGCTCAGATTGTGGAAAACAAGGTTTTTCAAAGTGCTTGATGCCTCACTCTCATACTGGAGGTGAGAACTATCAGAGTGATAGAGAGATTCTGTGATAGGCTCTCTTGCTTCAAAAAAGTGGTGTTTTCCCCATAGAACCCTGCTTTTTCCTCCAAACGACATCTGTGCCTTTTTTTTATTTACTGGCTCTGCACACCACAAAGGCTCCAAAGCACATCTGGAAGCCTCCCAAAAGAAAGCAAGAATCTCCTCTACAGCTTGGATCCCATGTCTGGAGAAAGGCAGGATATTAATTAATTAATTAATTACATATAAGTACATGCATACATACTGTGGTTACTCAATGTTCTTTCTTCAGCAGCCTTGCCTCTTGCCTCCCTGCTCCTTAATTTCTCTATATGCATGGAATCTTTTTTTGCTCCTTCATTTTCTTTGAAAAGCTAATGTCCCTTGAATCTGATGAGGCATTAATTTCAAACCTAGTGACTTTTCTTTTCTTTGAAGAAACCAGATTGTAGATATCCTGGCAACTTTATTCCCTGAGGTCTTGAAATGTTCATGAACATTCTGTGTTGTTGCAGCAACTCAACCAATCAGTGTCAGAAACTTTGCCATCACAGCACAATATAATTTTGAATCTAAAATTAAGGACTAAACTCTACATCACACTGTAATCACATATAGCATGGCACTGGAATCTTGATAGCTGTACCTTTTGCTGCAGTATTGTGTGTGTAAGAGAGAAGGAGAGGTTGGGTTGCAGAAAAGATAAGAGATTTAACCATATCTCCCAAATGTCCTGATTTGGCAGGGATAGTCCTTCTCTCCCACTTTTTCAACTACTCTTAAAATATCCCAATTTCTCTCCTCCTCCTCCCACCTTCCTCCATGTTCCGAGCTTTCTTTAGTTGATGCAAACTGAGTTCAAAGTGCAAAAGTAGTTTGCACTCTGTTAACTCAGCAGGGAGAGAGGAGGGGCAAAATCTTGCCCTTCCCAGTAGTTTTCGGTAAAAGCAAACTCCTGCAGCCTCTCTTAGCTTGTCTGTTCTTCCTCATAATAGTTCTTCTCATCTTGACCACTCTCTGATGTTGCCTGGACACATATGCCCCAGTTTTCCTCTCTGAAATGTTGGAAGATATGAGCTTAACCATTCTTCCCTCCACTGTTTTCATCCTGCACCTGGGCTCTGTTGCTTTCGTCCCACCAGAACTTTAGATCCAGATTTTCAATGGAAACATAAGTGCACTATTCCCTGCTGGATGAAGGATGAAAGAGGAAATCTGGGGACAGAGGAAAGTTACACATTTTATAGCTTCTTGGCTGCAAATTACCATTTTCTGTTAATGCTTTTCAGTAAAATATTGGCTGTCTGGATCACATGGTTCAAGTCTGAAATGTAGATTAGATTCAATGTGCATTTGGCGTGCCCAAATTGGAGTGCCCAATGTAAGAAACTTGAAAAAGAAGTACAAAACCCGTAGTAGTATGACAATGTGCATGGTGATTAAGCGTGGAAAAGAAGTTCACCCTAACCTAATTTTTTAAAGAAATTTTATCCAGTTCATTGTGTGTGAGATTATTAGCAAAAGTGTTTGTATATCTTTTGATTTCCTATCATTTGAAGGAAGCTACAACCAACAACATATTCCTAACACACATACCCAGCTGCTTGTTTTTGTTTTTGAATTGCGGACAAATAAATGTGCATAATTCAAAATGTGTATATTTCAAAAGTGCACAAAAATATGCTTTGCTCAAAATATGTGTACAAAGATGAACATGAGAAAAATACATCAAAAAGTACATATGGGGAGAAAGTGTAAGTCAAAACATGCACAGATTTTTGTGTGGGAGATAGGGAAAGCACACCAAGTTTTGCAATTGCAAAGCAAGGATAAAAGGCAAATTCAAATCTGATTTGGAGAAATCCAGTGAAATCAACACTGAGAGCTTTTGTGTCCCTAGTGTTGACCTATATCTAGACATAAACCTTTTAGTGGTGGGAAAATTTTATGGGGAGGTTAGTTTGGATTATGAGAAATTTTATCACTTCTCATGGTGACTATTCTTTCAAGATTGGTGTTTCACACATGGGCTTTTCTTTGTAGTAATCATTTAATCAGAAATAACCAATTACATGTCAGAAAAACTAATAGGTTTCAATTGCTCTTGAGCTAGATTAACAAAAGGTGCCACGAATCTGATAGATTGTGCTGTCGTGTACTTGATCTTTTGTTATTCTTTGTATGATTAATAATTATGTCAATCTGTAATTTAGACAAGCATAAATATTACATTAAACTGCAAGAGAAGAGTTTAGAACATTAGCAGACAGATAAAAGGAAGAGCTTCAGATATGCACAGGAAACTTGTGACTGATAAGAGCTATAGATTTATCTTTTATCCTAAGGATTGTTTATTAAAAAAAACATATGGTACACTGTGTATGTACCTTGTCATTCCTATCCTGGATGATCATATACCTGTCTGTTCATGGCCAAGATCCCTCCCTAAACTGCAAACCCCAGGATTCCATAGGATGTTGAAAGTGGAATAAAAGCACTATAACCATCTAATGTCTGTGCACAAGGCATTGAACAATTGCATTCAGAGTTCTGACTCTGTTTCTGTTCCTTTTTGGTTCTTGTCTGTCCTTTACTGACTGAAGAGTTTCATCTGTCATCCATTTGAGGCTTCTCATTCTTTTGGGTTATAGGAAGTGTCTTTTTGCATTCCACAGCATCACTCAAAGTTGTCTTCTGCTGTTCCCCAGTACTTCGTTGAATGCCCCCTGAACTGGGGGGTGTCATCAGCTGGCCCTATCTGTTGTTTCATTTTGGATTGTCTCATTGTAATGTTTTTTTTATGGTAAAACATATTCAAAAGGTGTTCAGTGTTCTTCCTTCAAAGCAGTACTAACAAGCGTTCGCTATGGTGCTGCTGCCCTTGTTTCTTGAGAGATCCTTCACCAGTGTTAACTCCCACTACTGCTTCTGCACAGTAGCTGTTTGGCATATTTAGTCTGGCTCCTCAAGCAAAGTCCATCTGACATGGGAGACCATACCAGCATCACTCCCACAAGCAGCATGGCCTCTTGGCTTACTGGAGAATGCAGTCCCACCACCACAGGAAGATAGTGCCGTGGTGAGAATAATGGCCTTAGTTTTACTCAGAACTTTTTCAGCCAGTCACCTCTACCTGCATTATTTAAGAAACGGCTTATTCTTCTGGTCAGCTGAACCTTGAATGCTATGGATGGATTTGAGTAGGAGCGAGTACCGCCACCAAACTAATGAAGACATCTACTGCCTCCATAGGACTACATGGCGTGCAGAGATTCCACCCCCAAATTAACTCTTCACTGTGGTTAGGGGAAACATCTTGTCTCTCTTGTGATCACAGAGCTAATCAGATTGCTACAATGTACTGCTTGGCCCTGGAGGGTTTTGCTTTTGTTTCTGAATTCTCAGTGCTATAGTGGGCAACTTGTGGCTCTCCAAATGTTGTTGGACTACAGCGATGAGATACTATGGGAGTTTTAGTCCAACAACATCTAGAAGGAGCTGAAGGTCGCGTCCGTGTTACCAAACCAACCAAATGTGCATAACTAACATTTAAAAACATATAAAGATCAAAACTCACATTAGATTGCTTGATTAAGGAACAAAATTAAATCCGAAATTAAATAAAATAATCACCCACCTTAGTTGTTTGCATCAAAGGTTTTCTAATGCTTATAATGAGATTTTAGACCCAATTTGCCATTATGAGAGACGGACAGCTGGATGAGTTGGGACCACAGCTCGATCCACTTCACCATTCCTTGCATACTTTTGTGATGATTATCTTTCTGTTCTTATACAAAATGCCATAAAAGAAGGGCATAATAACTACTCTCTTTGATGTCTTCTCTGCAATGTATCCATGTGTATCAATACACTGAAGTGTCTTTCATCCAACCAAAAACAGAATCTAGAGGGTGTGTTGGCAGAACAAACCAACACAGTCCCAGTCAAGAGTATACAAATGTTATATTGATGTGGTTCTGTGAAGCTAAGCAAAGGTTACATTGAGAGAGATGAAAGGGAGAGCTTTTATTCCCTTCAGAGTATGAATGTATGTTGGGAGTGTGTGTATGTGTGGAGTAGGGAAGCATTGCATAAACATGATTTTGTTGTCATTGTTCCAAGCTGGTTACAGTTGTGAGAGCATATGTTAGTGCTTTATGTTCATTAAGAACTTGCTGATGGGAGTAATTGAATCTAACAAATGAAAGTTAATGCATCTCTATTAAACATTTTCTTGATAGACAGACAGGGTCTTAGTTGTCATTCAGAGCATTCCATGGTAACTGCATGCATTTTGTCCTTTGAGCTGTATGACGCTTTCTAAGGTTAGTAGGAACACTCCACTTAATCAGCCTGAGACTGAAAATAACTATTCAGCCTAAAGAAGAGTGCAAGGAGTTCATTGTAAGTAAGGGTGCTCTATTTCCCATGTTGGAAAAAACGCTTGGAATTCTAATCCTCGGGAAGGAAGGAAGATGACCTGGGGCCACAGCTGTAGTTCTGTGATTTCATATTAACTGCCATGGCTGCATTCTATGAAATCCTGAGACCTGTAGTGCAGTGAGGCATGGGATTTCTAAATGCCTTTCCCTTAACGTCAGACTTCAGGATTACATAGAATGAAGCTACAGCAGTTCAAGTGAAATCATCGTGCTATAATTGTGTAGTGGGAAAAGGTGCTCGAAGACTTAATTTTTAAAGCTCAAGGAACTGTGAAGTCCCAGGCCTAGGTAGCAGGTAGACAGATTGTTTAGATTTTATGTACCTTGTTTAGCTGCTCAGCCAAAGGTTTTCCCTTAGTGAACATACAGGTTTAAGCATAAAAATCAAAGCTTGTCAAAATTTTGCTCAGCTTTACTGCTTGTATAAAGAGAAGAGTCACTGTGTACAGAAAGGCATCCTCTGCAAGGTAGATTGACCAACATCATCATGACAATCTTTTTAATGCCAAGTCGGTATATTTTTTAAAAAATCCCAGGGCTCACATTGTAATTACTGGGAAATACAAGAGATCGCAGTGGGTTTCTGAAGCAGAGTATCTGATACACTAGACAGAAGTTGAACAGCTCACCAGCCCTCTCCACACTGCTTATAAGATCTAACAGAGAAAGAAGTCAAACACTGTCCATTTCCACACCAGACTGTTATAGTACTGTTATTCTGCTTTCAACCTTCTGTGGAATTCTGGGTCTTATAGTTTTCTGAGGCCAAAGAGCTCTCTGGCTGAGAATTCTAAAGGCCCTTCCCTAAACTGCAAACCCCAGGATTCCATAGGATGTTGAAAGTGGAATAATAGCACTATAAGAATCTAGTGCAGAAACGTCCATTGTCTTCTCCATAAAATATATAAAAGTAATTGTATTCATGAATATTTGTGTGTGATCAGCACAAATTCATCTTTATGAGGAAGATAAGAAAACAGTATTACATGGTATCAGGAGAACTGGGTCATCTTACCCAGAGAAGCTGTTGTTACACAAGCTTCATGGAGGACAGATGCGGAGAAGGAGAAAGATGTAAGAGCAGGTGAGACCTCACAGAACGAAGGAAAACCTGTGTGGTGCAGGAAGAGAGTGGGAGTGAACAAACAAACACCAAGAAACTGGATGTTACTGTTGGGAAAATTACAGCATTCTCTCTCCCCCTCCCCCCCATCTTGTTCTTAGAGCAAGTGGGCATAGCTAGCATAGGGCTACCTTTCTCTTTTGCATGCCAAAGCTCCACCATTTGCCTTTCTGTCATTTAAATGCATGATCATAAATACCTTTGGTGTTCAGGTGATCAGATCATGTGACCCAGGACAGTTGCTTGGGTCATCGGTCTTATAAAAGAAAGAGACCCCTCTTAGCTTTCTTCTTCTCCTCCATTTTTTTTTGCTTCCACTTCCTCCTCTCCGACCATGCTTCGCATCTCCATCAGAAGATGGTGAGTTAAGACCGAAGCTACTACTATTCATTAGCTAGTTAGGTTGTAGGCTCTCCAATACATATGTAAATGTAGAAGCCATTAGTAAACTTTTCTAAGTTTGTAATCTGAAGCTACCTACATTTGTTCTATTTCTTCAGTCAGTTTGAGATCAGAAAAGCCACACACAAAGTTTAGACATGCTTTTTCTGCTACTCTGCTAAAAGGAGGCTGAATCCTGACAGTTTTAGCTTCCATAGAATTTCCCAGTAGGGCTAACACCCTGGGAAACTCTCATTTCCAACTTTTTTTTGGGTTATTGGGGCCCAGACTCTATTTTTTTTTTTTTTTTTTTGGTGTGTGTGCTTTGTCTGATGACCACGTGGCTGTGGAGACTGCCTGCTTAAACAATAGAAGATTAAGAGAAGATGGCTGCAGCCCATCCTAATCCATTTCTTACTACTGAAAAGTTAAATGGGAGTAACTATCAAACCTGGTCATGGAATGTGCAGATGCAATTAACTACAATGGGATTATTTAATGCTGTGAAAGGACAGCGGCCCATAGAAGATGGGGCAAAGCAAGAAAAATTTGACCAGGATGATGAGAAGGCAGCGGCTTACATATGTTTGGCAATTGATTCAAGTATTGTTTATCATATCCGAGGTTTGAAAAGTGCTAAAGAAATATGGGAAAAACTGAAGAAATTATTTGATTCACCCAGTATTGCAAATCAAAGTGGTCTTATAATAAGACTTGTAAATACAAAATTGTCCAATCCTCGATTTTTGAATGAGCATATTAACACATTTATGACTATGCTGTCTGGATTTCAACATCCTGGAGAAACTATTCCAGAATCTGTGAAACTTGGACTGTTTTTGGCTAGCCTCCCTGAATATTATGCTCCAATAATTAATGCTTTGCAAGTTAAGGGAGATGTGACTTTGCAAAATGCTGTTGCTGAAATTATAGAATATCAAAATAGGAAAAGTTTGACGAATTGTAAATCTGGAGCAAGAGCTATTGAAACAGAGCTCGCTCAACTCCTTGAAGAAGATCTGCATATCAAAGCCTCTTCTTCACCCAGAACAAAGGGGAGCAAAATTAGCAAACCAAAGCCTAGAATGCAGCAGCAAAGGCCAAATGGTAAAAGTGATTTTAAGTCAGCCTTTAACTCCAAGCAGAGATCTTCCACAAATGTTAATGTTGGTCTGATCAATGAAAGGCTACTCCAGTCTACTGAGAATCAGCATCACAATATGATTGTTATTGATAGCAGTGCTACCAGTCACTACTTCAATCGCAGGGATTTGTTTGTGGATCTTGATACAAACATAAATTTTCCTGTTTACCTTGCTAATGGACAATCAGTACTTGCAAAGGGAAGAGGCTCAGTCCTTTTGCAAACAAAAGTTGGCCCCAACAGGATAGGGACGTTGAGAATTCCTGATGCCTACTATGTGCCAGATTTGAAAGTCTCTCTTTATAGTGTCAGAACCACCACAGCAAGGGGAAACAGAGTCATTTTCAAGAAGGAGTCCTGTTTTGGTTTCCATGGCAAAGATTTAATTTTTCGAGGAATCCTAAAAGGTGACTGTTACCAAATGCAAGTTTTGGATTCATTTGCAAATAATGTAGTCCAATGCAATCACAAAGATTGTTTGAACTTGTGGCATCGCAGATTTGGTCACAGAAATGTAGAATGCATTAAGAGACTGGTCAATCAAGAACTTGCTAGAGACTTTAATTTCAAACCATGCTCTAACAATGAAAAATGTATAGAGTGTTTAAAGGCAAAGGCAGTTAGAGCTTTACATCCGCCAGTTGCTGAGAGACTATCCACCAAGCCACTGGACCTTTTACATACTGATCTTTGTGGTCCATTCAGCCAAAAGTCTGCAGGTGGAAATTCTTACTTTATGACTATTATTGATGATTTCAGCAGATATACATACACTTACCTTCTCAAAGAGAAAAGTCAAGCTTTTCAAAAATTCAAGGAATACTTTAATTTTGTCTCTAATAAATTTGGCTACAAACCTAAAAGCCTACGTTCTGACAATGGAAGTGAATTTGTTAATGTAGAATTTGATGAGTTTTTAAAAGAACATGGCATTGAGCATCAAACTACCTAAGTTTACACTCCAGAACAGAATGGGCTGGCAGAACGAATGAACAGAACACTCAAAGAGATGGCAGTCACCATGCTTTTAGAGGTTAACGTGCCTAAACGCTATTGGTCTGAAGCTATTATGACTGCTACATATTTGTGCAACCTACTGCCAACCAAATCCAGAGATGTAACTCCATTTCAGTTATGGAATGGAACTAAGCCCAAACTGAATCATCTCAAAGTCTTTGGAAGTAAAGCATATACCTACATTCCCAAGCAGAAAAGAGACAAACTTGACTGTAGAAGTGAAGAGGGAATTTTTGTTGGTTATGCTAGAAACGGTTACCGAATTCTGAATCCAGATGGGCGTACAATAAAATTAACAAGTGCTGTTTATGTTGATGAAAGGCCACAGTCCAAATCTAATCCAAACCAAGATGTCTATCCAGATTTGTTTACAGTGGAAGGAGACTCCCACCAGCAACCGAAGTGTGTGACATTCTGCCATCCTCCAGATGTCTTGCATCCAGAAGGGGCTACAGATGTGGTGAACCAGCCAGACGACGAGGAACCGGGCGGTGCTCAAGGAGCAGAGCCAGGTATCCAAGTCCAGGTGAGAAGATCTGAACGCAGCAACAGAGGTGTGCCACCTGACAGGTTCTCTTATCTAGCCACAGAGGAGAAGATTCCACAACCCTCTGACTGGCAAAAGATCAAGGGACTACCAAAGTCAGATTCTCAGAAGTGGGTGGAAGCTGCTGTTGAGGAGATGCAATCTTTATATGAAAATAAAATATGGGCTTTGTCAGAATTGCCAAAAGCAAAAAGGGCAATTGGCTGTAGATGGGTTTTTACCACAAAGCAGGATGCAGAAGGGGAGATTCAGAGGTACAAAACGAGGCTTGTGCCTAAGGGCTACAACCAAGAATTTGGTGAGGACTACAATGAGACTTTTGCTCCAGTAGTCACACACACAACCATTAGAACTCGCCTAGCTGTTGCAGCCTCTAAGAAAATGCTTATTCAGCATCTTGATGTTAAAACAGCTTTTCTTTATGGACAACTAGATGAAGAATTGTACATGGAACAGCCTCCAGGATTCCAAGTACCTGGGAAAAAGCATCTTGTATGCAAATTGAACAAGAGCATTTATGGCTTGAAACAGGCTACCAGGGCATGGAGTGAGAAGCTGAACCAGCTTCTTGTCAAAGAGGGCTTCACTCCAGGCACTGTTGACAAGTGTGTTTACAAAAGATTCAGAAACAATAAATGGACTTATATTACATGTTATGTTGATGACCTGATCCTGTGCAGTCAAGATAAAGCAGATAGTGAGGAGATAGTCAACAATCTCAAGAAAGAGGTAGATATCAAGAATTTGGGAGACATCTCACACTATCTTGGAGTACAAATAGAAAGAAGCAGTGATGGAAGCTTCTGTCTTAACCAGAAACAGAAGATAATGGATCTTCTGGACTGTCTTGGGCTAAAGGATGCCAAAATTATGCCAACCCCAATGGAAGTGGGTTTCTTAAAGGACACTGAGAAATGTGAACCCTTGAAAAATGGAGACAAGTATAGGACTGCAGTTGGAAAGCTCCTACCTACATAGCTAATTTCACCAGACCTGATATTGCAAATACTGTTGGTATCTTATGCAGAATGGTTAACTCTCCTACCGAAAGGGATCTCATTGCGGTGAAAAGAGTTGCCAGATATTTGAAAGGAACTGCAGATTACAAGCTGATGCTGCCAACCTGTGACCAACCGCTACTGGTTGCCTATGCAGATGCAGACTGGGCTGTAGATCCGGCAGGCAGGAAATCAACCAGCAGAAACCTGATCTTTTATGGTGGAGGAGCCATAAGCTGATCAAGTAAGAAGCAATCCACAATTGCAGATTCTTCCACAGGTGCTGAGTGTGTTTCTGCAAAAGCAGCATGTGATGAAATAAGGTGGCTGCATAATTTACTTCTGGACTTTGGCATAACAGAGCCCAAGCCAACCATTTTGATGCAAGATAACCAAAGCTGCATCAAGATTTCTGAGAGTGAGAAGCCACTCAAGAAGAACATTGACACTGCTTTTCACAAGGTGCAAGAGATTGCCGTAATGGACTTGTTCAGCTAGAATATTGCAATACAGAAATGATGATTGCTGATATCCTTACCAAGCCTCTATCAAGTGACCAGTTCCAGAGACTACGAGAAGGCATGAAGATCCTCGACGTGGGTCCAAGAGAATGAGAAGGGGACTGTTGGGAAAATTCCAGCATTTTCTCTCCCCCCCCCCATCTTGTTCTTAGAGCAAGTGGGCATAGCTAGCATAGGGCTACCTTTCTCTTTTGTATGCCAAAGCTCCACCATTTGCCCTTCTGTCATTTAAATGCATGATCATAAATACCTTTGGTGTTCAGGTGATCAGATCATGTGACCCAGGACAGTTGCTTGGGTCATCGGTCTTATAAAAGAAGGAGATCCCTCTTAGCTTTCTTCTTCTCCTCCATTTTTTTTTGCTTCCACTTCCTCCTCTCCGACCATGCTTCGCATCTCCATCAGAAGATGCTGAGTTAAGACCGAAGCTACTACTATTCATTAGCTAGTTAGGTTGTAGGCTCTCCAATACATATGTAAATGTAGAAGCCATTAGTAAACTTTTCTAAGTTTGTAATCTGAAGCTGCCTGCATTTGTTTTATTTCTTCAGTCAGTTTGAGATCAGAAAAGCCATACACAAAGTTTAGACATGCTTTTTCTGCTACTCTGCTAAAAGGAGGCTGAATCCTGACAGTTTTAGCTTCCATAGAATTTCCCAATAGGGCTAACACCCTGGGAAACTCTCATTTCCAACAGTTACCATAAACATGCTGTGCCAAACTCCTAGAGAGTGGCATGCAATCTAACCACCACTGAGTATAGACATGAGAAGGATTGTTAACTCCAACAAAAGTTTTACAGCTTTTATAGACTGTTTTATTGGGCTAAATCCAGCATTGCTCCTACCTGGAGTAGATTCCCTGAAATAAAGTAACTGCCAGATTTACCTGCCTCATTAGGTTGCAGGTTGGGGTGGAATAGTGGCACTGGCCATGCTGGCAACATGTTTCTCCTTTCCGGAAGACTGTACACTGCTGTGCAGCCTCCTAGGAAGGAAGAATTCTGACAGCCAATGAATTTAAACCTATGGTTTGAATTCATTGGCTGACAGAGCTGGGGACATGGTCAGAGCTACCTGAATGGGCAGTTTTCCTTCTGGTCGGGTTCTGGGAAATATCCATTGGCTCCTTGCTCCCAGCCAATTTGTTGCTGGATGTCACCTGCCCTCCCACTTTGTTCCCCTTTGGCTAGTGAACACTGGGTACCATTTCTACAGTCTGGCTGGTGTGGGGGTGCCTGATGGAAGCTGGTGTTGTATTAAATAGGGGTATTACCTGTACTCTGATTCGTACATTTGCTGTTAACTTGTCACAACCTGTAATAGGCAGTAGCATGGGTCTTGGATCTGGGATTGTGGTTACTGGGGCTTCCCCAGCATTAGTATGGTATGGGGGCCCCCTAGTGGGGATTCAGGGATGTGGGTGGAAGTGGTGGTGTGCAGCACTGGTGGGGCAGAATTCCTCCACACTTCCTGCTGTCCAGGGAGGCCAGCAGGGAGATCTTCTCCTGGGATAGGATGTTTGTGTCATCCCAGCTGTTCTGGTGGCAGGCCAAAATGACAGGCCCATCAGTCAACAGCAGGGTTGATTGATGCCTGGATCTGTTCCCATGTATGCGCCAACCTTTTGGTAACTATAGCCAATAAAGTTGTGGCTTTTGTTCTTTTAGTTCTGGCTTTGTGTGTTTTGTTGCTCCACTACTCGCCACCCGTGAGCGTGCAAATGAGATTTGTTTATTCTTAACCCCTGAGAAGTTTTAAGACTGATCTAAAATGTTTTTAAATAATAAAATCAGTTAGAAAGGCAACATCAGCAATGAAAATAATCTACAGGATCAACATGGGCATTGTTTGCTTACTCATGACTTTTATTAATTAGACAAACACATATATTTTCCCTTCACTGAGTTATTGTAGCTGAAATGGGAAAAGTACTGTCATGCTGACACTAAAGTTTACCTTTAATTTATTAGTGATATTGCTTCCAAAATGATTTCACTGAGAAATTACATCTGGAATGCTTTTCAGAAAAATTACTGATTTGTTCTCCCTGTGCTTTAGGGCTGTGTGATTGTCCGTTGTAGACAGCTGAACAGAGAAAATTGCACAGAACTAAAGAATTTAAATCAAAAACTGCACCATAGGCTCATTAGCAAATTCAGCAGCAATTCTGTGGACACGTACTGGGAAGGAAGCATGAAAGATACAAGTGGGTCTTAACCTCTGAGCAAACATGTACAGCATTTGAGTAGATTTACGTTACTGGCAGAGGTTAGAATGATTTGGAATGCATGAGACCTGAACAGACCCCTGTTCCAGTTACCCTGTTAATGGATTGTTCATCGTGGAAAGGTTTGTTTTTGACCAGTGGAGAATTGGGAAATTGACAATGGCATATTCTTCTCAATTTATAATCAGTTTCTATTGTGTCTGGGGAAGGATAAAAAGCAAGGAATTGCTATAGCAAACACCAATGATGAAGCAATCTTGGTGAGAAATAGAATTGGAGAGAGGTCGTTTTTAGTTTTTTCATTCTCTCTTTAAAGTTCCAAAATCCCAACAAGTACATTGAGCTCCTCATTTTTGTTGACCTCAAGGCAATTGGAACAGCTACTATGTCTCTTCTTAGTGACACTGATGTGTGTCTTGTTTGGGGTTGTTGTGGAGAAAGGTAATTAATTACCTCCCTTGCACAAAGACTCCCTTTTCCTCAAAAAGCACATATATCTTTTGCAGATCCCCCTTAACATGGTCATTCGGTGGCCAGGGGAGAAAAGGTAGCAAGTGGGAAACATCAGGCTATGTTCCTGTAGCCAAGCAGGCTGCAATAAAGACATCCTCTGAGACTTCTGGGTGGTCTTCTGGAGATCCTGGAGGATGGCATTACTGTTGCAGTTGCATGCCCTCTCCACCACCTGTTATGTTGCCATGAACAGCAAGAGACAAGAAGGTTTAAGGGAGAAGAGATGGGAGACAGGGCACAGATCTGCCTGGGTGAACCTTTATGCCCCCACCTCCTAATATAGGATCATGGCCATGTGTTTTTCAACAGTGTGAATACTATAGTCAAGCACTGATTTATGTGGTTAGGTGACTGTATCTTTTGTCAGCTGTTTGTTTAAGAAAACACATGATGTCCCCTCATCTTGATGAAAGCTTAACATTTTGTTTTGGAATGATCTCTCGACCGAGAAGCACTAGTCACTCTACCATGGAGGCAAGAGTAAACTTAAAATTAAGTGTTGAAACCAGAACTCTTAAACCTGGCTTTTTTGACTGTGGCTGTGGATCAGTCATTCCTAAACTTGGATCCTTAGATGTAATTGGTCTTCTGCTCCTGGGGGGAAAAAAGGCTTTCATGATAAATGATTAGGGACACTGGGAGGAATTGCCTAACAAAACCCAAGTTTGTGAACTATGGCTAATAGAACAACCTCTTCATATAGGTCTGTCTGGCTGCCCTTTTAAATATGCTTCAAGGACAAATTAGGCAAACAGAGGCCTTTTAAACTAGCTGTTTTTGCTTCTGTTGCTTTTCTTCTTTTTTTAAAAAAATATTTTATTCTACATTAAACCTTTTCCCTTTTGTTACAGTTTTGTTACGGTTTTGCATTAAATTGTTGCCACGACTTGACATTTCCCTAGAAAGACAAGACGTAACAATTTGGTATAAACAAATGAATACTACTTATTCTTGTTCTGCTCATAAACACAAACCATAGTCTGGGGTTCAGACAAAAAAATAAACATAACTTAAAAGTGTGGTGTGTTGTCTAAGTTAAGCTTTTATAGGTAGGAAAACATTAACTGTGAATTATTATTTGTGCCACTGGACACTGGGCTCTGGGACTAGCTAGGTAAGTCTTGTTGCACAGATTGGATGTGACATTGCCAATTTTAATAGCCCCTTGATGCAAAAATAACAGCTGATTTGTATATCTGCCTTATGAGAAGAAGAACGATGAGGTCCACTTGCTTCACAGCATGCGTTTGGCTTGGCAGGCTTCCTTCTGCTTCAGAACATGAAACATTTCCTCCATTTATATTGATGGATGTTGTGTGTACTTACCCTGACTAAGACCCAGTGGAGATTATGATGCACTTGCAAGAGCTGTACTTGGCAGAGCTGTACTTGCATGTAACTCACATCCATATTTCTCTTTCTCTCCCTTCAATATGTATTTTTAAACACTCTGGTGTTGTCACTACCATATATCTGAATCAAATTAATGTCCACTACCTGCGTTGCAGCATTTTTACCTCCACATTTGCATGTAATGAAAAGGAAATATTATAATAGATCACAAATTGTACAAATGGCTGCATTCCAGAAACATTACAGTCATAATTTTAAAGGTATCGTCCCTACTCCTTCTGCTAAAACATAATTTTTGGTCAGATTTCAAAGTCTTTTGATTCAAAATGAAACCAATCTGAAATTTTAAGAAGTCATCAAAGGCTTAAATATCATTAAATCTTCAAAGCAAATTAATTTTTAAATATCCGGATGTATCTCAGTGGGAAGCTTGCAAATTAATTTTCATCTTTAAAAATCCATAGCATTAGGAACTGGTATTATATGTGGTTTATTCTTGAAATTTCTACTGAAATTAACAGGAAATAGAAACGCTGATGATAAACAACATTCATAATGCAGGATTAGACATTTTTGCTAATGGTTATCTAGAAATCTCTCTCAGCAGCTTGTACCAGGTAAAACACAGTGGTGAAACTGTTAATTAAGGTGCTTGAGGTTTTTCTCAGGGAAATGGAATTATCCAATATTATATTTAGAATTAAAATTATTATGAAGTTTTTATAAAAAAAATTCAGAAGAACAGATAGGTATGCATTTCATCATGTTATCTATTTTCTATGCTATGAGCATGCTGTGAGCAAAAAATACATCAGATATTAAATAGCCAGAGTGAAGACATTCTACAGATGTGATTTAGAACTTTTAAGTGACATTCTTTCACTTTCTGTTGATCCTAGTTAGTATTAAGCAACACAAAGAGGAAATGTGGAATTCTGAGTGTTGTTCTTTCAGAAATCAGTGTTACATTAAAGCCAATCTCCCATCAGCCATTCCTACTTCTTAGGCATCAGGCAGGTGGCATTGTAGACCTAAGTGGAAGACTGATGCAGAGAACAGATCATTTCAAGCATTTATTTCCTGGGCAATGAATTCTTGTTTTCTCATGCCTGTAATGTGTGTTAGATAACAACATGACATATTGGATCCTGTTTTAGAAACTTGCCACAGGTATTTTTTTTAACATACTGCCCCTGTGAGAATACTTCATGCCACCATAAAAGTACATTCATGTATGTGGATACTTGTACTATTGCAACTGAGCCTTGAGTACAAATTAGACTCTTTAAAAAAAATGACAGAGTGATGTTTTCATACATGAAAATTGTTGGGTTTCTGTGTCTCCTTCAGCTTACATACCCTGTAAACCAAAAGCAGAGTAACTGTATTGTCTGAAACTATTTTGCTTTTTTAAAACATGTTTTTCTGAAAAAAGCATACCTCTCACAGTATTGTTGTGTCTTAATGTGAGGCGAAAAAATACATCCTCAGATTCCACGGATTTCATTTTAAAAACTGACTTATTTAAACTGTTCCAGATGCTATGTGGTTAATTTTATGTGGGCACTTGCTTTTCAACATTTTGCAGGCCTCTTTCTGTAAGAGCAGCAAAAGTTTGCATGTGACAGACATGTGGAATGCTGACTTTTGTGAAACACCAGTGTGGCTAGTCAGTGCTAGATATGTATTTTTGCTGGTCAGGTCTGAGGAGGTGTGTATGAGTGTGGTGTCAAAATTGCTATCGGTCTTTATTGATCTGGATTAAGTGAATGATATGTATCACATATTACAATAAGCTTGGTCTCTGAAAGTGTGCAGACCCTAGTTGCCAGAGTCCATGGCATGTTTATTGTTAGATATGCATGCAGCAGGAGCTTCCATTCTGCCTCGTTGGGAACATCACAAAAATGTTTGCTTTCATGGGCACAGATGCTGATGTCTCAGCACGGTGGATGAATTCATTGTGGCAAACAGCAGCTGAGCTGAGTTAGGATACTTGTAAGAATAAAATCTATTATATTGATTGTATTTTGTTTTTATTTTACTTTGACTTTTATATCAGATGCTTCTGTTTTCTGCTGTTTATGGTTTTTACAAATATTGTGATGTATTTATTTGTGATGTATGGTTTTTATGGTGCTTTTATAATGAAAGCTTCCAGTTATATAAAAAGCAGGGCTTAGATTTTTATTTATGTGTATATAAAAACAGCATGTTTGTTACTTTAAAAGGAAAAAAGAAACAGAAGGGACTGGTATACTGTAGCGGCTATGAGACATAGCTACAAACTTGCTAAGTCCCTAGTTTAGTTCTCACCCCTGCCATGAACTCACTGGTTAGGTATAGACTCTGGAGAAATTACTCTTCTGCCCAACATCTTCAAAAAATTCCACAGCCAACGTGGTTGCTGGCAGGCTGGCAGGAAGATTCTGAGAGTCATATCCAAAAATGTAATTTGTTTAAGCCCAGCTAAGTTCAACTCAGTCTCATCTGCAATGTGAGGAAGATCACCATCACTGTTGTTGTCATTGCTAACTTTGTAAGGATTATAGGAAGTACATTTTAAAACTGATGGAGCATATCTTGATTTCAGTATGTCTTTGACGAAGTTCCCCATGATATTCTTGCAAAGAAGCTAGTAAAATGGAGGCAGGGCAGGGCTACTGTTAGGTGGATTTGTAATTGGTTAACTGACCGAACCCAAAAGGTACTCACCAATGGCTGCCTTTCATCCCAGAGAGAAGTGACCAGTGGGGTGCCACAGGGTTCTATCCTGGGCCCTATCCTGGGCCCAGTGCGATTCAACATCTTCATCAGTGACTTGGATGAAGGAGTAGAGGGCATGCTGATCAAATTTGCAGGTGACACCAAATTTGGAGGGGCTGCTAATACACCAGAGGGCAGGATCAAAATTCCAAAATAACCTTGACAGATTGGAGAGCTGGGCCAAAGCTAACAAAATGAATTTCAACAGAGAGAAATTTGAAGTCCTACACTTAGACAGAAAAAATGGAATGCACAAATATAGGATGGGGGATGAGTAGCTGGATAGCAGTACATGTGAAAGGGATCTAGGAGTCTTGGTAGATCACAAATTGAACATGAGTCAGCAGTGTGATGCAACAGCCAAGAAAGCCAATGTGATTCTTGGTTGCATCAATAGGAATATAATGTCTAGATCAAGGGAGGTAATGGTACCATTCTATTCTGCATTGGTTAGAACTCATTTGGAATACTGTGTCCAGTTCTGGGCACCTCAATTCTGTCCCAAGAACAAGGGGGAAAATAAAGAAAAGCCAGCCAAAAAAAACTCTATATAGATAAGCAGAGATAGCTCCACACAGCTGTCAAAGCATGCCAAGCTGCAGAGAACACCTTTAGCAGCAAATGCACTAAGCCAGTAACACTCACCCACTCAGCTTATAATCTTCCAATATGGAGGCTCTTTATTCTATGTTACAAAATATATACAATATTTACAAAGTCCAGATGGCAATCCAGCATATCCAGCTTGCTCCTTCCAGCAGAGCCTCCAGCAACATACACAAGGCAACATGTACAGTTATTGGCTGGGATTGTGCTACCTTTATACAGACACTTAGCCAATCCTGGCCAATCCCTGCATTGTCTGCACCTGGTGCTCATCAGCATGACTCAGCACAAACTAGCTCGAGTCACATTCCTTTCCACAGGTGCAATTAACAATTAAAGCAATTAAAGCAACATGACATTTACACTTACATTACAAAGTATTTTTCTTGAGGTTTAGTCCAACCTTTTCTGACAAATTCAAGAAGGATATTGACAAGCTGGAACGTGTCTAGAGGAGGGCAACCAAAATGGTGAAGAGTCTGGAAGCCATGCCCTACGAGGAATGACTTAGGGAGCTGGGTATGTTTAGTCTGCAGAAGAGAAGGTTAAGAGGGGACATGATAGCCATGTTTAGATATTTGAAGGGATGTCATGTTGAGGAGGGAGGAGGCTTGTTTTCCGCTGCTTCAGAGACTAGGACAAGGAGCAATGGATTCAAGCTGCGGGAAAGGCGATTCCACTTGAACTTCAGGAAGAACTTCCTGATGGTCAGAGCTGTCTGGCAGTGGAATATGCTGCCTCAGAGTGTGGTGGAGTCTCCTTCTTTGGACGTTTTTAAGCAGAGGCTGGATGACCATCTGTTGGAAATGCTCTGATGTGTGTTCTTGCCTAGCAGAGGGTTGGACTTGATGGCCCCTGGGGTCTCTTTCAACTGTATGATTCTGTGATGTTATAAGTATAGAGTGCCATAATCATCATCTTTGGGATAAAAATTCTTAATGGGACAAGGTTTTCTTGTATGACCTTAAGAGTAATTTTGTTATTCACAGTTAAAAGAGGCACTTTATGGGCTGCTATCTGCAAGCCACTTTGAATCTTATGCCATTAGCCGGTCTTAGAAGTGCAATAAAGATTTCTGAAACAATGTTATTAGTCTTATAGCTCTGCTAATGATGTATTGTCCATATACCTTACATGTGGAGGTCTCCCCCATGGTCAAATTACTTCCCTCTAGAGCAAAATTCAGGACATGTATCTGACTGTAAAATCATTCTCTTATTCAGAGGGAAGCAGAAGCATGCTAAAATGTAATATTTTAATTAGACCTGTGACAGCAGGTATTTCCAATTCTGATGAACAATCTGGGATGAGGAACAATGGGACTACTGAGAAGAAACTCTGTTCACTTATATAAATTAGGAATGATTCTGTCTTATTTCTAATGCTTCGTGGTTGGTAAAGGATAGGGACCAAATCTCACCCTTGTTTTCCAGCTGTTGCATACCTGGCAACAGAGAATGGAACTGTTGCCCCCATTACTTGAGCATAACGTGAATTTGATCATTTAATGATTCTACATCCAGACTTAGTAGAAAGAGGAGGTTGAGGTGGCTCTCAAGAATTTGTTTTAGGATTACAGCTCCTGTCATCCCTCTAAATTGGCTATGCTTGTTGGGGCTGATGAGAATTGCAGTCCAACAATGCCAGGAGGACCACTGGTTACCCATCTCTGTTTAGTGCTTTGTATTTGTTTTTGTTGCATCTCAAATTCATGTGCCTTTTATTTTTGCAGAGTCGTTCTCCACTTTGTCACTGCTTTTTTGAAATCTGGTACTTCTAGTATTCTGTATAATTTCCAGGTGGCCATCATATGTCAACTGGATATTATTTCCATGAAGGAGAAGGATGTCATCTATAAAGTTATCAATCCCTTGCAGTCTCACCAGTGTCCCTTTTATGAAAGGATTAGCTATCATTTTAAGTGTCACACACAAACTTTCAAAGCCTCCAGGCTAATTCGTTAGGCATGAACATTGAAAACCATCCCAGGGAAGAAATATGATGATGGAGGATCACAGTGCTTTCTTGAGATGTTAAAGCTTCATCAAGATCAAGAAGCCAGTGTGCATTGAAAGTTTGCACAGTGATTTTCATGCCTTCTCTTTGGCCTAATAAAGGTATAATCACAATGTGTATTTTGGAGTTATAGTATGGAAATTCGTGGAGTGTAATGTGGTGAGTATGCAAAGGGATCTTGTAGCACCTTTGAAATTAACCAAAAGGGGACGTTGGTAGCATAAGCTTTCATAGACTAAGATGAAGTAGACTAAAGGCCTTTCCTCACTACACTGTTACAGTGTTATTATTCCACTTTCAGCATCCTGTAGAATTCTGGGGTTTGTAGTTTCCTAAGGCCAAAGAGCTCTCTGGCTGAGGGTTCTACATTCCCCTCCCTAAACTGCAAACCTCAGGAATCCATAGGATATTGAAAATGGAATAATAACACTGTCACAGTGTAGTACAGAAAGACCCTAACTTAGCTTCCTCAGATAGTGTGGTGAGTTACAAGGAATGGTGGAACAGTGGAAATATGACTTTCAGTTAGAACTTTTTATGTATACTCTACTCGACAAAAGCAGAGCTACAGTGCGTTTGGACCATCTGATATACAATATCCCCGCGCGCACACAATATTTGTGAGGGCTATCTTCCCAGACTTAATGCAGATGGCAAAAAATTCCTAACACTACATTTTGACCCCCCAAGCCAGGCAAGGTGGTGAAGGAGACAGGCAGCTTCCCCACCTGGTTCCTCCTTCCTTCCTGCCTTCCTTCCTGCCAGGGCTTGGCAGGCAGCCCCCTCCCTGGGAACAAAATCCAGTAGGTGGCTTGGCTGCTTGGAGCCATGTGCCTCTCTCGGCCAAGAAAATAGTATCCATCGCCTTCCTTGGCTGAGAGAGACAAGCAGTTTTGTGGAGATGGGTTTCTTGTGCCTCTCTTGGCCAAGGGAAGGCGTGTGTGCCTGCTTCCTTGGCTGGGATGGGTGTGGAGGGAGCTGTGCCAGGCTTCTTGTGCCTCTCTCAGCTGAGGAAGGAATGTCAGGGAGCTGTGCTGGGCTTTCCATACCACTCTCAGTCAGGGAAGGAGTGTCTGTCTCCTTGCTTTGCCAAGAGAGGGCGGGAAGCCCAGCTGCGCCTCACCATACAGCGCTCTCAGCCTGGCTGCAGAGAGCAAGGACCCCAGCTGGTGATGGCAGCTATGGCCCTGGAGTGGATTCTGGGTAGGTGAAACCATGGATACCAGTAATGTGGTTGTGGGAGACCTTCTGTACTTCTGTTTGTGGGTAATGGAAATACTCAGCTTTGCCGGGGCTAGAAACTCACAAGTCCCAGACTCACCCTCATACTCCTGCACTACTATCTTCTCACCCCTGGCTAGTTTTTCCTTTCTGTCCTCCATGTGCTCATTTGTACCAGCTTCGCCTTAGAAACCTCTCTCCCTCCTGCTGTTTCTGTTGTATACTGTTGTACATTTTGTGTGCATGTCTGTGTGCATGTACACACGCACACATACACATTGACATACAGGTAGTTTTTCTCTCTTTCTTGTCTTTCTCTTCTACCACTATCAACTTTGCATGGCCTGGAACCTCTTTAGGACGCCTTTTCCTTTACAGTTTGTCTTCCCTCTTCTTTTTTTTCTTTTGTGCTAATCTTTCTTTCCCTCCACTTCAGTAGTTACCCAGCTTTTCCCTCTCCCATGTCTCTTTGCCACCTTTATCTCCCTTTGAGTTTCATAGAGTCGCAATATTCTAGGTCCGCAAATAAAGGCAGCCCGTGTTCATATATTTTGCAGATTACTGGCTTATTATGCAATCCATGTGGTGGGTTTCAGAAGCAACCCCTCCACATACTAATTTCCCACTCAAGACCATTCATTTCAAAATTGCTATAGAGGCAGATATCTGAGTTTTCTTTTAACATATTATACAGGTTCACAATCCGCAGTTTCAAGGTGTATTTAGCACCCTTGTGACACTTTTCTTTTCCATTCTTTTAGTGCTTTTTCTTCCCATAGGGTTCCTTTGCCTTTGATAGCAGTAAGACAATCAAATATTCAAGCAGGTACAGCTTTTCCAGGAAGCCATTTCCGCAAAGGTTTTGGATCCTGTTTGAGTCATCACACTTAACATTTGCAAAGTATGGAACAGAAGTTAAGCAGAGGGAATGCTGGAAGGATCCATTTCAGCTCAAGGAAGGATGTCAGACTCAGATATGTGCAGCATGCCAAAGGCATGGGCAGAGTGTGTAAGCCAACAAATAGCAATTTTAAAAAACGTATTAGAAGAGCCCACCTGCTAAAGGTACTTAAAGATAGAGACCTACAGCATGCCGGAGGCATGCACACAAACTGTTTGTAGCATGTGAACAACAACTGCTACGGTTACTACTATTGCATATACCAATTTCAGAGGCAGGAATGTGTCTCAGCTCAAAAGCTGGGAATCCAGGCCAAGCAGTGGTGTAATCAAGCACTGGATAGCATGGCCAGAATTCAAGCAAAACCTAGCCATTCAGACAGTATGGTGACCATATCTCTTTACTGTTTTTTTCCCCCTCTCTTTCCCCTGTCATTCCATCCTGCTCATTCATGCTTCTCTCACCTCATTCTCTTCCCTTGCACATAACAGATGAGAGGGATTCTAACAGAGGTACAGACACACATACACAAATATATATACAAGCTTGAAGTCAGGCACAGGGAAAATTAACCAGGAATTAGGTTATACAGGGGTAGAATCTATATTGTTCCAGCCCTGGAAAGGGAAGAAGGGAAAGTTTAAGTAACCTTGTATTCTACAGCCTAGCCAAAACCAGCTGCCATCATTTAGATGAAAAATCAAGTTTTCTTCCTCTTCTGAAGTCTTTTTTTTTTTTAAATAATCCTCTTAGTCCTGAAAAGTCTGGTGTCTGCCATAAAGATTCAATGTGGTGTTGCAGGCTGCAAAGATAGCAATTAATTAATGAGTTTTAACAATCAAATGTTTGTTTTAATAACTAAATAGCTTCAATAGTTTCCCCCTTCCATTCAAGTGTCCAGGCTTCATGCGTTTGGAGCTTTGAAGGGGAACAAACAGATAACACACACACACACACACCACATTCAGGCATGTGCAGAGGTACCATGTACTTTTGACTTTGTCCACTTGTCTGCATTTAATAATTAACCACCTTATTTGGATTGTATTATTGCAATGAAACCCTTCCTAAGCCTGACTAGCATTGGAGATTTCCCAGTATTTCAGAGTTGTACCGAATTAGTATGATAGTCCTGGAAATCAGGAGTGACTTCAGTGATACAATAATGGACGGAAAGTGTATTAAATCTAGCAGGAAGCAAAAGAATTGTGTTCACCAGGCATGAAATGGTGGATACGATATTTGATTCAGAAGAAGAATGTTTTTGGAACTATGTGACGGAGAAATTAAAGTGACTGTGTGATACTCATATACAATAAATATAAACTTTTGGACATTTCCCATTCTCATTCTTTTCCCTTCAAAAATTATTTCCTGTTTTTCCCCACTTGTTTATTAATTTAAGATGGTACACATGCTAGGGCTAGGAAGGCTAGGATTAGTGTGAAATGTTATTGCTGTGCGATTGCACTGGTAATTGCTAACAGATTGATCAGCTTCTTGTGAATCATGTTGACTCATTAAGAATGGGTAAAAATCACAAGTGGGAAGAAAAATCCGGCAGAGCATAGTGATTTGTAGGACAATTCTGTTTAGTTCCTCTAATATTACGTGCACACACAAGGAAGTTCTAGAAGAGGGACGGGCCATTGCAGAGGGTGTACCCACCTCAATTCTCACCCACCCTTGGGTGTCTGTAAGTGATGTTAGCTCAGCCCAATTCCCAATATTACTGTTTAAGCCGTAGATAAGATATATGTGAGTGAGGGGAGTAGGATGACAAGCAAATAGAGAATGGCACCCCCTGGAGGTTTCTGGAGACATGATACTCCTTTTTTGGCTCAAAAAATGTTGTGGGCAGTGTGGACTGGAGGGGCTCTGCTAAGGGCTGCATACAGGCCCCAGGTAACGGGGCAGGGGAGCACAGTTCCCATCCTTTGTCTAGAAAAACATGGTTTTGAATGCTGCAGTTCTGTTCCTTGCAGGCACAAGCAACAGAGTTACATAAAAGAACAACTACACCGTTTGATTAGTGGTGCTGAAAACACTCACGTCGCATTCTATCTAACGTTGAGGGGCGGGGGGAGAAAAAGCATTAATCTATTATGTATCACTAAAAATGCTGATTTTCAAGCAACTGACATTGAGCTAATGCATGGTCTCGGCTCTTACTTAATTCAGCGGGGGGGGGGGGAGACGATAATTAAAAGCCTGCCGTAGACAGATAACGGGGAAGGTATTGTGGCCCAGTGACAACATAAAGGAGATTGCTAACAGAAGACATCAAGGCTTAATGTTCTGTTCATGCAGACAAAGGCAGAGTTGTCATCTGTTCCAGTTCTCAGGCAAAGGCACTGAGTGGAAACAAATAGTGTCTCAAAAGTTGCTGGCAGTTCTTCTTGCCTCCTCTCTAGGACCATTTCCACACAAGGCTGTTACAGTGCTATGAGTCTACTTTCAACATCCTATGGAATCTTGGGGTTTGCAATTGGAAACCCCAAGATTCCATAGGATGTTGAAAGTGGACCCATAGCACTGTAACAGTCACGTGTGGAAATGACCGAGGACAAAGGCAGTCGTGGGCCTCTGGAACTTCCGTGAGATGGCAAGAGTCAACACCAAATTGAGTCATATTTCTGATGAATAATAATGGAGGGGGGTGGAGAAAGGCAAAGTCTTCAAAGCTCTGCTGGACTCAGTGTCAGTAGGGTAGGAGGGTGATGTTTCACCTGTTTGCCTCCATTCCTTCCTCTCCTTCCCCCTTTAACTGTTTGCACAGTGTTTTTGTGACAGGAATCAAAAAACACTGCATAGGTTGGTCCTTCCCTCCCCAGCTGTGCCTCCTTGGGAAAAGAAAATCATTTCTGAGAAGTAAGAAGGGTTTTCAAAAGTATTTATTGTCGCCAATGAAGGTTGTTTTTTTTTTTAAATGAATTCCTGCAAGGGCGGAGGTGGAGTAATAGGCCTGATAGAGGCGGCCAAGGGGTGGACAGGGAGGCTTTGCTGACTGCGGTTTCTTCACCTATGGTAAAAGCAGAAGGGGGCATCCTCAGAGGGTCCAGGCTTTACATCTATCTCTATTCCCACACCAGTGGCGTATCTAGTGCAAACAGCATTTAGGGCAAGCGTGAAAGTTGCTCCCCAACTCCTTACCCCTATCCCCACCCTACCTCTACATGCACAGCTTTTGTGCACCTCCTTGGCATTGGTGCCTGGGGCACATGCTCTACTTGCCCCACCCTAGATATGCCTCTGTCCCACACCCCCAGAACCCTGTGAACCACAACATCTTTACAAAAGTGGAAGCAACTGTTCATTTTCAGTTTAGTAAATATACTATTTGGCACCTAACCAAGGCTTGTGCGCATGTGTGTGTGTGTGAGAGAGAAAGAGAGATAATGGGAGAGAGGTGATGGCATTTAGATCAGAACTTTCCAAACTGTGTGCCGTGACATGTTAGTGCATTGGCTGAAGTATGTAGATGTGTTGCACAAATGTAACAGGTGGAGGGGCTGCCTCTCCCACCACCGCGGTGGGCCAGACCTGGGTGAAGGGGCTACTCCTACCACCTCTGCCACCCTGGGTGAGGGAAGACCCTGGCGAGGGCAATGGTGGTGGCGGGCCAGGCTCGGGTAGAGAGGCTGTGTCCACTTACTGAATTACTGTGTTGCGAAATGATGCATGTCTAAAAGTGTGTCACCAACATGAAAAGTTTGGAAAGCTCTGATTTAGATGAAGAATTATACCCCAGGAGGCCTCTGGAAGTGTGAGTCTCCATTGTTGGATGAATTATTTTCAGTAAAATGGGTGTATACTATCCAAAAGTGCCCTATGGCTTGCATGCAGCCTGCAGCCTCCACAGGTCTCACTTCTGGGATGAGCTTTTAACTCATGTGTTTTCTACATGTGATCCTTACAACAACCCTGTAAAGTTGGGCAGTTTTGCTATCATCTCAGTACTGCAGATATGGAATTGAGGCTGAGTGAGTGAGAAGCCTGCTTGATTCAACCTAGTGAGTTCTCAGTAGAAGTGAAAATCAAACCAGGGACTTCCTGATTGCTTCTCTTAGCCAGTATGCTATACCAGCTCTAATACGCATGTATGGAAAAATATTGACCGTCATTTTCAAGTGTACATCCAGTTCAGGTGTTAGTAAAGAGGAGTCTGAAGATGACTCCTGAGGTTTTGAGAAAGCAGAGGAAATGTTCTAAGTGTTTTAAAGTCTCACAGTTTTCCTACCAGGAGTGATCACTCAACAGATTGACTCACAGTGTCTAAATGACTTAATGTTTTCAGTATTAAATGACTTTTATGCTGTTTGTTTTGCATATACATGTGGAAGTGCCTGACAGTTGGTTATAAGCCACTGTCAGATTTTTCAGTCCACTTGCTTGACTCCATAATTAAGCTTTGCATGCTCATTAAAGATGAAAGTGAATGTTAACTGATGTGAAAGCTCTTTCTGAATACACTGAATTACAGAAATCCTACATTGATCCCTTTTCAAAGCCTCTGTTGTAGTGCCAAGCTGATGTGGACATCTGCCAGGTTTTTCAGTGGGTCCCACCAGGGCATGACACCTTCCAACTTGACATGGGATGTAGCTCTTGCAATCTCCAGTTGAAAAGGGATTTCGACAAGGAAAACAGAGGCTCTCTCACAACATTCTGATCTGTGAGACCCCTGTATTATTTTTAGCTGTTCAGTTTTCTATATCGAATATTTCCATTAATCTACTGCAAAAAGAAAAGAGATTTTCTTTAAAAAAAAAAAACAGCTATACAGGACTCTAGGATTTAAGAATACAGTTGGCCCTCCATATCCATGGATTCTATATCCATGGATCCAGCCAACCACAGCTTGAGAATATTTTTTTTTTAAATTCCAAATAGCAAACTTTGATTTTGCCATTTTATATGAGGGACACAATTTGAATACACCATTGTTTATAATGGGACTTGATTATTTTGATATTGATGGAGAGTCCTGGAGCCAACTTTAGTGGATAGCATGGGCCCACTGTACAGGCTTCCTCCCTGCAATTGGAGGTATGGAACAGTCCTTGGCTGCAGTCTTGAATTGGAGCACGTTCTTATCCCATGCATTTTATATGGAAGTAATATGTGCTTCTCCACTCAGTTTCAGTCAAGAGTTTATGTGTTTATACTTTTGGATGAGCTTCCCCAAAACTGGTGCCTTTCAGATGTTTGGGCTGTAACTCTCATCAGCCCCTGCCCCAAATGACCACTGTTCAAGGGCGATTTGTGTTGTAGTCCAAAACATCTGGAATAGCATCAAATTGGCAAAAGGTGGCTTAATTCGGTGCAAGGTTTAGAGAATGGTGATTGTGAAAGTAACTGGTACAGATGTTTCAAAACTTATCAAGGCATATGGAAAAGACCACCTAGAATATTTGGGGACCACTGTTATTACAATATGCTGTGTTTAAAAAGCTTAATGATCACCTAGGAACTATGGCAGTTTTTATATTGTCACAGAGAGGCATTTTAAAAGTTCATCACACTTAGCTGCTTTTTAAAGTTGCGTAAAACCAGTAAGCTCAGGACTGCAATGTTAGTCACACTTGCCGTGCAATCTGCCATGCCTACATAGAAGTAATTCTCACTGAATTTGCATTTCAGCATTCGATAGAATTTGTAGAGTTCATTTGGACTTACTTTGAATTAAAAAACAACAACACAGGGCTGAGCTAAGAGGGCACTTGCACTTCAAGTTCAGAAGAGCTGTATTTTGTCTGGTGGCCAAGCATAAATGTACTTACTTCTGTATTGTTGTACAACAAGCCTGCTCTGTGAGAGAGTTGAGTTGCATTGTATAAAATGGGAACAGCAGGTACACAGCCCTGCAGATGTTGCTAGATTGCAGCTCTCATGAATCCCATCATTGGCTGTGCTGGCTAGGGCTGATGGGTACTGCACTCCAACAACATGTCATCAGTGTATTTTATAAAGTCATTGTCAATACCATGGTGCAGTACAGAACGTGAAACATTTATATTTTTTGGACTACATCTTCATTAACATGGGTACCCCAGACTTACCTTAGCGGTTTGCAGCTGTGTAAATGGGAGATGATCGAAACCAGAGCAGAAAATGGTGCCGTTTGCCAAGACTTGTTTCTGGGCAAGGGTAGGAGCAGCTGGCCAATCAGGGGTCACATTGTCTGGCTGCTGTGGGTGGGTTTTTCCAGACCAACCCAGCTGTTGAAGCCTTCATTCATGTCCACTTTGGTGGCTAAACCATCTCCCGAGAGGAGCTCCTGCATTCTAACAAGCTTCACCACCCTTCTTCCCTGTAAGATAGCTTTTGCTTATTCATTATGCTTTGGTTCATATTTGCTGTGTCAGAACTTTCAGTGGGTTGGGCAAGGGACTGGATAAAATTGCAGGAGATGGGCCTGTATGCTCATCATCCAGGGTGCTGGGGAGTTACCTTAATAAACCACCAAGGGATACATCCAGCTTGGGAGGGTGTCTGGCTTCAGCCCAGGTGGCAGAGGAATCATGCAGTGGCTTTCACCCATGTGGAATCCAAATTCTGTCATCCCAAGTTTCTTCCACCATTCAGACAGGAGGGAAGTGGCTTATTAGCCAGTAGATGGGTTGTCTGATTAATAGATTTGTGTCCCATGCCAAACCAACTTTTTCAACCATAATTAATAAAAATAGTGGCAGTATTTTTTTTATTCCACACTGGAAATGTCTGTTTACTGGACAGGGGTGCCTTGACTCACCACTTGCAGCTGCTATCTAGCATCTAGGTTATGGGAATTGTAGTCCAAAAAATAACTTTCCAGAGCTCTGGCACTATTGTCTGCAAACAGGGAAACAGAAGCAGCCTGGCTGTACCTCTCCTTTCACTTCTTCTTGGGTATATGAGGAAAGCCTTGCCTTGTTTTTCACCTCATGGTTACGGTCAAACATTTTCTTTGCTTTTAAAAGAAACGACTGCCTGAAACCTTTTCCTAAGCCACTGTAATTTTTTCTTTTTCTTTCTTTCTTTCTTTTTTTCCGGATAACACTTCAGAGAATTTCCTCATATGTGTCTGACTCAAGGTTTGTTTTATTTTTGTTTAAGGTCAGAACAGAAATTATCTGGCGGCTGATCTGAAAGTAAGCCAGGGCCAGTTTATTTTCTCTAGTGGGGCTGACACTTCAATCTGAAGAGGGCAAACAGGTTTCTGTGTCCCTGAGCTTTGGAAATGTATACATGAACAAACATGCAGAAAACCCATAGCAGTGTACACAGCACGGTTAAGTCACTCACAAATGGAACTGTGCAAATGTGCACCAAGATGTGTGCTGCTCGGTGTTGATTTTGCCCTTGTCTGAATGAGAATCTGTTGAGAGTGACTATGCCATTATCTTTGTGAACAAGAACAGGTCTTTCCCCTGCATGCAGCCTTGCAGCTCCATAGCCTTAGCTTCATTTGTTTAAACTCAGATGTCACTTGTATGAGCCAGTGGGGTGTAGTGCGTGGAGTGTTAGACTAGGACTCCAGGAGACCAGGGTCTGACCCTCTGCTCAGCCATGGCAATGGCAAATCCCCCCTGAATAAATTTTGCCAAGAAAACCCTTTGATAGAGTCTTCATAAGTCAGAGGTAGCTTGAAATCACATAACAGCAACCACATGTGCAATGGCACAGAGGTGTTTTGAAATTAAATAGATAGGTAATTCAAAATGCCTTGCTGACTTAGAATGATGGAGAGTCCTATAGCATCTTAAGGACTAAGTATTTTTTTACCGCATGGTCTTTCCTGGGTTGGATCTTTTATGAATATTTTGTGCTGTTATCTATAGGTGAGTCTTCCAGGTGCCTTAGCACTCTGTGTGGGCATCTAGGCACAATGTGTATATTTTGCTGCAACAAATTAACGTGGTTTCCACTCTGACAAACCAAGTCTGTCTTCTTCCCCAGTTTAATTTAAAGTTCCTCTGCTCAGAGAAACCTCTCCTATACTGCATGGCATGATCCTTAGTTGTGCAGCTAAATTGGTGACTGTTGTGACAATATATGTACTCAAAGTGATTTGAGAGGCTGAAGTTCCTTGCTGTTTGGATAGTCCATTCATTGTCCGGTCACAAGGACCATGAAATTGTCAAGTCTAGAGGAAAAACTGCTTTGTATAGCATGACTCTCAGCTATATGGTTTAAAGCAGAAGCCATCCTTTAGCTGTTGAGATCTATTCACAGAAGAAACAGAAGAGATAATAATAGCAGTATAGCATGGAGGAGAGAGTGAAAGGAGTGTTCCTTGGGGATGAGAATCTTCTAGTGCTTCCTACTTTCACTTTCCAAACAATACCACTCTTTAAAATTAAAAATACACATTTTAGCAGCTTTCAAAGAAGTACATATTTAACCCAGAGATCAACATAGAAAATGGACTTACACTGAGTCACACCATTGGCCCTTCATGCCAGACTCCATAGACACTGAAAGGCAGCAGTTGTTCAGCATCTCAGATGGAAGTGTTCTTCACCAGATCTTCTACATAAGATCCTTCTAAAGAGGAGGAGCCATGGGTGGAGTGCAGAACGACTGGTGTTAGAACAAGCATGCTAAAATTAATCTGGGCAATAATTTGTTCATTTTTATCATTCTAGTAAATATTACAAACATTAATTCATTGCATAAATAGTTAGTAGCACAATATGGATGTATTACTTGTTAGGGAGAAAATCTATTAAAATTATAGGAAAGGGTAGTGTAGGTCTATTATTTTGAAAATATGTCCTGAATGTTATGAGCAAGGGAAGAAGTTTCTTCTTTTCTGAAAAGGCCAAAAAGCAACCTTCTATGTAGCGTCTCTCTCTCTCTCTCTCTCTCTCTCTCTCTCTCTCTCTGTGTACACACACACACACACACACACACGTATGCACACACACATACAGTTATCTCCTTGAATCTTATTTTTCTTAGCCTTTGTTATTTAGTTGGTGCAAATGCTTCGGCTACCCATTGTGATGTTCTCAGGTTATCAATGCCAAGGCTTATTTGAGCTCAGTATAATTCATGTTCATGCCATGATTTTGGATTATCCTTTGATAAGGATAAGGCTGATAAGACTAGTTTTAATTTGTACAGACTGTAAGATAGTGGCTGGTTATTTTTACTGTTATGTCCTGCAGTCACATGCAGAAAAAGAACACCCCCTTCTGTACATATGACCGTGTCTATAATTTCAATACAGGCCAAGTTCTGTCAACTTCTGTAGGCAACTACTCATTTAGGTGGGCCAGGTGGGCCTTTTCTCTACCAGAAACCTAAAATAACCTGAAATGCATGCTCCCCTGGAAAGGATCAGCTTGATCCATCTCAACATCAGCTTTCAGCCATTCTATATATTAGTCAGAACACAGAGCCCCTAAATGTCCCATGTGACTTCAGTGCACAATGGAGGGAGAGAGCTTGCACCTGCTCCTTTCCCCCATGGATGGATCATTGCCTTGGTATGTCTCTAAAATAGGCCAGACTTGGAGGGATGAGGAACCTTTATCTCTCCAGCCACTGAGAAACTACAAGTCACATTGTCTGTCACAGTTGATCAGGCTGTCAAAGAATGATGGTAGCTTTTGTCCAATAATACTTGCATGAACACGTGTGCCCCAGCACTGCCACACTTACTTGGTTGGCACAGATGTTTCTACTGTCAACTGTTATATTCCTAGGACATTGGCCTATTGTCTGTAGCACCATGAAGAATCATATCCCTGCTGTTCCTATGCCACAGGCCTTTTTGTGCACTACTGTATGTTATTCCTGTGCTGACTGCTGAGAGATGGCTGAACTTGTATAGCTCAAGTAGGTGTTGAAGAGAAGCTGCTACGTTGCTGGAAGCATCTGAAACAGAGCCCGGCTCCAGAGTAGGAGGGGGCCATTTGTAATAAAAAATGGCCTTCAGGCTGTGTTCCCTTGAAGTAGGCTGATCAGAAGAGACAAGGCTACAAAATACAGAGCAGTCCTGCCTGGACAATGCCAGGAACAATTTTGGAAGGAATATCTGCTGCTGCAAAGCTAAACAACATGACCATGGTAGAAGTTCTTCTACGTGTATGCATGTATGTTGCAATGTACCAACTGTGGCAAAGCACAGAGGGATGGAGACTTTTGTCTGCTTGACACGATAGCTGCTTCTGGCACTTGCTACAGGTACATTTCCTCTAAAGAAACTGATGAGATTCTGCCCAGAATTTGGCTGGTGCACACTAGCATCTGCCCCACTTCCAGAACTGTCTGTGGAAGGTAGGCAAGAGCTACCAGCTCTGAAAAGTGTACTCCCCCAGTGCCCAGCTTCCTTCCTTTTTTCTTCCTGCTGCCATTGCCTTATGCTGGTGTAGTTTTGATGCTGTAGTGTACAGACAAGATTCTGGCCTAAGACAAAACGAAGCACTGTTGTGCATTTGAAACATGTTACATTCTCAGGATCATTTTTTTCTTGGTAATAGACAATTTAACAAGCTCAGCTGTCTCAAGAGAAGATCACATCCCGCTCAGCTTCCATGTGTTGCAAAGCTAAACAGAGGTGATGGCAGGGCAAGACAATTTTGGTTTCCAAATCTGGATGAAAAGAGTCATCACAGAAAAAAATGGTTTCATGAATGTTTTCATGGAGTAAGAGCTTTTTTTTTTCTTTTTTCTTTTTTAAAGAATTCTGTTAAATACCTTCTGGAGACCTCAGGTCAACAATGTAATAAAGCAAAATGATTGCTTAAATGAGTTTCTTCAGCAGGGAATAAGGTTTGTTCAAAAAATCTCCCATAGTACTTACTGAATAGTGGAGACTGGTTCTGTCACTTGCCCAAATGTTGTGTGCTGGAACCATCTGCATTACGTGCACAATTACGCTTCTTTGCCACAGTGCAGTGCACAGAATGTATGAGGTAACTGGATGGAGGAGGGCACAATATCAGGCCTCAATATCTACCAGTTACGAAAGAGACCTTTAGGAGAGGGGGCCCCTTCACTCTACATCATTATAGCGCTATGATTCCACTTCAACTGCCGTGGCTCCATCCTATGGAATCCTAAGATTGACAGTTTAGGGAAGTGGCATTTAGAATCTTTAGCTAGAAGATTCCTCTTCTGCTTCACCAAATTACAAATCCCAGGATTCTGTAGAATGCAACCATGGCAGTCAAAGTGACATCATAGTTCTGTAACTGTGCAGTGTATTACCTCACTCTGGAGAGTAACAATGTTACTGTTTGTTTAACTTCTTAGAAGTTGTTTTATGGGATCTTTGAGGCATTGGCCATTATGGGTGATTTTTTCCTTTTTAAAACGTAGTGAAAGCAATGTATTATTAGCGTGTTAGTTTTGAAGTAACAATTAATGTATTACTTTTGGGAGTGAGGGAAGATGTAGAAATTTCTAATGCATAGTTGTTGTTATTGTTGTTCATTCTCCGGTTCATATTAATTTAACCAGCTTGACCATTGAACTGAAAATGAAGTCTATGCGATCTGGGAACTGGGAAACACCCATGAGAGCTTACTGAGGACCTTGGCACTTTAGTAGCGTGTTTCTAAGTAAATGTTTGTCAAAAATACGTGGAAGGAAACAGAAATGGCTGAGGTACCATCAGCTCCAATACGCTCAACTAAACCTTTGCCTCTCTGTATTTATGAGCTATATATTTAAGAAATAAATTAAAGCAATTCTAGGATTTATGAGACATAGTGAAGGAAATGTGACCATAAGACCCAATGTGCATCTTTTTATACATGGTACTGGTCTGACATAATGCAAGTCATGAGTAGTTCTATTGCCAATTTTTTTCTAAATGCAAACAGAGTAACAAACGATAATTAGAACACATTGAGAACTAGTCCTTTGTGTCCATTTAGACTGAATCAGTCCCCAATATCCAATTTAATTTCCCAGGCACAATGGTTTGTTCTCATTTGCAGTTCTCTTGTGGTTGCTATTCCGTCTTTGTTACGTCTCTCTAATAGCACAATCCATTTCCTCTGGAACAATTTCCATCATTACCTTCTCATATAGATTTTCTATCATTTTTTCCAGTTTTCTCCTTCCATTTACCATGCTGTTTTTCTGCCTACAGGTTTTTGCCACTTATTTTCCCCTCATAAATCCTCCCCACCTGGGGTTTTGTTTGGCTTAATGTGCAGTCCTCTCACTCATCTCTGTCATGTACCTAGTGAGAAGTGTCACACCTTCATTGATTCATGTCCATTAACAGATAATTCACATGGTGGCATTTACAATTCTCTTTCTTCTCTCTGTTCACTATTTGTCATACTATGAGTATTTCCCAGAAAGACTTGACACTTGCATATTTTTTTAACCGCAAGCTGCTTAGACATTTATACAACTGTTTCTGACCTCAGACTGTTTAAATGTGCCTTTTCTTAAAGAAGGTTGTATGCTTTGACCCATATGCCTATTGCTGACTCTGTATGATTGCCTTTTGCCCCAGTATACAATTCTCGATACTGCCTCTATAATTTTCTATCTTAACTTGAGTGATCTAATCTCATGCTTACTTCCTTTTATGTGCCTATGTTTCAAGAAGAGATTGGTTCAATGTTTTACCTTCTCAGTAAAACATTAAGAAACCAGTGCATCTCTCATCAACACAAGTCTCTGCTGATAAACATGTCCTGATGAAAGGCATCACTGTGACATCAATTACTTTAAAAATTGCACTACTGACTTTAAGTGACATGTAGCAAATCGAATGACACTAACCAGAATGGAATGACAACATTAAAAAAAAAAATGCCAGTGAGCTCATGGTCAGCGTTAGCTATCAGAGATGGGCATTTGTATCTGTGCAAATACTAGGTGAAGTCACTGGGAACTGAGGATGCTTGCAAGGCAGAATTATTTGCAGGACCAGCTCTGCCATTAGGTAAAGTGAGGCACTTGCCTGAAACACCTGATTTCAAATAATATGAATGAGCAGCAAATCTTCTACTTAACTGGCCAAGATGGGGAGAGGTGCTTGTTAGATTTTCTTCCTCCTGTGTAAAAATAACTTGGCTGGCACTGAGTACTATATCTCTTGACTTGAGTCAGTAGTGGGGGACACCATTTGCTGTTTTACCTGAGGCAGCAAAATGTCTTGGATCAAACCTAGTTGTTTGATTCCAAGGGTCTGAGGAGTAAATAAAATGTGTTCTAGATGAGATATGGATCTCTTGCAGCACTGCCTTTTAATCTTAGATATTTATTATGATCTAGTCTTGATCATTCTGTTAGGATCCATTGTGTGTACACATCCCATATGATAGCAACATTGGTGTATAAGATTAGGAATGTGCTCCACAGAGTGACAGCTAGGTATAGGTGAGAAGGAAGTGGTGTAGTTCAGAGAATCAAATGTCAGCTGTCAGAAGTGAAGAATAGCAGGGCAGCAAAATGAGCAGCAGCAAAGAATCTGGTTCCAATGTCAGCAGTTATTGTAAGGAAGGGTTGCAAGAAGACAAATCAGTGTTACAGCATTTCCCAGTATAGTGTTTGCCCACTGTTTTTTCTCTTGTGTACCTCTTGTCAGCCTATTTCCATAAATTGTACCCTCTTTACCATGTCCTTTCTTTGAGGGCTAAAAAAAAACCCCATCAAAAAGCTTCTGTGAGCTCTGAGGAGACGTCTCCACACCTCAGAAGAAAAGCCAGGGTGTCACCCTGCCTGGGCCTCTCCATCCCATCATGCGCTGTTGCCCACCTAGACATTCTCCACAGTTTTTGGATCTGGTTTGCTCCCACTCAGATGCGTGGAGAGGAGCAACTGGTACTGCATGTCCATCCCTTAGATTCAAGGTTGAACTGGATGTCTCCATCAGGCGTGTTCTCTCTTTGTGGAAAGGGACACAGGGAAGAAGGAGAGAACAACGCATGTGCAAAGAGGTCAAGAAGCCACCTAGTTTGGGTGAGGCTAGGGTTGTGGTAACTCAAATAGAAGACTGTTCATATGTGTGTTCATATGTGTGTGAGAAAGACATCCTCTTTTAAAAAAGTTTGTGGGCCAGTGGCAGCTGGAAGTTCATCTTGTATGTCACTCTTCTCTTTGTAATTTCCCCACTCCCATCCCTTAAGGTTCTGGGACAGGAATGCCAACACTGTGGTGAACCAAGAACCACACTGAGTTGTGATGTCCTCCAATAATGACTTTTACTTTATATTTTTTTCCCCATCATTATTCAATTTTTTCCCCTCATAACCCTAAATGTCCTTACCTGTGCCCCTGGGGGTAAAGGTACCCCAGGTTGGAAATCACTGTTCTAATGAGTTGCAAGTTGCTCAGACAGAAAAGCAAATCTGCACCCTAGCTGAGGTTCTACAGAGCCAAGATGAGGTGCATTGATTACCTAGGTTGCCCAATGGAATGCTGGGTCATCTCTCTATGGCCTTTTTCACATGGCATTTGCCATGGGAAAGGGCCTCCAGAGCATCGTGTGATTGTGAGGAGTGTTTCAGATGACATCCTCGCAATTGCATGATGCTGCCGGGCCTGGCAGGCGCCGATCACGCATTATTTCATTTTCGGCTTGTAACCGAAAAGGGTGCGTGATCGCACATCGTTGCAAGGCCCCATGCGCACTTACTTTGTGTGCAGAGCTCTGGAGACATGGCCCTTGCGCTTCCTCCCCCAGTGCAATCTCGGAAAATACCCGGCTGCACTGCGGAAGGAAGAGGCGGAGCCCTTATGTTGCCTGCTGGTCAGCAGTCAGCTCCTGTGGAGCTGAAGCAGTGGGGATGCGAGAGCCTCTCGCAAGAGGCTGCTCGCTTGATCTTCACGCCCCCACGCCAGAAAGAGGTACAGTGTGGAAAGGGCCTATGTGATGCCTGTAATGTTGCCTGCAGAGTGAAATACTTGCAACTGTTCAGAACTCTTTAGAAGTGTCAGCAGTCACAGTGAGACTGTAGTAGCTTGGCTAGGAGTCCTGGGTCAGGCATGTGGGGTGAGAGAAGAGAAGGTACTCTGAATCCATGTGGATCATACTAGATTTTGGTATGGATTATAGCTTCCTGAAAAAAAGGTTAAGAGGTGGCATGATAACTCATGGAGATGGAGCAAACCTGTTTTCTACTGCCCCAGAGGCTACGACATAGAACAATGGCTTCAAACTTCACGAGAGGAGATTCCATCTGAACATTAGGAAGAACTTCCTGATGGTAAGACCAGTTCAACAGTGGAATGCACTGCCTTGGGAGTGTGGTGGTGTCTCCTTCTTTGGAGATTTTTAGGCAGAGGCTAGATGGTCATCTGTCAGGAATGCTTTGATGTTGTATTCCTTCATGGCAGGGGGTTGGACTCAGTGGTCCTTGTGGTCTCCTCCAGCTCTGTGATTCTATGATTCTATGAACTGGCCTTGTTGGCTTCTGGAAGCTATTGTTCAAAAAATAACTTTACCAAGTTATGGCTCATATCACACCAACTGTACTTTAACTAAACAATTCAATTTATTTACAATCTATTAAGAAAATATAAATAACAATTGTATACAATTGCAGTGAATTCAAATGAGCAACTGGTCTACTCCCACAACTGATCTAAACAAGTGGCTTATCTTATATGCTGCAGCAATAATTGAGCCTGAAGTCAGCATTCTGTCTTCATACCTACTGCGCAGATAAACAGAACTGACTTCATGAAGCCTTACTAGCTAACACCAGTTATAGATCTCTTGTCCAGGAGTTGGTTAAACATTTATGAACTGTGCCCATGAAAACAGTCCCACTGGCCTGCTCTGCCTCTGAGTGCTGGCAGGGAGGAAGCAAAACAAAATGATACATTTGGGGCGTGTTTAAGAATTAATGCCCAGATCACGCTGGCACCTGCCTTTCCTCAAAAAGACTTCGAGACAGTTATCAATTAAAACAATAAAATAAGCAAAATAATATAAATTAAAAACTTATAAAAAAATAAACAGCAGAGGTTAAAACAGTTATCAAAAGGCATACGATAAAAATTGAAAGAGTTTCCAGCAAAATTAAAACATTTGAACAAAACCTTAAAAAGGAAGATATTTATAATGTTTCAAAATGTGTTAATGCGAGAGTAGGCAAATGGGGGTCACATGCAGCCCCCCCCAAGGATGTTTTCATGGCCCTTGATACCTCCAGAATCCTCAGACTGACCTTTTCTCCTTTTAAATAGATCACAGCCCCACTGCATAGTACTTAATATAAAACAGTCTTATACTTCTATCCCTAAAAGGTGGATCGCTGCTCCTCAGGCCTTCGGGGGCAACTATTTACCCTCTAAATAGTTTGCAAGGCCTTCCTGTAGTGTTACAGGAATACAGGAAGCCTCCACCTTTTGATGCCCTGTTTTCTGATGACTCACTCTTTCAGTGCTTCCAAATTAAGGACAAGTTCTATTAATTTGATGGTGTGTGTGTCTACTTTTTCATCAGTTCTTTTTGCTACAGAGGCTTGCTTGGACCGCTCTCATATATGTGCTACTTGGCAAAGGGAGCTGGGAGGGGGGAAGAGGCACTAAATTGGTTTATAGACTTGCAAGCAGCTTGGTTGATCCCGAGTGAGCCTTTGTAAGTCCTTTCTGATCCCTACAGTACAGCCCATGGGTTCTGTCAAGGGAGGTGGATGATGGGATTTAAGCACACTGCACTAAATCCTCCCTCATACCGCTGTACTCTGAACAAAACGTGTCCAGAGGCAAGCATAAACAAACATACAGCAGAGTTAGAAAACACGGCCACAAGAAGCGTGGGCAGCAGAGTGTAACATACAGCGCTAGCTCTGAGTCCAACCTACCCACCGGTAAGAACACTAGCACACAGTGTTGTCATCCAAAAAAATACCTGGAGGCTTTTATTCTTCAGTTCCAGTATATACATCTCTACAGCAGGACTTGCAGATCCTCAAACAAAGATTCAGCATTCCATCATCACATCAGGCAGAGGTTTGCTCAGACAGAGCTCCGGTGTCAGCAAGAATCAGGGAGACCGAGAGAAAGCCTGTCAGAGCTCACCTCTTTATATACACGTTGGCTGATAGCTCATTAGCTGGGGACCACGGCTGATGCAACCCTATCCCAGGATTTCATGTCACCATGACTCAGGCTTACTGTCCCTTGGGGATTACCTCATGACTTGCAAAGTCATTCCCCAGTTGCTTTCTCCACATGCACATCAAAAGTATTTTAATTGGAGCAAAGGTCACAGCAATCCCTTTCCACCAGGTTCTGCTTTTCAACCAATTCTGTTTTCTGACAATGCTGTGGTCTGTAACCTGTCAGATATGTGGGGGCAGCTGCTATCTGTTTTTAAGACTCAGCAGTGGATTTCTGGCTACTGTGAGTTGTTTGCTTTATATTTTGTATATTCCCCTTAGAAGGTTCCAGTTTGCCTCACAGGACCTGGTGCAGTCACCCAATCCTGCACTAAAGAGTAGAACAGAAGTGGATGAACTACAGCTTTAGGGTCACGTGTGGTTTCTCAGTGACACTTCCAGACTCCTCCAGCTGCCCTTATTCTACCCTCCCAAAGGTAAAATACCTTTTCTTCAAGCCTCTGGGAGTGACAGTTCCCTTTAAATAGGCTACAGCCTCCACCACACCATTGGTTCTACTTAACATCAAACAATGCTGTACTTCTGGTCATTTCTAATGCTGCTATTGTTGTTATTGTTGTTGTTGTGTGTGGTGTTTGCAGTTTTTGCAGCACACAGACACACACGTACATATGACCCTGGATACAAAATTGGCTCCCAGACTGCCACAGTTGCCCTCCCTCAATGTAGCAAGCTGGAAGGGACACTGTGCCCATTAGCTTCAGCAACAACTAATGACCGTGGCGTAGGGACAGGGGATGAGGGGGGCAGTGTGCCCCGGGTGGCACTTTTTGGGGAACGCCGCTGTTCCTTGCCTGCCCCGCGTGTGCCATCGCCTGTCCCCCACGCCCCACCCCTGGGCAACATCACTCCTCCCCCACATACTGTCATCCCCTCCCTCACGCACCATAGCCCCTCTCCTTCCCTCCCCCCACCCCCTCACGCCGAGCTACGCCACTGGCTAATGAAAAGTCTCCTTCCTTGGTACTAAGCAGATATGTTTCAAGGTCTTTGGGAAATGCCAGAAAATGGCCTCTCTTGAAATCCTTTTTTCAGAAAGTTTGTTGTATCTCTGGACCAGCTTGATAAGCTATAGGACAACAAAATCACTATTAATTTAGACTTTAAAGACAACCAAAAATCATCTCTCTTTTTGAGTGCTTTACTGTGATGCTCACAATAACTGATCCTGTTCTGAATTGATCTGAGCTAAGATCACCCAAGATGAGCATGGTCTTCGTTCTTATAGCCCAGCAGTGATCAAAGTGTGGCCCATGGTCTTCATATAACTCCAAGGCCTTTTCTTAAAGTGAGGGTTTGTAGAACATTTATTGCATTAGTCCTCAGACAGTAGCAGGATAAAATCAACGAACAGGATTTACGTAAACAGAATGAATTTTTTAAATTAAAAAAATTAGCTAATGAGTAGCATATACACATATAAATATGTTACTTATAAAACACAGAGTGTTGCTAACACAAGAAAACTATTTATTATACAGTGTTACTGATTGGGGAAGAAAATAACTATAAAGCCTGGATTTTGTATCTTTGAAATTTTTAAAAAAATTAAAAATCACAGAATAAATTGACTTTTCTATTACTGGAGGTTTCAAATAGTGGCGGTTTTGCTCATATCAGGACCTCGCAACCTTCTAGTGAAACCCTCAAAAACTGAAACCAGCAGTGGTTCTCCCAAAATTCGGACTCAAGGCAGCTTGCAATTTAAGAAAGAATAATACAGCTAAAAACTTACACAAGTGTACATTAAAGCACAATTAAACTATAGCATTAAAATAATTCAAAGCTACACTTAAAAGGATAAAATGCAATTAAAAAGATTTTAAAAATCTTTTTGAAATGGTTCAGTTTACAACAGTACAGCACCCTCAGCCCATTCTTTAAAAACTTTCTGTGTCCAAAGCCTGTCAGGATAAAAAGAGTTTTGTCCACTGAGGGAAGGACAGGGAAGGGGGGTGCCATTCTGGCCTCCCTCAGAAGGAAGTTGTAGATTCTAGGGGTAACTGCTGAGAAGACCTTAGCCATTTCTGCACTAGACTGTTATAGTGCTATTCCACTTTCAACCTCCTATGGAATCCTGGGGTTGGCTGGAGGTCCTGCAAACCCCAGGATTCCATAGGATGTTGAAAGTGGAATAATAGCACTATAACAGTCTAGTACAGAAATGGCCCCTATCTTGCATCCCGACCAACCGGACTTGTGATAATGCTGACCGAGAAAAGAATCTTTCCTGGTGATCTCAGGGCTTGACAAGCTTGTACAGGGAGATGTGGGCCCTTTCCACACCCTACCTTCTTCCGGCGCTGGGGTGCGGGAATCGCGCCTGCAGTCTCTGGCAAGAGGCTCTCACGCCCAGGGTCCTTCAGCTCTGTACAAGCTGCCTGCTCACGCGAGAGACCTGCCTCTTCCTTCCACAGTGCAGCCTGGGACTTTCCCAGGCTGCACTGGGGCAGGAAGCGCGATCGGCACGGCTCTAGAGGCTCCACATGCCAGGTAAGTGTGCGTGGGGCCCGGGAGCAATGCGTGATCATGCACCATTTTTGGCTGAAAGCTGAAATTGAAAAAGTGCGCGAGTGGCGCCTGCCCTACCCTGGAGTGTCACATGATTGTGAGTGCGTTGTACAGATCACCCCTCACAATCGCGCAACACTTCAGGCGCCCTTTCGCATGGCAAATGCTGTGCGAGAAGGGCCATGGTCTGCCAGATCGCCTGCACCTGAGCCATGTACACTTTATAGATCATAACTAGCACTTTGAATTGTGTCTGGAAGCAAACTGGGAGCAAGCAGAGCTGTCATAACAGGGAAGTAGTGTGATCCCTGTAACCTGCACCAGTTAACACCCTGGCTGCAGCTCTCCATGGTAGCTGAAGTTTCTGAACACCCTTCCAAGCCAACCTATGCAGAGCATTTATGGTAGTCCAAATGGGATGCAACTAAGGCATGTACAGCTGTGGCCAGATCTGTTGTCTCAAGGAACAGTGCAGTTGGTTTTCTTGGGTTGCTAAATTTAATCTGTCAGTTTATCTATTCAGCATGCTCGAAGCAGGATACTTGTGTCACCCTGAGATTTGATATATGATCTCCTAGGTCATAAGGGAGAGCCAATGTGGTGTAGTGTTCTGAGCATTGGACTATAACCCTGGGAAGGAGGGTTTGATTCCCTGCTCAGCCATGGAAACCCACTGGGTGACCTTGGGCACATCACATACTCTCAGCCCCTGAAAACCTCATAATAGGTTTGCCCTAAGGTCTCCATAAGTCGAAAATGACTTGAAGGCATGTTACTACTACTATGAACACCGCTGCTACTGTTACTACTACTACAGATCATAAGGCAGGGACTTTAAGAAAAAGAATACTTCATTTATATTTGGAAGTACTGGAAATTATATAATTACAGTAGAAATAGTGAACATCTTTAGAATTGTTCCCATGCCTTCAGTACGTGCTTACTTGAAAGCAAGTCCCACACTATTCAGTGGGGTCTGTTCTCTAATAAATGTTCTCAGGATTTTCTCCTAGGATTGCAGGCCTGTATGCACTTACCTAGGAGTGACTCCCATTGATATTAACTGGGGTGAGTTTTCTTCTAAATAGATAGTTATAGAAGTACCCTGAATCGTTTTCTTGAAATTAAATTCCCACTGAAATTGAGTCTTTCTTTTGAACAGTCTCATAGAGAATTATGCTATTAGTGTCTAAGAGAGCCAGCATGGTGGAAAGGTTGGAGCATTGGATTACAACTCTGGAGAACAGGGTTAGAATCCCCATTCAGGCATGGAAACCCACTGGGTAACCTTGAGCAAGTCGCACACTCTCAGCCTCGGAAGAACAAAGAAAAACCTTTCTGAGCAAATCTTGCCAAAAGAATACTGTGATAGGTTCACCTTAAGGTTGCAGTAATTCAGAAACAATGTGAAGGCACCCAGCAACAGGAGTAGTAGCAGCAGCAGCAGCAGCAGCGGAAACAATACTTTGATGAAAGTTTTGTGGGTTTTTTTCCTGCATCTGTCAAAAAAAGATACATGTGATGAAAGACAGTTATATGGGGCATTATTTGCATATCTTTTTAGTCCATGAAGGAAGCTAACAGAATCTTTCTGTGAAGGCACATAATTCATTTCATTTCAAAGGCACTTACTGTAAGATGTGCTGTCTCAGTTAATGTCTCTGCAATACGGGTTTTTTAATCAGTAAAAGGGAATTGGTAAAACGGAAACCATCATAATTGTGCTTTTGAACTTGGCTCACAGAGACATAAGAAGGAACTTAATTTGCGGGGAAGATCACCTCTTGATAGATTGCCTTTACACCTTTGTTGTGTCTGACAGGTGGTGATAGGAGGAGCTTTGAAGTGTCTTTGAAACTGATCTTTGAACCAGTGTGTAACATTGGGTGTGTAACATTTGTGTGCTGATATATTTCGAAAGAACTAATCAAGCATTCCTGTCCTGAATAAATTTGATAGTTACTCTGCTGGAAAAGCTTGTTAACACCTTTAGAGAGAAAAGATTGAAATATTATTAGATACTATAGCTATTGTACTATAGATACTAGGTAATATAGATAAATGTTGCACATGCTGTTGGACAAGTTAAATGTAAAGTGTTTTTATTGTTTTAATTCCCATAAATGGAATAGATTTGCTACATCAGTGAATCTTTGGGGTTATTTAACACTGCCTGTGCAGTGGAAATTTTTGACAGACAAATCGAGCATCTGCTTCTACAGTAGCATCGTGTAAAATAACACCAGACTTTGTCTCTGAGTAAGAGAGGTGATGCTGGAGAATCCTAAGCTGAAGTCACCTGCCTATGGTAATTGTCTGATTGTTGTGTAAATGTTTTGCAATGTGTTGTTAGCTTTCCTTGCATCTAGCTGTCATAATAGCCTGTGACTAGGAAAAGAAAGCATCTGCCACTCACTAATGGACTTTGAGAAAAAGGCCCCCTCCCCATTTTAAAACATTAAACTTTAGCAGACATTTCCATTTCAACAAACAAACAAACCAACCCAAGTTTGCATCTCTGATGCCAAGATCAATTCTTTAAATACTGAGCAAATTATAATTAGAAATCTTATGCGAAAAACATCAGGACTAAGCTTTCAGGGACAATTATACAAGTAATATTCATAACCGTTTTTAAAGAAACCTTCACTAAATAAAAAAGGCCTTCATTGCATAGTCCTGTTACAAAGGAAAGAAGATTCGAGGTTTCTCATTTTTCAATCATAGCTCTTTTCTGCCCTTGCAAATGCATCTAACATTTACTGGGACAAGCACTGAATAAAAAGGTTAATCACAATTCCTGCTACATTACAAATGCAATTTGTAAATTGCCTCACATGGCATTTTGAATTCTTTAATAGTTGTATCCTTGTTCCAGACACACTGGCTCTCAGATTCTACTTCCAGCAATAATTAATAAATTTTTGAGTTTATACCTTTAGAAATATTAATTAAGGAATGGAAGTGTTCGGACTTTGTCCTTGGATTTCAAGTTAATTTAATTAGTTGGTCTGTGTGCAGGAAGTATTGGCAGCTGTAAATAAGCGGTGTAAATATTTATGCTGCTGACACTTAAATATTTATTGTATTGTGTGAAAGCGGCCAGCTAATGAATCTTTATGCCTATGAACACATTCTGTTTTCCACAAGATATAATTGTTGTATGTATTTCTCCCTTCTCCGTACTGCATAGTATTTTAAAACTGTTTCTTGTTAAATGGTTTAATTAAGAAAAATAATAGAATCTAGTTAAAGCAAATGTAAAACTTGCTATAAAACAAAAACACAGAGCCACTAGTCTCTTATAAAGCCCTGTGCCAGGATTCTGTCTCCCACACACACTTCCATTGGAACGAAAGTTAGAGCTGGATGTGAGCTCTGTTACCTTTCTCTCTTCAGCCCCATTCATGGCATTCATCTTGGCCCCCTACGCATTGGAAGGGTGATGTCTGCTATGAGGAACCTGCTGGACCTGTATTCAGTCAAGGTTCTAATTGCAATAGAAACATATGAGTACAGCTGACTTGTTGAGACAGAAGATATTCTTTCAACCCATGGAGGACAACATGGCTGAGACAGAACCTTGACAGAATGAGTAGGGCCAATGGGCACAACCCTGTTGTCCCCCTCCTGCCATTTTATTAATATTTAGGAAGTCATGCCACACAAGGGTATGGAGGGAGAACTTAGCCTTCTTTGTACAAATTTCAGGGGAAAGGTACATGATGATTATGGTAGAAATGGATAACTATACATACACTGCCCTGGCAACTATACATGTTTACTTACCAAGGTCCCTTTGATTGAATGGGTCTGTTTTGGTTGGGGCTAAGAATTGTACTGAAGTCGGTGTCTTTGAATTTATTAATAGTTCATTAATATGTACAAGTGAGTTTATGATGACAATAGTAAGAGTGGGTATGGAGTTGTCTAGTTGGATGCTGTAATTTATTGCACCTGATGCAATTGTAGAAATAGAAATGATCTAGACTACCCTTTAGATTCAATCAATGTCAACTGGTAGATCAGCTATGCTTAATTTTACTCAGCTACATGTCAAAGCGTTTACTCTGAAATGCTTTTCAGATCATGTCAGAAATACTTCAGGAGCTCTATTTTCTCATGGGGGCAGATGAGTTAAGGAAGGGATTTGGGAAAGGTACACTTGGGTGTACTCTCACTGTGTATTATGGTTTCTCAATGGATGAATCACAGCCCCAGATTGGGTTGTTAGTATGCATGCAAATCACATTGAGACTTTTCATTATGACTGTAGTGCAATATTTATACACTGAAATGAACTACAGGAAGATTAAAAAGAAATACTCAAACATCATGTTTCCTCAAGATTATGCCCACTGGTAATATGTTATGTTCCTTCAGGCTAAATTATTCGCACGTTTTCTAAAAGATACCCTTTCTACTACAGCCTGCATAATGCTTGTGAAAGCTTACTTAATTTTTTAATCATTAGAACCACTTGTTTTTGGAGAGCTGACTCAAGCTGATTTATTTCTAAATTTGGTGGGTTTCTCCTGCCCCAAATACATCATTTTGAGTCATGATTTCCAAGTTTCAGACCAGAGACCGTTGATTTTCCTTATTGTTGACCATTTGTTTGAAACTAAATTGAGAAATGAGAAATCAAAATGGCATCAAAATGAGAAAATACTTAAATTTGAGAGGAATCGTTACTGTTATATACCCTCATATACCATAGACCTTTCTTTGTATATTGTCTTTCCCTCTGTGTTGATATAGATGCTTCTGGCACATTCAGATTTAACTTTTAGTCTCCAAAAAATAGTTCGTAGCATATTTGTGTAGGAGCTGTTGTGGGAATGTCCATTGCTGCTTATGGAAATTGTAAAAAAATTCTTACAAAACACTATAAGTTTGACAGGCCAGTTTTATGTATAGGAAAAATTCAAAATCCTTAGCCACTTGGACCTGGGGACCCAAAATCATCTTCCATCATCTATGCATACTTGAATATTACATAAGAATGTAAGAAGTGTTTTGTTAGATCAGATCAAAGCCTTAGTCTTTCCAATAATTATCACAATGCTTCTGGAAGCCCATAAGCAGAATATGAGTGCAATAGACATCATGATGTAGTTGTTTGAGCAGTAAACTATGATCCTGGAGACCAGGGTTCAATTTCGTGCTTGGCCATGATACCCCACTAGGTGACTATGGAAGCGTCACATACTCTCACCCCCAGTGTCCCATCTCAGTCCTGGCACAGCTGAAAAATCAAACAAACATTTCTCCCAGCTTGTTACTTACTTCCAAGCAGTAAGCAAGGTAAGCAATAAATAAAGTCCAACAAAGTCCAGTAGAGTTTCACGGCAAGGGAGTGTCCAAGATCAATCCAAGCATTTGTCAAGGCATCTAGCAAGGTAGCAGGTCAGATAACTGCTGGTAACTCCTGGAGGGGAAGGACACCAGCTAAATAGACCCGAAGTCTAGTGCAGCAGTGCCTTGATTGATTGTTACCGGTTATAAATTCTGAGAGAGTGACGCCGGGTCTCTCTTTGCTGCCTGTGCTGTGCAAAGCTGGGTCTAGGTAAGTGTTCTTCTGTATCTGAAGAGGCAGGACTCCCTGTTGGAGCTGGCACTGCCCTCTGTTCTGTTTCTGGCCCTGTAACCTCTCTCTGTACAGCAAGTCCTGGCATGCCCCCTGTTTCAGTCTCCGGTGTGCCCTCTGCTTTAGACTCGGAGTCCATGCTCTGGAAGCAGGGCATGACACCCAGAAAATCCCATGATAGGGTCACTTTAGGATCTCTGTAAGTTGGAAGTGATTTGAAGGCAAACAACAACAACAGAATGATTTCTTTTGTTATTCAGCCATTGATTTTATGCCTCTCGAGGTGTCAGGGTCAGAGACCCTGGCAGCGAGACAGCCCGGAGAAGGGAGTGGGAGAACTAGCAAAGTCCCGCCAGGAGGAGTCAAGGAAGCACTTACTCAAGGGAAGTCCATTTACCTAAGCCAGAGCGACAAGCAAAAGCCGTAGTCAAAGTTCCAAAAGCCAGGAGTCTGGAGCCAAGAGATCAATCCAAGATATCAGGAGCCAGGTGCTGGAAGCAAGGAACAGGCAAGGAGAGGGCTTGTAGAAAATTTGCCACAAGCAAAGGAAAGCTTCCAGGCAGGTAGTTATTTAGCTCAAGACACAGGTGTGGCTAGTCAGTGCTTCTTGAACTTAATCAAGGGAGCCTTCCTGTGCTCAGCTGTCTTGAGTCTCCGCCTTGTTTGTAGGCTGATTGGCACAGGCTCCAAAGCATCTTCAGAATCGGATCCCTGTTGCCCTAAAGGAGCAGGCAGAGGAACGTCCAAGCCTGCTTGGTCCATGGCAGCAGAGGGAGCTCTTGAGCTGCAGGACTCATCTCCAGCCAGAGCCACAGGGACCGACAGCTGCTGCTCGTCATCTCCACCCTGAGCAACAGGGACCAACAGCTGCTGCTCGTCATCATCAACTCTGACAGGGGCTTCAGTTATCACACGAGGTAGCATGTAGTTCTCATGGCATATAAATTTGGAGTTCATCATTGGAACTCCTCTTTCAAGGTCCTCCAGCTTCTGAAATGAGTTTGATAGTGATCAAGGAGAGGATTTTCTTGGCTGTGGTGACTCACGTATAGAATGTCCTCACCAAAGGCCTCACTTAGAACCAACTGTAACACTTTTTTTGATAATTTATACTCTTCTCCCAGCATGTTGTTGTGGTTGTTCTTTAATGGACTGATTTGTCCAGATAAATTTTATGACTTTGTCATGCTACCTTCTTTTCTGCGGTTTCTTTTGTTGTATTTTTTAAAACATGTAAGCAAAATATTGTTTGAAAACTCCAGAGCTGTAGCCTTCTGGATTGCTAAGAGGACCCTTCTTGACTTAGTAATGTTCATTATGTACAGTTTTCTACAAACAATTGCCTCACTAAAATCAAATACAACCAACCTTATTTCAGACTGTTGGCTGGGTGAAAATGTCAGTTTAGTTCAAAATACCTTGTTTGCCTTGGTGTGTCTCCACAAGTATGCCTTTTTGTGTCAGACTCCAACTGGACTAGAAGTTCAATTTTGCCAGCTGGAATGATAATAAATTCAGTGAGGCAGTCATTCACTTAAGGTAAGGCAGATGCATTACATAAAACAGGACTACCAAAGTAATCCTCTTCCAGCACTGCTTGATGCCAGCACCATGTGGTCTTTATGGCAAAATTTGAGGAGGTAGTTCAACAGCACTGAAAAATAGTCAAATAATCATGGGGGGAGACGAATCAGTAGGGTGTCTTAAAAACCTGCTGAGACAGCCAACTGGTTCACTATATTAAGGTCAAACGTGCATGTTGCTTTTTCTTTTATAGTTTGTCCTCCCAGACAAATGTGTAGTGAGTATTGCAGTTTCTGCCCTCCACACAACTTTTTCACAGACTACCTGTATTGTTCATGGATAAATGTTATGATTTGCTGTCTCTTGAGATGTATGCATAGATGATTTTCCTTATTGGCAATGAGTGGTTATTTTTTTGTTCAAAATTCACCAACACATACAATTTTGTAAACTATTTAAAAAAAAAATTAAAAAGAAAAAAGTGCAATAGGGCTTGAATCCCCATTAGATGTAACTGTGGTCTCTGAATACAGTTATGGCAGTAACAAAGCTTTCTTTGATAGCTGGTGCGTAACTGAAAGTGCTCAACAGGCACAGAGCTTTTTGGCAATAGCCAAATGAACTAAAGCATATTGAATTCAACCCTCAGGAACAGATTTCAAGATGCCAGTGACTCTCCTTCTCAGCTGTGAGATACATGAGGTATAAATGATGATGAGACAGATCTATTCAGAGCTGCTAGGGCAGGACTATCTCAAGTCCTGAGGTCTAAGGATGTCACTGGAGGTGGGCTTTGGTCATGTTATAAGGGGCAGTTCCTGGTGATGTCATTAGGTATGGTACACTGAACATCAATCATAGTTACACAGAGTATGTCAATCAAATAAAAGACACCACGTTTAACAAATGAGGAAAATCTGTATATACATGCCTTTCAATGCTGTTTGTTCATCCAGAGACTCCTCTCCCCACCATCAGGACTGGGCAAGAAAGTTTAAGCCCTGAGGCTCAGCCCATTGCAGAACCACTCCTTTTCCAGATCTACCTGGCAGACAAATTGCAGGGTGGATGGTTCTTATCAGTCAGGGCACAGACACTGAACTGAATCCAAAAAGATCACTCAGCACTACCCAGTAGAGGTCATCCTCAAGCCTGTGAGCTAGTCTTCTAGTCCAAAGCATAATCATTCCTTTTACCTTCTCCCCTTTATGTTTGTGATCTGAGACTAAGAACAGTGGAAAATTTTAAATCAATCAGGCATCCTGAACCAAGAACACATCCTGGCTTGTAGTTTGAACTTGTCAAGGCAAAGGCAAGCCAGGAATATTAGTTCAGACACTCATTTAAGAAATCTTTTTATTGATTAATAGCAGTTGCTAAGGTGGGAGCAAACAGGCAGTATGCATCAGCATGGAATTTGTTCACAGACTGCAAACAGGCAGAGCATAGCAGCATGCGGCTTGTTCACTTCTTGTGCCATCTCAGCACAGCTACTGTTATCTTGGGTCCTTCTTCAGCAGTAGCTTGCAACCAGTTAACTTCTCCAATCTTTCTAACACACACAAGAGAGTGGAAATGGCATCGTTGTAGTATTAGATATTTCTACATGATGATGTTAGTAAGAGCAAGTATAGGACACTGAGTGGGAAGGTTAGATAAATAAATAATCAACCATTTTCAGACTATGTAGTAGAAAGAAGGACATTTCTTTCCTTCCCTGCATTGCTGGAAAAAATGGTCAGTCTTCCCAACAATGAATAATTTGATACCATCAAATTTTTTTCTTTCAGTCTGTTTTGTTTTATTTCTATTTTAATTCTACACTCTTGGCAGTGCTTCTACAGAAGCTAGTTGAGTTCTCATATAAATGGGTTTGCTACCTTCAAATATTATACAACGCAATACGGTTCTTCCACATCCAGATGTTCCTGGATGAAAAAGATCCCTTGCCAGTGTGCTGATTTTGACTTATAAAGCTGTGTACAGCTTACATTCAGACTATCTGAAAGCTTAAATCTCCCCAGAGGAGCCTGCCCAAGTCTTATCTTTGGTGGAGGGCTTTTTCTCCAGCTCCTCACCTTCTTAGTTACATCTGATGAGGACATGGGGGAGAGCCTTCTTGTTGGGTTTCCCTGGGTGTGAAGGGAGCTTGGTTGGTTCCATTTCTGCTCTCTTTTCATCAGCAGGCAGAGACTTTACCACTTAAATAAGCCTTCAGCCCTATCTGATTGATGTAAAGAGACATAGAATAGGAGTGCTGTTTTTCATATGTAGCATGTGCTTCATGTTTCTAATTTTTTTCAAAAAAATGTCTTAAAAGTAGTGTTTTAATGGGATTGATTGTTCAATGGTTTTTAAACTTTTGTACTACACTTTGTTTTAGCTGTTTTGCTTTATCTTATATTGTAAGCTATTTCGAGTCTCATTTGGGGCAAAGATTAGATATTTATTTATTTATTTAATATGAATATCAGGGAGCACACAGAACCCCTTTTCCTGAAATGCCTATTTCTTTTTGTGCAAACTTCTATATACAGAGATAACTTTCAGTCTTCTGCAGATCCACTTGTACTTTGAAGTTGATCCATCCAGACAGAGCCTTACCACATCATGGCCAGCTTGTCTTTGGCTTTGAGATCATTTAATGTGTTGCTTTCTCTCCACTGTTGTGATCACTTTTGTGATAACTAATGGAAAGCTTTTATGGCCGTTCATGTCCCATTTTTTTGACTATCAGTGTTGCTTGTGACATGTTTCTGAAGAAGCTACTCAGTGTGCAAATGCATGTCACATCCACAACTGTTCTGGTTTAATTTGTCCCATACACATTCCTGAGCCATGGGTATTAGTAACACATCTGTAAGATAACACTGAAAGGTGTTCTTTCACTTGTTTGGGATTTTTCAGGGAAAGCGATTAAGTAAGGCAATCAAACAGCAGTGAAGTGAGGAAAGGATCATAAAACCCAGAAAGCTGGTTTATTCTGTGGTTATTGGAAAGAATGGAAGATTATCCCACTGGGATAATTATGTAGAGGTTAGGTGTGTTTACTTTTTCTCTCTCCATCCTTCTTTTGCAAAGCTAATGCTAAAACTTTGGCAAGGTTAATAGAAAAGAATATTGCATTGCATTTGAGAGAATTCTTGTCCCTGGCTTGCTGGCAACAAATGTATGTAAGAATAAATCATTGCTCGAGCTTTTAATAAAGCCCCAATTTCTGTAGAAACAAGGCAATTTAGTTATTAATCTTCATGTCTGACACAGAACAAATCTGAGCTGGCCAGCGATCAGGACATTACAGAGTTTCCGAAGGTCATATAGGATGTGGTGAGGGCAGCTCAGTGTCATGAAAACCAATTTTATAAGCCGTGATTAGATTCTTGGATTCCCCTAGGAATTGTGGCTCACAGAATTGATGGAGATGCAGTGCTGTCCTATTGTTGTTGGATGAGAGGTTAGTTTAAATGAACTTCTAAAAAGCGTGGCCCACAAAATCTTGCTGGGCAGAAAAAAAGTAATGTCTTGATTCAAAAAAAGAAATCTAAGTATTTTTATAAAGCTTTAGAAAAATGGTTTTCATGATAAAACAATCATAAAACAGTAAATAAAAGTCAGCATCAGTAGGAATGTACATCTGAAAACCACATTAAAGCAAAATAATACAAGCAAAAGTAGTTTTCTCTCTGTGTGTGTGTGTGTGTGTGTGTGTGTGTGTGTGTAGAGCCAACTTGACATTAGTAAAAGCAGATGGAAACAACTAGCCTTTTTTGTTATTGCTGTGAGCCTTTAAGCTGTTTCTGACCTATGGTAGTCCTGAAGTGAACCTATCATGGGGTTTTCTTGGCAGGATTTGTTCAAAGGGTGCTTGCCTTCCATCTACATTCTCTGAGAATTACAGAATATGATTTGCCCAAGGTTATCCAAGGGGTCTCCATGACCAAGTAAGCAGTAAAACTGAATAAAATATAGAATCAGAGGACCAACCTACTTTCCTGTCAAAGAGGATTCCACAGGACTGAGATCACCACAGAAAACAAACAAACAAAAACAGAATTATCTTATCTTGGACACGCCAGCTTGACCTCACTGATGGGCAAATATAAACCCAAGGCGTTATCTTAATGGCTGAGCTGGCTCATATGGATGTATGTGATCGTTCAAATATCCTGGTACCAAGCTATTTCTAGCTTTAAGCTAGCAACCAGTATTTTGAATTTGCCCCAGAAACATACTAGAAACTGGTGTGGTTGGTATAAAATTAACATTATATGTTTGGATTGCAACTTGACAGCTGCAGTTGGTTACCAGCTGAATCTAAGAAACCGTCTTGCCAAGAAGCAAAGGGAGGCAAATTCCTGAGTTATAAACAATCAAAATGACGAATCCAGTAACATTAATTAAAATGTTAATTCCATGTCATACTAATCTAGAGTAATAACAGTGATCAACAAAAAAATTAGAAGTATTTAGATGGCTTCATAATTTGTGTATCTGGCCTATCTAGAAAAGTAAACGCCTTAACATTCCGCTCCCTCCCCGCCAGGCCTCTGGTTTATATTTGCCTAAATTCACTAACTTTTGGTGGGTCCTTTTCTCCATATAGAAGATATTCTAAATGTATTGAACAACTGAATTGAGAAAGTATTTCATTATCAGAATGGATATAAAATAGCATCACTTCAGCAAACCAGACAGAATTCCAGTAGTTGAAATCAGCCCACTGTGTAATGATTTTCAGTAACCTACCTGGATGATCACTATATCAAGATCATCTTTAGCTCGGAAATTATGGACAATGAATAAGACAAAGCTGTTACAAGTGTCTGGCGCTAGTGAGGCCAACAAGGCTCAAGAGACAATCATGAATGCAAAAGTACTTTCCAAGTTATACACCATCTTCCTTCAGGACGAGCGCAACCCCATCCAGAATAAGTTGTATACTAACTTCCTGGATTTAGAATGACCAACCCATAGTACCTCCATCTTGTTTAGGGATGTGCAAGAAATCTACCTTGTCTTACAGATTTGTCAAACCACACACCTGGGACCAAATCCGGAAATCGGTTCAGTTTACAATTGAGAATCTTTATATTTCTGGACTTCTAATGAATTCTGCTAAAAAAAAAAAAAAATACTCAACAAGCATGCATGTGAAAAAAATGTGCCAAAACATAAAACACCTTTAATCAGTGGCAGCATGCACTCATGACAAATGTGTACAAAAATATATACCAATTTATTTCCATAAGGAAAAAAAAGTGTCATGGAATGGAATTAGAGCTGACCAAAGGAAGAGGTTAAGAGAAATGGGCTTGACAGGTCTGCCCATCTCTAGTCTTGTTGAGATTTCGGCTTTTGTTTATTGACACTCATCCAGCCCATTACTGAGTCCAAGCAGTGGTTCACCACAGCCTCCCAGAGTCTGCTGACAAAAATTTGATGCCTTATATAATCCGTACCCAGCTGCTTCAAAGCATTAAACAGTATGGGAGATGAGGTGCGGCTGTGCAGAACTACATAGCTCAACCTTCATGGCAGCACACTAAAATCCTCCAGTATAATTTTGGGATCAGTCCTGCAGGTATGAGTGAGACTGCTCATGCTTGTAGCCCATGGGGAGGGATAGCTGTCTAACAAGATATCCTAGACCTATGGTAGGCAAAATGCATCTCTGGGACCACATGGGACCCAAAGGTCATTTTTGTGGCCCATAAACCCCTCCATAGGAGGACTGCCTTTTTGTTTGTTTGTTTTTTGCAAGTTGCCTCTCTTGGAAGCTTCCAAGAGTGTCCATGCAAATTTTTAAATAGAGGGCACTCACCCACCAAACTGTTTAACATGTTTTGAAACCAGCTGCTTTAAGTAGCTGTTTGTGGCAGCCACTTCTGTTTCTTTTGGCATTTGGAACAGTCACTGTAGCCTCAAAAGGTCCCAAAGCAGGAAGAAAAATGGCCTCTGGATATGTTAGAGGAGCCTGCTCCTGCCACAGATAGTGGTATCAAAATATATCCAAGGGATATTCAATTGGGCTATTCTCCTCTCCCGCTTCCTATCTGTCCATCCATATATCCATCCATCTAAGCAACCAAAGCTGACTCCAGAATCAGAATCAATACTAGTCTTGAATACTGAGTGTGAAAGGACAAGAAAAAAATACCTTAGAAACAATTGCCAGAATATTTCTTGATTTCTCTGACCTTCAGCAGCACATTCTGTATAGTTCAAGGCCTTCCAAGGAGTGCTTGTGTGTGGGGAGGTGGCTGCAAGGGGACGCGGATGTAAGAAACATTACTTTGGCGATCTGTGTTATTCTGTGAAAATATTTATGTCGTCAGACTTTCCTTAAACATAAAGCATTAGAAAGATTTGTATCTGAAAGCATCCCTTTGTGCACATCTATACAAAAAAAGGGTGAGAGCATAGAATGGGGCACGACTGTCTTGACTAATACAGAATGAATCTTATTAGAAATGCAGCTGCTTAAAAGAAAACTTAGAATGCTGTTTAGGCATTAAATTGCTTTTCTGAAAGTACAGGCAGTCTTTTTCATGATTTGCATTTTTTAAAATTTTATTTACAGGATCCAAAACTACGTGAGCATCTGGATGGAGGGAACATAGGAGGACGTCTGGAAAATCGAATGCTTACAATTGTGTATGGCCCTGACTTGGTCAATATATCATACTTGAACTTAGTAGCAGCTCAGGAAGACATTGCAAAGGTAAGACATCCCACATATGTAATGGAGAAAACTGAGGAAGGGTCTCTCTTGGAACTGCGGCTACATGCTGCATAGAAAGGCTCGGGAACTTGGGACCTCCAGAAGCTTTTGGGTTCAAGTTCCTTTTAGACCTAGCCAGACTAGCTAATGGTGTCGGATGGTACTCATCAACATCTGGAGAGCAAAATGTTTTCCACCCCTATTGTATAGGCAGAAAGAGAAGAATGGTGAGTAATATATGGTAATTTTTTCAGGAAATTTTTTCAGGTTTACAGTATAAACCAAGGGAGAGATGGGGATGGGAGACTTCCTTTTCTGAATATGTGCTATGTTAATATTGTTTTGCTTTTTAAAAGATTTTTAAAGGATTCCTAAGACATCCAGTAAAATGAACTTAATTGTTCATTCACTTTATTTTTAATGAAATGGTGGGTTATAATCTCTAGGAAGTGATCAGTATCTTAAAGTGTACTGTAGGCTGATCTTCAGAAATAAGAATCCAAGTTTCAAAGCTGCAATTATGCGTGTACGGCACTTTATGCATTTGGTATTGAGCCATACAAAAAACAGCCATACAGAAGACAGTGCCATAGGATCAAGATGTATTTCTTTGCTGTCAATTCTTTTTAATGCCAGTAATTAGTGTATATTTTTAATCAAATCTCTGACTGTGTGTAAAAGAATGATAACTAGAAGTACTAATTGCCAAACAATTGTTAAATCTTATTTGTTAATCTATTGTGGAAACATTTGAAACATTTGGCTGTGTAGCTTTCTTGTTCCCCATCATATGGGAGAAGAGAAAGCTCTAATTTCTCAAAGTTTTAAAACATCAAGATCTTGGATTGCTTAAGTGTATCGTATTCCAGATTTGAACAGTCCTGTTACTCCTCTGGGTGAATGAGTGAGTGAGCATCTGTCGCTATTTCTGGAATGTCTCACAGTATAATAGTATAAACAAAATCCTAACACAATAGTAAAACAATCCAAAATCTAAATAAATAAAAGCAGTAGTAAATGAGAGTCTGTAGCCCTCCATGAGACTTTGCCAGTAGAATTCTTAATGCTAGGTTTATGGGCTAATTTACAACCCACACCTTCCATTAGCTACCTTTTGTGGGCTTATCCCAGCTGGCCAGATTTCTGCGGTGTGTTGCTTTTCATGTATCATCTGGTTTGGTCCTTAGAGGAAGAACTGAATATGCTGGCTGCTCCTGATCAAAGTCTGGCAATGTTGATTTTTTTGGACTCCAGTCCCAATAATTACCCAGCCAATATAACAAGGCAGAGGCCATGCTCATTATGGGGCTTAGGGAATTGTAATCCAAAAAAAAAAAAAAAAAAATCAACTTTTTCAAGCTCAGATTGTGATAGCACAGTCAAAATGCTAGCTAGATTGAACTGTTCTGGTATGAATGAAAAGGCAAGGTGATGCTGCCCATGGGATTCCTAGAATGGCTAATTCCCTTATCAAGATTCCCAGTTGATAGTTGAGACAATCCCAAATATAAGAAGGCACTTGAACAGTATGCAGTGATACATGTTAAAAGGATGAAATAAATGCTAAATGCTTTGCGTTACTGCCTTTTTTCCCCCCATGTGAACACTTCGGATTGTAGCTATAGATTGGAATGGAAACCAATTTAAAAATCATCTAGGTAGTATATCCTTCATCTCTCATGGTTAGGGAGCTCTTTGTTCTCCTTCACCTGTTTTACAAAGCTGTCTGTCTTACCCTTCTTCCCCCATGGAAGCTTGCAACGTGTGTGAGGCCTGATCAGTAAGATTTGTTTCTTAGAGCAGCTTAACTGGCAGCTGGATGCCCTTCAGCTGACCTACTGTTTCAACTGTTTGACTGGAGTCATAAATTAGGCTTCTTCAAAAGCGATATTGTTCCTACTTTTTAGAAAGTTGTAACAAGCAACTACAATTAGTATGTTCTCCATTGAAAATAATGAGCCTTGCCTAGGCAAGACAGCCTGAAGACTGCTTTGAAGAAAAACTTAAAGCCATTATTTCCTTGTGGTTTACATCTAGAATTCAAACTGTTAATAATTCATTTCAGAGCATAACCAGGTCCTGAGCCTTCCCCTGGCCTGTTTGCTTGAGAGTATTCTCTTCCCTTTGTATGCTTGAGGTAAAATTAATGAGGTGGTGAGCCATGAAGCTATGACCTTTTATTGCACAAAAAAAGTTTGAAAACGAAGACTGAATGCACCTTAGAAGGTATAAGAACATAACTGACTTAGCATTTAGGCAAACTAGAGAGCGCAAGGTTGCCCATTTGAAAGATTGACTTTGGTCAAGAGTACAGGAACTGCTTTCAGCCCACAGACTGCATTCAGTTTTGAAGAAATTCACAGCTGCTGGATTGTAATGGTAGGTCAGAGAGTGAGACCAAAAGTACTTGCATAAAGTTCTTTCTGCTGACAAATAAACCCAATAAGCAACATTTCAGTCTTTAAGAATGGGAGGACAGGGGGGAGATGAAATCTGCCAAACAATCAAAACTATGATGTCACAGAGAAGAGAGCCTCGACACTTGGAGAAAGCCAGAGGTCTGGATTGGGACCCATGGGCCTAGAGTTCCCCACCTCTGCCCTAGAAACTTATTCTGACTTAGATTTGATCATATTAGGTAAGTAGCAGAGTTTTGGGATTTGGGGAGGGGAAAGTAGTTTTTCCAAGATCTTCTCTGACGTGTTAATTACAGAATAATGAGCAGTGACATTGTTACCAGAAACAGACAATATAAAGTCAAAACCAAGTTTGAGGGAAAAAGTGATAGTTCTAGTCATGTGTTGGCCTTCTGCCACACCTCATCCAAGTGTTTTTTGTATGGGAGAACCTGAAGCATGGGTGCTTGTACAGTACGAGTTATGGTAAATTATGTAGAAGACTGATAACATAAACTTGGAGGAAACGTGGTAGAATTATTGCTATAATCCAAGGAGCCTGCATGCAGACAGATTCACCTATTGTGTCAGAATACAATCCACAATGTATCCCTTTTATTTTAGTATTTTTCCACCAATCTCTGACTGACTGATCTTTGCCTGAGACATAAATGGATTATTTCCGCAAACAAAGAGAGCTTAAAAAGATAGGAAACCCTTACAGTTCATAATGAATAGTCTGTCTCTTTGGGGAATAACATATGTATATTATCTTTGGTCTGTGTTGTGTATATCTGGTTGGTTGAGCCAAAGTGTTCACATCCTGATTTACATGGTAGATACTGATAATGTCATGACTCAAAGTAGATATAGAGCTGGTCCCAGGCATTTTGCTATCTGAGGTAAAGTAGTAAGTGATGCCCTCCCACCGCCACTGACTCAAGGTGTATATTATGGCCCTAAACTATGGCAAGTTGCTTTGTCATATCAGACAGGAAAATCTATGGGCTCCTCTCCCTAGCCTTTCCAAATTTTTACAAAGTAAAAATTAACTGCCTTTTAATGATAATCAAAAGGCAGAAACCTGACTCTGCTTAATGGTAGAGCCAGTCCTGAGTGTATATATTTTTGTACAGCAACAGTTTGATAAGGTTCTGTGACATCTATTCAGTTAGCTTTCTTCACAAATCCAATTGCACTGTGTGTGTGTGTGTGTGTGTGTGTGTGAGAGAGAGAGAGAGAGAGAGAGAGAGAGAGAGAATACAGGCATTTGGTATGTCCCACATACTTTCTTCACCATGCACACTTATACCTCTGTTGAAATATCTAGAGACATTGTTTGACTATTAGAAAGCTGGATAGTCACTAGAGCTGCTAGTGTAGGAGCATGCTGGACCCTGAGATTTTAAGGCCAAAGCTTGACATTTAGGGATGGTCCTTGGTGATGTCTTAAGGAATGGGTCCTGGTGATGTCTTTAAGAATGGTTTGGGTAGAGTGTCATGGGTCACTGTAGTGAGTCTGGCCCCTTTGATTTCGGAAAAAAATTGTAGAGAAGCAGCCAGGTGGCTGTTGTCTAGCAGCATTTCAGGACTTCAAGCACACTTGCTCGAGAGAAGAGGCAAGGGAGCAAAAGCATTGGGGGCAGCAGAAGGTGGAATGGAGAGACATCCTAGGAGTTACAGGACTATCAGAACCGGGAGAGGAGGCCTCTGTCATTGGAGTGCCTTACAACAGAGGCCAGGCTTGGTCAGAGGTAGGCCAGTCTTCCAAGGCCAATGGGGCAAGGGAGTGGTTGAACACTTTAGGGTATGGCCCACCAGGTAATGGTTTCTCCAAGGAAGCTGAGATAGGCCAGGGACGGGACCACTAGCTGGCTACCTGAGAACCCAGAGAAGCAGTTCATTACCACCAGTCCTGTGCCTGCTATTGCTCTAGTGCCAAAACTTTGCCAGCCTAACTCTCAGGGACAGTCCCTAGGGTCTGATCCAGTTTTCTCTGATCTTCTGATAAAAGTAGAGCTTGAGGTCCAGTATCTACCCTGTGGAGCCAAGCGTGCAGCACTTCAATAAAGACTGACCAGGCCAGAACTTGGGAGGACTTCACTGAGCCAAGCACCCAATTGGGGGAATGGACACCAGTAGTCAAGCTGTTGTTTGAGTCAACTGGACAAATCTGGGAGATGGAACCTGGAACAATTCACCACCAGGGACTATGGGATTCAAGGTCATCTTGCCAAGCCCAGAGATCCAACCAAGAAGTTGCTTACCCTTCTCCATACCCAGGTCCATAGCCCACTGTTCTTAACACTGGCATTGCTTGTCAGGCTGGCCAAGACATGAATACCTTTGACTTGAAAAGAGGCTCCTGCTATATGCCCAAAGGTGAGGAGGCTGGAAGGGGCTGATTCTGTGGACTGAGACAGTCAACTCAACAAGAAGTGGAAACAGACATTTGATAGCCTGGATTTACTATGTCAGTAGAGAGCAAGAAGGTAAATCTACCCTCACCCCAGTAGGGGTGGGAAGCTCAACTGGGAGATATTTTTCCATTTCAAGGAGTAATTGGTACAACTGAACAATTGAGGTTTTGAACTCGTACATAGTTTTTTCTTTTTCTTTTCCTGACTGTACATTTACAATTGTTTTGTTTTTGGCTCCAGTCGAGATGGCATGTACCACCCGAATTCAGCATTAGAAGAAGCAGTGGTGAATGCTCGGAAAACAGCATCTGAAAAAAAAAAAGATCATTTAGATATTGCATGAAATAGCATTGAGCAAATAGTTTAGAGCCTCCCATCTGTTCTAAGCCCATATTCTGAATACCACTTGCTACTCTAGTAAAAACCTTTGGAGTAGATACGCATCCTCATACACTTGCATTTTCAAGTACAGTCAGCCCCCACATTTGTGGGTTTGACTTTCATGGGGATTTGATTATTTGTGAGTTTCTCCCAGCTCTGCTTTCCCACCTCAGGATGGGGGAGCCTTCCCTCTTGGTGGCTCCAATCAGGTCGTGCAGCCCTTTGAAAACCGCCTCTGATCTCCTCCTCCACCCGCTGCTGCCTAGCCAGCAAAGGACAGATCGCAGCCTGATTTCTCAGCACCACAGACCCTCTCCCAATGCCCCCTGTACATGCCCAAGGAAGGAGATGGGCCAACAATAGGGCCACCATGCCAACCCACCCTTTTCCCTCTCCTTTCCTTGCCCTGGTTTGGACCCAAATGCCTACTCACCCCACCATGCCCTCTTCCCATGGACACCCACACATACATTTTGATATCTGCAGGTCCTGTGTGCTTAATCTTAGTTAATGTGGAGGGCCAAATGTAATTTGGTTTAGTGGATGAGCCTTGCTTCCCATGCTACCATTTCTCTTTTTCTGTAGGTATTGCCACAGTTTCTTAATTTGATGGTTCTCACAGCTAAAAGTTAATGGGCGTGTGTCTTATTCTGAACTTGACTGAAGCTTGGTCAGAGTCATACTGACTTTTTTTGTTTGTTTGTTCTTGTTGTGATAAAACAGACAGTAATACGTTTAAGAAAGGAGGAAAATCAGTCAGTCAGTCAGTTCTGATCATTATCTCTTTTCAGCTGTCCTTTGGCTGTAAAGACTCTTTGAATCATCTAATCTATTTCAAAAATGCACCTTTAAATTCCTTCTATTGCCAGGAGTGAGCAACTATGTTATACCTTGGATTCTGCTGAAATGTTTGCGTGGTTCCCTTTCTGCAGCAAAGACTTGCTGTTTTGAGACTGGGGAAGCTATAGATTTCTGATTTTTTTTTTCCCCTGAAAGCAAATCACCTTCTGCTGTGGAACTGGAGTTGTGGTCCTACGTTTGCATGCATTCATACTCTGTTAAAATGTTACCTAACAATTAACTCATTAACTCAGAATAGGGAATACTCAATTCTATCTCAGGGATTTGGGGCATATACATATACTGTGCCTAGACCAGTACTACCTGCTGTCCCCAAGGCCTGAAGTAACTTAAGCGTTTTTCCCCGGCCTACAGCCTGAGCTCTTTTTAACTGGAGATGCTGGACACTGAGCTTGGAGCCTTCTTTGTATACAAAGTGTGGTCTGCCACTCAGCCATGGTTCCACCTCTCCCCTCCAGCCAAAAACAAATTTATAGAAAAAAAATTATCTTCACACAGTCAGTTTCAATTTAGTTGAAATGCCTTGGAGAACATAGACCATTTAGGTGCTGTCTTTTCCTATGAAAAGAAGCTCTTATCTCTTATATTGAGACAAATGTCTTCAGGGACGTGGTGTGAGGTGCATTGTAGATGAGAGAAATGTGTTCATTAAACAACATATCCTGAATTCTGGTACTTCACTGGGGCTTTGAGTAGCTACATAATTTGCTGCTAAAATAAATGAGATTGGTGTGAAACAGGGTATAAGAACAATGAACCCAAAAAGGAGAGTCGGGGTGGGAGTGAACATGCAGCTTTCTTTATCAAGGTTGAAGTCTGTTGTGTGAAACCGAAGAAGGTTCATTCTCAGGCCAAATTGCTTATTACATAAAAAATAAAGATGATACAAGCAGGGAAAAAATGAGTTCACCATGCAGAAAACACTTTTCCGTTCATGCTAGGCCATTTCCGCACTAGACTGTTACAGTGCTGTTATTCCACTTTCAACATCCTGTGGAATCCTGGAGTTTAGGGAGGGGCCTCAAAATTAAGGCCCCTCCCTAAACTGCAAACTCCAGGATTCCATAGGATGTTGAAAGTGGAATGACAGCACTGTAACAATCTAGTGCAGAAATGGCCCTAGTCTTGAGTTAAGGATGCTTGACGAATTCAGTCTTTGTGAATTTTGGTAAGAACTGATGTGATTCATATGTTGCAGCCTAATATGTAAATTACAACTTAGCTATCCATTGGCTGACCTAGTTACAGAAAATTGTGGTGCGCTTTTGACTAAAAATCCTTTTAATACTTTTTACATTTTATGCTTTTTAAAATGTTTATTTTAAAAGAAAATATATTTAGAAACATGTGTTTTGAGAAAAATATATTTTAAAATAACCTACAATTTTTATGGAGGATTTCTTTTTTTAAAAAATCACCATTTAATGTGGAAAGGGACATAATATATATTTGTGAATGTACATATGAATGCATAGACTCCACATATGAATGTGACATAGATTGGAAATTGAATGTCTCACCTATCCCTGGCTGTGAGCTGTATTATTAAACTGAATAATATCCGTGATTTGCACAATAAAAAAGGGAGCTAAAACAATAAGCATTCTTGCATATCAGCCTGGGCATATGACTGAAAAGTGGTATGAAACCATTTTGGAAGTGGAAATGTCTGTAGATGAGTAACTTACAGAAACTGGGAATATTTACAAATATGCTCTCTTCTATAAATTTCACTGTCTTTTCTTTAAATGTCTTCAACGTTGTGTTCAAACAGACATCCTCAATAAAATTTTGTGTTAGATTGGTGGTAGTTTCACTGTAGTCACTTGTAAAGAAAGCAGATACAGTCCTCTCTTCATATTCGTGGGTCTGACCTTCACGAATTTGATTATTCACGAAGCACATGCGTGCTTCCTTCTCTGTTGTCCTCCTCCCAATCCCTTGCATTTTGCTGGGTGTGGAGAAAGAAGGGAAAGGCCCAGACAAAAGGCAAGGAAATGGAAGGTAAAGCTTATACAAGCCTTTCTTCTGCTCTCTGGAGCTTCCCCTCCCATTCCTTTGCCTCTGGCCCTGGTGCTGAGAATTTACACCAAGCCAAAAGGCAAAGGAATGAGGGGCGAGGTTTGGACAAGCCTTCCTTCTCCCCTCCAGAGCTCCCTTGCATCTGGCCCTGGCGCACAAGGGAATGGGAGGGAAATCACAGCGGGGGGGAGTTAATTCATGTTTTTTCCACTTTTGTGAGGGTTGTGCACCCCAAACCCTTGCAAAAATGGAGGGCACACTGTGGAAAAAATTGAAAAGGAAAATAAAAACTTTTTTTTCCTTTTGTCAACCCCTAAAGTGATGAGGAAACTGTTTGTTTTGTCCTGAGCGGAAGGACATGTTCCACCTGCTGAGCCTTTCTATCTCTCTTTCCTCGATAAACTGTATAAGAAATACACCTGATTTTCCGACATACATTTGGAGGTTTAACCTTTTTCACTTTTTAAGTAAATTGCGTCTTATTTATCTAAAGTGACACAAGATGTGGTTAGATCAGGGATGGATAAAGTGTGACCTCCTTACAGGGTCCCCAATACAACCCTTGTAAATTAAGATATGACAAGGTAATCTGAGACTGTGAAATGTGACTGCCTCTTTACTTTCCTCTTTAAAACATTTTTATTTTGGTAATACATTATGAATTCTGTTGTGTTTATTAAGTAGTAATTATATTCATATGGAAACTATTTCACAATTTATATTATATCAGAATAGTCAGCAGTCTGGATGAGAGGTGGCAGCTAAGAACCCATAGATATTACTTTAAAAAGGTGTCTCTCAAACTACACCCAGCTCTGTCAGACTGGGAAAACTCTTGCCTGTTATACCTATAGAGCTGCCGCTATGTTTATTTCTACCTCCATGAATTCTTCACCTTTGGTGCCAGAGCACCAGAAAGCAATGCCCCTGGATCTGCAAGATCCAAGCACGGCTCGGCGGTCCCTCATTCATAGGGTTGTCATAAGTCAAAGGCCATTTCCGCACTAGACTGTTATAGTGCTATTCTTCCACTTTCAACATCCTATGGAATCCTGGGGTTTGCAGTTTAGGATTCCATAGGATGTTGAAAGTAGAAGAATAGCACTATAACAGTCTAGTGCGGAAATGGCCACAGTCACAGCAGTTAACACAACAACAGGCCTTAGTATACCTGGCCACAAGTCAAAGCCCCATAATAGCTGAAATGCTCAAATTCCAACTTTTCTCCTGCTCCGTGCCTCCATGTTGCTGTCCTTTTCAATGAGAGAGCAGCTGGTTCGCCATGTGCCCGCACACTATAGCTTTCCACTGAAACAAAAGAAGGGGAAATATATACGTCTTTGCATCTTCCTTCCTACTTCCGTGAAAGAGACTATACCCTGACTTCTGGCTGCCTCTACACATGAGAGATATTTTTACTCCATTTTGCTGCCTCCCTGCGGGAGAGAGGCCACGGTGACCTCGCGCTGATGCTGCCTGCTTGAAGGAGACTGGTCGTCATTATCTCATGATGATGCTACCTGTCTGAGGGAGACAGACTGGCTATGTTGACCTCCTGATGCTGTTGCCTCCCTGAAAGAGAAATGGGCTGCCCATTGTTACCTCATGATGATGATGTCTTCCTGAGGGTAACTGATCGGGCATTGTGACATCTCTTGCTGATGCTGCCTGTCTGAAGGGGAAAGACTGTCCATTTTAACTTCAGGCTGATGTATCCTTGGAAGAGAGAGGCTGTCCTTTTTAATATATTGTTGATACTGTCCTTCAGGAGAAAGTAACGGGCCAGGATGTCTTCCCATATCTTCTGTCTTCCTCAAAGAGGTAAAAAAGCAAACAAACAAACAAAAAAAACCCCTTTGCCTTGCATCTTTCCGGATACAATCTGGTAACCTCTTTAATGGGAGAGGTTCTTCTTGGATCAAAGAGAAGTGTTTTTTAACTTTTCCCCCCATAATTTGAAGTGGAAACTTCTCTTGACAGACATCCCATACTATGTGGGATGACTGCCTTTTGACACTTGCCTATTTCTTTCCAGGAGAAGTGTCATTAAGCCACGTTCTGCCTGTGAGGTATTTTTCTCAAAAAGGAGTCACTGAAGAGTTAGAATCCGCTGTTTTGGGAATGTGACAGCATCAGAGAGCAAAGTTTGTCATGTTTTATGTGCCAACTGAGCAGAGGTGGGCAACTGGAAGGTCAGGGGTTCAGTTCTCTGCCTTTATGGCCCCTGAGAGGACACACACAGACGGCCAAAAATCTTCCCTCCAAAGTTATGTGGAGAAAAAATCAGATATATACTTCTGGATTTAAAGGACTGTGTTTTTTGTTTGTTTGCCTGGAGATATTAACCAGTGCAAGAAGTGTATTTAAATGTTGAAGTGTTGCTCTTGAAGGCTTCTGGAAGAAGTGATTTGTCTTCCTCCTCCTCCTCCTCCTCCTCCTTTTTTTTTTTTTTTTTTTTGGTAAGAAAAAAGGCAGTTGCGGGGAGGCTAAGGCTGCAAAAAGAGCCTTTGGGACCTACACCAGGGCTGCACTTGCACAGTCATTTCAGAAGGAGTTCTCAACGTAACTGGATTTTTAAAAATCCTTAACATCTAAATTAACATAAATTGAAAACCCTTTTCCACACCCCTGAACTATATGGCAGAATAATCTTCCATCCAGGTGAGGAAAGAACATCGTGAAGAATGTATTTCTGATTAATATGTAATACATTTAATACTTGTATGACTTTCTGGGCTGGTCTTTCTCTCAGCTAACAGCCCTTACAAGTGAACAAGCAAAAGCAGTATGCAGTGATGCCATTTGGGAGCATCTGGACGTAGTTCTAGTAATTCCTTCTGGTCTGGTAGTACTAGATTTTATTTTCTTGGTAGTTTGAGTATGTACAAAGATGCTACCATCCCTGTAAATAAAATCTAAGAGTAGCTCTCTCTATGGGATAACTCTGGCTTCCCAGAGCCATTGACAGCATTTATGTTGACATGGGACATTTCTGCACTACACTTTTATAGTGCTACTATTCTACTTTCAACATCCTGTGGAATCCTGGGGTTTGCAGTTTAGGGAGGGGTATTTAGAATTCTCAGCCAGAGAGCTCTTTTTGGGCCTCAGTAAATTACAAACTCCAGAATTCCATAGAATGTTGAAAGTGGAATAATAGCACTGTAACAGTGTAGCACGGAAAGGACCTTAGTAGTTGAATATCTCTCAGAATATCCTTGAGTTGGTTGACACATTGCCTTGTGTACTATTAACTATCATTAGAGAAAGGTTTTTTTTTTCCTGTTACAGTTCTTAAGCTTGCATTTCAATGGATTGAGTTTATGAAATACAAGTAATCCTTCAAAGCAAGACAAAAGTAAACATGGGTCAGCACTGAATCTTCCCACATCCAATTAAACCCAGAGATGCTTGGAAAAATATAGTTTCAGTAATAAGTATTTCAGAAAATCTTGTTTCCAAAAATAAAGCTTCAATATGTTCCTATATGAAATGCCTTGACCTCTTGGAGAAATGTGTGGATCAGAACTCAGCAATCTAAAAGACATACCAGGCAGATTTTTCCATCATGTAACCTATGTTCTGATATGACCTTACGTTGCCCGACTAATAACAAAGGTGCTGTGCTACAGATTACACACAAAATCACAGAATCATAGAGCTGGAAGAGACCACAAGGGCCAATGAGTCCAACCCTCTGCCATGCAAGACTATACCATCGGAGCATTTCCAATGGATGACCATCCAGCTTGTGTTTAATAACTTCCAGAGAGGGAGACTCCATCACACTCTGAGACAATGTATTCCATTGTCCACACATCTCTTTAGTTTTTTACTTCCTCCATCCTATTTGGATTGCAGTGACCTAAACCTTTCACAGCACCTCTACTTAAAGGTGGTGTGGGGGGTTGAAATAATCCAAAAATCCACTTCTGGTGTTGAAACACGGTTGTTTTATTTTCATGTTTGTTCTAATGCAAAACAAATCAGTGGGGCTCCGCAGTGTATTTAAAAGGTGAATTGTCATATCTGAAAGCTTCCAGGAGAGAATATTCACCCCCTTTTTTCCAGAAACAACGCCAAATAACAACACCAAAGGGACAATATTTAGACTTTTGTGTCAGGACAATTTGACAGTCTGGGGGAGTCTTTGGTTGTAGAAGTAGTATGCGAAAGGGGGGGAATATGGCCTCAGGGCCACTGTTTGCTCACTTGTGATCTAAGGCCTTTTCTGTTTGCTCCATTAAAGCCATCTCTTACTCGCGTAGTTTTTCTCTCTTCCTGTTAAGTGTAAGAGCTGCTATGCAGAGTGAGGATTATCTCTCTTCTGTATTCTTAGCTGTGTGAACTAAATTTAACATTGTCATACTTACCCTTTTATTTAGAAGGTGTGTAAATTAAATAAATAGGTGTGTTCTAAAAAGCAGGAAGGAAGGGGGTGGGAAAAAAAAAAGAAACACAGTAGCACTTTTAAGACTAACTGATTTTTATTTTCACATGACCTTTCATGGCTATAAGCCCTCTTCTTTGGATGCAGTAGGATCCAGAAAGATGCAAATAGTCTTCCTTTGTAATTTCCTTGTTTATATTCATATTGTTCATAGAATCATAGAGCTGGAAGAGACCACACAGGCCACTGAGTCCAGCCCCTTGCCATGCAGGAATACACCATCAATGTATGCCTGATAGATGGACACCCAGCCTCTGTTTTGAGAAGGAGATTCCACCACACTCCAAGACAGTGTATTACACTGTTGAACTGTTCTTACCATCAGGAAGTTCTTCTTACTGCTTAGGTGGAATCTCTTTTCCTAAAGTTTGAAGCCATTGGTCTGTGTCCTGGTCTCTGGAGCAGCAGAAAACAAGCTTGCTCCATCCTCGATTTGGCATCCCTTCAAATATTAAAACATAGCTATCATGTCACCTCAGCCTTCTCTTCTCCAGGCTAAACATACCCAGCTCCCTAAGCAGCTCCTCATGAAGCATGAGTTCCAGGCCTTCCACCATTTTGGTCACCCTCTTCTAGACATGTTTCAGCTTGTCAGTAACCTTCTTGAATTGTGGTGCCCAGTATTCCATGTGGGGCCTGACCAAAGCAGAATAGGGGAGCACTAGACATTGATGCAGCCCAGAATCACATTGGCTATTTTAGCTGCTGCATCACACTGCTGATTCATGTTCAGTTTGTGGTTTACTAAGACTCCTAGATCCCTTTCACATGTACTGTGGTCAAGCCAAGTGTCACTCATATCTGTGCATTTCATTTTTTCTACCCAAGTATGGTACCTTACACTTTTCCCTCTTGAAATTCATTTTGTTAGTCTTGACCCAGCTCTCTAATCTGTTAAAGTCATTTTGAATTCTGATCTCGTCTTCTGGGTTGTTAGCTATCCCTCTTAATTTGGTGTCATCTGCAAATTGGATCAGAATGTCCTCCGGTCCCTCATCCAAATCTTTAATAAAGATGTTGAAAAACACTGGGCCCAGGACAGAACCCCGTGGCAGCCCACCAGTCACTTCTCTCCAGAGGAGCCATGGATGAGTACCCTTTGGGTTTGGTCACTCAACCAATTATAAATCCACCTGTCAATTTCACGTTGTTCAAGGACCACAACCTGTAAATCCCTTACTGTGTTTCCAAGGAGATTGAAATGTTCTGCATCTGGTTTTTGGGTATTGTCATTCCTAACGTCAGATTTGTGTCCAAGAAATCCTCTTGCACACAGACTGTCCTTTTTGTCCAATGCATAGTGCAGAGGGGTATTGCTAATATAGGATGGCATGTACCACATTGGAGGAAGAGCAAGTAAATGTACTTCTGATGTTTTGAGAGATGTTATTGGCCCTGTGACATTGCTCCCAGAGTTGTATCTGGGTTTGTTGCTTGTCCCTGTATTACCGTCCATGTTATATATCTTGTTGTAAATGAGTAGTTTAAGATTTGGAGGGTATCTGTAGGCCAATAGTGGCCTGCCTCCCAGAGATTGTGAGAGAGCTGTGCTATTTTCCAGAATTGGTTTTAACTTGTGCTTGACACATTTGGGTGGTCTCAGCTGGGGACTGGATGTGACCACTAGCGTTGTTCTGTCGTTTTGTGTTTTTGGTCTGTCTTGCAATAAATGCTTCCTGGATATTAATCTTGCCTTGTCAATTTGTTTCTTCCCCCCCTTAACTTGGTATTGTGGCTTGAAAAATGACTGTTGTAAATCCAGCAGTTTTGAGTCTTTGTCTTGTGAGTCTAGGCAGATGTGGTTGTATTGGAAAGCTTGGGTGCAAACAGTAGATTTGGCAGTGGGTTCTGGTGGAAGCTGGGAGCTTGTAAGCGTGTGTAGCAATCCATGGCTTTTCAGTAGAGAATGGTGCTTAGAAATCCATTGTGCAGTTGCACAGTGGTGTGAAGAAAGTGAATGTTTTGGGTAGATTGCAGTGATGTAGAGTCGAGTCGATTGACTTGAACTCGAGTCTGACTCAAGTCACTTCAGCGACTTGACTCGGACTTGACTCATCAGTAAATCATGGATTGATTCAACTAGTCTTGAGACTCGTTCTGTTTTAGTGAAGGACTTGCTTTAGAATAAAGGAGGCTTGGAAGCCAGAGGAAGTGAAAGGCAGGCATCAGTGGAGCTGGAGGGATTTAAAATCTGGCAGAAATCCATGGATCTGGAGGGTTTAAAATCTGATTGAAGTAACCAGGGAGTAAAGGAGGCTTGGAAGGCAGGCAACAATGGGGCTGGAGGGGGTTTAAAATCTGACAGGAATCCATGGATCTGGAGGGTTTAAAATCTGGTTGAAGCAACGGGGGGATAAAGGAGGCTTGGAAGGCAAAGAAGTAAAAGGTCAGAATCTATTGGTTTGGAGGTTTAAATCAAATCCTGATTACTCGTGGGGAAGCCACCAGGCTAAATATGCTGCATTCCTTTAAAGTTTAAACCCTTAAAAGAAATTTTAAGTCCATCTGAAGCATTGCTAAGGCAAGGTGGGAAACAGAGTGACAGTATGGGGCCTTGATTTTTTAATGATTGAAACTTAAACCCCACCCCCACCTCCTTTCTTCTGTTAAATTTGGCTCCCGGACTTGACTTGAATTATCCTGTAATAACTTGAGACTTGACTTGAGACTTGGAGTAAAAGACTTAATTACATCACTGGTGGGCTGTTTGAGGCTCAGGTTGATGGTAAGGGGAGGAAGTTGTTAAAATCTGGTGGAACATCTTTGTAATTTGGCAACATGAAAAGCAATCACCTGAGAAGTCAAGAAATAATAGGTAGAAGAGAGATTTTTGGGTGCATGTGCTGAAGAAGTATTGTTCCAGATCAGCCATGAAGATGTTTGCATAGTGTGGTGCCATGTGGATGCCCGTGGTAGTACCATTGACTTGGAGGTACGTATTATTCCCAAAAGTGAAGTAGCTATAAGTAAATACAAAGTGTCCAAGTTTGGTGCCTGGTTCTGCTGTAGCCTCATACAAGACTGTATTCTTGAGGTTTGTAGTCCATCCTGGTGTGGGATGTTGGTGTATTAGGGATTCCATATCCATAGTGGCTACGCTGATGTTTTCTGGGAGGCTGTGGATGAACTGTATTTTTCTCAGGGAATCAGTTGTATCCTTCATGTAGCTTGGTTTGTTGAGGACATATGACCTGAGAACAGTGTCCGTATATATCCAGATATCCCAACAATGAGGGTTCTACTGCTTGAGACAATAAGTCTTCCTCCATTGCCTCATTTATGTATTTTGGATAGTAGATGAAAGATGCCAGGTTTGGGCTCCTGGCATATGTCCAGTTGAATTTGGGTTTATATATCAATTCTCAGAGTAATTTGTGTCGTTCTCGCTGATGATTAGACCCTGCCACAAGCTCAGATGCCAAGTCTACATCAACGCTGGGAGCAATATTACAGGGGCCAATAACATCACTCACAACATCAGAGTACATTTAGTTGCTCTTCCTCCAATGTGATATATGCCATCCTATGTCAGCAATGCCCCCCTGTATTGTGCACTGGACAAACAGGACAGTCTCTACACAAGAGGATCATAGACACAAATTTGACACTAGAGATGGCAATGTCCAAAAACCAGTTGCAGAACATTTCAACCTTCCTGGGCACACAGTGAACAATTTACATGTTGCAGTGAACAAGGACACTGCCAGGGAAGACTAGAAAGAGAAACAGCTTAATTGTAATATATACACAAATTCCAATCCATTCACAGAGGCATGAACAACGACAATGGCTTCATGGCACATGAATAAAAGAGTCCTTGCTATTCCACATATAGTAAAATGAATCTTCTCAGAGAGAGTTTGAACCCTTGGAAGCTGACTTCTAGTAAGCAGATTTATTGCTTTTACCATCAACACTAAGATTTGAAAGACCTGTGTCACTTCACCCAACCACTTGAAAATTTAGGGCAAGGGTCACCATTTGCATCTTTCTGGATCCTACTGCATCCAAAAAAGTGAGTTTATATCCATGAAAGCTCACACAAAAATTAAGAACAGTTTTTCCTAAATGTGCTGCCACATTTCTTTTTCTTCTTTTCTCCCTCTTCCTTCTTCATTTTCACTCTGCAAGAGACTAACATGGCTACTTCTTTGAAAACAACCTAAATGTGTTCTGTCACTGATCTAGAGCAATAGCAGAAGTTTGGCAGGTCCCTTGTCACCTTATGTGTAGCTGCAAGCCTATACAGATGTGCCTGGGAGTAAGTCCTACAGAATACATTAGAACTTCCATGGGAAGAAAGGAGTGCAATCTTGTTTTGCATGAGATGAACATACCCAGATGGCCTGACTGCTGTTACACTGCTGAAGACAAAAAGCTTCTGAAATTAAATGCTAATTGCAACATGAACTCTAGAACAGATGCGTCCCATCAAGGTAACATAGAATCTGCTGTTCCTTCATAATCTCCATATGCAGCTTTGAGCATATCTCTCAAGAGTCTTGATGTAGATGCTACGCAAGAACCATAAGCTGGAGATCTATTTCTGTGTGTGTGGTAAGCACTATCAGTAGAAATCTACAGAGGTTTGCTGTACTCATTCTACCGGGAGCTGCTTTCTTGTTTCCTCTTCCTCCACTTGAGCCATTTCCGCACTAGACTTTTATAGCGCTATGATTCCACTTGAAACATCCTATGAAATCCTGGGGTTTGCAGTTTCGGGAGGGGCCGGGCGGCCCCTCCCGAAACTGCAAACCCCAGGATTCCATAGGATGTTTCAAGTGGAATCATAGCGCTATAAAAGTCTAGTGCGGAAATGGCCTTAGTTTCCCTTAAAGAGGGAGTAACATGTTCACAACCAGCCAAAGCTACACCAAAAGCATAGGCACATTACTTTTCATACAGACACCATTATAATTTTAAGAAGGCTGCTGCTTGAAATTGTGGGCCAAAAATTATTTTTTGACATCTTAATGTCTAAAATGATAGTTGAGCAATGTGAGAGCAACATGTAATATTTTTTTTTAATGCAGGAGCCAAGAACACACTTCACACAATTCCAAGTGAGCCCACTCTGGGAAAGGCCTCTTGCTCAGTAGTAACATGGTTACGTTGTTGATCGTACTTGAGGACATTAGACAGATGAAGTCACCAAAAGCACAAGGAGCATACACAAAAGGAATTTTAAAAAAATTCTTCCATTTTTTCAAAATGGACAGGCCATCACAAAAAGGTGGGGGGTGTCAGAGGATGAGTAAAAATGATGCTTGGGCTCATGAAGCACACACAACTACTCTGGTTAGAATGTGTGTTTTTAAATATGTGAGGAATGTCACCAGGTTTTATTACACTAAAGTATTTTGAGTTGCTGTCTTCTGCTTTGTAGCATTTAGTGTCGCACAAAGGTTTGGAACGTATTATTAGTTCTTGAACCCCAGAGTGTTGATCAAATGATCATTTATTTTTGGAAGCTGGAAAAACTAGGCAGGATTGACTGATACACTGAATGAGCCCCTACTACACACTAATAAGAATCTGACACTAAAAAGTGTTACCTTTTGTCTTTCATTGTGTGCTTCTCTGCCTTTACTTAAAAAGATAATTATACAAGACTTTAGATGGTAAAGCACTTTGCAAATTAAATAGCAGTGTCTCATGCACTGTGAAGGGGAGAAGAGGTGTCTGTTGCTTTTCCCCATATTTAGAAACTCCCTTTTTTTGAAGATTGGCTTAGCTTCTTGTTTTTTCTTGCTGGTGAATAGTAAAGATTGCCCTTTTCTGGTCCCACATTTTATAATGACAGTCTTTTATTAAATCACCACCCCCGATTGTTTTCATTTCTGTATGACTACTGCTTATTAGGGTCTTGGTTATAAATCTGTATTTTATAGTTTTCTTTGATTTTCTTTTAAAAAGACATTGGGTCCAAAACTGGCATGATAGTAACTTTTTTTAAAAAAAGTACAATGTACCCCACTATCACATAAATACGGGCAAAATAAGATTAAAATCTATGTACCATGGACATGTTTTGACCTACAAGCTCTTCTTCCTCATTACAAATAGTAGGATTAGTACAAACAGTAACAGTTTTATAACGTGATGAGAGGCTGAGTAACGTATGTTCTTCAGACATGGAAGAAAGAGAAAAAACTGCAGACTCCAAAACGGAGGATGAACAAAGTCAATAGAACTGCTGGCTAATTGATGTGGAGGAGAAAGAGCGTAGCTAAAACTCAACAAGTTGGAAATGATGTAAACAAACACATGCTCTGTGTAACCTCTTGAGAGACATGCAAACTATTAACTACTTAGTATAGACGTGCTAATGTTGCTATACTCAGTAGTTACAGTATCATTCCAAAAGACTGGCAATAGTAAAGCCTTATGATACCCCAATGTTATTAAGCAGCTCAAAAAGTCTGACATAGAAGCTGACCGTGGCGCAGATTTCCCCAGTGAATGTTATGCTGTTGTCAAGGCAGATGATTTCTGTGAAGGCCATATAATACTAGGCAAGTCTGGTCTGCGGCAGATAGCTTTCTCATTTTACCCATGTTATATGATGGTGATGATTGCTGTAACAGGAATGTTTACTTTTCCTTTTCTTTCATCTCAAGTGGAGGGTTGCTTTCAACAGATTTTTATTTCTGATAAAAGATACTCCCTGCTTGCCACCCGCCAACTCTCACCACTGCATGGTTACTTTAGGTATATGTGTTACCAGAGGCTTTGGCAACAAAATGTATCCATGCATCCTGTGAGCCACCATTGCCTCAAACAGGATGCTGTCAAGATGCCAAGAGCTCAGCCTGGACATTCCACCTCTGTTTTTGACATTTCCATTTTGCAATTAACACTCATCATTTCAGAGCTACTGAGATTATTTATTTCTTGTTGGGCTCTTTTGTGTGTGTGCAGATGTGGGCTACCTTATCATTAAAAAACCCCCCGACATAGTTCTGCAAATGTTACAGTTTCCAAAAGTCTGTTCCTCCATTTTGTTTCTCAGTGGCCCTACTTTGGCATCTACCTCCTGTGTTTTCTGTGATTTTCTGTGATTTTCTGGTGTTTTGAGTCTTGGAGTAGGGGCTGCTCTAGAATGACAGCACCTTTGTTGGTCATTAAAAACAGGAAATTCATTTGAGACAGTGGAGACGGTGAGGAAGAAGTGAGGAGAAAAGGCTGTCAGGTTTGAAGGTTGTTCTGAGTAGTAGAGAATGAGTGTTTAATGAGATAATATATGCTTATTATATATTTGTTTCAATAAAAAAGTCCTCAGATTTTGATAAGGGCTCTGCATGACATTTGCACCTGGAAGCAACAAAGCAATTCAGCATTTTTTTTTTTTTTGCCTTTTAGCCAAAGTGAAAAATCTTCCCTCTGCTTGTGCCATAAGTAAATAAATACAACCTATGTTTATCCAAACAGAAGACCATTTGTGTACTTCAGAACCCTGCATGAAACAGTCTTGAACCTCTTGACAGTTCTTGGTTATGTGGGGATAAAGGAAAGAGGAAAAACTATAGTAAGTGGAAATTGACACTGAAGAATGATGTGTCTATAGCAAATGAAGACTCTGCCCTTTTCAAAAGTTATGAAATTCCTAAAATACAACCTTGAGTTTTCTAAGTTTCCAGAAGGAGACTGAGGAGTGATGAAAGAGGGTAACACAGGAAGATTTAGTTAAGCTGCATTAAGCCCGAAACATGAAATCTGTGTTCTTCTGCAAGATAGGAATGTATGAGTTGAAGGTTAAGGACTTCTGACAGTACTGAAGATGCCAAATGCATGGTTCACTGGAGAAAGGACTGCTGTACCAAGGAGACCAAAAAGGAGCCTGCTTGTATTTCAGTCAGAGTTATGGGGTTTCATGGAGGGGAAGGATCCTCGTGATAGCTTGGCCAGATGGGTTTTGCAAGATGGTGTGTTTTGGGGACAGGAAGGATGGGAAGTGACCCTTTCCGATAACTCTGTGGTTTCAAGGCTGGATAATAGGCAAGTCTTCCAGGCTGCCAGCAGAGATGGGAGAATAGAGGCATGAGTCAAAAGAAGAAAGTGCTATGTATCAAGAATAGTGAGGAGCTGAGTACCGTTTCTCAGGGAGTGGGAAGCTTTAATTAAAGCATGTGTCTGCTACTGGGTCAAAGGAACTTTAACTTACATGACTGTTATACTGTAGTGTCCAAATGGATGTAGTCAATTTCTTAATTATCCAGAAGAGAACCATGTACCTTAACTTCAGTAAATTATAGGTATAAAATAATAATAACAATAATCTCTGATTAGCTGAACTGATCAGTGGATTTTAGTCCCCCTCTCCTACTGCCAAACTATTCAAATCGTCAGATTATTAGTCTGCTTCCTGAACATGTTTTCTTATGTATACTTCCTTGGGGTTAAACATAAGTAACATTGACCATAAAATTGGGGGGAGGGATTAGGTATTAGAATATATTTCTGTTGAGGGAGTAGCACTTTGGGAGTAGTACTTCACCAGAGGAACTAGCTCTTCTGTCTTCATGTTTGGTTCAGGACAGGTGTATGCTTGCTCAATGTACGTTTGAAATCTGTATCAAAATATGTCAAGTGCCTTCTTCACAATGCTGTCCAAATGGAAGTTAATAGGTTACATGAACTGCATTGGCTGGTACCTTGCATGTCAGTGATGTGGTAAATCCACTCTGGGTTTAAGTCCAAACTTGAAAGGAGCTGTCTGTGGGACTCTTGGATACCTTCTTTGAAATACAGAGTAAAACCCAATTTACCACTCCACTGACATGGAAGCTAGCAAACACTACTGTGTACATACATGAAGAAGCCATGATTTGGTTTCTTTCTTTGTTGTTGGAATATGTGAACTTGATCACTTAGTTTCATTTATCATATTAAAAGAGAGGTGATATAGAGTAGTGGCTAAGAGAGGTGGAATTAAGAATCAAGAAGTCCCTGATTCAGATTGTACTTCTGCATGGACTTGGTAGGTAGTCCATCATCTGCAATATGGGACCAAAAATGCTGACATCACAGGTTTCTTGAAAAGATTAGAATAAAATGTATCTGAAACGCTTTGAAAGTACAAGAAACATTTGTATGGTATAGTATTGGACCTGGAGTTTCTAATCCCTGCTCATGCATGGAAATCCCCAGTGACTTTGGGAAATTCACACTCTCTCAGCATAAGAGGAAGGCAATTGCAAACCTCTTCAGAAGAGATCTTGGGAAGAAAACCCTGTGAGAGGGTTGCCATAAACTGGAATTAGCTTGAAGGCATATAAAAAGAAACCAAATGTTTTCTTCCTTTTCTCTCCACTCTCCTGAGCCGCCTTAACACAGGGAGAAATTACTTTTGTTTGTTTGTTTGCTTTACTACAGCTCTCAGAATCTTCCATTCTGCCAGTTGCACTCCCCCAAACACTTTCAAACTGTGCTCTTTCCTTGCTTTTAGGCTCAGGCCATGATTTATGTCTTTTTCTTCCTGCCCTTCAGCACGCATACTTGAAAGTAAACCTGAATGGATTATGTCTGCTTTGAATTCTTTTCTACCAAAAGCAGTAGTTTGAATGTTTTAAGAAAGGAACTTGGTTGTTGAGTGTATGAGTACATGCAGCAGTGTCTGTTTCCGTGGAACTCAAGTCCTGAAGGATTATGCCTCTGACCTGTACGTGACTGAGGATAAACAGCCATTCTTTTCTCTCTGCTTAGGAATGGTCAGAGGAAATCTTCAGTCTGGCAACAAACCTGCTGGCACAGAATATGTCAAGGGATGCTTTTCTGGAAAAAGCGTAAGTGACGACGTGCTTATGGCTGGGGATGTTGGTTGTGTGTCAGCTTCCTTTTTTCTTGGTTAAAGTAATTGGCCACAGTTGTTCATATGGTGATAAACTGCCCCTGCTGTAAACGTATCATTTCCTCTTTCCCACTGGCCTCCTCCTTACCAAGGTGGTGCCTGTGGATTGTTACTGAGAAGCTCAAACACAATGGCTCTCATATATGCTGTGTGTGTTTTTGCTGACATAACTATGGCATCTCACATGGCTTATTGTTGTACGAATGGCTGGACAAGCAAATCATGGCCAAGAGCCAAGAAATTCTATTTTCACACCAGGGGCTTGCATGGTCCTCCGGATATTACTTAAGTGCAACTGCCAGCATGGTTCACCATGGGCTATGCTAGCTACTGTTCCTGAGACGGGCAGTCAGGCAACACTAGAAGGGCTGCATAATTCTCATGTCTGTTTTGTGTATTGCAAGAGCCCCTACTTTTACCTGCTAGAAGGGAAAACTATTTTAATTCCTTCTATAGGCAAGAGGGATTCATACAAATCTTGGTGTGTGGGTGGGTGTTGCTTAGATCTGTGTGGGATTGGCAATCAAAACAGCAGAAGGAAGGATCGCGAATTGAGGATAACAACTCTAGAGTTGATCTAGGTGGAAATAACAGGGTGTGAGGCAGTTCCAAAGTGTTCCCCCTTGACATGGGCCAAGAAGATGCAGCCTTTTTAGCCATTTCTGCACTAGACTGTTATAACACTATTATTCCACTTTCAACATCCTAGGGAACCTTGGAGTTTGCAGGATTCCATAGAATGTTGAATGTGCAATAATAGCGCTATAATAGTCTAGTGCAGAAATGGCCTTTGTCTGCACTGCAAACCAGTAGCCATAGTTGTTGGTAGATCCACCATCTTCCAGGACGGACTCACAATATCCTATGGGATCTGGGATTGCACTGTTAAAGGTCAAAACCAACCAGCTGAAAGCAGGATGCTTTCACAGTACAGAATTATAGTGCTGTGATTCTACTTTGACTGCTGTGGTTCTGTCCTGTGTAAAGCTGAGATTGGAAGTTAGGGAAAGGTACTTAGAATTCTCAGTCAACAAGTTCCTCCAGTGCCTCTGATCAAACTACAATCCCCCAGGTTTCCATAGGGTGCAACCATGGCAGTTCAAGTGGGACTGTAGTGCTATAATTTTGTAGTCTGAATGGGCCTTTTGACCCATTTTGGACCTTCTGAAGTTTCCCTACTATCTTCCAGTGAACCCTATTCAGACTGCATAGCCATACAAAGATAGAAGTCACTACAGCATGAATGACTGCAGCCAGTTCTCTAGGGAGAGGTGGGAATCATGGACCCCTTCTAGGTGGAAGTTCCATCAGCCTTAGCCAGCATAGTCAGTGGTGAGGAATTCTGGGAGTTGCAGTCCAGCAGCATTGGGGGGCCACACGGATCCCGACACTGCTCTAGTCAAATACATTTGCACATGAGCAAGCTAGGTGGAATCATTCACATGGTAGCCTCAGGGAAGCAACTTAGACTTCCTACTGTGTGTATGGAGGGCATTCCCAAGATCTTGGCACTGTTGCTTGACATTATAGACAATGAGTCTCAAAAGTAGTCCTCATCATTCTCTCTGTGCTGTCTATTATTAGTCAAACAATCAAGTGAGACAAGGTTTCCACTTCCCCTTCTTCTTCATCACTTGTGTTTTGCACTCTCTGGAGAAAAACCTATAGTTTGTAGGCACAAAGTGTTGATTCAGAGCTCTTTGGAACAAAAAGTACAGAGGGCGTTGATGAAATATCCTGAAACAAAAATAGTAGGTGCTTTTCCCCTCCTTCAAATTTAAAGAGGAAATACCTAAATATATCCAGGTTTACTTAACAGATGATTAATGATTAGAGGAGATTGAATTTGTATTGGAAATACTACATGCAAGTGTATGTGCTAGGGCCCTGATGTGAAAGAAAAGTAGCTTCTGGAGAAATTGAGTGCATAGAAGAAAATGTGTGTATGGGCATCCATGCTTGCTGAATGTTTGTACTGCCCAACATTTTTCTCCACTGGGAGTGTGTAATCTTTCATCCACCAGTTGTTTTGGATTATAACAACTCCCAACAGCCCCACCCAGCATGACCAATGGCAAGAGATTGTGGCATTCTAGCATGGATGTCAGGAGAGCCAATGGTTGCTCATTCCTGCTTGACACCAAATCCTGCCAAGCACCAGCACTGCCCTGCAGGGTTCTAAATGACTCTTTCCCACAGTCTCAATAAATCCCTTAAAAAAAAATCCACTAGACTGGGTGATAGTTACAAAATGTATCCTGACCAAATGAAGAGTGAACAGAGCTGGTATCCAGGCTTATAATGTGAGAGGAAGGAATTAGGTATGCTTGTGTTCCCGGTATTTGCCAAACTGCCTGATGCTTTCTTTGACCAGATTAGTCACAACGCTCTCTGCCAAGAAAACTGCAAATGTAATTTTTGCATGTGATTTTCTGATTCTCTTGTTTCGCTTGGCCAGAGATTCACTGTCTCCAGCCTGTTTCTGCTCTGTAGACAGTGGTGGCATGGTGGTGAGGTGGTCAACCGACTCTGGATTTTACCCTGTACTTTAAAGGAACATTCCAAGTTTCTCAATTCATGGGGTGGGAGGAATAGGGCTGCACTGCCACCTAAAAGCACCTGCCACCACTATTAGAGGGCACTGTAACAGAGGAAAGGTTCCAGTTGAATCCTTAGAGTTGGGGAGAGTGTATAATTTCAAGTTCATTGAGGATTCTCTGCACATGTTTTAATCCTAGCTGCATCTATGGCTTATTTACTTCTTCTCCTTACTTCTAAGATAGCTTCTGGATGGGAGGGGGGGCTGTTAGAAATATATTTGCCCTCTTTCACTCCTCAAAGTTTCCTGGAATGAAGACAGTTTGGGGCATGGCATAAGGTAGGGGTGGGAATGGTAAAGACTGAGTGCCAGAGGGAAACAGAGAGGTGCTGTGAAGCCAGTGTCCCCAACCTTGGTACCCTTCCCAGTTTTTTGCTGGAAAAAAATCCATACGTTTTTGGCCAAAAATTGCTCTCCAAGGCTTGTTTTGGCTTAAAGGCTGCTTTGAGGGAGCACCTCAAAGCAGTAAATGAATAAATAAGATTAAAAATTAAAATCCAAAGTGCCCCTGAAAGTGATGAGTACTGGGAAGATGGCTCTTCAACTTACAGTGGAACAATGTGGCTCACCAAGGTCTCAGCGGATCCAGAAATGGCCCTCTCCACCCTGGAGACATGCCCACCCCCAACATGAGGTGCCAAAAATGATATATAGGCCCTTTTCACATGTGGGGGGGGAACGGGCGAAAACACGCTAAAACGGAGCTTACCCGCAGCCGGGTAAGTCCGTCGCCACACGGAGCAGCGCGAGCTCGCTGCTCCACACTCCTCCGGCATCCCAGATGGCAGCTTCCGGTTGGTGGAGGCTCTCCACCAACCAGAGAAGCTTGCCAGCTGGAAGCCCGCCCCTGGCAGATCTGCAGGCACGCACTTGCGTGCACCTGCAAATCCACTTTAGAGCCGGGCGATGGAGCGGCACGGGGCTGCGCGCTCCGTGCTTTTTAAAAACCTCGAAAAAGAGGTTTTTAAAAGACACGCAGCGCGGCTAGTTCCGGCCGCTCCTGAGTGGATTCTGGTGTGGAACTACGAAAAGTAGTCCACGCCAGTCCACTCTACGGTGTAGAAGACCTCCGTTAGAGGTCTCTCTACACCGTTTTAGAAGCCCAGTGTGGAAATGGCCATAGATTGCTCACAGCGTAAATATTCTGACTTCTCACTCTAATCCATTGCCTTTCAATCTCAGGATTTAGAGGATGCATTAATACTAAATTATACTTCATAGCCTCAATTAGATTGTTTGAAACCCCTACTATAGATGATACCCCATTTATCTTTTTCATGTTGCCAGATGTTGAACTATACCTCCCATCATCCCTAGCCAGTATAATCAGCAGTAGAGGCTTATGGGAGTGGTCCAAAGACATCTGGACACAGGTTGCTCCTCCCTTGATTATGTACAGACCGTTAACAGGGGACAGGTCATCTGTGAAGGCCTTCAAACTACTGTAACTGGTCATGTGAGTCCACTATGACAGTGTGTAGCAGTGTCTTGCATTTCAGAAAGCATGAATTGTATTTTGACCTTACCTAAAGCTCTCCGCTTCTGTCTACCCTATCAGTAGCACTCTTTAGATGTCCCCTGAGCTGTGTGGGAATTGCTTATCATCAGCAATCAGATCATGAGGGCAGGAGCTGATTCCGTGAAATTTTCCCATGGAAACTGCATGTATACCATCGAACCAGTCCCATGGGAAAGACCCAGGTGATTGGCCTCTGCCAGCATGACTGGGTTGTCTAAACATTCTCCCAGCTACATGAGAGTTACTAGATTTCATACAGCTAAGAGAATGTCTAACAGGCAGCACTGATACTGGCAACTCACTACAGCATGTTTTTACCCCCAGACAGTTCAGATGGGTCCTTATCATGTCTGTACTCACACCCCATTGCCAAGCCATGGACCCTTAATGCACAGTATGTATTATTTTGAAGAATGCTGTTAAAGAAACACATCTTGGCAAAGTTCCATCTTCAGTGCACTTCCTTGAGGGGATTTGTGATCGTTCTCATAATCTGCACTGGGAGATGTCATTACAAGTAAAGATAACTTGCTTGAGGTTCCAAGACATTAAGCTTCTCTTGGAAAATGGTGAAGCTCAAGAGATTATAATTTTCTTCTTCAAAAGAACAAAGTTCAGGGTTAGTTTATGGTCAGTACTGTGGAAAGCAAAACAAGGTCTATTATTGTGGTTGCAATGTGTTTTTTTTTCTTTTTGATTGGCATATTTTTCTTTTCCTTAGATACACAAAACTTAAATTGCAAGTGACTACGGAGGGGCGTATCCCTTTGAAGAAGTAAGTTGTGTTCCGTTATACTGTGTGTGTGTGTGTGGGGGGGCAAATAAGCCTTTCATGCCATTGTATTTTACAGTCTAATGTTATGTTCCTCCTCCACATGGAGAATGTTTATTTTACATTGAGCCTAGTTTTCTCTGCAATGATTCAGCTGTGTCTGTGCTATACCACTAATGGGCAGGCTCATATGACTGAATGTTCCTCAGAAAAAGAAATCCAACACATGGAAAATTAGCTTGTCAGGCAGAAAGCTAACTTTGAATCCTTTGAGCTTCTAAGTGCTGTTTTTATGTTTAAGGGCACTGAGTCATGTGATCCTCCAACAGCAGCCAGAAGTTGTGTAGGCCAGGCCTTGGGTGACCATCTTGGCCAGAACAGAGTATGGGCCATTCTGTGCTGCTTCTCCCAAACTGGAACATGGTTACCTTCCATTTTCACTTCTCTGAATTGTGTGTCCCATAAAAAAAAAAAAGCATACATTAGGAGAAGTTATGAAGAAGAAGTGAATACTGCAGATGAATTGTGAACAAAATTGTACACATTAGGAATGTTTACCCAAAAATAGATGCATTTTTGTATTTTGTAATGTATTTTGTATGTATTTATTAGAAGTACAGAAAATAACTCACATCGGTTTTCACATGAAATTTTAACCAATAGGTAGATAGATAGTACAGAATAGGAATAAGGCAAGCATATGTTCCACATAGTTCCAACAGCTGTAGAAATCAAAATAGCCAGCCTCTGTTTTGGCAGTTAAGCATCTGTAAGGCAAGAGACTGAAAGTTGTTCAGAGGCCAGCATGCATCCTACCAGAATGTAGGTGCTTCTTCATGTTCAGTATATGCATATCTGAACATGTAAAGTGAGGATGTGAACAACAAAAGGATATCCGACAACATAAAGATTCAAATCAGATAGCTGAAGCTGGGTGCAGCTACTTGTCAAATATATATGTGATTGCAGACTTAGTTTCTCGCAAAGTAACACATAAATTGTCCCAAAATGACTTGCCAAGATAGAGGACTGAGGAATTAAACATGATATCCAGTACTGAAGCCCCAGGGATAAGGACTTGGAAAAGATATACCCCCTTTAGACTACAAGTCCCAGAATTCCCATGATCAGTGTATTCTGGGAGCTGTAGGTCAAAAGATGACATTTTCATATTCTGCAGAGAATATGCTGAGAAATACCTTAGCAGCTGGGCAGATTCATATGGGAGAAGACAGATTTTCATATATGCTGATACCAGACCATTTTGAGCTTTGGAAGTCAGAGTCAATAGTTGGTTCCCCTCCCAACCAGCAGACTGGAGGCCAGTGTAGATCTTTATTACTTCTGTTTCTTTTTCACTTTGCAGCATTTATCGTTTGTTCTCGTCAGACAGAAAGCGTGTTGAGACTGCACTGGAAGCTTGTAATCTTCCCTCTGCCAGGGTAAGCAATGAGAAATTTCCCTCCACTCCTGATATGAAATGTTTCCTTACACTCTGTAGTCATATAATCCAACCAATCAGCTGACAGTTCTGCTCTTGGCTTGTTTTTCAAATGTTGACAGGCTTGTATTTGAGCTTGTATTTATATGTACTGGACACTCAGACTTTCTGGTGTAACTCACATTTGGTTGACATTGCTGTGCCTCTGTACAACCAGGCCATGTGCGTATTGGCTGCCATTTCAGAGACCAACTGCAGGACAATGAAATGTAAATATAGCAGCAGAAATGTAGGTAGTCACTATTTTCAGTAACTTTAAGCATAATGTCAAAGTAGGGGCTAGTGGCTTCAATGTTGGTGGGTAAGTGAATCTGCTCTGGGCTTTACGGCTGCACTTTAAAGAAGCTATCTGAGATGCTAGACCTGTTTGGGGGATGGGGTTCAACATCTGGGATAGCACAGTTCAGACTTCAGGCCCTTTTCACAGGCCATTGCCATCCCACCATAGGGACAAGAGAAGGATGGGACTGCGATGATGCTTATGCACGACATTGTTGCGGTCCTGTCCTTCTCCTGTCCCCAGGCGGCACGATTACGCCACAAATCATTAACAGATTTTACCCATCAAAGACCAGCAATTGCGCCCCCATCCTGCCATGCACCTGCACTTACCTTAGGTGCAGAGGTCCTAGAAGTGCAATGGCTGTGCTTCGTGCCCCAGCACAGCCTGGGACAATACCTAGCTGCACTGCAAAACAAAGAGGCAGTGCCATCACACTTCCTTCTGTGGCGGGTGAGCCAGTGCGGAGGGAAGCATTGGTGTCTGCACTTCCATCCCAGCAGAGACAATACCGGGACCTGCTTTAATCCCAGAGTAGATGCATTGCTACAAAATAAGAAGCCTTTCTTTTATCAACTCCCCCAAAACAGCAAACTGTACTTCTTTTGGCATCTGTGTGAGAGGTGCTCTAGCAATAAAATCCAAAAAATTACGAAGAAGTTCCTTTGGTTTTCAATGGGACTTCTTCCAGAGTACGTATGTTTAGGGTTGTATACTAGAGAAGAAGTATCCTGAGCCTAAATGTGCTGAGAGCTTTGCAGGAAGGGGGTTGTTAGAAACCCGTTTTTGTGGGGAGGGTACCCTCCAGTTTTAAATCAGTGCTTGGAAAAGAAAGTCCTGGTTATTTATTCCTAAGGTTTTAGAAAGTTGGATAGGGAAGAGCAGTACACCAAAAAGAATGTTGAATATTTTCCTTCACACATTACCGTCTTCTTACATTTGTTATGCTTATTAAAAAAAACAAAACATAAAAACTAAGCTGCATTCAAGAAAACAAATTGCATCTAGGTTGGTGGAGATAATTGGGAAAACAATGCTTTAATCAGTCAAGGACCAAGAAAAACTTGGATTAATGTAAAATGAGAAGCATGTCTCCTTGGCAGTTCTGTCTTTAAATTTGCTTCAGAATGAGCATTAAAAATGGAGCAAATTTCCTTTTTAGCTCAGTTATAAAGAATGTAATGTATACTGGTGGTAGAAACATAATTATGTAATATTGACTTTTAGCTTGCAAACATAAGTAGAGTTTTTGAGAAAAGAATCTTTGTTTGTTTAAATCCATTGTATGTTTATTGGTATAGAAGCTAAAAGTACTTGCCCTGAAACTGATACCATTCAGAAAAGAAAAAGAAACATAGCATGCAACCAGCAGCACATTTTCTGAGTAGTAGCCAATCTCCAGGCTATTATGTATTCAGAACTTTTGCAATTTATCTGTGTAACTGGTTCTCAGAGGCATATCTAGGGTGGGGCAACTGGGGCGTGTGCTCTGGCTGCCATTCCGGGGGGGGGGCACAAAAAAGCTGAAAGACCTGGCCCGCTGCTACCCGGGCACCTGCTCACTACCCCCTGCACCCCTGCATCTACTCGCTGCCCCCACACACACCCGCATCCACTCACCACCCTCCTGCACCCCCTGTGCTCACTCGTCACCCCCTCTCTGCCACCCCCATCCTTCCTGGCTAGAGCAGGACGGGTGGCAGCAGCACCTATGCCGCTGCTGGTTCTCAGTTGACAAGAATCCCTTCAGCTATTGGAAGGTTCCTCAGACCAATTGGGTAAGTGAATGGTCTGGCAAATAAAAATCAGGATTATGACTGCTGAGGCTTTTGCAGGGGTCACATGTTGTGGCATCAAGCTTGGAAGTGTCAGATGTGTTCAGAACAAATGGAGAAGCCACAGGCTCATTCTCTGCCTGAAGTCACTGATCTGAGTCATTGCAAGGGTGCTTCCAGGCAGATGGTTCCTAGGACTTTTCATCAAAAGACACTATGCAGCTATTGTCTTCTTTCCTTAATGGAATATTAGTGGAAATTAAAAAGACAGAAGTGATGGAGAAAACATGGGAAGTTGGAAGATGATGTCATCTTGACCCTTTCCATGAATGAGAGAAGGCAATTGTACAATAAAAATCTCACCTGAAATACCCTAATTAATATGGTTCTGTGTGGGATATCAGTTTTAATAACTTTTTTTCATTGTGTTTATGTTACATCAGGGACAGGAATCAGGTGAGCACATGGTTCTCCAAATGTTATTGGCTGCAATTCTCAACATCTCATACCATTGACTGTGTTGGTTAGGAATCAGTCGCATAGAGACATGGGGGCGCGGGGGGCAATTCACCCTGGGCGGCAGTGTTTTTGGAGTGTCCTAGCCCATAGCCATACCCCCACGTGCCCTGGCCACACCCCTCCGCACACCCTGGCCATGACCCTGCACCTTGGCCATGCCCCCAAGCACCACGGCCACGCCCCTGTCCCACCCTCCCTCCGCACACTCCAAGCTCTGCCACTGTTGGAAATCCCATTTAGAGGGCCACATGTTTCTCACTGTTCCTTACTAGAACACTGGATTTACATTGGGATTTTCATGTGTCAGGTTCAACTAAGTATCACACAGCCGTGTGCGTCCAGAGGTTGTCAAAGATATCCTACATCCCTAAAATGCTTTTCCTTCCTAATAGAACTACATGACTTTTTAAAAAGGAAAAGAAAAAGTATACATTGGACATTTGTTAAATCCGTACTTGAATTTCACTTCAATCCCTAGGGAAAGGCATGTTAATAATGCAATAGGTGTTTAGGAAATCATTATTTTATAGCACTTGTGTTCCGATTTAGACTGTTTTAAGCAGCCCATGCCCGAACAGGAACTAAAAGAAATCAGTCCCTGTCATTGGCTGGAAAGAGTTAGGTTGCAGCTGGGGCAAGGTTGATAAACTACATAAAGAGAAGAAAGGTTGAAAAACTGGAATCACTGTTTAAGGAGTACAGAGTAATAAATAAGCAACATATAATTGATGCTTAAATTGTGTTCTCACTAAAAACCTTTTGCAGCTGCTAATTCTAGTCTAATAGTTTGAGAGAATTCTGGATGCCGAACAAGAAAACTAGAGTGTTCCTTTTTTTTCTTCTTTACAGAAAGGAACATTTAAAAAAAAAAGCAAAAGCTGTTAGCTTTATAATACCCCTCATGATACTGGAATTGTAGGCAGCAGTAAATGAACAGTGGGCCTGGGAACCTGGGAAGGATGCTCGGGATCTGAAATGGGGTACAAGATTAAAAACGCTGGACATTTCAGTCCGTTGTATTTATTTAAATGTATTTTAATCTGTCCTTTTTTCAGCCGCCATCTTCAATATTACTTTGGGAAAAATATATTGCCAAATAAAGCAGTCAGATACTAAAATACAATAGAATATGATCATAACAGATTGAAAACAGCAGCAAAGATTTACCGATGAGTTTCAGAAATACTGTTAACAGTTTCTTCTTTTTTCCACATGCATAAAAGCTACAAAACCAAACACTAAGGATCAAACTAGACTTTTAGGAATGTGGATATTCCGTATGAGTCACCCACTTTCTCTCCTACAACATGACTTCCTTATAACCCAAATTTGCAAACTGAGCCCATGTTTATCTCATAATGACTGGCCCCAAAACAAAGCATGCTAAATGCAAGATACATGGATGAGAGGCAAAATGAAATGATGTGAAAATCAGATGCCTCTCATCACTTCAGAGGGCAACTCTGCAAAACACCAGTTTGACACTAGATGAATGTATATATGAAGGGTGCGAGTTTTACAAGTAATACATTATCTATGAAAAAGCCCCATTCCTCTGTTAGCCATCCACATCTGATCTGAAGATGGGGGCATGAAGGACAGGCTCCCAATTAAGTTCTTAATGGGTGGACACGTATGTGGGAGGAGAAGTTGTCTTTGAGAAATACCTTTCCCAGTCTCTTGGGGCTTTATTTGTCAAAGCTGGTATTCTGCATTGTGACCTCACTCCAGCTTCTCCCAGATAAAACCTTCACAGCTGTATTCTGAGTTAGTGGCAGTGTCTAAAACACACTCCTGAGACAGCCCCCCCCATCAATCTAACCTGACTGGACAGGTGGATCTAAATGGTTTCTTGATGAAACTTGAGAATATCCCACCCACCATTCCAGAAACTAGGTATGTGGGGAATATCTTTCTATCAAAAAAATGAAGAAAAAGTAAACTTGACAACCTCCTTCCCCCCAGTATGAAGCTCCCCTTTCCTTGACAACTGTACAGTCCAACAAAATAAATGATGACAGTGATTTCCTCTTTCTTATAATTTGCATAGGCTAAGCAGTATTTCGGCAAAAGAAACTTTTGTCTGCCTTAACAATTACTTTCTACATTTAACCATTTATATTTACCATGACATTTTGGTTACATCTTCTCCTTAGCAAAAAGTGTATTTTTGTCCACTATCAACTACTCACCATTTACTTTCATTTATTTTTGCTCTGAAATTTTCATGTTGCCCTTGAACCTCATGGTAATTTCTGTATATCTGATTGTTTCTTCCTATTTCTGGGTGGTTGTTTAGTGTCTATCCGCAAAGGTTCTCTGTCATCAGTATTTAATGATGTCCTGTTCTAGTGACCTTCCCTAAGTAGAGAAGAATAAACTCTTCGGCTATTCCTGAGGGCAACAAGAGATGACACTGAGAGTAAAGCAGTTGACAGACACTCTGCCAAGGGGTATTGGTTAGTGCAGAAAAGCTGAATGAAAATACTTCATTCACAGTAGCCTGGACACTATCAGCTCTCTTACTCTTCAGAGGCGACGTGTTTTTGAATTAGTCAGATTCGTTTTCTTGTGTTTTCAAATTAAGGAGCTCTGAGAATATGATTGAAGAGTATGATATCTATAGATATAGATATAATGTCAATCATACATAATTAAAATAAGCAGTAACTTGGCCGGCAAGTTTCATTCCAGATCTTGGAGCAGTTTCACAAAGAGAAAATGGAGGTACTTGTATCAGGTGGGAAACTTGTGTCCCCTGCGATATAGTTAGAAAAGAGAACCCACCAGTCGCGGCCAGCCTACCCAGTGGTGAAGGATGAGAGTTGCACTGTAGCAATATCTAGAAGACTAGATCAGTTGTTCAGTTGTCTGGTGCTGAAATAGCTGTGGCATTTTCTGTGGGCTTTCAGTCCCATCCCAGTTGGCATATCCTACTTCAAGATATGCCAAAAGTACAAAGTACAAAGTAACAGTCCAGCAACAGTATCTTCTCAAATATTCCCATCAGTGTTGTATGAAACCACCTAGGCATTTTTTTAAAAATCCACTCATGTTTATCGTATCAAAGAGAGTCATCATGGTCACAGCTCCTTTATTCTAGCAGCTTAGGTAAACTATAGGGTAGATGAGGTCATTTCAACTAGGGCGAACTGTAAGTGCTTTGCTGGTCTGTAAGCCTAAGAGAAATGGATTTAGACCAGGGATTCCCAGCCTTCAATCCTTCATCTGTTTTGTTGCTGAACTCCCCGAAGACTCTGTCAGCATGGCCAGTGATAACAGATTCAGGAGCTGAAGACCAAAAAATCTGTAGGACCAAAAGTTTAGAACAACTAGATTATACGTTCTGTGGCAACAAGGAATGCCTGGAATGGGTCTGCTACCACTGAAGCACTTGGTTCTAAAAAAGATGAATTTTGACTATGTAATGGTTGCAACAATCATGTGGATCTCGGGTGATTTTCTTCAGAGCAAGGTACCGTATTTGCTGGCATATAAGATGCACGGTTTTTTTAAAAAATGTCTTCTGAAAAATGTCTTCTTCTGGGGTGCATCTTATATGCTGGCACATACGAATAACTCCTGCCTGCTGGGGCAAAAAGAAAAGGAAAGGCACCTTTCTGTTCCCTTTTGCCTCTGCAGGGAGTTCTCCCATCCCAGGCAGGAACGACAGGAACAGGGAGAAAGGAGCTCCTTTCACCCTACTTCCTGTTCCTTTTGCCTCAGCTGCCACTTCCCTGCACCCACCCATCAGTCCCCTGGACCTTTCCATGCTCTTTCACCACCCCCTGTGCCTCCCCACACTCACTCACCACCCCCCTCTGCACCTCTCTGCACTCACTCGCCACCCCCTGTGCCTCCCCACATTAACTCACCGCCCCCCTCTGCACCTCTCCACATTCACTCTCACCCCCGCACCTCTCTACACTCACTCACCACCCCCAAGTGCCTCTCCACGCTCACGAGCCACCCCCCGCACTCACTTGCCAGCTTTCCCTCTCTCTGTGCCTGGTTGCCATTTTCTGTGGAGAGGATGCTGTTTAGGGTGCCAGAAAGTGTGAATTTAGCACAGAGTGAGTATTGAAAATTGCTGAACTAACACATTGCTGCTTTGAAAATGAAATTAGAGGTCTCTCCATGGAAATGACAGGAATGGAGGACAGGGTACTAAAAAATTTTTTCCCTAAAGAATAAAATCTGAAAATAGGGTGCCTCTTATACACCAGTGTGTCTAATACGCCAGCAAATATGATATTTTGCTGTCTCAGGCAAGAATAAATATTTTAATCATATTTCTCTTTTCTGCAGTCAGGAGAAACTATGCAGTTTTCAAAAATTGTCCTCAGTTCAGGACCTATTCTGTACAAAAAAAAATAAATAATAATAATTGCATTTTCATGCAAGAAATATTTCTGCATAGAAAACAAGTTCCCGACATATTTTTTGTGCAGAAGCATTGCAGAAATATTATTCTTGTACAGAAAATGTGATTTTTCTGCCCAGAATATAACTTTCTGCTCACGAAAGTTATATTTTTCATGCATAATAAATCTTGAAAGGAAAGATTCCTCTCCTTCTCTTGATAAAGGTTTCCTGACACTTCACACTTTTGATGTTTTGTTTGGGGGGGGGGGGTATTTTAGAATATTGTTTCCATCCCTACTTCAGATATTGGCTCAAAATTACCTCCTGCAAAGGATAGGGGAACTGTGATCCTGTTAGCTCTCCTGGACTTTTCTATGATGGGAGAAGTTCACAGAGTGTTCTGGTGAACTGATAGTAAAATCCCATGGTTTTGATGGCTTTATATCTTTTTTACGCATTGACTGTATTTTTATACTTTTTTTCTCTTCCTAGCTCTCCTAAGTCTAAATACAGAGGATAAGCTACACAGCTGAGACATTGCCATGACAAGGTTAACTGAAGCAAAATAGAAGTTATCTTTTTTCATACCCGGTAGCTATCTCAGCTGCTCAGTTCAGTTCACAAATAATAATTCTGTATAATAAGTGCATGAGGTAAAATGAGTTACACAGTTATAATACATCTGAGAACCAGCTCTGCTAGTCATGCTCAGTATCCTTGCATGTGTACACAGATTGTGTTAGAAATCAGTGTTTTGAAGCAGAAAGCAAATCTCTATTAGATGTATTGAAGTTATGATCACTGTTCCAATGCGGGGTGATACAAATCAGGCAATCTCACAACATGATTCTAAGCATCTTCACCTCAGAAGCAGACCTCAATATGCTACACAAATCTTACTTTCTAGTAAATAGACACACATTTGCAGCTTAATGTGAATTGTTGAGTCTGGGGTGGACAATTTCTGGGGGTGGGAAGCAGGAGGCAACCCCTCTCCCTGAATCTACTGGCAGATGATTCACCCCCATTTTTATTCTGGCCCCTGCCCACAAGTGTTACTGTGGGGAAAGGAGTGTTGTACTTTAAGGATCATTAGTTTTTAATTTTCAAAACAGATCTATCTTGTATCCCCCATGTCTTGATGAAAAGCTTTCAAGAGGTTTCCCAGACTGGCAATCTTAAATATAAACTGATATTTTTTACTAGTATTGCTGCTACTACTATTACTAGTATTACTACTACTACTACTACTGTAAGGAGCAGGTGACAGTTTGGGGACTGCACTGCAAGTGGCCAAAGGACCATAGGTTGTCCACTTCTGTATTAAATAGAGTATGAAGAATATATTAACAGTTCCTGGAAAATATTACTGAAGTATTTATGGAAATATATTTAGTGCATGCTGGTGAAAATGTCTCTATTGAGGTATAGATGACTTTACTTGGTAATAAAGGACTTAAGGTGCAAATTATGTTTATTATCAAGTCATCAATATGAACCTTTATGTATTTATTATTTATTAGGTTTACACCTTGCTCTTCGTCATAAGAGCTCAGGGCAGTGAAAAAGCTTATGAGAAGCCTGTCATAAAAACGCAATTAATATCACAAATTAGCTACAGCACTTAAAGTCACACATGGTAAAATCACACATCTAAGGTTACAAATGCCTAATATAGTGAAATATAAACGGTAAGTAAAAATACCATGAGGTACCATTTAAGGGAATGTTTTGAATATACATTCAATAAACTGATTCCAATCAGCTATTTGCAATGATCTTTTCTCTTGGCAGTTGAAAACAGGCTGCCTTATGGGCTGGCTTTTTGTACATTGGATTGATTCCCAGGTTTATATACAGTGCATGAGTCTGCTATGTATATGGAAGCTGGAGAATCCAGCCCCTTCCCATGAAATGAACATAAAGACAAAGGAGACTGCAGGATTATGACATACGATTTTGTATAAATAGATTCGGTGTTTCTGCTCCCACACATCGTGTGTGTGTGTGTGTGTAATGTTATTAGCACAAAACTATGCAGGCTTACTCAGAAGCAAATCTTATTAAATATAGCAAGACTTAACTGTTGGACAAAACAGATTTATGAAAACACATGCAAAACTGACATGCAGTTCTGTTATTATATAGTGGGGATGGGTGACAAATGTCATTTAATGTCGAGTGGTACTGAGAAGTATTACTTTCTGAATAGTCTGTAGCATAAGCTTCATGCTTTTCGATTGTCTCTGTCCCAGAGAAGAAATGTTGAAAGCAACATGAACGGAAAAGAGGAATCAAACGGGCTGGTCTACCTGCGCCTATAACGGTACCCAAAATTAATTAGTTGCCTTAAACAATAGACTGATTTGTTTCTAAAACTGTATGTCTTTCTCACCAGTCAGAACAGTCAGGGTGACGTTACATAAGATATGGAATTCCGGTTTAGGAATGGTGGTGAGGGTTAAACCTGGTGCAGTCAAATGTATGTACAAACCTTAGAAAAGTTACTTGTTTGGAGTACAACTTCCAGTACCCTTGGTAGGGATGCAATTCTTCTCTAATTTTGTTCTTGGAGGAAGCAACAAGTAATCCTAGCTCCTTTCCTCTGCTGCAATAAAATCTTCAGCTGTGAAAATTTCAAAGACTATTTGCAGTTTTGGACTTTTTTTGCAAAACATTTGTACATGGGCTTTTTGTGTTCAGAAAGCAGCATTTTCTGCACAGAAAATAGTATTTAAAACCCATTTGCAAATTTTGCACAAAATAAACTCCAAACTGCAAAGATTCTCATTGGTCCAGGATTCCCCTTGTCAGGGTGTCCAGACATTTGAGGAACATGTTTTTCGATCATTAAGATTTGAATATTATTGTCATCTTTGATCCTTGGGCAGCTTCACCACTGGCAACAGTTCAGGATGAGATGAAAGAATTTGGAGTTCCTTTTAGCAAAGGGTGTATAAAGATGGAAATTTTGAAAATAGGAGATATTGGCTCTTTATTTTAAAAATATTTATGCTTCCTTTTAGTTTTTAAAAAATCTAGGCTGGCTAACAACAGTAATCTGCATTTAATGTTAATAAATAACTTAAATGAAGCTAGTCCTTTCTATTATTGTATTAACTAAATTGAAAAGGAAAACCTACACATTTTTATTTTAGTTGATAATTGCTCGACAGCTGCCTGCAATGAGGCTGGGATGCAAAACTGTGTAGCAGTTTAAGGCAGTGCAAATGTGGCAGGAGCAGGTAGGCATAAATCCTCATCATTGGCATCCCCACTGGGCAATGGACATAGCGCTCCATCCTGAAGCCAGAGGGAATGGGAAACTGTTGCTTTTGAGCTTCTGTCTTCTGACTGATTCTACATTCAGAGCTCCTGGCAGGTTTTTCTCACTTGTGTTTGTGTCCAAAATCATACTGCCATACTCATTCCTTCTTCACATTTCTGTATTTCAGTCCTTCCTCATTTTGCCTAGCAGATTTTTTTAATTATAGTTATTAACTATAATTTTCTCCCTGTTTCATTTTTGGCCATATATTTTTCTGTCCCTCATTCTTTCTGATCCTTTTCTTTCTCTATTAGCTGATACTCCTGAAGGTAATGAGATAGCTTGTACCTACATACATTTGCTTCTGTCTGGAGTTTGTCATTGTGCCTGCATACTGCTTCCTGCTCCTGTGAGAAAGAGACTGACTACTGTCACACCAAGTTTGTGCTGTGTGCTTGAGGAAACTGGTCACTGCCTATTAAACTGTTGTCACTCACCCAAAGGAGACAAACTGAAGGAAAGAGGAGACCCATTTTGAGCTTATGATGATGCCACCAACATGAGGGAGGTAGACTGGCCATTGTGACTTTATGCTGATTCTTGACTGCATGTAACAGAAATTATGGCCTTTGGAAGTTCACATTGGTGGTGTCTCTCTGAGGGAGAGAGACTGACCATTGTGACTTCATGCTGATGTTTGCCTGAAGGAGAAACATTAGCTATTGTGATTTCATGCTCATGTTGCCCATCTGAAGGGAAGACTGTTCTGATCAGATGCTGATGTTGTCCAGCTAAGAGAGAGAAGGGTCCTGGCACTGGCAACCAGTTTAAGCTTTCTTTCTTATTCTCCAACCCTCTTTGATGCAAGTTTCATCTCTTCTTGGGCACTGATCATCTGGCAATGCCTTTTAGGACATGTGATATATGCTATCTAACTGCTACCATCTGAGGATGGTGGTGGCTTCTTGTGTCACACATGAAAATATAAGATCTGGAAATTTTAAAATCATAGAAAAATGTGTTTGATTTTTCCGTTTTCCAAGGGAACTGGGAATTTGAGAAGAAACTGGAAATGCACAGTACTTACTTTCTGGGTGCTTTTTATAGGTCTGAAGCCAACTTTTGTTGCCTTAGGAACATAAAATATATCAGATATAATTTGGTTTGCCCGTAAAATTGTAGTGTAGAATAATTGAAACTATAGCTTATTCAGAGAATAATTACAAATCCACTAATTAAAATGAATTTTAAATGGTTTTAATTTTTACAACAAATGGAAATACAAGCTGTTGAAGTCTGCAAAATCTAGTATCCCAGATCTGGCCAGTTTATCAGAAGCAGGCCAATGAAGACAGGAGAAAACACTAATCAAAACTATGGTAAAAGAAAGAATGAAAAACTTTTTTTCAGGAACAAACTGCTGAGGAAGGGAAAAATATTAATTGAAATTTTGTCTAATCATTCTCATTTCCTGAGCTATTATTGGTTTCTGCTTCTTTTGTTTTTATGATTTTCATGGACATCTAAAAACTGAAGGCTTGAAATAAGATTCTTTACTCTTTTGCTTATCTGTTTGTTTCTTGATTTGGTTTATTTCCAATTGCAGACCACTTTCTTCCACTTGTGCTGCTTCAACAATCCCACACTATATTGTGCCCGAAAGCAGATTAATTAGCTCCATATTGTTGTTGTTGTGTGTCTTCAAGTTGTTTCTGACTTACAATGACCCAAAGGCAAACCTATCATGGGGTTCTCTTGTCAAGATTTGTACCTGTTTATGTGAGGAAGGTCAAAGGGAGATTAGCTTCTTGGTGGAAGGTAGTGTAGCTGATATTTTGAAAATTCCTGTTAGAAATTAGTCCAATTTGTACAATATGCATGTGTGGTGTCCGTTGTAGAATAGCTGAAGTGTCATGACAGTAGCTATAAAAGCTCTTGATTTTCTAACTTCCTGGCAAATGTCAAGGAAAAAACATTGGTATTTCTTTCTGCAGTGTCAAAACATTCAGGATTTGTTTTTCTTGAAAAAAGTTGGGAACTGCTTGCAATATTTAAAAACTGTGTTTTCAAGTAACTCACACAGTTTTAGACAGAACTGGATAACTTTCTATAGAACAACTGTGCAGATATAGGTCTGCCTCTGACCTTGACTGTTTCATTTTGCACAACCTTTTGAGAAAGAGTAATAAGACAGCACAGGTATGGATGGATTAATAAATAAATAAAGGTGTAAGAAGAAAAGGTTTACTGGAGGTGTTTGTGGTTTTTTTTTAAAGTTTTGCTTCATAGAAGGGCAAGGCAGGCAGCAAAAATCACCCTCACTCCCCTTTCACAGTTAAGGTGTTAGGGCTTAGCATTCAAGGAATATTCTACTCCATTCTCCCCTTTTCAGTGTTGAACCATTCAACATATAACAATTGCACAGTTTTTGTTAGTACAGTCTAAGGAGCTCCCAAAGAATAGACGCTCTCGGCTCTGGGTTTGCAATCTCCTTCTTTTTATCCTACATGCCTAGTCTGATTCCCTGATTTTTTCTTATTCCTACTAATTTGCTCCATCCCTGCCAAGGCTGCTTCTCTCCTGCCACACCCTTGTCTACTGCTCTTTCTTGGCTGGATTTTTGCACAACTTGCTCCCTGACCTCTCAAGGCTCAGAGTCTGTGCTCCTGTTCTTCCTTGACCTGCCTGCCTAGTCTGATTTCCCAATTTCTTCTCATCCTTACTAATTTGCTTCATCCCAAAGCTACTCCTCTCCTGCCACCCCCTCCTCTGCCCTTTCTCAGTTGCGTACCCAGATTCAGTGTAGGCAAGAAGGACAAGCGAGAAGGGGAGTGAAGACTCTGCATCCACAGAATTCAGAGATCAAGTCTCCCCCCGCCCCCCTGAAAAAAGGCTGAGAAAGAGTGGCAGAGGAGGGGGCAGCAGGAGAGGAGCAGCCTTGGTGGAGAGGATGAAGCAACTTACAGGAGAAAATGATTGTTTTCACAGTTTAGGTGCACAAGTTTAGGGTTTAACATTCAAGGAAAGTTCTACTCCATTCTGCCCTTTTCATTGTTGAACCATTCAGACACTTTTAACAATTGCACAGTTTTTGTTAGTACAAGTGTGCAATTTTGCCTTGGACAGCTGTGCTGTATTACAACTGTGCAGCTTTTAAGGCTGTGCAGAGTTGAGAAAATTGAGCTGTTTTGCTGTGCTGAGAATGGGAGAAAAAATTCCCACAAGTTGTGGGAACTTTCTGTGCACTGTCTTTCTTCTCATCAGTGTTTCCCAGGTGTAAATTTTGGCCACATTTTGGAAATTGTTGAATATCCATTTCATCACAACATGACAGATTTGTGTATGACCCTCTAAGGCTTCTGAAATAAAAGGTGCATTAAAAACCAAGGTGACAAAAGGTTGAGGATAAAGATGCGAAGAAATTGCACCAGAGTCTCCTTTATGGTTGAAACAAGTTCATGAGAGTTCTTACGTCCAGCGCAACAGCAAGAGACTAAATACTTGTGTGTGTATGTGTTATTTCCATCTTGGAAGCTAAGTGCACACATACACAGCAAACAAACAAACAAAAACCAATTTGATTGGTTATGAAGAGACAAACGAGCCATCCAAACTTTCTGCTTTTCAGGACGCTATGCAGCAAGGCAGCAGTTATTACAGTTTAAAATTTTGCACATTTAAGGAAACATATCAAGGTCAGTTTTGCAAATGCACATCTTAGCTGTAAGCCTGATACATGCACACACACGCACTCTGTAAAAATAAAACAAGAAAAGAAAGAAGTAAAGAAAAACTTCACTATATCACAGTAAGGGGGAAAAATGCCATCACATTTAGCCCACAAGGAGGTCACACAGGTCACAGTTTGCATCCTTAGCTGTGAAACAGAAAGGGCAATTTCTATGCTTGTCAAGAAAGAATAGTCTCTTGACAAGCTCATTGCGATGCCAACTGAGCAAGTAACTAGACTATTGAAATTGTGATGAAGTGTGGAGTGCTAGAAGCATAGGAAACCAGCTCTTGTGTGACGGTTTTGCATTTCTCTCAGTATTGGCTCCTATGAATTGCAGCGGCTCTCTCAGGTTTCAGACAGATGTCTTCCGTGGTGATGCCATGGTGCTTCATGCGTATCACCAATGGAATTATGACAGCAGTGTTCCAGCACCTCAGGGTCCATTGCTATAGGGCAGATGTAGCAAAGTGTGGCTCACAGGCGTTTTACAGCTCCCAGGGCCATTTTGGTTGCCCTCAGGGGTCAAAAATAACTTTTCTTCCAAAATGCCCCCAAATGCTCTTCGGGGGTGTTGAGGGTGTCTTCACTGTGTTGTGGGAATCCTGTGGATGTAGCATTTCTCGATTTCAGTAAGGCCTTTGACAAAGTTCCACATGACATTCTTGCAAAGAAGCTAGTAAAATGCTGGCTGGACAGGGCTACTGTTAGTTGGATTTGTAATTGGTTGACCGACCGAACCCAAAGGGTGATCACGAGTGGCTGCTTTTCATCCTGGAGAGAAGTGACTAGCGGGGTGCCACAGGGTTCTGTCCGGGGCCCAGTGCTGTTCAATATCTTCATCAACGACTTGGATGAAGGAATAGAGGGCATGCTCATCAAATTTGCAGATGACACCAAATTGGGAGGGGTTGCTAATACGCCAGAGGACAGGATCAAAATTCAAAATGACCTGGACAGATTGGAGAGCTGGGCCAAGGCTAACAAAATGAAATTCAACAGAGAGAAGTGTAAGGTCCTACACTTAGGTAGAAAAAATGGAATGCAGAAATATAGGATGGGGGACACGTGGCTGGATGGCAGTACGTGTGAAAGGGATCTAGGAGTTTTAATAGACCACAAGCTGAACATGAGTCAGCAGTGTGATGCGGCAGCCAAGAAAGCCAGTGCAATTCTCGGCTGCATCAATAGGAGTATGGTGTCTAGATCGAGGGAGGTACTGGTACCACTCTACTCTGCTTTGGTTAGACCTCATCTTGAATACTGTGTCCAGTTCTGGGCACCCCAATTCAAGAAGGACATGGTCAGGCTGGAGCAGGTCCAGAGGAGGGCAACCAAAATGGTGAGAGGCCTGGAAGCCATGCCCTGTGAGGATAGACTTAGAGAGCTGGGTATGTTTAGTCTGTGGAAGAGAAGGTTAAGAGGGGACATGATAGCCATGTTTAAATATTTGAAGGGATACCATGTCGAGGAAGGAGAGGGCTTGTTTTCTGCTGCTCCAGAGACCAGAACAAGGAGCAATGGATTCAAGCTGCAGGAAAGGAGATTCCACCTGAACCTCAGGAAGAACTTCCTGATGGTCACGGCTGTCCGGCAGTGGAATAGGCTGCCTCGGAGTGTGGTGGAGTCTCCTTCTTTGGAGGTTTTTAAGCAGAGGCTGGATGGCCATCTGTTGGGAGTGCTTTGAGGGTGTTCCTGCATGGCAGGGGGTTGGACTGGATGGCCCGTGTGGTCTCTTCCAACTCTACATTTCTATGATTCTATGATTCTATGAAGGTGCCCTGGGCCCGCAGAAGTCAAAAACAATTTTTGCAATTCTTTTTTATAAAATTGTGTTGCCTCAAAATGCCTTCTAGGGGTCTGGGATGCATTTCCACCATATTTTGCGTGCAAACATCTGGGCCCATTTAGGCCCAGCAGAGGACTTCTTTTGAAGTGGGAAGTGAACAGGAAGTGACTTCTGCTCACTTTCTCTTTTAAAAAGGGCTTTCCAGGGTCTAAAATGGCCCAGGAACGCCCCAAAACGTTGAATATACCTCTTTTTCCCCAACAAGGCATTTGGAGGCAAAATTATTATTATTATTTTAATGGAAGAAGTTGCAGGGGTGGGGTTCCCGTGGGGCTGATGCAGCTCTCTAGCCTTTCACATTTGTCCACCCTGCTCTAGGGGCTCTAGCTCCACTCCTGGTTTTATGGTTGCTGCAGCTGCATCAGGCTATATGGGTACTATCCATGTGCTGAAGCTTTGTCAAGAACTGGACCTGACATCTACATGGCTCCTCTGCAAGCTGGAGCAGCTGAAGAAGGAAAGTCTGTGAATGCTTGAGTGGCTTTGCCTTCTCCATGAGGATGGATCTGCTGTCCCATCCTGCAGCACCCTGTGCAGTTGCATCTGAAGCTGCCTTGTGCTGAGTCTTGTGCAGAGCTTATTCCCAGTTCTTCTTCCAGTTTAGTTTTTCTTTCAAAAAATAAGATGTTCCCTTTCTTGTTGAATTACTTAATAGTTTGATACTGAAGGAAGGCCACGATTTTATCCAGGTTTTGATATGCTAAACAAGTGTAGAATGGCAGTACTTAGGATGGAAGGATTGCTTCGTCACTGCTGCCTTTTTAGAAAATGGCACCCTGTTCATTAGACAGTCAGTGTAGTGTAGTGGTTTGAGCATTGGATTATGACTCTGGAAATCAGGGTTTAAATCACAGCTTGGTCATGGAAACCCACTGAGTGACCTTAGGCAGGTTACACTCTCTCAGCTTTAGAGAGAGCCAAAGGCAACCTCTTTTGAACAAATCTTGCCAAGAACCCCTCGCGATAGGTTTGCCTTAGGGTCACCATAAGTTGTAAATGACTTCCAGGTGAAAACCACCACCACCACCCTACACTTGCCCCACAGGTAATTCCCTTAATAAATCAGAAATTCAAAATCAAGAATAGGTGCTTAAAATATCAACATCTCTTTTGAAGAGCAGTATCGCTTGCCCCATTAGAAGGATTTAAACATCAAAAAAGTGCTCAAGAACAGACAGAAGGCACAGTACCTGAAGGAACTCAGAATCATTGTGGGAGAGGAAAATGCACACTTAGCAAAGGAGCTCCACTCCTTCTAGGCCCTGAAGTCTAGGAACTAGAACCAATCAGTGATTGGTTCACAGAGCCATAAAATGTGAAAGCCAATCAGAAAAGGTTGTACTATGTCCTATCTTATTCAAATTAATGGTAATGGTTGTCAGACAGCTAACTTGGAGAAATTCCAATACAGCAATTCCTGGTTGTTCAGGGCAATGGAGCAACAAATAATTAGTAGGAAGTAAAAGTACAAGTCAGGAAGTGTGTTTACTGTCAGATAAGGATCCCAAAATAGAATAAAACATTCGTTCATATATATACTAGCTGGAATTACTTTTTTGCCAGTAATGCCAACTGCTATGATAGAATATGGGCTCTTGAGAATTAGAAGCCGGACTAATTTGAACAATGGCCTGTTTGTGACGTTCTAAATCCTGTGTTATTAGACTGGTTTCAGTGTGATAGGCTGTACTATTTTTGTTGGAAGCATGACACTCTGGCTGCATAGTGTTAACTTTCATATAACTATAACAGGTAGATAGAAAAGTTCTTCAAACTCCTCTCTTATGGAGTGTTGGTCACCAATAAGAGTGTAATAACGTTTATTTGATGAGTGAAGAAAAGTGTGTCATGGTGCTGTGATCTTCAAATAACACCGGCATATATCACGTTCATTCAAATTCTACTATCCTTCCATACTCAGATAAAGATATTTTTATTTAACCAGGCATTTGATACATGATTATATGTGGCCTAATAGAAGTGTGCCGGGTATTGTGTTCTTTGATTAATAAGAGAGTTTTAATTATGCATTTCACCATTGTTTGAATCTTTTCCATTGTTTAATTATGTTTTAAGTTTTGTATTTTATGAGTTTTTAACAATTGTCTTTTGTAATCTGTAACCCATTTTGAGTCCCAACCTGGGAAAAAAGGAGGGTACAGATAAAGATGATGATGATGACGACGACGACGACAACCACCACCATATTGTTTACATTATTATTTGTAAGCAAAGTGGGAATAGAGTGGTTGCACATACGTTTCACATATCTTTCTGTCTATATCAGTGGTTCTCAAACTTTCATCCTCCAGCTGTTTCAGAGATCAACTCCCAGAATCCCCAGACAGCAAAGCCAGTAGTCAGGAATACTATGAGTTGAAGTTCAGGACATTTGGGCAAACAGCTTGAGAACTACTGTTCTGTAGTCCTTTAAATTCAGGGTTCCTATGTATAGCTTGAGACATTTCTGAAATCAACTGAAAGGAGACAGTCACCAGAATCCTTGTTGGGCATTACGCCAACATAACTCTTAGTTATACCCATGACTGTTTTCTTTGTATATTTACAAAAGAAGGTTTCCAATACCCCAATACCACTTAGACAAGTGGTTCTCCCATTCACCCATGGTGTATTGAACTGACTTAAAGTGCAGTCAGCACAAAAGCACAACTCTGTCCCTCTCATGTCTAGAACTGTAGCTGGCAATCACTTGGATGTTGTTGCTTTGTGCTCTGACATTTGCTGATCAGCTTCCTGGCCAATGGGATTGTACATCTGTGATTTCTGTTTATTCACAGGCTGGAAGACCAGTGCAATGAGGGAGCTAGGAGAAAAGGGGAACAGGGCTTGGGCTGTAGAGGCAGAGTTAGTCCTTTCCACACATACAGACCCTCACTAAATCATCTAAAATTTGGGTGGGGGGCAGGAGAATTGAAGGAAAGTAAGAGTTGTAAGAGCTAAACTGTATGTCCACTGTTGTAGGGATACACTGAGGAGAAGCTGATCTAGAAGGGACTATGATGTCACAGGATCTGAGAAACATGGCTTTAAATAGTTTATTTGATTACCTTCTACAGAATGAATCCATTCCTCAAGATGACTTCACCCCAGAAGTGTACAGAGAATTCTTGAGCAACCTGTGCCCTCGGCCTGAAATTGACCATATCTTCCAAGAGCTGTAAGAAATTCTGAAAACCCAGCTTTTTGCTTACTTATTCATTTGTTGTTTATCTTCACTCAGAATCACAGAAGGTTTCAGGCAAGCCCCCAGCATCATACTGTGATAGCCAAGAACTCATTTCTGGATCTTGTTGTTCCGTTATTTAACCAAACAGTTGTGCCGAAGCTCTACATGTCCTTTTATCTGAGGTTTTGCTGCTATTTTATATCACTTGCACTTTAACAGGAAATTATTCCTAGAGGAATATCACTGCCAGGCCTTGTTCCTCTTTCTGACATATGCTGGCTTAAACTCTAGTTAAAGTAATTGGGCAGCAAGAGCAGCTGGCAAAGGAGAGGATGCCATGAGCAGCGTGCATTAGATAACTGCCTCTCCAATCCCAAAAGGCTAAAGAACTGAGAGAGAGAAAATATAGTGGAGTATAATACTCACAGAAGATGTTATCACTGCTTGCATTCAGCACAAATTAAATTAGCAAACAACTGGGCTCTTGTTATTTCATGCTCTGATGCCTTGGAACACCTGGAGCAATCTAATTGTAAATTTAATATTTAATCTGTCACTTTCCCCATAGCTTTAATTCTCACGTCTCTGCTACTGAACTCCTCCAGATCCAGAGGCCAACAACACATTAACTGCAAGCACATGTAAGAGAGCACTGACATTCCCTCAACACTTGTTTGAAAACTTTTGAAGAGAAAACAAATTTGTAGATGGAATCATTTTGAGTAGAAAAGCTGTGGGTGAAGAATTTGAAGATCATCTCTTCTTCCAACCTAAACCCCCATTCTCTGTCCTACATCCTTCCTCCCAAAGCTGTTTTTATTTTCAAAAACTGACACTTAGGCTTTCTTACAGCTATTGCCTAGAGTTACAGAGTTTGTTTTCCTGCCATTTTAGTATTTTCCCTATTTATGACAGTTTTCTTTCATCAAAAAGATGTTGCTTGACCCTGCTGTTGCAGCACTGTTCCTTCCCACCATTTAACCATGGGATAAAGAGAAGTGATACACACTAATCTAATTGGTTGTTTAGTCATTTTAATGCAGATTTGAAGTTAGCCTGCAGACAAGAACTTGTGTTAATAACTCCTGTACGTGATTCACTGAATATCTTCATCTCCATGCCTTCTGTTTGCTAATATGAATGAACTGGGGCAAGGAGGAGGGAGACTTGGTCAGAAAGAGCAAGTGAATGTCAGTATGGAGAGGCTTTAATTCTCCAGAAAACTTTTGACCAGTGTGGACCAGGCAACAAGAGACAGGGCTTTTCCAAGATATTATGCTGCCTGACATGATTTCAGGGAATAATGTCCTGCTCATCCAAGTCAAGCTGCCCAGTATTCAAAGTCAGGCAAGTTATTTTGGCACAGGAGGTAGAAAACTCCCACAAACACTTCTCTCCATTCATGGGCATCAAAATGCAAGAGTAACAAAGTGGCTAGCCATTTGCTGCCTGAGGTTGCTGCCTCGTTCTGCCTACTGGTGGGGGCTGGTCTTGATGGGAAAGTCTTATGATCTTCCAACAAATACTCATCCTGCCACAGGGACAGTGCATGTAATGACCAATATCTTACACTGTGAGAAGTACAAGTTGAGACATTTTTAAATGCCCCCTTCCCAGCTATGATTGGCATTGCTTTTCAGACACTATTATGTGAAGACAGGCATTTGAGCTAACTAGTTGAAAAACTAAAAGACTGCCTCATAAATCAGTGGGGACTTTGCATTGCCATTAATATAAAGAGGCAGAGCTACAGATGCTGTAAATCTTAAAATGGCTGGTGTGGGAATGAAAAACAACAACAACCACAAACCAGTCTGCTCCTGAAATTCATCTAGGGCCAAAGCTTCCTAGTGGTGTTTTCATCTTTGCCCTGCTAGGGCACTTGGATGAGAGACTGCCAATGAATACCAGGTGCTGTAGGACATGTTTCAGAAGAAGGAACTGGCTAATCCATCTCTGAGTATTCCTTGTCTAAGAAAACCCTATAGAATTCATAGGTCACCATAAGTCAGGCCACTCAGAGGCACATACACACACATACAAGTATTGGAGGTACAGACTTTGGAAGCTAAGTCACAAGCATAGACAGCACTGTCAGTGCCAGTGGTCTGGAATTTAAATCTTCACTTATTTCAATGTTACTTGCAAGAATTAATTTCAGAGGTTTTCTTCCTGCTGTATGAGGTTATGAGAGACTTGTGCCATTTTGATGATTTTTTTACACTTCGGGATTTCTTTTTTTAAAAAAAAATATAGGTAATGCATATAAATACCATGCTTTTTGCACAAAACATTTCTGTGGGAAAAAAAATCTTTGCACAAGACACACAAATTTCTGTCAAAAAAATATTACTTTGGACACACACACACACACACACACATACACACGCACTTTTTTTTGCACCAGCGTTTTCACAAACCAAAGTGCAAAGTGTGAAAGATCTCATGGGAGTTGATGGCTTTCTCAGTGAGGGCCAGAAAATATATGACTATTCTTTGCCTGCCTAGTCCAGAGTTTATTACTTATGCCACCCAGCATCAAAACTGCAATTTTGTTGATCCACAAACTGGTAAGGTTAATGGTAGCTGCACATACCACCAGCCCTCCTGTTTTCTAGCTGTAAGGCCTAGAAGCAGAAAGGGACTTTAAACTAGGGTTCTTTCTGTCTAGCCTTAATGGACAGAATGGTGGAGAACAGAATTGAACCTAGGTAGGTATTTTCTTCCTGATCAATTAATGCAAGTCTGTTAATGGCTTGTTTCATGTGGATTTTAGCTCAAGCCTGCCTGCTTTCCAATGATTTCAGCCCAAACCTGATTTGAAAACGAATATAAGGAAACAGACATGGTGGTGGTGGGGAGAAAAACAATGCATTTGATCATCTCTCTTTTCTCCTCCCTGTTTGAATTTTTTCTTGCAGTGGTGCCAAGACCAGAGCATATCTTACTGTTGACCAGATGATGGAATTCATAAACCTGAAGCAACGAGACCCACGGTTAAATGAAATTCTTTATCCTCCACTGAAGCAGGAACAGGTTCAGCAACTGATTGAAAAATATGAACCCAATAATGTTTTGGCAAAAAAAGGTCAGTAATTTTCATTATCTTCAGTATTCTGTTTCTGATTTCAAACAATGAGCAAATTACTGTGGAGAGATACAGAAAGGAGCACAGACTGGTTCAAACTTAATCACATTTCCAGTTGGCTGCCTTAAGATGTGACAGCCCTGAAACAGAGAAAATTTAAATATAATGTTTGGAACATTCATGAAGGACGCTGGGTTAGTTTTGCTGTTGTATTTCACTTGCTAGCATAGATAATTTGGAACATGCAAATGTCATAAATAATCGAACAATTATTTTTCTTGAACTTGAAATTTGTGAAATAGAGGGGAAATGTTGCTGGCAAACAACCTCATGTTGCTGAGTTGGAGCACAATCATTTTGTGGCTTGATAATGTCCAATGTTGGTAATAGCACAGCCCAGGTCTTTATGCTAAGTAGACTGTAAAAACAGTGAGAGTGTATTTTGTCATAGGCCATTTCCACACAAGGTTGATACATCGTAGCAGCATCGAATTCTTACCCTCCAGTCTGCATGTTGTACCGTTTTAGCATCGTAATTTTCCTCGTGGTTCTGCACGTTTTCAGCTCCTAGAATGGTTCACTGCAGTTCACTGCAATGTAAAACTGCTGTATGTGAAAACCAGAAAAGCTGTAATGTAAATCTCCCAAACCGATTCTGCTGTGGTTTTCGCATACATGCAGAAGCGTAGCATCGATTCACATCGCAGAAGTGGCTGGCTATGGGCGATCCCAGGCTGTCCCTTCCGTCATTTCTGTCCCTCTCTCTCTCCACCCATCAAAGGACAGGCTGCCGTCATTATTGTCTTCCTGTGTTAAACAGAGAGGGGGAAAAGAGTGGATCTGGTAGTGGACTGTTAAAACGTGTTTTTTTCCACATATCAACGAACATACATTCCTACACACAAATGTAGCAGTGCAGAAATGTGTTAAAAATGTGTGTGTGTTTTTTAAAAAACAGCGATGGCGAGGCGGGGTGAGGGAGGGGAATGGAAGTGGCCAGGGACTTGCTGTTGCAGATGCAGCAACCACTGTTCCCCACAGTAGTATGATGTAAATGGGAAGGTGCAGACAGCACAGTTTCTGAATTTCTGAATTTAGTTTCCAAATAGGAGTATAAAAACACCACTCTTGACACGCAGTGAACCAGTCCTCCCCTCTTGTGCGGAAATGGCCGTAGTCAAGAAAGGTGGTGTTTGGAATTTTTTAAAAATGTTATTAGCAAACTGGGCTTTCTGCCAAAATAGACTCCTCAGTACCATTCAGGTAATTATTGCACGGCCTAGAATCTTCACAAACACTGTGTAAACTTCTGTTTTTGTTCAAATATTCTATGGGCTTTCCAGCTGTTTACATTGGTCATGCCATTGCAATATTCTCAGTGGAGAAGGAACAAAAATGCTGATTTGTAATGAAAAAAAAAGTGCTTTGATGTTGAGTTAGTGATATGAAAAAGATCACAGATTTACTCTTCCATTTCAAGCCTTTAGCCCTTGAGACTGATTAAAGTTGAATGGTTTCATTTTGGAGCCAAATGAACACTAAATATGTCACTTTGTTTTCTTTCTTCTAAGTCTTCAGTTTTCTGGTTACTTTTTTTCCCCATCCTGCTCTAAAAATTATCTTTCATTTAGAACTGAGACCCAGTTTTCTAAGTCACATGCTAATCATATGCCTTTGTAAAAACCTGCAGAATCCCTCTAACCCAACAAAAACAATCTAATAAACATTGCAGAAAAAAGTGCTGTGCTCCCCCCAACCCCTTAATTTGCTTGTTTCTCAAACTAACATGGTAACCTTTGTGGTACATTTTTTTTAAATCTCCAATATGGAACTATTACTGATCGCTATTGCTGGAGGAGGGCTTAGAGGAGGGTGTATGTGAGGCTGCCCTATTATCTAACTGACCAGATGTTGCTGAGATTTTAGCTATGCTTCCAGGTGCCTTTTTACCCTATTAGCTTGCCCAGAGTCTCAACTTTCACTGAAAAGAAAAAAAGAAAGCAAAGTTCTCGCCTTATTAGAAGCCAAATGAAGTCAAATGTACAGGCACCATTTCCAAAACTGTTTTGGAAGAAATGAGCCTGTTCCTGTCTTTAAATAATTTTAGTCAATGGTTTGAAGTCACATCTAACCACATAGATAAAAAGAAAAGTAGCTACATATCCATCTGGAAAGTCAGCTGCCTGGTTTATTTTGAAACGTTAAAAAAAGTCACCGATGAAGAAGGGATTTCTGTCCATGGAAAACAGCTGGAATTCAGAATTTTAGCATAGCTATGGCCATTTCCACCCTACACTGTTATAGCGTATAATGTAGTGCTATTATTCCACTTTAAACATCCTATGGGATGCTGGAGTTTGCAGTTTAGAGAGGGGCCTTTAGAATTCCCAGCCAGAGAGCTCTTGGGCCTCAATAAACTACAAACCCCAGAATTCCACAGGATCTTGAAAGTGGAATAATAGCACTATAACAATGTAGGGCGGAAAGGGCCGTAGTGTACTGAGTTAGAGAAGAGGGTTTAGTTCATGTGGGATTTGTGAACTTGTTCATAGAAATAGCAATGACTGGGATGACTAGCTGCTTTCCTACTTTTGGGAAAATTTGAGAAATGTTTGTAGGTTTTGAAGGGAAGGAATTTATCACCCCTACTTAATACTACTTCTACAGTCAATGTCACGATCCCTTTGATCTGCATTTCTGGTTGTTTTTTTAAATGCAAAAGATGAGTCTCCACCTTGTTAATGAGTGCTTTAAAATGATCAAATAGATTTAAGTATCACGGAAAGCCAGGCAAAGCTGTCTTGTTTGAGGTAGGAGCTGCCGTGCTGCCCTCATTCTTGCCAACTTCACCTCATCCTCTCTATGTTGGCTTGTGTCTAACTTTCCCAAGGTCTGGCTATTGAAGTGGGCCTGATTATAGGAACCTGACCGAGTGTGAGCATGTGCTTAGTGCTTCTCTTCTCCCCTTCTGCTGGGTGTGTGGTTGTATGCATTCCAGCAATTCGTTTAACATTTTCTTAGGTGAACATTTTTCTTCTGTGTTTAGGGTTTTTTCTTCATTTAACCCAGATTGAGTTGTCCTTTAAATGATCCAAGTTGTTGTAGTGGGTAGGATTGTTTTATTTTGTTTTGGGGGCAAATCGCAGATGCAAGGCACTGATATAAATGCAAACTGTCAGTGATGCGTCTACTAAGAAAAAAGCAATTATGACTCTGTCACTTCTTATTCAGCAACTGGAGAGAGATCCTACAAACCTCTAGGTTTTGGAGTGTGTTGTGCAAAATGTTTGAAGTAAATGTGGATAACATAATGTATTCAACTTTCCCCCTCCCTCACTTGTTGATTTCTCCTGCAGCAGTTATTTATTTTTTCAAATCTGATCCCTACTTTTAAAAAAGGAGGAAAGAAAAAAGTCATAGAGGATGTATAGACGTTACTCATTGCACACTTTGATAGGTCGCTTACTAGGAATTGAGCAAGACACCAAAGCTCACTGGGACGTCAGACTACTGGGAGCTACCATGTATCTCAACCATGTTTCCATTCATGCCCAAATCTGAGCTGGTTAGTTGGGATGCCCAGTTCTGATGTCATTGGCAGTAATCCCTGGCTTCCTATTGTGTTTGCAGGCAGATTAGAGGTGCATCAGTGGCTATTCAGGAACAGATGGGTGCTAGAATGTATCCTGTAGGCCATATAAATGCTTTAGAGAAGAGCCAAGAAAAGTGGGAAGAACTAGAGGCAGCAAAAAGGCAAGAAAGGGAGCAAAGTAAGGAGGCAAAGGAGAGGAGGTAGGATAGATGAGAGAAAAGAAAAAGAGAGGTTAAGAAAGCATTGCAAGGAAGTGAGTAAGAGAGGAAATAGAAGATGACGAGGATGTGGTATAAGAGAGAAACAAGAGAGAAGACTTAAAGCAAAAAGATGCCAAGATTAGGTGGCAGAGAAACAAACACAAAGGGAAAGGAGAAGAGAGGAAATGAGCACTTGTATATCTGAACCAGAGGAGACAGATCCCGAATTGCTCTAACATCCCTGCTGAGACTAAGAAAATCAAACATCTAAGGAAAGGATGTTCGGCCTGTGAGCCAAACGAGCCATTCCAAGTAAATTGTCACTGCTTCCATCCCTGCTGCTTCCTCTGGTCTGAATTTGCATGACATTGGCAATAACAACAGAGAGAAATGGGTTTTCTCCATTGAATCAAAATCATGTGCTCCCTGCATGCCTTGCTTCCAATTGAAAACAGATTCTCGTTCCCCTTTAAAACAAGATGTGCAAATTGTTTTCAGGAAATAAATGGTTCCAGTTGGAAACAAGAGGAGTGTAGGCCTTGATTTGAAGAATGAAAAAGCTTTTCATCAGTGTTACCACAACAGATTCAGTGGCAGTAGAAAGGGAGGCTCCCATGGAAGGGAAGGGAAGCTGTGCCCCACCACCCTCTTCTAAGGGAAGCTGTCCCTGGAATACCATCTCTGGGAGGACCTGGCCTATAGGACAGAATCACATACCAACAGCTGTACTTGAATCTCAGAAATATGAATAAGAGAGAGCAGGAGTAGAACCACCCAGCCTCTAAGGAAACTGAAACATCTTCAGTTGTGGCTGGTGGTTTCCATGTCAGTGGGGTAATGAATCTGCTCTGAATTTTCAAGGAGCCATCTGGGGCACGTTCAGTAACTCTTTTATAGTTCAGATTAAAACTGAGAATGGATCCACTGCCACACTGATAACAGAACAATTGCCGCTGCACTCAGTGGTCCTCTTTTCAAGTGCAATATTTACCTCACATTCAAGCCCAACCGTACTGAGAACCTGAAGCCTGTATTTCGCTAAATACGTCTTTGGCATGGTGTAGGTTCAACAGTACTTTACTTCAAATAGATTTCTGAACCCTAATCCTGTTTAGGAGGGATTCAGGAAGTGGTTGAAGTTCTACTCTCTATGAAGGGGGCAGGAACTGCAGTGTTCACTGATCAAGGAAGAAAATCAAAAGGGGACATTGCACGGGACTATTCTGAACCCAGCTGGTGTGGCATAAGTCCAGCGCATTGGTACAGCTGTGATCAGCTAAAATAAGGTGTTCCAAAACACACCTCATACATATCCCGCTGCTAGTTGTCTTCCGTCTTACAGCAGATCATCTTGTTGAGGGTAGTGATGATATTGTTTTCAATAGAATTGAATACATAACCTTCAGGAAGATTTTGAATTGATTGGGAGAATGTACTTCTACCTCAAAACTTCTAAGCATTGTATTATTTTTTTGTAAATAGTGAGGGATCAGGGTTACCACTCCACATAAATAGCATCTTAATCTTCCTGTAACAGAATCTTTTCCTGCATTAAATGCTGAAGTTTTTCTGTAGTTTGGGCTCACTATTTTAAATCTGGGTTTGCTAAAGAGCATGGAGATGCTTGTCAAAAGGTTGCTCTGTACAATTTGATGGGCCCGTCTCCTTGACAACAGACCATACTGGCAGGAGCACAAAGTAGGCAAGGCCTTGCTTTTTCATTTTGAAGATACCTTGATAATGCAGTACTATTTTAAGTATAGCATCTGACATTAACCACATCCCTCATAAGTCAGGCTTTGTTCTGACCAGGGCACTAAAAGAAGGGGAGCACCATTTGCTAGACAGCTGGGGAGGAAACTTGGGGTGTCTTCTCAGAACAGTTTGGTGGATATTTATCAGGAGAGCCACAGAAACTCTGAGTCTAAAAGGGGGATGAAAGCTAGGCAGAAGGAGAGAATTGATTAGTTGGCTCTTGTAGGCCCAACTAAAATGCTATGATTCTGTGATTCTGTGACTTTTATAAGGGCAACTTTACATGTTAGGCATATGCAGAGGTAAAGCTATACGGGGCGGAAATGATGGGATTATTTCAGCAAATAAGAGTTCTGTCCCCCTTCATACATGAAATGTTTGTTCAGTCCCCGAAGTTCTAACATTGTGGTAACTTAAAATTTCAGTTGCACCTTTAGAAATGCATCTAAAGAAGGCATCTAAAGAGAGAGAGCCGGCAAAGCTACCAGTGGAATGCAAACACAACAAATTAATTAGGATTCTAGCTGTAAATGATTTTCAGTGTCTCACTCTCTGCAATGCAATACATTTGAGTGGTGAATGAAAATTTCATTTAGGGGCAGAGTTCTTATTGGGGGGAAATGCCCTTATTTTGTCCCACTCCCATAATGACACTTCTGGCCATACCTAAGATAACAGCCTCTCTATAGCTTTCCAGCTATTGGACTGCAAGGTTCACTGATGTACAGCATTGGTTGTGCTCGCTATGGCTGTTGAGAGGTTCAGTTCAGCAATGCGTGCAGAGTACCGTATTCCTCACCCTTGCAAGTGAGCACTTCCAGGATGATGTTCACATGCCCACTTGCTCTTTCTTGAGCTGTTATACCTAAGCTACAGATGAAATCTCCATACGAATGACCAGGTACACTGGTGTGAATGTGATGTGAATCAGATGCCCTTCGTATTAGCATGCTCCCCAGTTCGTCTTTCTTCAGCTTGTATTGTTTCTATAGTAAAGTTTTTGTTTAAACCTCTGGAATAGCTGTCCTTCATTAAAGCTTAATGGCGCATCCAGAGTCCAGTATTACTGTCCACTCTTGGGAACAAAAAGTGTTGTTCTCCCAAGCCCACCGCCACCCAATTCTGATCTGTGATTTTTGAGGATATGGAATCTAAATTCTACCAGTCTGATTACTGTAGCAAAGGCCAGTGCAGGGCAGGAATACCCTGACAGTTGCCCAAGTAGGCTGGGTGTTGACAACAGCCCTCTCCAGGAGCAATTTTCAGAGTTGACTTAGGAAAAAGAAATCCATGTTGGAAGATGCTATTTTTCTTACTCTTCAGTACAGAGAACGGCCCCAGTGCAATCAGTTAGTGGGTGAGAAAAATAGGAGCTCTTGTGTCTGTTTCTCAAGAGGTTGTTCATCTGATCCTTTCCTTCACACTGTGTTAAAATATCTATTTTACATTGAATGCCTACTGCAAAACAATAACTTCATTTCTAGCAATTTTTATTTTCTTTTATTGAGTAATAAAGGAAAATATTTGACCCTATAGGCAGGTAGTGATTAATAGATAATATAGTTTCTCCTTTGTTGCAACAGCTTCACGGACTGCTGGTCTATTTCCAGGCACAATTCAAAATGCTGATTTTTACCTATACAGCCCAATACAACTCAGATCCAAGGTATTTGAAGGACAGTATTTTCCCTTACAAGCTACTCATGCTTTGAGATCTGCTGGGGAGGCCCTTCTCTCATCCCACTACCCTCTCAGGCACAGCTGGTGGGAGCAGGGGAGAGGGCCTTCACACTGGCTGCCCTCAGGCTCTGAAACTCCCTTCCAGAGAAATCAGACTGGAACCCTCCCTACGGATTTCTACAGACAAGTGAAGTATTTTCTGTTTAGACAGGCATTAATGGTGGACTATGTAAGGCCCCTCCCATCAAATAATGCACTGGATCTTGCTAATAATTGTGTTGGAGTGTGTGTGTGCATTTTAACGATATATGTTTTATCCACTTTTAATTTTTCGATGTTTAATCTCATTTTAAATTTGTAGCTTGTGGATTTTTAATGATATGTTTTTTAATTTGTTGTAAGCCGCTTTGAGTTCTGCACTGGGAAAGAGGTGGGAATGGAAAAAATAATAATAAAAAAAATGAGTGAAATGAGGAAAAATTAATCTCTAATCTAATTTCTCAAAGTCTACTGCAATGCTCATCCTTGCATAATATCACAAATTTTAGTCTAGGAACACTTTGTAATAACATCTCAGTATAAATAAAGTAAATTTAAAAGTGCATTTGATCCAATTTTATAAAGCAAGTCCCTTTTTCCTCACATAAATTTATTTGTAGCAAGCATCTGTGTTAAAGTGGTTATGAGTTTAAGCCAAGTCTTTTCCCTCCTCCCAATTGGAAATTCTGCCAACTAGTCTACCTAGCAATTCTTTTTCCGCAAAGTTAGCTGACGAAGGAAGCACTTGCTGTTGTAATTAAATGGATCAGGAAGATAAATCCAAAATATAAAATGAAGTAGCAGCTGATACAGGTAAAAAAAAGAGTGAGAGATGTTGGGGATGAGGCACCACAATAGCCAAGTCGAGCTGTACTTGATGGTGAGATTTTTTCACTGTTCTTTTTGGTTGTGCTTTGAAAGGGGTGTAGATTAAGGGTGGAGTTTACAACTCTGATGCTAACTTAGATGAGAGGGTGTTGACAGGTTTTGCTCGTTCCTCCCAAACATATAATTCCCTCTCTCCAGGAAATAAATACCATAGGTCACAGATTTTTTTTTTTAAAAAAAAGTCTGGTGTTGCTAATTTAGCATTTGTTGCATGTGGTTGTGTGGAGATCTAGGCTCTTTCATTCAGACACATGGTTGGTTTGATTGCAGCTGCTCTGATAAAGCCTCAGCCATTCCATTCTCCCTCAGTTCCTATATGATGCTCTGATAGATTAGTTGGAAGTAGTATTTTAGGTTGGTTTTTAGTCTGAGTTTTAATTTTTAATTTTAGTGTTAGCTTCTTAAAAAGCTTGGTTTTCATTTTGGATTTTGTGCCTTGTATCTGTAGGAGAAATGCCTGGGAGATAGGAGGTGGTATTGCACAGAGAGCTGCAGTCATTGGCAGGCAGTAAGATGTAGAAGGACCCCATCCTGTGTCCTAAAAGCATTGGTGGACAGTGGTGGGCAGTATTAAATTTTGAATTGTGAGCACAGGAGAACAAGGAACAATATTAAGAAAATCCTGTCTGGTTCTGACCATGAAGAATAACTTTCATATGAAGGTGATTGGCAATGTGTGGGTATAAAGGCAAGGTTTCCCTCTGTACCTCAAGGTGAGAGTATTAACATGAGGTCACAGTGGTCAGTCTCCTTCAGGCAGGCAGCATCAGGTCACAATGACTGGTCTCTCCTTTAGGCAGACAACACTAGGGTGAGATCTTTCTCCTTCAAGCAGGCAGCATCAGCATGATGTCACAATGGCTAGTCTCCTTCAAGTGGTCAGCATCAGCATGATGTCACGGTAGCCAGTCTCCCCATTTCAAGCAGGCAGCATCAGCACCTGGTCTTAATGGCCAGTCTCTCTCCTTCGGACAAGCAGCATCAGTGTTAGGTTACATGGTTGGTCTCTTCCCTGCTAGTGAGTAGCCTTAGGATAAGGCCATATGAAGCCCTCTTTCTTTGATTAAAACCTGTAGCAGTGATGTGTGTGAAGACAGTGGGGTTCCCCCCCCCTTCATTGTGAGACTGCACATTCTGCTTCTTAATAAGGTTCACCACACAGCAATGCAATCAATGGGCTTATTGATCAATGAAATAGCCAGCAGCATGATGGCAAAGATCCCACAGTCAAGGAGAGGAAAGGAGTTGGCAGGCAAGTATGCCATGTGTTAGGGGGTTACTTGTACAGGGAATACGTCAGGTCAATGAGTATCAAAAAATGTAGAGATAATGGAGAATGACAAAGGAATGTTGACATTTCAGCAACCTAATAGGGAATTGCTCCATGCTGGTGGCCCCCGGATAATTATAGGCAACATGATAAGTAGTGAGGGATGCTGGGAAATTACATCCCAAGCTCTTAGGAGGGGATCAGGTTGGGGAAGGGTATAATAAGTTGATATTATGCATCAACTGCACTGTGTGAGTTTGGCAAACTGGCAGATTGAAGAAAAAAATATATAGCATGACTGACGTAACATCTGATACAGGAAAGATTCAAGTTTCAATGTATGCTTCACAATGAGCAGATGAGGAGAAAAGGAACAGAGACAATGTAGAGGCTGATAGGCACAGAAAAAGAATACGGAAAAAGAGAAAAGAGACAGAAAAGGAAAATACTGGTAGAGGACTGTCAGCATTTGCTCAGGAACAGTAACATTGTGTAATGGTTTGAGTATTGGGCTACAACCCTAGAGACCAAAGTTTGATTCCCCACTCAGCCATGGAAATCCCCTGGGTGACCTTGGGTAATCACATACTCTCAGCCCCAGAAAACCCTGTGATTGGTTCACCTTAGGGTAGCCGTAAGTTGGAAGTGACTTGAAGGCACACAACAATAGCAACAACAAGTGTGTGGTGTAACTTTATCAGTGTGTTGTTCATCCCGCATCACGAGGCAATTCAGGTAAACATTGCAGTTGAAGGTTAGCTTTCATGAACAACCTCTAAAAGGCAAGGTGAAGTATTAGTGGGGAAAAGGGATAGAGGAATGTACAGAGGCAGCATAGTGCAATGGTTTGAGTGTTGGAATCCAGGAGATTGGGGTTGAAATCCCCACTAAGCCATGGAAAACTCACTGGGTGACTTCGGGCTTCTCTCTCAGCCTTGGAAGAAGGCAATTAAAGTGTCTCTGAATGAATCTTGCTAATAAAACCCTCTAAGGAATCACCATTGTCTTGAGAGCTAACAGCAACAAATATGTAGAGGATATGTATGATATATGACAGAGGAACTGTTCATATTTTATAAGCATGATGGGAGAGCATGACCTAGCCCTACCTCTCCATCTCTGGCCTTCCCTTATTGATGAGGACGTTCTGTGATAGTGCTTTAACTATCAGTTAGTTAGACTGCCTTAACTGACCTCCTGATTATATGGACCTGGTTAGACATGTCTAGCCAAATGCAGTTACAGTGGCCCTTGCAGATATTCCCAATCAAATACATCAAAGGAGAGGGTGGAAAATTTGACCCTTCACACTCTTATCTATATCTGTATCTGTATCTATATTTGTATCTGGGTCTGTGTCTAAATCTATACCTATACCTCTATATCTGTATCTATCTAGATATTTATCTAGATATGTATGTTTGTAGAGATATTTATGAGTAGAGCTATGGAGATGAGAAAAATAAAAATTAAATGTTAAATGTTGCAATCAAGGCAAAACACCACTTAGACTAGGAATATAAAGAATACTTGCAGTTTTTCTCATCCACACTGAGGAAGGGAGTGACATCTTATGGCAAAATTGGTCAACCACTATGAGGCACATGTTTTATTTTACGTGGAGGGTTTTTGTGGAAAATTTACGAAAATGCACATTTTGAAAGAAGAAGACAAGACTTTTACCCCTCTCAAATGTATATCTTGCACAAAAGATATTATTGTTTTGTTGAGTTTTGCAAAAAAAAAATGTAGCTGCTCAATTTACCGGCAGCGTTTTACAGGTCGAGGCAGCTGCGTCAGCCACACAGTCTCCTCATGCTGCCAGTTCGGCTGGTTTCACATTCCCAGCAGGCAGCGTGGCTTGTGTAACCTTGGGGGGTGATGTTTACTGTCCAGCCAATGAACTTAAACCATGGTTTAATGTGGAGGGCTGACACTATAACAAAATCCAAAACCCACAATCAGCAATACCATTTTGGTGCCAACTCCAAAGCATAAAGTGCATTATGCAAGTTTTCGGCACTTCATTGACTTTGCCATCAGGCAAAGATGTTATAAATCGTACAGGATTGAAACGGTGATGATGTTAGAGTCACAAGCCTACATTCTGTCTGAGATGTTGTCCGTTAAGATAGTACTGCGGGATTTCAGTGCAAGAAGAGGCCAGTCCCCTTATTAGTCATGTGAGGACTGAAGGCAAAGTGGAATAAAAGATAGGTCATAAAATTTCAACTCCCATTAGCAAAAGAAAAGTAACTTCTCTTGACAGACTGAAATCACTGCGTATTTTTGCTTTGCAGGCTCATGGTAGGCAGCTATGAGGAAATATTAAAACTAAATTTCCATTTGCTTACAGATTTAATACAGTAGCTAACACTAGGTCAACTGTATTGATTTTATTTTTAACCTAGTGTTAAAATATATAATATATATAATCTTAATAAATATTTTTGGATTTTACCTCATATACACGTATTTGAAAGTACTTTCTTAACCTGTGCCTATTTATACACATTTTACCCTAACGTACATATTTTTGTGCCTGCTTATCCCTATGCCTTTTTTTTTGTTTTTGTGGAGAATTGCATTACATAATTCAGAGAACTGCAAAAACTCAGTTGTGTAGGGACATGGGGGCAGGGGGGCGATTTGCTCCAGGTGGCAAAGTTTTTGGGGCAACCCGGCCCATAGCCCATGCCCCCCATGCCCCCTGGCCACGCCCCATACACCGCAGCCATGCCCCCATGCACAGTGGCCACGCCCCTCACACCATAGCGCCACCACCCTCCTCACACTCCAAGCTCCGCCACTGCAAAAACTTAAGGAAAAATAGTGCTTCTGTTTGTATATTAGCCTGTGAGGTACCAATGAAATTGTTTTGCATTCTATTGTGAACCTAATAAATTGCCCCTCTGCAAGTCCCCACTGTATTAAGATCATACTAGAACTCTCAAGGAATACAGCAGGGGTCAGGGTAGGGTAGTAATTAGAAAAGTGAACTACAAATCAATATCTCCCTGCATTTGAATCTCACTTGTGCCTTCAACTCTATAGGTTATCTGAAGAAAAGTACTCTCTCCCAGCACTTCACCAGCAATATGGGGATAGTAGTGTGTTGTACGCTCTTACAGGATGCAAGTTTTGTTATTAAGGCTCACATGTGAAACTAAGTTTTGAGCAAGTTAGATAATATGACCAGGACACCTTTGGCCACAGTGTGCACATTTCTATCATACAGCCATTACATTTAATGAAATAGGTTTTGGTTATGTCTGGAGAACTTCTGCCCACTTCTGTGGGCAAGTATGCTTCTTTCGTGCTGTCTTCATTTGATCTCTATTCCTAAAGGAATGACTGTAGTATGCGGTACCGTGTGGGATTTCACCAGGAAACATAAGTCTTCCCAGAGCAGCAGGGAAATAATAGGCTTTGATTGATTGAGCAGAGAGCTGAAGATCATGGAGAAAGTAATAATTTTTCTGTTTGTCATTATAAGTTCTTAAGCCAATTTGTGCAACTCCACTGATGTTAGTTTAAGAAGCCTGGGGAGGTTTCTACCAACTAAAGGAAATCTGTGCTAACAAAAATTGTTATTTTTCACTTTCTAGAGATCGTGTTACTTAGCAGAATCTCACTTTTTGGAATTATGAAATATGTATCTGGCCAGTGGAATTTGCTTCTCATTGCATATATAGAAAAAGTCCCAGTTTGTTTAGAGGAGGCCCTTTTGATTCCACCACTGGAATGTTTTTTGCAAAAAAGAAAATTAAAAAAAATCAAAATGACACTGTTCTGGTTCTAGTTTCTTAGCATAAGAAAAGTTGGATACAGGTGTCCCCTGCTTATTTGACAACCTAGGGACCAGAGCACTGTGAAAAAGCAGAAATTGCTGAAATGCAGAACCCTTACCTTTAAATAAACAATAATACAGATATGTGAAAATATAAAGCTTATTTTGAAATATATGGAAGTACTATACAGCAAAATGAAGAAAAGTGTGTTGTTGGCTGTCGATGCAGTCAACAATGCACTGCGCACAATGACATGCACCATGAATCAACTCGGCAGCATCTTTTTGTTCAGACTTTGTACAGATTTAACAAAAAGAAGGCACTGAGTCGATTGAGAGAAAAAGCAGTGTTTGGTTGCTTTTCAGCAATCTGCTCTTTTGGCCCTTTTCAATTACAAACAGAATCCATATATTTGACAGGTGGTTGAAAGAGCAAACTGCACATCAAATATATGGGTTTTGGTTGTAATTGAAAAGGGTCTTGAAAGAGCAAGTTGTTGAAATGTGGACTGTCAAAAAGCAGAGAATACCTGTATAAATTAAGATTAGCTAAGACATTTTCAAAGTATATATTATTCAAAATGTTTTGACTAATCATTCTAGAAAAGAGCAAGTGAGCTGGAGGACCTCTACCGTTATTCAGTTTTTCAATTTACCTGTCAATTTTCGTTTTTAAAAAGCCATGCTTCTGTCCTTAAATAAGGTGCTGTGGCTCATGTTACCCAAAATATAGGCGTATTCTTAATATAGCTTCTCTGCAATGCTACATTTTTGCTAATTCTAGAAATCCATATGATCTGAGAATGTCAGAGCACTCAGTCATTGGCCATGTTGTGCAACACAGCATGCCATTCATTCTTCTGCATTGGAAATGAACCAAAAATAAATTGCGGGGATGGAAAGCAAAAATAGCAGTACCATCTTCAATTTAAAATAGTATTTCTTCTGTATTTATATTTAATGTTGTTGATTGTCACCAGGTTGGCTTTGACTTATGATGAACCTATGAATTAGGGACCCCCAAGTCACTGTTATTAACAGCCCTGCTAAAGTCTTGCAAACTTGGGGATGTGGCTTCCTTGAATCTATCCATCTGTAGTTTTGTCTTCCTCTTTTCTTATTGCCTTCCACCTTGCCAATTGTTGTTATCTTTCAAATGAGTCACGTGGTCTTTTGGTATGTCCAAAATACAGTATCCTCAATGTAGACCTTTTTTCATGTAGGGAGAGTTAAGGCTTGGTTTGATAACACATTTATTTGCCTTTTTGGTAGTCTATGATATCTGTAGAACTCTTCTCCAGCACCACATTCCAAATGAGTTGATTCACTTCTTGTGAGCTTCCTTCACTGTCCAGCTTTCACAATCATACCTAAAAAAATAAAAATTCTGTGGCATGGATAATCCTGAATATGATATTCAGTTATGTATCTTTACACTTAAGGATCTTATCTAGTTCCTTCATAGCTGCCTTTCAAGTCCTAGCCTTCTTCTGATTGCTTGACTACACTGTCCATTCTAATTCATGATTCAGCCAAAGTATAGAAATTCTTTTAACTATTTCGATGTCTTCATCACCTACGTTAAAATTATTTAAATTCTCTGTGGTCATTATTGTTGTTTTCTTAATGTTCAACTGTATTTATATTTATTAGTGGTCCATGATTTATATCTCATGTAAATTTAATTGTATAATTTGTACAGTATATATTTATATAAATTTTGACACTGTTTTGAGTGGTGCTCCATAAGGTTTTCTTTCGTTTAGGTTTCTTTGATTATGACACCTGTAGTCCTGCTTTGAAGGAGTGGTTACTGTGAATGCAAGTCTAGGTTGATCCATTGGTGCTGGTTGTAGAATTCAGGAGAAGAATATTAAGAGCCTTAAACAACAATAGATTGTGCTCTCATCCTGTAAATGAAATAATAGTCTGAGGGTGACACCTGACAGAGTTTGCATCGTGTATTGACCAGAGTTAATTAGTAGTGGTCCACTTGACAGTTTTGCTATGGGAAGTTGAGACCCCATCCAAGAAGGACCTGTTTTTCCTGAGATGTGCCGTTTCTGAATGTCAAGGAACAATGTTTAAAAAAACACATATATCCAGTGCTTTCACCAGAATGACAGTTCATGAGCTATTTCAAGCTAAGACACTCTTCAGTAAGGGATAGCTTTAAAAACAAATTACATTAATTGTTCCAAATCACCCTAAATCTAAAACTCTATATATCAGATTTCCAAAGTAGCTGCTTCTTGAGGCAGACCAGCAGATGGAGCCCCCACCCTCAAATCCCACAAAGTTCATGATACCCAAGACCTTCAAGTGCCTTTCAACATCCCTGGCAGCACAAAATGCAGTGATAATGAATTAAATAGTTAATAGTTTGACTACCTTTTTGTGACACCCAAGATCAGTTGCCTGTGGCAGCTCTCTCATTCTGACTAATAAATAAGTCCATCAACCATAGTAAACATTTCCACATCAAATGAAAAGTTCTTACAGGGCATGCATTTTCAAGAGTACCAACTTCAATGAGGAACTGTAGGTGGTCTCAGTTTTACAGCAGCAGTAATTCGATTATTTGCTATCTAAGAGTTCAGTATCTCATGTATGGAGGAAAATGTTATACATGAAGAAGCAACAGGTAACAATTTTTTTTTTTTTTTTAAAAAAGCAAAACCATGGAGGTTGTAATCCTATCAGCAAGTAATCAGATTCATGTTGAGTTTGGAGCAGTTTTTATTTCAGTATATCATGAGGAAGAATGTGCTCACTCTGAGTACTGTGTAATCACATTTTCTTCCATTTGAGTTGAAAACATTCTCTGCATTTCCTATCAAGGAAAAATAAATAATAACACAGTTTCAACCAGTTGGTAGCAACCGTAGGAGAAGGAGCATTAATCTACTCAACAATTCAGCTTGGAAGCAGGCTGATGAGATTTGTGAACTTAGATTTTTCTAAGGAAATGAAAATCAGCTGGTTTCAATTATACCAGAAACTATTTTGAAAAATTGATTTATACATCTTCTGTGAAAGGTGGTAAATTTGTTATTTGTTCATTTATTTATTTCTGTCTCACTCCATATCGTAAGATTTCTGGGAACATTACAATAAATTTAAATGAATGAATTTAAGTGAATTTAAAATGTGGAACAATAGGACATTACAATTTAAAGCAACAGAAGTAACATACACATATATTAAATAATTACATTGTTTAAAAAGTTACAGTTAAAACAATATGAAAGCATGTATGGATATGCATTATATATCACCATTATAAAAACCTATGTTTTAATTTGCTACCAAAGCTGAAATGTATACACAGACCGTACAGCTCCTTTAGAACTACTGTTATATAGTTCCTGTAAGCTGTTCCTGTCAGCAGTCTAGCTGCCACATTTTGCAACAACTACATCTTCCAGGTTGTCATCAAGGACAGCCCCACGTAGAGTACATTGCAGTAGTTTAACCTGGAGGTTATCCACTGGTGCATGTACTACTGTAGTCAGGTTATCCTGGTCCAAGAAGGGTCATAGCTGGTAGACCAGTCGAAACTGACCACAAGTGCTCTGAACCACAGCATCCACTTGAATTTCTAGTGACAGAGAGGGAACTAGGAATGCTCGCGAGCAATATACCTTTTCTTACAGGGAGAGTACTCTCATACAGAGCAAGTTGCACACCTAATTTTCAGACCGAGGAGCCACCAGTCTACAGAATCTCCATCTTGCTGGCATTCAGCTTCAGTATATTGTCCTTCATCTGGCCTGTTATAGCATCCAGGCAATAATAAAGCATCTGACACTTCCTTTAAGCACTTCTAATACAGTTCTCCAGTTAAAGTGGGAATCTTTCATTAAGATTATTTTGAAGAGTTTGTTTTCTGTGTGGAGACTAAATAATGACCAATATTTATATGTTCCATCAATCTATTTTCTAATAACTATCTCCTAAGCCAGTCTCCTTAGTAGGGCTGCATATAGCGTAACGGACTGTTTAGGTTAAAAACTGCTAAATTAAGAGTACTGTTTAACTAGAATATCTATACCGGTTAAATGCAAAAGAGTATTACGTTTTGAGAAAGTTGTCATGGTAATTTCCTTATATTTGATTATGCAAATATATATATGAAAGTAGGGTTTTTTTAACAATTGTTTTGTAAATCTGTATATAATTTTAAATTTATGCTCATTTTTATTATAATCTCCTTCAAAATAATCCACGATACTGCTCAAATTATGCGATGATGGGGTCATATTGTCTTTTAAAGGTATTTGGTACTCACTGTTCAAAAAATTTCTCAATACTGATACTGTGGGTTCACTCTTCTAGCTGATTGTAGAATGGTGCAGTTTTGTTTCATTGTGCTGACCATGTCCTTCTTCAGTAAAAGCAAGAGTAGGGATAAACATGGAAGACCAACATCCCTCTGTTAGGCAAGTCACCATACTGGTTCCTGCTGGTGTCTACAGATTTGGAAGGCAAGTTCTGCCATTGGGGAGTCTTCTCCTCTTGCAGAAGCTCCCCATGTGGTCCAGAATCCAGATCCTCCAAGATCCAGGTTAGCCTAGAGAGCCTTCCTCCTGCATAACTTTACCTGTGTTTCACATGAAAGGTAATGAAACTAATGACAGGTCCTGTGGAAGGGTCAGGCCAAAGGACTCATCTCTGCTACCCCTTCATGTATTGATGTGATCCATTAGGTTAGAGAGCATGCCCAACTGTAATTGGGGAGGGGGTCTTCTGCCTTTGCTTGAACAGAACACTGAGAAGGGTAACATCCTGTTGCTTCAAAGATGTAGAGCCTTTCTTATTCCAGACATCTGCCTCTTTGAACAGGGTTGCATTAGATAGGAAAGAATCCATCATGCTGTTTTAAGAATAAGCAGTGAGCATCTCTCAACTGCAGCAATTTTACTCACGGAAAGCACCCAGTCTCCCAGTTCTCACAAGGCCTAGTTATGGTGGTCCCTGGTTGTTGTGCCCACACTTAACTACTGCAAATTCCATTGAAAGAAACAGCAAAAGAAATTTCAGGCAGGCAAGAGAGATGTAAGGACCTTTCCACATCTCCTGATTGTGCCCATTTCATGGTCCTTCTCCTGAAATGCCTTATGAAATTAAGTTTTCATACAAGTTATTAGCACATGAATAAAATAAGTCATTAGTGAGAATTCCTTGAAAACTGACTCTCTTAATAGCTTGAGTTAGTATTCGTATAGTATATTAATATTAGGTACATTTAGTAGGGCAATCTTGTTTCTAATTCAGTCTACAGGCTCCTCAAATTCAGTAAAATCAGAAAGAGTTGTGGGAGAATGATCTTAAAGCTTCCTTTTTCCAGTTTCTTGCATAATCAGTGAATGTTCTTATCGCTCTTTTAAATGAGTGTCTTGAAAGAAAGCAATTAAAGCTGACAGAAGCCATTCTATTAATAATATGAGCATGTGGAGGACATCAGAGTTGCAGTGTTGTCAGTGAGAATGTCATAATCTGTGGACGTCATCAGAATCCTAATATGATGTTAGATGTGCACTATGATTGGCAGGGCTTGTCTGGGTACGTTTCTTTCCCCATTTAAAGAAAACAAAAATCTATTCTAAAAACTTACTCAGTGGCTTGATATCCTCTGCTTGGCAGCTAAAATGTGATGCAAGCTGGGAGCTAGGAACTAGCCAGAACTGCAGAAGTAAGCACACAAAACATGCAAGGTGATAATATGACAATAATACTTAGGAAGAAGTTGCTTCAGTGTTAAGGGTAGAGTTATTTGTTCTTCTGTTAAGACAATTTCTCTATCATCTTAGAAACCTGCTGGATAGAATAACAGCAGCCGCAAGTTTCTTCACATTTTGCAAAGTCCCTTACAAAGTCATCTGTACAAAGTACATGGGGGGAGGTGCACCGAAAATAAATTTACTGCACAGACAACAATGTGGATTTTTAGAGTTCCCAACGCACAAATAGGACCCAAAGACTGCACACAATTTTTTGTATTCTCGTACAGTGGGGAGAATAGTGAAGGAATTATTTGCCCCACGTGGAAGAACAAGGAACATAATGGTTTAAATCCCTGTCCAATGTACTTTCTCAGTTGTATTCAAGTTACAATTTTGGGGACAGTTTTTCACTATATCTGATCATCAATAATCTCAATTCGTACATATACATATAAAGTTTTTCCATTTCCTTCCAACCTTGCTGGGTGGATGGTTGTTATTAAAGAGCCCAGATGAAGATAATGCGTCTTCCTGTTCTGCAGTCAAGCACTCACCTTTCCTGGCATTTGCAGCTCTGAGAAATTAGCTGCTTAATTGTGATTGACAAAATACGGCACAGCTAGAGTGATGGACTTACATAAAAATTACAACATGCACTAAAAAAAAAAAAGCTGTAAAGGAAATCACAGCAGTGCATAGCCATTGTGGTTTGGCACTCCTTTCCTCTTCAACATGGGATGTGAAACACTGAGGTGGTAGAATGAACTGTACCGTTTCAGATATTTCAAGTGGGAAAATCCCACATAAACATTTGCTGCAGGGAAAAATCTGGTATGCCAAGAATGAAGGTCTCAGCCCACTCCTTTATCAGCTGTTTAATGTAGTGAAGTCTTTGGGGGGAAAAAATGACCCCTTCGCCTATAGGCTGAAGTGTAGTCCATTCTCCAACCTCATTCTTCATCACATATAAATCCAACCACAACTGAAGTCATAAGACTTGAAAGGGAGTTTTATAATTACAGCCTAGTAAAAGCAAATGAAAAACCTTAAGGAAATGATTTGGATACAGTGCAAGATCTTTGTTTGCTCCACATCTAAATACAGTTAAGTCATAATGATGTTCAGCTGGTGGTAGAAAAGGAATGAGACGAAGAGGGGACAGCTGTCACTTTGTGAAAATGGCTGGTGACATTTCTTGCTTTCCTTCACAGTTTCCCCTTGCATCCACATGTGTGTTCATACACATCCTTTCCACACTTGACTAAGTCACACAGGTCCAGTTCATTCTCATGGTCGTAAATGCTGGCATAACCCTTAACTGTTTTTACTCGGTGTATTCACGCTTCTCTAATTATTCCTTTCTCCCTTTTTGATCTTCTCTATTACTCTTCCAGTAGCGCTTGCAAATCACAATGTGATTAAACCCTTTCTTTTACTCTGCTCTGCTCATCCATGTGTTCTGATTAGTTTACCTGCCTTCTTGCCTGTATGTGAAAATATAAACACTGCAAATGGAATCTTAATCTGAATATCAGTTCACAGATTCAGTATATTACTGCTGGCTTATCAGAACGTGTTAAATCACTTCCTTATCTTTTATCAACAGAGTCGTGTTTCTCCTGTTTGTGTTTTCAGTTTATGACGCCCCACAATAAGTGCATTGGTATATTGGTCTCCTTTTCCTAACTTTTGTTAACACTGAATATCTTTATCCTGTTTTAACAGGGGAACATACAGAATTTCATGGCCAGTCTCATTGCTTCTGAAAAAAACTTAGTAAAAGGAAGCCATCTATTTGCCATCTCTTTAGAAAAAGGGAAAATGTGACTGCCCAGATTTTATTGGACTGTAACACCTGTTGTTCTTCACCATTGGTTATGTTGACTGAGGTTGGTGGGAGGATGCCCACACATTACTCATTCCTCTTTTACTCCACTAAAATTCTTGATCAGTTAATGGGTAAAAGGCAAAAAAGCTATAGAATCCAGACTTACAGCTAATATGATGAGTAATATATTGTGTGCTGAACTCTAGTAGTGAGCTGAATCTAAATGAGCCAGTGGACTGCAAATGGAGTACTTGAAGATAAAGTCGGTGTCTTGATCTCTTCCTCCCAGGGCAGATATCAGTGGATGGATTTATGAGATATCTGAGTGGAGAGGAAAATGGAGTGGTTGCACCTGAAAAACTGGATTTGAACGAAGATATGGCCCAGCCTCTGTCTCACTATTTTATCAATTCCTCGCACAACACCTACCTCACAGGTACAGTATAAAGTATACATCTTGTCTCTTAACACAGATGTACTGTAATACTGTGGAAGTGTGCTTAGATCTGTGAAAGGCTGGGAGATACACAATTTGTGAGCTGCACAAATCCTGCAGGATAAAGATACTGTTCCCCCTGCCACCCTGCTTGTGCTGTTCATTTCTTCAGTGTTGTCATCAGGCTCCTCCCTTGCTTAGCAAGTAACCCTGGAGCAGTATTTACAAAGGGCCCAGTTCAAATTTATCAACAAGTGTTTGGTTCAACAAGGGCTCAGTTTAATTCATTGCAGCTTGGAGTCTATTTCAGAAAAAGCTTCCAGCAATTGCCGCAGCTAAGTCTGCTTACCACCAGTTCCTCCTTTCCAAGACATCTTTCTGCAAGCTTAATGTCCTGATGTTCCCACTGATGCCAAGAAACATGCTAAATATAGCTACTGCACTTCTGAGGTCAGTTGGGTCACATTAGATCTACATTTCCCATGCTTCCAGCATGGCACTCACTTGATTGAGCCTTATGAATTAAACCTGAACGTCATGAGGATTTGGGCCCTGTTTTGTAATGTGCGAGGACCATTTGTTATTCCAAATCCCACAGTTAAAAGATCAGCGCCATTGTTATTCAGAAACTGAGGCAAAGGCATATTGGTTTAAATCAAGAGAATCTGAATAATTGATTTAAATCCCTAAGAGATCCCTGACTTAAAATCATTGACTTAAATCAAGTGTGTCACTGCTAATTCTTCACATATTCTCTACACTAATGATTATCTGACCACTGACCAGGGTTAACTTTCTGCCCTTGGGACCCTCCGTGGGCAACACAGACTGCCATGACCTTTTGTGGTTTTTTAAAAAAGTTTTTTTTAAAAAAGAATTGAATAGATTTAACATGTGCTAATCCCTCCCCTTTCTTTTGTACTGAAGATGTAACAAAGTACATGTCAAAAGTAACATAACAAGTGAGGAACAGGATGTTTCCTTGGTGCTATGAGTATTGTTTTCTGATTACTTTTAAAAATTACTTTTTAAAGGGCATTTTTAGAGTCATAGTGACAAGACTGTTTCAAGTTGAATGACATTTTTCTTATGAATCCAAAGGTTTGCATGTGTGGAGGTGTGTGCGCAACCAATGGAAAAGCAACCAGAAATGTAGTGCTCGATGTAACAAATGTCTTTTTTTTTAAAGAGGGTAGCAAGCAATGAGAATTAGTTTTTGAAACTCTTTTAACAAGTCTCGGAGGACCAGTGTGGTTTGGTGTTTTTTTTTTTCCTGGAGTAAGACTCTGGAAAACCAGGGTTCAAATCCCTGCTTGGCAGTGGAAACCCACTGGTTGACCTTGGGCAAGTCACACTCTCTCAGAGGAAGGCAACAACAAAGCCCCTCAGAATAAGTCTTAGCAAGAAAACCTCATGATAGGTTTGCCATAGGGTTGCTGTAAGTCAGAAATGATTTGAAGGCACGCAACAACAACAACAAAACCAAGGAATGGGTTAATTTTAAAAAGTAGCTCTCAAATTTGTAAATAAGAAGGTGATTCCTGGGCATTTCTTGAGTGTCTCGCACACACTAATCTTTCCATACGTATTATAGAATCAGTGCATTCAAATGTCAAAGCATTTTCCTAGGTGAATCACTTCAGGTAGCATGTATAGTGTTTTATATTTGAATGTTCCTCTCAAGACTGACCCCCTCCTGGTGCATAGCAGAACCTATCAGGAGGACCCTATTATTTGAACTATGGCATTTATTCCTTTGTCTCTGGGGAAAAAAAATGCCAGTTCTGTATCGAGGAATGTGTGTGTCAGTCATTTTGACCTTTTTTTTTTCCTTTTCCTATATCTGATGTAAAAATACATAAGACTGCACGCTGGATTTCTTGCAGGCAATGTTAAGCTGTAGTTGCAAAAATAACATTACTGACAATAGCTGTTCTAAATGGTTGATCTTAAAAGTGATACCTATTGCTGATGAACAGGCTGTATATGGAAAATGGTAATGATAGGACTGTAGTCAGTATGATACCAGTAATAAAGGAGAATGTTATACATATGTATGTGTGTGCGTATGTGTGTGTATGTGTATATATATATATATGTATGTGTGTGTGTGTATATATGTATATGTATATACACATACATACATACGTATACATACATATATGTATAATCATATATTCACATGTAGAAACAGATTTACACTGTTGTTTATCTACATGGTCACCTTCATTCTAGGTCAACAGCAGCAGATCTTGCCTATGACTTGGTAATACAGTTTTGAGTTGTCTATGACTTGATATTGCCTATGACTAAATATTTCATAGTATTGTTTTGAGTGCACAGTTTCAACACTGCCTGAAGGTGTGATTTGGAATACAGCTCCAAAAATGGAAGGGACCTGACCGTTCCAGATATGAATACATTTATTAATTAGATTTTTATATTTAAGTTGCTTAAGAGCAGAGAATCTATCAGAACTGGGAGGTTTTAAAATATCCACATAATATAGTCAGCCCTTCACATTCACTAGGGCTAGGGGCAGGGACTCCCACAAAAGTAGAAGAATCACAAATATCAAAATGTGCGTGTGTCTATGGGAAGGGGGTTGAGGCATAGTGGAGAGAATCGACACTCAGAGTCCAAATCAGGTAAGGAAATGAAGAGGGAAAGGGTGGGGGGGGATATGGGAGCATCAGAAAAGGGTTTGTGGTGCTGAGAAATCAGGGTGGGAGCCATCCCTACCTGGCTAGCAGCAGCTGGTAGAGGAAGAGGAGGACCAAAGGCTGGTTTTTAAAGGGCTTCTCAAGAGGGGAGGTTCCCCCAGAAAAGAAGTGCCTTGGGGGTACAGGGGTTGGAGAAACTCAGAAATAAATCTGTGAAAGTCAAACCCACAAATGTGAGTGGCTGACTGTGGTACTTAAACATTCATATCTTGGCTTATGTGAATTTTCTGTCCACAGGAGAATTAATATCTAAGCACAGGAGAATCTTTTAGATCAGCAGTATCCCAGGGTTTCACTGGTGATTGTTCTGAATTCATTGATCGATTGACTGATTGCATATTGGGCCAAGCTGAAGTTTGGTCAACAAGTTTTTGTTAGTTGGCTTAAGACAGATTCAAAAGTGACAGTTCATTGTCATGTCGTGGTTGAATACATGCAATTTTAGACATTGGCTGTAGAACAGAAGGCCCTAAATACTGTTTTAGTGTATGGTTTGTGGCTAAATGAAATGTTAATAGTATTTATGTTGTAGACAATTAACCAGACCAAAATTTCACTCTGGGCTAGAGAGGATACACAGACTATGGTGGTGAAGAAAGACCTGCTCAGCTTTGAGTGTTTTGTGTGTGTGTGTGTATGTGTGTGTGTGTGTTGCATAAAGCAGAAACATCTGGTTTGGAATGGGATTTAATCATTGCATCTTGTGAATGCACTGCCATAGCTGACAGCATTTATTTTCACACTGCAGCAGCTGCAATTGTATTGTCAGATTCGTTTGACAAGTATTCAGTTGGGTTGAATATATAAACATATGCTGCTAAGTTGTTATCATACCTGGTTAGATAGCCAAGCAAATGGTGAATGATTACTTGGAAACAGAAGGTTTAATAACATCTGTGTGCTCAATTACATCTTAAAAACAGCAATAGAAGTCAACCATTCTAGAGAAGCCCAATTTATGATGATTTATAGATGGCATATGGCTCTGCAGAGACAGAACAGGATTTATAACATGGGTGGGGAGCAGGTGCCCCTCCAGATGTTGGATCCCAACTCTCTTCAGGGTCAAAGATAGTGTGAGTTGTAGGCTTACAAATCTGGAAGACTAGTGATTCCTCATTTCTGATGTATAAAGTGAATACTTTTGGCTATCAGAAGCATACTGTGACTAATGCTTGGCTTTGTTCATTGTTTGTGTATTTGTTTTTGGTTTTTTTATAGTTGGTTGCTCTAGAAGCACTAGATGCTATGACATGGTTTTGGCATTAATGTACACATTTCTCTTGTGGGCTATATGGCTGTGATTCTGCTTGATTTAACCCAAGGTATTAATGAGGCAGAAATGTTCTCCATTATGAGTCTGTTTATGTTTCTATGTATGTGTGTGCATACACACACAGAGAGGGAGAGAGAGAGAGAAACATAAACACACACATGCATACATCCATACACCAGATACTGGAAGCTGAATTGTGTGCCAGAATAGGAAGAATATCTGAAGAAAGTCTAGTGGAGGGAAAATGGGCAAATTGTCCTCTATAAGACATGTTTGGAGAAAAGAGAACATATATTTTATATATTCATTGGACACTGATCAAATATAGATATGTTACATTCCATATCTGTGTTGTTTAAAAACAATAATCCCAGTATTTGTGCACATGTATATTTTTCCTATACTATTAATCTTATATGGTAATCGTAATTTGTTTTGGTTTTTTTTTAAAAAAAAAAGGAAGCAGCAAACTATTAAATAATTATCTGAGGAAATAATGGTGTCATTCAGTCTGGCAACATGGTTGCTTGTATTGATACATCTATTACATTATGACTTACTAACTTCTTAAAAAAAATTCGTATAGACAGTTTCCCTTGTGAGGAGATAGATATGCTGCTATGGTGGCAGTATATACTGTAAAGTGTTCAACCCGAAATGTTGGGTGAGGTGGAGAAGACTCATAGTGTAAAAAATGCCAAATGCATCCCCTCGGTGTTTAGAGACAGCCAATGAACTCAAAACAGCAGAACCTCACATCACCACGTATGCAACGTAATGCCAGAACAGTCCCACTCCATTAGCTCCGATGAGACAGTCAGCAGCCGCTCTGGTGCCAGTCCCAGGGCAGAGGATTATTATCTCCTTGTGTTCTTCAGAACCACTATTTTGGAGCACAGCACACAAAGTGGAAAAGAAAAAAAAAACTGTTGGAGGCTGCAGTAAGTAAGGTGGCTAGGCCAGGAAGGACCAAAGAAGCTTTAAAGTGAAATCAGTTAAGCCCATAGCTTAGAAGCATTGGCGTTTGCACCAGTAAGTTAGCATTAAACTACTAAGGAAAATAGTCCATTAGCATTAAACAGCCAAGAAAAAATTGGAAAACAAGTTTATCAAATCAGTTCATTGTTTCAGTGTTTATTAACAAATTAACAACACACTGGTTTATTTTATTTTTTTAAATGCTTTTTAAAAACCCCAAAATTTCCACCTCCCGGTTCCCCCCCAGGTAACAAAACGAATGAAACCAATAGCCAGTATTCAAAATTAGCAATGTAAAGAGTTAAAGCAGCAAGTTATAAAATTAATGCGAAACGTAATGAATTAGGGGTTAACAACTTAATTTCTGAGAGCCGGCATGAAGTAGTGGCTTGAGTGTTGGACTATAACCCTGGAGACCAGGGTTTGATTCCTTGTTTGGCCATGGAAACCCACTGAGTGACCTTGGCCGCATCACACACACTCAGCCCAGACAACCCCGTGATAGATTCACTGCAAGTCGGAAATGACTTGAAGGCTTAAAACAACAACAATAATTCAATTTCTAATGAATTACAGTCCTCCCTCCACACTCGCAGGGTTGACTTCCGTGAATTTGATTATTCTTGAGGTGCCCACTTGCCTCCCGCATTCTCCCCCTCCGATTCCCTGGCCTTTTGCCCAGATGCAGGAAGGGGGAGAGATCTTGACTTCCCTGAACCCTCCTGCCTGTCGCCCGTGCAGGTGCGCTGGCAGCAGTGGGCAGGCAGGTGCAGGGAGAAAAGTCTTTGCTTTTCTGCATTCTCCCACCTGTTGCCCATGCGGGTACACTGGCAGAGGCAGGCAGGAGGGTGTACGGGGAAAGGTCTTCACTCTCCTGCACTCTCTTGTCCATCACCCGTGTGGGTGTGCAGAAAAAAGGAAGGATGCACAGGTGGTGGACAGAAGAGTGCAGAGAAAAAAAAACAACCTTCCTTTTCCTTCACTCTCTTGTTTGTTGTCCTTGTGGGAGTGCAAAAACAAGGCAGGGCATAGTGGCAACGGTGGGAGGGGGAAAGTTTTTCCCTCTGCGCTCTTCTGCCTTTCCCCCAGGCCCTCCGCAACAGAAAGAATGAAGAAGGGGGGAGTGCTCGCTGGCGGGGAATTTATTGGCAATTTTTTTACTTTCATGAGGGAATACACACACACACACACACACACACACAAAGGGAATGCCTTCAGACTTATAAAATAGGAAGCGTGACAAACAAGAAATGAGAGAAAACAAAAATTACATAAATGAGTTTTTCCTGTAAGGCTCCAGTCCAAACTATGTTGTAGCAATTACCTAGAAAGATAACAGAAATTGGAACAATTGTTACATGCAACAACTATAACACAAAGAAATAAACTAGCATTTAAATCTTACTAACCCAAGCCCTGTTAGAAGAAGTGATCTGGCATTACACTGTACTAAACTTTCCTACAATATCTAGAGACAAATTAAACTAGCAATAGTTTTAATTATTATTTAACTTGTATTTTTTTCTTCTTTTTATTAGAAATGTTTAAAAATATTTTAGCACAAATACATAAAACAGGAAACCCCAAAAGAAACAAAAACAATACATAACTAAAACAATACATCAACAATGCGTCAATACACCAATATATCTAGGAAGAAAGAAAAAGAAAAGAAAAAACTTAATTATATATAACGTTACAATTAACAAAAAATACAACATATTTAAACTAAACTAGCAATTAAATTATACAAAACTAAACAAAACAGAGAATAACTACATCTAATTAAAAATGGTTCCTACCCTTGTTGCTAACAGCTCCAATTTATATAAATGTACTTAACTTAAAATCATTACTTAAAATTACCTTTTAAATTTGTTACTCCTTATACTCCTAACCTATTTTAATTTCTAAGTTTCTTAAATTTCTATTTCTATTTCAGAACTAAAATCAGTATTATTAACCAAAGTATTATCATTGAATTCCACTATATTTCTCGGTAATTAACTCCTATTGATCAAATCTATTTTAAAAATAATAATAGCAACAATTATGAATATATGTAACTTTCATAGTATCTTTCTCAGGATAGTAATGTAGTAGAAATTTAGGAAAGGCAAAGTGATATGCAAGTTCAAAACCCTAGAATCATCATTTCACCCTCATTTACCCTTAAGAAATCCATTAAGCATCTTCATTCTAAAATGTGTTCTTCTGAAGTTCTTCTCAGTTTAGCAGACATTTTATCCATCTGTACAATTGACATTAGTCTTTTAAACCATTTGATCATTGTTGGGATCTCTGTTTTCTTCCAATACTTTACATAGTCAATTCTTATAAGATTATTAAAAGTAATTCCTTCTTTCTTTCTGCCTGTCTGCCTGTCTGCCTGTCTTTCTTTCTTTCTTTCTTTCTTTCTTTCTTTCTTTCTTTCTTTCTTTCTTTCTTTTATTGCTTCCAAAAAGTTTAATTTGTTTCACTGCTGAACACAATTGCCTGTTTTTATGGGCAAAAGCAGCTACTCATGCAACTCCATGTACACATAGCCTGGGAGTAAGTGCTACTGAACACAGTGGACTTACTTTTGAGTGACCATGCGCAGCATTGTCCTTTTCCCCCCTCTTTGCTGCTACCTCTACATTATTTCTTTTTTATTATTATTATAATTTATTATTTTTTATTATAATTGTACTGGTTTATTTTTTCAGCATCTGTACTGTCCCCCCCCCCCTTTATTCCTGAAAAAAAATAAAAAAGTATATTGAAGTAATTTCTTTTGTTTGCCAATTTTGGTATCATCACTCCAGTTTCCTAATATAAATAATTCAGGTTTCTTAACTATTTGACATTTCAAAATTCTTTGAATCATATTCTGTATTTCCACCCAAAACTTTTTAGCCCTTTCACATGCCCACCACGTATGAAGCAAAGTTCCTGTATACATCTACGTGTCATATTTTTATGCATTTTTGACAGTCTCTCTGGTGTAAGATACCAGTGTAACATCATCTTGTGAAAATTTTCTTGAAGATCGTAGCAAAGTATATTTTTACTTTTTTTCCAAAGTCTTTCACATTGATTCATAAATATAGTATATCCAAAATTCTTGGCCCAGTTGGTCATGTATTCTTTAACTTGTTCATCTTCCATATCTATTTTCAGCAAAAATGTATATAATTTGGCTATCACATGGTCATCATTGGCACAAGGTAACAATTCAAATCCTGATTTCTCCTTCTCAAAATTTTTATTCTTTTTGTCTTCCATAAATCTTAAGTAATATTGTCGGTTTGAAAGCCATTGTAAATTAAAACCTTCTTCTTGCAACTGTTGTAGACATTTCATTTCATAACCTCGATCCATCTTTAATAAATCTTTATATGTCAGCAAATGTTGATCTGCTCTCATTTCTGTTCTGTAAAAGGCTTCTTGTGGAGAAATCCAAAGAGGTATTTTTGTACACAATCTAGATTTGTATTTATTCCAAAGTCTTAGCTTAGCATGCCTAATACAATGATTGTTGAAAGTCCCATTGACCTTCATTTTATCGTACCATAAATATGCAAGCCATCCAAATCTTAAATCTTGACCTTCTAAATTCAATAACATACTGCCTTTCAAAGTTATCCATTTTTTAATCCAAGTCAAAAGTGATGCTGCAAAGTAAGTTTTTAAGTTTGGCAATCCAAGGCCGCCCCATTCTTTTGAATCTTGTAACACTTTAAATCTTACTCTAGGTTTCTTGCCTCCCTGCACAAATCTTGATAAATCTTTTTGCCAAATTTTGAATGGTGTTTCTTTAGTTTTAACTTGTATTTTTCACATCATCTAAAACTCCCACCAGTCCAAAAGAGTTAAAGCTATAAAATCAATAACTATGTAACGTAGCATTTTTGCCTAAAAAGGGGTTGGAGAAAGAAAAGAAAATCCAAGAGATAAGATCATGAGGATTTAGATGGAAACTGGGGGGAAAAATCCAGAATCTAGTATATAGTATCCAAGAAAACCCAGTTCTGTTCTGTTTATATCCCACCTTTCACCCAACATGGGATGTAAGGGGGCTTACAACACGAACAAAACAAAGCACAGGTAAAAGCCTGATAGTAAAAAAGTTTTTAAAAATTAAGTAAGCTATCATATTAAAACACTACAAATTAAAACAGTATAAATTTTTTTTACGAATAACAATAACACTAAAAGTACAACACACACACACACACACATCACTAAAAGATTTTTTTGCGTAACCAGCTAACTAGCCTGAGCTTCACAAGAAAATCAAAAAGTAAGAGGATAGTGGGGGGAGAGAGAGAAAGAGAAGAAAATCATGAATACCTTAACAGCTTTTGGAAAAGGAAAGTTGTTTCAAAGGAAGAATTCTTTCTCTCAGAGAGCAGACAAAAACCCAGCAAGGCTTTATGGAACTCTGGGTGGGGAATGCAAAGTGTGCTCACAGAAACTGCAGCTAGGAAAAATCAAAATTCAGTAAAGACATGAGATCTAGAAATGAGATATAGTTTCCTTCTGATTCCTCAGTACTTCATTTTTATCCCCCTCTTCCCACTGAAGTTGATGAGAGGTAATTTCTTGGTGTCAAATCTGGTACTGGTATAAGGTTGCACCATGAATGGGGAATCTACTAAGAATCATAAGAGATAAGGAGTAAGCATGAAATTCCCTTGTGTCATCTATGCCTCCCCCCACAACATTGACCCACATTAGCTGTTCTTCTTCATGGTTTCTGTGCCACACACACTGGGAGTTTTCGCGCATGCGCGGTAACGTTCAGAAGATTCTAGAGCTAAGCAGCTTGGCGGGAACCCCTCCCCCATGCCCGTACTGAGCATGCTCAGCCCGCCAAGCCAATGGTCTCTCCTCAGTTCTTTTTCATCCGCCCTAGCGAACGGAAGGTTCTTTGGCTTCGCAGTGTTCTTTGGCTTGTGCTTGGTTTGATCTTTGGTTTTGACTTGGTTTTTGGATATTGGTAATTGCTTCTTGGATTTCAGATTGAATTTGGTGTTTTTGGACTTCTTCGAACCCCTCTATACTCCATCTCTTCTTCGTCGATCATCCCTGTGAGTCTTTTCCCCTTGGACTTTCGCCCCCTCTTCTTCGACCTTTTTCTATGTCTGCGCTTTTTAAGCACTGTATCTCCTGTGGTCGTAAGGTCGCTTTCTCCGACGGGCACTCGGAGTGCCTCTTCTGTCTTGGGGACACCCACAAAGTGAGGGCCTGCTCTATTTGCCGGGAGTTCACGGCCCAAACATTGCGGAACAGACCGTCTCGTCTTAAATTCCATTGCTGGGAGGAGTTTCTGAGGGCAAGGGAGAGAGTTGAAGAGGAATCCATCATGTCTTCCTGCCCCTCCTCATCGGCGCAACCTTCGACCACACCCCCAGAGGCACTGGCAGCTGCCGCACCAACAACAACAGCAGTACTGGGCTCGGTACCGTCGTCTCGGCCTCCGATATCGATGCTTCCACATATCCCGAAGCTCTCCTCGGGTGCATCCTCTTCTCCTGCGGGCTTGCAGACAGAGAAACCGTCAAAGCCACTTACTGCGGCTCAGTGCAAGAGGCCTCCTTCCCTCGATATATTGAAGGAGAAGAAAAAGAATAAGAGGAAGAAGGAGAAGCGGGGATCGCCCTCTAAGAGGGTCTGCCCTCCGACGCCTCCTCCTACTCAACATTTTGAGGAAGTCATCAAAGACTTTGGGCTGCCAGAGATCGAGGTATCAGAAGACCCGACTGCTGGTTCTGTGGTGCCAATGGGCCCGCCTGTTTTATCCGCCGCGGTACCTCCACTCGGTCACCCAAGGGATGGACCGCCCAGAGCCTGTTCTGGCCACCCCTTGGGCCCCGTCTCACGATCGGGCCACTTCGCGGGACCATGGCAGAAGGAGTGAGTCTCGTTCCCCGTAACAGTGGTAGAGACATCGATCCCCGCGTTGTTGGGAGGCCTACCCAGAGCGGGCCCTGTCTAGGCCCCCGATAGACTCTCCCTTCTCGTCTGCCTCTTACATCGCGAGGTATGGCCGTGAACACCTCTGGCGGGAGCAACCAGGTTCGTACCAGTCCTATTCGCCTGCATATAGGGACAGGTAGCACCCGGACGTCAGACACTGGTCTCCGTATTGCAGGTCTCGATCTCCATCCCACGACAGGCACCGCCTGCGATACCAGCATTCCCCTTCGCGATCGATCTCCAGGTCCCTGTATTACGAGAGGTCCCGGGAGCGTTCGCCGCATTATCGAGCTGTGTCACCGCTGCCTCGAGTCACCACGACGTGTCATGGCCATTTTCGGAGGCCCTTCCAGCGCTAACTCCAGCTCCACCCTTGACCTCCACCCAGGCCATCCAACAACCAGTGCCTGCGGTGTTGCCGATTGTCTCTGCTGCAACTTCCCAGCCATCGGTTGCTCCACCGGTACCACCGCCTGCACCTATGACGATGCCTGCGCCAACAGTCACCTTGTCGTTGCCAGCCCAGCAGCCTTCGGCAGAGAGGTCTCCCTCTCGCTCCTCGCGGTCTTACGAGACAGAGTCGGAGTTGGGGGAGTCGACACCTGGATCGCACGAGTTGCCGCCTTTGGCTTTTGGGGACCCCGCTCCGGATTCGGCACCGGAAGATGTTAAAGTGTTCTCAGACATCCTTCTCCGTATAGCGAATGGATGTGTCGGACCCGGTTCCATCTGTCCAAGGCCCGGTGTTCCACTGTGTGGACACCTGTCCGCCATCCACAGCACTGTTGCCCTTCCTGCTGGCTTTGCAGGAGGTCCTTAAGCAGCCTTGGGGCCAGCCAGCATCAGCTCAGCCGATTCTGTATCGCCTAGAGGATTTGTATCAGACTCAAAAGAAGGATGTCGAGTTCCTCTTTAACCACCCGGTGCCGAACTCCATTGTCGTTGAGTCCTCACAGACCAAGGGTGGTTAGAGGGCCCACACCACCCCACCGGACCAAGAGGGACGCCGTTTGGACAGCCACTGAGGAGAGACCGTTGGCTTGGCGGGCTGAGCATGCTCAGTACGGGCGTGGGGGAGGGGTTCCCGCCAAGCTGCTTAGCTCTAGAATCTTCCAAACGTTACCACGCATGCGCGAAAACTCCCAGTGTGTGAGGGCACAGATGACCACTCGAAGAACCACAGTTACAGGTAAGCAACCTGTTCTTCTCTCCCATAGTGTCTGTGTTCTTTTAGTGTTGCAAAAATCCCGCCAAGTCCTGTGGCCCAGAAGATCTCTTAGTTTTTGAGTGTAGAAACTGGCATCTCCAATGAAACAGTATCACTCTGCAAAAGAGAGAAAAATTCACATGGCATGAATTTATTGATAATTATAATGACCACTTCCCTAGCCTTTGAAAAAACACATTTGGCAGTACATCAAGTACTGTTTATTTATTTAGACATTCTAGCTCTTTCTTCCCCTTTAGGAAGATGTAACATTTATAATCCAAGGTTACTCTTCATCAAGGGGAAAAAGGAATGCAATTTCAAGAGATTCTGTCCTAAACTTGAAGAAGTATTGTGCTGGTGGCTAAAAAAAAAAAAAAAAAATTCTGTGTCTTCTCCCCACCCCCTACCCCTCCAGTAGCCTCCAGCCTTTCATTTGGAGCTCAGCTTTGCACTAGAATTCTGCTGGCTATGGCTTTGGTTTATTACTGTTGAAACAGTGAAGGACGGGCTCTGCAGCACCTCATTGTACAGTGCCCAGAGCCAAGGAACAACAATCATTTATCTCTTGTGATTAGCAAGGGACACTATTGCCTAAGCTTCCATAGATGTGTGTGTGTTTTTGTGCCCACAGAGTTTTCTTTTTTAAAAGGCAAATGTGCAGTTATGCTGTAGCATGCACAGTCTTTGTTGTTGATGAAGCTGGGAAAATTCCTTCCCTCTTTTCACGTGGCTGACAGGTATATCTCCGGGACTTGCAGTTTGCCAATCCCTGCCTACTTCATTTGTGCCAATGGAAGGCGTGTTATCCCCCCCTCCCATTTTCAGTTCCCATGCAGGGCAGGCAGTTTTGAAGTCAAAATCAGTGGTTCCAGGCCTGACTGAAGATAGCCATGCTTGCTTGCTGCAGAATAAAGATAAGGATTTAAAACTGCATGTTATGTATTAATTTAGAGTATATTTCAGGCCTGATTCTGTATTGCTGTGAGATATCTTGCCCTGAGAGCATTTTGTGCTGACTTGGTGGCATGTAACATCAACACATGGGGCACCAACTTGGTGACCTTCTCTTGTCACACCCAATTACCTATCAACCCCTTGTTGACTTCTTTTAGAGACAACGTGAAATTGATCCTGAGGGCTCTTGTGTTGAGCTGTTCTGATATTAAAGATATAATTCTTGTTGTTTTAGTAGTTTCCTTTTTCCTTGCCCCCTTTGTTCCTTAGCTGTGGTGGAAACAGTGCATTTGCCTCTCGCTATTCTTTAGCTTCATCCATGCTTTACTTTAACTACAGGAATCCAAATTATTTTTTACTCTGAAATCAATCAGGCTTCAGATGGCCAGAACTACAGACACACCCATATGAAGTGGGAATCTGCACGTCATTCCTTTTCATTCCTGGGCCATCTTTTCAATATATGCAACCATCTTGCTTTGAGAGATTTGGGGGCTCCTTTTACACTGTCATTTGGCAATGAATGTTTATACTTTCCCCAGGATCTCTTTTTGGGTTCTATTGGCAAGCAGACATTCAACAAAGTGGGCTTGTGGGAGCATAGTTCTTGGACCCTTTTAGCAAACAGAAGCGTACATCAATAAATACAGGCCTAGGTTTCACTGAGGTAGGCAGTCCCTGTCTGAGCTTTATTACTACAGACTAGATGTGAGGTGAACATGCAAAACAGGGTGTTTTAATGTGTTAGCACCCTGGCTGAAATGGGAACGAGCTGAATCAAGGTTGCCACAAGGCTACATCAGGCACACCCACTGCCTCAATTCCACAGGCACCCCATCCTTGACTAGATCCCTGATCCCTGTCTAAAAGGCTGAGTGAGACATAATTGGCAGTAACAATGCTCACAGTGCCCGTAGCCACCAACTACTATGTGTGCACCTCCAGAACCTGCAACAGTGGAGCAGAAATCAAACCACCTCTAAAGAGCCTTGGACCAAGATTAATTTCAGGAGCAGAGCAATACTTTTACCCTACGTCAGATGCCAAGACACTTTCTGTGTTGACCTATTCAAATCAGTGGCAAATCAGAGACTCCTCTGGTTTATTAGGAGAAGTAAGAGATGCCACACTACTAAACAAACAATAGATAAAGGACAAGTGTCAATGTTTGCCTTAAAAAACGTAATTTGCCACTGGCTCTTAATTTATAGTTATTACTGTAATAAATGTATAAAATGAAAATATAAGTAAGTCTGTTAGATTACTGTGCATTGCAGCTCAGAGAAATGGTTTCTTCAATGGGAAGAACACTCTTGCTTCCATTTCTTATAGATTACAATAGGTGGATAAATGTGGAGAAGCCAATATACATGCATATCTCAAGGGAGAGGGAACAAAGACCTTTGGTGGATATAGACTCACCACCTCTGTTACTCTGTGAACTGGGGGTCCCGGGAGGGACACCAAAATGTGCTCAACTAAAGGTGGGGAAATTAGCTCAGAGCACCACTTAGCGTTACGAGAGGCAGGATAACGTAGCGAGATCTTGAACCCTATGTCTACGGGGTCGGGTCGAGTCAAGTAGCACCCAAAAGTTGAAAAAATAAATGATGTTTATTAAATACAAGCGAAACAGTGTATGCGACACACTCACGCAAGATAACTAAAGAAAATAAAGGTTGGAGTGGTATAGAGGGATTTTTAGAGGGATTGCTGGTTTGGGTGATACTTCACCTGTCCTGAAGCCCAGAAAAATAGAGAGCGAGGCTGGGGTGCGATGTAGCTCAGCACGTGGAGGTGAGGGGAGGCTCGCCAAGCAAAGCGGCAGCAAGGCGGGATGAAACTCGGCAGCGATCCGAGGAAGGTCTCAGGATCAAGGGTTTTTATAAAGAGAATTGTGACTGCAGGCTATGCCGTACTTGGGGGAAAACTGTAGATTTGGAGTTGGAGACAAAGCCTCCGAAAGGTCAGAATCTGGATGATTGAGTTATCGTAGCGGTTCTCAATAGAGTAACCAGTATGCAAACGCAGAGTACTTGGATATTGTATAGGTTACCCATCAAGCTGCCATCGCGGAGCAGAGGCTCTTTTGTAGGTTGCGTGCATACCTAATTAGAGTACTTGCCTGGAGGTCTCCTAAAGCAGTGAGTCAGCTATTTCTGGCCTGCCTGTATTGTAGTTTTGAATATTACGGGTATTAACGGCCAAGCTTGTTTACGTGCTTGTCCAGTGGCCTCGCAAGCAGGTGGGGAGGAATAGAGAAGTGCAGCCGAATTATGATATCAAGAGGATATCTTTAATATTCCCAAAGCTCGGACTAGCCAGGGCAGTAACACCACCATCACCAGAGGTTCCTTTTAAATTAATCAATTTCCATACAGATTAAAAAACAAACAAACAATTTTTCCAGTCCAAGGCTGAGACCACCATCTCTGCAATGTTTCTGGAGTGAGGGGGAGATGAACAGATAGCTTTCAAGCTTTGCAGCTGTTGCAGTCTTTGGCAGCAATGGAGACCCAATGGGCTTCAACCCCATCCTGCTTGAGTTTTCTAACTGTCTACTGAAGTTTAGTGGATTTTTAATTTAATTATTTTTTTTCTAAGGGTTGCTTATATCTAAAGATGGAATCTGGACTTCAGCACAATGCTATTCACTTCCCAGAGATGGTGATGAGCAAATGAAGGTGCTGCCTAGGTGGGGAGGGTGGACAGAAAGGAGTAACTAGGAGGAGTGGTAAGGGTTTGGCAGTAATAGTTTAAGTATCCACAAAAGTCCTTTAAGCTTTTGTCAGTGCTTGAAAGTACTTCCTACACACACACACACACACACACACACACACAATTTTTATGAGGCAGTGTCAGAGATGTGTGCATCCATACTTCAGATTTCATTTGCTGGCTCAGATTGTAGGATATAGTTCTTTCATCCACTTCCTACCAACCTATCCCTCAAAACACTATCATAATGGAAATAAAGGTCTAACTTACTCCTATCCTTGACATTGTAGTTTCCTATGTGCAGTAAATATTTTTGCATAGAGGGATTTTCCATCATGTGAATCCCCATACCCATTGTATGGAGTGTTGCATCACATCCCACCTTGTGGAAGGGTGGAGAACCTGTGTCCCTTCAGATATTGTTGAACTATAGCTCCCATCATCTATTGCCATTGGTCATGCTGTCTGGGCCTGATGGGAATTGGAATCTGGTAACATCAGGAAGTCTACAGATTTCCAACCTCTTTTCCGTGCAAGCCTAGACTTTGTTCCATAGACACCATTGGAAAGTATTTCCCGTCATACTTGACTTCATGCACTAAAGTTGGAATTACTTCACAGTGTAATTGGTTGTTTGATACTTTCCGTATTTGGGCTTGGTGTTTCAAATAAACCAAAGTGCTTGTGACATAGCCCAAAAGGCACTACTTAATTATACAGTACTTTCCAAGATGTATTTCTTGTTGTAATGAGTTAGTTAAGCCACCTGGAATACTGTTTGGGATAGAAGATTAGCAAAGAAATATTTTAATAAATAAAGTTTATACAACGAGTACTCCCCGAAGAAGGGCTATACTTTTATACTTTGGAACATCTCTTCCTCCTTGGCCCTTTTACCCATGCCCTGCATTTCACAGAGCCTGACAGAGTTTGTTTAGGGCCATTATCTATATTGAATTCTGTCTGTGCCATAGACTGTTAGAAGCACTAGAAGTTAGGACTGAACATCTTCTCTGTTATATTTCTTGAGAAGGAATAACTTATCAAAACCAGCACCCACTTGCTGTCCACTGAGAGGACAGAAAACTGAATACTGAAAGAAATTCCCATCTTTTATGAGAATCCTTCTGAAGAGGGTTCAGTCAGTTCAACACAAAAATAAAACTATTAGAACTAATACAGGGATTTCTTAACAGGACCATGAAGGTAAAAAGTTTTTTAACAAAGTACTTGCAGTATGAAATAATAGTTTTCCAGTGAATGTGGCCATGACTTGAATCCAGTTACTGGCTGCTACTAGAGTAGACCCATGGGAATTTTATAAGTTAACAACACCAATGTAATTTCCATTGATTCAACGGATTTACTCTAGTTGAGACTAGTGATTGGATTCAGATCCGTGTGTGAAGTTTAATCATTATCATCATCTAAAACTGGAAGGAGGGTGTGAATATCTAAAACAGGTTGGAGGAACCTTTAACTGTTTTGGACTTCAGCTCCTATCAACCCACTCAGCATAACCAATAGATAGGAGACTATTGGACTTGAAACCCAGAACATCTGGGGAGCCAGAAGGTCATCATCCCTACTCTTGACTTCAGGCTGTTGAAGCTTAATGCAAAACTCTTTTCTTTTAGAACCCCAGGGTTCTACATGTTTCATTAGAGTAGCCCTCTGTAGGACAGCATGCTGCCAGTGGCATTTCTGTGGCTGCAGCCAATGGATATGAATTTACAATTCCTTTCATGGAATTGTAGGACACTGGAAGGAAAAGAGGGGGAGAAAGCAGACAGTGAGTCAAACAGACACTAGGGTACTAGAAGAAAGCAACTAGGCTGCAGCTAGGGGTGGAAGGAATATTTGAAAATATTCCTAAATAAATGGTTGAAAATGTGTTTTTGAAACCTTGATGAGAAGAATCCCAGACTAATAAAAATCGGTGCACATTGAGATTTATTCCGTACAAAATTTACACATTTTTTTTCACAGCAGAAAAAGTTGTTTCCTGGACTTTTCTTTGTAAAAGAAAGGAAGGAAGGAAGGAAGGAAGGAAGGAAGGAAGGAAGGAAGGAAGGAAGGAAGGAAGGAAAAGAACTGGAAATTTTCCACAGAATAATTTCTGGAGCGTGAATAGTCATGGAAAAACTGCACAATTCTTAAATATTTTCTGTCACTGTGAACAAGATTGCTAAAATTACTCATTGCTTCTTTCAAGAGCAAAATTAATGAAGAATTGCATTCTTAGCTGCAGCTCTCTTTATCTGAGTGGATAAATAAACTGTTCCTGACTTCATCTCCAGGCCAGCAGGCTGTCAATATGCATTGCCCTTTGTCTCATCAGACTAACAAGCTTCATTTGTGGTTGATGAAATAGCAATCCTGAAACATGGTTTAATTGAAAAATGAAACACAGACCATTTCTGCACTGGACTGTTATAGTGCTATTATTGCACTTTCAATATCCTATGGAATCCTGGAGTTTGCAGTTCAGGGAGGGGCCTTTGAGGCCCCTCCCTGAACTGCAAACTTCAGGATTCCATAGGATATTGAAAGTGCAATAATAGCACTATAACAGTCCAATGCAGAAATGGCCACAGAATCAAGTAGAATCTAGTATGAGAAATAGGTTGTGGCATGTTTTGGCCCATTTGACCCCCTAAGTATGTTGATGTTGTAAGTGTACCATCATTAGCAGTACCACCACCATTACGTACAGTCCAGCTAAAGTCAAGTAATCTCATGCTGCAATCATACCCCACTCCCTTGTGAATAAACCTGATGGGATTTAGTTTAGAATAGACATACGTATAATTGTACTATACAGTAACACTGACTTCAGTGGAAAGAGCTGAGCACACGGTAGTCTTTCAAACTAAAGCTGATGACACTTTAAAAGGGCCTCCATTAAATTGGCCTGGGTCCATTGAGTGTGTAATGCATCGTTATAAAACTGGTAAATAGCAGTGAAGAGTATCACGTAAAATTGCAGGAACTGTGATAACCTGGGTGAACTGTCAATGTGGATCACTCAGTTCTGTGATGCTCTCCAAAGTACTAGAAACAGCAGACTTAAAAAAAGAATAATCCTATACTAAACTACATATGTATGCTTTTTGTCAGAATAAATTTTTCTTTCCCAGATGTCTTGTATGGTCTTTAAATGACATGAGGCTTAGCATATTTTCTAGAAGTTAGTCTTTTTAAAGGCCATTAATAGTAATATGAGAGATTGTAGTCAATCCTTCATTTTGCGTGCACAGTTCTCTTGGCTTTTTTATTGCTCCTTTGAAGCTGTCACAAGAAATACCATAGCTGTCAGAGGAGCTACTTTACTACTTTAATAATAAAGAAATATGCAACACTAAGGATAATGTGAATTAAATACGTTTTTATTTACTATTCCCTCTTGCATTGTTTTCTTTTCCTGCTCCCATGTATCAGTGTAATTTTCTAGAATCATGTCAGCCAATATTTACGGCGTGTGCAGGAGAAACCAGAACTCTGTAGTCGTGACAAGGACATGGTTTCCCTTTGATTTTATGCATCTTAAAGGGATTTGTCATCTTGTTTCCTACCACTGGGGGAAACGGATGATAAAAGCTTTCATTATTCTTGCATTATGTGCATTTAGTCCATAAACCACAATGGGTCCCCTTGTTTCATGCTCTTTGTTATGTTGTTACAGCTGGGCAGCTGGCTGGTAACTCTTCGGTTGAGATGTATCGCCAAGTACTTTTGTCTGGCTGCCGCTGTGTTGAGCTGGACTGCTGGAAAGGCCGAACAGCTGAAGAAGAGCCAGTCATTACACATGGATTCACCATGACAACTGAAATCTCCTTCAAGGTACACTTACCAGGAGTCTGCTACGTTATTATGTGAAAATAGATTTACAAAATTAAATCGCTGTGTGTGCTTGGGCACCGGCTTAGCCTGGGCTGTGTTTGTGTGGTGTGGGCAGTGTGTTAAGTAGGGCAGGATGATCATAGGGATACTTCCCATAGCACTGTAAAGCTTACGTAGGAAACATAAGCAATGAGACCTCACTGAACCATTCTTTTCAATACACAAGCTTGGGAAACCCGGGCCATTCCCACACTAGACTGTTATAGTGCCATTATTCCACTCTCAACATCCTGTGGAATCCTGGGGTTTGCAGTTTAGGGAGGGGCCTCAAAGGGCTTTCCCCCATATTCTCCAATCTAATCTGTATTCAGAGTTATTAACATACACAGGTTGGGTTCCTGAGGGAGTACCCTGTCCTCTTCCTTGCTAGGCCTCGTCTCCATAGCAACCAGTCTTTTGAAGACAGACGCAGTTGACTGAAGCCCAAGAGCTCTCTGGCTGAGAATTCTAAAAGGCCCCCCCCCCAAACTGCCAACCCCAGGATTCCATAGGATCTTCTCAGGCAGCCAATCATATGAGATCTTCGCCTGACACGGCCAATCATATGAGGTAACATTCGCAGCAGTACACAAGCAGCGCTCAGTTGCTGCCGTAGATGACGTCTTGGTGTTGTGTTTGAAAAAGGCATGGAGATTCCCGCAGAGAGAAGGGCAGTTTTTTGCATTGCATGTATTCAGATATCTGGAGAGTTCTTCTTCAGTTGGTTCCTCCTTCCCCTAGGACTCCGCACAACTGATGCAGCTGTGAAAAATTCTTCTGTCTCTCTCAGCTGTTTTGCTTCTGGATACCCATTGCTGCAGCTGTCCTCCTCCTGGCTGGCATTTTTAAATTCAGCCTTCAGTGCAATTTCTAGTGTGTAACTAGGAGAGAAAGAAAAAGAAATGGAAGCTAGAGAAAGGAAAAGGAAGTTTATCACTTATCGTGCTTTTTGAGCCTGGAATGTGTTAAGCCCTGCCTGTAGTGATTTCAGCTGCCAGCCTACAAGTTTTTAGAGAAACAAAGGGCTGATTATTTCCTGTTGCATCTATGTGGGGCATTGCAGAAAAGAAAACGGGATGCCGGACTGCACACTCCCCGGCCTGATGACCCACTTTAAAGCACTCCTATTTCCTTATCTTACTTGTGTCTGCACACACATGCAATATCAAATTCCATATATGAAAATAATCACCTATCTAAATCGTTCTTGTTAAATTCAAAGTAAACCATGGTGTGACTCTGTGCTAGCTAGCTGCAGAACCTAAATTTGTGTCCCAGCAATGATTTTCTAGTGCTAATAGCAGCACAATAAATTCTTGAACAAGATAATATATAAATGTTGTACATATTGTAAATATGTATACAGCGTCAGGCCTTCCATTAGATTATCTTAAGGTTATGCAAAGTACTGAGACATGTTTGGCTTTATTTTAAACAAGAGTTCTGCCATTGAGAGGCAGAGAAATAACCCTATCTTTATTCTTGGCTTATTTCTTTTGTTTGTTGATAAGCCAGAGGACCAGGTTTGGATTTCATAATAAGCAAACACCAGAAGGGTTTTGTTCATCGTAATTCTAAGGCCTTCGGGTTTACCGTGATGTGCCAACTGGGCCAATGAGACCATTACAGGAAAGTGTGTGGGTAACTGTGCCTTATTTCATATTATGACTGCACTTCAGACTTTCCTTGTGTTAATGTGATCCTATCTTCTTTCCTGGAAGTTACGTATATAGATTGATGACTGGTGTTTTGAGGCATTTTGATCTATATGATGAAGTCAGACAGCTATTCCAAGTGTAATGAAACTAGGTACAACCCATATTCCCCTGGTCTCAGAAGAAATGCCTATGAACATAATAAATATGTGCCAAAACCACTTCTATATGTCTGAAAACACAGAACTTTTTCCAGATAAGATTTGCGTCCTACCATTACTCTGCTTCGCTGACAGAATTTTATGAAGGTCCAGATATTGATGTCTTTCACTTGTAACCTTCCAATTTTCCAATTTCGTCTACGTTTTTCTTTCCTTTTTCTTTAAAGGCAATGAGAAGAGACACAGTGGCTGCACAGTGTCTTAGATGAGTAGTGCTAGGAGTCATCCATGTGGATGTCTATCATCCTTCTGGGAGTGTGTCATCCCCAAACAGAACAACAGAAGAATGAAGGTGTATTTTGCTGATATTCCGAGAGTTAGATGAGCCCCAGCTAAGCCCTTGTAAAATAGGGCGGTTACCTAATGTAGATGGTTACATTGTTAACTCTCCTGTGTGGACTCTTTTGCCCATTCTTCAAGACTGCTCACTTGACGTGAGGAAATAACTTCTATTGAATTCAGTGGAACTTACTTTTGAAAAAATATGCTTAGGATTGCACTGTTAGCTTCCCATGTGGCATCCCATTTTTTAAAAAAATTGTTCTGATAGGCTATTATATTTTTCTTCCCTTCTGTTGTATTCTACTTGTTAGTATTCTATGTTTAAATCATGTTTAAGTTGTCCTGTCTTATTACTCTAAATGAACAATGTAACAATATCCTTAGTTTCAATTATTTCCATTATTGTTCATTTTTTATGCTTTCAAAATTGTGCAAGATATAATGCCCTAAATCAGGGGTTGGAATCATGAGGCCCTCCAGGTGTTGTTGGACTCCTGCTCCCAGCATTCCTCAGTGTTGGCTATCTTGCCTTGGGTTGCTGGGAGTTGCAGCCCTATAACACATAAAAGTTTTCATCCTTCTTGCTCCAGCCCTAAATCTAATTGCTAGTACAGTAATCCACTGAATCAAGTGCTGAATGGCAAGTCAACACTTAAGTAAGTCTCATGGATCCAGTGGTTCTAAGTAGCAATTGAATTTGGGCTAATCTTAGGAGCAGCCAGTAGTCCCATGTCTTCACAGGATAAGGAACCCTTCCTATTAGCCACTCCTGATTTTACAAGAGGTATCCAAGCTGCTGAACCTATTTTGAAAATAAAATTCAGCACCTTGAATAGCTCCCATAAAACTGGGAGTTGTTCCTATGAAACTTAGCATAGATTCAATACCTTGATGTAATTGATAGAGCCACTGGCTGTGCCTGATAGACATAGTTTAGCAGAAGGGAGTGTCCCTACTTTCCAAAATAAAATGAAAGGCACTGAGAAGAGGGCCTTCTCAGTTGTGGTATCCCACCCTTTAACCTCCTCCCCAAATGCAAGGTTCCATGTTTTGTCTGTGTAGTGCTGGATAAACGTCATTTTGTTCTCTCAGGTTTTAAAAGACTTTAAACCATTCTGGAAATTCTTATTGCCTAACCAAGACTGAATGGTTGCTTGCTTGGTTGATCACATTTAATCTCCTATTTTTCTTGCTATTTAAATTATTTTGTTGTTGCTGCAGTTATTCTACCAATTTTAATGTAAGTCGTTGACATTGATTTTTTTAGTATTGATATTATCTGTTTCTTACATTGGCAGTAACGCTCTCAAGTTTTACAGAATATAAAATTTAATAAATAATATAGAAAATCTATTGATGAGATGTATGCCTTTATGAGGCGTATATATTTATTTTATTTCAGTTTATTATCTAAATAGATTTAACTAGTATCTAAATGTAGCAATCTAACACTTCTATAAAAGTACTTTACGGCATTTTTAAAAGATTAATGTCAAAAGCATCAGTGGTATTACATGCCATAAATGTGAGGTTTTGCTTGATTTTTTAAAAAACATTTTGCAGGACTGACACTGTGGAGAATGTCAGAATATTTTGACCAAGCTCCTTATATCTGTGATGCAACCAGCATGACTCCTTTAAAATTTTAAGATGTTGTTGTCAGCTTGCTCTTCAGGTTGACAGTCTAGACTTACGTTCAGACAGCAGAATCACAAAAAGTATCTATTACAGTCTCTGCGAATCAGTTCAGAGTTATCAATAGCTGATCATTAGTCAGCATAGGCGTGAACCAAGCTGCCCATATAACACACATTTTTCCCCTTGCAAACAGATTTGAAATGTGCTGACACACAAAACTAATGTGATTTCATTCTGGTGTAACTTGGCTCTTGTTTTGTTGCTGTTTTTAAATGTCATAGCTGAATAATGTGGGAGGTTGGGATATGAAGAGCCATGTATTTATTTCCAGCCCCCTTATTTTCCCCATAAAATAAAAATTGAGTGCTAATCTAAATGAGTATATTTCATATAGAGAAGTCAAGATATTTTTCCTGTCATTGATGGCGTGTATGTATGTATGTATGTATGTATGTATGTATGTATTTATTTAGATGGATTTGTCCTTTTCATCTCCTGTCTGACAGAGCTGCATTCATAGCAATGTATTTTAAGGCTCTATAGGCCTCAAACTAGCCTGCCTTGCTCCATTAGACCTTTCTCTGATGGTTAGCCATGTCAAATATGTCTTGTGCAATGTGCAGTGTTACACTTTTTCCTAGGGCTCTCCTATTGACTATTATCAACACTTGATTGTCCACATTCTTTGAGAAGCAAAAAGAAATTTAATGGCTGGTTGATGGTTTCCTAACAGAGTGAGGAACAAAGGAAGCTGGAACAATGTTGGAAATTTCTCTGGAATTTCTAGCTGGAGAAACCCATTAGCACTCAGAGGTGCAAACCTTCCTCTGCCTCAGATAGTGTAGGCCTCTCAGTGTGAGAGCCAGATGTAATGGGCCTTTTGAGCTGAGGAAGAAATATGCTTTTGAAACAGTGAAGCAGAAGCAACAGTTGAGAGGTAAGCAGAGAGTAGCAGAAAGTATAAGCTGAACAGTGGAAGATACTTCTGGTGGGTTGGGTGTGCATGTTCCTCTTGGATGAATGGCTTTGGTACCTTGCTATGTCATATGTAAGGTGTTTACCTGAACCTATATTCTATTTACAAATGAACCCTAATGTGACAAAAGTCTCTCCTTGTGAAAGAAGCCACATTGATCAGGGAAGTAGTGAGCTTATTTTGAGGGGCTCACAACTATGCCATGGTTAAAACAAAATTGGCTTCTATTGATCATGTACGCAGGACACTTCTTTTCTTTAGCCATGCAAACAGGTTTTGGGTTCCTCTGGAGAGCTGCGGAAATGTGTGGTGTCTTTGTAGCACTTGCTTTTGTGTAGGAGAGCCAGTATGGACCAGACTGAAGTGAGGGAGAGTCAAATTTCCGCTTGGATATGAAGCTCATTGGATGATATTGCACCAGTAACTATGTTCCTCTCAAACTACTTCGTGGATTTATTGTAGGGATAACAATGGTAGGAGCATCATATTATATACATTACCTTGGGAAAAGGCAGAGTATAAATCAGGGTTGAGCAACTGTGATGGGTCTGAAGGCAGATTTTCTGTACCAAGGATCCACCAAAGGGCCACATGGACTGTCAAAAATGTTTAAAAAGAGTGGCTAAAAGGCCACTTCTCGTTTTGAAAAGTGGGTATTCTTTCATGTTAAACTGTACAGGTGGGCCCTGCAATGTGTTTAAAAAGCGAAGCCCTCCTGCCAGAAAAAGCAATGCACCCTTTTGAGAGGACAGAAGAGGATGCAGAAACATAGTATCTGGAAGGGTCAAGGGCTCCAAAAACAACTTGGGGAGCTACACTTTGTCCACCTCTGGTATAACTGTAGCAAATACATTGAAGTAAAAGCAAAGTAGAGAGAAGCCATGTACGCTCCTATAAGGAGACAACACAACCAGTAATCCTGCATCAGATTCATCAGAAAATAACTCATGTGAAAGGCCATACCTCCCACTGCACCCCCCTGCAAAAATAATAATTTTCACCCCATATTCCTACAGAACACCCTCTGGGGAGACAAGAGACATTTTCACCATTATTTAGCCACCTGCCTTGGGCCATTTTAGGCCAAGGAGATGTCTTTTTTTCACAACAGGATGTGAGTAGAAGTCGCTTCTGCTTCATTTCCGTTTTTTAAAAAAGGCCTCTCCTGGGCTTAAGTTGTCCTTGGGAGCAAAAATTCAGCAACAATGTCCGCACATCTTGTAGAGGGCATTGGGGCCTATACACAGACGCACACGCAGACACGCACACACAATCGGCCCTGAGGGCCATGTGCAACCTGCACTTTGGCCAGCCTGACCTAAAGCTTTGGGGAAAAAAATGTTTTGGACTACACATCTCAGAATCTCCTACCCAGCATAGCCTTGCAGTAACCAGCACTGCCCAAACTCATTCATTTCTGAAATTTGTGAAGTGGTGGGTGGATGGCAAGACTGTCTTCACAGGAAGAAGATGACAAAATGAAGGCATTAGCCCTCAAATAGGAATTCTGCCTCCCTGGTGAAATTTTCCTTCAAGCGTAGTTACCGAGGGAATGACCACACAGCAAATTTAGGAACTCTAGATGTGAACAGTTTTTGATTTCTCATTCTCTGCAGTGCTTGATATGTGAGATTGGAAGAAAAGATTTTTTTAAGGGGGGCATTCTTACTTGGGAAATTCCCTCATATTGCCCCCACAGCTATACCCCTGATGGGTTGGTGACTTCTTTTCTTGGATGAACAAATCCCAACCTTAATCAAGGGAAAAAGCAGTCTTTAGAAAGGGTTCTAAACCCTTAGTTGACTATGTGTACTTTTTTAAATGAGTGTAAGGGTTTACTTACATCAATCACAAGCCTGAAATGTGTTAAGTAACAGGTTGTATTGAAAGGCAACCTTCTTTTGAGATGCATAGAAAGTCATCAGGCAATACATGACTCTTTGAATTATGCAAGTATAATCCATAAAAGGGTTAGCTTTAGGCATACAGTTGTGTCCTGTGAAGGGAGAATTTTAAGTGCGAGCTATTGTTTGTTCTTCTACAGGCAGCCACAACAGTGGAATAAGCGCACATCTTAGCAACACTGGAAGATCAGAAAGCAAATCAAGCTGAGAGGAACTGTTCCTTGGGGTTCCTTGATCCTTTTTGTGACTTAAAACACAGAGAAAAAATGCCAGTGTGCTTCTGAAGTTCCATCAGAATGCCTGTGTTTAGATGTTAAATCATTTTTATCAGGAAGTAGAATGGGTCCTCCTCCACCACAACCTACATGTATACCCCCAAAAATCTTCTCAGTGCCAGTTAATCTTCTGTTTCTCTTCTACCTAGGAAGTAATAGAAGCTATTGCTGAATGTGCATTTAAGACATCTCCTTTCCCCATCCTCCTCTCTTTTGAAAATCATGTGGATTCGTAAGTAATTGAAATATTTATATAAATAATACATAATATTTACATAAATAATGGATGTAAATAAATATTGCAATAGCTGTGGCATATTGAGACTGATACTGTTAAATTACAGATAAGGTTAAAGACAGAAGCCTGAATCCAATTGCTAGTCCCAACTAGAGTAAGCCTGTTGGATTAATGGCTGCATTTTAAGTCAAAATGTATGTAAATCTGATTGATTCAGTGAGTCTGTTGTAGGTGGGACTAGCACTTTTTTTTATTCGACTTTCTAAAGCATGGTTGAATTGGTTTGGACACATAGTTATTCATTCAAACAATTTTCTAGTACATTCTGGAATGTCTGGCTGTGTTATCCTTAAATAATAGATAGATTTGTTCTGTTATTTTGTTATTAAAATGATTGAATCAAGAAATATACGAAACAGTGCTGCTGGCACTGAATGTCCATTCACTGGAAAGAATAGCATTCTTTTGTGTAATATATTCAGCAGTTAGATTAAATGTTTGCTTAATCCATTCAGGGTTTTTTGGAAACTTATAGTAATAGCAGTAATAGTAATAGTTATTTTGCCTGGAGACTGAGGCTATTTCTGCACCTTACCTGTCCCCGTCATCGTCCTGTTGTGATCCCAGCAGTGGCACTGCAGAGATAGAAGCATGATGTGAACTCCCCCTTCTGCACCAGGCTGGCTGCCTGTGGAAGGGTAGTGCAAGCAACACATACTTTCCTTCTGCAGTGCAGCCGGCCACTTCCCATGCTGCATTGGGGAAGGAAGCACCTCAATTGTAGTTCCTCCCTTTCCACATGGGTGCCAGCGATGGGATTGCGGTGTAATCAGGGACTATTACTTGATTTTTTTTCCTGGTAATGGAATATCCCACGATCACCACTGGTGGCAACATGTTGGCGGTGGGACCATGACAATGTCGTGGGTGCAGGGATTCGGGGACTGCCAGCAGTGTGTCTCCATTGCAGGACAACAACATTGTGCAGAAATAGCCAAAAAGCCAACTGGAATCATTTTATTGGGGTTTCAAGTAATCTTTCCAGAACTGAGAAAAAACAGCCCATCTGCTTAAATCAGGAGTAAGTGACTTTTTAAGGCCCTGAGGTCTCTGCATGGCAGCATTCAGGAGAACATGTACTTATACTTCTCCGAATGAATGGTGTGGAGGAAAACTTTAGTTCAGACCTGCAACCCAACAATGCAGAGTTGGACTGCTGGGAAGGAGGCAAGGTGAAAGATTTCTTCCCACCACCACAATGATACTGTACCGGATGTTTGGGGAAGGAACTTAAACGCTCTGTGATCACTGTTGTGTTGAGCAGGATTTCAGGATTGTGGAAGGTGAAGTGAAACCCACTCCTCTTCTACCAGTTATTCTACTCAGAATCACTGGGAGGAGAGATCAGAACTTAGGCAAACCATCTCTTTGAATTATAACTCCCAGAACATCAAGAGAAAATGACTCCCCTTGCTTGTTCTCTTTCCTTGCACTCTCAAGTTCTGATGAGGAACACAGTGAGTCTCACTTGCAATGAGAAGGAGGAAGAGGGGGGAAAGGAATGTGGAAGCAACTTTAATAAGAGTAACTGGCTTTTATTTTGACATGAACTTTCATAGATATAAACCCACTTCTTCAGATGCATTACAGAGCGATATTAAAGACTAAGGTCATAAAGCATATCTATACAGTTCTGGATGTAGGATAGAATGTAATAGGATCCATCCAGAAAGATTAAAATCATGTCTCTTGCCTTAAATTTTTGAAAAGGCTGGATGAGGTGAGAGTCACCTTTGCATGCCTTGTATCTCAACAGAATTCCGTTTTCACCAGTTCCCATAAAACAGCTGTTTGTTGGGCTGGCAGGAATCCAGTTCTGCTGGGAAACAAGATGTGTAGGGTTGATTCTCCCCATGTACCATGTATGACATAACAGTGGTCGTTACTGCTTGTTGTGGGTGCAGGGATAACTGGGGGTTCACAGCAGTCTGTATTGGCAAGATTGTGTTCTGTAGGTCACAGGTTGACTGCATTTTAAATAATTTTTTGGTAGATTCCCAGTGTCAAATGAAATGTGGCTAACTCACCCATGAGGCAGAAATCACTTCTTCCAGGAGTTTTGTTTTAGTTTTTCATGGTAGACATATTTAGGCTGTAGATTGGAAAGGGCAATGACTAGGAGTTGCAGGGACATTATCCCTCAGAGGACCTTGGAGAGCCACATCATCCCTACTATGCACTCACCTCAAATTTTTAAAACTCTTTTTTTTTGCATTTTTGTCCCAGTATAGGATCCCATTTTACCACTGTCCACCCAGCCATTTTACAACCAGGAGAGACTTTTTTTTTTTAAACTGGCAGCGAACCTCTAAAATGGCCCAGGAGGGGCTTCAATAAAATAATGCCATGCCTTCTGGGCATATGTGGCAATGGTGGACAAAAATGAAAAAATAAAAATTGGGGTCCTGGGAGGCCCCAGGAGGCTTAAATCCAAACTTATGTGGCCCATACTTTTTCCATTCCTGGTGTGAATGAACAATGCAATGCAAGTGTATTTTTTTCAGCAGTGAAGAATTACATTAAAAAATTACAATTCTCAGTGCACCCAGCAGTGTTCTGCAAATTTGCATCATAAGGATGCAATATACATATTAATTACATTCCATTTTGGTATCATTATTTTACCTGCCATGCTGTTTGTTTGACTGATAACTACTTGTAATTCCAGCATTGTTTGAAATCATCATGTAGCCTTTAGGTTAAACAAAAATGACAAATAATTTGAAGGAAAAAAACCCAACTCAACATGGATCAATTCCGAAGCTTTCTTTCTAGAACTGACTGGGAGTAGCAATGTAAAGCATAGTAAACTATGAAACCTATTCTAGGAATTACTAACTTCCATATAAACTTACAGCAAAAGCATATTATGATAAAAAATCTTTTTTTAAATAAGTAAGATTGAAGCTGTCACTTCCAGATTTTATCTATTGTTCTAAGCATATCTCATTTTTTGCATCAACGCGAGGCAGGTTCATGTGGTTTTTTTTCCTGTTTATTACTACAAATGACTGAAATCCTTTATTGTGCTATTTAATGTAAAAAAATATGCAGTAAGAGCTGTGACAGAAGTTGCAATAATACCATAATGACTGTAGATCATGGAGAACAATTTAGGTTGATAGGATTAGAAAATTATACCTCTTCATCTGGTTACAGAATATTGCATTCCCCATTACTGACACTTCCAGCCTTATGAGTAAGCCAAATTTAATTCTATGTTTTCTTTCCTTTCAGACCTAAACAGCAGGCAAAAATGGCAGAATATTGCAGATTAATATTTGGTGATGCTTTGTTGATGGAGCCCCTTGAAAAATACCCGGTAAGAAGGTTTGTCTGGTTAGACTTTTAAAACTGTATTGATTTACCAAATAGACACTTAGGCCATTTCCGCACGACGACGCTCTTCCGCGTCGTCTCGCTGCAGTCCCGGATCCAAAAGGGAGCGCGTCAGCAATGCTCCCCTCTGCACCCACTTGCTCCATGTGGAAGAGAACAAAATGGTGCCACGTCTTCTTTCTGCAACACTGCTGGGCTTTTTCCATTGCTGTGCTACGTAAGGAAGTGTCGCCAATATGCTTCTGCAGCTTCCGCATGGCCAGAAGTGATGGGAGCACCGCGCAATCGCAGATGCGAAAGGGATTTTTTCCGTTGTGCAAAAACTGCGCAAGCACAATGCTCCACAACAGGATGGCAGCAGGATGGTGATGACATCATGTGGAAGCGCGACCTGCTGACCGCTGCCATGCTGTGGCAGAAACGAGACAGCAACATTGTACAGAAAGGGCCTTAGTTTAGTTTTTGAAAGTTTGAGGAATCTTGCTGCTGTATGTAAATGGCAATTACGGTAACATGATGACTGATGTTTCAAGCGAATGCATTTTATACGATTTTATATAATTCATTCTTTCACAGAAGAGATTTGTAAATGTAAACCTCTTTACAGTTGTTTTTCTTCATTCCCTGTTCTGTACTTTTTCCAAAAAGACAACTAATTTGTGGTTTGGTAGGAAAAGAGAATCTTCCAGTAACTGAGGTGTGCTTCTTCAAATCAGGGCTTGGAAGTAACCTTACAAATAATAACTTACTTGTCATCCCTTTGCAGTCAGGCATGCTAAGTAATCTTGAGGTTTTAAGTACTGATGTTTAACTCTACTCCATTTTCTGGTATAACTGGTTGAGTAATCTTTATAATATAGGGGATATGTATTCACTATTCAGATATATTTACCACATGTGAGTAGCTTATGGAATTCTAGTGATTTTTAAAATTATTTAAATAAATAAATAAAAGTAACTTTAAAATAACGTAAAATAAATAACATTGATTACTTTTGAATACGCAAGTAATTTTCTTTATATTATATAGGAAGTAAAGAGATTTTTTTTAAAAAAAGTCATAATTATATCTATAACCATGTAATTCTAACTCTTACTAATTACACAGGTTCAGACACATTTAGAACCTGAATGATAACCCTAACAACATCATATTTTCAGTAACTTTTAACCCGTACTTCGGCTCAAAAGCCCAGTAAGTAATGTCACTAAATAAAATGAGGACATTACTATCAACAGGTGTGTTATTGACTATTCATGCTAAAAAAATAAACTACAGTCATCCCTCCACATTTGTGGGTTTCACTTTTGCGGGTTTGATTATTTATGAATTATTTACTGTCAGCTCTGCTGCTGCCCTATGCCAATTTTAATAGGGACTGCAAACCTCATGAGACTGAGAAACTGCGAATGAGGATAAGTCCCTATTAAAAATGGTGTAGGGCAGCAGTGGAGGTGGCCGTAGAGTGGCCCCAGCCACCCACTTCTGCCTTGCGAAGGAACCCAGATGCCTCAAAGGAGTCCATGGTGGGTTGAATATGGTGATCATACTTTTTTGTATGTTAAATATGGTTTGGGAGGGCCTAGAGTTATTCACGGTTTTTCCACTGTCATGGAGATCCTGTGCCTCTAGCTCTAGTGAATGTGGATGGATGACTGTATGTGTTTACCTAGTATACTCCTTGCTATACTTTGCTCCCTGTTGCATTCTTTTCTCCAAAAGACAACTGAACGTGGGTTGAATCAGATTGCCTTGCATTACCAGAGCATCTGGCTATGGAAATGGCATACAAAACAAAGAAAATGTGTCCTTGCCAATCTAGATGTTAATGGTTCAGATCTGCATGCATTGTCCTTTGTCAGTCTGTCACATATTTGGGGACAGGTGGGAGTCAAAACTCATCCTTGCTGCTCAAGTACCCTCAGTACAGGAAGTTGTGAAAGAACTTGACTATTTTTTGTCCTGTGCACATATACACTGAACTTGCCACTTTTTTCCTGTGGCAGAATGTTCCCAAGCTGGATGTGTGTCTTTCTCATGCTACAGGGGTCCTCCTGAAGTGAAGAATAAAAGATCACAAGTTTCCCTCATTGTAATTACAGGGTTAAATCAAGTCACAGTTGTCTTTTTGCCCCAGTAGATAAATGAGGGTTGGGCCTCAGGAAGAGAACACAAGTGAAGCTAAGGATGCTTCTGGTTGAAAGTTTACTGTGGAATCACAACTCAAACGCTCACCCTTGATCTTTTCCCAGCTTGTTTCCCTGGTTTTTGTCTTACCAAAGAAAGTTCAGCTTTTTCAGCAAAGATGGAAGACTTATACAACCTCCACAGTGCTGCACTTTAAAAAAGGAGTGGGGGTGGGGTTTGAAATAGATAGTGACCTCTGAGGAAGGTGGATTCAACACACCATCAGTACAACTTTGCTTTGGTGTGCTATTTTTATTGTGCCTTTATATTATTTTAATTGCTATTTTAAATAGCACCTGTGCAGATGTAGTTAAATGCTATTTTAATGACAGTGCTACAGCATTTTCCCTGGCAGTGCCGGGTGTTTTTGTGCTATTTAAAAGAGCAAAAAATACATATACACATATACATATACATATATGTATATATTGATGAGAATAAACTCCTTTCTGGTCAGTACAGTTTTAAAAAGTTGATTTATGGCAGTGACTGTAAAGGTTTTTCCCCCTCCCCTCCACCAAATAATTATGCCACTAATGCTATCTATCTATCTATCTATCTATCTATCTATCTATCTATCTATCTATAATTTTGAAAAACCCTTTCCCTTCTCTGTCATTATCCAACTTGCTAAGACAGCATTTTTAAAATTTCTGTATTGTGTTATAGAAGTGCTATAATAATCTTTCCATTTAGTTGTCATGTTGCTATTATTTTACTATTTTTTCACAGAGATGTATCTAGAGAAGTGTTTTAGTGCTACTTAAAAGATTGATTTAAAAAAAAAATCCTAGGTGATTAAAAGTACCACCCACAGTAAAATATAGAGTGAACATGTGCTGAACTGTGATGAATTGGGTTGATCTGTCTGATCAGTCATTCTCCTCGTCAAAACCATAGCCCTTCAAAAAGAGAGAGAGAAAAGAGCAATACTAAAAGCAAGAGTGTAGACAGAACATGACAGGATGTGCACACAGCAAATGCAGAATGGTGTGAAAAAAAAACCCATTGCAATTATGATTAGAGCAGAAGAATAATATTTAATAGTCTTAGTAGAAGTCTGTCTAGAATAGGCGTGGGCCAGATACCTCCATTTTTTGCTGCTTCATTGCTCAGAGGACTGCAGCACCCTATCACTGGACTTATTCTGACAGACTGCAAGCAACATTTCATCACTTTCAGTCTCCTTTTAGAGTTACAAATAAGGCAGTTTGTGGGTACTTCCTCTGAAACTGCCTGGAAGAGTCTAATCTGCATTTAATAAATGGGTCTTTTTTTCCCTCTTTTTTGGTTGGGAAAAAACTCTGAGTTTTTCAACTGATTTTGTTTGCTTGTTTGTTTGTTTGGGGTTTGGGGGGCAGCTGAGGTTTACAAGGATCACATGGGACCTTCCCAAAGGACTACATGGGGCCTGGGGGGCCACACAATTCCCACCCCCAATTTAGAAGACCTGTAAGATACTTGTAGATATTCTATTTCTGTATTTCCTCAACACATGGGCTTCTTTTTATTAATTCCACTGTTAGTAGGTGGGAAGGAACAGAGACTGCTTAAATGACATCTTTACTATTCATCTCCCTTTTGTTATCAGCTTGAACGTGGTGTTCCTCTTCCAAGCCCAGCAGACCTGATGTACAAAATTCTGGTGAAGAATAAAAAGAAGTCACACAAGTCTGCAGATGGCGATGCAAAGAAGAAACTCTCTGAACAAGCTTCAAATGCATGCAGTGATGCATCCAGTGGGTTTGAACCCTCATCTCCTGGAGCAGGTAAAAATGTTCATGGCACACAGAATTCTTTACTGAAAATGAGAATGTCTGGAAGAGCTTATAAATTGCAAATACTTTAAATGAAATTATAGGAAGTATTTAAGACAACATGCTGGGCATGACACAAACGCGATTTTCTAATCTCAGTAGGCATGACTATCCCTTAAAAACATACACTTAAAAAAATAAGATTGATAATGCCCTACATCTCTGTAACAGAGAACCACTCTGTTCTTCAGAGTGTGATCTGGAAACAAGAAGTACATTCTTGCCAGCCCTCACTGATGGTTTTGTAATAGTCGTCCTGGTAAGGAAGGTGGCATTCAGACCTTGCAGTGTTTTGAAAAAGAAATTTGCTATATAAGCTTGGAAAGTAAGGATAAAGTGTTGTTATCCAGAAAAAAGTAACAATATTACAGGTCATTATATGTTCTGCTTTATTATATGTGAATAAAAAGCAGCCATACATCCAGCAGTCATTATGTTCATTGAAGAAGAATAGTTATGCCCCCATTGCTGCCAACAGGTCACGTGTTACAAGTAGCAGCGTTATTCCTAGGCTCTGTTATGATGGATCACATACTGTAAGCACAGTATTACCTACATATCTCTGTATTTACCTATTCCATTAGAAATATACACAGATGGGCTGCCTTTGTTATAAATTGCAACCAAAAAAAAAAAGTCTCTTACAGGAGAAACTCAGGCTTTGAATGTCTGATTTTTAAAATTCGGGAGGTCTAGGAGATTTCCTCTTGGTGGCTTGCTACACTCCACAGCATGCTGGTGGTCAGACTCTCTGGTATAGGAAAATATAATGTGGAGCAAAACCTCATGGTTGTTACTTCAGTATCACTCCCTTCTGTCTGAGTGTCTGAGTCTTCTGAGAGAGTGAGGCAAGCTTCTCGATGTCTGTCTGCCGTTTGCCAGTGTGTCTAATCCCCTGCAGTCTGTTTCCATGACAGCAGCATCCTTCTTTTTTTATGTCCCACACACAAATATTTTTCTTGAGTTCTCACATTCTAGTATTTGTTCAAAAGGTTGTCAGGAAATGCTGTCTTTAACGTCAACACCAGGACCCACCCCTCCCACCACAAAATCAGTGCCAATTTCCATGTCTGAAGTATGTTGTGACAATATTTTACCTCTCTCGCAACAGCTCTACAGAAGGATAATCGCATTATTTCAAGACACATAGAACTTCAAAAGATTAGTTCCTTTTGCTTTATGCTTGAAAAGAAACCTTGGGCTCATAACTTGGTTTCTTTCTGGCCCATAGCACTTCCCTTCTAAAGAGAAAGAAAAGGCTAGTGGTGGGTTCAGTATGCCAGCTGTTTTGGTAAAATAGAAAATTCTGAAGAAAACGAAAGAAAAATGGGATGACCAAGAAAAAGGCTGCATTCAAAACTCCTTCTTTTATTTCGGCTGCTTCTTTATCCCAGATGAGACACAGATCCATTATTTCTCAGGAGGACAAGTAGCTGCTGGAAGCGGTGGACCTATTCAGCAGTGAGGAAGCAGCTCTGAGAACTGAAACTCTTTTTGCTTGTTAGCTTGTTTGTTTCAAAATCAGAATTTAAATTAAGCCTTTTCAGTCTCTAATCAACTTATTGTGACATTATTCATTTGGAGTACTTGCTTTAAAGTAAAGGAGATAATTTGATCCTGGCTGCTTCAGCCTTGCTTTTGAGAAGAGCACACAGATCAGTAGCAGTGGATATACTGTGTGCCCCAAAAGATACAGTTCCACTCTACAGCATCCTCCACTTAAAAGGAAGCAGGACTTGAGATGTGAAAAATCCTCACACCTTATTTCTTGTGTTTGTCTGAATCCTGCATGCATTTTCACCCCGTCTTTGGTTGCAAAACTTTTCTTCTTGCACAGAAATTTTCACATGCTATTCATGTTTTTCCTGTGTTTTGGGTATGCATTTTCCGTGCTTTACACATTTTATATGAATGTCATTAGTTGGCTAAAATGTGTTTATGTACCATTTTTGCTTCATTTTTTGGTTCCTTGCAGTTGGAAAGCCCTTTTTTAAAAAATGTACCCCAAGAGTACAAAGTGAACCTGTCAGTCATTTTTTCTAAAAAAAAATCGATGCCTGCTTTCATTTCTCAAATGCTTCTCATCCACAGGCTTCATAAATGTGCATATTCATGAAGCAAGACATGCTTTGTCATCCAGCAGGTCTCAGGAATTGCAAAAGGAATACTTCAGTCTGTCATCTTGACTCAAAAAATAAATAATTAAATAAATTAAAAGTGCCAAGAACTGTGGGCAATTGTAGTAGAAAGCAGTAGATTAGATAGACCAGAGATCTGCCTCAGTTTAAGGTGTTAACTTCACATGTTTTTTCTCATTTAAGCTAGCATATGTTTGATAGAGTTCTAACCCCCTTGTCCATGATGACTATTATGATTTCTGACTTCACCAGATACTGAAAAAAAAAAAAAAACAAAGAAAATAAACATGTTTGTGATGTGAAGTTTAAAAAGAAGACCAATTAAGGAGGAAATAAAGGACATCTAATAACTTTCTTTCTCTAAGCATGGCACTGCAGGCTATTAATGAGGTCAAGTTTCATAAGCTTCCCTCCAAATCTGTTCATTAGTTATATTTTGCTTCATTGCCTCTTCAATCCAAGGCTTATTTCTGAACAATTAGAATGCTACTGCTCAGGAAGGTAAGGTTTTTTTAGATAGTGATCATTATCAGTCCATTCCAAAAGCCATTTCATAGTGGGCCCATAGCAGGGTCTGAAGTAGTGATAACTGGAGCCATTCAGTTCTGCTTCACAGAAGGGGATGAATTCATTCTACTCTGCCAAAGGCTCTGGAGTAGATCCCAGCATTTGGAATGACCTTGGGAATTCATTCTGTAAGCCCGTTTCCTCCATGCATCTCACACTTGCATATATGTGGAGAGCAGTAGATGATGGTCATGATGGTGTTTGCCAGGTAGAAAATGCGCCTGGCTCTTAGGAGCTTTTAATGAGGCATATATGCTAACTACAGATATGCTCCTACCACAAGATTTGGTTCAGACTACTATTCCTGTCTTTAAAAAATGCTCCCAGTTGGCTTAGACTGATTCAGATGCATTTACTTTCCATAGGTTCTTCATTCAGCAGTGTTTGAGAGGTGGTAGGCAGCATATATGTAACCTTAATAACAAACCTACAGAGTTTCGTAAGACTAGGTATAACGGCTTGTGCTTGGAAACCTGTTTGAGGCTTTTAAAATAGTTAAGCATTGGAAGAATGACCATCCCATGGGCCCATCCTCACTCCAGCCCACAGAATAAAGTCCCTTGATAGCCCCTTGTAAAATGTACCCCAAGATCAGAAAGTGGAGCTGTCAGCCGTTGACGCCCACTTACTCTTTTCCAACTCTCATCTACTCTGGATGTGTTTATAGAAAAGAAACTGTGTGTGTGTTTCACAATTCCTGAATCCTATGCAACATTTTAAAATACCTGGCCAATTTCCAGTAAGAAATCTCGGGAAGAGAAGCAGAGGGGAACAAAAAGAAATCAATCCATGTTGGTAGAAAAGAAGATTCTAGCTTTATTTACCACAGTCTGTTTCCAGGAGGCCGAATCAGGTGCTCAGTCATGCTGCTTTTATACTTATTTTTATACTTGCCTACAGCCGGGGGAAAGAATGCGCTGCGGATAATGTTGCTGCTGCCGCCACCATGGCCTGGTTGCAACCAGAAGTGCAACCTTCCTCCACTGCAACCAGCCAGCTGGCAGGAACGTTCCTTGAGTCCAACCAGCAGGGCTTCCAACTATACCACAAAGCTGATGCCTCTTACAGTGCCACCTATCACCACTTATTACTTGCTCATTTTCTTCCTTTCATGTCCCAGCCAGTCCTGATTGTGCTCAGCTGTTGCGGCCACTAATAAAGGAAGCAAAGCATACTCAACAACCACAGCAGCCAACCCAGTGAGAAAGGGCTGCACAGCCAAGCACTTTTCTTAGCAGACAAACAAGGCACACATGGGCTTGGCTCCCTATCCCACACAGCTGATCTGTGGTGTTTGCAGTGGCAACAGCAGTGCACTTGGTTCCTTTCCTTCCCCAGTTACCGCAAAGCCGATTGGCTGTGTCCTGCTTCAGGTAGTACAGCAACAGAGCAGCCACAAATCAACAAGGGTCAATTCTGGATTCGTAGGGTGAAGGCAACCAGTCAAGCCTCCACATTTAGATATCCGTGCTCCCTAAGCTTAGGCGACCATTCATTGTCACCTACTAGCAGACTGAATGGATTATCCACGTTTTGCAAAGATGACCTAGGGTTGTTAGAGAGAGGATTCTCCCCAACAACCCTAGGTATCCCTAGATTCTCTTCAGGGTTGTACATCACAGGACGTAGGACTAAGGGAACTGGAGGTCATTCTCTGAGAAGGATTCATTCCCCAAAGAGCATGGCAAGCGGCCATGATACATACAATCTTCTGCCCTCTTCTTATCATGCATATGCGCACAAACCCTGCTGAATGACTGATTTGTGGCACGGTGTGCTTGGTCCCCTGTCCAACTGCCACACACATGATTCTGGTCAGCAATGAATTCGATTCATCATCGTTGCTCAGTCATGTAGTGCACAGCTGACCAGTACCTGTTGTGAGACACCCAGATGTGATGATGCGACACATTTGAGTTAGGGCACAGAGTGAGCCCCCTGTAACCTGCCTTTAAGCTCAATATCATGCGAAGTGACTGGCAGTGGCTCTCTGGGGCTTTACATTGTGACTTCTCTGTTTCCTTTATAAACAGGTATTTGTTGTAATCCTTAGCAACAACTGCACGTGCTGTTCATGCAGAGCAGGTTGTTGCTATACAGTGCAGTGAACATTTGCTCAATGGAAATGTGCTACAGATTGAGGGGAAAGAGTGGCAGTAGACTGTAGAGAAAAAGTAGCATTAAAAAAAACACCTTCTTAGCATTGCCCCTAATGGTAAATGACAAAATATTTTAAAGTTTTCCACATGTAAATCATGTTCTGTGTCAATTATGTAGGTACTTTGTAAGTCATGCTCTGAATTAATGCCCACTTTGTGGACAGGGTGGTCACATACCCTATTTTCACAGAGGCCAGTCCACTGTTGAAAGGGCTGGCAAAGGACAGTCTTCTCTGTGAACCTGTCCTCTGTTTGAAGGGCTCTCCAGTCCAAGTCTGATTGGAAGGTGCAGATGAACCTTTAGAGAGAGATTGAGGATCTTGAAGCTGCCCGTCCACCTCTCTGACCTGTATCTCAGCAGAGGTGCATGTCACGTGGGCACAGTCTTCCCCGCTTAGGGGAGACATATTGTAATCTTGTTTAAATTATAAATACCATTTCAAGTTGTGCTTCTGCACGTGCAAATGAGCATTAAATATTAAATCAGTCCTTTTTTGAGGGCGATGCATACATAAATGATTCCCCTGTGTCTATATGTACCTTGAAGTTGCCTGTAGGTTTATGGTGACCCCACAAATTCCATAGTGTTTTCTTAAGTGAAGAATACTCAGAGGTTGTTTTGCCAGTTCCTTCCTCTGAAACATAGCCTGCACCACCTGGTATTTCCTGGTAATCTCCCATCCAAGTGCTAACCAAGGCTGACCCTGCTTAGCTTCCAAGATCAGATGGATCTGATGCTTTTAGGATATTAGGCTTAAGTCGTCACCTTACTTATGACTAAGTAGCATAATAATGTTGCTGCCTTTGAATGTGTGGAAGGATAAATGTAGCCTATGGTGCTGTCACTGCCTTTGAATCAAAGCCACTGTAACAATAACAGTTAAAAAGTGTGAACGTTGAGGAGAGGATTATCTATACTGAACGCTCTTTTGTTTTGTTTTGTTCTTTTCCCATTAAAATGTTGCAGGGGAAGCAGAGATTGAAAGCGATGATGATGACGATTATGACGATGACTGCAAAAAATCATCAATGGAGGAAGTAAGGAATGAATCATTTGGACGTACACGTTGTCCTGGCTTGACTTTGTGAAACCGTGTTTGCATATTTTCTCACATGACTCAGTCCTGTGCTGCCACCTAGTGGATACACAGGACCCAGACCCTCCCACTAGATCATCACCACTGGGCAGTCGAGATTTGCCGAAGAAAGCCACGGACTGAGATGGCCGTATTTGAGACATGTGGCATCTTCAGTTACCCTGTGATTCCATACTTTGAGTTTTGAATCTACATTTAAAACTGCATCTCCTGCCTGCTTTTTTAATTATCTTTTTAATTCAAAATCTACACACATAAAAATAATATATCCTTATCCAACATATGTTATATACAATATACATTTTTTCTTGTTTTACTCCCTTGCTTCCCCAATATATCAAATCCCTTCTTCCTTATGATGCATTTTCACCAAAGTTCATACTCATTTATAATCTTATCAAAACCTACTTTTTAAAACAATTTTCCTTTCTTACCCATAAATCTGACTTTACTTTTATATATGTAAATAAGTCTTTAACATTTTATATTTTATACATATAGTTAAGTGTTTATTATATATATCTCCTGCCCACTTTTTGTGTGATAAGCAACACTTTTGGAGCCTTCAGTCGAAATCATGTGGGTTCAGAAGATAGTATTTTGCTGAAATCACAGTCTTTGGAAAAGATGGGGAGGAGGACCTGCGACAAGAGCATTGTAGCTAGGAACCAAGGATAACACTGAGCAAATTGCTTGGAAAATACTGCATTTATACTAGTTATACTATACTGTATCTCTACGCTATATACTAGCTATGCTATATACTGTACTTCTGAGATTTATGCACTTGGTTTAAAATAGTGGCCTGGAGATGTTTGCATACTTTTTTGATTGAGAAGATAGTTTGGAAGACTGTAATATTCACCTTAAACAGTTTGACTATATATTTTTTTCCTCAGTAATTCTTTGTGGCCACTGTTTGCACTCTTTGCAGTTGATATGGAGCCTATTTCCCCACCCTCCCATTTTTAATGGAAAATTAGGTTCATGCTTCTTGAAGTATGTTGTCCTTATTCTGAATGGGCAAACACCTTTGCATATACCCTATTAGCAAAATACCTGGCAAATTTCTGAAAGTATCTCTTTTTGCTTTCTGATAAGTTTTTTCTTCTTTTGAAAGTGCTGTATAACCCATTCTCAGAGTTGAAAGCTGAGAAGATTTGGAATCCACTTTGTTTGCATAACAGTCTAAAAATATGACAGGCCCCTAGAAATCACCCCACCTCATCACTTCATTGCTCCTCCCAAACAGGGACACAAAAGTGGAGGAATTCCTCTGTTATCTCCACTAGAGCTTAAAGATATGACTGAGGATTCCATCTCCACTGTGCCCTTCATCTTTCTGTGTGGGAAGTTCAGCAGCACAGCATGCTAACCACTTAGCATCTTCCCTGATGAGGGAAAACACAGGATGAATGAAGCTTCCCAGATCTACTCCAGTTGCATCACAGCCGCTTGGATTTGCATACAGCTTTTGCTTCCTTGTTGCCTCCTGTTGCACAGGAAAGCTGAAGACAGAGCAAAGCCAGGCTACCAGCTGTAACACCAGCTGGAAGCTCCAGCCATCTCTGCATCTCTGCATTTAAGATGTGATTCAGAGATAGGGATTATCGTTCCCTGGTGTCAGGAGTGTGGTTGTTCCCCTGATATCATCTAGTCCATATAAGATTGAAAGGGTGAGGACCTGTCCGAGAAGGGCAAATCAATTCGCCACCCCAGCACAGAGAATAAGCGACTATAGGGAATTTGCATTTCTCTAATCTCAGAAAGTGTTCTAGCTGTCATTTGCCTGAAATAAGAGAGACAATGTGCTATTAATGAAAAGTTTCAGTTGCTTTATGGCTGTAGGAGCAAGAAAGGACCATTCTGGCTTCTGCTAATGACCAGGGGACCACAGACTGTGTGAGAGTTGTACCTTATTCATCACAACAAGCACTCCAGCAACAGACGATAAGCCTGCACCCATTAACAACTCTTTGTCCTAGCATTATCATACTGATGTCTACCTTTTCCCTGCACTGTCCTTCTACTGTATATCTTCTCTTTCAGTTGGTTAGCTTAAGGACCTGAACCTTCTTTTGGTTTGTGCGCAGCACAAACCACAGCATTTTATACTGCATTTTAATTGCTGTGAGATGCTTGGGGAGATAAAGTATGTTTGAAACTCAGTATAAATAAAATAAGTACTTAGTTTGCACTTATTTCCATATCACTGTAACTTTAAAGAAGTTATGAGGTGCAGAAATATTTGAATATGGTGCTAAGGAAATATGAAATAGGGTTGGGCAGGAAGAACGTGTTCCACTCCCAAGAAGTTCCCGTGGATCTAGATTTTGAGTGAAAAAAATGTATTGCAGAGTTTGAAAATCTAGAAAGCTCTTGAAAAGTTTCCCCACATTCGCAGCCAGTGGTTGTCTTTCTGGGGTTAATAATTCTGTGTAGATATTTGAATGGAGCCATTGACATTATTGGCAAAACTACAATTGATATTAGTCTACTTTTGTTCTAGGGGACAGCTGGAAGTGAAGCTATGGCTACTGAGGAAATGTCCAACTTGGTGAATTATATACAGCCTGTGAAGTTTGAGTCATTTGAGACCTCTCAAAGTGAGTAAGAAGTGAGAAGTACCAGTAACATCACTCCTGGTCCCTGCCCCCCCATTCACCATTTTGAGGTGATTTCATGTGCTACCTTAAGAAATCAGTCACCCCAGGCTTCTTTTTTTAAAGAATACAGCAGTAAGTAAGATCTGAAATAGGGCCACTATCTGTTGAAATATGGATGTTTCCAAGTTACATGAAAGTTGTCAGGGAGGATTCAGCCTATTTGGGCATCACCTGTGGCTATACAGTGTTCTTCCCTGTGCAGTGGGGATTTAAGCCTCTTTGGAGGAGGCAGCCAACAGAGTCTTGTGAAATCTTCTTAAGATTTAAAATGTCTTTAAAATGTCTGGGTTGACTAGAGGTAGCTGGGCTGCAGAATGAGATCATTATAGCAAGTTGACAGCAGTCCATAAAACGTAAGTCAGGTTTTAGTAGAGCAAAATCTGTTTTTGAACTTGCAGCTCTGTAGGATCTCACAAAACTAGTCTCAGCCTCTACTTTTGAAAGGTTATCTTGTGGTTATCAGTGTGTCAGTTTTGTTTTTTCAGGAACTGGGGAAAACGTGGGTCGGTGTCTTTTCACAATGTGAGTTAGGTACATTTACTGTACATTTACAACATACGAAGGGAAACTGTGGGCCAAATCCAGCATTAGTCCTATTAAAAGTATTGAAATGAAATGAATTGAATTGGTTAGTCTAACTAAAGCCCCATTGAACTCAGTGGGTCTATTCAAGGTAGGATTGGTATTGAATTTAGTCCTATACCTTGTGGAACTGTGGAGATGTCACAGGAAACATATTCAGGGGTAACCATGTTGGGCGTGCAGCAAAACCCAACAAAATCCAAAAAAGAGTAATACTTTTATGGGCCAACCAAAATGCAGAAAATATATCATCTAGGCTTTCGAAGTTTCCCTGGCTTCTTCATCAAGCAAAGATGTTAAAAATCATATGTGAAAAGAAAAGTGACAGTGTTGGAGTTTTGTCTTATATGTTATTTTTATTGTCAGTTGAGATGGTCTAGAGGATCTCAGTTCAGGCAAAGGCCGCTTCCCTTCTTGGCTAGTGAGTGAGGACAAGGGCAGTAAATGACAGGTAATAAAATAGCAACTCCGTTAGCATCCCTTGAGATCCAGGCTGCTTCTGTCCTTTGTGACGCTAACTGCCCCTTTCTCAAGCAGAGCACATTGAACTTCTTCAGAAGTCTCTGTACTGTTGAATCTGGAAAAACTTCTAGGTGCTGTCTACGAAAAACTTGCCAGTTGTAGCTCAGATGAAAAATATTTACTTTTGTTGAAGGTAAATATAGCTAACTGTCATTGTAAAAAGAGACTTCCCCAAGTTTTCACCTGCTCCTGCAAAACTTTTCTTCTCCTGTATGATTTTTAAAATGCTTGCCTGATGAAGAAACCAATGAAGCTTTGAAAGCTTGCATGATGTATTTTCTGCATTTTGGTTGGCCAATAAATGTATTGTTCTTTTGTGGATTTTGGTTTCTTGGAACCCACAGTGTTTTTTGGAACCTGCCGGTTGTTTTGCATACATAGTTATCATAAATGTGTCTTTGAAAAGAATATTCTTGTTTTGTCTGTCAGTAGCAGATAGAAGAGTCCGTCATAAAACTGAAGAAGGATGAGGTGGGAGAAACAGAACTTCCTCTTCTTTTGTAGGGTTGCTAAACAAAATTTTCCAGACTCACATTGCATTTTGCTTAGATGAATCTGAGCTCTCTCTTGACTGCAAGATCTATAGTGTGTGTATGTGTGTGTGTTTTTGGAGGAGGGGGCACAAGTGGTTGTCAAGAGTGGCTACTCAGTTGCATCTTCCGTCATTCCTCACTATTGATTAAACTGTCTAGGACTGATGGTAGTTGCAGCCCACTTATATATGGAATTGTGTGATTCAATCCTTTTTGTAAAAGATTGGTGAAATTTGTAGAATCATCAGATTGGATTCTCTTGAGTAAGAATTGTAGATCTGATTGAACCTTATAGATGGTATGCTCACTTACAGATATGGAAAACTCAGCATCAATTCTGTTGCATTTCTTCGAATCTCACTGGCGTCATCATCCCCTGCTTTCTTCATATATGGTTGCAAGCTTAGTTTTATTCCTCTCTCATGGAAATTTATATGCATTTTACCTAATGTATAGATTTTATATGTATTTTATATGCAAGGTAGTATGTATTTTTCAGTTGTACATGCTTGAAGGTTTACCCTTAAATTGGTATGCATAGCTTAGTGCTTGTTTTCATTCTCCAAAATACATCAAAAGCCTTGCAACAGAGTGAATTTCCAAAAGAAGGTAGGCTTTGTCTTTTTGTGTCTCAGGGTGTGTGCAATGGATGCTTTCTCCCAGAATTTGCGTCACTTTGTACACTGAATAGGTATTAGCTAAAACTACTCAGAATGCTGGTAAATTTTTGGCATTGGTGTTTTAGGATCATATGCATAGATATCATTCTGGATATGTGATAAATGTAGGATCTGTGTGCTTACAGAAAACAGCCACCAATATGTTCTGTAGTGATATGTACGGTGGGTTCAGTGCCAGCATGCTTCAGCTCAGTAGCTACCTAGCAGAAAGGTAAAACTCATTACAGGCTAGCGTAGTATAGTGCAAAGACTGAGATAGATCATCACTGGAGCTGTACAGATTATTACGGAAGCCAAGTGAGGTATACTTTTCAGGATAACTAGATTTGGCAGTGCTGTATGCACAATGACCAGGAATCCTGTAATTGCATTTCTAGGCAAATGTCATAACAATTTGAAGGGAAAGTAAGTATTCTGTTTTATTTAAATAAGGGTGATCTTTCCAGTGGTGGACCTGAGCGTGTTAACATGAGAGATGCTTACCTGATATGATACTACAACAATATCTGTCTTGTGGAGAGAAGCAGAAACTGGGCTTTCAGTACAGATGTAAAGAATATTAACAAAATCTGTTGATTTGAATGAAAGAGGCTGTCTTTACATGTTGAAATCCTGGCCTCCAGCAGGATTCTCTTCCACCAAGATTCTCCAGCATGAGAAAAACAGCATGTTGTTGTTTTTTTAAAATTCAAGATTGTCATAATTTGCTCATTGATGTCTCTGTATTAAGTTATTTCTTTCCTCTTTGTGAAAACAAAGCACAGACTTTAAGTACAGAAGGCCTATTTGATTAATGGAAAAGATATAAGCAACCTATCCGATACCTCTAATTTTTCAAGCCTGTGCAACAAACATTTCTGTTTTTGCATAGCTCATTTAGTTTTGCACAGCTTCACAGTCTGCACAAAAGCTTATCTTGGAAATGTGAGAACTTCAACCAAAAAGAGAAAGAAGTATCTCATCATCTCTCAGGCAACGTGAAAAGTTAGGCAGTTTCTCATTCTCAGGAGGAAGAATGAGACAATTGAGGATTTGCATTCCTGTAGGGAACTAGACTGATCTTAGAATTCATAGCAGCAATATTCATCAGCACTGATATGGGAGCCAAAAAAATGGCTTATACCAGTGTGCTCTTGAGTTCTAAGCAGTTGCAGTCTAAAAGGTTAATGGCACAGTCTGTCAAAGTTACGCATTTTCAGATTCTGCTTATCTCTGCAGGAAATGTTCTTCTGAAGGAGGGCAACCGTGGATAAGGCGTGGACCATTCTCCCCACCAGCCCCCTCCTTTAGTCCATACAGCTTCTCCTGGCACAACCAGTAGTGATGCCACGTCACTTCAGTTCCTGAAATTAGATTAAATCTATCCAATTTTTAGGGTGTGCAAATTGAGAGGGGACAATGTTGGCAAGAGGAGTAAAATTGCCAGTGTTTTTGTACCACTATCAGTGTTTTTTAATTTTTTTTCAAACCAAAGTTTTTGTTTTCTAAAAAAGCTGTTGAAGCCTGGAGGCGTTCGGAGGTCTCCAGGGGTGCTTTGGGGGGTGCAAAACAGGCCCATGTGTGTAACCCACAGACGCCACTTTCCCCATCCTTGCCAATGACAAATAAAAGTTGGTAACTGTATTGGGTTTATGAATCAGGTTTTGTTTTTTTTTTAAAGATGCAGTATCATGCTGGAATCAAGTTTTTGTTTTGTTTTGTTCTATTCTGCAAAAATGCCTTCATTTACGTGCATAACAACAAGAACCCAAAACTGTCTCTCACATACGTTCCATTTAGTTTTCATCTGTCGTGAACTGGTTTATTAGAAATTAATGGCCCATAGGCAGACTGTCTGCTGTGAATTTCTTTCCTTCTTTTTTCCCCTTTGAGGTGCCTTGCTGGGAATGCACTTTGCTACTTCATAAGGGAACAAACTAACACATTTTCTGCACTTAGAGCAGAACCCCCTTCAAGAGAGCCTGGACTGTTTCACTTGGTTTCGACAGGATAGACATGGTGGCCTCAATTTCTGCATTTTAAAGAAAGGTCTATATCATTTCAGTTAGAATAAAACTGAATGTTAAGTGTGTTTCATAGGCACTACGGCTCATGGAGGTTATCAATTACAGATTTTCAGAATATGCATTCTGAACTTAAGTTTGGCTTTTCCGTTTAGGGATCTTGTGGTTTTTTTCTGTCACCGATGTCCTCTGCCTATATTCTCAAAAGCTGTTTTACACCACACAGAAACAACTAATTACTGACCGTAGATGGCAATGATTAAAGAAGCTGTTCACATTCTGGACCTTTACTCACACAACAGATCAGAGTGTAGGGCCATTTCTGTCCTACAGTTATAGTGCTATTATTCCACTTTCAATCCCCTGTGGAATTCTGGGGTTTGTAGTTTCCTGAGACCAAAGAGCTCTCTGGCTGGGAATTCTAAATGCCCCTCCCTAAACTGCAAATCCCGGGATTCCATAGGATGTTGAAAGTGAAATATGAGCACCATAACAGTGTACTGCAGAAGTGGCCATAGTCTGCATCTGCATGGATTTTGTGTGGGATTTTGATTCATTTGTTCAGGAAGTTCACCATAGACTGCACATTAGCTGAGTGCATCCCACGCCAATCCCATCTTTGTGGTCAGTGCAGCAGGTTTGGTGAATTCTATGACTATCCACATTTTGGAAAAATGTTCAGAATCTCCCAAGACATAATCAGAGACAGGGTGGCATTACTGGTACCCTCACCCTGAGAATTGTTCTAGTTATTCCTTATATATTTTTAAGTGTTGATAAATAGCATAAGGTTCTGATACAGAGTTTTGTCATTTGGCTGGACAGTTCACGTGCCCATCCTCACATGTGCAGCTTTTTTTAATAACATGACCAAGGTATGTATTCCATCCTGGAAATCAAATTCTCTTTCCTTTTGATGCACACCAAAAGTGATGTGAGAATTCTGTCTTAGCACCATACAAACCAGTATGTTTATTTATAAATAAAATAAAGAAAGCAGGATTGCTTCTTAAGATTTAACATTAAACAAATCAACATGGAAGTAAATGTTGTTAAAATTGTTATGACTTGTTTTAAAATTATATGGCTTCAGAATCAGGACAGAAAGAGGGGTTTCCCTTTTTTTTATTTTTCCTCTATTCCTGGCATTTTCCATTTATTATTCTGAATTTATTATTCACATCAAGTAAAACACTGGTTTTAGGTGTGAAATACTGTTTTCAAAATCTGCTTGTGCAAATGTGTGTGTGTGTGTGTTCAGGGAATAAGATACAAAGCCAGGCTGTTACACCAGAGGGAGGCAACCTAGATAAGGCAGCAATGTGAGTGGCAAGAGCAGAAGGCTAGAATTGATATCTGAAAGAGACAGCAAAATATTTATTAATCTGTCACATTTATATAGCACTTTTCCTCCAATGAGCTACGTGACACTCCTCCTCCCCACTTTATCCTTACAATAGGCCTATGGGATAAGTCAGGCTGAAGGGAAAGGAGAAGAAGAAAACAATTAACAAAATGCATCCTGCCAGCTATTGTCTGATTTTAAAATACCTTCTGTCTTGGAAAGGTGAACCTCACATTGCTTCTTTCCAAGCACGTCTATTCTTCCATTCTTATGGTATACGTTTTATATTAATCTTAACTTATTGTTTGAATACTGGTATTGTCTCATGCTTTGGAGAACTATTAACATCATTATAATTACATTGCTTCTTGCGGCTCAAGATTCCTGTCAGTGTAATCAAGTATGCCCTAGACTGCCAAAAATAAAACTAACTACATTACAGACAGAACCAAGAATGTCAGTGCCAGAAAAAGCTAATAGGAGCAAATTGGGGGGAAAAAATACCTGTCTCCAAGGACAACTATTCTTGCACTTCATAAGGGAAGTTGGAAACAGTTTCTGAATAATAAGTTTTTCCTTGCCTTGAACAGAACATGTAGTGTTTGTTAAAAACCATCTTTAAATTTGCTATTGTAATACACCATGCCTTTCTTTAGGTTTTGTCGTGTGCCTATGTGTTCTCATTCATTCTAGAGCCAAATAACTATTAATAATTGTATTTTCAAAGGGGCAGCAACCGTCTTTCTCTGTCCTTGCAGATTTTTCTGCTCCCTGGTATCTTTTTCTATCAGACACAGCCTCACTTAAATAGATCTGCATGGCCTCTCTCCCCCCTTCTGTTTCTTCTGTTAGAACCTGATTTTTTTTTAAACCGCCGCCCGCAGCAGCTTCATTTTCTCCACTCCTCCTTTCTGTTTCCTTGCCATCTAGCTTGACAAAGGATGTTCATGAACTGAATAACTCATTCATTGATTTGATCTCTTAATGTGTCCTGACAAAAGTATTAGCTTCAGCTACCAATTACGAAATTGTTGTTGGGGAGATGAATCAGCTCTGGTCTTTATTCTGAGTGTTAAAGGGGGCATCCAAGGTGCTGAATCTATTTGAGGGACAGCTCCTTTCAAGCTTAGGTTAATACCCAGGGTGGATTCATCACTCCTGCTGGCATAGCACCACTGTTCGCCACTGCTTGTGACTCTTCCACATGATGCGGAGAGTTGACACGTCAAGGGGTTGACATCACCCAGCACCTTCTGAGACCCATTACTAGTCCCTTCTGGGACCCATTACTCCTCCTTCTACCACCTCATCCATGTTGCATTTTTGCCTGCACTTTCTGTGTTAGACTGAGTGAGCAGTGTCAGGAGCAAAAAGGAACAACAGCACCTTGCATTCATCTTGCCTTCTTTCTCTGGTCAGTGACAATATCTCTTTAGGTTCAGAGCTGCAGGAAAATATAGAGAGCAGTGAGAGCAGGGAGGAGCACGACCTATTCAGAGAGAAGCAAAGAGACTACTGGAGGCTCATGACTCCCCTGTCAGTGGCATAGTTCCTTTAAAGGAGCTATCCAAGGTTCTGAACCCTATCCCCAAAATAAGTTTAAAGTTCTAATTAAAACTCAATTTTAGTTGAGACTTTTAGCAGATTCACTGCCCTGCTCATAGGCAAGACACCAGGCACCACTGACTGAGGACATCTTATCGAACGGCTGGTACTAGATGCCATCAGAAAGGTTTTTTGCACAAGATGGAGAAACCACATAATGGCTAGCAGGACATACTGAGGGCGAGCACTTTGCATTGCAGTGGTGGCAAGAGAAAATGGTTGCATGAAAGTAATTTCCAATTGCCTCCATGTGGTAATGCAAGGGAGAAGATCTAGAACAAGGCAGTGGTAGGTCTCAATTGGATGATGTTAGGGGTCCGGACTTCATCCCTGACATAACAAGGTGCCTGGCAAAAGTGCTGGGGGGACCCTTTCCATTGGGTGCTTCTGGTTTGATTTCATTTTTAGTCTGTACTTTTAAAATTAATATTTTACATGATTGTTACTTCTACAGACGACTTGGTAATGACTCCAAAGAAATGGGTTTATATCCACAAAGTTCATGCAAAAATAAGAATCAGTTAGTTTTAAAGGTGCTGCCACATTTTTATTCCCCTTCCTTCCTGCTCTTCTATGGACAGTTTAATATAATTTTAATCTTAACTTTTTGTATGCTTTTAGTTATATGTGATTTCACTTGAATCTCTCTTTTTTTAATTCTCTGAGCCACCTTGAGTTCCACTTTTAGGGAAAAGGCAGGAAATAAAGTGATGATGGATGGATGGATGGATGGATGGATGGATGGATGGATGGATGGATGGATGGATGGATGGATGGATCAAATAATTACAAGGGAACTACCTCCTCCTTCTTTCCCAGCACCTGCAAATGTTGTCCCAGAGCAGCTGGCTTCATTTTCCATTTGCTGCAGACAGATAACTGTTTGATCCTGCTTCAGGTATTAGAAAAATTTAGCAATCGGTGGGAACTTACCCAGTATGGAATATTCTGCCACCTTCTGACAAAACCTGGTAGCAGATGGGCTTGTTAGTTTTTAAATTAAACTTTTCTGATTGATGACTAACTAATTCTATGCTATTTCATTTTTCTTTAACCTTTTTTTCCCTCTTGATAACAAAGCACATAGTCAAGAACCCCTGAAGAGCTATGTTGCAATGAAATATTTGTGTAGAGGAAGAACACAGTCTCTTCCACAGCCCAGGCTTATTTCTTTTTTATTTTCTTTGTTTTTCTAGATTAATGTAAAATGTAATAAAAAAGTGTATCAAGGACTCTGGTGGAGGTTCAGAATTCTCAGCTTATTTGTAAACAATAATATCTATGTTCCCTGTCTTCATTGTTTTCAGTACAGGAATTTAAGGTTGGCAAAGGCTCTGATAACACTGCTGCCACTGGAATAGACTTATAATAGTGGTGTGTTTAAGGGTTTTCCCCATCTGAAATTAATTCTGGGAACTGTCCAAGTTAAACTAAAAAGCAAGTAGAGTAAAACCAGGGAATGATAGTGGAACAGAACCAGGACTCCATCTATATTTGTGCGTATGTGTGTGTGGGCGTGTGCATGCACACACACACACACACACACACACATGCATTTTTATTTACGCAAAATATAATCCTCCACAGATTATTACTGTGTTACGTCCAAATAGATTTACTTCTGACCTTTTCTCTTTCTTTTAAATTACAGAACGGAACAAGAGTTTCGAAATGTCTTCCTTTGTGGAAACCAAAGCCCTTGAGCAGCTCACAAAATCTCCTGTTGAGTTTGTGGAGTATCTTTGCAATTGAGAAAATACTCTGTAAGACTTAGGTCATAAATGAGGACAGCAGGTTCTTGTGGATTTGTTGTTGTCGTCGTCATTGTTGTTTTGTTTTTTATTGAGAGTTGATGTGTTTTGAAGGAACTGGATATACAGCACCAGTTTAAATATTACTCAGTCAGTAAGAATATCTTATTTCTCAATAAATCATGAAGCACGTTTTACACATCATTTCCCTTCCTGTTCATTCTTAGAATGTAGATACTGTAAGACAAGAACACCACAGAAATTAATGGCATTTAAATTGCCATTTACACCTTGATACCAGGTGCATGTCGTTTGTTCTCCACGTAGGACTGTGGTCTGTACGCATCTGAGATGGACATTTTTTTTTCCACAGCTGTGGTGAACACTTTCTTAATGCCTTCAGTGGCTCCACATTGTGCCCTAATTAAATACTAGTTTCTTTTTCTAGATACTTGCAGGACAGTTCAGTTTGTACTGATGCATAGGTAAATCTTGTTGTCTTCAAAACTATTGATTCCTCCCTATCAGTGCCTTCTCCCCACTAGTAGAGTTTGAGTTATTTGAGCAACAGACATTCACTAAGAGGCCATGATTTTCAGACAGAAAAGCCCGAGCTGAGTCTGAGTATCTCTAATTAGAAGAGTATCCGGTTAGCAGATGATAGTGAAGACAATTTCTATTAGAGGTAATGGAGAGATGCTGCTAATGCTGCTAGAAGGCCAAACAGTCTAATCTCCTATAAGATGGTTTTCTGTGTTTCCTTGAGTTAGTTTGTAGGGGTTTTTTTTTTTATTACTATCTAGTTAACCTTCAGAAATTGTCTTCTCCAATATGTAGCATTTTGGATTTATTTTGCCCATCACTCTGTGACATTTCCGTGTGATAGTTGTTGTGAATATATGCATAAATTCTTTCCATCCCTTGTCCATTAAATTTGATCATTTCATGTGTCTTCTTATTGAATAAGGTCTTTCTTCCTCCCCAAATTGTAGTAGTCTGCAAAACTTCTTACTTGTTGCTATTTGTTAAGTCAGGTAGCTTTTCCAGTTGTATTTTATCTTAACCACTTACAATTTAGGTATAATAAAATGCAGCTGAGCCGAATATATCCAAAAGGGACACGTGTTGATTCCTCAAATTATATGCCTCAGCTCTTCTGGAATGCAGGCTGTCAAATGGTTGCTCTGAACTTCCAAACTGTAGGTAAGCAGCCACAAGCTCCCTTGTTTTTTGTTTCTCTCTTCTGAAAAATGTGATGGTGGTAGCAGAACTGAGTGTGTGAAGTAAAAAGTTGGAAAACTACAGAACTGCCTACACACTGCTTCTAAAGCCAATATCTTATTGAAATAGTTAACTGAAATAAGCTACATACAGAATATGCAAAGTACTGTGTTTTCTGAGGAAATGTCCACAGTTATTTACTTTAACTATGTGTTTAAAATGTATGCTGAAAACTTTCAAGATAGGGCACTTATTTCATGGTTGGCCAAGGTTGGGGAACTTCTGACTTTCTGGATACTGCTAGACTGCAACCTCCATCTGTCTCCACTGGCTATGCTGGCTAGAGTGAATGAGAGTTGCAATTGAACAACATCTGGTGTGCCATATGTGTCCCACCTACGCCAAAGACTTGCCTGTTGCTTGGCAAATTCGCTTGATTGGTTATACTCTTTTAGGAAGCGTACGTTGTCACCTCAGCTCTATGGTGATAATAAATCATGGAAAGGCCATTAGTAATAACAAAATATTTAATTAGGGAAATGCAATTAGTATTGTGGACACGCACAGAAGGAAATTAATTTGGAAGAGTGAGCATTCCTTTGGTTATACTTTTTGATTTATGCTAAAATCTCAGACATGGTTTTGTATTCAAAACCTGTATCAGGATTCTGTTACATTCAGTTCTAAATGTGGCTATGAACTCTAGTTCCCAAAGAGCTCCACGGTAGGTGAAATAAATAAAAACGTATAGCACACACTGAAAATGACAATGAATTTCTAAGAACTTGGACCATGTAGGAAATAATTTAAAATTAAGGGTATGCAGTGTGCTGCAGCTACACAGAGAATCATCCAGCTCTAACAACCAAATGGAAATCCCAGGGTTCCCCTTCTATGGTGAAACAGCTGCCATATACCATAAAGAATTCCTGCATTTGAAAATGTACATGTGCTGGTGGCTTAAATAGGAGCAACTGATGCTTATGAAATGCTTAGGAGCATTGTTCTCATGAAAAGAAAAAACATGTTGATGATAGAATTTTCTAGTTTTGCACCTTCTGATATCCTTTCCAGCTTCAAGCAAAGCCAGAGGACAAATGTTGATATTTTTTCTGCATTTTTCCAGCTTCCAATGCCTGATCTAGATAGATGAGTCAAAGATGAAGAGCTCACTTCACCCACTCATTCTTGTCTACCCAGGCAGCTTTGTTGTCAAGCGCATGCCCTCATGGACAGTGTAATGGGTGAAATGGGATCTCCATGATGCAGTCGCAGCAAGTCCTGCGATAACAGTGGCACTTTGAATACTGCCGTTTCTATAATTGCAGTTGGCTATCTCCAGGTGTACTAGCTAGAGAAAGAGATAGAAAGACAGTGAGATCCAAAGGAATAAGAGAGAGAAACAGGGCAGGGGAGGAAGTGTATAGAGACACACATCCATTACTTGCTTATGTTTAAAACTTAAAATAACCTCAAGTTACTGTATGTGGAAAGAGGAGCATGCTTTTGCTTTTCTAGAAATTAACATAGTAACTTTGAGCATATAAAGAAGACAGGAGACCTCTAGTGGAATTTTCAGGTTCTTTGTGTGTGTTCTGTCCCATAAGACTGAATGTTTTGTTTTTATCACTTAGATTTGTCTATGCAAATAAATATGGGGATGTATGAATATAATGGGAAAAGTGGGTACAGACTAAAGCCAGAATTCATGAGAAGACCAGACAAGCACTTTGATCCATTTACAGAAAGTATTGTAGACGGAATAGTAGCAAACACCTTGTCTGTGAAGGTATGTATGCAATTTTTCTTGGTTACATTAAACATGAGGATGGCTTCTTATGTTAAGTTTTGCACTTGGTTACCAATTCATAGTAAAAAATGTACATATGTTGCATCAGCTGTGAAAGCCATATATATGTGTGCAAGTTGTTGCTTTTTTCTCCATTAAAAATACACAGAACTGGGCACCTACTTACAGTTTATGACTTCCATGTCAATGGAGAGCTGAATCTGCTCTGGAATTCAGACCAAACTTAAAGGGAGCTGTCTAAGCTTCTGAATCTATTTTGCAGGATAAAATTCAGCATCTTAGTTACCATCTTTAAAGTTCAGACTCGACCAGTGTGGATTCACTGCCCACTGACATGGGAGTAATGTGCTGCCACTCCTTCTCTATATGTTAAGCAGAAAAACAGCTGGGGGAAAAATCTGACACAGAGGTTGATAACATATTTCTACTGCTCACCCTCAGGAGGGTCATGGGAGGAAGAATGGGCCAGGTAGTATCCTCAAGCAGAGTCCTGCTATCACTGTGTAGGGCCTTGGAATGCAGCAGGGCCTCTGTTCAGCTGCTGATCTGAAGAAGAGCCATCACACTTTTGGGATTTCCCGCAGAATTTCCTTCAAGAAGAAATTGGAGGATACACAAATCCACTTTTTGTGTAAAACATGGGTGTCACTTAAGAGTGCAAATCAATGGATAATGCTCCAGAAATGATGAAAGAAGAGATACCTGTTGGGGAGAGGCAGAAAATAATAAACAAAGAAGACCAGTGGAATGCCTTGAACAATCCTGTATGACAGAAAATAAATAAATAAATGCACTAAGCCTTGAACTGAGGCTTGGAAAAGTTACTTTTGGCAACAACAACTTGCAGCTCCGCAAATACTTCAGCCAGTATAACTGTGGTTCAAAAAATGAAATATGGCACATTCTGAAACCCATGAGCAGTCCAAGCTCACTATCAGCCTAAGCTGAGCAAAGCACACCCAAAACTGAGGGCTGGGGAAAGGCATTGGGGAAATAGAAGCTGTTGCAAGACCTTGATTGCTCTTTTACTCACTAGAGGTATGCAATAATAGAAGAGTTTTCATTCTGTTGTGCTCACAGTAACAAACATGGTTCCCTTTTTATGAATCAGTCATTAGAAGCTGCAACAGCATGATCAGAAATTTCTTTCCATGTCCAGTGATGCTTATATTGTTACAATCATGCAGGGTGTTTCTAGAGGTCATGCAGCTGTGAAAATAGCATAATTCAAACAAATTGACCACTTACTTCAGTTTATTCAGGCACAAATGTGTTCTGGCATTCCAAGCACAGAGCAAGATGGAAAGTAATTTTCAGCAAAATGTGGCTGGTATTATCTGTATTTTGACTGTTATCCAAAGAGACAGATTCCTACATTCCAACTTCATGCCATGTTTTTTTTTAATCAGCTGACTCCACAGAACATTCTAGCTCCATGTTAAATACTTGTAAACTGAGGGGCAAGTGAAAGATCTCCAGTCTGGATTTTGACAGAAGCTTGTCTCTAGAAAGAGTCAGATGAAAATAGTGTGTGGTGGACTTACCACCCCACTTTAAGCAACCTGCATGCCAAGTTCCCTATTGTATGGTTAAAGTCTGATTCTTCTATCTGAATATAAATAAGAAAACTTTTTCCAAAAAGTGAATTTGTGCCTTTTTGGATAGCATCCGTAGCAGTCAACACTGTATGTTTTAATTAATTAAATATTACCAGGCCACTTTTCAAGATAGCTTTCCCAAAAAACATTTTCTTTATAGAAAATTATATGAATTTTGCACAGAATAATTACCAAATTGTGAATAGCCTTTGAAAACTCATGGTTTTCAAAGACTTTCTCACAGTGGGAAGAAATTGCTAAAATTACTTATTGTTTCCTTTGAGAAGAAAATTAGTGTAGAATTATACACTTAACAGGCAGACAAAACTATTCTCATACTGCATCGAACAATGTAGACTAAAATAATGGATCAGTATTCCACAAGCAGTACATAAAATAATATTTATTAGAGCCTTAAGAAAATCACGTAAGACACTTTAGCATATTTCAAAAATGGCAACCAACTATATAAGAAATAAACTCAGTTGGAATGGTTTAGTTCTACTATCTGTGATAATTTCAGTCACCAACAAATACTGAACTGTAGCAGAAAACATATTTTTTCCAGTGTCTCACAATCACAATTTTGAGTACCCTCAAAACTCTGAACCATGTTCTAAGGCATGTTGTCAATATTTTTTTCATTCATTATATTTAGCATTAAGTAAATGTAACTTAGAATCAGAGGGAATCCAGGACTAATAAACATGCTTATCTAGTTTCTTCGTGGGAAATATAGGGGCAAAGGCACCAGACTTGGTAGAAAGAGCCCTTAATTCCACAAATCTTCCAACCAGTTCAAGACTTCTTCTCTGTAATACTGAAGATACTGTGTTATTTGAGGGCTTCCCTTTGGCCACTGTGGGAACAGATTGCTAGTTCAGTTGTTAGCTTCCTCCAGCAGGGCTCTTCCTATGTTCCATGGCTAAATAAGCTGCCAAAACCCAGATGCCAACACTGTAATGGCTTTGTTCCCTTAGTATTCATAGAAATACTAGATCTTCCTTCTACATTTTGTCCCCAAAAGACTCCTACATAACTTTTTTCCTTCAAATTAGGCTGTATCCTTAGTCCTCGTCTCTGTGATTTTTTTTTTAATGCAATGAATAACTTCTGGGGCATTTCCTGACCAGATGGGAAGTCCAATATATTTGCCAGGTAGTTAACAAGAGTGTTCTGTGTGTACCGTGATCTTCTTGTTCATCACACCAGAAGTAAAAAATTTGCATTTCTAGATCATTTCCGGACAGTTACTTTCTGACAAAAAAGTTGGGACTTATGTAGAAGTAGATATGTTTGGTCTACCTGTGGACACAAGGCGAAAAGCTCTCAAGACCAAGACCTCTCAAGGAAATGCTGTGAATCCTGTATGGGAAGAAGAGGCCATTGTATTTAAGAAGGTATGCACTTGTTTTTGTTTCCCCAAAGGAGAATATTACGTAATCACTGGAGATCTGGGATGGCACAGCTCTGGGCAGCTTCCCTTTCCAGGGCAGCCATCAAGCCTTCGGGATCTGCCACTGTACTTTACTGGCCAGAGGGAAGAAGGAGGGAGTCAGTGTCAGGCCCCAGTTCTGCAGCAGGGAGAAGAGAAATGAGGTCACTCTCCCAAATCTCCAGTGAGTCTCTGGAGATCTGGAACAACAACTTCATTTCTCTTCCCCTAGTATAGCACTGCAGCCGGGAGAGGGACTGCATAGTCACTTCCCTCCTCTCTCTTTTGCCTGGTGAGTATACAATCAAGACAGCTCTTGTGGGTGGGAGGGGGAAGGAAGGAACCTATTAAGTAGCTCCTTGTGCAAATTTCAAAGCAAAACATATACAGGGTTAACCCCAAGTTACACATGTATATGTCAAATATGGTTACACTTAATACAATCATAACATTACAATTTTAAAGAAAAAAAAACACATTTGACCCAATTCTGGTCCATTCATGTCAGAATAGTGCAGTTCTTTTAATTCATTAATGCTGGGGTGGGCTATAGGGTGCAAACTTTGATCTGTTTGATTTATGATTGCATCTGAGGAAATTCTAACAGAAGAAAATGCTCTGATTTTAGTTGTTATTAATTATATTCTTTATATGAATCCCAAATTAAGACACATCTTTTGGGGTAGTGAAATTTGTTTCTTTGTAGCCACAGCATGACTTGGCCTGCAATCCTATATCAGACTCGATGGTTTTCAGTTTCTAAGAGGACATGTCTAAGACTGTGTTGTTTGTTGAAAACAGTTCTGTGTCCACAAAGGGATCACACCCATATCATACCTAAGAATTAATAAAAAACATAATGCTTTCAGTTGTGCATACTAGTTTTTACATACATGATTTTGTAATCCTTAAGAACAGTCCAGTACTACAAATCTGATTACTCTTTCCTCCAATTTATGTGGTGCCCAAAATTTGGGCCGATTTATTACATATGCCTTGCTAAGCTCATTTGCTGTCTCTGGTTTCAACAGACCTTTATACATATACAATATGATCACCATCTTACACAACTCTAAGTAAAACTCATTTTCTCCATATTCTGTAGCAAGATCTCTCTTATCATGGTTAAATCTATCTTTAACTTGCATATAAGCAACCAACTTCTATCTTTGCCTTCCTTAAGAAGTGCCTCCCTTCTTTTAAACCCCATTTATCTTTTCAAAATATAATATATCATCATAATGAATCTGGTTTTTAACCTAATCATTCCTGTTTTCAAATGTAATTATGCAGCATGTTATAAAATTATTCTCTGTGGTTGTGGGTCAGATATGAACATTTTAAAAATCTGACCCATGCTTTTTCTTATTATAATAAAGGGAATTTCAAAGAAAGAATAAAAATCCAGAGCAAACCACACATTTAATCTATTTATATAAATTCAGTTTAGAGTATTTGTCAAAGCAAACAGGTACTGATGTTCGGCATCAGAATCATCCTGTCTTATTGCTTGTTGATGTCTCACAGTGCTTTGAAAATGCTTGAAAAAGTCTTGCACCTATAATATATCATGTGAAAGCCTATGGTGTGTAGATAGTGTGTAGACTGCTGTGCATGGACTGCTTATGTACACCAAAATTAATGGGATCCAACATCTCGATCTATCTCCTATTCTACATTGTCTATAAGCAGTCAGCTGTAAGGCCTAGTGTGATATCACCTATATTAGGTGAGCAGCAAAAGCAGATAACAGAAGGAGAACTACATCACCAAAAGAGATTCACTCCTCCAAAAGACAAATAGAAAGAGAAATATTGTAGTAGGTTCACAAGGGTACAGAACAGATAAAAATGTGTCCCTCATTTGCACAGTATTAAATATCTCAAGGATAGCATCTTCTGTTATTGAAGATGCTCTACATGAGTCTGGAATGCTCGTGGAGCCTTAAACTAGTGTAAAAATATTTGTGCAAGCAGTTGTACTTTCTCCACAGTTACATTATGATGCTGCAAGCAACCTACACAGCTATCTGTTGAACAGTACATCTCTTTATTTCTGCTTTGTACATAAAACATACTATAAGCCACTTTTAAAAATACATTTCTCCAGGTTGTTTTGCCTTCTTTGGCTTGTCTGAGGATAGCAGCCTATGAAGAAGGAGGAAAGTTCATTGGTCATCGAATATTGCCGGTTTCAGCAATTCGACCAGGTGCGGTATTCTATCAGTAAATAGCACTAATAACCATTGAATTAAGGTAGTGAGATAACTGAGCTATGGTCCTTGTGCCTCAAATGGCAAACTGTGGTCATTAAAAGGAGTCTAGTAAGCCAGTACTTATCAAGAGATCTTGAGAATCAGCCCTCATTGCATTCAGTTGCCATGTCTGGTGGAACACCTTTTATGGATGTTGTCATTACTACAGGTGCAAGCTGGCTTCACCAGATTCACTCCTTAGAAATTAACCTCGTTACTAGTAAAAGCTTACCTCAAGATAAGGCGGTCTAACTAACTCATCTCCTCCCACCCAGAAAACCCATATCAGTATAATCCGAGCTGAAGGAAAGTTTTCATCTTCAACCCAAACTTTCCTAACAGTTCTGCTGCCCAGTCAAGCCCCCTCTGCAAGTCAGCAACTCCCATGACACTGCTATCTTGTCTGCACTTGGTTTCAAGTGGTAGCAGCAAAAAAATCTGTAACAAGATCATGTGAGGTGCCTTTAAAGGAAAGGGAACTTCCCCCACCCCTGGCAATTTTTCCTCTTTCTCCTTGACTTCGTGACAACATAAATTGATGAGCAGCTTCCTTTCCCCACTGGTGGGTGGGCCAAACAGGCATGGAGGATTCTGGGATCTGTAGTCTAAGAAAAGGAAATTATTCCAAATTCTGTTTTCCATGGGCTTGAGTTTAGCTACTCTGCTCATACTGTGTGCCAATATTTCTTGATTTACTACTCTTACTTGTAGAAGTTAACATAGATATCATGCTTTTTTTTAAGGCTATCACTATATTTGCCTGAGGAATGAAAGGAATCAGCCTTTGACGTTGCCAGCCGTATTTGTATACATAGAGGTTAAAGACTATGTACCTGATACTTATGCAGGTAACTATAATGTCTTAGGAGGAAATTTATATTTAACATTGGAAGTGGCGTTTTGTTTTGTTTTTCCGTTGGTGATCTGAAACAGTATATTACCATTCCAAACAGTAGTAAGAAGAAATGTAAACCTCCAATATCACCCCAAAACTGTGAAAGTAAGGAATGTTAATAAATTATTGTCAGATCTCCAACATGATGTGCAGTCACTCCACACGGTGTTCCTTGATTCTGCCATGTTGCTCCTGTTTTTCAAAATATTGATAAAGTTCCCACAACTTTATCCGTAAAGTTTATCAGTAAAGTCTTTCCTTTTATATGCCATGTATTATATCATATAGCATGTTTAATAGTGATGGTGATGATGATAGTAATAGTAGTAATAATAATAGTAATAATATCGTCTTACCCAAAGTATCTAGTCTTTGGCATCTAGAATAAGAGGGTAGGTTATACATTAAAACAGGGGCAGGCACTTTCAACAGGCCTGGGGCCCAGTTTTTCTCCCTCTGGGGGGCATGCCATAGGTGGTACCTCCCCAGCATTGACTGAAATTTGGTGGCAATTTGCATCATCAAATCTGTGTGACAAAAATTCATAAAACAAATGCTTCTGTTAAAGGGATTTCCCTAGTCGCTACCAAATTTTAGAAGCAACCTGTGAAAACCGTTTTAGAGCAAGCATTTTCTGGTTGATTCAAAGGAGTGTCAAAATTCAGTGAAGAAGTTTGTCGCTGAATTTTGGCAGGATGTGGCTGAGGGCCACAAAAGGAAGGCATTGAGGCTTCACGGGATCTGTGTGCTGTATGATGACCACCCTGCATTAAAGAGAAATGTAATGCTTGTGAGTAGCCATGGAACTTGAATGATCCAAAGGCCTAAACCCTGATCTTGTGATTGCAAACCCTATACATTGACTATTGGGGGAAAAAAATCTTAGCGAAGTCAGTGGTGTTTTAAGTGAACCTGCAGAAGATTATATTATTTGTCTGTGTGGAGTGAATGATAGCATGTTAGCCATTCTAGCTGAAATAAGTTTCTTTTCAGAAGTAAAGACCAGGGAATCACAAAAAGAACATTAGGGGTTCTGAAGCTGATCATTCAGTTTCTGTGAAGCAAGTATACTGTCATACAGAAAACAAATCAAAGTTTGGTCCTACATTCCTCCCTGATTTCCAGATGTTATTGAAGCATTGTCCAATCCAATCAGATATGTGAACTTGATGGAACAGAGAGCAAAACAGCTGGCAGCACTGACTCTGGAGGATGAAGAAGAGGTAAAGAAAGAGGTAAGAGTCTGGGTTTGATCAAATCTGTTGTCATAGTGAAGGGACTGACTTGATGTACTGCAGATAGCGCAGTGCCCCTTAAAGAAGGGGGGGTGGAGCATGGTCATACTGAATTTGGCAGGAAGAAATTTGTGCAATAATGATACATTTGTAGGTTTATTAGACTGAAGTGTTATTTGTGCTAAGAATTTTTGTCCCAAATAAATCTCCCTCCTGGTTTTATTGAAGCAACCATCTCATTGTATTGTGCACATAAGAATGCATAACAAATAGGCTACATTCTTCAAGATGCAGTTATATTTGAGCACCAGATGAGGGATCCCTCTACAAACATTTGCTTTGGCTTTGAAACAACTGCATCTCAGCATTAGATTAGCAATATACTTTTGTACTTCTCCACCTCCGAGATCCAGGCAAAATTATCTTTGTAATTAATAGTCACAGAGATAGCTACATCTGCCCATCAGCCATATGACAATCCTTTGAAAAGCTATGCCAGAGTTTGTTATTTTATGTCTATCCCAAGTTTTGATTGAATAGATTCCCCAGAGTTATTTACATTAAAATAACAAAAGGTAGGCCCATGCATCTATTTCTTCTGACTAGGGATGTGAAAATCTCTTAGTCTCTCTTTTATTGAGCCTTTCCAAATCTTACCTGCATTTTCTGCTCATCCTTGTTTTGTATTGGGTTATAGAGCTGTGGGTTTTTTTCTGTGCTGAAATGTGTGGAAATTTTAATTCATTTCTCTAATCTGTACCTTTATTTGGACAGTTTAGATAGTTTAGCTGTTGGCATTTGAAAATATATGCCTTGTTTTATGTACAGTGTATATGTTGGAAATGCACTACAAGCCTTATAAATATACAAGTGGTTGAGGTGAGTTGCATATTTTCTTGCAACAGAGGGTACACAAATGCTTCTTTTGTCCAAATCATTGAGACCAATGAAATTTCTTTCCGTCTCTACTTACAGCAAGGTATCAGAGGTAGCGTACCTTTCCCTCCCCTACAAAACCAATTCCTATCATATAATTATGGCACAAATCTTCACTCTCATTCTGTCTCACACCTCCATTTGCTAGTCATTGCATGCTCAGTTGCCTTGGTACATGCAAGTGGCTTCTTTCTTGAAGATCTTTGGACCTGCCCAGAGCAAACAGGGAGCAGCCAGGTATAACAGCCCCAGGCGAGATTCTGAGCAATGGCAACTGGATGCAGCATGGACTAATTGTGGACTCCTCACTCCCACCACCACTGGTGTCAGAGATATTTTTTACTGCCCATTCTAAAGATAGAGAGGAAGGGTGAGGATGACATCTGAGGTGCTTGTGTCATATCTCATTGTCTTCTTGGGAATGTGTAGATTTCTCCATTCCCTTACAAATGGGTCAATGTCTGATGGGGGCTCCTTGCTTGTTCTCTAGCATTTCTTTAAGCTCAATAAGCAAGCTGTTTCTGAACTCTTAACCCAGCCGTATCTATGTTATTCTGTACTTTGATGTTGAGAAGTAGCACCCATGTCCCTGCATGATCAGAAATCCAATTACAGAGCTGTCAGCAGCTTGCAAGCGACAGCAAGTTATGGATTTATTTTTGTATGTATTTAGATGTATTTGATACCTTGTGAATCATATTCTCTAGTAAGTTAAGCTAAACCAGCGATCACCTTTTTGCCACTGCCTTCATACAAGAAATGGTATATTCTGTAAGGAAGAAAGCATCTGCAATCTGTAAGTTCTGAAGAGTTAAACTGGTGCAGTGGGAGTCCATTTGTAATGTGTAATATTCACAGAGGTGGATGCTAAACCCAATTTCAACATAATTTATTCATGCCTTAATCTTTTAAGTCTACTCCCTCCACCTCTGATTGCTGTACCTATCAGCTCTTATGAAAGGGTAATGTGTTTAGAGAAGAGAACTGCTCCCCCATCAGTTTATTACCAATGAAGAATGAAAATGAAAGCTGCCTGAGAGAAACTAATCCACTGAGGTACCATGGCAACAGGTCCTTCTAATACAAATGTTCGTATCTCAAGGATATGAAGTGCCTCACAGTGCTTCCTCTCCATTCCATTAGTGTTGTGGGAATCTTCTGTATGCTTTGAGAGATATGACCACTAATGGAGCACTTGTAAGATGATTAGCATGAAGTAGAAAGGAAAAGGACAGGGGGAGGAAGAATGAGCTTTAAACATGGGCAGTGAGAGCTGGCAAGAAAAGAAAGGTTGTGAGGAATGTTTAAACAAGTTGAGCATTGCAGACACCCTCATCCGAGCGTGCGGCAAAAATGGAGGTACTGTTTGCGTAAGCTTGTCTGTTGAATATAATTATGGGAGAGCTATCCTGGGAGCATTCATCTGACTTGGGGGTAAATCAGTAATTAGACTTCTGGAACATTAAACTAAAAAAAAATGGTCATATTATAAAATGTTCTGTTCCTTGGTGACTAGTATATTCTACTGTTAGATTATATTTTAATCTCCATAGTTATTATGTACAATTGAGTAGCATACTAAAGGCAAAAATGGTCTGATCTGGATTTGTTAGATGGCATAAACCGTGTCTTACAGAGAATGATATTAAATAGGGGTATAAAGAACTTGATCTATATACAAGAGACCCCTAAAAATATTTTACAATAGCCACCACTCACAGAGTTAATGAACTGAGTGATTATGGAAAGACAAAACTATGTTTTACAAATGTAATATATACTATAATAGCTTTTAAAATGAATCTATGTTTATGCAGCCGTGTGAAACAATTTTGAAAGACTTAAGTTTTCTAAGAAGCTGAAATACTAGTGCTGGGTAATTGATTCACTGCAGTGGCAGATATTGTTGTTAATTCCAATTTTTCATTTTGCAAAATGCCTCCTACCTTCCCTGTAAGTAATCAAAGGAGCTAAAAAACCGTAATGGAAGCTAGGTGTATTATTTTTTTAAAGTGCTTTCTGAAACCCAAATGAAACTTACCATGTAAAAATACTGTACAAATACCCTTAACATGCTTGCTGTGTGAATAAATCATAGTATGTGAACACAACTGGCCAAGGATAACTGGAAATAGAATCCAGAGCTTGGAAGAGTATCTTTTGTGGACTCAGAATCTCACAGCCAGCATGGCCTCTGGTCACACCAGCTGGTGGATTATTATCAAGTCCAAAGCAGTTACTTTTCCAAGCTCTGGATTATAGACAGGTTTTTGGTCAAGTTTCATCATTACAAGATCCACTTTCTTGCATATTAATAGGAAGTGTTTTGTATTGATAGGCAGAGCAGGGAGACACACCTTTAGAAGCTCACAATGAACCTAAGCCTGCACCAGCTGAAAATGGAGTAAACCACACCACTTCCCTCATGCCCAAACCATCAACTCAGGTTGTTCCCAGCCAACCAACACCAGGTAAGAATTTGGATGTATTGTATCATTTATCTAATGGCTTTGCATGGGGATAATGGGAGACATGCAAATGAATAAACCTTTGTTTGGGCTCTTGCTTGCTTGCAAAAATGAGGAGAACGAATAGATTTTAGACCAGATCTCTTTTCAGACACATGGATATTTCTGCATTTGTATCTGTTTGAAAGGCTGCCCCTGTAACTAACTCTTCCAGTACCTTTGTGCTACTGTATCTTGTTATGTGCAGCAAGCTAGGTAGCACATCTCTGTCATCAAAGAAGCTCATTCAGTGATCTTGAAAGAGTCACATCTAGTCAGCCTAATCTATTTTCCAGGGTTGTTGTATGGATAAAATATGCCTACCAACCAAAGGATATGGAGGAAGGGTAGAATACAGCCACAAAGAGGCGGAGGGGAAGAGTTTTATTCAAAGTCAGTCTTTTGTTCTGGTGCTGTTGCGATATATCACTAATCAGTAGGGTTTGTGAGTTTTTAAATTTGCAGGTAACTGTTTGCAAGCTAGTAGCCAAGTTAGCTGTCTAAGACAGCTTCTCTCTGTCTGAGTCCTGCCATTACTCTTCCCTGCCCTTGAAGCTAGCTGTTATACATGAAGGCCTCTCACCTATTGAGGGGATTGTTTTTATGACATTCTCCCCATTAGATCAAAAGCTTCAGTTCATTGATTTATTGATTTATACACTTATATTTAAAATATTGATATCCTGCCCTCTATCCAAACATCTCAGGGTGGTTTACAATAAAATCAATTTGAAAGAATGAATAATAATAATAATTTTCAAAATGCAGTATGTAAAAATAAGTGGGGTAATAATGATGATGATGATGATGATGATGATGATGTTTCTATTATTTATCCATATATATCCCACCTGTCTTCCTATAAGAGGACTCAAGATGACTAATAGCATGTTTAAAGCAACACAGTAGATTATCAATTAAGTAGATTATTATATTAAAAACCAGACAATTTACCACCTGCTAAAACAGTTTTAGATAATGTAAACACAGGACATGCACGGCTCAGATAAAATCAGTTATGCCCAAAGGCTTTAATAAAAAGCCGGGTTTTGACTTGGCACAGAAATGACCCAACATTGGTGCCAGTCAGTCCACCAGGGGGAAGGAATTGGTAGGTATATGAGGTGGGCATAGCTAGCCCCCTGGGTCACATGTTCCAGGCCCTCCAAATGGAAAAGACAAAAAGAACCTTCCCTTCCAGCCTTGGAAGTTTTCTTTTATTTCTAGAGCAGGTCCAGGATCCATTGGAAACAAGGAGGGCCCGGGCCTACTCTAGAACAGTTTCCAACCCTGCAAGTAATTGTGGATCTGAATCCCCTGCGTTGCTAGCTTAGATTGGTTTGCACCATCACTGCTGTACAGATGGTATCCATTTTATAGACTGTAGCACAGATACTTTCTCATCCGTTATTCTTCAACCTTTGATGCTCTGGCTCCTAAATTGTTGCTTTAGAGCAGGATGCCCCTCCAGATGTTGACAAACTGTAACCCCCAGCGTTATTCACCATTGTTTATGTTGGCTAGGACTGCTGAAAGTTGCAGTCCAACAAAATCTGGACAACCACACAGTCCTCCCTCCCGGCAGTAAAGTATGTCAAAGTGTTTGTTGGCACAAATTGGTTGATTGAGACTAAATAAGGGCATGACTGAAGTGAAGACCTTTTATGACTGTAGGCAGTTAGAGAACACTTTCCAGCCCCCAACAGTCAGAATGACAGGTCTGAATTTCTCCATGCATCTGGAACACCTGGTTGCAGCAAGGATCAGAAGCTCCTTTATTCAGTCCATTATTAGGAGAATGATGGGAAGGGTGGTATTCATTTTCTCTATGTGCTCTTCTTTAGGCAGGCAGCATCGTCTTGAGATCATGCTGGCCAGTCCCTTGCTTTCAAGTGAGCAGCCTCATTTCAAGGTCACAACAGCCAGTTTCTCTCTTTTAGGCAGACAACATCAGCATGAGGTCATGATGCTTTCTCTCCATCCTGCTAAAAGCAGTAGTCCATAAAAGTAACTTTTCCAAGTTTCATCCCATGTACATGTTGTTGATCAAACGCCCTAATCACAGGAAGAGCCTTCTTGTTAGGTGAAGCAGGAAAATGTACCTTCAGAAGGTCAAGCAGAAGCATGATGTCATAAAGGCCAGTCCTGTATGAAACAGCATCACCATGAGGTCACAATGGTCGGTCTTTCTCTTTCAGGCAGGCTGCATCAGCATGATGTCACAATGAACTGCCTCTCTCCTTCAAGCAGGCAGTATCAGCATGAAGTCAAAATGGCCCATTCTTCTGTCTTTTATTCAAATGGGAAGCATATCAGGGCAAAATCTCTGTCTCTTAATCTCACTGGGGCAGACAGAAGCATGAACATTCAGGCACAGGGTCATCTTTGTTGAAAGCAGTGTGTAGGCAGAAAAGCAGCAAGTAGAGGAGAGCTGGAAAACTTGGCTTTTTCTTCCCTTCTGCTTATAGTAAGCATCCTTAAGGTGGTCTGGCACCAAAAAAGGCAAAGATAATGGTTGCAGTAGAATTGGAGAGAGAAACTGGTAGGTTGCACACAATAGGAATGCAGATATTCACTTATCATGAGAGGTTTTGCACATGTTTTCAATAATTTTTTACACTTAAAGTCCATTCCTTTTTGGGAAAAAATGTACAGAAAACACTACAGTCATCCTCCACATTGGCTAGAGTTAGGGGCACAGGACCCCTGTGAAAGTAGAAAAATCACGAATAACTCTAGGCCCTTCCAAACTATATTTAACACTCGAAAAAGTATGACCACCATATTCAACTCACCACGGATTCCTTTGAGCCATCAGGGTTCCTTCACAAGGCAGAAGTGGGTGGCTGGTGGGGCTGCCCCACACCATTTTAAGTAGGGACTTACAAGCCCCATTTGCAGTTTCTCAGTCTCACAAGGCTTGCCTTCCCTATTAAAAATGGCACAGGGAGGCAGCAGAGGTGGCAGCAAATAATCCATGAGTAACCAAATCCACAAAAGTGAAACCTGCAAATGTGGAGGGCTGACTGTGTATTTTGCATACAGCACACTTTTTTCTGGGGGAAAGTTAGGGTTCTTTGCACAGCATTTTCCCCAGAAAAGTCCACAAATTGGAAAGATCTCACCACAATTGACTATTTTCTCGAGGGGAGGGGTTTTGCTCTATCAAAGCATCCTTTCAGAGATGAAAAAAATCTGTGATTATCTTTTACATCCCTAGCCATCAGATAGAATAGTAGGCACTGGCATAACCCCCTGACCTTCATGAAGCAAGGCTTCACTTTTAGTATGTGTCAATGACAGCAAAGGACAGATGGAGCAAAAGCAGTCAAGGTTGGTACTGTCTCAGCAGGGTCTCATTTTGCAGTATTTGCCCCAGAGGGGTTACTGGCAGCCGGTAACCACAAGAACAGCACAATCGGAGAGAAAAGAGATCAAGAAGGTGGCAGGGATTTTGGCCAGAATGTAGCCAGAAAGAGTGAACAGGGTGACTTGTGGGCAAGAGTTAAGAGATCAGCCTTCCCTTGCCAACACATACACCAAGTACATGGCTGCTCAGTAACCCCATAAAATTGAGTCTAACCTGAAGGAATTCTGCTACTGGAAAGATAATTGAAAAGAACAGGGTTCAGAATAATTCGCACAGATGAGGAGATTAAATTTAAATGTAAAATGTTAAAATGCACTATGTAAAAATAAGTGGGGTGATGATGTTGATGATATCAATAGCAATAATAATGATAATAATGATGATGATGATGTTCCTATTATTTTATCCATTTATATGCCACCTGTCTCCTGATAATGGGACTCAAAGTAGCTAACAATATATTTAAAACAACACAAATAAAAAACAATATAAAAGCATTAATAAAAGTATAAATATAAGATTTTAAAGCAGTTTATTAAGCAAAAAACATTAAATATTAAAAATATTAGAATGCATTAAAAGACTATATACAAACTTTAAAAACAGAACCGCACAGATTTAAAAGCCCAACCCTACACAGTTACAGTTCTGTGATTCAAGTTTAGGAATTGTGGCTGCATCCTGTGGAATTCTTGAGTGTGTGGTTTGCTCAGAGGCACTAGAGGAGCTCTCTGGCTGAGATCTCTATACACTCCTTCCCTAAACATATTCTCTAAAAATGAAATCATAGTGCTATATCATGTTTTGTGAAAGGGCCCAAGAGCTCAGAGCAGAAAAAAAATCGGAGAAGAAACAGTAACAGAAAGAAAAGGGAGGCTAAGAGTTAATGGCTAGTAGCCATCAGGAGAGCCAACATCATCATAACAACTCTTAGAATATGGTCCTGAGTGTTTTGCGCCATCTTGCATCCTTTTTAACCCAATACAGAAGATTACTGAAATAGTCTTACAGGTTTGGTAGGAATTGCAGGGGTATTTTGACAGCCTGTCAATACATCCCTGCTAACCTCTTTCCCATCTCCCCTCTCTCTCTGACTGTATTCCTTTTGTATCTGCCAGCTGCCAGCCAGTTCCTCTGGGGCAAAGATTGGAAGCTGAAACCCTGTAGTTTCTGGGATCTGAGACATTATCTGTCGTGGTTAGCTATTTCTGATCCACTTGGCACTCTGTCCTAATCTGTGCGGCACTTACTAGAAATGAAGCCCTGCTTTATGCAGACGGGAGGTTACGCCAGTGCCTACTTTGTCATTCCCATATGCGTGCGTGTGGGGGGGACAGGTAGGCTCTATGTCCCACCGAGTTAGTATTAAAAAAGAGAGCGCAGCCCTTGAGATTGATTCAGTTCAGCTTAAGCTTTTGTGGACTCCAGTCCACTTCATTATATGCATTTGGAGTCCACAAAAGTGTATGCTGAAATAAATTAGTTGGGGCAAGATTCCTTCCTTTTTAATGTCTTGCTGAATTATGCCCTAATTTGGATAGAGAATGTGTATCTCTCCCCAATGTTTTGGAGCTACAGTTCCCAGCATTCTTAACCAGTATAGCCAGATGGTATGGATGATGGTAGGTGTGGTCCAATAACACCAGTCACACTTTCCCACCCCTGTGCTGACAGATCAGATGAATATATCAGGTGACATACAGCCTGCATTAATTAAAAAGGTTTGATGGTATAGTTTAAAGCAGGGATGTCAAACTCAATTTCATCTTGGGCCGCATCAACATTATGGCTGCCCTCAAAGGGCCAGTCGTATCTGTAAGACTATATAAATGTATCTACTCTTTTATCATATTAAATAATTGCCTCTGCATCCGAATATTACTGGTTTTTAAACTGTCTTCCGTCTGCATAAACTTTATTTGTCTTGGACATTTGGGGACTATTTCATCATAGTTTATGGTCCCTGTACCTCTGTAAAGTAATATAGAATTGGTCAGTATATCCAAAGTGTGCCTCGTTCTGCCCCCAGGCTCGCCAGGCGGGGGGAGTGCCACTGCTGCAGCAAAGGTGCAAGGGCCACATGAAATGGCCTGGTGGGCCAGATTTGGCCCGTGGGCCTTGTGTTTGACACCTGTGGTTTAAAGGATGCTTTCTTACCTTAGAAAGAAAACTGGGGTGCCTATTGTTCAAAACTTGTGTTGGTTATTTTAAAACCACTGTTATTATTGTTTGCATCTAGGTTCCATGAAAGTGCCAGCAAAAACAGAAGATCTTATACAGAGTGTTCTGACTGGTAAGAAACATTTAGACATTGTACATCAGAATCTCTGTGGTAAACAGATGTCTTTTTATATCAAGAAAATAAAAGTTGCCCATCTGATAGTATGGTATTTCTTCTCCCTGGCTCTTCTTTGTTGAAATAGTAAGGTCTTCAGTCATATAATCAAACATAAGTGTTCACTGAGTACAGAATTAGAAACCTCATGGTAGATATTATAAACATGAACGAAGTTACTGAGCAAATCTTATAATGCTTAGATCTTCCTTTTGAGAGTTGAGCCAAGATCCTATATAGTTTTGCTTAGTGTAATTATGTGCTAGCATAGTTATGCTGGATCCCAAAGTTCCACAATTATTTGTGCAACCTACACCATGGACTTGAATTCACAGTGGTCAATTAATTCACTACCCACCAAGTCAGAAGCAAGGGAGAGAGTTGTGTGTGGCTGTAAAACATTTGGCTCCACCAGGGACCATATTTATGCAACAGCTGAGAAAGAACAACAACTTGTGTAATTATTTTTATCTTTGTGTACTGCTCCGGCATGATTACTAATTAGGTTGTGTGATCCACTACATTCTTATGTGGGAATAAGTCTAATTGACTTCAAACGGAATTATTGCTGAGTATACATGTAGAAGATTGTCACGTGAAAAAAATGGATATGGCCACATCACCCTGAGATTGTCTGATGCTGCCTGATTTTGAAATAAAAAAATTATTAGTCTGATTCTTTGTATTTTTGAGACTGGGTCAAGGGAGCCTGTATAATTGGAGGCTTTTGTATCTGACTGAATTCAGCAAAATGATAGGTAAATGGCCACGTTAGGGAAGGAATTCTTACAAGAGTGGGAGACATCTGAGACTTCACAGGCCGACTTGTTCTTCACTCATCCAAAACGATTGGAAGCTGCATCTCAGTGCTGCCTCCGAATTTGCCGCAACAAAAATTGGTTTTCTTTTCTGAGAAAGCAATAAGTATAAGATACTTACAATTTCTTTCCAAAGTTAATAGTAATCCTAGAAGTCCTCTTAGCCTTGTAAACAAGGCATGTATGCCTTGTCTCTTGAGGATATGGTAATAATGGGAGAAACATTTTCACTTGAAACAAGACATTTGATGCACACATACCTTCTTTATAAGGCTAATGGTGCTTCTGTGAGTTGTATTGGGCTTGTAGACAAGGTAAACATAAATCATACATCTGGTTTTCAAGAAGAAATGATCTTTATAGACTGCAGTGGCAAATTTGGAGGCAGTGGAGCTGCAAGCACAGGTGAGGAGTTCACCATCAAAGCTTTCCCAACAGGTGGCCATCCACCCTTTTTATAAATCTACAAAATCAGTGGAATATCATGGAACATGTAAAGTAGGGTCGAAGAGCAGGATCTATCTTGTATGTTAACAAATGTAATGCGATGCATAATGTTGATATGTCAATGAAATAACAGTATTGAAATCCAGAGAGGAGTGGAAGATAGCTGTAATAGTTCAGGAAAATGTACGATGAGAAATGATGTTTTATATGATGTAATCACAATAAAATTAATTAAAAAGAGAGAAAAATAAATAAATCTCCAAACAAGGTGACTCCACCACAATCCAAGGCAACATATTCCACTGTCAAACTGCTCTTACCATCAGGAAATTCTGCCTAATGTTTAGATGGAATCTCTTTTTCTGAAACTTGAAACCATTGCTCTGTGTCCTAGTCTCTGGAGCTGCAGAAAACAGGCTTGCTCCCTCCTCCATTTGACATCCCTTCAAATATTTAAACGTAGCTATCATGTTGCTTCTTAACCATCCTTTTCCAGGGTAAACATACCCAACTCCCTAAGCCAGTCCTCATAAGGCATAATTTCCAGGTGTTTTATCATTTTGATTGCCCTCTTTTGGAAACATTTGAGCTTGTCAGTGTCTTTCCTGAACTGTGGTGTCCAGAACTGGATACAGTATTCCATGTGGGGTCTGAATAGAATTGTGCCATCACTTCCCTTGACCTTTACATGGGATTTTTCTTTTCAGCATATAAATACATGGTTCTATTTGTCTTGAATCATGGGAAATTTTCTTGAATGCCACATGTGCAAATGTAACTTTGTTCCACTTTAAAAAACCATGGTCAAGATGCATGAGAGCAATACTTTTGGGCCTCTCAACTCCCTGCTTCAGTTCATTTCTTTTAGGGCCTATTTCTCATCCCTGTGAATGTGTAAATGTCTGATAATGACAGCTATACAACACAACATTCCTCTTCATTATTGCAGAGGTTGAAGCACAAACTATCGAGGAACTAAAGCAGCAGAAAGCATTTGTAAAACTTCAGAAGAAGCACTACAAAGAAATGAAGGATCTTGTGAAGAAACACCACAAGAAAACCACAGATCTTATAAAAGAACATACAGCAAAGTACAATGAAATCCAAAATGACTACCTGAGACGGAGGGCAGTCTTGGAGAAAACAGCAAAAAGAGACAGTAAGAAAAAGTATGTTCTGTAGAATTTGTTTCTCTTCTGATAAACAAAGTTGGCCTTCACATTTCTCTTTCTTGAGGAAAGAGAATGTTTTTAAAAACTTACCTTATTGGAAATAAGAAAAAAGATGAGTTATATGGAGAACATGGGAGGGGAAGTAAAGGAGGGAGCAGCCGCTGCAACAATTATGGGTAGAAGGAAATATGGAATGGAGAGGCAGTGCTACACAGGGGACAGCCATAAAATGTTGGTTGTCCTCAAACTGTCCCCCACTTGAAATAGCTTAAGTAGTTTGGTAACAAGCTCCTGCATCCCTCTATAATGGATGACTATCACCCAGTATCTAACATACCTTTCTTGGGCAAGGTATTGGAGCTCTAGGAGTGCCTGAATGAAATGGATTATCTAGATCAATTTCAGTGTGATTTGAGGCCTGATTATGGAACAGAGACATCTTTGGTTGCCCTGGTGGATGATCTACGTAGGGAACTGGATGAAGGGAGTATGTCCCTGTTGGTTCTGCTGGACCTCCCACTGGCTTTCGATACCAGCAACCATGGTATCCTGAGCAGCCTCACTGGGATGGGACTTGGAGGAACTGTTTTATAACGGCTCTATTCCTTCCTGGAGGGGTGAACCTGGAGGGGTCATACTGAGAGACTACTGCTTGACCCCTTGGCCGTTGACCTGTGGGGTTCCTTAGGGCTCAGTTCTGTTCTCCCATGCTATGTAACATATACACGAAACTGTTAAAATAAGTTGTCTGGAATTTTGAGGTTTGAAGCTACCAGCATCCAGATGACACCCAACTCTATTTCTCCTTTCCACCGTAAGCCATGGAAGCTGTTTTGGTCCTAAACTGGTTCGTGGGTGAGGATGAACAAACTGATACTTAAACTAGACAGAAGGTGCTCCTGATCATTTGAAAGGGAGATTAGGGAATAGGGATTCAGTCTGTGGTGGATGGGGTTGCACTCCCCTGGAAAATGCTGGTCCACAGCTTGGGTGTGCTCCTGGATTCAGCTCTGAGCATGAAAGCTGAGATTTCAGCAGTGGCTAGGTATACATTTGCACAGTGAAAGCTTGTGTGCCTGCTGCACCTGTTCTTTGAGACATCAGATCTGGCCATGGTGACACATGCCTTAGTTGCACCCCAGTTGGATTACTGTAGTGCATTCTACGTGGGACTACCTTTGAAGAGTGTTTGGAAACTTCAACAGGTCCAAAGAGCTTCAGCCAGATTGCTATCTGGGGCTGGCTACAGGGAACACATAGCTCTCTTGTTGCAACAGCTCTGCTGTCTACCAATCTGTTTCCGAGCACAGTTCAAAGTGCTGGTTCTGTATGGCTCAGGTCCAGGCTATCTGGCAAACCGTATCTCCCTGTTTGTGCCTGCTGGGACCCTGAGATCATCAGGAGAGGCCCCACTCTCAGTTCCATCACCTTCACAAGCACAATTGGGGGAAATGCAAGACCCAGACCCTGGAACTCCTTGGCCAAGGAGGCCAGAATGCCTCCTGCCCTCCACTGTCTTTCTGTCAGCAGCCAAAATCCTTTTTATTCTGACAGGCTTTTAATACATAAAGTTTTTGAATAATGTACTGAGGAGTGCTGTACTGTTTTAATTTTAACTGTTATCTTTCAATCTCTTTTTAGCTGTTTTAATTCTTTAATGGTTTAATTTTGTTTTAATATGTACTTTTTTTGAAGTATTGTATTTTCTAAAGTGGTTTAAAAAATATTAAGAGAGTGTCTTACGCTAGTGCAACACAGTCATTACAAAGGAGATGAGGAGAAGACCAGCATGCTGTTACCTACCCTTCCTTTGCAGTCTTTGATGCTATAATACAACCAAAGATTGCAAAGGAAGATCTGTTAAAAGCCGTGCTGGCCTTTTCTTCATCTCCCTTGTTGTAACTCTGCTGTACTAGTGTAACACACATTCACCAGGAACTTGTGTACCTCTGTAGGTCAGCAAAAATTAGGAGTGCAGAATCCAGTATATATTCAGTCCATGTCACTTCCAGATGTTCTTGTGAGAAACTCAGTTTGTATCCCATTGCTGCCTACACCAGATGTGCAAATTTCTGTTTATATCCCACCAGTGCCACCTACTGTGAGGATTCCTCTCAGGCAGTCCCACCACTGTGACTAAATGTAAGAGGCTTTACACTTAACCTACCCAATGTGAAGCTTTTCCAGTATTCCCTGCAAATACACCATGTGAGGGCTTTTCTTGATCTCCAGCTCTACCACAGATAAGGATTTCTTCCTGTCCCCCTTGTGTGGCATCAACTGTGGGATCAGTCTAAATACCCTCAAGATCCCTATGAGGATTTATACTACCTCATCTGAAATCAAGCTCTCCGAATAATAGCAATTCCAGAGGCTGAAAGTGTACAAAAACAAATTATTCACAGAAGTTAAACATAGTGCAGGAGATGATTAACACCACACTCTTGCATCTCAAGCTAAAACAGACCCTTGCCGCTCAACTCAAATTCATTTCTCTCACTTCAACCCTAGTCGAACTCAAACTCCTCTCAGACACATTTCTTGCTGCTCCCAACTAAAAAATCCCCTCCCACTCAAACTGAACTTTCAGCTGGCATTCACCAGCCACCTCATGCCGACCTCAAATACTCCACCAAATAGCATCTAATTCAACGCTCCATTCACTCCTCTCTCCTAACAGCTACTTACTTCCTACTCACACAATAAATCAAGCAAAAATTTTATATACAAACCCATCACAGTTCTCACTCAGCAGTGGGCCCTGTTTATTTCTGCATCCGCTTACATTTTTAAAGACAAGTATGCATTTAAATATGTATCTGCATTCATAATTCTAATCCTGTCCTCTAGGGATGGATGGAGCAGTCTATATTTGGTTTGTTTCTCTTTCAGATGTATTTAGTTGTAGTTCTGTTCAGTCCATCACGGTCAGCCACAGTGAGCTATGCCAGCATCGGCGTGGGTCTCTCTGATGCCTTTCGCTTCAGTGAACCTAAACTGTTTCCCACTTGCATAGGCATCTGCTACTATTTACAAATTTCCCACCTGAGGGGGCAGTCTCTGTATTGGTTTGGGTGTCTAGGTCTCAATTTCAATCCCTCATGTTTGCACAAACCTTTCCAGCCTCTCTCGTTGCCCACCCCCCAGACAGGGATGATTTTTCTCAAGCAATAGTTCTGGCCTTAAGTAAACTCTCTCTTTTTGAGACTCTGTGGTTTCCTAGGCAACAAGCTTTACACCTGGTAGTAGGCTGTAAACACCTCTGATTCTCTGTTAGGTGCAGAGTTGTGTATTTCATTTGTGTTGGCCTGATTTTTATGTTTTGTTTTGTTTTAAATGTCAGTGCTGAGTTTGCTGTTGCTCTGTCTGTTTCACACGCCCCTTTCATTGCTCCCCCATCTCACCTCACCCTTTCTAGTTGCAGTTCTTTCCCAAGACCAGAAATATCACACTGATCCTTGGGGAATAGGTTGCTCAGATTCTATTTTATGAAAATTATTTTCCCCCTTGTCTTTGCATGTTGTTCTGTTCAGCCTTCTCTTCTTTGACAGAGCCCTTGCCTTTGGTGAACTCTGTTCTTTGGAAGCCACTGAATAGTTTCACATCAGGATACATACATCTGGGATGTACGAAGTCTAAAGGAATGGCGCTGTCTGATCAGAAGCATATTTATAGGTTTTGAAATAAAGCCAGCCAGAATGTAATGCACAGAATATAAAAGTGCCATTGGGAGAGTGACAGTTAAACCAAGTGCTGATAAACTAGCCGTGTGTTTGTAGTACTGCGATATTTTCTCCCTCCCGTTGTGCCTGGTGTCATGCCACGTCTGTTGAGAGGTCATCTTCCTCCCCAAACAGAGTTTCCAGCTCTTTGGGCCTAATCCCTCTTCTCTGGTCCTCACAGAAAGTGGGAGCAATCTCAAAACAAGAGTCCTGCCTTGAAGTGTGTCTGTGTATTTTCCTCACTTGTTAGACTTGACATTTTTATTTAAATGGCATATAATTAAACTAAAGGCACCGGATCCTGTCTGATTTTGGAGGTCAAGTAGCATCAGCCCAGGTTAGTCCTTGCATGAGAGAGTGCCAATGAATACCAGGTGCTGTAGGCCATATTTCAGAGGAAGAAGCTGAGTATCCCTTGCCTAAGAAAACCCTATCAAATTCATGGAACCGCCATAAGTTGATAGGAGATTTGAAGACACATGTTGTATACCTTCAAGTTGTTTCCGACTTACAGTGACCCTAAGACAGACCTATCACAGGGTTTTCTTGGCAAGATTTGTTTAGAAGGGTTTGTCTTTGCCTTTCTCTGAGGCTGAGAGAGTGTGACATGCCCAAGGTCTCCTAGTGGGTTTCTGTGGCCAAACATTGATTTGAATCCAACTTGCTGGAGTTGTTGTGAAGCACTTTAAACCACTACACCACACTGGCTCTCCACTATACCATGCTGGCAGATACACACAATCTGTGCAGCTGTGGATGATGCTTGTGGTATCCAGCTTAAAATGACATCACCATCCCCAAGCTCTGGATTGTGGGCCTGATAAGAGACTTACTGAAAGATCAGCTCAATCAAAAACAAAATTGATATATACGCTAAGTTAATGTAACGTATGAGCCTTGCAACCTAAGAGTAGAACAGAGACATACATTGTACTTCAAAGTGAAAAGACATTTTAGCAGAACTTGCAGCTACCATGTCTATTGCATTACATCATTATGCATTGTATGACTTTTGGCAGTAGAACCATTCTAAGCAGCAGCAGACTGTAATATACAAATTTCATCAAAATGTGGGCCAAAATGTCTCAGTTCAAGCAGACATATATTTGTATTGTGGTGCTGCAGGTAATTGGGTATGGTTCAGTGTGAATGGAAAGCTTCACTTCTAAGTATGATTTGTTTGATATGATATGATAAATATGATATATGATATGGTCCTGGGCTTATTCTAAGATAATTACAAGATCCAGAAAACATCTGTACATTCAACCTGAGCTGAGTCACCGTCCAGATGAGTTGACACAACAGCATGTACACTCACAGACACACATATATACAACAGATTTTTGGCTAGTACCCTCATGACTTGTGTAAATTAGTTGATCCATATTCTTCTGCAGAGGTGAAACCAGCAGCCCAGATCACAGTTCATCAACAGTTGAACAGGAGTTGGCCACCCTTGATTCAGAAATGACTCAAAAGTTGATAGAATTGAAAGAAAAACAACAGCAGCAGCTGCTTAATCTTCGCCAAGAACAGTATTATAGTGAAAAATACCAGAAGCAAGCACATATTAAGTTGGTATGTATAATACTTTGCCTCCCCATGTTCTTTTAAGTACTCTAATGACCACACTGCATGAAGACCTAGTTGTGTTTTTGGCCACTTATCTGTATCTGTGTATGAAAGGGTTTTCTTGCTTGCTTGCTTGCTTGCTTGCTTTTTTGTTAAAAGAAGAATAAATAGAGCACTATGTGTTTCAGTCTTCCTCTCCCTGCTCCCGTAACGAATGGCAAAAAATAATGATTTGTAGTAGTTTAGGATAAATTGTGGAAACTGTGTTTGAAATTATTCCTCTTTTTCTAATACAATGGGGCACCAGAAATGTCTATCATCTTCCAAATGGGTTTACTGTAAAGGCATTATTGTGATACTGGCTCCTTCATTTCTACTACCTTTTCCAATTTGTAAAGATAGTTTTGTGCCTTGTGAGGAAGCAACTTCTTGCCAACTTTCACATCTGCTCCAACTAACTACAAATGTTGAATCATAATTGATTGTTTTGAAATTTGGGCTATTCTTTGGGGATTCTGCACTCTGTGGCTTTGAAGATGAAGCCAACGTGCTCTGCCTAATGTCTTGCTGCCACATCAATTATCAAAAATCATTCCAGAATAAGCAATTAGATTAGTATAGCCTACAGAACTGGAAACAAGAGCTTTGATATCAGTTTTAAAAAATGGCTTCCAAATAGTTCGTGTTTGTGCCAGACAACCTTCTGTGAAACTATGTGTACTCTAAATAGATTCCAGAGCCCAGGCTATAAACAGCAGAGTGATATTATGCATATATTGTTCCAAAGCAGCTTTTATTTTTACAGCTGCAGCCTCACTGTTGGCTGAGTCAAGCAAACTGTATGGGGCAGCCCTCTGGGCCATAGCAGGAATCCAATCAGTTTGGTAATAGATGTTTTAGAATGCCAAGAAGGAGAAGAAAGAAGGCATAAACACTGCTACTATATAATTCCAACGTAGGCCCCAGCATGGGGACACTGTCAGGGGTGCATGCCCTTAGCTCAGTTGGTTACATTGTTGTATGGAAGATCAGAGGGATAGAATCAATGTTTTCTATCTTGATGCTGTAGTAAGGCAAATCCATTTCTTGTTTGCTGTCATATTGGACTAAGGGCTCAGGCAAATTACCTTTTTGGATAATAACTCCCAGAATCTTATTGCCAGCAAAGGCAGAATATGTTAGGCTACTTGTACAGCAGCTCATAAGACTTACCATAAACGTCATGAAACAAGTGCTTGTCTACACAGTGGCTCCAAATTCTGGTCATGCCTTTGTCATGGCATGCCTAACACCCCACCCCCAGGCTATGCATTTACTCGCAGACCATTTATTTAGCAGCAGCAGGAACAATACAGGCAAAGCTGGCAACCTCTAAGGCCTCTTGTATCCCCACACCCTTCCTGGCATGGATTTATGGATCTAAACTGGAGGCGAGGAGACATGTTGTCACATTCAGTCCCTCTCCTGACAAGGACTGCCAGAGACTATGAAGAGTGGAGAGGCCTCTTCCACAACAAAATGTACACTCATTCAGTGGCAAGAGCTCTTCAGGATTTTCAGGTGGAGTTAACTCCTGATCCTGCTTGGAGATGCCAGTAATTGAACAGAGGACCTTTTGCATGTACTGCATGATTCAGAAGATGAAGGTTCAAGGAACGGTTCAGGAGGGGAAGGCTCACAACTACGGAGTTGTGGGCCTTCCGCTTCTGAAAGTTTGGGGCACAAGCAGCTTAAACTCTTAAACCACCAGAATGCTTAGCAATAATATGTAGCTTTTGGAGCTTCCTGACATGCGTATATTTTCCTCCCCTAAGCTCATTCAAAAGCTGACAGATGTAGCAGAGGAGTGCCAGAGCAATCAGTTGAAGAAGCTTAAAGAAATGTGTGAAAGGTAAGGCACATTGTAAATAAATGATTTCCTCCTTTCAGTTCTAAACACAGTTACAGTGCAGTCAGCTAGTGGACAACACAGGACTTACTTCCTATATGCATAAATTTGTGTTGTCAACTTGGGATGTAAAGAAGATTTTCAGATTTTAACATGCTCAGTGATAAAAGTGTCTTAACACATCAAGACATCCTACTGAGAAAACAGATAGCACCACCGAATTTTACACATTTTTCAGAACTTCTTAATGAAAAAAATGTGCAAAAACTTGTGTTTTGCATGAAACTTTTTTCAGTGCAAAGTTCAATATTCTTGCACTGAAAGGTGTGTATTTTACACAAGACACTATTTTCTGTGCAAATCTGTCAGTTTTATGCAGAAACTTCATTGTGTACAAAAAGCTCCCCAGGACTTTCCTTTGCACAAATTAAAGTTTTTCAAAAAAATATCCCAAAATGCAGAAACTTACCAGAGTTTGCAAAGAAACTCTTATAATCTCACCCAGAGCAGAGAAACTGTTTGAGAATGAAACAAGCAAGGTTTTAGGTCTATAATTTTAGCCTTAGCTTTATTCTGCTTTTCCTTCTCTTTTTTAAAAACGAAATGTGTTTGTTGCAGAGAAAAGAAAGAGTTAAAGAAAAAAATGGACAAAAAGAGACAGGAGAAAATCACAGAAGCTAAATCAAAGGATAGGAGTCAAGTGGATGAGTAAGTATAGGTGTCCGTTTTTTACCTTGAATTATGTCCTGAAAATATTGGAAGGTCACCAAGACACTGAAGCCTTGGACTGTAATTCTGTGTATTCCTTCTCCACACCAGATGTGAAAGTAGGCGTATGCACCCCCTCCCAGTGATTATACATTGCAAACTGAAGTGGAGACCCTCAAGTTCTTGTCGTGAATCTAGCACTCTCTGGATGGCCACATCCCCTTCCCTATGAAACCAACATGTTTTGGATTCCCTGCTTGGCATGTATTATCTCCCCACACTCAACAATTCTTAAAAGACAACATGCAAGTCCTAAGCAGTGTTGGTTGGTGGTTTCCATGTCAATGTGGCAGTGAATCCAATCCATGTTTTAATTCAGAATTGAAGGCAGTCTCCAGGGTGCTAAGCCTATTTAGGAATAGGGTTCAGTATTTTGGAGAGTACTTAAAAACCTAGGTTAACACCTGTAGTGGATTCACCACCCCATTAATATGGGGATTATCAGCCACTGCTGCTCCCTAGATTTGGTTACAGTACTAAGAGTTTGAAGCTCACATGTGCTGGTATTTTTGGTCCTAAGCTTTTCTCTTTGGCCCTGCCTACTTGTGGAATGCAACCCCCAGGAAAGTATCTGAAATTGAATCCAGCTTGGGCTGAAAGAGGTTTGCCATTTTGCTTATTATTAAAATACTTAATTATTTAGAAAATTTGAGTCTCTCCTTTCAGTCAAATGATCTTAGAGGTCATATACAATAAATTGTAGTAGTGCATACACAAGTCCTTGGATGTACACATGCATCTCAAACACAGAAGCCTACAAAACTCCAGGGACATTAATTTTTGTGATCTTTATGACCAAAATCTCAACCACTTAGCCATCTCTTGCATACAACACACTTAGTGATGTCTGTGCTATCTAATTTTATTTTTTTCCTTACTTAGCTAAATGGAGGTATGGTTTATGAGCGAACACTTTGTGACAGAGTCAGCATATTGTATACTGAAAGCATGAGATAAGAATTAATTAAATGGAATCAGTGTTTTTTGATCTTGCTCCCAGGGAGAAGACAGAAATGATTCGGTCATATATTCAGGAGGTGGTGCAATACATTAAAAGGGTGAGTTATCTGCATACAAGTGCATTCAGACTTACTATATGTGCTCATGGTGTGGAGATAGCAGGCACATGCTGATTTGCCCAGAGTAATGAAGTCAGAGCAGCCATAAAAAAAAAAAAATACCACAGAAAAGTTTCTCTTGTTGTACAGAGGACTCTTGCTTCCAATATTTCTTGGCCACACAAACATATGTATATATACATATGCATACTTGGTTTCCCATCTTCTCTTGATTATCAAGTAACTTTGAATATCGTCTTGGTATGCAGACGTTTTGTGTGTTTTTCTACAACATTACTAGATCTGAAATGTGAAGAAATGTAGCAGTACACATTGACAGTGGTATTTCAGGTAGGATGTTGCAGTGGAATACTGAGTACAGGGAACTTAAAAGTCCCTTTCCTGTTTTTTGTACAGGAAGGTAGCAAAGGCTCCAGACCTGCTCTAAGAAATACGACATTTCATATCACAAACACTCTTGACACATTGCAAGATGTACAATGGCTGAGGTACTCAGAAAAGTGTCATGCTTTGGCTCCTTAAGGGCAGGTAAAAGTTGAACAGGGGTCTGATCATAGCCTCTTACAAGCAAGCTGTAAGCAGGGCCTATTCAATAGTCAGATCTGCCCTTGCCTCTCTTCCCTTCCTTGCTTTGCCAGCTCCTAGAGCCCAGCGATTTCCTTGCGATGGCAGGGAATATAAGCACAGGCAGCACCAATAAAGGCAGCAGGTGTTCCATCTCATCAGAACCATGCCCATTCCTCAGGAGAGCGGATGGCGTTTCTATGTGCAGCCCAAGGAAACTACACTATTATTATTAGGTCCAGCCAGGAACTAAAGTCCTTCCAAAAGTTAAGAGTCTTTTCCCTAGCAGAAAAGTGACCCAGATATAGATCCATTTCATTACTGAGTATGACAGGAGAAATAGGAACAGACTTCTCATTAAGGAGAATGTGTGGTCTGTAGAATGAAATCAATGGCCCTGCCAAAACGCCATTGTCACAGAGATATGTGTCTTAGCAATCAGACTTCCAAATGAAGTTCATGTTTACCTTCCTGCTACTAACTGCGAAACAAAGAACACTAAGTGTAAGTTAAATAGTTGAAAACAATCATGTGCTATGGCAAACAGATATCTTTTGCCACTTGGGGAGCATCTTTGCAAAAATAAAACAACGGCAAAGGTATCATCTAGTTTGACCCACAGTCCCAGTTCCATTTCCAGCAAGAATGGTCACGTGTCAAAAAGCAACAAGAAAATGGGGGAGGCAACTAAGATTTCTCATCTGGCATATTGTGCTGTCCTTTCTTGGTCTTGCAGGTGTTGGATTACATTGCTCATTATCCACAAACTGCCTGATCACTGATTCTTCTTATTTCACCTGATTTCTACATATTAGATTTTAAACATTGAGTCTAAGGTAGAAATTTGAGTGATTTTGACCACCTATCCTGTAGGCTTCCCTGGTTGTTTATTAGGTTTTGTTTCAGTGCTATATTGTTAGCCAGCTATATATTTCTTCTAAGAAACTGACCTAAATCCAGTTGTTAGGCCCAAATATAGAGAACTTACTGAATTAATTTTTGGAAAGGAAGTCAGCATTTATAAATTCCTTTGGTTCGCAAGATCTTCTCTAGTTGAGACTAGCAACTGGATTTTATTCAGTATGATTTAAAGAAATGCACGGGGGCTAGTCCATGAGCCATCAATTGCTGGTCACAGGGGAGTTTCCAGGAAATAAACAATTGTAGCTAGTGGTCACAAATGTGATAGCTGATCCTGGCACCCTGGGGAAAAGATGGCAGTTGTCCACATCGGATAGCTTAAGAAGCACTGATTTAAATTAATAATTTCTAGCAAAAGAAAAGTTTTAGATTAAAAATAAATCTACTGAGTTTTCTGAATTCATATATTAAATAGCAGCAGAAATCTTGCTTTTCCTGGTTAGAAACCCCATAGTAATCCCCCCACCACAATACTCATTCTCTTTCCATTAGCTCTCCCATGCCCTATTTTCATTATTTTTCTTTCTTTTGTTTTACCTTTCTTCTACACCTTTCCTTGGTGCTCATTCAGTTTTTCCTTCTTCTCACTGTCCTCACCCTGCTTGGTCGGCAACAGGAATCCTTTCTTTCTGAAGTGTTTAAAGAGTTCTGGGTCTTGCAGAGGAAAGCAGCCTGTGTAGTTGCTTAGAGGCCTTGTGAAAAAAAATTTCCCTAGCTTGCCTTCTGCTTTTTCTGTAGGAAAGACAGTGGCAGAGCTTGGACTGTGTGGAGGGGGGACGGGAGGGGAGCAAGGCTATGGCACAAGGGGCATGGCCACTTTGCGGGGGGCATGGCTGCGGTGCGTGGGGGCATGGCCAGGGCACGGCCAGGGCACGCGAGGGCGTGGCTACGGGCTGGGATGCCCCAGAAACATTGCCGCCCAGAGTGAATCCCCCTGCCCCCCTGTCCCTACGCAACTGCGGAAAGACTGGAGATACTTAGTGTCTAAGGACACAACTGTAGGCTACAGAGAGGTTTTAATTAACCAAAAGACATTAATCAATTTAAGAATCAAAATATCTCCAAGATGCACACCCTAGTAGTCCCCTTAGTGTCCTTGCCATGTTTCAGGGTTCTAGAGATCAGAATGTTGGTACTTTGCTGCAGATGCACACATAAACTTCTGTTATTACATAGAGACTAATTATTTTAATAAAATATTGTTTAATATCAACATAGTCTACTGAGCTTATTACCATAGATAGATGAAGGTCATGCCAGCCCTCCAGATATTATTAGACTGCAGTTCCCATCAGCCCTAGCAAGTGTAGACAATGGTGAATTAAAATGGGAGATGCAAGAAGGTCACAGGATTTCCATCCTCGCTGTCCTCTAACAATGTAGTGACTTCAGTATAAAATGCAACTATACGTTGAATATGATACATTGAATTTTGCTGCTTTTTCACAGCTAGAAGATGCTCAGAGTAAAAGGCAGGAAAGGCTTGTGGAAAAACACAAGGAGATTCGTCAGCAAATACTAGATGAAAAGCCCAAAGTAAGTAGTCTCAAATTCTAGAATTTTTTTTAATTACTAAGAAGAACCTGAAGGTAAGTTGTTTAACAGCGTATTGATTCTGAACATAACTGAAGAAATAGGTAGATGTTCAGATATTTTATCATGTGGAAGAAAAAGACTCTTGTAATGTTAGTGTGTACTTAAGTATGCATTTGAAGCTCTTGTCCCCACAAAAACATAGGGCCCTTCTGCCCTACACTGTTATAGTGCTATTATTCCCCTTTCAACATCCTGTGGAATTCTGGGGTTTGTAGTTTCCTGAGGCCAAAGAGCTCTCTGGCTGAGAATTCCAAAGGCCCCTCCCCAGGATTCCATAGGCTGTTGAAAGCGGAATGATAGCACTATAAAAGTGTAGTGGGGAAAGGCCCATAGTTTAAACCACGGAGAATCTGTGCACATCATAAATGCAAAGCATGTCTTTCACCAGCAGAGGGTGCAATATGCTGACATATTTTTAGGAGAGCAAACCATGAACTGTTTTACCTGAGAATGAAGGGGGGGGGGGCTGTAGTTTTGTAGCAGATATAAATCCTCTTTTTATTGTCTGAGAAAATTAATAACATACATAAGGAATTAGATAGAACCTCTTGCAACAGAATAGAACTACCACTCACATTGATGTTGGTGACAATGTATTCAGGATATTTGGTCTTCATTTTTCATCTCAGCTGAACAGATGGCATAGGCACATATATTTTGACTTAATGTTTCATTTGACATAATTGTTTTCTGAATCTCCTATAGATGGAACTGCCTTCAGTTCCCAATAGGCATACATGGAATTAATTCAGAGTATTTGATTCTGCTATGATTTTCATTGGTAAATCAAGAACAGCAGAGAATTAAAATGGGATTTTAGACCAATTATTTTCCTCATGGACTTACTGATGACAAACAAAATTCTTTTGACCTAATATACAAACTCATCTCATGTGAAAATAGCTGCCATCTTTTTTTTTAAATGTTTTCAGTGCAGGGTGGATTATATTAATTATTTCACAGAGCTTTTTGTGCACTGGGGTGGGTAGGGATAAAATTGTTTTCAAAGTAGTTTCAAAGCAGTTTTATGTTATGATTTTGTATGGCTAATTTAGGATTACTTGAGTAATCACTTTTGAGCATGGATTGTTCTCTTGGTAGATAACACTTATCCTGAACCCAAATGCTGAAAATGTTCTCCATCCAGGAAAAGTAAATTGTAACGAGCTGTTGGCTACCAAAATACATCTGACAGCATGGCCCTTTGCCTTTCCAAGTAACTTGTCAAAGCTCTGATTAATGGTGATGTCAAGTTCTTTTTTGATATAGCCAAAGTAGCACCAGTCCATGCCCAAGAGGCAGATATCAGCAGACTGAGGAGAGCCCCCTAAGGTTTCCAGGTATTTAGAGCAATCTTTAGGCAGAGAAGAGAAATTGGAGTAGGGCAGGAAACCTTACTGATAACTAGGGAATACTGAGCATGCTCAGTGGAAATGGAATGTCATTTGATTGAAATGGAATGCAGAAAAAGAGATGAAAGAAGAATGCAATCAAGTATTTACATTGCAACGTTTATTGGTTTCTTTTTGTATTTTTTTTAAATAAGCAAGCATATTCAATAATTCTGTGGAGTTTTCTTTGGACTTCCAAAAATGTAGAGCAGAGATGTAGAAATAAAAAGACAGGTTTCATACTTACTTTGTCTGACATATGAAGACATACTTCATGCTTCCATCATCATCTTCATGCTTTTTTCATGGATGTGTAATAAGAGTGCTTCTATTTGTGTTTTTTCCCCTGAGGTGCTTTGTATTAAAGATACTAACTTAGAAGTTATCACTATTACAAATTTAATAATTTGATTAGTATTTGCAGACGACATGTACATCTTCACTTATTCTCATACAAAATAACTTGTGATTTCATGAAGCTGGGAGCAAACTTTTATTTTTTCTCTCTCCCAACTTCACGAAATTACAAGAATTTTTCACCTTTTTGAAAATTATTTTTCACATTTCAGGACTTTTTATATGAAAGTTTCACAAACTTTCACAAAGCTCTTCTTGCACAAAACTTTGGCTTTGGAGCAAAGATACAATTAGTTTTCACAATGACAACATTTTATGTGGATTACAATGGGTTTTTTTGGGCAAAATGTGAAGGGAGGAGTTCTGCTGCTTCTGTGGGAAAGAAATTCAACTGGTCTTTTTCCTATTACGGAAGAGCAAAAAATCTGGCAGCAGTTCACAAAAATTTTGATGGGGAATGTCTCAAGATGTTGAGATGCTCTTCTTCATCAAGGATGAGAAAATTTATGAATGTTCCTTCTGCTTCTAGTCTTTGCCAAACTATTTATCATTCCCGTTTGCATTACCTGCTAATGTACATGTTTGGCAAAGTAGATACAGACATGATGTTCAGCTTGTGATAGTACAGTTGGACTCAACTGTTACCTTCAACACCATTTACCAACCTGCTCCAGAGGGATCTTCAGGCTTCCATAACAAGTTTTGAGGCTGCATGGAAGGCAATGATGGTGAGGAGCAGAAAGATGTCCTCTCTCTGGTTCTGTGTGCATCAGGTTCCAGCCATGAATTCTTTCAGCTTAGCAACTCAGCAGTGTAAGAAAAATTAAAATAAGGCAGCCCTCATTCAGTAGATGGCACATTTGCACATTTCAGTTTAAGCTTTTCAGTGGCTAAACCAAGACTTGGAACTCCCTTCCTAGGGAGGCCAGGATGATGCCATCCTTGCTGTTCTTCTGATGTCCAATAAAAATTCCTATTCCATTGTTTTTAGGAATTCATTACAATGACCTTTTTTAGTGTTATTTTCATATGTTTTTAGTCTGCACTGGTATTAATAACTTGTAAGCTGCTTTGAGTCCCAGTGCTGGGGAAAAGGCAACATGATGATGATGATGATGATGATGATGATGATGATGAAGATGGATGCATTAACAGGTTATAGTACAGCTTTACGAAGTCTTCTACATAGGTTTGGTGATGAGATGTAAAGGAAGAAGAAAAAGAGGATAAATAAGGGGGAAGGCCATAACCAGGGTTTGTCTTTGTCATATATATGTGTTTGTAACAGTACAAGAAAGTCAGTTCTGTAACATAGCATCGAAAGTGAGCTTATATATATTTATGATCCTGTAAGACTTTTCAGGTGTAACATCCTGCCAGATCTGTTGTTGTATTCTGACGTCCAGCCTGTATCATTAAAAACATCTTCTATTTGAGATTCATATCATGTTTCTTACTGCTTATTTCAATTGTATAAATATCAAAACAGACTTTCTAGTGCCTTTGTTAGATTTCGGGCAGCTGGGCAAGACCACAAGAGATCTTTGATCAGATCTCCTGTAGCTGCCGTGTTTAAGATCTTCACAACTTCAGGGGTCCCTCCTTTATTTTGGTTGGGGTTGTGGCAGCTAGGATAGAAGGGTTGCACATTCCCCTACTGTCACAAACTGCTTTGCCCCCTCCTCGTGACATCACCGCATAAGTTTTCCTCAATAAGAGAAAAGCCCGGGGAATTTTTGAAAGGAAAAATTACTGGCAAGTAAGAGGTAAATCATTTCATCCTAGCCCACAATTCTTTCATTCCTGGCTGGAGCCACCAGTGATTGCTTTTCATTGGAGCAGGGCATTAATCCAAAATTTGGAGGAATAGATACATGGAATCCTCTTCAACTCTTACTTCAGCTCTATATCTTTAGGGGTTCAGTGGCAACAAGATGTCAGAAGTTCTGGTGCCAAGTCTGATTTAGTATATTTTGAATGTCTCTAAACTAAGCACATTGTAGGCATACCTAGGAACATTTGAGTTATAGCTCAGACATCTTTCACCTGCTGTTGCTTGATGTCAGAACAGCTGCTGTCAACAGGAAAAGATTTCAACTGACCTATTTTTAGCACACCTGTCCAGCAGTCTAGAGGTGTCCTCTAATTCTAATTACTTCCCAAGTTGTGCAGATATTAGAAATTCAGTAATCGAGGAGGCAGTTTCCTATTATAGATGCCTGAAGGAATATGAGGACATGCTCTTCTTCGTCCCCATGATTGAATGAGTGCTTTGGAAAATATAAATGTTGGCCGAATGCTGTTTAATATATTCATTAGTGACTTCAAAAAGGGAACGGAAAGTGCACAATCCAAATGTGCAGATAGCACCAAACTAGGAAAGGCTGTGAGTAGTTTGCAATCGGGGACATTAAATAAAATTTATTTCAACAAATTGGACGTACTGGCAGGAATAAAAAGGATTGCATTTAATAAACACACCTTTAATGAGAATAAATACAAAATTCTGCTGCTGGGCAAGAACCAATATGTTGTTACTTAGGAGATCTTTTCTGGACCGCCGTTTCCTAGGTAGGCAACCGTACGGTGTTAGCCGATAAGGTGATTGTTGAGGAGTAATAAAGTAGGTTGAGAAAAGGAGCATCATGGGTAAATCAGGAGAAGTAATTCCCCCCCTCCCGCCTGGCATTAGTAGCATTGGTGAGGCTTTTGTTAGAGTACTGTGTCATTGCTGCACTTCAGAAAAGACACATGGAAGCTGGATATGATCCAGAGAGCAGCAAAATTTCTGGAAGGCCTGGAGAATATCACATACAACAAGACTGAAAGGAGTTGAGGTTGTTTAATTTGGAGAATGGAAGATGGGTGTCTTTGCATACACAAAGGTACTCTGATGTGCTGCCCAAAGACATACTTATCTCCTCATCTGCTATTTGTGAGAGTGGAGCAGTTTTTTGTTTGTGCTAGATTTATCCTGAACTTTCTTTTCTTGTCCTGGTTAGCTATAATTCTGTTGTCATTATAGGTTCAGAACTCTCGTGTATTGTTTTACAGTTGGATTTCATTTGCCTGATGTACAGGTGAGGTTTACTACTGTGTAAGCAGAAATAATAAATGGTTGCTTTGAGTAGGGTAGGATTCAGCTATTGTGCTTTTCCGCAGCGGACAAGAAGATAAAGTGAGTTAACAATATATCCCCCAAAACTTGGACCATAGGAACAACTTAAAGAATAGTGAAGCAGTGAGTCAGGCTTTCTAAAGTTGTGATGGGATTCCATTATTAAGGTTAGTCATGGTCTTAGTTTATTTGTATGTCACATTTTCCACAATGTATTATGCTGAAAAAGTTTCACAAAATCAAATACAATAACCAAAAATAACAGTAGGTCAGCAAGCAATATTAATAACATAGCTTTTCAGTTGCAGGTAAGTAATCCACTGAGTAGGTTATATGAAGAGAACCAACAATAAGATGTTTGCCCTCTTCAAAAGACCCTAGGTTCAGTAGGTAAAATGTATTCCTTGAACCTGCAAACTTTGGAACTGTACAAACTTTAGGTTTTCTCTAATCCAGCAACTGAAGAAGGCGGAAGCCAAAACATTTTGCTCATTTTGTATTTTTCTTTTTTTAGTTCTGTTTGTTAGCTACTTCTCTCTTTAGATAGATAGATCATAGAGAGCCATGATGGTGCGGTGGTTTGAGCATCGGAGTTCTGCTCTGGAGGCAAAGGTTCAAATCCCTGCTCAGTCATGGAAACCTGCAGAGTGACCTTGAGCAAATCATACTTTCTCAGCTTCAGAGGAAGGGAAAGGCAAACCAACTCTGAACAAATCTTGCCACGAGAATCCTATGGTAGGTTCACCTTAGGATTGCTGTAAGTTGGAAATGACTTGAAAATACATAATGACAACACATAGGTGATAAAACAGCAAACCAACAGCACTTCTCCCAAATTTGTCTTGGATTCCAGAAGGATGCAGTTAATCACAATATATATTTTTGAAGTGATTAACAAACAGAACTGAAAAATAATTCATGAGCAAAACATTTTGGCTTCCACCTTCTTCAGCTGCTAAAGATGAAAGTGAGCTGCATATAAGGTGGCAGTTTAGAACACTATGTTTTGGATATTCTTCAGGTGATTATGGTATTGTCCTCTAAGTTGAGGCCATGTGGTGTTGGGGCCTTAAGTCTATAAATACAAACATTTTCTCTTTTATCCAAGATGTATCAAGGAGAAGACACTATTAGTACTAAACAGGGACAAGTGAGAGAGGCTGAGGTGTTCTGAGTTAAAATGCCTGGCCTCTGGTTCCTCTAGCTTCCTGCTTAGAATTGGAGACTTACAGTTCCTGAAGTGTGTATGCAGGTCTGAGATTGTTTTGCCCAGGCACTGCAGATGACATCATGTATGTCTGCATTCAATCATGTAAATAAGATTGTGGGACCAGCAGGTGATGTGCTATTTAATATAGTAGGTCTTGCCAGTCACTGTGTTCCTAAAAGTAACAGTCTGCTTAATATAGCGCATACTGATAATGCAGTGCTTTGAAAAACAAGGATGTGATCTTGGTTTACTGACCAGTGTTTTCAGGAGAGCTTTTATGAGCAATCTCTGTAGATTTGGTGGCTGGCAGAAGGCTGTAACTGGAGGCTTGCTACTGGCTCTACCAGGGTGTTTGGAATTTGTTAGCAGTAGATAGCTTTCTCAATTGCCTTATGAGAGTTAGGAAATGCTTTTATAACAAAAGGAATGTGTTGTTGGTTGTTAATTGACTCATGTCTTTGTAGTGAGGATTTTCTCTCAAAATGATGATTGCTCTTCTGATGTCACCAATTATATGAGGAGGGTGAGGTGTGTGTGTGTGCATGCGTGTGTGTGTTTATGAATATGTATATGGAGATGCATAGTGTTTAACAGCATCCTTCTGGAATCCAGGACAAACTCAGAAAAAATGCTTTTGGTTTGCTTTTTAATTGTTATATCTATAGCATCATATCAAACAAAATTGCATGGGACAGAAAGCTGTTTTATCCAGCTGTTTGCCATAAAACAAGCGGGCAATGATAGTAAGTCACTAACAGATGACTTTCCTGATTGCATACCAAAATTTACTGATTGTGTATCAAGAGTTTATCAAAAGTAACTTCTTGTATATTGGCTTGCAGTATTTGTACAAAATACTCCTTTGCACTGTTCATGGCCAGATTAATATTTTCTCCACTTATTGAAAAAAATGGTTAAAACTTAATGTTCGTTGCAACGAAGAAACAGAGGAAGAGGAAACAAAATTAAGGAGCTAAAATAGGTATTTTACAAATAGTGTTTAGAAGTTCTTCAGTTATACTAAGCAACCCAACTTGTATAGGTTGAAATCAGTTTTCCTCAGAGCACCAAAAAAATCCACCCTTGACAAAACAGATATAATTGCTCTCAAAGCAAGATTTCGCTCCACAATGTCTGTAGCTGAATAAGAGTGTCTGTGTCACATATAGTGCTGGTTAATTCTTGGGGATTAGATGGAGCTTCTGTCTTTTAGAGTTTTCAGAGCTGACAGGTTTCAGTGCAGTCATCAATCTACTCCATATCTAAGTCAAGTCAATCTGATGTATAGGACAAATATGAGTATACTGCTGTCACACATTTACAAATTCATCTTCAGACATGATTATATCTGCCTAATGTCTGCCAAAACACAGACATAAAATCAACCACTGTACATGTTAGAACAAGAAGGATGCTTGTAAATGAATTGTTTTTCATCTATACTGTTTTCCTCAGTCCTGATAACCCAACATATTTAGTTTCTTTTGTTGGCTGGCAATAGACTTTAGAATGTCTGTACATGGTTCTCCTTTTGCTGTGACAATGTTGTCAGTTATTTCCTGAGTGTATGGACTGTTCCTCATTACTTATTTTTCTTGATGTCTTCTAAGAAGTCATAGAATGTTGTGAAGCAAAAATAGGCACTTTCACTTTCTTGACTGGATCAGTGTTTTTGTTTGACCAGCCTGTCATTTCAGAGTTCAGCATAAACTGCAGTGTTGTTTTCCATGAGATGTAAACATCTCAGACTCTAGATCACCATATTCTTTAATGACAATTCTCCGTTTTGACTTTGCTGCATTGCACTGCAGATATTCATTTTTTAATGCCTTGATCATCCATCACTACACTTTCATGCAATTCTTGGTTTGTATTTCCAGCCCCTTTCAGGATTACTTTCTTGCTGAAAGGCTCAATTGAAAGACAAAACCTTGTGATAAAACAGCTTTTATTTAGAAACATTTTCTATCTTGTTTGTCCAATTATTCTTTTTTCTGGGATCTCTGCATCAGTTACTTCAACTTCGTAACAGAGGTGACTGTGTGGAAAAATCTTCAATTCTGCTTCATGGCAAAATTGACTGTTTGACTTTTTTTTTAAATCAATAATGATCACTTTTAAGCTTCCACTTTTTATCAATGAACCATGATACATACCACAGATAATCTATGCTGGCACATGGAAGACTGGGAAAATGATTTTCATTATCTGAATTCTTCCTAGTTGCCCTTCCCCTCTGAAACAATTGTGGCCCTTCAAAGGTCCAACAAGATTCAGAAGCTGATCCCAATAAGCACACATTTCTGATTTCTTCTGACGAGCCTTTGAAAATTCTTTTAAATCTCTCAGTAAGGGTTTTAAAATTAAAACTACATCAAGCCACACGGAACTGTATCTGGCGTTATGTGAAACTACCTTTCTTTAACGCATCCTCAAATGCCTAATTGCATAAAGAACATCCTAATGTTTACTACTATCTGTCATCATCCAAGCTGCATTTCATTTTTACATGTTTTATTATTCTATTTAGATGGATAATGTGTACTGTTCCTTATTGGCTTTACCATGTTGCTGGCAAAGACTCCCATTTGCAGTAAAACTTTTGTTATTCCAGTTCTATGGTGGTTGCAAAAACTTAGCTATATGAAAAGTACTTATCATTGGAATCACCGCATCAGGTTAGCTAAAACAATATTCACAGCCATTTGGAAAATCTCTGTGTTCCTGAAGAAGGGAAAAAGATTTTGTGGCAATATATTGAAGAAGTATTTATAACACTGAATATTCTAGCTGGTTGTGTGAGAAATGTTTTATAGGAGTCCAATGGGCATTTATAGTCAGATTGGCATCTTAAATTAGTACAATATATCTAGGACACAAGAATACAAAGCTGTTGTCATTCCTGAAGTTGAAATATTCCCTTACTAGCTTTGTGCAAATTCTGTATTGTTCCATGCCCTTATTGAACACTTGAGATGAATCCAATAACCTTCTGGTACCCAATTGCGATATGCTTGGTAAATGATCTGATGCTATGTCTTAGCTGTTTTGACATCAACCTGTAGGAACCATTTTTAATTCTGGCTCATGACACTGCTGTGCATCCACCTAAATAGTTATATCTTGAAATGGAAAAGGCAGTGTATTTCATATAATTTCATATCTTAATAGTGTTGTGGTGCGGGATACATGTCTGTCATTTCATGATTCTAGAGTGATAGCTTAGCAACTGTACAGGTTATTAATTCCTTTAACTTTGGTCTTCTGGGGTGATGGAATTAGCGTGTCTGCACTCCAAAATGGACAGAAGGGTTGCAGTTCCTCCATCTAGAGACATAGAATTATTAGAATTGGAGATTTAAAAAATCAGGAAGGTGAGGTTGTCTTCAATACCAGCTATCACCCATTTGGAGGATACTGGTTACATACCATCTGTCCCTAAAGTACCAAGCCAACAGAGCCAGCTGCATCACATTAAATTTGAACCCCAAGCTTAACCTCATTTCACTAGGAAGAAATAATGTTTAAAAAGCGGAGGAAATTTGAGTCACACCTGGAGATCACTCTTGGTGTCTTTGGTAACTGTGAGCCTACGATGAGCCCTGTGGATACTGCACATGGCATCATGTTGTCTCCTGAATAATGTCCTACTTGGTGCTGTTACCCTACAAGCAAAGTTCAAATGTCCCAATTCCTGCCTTTCCCTTAAAGTTATTTTCCAGTGTTATAAAAAGGTGTGAAAACTGACTTTTTAAGTTCTACCAGCTTCTCCTCTGGGAGCCTACGCTGTTCTTGCTACATGTCAGTTTTCAACCCTAAAAACACTAGCTGCTGACTGGGACCTTCTGTTTTGTTTTCTGTAAGAGACACACCCAACTCACTTGTTAAGCAATAAAACTCATCTGTTAGAGATCATCATTGAAAGCTAAAAAGCAAAAAAAATACAAATAGTAGAGAACATCCCACCCTAGACAGTCACCAGATAAAACCCCCAGTTGTTCAGAAGTCTTCAGGATGAACAGGCACCAGGCAAAAATGTCTTAATGTTACATTTTGCTGTCTCCTCCACAGTCCCATTTTTGCACACTTCCTACAGGGGTGTGTCAAAAGAAGTGCAATGTACTACGTTCAGATTGACCAAGAAGGCCTCAGTCAGAGACTCAGACTTGGCGTAAGAAGGATAGTGGATGGATCTATGTTCTCCGACTGCTTTTTTTAGGCACAGTGCCTAAGACAGCAACTGTCAAGGTAGTCATCAGAGAGGACATGAATGGTGTTACCCCAAAAAGTGGGGGGGGGGCCTTGAGGTCCTTCAGCAGTACCTGCAATTCAGTGCAAAATGGGGAATTAATTGGTTCCAGTGAAGAATGCTGCAAGAGGCAGGGTGACTGTCAGGATCTTTCCACCAATATTTATGGGGTCCTCTCAGGAAAGCCAGCCAGAGACTCAAAAGTAAACTAAAAAATATGTTTATTTAGGGGGAGTCAATCACACAGGCACACAAGATACAAACAGTCACACATTCCCACAAGAGCTAACCGAAAGATAAAGGGAGGAAAAATTATGGATAGCGAGGCTGAGGTAGTGAAGTGGCTCAGATTTACATCTAAGGGCAGCCTAAATTGGTGTTCAGAGTGATGCAGTGACGGCAGTGACATCTAGCAAACAAAAAAGCTGCAGCTAGCTGGTAGAAATGGGGATTTTTATACCGTAAATCTACGTGGAGGCCATGTGTGCCAATTGCCCTCTAGTAAGGCAGACAAAGGAGTTTGCACCTCAGACAGTGAGATATAGGATAAGTTGATGGTCTTAGCATGTAGGTGACAAACAGTCAGCAGTTTGTTCGATAGCCTTACCTCCTTTGGGCAGGAAGGTACACAGAGGAATAGGTGTTGAAGGAAGGAGGTGATAGGGATATGCCAATCAACTCTTTTATAGGAACATTGAAAACTTTTTATCTCAGCGATTGCCAACTGGAAGTTTCTTAGCACTTGAAAGCTTCTGGTATGACTTAGCTAAGCCTGTGAGGGGGACTCATGACCTGTTTATCGGGCCAACTTGCCTCTTACTCAGCATGGCTTCCAGTCATAGCAGTGCATCATTTACATCATATAAACTATATCAAATGTGAACGGTGGACAGCCCCTAACAATGGGTCCACTTCTCCATGTTCCCTGAGTTCTTTTCAGATTTTAATGTGTACTAAAATCCAAAAATAAGTGCTACATGTGTGTTACCAAACATGAATGATTTTGGAAGTACTCTAATCCCCTACCGCCCCAGCAACTTGCTTCACTGCCTCTTGTTTTTTTCCACCTTTTTCAGATCACTCTCTTTGGGGACAGCTACAAAAGGAAAGTGAGCTTTTTAGTGCATTAGTAGTGTTGTATAAAGCAGAAAGGAATATGTTCCAGTATTCTCAGTGTAGCAGTAAAAGCATTTACCTTTCAGTCAGCACAATCTCTTAATCAGCAACTGAGCCAAACAGGGCCAAACAATTAGAGAGAAACAGTTTACCCCAAATCATATGTGTTAAAGGCGAAAGAAACGGAAGCATAAGCCTTTTGTGTGGTTTCTTAGATAATAGTTTGTCAGGTTTTATGCATGATATTCATAATAAATACATACATTGCGGTAGCTAGCCATAATTTATATACTTTCAGAAGGCATGCTTAAAATATTCAGATCAAGCTAATGAATCTTTCTTACCTCCACATTTTTTAGAATACTTTTTTGGCCTCAGGGGCAAGAGATGATTTCTGGCATGAGCTTTCATTAAACTTCATAAAAGACACATAGAGTGAACCAGAAATAAGGCAAAATCTTAAAAATACGCTGATCTCTTCTTAGACCTTGAGCTGTTGACATGATTCTTTTCCTCTGTGCCAATTCAAAGACTTTGCCTGTTTTACTCATTTGCATAATCTCATCCTTTTAAAATGAGATGATTGTGCATGAGCTAACAGGATTATTTGTTTAAAGCTTGGAAAGAATCTACTGTTCATTATACATAAATCTTTGAAAATGAATTTTAACACATGTTTAATACTGACTAAAGCATGGATACATGTGGCTATGAGGGAATCAATCTAATTTAGTAGATACTGTTGGGGCTTCAATTTCAGGGAACTGGTTTTCTACCTGATATCAAGTGTTAACATTAAAAAACACTGGGCAGATAATTTGTGGATGTATATGAAAGGCCATTTTGACTTTCATTTCCTGAACACAAACTTCCAGTGAGACAAGTTTAACTGGTTGTGGGATTGTTTATTCTATCTAGTTTTCCATATTCACGATAGAAATATGTAAAAACATATACGTGGTGTCATGCAGAGTGAGCTTGCATTAAAGCTTCTATTTTATTTTATTTTTATAAAATTTTATATAAAAACAATAAAACAAAACAACATTAACATTCATCCGAGCTCATCACAGATATCACACATAAATATCTACATATATATCTAATTTATATTCTATTACTTTAATCGCATTCTTCAATGATCCATGACTTCCCCCGAGTAAGAAATATTAGTAAATCCAAAAGAAAAGGTTCGATGTGTCTGTCTATCACATTTTAAGTATTTTGTTCCTGTGTAGTCACCATTCCTTAATCAAAAATCAATTTTCACCATATTTATATCTCGCTACAGATTTCTGAAATATATTATCACACATTCCCAGCCTTTGGTAAATTTTTCAGATTTATCTCCTCTTAACACATAGGTAAACCTGTCCATTTGTAGTATGTCAAAAAGCTTCATCTCCCATTCAGCTGTAGAGGGGACCGTTTTTTTGTTTCCATTTTTGAGATAACAACGTTCTAGCAGCCGCTGTCATATAAAATACTAACTTACCAGCCTTTTTTTCTATATTGTTGTTCATTATTATAAGCAAATAAAGCTCAGGAGACATTTCAAGATGAAACCCTAATTTTTTTTCCATTTGGATATGGATCATATTCCAAAACTTTTTTTACCTTTTTGCAAGACCACCATTGACGAAAAAATGTTCTAACTTCAGAGTCACATTTCCAACACTTATTAGGATATTTTACATTCATTTTGGATAATCGTTCAGGCGTTAAATACCACCTTAAATACATCTTGTAAACATTTTCTCTAATGTCTTGGCAAACTATATTTTAACCTTTTAGTCCAGATTTTCTCCCATTGATCTAGGGGAATGGCACGAGAAAAATTCTGTGCCCATTTTATCATAGAAATTTTAACAGATTCTTCCTCTGTTTCCCATTATTCCATTAAGAATCTTATAGATTAACAAAATGTTTTTTTGGTTTTTCTGAGGTTAAAATTGCTGTCAATTCTTCTTTTGGTTGATGGCTGTGTAATTTTATGTCGGTTGTCAATTTTTCTATAATTTGTCTATGCAACAGCCAGTGACATCTTATTCCATTTTCATTTAATTCTTGTTGTGTTCTTATTGTAATTTGGTCATTTTGTAACTCAACCAAATCTTCATATTTTATCCATCTATCAAATAACACATTCTCTTTTTTGTGGTATGCCTCATGGGGGGACACTCAAAAAGGTGTTTTCAAGCAACTTCTTAAAAAATACCTCCTCTGTACATTCATAAGGGGTTTTCTTACATAATGGTTATTAAATTCCTTATTAATCTTAAAGGTTTTAAGCCATGTTGATTGTTTCCTTTTTCCCCTTTCCATCTGTCTAGAAATTTTTGTATCTATCTGTATAGCACGGGTGTCAGTCTTTGTTTATAGCACAGGTGTCAATCTTTGTTTATTTTGTTCTCGCATGTGAGAACAAAATAAAGTTTTTCCCCACTAGCTAAAAATTGTTGAGCCTTTCTGTGGAATATTCTCTGATTTTGTTTGAATTTCAGTAGGTTTATTTTGTGAAAATCTCACTGTTTTTTAATACACACACAAAAATTGTATTTTGTATAGACTACATTTTTGTGCAATAGCATTATATTTTGCACAAAATGTTTTTGATGTAAAAAAATGTATTTTGTGCAAAAGACAATGTATTTGCCACAAAAAAACTACAAGAATGACAAAAGGAGGAGCACCAATTTACATTAAAAAACTAATGTGTTATATTAAGGCATTCAATATGTGATCATTAAATCTTCATTGCTTATATGTCTTGACCTCAGAAATGCTGACTATAAGGGATTATAAAAAAAGATACGTACTACTTTAATCTGCTTCAATATCATTTGTTAAATTTTGTCTAATGTTATATGAACGTAAGACCAATTCCATTGCCCGAGAAATGGTTCCCATTTTTCTGCAGTAGAAATCACACCTAAACTTCTTTCCCTCTTGTACATTGCCTCTGTGTGTCCATTTCTGCTATAGCAAAGCAGTTCATCCATTCTCTCATTTTAGGGGATGAGATATTTCAAATCTATTCCTCAAATTATTTTAGCAGTTATTAATAGGTTTGAGGTCAGTAACCATACTATTCTAGGTAGATCAGTTTCTATCATTATTAAATAGGACCAATACAGAATTAAGAAGGCAGCTAGAAAATCTTTTTGTGACATCTCATTAACAGTTGCTGCCAAATAAACCAAACACATAACACAGACATACTGGTATTCCTGCCACATGTGATATGGATCTGCTTTGGTTGTCTGACATTTCCAACACATGTTACAGATAACTGAAAATGACACATTTAACCTGGCCAGTGCTAGATACCCTCTGAGAACTTCCTTACATTGAATCTCTGAGAGGCTGAGGAGTCCCCTTGTCCCCAGTTTTGGACTGAACCTGAGACTTTCTGCATGTTCTCCTAAAACTAATATTCGAAGCTTGGGGTACAAAAAGAGATCTGAAACATTACAGTTTTGGATTGTAACTTCAACGATCACACCGTCAACATGATGACCAGTCATACTGGCTGTGAGATTTTGAGAGTTGTAAAGTAGTTCAAAATAGTAATTTCCCCATGGCTATACACTGCCTCTAAACATGGTATATAAGCACTCATTAATGGACTCATTCATGTCTTCTTGTTTTCTTCATCTAATCTTACTTAGTCTAAGTCCATGGCTTTTCCCTCTGTATTTATAGCAGGGATGGTCATCTTTGCTGGGTCTGGGGCCATTTTTATTCTTTCCCAGACCCTGGCAGTCAGATTTTTTCCAGTCCTTGGTAAGCCTACCCATGTCAAAAACATGTCGTGGAGTTGTGACCCCTCTCTCCCACTCTCCAGGGCTTGGAACTTATCAGTTGAAGACTATTTCAACACCCTCAGTGTGTTATAAATCCAAAATACCCCTTTTTTAATAATCTGAAAGTGACCTTAGTTTGAAACAGAAGCAGAACCAGTTGTACCATCTGGCCTCTTTTGGCCAAAACTAACGTCATTTCCAGGCTGTTACTTTTTTAGAAAACCTGTTTTTGGCCAAGAAGAGACCCATTTTATCCCTCTCTCTGCCCGCTTTTTTGGCATATGGATGTTGGTAAGGTCTGTGGTCTGTCCTGGCATATTGCGTGCATTTTTTGAATAAATACATCTAGGTTATCCTAAATTGTCAGTCTGTCTCATTGACTCACACCAGTTTCTAATACTGTAAGAGAGGGGTGAATGTCTCTCCGCTTTTTTTCATACCAGTTATGATTTGCTGAATGTCCAATATGGGATGTGCACACTGTACTTGTCTTTTCTCTAAAACTGAAACTGGGATAAAGAAGCCTTCCAGTTGTATTAAATATTTCCCATGAGAAAGGTCCACGAAATGTTTTGAACATGGAAAGTCTACATATTTCTCTAGACCAGGAATGTTAATCCCTACTCTACAGAAAGTTTTCCCTCAGTGGGAAAGTATGAGATTCTATTATTTAATTTGATGATTTTAATGATGATTTTAATTTAATCAATGAATTTAATTTCATGATTTTTTGCAGGTTGGAGTTGCCTTTTGTTTGTTTGTTTGTTTGCAAAGTTTTTGCAAAGTTCAGGAAGGATTTTTGCATGTGTGCAAAAAACAGTATTTTATACCAAACTGTAAATCTTTTCATTCTCATGCAGAGCTGAAAAATCTTGTGTGGGGGGTCATCAGTTATTAACTAGATGTCTCCAAAGTTTGAGGCACCCTTTCTTGTTCAAGATGAGAAATTTTGCACATATCCTTTATCTCTGTAGGCTTATAAATTAAATTGATATTTGCATGATTATGTATTAGTTAATTTAAAAAATACTTGGAAAGTTGCAAGTAATTGGAAATCACAAAGCAAAAATATTACAAATTTCATTTTCTTATGTTAAAAGGATAATTATATTAAATCAACTGAACAGCACACATATTTTTAAGCCATCAGGCACACACATGTGCATTTTAATAGTACACCTTAGGATAAGAAGCTTCTATTGTTTTCCATACATCTGTACTGTACCTGATATAATTTCTTTTCAGTGTTTGTATTCATATCATGATTGCATGTATCTATTAGTATGTGTGTTGAAGTATTCTGAAAAATTAAAAGATTCAACAAGGACCTATCAGTGTGTTTCAATCCTGAGTGAAGAGAAACTGGATGATTCCATAACTGTGTGTGTCACCTCCCACATATTTAAACCCTCTCCCCATTTATTCAGTTAGCCACAATAATAATCTTGAAATGTTGTTCCTCTGCTTTTAATAGAAGCTCTTGGCATTTAGAAACTGTGAATGAATGATTTTTGTTTCATTTATATTTGACTTGCAACATCCTTTTTAATTTAACCTTCTTCCAACATTGCATACATTCTTATCCCAGTGACAAACAGGTCATGAAAGATGCATGTAACCATCTGAAGTGATATTCAGCATGATAATGAGATTCCTCCACTTGTTTGGTACTTATGTCTACAAGAGTACCTGAGGGATTTCTGCAGTGAGATTGATACCTAAGACATGACATGCTGTTTACATAAGATGCTTGCAAGCAACTGAGTTTCTGAGTTACATAAAGGTTCTAGATTTAAGTAACCTTAACAAAACAGGTGTATTTCCAATGACAAGCAGTTTCTTAAGGTGCATATTTGTAAAGAATAAGTTTGATTATCATCAAATGCTTAAATGTAAGAGGAGGAAAAACGTAGGAAAAACTGCACTTAGGGAATAACATCATCACAAAGAATTTTATAAAATAATGTCATTTGAAATGACTCTAAGGTCACCTATTCCAGCCTGAGGTAATGACTTACACCTAATATAGTTACCTATACTGAATTACCATTCTCTCTCTCTCTCTCTCTCTCTCTTTTTTTTTAAAAAAAATAAGTGGTAATAGCACATTATTTGCATACCAAGTAAGATTTCTAGTAAATTTTTAAGGACACTTTAGAAACATTTTGGCAGGAATTTTCCAGGCTTAGCCCCACTCCATTATACATCCTAAGGCTGGAGAAGGGAAGGTTATAAAAAGTAACAAGAAGCAATAATTGAAGTACTGATGTACCAAGTCACTGTTTGAACATTGTAATGACAAACTCCTGATTAAAGACTAAGACTAAATAACCTGAAGGCAACCAATCCTGTCTGATCTTGGAAGCTAAGGAAGGCCAGCTGTGGTTAGTACTTGGATGGGAGACTGCCAGTGAATACCAGATATTATAAAGGAAGAAACTGGTAAAATCACCTCTGAGTGTTCCAAGCCTAAGAAAACCCTATAAAATGAGTGGAATCACTATAAGTCAGTAGGCAATTTGAAGGCACATACACACACAGTGAGAACCAGTTTCTTAACACACACACACACACGCAGAAAGAGAGGGAGAGAGAGAGCTTTCCAAGCTCTAATCCAGCCTCCTGCTGATGCACAAAATCTAGTGCTGCAATATCCTTGATAGGTGGCATCCAAAATACCTAACAAACTTATAGCCACCTTCCAAGACAGTTCCCCTGTTAAAGAGTTCACACTATCAGTAACTCCTTGTTTATTCAAAGTCTCCTTTCTTGCCGTTTTAACCCATTAGTTCATGTCTTATCTTTTAGGGCCTTTATGCCTTATTTTGATCCATGTGGGTTTCTTTGAATATTAATTAATCCCAGCTTTGATTTTGTTTTACAAAACCACCAAAAAAAAAAAAAAAGGCATGTATTGTATGAAGCTCCTTTTCTCCTTTCTGATAGAGGGTGATATTGCTGTTTAAGCCCTGTGGGCATTTGCTTCTTTAGGCATTCAGTTTATGGGGAAATTTGCTTGAGAATCCATACTTGATGACCACTTGAAGCCTGGGGGTCAACTGCTAAGGCTGACTGGTAATTAATGAAGAAAAGAACACAGCAAGGCTTACATAAAAGACTCCCTTGAATGTTTGGCAGCCGCAGGCAGATGATGAGCATATACGACAGTCTGTGTTGCTGAAGGAGGCTTGGAAACTTCCTGCACAGTGGGCGATGGATCTCATGCTGTTAGAGGAAATTGCTAATTATGGCTTAAATAATCATTCATTGCATGTTGTGATGATCTGAGCCCAAGTGGCACTAATCCTTTCACCAGGTTCTCTTCATATCTGAGAATGCCAGCTGCTATCTCACTGTGTTCTATGAGGGGGAGGCTGCCTTTTACTAATTCCTTATTAGCTGTGTAGTCAACATTGCCATTTGTGTGCCAGTCCTATTTGGGGTGCAACCAGTTAAATTGTGTAAATGGATTTACATTCTTATTACAATCATTTCCTCATGATCTGCCCAATTATTTTCTCATGTGATAATCTGGCAGATTTGGGAGATGGGTATTAAACCTTTATGTCTAATGTTCTGGTTTTCTGTATGAAAAGAGTTTGCATGGGTGAAATGCAAGCCTCCATCTGCAGTTAGAAGTGTTGCAATTCAGAATCCTGACAACTTATTATGTGCCACTTGTAGGACAGATCTTGAAAAAGAGCAGTTGACTCTTGAAGGTAAGAATTTGAGTCCCCCAGAGGTAAGCTGACAACAGCTTTGTGAATAATTTAGCAAAGCATTCTGAAACTGATGTGATTAAAAGTCACCTTCCAAACACAAATTCAGGGTTTTGAAAACAAAGATCAAAGCCAAGCAGGCCCCCACAATTTTATGAAAGAAGAGTAAACACAACACATTTCCACTGGTACTAAAAGATAGGCTGGTTGGCAAAATTTAAGGAGAACATGGAGGTCCAGCTAAGCTGAATAGCACTGTAAGCACACTGGCTTAAGTTTGTTTTGATTACCTTTGTATATTCTAAGGGAGCAGTTACTGCCAACAAAAATATAACTGTGTGATATTATTTAGGACCTAAAGGGGAATGTTGGTGGATCTCAAAAACAGGCCAGAGCCTCTTGATGACCACAAGCCACACTTTCCTCACCCCGCTTGAGGTGTTGATTACAAAACCTTCAGAAGGAAAGTTGAGATATAAGGTTTGCTCTGCTGCTGAATGTGAGTAGTGGTGCTGTTCGATCTGATGGTGACTAATATAATTAGCAAGAGCAAGAGCACTGTCATACTTACAGTGAACCTATTTTCTAGAGGCAGAGTTCCCATGTGGAGACTTTAGTGCATTGGTTCCTAACTTTGTGTCCCTAGATGTTGTTTGATTCACATAATACCTGTCCACTGCCATGAAGTTCAAGAACACCTGAGACCAGAGATGGGCTGCAATTGGTGTAATGTGTAGTAAGAGTGTAAATATTCAACTGTTTCAACCTTGCGTGCAAGGAAGTATAATATCTCCAGTTTTCTCCATGCTGCAAAATAAAATGAATATTTTTGTGCAGTTTTCATCTTGTATTCACACAATCTAAAGGGTTTCAGGTTTCTGAGCATAAATACTTGTGGGATTTTTGCACAAAAATCAGTCTTTTGCAACCTCCCTATTTTCCATACCCTCCCCAAAAAAACACTTGTTTCTAGAAGCACATGGAGTTTTGTGCAAAATTTTGCACAACTTTTTTGTATGTTTTTAAATTCTACACAAAAAACTTTGTATGTCTCTGTAAGCATTTTTCCTCCAACAGGAAAAAATTAAAAACCACAACTTTTGCTCAGCTTCCCCAACCATATATATTTCTGCAAAGGTATATCTAGTGTAAGCAGCACCAAAGGCAAGCATGGAATTTGCACCCCGATCTCCGGGGCTGCTTCCTTCTCCTCCTCTTCCTCCTCTGCCACTGCCATCACCACCACTAAATCTTCTATCATGGCTTTTTTGTTCCCCCCTGGTATTGGCACCCATGGAATGTGCCCTTTTTGCCACACCCTAGATAAGCCTCTGTATTTCTGCACAAAATCATTAACCAGAACACTGGGGGATCAAGAAATACTAGGTGAAAACTGCATAAAATCCTTACTTCTTTGTTATTCTGCCATATCTTCCAAGTGTCAGGAAACCTATTTTTCAGCAAGGAAAGAAAAAACCCCAAGGTACAGCCAGGCTTTCAGATGAATTAAGATTCATACAGGTGTCTGATAATGTGTGAATAAGTCTGTATTCCTCAACTGGGTGTCCTTCACCTCTCAATCCTGCTCCCTCATTGTGCTGATTTACATTTCACTTACCATGTAACAGTTTTTTTCTTTTTTTTTCTTTTTTCTTTCATAATGGAGTCCTATCATGTAAATGCATAATGGAGCATCTTCTGCTACAGTGCAGAATGCTGTCAGTATACTTGCTGTCGCCTGTGGGCTCTTTTGTCAAGGTAGTGATGAATTACTTGGCCTTTGCAACTTGGGCAAAAAATGAAATCACTGGGAACCCCTTGGTGGCTGATAACTTAGCTCTGGGAGAGCAGGTCTTTACACAGTTGGCATATAACAAATTTCAGCAAACTGTCTCCTTTCTGTTTATAGCGTATGCTTTAGTGACTAGAATGGCAGTAGCTTTATTTCTGCATTCCTAAAGATTAATGACTGAAGTTTTGCCAGTGAGTCATGTAATTTATCTGTAACAAAGATCACCCTCTCTCTGTTGAGTTAGAATGCTGGAAAGAGAATTATGAAATAAATTACACAAAGGTAGACTCTCTGGAAGAGTGTAGCTGTGGGTGCTCTCTCTATTTATATTACATACACAAAAGAGAGAATGACACAGAAATGTGAACATAAACTGTAGATTTGCCAAGAACCAAAACTTATTTGGAACAGTTATCAGTTATCAGTACACAGGTACCTGATAGAAAAGAGGGTCTGATATACTTGTTAGTATGGATGGGTAGACCCAGGTGAGGAAGCTATAAACTGGCCAAAAGAAGATTAGCATGGTTTATTCATTCACTCAATCACTTAGTGCAGTCCTTCAGTTTGGAGGTTATGCCATCTGAGGTTTGGCAAACAACAGTATCAATTGGGTGAGAACAATGTGGTCCTTCAGATATTCAGGGATTGTAAGTTCCAGTAGCTCAAGTTGGCATACCCAATGGTGAGGGATGCCAGGAGTTGCAACCTAGGATCACTTAGAGGAGTAAATTATTGCCACCCCAATTTAAGCCACAACAAAACTATATACAGCATGTGTGCACATATACTCACCAACATAAATAATGTGACAATCTTAAAAAGTTAAAGCCACCACCAGAGCAAAATAGTACAGATCTGAATGGACGCAATTGAAACACTGGCTTGAGTTCCCAGAAGCTTGCTCAAATGAAAATAAATTTTTAGAGCACTTTTCCTTTAAAACAAGGCACAGGCTAGGCTGTTGAATATCTCTAGGTAGAGAATTCCATCAAGAAGGAGCCACTGCTCAGAAAGCCCTGTTCCTTGTTTCTGTCAGTCTAGCATAAATTGGGAGGCATAGCAGGACATCCTCCAAAATTTTGCTGAAAGGGAAACCTCAGAGTGGAAGTACACCTTGCTTTGAGGCAAGTCCTTTTAGGATAGGAGTGGGAAACTGTCCAGGAGCTGCACCAGTACATCAGTTGCAGACAGGAAGTATATTGTGTCATTTCCAGTTCCCCATTCAACCAGTTTGCATCCTCTTCTTAGGCCATTTCTGCACTACACTGTTATAGTGCTATTATTCCACTTTCAACGTCCTGTGGAATTCTGGGGTTTGTGGTTTACTGAGGCCAAAGAGCTCTCTGGCTGAGGAATCGAAGGGCCCCTCCCTGAGCTGCAAACCACAGGATTCGGCAGGATATTGGAAAGTGGAATAGTAGCGCTATAACAGTATAGGGCAGAAATGGCCTTATTTGGTGATGTCAGTGGGGAAAGGAAGAAAATTACCACATATGCTGGCAGTTTAGATATTTTGGGGCAAACTGAGAGGGAAAAAAAACAGTTTTTTGAAAAACAACAACAGTGGGTTCAATTGGCTTTGACAATTTGTCAGGGCTTAGGGAGCTACAAAAGTGGGGCTTGCAGTCTGCATATAGCCCATGGGCTACTCAGGTTTTAAATACTAATGTCAAAGTCTGGAACTATACCAGGGAATGAACTGAGCCATTGAGCTCATTCAATACATGTGCTATATGCACTGGTGGCTCACTGTCACTAACAACTATTAAGGCCTAATAGAATTTATCCTCTTATGTTTGGGAGCACCACCTGTACCCCGCTCCTGTAGTTACCTGCGTTTCACTGAAAACAACTTTATACATGTGTTTTAGCATGCAGGCTCTAAAGTTCCCTCTCTCTTCTCGTCCAGTATTGCAAAGCTGTTTCCTTTGCTGCTTCAGAACTACTGAAAATGTCCTTGCTAAACTGGAATTCACCTAATTCTGTATGTGCTTCCACTATAGATTGCTTTCTTGGTCCTTCAGTTTTGATCATAATGTCCCCAGATTATGTCAACTGCGTATGCTTTGCATAATAATTTGCTCATGCTTTTCATTCAACATATTACTGTATATTGTGGGTTTTGTGCTTCCAGGAAGTTTAATCAATAGAGCAAGCACATGACTTTGTAGCTTTTCCAGCTTGTGGGGTAGTGCGATGATGCTGATAATTCTAGTATTGAGACAGCCACACACCAACTAATGTTCCCTTCATGAGTTACAAAGCCAAAAATAAAACAAAAATGAAATATAATAATAATCTTAGTTATTTGTATTTTGTTATTGTTGTGTGCTTTCATTTTCCACCTTATGGTGTCCCAAAGATGAATCTGTTGTGGGGTTTTCTTGGCAAGGTTTGATCAGCAGGGGTTTGCCATTGCATTCCTGTCAGGCTGAGAGAGTGTGATTTGCCTAAGGTCATCCGGTAAGTTTCCATGACTGAGTGGAGACTTGAACCTGAGTCGCCACAGTCATAGTCCAATGGTCAAACCACTACACCACTCTGGGGCCATTTCCGCACTAGACTGTTATAGCGTGATTATTCCACTTTCAACATCCTATGGAATCCTGGGATTTGCAGTTTCGGGAGGGGCTGGCCGGCCCCTCCCAAAACTGCAAACCCCAGGATTCCATAGGATGTTGAAAGTGGAATAATCACGCTATAACAGTCTAGTGCGAAAATGGCCTAGGTCTCTTACTTGTACTTAATGCATATTCATTACATTTACCATTAGCAAACATTTTAATGTGATAAAAATATTTTTAAGAAGTAAGCAGAGTGTGAAAACTTTCTTCTCTGAAGGAGAAGAATAAAATCATTTAGCAGCTCAAATTAAGCAAATACAGTTTGTACAGAAAGCCAAATGTTTATTTAGAATGTAAGTTGCTTAAAAGGTCTGGCCATATTAAAAATACCTTTAGCTAGTGTCATCAGGAGAGCCAGCATGGTGCAATGGTTTGAACGTTAGGCTACAATCCTGGAGACCGGGGTTCAGTTCTCCACTCGGACATGGTAACCCACTGCGTGACCTTGGGCATGTCACACACTCTCAACCCCAGAAAACCCCATAATAGGTTTACCGTAAGTCAGAAATGACTTGGAGCTACATAACAAGTGTCATCAGTGTTAGGATGACAGTAAAGTAGGTGCCACACAAGCCCTCTGAGAAAACTATTCCATAGGTCATGTGTCTTAATAGTATTCTCTCCAGTATCCACTCACATTGCTTTGCTTGTCTGGGATACACAAAATATATGAAGGAAGTGATATTTCAAGTAGCCTGGTCCTGGGCTGTTAATTCATTTTGAAAGTTAGGAGCACTGTAAATGAGGCCATGAAACAGACAGGGAGCCAGTGCAAAAGGTAAAGCACTCAAGTAATATGATTTTTAAAAAAGGCCCAATTAGCAATGTGGTGTCTTTGCTCTTGGATGTTCCAAACTCTTTTCAAAGTAGGGATAGAAAGATTATTTGCAAGTACTCATTGCCCAGCAGTAAAATATCTTCCCTGATATTCTGGAAGCTTAATCTGAAATAATAAACACAGAAGTCAAGGTTTTGTTTGTTTTTTAAAAAAACCAGATATCCTAAAGTATTTTGGAGGGTGGGGGAAGATGCTGTAAAAATGTTGGATTTTATGGGGAAGAAAAATGAAAACTTTGTGTCTTTCTAGAAACAGTGTTTTATGTGCAAAAATTGCATGATGTTGTAACTGCTAAATAGGATACCAACCACTGCTTCTAAAAACAGTGTTTTGTAGCAAACTGCTAGATTTTGTGGTAAACAAACAAACAAAACCTCCATGATTTTTGCACGCGCACACACACACACACACACACACAAATACTGCCTGCATTTCTAGTAGCAGTGGTTTTTTATGGGAATTTAGAGCATGGAAAAATAAATAGACAGAACATTGGAGAGTCCAACAAGAATACATAGGTAACAAGAATATAAATTAATTCAGACATTTTTATTTTCATTTGAAAAAGTAATTCTCTTGTAACTCTCACCTTTATAGAAGGTGAGATGGGAGGGAAAACTAGGGATGGAATGGATATTTGTAAATGTTTGTGTTTGTAGATGTTTGAATTCCTCACAAAAAAGGGGTCTCCAGAGTATTGTGAAACTCTGATGTGACCAATCTTGCATGTATGGAAATCTTCGCCGTTCAGGGCTTATTTTGTGTGAAAAAACACATATGGGGGTTTTGTGCAGAAAATGCCATTTTCTGCACAGAAAGTGAGTTTTCTGTGGCAAAATCATAATTTTTTCAACAGAAAACCTGATTTTCTGCACAGAAAATGTTTTCTGAGCAAAACTTCTACGTGTAGGGTTTTTTGCAAAATAAATCCCAAACTATGAATTGTCCTTGAACAATGGGGTATTTTTAAGGACTTCCTTGCAGTGGGGAAAAATGTTTAAATTGTTTGTTATTGCCCAAAAGACTTACATCCCTAGGCAAAACAAGAGTTTACCATTCTGCCCAATTATTTCACAAGAAACAAGCCTGCTGGTGCCTTTCAGTGTGTGTAGGAAGCAGTTAAGCCACACTTTTAATTGACATCACATTTTTGGACAGTAGAGATTTAAAACTGTAGAGTAGGCCATCAATCTTTGCATATGGAGGTGCATGCATGGGCATGCATAGCATGCATCTGTGCTAAGTAGGGTTGCTTTTAAACCATTAAAGTAACAGCCCTCAGCTGTGACTGCTAGAACAACTCAAGCATGTGTTTAAAAGAAATTTCCCTCTCTTCCTTTTCATGGATGGCCTGCACTTGAAGGGGAGGTAACTGTAACTGTATTTTGCAATTTCTCTGCATCAGGAGCAGGAGAGTTAAAGTGTGTGTTGTGTGTATACATGTGTGTGAGAAAAAGAGAGGAAAATGGTGTGGGTGTCAAAGGCCCCCTTTGAGAAGCATTTTATCTTTCAGGCTACAGTCCATCCTGTGTGCACTTGCCCAGAATTAAGCCTGATGGAACTCAGTGGTCATTACTTCTGAGTTTGACAGATAGAAGTTTGCATTGTTAATAGGCGTTTTAAAGAAAAAGTGACTTTGCAATTGTGGAGGAAGATTTTTGCACGTGTTCAGAGACACCTGGTCTTGAGGTCCAGATTTGAAAACAAATGCTGGTTCCTTTTTCAGGGAAAAGGTACACTGAGGAGACATTCTGTCATTGTTAATCTATAGTGTTATCACTAAGAAAAATACCTAGCATGTTAAAAGTGCTTTCTGAGTGTGTGAATCAAGATTTCCAAGATTTCTTCACTAATGCTCATAGAATTTTGTGCCTTGATTGTGTTGGTATGATTGTTCCCCTTTTGAAAACAAAATGTATTTGTGAAACTGAGTATACGTGCAGTTAGATAATTTTAGACTCTCTACTTAGTGGTCATGAAAGCTGTATAGCTGTTGATATTAACTTCTTCACTTCAGAATGTTTTTACTAATCTTTGATGGCCTGATTGTGGCGTCTCCTATAGCTCTTGATACCTAGAAGTGTCCCTTCCTGTGAAATGGGTGTTTGTGACAATTGTATGTCTTGAGCAATCTGTGTGCCTTGAGCATATTGCTGATCTCTCAGTCTGAAAAACCTTTTAAAGCTTTGAAATGGTTTCTCATAACCTTTAAAAATATATATATATTCATTTGCATCTTCAGTTGGTATGTATGTGGGACATGCAACATATTCCTGGGTTTGGTAACTTTCCTTTCTCTGAAATATGTATTTGTCTCTCTCTTTAGCTGACTTCTGTTACAAATGTTGCAAATGCTTATTTTGATGCTTCAAGCACTTTGGGGAATTCTCATTCCTAGTCAAACTCTGCCTGGGAAATATCTTCATTTCTGGCAGATCCCAAAGTTAAAGGATTTCTTTGAGGGGAAAGGGTGGTAAAGAAAAAGCATCGTGCCACAGGTTATATACTCCTGCATTACACACACATAATTGAAGCATACTCCTCCTTCTGGTGAGCTTTTTTCATAATCCACCATGTGATTTACATAATGAGAAAGCTTGTGTAATATGTAAATCTGTCTGCCTTGATTTGTCACAGTAGAATATGGTGACCTGAAGAGAGCAAGGGGAAGAGAAACTTAAGGAAAACCAGGGGAGGTAAAGACTGAAGCCATTTCCACACAAAACTGTTATAGCACTATGATTCCACTTTCAACATCCTATGGAATCCTGGGGTTTACAGTTTCGGGAGGATGTTGAAAATGGAATCATAGCGCTATAACAGCCTGGTATGGAAATCACCTCAATGATCACTGTGGTGGCAAGAGAGAGAAGACAGCAAGAAAGTGGGAAGGGGAAAAAGAGACAGTGCATTGAGAAGGAGAAATAGCCCATGGAAACCGATCCTGAGGGATTTCTAATGCAGTTGTAGCTGACCTTGGCTGAATGAGTACTGGGATGGAGGAAGGCAAAGAAAAGTGTAAAAGAAAGAGTTTGGGAAGAAAAGAAAGCCAACTCTGTCATGGGAGTGGGACTAAGGAGTTCAACCCATATAAAACCAAGTACTTTTGCTAGTTAATAATTATTTTAAGCCTGTGCTGTAATTGAGAAAAATGAAACTTCAGTAGTCCAAAACTTCCCTTGCAAAAAGATAGGATTAGCACCCCAGATTATATATATATGAAAAATTAACTGCCTCGAAGTAACATTATCCGGGCTTCTTTAATCAACTTCTGGACAAAAAGTATGAAAAACATAGTTCTATATAATGAACTGGCTGCTGGAGGTGGGGAGGAGTTAGAGAAGAGAGGAATTTTTAGAGCTTCTGTGATTTTTTTTCTTACCTATGCTTCACATAATGACTAGCCTCCTGTTAAAAATTAAATGCACTCAGACATATAATGATGTAGAATTTTCTTCATCTGCCTTTATGTTGTAAACATCTTCAATCCTTCATCAACAGAACTACTTTGCAGAAGAAAGTGTTTCTACTGCTGCACTGAATGAACTCTGCAGTGACAAGTGCCTTTTTCTAAATTTGTTAATATTTTATAGAGAAATGGATACATTATTCCTTTCAAACTTATTAACTCTGCTTTCCTCTCAAATCTCTCTGGGGACAATTTAAAATCATCTTCTTACTCTGGGGACTTGCTGATTGCTCTCTTGACAATACAAGATTGTATGGGGCTTTCTCAATGTGGGGACAAAGGCAATTTTCCCAGTTAATAAGGTTTCTGGGAAAGGGGCATTGTGTCTCCACCGCAGAGACACCGTGCAAACTGCCTCTGCCTTGCTATATTCACACCTCCTTTGGAGAACTTGCAAGCCTAAGAGGGCTTTGAATATTGTGCTTCATATGCACACATTTTAAGTAGGTCATCATGCCCAAAAACAACACTTCTTCACCATCCCCAAAATGGTATTTTTAAAGGGGAAGCATGTGCTTGCATGCATTTTGGTTTAAAGAATATTGCAAAAAGTCATTGTCCTTAAAAATGAAGGACAGTCCATGCTAACATCTGCACCATGAATGGGTCTGCCATTGATTCTACATGAAACGTCACCTCGTAGGTGGTTGGGGATTTACCACTATCTCTGTCACAGTACTTAGAGATGGTGAAGGCCCAGTGTGTATATGGTAACAAACAATGTCCACCTTTGACTATATCTGCCTATATCACCCCCTGCCCTGCTGTCTCTTACACTGTGGTGAGCTCTGGTAGACTCTGCAATCCATTGCTCTACACTTATCCAGAGGGTAGTGTCAACACCCCTGTGTGTTCCTCCATTTTATCTACCCCTTTGTAAATAGAACCCTTTAATGTCTGGAGTGCCTGTCTCCCAGTTACCTTCTCCTCTAACTGTGGTTTCTCAGCCTAAAATCTTCTGCCCAAAGCAGTGAGACATTTGTGGCCCCCACCAATAGTTGCAACCCAACAACACGTAAAAATAGTGTCAATAAACATTTGAACTCACCAACTTCAATGAGAAGAAAAATGTATTCACCAGACTCAGTTGAGAGAAGAAGAGACGTAGGCCATTTCCGCACCGGGCAAGTAAAACGGTGCAGAGTGACCTCCAACGGAGGTCTTCTGCACCATAGAGTGGACTGGGGTGGACTACTTTCTGTAGTTCTATACCTCAGTCCACTCTGGAGTGACTGGAACTGGTCGCGCGGTGTATTTTTTAAAACCCTCTTTTTAGAGGTTTTTAAAAATCACGGAGCACGCAACCCCATGCCTCTCCATCGCCCGGCTCCGGAGTGGATTTGCAGGTGCGTGCAAGTGCGTGCCTGCAGATCTGCCGGGGGCGGGCTTCCGGCTGGCAAACTTCTCCGGTTGGTGGAGAGCCTCCACCAACCAGAAGCCGCCATTTGGGACGCGGAGGACTGCGGAGCAGCGAACTCGCGCTGCTCCTCATGGCGACGGACTCGGCCAGCCAGAAAACAAAGCCAGTAAGCTCTGTTTTCGGCCGTTCCCCCCACACACACACACATGAGGAAAGGGCCATAATGTCCACGTGCTGCTGCCTACTTCAGAAAGCAAGCAAGAGATCGATCAGTCTTCTACCATGCTGACACTGCCAGGCTAAAGAAGAGAAACTGGCCGCTGTGACCTCAGGCCAATGCTGCTTGTCTGAAGGAGAAAGACTGGTCATTGTGATGTCATGCTGATGCTGCTTGAGTAAAGGAAAGAGACATTGTGAGGTGGTTGTGATGTTGACTGCATGAAGAAGAGAAACTACTCGTTGTGGGCTGACAGTGATGCTGCCTTCTTAAAGAGAGGAGAAGGGAAGAGAGGGAGAGAAACTGGCTATGCCCTCATAAAGACATGGCACCTCTGTGAAGAGGGAGACTGGCTTTTGGGACTTGACAGTGATGTTTCCTCTTTGAAAGAGAATGGCCATTCAGGTCACATGCTGACACTGCCTGCCTGCAGGAGAGGCTATTTTGACCTCATGTGGATGCTGTCTGCCAGAAGTAGAAAGAAGCCTATACACTCCCCATGTACTCAGCTGGTGTTCAACTGAAGGAGAAAGGAGGTGACAGTGGCCCCAGTATCTCTACATTACTCACAAAGAGAAGTACCTTTTGCATCTTAGCCCAGACAAAATTTTCCTTACTTATTTTCTCATTTTCTCATCCTCTCAAGGTGAAATCATATCTCTCCTTAGACATACAAGTGAACACTATTGTCATCAAAGGTTTTCAGAAATGGAATGAATACTTTATCTCTCCTTCCTACAGTCTTTAGCCCATTCTATGAGGAAGGAGAGCCAGTGAAGAGGTAACAGCCACCAGCTGAGAGTGAGAAATGAAATGAAATGAAATCATCACGTGGAAGCTAGTAACTGCAATGTCAGCAGGATGGTAAATCTGCGCTAGGTTTTAAAGGAGCTATCAAAAGTACTGACCCGTATCACCAACGTATATTCAGATTAAAACACGGAGAGGATTCAACACCCTACTGGCAATATATAAACTAAATTAGCTCAGCCATAGTCCTGCATTCATTTTAGTGCTATTGAGCAAAGTTCCACCAGTATGTTTGCTTGCTCTGTTGTTTCACATGAGGTTGACAATTGCTGGTCTTTCTAACTAAATTCAATGATTTTTTTAAAAAGCAATCCAAAGGAAAATCAATGCAGTAAATGGCTTCTGTTTATAATATTAGGAGTAGTAGATGCTGCTTGGACCAAGATGTTGATTATCATCTAAACAAAGCTAGATTTTTTTTCCTCATAAGAAGCATTGTAAATTATATTCAGCCTTCATGATGTTGGATAGCATTTCATTGAATTTATAGCAGATTTATATGAAAAATATACAGTCAGCCCTCCACATTTGTGGGTTTCACTTTTGTGGATTTGATTATTCATAGATTAATTGCTGTCATTTCTGCTGCCTTCCTATACCATTTTTAATACGGACTGCAAGCCTTGTGAGACTGGGAAATTGTGAATGAGGCTTGTGAGTCCCTATTAAAAATGGTGTGGGGCAGCAGAGGAGGTGGCCGTCAGCCTCCCCAGCCAGCCACTTCTGCCTTGTGAAGGAACCCTGATGCCTCGAAGGAATCCATGTTGAAAATGGTGATCATACTTTTTTGTGTGTTAAACATGGTTTGGGAGGGTGTAGAGTTATTCACAGCTTTTTCACTTTCATAGGGGTCCTGCGCCCCTAACCCTAGTGAATGTGGAGGGGTGACTGTATAAGGTGATAATTTCTTTTCCTACTTACCTGGGGGAATGGCAAGTACTAACAGCTCCCTGTGAATTTTTAAACTGGACTTAGCTTGCATGTGCACATGTTAACTTCTGTTAATGCTAAAGCAGATCACATGCTGGAGACTTATCAACCTCTTCTATCACTTTTTATTTAATGCCAATATGGGAGCTTTAAGTTTGATCACAACAGATGGAGTCACTTTGTATTTTCCCAACCAGCTGTTTCCTCCATCATAATTTTCACACTAAGGCTAATTGAGGTGTTCTCTTCTCAGCTTCAGATACATAACAACTAACCAGTGATATCAGCGATCCAGAACATGGAAACATTATTTTCTTTAGACCTGCAACTCCCCAGATTCCCCAGCTAGCATGGCCAGGATCAACAGTGGCTAGATAATTTTTGAAATTGTAGTCTATGACAACTAATTGTTCAAAACTCTCTCTGGACATCTCAGAAGTAGCAGGTCAGGCCTCAGCTGCCGTTCTGAAGGTGGGATGGGCTTGGCCCAAGAACAGAGAGAACAAATTTGAGAGGGAGACAGCCAAGATCTAAGGGTTAAGAAGCAGATGAGTAGTCGGAATGAGGATGGAAGGATGAATTCCTGCCTGAATAGGCAAACAGGGTTGTTCTCACAGTCAGGCAAGAGGGAACATTAGAGGCATGATACTGCGCTGGAAAGCTCAGAAATAGACACAAGGTCCAAATCAGATAAGAATCAGAATCCAAGGAACAGCCCATACACTCAAGACTTAAGAGAAATCTCTGAGGCCAAGGCTTTATAGGGTTTGCTGAACATCTATTTGACTGTTGGAGTCAATTGACAATACTCAAGCAGGCTTGTCGTAGAGGTTACTTCTGTTGTTAGTTAAGAGAGCGATATCAGTGCAGGTTGAGGTCACACCCCTTCTTGGCCGTGTGAGCATCAAGCACAAAAACACAGGAAATAAAATTTCAAATCTATTAGCAGCAGCAAAGTAACTTCCATCAAGATCCATGCAGTCTCAGTCTTGTGTGAGGCTAACTGCCCCTTTCTTAGGCAGAGAACATTGAATTTCTTAAGAAGTTTTTGTGATTTTTGGTTGGCCCAATAAAGATATCACTGTTTATGGGTTTTGGATCTTCATGTTGCTAGAAGTGTTTAAGCATGTGTGAAAACACTTCACAAACCAAGCTTCCCTGCTTCTAGTTGTCATTGTGAAGGATGTGTGATGTGCTATGGAATCATACCTCCTTTTAGCAAATGCTTTACCAGTGCACAGCATTTAGAAATATACTGAGAAAACATCAAGCTCAGGTTTGGGGAGAAGTGGGGGAAGTCCCATTGCTATCTCTTTGCTTGGGTGAAGTGAAAATGAGGGCTATTTTTGTCTAAAACATCATCTCCTGTGAAAAAGGAGCAACATTTAAAGGCAGAAACCGAACATCTCCAGTTGTGAGTGCAAGGCAAGTCTCCTCCTCATTTGATAAGAGTGGAAGGGAAGGCTGGAGCCTGGATCTCTCTACAGAAATGCTGCAGCCACTTCAGTGGAGGCTGTTCCAAAGAGATACCCAAGCTCTCCCATGACAGGGAAAGAACTTAGGGTGCCTTGCATGTCCGTTGACCTTTATGCATTGTACTGTATTGCAATCTGGAACTGAAATGGATTTAATTGGCATTGTTACACTTGATGTATATAAGATAGCCAGCACTGTGAAGGTGCAAATGATTTTATTGTGGCACAAAATATAAGTAATAAAAATAAACCAACAGGTGTTTTTGTGCAAGTATTCACCCCCTTTGCTCTGTGACACTTGTGTAATGTCTGGTGTAACCCATTCAGGTAATTAATTTGAATGAAGTTCATCTCTGTGGGACATTCAAAATTCAATACACCTCTTTCTGAATGCACCAGTCAAGATTGGGTTATTTTTTAAAAATTTCCCCAGCTAGTAACATCCCCCAGACTACTATTAAATCCATTATTACAAAATGAAAAAGATATGGCTCTACCATGACTCTGTGTGGAAAAGGCTTGTCCACCAAAACTGAATGATTGAGTAAGAGGAGGCAGGCATTAGAGACGCAAGACTCCAATGGTAACTCTGAAGGAGGTGGAGAAACTGCAGCTTAGATAGGTGAAACTGTCTAAGGGACAACTTTCACCTGGATGTTCCACAAAGCGGAACTTTATGGAGGAATTTTGAAAAAAGGGGCATTGCTGAATCAAACCATATCAAAGCCCATTTGGAGTTTGCAAGAAAGCATGTGGGAAATATAGTAAACATGTGGGGAGAGGTTCTCTGGTCTGATGGGACTGAAATTCAGTATTTTGGCTTTGCTGCTAAACTCTAAGATGAGCTCAGCTTCAACCTCCTTGAAGGTCAAATTCTTCAAGCTTCCCTGCTTCCAGCTGTCATTGTGAAGGATGTGTGATGCGCTATGGAATCATACCTCCTTTTAGCAAATGCTTTGCCTGCTGTATGGGTGCGTGTGTGGTTCCTATGTGAGCATTGCTGTTTCAGAGCAAATGTTATACTTCCTGAAACGTCAGCCAAAACAAACCTCAGAAAAATTCAACTCAGTCTTACTTTTCCCTCTAACCTATATTTTCAGGGACTACCTCACTTCATTTGGTTGAAAACAGATCTGTTCAAGTTCATGGGAGCTGCTTTTTTTTGTTTTTTGACAATGGCAATTAGTTGCTAAGCGGAGTAGAGGAGAAAATTAATGGCTGTAACATATACATACAAAACATTTTGATTTGTTTGTCATTCCCTTCGCTGATGAGTTGCTCTTCAATCATAGCTTTTCTTTCTTCACTGACATTATGTCTGAAGCTGTAACAAGAACTGCATTTCTCCCTCCCGCTTTCCCTCACCTCCAGTTAATCAAAATAAACACATTTTTCCCCATTAGAGCCTACTGAAAATTACTGAAAAGCAGAATCCATCAAAAGTGGAAAGTGCTGTAAATCAAAATGATGGATGTTTACACAAGTTGCAACATTGGCACAAAATCAGCTCTGCGCAAACATTTTCATGTTTGCTGTATCATTTGCAGACCACAGGGCACCGCCATGATTTTTATGCCAAATATAAGTTTGTTAGGCCAAATAGTGTTCCTTTTCAGAGTGAGACTGTTATCCATACCAACCCATAAATTTATTTTTGGGATTGAAAACACTTGGCTAAACAGGTGTAGATTTGCCATATTAAATTAATATTGAAGTCATTAAAATTGTCATATGGATGATGCATAGAATCGTATAATCATCCAAAAAGAAGAAGCAAATGTGCCTATAGTAGTCACATTGGATTGCTTTGTTTATGTCTGTGCCTCATCTAGTTTCCTTTAAAGAATATTTATTTTTATGATCATTATTATTATTTTCAGTTGTGTGGTTATTCTGCATTCTTGGTTATAGCTGTAGTTCAAACAGCATTAGTCAGTGTTGGATAGCTGGAGTTTGCCTGGCTGTTCCTTCTGCTTGTCCAGAAAGACAAAATACAAAAAGAGGTTTTATAAGAGCTTCATGGATTGCTGAGTGGCTGGCCTGTGATTCTTTTACAAGCCAGTACTTGTTGTAATTCCTTGACAGTACCGTTCTTGAAAGAAGCAGTGTGCTGTAGTGGTTTGAGCATTGGAATACAACCTGGAAGCCAGGATTCGATTCCCTGCTTGCCATGGAAACCCACTGAGTGACCTTGGGTGCATCACATATTCTCAGTCCCCAGAAAACCCTGTGATAGATTCACCTTAGGATTGCCATATGTCAGAAATGACTCGAAGGCAAACAACAACTGTTCTTAAGCTATTTGAGGAAGTGTTATTTGCTTTGCATTCTTGTGTTCCTGAAAGTAACAAGAACAAGAACAACAAGAACAGAATGAGAGCGATGGTAACATTGACATTCTCTTGTTTTTATTGCTAGAATAGCTATATTCTCAGTGAAACATGTACCTAAGAAGACAAGTTACATGTTTAATTAAAAGTGCTGTGCTTTCAGCAAGTATTAAGCAGCAGATTGTTAGGAGAATAAATAGGTCAGACATTGTATTGAGCAATTGTACTTCATCTTTAGCCATCTGGCAGCATGAATCAATGTCAGCTGGATGCAAATGGAATACTGCAGAGGTGACCTTGGTGATAGGACTGGGCCATGAGGAGCCATCTGTAAAAAGTCACCTGCATTTAGAAATATGTATTTACAAGGAAACTGAAAAACCCACAGCTTTGATTTCCAGAATTCTTACAGACATAAATATCCCAGTCAGCTTGATAACAAGAATGTTAAGTCCTAGGGAGAGAATTCCAGATCTCTTTCAGCTGATAAGTGGATGTGCGGTTCTCAAGATTGCAAAGAAGAACTTGAGAGGCGTTTTGCTGCAAGTAAAGGCTTCACCTGGAACATGGATAGCTGTAATAGCTGGAAAGAGTAGGCTAAGAGAGGACAGGGCAAAAAAAGGGAGTAGACTGTGAGGATGAAAGAAAAGGAAAGCAAGATGATTGGAGAGATTTCAGGTGTTATGCTACGTAATGCTGGGCCCATGAAGAAGAACCGAAGGAGATTTGGGACGAAAGGAGTGAAGATCTAAATAAGATTGCTAGTCTCAGCTACAATTGCTAGACCCATAGAATCAGTGGAATATGAATGTGGACTTGACAAGTTCTGCTTAATTCAGTGGATCTGCTCAAATTGGGACTAACAATTGGCTGTTGGCTGAAGTTTGAAACATTAGGATGCTGCTGGAAGAATCAAGGAATAAGAAATTAATGAATTTTGGCAATGAATTTATTTGGCAGCTAATGATGCTGGAAAGTATGATAACCAGATTTGGGGAGCTGTCAAAAACATTTTATTTCATTTGGCAACATGGAGCTCAACTAGAATTCACTTAAAGTATCTAGTTGATTTGAGGTGTCTGTTTTACCATTTTGGTCTCTCTGCTGCTTAGAAAAGCTAATAAATAGTACAAGTGAGAGTGCACTGAAACCCATTCAGGCAGATACATGCTCATACAAGTGTGTGCACACTAATATTTTTTTTATTATGCCACTAAGTTCTTCTGCACAAAATGATAATATTGTATGTATGTGTTTATCCTGAGTTTAAATGTCTGCTGTATCCTATGTGTACATCATCATCCCAAGCCATAGATAGGGATGCTGGTAGCTTGATACAACTAAGGTTCGGCTGATTCCCCATAAAACAGGGCAGGGTTGATTCAAAGCAAGACAGGCAGGTGAGGAGAAGTTAGATATTTCACTACTTCATTTTTCCCCAACTATAACGGCCCCCCTCCCACCGTTTTCTCTCAGTAGAATTTCCTTATAGTCATGGAGTCCTAGCTTCAGAAGCCCTACTTTCAAATAATGAAAGGAGGAGAAAGTGAGCAGGGGCAAAGGTTGGAAATGTTACTTTTTTTAGACTACATTTTCCCAGAATTGCCCAGCTACTGACCATTTTGGATGGGGGATTTGGAAGGCTGTAGTCCAAAATGTAACATTACAAGCTCTGAGCAGGGAGAAGGATTCACACTTTCCATCTTCCTGATTGTGCTGCCCTTTGAATTCCCTCTCACCCTACACAGCGTTTTCACTGGGCTTTGGCCAAAGACCCACTTCTGCAGCCAGGTATGACATCAATCACTCTAGATTGGTCTTCATTTATTACAGCCCTCAGTTATTACAGATGTTTAAAGATGTTTTCCATATGATTTTTTCAGTATAAGTTTTACAAATAGGTTACTACATGTGGCCCCACTTGAACGGAGAGCCTAATGTTTGATCTCTCAAGAAAGGCTGCCTCATACAGAAACAGCTGTTGATAAGACTGATAGGGCCAGTGTCTGCTTCCATGTCAAGCATGGCCTTAACAGCACAGACTGACCACTGGGGATGCACAGCAAAGATCCCAGTGGCACCTGTGTTGTTCCTATATCTTTAGGAGCATCATGGGAATAGTTTCACAGTAGGTAGCAGGTGAATGCTTAAGGAATTTGGAAAAACTAACAAGATTTAAGTTCACCCTTCAACAGTGCAAGGATATAGTCTGCCCACACTTTTTCCTATTTTGGCAAGCAGCATGCAGAGACTCTTATCACCTTAACATCTTTGTAAACCTGTTGTGCTGAACATTCTCCTTTCACAACATGGGACAAAATGCATATGATGGGAGCAGCCACGTGTATTGTTCCGCCTGTTGGTCTATTTACTTTTAGCAGAAACATTTACTACGAGAAGGGTTTACTGTTTCTACCAGAAGGAAGGAAGCTGAATCTCACTGTGCTTTACCACTCTTGTTGTTTGTCCCGTCAAGCACTTTGCTGTGAGCCTGGTTCAGATATCATGAGTGGGATGGACCAGGGAGAAGAGTGCTTGACATGGAGAGCAAAGCAGTAAGATAGGATGCGTGCAACTCTCCTTACCTGCACACACATTTTGACGTAAAAACTAGGCACAGCTGCATCCTCTTGTGTGTGAACAAGGCAGACACATGAAAAGCAAACATAGCTGTGGTCTTCAGGTACAGTTTAACTTAAGAACATTACAGAAGTAAACACATACCCTTGAATATTTGAACCACCTCCTTGAAATGTTCGGAATCATGATCTTTAACCGCTGCTGAGACATATTTTACATTATTACAATAATACATTATTTTCAAAATAATTTCAAAGAAGGGATGAATGTGTTGGGTTGATTTTTGACAAAAAAAAGTTGGGAGAAAGAATGGACAGTCTACCTTTTAGTTAGATAATCATTTTTATGTTGTCCACCTACAAGTTCAACAACAGATTAGACACTGAACCCAAACCCATGCAGAATCAAAGTGATGTTTACTCAAGGGATGATGTTGCTGAAGAATCAAGGGATGACACAATTAGGAATACATGTAATAAATCTCATTTGGAAGACGTGCTTATGAATAGAAGTAGGATAAAAGTTCAGCATTCTTGATGATGGAGGGAGGTTTGGTGCCTTTTTTGTAAAAACAGCATTCTAACTCAGCAATATAAGTGTGTTTGCTCTATTTTGTATATGCCTTTTGTTAATAAGCTTTAGGGATTTGTACAACATGGAACCACACAGACAGCACTACTGTGCCATTGATGCATTCTGTGCTGAATGCAATAGATGAGTAATATCTGTTGGCAAATTATGTTATGAATATTATGCATTTGTGTATAGTTAAACCACTAGAACATATTCATGTAAATGATTCTCCGAGGAAAAGAACCAAGAATGACTCATATACATTCTTTAGTTAATGTGAAATAATACGTTTAATGGCTTACTTTACTTACTATTATTTTTATGTTCCCCCAAATATACCTTAGCTTATCTCAGGATTTCCAGGTTTGCTTTGTCATCTGCATGAGGGAAAAAGACATTAATTGAAAACATCACAACGAATAAGTGCAGTGATCTGAACAGAGTCCAGATATTCAAAGCAAAACCGAATATCTGGAGATAAAACAAATTCCAGTGAGAAATTGTTATAATTTTATAATAAGTATTCTGAGCTGTGAGAGCCAGCATGGTGTAATAGTTTGAGCATTAGACCAGCATTTGAATCTCTGGTCAGCCATGGAAGCCTACTGGCTAACTGTGGGCAAGTCACACTCTCTCTCAGCCTCAGAGGAAGGCAAGGGCAACCCCTCTCTGAACAAGTCTTGCCAAGGAAACTCCATGATAGACTGTAGGGTCACCATAAGTTGGGAAGGTGTTGAAGACACACAAGAATCATCCCTGGACAATAAGGAACTTTTTCCATTAGGTCTCTGAAGTTTTTTATCCCTGATTTCTAGAGGCTAAAAATGTTGATTTTTTTGGTTTGCAGTTCCAAGAATTCTCCGGCCAATAGGACCACAATTCTGAAAACTGTAGTCCAAAAAACTAACTTTCCCCATCCTCCGTGTGTGTGTGTGTGTGTGTGTGTGTGTTGGTGATTCGTTTGTTTGTTTACTGCTGGTCTGCTAACTGATTTCTAGGTGATGATGTTTTGTTTAGCTACTAATCTTAGTACTTCATTTGTTGTCATTGTGTGCATTCAAGTCATTTCTGACTTATGGTGACCCTAAGGTGAACCTACCATGGGGTTATTAGAAGTAGTCTATTGAAGTTTTCAGTTGGATTGCATAATCTTGGATATGTTACAGTCGTCCCTTCACATTCGTGGGAGTTAGGGGCATAGGACGCCCACAAAATTGGAAAAACTGTGAATATCTATAGGCTACAGTGGGGAGCCAACTAACCAGTTTTTCATTTCTTTGCTGAATTTTTAAAATATAGTCAACCCTCCACATCTGTGGGTTTAATCTTTGCATATTTGATTATTCATGGATTATTTGCTGCTGCCTCTGCTGCTACCCTATGTTGCTTTCAGTAAGAACTTCCAAGACTTGCAGAGAGACTATGAACATGAGGCGAGAGTTACATCCCTATTGAAAATGGTGTAGGGTAGCCATGGAGGCAACGGCAAATAATCCATAAATAATCAAATATGCAGAAATTAAACCATGGATGTGGTGGTCACCTGTATCTTAAAAATTCAGCAAAGAAAAGGGAAGTGGAAGGGGGCAGGAAAGGAAATTCATTACGGCACTAGAGTTGGCATTGGCATTGACTAGTAGCTGCCTGTGAAATTCTTGCACAAATCTATTCACTTGGCTGTTCCTGAATAATGCTTGATGTGTTGCCTAGACATACAAAACCGGTTTGACCAGTGATCATGACTGTGCACACAGATATTGTGCACCATCATATCACCCTGAACACACTGATTTCATTTTGGGAGCTAAGGAAGGTCACACCTGATTAATACTTAAATGGGAGACCACAATAGTACCAGGCATCTCCAAGTAGAGGTAAGAAAGAATCCTTCCTGAAACCTCAGAGTGCTAGATAGAGTCAGCTACATAAGAGTCATGGTTTGACTTGGTATAAGATAGCTCACTATGGTCCTATGGTGACTATTAAATGTGTTCTCCAAATTTCAGAATGGTTATGACCACCATTTTACTATACAGATTCTTCCTAGCTGAGTGGGTTCTGCAATGCAAATACTATTTTTTCTTCTAATTGCTCAATTATGACTTTTACTTTGTTCTTTGTTATATCACTTGTAATGTTATCTTTCCTGGCAGCTGGCTTCTAGAATGCAGTTGTAAGTAATGACATGTTACTTTAGGTGACTGTCACCTGAAGATATTGGAACCCTAGTTATCCATTGTGCCCTCCACAAAGACCCTTTCCACACTACACTGTTATAGCGCTATTATTTCACTTTCAGCCTCCTATGGAATCCTGGGGTTTGCAGTTGAGGGAGGGCCCTTTAGAATTCTCAGCCAGAGAGCTCTTTGGCCTCAGTCAACTACAAACTCCAGAGTTCCACAGGAGGCTGAAAGTGGAATAATAGCGCTATCACAGTGTAGTGCGGAAATGGCCAAATTCAAGAGTGTGTGGTATGAGTGGGGCCCCATGCTTTATCCTAGATAATCCAGCCTTATGTCCTTGCCTGGAAGCCAATTGAACATGTGTAGGCTGTCCTTATGATTAGGGAACACACACTATACTACTGCACAACACCACTAGCTATGCTGGCTGGGCAATTCTTTTCTAACCTAAAAAGTAACTTTTCTAAGCTCTGTGCTGAATCATAGTTTAGCCAGACTTTACAAGTACTGAGTTACAAGTAACTGCTTGTTTGCAATCAGTTCCTTATTGCAATAAGCAAGGCATAATTAAGTTACATTATGATTCTAAGTGACAAAGCGTAATTACTACAAAAGTTTTAATTACTTGGATTATTACAGAAGATGTATGCTTCATTACCTCGGTGCATTTTAGACCACTGGCCTATGACTTATACCATTATTCAGAAATAACTAAACATAAGTATTTTATTTTTCTTTGACTAATGCAAAAGTAAAGAGCTTTTTTAAAAGAATTGTTAACTATAACTGTAGTTAACTAGTTTTGGACCTCATATCTTTAACAGTAGTTAATTACTTTTTTAAAAGTAACTTTCTGTGAAAAACAAGACTCAGATGCTTCCTCTCTGTTCTTTGGTGTGGTTGGGAGAGTTTAGAAGTTTTTGCTTCCTTTACATGTTGTTGTTGTTAATCCTAAGTAGGGACACTCAAAGAACTTGTATTTCCTGGAATAATGTACAGATCAGATTTTGTACTACTTTACATTTTACAGTTTCTCAGATTAAACTAATATAACAAAATGTACTTTAAAACACACAGTTTAGGATAAATTGATTTGGAAATGTGTATAGTTTAATAGCATACATATAGAAATTCATAGTTTCCAGAATTTGATGAAAGCTCCAGCTCAGAACAGTTGAGCTGAACGATATAGATTCTTTTCTTGAGCTTCCCTTTGAAAATGGTCTCCTCCTGTGAGAGTGAATAAACCTGCACAATTCTCTGAACAGTTTTTCACCACATATACTTCCTACTTGAAAACTAAGAGTAAATAGAGCCATATGTCAAATTACTGCAAAGTTTAACAAATGCTGGACATAAAGTTGTTTATTAGATTTTAACTCTCTCTATCCTTAAATTGCATGCAATAGCAGTGCAAATGTCTTTTAACTGAATGCATGTTCTTCAACCTGATAAATTGACACTTCGTGATACTATGAAGCAAACCTTCTTAAATTTCCCTGCATAGTTCCCAAATAAATATTGTGCAAAAATGAGGTAGACTTCCAAAACCATGCAACAGACTTACTAAGATGAAAGTTTGCAAATTCCTTTTGTGACACAGAAAATTCTGCTGGTGTGGATCTTGGAGCATATTCAGTTTCTGCCAAACTATATTTGATGTGTTTTCAGGGGAACATTCCCAATAGCTGTATGAGTACAGTCAGCCCTCCACATTTGCAGGTTTCACTTTTGTGGATTTGTGTATTCATGGATTTTTTGCTGTCACCTCTGCTGCCTCCCTGTGCCACTTTTAATAGGGACTGCAAGCCTCATGAGACTGAGAAAATGTGAATGAGTCTTGTAAGTCCTTCTTTAAAATGGTGTGGGGCAACAGTAGAGGTGGCAGTCAGCCCCACCAGCCCCCCGCTTCTACCTTGTGAAGGAACCCTGGTGCCTCAAAGAAATCCACGGTGGGTTGAATATGGTGATCATACTTTTTTGTGTGTTAAATATAGTTTGAGAGGGCCTAGAGTTATTCACGTTTTTTCACTTTCACGGGGGTCCTGTGTCCCCAACCCTAGCGAATGTGGAGGGATTACTGTACATTTTGGCATGAACAAGCTTTGGATTTATAAATATGTTGAGCATATGAATCCACATATCAATGTTAACAAAGGACAGGATCTTTATTTGGTTGTATGTCCTATTTGTCTACTCAGACATAAGTCATGTTCAGTTTGTTGGGACTTCTTGCCAGGAGAGTATATAAATGGCACCCGTAATCTCCTTATTTGAAATTACTTCAGCCTGAAAGTGTAGCAGTGCTAAAGTTATTACATATCTGAACAACACAACAAACAAATCTTTCTAGTTGGAAAAAATTATAGTCATGCAGGTTGTCTTATCTTTTTGTCACTAAATTAAATTTTAGTAAAAAAAAAAAATCAAAGCACATGTTAAGAGATGTGTTGTCATTTATCTTTATGTGGGTCCAATCAATTCCTCTTTCCATTCTGTTATCTCTGGTATGTGTACCACTGTGCAATTTTTGTCAAGGTAGCCAAAATATTTGTTAAAATGTCTCTTGCCAGTTTTCAACCATTTTGTCACTTATAAGACTGATTTTTAAAAAAAGGAATGTTAGTGTTGCCCTTTGGCTACCCCAGTTTTCAGGAGAAGTTTTAGTTCCTGAGAAAATTTTCTCCCAAAATTGCCCAACACTTACTTGTCTTTCACTTTAGCTATATAAGGGGTGATACCTGTTTTTACAGCTCAAATGATGGATGGATCTGTCTTCTGCTGTGGAGATTGACATGATCCCTGAGGCCATGTCTTCTTTCACAGCAAAACAGTTCTATTTTCCTTGAAACATATGTTTGTAATGTGGAGAAAACAGTCTTGGGATGAGATAGAAGAGGCAGCAGTGTTTAATTGCCCAATGCATGTGCCAACCAGAAAGCAAATGAAGAGGTGTCATTAAGTTGCATTAATCGGGGGAATAATAAGGTGGAATGATGGGGAGGGGAGATGTTACTGGCTGTTATGTGTAAAAATGTCATATTCTAGTTTAGAATAATTGCTATTCACCTAAAATTGAAACAATCCTTGGTTTTGTTTTAAAGAGCATAGAAGAACCAGAAGTAGAGGAGGAAAAACAGAAGTAGAAATGGAGTATGAGACTAGTGAAAGTGAGTGAAACATTTGCCTTTCTTCTCTAGTAAAACTAATAATTCTCATTTGATCCATATTGATAGGAACCCTAACATAATAGTCATTGATTCATCCAACCCTCCCATCCCAACATACCTTTGCATGTTTTAATTCCTGATGTTATCTCTTGATAATTGAGCAAATATGATCACTAACTATTTCATTATTTTCCAATTCAGAAATCTGTGTTGCAAATCCCACTGCCTGCAAATTTCAACCCTTCCATTAATCCCACCTTTGGAGCATTGGGCTATATAAATAAATGATATTGCTAATAGTCAAGGGGGCTCTGGAGTGTATGTAGAACTGTTCAGAAATATTACTTAGTTTTATATTGTATCTTGTCAGCTGCTGAAATAACCATCAGCCTGAGTTTACAGATTATATTTATAATAAGATAATTACAGCTGTCTCTTCTTTACTAAGAAAGTGCCACCATTGACTGCATCATTATGATGCTCCTCTCTTATCCAGCATTTACCTAAAATGCTGAACTGTAAATGAGGTGCTCATGTCAAGCGTATGTTAACATTTTCAGAGTGATTACATGAATGTATCATGAGGAGTCCTGTTTGACAAATTGGCCAGCAAAGCAAATAGATTTACACCCCAGTGCTATACACATCTTTCAGAAATAAATTCCATTGAGTTCAGTGCAACTTACTCCTGGATCAACAGGTATAGCATTGCCTCCTCCAAAAAGAGTTAGGTAATATCAAAGAAAAAAGACTGAAGGGAAAAAGTTAATCATAGTACTTAGAATAAGGTTAAGGCTTTAAGATCAAATTGAGCATTCAGCCTGTTTGCTCAGCTTGGGAGTGGAGTGTACACTAGTAACAAGAGCAGGAACTGAAAAATTCAAGGACATTAAATACTGCCAAATACTGAATCATTAGGTTGGGAGCTCACCACAAAATTGTAATAGTAAATATTACCAAAATATTTCCTACTATTTCATTTTTAAAACCCTCCAAGAACCTTATCAGTAGCATTCCATTCAAAATCATATAAAATATTAACTTATAGTTAGTGATGGAGGAGTCTCTCCATTTTGGTTTTGTACAATTTCCAATTTTTTCCAACTTGAACTTTGTTTCCCTCCATTTTTGTATACATTTTTTCATGCATTTTTCCTAAGATACACATTTTTCTACACACTTTCCTTGTTGTTGTGTACCTTCAAGTTGTTTCCAACTTCTGATGACCCTAAAGCAAACCTATCATGGGGTTTTCTGGGGCTGAGAGTGTGTGACACACCCAAGCTCACGCAGTGGGTTTTCATGACCCTGAGCTCCAGTGTTCAGACCACTGCATCACATTTGCTCTTCTGCAAGCCCATTAACCCAGTATAAAATGTTCTTATATATTATTTTGAGTTAATTTCAAGATTATACAAATAAATTCAAAATTATTTATATTTGTGTATGTATGTGTGCAAGCAGTTATGCTCATATATGTATTTTGTACACATTTTTATTGTCCCACTGCTTCACAGAATTCATAAAAATGCAAATATTAAATTATAATCATTTTTATGCATTATAATCAGGAAATACAAACTCAATGATTTTCTCCTTCCCTGTATGTGATACAATCCTCTGCTGGCTTACTGATGATGAGGAGAATGCTTGCAATTTTTTACTATTTTTGTTCAGAAAAAAATGTGTTTTATTCAGAAACATGCAGAAATTAATCAAGATTTACACCCTGCATGGGTCCAATTACATTCCTGCTGAATCTGTGTAGGATTTCAGCCTTAATAAAGTATTTTGTAGTAACCTAAATAAAGAAATAGGTAAATAGATGAAATATATCTAAAGATGATATATATTAGGAACAAGGAAGGCACATGAACAAGAATTTTCTGAAGTTTTTATGAGAAATGTGTGTAACATTTATATAAGAAGAATATCTGAAATATCTCATAGAAAAAAGGAACTCCCATATCAGCTCTTCTGTCTTTGATGATGAGCTGATGATGTTGACAATGAAGACAACAACTACAATGGCAGTGATGATGGTGATGGGTTTTTGTTTTTGTTTTAATTAAGTCAACAAATTTACTCTGCTACGTAGTGCAGTATCTCAGAACTGGCAAAAAAGAAAATAAATCTGTCTTCACCATTAAGGAAAATCAGCTGTGAACACCATTTAGAGAATGTTGACATCAATGAGATGCACTTTTCTTGCAACACTGCTCTCGCCTGGAAATATAAATTAGCATCTATGTATGGCAAGGGAGCTTGCATGCTAGCAAGCATGACATGCTCAGAAGTAGAATAAACTGGTGCTCTGAATAATTTTGAAAACTGTTCTCACCTATCCCCATGTTACTCTGAATAACCACCATTTGGCAAATATGATTATGAAATAGCTTCCTTATGACTACAAGTCACCTACAGAGGTCCTACTTGCCATCAGGGGAAACATTACATCTCTCTCAGTAATAAGAGTATATGTTCTGCATCTGAAAGTGTTCTGTTTCCACACTCCAATATTCCAGTTTTCAAAGGGGTAGCAGTCTGGAGAAACCTACCTGAGACTGGCGATTACACCAAAATTTGAAAACAAAATTTCTCAATATGCAAAAGCTTTCTAGCTTTTACAAACTGAGTGCCATGCTTCTCAAAGAATCTGTGGTTTCATGAGGTTCTTGCATGAATGAAAGGACGTCTAAGTTCAGACAGATAATGGCTGTTATTTGTGGATGTACAGAAGCTCTAATTCACCCCAGCTCTCCTTAAAACTGCCAACAATGGTTCAGTTATGGCTTGGTATTTGTACACCAAATGGAGACAAAACTGAGCCAAGTGGAACATACTCTAGATTGTGATAGATGAACCAAGGACCTGACCTTCTAAAAGGAAATCCTTTATGTCCCTATTGGTTAATATAGATTGAGTTTTACAAGTCCAAATGCTTTCTAGGTATTTACTGGTAGTCCCATCCCCTAAAACAAAAATTGGGAATTGTGCATATTCTCTAGATGTTGTTGGACTGCAGCTCCAAGCAGTCCTAGCTAGCATAGCTAATGGTAGGAAATGCTGTGAGTTGTTGTAACATCTGGATAGCCTCGTGATTTCCAAACCTGCCTAAAGCAAAAATAGGTCTAGCTGTTGAAAGAAAGAGCTTCTGCATCCCTTCATTTGGTTCAAATTCTGGGTTATGTTCACAGGGCTAACTGTACAAGTAAGCAAAGTAAAGCAACCCTTTCTGTCAGAAGGTGCTTGGGTCCAGCACCATGGGTACACTCTCTGTTGTATTCCTTTAGGGCCTCCTAGCCATTTCCCTCTACTGGAGGACTGAACTGGAATCCCTAAAGGCTAAATTAAATCACTTGGTTGACTTACTTAGTTTGAATTGCTGTGTCATTGATAGTGGCTTTAGCCATCGGTCAGCTTCTGGTTGTGGACTGGAGAGGGGAGTCCGTCTTGTTCATTGCCTCTGGCAGCAAAAAGTCCATACAAAACAAACTAGGTATTCACTCTGCAGATGCTGGCAGCTGTTTCCCTGGATCCAGTGAGGGAGCTCTGGCACATTTCATATAATAGAATTAATATGGCACATAAACAGTTGGACACATATATGAGAATAGGGTAAGAGCTTTAAAGAAATGTTGTAACTCACGTACTATACAGTCAGCCCTCCACTTTTACAGGGGTTAGGGGTGCAAGACCCCCCACCCATAAAAGTAGGAAAACGGCAAATAAAAAATCTTAATTTTTTTTTTAATAATTGTTAACACTTCTCGAGGAATCTCTAGGTCCTCCAAAATGATTCTGTGGTCACCTTCTGCCTATAGAGTCATATGGGAGGACCTAGCAATGCTAGAGAAGTGTTCTCTCTAGGAATCTCTAGGTCTTTCAGTGCAATTCTGTAGTCCACTTCTGGCAGAAGTGGACCATAGAATCATGCTGGAGGACCTAGAGATTCTAAGAGGACATATTTTTTTCTGTGGTAGGGCAAATACAGTAAGATTTTTTTTTTTAAATAACTAACTAAATAAAATAACCCACTAATAGTCAACTCCACGAATGCTGAACCTACAGAATTAGAGGGCTGACTGTACATCCTGAAATGTTTACTGTGGATTGGCTGAAATGAATCTTATATTAAGGCAAGTTTTGGCTGAAACTCTTGATCCAGTTGCACAGGATTTGACATCTGCAGACTTGTGCAATAACAGAAGAGAACATCCTGAGCAATTGTCTTAATATTCCAAATTAGACTTGAGGAGAAATAGTGGATTGATCAAACACATGCTACCCAGTTGGGCAAGAACTTTCCCAATTAATCCATTATTATCTCACTTTTTCAGCTGCTTTTAAAATGCCCCTGTTTTTCTTTCTTCCTCCCATTTTGCCCGTTGTCCTTAGCTTAATTCTATTGGTGCAAACTAAAGTCAAAGTGCAAAACTAGTTTGTACTCAGTTAACTTTGCAGCACGGAGAGGAGTAGAGGGATGGAATTGTTACCCTAAAAGGCTGTGGATGCTGGGGTCCACCTGCAATGCCAGCATCTCATTAGAATTTGGGAAAATTACAGGTCGAAGAAGGACTGCAAGAGGAGGATAACAGCATGATCTTTTCACCTATGTATACCATTACCAACTGCAGAGAGGTTCCAGTTAAAAATAAACAAAGTATTTTATTTAGAATCAACAAACACATAGGAAATCAGACACTCTAAGAACCATACAAGGCTGTCAGAAAGTGAGGCATTGGATAGAGAGAGAAATTGGGGGAAGAGGTTGATAGTTACCAATCCTGGAGAAGAAGGGTAGAGCTGGGTGGCTCAGATAGCATCTGAGTGTAGCATGTCCCAGCGGTCTGGGAGCCACGTATTATGCCCAAAAATGCTACAGATTGCCAGGGCCAAAATTAGGGTTTATATACCCTTTCTCCTGTTCTGAAGGGGTGTTCTGGCAAAGCCTTAAAACTTTCTCACAGGACTGACAAAGAATTCCAGAATAAGTTATTGTTTTGACACCAGAGTGACAGAATTTATGGGAATCATGATAATCTTTTGAAATCTGGACCAGTAGGGGGTGTAGAAAATGTTTCCATAGGGTGAGATCAAAAGAGATGGTCTCTGATTGTTTTACCCAGGCCCATTTGGAAATGCCAAAATCTGAGACTGATGAAGAGATTAACTTGAACCCCTTTTATGCCAGAGTTTGTGTGTTCTTCCTCAGTAACATCTTTTGCCATCTTGATGACACTCTGATGTTGCTTCGCCCTTGTTTCCCTGTTTGCGTGTATGAAAACTTAGGAGGTTGCAAACATTTGTGAAAGTGACCCAATAATACAGTTTTGTGAGTTCTCCCCCAGCTTGTTTTTTAAAATTTTAAAACTCTTCAGCACATTTACTAGGAATGGATTCCACTGAACTCAATAGGATTCACCTCTTATTAAATGTTCATATGATTGCGTTGTTAATGTCTTGATTCCTTCCCCCAGAAAACACATCATGAAATGCCCTTTAAAGCTTTTGGTCTGCTTTCACATAAAAACATCTGTGGGTGGTAGTGTTTTTACAAAATCTTCTTAGTAAAGGAAGAAAAGAAGAGAAAACTAGACATAAAACTATGCTTTCCTTAGTAGTTTTGCTTTAAAACTAGAGTTGAGTTGACTGGCACACTGTGACCTGATATGTTTAACAAGCTGGCTTCAATCACTGCCCTTTCTTTGGAGAACTATTTGATATTACACCTCTGGAATAATGTAAGTTGTTGAAGGAACTGTCTACCAACACTGGAGCTGATGACCATTCTAGTGATGCTATGTTAATGAACAGCAAAGTGGACAGCCATTTTTTAAGGGTGCTACTTATTCTGATTTTTCACGTGGTTCAAAAATCATCTCAGAACAGAAGGCAGGAACAAAGTGGCAGCAATTCTGATTCCCTTAAATTCAAAATAATTTCATCTCACCATTGAAATGCAACTGAAAACAGCCAATTTTATGTAAGTTTGTGAAATGGCTCAAAAACTGTCCTTTTCACTTGGTACAGACTAAATCCTAAAATATCACTAAAATATGTGCAGTGTATAGTCATTTTCTTGCATGTTACTATTACCAGTCTCTGTTCCTCTTTCCCCCTTAAAGGCATGCCCCACAATAAGCTTCAGAGGGTCCCCCAACAGATGTGGGGAAGGGTCCCCCAACAGATTTGGAGCAGATTTGGAAGGGCGGAAAAGAGGCTACTGACATGCTACTCTGTGGGCAGACAGACACACCTGGCTAGAACAATGGTTCTTAACTTGGGATCCAGGGTCCCCTGGGGGTCTGCAAAGCCCTCACAGGGGGTCCGTGAAGCCTCACAGGGGGTCCATGAAGCTCTGCTGCTGGACACTAAGAGCAGCAGCAACAACAGGAATGCGGCAGCAGGGGGTGCAGATGCCGAGAGAGTTGTTTCAGCACCCACCCACCCCTGCTGTGTGTCCCTAATGAAAGGAACAAAGCAGTAGGTGTGTATGTACACACAAATTATGACTCTGGAGATCAAGACTGAATCCCTTCTCAGCCACAGAAACCAATTGGTTGACCTCAGGCAAGTCACATTCTCTCAGCCCCAGAGAAAGGCAAAGGCAACAAATCTGGCCAAGAAAAGTCCCATGATAGGTTCACCTTAGGGTTGCCATAAGTCACTTTTCAAAAGGGAGAGACATGATGGCTACAAAGAACATGTCAGCAGCACTTTGTTGTTGTGGGCCTTCAAGTCACTCTTGGTTAACAGCAACCCTAAAGTGAACCTATCACAGGGTTTTTTTGGGAAGATTTGTTCAGAGCGGGTTTGTGTTTAGCTTCCTGAGAAGCTGAGGGAATGTAACTTGCCAAAGGTCACCCAGAGTCTGAGCCAGGATTTGAATCTTAGTCTCCAGAAGCCTTTAATAAATCAATCAATAAATATTTGAACACTGAAGTAAATATTTGAATATTTTAGTCTAAATTTAAATATTTAAACCTTGAGTTAAGTCTCGGGGCTCCTGGGCAACAAATTATATTTACGGGTCCCTGGTAAAGAAAAGGTTAAGAATCACTGGGCTAGAACCTCCCAAAAATTGTTCTATGTATTCCGTTACTTAATCCTGAATTTGATTTAATCTGGATATCAAAAATTTACTTACTTATAGAGGCATAGCTAGGACAGACTTCTCTAATCTGGTGGCCTCCAGATGTTTCCAAATTTGAATCCTCACATCCCAACACAATGTAGCTAATTGTGGAACATTATGTGAGTTGTACATGTGGAAGTCACTAAACTGCAAATGGCTAAGCTAGACTGTGAGGGGAACTGAACGTATGGAGCTGTTAGAACATGAGCGACTCATAGACTAAATGGGAGGGACCTCCACCCACAGTTTTAGGAGATGTCACCCCCCCCCTTCCTGCTCATATGTTATAATGTATGGAAAGAACAAAGTGCCTAATGTAATGATATTATTGTGCAAAGTTTCTGAGGTTATTTTAATCTCAATCAGAGTAAGCTATTTTGCCCATCTTACAATTTCACAAAGTGAAGTAGGTATTCAGATGAGGACTTTATTTGATTACATGCAAGGGCGCGCATGCACACACACACACACACACACACACACACATTATAACTACAGTATTATGCATTCCATCTGTCTTCTAACTAGACACCTTGGATTATTTATATCCTATTAGCAACTCAAAGGAGTCCTGCAGAGCTGCAAGATCATTTATTGGCATTCTGTATACGTGCTGGATGCCTCAAAGGAGAGCCAAGCCATTTTCAGGAAATACTTGAGCAACTAGGTCTTCATGAATATCCCAGACAGGGAAATCAGCTGAGCCTTTGCACTGTGGCTTTGGCTAATCTCTCCATTGACTTAGTGGTTGCCAGGCAAAAACTGGCAACAGCTTACATCATTTCTTTCTGGTCAGGCAAGATTTTTAATTTATTTTAAGATGAATTTTACTACACTTTACCAGTTTTGGCACCCAACCTCCCACAGCCCAATCCCCTCTTATCTGTCGAATTTTATAGTTTGCTATGTACATGTTGCTTATTACATTTGATTCCCGTAGGAAAGAGAAAGAGAAGGTTGGAATGAGGGTGTGAAGAGACACATAGAAGGAAAAAGATAAAGCACTGCAGGAAAACAGAAGAAAGAATAGGATGAGAAAAAGAGGGTTAGAGAAATGAGACAAGTGCTCATGTGGTCTGTTCCAGTTATCAGCACAGAAGACTGAGTATGTATAACCTATCAGTTAGCTATAATCACTGTAGCTAAAATGCAGATATGTTTTTGCAAACTATGCTGTACTGTGGATACCTTTTGGTACAGAAGTTTGGTCATTGCTATTTCAAAGGATTCTGCATCCTGGCTCGTCGGTCATTATCATGACATAAAGCAAGGATGGAGAATATGTGACCCTCCAGATATCATTGGACTGCAATTGTCAGGTTTAAAATATATGCTCCATGGAGCTGGAATTCTGCCTGCATGTTGTCATCCTCTGTATCTAATTGTAGCACAGTTTATGAGAAAGGATTGTATTTTGCATAGCAGATTGCATTTTGACATCTTTATTTCCATACAGCGACTGTTAAAATACAAGATGTAAAACACATGGCATGCAATATGGAAGACTAGTTCATCTTGCCAATAGAACCTTCTGGGGTTTTTTGTTGTTGTTGTTGTTTTTTAAATTGGCACATAACAAATAAATTTTCTGAGAGATAAATGGGCTAGTTTGCTTCAGCAGAAAAAGAAGGGGAAGATTAAAAGAATAAAGAAGTTTGGTGGCATCTTCTAAGACTGGCATAAACTTTTGTGGATTACAATCTACTGCTTTGGATACATTGATGGAGAACATTGGTCAGGCCTCAGATAGATATGCACAGTCACATAGTTGTGGGGGTTGGATGAAAGTGAAGCTGCATACTAAAAAGGAAAAAAGACAATTTTAACATTGATCATAAACCTTCAAAGGCCTGGTTTAGTAGAAGTATTTTGACATTTGTAAATTAATCCACAAGGCTGCTGGACTGTTAATTGTCTCTGAAATATGAAAGCAACACATGATATATGATTCTCCTCTTTAAATATCTCACAGAGAGGAAGGTACAGGCCTTTTCTTTGCTTCTCCAGGTTTGAAGCACGCCTATTGGTTTGAATTTATTGTTACCTGAAAACAAGTTAATTTTCCCCCTCCTTCTTCCTTAGGTAATACTGTGATCTGAGCACAACTAGGCTGGTGTGTTAAGGCTTCCTTTGGACCTGTTCCAACAAGTAGGGATCTGTTACCCCAGTCAGAACTGACTGCCAGAGGATTTGTTGTTATTGGTGTAGAAATTCAGTCAAGCTGTGTGTAAAGCTATAAAACTTGGTTTGTTCTAATCTTGCACACAACAAGCTCGGCATGAAGCTAATTCACAACCACACTTTATACCAAAAAGAGAGAATCAGACAATGCTTCAGATGTCCTTGGGCTGCAACTCTCAGCATTCCTCACCTTTTCTGACTGGGAGTTACAGTCCAGCAACATCTGGAAGGTAGCATGAGTTCCACCCTTGCTTTTTACACCCATAGCAAAAGGAAACAAGGTAACAGTAGGTTCATCTGCATGCCCCTGATCTATTTTAAATTCATTTGGTTGTCCTGTTCTAATATTCTGTATCTGTTTTACATCTGTGCATGAAAGGGAAGAACAAGGATGAACACATTAGTTCTGCCTATTTGTAGTTTTCTGCATCTCTCTTCATGAATTAAGAGGGATATCTCAGGCTGTAAGAGCAACTTTTCTACTTGTATAAGCTTCCTTTGTGATGTAGGACTCTGGTTTTCTGGGGTCTTGCATCACATGAAGAGTATAGATGAGTGAAAAAGTTTCCTCACTTCAGAATTTATTCTTCCAATCTGTGTAGGGTCAACGAGGAAAGTGAGGACAGGACACAGAGTTAGCATGCTTGTCTTCATTCTCCTTTCTCAGATGTTATGCAGATGTTGATAAGTAGAGTTTGAATATTCCACGTGTATTTCAGAACAGAAATACACAAGGGGTCACATCCCCCAAAGGGGGAAAAATGGACAGTTATTTTTTGCTACTCGTTCAGGTCACCTCTGTTTCTAGATAGCATCAGCTATTCCAGAGGTCAGTTTTTGAACTTCTCTATAAGCATTTGGGCTAATTGTGGTTCTCTCCACCCTTTCAAATCTGCTGGGGATAATAGCCTGCTAACTGCTTTGGGAAGTATTAAATTTCCCTATAGCTTCCTGTGGTTTGATTCTCTTGCTATATTAGGAGATGTTCCTTACTTTCTGGGATAACCTACTTATTAATTTATTAACCTTATCAGTGGCTATGAAACTCTAGAGGCAGTCCTTAAAATTATCCTACTTAATGCAAAGCTGTGAAATTTAAAGGATCAGTTTGTGCTCTTCCTACATGGCAGGGCTGCATTTTGTCACTGGAACCCTGTTAGTAATTGTGTTGCTTTTTCTACATAGCCACATGTTAGTAACAAAGCAACAATTCCTGAAAAAGCTGTATGTTTGGGGTAAGGAATATGTGGTTCTTCAGATGTTGCTGAATTGCAAGTTCCATCAACCCCAGCTAGAACAAGCAGTAGCAATGGAGATTGAGAACTGCCATCTGGCAACATCTGGAGAACCATACCTTACATGTTCCTGTTACACATAGTTGCATTTGCCAGAGATAACTATGTGAATACACTGCGGAAGAACGGATTCAAAGTTTGCAAACCACTAAGATGATTTTAATCTGGCCTTAATGTGTCTTTAATTCAGTTTGGTTAGCATTCATATCAATCACATTGATCTCAGTGAATTAAAACTTTCTCTTAAAAACCAGTGTCCCTCATTTGTTAATTCATGGTGTAGGTAAGCATAACCTAAAATGGCATATATACTGCACTTGTATTTGTTTTCAGATTTGGACATATTATGAAAGAATTAATAGGGCAGAAGCTATTCAGAAAGCTTGATCTTTTAGGGATCTCCTTGAATTCCTTTTGCTAGTTATCACAGCCAGAATATAGTACTTATGCACAAAGCTAGGCATCCTTAATAGCTTTCTCCATCACTACCTGATGGTCAAATTTTAAGTTTTTTTTTAAATATAAAGAATAGTCCTTTTTCTATGAAATAAATAAAAAACTTCACTGTTTTTCAAAGGAATGCCTGTAGATTTGATCTCTGCAAGGTTTCTTTAGAGTAGAATCATTCCATTTATTCAGGATTCTAGCTTAACTGTAAATCCATACATTACAGTACAAAATTTCAAATGGGAAGTACATTTTCTTCAGTCTTTGAACAACAAAGTGCCGTATCAGACAAATTCTCCAATTAGCCATGCTAGCAGATAAAAGTGTTGGGTATGAAAACTATGCCATAAAGTATAGTATTGTGTCCCTCTAGGTGTCATTGGACTGTAACTCCCACGAGTATTAAGTAGCATAGCCAAAGATAGTGGGTGATGGGAAAGGCAGTCCAACAGAAACCAGAAGACTGTTCACTGCCCCCTATATATATCATAAAGATATAATGTATAGTATAAACTGCATGGCAAGTGCAGTTTTCCTACCCAGACAATCCAGAGTATTGTAATATTACAATGTATGCACATTGTATGTGTAAAGCTCTCTGGAGGAATCTCTTCATATTCCTGTATATTAAACATCTATAAATATTTTTATGATGCATGTAGAATTCAGTGAAGGCTTCTGTCACTAACTTCTTTTCAATACTTTTTTTCTGATTAGATACCTGGATGGTGTTAGAGTCATAATGGATGCAGGGTTGTTTGCAGTTACAGTGCATCATGACACCATTGATCAGTGATTCTTGTGAGATTCCGTTAATCAGTGATTCTTCTGCATATCCATTTTGGTTACAGGCTTCCTCCGCTTATCTGACAGGTTTGGGACAGAAGCGCTCTCAGAAAGTGGAAATGGTCAGAAAGCAGAACCCATGTACTGTAGGAAACATGAAGGACTTACAGAGGCTTGCTTGAGATGAACTGTATGTGTGCATGCTGCTTGTAAGGTCTCTGAGTTGGTTTGGCACCTCCTCTCCCCAAGCTCACTTTACAAGCAGTGTACGCAAAGTCCCAAGGGAGCCTTTGTAAGGCAAGAAGAACTGATGGAAGCCCACTGTTTCAATACTTGCAATACGGACAAGTTCTGTTATTTGACGAGGGAATCTGCTGTTTCCGTAGTCAAGACTTGAGACCTCACATGCAAGCAGCCCCAAACAAGCCTCTATAGGCAAGAACTGATTTAAAAAATGGACCTCATGTCATGGAACTTGTCCTTGTTTTGAAAGCATTGAAAGAGCAAGTCATCAGATAATGAGGCGGCAAAGTACAGGGGCTTCCTGTATTCACAAGAGTCATAGAATCATAGAAATGTAGAGTTGGAAGAGACCACACGGGCCATCCAGTCCAACCCCCTGCCATGCAGGAACACCCTCAAAGCACTACCGACAGATGGCCATCCAGCCTCTGCTTAAAAACCTCCAAAGAAGGAGACTCCACCACACTCCGAGGCAGCATATTCCACTGCCGGACAGCCCTGACTGTCAGGAAGTTCTTCCTGAGGTTCAGGTGGAATCTCCTTTCCTGCAGCTTGAATCCATTGCTCCTTGTCCTGGTCTCTGGAGCGGCAGAAAACAAGCCCTCTCCCTCCTCTACATGGCATCCCTTCAAATATTTAAACATGGCTATCATGTCCCCTCTTAACCTTCTCTTCTGCAGACTGAACATACCCAGCTCTCTAAGTCTATCCTCATAGGGCATGGCTTCCAGGCCCTTCACCATTTTGGTCGCCCTCCTCTGGACCTGCTCCAGCTTGACCATGTCCTTCTTGAATTGGGGTGCCCAGAACTGGACACAGGATTCAAGATGAGGTCTAACCAAAGCAGAGTAGAGTGGTACCAGTACCTCCCCCGATCTAGACACCATACTCCTATTGATGCAGCCGAGAATTGCATTGGTTTTCTTGGCTGCTGCATCACACTGCTGACTCATGTTCAGCCTGTGGTCTATTAGGACTCCTAGATCCCTTTCACACGTACTGCCATCCAGCCACGTGTCCCCCATCCTATATTTCTGCATTCCATTTTTTCTACCTAAGTGTAGGACCTTGCACTTCTCTCTGTTGAATTTCATTTTGTTAGCCTTGGCCCAGCTCTCCAATCTGTCCAGGTCATTTTGAATTTTGATCCTGTCCTCTGGCGTATCAGCAACCCCTCCCAATTTGGTGTCATCTGCAAATTTGATGAGTATGCCCTCTATTCCTTCATCCAAGTCGTTGATGAAAATATTGAACAGCACTGGGCCCAGGACAGAACCCTGTGGCACCCCGCTAGTCACTTCTCTCCAGGATGAAAAGCAGCCATTGGTGAGCACCCTTTGGGAACGGTCAGTCAACCAGTTACAGATCCACCTGACAGTAGCCCTGTCCAGCCCACATTTTACTAGCTTCTTTGCAAGAATGTCATGTGGAACTTTGTCAAAGGCCTTACTGAAATCTAGATATGCTACATCCACAGCATTCCCTTCATCTACCAAGCTAGTAACTCTATCATAAAAAGAGATTAGATTAGTCTGGCATGACTTATTTTTGAGAAATCCATGTTGACTTCTCGTGATTACCGCGTTGCTTTCTAAGTGATCAGAAACTGACTGCTTAATGATCTGCTCCAGAATCTTTCTGGGTACCGATGTCAGGCTGACTGGGCGATAATTATTTGGGTCCTCTTTTTTTCCCTTCTTGAAGATGGGGACAACATTTGCCCTCTTCCAGTCTGCTGGAACTTCTCCTGTCCTCCAAGATTTCTCAAAGATTATAGCAAGCGGTTCCGAAATGACCTCTGCCAGTTCTTTTAATATCCTAGGATGCAATTCATCTGGCCCTGGAGACGTGAATTCATCCAGTGTGGCCAGGTATTCCTGTACCACCTCTCTACCTATTATGTGCCGCATTTCCCCTGCTTCCTCCCCTGCTCCCCAACCACCAGGTTGAGTGCTTGTATCCTTCTGGGAAAAAACTGAGGCAAAGAAGGTGTTAAGTAGTTCTGCCTTTTCTCTTCCCCCTGTTAGTAATTCACCATCTTCTCTGCACAGTGACCCTATCGTCAATGTCAAACAAACTTCCTTCAGTGGAGAGTTGCAAATGTATACGTATCCCTTCCCAGTCACAGCATGAAAACCATGTCTGCTATCTGCAAAAGAGCCCTAGACATAGCCCCCCACTGATGTATGCATTACTTTGGCACACATTGTTCTCTTTGTATTGTTTATGTTCGTATTATAATAGTCTAGTATCTTAATACCTTGTTTTATTTCTATTGGGCAGCTCTAGACTACAATAACAAAGAAATATAAAATTCTGAGCATTTAGGCTGATTAAAACTACTGAGACTGTACATTGCTGTTCAGTACCTTCTGTAATGGCAAATCAGGATAAAGCCTCTAGAGGGATTAAGGAGATTTTGGTTCATTAATATACATTCTGTGCATGTAATATTTCTTTTGGAAATAGAAATACGCTCTTTTTTTTTTCTTTTCAGTTCAGAAATCATCAATAAATTCCCTTGACAGTTTATTATCCAACCATTATTATAGCTAAATAACATTTCAAGACAGTGTATGCAATGGAGCAAGGCTCAGTGATATAGCATGTGACTCTTGGCTGTGTCCTACAACAAAGTAGAATAACCAAATTCTCTCCTTGTGTTGATGACCACATTATTCAGCATGTGAGGTGGTTAGCTCTCCCTCTTTAAACCTTCACTACTCTCCTGCTACAAACATGTGATGATCCACATTTTGCATTGACATCAGAGCAAGAACAGGAAACTATTTCCAGCAGAAGGGCTGGATTCAGTTTTAGAGATGTTCTTCGGAGCTTCATTTCAGTTGTGCGCAGGACTACAATCAAAAGGTTGTGAGCAAAACTTGTCAGCATGTTTAGCTTAAAGTTCTTCATGTCAGCAATGGAGCTTTTGGAGGGCCATTTAAATATTTCAGAATGATAGGGAAATCTGTACAAAGCATTGAGAAACCAAGAAATAGTGACACAGAGAAGGATCACAGATAACTGAAAAATCTTGGATGAGTCTACAGGAAGGCACATCTAGGGGGACAGAAGCTGTAGGATAAATAGTGCTGGATGTAACCTTTTCCTTAATACCAACCAACCAAGAAGGAAGGGTGAGGTGGTGGTGGAGGAGGAGAAAGATGATGAAGGAGGAATAACAAAAACATCCATAGGGTAGTTCCTAGCTCTGTGGAAAGGGTCATATTGTGCCTTGTCCTATAATGGTTTTGTGCCTTGGTGCAATAGAGGATGAGATTGGTTTTTGGCTGAGGAGCCATTTTGTGCTAATGATGTGGCCTGGAAACACAGATCTGTGGCAGTCTAAGGCAAGGTCCAAAAGTTCAAACATTTGAAAAAGGCCTTGTTGCATTAGTGGTGGGACACAAGTGTGCACACTTTCTTCATGTGTAGGTAATGTGATCTCTCATGTGTAGTGGATGTGCCAGACAGTTGCTATCTTTCCTCCTCTTTTGAGATTGCAAGAACTGCAGGACTTTATCATAAGCCTGTCCAGGTATCCATATCTTACATTATGTTGTATCCATTCTTGCAATTTATGCTCGGAGGCCTTGTGTTCCACTGCTTACAGTAAATCAGTCTTCCTCAGTGGGTTTTTCCATATAATTTATCAGCCGCTAGTCAGCATGACCAGTCATTACAAGTTATGGGAGTTGTCAGTCAGGAGGCTACCATGATGGAGAATTTTGCCATCTTTCCTTGGTGGCACAGTGGTTAAATGCTGGTACTGTAGCCACATAGTTGTGAGTTCAGTACTGCTGGGCTCCAGGTTGACTCAGCCTTCCATCCTTCTGCAGGTCAGTAAAATAAGTACCCAACTTGTTGGGGGCAATTAGCTAATGCATTGTAAACCACTTAGAGAGCACTTAGCTGATAAGTGGTATAGAAATACACATGCTATTTCTATTGCTTATAACCATATGAATTAGACCTGCCTCCTCGTTAGGGCAGTTCTAATTTCTCTTCAGTTGTTCCCCTTTTTTAATGCATCGGATACATAATAAAAAGAATCAACTTAGAATTTAAAATGTTCAGTTAGAGCTCTATGAATTATATTACGCAAGTAATTTATGCCAATAGCAACGAAATTGAGATACAACCTGTGATTAAGCAAAAATAGTTCTTTAACTATTTCTGTGGCTCTTATTTAAATTTCATTGACAACATCTACCTTGGATTTCAACGTCTTTAGGCTATCTGTTAATTGCTGTACTCTGTAGCAATCCAGAAATAATCAGTACTTAAAACTTATATTTAACAAAATTAATGTGAGGAGCAAAGTGAGCAAAGATTTATTGAACCCTTGGTTTCTTTTCTTTTTTTAAAGTGTGTGTGTGTCTGCCTGCCTGTGTGTGTGTGTGTGTGTGTGCACGTGTGTGTGTACATAAAAAGAGAGATATTGGGTTGGCCTGACTGTGAGGCAGGATGAGGGCATTTTAGAGCAATCTTCAGGGCTAGTTATTTATCATGCAAAGTATTTTGATACAGAATGCTAACTTGACAAAAGTGCAAGGAAAAAGAATGATGTGTACCTAGATCTTATCACAAGCAGTCCTTGACCAGAACAGCATCTTGAGTGAGTTTTCTTAATGTCCTTCCTCACCCACTTTCAAGAGTAGAAGGACAGAACAGTGGGCCTAGCTAAATGTGACGGGTCATGTAATGAGTGATGTCTGCCTAATCCCCCCTCCCCCCAGATGAATAGCATTTCTAAGGAAGGCATTTCGATGGAAGGATCTGTGCACAAAGAGAAGAGTAAGCACCTCTTACCCTAGTAATGTTTCTCTGAATAAGTGAGCAACCCAGTAGGGCTCTTTGGAAATGAAAAGTAAAACAAAACTGGATCTCCTGTGCCACATCATGCTGTCCTTTTGGCCTATAATCTTACAGGAAAGAGGGGACAGCCAGCTGAAAATGATGGCTGCCCCCCTCTCCTAGAGAAGCATCTGGCCCAGTGCATCCAAAAGATATTTCATTATGCGGGCCTCTATTGTGACCATCAGCACCCAGTAATGCAGAGTAGAGGCAAGGTATTCTGCAGCCCCCAAGGCCATAATACCCTTTCTCTCCCCCTCCATGTTGCCATGCCCCTCCCCACAATCCAAAAACTAGGAAGAGATTTTCTCTGAAATGACCAATAGTATCCCCCCACCGTGTCCGGTGGGTGCTGATTCACTACATTTCCAGGCATCTCTCCCCAACACACACCCTTTTTTAGACCTAAAAATGTCTGATTTTCAAAACACAAAAATACCAATGCAGGGCTTCTGATCACTTCCTGATTTAACAAAAGGCTAGACCATGCCTTGAAAAGGTGTTGGGTGGGGGTTTAAAAAATCTTAAAATGTAGCATAATGGCTGATATTATTTTGGAGCAAAACTGGAAAAAGGGCCTCTGCAGAATTTGTGGTTGTGTGGTATGATAGTCTTGGGCGCAGCCCTCTCGCTTTCCACGGGAATCCAGGACAGCCCCCAGCGTCTGACAATAACCCACCTCTTAGGAGAAAATTCACACTGTTGTACCATCATGATACATGCTGAAATTGTATAATATGAAAGGGGAATTGGGAATTCAACATGAGTCTGTCATATTGGCAAAAACTGTTCCTTTTTTTAAAAAAAAATCTTTTATCCAAAGAAAAGAACAGGAACCTTTTATTTTGAAAACAAAATTTTGATCTAAAGAATCATCCATGAGGGGAGATTTAATACTAATCAGTTCTTTCATGTGGGATTTTCCCTCCTTTCATGCATGTCCCAGTAGTTGCTAATTTGATAGTGGACATCATGTCTCTCCTCCACTGTTGATGAAGATATCAGATACTCATGACAGCTAGCAGAACATCTAAAATCAGAAATATTCTTGTATTTCTCTCTCTCTCCTTCCAAAACTCCCTCTCTTGGGCAGAGTAGAGGAGGCCTGGCTACAACTGGGGAAAAATAGTTTGAAATTTCTGATCTTAAATAAGCTGGAAATATCTGTTTTATTGTTTTATGCTTTCATTAAAATTAGCCAAACATTTTTTTGAAGTGTTCAGTAAAGAAGTATGAGATCATAATTTACATTAATGAACTGGCTGCAAGTTAAGTATGTTAAGTAGGAAGGCATATTTTCAATTAAAGCAAGGTGTATGCCTTAGATGGAGTGGTCTGTACCACGAGTTACATGTCTGTGACTTAACCTTCTTCATTTGAGAACTGACATGATAAAAATGACAGTGGTTCCCCATCTGATACCCACTGATCCAGAAATAAGTTCATTCAACTCAAGGTAGACATGCACAGAACAGAGCAGATGTGCATAGAACTGCACTGTAGGAAAAGAAAACTTTTACTAATCAGTAATGAGGTTTTGTACCATGACCTGAGAATTGTCTAACAGCGCAAAGCAAGTTGACAGAGAAACTGACTCCCTTGGATCTCTCGCCCACTATCTTGTTTGTTGTGTAGTCAATGGCCTTCCTCCAGTTGTTGGTCCCACTAGAGTAGAACCATTACATCTATGCAGCTTAAATCTATGCAGTAAGCAGGCTTCATTTCCTCATGTGTCTGTTGATAGATTCTGGGCCTAATCCATGTGGAGTTAAAATAAATTTCCACTCCCCTCCCAACTTGATTTTACCCTCTTAGACAACTCCCAGAATCCCACAGCCAACAAAGGTGCAATTCGTGGAGTTCTTAATCTGAAAAAGTAACTTTTCTAAATCTGCAAAGTTAATGCATGGTACTGGAGAGGGAGTGAATCAAGGAGACCATTGGCAACAGTGCAAGACTGTGGAACTGTTGGGTTAAATAATGAATTGCTAGAGCCACAGGCCTTGCTGACTGGGTGATTTCTGGGAGTTTTCGAAAAAGTAACGTTTCCAAGCTATGACTTTGCCCCACCAAACACCATCTTACCTCAAAGTCTTTGATGGGACAATGAATATCACTTTGCAGCATTTGGGATAGGCTGTCTTTCTTCTTCCAACCAAAGTCTTTTTAGCTCCCTTGTTTCCTTCTCCCATAGCCAAGTGTGACCCTCTGCCATGGGGCTTAAAAGGAAACATGGAGGAGCCTTGAGTGCAGGAAGGGATCTTTTCAAGCCAAAGATACCAACTTTGGAGACAGACAGAAATGGGGGCAGGGAAACCAAGAGTTCTTTTCTAGGTCATTCTAGAGTTTCAGAAGAATGCAGGGGAATCCTAATGCTCTCTTCTTCTTTCACACAGGGATTATGATTCCCTGAAATTACATCTGGGACAAAATTCTGCAAGCTTTGTTGGCATCTCTAAATCCTAGAGGTTGCTTGGTGTGTTTTGAAATCAACTTAATTCTAATAATGTGATAATTCCTCTGTTTTGTTTTCTGTTCTGTTGCATGAACACACTCTCCACCCTCTTCATGCTATTTTATGCTGGTTTTATGTAAGCACAATCTTCATGTCTGGGGAAAAAATCCTTTGAGACAATGCGGCTTTGCTCCTCCAGTAGTAACACAGAAGGTTTTCTGTTCCCTTGTGCTAAAAGGAAAAAAAAACATGCCTGTTTCCTATTAGAGTTGGTGTCTTAAGTCACCTGATCCCTGACTTATGTTCCTTTTCTTGGTTTAAGAAGATACAGTGTAGTCTATTCAGCTTCTGTGGATTACAAATGGGGATGTTCTGTTTTGTAGTCAAACTAAGTAAAGGAATCAGTGCTGTGGGGATGAGAAGTTTTAGAAAAGCTTCAACATATTTCTGTCTGATCCAGAAATTAACCTGATTGGCAACTTGTTTGTTTTACATGTGAAATCCATTTTAGTCACAAGTTCCTTTTGTCTTGTTATGTCCAATGTTTAATGTCATTCCTGTTTTTGTTATCAGTTGAACTAAAGTGCATATAATGAGAAGGAACACTGATGTACAAAGTTTAATATTGCTTCGTGAAACCTTGGCATAGACTTGAGTAGCTGAAAAGCAGTCAGAACTATTTTACCTGAGGTACACACACCAGCACATAGTAGTTAGAGGCCCTTTCCGCACCACCTTCCCAACACACCATGGGGATAGGAGAAGTATGGGACCATGATGACAGTTCTGTGTGATGTCTTTGTGGTCCCGGCCTTCTCCCATTCCCAGGTGGCACAATCATGGATTAAATCATTGATGGGTTTCCCCCATCAATGTCCCACGATTACACCACTGTCCCGGACTTACCTGCCCTGCAGAAGCCACAGAAGCACAATGGGTACACTTCCAGCCCTAGCACAGCCTGGGGAAAGTAACCAGCTGCACTGCGAAAGGAAGAGGCGTGGTCATCGTGCTTCCTTCACCATGGAGCCAGCCGGTGCAAAGAGGAGTGCTCCTGTTGTGGCCCCCTCCCAGCAGAGCCAATGCTAAGATCCCCACCACCCATCTGCTTGAAAGGTAGAGTGCAGGAAGGGCCAGAGTACTGAACTAGGACTGTTGGGAGGCCAGAGTTTGAATCTCTGTTTCAATCATGGAAGCCTGCTAGCTGACCAGAGGAAGACAATGATAAACCCTCTCTGAATAAATCTTGCCAAGAAAACTCTATGGCAGGGCTTAACATGCTCTCAAAAAATGTGTTTTCCTCTGATACTGTAGCTGAGGAAATGTGAAGATAAAATCAGTTTCCTGAAGGAATGAAAGCCAAGGGCCAGCTCAAGAAATGTTGTTGGCCTGGGTCAAAGGGGCAGGATGGCAGCCCTCTGAAGTACCTGTACATCACTGGACAACCTTACTTCAGCACTGGCAGTAAAATTGGGTCCTGCAATACAAAAAGGCATGAGACCAATTTAATGGCACACACAGCTGTGTGTTCTGAGAGAAGAGAAGGACCTGGGGGTTCAGAAGAAACAGCTAGACAGATGTCACTGTTGTTCTCTAGCATCTCCTTCTGAGATGGTTGCCTTTCACTTCCTAAGGTGAGGTTTGACCCTGGTGAAAGTGTTGGAAATCTGCCTGGTTCATACTTCCACTATCTCAGAACTTGGAACAGGTGATTTTACCGTTCTTCCCCATTTTGTAGGATATGTTTGGTGTTACATGTAATTGCAACAAACTACTAGAAAATTCAGATATGAATCATCATTAAACACTTTTAATAATGTCTCCCACTTCGAAGTCAGTGGGAGACATTTCCAAGTGGAACTCTTCTACTGAAATCAGAGCAAATTAAAAGCACAAGGGTATGTCCATAGCTTGGCATATCAAAAGTCATATTATTGCCTGTAATCCATTAGTTTGGGGAGCAAGGATTACATGGCAATGGTATTCTTTTAAAAAAGAATAATGTTAACACCTGGGAACATCATTATGTGTTTAGCATAAGGAGTAACACATAGGCCCTTTCCACATCCTACCTTTTCTCGGCGCTGGGGTGAGGGCCTCTTGTGAGAGGCCCTCGTGTCCAGGTTTCTTCAGCTCTGCACAAGCTTCCTGCTCATGCGAGAGCCCCACCTCTTCCTTTCGCAGTGCAGCCTGGGACCTTCCCAGGTTGCACTGAGACAGGAAGCGCGACCGGCCTGGCTCCCGAGGTTCCGCATGCAAGATAAGTGCGCGCGGAGCCTGGGAGCAATGCACGACTGCGCACCATTTTTGGCTTAAAGCCAAAAATGAAAAAGTGCGTGAGCGGTGCCTGCCAGGCCCCGGAGCGTCACGCAAATGTGAGTGCGTCATGTGGACCTCTCTTCACATTTGTGTGACGATCGAGGGGCCCTATCGCATGGAAAATGTCATGTGAAAAGAGCCTTAGTCCTAAACATTGTGTTTTGGAGGTTATTTAGAAGGATTCAAGGCCATTTTATATTTTATAGTACTTTTTCTCATTAAAAAGCATCAGAAAGTGTCATGTTAACATTGCTTTTACTAACATGGCACTTTTTAAGAAACCACTAAAAGCAGTGAGCTACTTTCAAACAAGACTAACTGGTGACATCTTTAAAAATGTTTCTGCCAGAGCTTATTTGTTCTGAAGGATGGGTTCTAAGGAATTATCCAAAAAACCTGAAACTGAGAAATGCAGCAAGAGCTTACTCTTGCAGTGGCATTCTGAGATATTTGGCTTCCTTCAGTGCAGGGGGTAAAAGCCATTGCCACCCACATACATCCATAGGCTGCAGTGTTGTTCCTAAAAGTGTCACTTCTAGTTGTTTTTTGCCAGAAGAAGGCCAATTCATTTTTCTGGAGTTTGGAGGACTTGCAGGGCAGGGGGGAACCAAGCTGACTTTTTGTATGATTGTTTGGAAGCGTAGTTTGGCTGAGAAATCAGCCATTAAAAAAAAAAAGTGGGTTGGGTACTTTGGGGGACTTCAGGTAGCTTTAAGACCTACAAAGCAGTAGCCCAGAGGCCATGTGACCTATAGTCCACACTTTCCACATCTTTGCTGCAGTGCATGAGATCTGTGAATTTCTTAATGGTGGGACTTGCATATACAAAAATACGTGGGAGCAATCTTGGTACAGAAGTAAACAGTTGAGCAGGATGTACTCATGAGGCCTTCCTGAGTTAGGATTGTTTCAAAGTCTACACATTATTTCTGGGCCCAATGAGGATGAGAATACATCCAAGGTGTGCATGTTAAAGTCAAACAACAAAAGGGCATTTGTTCTCTCCTATGTTTGTCCTGGCTTAGCTACTCTTACTGCTGTTTAACTTTGGTTGTGTTCTCACAGCTGGTATATTTACAAATTTTCCCAAGTAGGATCCAGCTTTATGACATGGGGTGTTCATGTGCTTCTCATATTGGAAGCCACCACAGGAACTTTGGCCCTTGTGGAAACAGTAAACTTGACTAGATAACTCTGTGAACCAGTCTAGTACAAGTCATAATAAACCTTAAAGGGTTTTTTCAGAGCTGAGGGTGCAGGTAGGACCCAGTCTAATGGTTTTAAATTGCAAGAGGGTAGATTTCAATGGAACATTAGAAGGAACATCTTGATGGTAAAAGTGGTTCAGCAATGGAACCAATTACCTAATGGGGTGGTTTTCTTCAAAAAGAGGCTGGACAGCTACCTGATAAGAGATGCTCTAGGTGGAGTTCCTGCATTGAGCAACTCTATGATTGAGAACCTCTTCCAGCTCTATGATTCTATACATCTTCTAATGACCTTAAGGTCTTCAACTGCCAAAAAGAAGGCAAAGAGGAGCCAGTACTCCAATTACATCTGCAGCCCATTTCTCCCCACACCTTGATTGTACCAGAGCCCACTTCTGAAGTAAGGTTGCATCTTGTCTTTCTGGGCAATTTACATTTTGCCAGTTTAGATAGAGGAGTAGGGGGCATGTGTTTTTCAGTCACACACATTTTCAGTAAGTGTAATAAATAGAATGTCTAAATAGAGATCCCTGTTCATGTACAGCAGAGATTAATCTCTGTCAGAAAAGGTAACTTATGGAGTAGTCCTGAGAAAATGATGATGGGTTTTTTGGTCATTTTTGAAGTGTGTCATCTTTTATGTACTTGAAGGTACAATCATCCCCAGAAGAACAGCAAGATGTAATAATGGCCTCTACCAACCCTCACACACTAGAAGGAAAGGTTTAATAGGGGGTACTGTAATAACCAGCTTGGCCCCTTGAGGATGCTGCTATATTGGAAGAAGCTCCATGCTTGTGTATATTTCTTGTAGGGTGATACGTTACTGCAGTCATTTTTACCAGTGTCTCCTTGAAAAGATATTGAACAGATATTTTTCATTAGTTTTCTTGATGAGAATAGTGTACTGTGCTCCGGTGGTTCAGACCTCTGGGATCCAACCAGGTTGTGTCAAGTAGAGGGACAGGGCCAGCTGGGGTAGAGGCCTACATCTTGTTTCCAATGTCAAATGAGATAGTGGTGATGATGGAGAAGGGGTCCGTATGTCCTTGCTTTTCATATGAGTCTTCCTTTGGCACATGATGTCAGTGGTGGACAATGGTCCAGTTAACTTTTAGTGCCTTTATCAGTCTACAGCACCAGTGGGATACCTTAACCAACTTGCCATTTCTGAAATACACACTAACGTAGCCCAGAGAATTCTTTTGTGAACTTTGATTTCTTTGATGATATTGCTAGGCTAATGTTAGATGTGTCAAATGTGTCAAAAGCAGTAGTGATATAAAGAATACTTGCAAATTTTCTTATCTGCAGTGAGAAAGGGAATGTCACCATATTGATACAACTGATTAAGAAAATGGTCAACTAACTGTCACAAATTTTTCTGCATTTACTTTTTTTGTTTTTGTTTTTTTTTTGCAGAAAGATATTGTTCATTAAATCCTTCTAAGCAACTTTTTTGTTTGGCAAAACATGCAAATTATGCTATTTTTGTTCATTTTTTTGCACAAAAAGAAACTTTATGTGCAAATGAATTTTTACCCCTCCCTCAAAAATTATGACAAGTGAAAAATTTCCAGAAATGCACCAAAATTTTATAATCTCATCTAGTGGGAAGGGGGAAAAAATAACAGAATAAAACACAATAATGAAATAAGTGTAGTTTTACATTTCTAAGCCATAGCTTGGTGGTGTAACAATGTACTTCTCATGTGAAAGTTAAAGCAGATTCAATAGCTGGCACCTCCAGAACTGGTAAAGACTCCTACCTGAAACCCTAGGGAACCGCACCTATTTAGAGGAAGACAATACAGTTAGCCTTCTCATTCATTAGGGTTACAGGCACATGACCCAGACAAAAGTGGAAATGCAAATGGAAATATCAAAATGTGCATGTGTGTCTGTGGAAAGAGGCAAAGGCATGGCAGGAAGAACTGGCACCCAGGGTCCAAACCAGCTCAAGAAAAGGAGAGGGAAAAGGGGTGGGTTGGCATGGTGGACCTATACTTCCTCTCTTATGCCCATTTCCTTCCTTGGGTGTGAAGGGCATCAGGAAAGGATTTGTGGTGCTGAAAATTCAGGCTGTGAGCTGTCCTTAGCTGGCCAGGCAAAGGCTGCTGGAAGAGGAGGAGGACCAGAGGCAGGTTTTTAAAGGGCTATGTGGCCTGATTGGAGCTGCCAAGAGGGAAGACTCCCTTGGAAAAGGAGTGCCTGAGGTGGGGGGGCAGGACTTACAGAAACTCACAAATAATGACATCTGTGAAAGTGAACTCCACAAATATGGAGGGTTGACTGTACTGGACTAGGTAGGTCAGACCTTTTGACATGGGTTTCAGTGTGTCTCCCAGAGGGTGGGGGAGATGATGATGACACATATTTGTTGTTCTGTCTTTTAATCCATATGCCAAGATAGAAATCCTTACCATATGTGATAAATGAGATCTGAAGCTAGGAAAATTGCTTGTGGGATACAAACACTCATAGGCAATCTGCATTGTCTGCATCTATTTGCACTGGGTCTGCTTCCCAAGACAGAAAGATTATTTTTTTGGTTCATTTCACCTGTACAGTGGGCCCTCCCATAATGTGCCTTTGCACTCATGAATGCAAAGTTGTTCAAAGCTTTGCATCCCGTTATAGTCAGTGGACCCAACATGCACATAGAAGTGGGCATGTGCACGTTACATCCATTGACTGTAATGGGACGTGAGCTTTTGCACTTTTTGTTTTATGTGGGGGTTCCTGGAATGGAATCCACACATATACAGAGAGGGTGCACTGTATACCTTAACAAATTTTGGAGGGCAGGTTTACAGATATTTTGTGTCAAGCTAAGTGTTGCCTCTGTAATTTTCTAGAGATTGTATGTATGTAAGCTCTTGTATGTTTTTGTTGTCTTCTTTTAAAATCATATCTTTCAGTAATATATAATTCATTGTCTTTTAAAATGGTTTCCAAGTCACTCTGAGAAGGTTTTATTGACAATCTTTTTTGGATAGAACAGATGGTTTCATTACTGAACAAACAGCAAAATTTCTGAATATTATTGTGTTTCATATATACAGCTGGTAGTTATTTTTTGGAGGATATTGAACATAATTTTTAATTTTTTGTAGACTTCCTCCAGTACCTCAGTATATCTTTTCATTCCACCACCACCTCCCAGGGCATTCTCTATTTTAATTTTTATTATATGACCATTGACTGAATTGCTTATATCTCAGGCTGCACCATAGAAATTAAAACTGATAGAGAAGACACTCCTGTCCTCATGGGTAACCTTCTTTTGAAAGCTAAGCAGGCTCTCAGCAACGTTTGATAAAACCAGACAAGCATCTCCTGCAGCTCAGATATCCACTATTACTGGTCTTTCCTTCTTTCCTTTTCCTTCCTTCCTTCCTTCCTTCCTTCCTTCCTTCCTTCCTTCCTTCCTTCCTTCCTTCCTTCCTTCCTTCCTTCTTTCTGTAGTGAGCAGCCAGCGGGGAATGCTGGATATGCTCTGGGGCCCACTCTGTGTTTACTGTGAGCAATAGAACGGCCCAGCATTATTCCTTGTGAACAGTATGGCATCCACAAATTTTTCCCAAAATCCTTTGCAACACACAGGAGCTCTTAGACATAGACAGCTGCATGGAAAGCCTCCACAGTCCTGAAGTAGAAACCACAAGAACGACTGTAATGTATAGTATTGCAGAGCACCTAGTAACCAGTCTACATATCAACTGCCAAACAGTTAGTTCTAAAGATCAGATATTGAGATTGTGTCAGATGTAAACATCACATGTTCAGAAGACTATGCAAGCAACCGCAGCATATCTGGCAAATAAAAAGTTGCCAGGGAAGTTGCCAAGGAGAATATTAAGAACATATCCATTTGAGCTGTAGCCAACTGCTGCAACTGCACTTTTCTGACCTTTTGTACTTCATCAGTAACCTCATTAAGTACTGTAAACTACCAGAGTCACATCCTTCAGTATACTGAAGAAGTTGTGCAAGTGTGTGGAACCTGGGAGTACTGTATTTAATTGCCCCAGCTTTCTGAGTCTTTTCTTTTGATTTATCAGTATCGTGCTCATGACTGACGGTATTAAATAGCAAGAGGTGTTAATTGAACGGGAAACGCTGCACAGTTGGCCCAAGACTGAAGTGCTTGGGATGAAACTAAATCACTCAACTCTTTTCCTGCTGCAACCACCTGTTTTACAGTGGTTGTGGTAGTGATGGGCAGGATGTCTGCTGGCTTATGTTGAATATGACTCACTCTTCCTCACTCCTCACACCACCAGCATTTATTTTACCTCTGATGCCTCTTTCACTGATACTGTGTCATCACATATTGTCAAGGAAGTGGTCTGGAGGGGAAAACTGCAGCTTTCAGTTGGGGTTGCTATTTCCCCTTCCCCTATTGCTTCTGTGAGCAATATTCAATATCACGCCTGAATTCAAATGAATCCAGTGTAGCCAGGGGTACATTGGCCCCACATCTCCAAGATTTCCTCTTAGAAAGTTCATTAAAAAAAGTTCCCCTTTTTGTCAACCACACATGGAGATTGGTTATCTTTTTTCCCTTTACTTTAAAGAAAAACAAAACAGGCACAGTTATTGTTTTTTGTGTTGTTTATGATCGTGTTGGTGTTGTTTCCAGTTACAGGCTGAACTTGATCAAGAATACCAAGACAAATTCAAAAGACTCCCACTGGAAATTCTGGAATTTGTTCAAGAAGCAATGAAAGGCAAAATTAGTGAAGATGGAGACCACAGCTCTACTACTTCTTCCCTCACATCCGATGGTGGAAAAGTGAACCATAAACCACTGCAAAATGAGGAGCTTGAGGATAATCCAGGAAAAGTGTTTGATACACCTCTCTAACCACTCCTGCAAGATGACATTCCTAAATTACTATGGCAGAGGATGTCACCACCTCGCTCCCTGGATCCTCTTCTCTTTGTGAATTACCATTGTATAGCAGCATCACATATGGAAGACCTCTGTTGAAGTGGTGCATATTTCTAAAATGAGTGGTTGGTGGAAATTATATGTTGTTTGTAGCCCTTCTTTGTTTATTAGCTTAAGAAAACAGATGAATTGGCCAGCGCAGCCCTTTCTGTGGCCATTTTTATAAGGGTGGTTTTCCATTTGGGTGCAAACCTGGAGCTTTCTCTAGGGACCAGAGCATGTTGTGCAGATACAAGTGCACAGACCTTCTTGTGAAGCAGCAATGGGGAAAATAAATAATTATTCCACACACAGCTACCATAACATCTTTAACTTGATGTTTCCTTCTACCTGCACCCTGGAATCTTGTACCATCTTAATAATTGCACTGATTTTTTAAAAAATATGGTTCTTTATTTTTATGTTTGCTTTGCAAGCACCAGCAGCTTGCTTTGTTGACAATGTACCAGACAGTGATTCTGCTTTGAGATTTTCTACTGAAACTGTGGTAATGAGCCTAAGTTCCCAAAGTGAAATCTCTTCAAGGAATATACATGAGTTTTGTTTATGTTTCCTTTTTGTGACATGAATTCACATTAGGGGTGGAAAAACAGTTTGAAAACTGATAAAAGAATGGGGTTCTCAAATATGGGGAAATATTGGCAAGGAAAATCCTAGACAGGTGAGAATCTTTGCAGTTCAGGACTTCCTCTGTGTGACGTGTCTGTGTGTGTGTGTGTGTGTGTGTGTGTGTGTGTGTTGCACAGAAAATTACATTTTGTGCAGCAAATAATATATAATATTTCTGTGCAAAAAAAAATAGAATTTTCTGCATACAACATTTTTTTGAAGAAAACAAGTGTCCTGCACAGAACACAGCATTTTCTGCACAATGAAGTATGTCCTGCAAAGAAAATGCAGTTTTATCTGCATGAAGCTTGTCACATGATACAAAAAAGTCATGCATTTTGTTGCACAGAGTAACTCCTGAACTGCAAATAGTCTTTTTACTAAAACTGTACAGTTTTCAGTGACTTTCTTGCAGTAGGAAGGGAAATGAAATTTTATTCATTCTTGCCTGCAAGAATGAAATCTCCGAGTATATACGTCCATAATTCACATAGATGTATACAAATTCACACATGCATAAACCCCTCTGTAAAAACAAATAATGTATATCCTTGCTGGCCTTCCCTTGTGAAATGGAAAGTTTCAGGGATATGGACTAATTCTTCTGGGTCAATGACAACAAACTAGGGTCACTACAAAGCAATCATCAATCTTTAACCTTAATATGTTGTATTTTTTTGAAACAGACATCTGTGGATTTAAGCACATTGTTTTCAATTATCATTTCTGGGTACACCATGTGATCTAATTATTTTAAAATGCTCTTCAGCTATATTATTGACACAAATACATCTCTTCCATAGTTGTTTTTATTATTATTTTTTATTGTGGTATGCATGTGGGAAATGTCATCTCCAAAATGTATATAAAACAGACATTGCAGAGCTGGAATATTTGTGAAGTAAGAGGAAATGCTTAAACAGTAGGACATGGAGGGTGAAAATCTGAGTTCTAAACTTCAAATTTATTTATATGGTTAATGTTAGGAAAGTTATAGCCCCTCTGAACTCAACAGAACTATGTAGTGGACAACACTGAAATACTAATTTTTTTTCTGAGTAAATACTTTAATATGTAATAGCATATATGTAGTTTGCTTTCCCTCAGGAGTTCAGCAAAATAACTTATTTTATTTAAATGTAAGCAATAAATAGAGATCAAACTTAAGTTTCAAGTTAAGTGATAAGTGTACATAGGGAAATTAAAGCTTCATCTGAGTAGTATTTTTCTGTTGTTCTTAATTTACAGCGCGCATGAAGAAAAGTCACACGAAGTTTGACGAGGGCATAAAAGACATGCATTCTGCTTACCATGTGTGGAGTAATTTAAAGGGTGTAACTAAAACTTTCATTTTGATTTTAAGAGTATGACTCCTGTCATTTATTCTACTTTTTGCACTTTGAAGAGAAATATTATTAATCATTAAATAAATAAATAAAAATACCTGGAAGGGTCAATGTTTAATGCTGCATTTTATAAGATAAAGGTTAAATAAATTTGTTTTAAGTTAGGCAGGATACAATACTAGCAGTATTCACAAAAATTAGGAGACTATTTCTCTGACATGTGCTTGTATAGTGCAGCTACAAATAGATTAGGAGAAATTCTGAGGAGCTTTTTAATTTATGAAGTAAAAGTTAATGGTCTGACAGAGTATATTATCAGCTGTAGTTGGTTTTCAGTACATTTATATTTGATCATTGACTGTACTTACTTTTTTAATATCTGTACAGTGCCCCTTTTTGCAGTTGTAGTTTAGTGTGTAATATTGTATATCTTGCCTTGTTCAAATTTACAGTGATATTATCATTTACCATTAATATTACTTGAAATAAAGTAAGGTAATGAAAAAAAGGGAGTCTATGATGTGAGAGTCTTGTGCCTTTTATGTATTTGCCTTGTTGCGTGTTGAATGTGTGGAAGTAATATACCGTGGACATTTCTGCTTTAGAGGGTAGAGCTACATCATATTTCATTGATTGCCATTGTACACTTCAGATATCTTCACACTACTGAGGATCATCTTCTTTTATTAGCTTAAGATGGATTTTAGCTCATGAACACCAAACATTTCAAACTAACATGGTTGTAAGAGATTCTTTAACAGAACTAAAGGGATATGTCTTGCCTTCCTTTGAAAACTAATGTTACTCTTGTACATTGGTATAACCACTGTATGTGATGGCTGATTGGAAATAGTGATATGCTTTAACTTGGGGGGGGACTTCTCATTTATTATGTATATAATTTTCTTTCACAGCCTTTTAGATGCATAACCCACATTTTTGTAAGAATCCTATGCAATTTTGTGGCATGTTGTTTCTTCCACTTGTAATTTATGTGCTTTCATCACAGATCCAAATAAAATTTCTTAATGCTGTCAGTATTTGCTCTTTTAATTACATTTGTAATTTATGTGCTTTCATTACAAATCCAAATAATATTTAACACTCTGTGTTTTCTCTCTTCTGAGCATCCTGGTACATCCTGGATGCTTTCATGGTACAACTGTGAGGAAAGTGTCTGGTGTGTTCCAAAGTACCCTCTCAATTCATGTGGGCATAGCTATATGAGCCAAAGAGCCTGTCCACTCCTTATGAATCTGAAGGTTTACCTACAACAAGGGAGGGGACATAGGGCCCTCCACATGTTGGACTACAACTCCCATCATTCCTCACCGCTGGCTGTGTTCAACAAACTCTCGAGGGAGCTGAAGTTCAACAACATATGGCATTCTAAATATTCTCAACCTGTCATGTAACAGACACCTGAGTTTTCTATTCGACACACAGGCACCCTAACAGTCTCAGGGGAAGTTGCTAAGCATACAAAGTCGATGTGGGAGGGATTTTCTGGAAGCAGGAAGTTCAACAACTATAGGTATATGAAATGGCCAGCCAATCAAAATTTCCTTCATACTTCACTTTTGCTCCAAGCACTAATGATATCCTGAGGAGAAATTAACTGATGGTTTAACGTGTTTATTAGTCAGGTACGAAATTCTTCTGAGCAATATTCTGCTGTGCCTTCAAGTCATTTTGAGCTTACGGCAACCTTTATGGGTTTTCTTGGAGGGCTAAGAGTGTGTGATGCACCCAAGGTTACCCAGTGGGTTTCCATGTACGAGCAGGAAATCAAACCAATACTCAAACCACTACACCACTCTGGCTCTTTCTTTCAAACTAGGGGACGTCAAATGACAATTGTTCGGATGTTAGTAGACTTACAACTTGAAGATAATATATTATGAGTAAATAGACAAGCAGAGCTTGAAGGCAGTAGGTTTCCCATGCTCTGTAGGCTTCCCAGTAACTCTTATTCAGAGGTACCCTACTATTGCACATGGAGGTTCTATTTAGAAATAGGCATTGCTCCCTTTTAGTTACATCTATGCTGCTGTTCATCACTGTACCATATAAAAAGAATTCCTAAGCTGACAAAATTACAATGGCATGTACTGCTTAGCAGTATGGAATTGCATAACTTTATGTGTTTAGCTCTTTCTTCTGTCCTGAACTCACTGCCAATCTACTATTCAATAAAATGTATTGTTCTTCTCAGTACTGAATACCCTGGATAGTTATACCATGTGACAGGAACAAAGAATAGCCCCTGGTAAAAGTGGACTCTGCCATTGATTTCAATAGATTCTCTGGTGCCAGCCATGCATTAATGCTCTAGGATAAGAATTATGGCTGGATAATAGAACAAAGTTTTTTATTCATTATTGTCATTCTTCATCTTCTAATCACATGTACTGTCTGGATAGAGAATACAAATATTCAAGTGGTTTCTAACGTAATTGGATTACCTCTGGAGAAAACAAAGAAATACTAGAACCTACTTCAAGGAATAGTTGAACCTGTTTCATACCATGTGGTATATATCATGATAGATATATAGATAGGTAGATGATTTGTTTTAGAATAGTACCCACCATAGCTCCTACAGCAGTGTAATACACTTATGGCCTCATCTGGTGGGAGATACAAGAATTGGGATAGTTTCTAGTGCCATTGCAATAATAAAGCATTACCAAGGTATGTGTGCAATTTCACAGGCAGAAATTAAGTCTGAGTATGAGGTGACGTACTCCTTTCCATTCCCTGTCTCCTGAGTGGGCTGCTTTCATGGATGAGAGTTCCAATTTTGTGCCCTTGGCACTCTCTGGAAACAATATAGACTACCTGAAGTATCAGCAAAATTTATTTTAAAAAGCCCACTTACGGATTTGAAAATGTGTGTGCATCTGTGTGAACAACATAGGGGAGGCTGAAACCAGTTTCAAAGATAAATCATAACTCCTGGAGTCTTGTAGGAGTGGCAACCCACCCCTTAATAAGAAAATGGGCTGTTCTCAGGGTTTGAAGTGATCAAGGATCACCAAAACAGCCCTAGGGTCACACACAGCACCCACCACTGGCCTGGTGTCACAACACAGACACATCCTGGTGTCACAACACAGACATGATCTCTCTTCCCTTCCCTAACCTCAAGAATTTATAGTTACATCTTCTTAATTAACAGTTGCCATAATGAGCAACTCATATCATGCATTTCAAGATTATTTGCATTGTGTGGATTTGTAACTACAAAAAGCCTTTGACCATATTAGCTGGAGAGGAGTTGTAAGTCACAATCCTATCAGCCAGCATAACTGTTCTGGCATAGGAGGCAGGGGCACCACAGGTGGTAGTAGGTGACAAAGTTAAAATGAGCACTGCCAGCCGTGGAGAGAGTAGTGAAAGGCACTCTGTCAGGAGAGAAAGTTGCCAAACAACTTGGGAGCCAGCAGAACAGCTTTCTCTTCTGCAGGAGGTGGCTTTCACTGCTATCACTTCACCAGAACTCCTGTACATTTTTTTTAATAGGATCATAGAATTGGAGGAGGCCCATGGACCATCAGGTCCAGCTTCCTGCTCAGTACAGGATCTCCAGGTAAAGCATTTCCAGCAGGTAGCTGCACAGCCTCTTTGTGAAGACATCCAGGGAATGAGAGTTCAGCAGCTCTCATGATATGCTGTTGTTGTGTATGGAGGCCCAGAGTCCTTCAAAGTAATAATACAGGCACATTACATGCTTAAAGGGTGCAGTCTTCATTGTTCTATAATTCAGAGAGTGCCAAAGACCAACTGTTCCAGCCTTGCCAGTAGAAAACCTAGATTGGAGTATCCATACCTACTCTAGGATACTCTACAAATCAGGCCTGAATCAAGGGATGGATTGCTATAAACATTACAGTACAGTGTATCAAACAAACCAGTAAAGATGTCTGTTGTAGAGATACAATATATATGTGTGTGCATGTACGTATTATTCCCAAGACAAGTAGAGCTGTGATTAAGTGGTGTGGTGCTTCTTATGCTAGCTAATGTAGGGCTGCCAACAGGCATTTTTCTCCCAAAGTGCTAGGGATGGCATCATATTTGTCACCATTTACTACAGTTATTCTTCTTTTCCTTGGAATTTACTGTTGTCCTGTTTAGAGCCAGCAAGTGAGCGCACCTATAGCCTACAAGAACTGGGAGGAAAAGCCAAGCCAGTCCCAAGGTTTACATGGTGCGACAAACAGACATGTGATCCAGACAGTCCAAGGTACAAAAAGGGAAAGCTGTCCTAAGCAGAATCCAAAGCTAAAATAGGAATTACCAAAAGATTAGTCTAAAAGTACATACCAAATGTCAGAAAGCCAGACATATCAAATAGAACTACAAGGAGGTTTAAAAGCCATTATTTAGCGGTAACAGAATGGCTTGGGCTGAGCTAATTTATAGTCAGGAGTTAATCAGCCCAGCTGTCCTCATTAGCTCAATGCCTTGTTTTTAAAAAGGAACAGGGGTGTGCTTGACCTTTTGCTCCCTGCACTTTATTTTGCCTGAGAAAGTAAAATGCCTTTGTCTCTTTCTTTGGATTTGCTGCTGGTGTCAGGGATGGACCAGACTCTGACTCTGCCAGTAGCATGGCAGGATCTTAGCATGGCAGGATCTCCAGCCTCTTCCAACTCTGACTAGGCCCATAATCCTGGCTCTCCTCTTTCTCTTCTTCATCTGAGGAAACCTTTTCCAGGTAGGACATGACAACCCAGAATAGCAGCCAATTGCTGGATGATTGGCACTGGTCTATGGACAACCACTTTGAGTAGCACAGCAGTAAAGATCCTAACTGGTTTAAAAATACTGATTTCTACATAACAGCACCACAACAGCTCTATTATTAGTCAGAGCGATGTAGCTGCCTCAGGCAGAAAATGCTCAGTGATGTGAAGGAGACAAAACCCACCCTCATAGTTATCCCCTTGCTGTTCCATCACCAGCATTGAAGCACATGTCAACCACCAAATAATTAACATTTGAACATGTGTGTGTGTGTGTACATAAGTAATTTTTTTTTGCTTCACTTTGTCAGTAGAATATTTTGTAGGAAGAATATCTGGTCTCTTCTCTTGGCTTGTCTGAGTATCCAGTTACATGGACCTTTATTGTCATGTCCATCTAAACATGGTTATAGCTCATTTTCAGACTTTCTCTGGCAACACAGAGAAGTAGAGAATGGAACAGGGCTGGAGAACATTCCCTTGGATCCCACTACTTGTCATGTTGGTTGTGCTCCATGACATAATTGATAGTGTGAGTCATCCACGATAATAAATGCCTGTTGATTGTACTAGTATAAAACGTTGTAATGAGTTATCATCCTGGTGTAACATCAGGCTTGGATTAACATCATGCGTTACAGGCCACCATGTGTTATATGTTTAACATCAGGTAAAATCTAAATGATTGTTCTAAGTGTGTTTTCAGTCATGCTGTCAGGACATGGCTCTGTTTGTTTAAAAGTGATAGCATTCAACAAGTGATTTTCTATGTATGGGGTTTAGAGTACCTCTGGTAGAACTGTGTTTAAAAATGTGTTATATATCAAAATGTATTGTATATGCACCTAATCCTAATGAAGAGGGATCAAAGAGAATAGGTTGAGAGAAGCCAGCTCCAAGGCATCTGGTCAACAGTAAGATAGATACACAAAGGACAGATATAAAGGTAACACTGGAGATGCATTAGGAAACAACCTGGCAAAGTTTGGATTGGCAAGATCAAAGTATGGAAACAAACAAGGTCCCATGGGAATCGCTGTCACTTTGGGAAAGGGAGTGCCGTGAGAACCCACCAATGGGAATTGTGCCCATGAAAGACTGTGTATTACTATAGAATCATAGAATCATAGAAATGTAGAGTTGGAAGAGACGACACGGGCCATCCAGTCCAACCCCCTGCCATGCAGGAACACCCTCAAAACACTCCCGACAGATGGCCATCCAGCCTCTGCTTAAAAACCTCCAAAGAAGGAGACTCCACCACACTCCGAGGCAGCCTATTCCACTGCCGGACAGCCCTGACTGTCAGGAAGTTCTTCCTGAGGTTCAGGTGGAATCTCCTTTCCTGCAGCTTGAATCCATTGCTCCTTGTTCTGGTCTCTGGAGCAGCAGAAAACAAGCCCTCTCCTTCCTCTACATGGCATCCCTTCAAATATTTAAACATGGCTATCATGTCCCCTCTTAACCTTCTCTTACTATTTAACCAAGTGTGTGTTCTAGAATGTTAGCTTCAGAAACAGTTGTACACTATGCTTCATTTACCTCATTAAAGACAGTTGGAAAACACTGTGCTTTTTCTTGAGAGTAAAAGAATAGCCAGCACAGGATACTACTTGTGTTGAGAAAGGAATACCTGATTAGGTTTAAATTGTTGATATACACAGATGCTATAATAACATCCAGTCCCCCTGCTCTAACTCTTCAAACTCCCTTGTAATCCTCAATTTATTGAGCAGACACTACAACTGGATGCAAGTTTGCTAAGAAGAAAGACCACATGAGACTTTTTCCCAAGTAAGCATATATTCATGGAATTACAACCTTTGTGGATCTCCCTTTTCTCTGTTCCATCTTCATCATTAGTGCTAGACCAAAGTGTTCCTGCTTTGCCAAGCTTTGAAAATATGTAGTGGAGTCTCTTATAGATGTGGTTATTGTTTTGTAATCTATTAGTGATTAGCATGATAGACAATTGATTTTTTTAAAAATCTTTAGTTTGGCTGTTTTAATTTGACATTTATAAATGTTTGTAAACTGTTTCACCAGAAAGATGATACAGAAATTAAAATAAGCATGAATATGAGCCCCATGAGTTCTTGGTTGAGTGGGTACCTCTAATGAACAATCTTTTCAACTCAATCCCAGTCAGTTCAATTACAAGTTAATTTGCAATTCTTCCCTTCCGGTTATACGTGGTGTGCATATGTGTGGGCTTTGACATTATTGACAATGGGTGGCTTACAGAAGAATTGGTATTTTTCCTCTATTGTGCCAGAATTGTCAAGCTTTAGCTAGAAGAATCAATGTTTCTACTTTTATTTGTGGAGGGGAATAGATGGAATGAAAGAGAACACTGCATGTATTGCTTTTAATGAATCATATGTCTGCTATTCCACTGGTACTCAAATACATGTCTCTGTTGCACTTGGCAAGTTTTTTCATCAAGTGATCTTCATGATAATTACATTGCAATTTAAAATGAGAACTGTTCTCTTTTGGAATTTACTTGGGCATAGTGTTGCACAAACAAAGCAATTTCCAACATTTGCGCTATGGTACTTCCCCAGAAATGTGTTGTTCCTTTGCTCTGCAGACACAGAAAAAATGTTGGGTTTCTGGGGTATAATGTATATGTTGCAGCTCACTAGCTGTAGGAGGCAGCATGGGTGGGTGGAGGCAAGAGGGTAAGCTGCCCAAACCTTTTGACCAACCTTTTTACAATCAGCCCTCCACATTTGTGGGTATCATTTTTGTGGAGTTGATTATTCACGGTTTATTTGCTGTCACCTCTACTGTCTCCCAAGCCATTTTAAATAGGAACTGCAAGCTTTGTGAGACTAAGAAACTTCAAACGAGGCTTGTAAGTCCCTCTTAAAAATCATGGGGGGCAGCAGTGGTGGTGGCAGTCAGCCCCACCAGCCCCCCACTTCTGCCTTGTGAAGGAACTCTGATGCCTCAAAGGAATCCATAGTGGGTTGAATATGGTGATCATACTTTTTATGTGTGTTAAATATGGTTTGAGAGGGGCTAGAATTATTCATGATTTTTCCACGTTCACAGGGGTCCTGTGCCCCTAACTCTAGTGAATTTGGAGGGGTGACTGTATTCTGTTTACAATAAATGCTTGCCTCTGGGTCAATGGGTAATCCATGAATAATTAGCACAGGCATAGTTGCAAATAACCCAAAGTGAAAACAATTTTGAGAAATTTCCATTCAGATATTAAGAGGGAAAGCTTAAAAAGGGGGATTCTGCATGTTAATAACAGCTAAGGTGAATCTCTGCTCCTAAATATCAAAGCATTCAATAGGGCAAAAAGAATACAATCTCTTTCTAAGAGTAACTTGATTTTCCAGTGTGAGCGGTGTTCCTGATTACTTCAGCAACATTTACATCACATGCTAGGTTCTGATAGCACTGCCTAGAAAAGAGTCATCTCTCATCTGGATGGTTCTGCAATCATTGCTGTAGGACACAGTTAAAACAACTAGATCCTTTGACCTCTTTGCTGTGACCAGAACATGCGGTTACTGGGTCAATGTGTGGATAATTAGAAATCTTCAATTATAGTAATTTTTCCTTGGTTGCATCCCTGATTTCATCCTCCGAGATCCTCTCAAAATCACCATGAGTATTTTGGTCGTGTGGATGATAGCATGAACCCAATCCATATCAAAGAGAGAGAGGTCCATCAAAAACCAGCTAGGAGTCAATAGGCCTAAAGAAGCAGAGAATATATAATTTAGAAGATTGGATGAATATAATGACGAATAGAGATAAAATAAAAGAGAGATTACAGGGTACTAAGATGTCATGGTTTAATTATATTTAGTTAAAGCAGTGGACAAGGAATTGGAAAAGTAATAATAAAGATATTAGAGAATACACTAGATTTGAACAAATGATTAAGCAAAGAGATGGAATGGAGGAAAATGAAATACTGAAGGGTACCACGGGTGAAATATATAAAATATTGTCAATATATGAAGTTGAAGATGAATATCTTTAAAAAATATGGGAGGAAGAATTAGCACAAAACATAGATATTCAAGAATGGGGAAAGATTTGGAATCAGCATGATTTAAAAAAATTATCCGTAAAGATAAAAGAAAATTATTATAAATTGGTCTGGAGATGGTACCTAACACCAGTAAGGTTAAACCATATAGATAAGAAACACTCAAGGTTATGTTGGAGGGGTTGCCAAAAGATTGGCACATATATCCATATGTGGTAGAATTGTGAAGGTGTACAGAAATTTTGGCAGATTGTGTTTAACGAGATAAAAGAGATAACAGGAATTGACTCACAAATATGTTTAGTATAGCATTATTATCTATATTTGATAAGGTTAATTGTATCCAGGCAATGAAGGATTTAATTACAAATTTATTAACTGCAGCAAGTTTAATTATATGAAGAAAATGGAAAATGCAAGAAGATTTTCAAATAAAGGATTGGTAAAGAAGTGTGGAAAATAGGGATTAATGATAAGCTAATGTTGAATTACATTCAAAAAAGGAATAATGACAGGGAATGATTTTGAAGAAATATGGAAGATATTTGTGAAAAAAAGTCCTAATAAAAGAGGGAAATGTCACACCTCCACAAGAAGAATTACAATTTTGGAAAGTAGAGTAAGCTGAAAGATAATTGCCTTGGGGGATGGGTTTACACTTAGTGTTAGGGCTTACATTTAAGGTTTCATTTAAGGTTATATTTAAGGTTACATTTAAAGTTAAGGTTAGTATTAATATATTTAGTAATAGGATCATAATTAGTAACACCAATAGGTCAAATATAGTTGAAAAGGATAGAGTTAAGAATGTAACAAAAACATATATGCAATATGATATATAACGTGGAATAAGTGTATGATGATAAACGATCCGGAAAGAAATAATAATGTAAGCTATTTCGTTGTAATGTTTTCTTGTTCACTTTTATGGTAATCACATGGTGTTATGTTATGTTTTGTTTTGTTTTTCTTTTATAAAATTAAAAAAGGAGTCAATAAGTCATCTTCTCGTGTCTTACTTGGCAGTGCTGAACATTATGGCATGCTTGATGGGAAAATGGCATTAAAGAGAAGTAAGAAAGAGAGTTTAATAAACTTTTGTCTGCTTTGGATAAGGACTTTTTTCTCATGAAAATGGTTGGCAATGTTTGGGAACAAAGTGCCAGCATTTTTCTTTCTCCTTGGGTGAAGGAGTGAAAGACCACATTGTCCATTTCTTCTCTTTCTCTCACTTAGGCACATGGTATCATCATGAGGTCACAATGCAGTGGACATTTGAAAAGGGCCACATGAGCCACTTTCTGTGTCTCTCAGGGGACAGCATTAGTACATTGGCTTCTGAATCTTCTGGCAAGCAGCATCACAAGGCCTAACCTCCCTCATTTAGGCAGGCAGCACTAACATGATGTGTCCCAATAGCCAGTCTCTTTCCTTCAGACAGGTGGCATCAGCATAAGGTCACAATGCCAGTTTCGCTCCAGGCAGGCAACATCAGCATTAGGTCACAATGCCAGTCTGCCTCCTTTAGGGAGGCAACATCAGCCTGAGGTCACAACAGGCAGTCTCTGTCCTTCAGGCAAGCAGCATCAATATGAGCTGCCATGATGGATGTCTACTGCCCACCCATGCATTGAAAGAAGCAACAACTCTGTCTTATGAACAGCAACTTGTAAAATCCCCCTCCCCTTGGGAAACAGTGGGTTTAGTGTGTCCTTTCAGGTGAACAGCAATGATCAGAGGGCATATTGGCTAGTTTTATTTTCATTTGGGTGAGAGAATCAGTATGAGTTCACTACTCAAGTCAGTGTTCAGGCAGGCAGCTTCAAGAGGAGGTCACAGTGGAGTCTTTCTTCTTCAGCTAGACATCAATCAGCATGAGGGTAGGGGCCCAGAGGTAAGTCTCTCTCCAGTCAAACAGGCATTGGGAGTAACATGGCTTCCTCTGTCCTATTCCTCTGAGTAAATCTTACGGCCTTTCCACTCTCCATTGTTATAGTGCTATTATTCCACTTTCAACATCCTGTGGAATTCTGGGCTTTGTAGTTCACTGAGGCCCAAAAAGAGCTCTCTGGCTGAGAATTCTAAATGCCCCTCCCTAAACTGCAAACCCCAGGATCCCACAGGATGCTAAAAGTGGAATAATGGCACTATTACAGTGTAGTGCGGAAAGGCCCTAAGTGAGTCTAAGTGCTCTCAGTAAATCTCGTATTGAGGCAAGGATATACCTTACCTGAGCATGGTCTTCACCAGTGCATGAGTGACTAATGTCTCTCTCATTGCAACAGGCAGCAAAGTGTGGACAGAACAGGAACAAGGAAAGGGCCAGACATTTGTTACTGTAGGTACTTTCCAGCAAAGTATGGCCAGGAACTGCCACAATTCCTGCTTTGTGTTTCTGCTCTGTTCATCATTCGGAATTCAAAACAAGCCTCAGAGTTCTGCGCTGCTCTGTGGCAGGGGACACATATACAAGTCAAAGAATAGGAAGAGAAACTCTCTGGCCACTTCACATATCATTAAGGTTAGAATACAATAGTCTCCTTCTTCAAATCTGTCCCAAAGAACAGCTATTGTAATGTCACACTTTAAAAAGCAATACAATATGTTACAGAGAGAGAGAGAGAGAGAGAGAGAGAGAGAGAGAGATAGTATACGAGTAACATGATGAAAGAGGAATAGGGCTGAAGAGTAACTGAATGAATTACTTTTACAAAGTGACAGTGCAGGCTTTGATAGGAACATGGGAAGTTGCCCGACACTGAGCCATGTTATTGGGCCATCCAGTGCTGTGCTATTTCATATCGACTAGAAGGAACTCTTCAGGATGTTGGGAGGTATCGTTTCTTAGCCCTACCTGGAGAAGATGAGGCTAAACTTGAGCTCATCTGCATGCAAAGCATGTGCCCCACCACTGAGTTTCAGCCCCTCCCATTCGGGAGCACCAGCTGCTAGGGAAAGGAAAGGATTAAGAAGAAAAGGACAGGAGAATGCACCAGGCAGGCTGAGGCCAAGAAGATTAAAATGGAGATCAAACATTGCAATCACAAAAGTACAGTGCCTGAGTAAAAATAAGGAGGTAGAAATACAGAAACTCACAGAAAGAAACAACCAGCAGAACAACAAATGGGGTATGATCCGAGAGGCAAACACAGGAGGGAAAAATCAGTTGGGCAGGTTGCACACATAATCAGGAGACCAAAGCATCTCACAGCAATAGCCTCTTGTCTTAATAATTCCTCCCCCAGGTACAACAACTGGATTTGCCAAGCTGTTGTGCCTTTAAAGCATCTCAATGGCAGACTTTTCTGGATGTGTCACTCTAATGAATGAGAGGATGCTACCTGGCCAGCAGGGTTGTCAGACATGATCATTCCCCACCCCTTACAGAACTAAAGTAATTTTCACATCCTGCAACTCTGAAACATACTCAGTGACTAAATTTAATTGGCTAAATTTGTTTGGCGTTTTGGTTTATTGGAATGCAATCACTTAAGGAAACTGGGTCGTGTATTTTGCTTTAATTACTGTTTTAACTAAAACTGGGGGCCTTTCCACATTACAGTGTTCTAGTGCTATTATTCCACTTTCAACATCCTATAGAATCCTGGGGCTTTCAGCTTAGGGAGAGGTCTTTAGAATTCCCAGCCAGAGAGCTCTTTGGCCTCAGGAAACTACAAACCTCAGAATTCCACAGGATGTTGAAAGTGGAATAATAGCACTAGAACAGTGTAGGGAGGAAAGGCCCTGGGTAAATACCTCTGCAAGCTGTATTAGGCCCTTCCAATTATCCACAAGAGTAGGATTAGACATGGGAGAGTCAAAAGGGGAATGATAACCCCACCTTTTCAGCCCCCAAATTTGTTGTCCACTAGAGATGGCCAACTTAGGTGGGTGGATGGGGACAGCCTATGAGCCAGCTCCTCCCAAATGTTGTTATTACTTTAAAAAGCAAGAAATTACTGGAAGCTCACATCAGATATTAAACTCCCCACAGAAAAGACCTGAGACCTTGTGGCTTGCTGTAACAGAGAATCCTCACTCTTGGCAGCTTGTCCGAGTAACAGTAGTTCTGTCTAAACAAACATAGGTTTTTTTAAGCTGGTGAATGGATTTGAGAAGGTTAAGTGCGTTCAGGGTACAACCCGCCAATATTTGTGTGTGGCCTACAAGGCCATGTGTTTCCTACCTAGCCTTAGTTGAAAGTGACACTGTGGTAGGGGACCTGGTCTACTCATATAATTTTCCTGTAGAATTTAGAACCCTGGAGATGGCAATAGGGATAGAGAAGGGAGGTGGACCCAGTGCTCTTGTCCCTGCTGTCTTTCACATATTTCTACTCATATGAAGAATTAGGACTAAAATCAATTGTCAGTCCTAACTAAAAGAGACCCAGTGAATCTATGGAATTTGGAAAAAATGATGATTTATCAAATTTCTATTGATTCAATGGTCTTTCTCTAGATGGTACTAACAATTGTATTTTACCCTTAGCATACTTCAAGAGGACTTAAGAAGTTCTCTAATTCTGCTGAAAGTATTGTTTTATTAATGTGAATTGAACTGGATGACCTCTTGTGCTACTCTTTGAAGCCTTTAATTCCAATGTTTATCAAAAGAGATGGGAAAGGTCTGCAAAACCAGTTGGACAAGTCTGGTTCAGCAACTTCTATTGTAAGATAAATTAAGATACTAGGTTCCCAATGTAACTCATGATTAGACCTTTCTCTGAACAATAACCAGGCATAGTCCTGGGAGAGAATTGACCCTCCCCACTCTTTTCTCTGGGGATGATGTCATCAAGGTATGTGTGTGTGTGTGTGTGTGTGTTTGAAAAAGGCCCAGGCCAATGGTTTTGGAGAAAGGCATTCAGAATTATTTCTGTATCCCAAAGCCTTTCAAGTGTCTAATTCCCACTTTGGCTTCTTTTTGCTGTCATTTACTGGGTTATACTAAGAGCTTAAATGCAGTTGTGTTCTCTGGTGGTATTTTTACAGCTGGGCAGAGAAATCCTATATACATATCATGCTGGGAACAGAGATATGCAGCAGCAACACTAATGAAAGAGCCACTATACCTGATGAGTATTTTTTGGGAGAGAGGAAGGGAAAACACAAAAAGAGAAGGTTTAAAAACTCTCCTTCTCCATGAGATCAGGGTGTGGGATAAATCGTGTACTTGTAGCCTGTGGAACCTTGCAGCCTATGGAGAGCAGAGGAAATGCGAGGAAGGAAGGATGAAAATTATGAGCAGTAGTCAGCCCTCTCTGACCCAAACAGCCCTAATTAGGTGTGTGTGCAAGCGTGTACACACAGGTCCTATAACAACTTTGTTGTGCATGCTACCCTCCCTGTCAAAGCCTCTGCTTCTCTTTCTCCATCTCTCCCAATATCACCCTCCACACGGTGCTTCTTCTACTGTGCTCCACTGCTTGCTGTCTTTTTCACTCACTCCATCACCCTCCCAGCAGACCTTCTGTGTAATTACACTGGCTAAGCTTTATGCTTCACCAGCATTAAACAGTATCCCGGCCTAAACACATGCTTCACTTGTTCTCCTGCTTTTCTTTGTATACCAAGAAATCAGGGGAATCCCAACAAACTATTGGGGGTGGCGGGACAATATATAGAGTTCCCAGTAAAATGTATTACTGCAAAAGCCACTCCCTGCCCCTTCCTAGTACTGAGAAAGTACTCAGTGACAATCCACTGTGTTTCTGCTTTCAACAACTGTGATGACAGATTTCAACAAATCTTTTATGGTGCCTTAATACAGATCTTCCGGGAAACCTCAAATGTATTTCCATTCTGACACCTGTGACTGGCTGTTTCCCATGGAAAAGAATAAAAAGTGGTAGTATACGTTAATGAAGTTTACTGAGTTTCCTCATAAGAAGTTATCCAAGAAAGTATAAAAGAGTATGTTTTTTTTTAACTCTCACCACATCATTTTGTATTTCATTGTGTTTAGTGTTTTACTTAGTGTTCAGTGTTTTAGCTTAGTGTTTTAGTACTTGTTTTAGTTTTAGTTTAATTTACTTCTTCTTTTCTTTCTTCTTCTTTTTTTTCCTGAATGTATATTGCTTTGATTGTAAATTAGATTGTTTGTGTTAAAATTAATTAATAAATTATTAAAAAGATTTACCTCACATTTGGAAAAACCTAACACATTCTTTTTTTAAAACTTTAGTTTATTGAATATATTCAAACAACAAAACATCACAAAATACAATAACTACAAAAAGCAATACTAAAAAGATCTAAAAATGGAAAATAAACAATTATACTAATACACACTAAATAAATCAACATGAAATTCTAACATAACTGTGATCATAATAACATTAACAATAAAGATAAGGAAAGTAAAAGAAAAACAGACAAACATCTAATTAAAAGATGACTCCCACCCCAACTATCAGTTATTTTTAGTATTCAAATACACACACACACACACACACACACACACACACAATAGTATAATAAAATAAAATAAAAACACCAAAGTAGTGTTTATGTGTGGTCTCGTTTGTGTAATATAAAACACTTCTAAAAAAATATATGAATATATTAATGTCAATAAAGATTCAGGTCAAGAATATTTTAGGGTTTTTTCAGGTAGGAAAAACCTAAAGCCTTCTTGAATCCTGTTCATTAGTTCCAACTAGAGTGAACCCATTAAATCAACTGCTCACTGGTGAGTTAACGTGTAGGTAAGCACCATTGATCTAGTGGGTTTACTTTTAGTTGAGATTAACAATAGGATTTTGGCACCTGTATTTGTGGATTTGAATTTTGCTCACTCAAGGTGTTTTGACAGAAGTGTCTTTGTGAGTGAACTATTGCCAACTGGACCAGACTAACTCAATAAACTATTGAATTGTGATTCAGTACTGATAGAAGTTCCACTAATGAAACTATACTAATATCAGTAATTGGATTTTGACCAAAAAGTGTCCTATAAAGTAGAACGGAAAGCTGTGCTTTCAAAATTTTGCTTTTAAGGTATTTGGGGGTTTTGGAAGTTTATTTCACATGTGTTTCAGGTTATTCTACAATTTTCTGAAGTCTTCAGACTTTATAAAAAAACGTTTAATTTCAATTACATGGACCCTTCATCATGTTTAGGAAAAGGGAAAGTGTGGGGAAGGATATGTAACTGTGAGATCCTCAAAAGCCCTTAATACAATTCATCCATATTAATTACTCTGGAATAAGTATATCTTGTGTTCTAAATACTAATGCCCATTTCCACACTACACTGTTATAGTGCTATTATTCCACTTTCAACATCCTATGAAATCCCAGGGTTTGTAGTTTGGTCAGAGACACCAGAGGAGCTTCCTGGCTGAGGATCCTAAAGGCTCCTCCCTAAATTGTCAATCCCAGGATTCAGTAGGATAGAACCATGGCAGTTAAAGTGGAATCATAATTCTACAATTCTGCAGTATGCATGGATCCCAGGGCTTCCATGTTTAATGTTTCTGTTGACTACTTCCCTTGCTTTGAGTTCTCTTCCAGTACTTCCCAAAGGCAATTCCTCTTACAAGTCAGACATCAGAAGGCTGCCTTAAGGAAACAGACAGGCATGATTCAAAAAGATAGAGCGAAAGAAAGAGCAGGCGTTTTATTTATGTCTTTGAAAACACCATAGACTTAAATAGTCTCACTTTTTAACCATCACAGATGGGACAGCAGCAGCAACATAAACACTGTATTTCTGAGTAAGCACAGATGAAGGCACGGTTGCCAACACTGTGGGCTGCAGGATTTTTCACACTTCTGTCTCTCCGGGGTTGATGCTCAACATGAGCCTGGATTTCTTTTGAACAATCCAACAATAATTGGGGTGTAGAGCTGGGATAACAATATTCAGCATACCAGCTTTTCATCCTTCTGCAAGAGCACATCCTGGGTTTCCACTATAAATCAAAAACACTTTCCAGTTAATTGCAAGGAGGCTACATCAGAGGTTCCTGCAAAATCCTCTGAACTCACACTCTGGCACTCATTAACATTATCATGCTCTTGCAACAGCTTGGCCCGACTGCTTCAATGTGTAGTCTGGAGAGACAGACAGCACATACCAGCTGGATCGTCAGTATTAATGAAGTACAAGCTCCCTGAAGCTTTTAAAGATAGATGGTGGCAAGCAAGCATATATTGGGCATCACTTAGCTTCAGCAACACTAGTTAGAAACCAAGACAGAAATAGGCTTGGCATTTCAACATAGATAGCAGGGGGAGGGCGTTTGATCCCCCCAGTTTAGGTCAAGAATTAAAAACATGGGGGAAAGAGAGAACAAAACCAGCACACACATTTTAAACAACTTGCAAAATAAATTGTGTCATGTTATGTTTGTGGGATCTTCAGGGATAGATCTCATTATCTGGATATCTCAGCAACGTCCATTGCTATGGTTTGGGAAATGAAAATGAGTGGCTCTCTCTGATGTTGTTGAACTGCCATTTCTAGCAGATCACACACAACCAATGGTGAAGGATCATGGGAGATGCAGTCCAACAAAGGCTAAAGGGCTGTATGTTCTCCATCTTTCCATTATCAGTTTCTTCAAAAGCAGACTTGTCAAAATGCCCATGGCTGTTGGATTCAAGATTCGTACACAGCATACCACCAAAATCACCATGAAATCACAAAACACATTCATAGACACAGAAGTGATCTGTGCTCTGTTGGTGGTTCCCTGGGAATCATGAGGATCCATAAGACTTCATGACTCAGATCAGTGTGTTTCTACCGTGAAGCTGTTAACAACTGCCAGATGTGTGTTGGTTTATTTTTCTCTAGGCACCAATGTAAGCTTTTATTTGATGGTGATTCTTTTGTGTGGTCTCTTGGAAAAACATGCAAATTCACAGTGATTTATCATAAAACAATTTTTATCTTGTAGCCATTTGCTGGGCTCTTTTTGTGCATATAGGCCACATGATAGTTAGGCCTAATTCTTCTTCATCTACCCTGGTTATTCTGTATCCTCCCCCCCCTCCAACTTACTAGCAAACGTAAGAGATTCAGTTTTTGCAGGATAAGGTTGCTCATATTCACCGTTTTTCCTTCCCCAGTGTGTCTCTGGGCTTACTTGAGAAAGAAAGCAGGTTGGTAGCTGAAGGGCGAGTCACTGCTGTGATGTCTCAGCTGCTGTGTGAAACTCCAGAAAAGCAAAATCCAAGGCAACATGGATTCCAGAAAGGTATGATTAAGTTGGCTCACACTTTTGTTGTTTATTAGTTATTTTGCAATTATGCGCCTTCAAGTTGATTTGACTTATGGCGATCCAATCATGGAGTTCCTTGACAAGATTTATTAACTGTGCTACTGCCTTCCTGTTAGACTGAAAGAGCATGACTTGCCCAAGGTCAGCTGCATATCCTCTAATATTTCACAGATGAAAACCAGGACATGTGTGGACAAGTAACATCAAAGTGTGGTCAAGATGGCAAAAGCTGTTCATTAGAAAGAACGCACAAGCTTGGAGAAGCTGCAGGATTTTGCTTTTGCCTAAGCTTACTGGGAAGGCCAAAATCTCACCTCTCCTCTCCTGTCTGCCCGCTGAGTTGAGTGCAAACTGCATTTGCACTTTGAGTTCAGTTTGCAGCAACTGAAGTAAGCTGAGAACAAAAAGGGAAAGTGGGAAGAGGAGAGAGAAACTAGAATATTTTAAAAGCAGCTGAAAAATGGGTTAATCAGGACCACCCCTGCCAAAATGACATAGTTGGAGTATATGCAGCTAATGGGTTTCCACGGCTGAGCAGGGATTTGAACCTGAGTCTCCTGGCATTCCAGTCCAACATCCAAACTTCTACACCACAGTGGTTCTTGATACCTTTGTTAAGGCTAAGAAAAATTCCACAAAAGCATGTAAGATTTTGAATTCTCTGGGAATCTTCATCAGGTTAGATGACACAAAAATGAAGGTGGAGGGAACCAGGAACATATTTTAATAGAAGTGATGGCTTGGAAGAGAGGCATAGGACAACCTAACCATAAAACACAGAAAAGGAAAACTAGAAGAAATTAAGCAACAGGAACAATGTGCTGCTAGAGCAGACATTTCCTTAGGTATTTTAGGCACTCTTATTGACTTTATCCCATGTAGGACCCTCCCCTTTCGCAATGACTGTCCCAGTCCTTTGTCGTTGTGTGTGGCACCCACTGCAACTGGAACCACTGAATCTTGAGAAAACTGTAGTCATTCACATGTGTTGTGCTTTTCCTTTTTATGTCTTCTTCACTTCATGAGACCATTCACTGACCATTTATCAGCTCCTGTATTTCTTTCTGTATTAGCAAGAGCTAATCCTACCAATAGGCAGAGTTTAGACAGCAAACCATGAAGGGCAGCAATGACAGCTTCCTGGCTCTCCTCTCTGCTGGTATGCCACACAACCTGTCCTGGTATAAACTAACCTTCTGGTCCAAATTATGTTTAAGAACACCATCCCACCACAAAGCTCGACGTAAGTTACAACCACCTCCAGTCCAGGCAACCTCTGCCTATATGGGATAGGATGCCATCTTGCTCTTCACCTCTGAAAAATCTCATTTAGGCTGGGCCTACTTAGCAGTCCTAGATCTTGGAAGTTATGTGCTATTTGTAATGAGTTGCTTTGGTAACTAGCTCCTTTTTGCAGTTATGAGGTGGAACTGTATTACTTTTTTGCTTGTAATGGCTAGGGAAGTAGTTCACTCTGTTTCTGAGTAACACAACATGGTTTTTAACTGTTGCACATTATTGTGTGTGTCCTGGCTCTGTCTGATTACTAGGAGGAGGAGACTCCTCTTTTGTGGGGTGTTATGCAATGAACAAGGAGTAGGGAAGCCAGCAAGAAGGGAGGGAGTGAAGGGGAGGGAGAAAACAGAGAGAGGAGGAGGAGTCACCCTGAAAACATGAATTGTACGTAAGAGACAGATTAATTTGAAGTAACCCTTCTTTTTCTGCCTTCCCTCATTCTGCCCAAATGAAAGAGAGGGCTCGCAATGACAGAAAGAGTCTGTGTGAGTGGGGGGGGCTGCCTTACTAAGCTGGCTGCTCCAGACAATGCTCTTGGACTGGTTGGGTTGGTGTGGTTGATATGAAAGAAATTTATAGGAGAATCATAGAATCATAGAAATGTAGAGTTGGAAGAGACCGCACGGGCCATCCAGTCTAACCCCCTGCCATGCAGAAACACCCTCAAAACACTCCCGACAGATGGCCATCCAGCCTCTGCTTAAAAACCTCCAAAGAAGGAGACTCCACCACACTCCGAGGCAGCATATTCCACTGCCGGACAGCCCTGACTGTCAGGAAGTTCTTCCTGAGGTTCAGGTGGAATCTCCTTTCCTGCAGCTTGAATCCATTGCTCCTTGTCCTGGTCTCTGGAGCGGCAGAAAACAAGCCCTCTCCCTCTTCTACATGGCATCCCTTCAAATATTTAAACATAGCTATCATGTCCCCTCTTAACCTTCTCTTCTGCAGACTAAACATACCCAGCTAAGTCTATCCTCATAGGGCTTGGCTTCCAGGCCTCTCACCATTTTGGTCGCCCTCCTCTGGACCTGCTCCAGCCTGACCATGTCCTTCTTGAATTGGGGTGCCCAGAACTGGACACAGTATTCAAGATGAGGTCTAACCAAAGCAGAGTAGAGTGGTACCGGTACCTCCCTCGATCTACACACCATACTCCTATTGATGCAGCCGAGAATTGCATTGGCTTTCTTGGCTGCCGCATCACACTGCTGACTCATGTTCAGCTTGTGGTCTATTAAGACTCCTAGATCCCTTTCACACGTACTGCCATCCAGCCACGTGTCCCCCATCCTATATTTCTGTATTCCATTTTTTCTACCTAAGTGTAGGACCTTACACTTCTCTCTGTTGAGTTTCATTTTGTTAGCTTTGGCCCAGCTCTCCAATCTGTCCAGGTCATTTTGAATTTTGATCCTATCCTCTGGCGTATTAGCAACCCCTCCCAATTTGGTGTCATCGGCAAATTTGATGAGCATGCCCTCTATTCCTTCACCCAAGTCGTTGATGAAGATATTGAACAGCACTGGGCCCAGGACAGAACCCTGTGGCACCCCGCTAGTCACTTCTCTCCAGGATGAAAAGCAGCCATTCGTGATCACCCTTTGGGTTCGGTCGGTCAACCAATTACAAATCCAACTAACAGTAGCCCTGTCCAGCCTGCATTTTACTAGCTTCTTTGCAAGAATGTCATGGGGAACTTTGTCAAAGGCCTTACTGAAATCCAGATATGCTACATCCACAGCATTCCCTTCATCTATCAAGCTAGTAACTCTATCATAAAAAGAGATTAGATTAGTCTGGCATGACTTATTTTTGAGAAATCCATGTTGACTTCTTGTGATTACCGCGTTGCTTTCTAAGTGATTAGAAACTGACTGCATAATGATTTGTTCCAGAATCTTTCCGGCTACCGATGTCAGGCTGACTGGGCGATAATTATTTGGGTCCTCTTTTTTTCCCTTCTTGAAGATGGGGACAACATTTGCCCTCTTCCAGTCTGCTGGAACTTCTCCTGTCCTCCAAGATTTCTCAAAGATCCAAGATTTCTCAAAGAAAAGGGTGTTCTTCATACATCTCAGCCTGACTCAGATATGACTTTTTGATCAATTGTTGAGGGACAGGGAGAGGGGGAAGGAAGAGGGACTGAGCGTGTTAAGTACTTCTGCGTATGTCCAACATATTTGGATGTGGTGGTTTGCTGTACTGTGCTTGTTTGGGTGAGTATGGAGGAGGAATGGTGGCAGGACAGTCCACTTAGACATATGATGATCAGAGATGGGGAGAGCAAAGAACATTTTTTCTCAATTTTTTCAATGGGAACAATGGATACAGCAATGGAGATGTGTTAGCAATGAATAATCATGTGTAATAAGTTTTATTGTGCTTCAGCTGATCTGTTACCCCAAAACATGGGTGACTTGGAGGTCTACCCGCAATGCCAGTGCCTCCACACAAAGGTGGGAAAATTATTAGCTCAAATTAGGAGGCCTATGAGAGGCGGGTAACCTAGCGAGATCTTTCCACCTATATTTACCAGTACTTCTGCAGGGAAGAACCAACCAGAGATCCAAAAATAAGCTAAATTGTGTTTTGTTAGGGAAATTAATCACACACTAGAGATCCAAACAGTCACACAATCACACAAGGATAACTGAAGGAAAAGGGAGGAAAGGTTTTAGATAGCAAGATTTCAGGGCATAGTGGGTGATATTTACCAGTCTCAAAGAGCAGAAAAAAAGAAGCAATGAAGTGGCATAGACTCCCATCTAAGGATGGTACACAATTGGGAATCAGAGTAGCACAGCAGCAACCAGCAATCAGTGTATTAGGGGTTTATATACCTGATTTCTGCCTGAAGGGCACGTGTGTGAATGGCTGTCCCACTGAGTAAGCAATGGAGTTTGCAGAGTGGACAATGAGGTCTGGAATGAGTTACCTGGTGATTTCCTAACTATGATCTGGTTATGCCTAGAGGGGTTTACTGATCTAATTTCCACGCATATCTTCTGCCAGTCTTTTCCTCTGGTCCAGCGTGGCTATACAGCCATAGCAGGGCACATTTTATATCAATGCCAATTAACGTATTTTGCCAATTAGATCATATATTACTAAGTAAACCATATCATAGTGTGAGGTGAATGGCCTGGTAACTGATCTAAATTAATATTTTAAAAAGGACTTTTGTTGTTTTTAAAAAGTTTGCATTAACAGATTGTATCAGCCATTTTGTTCTTTTGTTCTTTGTTCTTTTTTCTAATGTATAGTGTAAGTTGTTTGGGGTCCCAAATAGGATTAAAATGGGATATAACTTAAATAAATAAATAGCGACATCCTTTCTTAACTGCAGTAACAGTGGCAAGTAACAAATCATTAGACAGTAATGTCTGATGTAATTAGTTCCTTTTAATAGTACCATTCTGAGATTTGAGCAATCCCCTCCTTCACACAAACATAGCAGGGCACAGCAGTTATATGTAGCAGATGGATCCTGTCCCCGAAGTGTTCACATTAAATTGTACATAACATGAGCAAAGAGGGAGAAAATGAGCAGAAGGATGTGGGATGTGTGTAATATTTCAATACAAAAAAAGGAGCTGAGAAAGTTTGTTCCCTATAACAGCCTTCCTACATTTAGCCAACATCTGTTATGTCTTTTCACTCACACCTTGAGGAACTTTGGGCTATCTTCTCCCCATTTCTTCTGTTTCTACTCATTGTCACCCACCATCCCCATTTTCTACTCTCACCCTCAAATGCTTCTCCCATATCCGTCCTTCTCTTGGCTTTGTGTGGGAAGTAATAACTATAAAAACACATTTGGGAACCGACACTTTTGAAAGCGTTAGTTTAATGTACCCCTGAGGAAGTAAGGGAGAAACCCTAGAACTGTTCAACTTCTGCTTTCAAGTTTACTTGAGGAAATGTTTAGGTAGTTGGTCTCAGGAAATCAGACATGAAGGCTGGACTCTCTGGCCATTTCCGCACTAGACTGTTATAGCGCTATGATTCCACTTTCAACATCCTATGGAACCTGGGGTTTGCAGTTTTGGGAGGGACCGGCCGGCCAGCCCCTCCGAAAACTGCAAACCCCAGGATTCCATAGGATGTTGAAAGTGGAATCACAGCACTATAACAGTCTGGTGCAGAAATGACTTAAGTCCCAACTTCTACTTGTTGTTGTTCTGTGCCTTCAAGTCATTTCTGACTTATCGTGACCCTAAAACAAACCTATCACAGGGTATTCTCAACAAGATTTATTCAGAGGGGATTTGCCATTGCTTTCCTCTGGGGCTGAGACAGTGTGATTTGCCCAAGATCACCCAGTGAGTTCCCATCAGTGAGCAGGAATTTGAACCCTGGTTTCCAGAATCATAGTCCAATGCTCAAACCACTATACCACACTGGTTCTCTCTATCCCAACTTACCTGGGAACAAGTTGGAATAAAGGCGAAGTTAGTTAATTATTGGTAGACCAGAGAACCAGAGAAACCAGAGAACCGGGATGGCATGGTGATTGGAGTTCTGGATTGAGAACTGAGAAATCAAGGTTCTGGCCCCCACTGAACCATAACATTGACAGTGGGTTTGCTTTGTTCAGTCACCCTCTCTGAGCGTTGGTGGTTGTAAGGAAGTGAGCCTTGTATCAGGACTGCCTTATTCATTAGGCACTTTAGGTTCAGTGCCTAGGGCCTCCAAAATTTTTAGAAAACAGGATTTTAGGGCCTATGCATATCTCTAGTTGGTATGTCAAGGTGAGGCAGAGAATCAAACACTAGAATGCCTAGGGCCTATGAAAACCTTAATGGGGTCTTGCCTTGTGTGCCACCTTGAGCTCATTGGAGAAAAGATAGAATACAACACAAATAATAAAGAGTAGAATAGGTAAACAGATTGCACAGCTTAACTTCAAGAAAGAGCTTATTCACTGCATGCTTATCTATCATTAGAAAAACAGATTTCGAGTGCTCCAAGAGTTTCTGATCACTTGATCTCTGGATTCATTTAAAAACACGCACTTTCTACAGTTGCCCTATATCTGTTTTTCTAGTACCTATCCCAGCTGACTGCAATGATCTCAGACTATTTTTCATATCACTTTTTTTCTCCCCAGAAGCAAAAATATCTGTGTTGGATCCAGAGTTTGTCTTAACCCAGACCTGCTAAAAATGAAAGATACTTAGTTAGTCATGGCCAACTTAAGTCCCACTGATTTCAGTGGGTTGACTGTCAGTAGGAATTGATCTGGCTCCAACCCTGTTGCTCATATTGAGCCAAAGCCATTGTTCATCCAGTGTTCCTTTGTTGTATTAGTTTACCTCCTACAGGCATAATATAACTGCAGTCAATATATGTGAAGCTAAAAAGGTAAAGCTGCCGGATGCTCTGCCAGCTCATCTCACTCTCTCTAGGGATGTTCAATCTTCCAGCAACCTTTGAGGCACCAGCTTCAGTTGCTTAAATAGGACCAGACTGAAGGTACTCTAGGGCCTCTAGCCATGAATTATAGATACTGTATACTGCATCTACCTGTGGCCGCATAAAATTCAACAATCAGTGGCAACATTCATAAACCCTGAGGAGGTGTTTTATAACAAACATACATGGGCTTCCTGATAAACAGCAAGGATCTCATTACCTGTATTTACTGGCCTTGCTAAAGAGATTTGTTTTGTGTTCCTGAAGAAGGTGTTCAATATAGAGGACATTCACACATGTTCATTTATGCTATTCTACATGCACTTCCTCTTTCTCTTTTTAAATTTTTTTATTAATGTTAACACAAATAATCTAATTCAGAATCAAAGTAACGTAAAAAGTAACATAAAAGAAAAACCGCCAAAAATTGAACTAAAACCAAACCATAACATTAAAACACTAAACTGAAATAATGAACACTAACTTACTGAAACATCCCCAAGTCAAACTGTAATGAAAGAAAAACAATTAAAAAATATTATTCTGCTATTACAGATCCAAATAAATAATCCTTCCAGCATTACTAGTAACCATAGCCACAGATTATTGCATTGTTAGATTTCTTATTGGTCAAAAAATTCCATGAACGGTTTCCAATCTTTCACAAAATCAGCAGTTGACTTATTCTTTAAAACCCATGTTAATTTGGCAATTTGGGCGAACTCAGCAACCTTAACCATTCTTCTGTTGTTGGTGCTTCAGTCCATTTCCAGGTTTGAGCAAGCTATTCTTGCTGCTGCTGTCATATATTGAAGAAGTAACCAATATTTATTATCCAACTCTTTATCCACAAAACCCAGCAGAAACATTTCTGGTGACGTTAGAAAATCCACCTTTAATTTTTTTTGGGGGGGGGATTAACACCCCCCTTTCTTTCTCAATGATTACATCTTCAGTTGTGCTTAATTGTTCAGAGTGAAGAAGAACTGTTTACAATCCATCCCAATGAATCAGCACTTGGGAATCAGAGCAGTTCCCAGTGGACATACAAGTGTCTACCAGTGCTAGCCACCAACAGAAGATGCAGGAATGATCATGGATCTATCATTTGCAGCTTCCCTTGCTAGCTAAGCCCATGTTTGTGATAAGGAGGAACATATTTCTTACTCTCCAAAGAATTATACACCTCCAAACATCCTAGGAGGTGAGCAGCACATAGACTTCTCTATTATTGCATGAACAACACTACCAGCCCGATACACAAATGCATATATTGGCCTGGTGCTTGGGGTGCTACCACTCAAGAGTGTCCAAGAAAAGGCCAACGAGAACCTTGCTAGCTTGAGATGGCAAAGCTCAGGTGCATCTCACCTCTAAAGAACAACATTCAGCAACCTATAGGGTTGAAAAATGTGTGTAGCTCATTGTTCTATGAATAGTGAGACATTCTTGTTGTTCAGACAAGGGGTATTCCTGACCTCCTATGATGAACAGTGCCAACAGCAGGGAAAAACAACAGTGTGGGTACCCACTCTACTTGCACACCACTGCCAGAGGAGCTAGTGGTTAATTAGCCTCCTAGCAGAGAGGCTGGTTTTCTGTGTTAGGGAAGAAGAGGTGATTTCCTATGCTATCAATCCCATACTGCTTTGGTTCCTAGGATAAGTCAGAATCAGGCATTAAAGAATGAAGTGGCTCTCTAGCAGCCTCACAATAAGTCTTGGGAAGTGCAAAATGGATAATTCTGTCAAGAAGCTCAAAGCCAATGAAATTCTTGTCTATCCCTAAATAACTGCCAGGCATCCTTCTAACCATGGAACTGAAGAGAGGGAAAGATGATCAATCAGCTGTCGCCCACCTTTGCAGTCTTGCAGGTGGAGGGAAAAGTCTGGTTATTTGTCATGCTCACCTGGCCTTATTTCACTTTCAGGCAGGTAATATCAGCATGGAATCAATCTCTCTCTTTTAGGGAAGCAGCACAAAGGCAAGGTCATAGTGGCCACAATGTCCTTTAGATGGGCAGAAACAGAATAAGGGCCAAATGGCGAGTTATGCTCCTTTAGGCAAGAAGTTTCAGCAAATATCATAATGGCTAGTCTTTTTCTTTGTGAAAAATACCACCAATTCAAGGTCACAATGGCCAGTCTCTCTCTTCTTCAAGTAGGCACACCAGCAAGATGTCAGAATAGCCAGTCTCTCCCCTTCAAGCAGGAGCACCAGGATGAGGTCAAAATGGCTAGGCCCTCTCCCTCAGGAAGACATCATCAGTATGAGGACATAATGGACACCACCTTGAGGTCACAATGGACCACTCTCTTTCCTTCAAGCAAATGGACATCAGCATGCGATCACAATGGTTAGTTTCCCTCTATCAAGCAGGCAGAATCAGGATGAGGTTACAATGTCTGGTCTGTCTCCTTTGGGGAGGCAGCTTCACCTTGAGGCTACTATAGGCAGTTTCTCTTCATCACACAGGAAGCATGAGTGTGAGGGTACAGTCCCTAATGTCTCTCCTTCAGGAAAACATCACCTTCAGGGCATAACAGCCAGTCTCCTTCAGAGAGGCAGCATCAGCAAAAGGTCACAGTGGACAAATTATCATCTTTGGATAGGCAGCATTAGCATGAAGATACAATGGCCAGACCCTCTCCTTCAGGTAGGCAGCATCAGCATAACGTCATTATGGCCAGTTGCCTAACGTTAAGAAGGCAATACCAGTTGCACATGCATAAATCCAGCCCTCCTTCTGCTGCATTATCAGAATCTATTACAGAATCAATGTAATTAGGTAATCAAAAATGCCAAACAGAAAACACCTTCTCCAAAATATGGGCTACCTTTTAAATAAATGAAAATGCAGACACATAGAGCTATAGTTGTATTAAATACAGAAGTGTTGAAGACAGTGGAAATAAAACCAAAAAGAGAGTCCTGAGAATCTTCAGAGTGGGTAGATACTCTTTCATGCTGGTACAATTCTGACAACTGAGTTCTCTATGGGCTGTCGTTACCTCTCACATACTGATGCACTTTTGATGCCACCAGAATGAGACACCAAGAATATCTGTACATAACAAAGATGTGCCCTGACTTTCAATAAATTCTCTTTCACCTTCCATCTCATGCATAGGAATATATCCTTTAGGGAGGGAAGCAGAAATGAAGTAGAATGTAGATCTATTTGTCTAATGTAGTAGTATTTCAAGGTGAATTACAAATTCATTGGAATTGGTAACATTCTGAACTCTGATCTTCAACCTCCAGCTAAGTCAATTTATAATTTTAGTTAATTTAACAGCTGAGGACTTTGAATGATGAACAGGAAGAAGGTAGGAAAGAAAAACAGGATTAGCAAACATTGGTGGGGTGAGTTAGGGTGAAGACAAACATTCTAAGGATGATAGAAGTAATTTCAAAGCACATTCTCCATCCTAGAAACCTGTGACTTGCCATGCAGCAATTGCATGCTCAAAGCACATCTGCTACACTTAAGGGTGGACATATGTTCCAAAGTATGGTTAAATTATTTCTGTCACCTAGTTAACAAATCCAAAAGCCCTGTGTGTTTGTTCAACATAAGTACAAGGGAAGACCAAGATTCTAAATCCACTATACCTAGATGTTAAGCCCCATTCAGTCATTTATGATAGGGATAAAGTGAAACTTCGATGGTGGGGAGCACTTCTGTCAATGGCCATTTCCGCATGGGGTGAGGAAATCGCCCCGTTTCGCTACTTACCGGGTCTTATGGCTCCCCGGTCTGACCCAGGCTGCTCCAGAGCAGTGCGTGCTCGTCACTCCGCACTGCTCTGACATCGAAAATGGTGGCTTCCGGTTGATCGAGAGTCTCGACCAACTGCTGAAGCTTGCCAGCCTAAAGCCCACCTCTGGCAGATCACAGGCTCACATTGGTGACAGCCTGCAAATCTGCACAAGGGAGCAGGCTCGCACTGGCGTGCTCCGTGCTTTTGAAAGACCGAAAGAAACAGTTTTTTCAAAAGCATGCTGGATGACCACTTGGGGTCGTTCCGGAGCAGGCTGAGGTGCGGACCTAAGTTAAATAGTCCAGACCCAGTCTGCTCCCAGGTGCAGACGTCCTCCCTGGACTGCACCGTTTCAAATACCCCGTGCAGAAATGGCCAATGCTGTCGATGAGATTGTCCATGAAAGTGATTATCTGAAGAGGAGAACTTGAAAAAACAGGATTGGAAATCACGTGGAAAGTGACTGCTTGTAGAGGAAGGCCTTTCCTTCAGACTGCCAGTCTGTGTATGACGAAAGTGATTACTGAGGGGGCAGGGCTAGTGGACACACTTGCCTCATATGTTTGTTACAATGCCTAAATAAAGTGTCTTCCTAGGTCCACATGTTTCAAGACACTGACCCCAACTTCCTTGCTCCTTCTGGGTCCAATCCCAGACTTTCATTAGTTGGACAGCAGATATGAAGAGGAAACCTGCATATGTTCAGCTGATGATGCTATTCTTGATCATGTGGAGTAAAGTTGTGTGTGTTCAGTTGATGATTGTGTGGAGAAGCAGCAGCAGCTCATAGTTCCTGATCGTATAGAAGACTATCATATACATTTAGTGGTGGGAATACATTCTCCCTTCAGATTTTTCAGTAGGCTGAATTATGCAATGCATGACTAAAAGTCTGCTAAGTAAATAAAATATATTTGCCTTAAACTTTTTATTTTATTTTAACAGTAATATAGCATATGTTCAATGGAACAAAGAATACTTTAACTGTTAAGTAAATATTAACTTGGTCTAAGTTTAGATGGAACACTCATAGACTTAGCAAAATGTACTTATAAGATATTTATAACATGAGGCAACATATTGAACTAAAGACATAAAATGGACCCTTGTGGGGGAGGTTAGTGGGTCTTAGCATGATTGGTTGCAAATGCATTTTATGTGATAGCAAAGTTACACAATGAGCTTATGATGGAAACATCTTCAATACGTCTGGTCTTTACCAAGGCTGAGATCCTATTCAGTCCCAATGTAATGGAAAGCCTTACCAACACAGTTGCATAGTAGCATGTGGTGCTTGTCTCCCAACTGAGCTGAGTCTGTATAGAGATGCCTATTTCATCAACGTCTGGTGGGATCTCCACACCCTCTTCCATTGTCTGATGAATTGGGGAGTGAGGAAGAGAAAGAAGTGGTGTGCACTGGCAAAAACAATGACAAAGTGGGAGGGAAGCAATAGAGGAAGAAGATGGGGAGGAGAAGAGACCGTGGCAATAGTGATGGTGTACAATGGCAGTGACAATGTGAAAAAAAGATGGCCCAGTGTCACCTCTAAAAACTAGCTCCAAGTAATTGGCTGTTTCTTGAACCCCAGTCTCTGAGGGGTCCTCCAAGCCACAACAGTATGAGAGGGTTGCTTTCCAAGTTACTTCTACCATATTACCTTGCCTCCAATGATTTCTCAATGCTAGATATGAAAGAAATGTAGAAACAGACTTTGGTTAAAAGCATGTGCTGCTTGTTGGCTTCTCGCCCCACCCCAGTACTATTTATGTAATTACTGTGCAGTACTCAGCACAATGCTGAACAAATAGTGGCCTGTGAGCCATCTGTGGTCCACAAGGCCACCTCCCAAGCCTTAAGGTTGACAAAGCTGCCCTGCTTTCCCCATCCTCAAGGAATTTAGGCTTGGAAGGGGGAAATTCTACTAGAGTCGTTTGGATGCTACTCCCCCACCCAAGTCTAATTGGTGCACAGAGGTGAGGGAATCTTGGGGTAGGTAGTTACGTGGCTTTAGCTTAGCTCAGTTTAAGGTTTGGCCCTTCATCCCCACTGACAGTTGTCCCTTGGGAGAGTACTTATAAAGAAATGGAACCTACAAGATGAAAACTTTTCGCCTGTAACATTTCATACAAAACAGCCATACTGTGAGATTCTCCTTTATTCTCCCCAACAACTTAAAATCCCTCCTTTTTTTTTTTCCTGAATAGAATGGCAAATTCCATGTGTATTTTTTAGGAGAATGGTTATTGCAGAACTACACTGAGAGCAAATGACCAATAGAAATTCATACTACAATTAAAATAAACTTTTTGGGGTCCTTGCTTTCTAATGTGTGAAATCAGAAAATGAAAAATAATGAGATGATTGGAGGTAGGTAGTCAATGTTCTAACTGTGGGCTCCGCATCTGAGTATAACTATGTTTTTTGGTCTGCTTGCCTATGTCAGAATGGAAGCAACTTAGGAAAACTCTGGTCCTAGGAAGATATTCTTTTCATTTGTTGATTTAATACAAGGGAAAGCAAGGATGAGCAATTAGTTGTTTCTCACTCACCCCTCCCATCACCAAGCTTATCAATCTGCCACGTGTTGGTGGCAAATTTTTGCAACACAGATGCTCTCATACCTCCTACCTATAGGATCTTGGCATGTTTTAGAATTTCTGATTGTTTGGAGTTCTAAATCACATGGGGAACCTTCCCCATATTCAGAAGACTTCTTGCTTAGACGTTCACTCTCAGCAGAGGGCAATGAAGACGCAGGCAGGCAGTGGCAGCAAAATTAAGATGCTTGCCCTTGTTGAAGAGACACTTCAACAGAATGCCCACATAGGGCTTTCATGTTGCTGTGATTTCACTGAGTTTTTTAAAATTGATGATCACATAAACATAACTCTTAGATGTTTATAACTCAGTTCACTCATGCCAGGTCAATTTTTGGTCAGAGTCCTTTCTGCTTCAGAGTCTCCGTTCCTCCAGCCTCAGTGCTGAGCAGGAGGCAGACTCATCATTTTTTCTTTCTGAGTTTATGGCTGGTTCATTGCTTCCTTTGATAGCTTCACATTTTTAAGCCTTGCCCTCCCCATTCTGGCTCATGTTGAGTTGCTCATACTTAATATCTGGGGACAGCTGGTAGAACCACGACATTCCTCCTACAGCTGCTTCAAGTTGTACAGGAGCTCGTCCAGTGCTGAACTGCTGAAGGGGTACAGTTCAACAGGGGAAGGGAAATCCAGCTTATTTATGAGCCCACCTGATTTGACCTGAGCTTGAGCAGAGCATGTAATTTATAAGGTAGCTAGTTACAAAGTTACCCTCTTATTTGAGAATTCTGCTTCTCAGCCCACTATAAGACCTTATCATCCCTCCAATGAAGGGACTACCTTTGGAAGAAGACCCAGAACCTTCAGAGTCAGATGAAATAGAGGAACAGACTGCGTCTGAAGTGGGCAGATTTCCCTTTCTCTAGAGGCAAGGAGCCTTGGTCTGGAGTCAGAGGTTGGAGACATGGCCTCTTCCCAGCCCAAGAATGTGGTTCAGAATTAAAATATGAGCAAAGCTAGAGGTGATGTGCTAAAATATCTGTCTACAGGGGATTCTCTTCATGAATAGGATCTTCCTTGATAGTAGGGCCCTCCTCCTGGGGAAAATTTGCAGAAGGGCCTGCAGCTGATTCTTGGGTGAAATGCCAGCCAATTCAGCTACAAAGCCTTAGTTCCAGACTAGGAGAGTTGTTGGAAACAATGTCTGCAGCTGCTTGGACTGTCTGTGGTTTGCTCATTGTTTTGGTCTTGGGCCATTTCCGCACTAGACTGTTATAGTGCTATTATTCCGCTTTCAACATCCTGTGGAATTCTGGGGTTTATAGTTTAGTGAGGCCAAAGAGCTCTCTGGCTGAGAATTCTAAATGACCCTCCCTAAACTGCAACTCCCAGGATTCTACAGGATGTTGAAAGTGGAATAATAACACTGTAACAGTATAGTTCAGAAATGTCCTTAATAGTAGAACCCCTTGCTTTCCACTGACTTGCTATTGTTGAAAGTGGGCTCTTGACCTTATTGCATCCTTGACTGCTCGTCTAGATTGCCCTTGCTTAGAATGAAACTGAATCTTCTACTTATTGCTGCTACAGCATTCCCTCATGCTTCTGCTTGTTAAAGCCATTTTGGCTGTGACAAACATATTTAGCTTCACTGACTGTGATTTTGAAATCTTCTCATCCTGAACTTCCCTATTACCTGCATTTCCCGTCTCAGTGCATTATAACTTTTCCATCCCTTCAACTCGTTTATTACTCAGTTCCCTGCTTCTTGTTTCACTTTCTGTTCTCTTTTCCTTAAGGTGTATGAGGTCTTCCAGCTCCTACATCCTCATTTTACACCTGGGATTTGCCATCTTTATGGATAGCATCCTTGTTCTTAGTGAGACTGCACAACTCTGTATCCCCTAGCTTCAAATGCTTTTATTCCATGTTCAGTTTGAGCATTAAATGGACTTACAGATGGTTTGCTCTGAGTCATGCTAGGAATTACCCTTTCCTCATAAGTTGAAAATGTCTGGTCCCACAAACTGTCCAGCGGTTAGATTTTCCTGATCACTAGATTTTTCTGTTGACTATTTCTAAGTTAGTATGAGTTTATATAACCCTAAACTAAAACAGTGTCACTGAAAGTCTCAGTTTTCCAAATATTAATGTCATTGTGTATGTAGATGAAATTACGATATTGTGTGTTTACAGCACCATAGTTCCACAACATAATTAGATGGCCCTTCTGATTTTAGTAGTAAAATTCCCATCAAATTAAGTACATAGTTCTGCACAGAAAAATCTTTTGGTTCTTAAAAACTTATAATGAAGAGGGAAGTGGGAGTCTTCAGGATCATAGCTGGGGAGGGAAGAGTTAAGGTCCACCCATGTGCCACTGCTCCAGTGAACATCAGGGCACCATAAACATTGTTGTTTGGTCAAATTCATTTGCAGAAAACCATTTATTTAAAAAAGTAATACCATCAAACTGAAAGTGATATACTAATACAAGTGATCCCCGATTAAGACGAATAGAACTGCATTTTAAGAAAGTTCCCACTGACTCAGGAGGCCTACGCTGACTGAGACTAGCAACTGGGTGTAGTACGTTACAGGTGAATATATTTATTCTTGTCTTACCAGATATAACAAATTTCTTTGTTGTTTAGAAAAGGAACTCTCTTACAATGATCTGTTCCAGAAACATAGGAGTAGCAAATGATGTCTTCCAGGTCCAACTGGCCACATGTGGTGACAGGTATAGCCTGAAATCTCAGAGCAGTAAACACTTTTTCTGCACACCACTGGATAATTTTTAAAAAGCAACCTGGCAGATCATAAACAGATTTAACAGAATAAGATGAAAATTGTTTTGCTGGATGGCAGTACGTGTGAAAGGGATCTAGGAGTCTTAATAGACCACAAGCTGAACATGAGTCAGCAGTGTGATGCGGCAGCCAAGAAAGCCAATGCAATTCTCGGCTGCATCAATAGGAGTATGGTGTCTAGATCGAGGGAGGTACTGGTACCACTCTACTCTGCTTTGGTTAGACCTCATCTTGAATACCGTGTCCAGTTCTGGGCACCCCAGTTCAAGAAGGACATGGTCAGGCTGGAGCAGGTCCAGAGGAGGGCGACCAAAATGGTGAGAGGCCTGGAAGCCAAGCCCTATGAGGATAGACTTAGCTGGGTATGTTTAGTCTGCAGAAGAGAAGGTTAAGAGGGGACATGATAGCTGTGTTTAAATATTTGAAGGGATGCCATGTAGAGGAGGGAGAGGGCTTGTTTTCTGCCGCTCCAGAGACCAGGACAAGGAGCAATGGATTCAAGCTGCAGGAAAGGAGATTCCACCTGAACCTCAGGAAGAACTTCCTGACAGTCAGGGCTGTCCGGTAGTGGAATATGCTGCCTCGGAGTGTAGTGGAGTCTCCTTCCTTGGAGGTTTTTAAGCAGAGGCTGGATGGCCATCTGTCGGGAGTGCTTTGAGGGTATTCCTGCATGGTAGGGGGTTGGACTGGATGGCCCGTGTGGTCTCTTCCAACTCTACATTTCTATGATTCTATGATTCTATGATTGTGTTTATATTTGGTATCCTACCTTTCCTCCATTAAGTTTTGGGTGGCTCATTTCCTTTTTTCTTTATTTTCGCTACAGCCTAATCAAGTTTGGTAAAGAGATACTGATTCTCCCAGAGTGCTTCATAGCTGATTTGGGATATGATCTCTGGCCTTTCCAGGCCTAGTTTAGCATTCTAACTCTTATGAGTATGAACAGCTTATTGGAGGTTCAATTGTAACAGTTGATTCGGGACCCTCATAGGCTAAGGGTTCAGTATTGAATTAAATAGATATGTATTGTCTCATCTTTTTTTTCAGTCACTTCCTGAATGTCCCTGAAGTTCAATGTCTGACTTGTGTGAAGTTCCAGGGAGTCAGGCTGTTAGCCTCCTCACTCAAGCTGCAAGGCTGAACGTAGGTTCACACTCTGTATTTTATTCATTTCATGTATGTATTCTCAGAATAGATCACACATGTGCAGAAGGAAGACTTTAGTTCTAGAACTGCTCCGGGGCTCCAAACACTGTAATTTGGCCTGACTTAAAGCACAATGGTTTCAGTTAGATGCCGATAACAGTGAGCAAAAGATTCCAGTCTCTAGTTTTGTTGTTAATGCACTGCTCTGGAACTACAGAAGAAACAAGCTTAAGGACATCAGGAAGGAATTGGCATTTAAAGCTGAATACAGCACTCTGTTTTTTTTGTTTTTCCTGGAAATCTCTTCCTTCCCATAACTTTTCAGAACACAGAGAAATTGGTTCTATAGGGTTCAGAGCCCACTCTCTTGACTGGTAGTGCTTGTGGGATTTTCTGCTAAATTAACTTAATTAGCAACCTTCAGATGGCTATAATGGGAAGAATTGAATGCTGGACATGTGCTGGAATAATAGTAAAATTCATGGGAGGTAAGAGGAGAGTAATCTCTCCTTTCTGTTTTAGTCACCTCGTGAACCTTCAGACCTACTGCAGAGGGCTGGAAAAATCCCTGCGGAGGCCTTTTGAGTCACCCCAAAGACTACTGTGTGTGTATAAGGAGGGGAGAGATGAAGCCATGCTGAAATTAGGCCTAGTTCCAATGACTTTTCCAGGGAAGGGTGGTATTTGTTGTTCCGCCTTAGGCTTCAAATCCCATGTTAAAACAGGCTTTGTGGTTGATTCAACATTGAAAGTCTTCTTATGAGTAAATGACAATGCAGCGTCGTCCTCGAGTAGCATGGTATCCGAGTATAAATTGAGGACACTGTTTAGGGTACCAAGGGAGGAGTTCTTGTTACATAGCATCATTACTGATATCCAGGTATACTGGAAAGCAGCCAACATGCTATCAGAGTGCAAAGATTTCTTATTAAAAGTAAAGGTGAGCGAAAGTAGGTCTATATTTTTAGAAGGTGAAAAATGCTAATGGTAGAAGACATCTGTGAAAAAAAGGGAGGGAGGTTTAAAGACCTTGTACAGCAAATCTATGCTGCAGGACTATTTAAGGCAATATCACCTTTGTGTGGCAGGAAATGGAAACTTTCAGCTAAGGGTGTATTACTCAACAAAGGACTCCAGGTACAATTTCTTTGATTGGAGAGCAGGTAATGCAGGGCCCTATTATCTAAGCCCAGCAATAACTAATAGAAATTGATTCTGAAAAGAAGCAGTCTGAATTTTGCCCTGAAAAGTTCTGTTATTCATACTGAGACATGAGTAAGCATGACATGCTGAGTTTGCCTAACTCCAATTGTCACCTCTGTAAAAGAAACACTGCTTTTGATACCCTCTAGTTAAAACCAAAGAGTTTTTTCAAACAGAATTTTGCACTGACATTGATTTTAAAGTGGTGGTATAAAATGTGAGAGCTTCCTTTGACACTTTTGGCTCATTAAAGGGTGAATCACTCTTGGGTGTGGGGATTGCAAAGCCATTTCTTTGCCCTCTTTTTTTTTTTTAATGTTCTGGTTAGAAAAACCCCACTCATGTTGATGAGGAAAGATAATGGCAGCAGTCCTGAATACTTTGGAGAATAATCCTCATTTGAGGTCAAGGAAACTTTCACTGGACTTTGCTGCTGTTATATGCCTTCAAGTCATTTCTAACTTACAGTGACTGTAAGGTGAACCTATCACAGGGTTTTCCTGGCAGAATTTGTTCAGAAGGGGTTTGTCCTTGCCTTCCTCTGAGACTCAGAGAGTGTGACTTACCCAAGGGCACCCCATGGGTTTCTATGGCTGAGTGGGGATTTGAATCCTGATCTCCAGGGTCATAATCCAGTGTTCAAACCACTTTGTTACAATGGTTCCCTCTGGATTACAATCCCTCAAATCTACCTGACATCATGGAAGGAGGATTCTGCTCATTATAGTTTCCAAAGTAATATTTCCAAACTCTTTGACACAAATGCACCAGCACTATCCACTCAAGGTCTTAGCCCATTGGAGAACTACTTTGGTATAGTAGTGGATAGCATGTTGGACAGAAAAAATCCAGATTCAAAAAGCTCCACTGAACTTTGAGGCTTACTGGGTGATCCTAAATCAGCCACCTGCTATCAGCCTGGCCTACCTCACAAGGTGGTTGTGAGGATCAAATGGAAGAACAATCCCCTTATATATTGCCTTGAGTGCCTTGGTGGAAGGACCAAGATGTGAATGTATTGCATGGCCTTTTGTTATATTATTATTTTAGTTTTTTAAAAACTTATTTATAGTATTGGGCTGTTGATAAATTCAGAATTTGGAAATAGTAAATTATAAGTAACAGTTATTTGTAACTAGCTACTCTTCTGGGTAATGAAGGTTGAATGTTTCAAAAATAACATAATGAGTAAGAACAAAATTATTTTATTTATTTATCTATTTATTGAGTTGTGGTTTCTATTTGTTTTTAAAAGTTGTCTTTCAAGGGCATTTGTACCGGCCTTGTGACAGAAATTTTTTCACATTTTATGCTGTTGCTTTATCAATCTTCAGGGGTTTTTCTCCTTCAAAAGTAACAATGTAAGGGGAAAGTAACAAGGAATGTGTGTAACAAATGGCTTGCTTGCATCATTGTAACTAGTAATGGCAGTGGGCTACTTGCTAAAACATTATAATAAGCAATGGACCAAATTACTTTTTAAAAGTAATTTTCCATGTTGTGTTATACAGAAGTGCCGCTATGGAGCAGAAATGTAGCTATTTTAGATTGTGAGGTTTATCACCCAAAATATAAATAAAATTAAATATAAATAAAATTAGATATCATTTTTGGTACAATAGATTCTGGAAGTACGGGTTAAGAATTCTGCAGTCATAATCTGAATAGTCTTCAGGCATTGAAACATTTGTTTGAATTATGTAATTCTGACTTCAGATATTCTTTGAGGCGGTCTAGCTACTCTTGCGTGTTTTTACGAGGCAGGGCTGGAAGATGTTGAACACTGTTTAGAATTTCTTTCCATGCACAGAAGAATATAAAAATGAAGCACAATTGAGAAAGCAATGTGATAGTCCCTGTTCTGTGTTGAGTAATGGCTGCCATCATTTGGTACAATCAAATGGAAGAATTTCCTCTAGGGATGCATGGGCATCTTTGTATTCACTCCAGTGAGACTTGCTCCTTTGAACATGCTCCAAGCACACTTACACACATTACAGACATTTCTTCTCACTATATCCTTCCAAATTACCTGAGACAGGAGAAGAGAGAGGTGGGAGAGGTGGCTTCAGCTCTTGGTAGAACATCTTTTCCTAGCAATGGTCCTATGGAGACTCCAGTTTTGCTAGGAATGTGACACATCGGCATTCATTTCCATTAGTAGAAATAGTCACATGTTCCTGCCAAGGATGATAAGCAGGTATACCTGTGAGCAATTTCTTTCTGCTTCTCCTGCAGTGGGTAAACTTTTGGACGAGAGAGAAAAGCAAAAGGAGGCATGAGCTGGACAGAAGATACATGCTAAAAAGGCCCTGGGCACTTTGTGCCTACATAATAAACAATTCAACAAGCAAGCTCTCAGTTCAAATAGTTATGACATTGTTATTTCCTTCACAGCAAAGTAGGCAATCATTGGAGGAACAGAGGCCACTTTAGGAGCAGCCTTATAAGGAGCACATGTTGCCATTTTTCAGAACTGATAATGATGTTCTACTTACTTCCATTTAAAAACAAAACAACAAACAAAAACACTGGCCTTTTTTGGTGTGAGTGAGTGAAGAGACATGGTTCTTTATCACAAAACCTTGCCCCTAAAGTTGTTGACAACATTTTTCAATCACGTTTTTATTAGTATTATTTAGGAGAGATAGGGCAGCAAGGTTGCAAGATTCCCTTTATGAGTTATGCAAACTTGTTTATTTCTAAGTAGATGCCACTGTTCTCTCAAATAGCATAAATATTACAATGTGGAGCTGTATTTTAAGTGTTCTCTCTATAAGAACATGCTCCCTATTGTAGCTGATAAGGGGCAACTGGGCTGGAATAAAAGTGCTACTTCATTTCTGCTTTGACTTGAATCCCTGTTTGAGTGAGTCAGACAAACCTCATTATGTTATTTATCAATAACCAGGTGCTAGTTTACATAACCATTGCACAAAAGAATGATAACAGCAACTCGGAAAACAATTTGAGAAAATTGATCATTGGTAACATCATAATAGCAAGCTGCAGGAAGAACTCTGATTACCACTTCAACATTTCTCACCTTGGTGGGAATTTATTGTGTTACTAGCAGTTTAGAATATATATATATATATACCACTTTGCTCAATATGTTTTTCAAGGAATGTTTGGGAATTGTGAATATGATGGATATTGGGTTATATCCATACATGCAAAACAACATAATACACGCTAACACACACATGTGCGCACACATACAGAGAGAGGGGGGGAGAGAGGGAGAGAGAGAGTAATCCCTCCACATTCTCTAGGGTTAGGGGCACAGGACACCTGTGAAAATGGAAAAGCAGTAAATAACTATAAGCCCTCCCAAACTATGGCCATTTCCACACTAGGACACTCTTTGGCGTCATCTCACTGCAGTCTTAGATCCAGAAGGGAGTGTGTCAGCAATGCTCCCCTCTTCACCTGCTCAGTCCATATGGAAGAGAATGTAATTGTGCCATGTCTTCCTTCCTCAGCGCAGCTGGGCTTTTTCCATTGCTGTGCTACATAAGGAAGACTTGCCAATGAGCTTCTGCAACTTCTGCATGCCCAGAAGTGACAGGAGTGCTGCGCGATTGCAGACGCAAAATGGATTTTTTCCATTTTGTGAAAACTGCGCAAGCATGACACTTCGCAACAGGATGGCAGCAGGACGGCGACGACATCATATGGAAGCGCGACCCGCTGACTGCTGACAATCTGTGGCAGAAACGAGACAGTGATGTTGTGTGGAAACACACAAAAAAGTATGATCACCATATTCAACCCACCATGGATTCCTTTGAGGCAACAGGGTTCCTGATGCAGAGTCAGAACTGGGTGGCTAGTAGAGCTTACTGCCACTTCTACCTCCTCCAGGATTAATACAGTAACAAAAGCAAAAGAGATCCATGGAAATTTAAAGAAGGATCTAGACCGCCCCCCCCCCCCAAAAAAGAGGAAACCAAGAAAAACAAGAGGAAGAAAAAGAGGAAGAGAAGGAGGATTTAGCTGTAAGCCTATAACAAAATTCTGAAAAAGAGGACAAAGATGACAGTGAAGCAGAAGAAGATTTAGACCAAGAAGAAGAAGTGCAAAAGCCACTGCCACTCCACACCACTTTTAATAGGGACTTACAAGCCTTGTTCGCAGTTTCTCAGTCTCATGAGGTTTGCAGTCCCTATTAAAAATGGCATAGGGAGGCAGCAGCAGTGACAGCAAATAATCCATAAATAATTAAACCCTCAAAAATGAAATCTGAAAATGTGGAGGGCTGCCTGTATATGTACATGCATCAGGATATGTTTTTGTAGCATTCTAGCCCCCCCTTCTTAAAAAAAAAGAAAAGGAGGTATGGAATCAGGTTGCTTTGTTTTGTTTAGCCCTTGAGAACAGTGTGTAATAATTCTGAACTCTGCATTACAGTCCAGTCGTGTCACAATGTGTCTTACTGGTCTTAATGAGAAGCAAAGGCAGCAAGGAAAGCTCTAAGTGAGCAACTACCTCCATGAAAACTTGAGTGAATTTTAATAGGGGTTGGAAAAATTCAGTCTTCCAAATGTTTTGGCCTATAGCTCCTATCAACTCCAGCTAGCTTGGTTAAGGGTAAAGAATTATAATCTCTGGGGGACCAAGGGTTCTACAGCCTGCTGTAATAATCCCAGTACTAGATCAGCCCTCACAATCTGTGCCTCTTCCTTGAAAACTGGAAGGCCTTAAAGGGGGAGGTTTCTATCCTGGAATCTAGCACCCTTCCTCTTTCCTGACAAGCCCCACTGATGTAATTACCTGTATTGCTGTGTTGACATGAAGGTACAGGTCCCTGGAATAGACAAGGAGGTTGATTTGTTAGGAAAGCAGGCTCTGAAGACACTTTGGTCTTCCTGATATGGTTGTCTAGGCCAGAAGACTTAATTTAAGATGAGATGGGGTGCAGGTCTGGTCATGTTGTTGGTGCTTGGATTATGTTCCAGTGCCCCTGGATTGATGGACTGAGCCACCTGTGTGCACATGAGTGGTTGCACCACATAGGAGGTCCAGTGACATAAGTCCTAACAGTCCAAACTTCTTTTTTAAAGATAGCTTGATATGCTCCCTGCTGGCTTTCATTATGAGGTTAACACCTTTGACTTCACTTCTAAATTGCTTCAAGAATCTTTGAGGACATACCTTTATTTACTGAATCCTCCTCCCATGTGCCTTTATGAGTGAGCAAACAGTACATTTGCAGCTAGCATTAAGTGGCTGTTCATATAATATAAAAATAATGTAACCCTTTTGAGGAGCACTTTTAGTTCCTAATTCAAACAAGTGTATGCACCGTGTTTGGGATTTACAGGAGATACTTCAAGCTAAGCAAAGAGCTTCCACTGATTTCAACAGGAGGACTAAGCCAGCAGTGAAAACTCCTACTGTGGAAAAAATGGAAGCTCAATTGGATTGTGCATGACATATGGATGCACCCAATTTCATGTTTCTATGTTGTGTTTCAGGTGTTTTGATATTCTTCCCTACTGTGAGTCACACACAATTTGTTTCCACATATGAGTCTTATAAAAGACTGTACTAATCTTCTAGTGAAATTCTGTCTCCAGTTTAGCAGTTGTAAGTCTTTGTCCTTGCTTGAAAAAGAACCCTCAAAAGCTGATGTAAGTGTATGATATGGATAATATATCATAGCCAGAGGTATACATTATACCCTCCGTTTGTATAATTAATGCTCTCATACTCAGAGATTCAGACTGGAAAACAGGCTTCCTATATCTACTCAATACCATTTCCTCAATCTATGTGGCACTAATTGGAGCTTAGATAACTAGACCTGCAGCCAGGAATTGTGATTTAATGTTACTTAAACGCTAAATGTTTACCCCTGCCAAGTGTCTTCTGTCTCAAATGGAATTCCTTCAAGTGGTGCAAACTTAAATTGAAAGTGTAACTGAGTCCTACATCTGGAATGTTTAGTTAGCCTGTTAGGTTCTTCTGACAGTTATCTGCATGACAATAGCAAGGCCATATCAAGGAATATGAAACACGGGGCTTAAAAGGGTATTTTGAATCAGTTTTGAATTGTTCAGTGGCAGGGATTTAGCAACATGTGGATTGATTGATAGAATCTTTCATACATGGTTCAATAGGTCTATTCCATTCTTCATTATCCAGTAGTGGGAATTTAATGCAAGAAAGTCTTCAAGTCCATCTTTTTTCATGCAGCTTTTTTTTAGTGCAATCTGTATTGATCGTAGGTCAGTAGAGATAGATCTGTCAGTTTCAGGTTCTCTTGATTTCCCTTTTTTTTTCCCAGTTCATCCTGAAATTTGTTTTTTGTTTTTAAATCATATTAAAATTCGTTTGTGTATGATTTTGAATACATTCCTTTTTTTTTTTACTCACTCTTGCCCCATACAGTCAGATTTTGGCCATTAATTTTCCTGATCTAATACATTTAATGCTGTTTTCCTGAATACACACGTTTTGGTCTGTTTGTTTTCCTAATATATATGTAATTTTTATGTATATTTTAATTGAAAAATTCCATAGCAAAACTAGGAGAAGTGCAAATACTGAAAGTTAATTGAATTTCAAGTCAGGTATTGGTTTAAGAGTACAAAATTCAGTCAGTTTGCATTAGAATGTGAACTGAACAATAGTTTCTCCCTGTTTCTGCTTTCTGATCCATGTCAATAGATAGTTTATTCAGGTGGACTAAAGAAAAGCGACGCACTGATCTTGGATGGAATTTGGCTACCTGCAATGCCTGTAGTGTCAGCAGTCTCATTTACTGTGGCTGTCATCCATCTGTTTTCTCTTTTGCTTCGGCTCTGGGGAATGCAGAATCCTGGCTTTGCAATATAGCAAGAATGTCTTGGTAGAAAACAAACAAACAGAAGAAATGTTGCAGAGAAAACTGTAAGGAGAAAATGGAAAAGGAGACTTGCAGTAATAAGATTTTGTAGTGACATGTGCAAGGAGGCCTGCAGTAATCGTGAAAAAAATAACAAGATTCATTGCCCACCTCTAGACAAGGCCCCTGTTCTGGTTGAGAAACATTGAATGGTAATTATACAACATTCTTATTATCTATGTCTACAGTTCTACAGACAGCTATGTGTGAATCTCCTTTTCTTTTCTTTTCTTTTCTTTTCTTTTCTTTTTTCTTTTCTTCAGATTCCAGAACACTACAAAAAATCACAATTTTTTTCAAAAAAGTATGTCTTTGTTTGATTCACTTTCTCCTTCCCTGTTAAGATCACAATAAACTCTTAAGCCTGCCTTCCTCTGCTTATGATTATCTCCCACCTGCTCCATTAACACCATCTCTTTGTGCCTTTGTTCTGCTGTTTGGATAGTGGCACTGTGTAGTTTAGTCACTAAGTGGCATTGGAATAAGTTGTATTTGAGGTGGAGTAACATACACAAGGTACTTCTGAGGGCCTAACTGCCCTGAAGGCACCAGATCTCATTTTTGATCTTGGAAGCTAAGCAGGCTCAGTCCTGATTAGGACTTGGGTGGGAGACTGCCAATGAATACCTGGTGCTGTAGGCCAGTGATGTATTTAAATCTTTTACTCCAAGTCCCAAGTCAAGTCTCAAGTCCTTACCTTCAAGTCTCAAGTCTGAGAGCCAACTTTAACAGAAAAAAGGAGGTGGTGTGTATGAGGGTTGAGTTTCAATAACTTGGAAATCAAAAAGATGTGTATGAAATTAGGCAAAAAAAATTATCATGGGCAACTTCAACAAGGATTTTTTAAGACAAAGCTGTACTGTTATTCAAATTGATCAAGATTCCATTTTAGAAAAACCACAAGGTTTCCACAAGGTTGGCCCCCAGCCTGCTGTAGGAAGGTCTCATAATGATTCCACCTTCACTAAACACACACTCATCTGGTGCTGAACTGGCTGGAATCATAAACACACTTAGAGCAGCCTTACATAATAATGGTAGCTCTTTGTAATGCTGTGAAATATTTAATTCTTAGTAACGTTTGGGTATGTTAAGATGCCATATGTTCCTTTTCTTCTGAAGCGCCACCTTGTTCACATTCAAGTTTGTGCTGTCAATCAATAGCAACAAATGCTGCTAACCCAGAAAAATGGAATCATGGGCTGGTCTGAGACATTTTGCTGCCTGAGAGAAAGGACAAGATAGCATTCCTTTCCCATTCCATGTACCTAGCACAACTAGACTGACCCTTTAATCTTACTTCAAGAGTGGTGACAGGACAGCTTCTTCTATTGCACTTGAGAATGAAGAAGGATGCTTTTGGGGGCAAAGGGCAGGCTGCATGAAACATACACACCAAGTGGTGGCTGCTGGCTTCTTCTACATCAATGATGAGGTAAATCTTCTCTGTATTTAAGCCTGGATTTTAAAGGAGATGTCCAAGGCATGTGAATCAAATACAGAGTATCACCTTGGACAGCTGCTTTGCAATTCAGACTAGAGCCCAGAATGGATTCACCATTCTACTCACATGGAAGTTGCTAGCCACCACTGCACACAGCTCTTCTCCATTATCTTGCCAGCATTTACTACTTCTCTGCATCTGTCACTGGAGAGATTGTTAAGGAGAGCTTTGCCAGCTTGCCACATAATAAAGCATAACTAAGATCCCCAAGCTCTTCCTTGTATCAGCTTTAAATGAGAAACGTAGAAACACAGAATTGTATCATGTTCTCTTCCTCCTTCAGGTGTGTCCCTCAAGCACATGCCATCTCCACATGTGACACAGGAAAGAAATAAAGGCTGGGGATGGGTGGAACTTACAACTCCTTCGTTGCTTTCTCTCACTTCAGTACCACCTTCCAGCTCCCAGCGTGCCATCTGTTATTTCTTTTACAGAATGCGCAAAAAGCAAATCTCCCTTGAGATGTTTTCAGAGGATTTGGTGAGAATGTGTTTCTCTAGCTGGTGTATGGGTGTGTGCATGTGCGTGTGGAATCCTTAGAAGACAAATGAGCAAATTGTGCTTGTTGGAGGTTTTTTCCCCTCAGTCGTTTAGAAACCAGGCAGGTACAATCTATTGCAAAGCAGGAACAAGCCTATTATCTAAAATGTAAGGAAGTGCTTTGTTTACCTGGGATGTTCTTGTCCTGCTGGAGGCAGTGGTGCATTTAAACTCTGGCTGTAAACATATCTGCCATACTCTACATGATCATGTCAGCAAGAGGTAGATGAATCCTGTTGTGTGTGGGAGCTCTCCTGTTCATTTTTCTGTTCCAAAGTCCTCCCTTGGCAGCATCACTGACTACAGATAGGGAAAAGCAAAGAGGCATTACTCTGTTCTCCCTGTCTATACTAGCAGCAGGCAATTGTGGTGTGTACAGGGGGACAATTTACCTTCCAGGAGCTGTGTGGACTGCCAGAAAGACCACAAAACAAGACTATAAGTGGCTAGAACCCACTTCTTATTTTGAAAAGCAAAGTTTTAAATATTTGTTAGGGCAGGTGTGGCCTAAAGCCAATTTCCAAGGTGAATTGCCATTCCTAGAGGCTGCTGGAAGCAGCAATTCACCTTTAAAAACAAAATCAGGAAAAAGGCAATCTGGAGAGTCTAGAGGGGTTGAGAGATTTAAAAAAGAAGCGGGGTGGAGGAACACCTGTGGCTGTAGGGTAGCACTTTGGCCACCTTTGTCACACCTTGGGTTGGCTTTCCCACTGATTCTTGTTTTATTGATCTCCTTTGATAATACGTGGTGGCTTTATTAGGAACAAGTTGCTCATTCAGTGGGGACACTTAAACATTTGATGACTGTTTTCTCGGCTTATGTTTGAAATATGCATCTGGCTCAGAAAGAGGATATTTAAAGAAAGTGTATGCTTGCTTTCCCATATTTCTTAACAAAAGAAATTACAGAATCTCTTGCAGCTATGTTTGGCTAGATGGGTGGCTTCAGTCCATGGTTCTACTGTTAGCCATCCACTAGCATGTTCGAGCAATTTTCCCCTCTAGCTTCTGCACAACTTTAAAACTTGTTGTGAAGGATACCTAGAACTCTGGAATAGGTTTAACAATTGCTGACAGGGTGGGATTCTGAGGAGAAGACAACTTCCCCCTCTGAGTTCCACTGATTCTTCTTGGAGATGAGTAGCAAATCTGCTCCAGATTTTAGTCTGAACTTTTAATGAGGTGTCCAAAAACTGAACTTATTTGGAGGCAAGGCTTCAATAGACAGAAATGCCGCCGCCACTACTGCTGTTGCAGTTGTTGTGCATCTTCAAGTCATTCCTGTCTTCTGGCAATGCTAAGGAGAACCTGTTAGGGAATTTTTCTGGGCAAGATTTGTTCAGAGGGGATTTGCCATTGCCTTCTTCTTTGGCTGAGAGAATGTGACTTGCTCAAGGTCACTAATCTGGTTTCTGTGATCTCCTTGAGTCCTAGTTTAATATTCAAAACCACTATACCACACTGGCCCTCTCAGTACTTTGGATAATTTCTTTAAAGCTCAGACTCAAACATGGAGTGGAGTCATGGCACCCACCACCACGAAAGTCACCGCTGTCACTGGAACTGATGGAAGCAGAACAACCCAGTTGGACCTTGTCCTGTGCTCTGGCAGAGTGTAGAATGTTAGTTTTTAAAAAATAGTTTGCTCCTAGTCCCTAGTATAGCAACCTTATACTTTCCGTTATTGTGGTGCTGGAAAAGGAACTTGTTACCTTTCTTGCTACACTCTTTGTTACTTTTCTATTTGCATACTTTTTGAGAGAGAGCGAGAGCAAGAGAGAGACATTGAGAGAGAGCGAGAGAGCAAGAGAGAGAATTTATGTTAAAACTATGGTATAAAACTTGAAATTCCTGCCAAATGGTTTTGGAAGTAATTGGAAGACATTGCACCTTTCACCAATAAAGGAACTTCACTTTTACTCATTATCTTATATTGACATGTAACTTAATTATCCCCAAAGTAACCAGTTTCTCTTAGTGACATTAGTTGAAATTTGATTTGCCTCACTGCAATGTTCTGAGACAAAACATTGGTAGATGTACCTTCAGTAATACAAAATCCAGCCATATTCAAAATTTGTCTCTGGCGCTCCTCACATTTCCTTTTAAAGGCAGAGAACATGGCCAAACTGGGATTAATTTGAGAAGACCTGGTTAGATACAAAATGAATAGAAACTGAATGGATAGATATCTAATGGCTGAAAGGCTGAATATGTCCCATCGATCCCCCTACCACACTGCTTGGCCAAAGTCCCCTTTTCTTATTTAGGTGTGATGAAGCCCGTGTTGTTGGCCTGCAACTGCCACCATGCCTAGATGATATAGCTAATCGGGAGGGACTGTGGGGGCAGTACTTCAATACTATTGCCCACCAGTCCTCTAGATCTAGAAAGATTTAGTTGCTATGTGTTTGTGCCATGTACCTTCAAGTCTTTTCTGACTTGTGGTGACCCTAAGGTGAACCTATCATGCGGTTTTCGTGGCAAGAGTTGTTCAGAGACGTTTGCCATTGCCTCCTGAGGTTGAGAGAGAATATTTGCTCAGGGTCACTCAACGGGTTTCCATTGCTGAGCAGGGATTCAAACCCAGTCCAGTTTTCAATTCACACACCGGCTCTCCTAGGTGTCATACCTTTGCCTATTTTCTCCCTTCAGGCCTTCGACTCCCCACTTCTATAGCTGTTCACTCTTCTGAAGACTCTTGTGTTGGCATTGCAGAAGAAAAGGAACATAAAAAGGATACATGTGCATTACAACTAAGCAAAATTTATACTGTAGCACAACTCATAAGGAAAGGAAATGCTGTTCTGAGGGGATACATTGCTGATTCTTGTCTTTTTCTCAGTCTGAAGAAGGTCAGTGTAAACAAAGCCTGTGGAACTGAATTTAGTTAGAGCTGTGCCTTATACAAATCACCCATAATATAGATTACCTTTAGAAAATAACAACACACTGAAAAAGAAACTGGATAGCAGAATTACTGTTACTTCATCTGTTGGGGTTTGAACGGTACTTCAGCTATTCCACTGAGACTTCATTACCTTTTTAATCCATTTACAATACAAGTACAATACAAGTATACCATCTACTTTGAATTGGCTAGGATTATTTTTTTAAACGAATATTTATTTTCTTTCCTATATATTCACATATGACAGAAAAGAGACAAAGGGCTTGACTCTGTCTTTAGCATCCTATGTCTCAGTAACTCTCCTCAGGGTCTCTGTATAAGGTATGATAAAACTGCAAGTGCCATGCCACTCTTTCTTAACAGGATCTTGTCAAGAAAGAAAAAGAGGCCAGAAATCCTCTCCCTTGGTGTACATCTCTAGGTTGATTTTCTTTTTCTCTGCAAGTAGATTAACCATTAAAATGAAGCACATTTGTCTTGCAATCAGTGACAGCATAAATCTTTGCCTCAAAACTGAAATGTTTGCACTGCTTGGGACACAAATTTGCCATCTCAATACGTCTGTTAGGTATTCCAATCTCTCTTTCAGCCCATAATCAGCCTGGGATGTTATCTCTGATTGGGTGACATCAGAGGATTTTGAGACATTAACCTTTAAAAAAAAAAAAAGATAGCAGCATGAGATTAAGCATCCCTAAGTTCTGAGAAGCATTTATTTCCAGGTTAAATATGAAGTGTGAAACTTTTAAACAATTTCCAGAGAGGTAGTGTCATGTCATGCTCTCTCCATGCTATGTGATTGGATATGGGATGTGGGAAATGTGTATGTATGTAGGATGTGCTGGGTGTGACAGGAATGAATGGGAATGAAACAGAAGATTCTTAGAGTCTCAAGGTGTTACCAAATGGTCAGCATTGTTTACCAACTGGGGCAGTAAATGGCATTTAACCAACCTTGCTAAGAAACATTTGTTTGTGTTCCTGCGATAGCAATCAACAGATGATTTACTAGGATTAGCCTGTAGGTTACTAGGGAAGAGAATGGGATTAGAATATCAAAGGACACAGCAGGAAATTCAAAGGATCAAAGTAACTAATAGAGAGGGGCTATTTCAACAAAAGAAAACAACCTAAAAGTTGGGGGGCATAAATGTTGAGGAGCTACCAATGGGCATTGTGCAAGGATGGTAATGAATTATTGTGTTTTACTATATAACCAGATGGGTAATGCAAATTATTGACTCCAGCAACAGCTGTTAACTAGCCTCTTGTGTTCCAATAAGCATCATGGATAGTGGACTTGTGTTTTCTTGAGATATGCAGCGTAGCAGGACACGACAGGTAGCCATGTTAAGTTCATTGTAGCAAAACCAACAAGTCCTGGGGTGCCTTAAAGATTCAGACCAGTACCCAATGCAGTCATTTGCACTTGTGGAAGTGGCTTTGGTAAGCAAAACATGTATGTTGGGGGTAACTCTCTCTCCTCTCCCCCCCAAAAAAAAATTGCTGTGGAGGGCTAGGAAACTGTCTGGAATTTTTTTTTTTTTCATTTACAGTACTTCGTAAAGTGTTTATATTCTGCTTTGTATCATCAGATCTCAGGGCAAGTGAAGACAATTAAACAATGTGAATCAGAATTTAAATAGACTAAAAACACACTGGCCAATTTAAAAGCTGACAGAGCTTAAGAGGTTAAAACAGTTTAAAAGGTTTTGTACGTTTTGGAAAAGAGTAAATTGGGCCATGAAGGCTTTAATTACAAGCCATGTTTTAACTTGATGTCAGAAGGAAGTCAGTGTTGGCATCAATCAGATCTCCACATGAGGGGCATTCCAAACCAGAATGGAGAAGACCCTTTTCCATGTCCTCTTGCAGTCTCTTGCCTCCAGTGTTGGGAGATGGAGGAGCATTTCTCCAACAGATTTCAGTTTTCGACAGGTATGTTATATAGAAAGAAGTACTCTTTCAATAAGTTCATGAGAAAATTAAAAAATAAAGGAGCCATGTGGCCCATACTACCAATAAAAATCAAATTTGGGTAATACCTTTATTGTATTACCTTAAACAAGAATACTGTATATAACTGTTTCATAATCATACATAGCCTTTTGGCACTGCAGAGGGCTGAGATGGAGGAGCCTGGAAATCATGATACTTCCACACTTTCCCACAGATATTCAATGGTGCACTTAACAGGGCTGGGGACCACAAATTGACTTTGAGGCATACAGGCCACATACTGCCCACTCCACTCACCACTAAATATGAGCTTGAGACCCATGAATATAATGTCAAACCACATGAATAAATGCCAGGGACCACTATGCTGCCACACTATGCTTCAGTCAGTGTATTTCCCTGGCAGGGCAGTTGGCTGTGCAACTTTGAAAAGAATGCTGGGTGTCACATGTATGGTTAGTTGGTTGCCCAGCAGTGTGGTGTGATACCAGTGAGGGGACAATTACCCCAGGACTACAGAAGTATCTGAGAGGGACGTTGGCTGAGAGGAAGCAGGACTTAGGCTGACAGCAAAAAGAGGCACCTCCACAAATTGAATATTTTAGATGTTTCACAGACCCACTACACTTGACCAGGAAGAAGTCAGGACAGGCAATGGAATCTCTTGGCAGCTGTGGGCAATAGGAGCAAGGGATTACCACGGGGGAAAAAACGTAGTGCAACTGAGATAAAGCCCAGCATCAGACTCCTCCCAGAAGTCCATAGCTGCATTTACCTACCATTCTTCAGTCTCCTCAGTCTTCCCCTGCCGTCCCTTAGTCTGTTCTTTAAAAGTGGAAATAAAGTCCTAGTGTACACATGGATCTTTCTATGCTCTTCGGGAGATAAGAACAAAGGTTATAAGAATAAGGAAGACAAACCTAGGAATATCAACAGACTAAATAGACCTGGCTGTAACTCATTACACTTCATCCTTTAAGGCCATTTCCACACTGCATTGTTATAGTGCTATTATTCTACTTTCAACGTCTTGTGGAATTCTGGGGTGTGTAGTTTCCTGAGGCCAAAGAGCTCTCTGGCTGAGAATTCTGAAGGCCCCTCCCTCGACTGCAAACTCCAGGATTCCATAGGATGTTGAAAGTGGAATCATAGCACTATAAGAGTATAGTGCAGAAAAACTCCAATAGACAAAACTCCAAAGAAGATGGTAGCTGCTCTGTTTTTCTCAGAGCTGATTATGCTGAGTTCCAGTTTACTTCATGGTTAAATAAAGTTTTCTCCTGGGCCTAAAACAGCCTGAGGTTTTGCCCTCAAAAATGTAGCAAAATTGTCTATCTCCTAAGAGTAGGTGGTGTTTTGAATCAATTTTTTATTTATTTTTAAATGAAGGTGGGTGGTGGTACAGCAGAGGGACCCTTCAGATCTCTATTGCCCTAAACCTTTTAAAAATTCTTTATGAAATGCTCCTGTAAAAGTCCTTTGAAATAACTCTTAACGTATTACTCATTACCCATTCATGACCAAAACACCCCTAAACAAACAAACAAAAAACAACCCCCTATATCAACTTCAAAACAACCCCACCTTGCTTCAGGTAACTACATGGTTTTAATTCATTACTTGCCATCTCTGTTATATCCCAATAACGACTAATATGTTCATTTTGGTCATAGACTTTGAAGTGGATGGTGAAAACATCAACATTCATCGTATCAAACAAGAATATAACAATATAAAACAAGAGAGGGGACAAAATTGAACTATGCTAGTTTTCTGCGTAGCTGCTCATATTCTTAAATGCCTAACTTAAACACTGTGCCATTGATTCAGTTATCAAAGAGATGCAGGACTTCAGAAGGAAAAACGTTCAGCAAATCTGCTTTCAGCAACAGAGACATTAGTTTGGCTCTGGGCTCTTTATTAAAAGTGTATGTCAAAAACACATGTAAAAGGATATAAATTTTCCCCAAGCTGCTGAGCCAGAGTCTTCCATAATATAGAATACTCATAAACCTGCCTTTCCTCATGGTAGAGCAAAGTACATGAAACATGGTATATTCAAAAGCCTTCTTAAATCTAGGGATAGTCAATTCAGCAACTTTATTTACATGTTATCTATAGGTAATAAAACACAGGCCAACATTTAGCAAGGGGCATTTCCCTTGTACCGTCCCAAGAGTATTAAGTCAGCTTCTATTAGGCCACCATCCAATAACCAGTTCTTTGACTCTAGAAATTCGGACAGGATATATTAGGAAAAACATATAGTGTTGATGTTAATCACTACATACTTCAGCCAAGAACTTTTATGAATATCTATCCATAATGATCAGGTGTTAATGCCCGTTCTGGCATCAAGGAAGGTAACATGAAGCCAAAACTTTAATGTCACTTCCCAAAGTATACGAATGACAAAAGCTAAGCCAGATTCAAGGTGCAAGGTGTTAAAGGGACACACTTGTGCTCCTAGCAACACACTTTTGCCAGGTGATGATCTTACACAGCTCAGGCACCATCATCCAGGTACAAGAAGGAGGCCCTGGGTAACTTCAAGGTTTGAAAAAAATACAAGGAGGAGCAGGAGGACAAAGGAGAGTCATAACAATCTAATGAGAAATGAGCATGTTCAGTGGCCATGGCATGTTGTCTGCTAATTAAGGTCAGATGAGAAACTCACCCACCACATAGCTAGGCAAGTTGGAAAGAAAAGGGGAATCAGATGGATTATTCTGGAAGAGGCTGTGGTTGGCAGGCAGACACTGGGCAGAGACACTCAAAACTGCAAAAGCATCATTGGCCCTTTCTACACCCTACCTTTTTGTGAAGTCCTCCAGTGGGGATCTCGGCATCGGCATAAACTCTGCTGGGAGGGGAGTGCAATTGGAGCACTTCCCTCTGCACCTGCTGGCTCCATAGTGAAGGAAGTGTGATGGCCGTGCCTCTTTCTTCTGTAGCGCAGAAGGAATACCTTCCCAGACTGCACTGGGGCAGGAAGTGCAGCCATTGTGCTGCCTGGACTTCTGCAGGACAGGTAAGTCTGCAATGGTGGTGCAATCGCAGGTCATTGAAGGGGAAAACCTATCAATGATTTAATCCATGTTTGTGCTCCCTTGGGACAGGATGGGACCACAAGAATGGGACCACAACAACATCATACAGAAGTGTCATCATGGTCCCGTCCTCCCATCCCGATGGTGGTTTAGGAGGGTGGTGCGGAAAGGGCCATTGCTTTTGTTGCTGCTGTTGTTGTGTTGCTATTTTGCAGGTCCCACTTATGTTAGTGTGCAGGCTCCCATGCAAATCCAGGGTACTCTTAATTCCAACAGCATTCTGTGAGAGTATAATTGAATGAACAGCCAGTTACACTGTAAACTTAATTACTTGACAGTTTGCCTATCACCCTGCCTAAAAGAGTTCTGTCTAATAAAGAAGACAATTACACAACTATAGTTTTTTTTTAAAAAAAGATAGCAGCTCAACCTTAAAATATATAAATACATCAGACTGAATATGCGAAGCTGCCTTATAAGGCATCAGGCCACCAACTCAGTATTTTCTTTGCCCTAGAAACAGGATAGGGAATATGCAGCTCTCCACATGCTGGACCAAAACTTTCGTCTTCCCTGACCACTAGTCATGCTGGCTGGAACTAATGGGAGTTGGAACCAAACCTCTGAAGAGCCATGGGTTCCCTATTCTTGGTTTGCTTTTTAAGCCCAGTGGGTGACAACTGGAAGCTTGCAACCACAAATTATGGAAGCCATATTTTCTACTACATTTTTTCTAATACTTCTTTTTAAAAAAAATAAAATAAAATACTGGCTTCTTGACAGTGGCCCTTTCCGCATGGCATTTGCCATGCGAAAGGGTTCCTGGAGTGTTGCTTGATTGTGAGGAGCGATCTGCATGAGACACTCACAATCGCGCGATGCTCCAGGGGCCGGCAGGCACCAATCGCGCACCTTTTCATTTTAGTCTCGAAGCCGAAAATGGTGCGCGATTGTGCATTGCTCCTGGGCCCCGCCTGCACTTACCTGGCTTGCAGACCCTCTGGAGCCGCACCAGTTGCACTTCCTGCACCAGTGCAGCCTTGGAAACTCCCAGGCTGCACCACGGAAGGAAGAAGCGGGGCTCTCGTGCAAGCAGGTAGCTCGTGCGGAGCTGAAGCAGAGGGATGTGAAAGCCTCTCGTCAGAGGCTGCTCATGCGATCCCTGCACCCCAGGGCTGGAAAAAGGTAAAGTGCAGAAAGTGCCTATGTTTCTTTTTCTCCCTCCATATGCTCATCCCTGCAAAACTCTTTAGTGTGTGTTTCATTCATCCTACTGAAATCACGGAACGTGAGGAAAGATATACAGTGACATTTGACAGCCTGCGAGATCTGAGCAACTGAAGTGAAACTGACCAGAGTTCATTCGACTACTGTTTGGCAATGCTGGTGGGATGGGAAAGGTAGTTTCAGGCTCAGCCTCAAGTCATGCAAAGCTCCCTGATTTTCCCACTCCCTCTCTCTCCCTCCCTTTCTCTGTACTGAGGAATGGAGCAGAAGAGAGTCAGAGAGGCTGCTTAACTTTTTCCTTTCTGTTCCTTTTAAAGCTCAAAATCACTGTTTCTAACTTTGTATCCCCTTCTCCCTGCTGACTCCAAGGAATAAGACTTTGAGAGATGTTATTTTATTTTATTTATTCTCCACTGAACACCAAAAACATCTCTTATGAATGGTTAAATAACTCTTTAAAAAAAAAATCTTGCCCTCAGGTTTAGGATTCTGAAGGGAAAAAAAGTGAGAGGGAGGAAAACCAAAAAATCCAGGTGGTAGTGTTTAATGTTATGATATTAGTCAGTTTGGTGAAAAAGGAGCTGGATAATAACCAGGCAAGAGGGAAAGTACAATAGAGCTGGTTTCTCACAAGGGCTGGTGGTTGTCTTGTGTTTATTGAAGTTGCATAGGGATAGGTGAGAATTTAGCGTCTGCTGAGATCTGACGATTTTTTTCTAGTTTACTATGCTCTGGCATACATTACTCTTCTACATTCCAGGTCAGTTTTTTAATGCACTTTAAAGCCGTTTGAGTGTTGGACTATGACCCCAGAGATCAGGGTTCAGTTCCTCAATTGGCCATGGAAATCCTCTGGGTAAGCTTGGGCACATCACACACACTCAGCCCCAGAAAACCCTGTGATGGGTTCATCTTAGGGTCACCTTAAGTCAGAAACGACTTGAAGGCACACGCCACCGCCACCAAAAAAGGATAAAGTAATTTAAAATGTTTAAACAGGACGGATAACGTGAAAAAAAATGAAAAAAGTTGGTGAATGTGTAGCATTCATCTTGTGGCAAGGTCTGGAATTTATAAGTGTTAACAGAGACAAACAGAGGAAATCAAGAGGCACCGGGGGGGAAAAAAATCTAGAGATATTGACTTGCAGGACTTCTATAGGCAGTTCCTAAGTCTTTTCTGAGACAAAGGCCATTTCTGCACAACACTCTTATAGCACGATTATTGCACTTTCAACATCCTATGGAATCCTGGGGTTAGCAGTTTAGGGCTGGTCCCTCCCTAAACTGCAAACTCCAGGATTCTATAGGAAGTTGAAAGTGGAATAATCGCGCTATAAGAGTGTAGTGCGGAAATGCCCAAAATCTCTCCAGTTTAGAGGTGGACAAAGTATTTTGTTATATAGTTCTCAGTTGGAAAAAAAAATGTTTCCCTGGCACCTAGGAAACCTGTCAGGAACAATAATGAAAGAGTGATACTTTTGTGTGGTTTTCTCTCCGTGTTCAAATGTCCCAAAGTATTCTGGGGTAATTTGTCTGTAGAGAAATAGGCTTTGATTTGTTTTTTGTTTTGTTTTTTGTTGCAAAAAAACCCAATCCTTTTCTTCACCGGAAATATGTTTTTGTACAGAATCCCCACATGTATTTCCCAGCAGAATAAATCTCCCTGAACACTTTAGGACATTTCAGTACAAGTGGAATACTTTAGAGAGAGAGAGAGAGAGAGAAAATCATCTTCTCCTCTAATGTGGGGGAAAGTACAGTATTTTTTTTAAATCCTTGTGTTAGAGGACAAAATACATCCCCATTCCAGACACAGGCTTTTTCTAAAAACAGCTAAATGTAGGGATACATAACACCTGGTAATGGGAGGCCATGCATTTCAGCATCCCACAGGCCATATAGTATTCTTAAGATTACAGACTAGCTCAATGACTATTTTATTCTGCATACCCACAAATACAGATGAGCATTGAATGTAGGTTTCCATAATATGTTTATGTTCAGAAGAGTGGTTCTTGACTTTATTAGGGGTGTGTGTGTGTGTGTGTGTGTGTGTGTGAATGATGACTTTAAGAATCAGGTGAAAGTTATGGAACCTTCCCCTGCCAAAAAAAAGAAAAAATGTACATCAACACAGGTACGCTAAATTTGGCATAGGGTTTGTTTTATTGCATTACAAGTGGCTGTCCTTCTCATAGATGAGTCCTGAAGGAAAAAAACAACAACAATTAACACTTGAAATGTCTGAATTTTTACCTTAAGATTCATCCTGATGGGAAAAATACAAGGAAACATGAAGGCATTTGAAGGGAGGGTCATTTTTGTGCCTGATTTGCAGGTACGCTGAAGCCCATTCACAGACCCTGTAGGGTTCATGGATTCCATGCTAAGGACTTGTGGCTTAGGAACACCCAGATCATAAGCAAATTTAGCCTCATTTTTGGAATATTCCATCAATGTAGGGGTCCTTACAGGTCCCCTTTTGAAGAAAATGATACACTTTTGACATTGACAGTTTCTATTTTTTTCACTGGCGGGCAGAGAGGGAACATGAGGAATGTATGAAATGGGTGTACCACAGATGCCCACAGGCATGGAAAAGGAAGGGAAAGCAAGCAAGGAATCAGTGACATGTCTGTATAAGGAGGTGAGATGAATGTGCAAGGGGCACTTTGAAAATTCAGATTGAAATGCAGTTGTGAAGGATGTATTTCAGACATGCAGTTTCTGTTTAACTACATGGGATTGTCCTACTGCCACCAGCAAAACTTGGTCTAATTAGGTTTTTGAACTACAGATCCTAGAATTTTTTCAGTGTTTTTTAACCACTGAAGGGGGCTTCTGTCTGTGTGTGTGTTAGAAAGAAATATCACATGCTTTCTCTGTGCCATTGTCATTCACTTGTATATTCTCACTGGATGCAGAAGTAGCAAGGGCTGAGTATATTTTTTTGCTATCAAACAATTTCATAACTTTGGAATGGTTTGAGATATTGTAATGAAAATTTGTACAAATGATGTCTGTAACGAGCAAAAGACTCTTGCTCTTTGAGATCAATGTATGATTGTTCATCTGTCTGTTTGTCTGTCTGTCTGTATTCCTTTCCTCCTTCCAATCTATTTTAAGTGTAAAAGCTCATAACATTTTTTCAAAATTTTGCAGACCCCCTGTGGGGTCCCCGGGGTTCTATAGACCCCAGGTTAAGAAGCACTGCTCTAACTATCATGGCCACCGGCCATACTGACTGCAAGATTTCAGGAACTGTGCTCTGGATACTAAACCACATTGGATTTTTATTGTGCAAACACCTTGCCTCAAACCTAAATTTTGTGATGGCAGATGACATTTTCTTTTTATAACCTTCTCATCCATACCCAACTTCATCTTTTTTTTCTAACCAGATAAAACCTTTTGGGCTGGGAAAGGTGAAATAGCTGCATAATGTCTTCTCGCTGATAGTGCTATGAAGATCTCCATCTGGAAGCATAACTTGAATCTAATCTCATAGCCTTTTTCTTGCTTTACATAGCTTTTTAAAAATTTCACATGGAGCCTGATTGTGTTCTAGCTGTCAGTGCCAGTAATTGCCCTCTACTGCTATCCAGAACAGATCTTTTGATTAGTGCTCCTTTTGGTGGTGGAGAAGAAATGTCAGGTCATTGTGCTACTTGGGAAGTTAAGAAATATAGAGCTACAAAGTCAATGCTTGGCTATACTTCTGTCTTTTATACATGTGGCCATTTAACCTTCAAAGACCTCTGGTTTCTACTGAGCCTTCACTTTAACTGCTTCCTTTGTAAAGAAAGGCAGTAGAAATGAAAAATAAGATTTTTTAAAAAGATGCTGGGGGTGCTTTGAGTGTATGATCCTGCATGGCAGGGGGTTAGCCGTTGTGGTCTCTTCCAACTCTAGATTGTCTAGATTGGCATACTGTGTGTGTGTACTTCTGTGCAGTGGTGGACTAAAGGGGGTGGATCAGAGGGTGTACCCCACTGTGTGTCCAAAAATAAAGGGGTCTGCTGGTAGTTCCTTACTCCCCTCCCCTCCCGGCACCAGAAAAGGGAAGCAGGACTGTGCTGCAGAAAGCAATGGACAATTACAACTGGCCTCAAGGCAAACTGATCTCCTCCTCTCCCTGCCCTCCCCTTGGACTTTTCTTGAGTAAAGCAGAAAAGAAGGGAGGAGACGGGGGTGAGAATAAGTAGTCCCACTAGTCTGTGTTGCAGCAGAAGGAAAAAGGGAGGGGGAGAAAAATGGAATCTAGCAACCCCTTAAAGATGGACTAGTTTATATTTTAGTATGAAAATTATTTTAGTATGAAAATTTGTAGGCATCAATCTGCTTCCTCAGATGCAATGACTGAGAAGGCGGATTGATATCCACAAAGGCTCATGCTAAAATATAAACCCATCTTTAAGGGGCTGTGGACTTGTTTTCACCCCTCCCTCTGCCTTTTCCTTTTCCTTCAATTCTCAAATGAGAGTTATAGGCCCTTTCCACATGTGGGAAACAGGCGAAAACGCCAAAAAACGGAGCTTACTGGCAGCCGGGTAAGTCCGTCACTACGTGGAGCAGCGCGATTTCGCTGCTCCGCAGTCCTCCGGCATCCCAAATGGCGGCTTCCCGTTGGTGGAGGCTCTCCACCAACCGGAGAAGCTCGCCAGCCGGAAGCCCGCCTGCACTTGCGTGCACCTGCAAATCCGCTTCGGAGCCGGGTGACGGAGCGGTGTGGGGCTGCGCGCTCCGTGCTTTTTAAAAACTTCGAAAAAGAGGTTTTTAAAAAACACGCAGCGCTGCTAGTTCCGGCCGCTCCTGAGTGGATTCTGGTGTGGAACTACAAAAAGTAGTCCACGCCAGTCCACTCTACGGTGCAGAAGACCTCCGTGAGAGGTCGCTCTGCACCATTTCAGAAGCCCGGTATGGAAATGGCCATAATTTGCCTTTTTCAGCATCTTTTCTTCCTTGCAGATTCATGAGTACACTGGACATTTCAAGAGTTGGAGGGGGCATGGGACAGTTGATGAATGGCAGTTAGGGTTTTAGTTTCAGTGGTGAGGAGAGTTTTTGCCTGGCGTTTGAGAAGAGTGTGGGTGGGGGATGTGTTTGAGAGGACTTTGATTAAGACTAGAGGTAGAGTGAGGGAAAGGAGTTTGAGAGTTGTGTGACTGGTAAGGGTCTGATTTAGAGTGAGAGGAGGGATTCTGGCATTCCAAAAGTTATATATAAATAATGTCCTGTTTTGTGTTTAATTTTTATGTTTAAATGTTGTTTTTGTTTTTATATACCTTTGGCCTCTGGAATTGCTATCATTCTGACAGCTTGGTTTAAGACATGGTGTCTGTGGTGGCAGCCTTGAAGGTGGAAGGGTGGTGTCCAGTTGGGGGTAAAAGTAGTATAAAACCTCACAGGACTATTGAGGGCATTTAGACTGACCCTGTACTTGGAGTAACACCAAGCGAATAGGAGGAAGTCCTTATGTGTGGCAGAGGTGATCAAGGAAAACCCTCACAAACAGTGGTTGCAGTGAACACTGGAAGGCATCACATTTGGTAGGTTATGTGTAAAGGCCTACACATTTGGTGACAGACTGCTAGAATAGCCTGAGTGGAGTCCTCACAGTTGGTGGCACTAGCATGATTGCCTGAAGGGAAAATCCCACTTTATGCCAACCACTGTTGTACACAGTGGTTGGCATAAAGGATAGAAATCCCTTAACTAGTGTTGACAGCAATGAGACATAGGTTGATATCCTCACAATGCTCCCATACGATTGGACTGCCCAGATTCAATTCTGTGGGGACAATATGAATATAATCCAAGATTATGCCCCACCTACAGAGACAGAAGAAGGATAAACTGAAAGATTCTATGCTGGAGTCGATGGGGCAATTGATCACACACTAAAATAGGATGTTTTGGTAATCATAGGTAACTGGAATGCAAAGATTAAAGCTGGATTAGACCTGGAGGAAGGAAATGTGAAAACTGGAAGAAGGAACAATAAGTTATGTAGGTGACACTGTAATGCTAGCCAAAAATAGCAAGGTCTTAGAATGACTGTTGAGGAAAGGTACAAAATAAAGTGCAAAGGCAGGCTAATTATTGTTTATTTATTTTTACCAGCATGGTTGTATATTGTTGTTGTGTTCCTTTGTCTCTCACTTATGGCTACCCTAAGACAAACCTATCATGGAGTTTTCTGGGGGTCAGACTGTGTGATGTGTCCAAGGTCACCCGGTGGGTTCTCATGGATGACTGGGAAGTCAAACCCTGGTCTCCATGGATCCTAGTGCTCAGATCACTACACAATGCTGACTAAATTCAATAAAAGAGGTTTTCACTGCCTGTGTTTCTTTTCTGACCATTATTATCTTTCATTTTGTTTCATGATTACTTCTGAAAATAATTTTGTTGTAGAGAGGAGGGGGTGTTAAAAATGATCTGTCAAATATATTAGGTATGCCACTGCTTACTTCTGTTAATAAAGCCCCAACAAAGAAGCTCCTTTTTACAGACTGTTTTTGCTCCCATCCAGCCTTCCTTTTCTTACTGCCCTTTGTTGCTGAATTTTTTTTTAAAGCAGCATTGGCATTGGGGGAAACATAAATGTTCAGTGTTAGGTTGCAGCACTCAGTCTGCAATAAACAATGCAATAAAACTTAACCCGGGAAAGGATGAGATTGTGCTCTAGCTGATTCTGCTGTAGCTAAGTGTGCTTGCCTGCAATAGGCAAGGTAAACAGCTGCTGCCTCCAGAATCCCTTACTGAGCATGCTCGGGGGGGGGGGGAGAGAAAAGGAAAATCAAATAAGTCTACTTCATCAGCATCCCCAACATGTTAAAAAAGCAGAGATCTAGGAAAGAGATATCTAAAGACTTAGAGAAATGGACTCAAATGCGATTATCTATGCTGGGAAGAATGTCTGTTATAAAAATGAATGTACTACCAAAGATGAATTATTTTTTTCAAAATATTCCTATAATCACAAATGCTAAGCCTTTCATACAATGGAAGAGAGATATAACTAATTTCATATGGCAAGGCAAAAAACCAAGAATAAAATGGAAAGTCTTGACTGACATACCAAGAAGAAGAGGCTTCGGATTACCGGACTTACACGTGTACTTTAAGGCTGCGGCATTCACTTGGATAAAGGACTGGATGGGTTTACAAAATACGAGAATGCTGGCTTTAGAGGGAGCAGATTTAAGGATGGGGTGGCATGCCTATATGTTCTATGGAAAAGTGACAATTGATAAAGATTTTATGCATCACTTTGTAAGGAAATCATTATATAAAATATGGAATGATTATAAGAATAAGAACATTAGGCAGCTACCCACTTGGGTCTCCCCTCAAGAAGCTTTTTTTGGAAGATGGTCAGATACAGAAAAATCGTTGCGATATGAAGATATATTGGAGAAAACAAATATGAACACAAATACAAATGTTTTTAAGATGAAATCAAGAGAGAAATTGGAAATTGAAGGTATAAAGTTAAGCTGGCTTCCCTACAGACAATTATCAGAAAGATTTCAGATGGACGTGAAAATTCAAGGAATAGAACAGAAAGAACAAGAGAATCTGTTGAAGCTTTTACGAGAAAATCCACCTCATTTACTTTCACATTTATATCAAGAGATATTACAACAACAATGTGAGGAGGAGACAATTAAAATAGCAATGATACAATGGGCACAGAACACTGGACATCCAATTCAGTTGGAATGGTGGGAACAAAATTGGCAACGAACAAACAGATTCACGGTAGTTCAGAACCTTAAAGAAAACTACTATAAGTTATTTCATAGGTGGCACATGACACCCAAAAAATTAAAGATAATTTATAAGATGGGTACAGGTCAATGTTGGAAGTGTCAAAAGACCGCAGGCACACTATTTCATATGTGGTGGACATGTTCTAAAGCAAAAATGTTTTGGAATGAAATTCATAAGATAATATGTGGTGTATTGTGGGTTCAAATTGATAAGACTCCTGAAATGTATTTGTTAAATATGACACATATGTTAGAGGGAACTACGGTAAAGAAACATTGGAGAATAATACCGTATATGGTCTCGACTGCCCGTATTGAATTTGCAAGGCTTTGGAAAAGTGATATAACACCAACGACAGAACAATGGTGGGCAACTTTTGTTGAAAATAGAAATGCAGATATTGTTTCACAGAGATTAAAAGGGAAATCAGATGATGATATCTATAAAGAATGACAGATGATTTTGGAAGCGAGAAGGGTCTTGACAGGGAATAATACATAATTCATGGTATTAAAGGTTCTTACAAGATAAAATTCAGAGAATATCATGGAACAAGTAAAGTTGAGTAGAAAAACAGGAACTAACGAATTAAGTAGATAATACTAACAATTTATTGTGATGCATTGATAAGAGTTTGATGGAATGATAAAGATTGTAATCCAGAGAGGAAGGAAGACAGTTGTAATACGACAATTGAGAATACAATGATAATTGTTTGTTTTATATGTTGGAACTTTAATAAAATTACTTTAAAAAAAAAAAGTAGAGATCTAGAAGTTTGACCACCAAAATGGAAATCATAGGAAAATAAGAAAATTAACCCTGGGGGCATTTTGGAAGAAGCTTTCAAGTGGTCTCTAAAAGATTCAAAGCGTTGTTGTTTACTTATGCGAAGCCTATCTGGCCTGACCTGGTTGCTTGATTTCGCACATACATCAGTTTTCGATTTAAAGTTTACTGAAACATGTTGAGCAGTTCTTCTACTTTATGGTGTTGCACCCTATCTCTGTTCTTTCCATGTTATTTCAGCCTCTGGTACCAAATTTTCTGTTAACAAAGTAATGTCCTGAAACACATTGACTTTGTTAATTGAGGTATACCTGTATCAGCTTACTGAAATTGTTTAGGCTGCCATTTAATGAACTTCTTTCAGCAGAAATCACCTTCATTGGCAAAGCAATAGAATCAACATGACTGGTGAGCAATGAAGTTTTTCCACCCCCACATCTCCTGAAAAGGAGGAGAGAAGTGACATAGAAAGGGAAACAAGTAAGGAATCAGCACTGAAATGCCACGTCCATAAGCGGTGCAGCCAGTTAAGCAGGTTAATTTTCTGCCATTAGGTACCTCCTAGTGTAAATGAAAAGCAGAACTGTAATGTTTGTATACAGTAATTCCACAGATGCAGACTTGTTCCAGTCCATCTCTCTCTTATGTAGTGATACTTCCTTCAGTAGCATATATGATTATATTTCAGAAATGGTAGATTATAGTGCAATGGTAACTGGACTGAAACCCAAAAGAAAATAATGTAGAGGACTTCTTTTCTTTGTTGGCAGGATCAAGCTAGAAGCAATCATGGTTAAATATTACTGCACCATGATCACTAAGATACTATCTTAGTGGTACTTACTGGAGCATTGCAGACCAGCTAGGAGAAACAGAGGGGAGATAGGAAGAGATGGCATTGGAATTGGCATCCTTAGGCTGAGATCCAGTGCTTACACCAGTGGAGCAGAACTCTCTGTCAGTACAGCAACCGGCTGGCCCAGGGACTGGCGACTGTTACTTCTCCTCCCCTGGGTGTGCAAAGGCAGACAGAGGCTCCAGGTGCAGCTCTGCCCAGGAGCAATGACTACCCAGAAGAATGCACCTGAGACCTGCCCTACTGCCCTTGTGTGTCTAGGAGAAGAGGAGAAGCAGCCATTGCTTCTTGGGCAAAGGCAGAAGCTGCTGCTTTGGTTCCAGGGTGTGTGGAGCTGTGCCGAGCAGCCTCCAGCTCCCATTGCTCACCCAGGGGAAAAGCCTTTGCAAGGATGTACAAGATACTTTCTTCCTCAATGGCTTTAAAAGCACTTTGCTGGTACAACTGGGATTGTGCCAGCATATGTCAACTATAGCAGTCCTTCTTAAGCTATCTGATATGGCTGGCATTTCTCCCACAATATGCAAGGAACTGATACTATATGATAGCCATTCGCTACCACTATTCCTTTCTTTCCTGGAAACTCTTCAGGGAAAAACAACTGATGGATCATGGGCCATACACCATGATGAATCCCCTGGACCATAATTTTGAATAGCACTGACCTACAGGATTCCACTCTCAGATAGCTGCTAAGGCCTCAGTGGTGCCTTCTCCTAATATTTGATCCAACACCCTTTTTTCACTGTCCAGGGCAGCCAATGTCCCCCAATATCCCTGAAATGACACTAAGACAGGGACATTGAAAGTTAAAATGGTGCCTACATTCATCTGCCTAGCGCCACTGAAGCCACTGATATAGGAGACATGTCATTAAAGGGCATTTAGTTCAGGAACTGCTTAGACTTAGAGCCAGATGTTAGGAGAGGTTAATTGGGTTCAGACCTTGGGAAAGTTCCCACCCTTCCCAGGAGCACATCTCTGAGAATCCCCCAAGCCAGCATGTCCAGTGGCTCAAGTGACTGCAGAATTCTGAGAGCTGTAGATCAACAAAGTAATTTTTTCAAGCTCCAATTGGGCTTGTGCCTAGAGGCAATTGGTGGCTTCACAGCTAAGAGTGGCATTACAGTTAGCTCTCCACATATGTGGGTTTCACTTTTGCAGATTTGATTATTTACAGATTATTTGTTGTCACCTCTGCTCCTCCCTCTGCCATTTTTAATAGGCACTGCAAGCCTCGTGAGACTGAAAAACTGTGAATGAGGCTTGTAAGTTCTTATGAAAAATGATGTGGGGCAGCAGTGGAGGTGGCAGTCAGCCCCACCAGCCACCCACTTCTGCCTTATGAAGGAACCCTGATGCCTGAAAGGAATCCACAGTGAGTTAAATATAGTGATCATACCTTTTTTTGTGTGTGTTAAATATGATTTGGGTTTTCCCACTTTCATGAGGGTCCTGTGCCCCTAACCCTAGTGAACGTGGAGGGAGAACTTTAGTTGACAGTATGGGTAGATATTCAAAGAATATAGGAATAGTCTGCAGCACCAGATGAACCTGCTCCCTCTTTAAGGCTAGTGAACTTCTTGGCCATTTCTGGGTGTAGTGATGAACAATGCCTGTAATACATCCCTGCTAGCAAGCACATCACAGCCATACTGATGGTTGCCTATCTATTATGAGATGAACATAATGTTTTCATAAATGAATTGTTGCCTCTAGCACTTTGTGTACCATGGATCTAGAAAGGTAAAAAGCATAAAAAAGTGAATGCCATCGCTAAGAGAGTACTTTCCTTAGAAAGCAAAAGCAACAAAACCTCTGAGATCTCTTAGACCTGCTGTGGACCACAATCCACTTCATGAGTGGGCTGTAAAAACCAGCTGTTACACTCCAGCCAGTGCAAAAGCACAATCCTTGTTTACTTGGAATCAAGTCTTTCAAGGTTTAATGTAGCTTATTCCCAGATAAGCATGCAAATGACTGCAAGCTGAATCTGTTGCTCTTGTGGGTCATGCTATCTTTTGCATGCATTCACAGAAGGGAGAGAACAACAGTGGTGTCACAGCTAAAGCTGGACTTGGATTTAAGAGATCCAAGTTTGAGTCCTCACTGAGCTACGACACCTGTTGGATAGCCTTGAGCTAGTGTCTTCCTTCCCTCTCCCCCCCCGCCACCTATTTTGTTTGTTGTGAAGAGGAAAGCTGTGTATGTCACTTGGAGGAGGGCCTTCAGAACAGTTTCTAAGGTATGTGAGTGGGATGTAGGTGCTTAGCATTGTCAGGCAGGCTGTCTACTGTCTACTTGTAGTTCCTTATAGGAGAAGAGGGGAAATTACCCTCCTTATCCATTGTCACTAAAGCATCCTTAATTATGAAGACTTTTACAAGTACAGGGGTATAAATAAAGATAATAATAATAATAGTAGTAATAATCATAGTAGTAATAATAATAATACAGTATGCACCTAGAACTGCTCTCCATGTATTTGGTGTAGCTTATTCCCAAGTCAGTGTGCTCAGGTAGATTGCAGGCAGCCATCATAATGCCTTGGAGGACTCAATGACAATCACAGTCTTAATATTACCTAGGGCTTGATCATTTAGTACACTTGTTACCCTGTATTCTGGGGGTCCCAGGAGGGACACCTAAATAACCTTGCAATTACACAAATTGGGGAAATTAGTCAAGAGCACTGGTTGGCAAAACGAGAGGCAGGGCAATGCAGCGGAATCTTGTAACCCAGTGTCTACGGGGTCAGGCTAAGTCAAGAAGCAGACCGGTTTGAAAGTAATGAATGATCTTTATTAAAGACAGGCAAACAGTGTAAGCAACACACACACACAGATAACAAAGGAAAATAAAGGTGTGAGTAAGATAGCGGGATTTTCAGAGGGACAGTTGATTCGGGTGATACGAAACCTGTTCCTGAAGTCCGGAAGAAAATGGAGAGCGAGGCTGGGGTTCGATCTATCTCAGCATGTGGAGTTGAGGGGAAGCTCGCCAAGTGATGCAGCAGCAAGGCGGTCTGGAACTCAGGAGCGATCCGAGGAAGCGCTCAAAGTCAGAGGTTTTTATAAGGAGAATTGTGACCGCAGGCTAGGTCAGACTTGGGGAAAACAATAGATTTGGGGCTGGAGACAAAGCCTCCGAAAGGTCAGAATTTGAATGATTGCGTTACAGCCAAATTGTCAATAGGATAGCCAGTATGCAAACGCGGAGTACTTGAGCGTTGTATAGTCCGATCATCAAGCTGCCAGTGCTAGGCAGAGGATCTTTTGAGAGTTGCGTGCATACCTAATGGAGGTACTTGCATCGAGGTCTCCTAAAGCTGCAAGTCGGCTGTTTCTGGCCTGCCTGTATTGTTTTGGAATATTACGGCGATTATCGGCCGAGCCTGTATGCGTGCTTGTCTGGGGGCCTTGCAAGCACGTGGAGGGGAATGGGTATGTGAAGCCGAATTATTGATATCAAAAGATATCTTTTTATATCCCCCAAAGCTCGGGCTAGCCACGGCAGTAACACACTTCTAGTTCATAATGCTTGAGGAGGCCCAATTATGTAGGAGTCATTGTGGTCCGAATTTGACAGATCATTTCCGAGGGAAAGGTTTAAACACTACTCTGATACCCTGTTCCAGGGGCCATGGCCCGGAGATCATACAAAGGGTGGGAGTATAGATTTATCTTCCTCTGTCCCACCACAAGCGCCACAGGGATACCACTTTGGATTTTTTTTTCTGATTAGAAATTTTCCATACAGACTTTTCAGAGTACATTCATATTTAGCTGACAAGGAAGAAATTTGGGACACATACCCTTTCTTCTGTCAATTGTTATTTTTAAAGTTCATAAATTTCTATGAGGCTTCACGGTTGCAAGATAACAATTGCTGCAGCATCAGACCTCGTAGGTGCTCAGATACTGATTGTGACAATAATCTTTGTAGTGGACAGTTGGTAGGTGGAAAGCTGTAGATGTTTACCTAGGATATGTATATTACACACAAAAAGTGTGGAACTGGATCAAAGAGCTTTACTGCTTGAGGAACTCCGAAGTGGAGTTCCAAACTATTTCAGCTAAATGGTGATTTCACATATTACTGACAGAAATAACCAAGTTCTATCTGAGCATAAATACTACTTATCTATTTCATATGCACTGTATCACTGAGCAGTAGTAGGGAAGCCTTTTCAGCTCAGAGGCCAAGTACAATCTGAATTGATGGATTAGGGGAGGTGTAGACCAAAAAGTATATGGAGAACCAACAGAAGCCCACCTCAGCTTTAAAACATCAGCTCCCAAGTATTCCTATCAACATAAGAATACCTTTAAATGTATTCTCCCCGCTCTCTCTCTCTCTCTCTCGCTCTCTCTCTCTCTCTCTCTCTCTCTGTGTGTGTGTGTGTGTGTAGGGGTGTACGAATACCCCATATGAAAGAGACAGAATTCAAAATTACTTTGAAAGGTTGGAAAGCTGGGCCAAAATTAAGAAAATGGATGTCAACAGTGATAAATATAGGGTAATAGATCTAGGCAGGAAAAGTGAAGTGCACAAATAATAGAATGGGTGACATCTGGCTTGGAAGCAATAGATGTGTAAAGGATCTTAGTAGACCACAGAGCAGTTATGAATGCATGACCTACTGCTATGCACTCATGACTGTTTCAAACTCATGATCCCCATGCAGCCTCTAATTTAAAGGCTATACAGGGACCCCAAAGATCCCTCACTCTCCACTTACCATGAAGCAGCCACTGTATGCAAAAGTGGCCTGTTCCCCTGTTGATCAGGAAACATCTGGCTGACAGTTGCACCCCCCCACACACACACACAAGCAATCTGGCACAAGTAGGAGAATTGCAACAGTAGTCCCACTTTGCCAGTTACACCAGAGATCCATCAGTCAGATGCTTCCCAATCAACAGGGGAACAGAATGCTTCCTGATAAGTGAGCATTCATTGGGGGGAATGGAATAGGACTTACTGAATAGCACCATAACTAGGCTTGTTGTTGTTGTTGTTGTTGTGTGCCTTCAAGTCATTTCTGACTTATGGTGACCCTAAGGTGAACCCAAAGTGAACCCATCATGAATTTTTCTGGGGCTGAGACTGTGTGACATGTCCAAGGCAGTGATGTAGACTCGAGTCGATAGACTCAGACTCAAGTCAGGCTTAAGTCGCTTCAGTGACTCGACTCGGACTTGACTTGGCCATAAACGATGCACTGACTTGACTCAAGACTTGTATATTTTTAGTGACTGACTTGCTGTCTTGGTTCAGGAACATAACACATTCATCCAGAAACCTAATGACTTTGAACAATGCCTCTATCTCTTTTTGCCTACTGGTCACATGAGAATCTCTCCCAAGCCCAAAGTGTGGGTGCATTTCTCAGAGGGGAACAGCAAATGGGTTAGGCAATGGGCTTGAGGCAGGCTTGCTCAGTAGCCTGTCCCTGCTGCATATCGGAGGAGCCTTCTAAAACGTTTCCTAAGAGCAAAGGACAAGACTCACCCCCAGAGTGCAAGGTGCATTTCTCAGAGGGTAACAGCAAATGTGTTAGGCAATGGGCTTGAGGAGGAAGGATCTTTCCCTCTAAATCTTTTGAATATTCAGTAATGGGGAGTAAGATAGGATCCTATTCCCCACTTCCAAAGCTGCTGATGGCAAAATCGCAAATGTGGAGAGCTGACTCTGCTTAAATTGTTAAAACTGAGTTTATTTCTCTCTATCCAATAATTCTGGAATTTTGGTTGAGGTATAAAGTTGACTTCCAGACTTGAGACTTGACTTGAAAGTATCTACCAGGACTTGAGACTTGAAGGTAGAGACTTGAGACTTGATTTGAGACTTGGAGTAAAAGATTTAAATACATCACTGGCCCAAGGTCCCCCAGTGGGTTTCCATGGCTGAGAAAGGAATCAAACCGGGTTGCAGTCCAATGCTCAAACCACTACACCACTCTAGCTTTTGTACGTAAATTTCCATCATAATTCTGGTCAGCTGTCTTTCAAAATTGGAAGGGATATCATGCAGAAGATGGAGCACGCTTGTTTTTGCTGCTTCAGAGACTAGAAAACAAATTGATGGATTCAAATTACAAGAAAAGAGATTGAATCTAAACATTAGGAAGAATTTGTTACATGTAAGAGTTGAAAGGGGAATAGACTGCCTCAGAAAGTGTTGGACTCTTTTCCATTGGAGATCTTTAAACAGAAGTTGGATGGGCATCTTTCAGGAATGCTTAGTTGGGTATTCCTGTACTGAATGGAATTGCATTAGACACCCCTTGTGGTCCCTCCCAACTCTGTGATTTTATCAAAATGCCTAAAAATACTACCTTTGTTTCTTTTAGATTCTGCATTGAATTATAAAGCTTGATAGTGAGTTGTAGCCCTTGGTCAAGAAGTGGTATACTAATTTAACAAGTCTGATAGCCCACATATATGCCCTGTGTAGTGTTGCGCTCATGCTGATAACCTACTTCTTCAGTTGACTACGACAAAGGACCATTCATTCTACACAGCTTTGCTCACTCTTGACACAGTTGTCATATCTTTCTTTTTAACTGCATGACCAGAAATTAATGCCTGGGGCTAAGTCCCATTAAAATAAGTAAGCCTTGCTTCCAAATAAATAGAGGTGAATTGGGCTAACAAATTGCAGACCTCATGCATTTTGGCTGTTGTGACTTGAATGCAGCTAACATATAGGAATATGTAGCTAACATCATGCTATATAAAAAAGAACCTCAATAAAAATGTTGCCAAAAGCATCATAACTCCCACCAACATACATATATCATGTTCAGTGTAGATAGGATGGATGCACAGAGTAATATTCCCAGTCCCCTCTCTCTCTCTCTCTCTCTCTCTCTCTCTCTCTCTCTCTCACACACACACACCCCATTAATGCAGAGGATATGAAGCTTCTAAGGGCTTTGTGTTTGGGACTGTTGTTGGATGTTCACACAAGAACTTTGACAATCTGTTGGATCTTGGTAGGAGTGCCTCTGGGAAGATCTTTGAAGCTAACCTTAAAGCCAGGCAGTCTTCCAGATAAGCTGGTACCCCTATGACTTTAAAGGACAAAATTAGGTTTCAAACTGATCCCAGAAACCAAAAGGCAGCCTCGGATCAAAGGCAGACAGTTGCCTCACTTTATTTTCTCTAGCCTTCTTTGGCTTCCCCATTACAGTCATCTATAAACTTCTATGCGCTTTCATTTCTCAGCAGAATAGCATGACCTTTAAGAGCCACTGTAGCTCCATCTGAATGAAACTTGCTAAATTTCAGATGGGATTCTCAGTTAAGAGACAGCTTTTAAAGTTTTCCTTTTTGTTAAGGGGAAACTACTGAGAGCGTAAGCATTGCTGGATGGGAGTAAAGGCCTGGCTAGTCCAAAATTCTGTTCACACAGTAGCCAATCAGCTGGCAATGGGAAGCTGGAAAAGAAGGCATTGGTGTAACAGTACCCTTCTGCTTGTGCTTTCCTGCAACTCACATACATAGAAATACTGTCTCTGCTATGAGAACCTGCGTGGTGTAGTGCTGAGTATTGGACCAGGATTCTGGGAGACCAGGGTTCATCCACTGGGGGATTGTGGAGAGTCACACTCTCTCAGCCTAAGAGGAAGGCAATGGCAAACTTCCTTTGAATAAATCTTGCCAAGAAGACTCAATGACAAGGTCACCATATTGACCCTATCAAGAGTTAACTGAAGTTACATAATATCAGCAAAATCACCTCTGATATGGCAGATGTTATGTAGCTATCCTGAATGGCAGTCATCGGTGGCTGCAACCTCCTTGGATCTGTCCAGTCTCCTCTTAAAGCCATCCATGTTGGCTGCTATCACAACATCCCTGTGACTATAGGTTCCACAGTTTTATCTATGTGCCACATAAAGCACATACTTTAACTGTCTTGACTCTTCCACCATTTAGCTCCAGTGGATGACCTAAGTGTTAGTGTTATGAAAGAAAAAAAGACCTACTCTCATTTACCTACTTTTCCACACAATGCATGATTTCATACACACCTGTCATGTCTATCCATTACAGTAGAGTCTTGATTATCCGACATTTGGTCATCCGACATTCTGGATTATCCGACGTCGCGGCTGCTTGGGGGCGTGGCTTTAGGCATTTCCGCGCCCCCAGACACACCCCCAAACATGGCGGCCGTGACGGGCAAGGAGAGAAGGCGAGTGAAGCCTCGCCCCAAAACACGGCCCCGAGTGTGGCAGCGGCGGCAGCGAGCAGGGTGAGTACCTCCAGGCCCCAAAACAAGGGCCAAAGCATGGCAACAGGTAATTTCAAGGTGATTTCTTTGACCCTCCGGATTATCCGACATTTTTGACTATCCGACTATTAGCCTGCCCGTTTATGTCGGATGATTGAGACTCTACTGTACTTGCCTTTTCCCTTAAGTTAAATGGCTCCAAATATTGTCATCTTTCTTCACAAGGAAGTTGCTCCAACCCTTCAGCATTTAATTGTATTTTTCTGCACCCTTTCCAGCTCAGCACTACCATTTTTCAAGGATAGTGACCAGAACTGTACCCACTATTCCTGATGGACTTTCTTAGGCTGTATGAGGCCAGTTATAAATGAATATTGTAAACACAATAACAAGCTAACTCCATTTTTTAAAAAATAACAACAACTACACTGAATATAATTGTTATAGAATTATATTGTACTAAACAGATCACATATACAATGCCTCAAAATTCCATGCATCCAGTAACGTCCCAGTGCAGGACTTGATTGGAGGACCTTTTTACGTATGTTGATCAACAGAACTGTAACCTTCAATGAAAACCTGAAAGCCTTAAAAATACAAAATAAGTTTTAAATACATAATAGAAATTCCACTATAAGGAATTTAACCTTTTGTTCTCCTCTAATTACCCAAATGAAAATACCATTTACCTCATTCAAAGTGGAAAGGGCCTACTCCTTAGCCCTGGCAACCATAGCTCCTCTCCTGTCAGTGCTTCCTTAAATGAACTAATAATTAGGGATGCAATTCTTCACTAATTTTCTTCTCAGAAGAAACGACGAGTAATCTTAGAAGTTTTCTTCCAATTGTGACAAAGTTTTTGAAAACTGTGCCCTTTCAAAGCTTATTTATCATTCAGGAATTATTCTGTGCAAAATTCACATTTTCTGTGCAGAAAATGCTCTCTCTATAAAACACATGCAAATTTTGCACAGAATTAAGTACCCAATTCCATTGTTTTCTGCATATGAAATAGCATTTTCTGCACAGAAAACATTGTTGCTTAGAAGAGTTATTTTCTGTGTAAAAAATGCTGTTTTCTACACAAAATGATCATGTGCAAATTTTGCACAGAATAAGTTACGAATTGCAAAAATTCTTACAGTCCAGAATTCTTATTTGGGTTTCTCAACAGTCAAAATCCCATTTTGAATATTTTCTAATACTTTTTCCATCCCAACTAAGTGCTGTCCCATCTGTAAGGTTTCCTTACAATAATTTATAAGGCTTGCTGTTACAACAATATCTGTAAAGAGGTAGTACGATATTGGCAGTTTTGAAAAACTCCTTTTGTAATTATACACAACATGGAATTTACTTCATTTTTTTAAACAGCAGCTGCACAATGGTTTAACATTTTCATCAAACTATCTATGACAACTCCAAGATCCCCTTTTTTGTTCAGTTGCCCCAAACTTTCTGACAACTTTGGTTGTAGGAGTGTATACGTGTAGCAGTGGATGTGGGAAATGAGATTTTTTTGGTGCCACTACGAATCAATTTACACTTACTTACATTGAATCCCATTTGACGTATTAACTTCTCCCCTCATGTTATGGACAAATTGAGGTGTTATATCACCTACCATTAAAAATGCCCAGCCCAGCCCTAGTTGGTAGGTAAGGCCTAGCATTCTCTGTTATGCATGCACTGAGACTGTGTTGTGTACTTCCCTTCACAGCCATATAGTGATTTCCAAGCAATACTGTAAAACCTGTCATTTTTCTAAAGCTCCAGAATCTATATTCCAGCTCTTTCAGGAGTTGGGCTCCTTCTTACTCTTCATTTCAGAACTAAGAAGCTTGAGTTGACATATTGTTTGATCGCTTTTTGAAATTCTGTAAGCTGCTTTAGAAATGTGATTGATGTGCACGGCGTTGATTTCTATAATAAAGAAATGAATGTGTTAAGGTACACATTTGGTTTGGTGTTGCTGCTAAACACAGCTCTCAAACATATGCTTTTGTCAAAACCGACTTTTGTTCTTCAATTTTCAACATCACTTGCGTTCTAATCCTTGCAAGCGTTTGTAATTCAACCTTTTTACCATAAGCAAGCTTAAGCTCATTACTGCATTTCAAGATTGAAGTTAAAATAAAAAAATACACACACGTACAAAGAGCTAAAGAGTTGTCTATTTGCGCCCCATTTCTCAATAACTAGTAGTAACTACTAGCATTTATAGGTAAGGATTCAAAGTCTGGTTATGCCAGCTGTGACATTTTCTCTTGGTTTCCTTGAAAATATGTGACTAACAAGTCCCATTCATTTCACTGTCTAGTCTAGGCTGGACTTAATAGGAATGTTAATATTTGATTATTTTGTCCTCACAGGTGAGCATGACTAATTTGCAAGTATTTTTCCCTGCTGCATTAAAAAAAAATTCTGTGCAGTTCTAAGCCAGTGTAACACACCCTGAAGTGTTTTGGAACATTATTCTGTTATCTAAATGCATATAGGTGTTTGTTTGTTTGCATGAGAATTGAAAATCCTTGCACAAAAAAATCAGTTTCCAGAAATCCTTTTTTTTCATCCAAGATTGTTGCTTTCTATATAAAAAACCAGCAATCTTGTATAGCAAAAATTCTGCACAACAAAAGAAAGAAACATCAATCTTACACAGCAAAACCATGTGACTATTTTCCCCACTGAAAGATCCCCCCCCCCAAGATTTTTAAAAGATTTTTGTAGTGCAAGGTTACTGTTTTTGCACAGAAAACAGCAATCTTACACAAAGACCATCTGTAGCTGTATGGAAACAATACTATACATAACCACACAATTCTCATGTAAAAAATTTTATGTATTTCTGCCCACAATAATTTTCTAAAACTCTTCTGGGTATAAAAATACTGAGCAAAAACTGCACAAAACTCTCACCACTGTCTCATTCTTCCTGACTGGGTTTCTTGAATATCAGGAAACCATTTTCCAGTCAGTGAATATTCTTTCCATCCTTACTGGACTAACATCTGGATTTAGCCCATCAGGGCCAACCCAAGGCATCTAGTATCTCTCCTCACCAAGGTGAAGTTGCATAGCACTCAGAGCCAAGCAAGTTCTTTCAGCAAACAAAAATCCAACAAATAGCTCTTCCCATCATTGGCAGCAAAAACAATTTGCTGCTCTTTCATGACACTCAAGAGTCTGCTGCCTGAAGAAAATGCCTCACTCTGCCCAATGGCAGGGTTGATCCAGGGAAATATCAGTGTGTGCAAACAAAAAAAGCCACTTTGCATAAAATAGGAAACATTTAGATTGCATAAAATAGGAAACATTTAGTTGCAAGCTAAATAGGAAACATTTAGCTTGCAACTGTATACATGTACTGAACTGTTATATTCATTTTCAAGCTATTAGCAAGGACAGTACAGAACAGACGTTTTCCATTTGACGTCTCAATTAAGCAAAACATGTTCTTTTTCTCACCCAATTTGTATTGAAAATAGATTTGCACAACAATTAAAACACATGTTAAATGGAAACAAGTACTAAGTGCATTGGATCTGTATTTGTAATGATGAGTACAGTGCTGCAGACTACTTGTGCATATATCTAACAGTGCTCTAGGTGTCCCAGGATATTAAAAGTGCAAATGGTCTCTTCTAAAGATGATATATTAAGATGATTCAACAGCTGACACCGGTCTTTTACACCTGTGGTGGCTATCAAAGGCCGATTTACCAGACAAGGCATTCGAATAATTTTCACACACACAAACGCAAAGATTCAGAACAACCGTAGGACACACAACTTCCCTCTCCATAGTTACAGTGTATTCCCACGAGCATGTGCAACAAGTTTATCCTGCCCTGGGCTGGAAACAAATGGCTGGGAATAAACCCCATTAAACTCAGTGGGGTTTACTTCTGAAAAGACAAGCCCACCTTTAACGGTAGGCAGCCAAAAGACCCAGTGTGGCGCAGTGGTTTTGACCGTGGACTGCGACCCTGGAGACCCGGGTTCGATTCCAGGCTCAGCCAAGGGAAAAAAACCCCCTCTTTGGGCGTGTTAGTTCTAGAAAACCTTGTGATAGGGTTGCCAATAAAATCCGAAACGATTTGAAGACACACAACAATCCCGGTGCTGCTCTGCTTTGATCGCAAACTTAATGGACTCCAAGGCACAGCCAGATACGGCTGCAGGCCCAGCCCTTGTGCCCACACCCAGTTGCAGCGCCTTTTCCCATCCAATCCAGCGCTGTTTGTTCTGTATGGGAGATAAAAAGACAAACAAACTGAACCAACCCAGGAATCCTTCCGTCTCTGTGCTTGCCAAGGCACTGCTTGGGAGCGCACGGGTGGGAGGGAGGCAGGGAGCGGGCGAGCGAGCGCTTGCCTCTTTCTGCTCCTGTCACGCATGGCGGGGAGAAGGCAACTGCTTGCCCGGGCCGCTGTCAGGAGCTGCGTCTGTGTGTGTGTGTGTGGGGGGGGGAGGGTTGTGTGGAAGAGGATATATTATTTGCCCGCCGTCCCTGCCTCTCCTCGCCCTAAGATCACCTTATGGACGCTGCTGGCGGCCCTCACCTCGCGACAAAGGCTACTTCCCAGAGCGCGCGCGCGCGCGCGCGCGCCCGCCCCAAGCTCGCTCCCCTCCCTCAGCTGCCTCCCACCCGCTCGTGTGTGGGGGAGAAGAAGGCGAACTCGGCCGGGCCCACGTCGCCGTCGACGGCCCGGCGGGTTTCCCAAGCGAGCGCGCATCCCTTTCCCCCAGGGAGCCGCCCCTTGCGCGGCCGCGGAGCCAGGTCCTTGATTTCTCCCTCGCTCCCTCCCTTTCTCTCTCTCTCACGGCTGGCATTGGCACCTCGCGGCCGAGGAGCGACTCAAGCGGGGCAGCCGCCAATGAGGAAGGACCGCGCTTGGCGCTAAAGGCGGCCTGGGAGAGGGGGGAGAGGGAGGGGGAAAGAGGAGACGGCTGGGGAAAGCCGCCCTCTTTCTCCTCCTCCTCCTCCTCCTCCTCCCGCTCGCTCTCGGAGCATCTTGTGCAAACAGAAGGGCTGGTTGGCTGCTGCTGCCGCCGCCGCCGCTCCCGCTCTCCTTTCGTCTCCGGAATCCTCCGGCGGCAGCTGATGTAAGACCCTGGCGGGAGAAATGGGAAAAGCAGGCGGGGACGGAGCGCGCGCGCCGGCAGGCTGGGGGGGTGGGAGGTGGGAGGGAGAGCGAGAGCGAGAGCGGGAGGGATGCGGTGCTGTGCGCCCGCCGCCGCCGCCGCCGCCACCGCTCTTGCTGCCGCCGCCGCCGCCGCCGGTGCGAGCAAAGGGCTGTCTGGTCGGGCGAGCGTCGCCAGCTGAGGCGCGCGCGCACACGCACACACACACACACACACACACACACACACGCGCCAGCTCTCCGGCGCCGGCGAGCGAAGGGGGCCGGCAGGTAGGAGGGAAGGGGCCCCGGGGGGGGGGCGGCCGGCGTCTGCCCTGGCGGGTCGGTGGGGCGAGCGAACGGCTTTGCCGGTGGCGCTGGAGCGGAACCCTTGCGGGCTCGAGAGACCCTCTACCCCCCTCTCCTCCTCCGTGGTTGGGCTGCGCTTCCTCCTTGACCGTCTCTCCTCCTTCGGCCGGCGCTGCCTCCCGGGGCGCCTCCTCGGGACGGAGTCCCGCGGTGTCCGTTGGGCATGGGCTCCCTGGGAAGTGCGCGCCCCTCCGGGAGCGGGGGTCGCTTTGTTGTGGGGAGCCGGCCGGGCGACTTGTTTGTTCCCCGGAGCCCGAGCGTGCTGCGTCTGGAGCTGCCGCGCCGCCTCCGCGCGATCCTCTTGGCCAAACCTCGTCCGTGGCTGCTTCACCTTGGCTTTGTTCGCGGCTAAATTCCCCCCTCCGTTGGACGGGGATGGAAACAGTCGGACCGGTGGCAGGGCTCGCCGTAGTAAAGCGCCTCCTTTTTTCTGTTCCTCCTGTAACATCTTCCCAAGAACAACAACAACAACAACAATAGTAATAATATGCTTGTTGCCTGCTGAGCGGGTCACCCTTTCTGTGTGTACGTGCGTCCCAATTTGGTGCCCGCTCAGCCTGCAGGGCTAATAAATGTTTCTCTGTCTTTTGAGGTTAACTTTACTTCAGGCGTGTTGGGCTCCTGCGTTATAAAAGGGCTTGTTTCGATTGTTTCGAGAGATCCGTCGGGCCTTTCCTTCCTCCTGTGCTTTTAAAGGGTTTGGGGTTAAGTGTGGAGAGACCTGCGTTTGTGTTCCTGTTACCCACCAGGTGATCTTGCATAGGGCTCACCCTGAACCCTTCCTGTGGTGAGAGGTGGGCTTTGCCCTTTGTTGGATGCTCCCATCTTGCCGGGACTCAGAAAAGTGAAGCGCTCAGCCTCATCTTTTGCTGCTGTTGCTTCTCTCCTCCTCCCTCCCTCCTCCTCCTCCTCCTCTCACTGTGTCTGATGTGGCAGTACTTTCAGGCACAGAGAGTAATTCCTGCCCAGAGGAGTCCGCAGCCTCACATAGAGCAAGGTTAGGTCTGTAGTTATAACACAGGTGCTATTATTCATTTATTAATTTAATTTCCTGCCTTTCTCCCAACGTGAGACGCGAGGAAGCTTACAACATAACCCATCAGTCTTAATTCCTGCCAGTGTGGAGAATACAGAAGAAAATGTGAAATTACCCATTCCCGCCATTCGCAGCTAAGAGAAGATTGCACAGAGCAGCGTACTGCTTCCCAAGCTGTCAGATGTGGGGGACCAGCCTTAATTTTTTTTCCCAAAGTGCCGAGGACCGGTTCCATGTTTGTGTCCATTGGCTGTAGTTGTTTCTTTCTTTCCTGGAAACTTACCAGGGCCCACAGCTGGTAGCCTGTGGACTGGCAGCAGTCCCTGGACCATCACTTTGAGCAGCATTGACATAATTATTGAATTAACTGTTTATATTCTGTTGATATTCTGCATCTCTCCCTACTCACAAATTGTGTGTCTTTGTGTCTGTGAGAGAGATAGAAAGAATAATGATGAACCCATCGAAGCAATTGTTTGCCTCTGTGTACTTTGTGGGAATGTATTATTATTCTTAAGTGAGAGGTTGTGTAGGAATGGCAAAATAGTGGTGGTACTGTACTATCCCCCCTTCCCCCAGGTGTGTGTGTGTGTGTATGTGTGTATGTTTGGCTTCTTGTTTGGGAATATACTGGCTGCTGCTGCTTCTGGAAGTCGGGCTGTTTTGCAGAAGCAACAAATAAAGGAAAGGGACAGTCTTACCATGGATCATGTTTCAGTTGGGAGGCTGATGGTGCTGTGATCCCAAACTTATGCATGAAGATCGTGTTGTTGTTGTCTATGGCATGAATATCAATGTTGGAAAAACATATCATTTGTGTAGCGTGATGCAAGGCTTCACTATGTGGCTAGCCAATGAGTCAGGAATCTGGTGCATGATTTTATGACAATTGCAGGAAATATCTATGGAGGGAAAAAAGAGCAGTATGTGAAGTAGCACTCATTTGGAAGCAAGTACTATTTGATGTCTGTAGGGTGTAAACATGTTTAGAGTTGGGATATATAATTATGCCACATATGTAGATGGTATGAGATTGTGCATTAAAAAATAGGCACATCTTGAGAGTTTCAGTTTAGATGGCAAAAATATTGTACTTTTAACAAAGTCAAACACAGCTAATTAGAACATGCAGTGTTCCATGAATGTTGTGTGACAGTGCGGTTGTGTAACTTTGCCAACTGTGGGTTGTTATTTATGCCGAAGAAGTGAAGCTCTACAACTCCATGCAAGCAACAGATAGCATCATCATGTTGATTATGTAAGTCATTTGGAGAAAGTTATTTTAAAGTAGTCTACTGAAAATGATCTTGCTCAATGTATTATTTCATTTGTACGTTGCCTTTAAATCTAACTGGTGAGTAAAGCTTGGGGGTTTTGGGCATCTCAGAAGAACCGGCTGAGATGTTTGCACTTAATAGTGCAAATGTTGAGGTAGCATTCAGGTTGCATCTAAAAAAAATAGCTGCCCTGTAAACAGTAGAAAGGACTAAAATAAGGTTTTACTATTTTTATTTTTTAAAAAATGTGACTTTATTTTAAAATTATGTAGCATTTTGCTGGAAAAAAAAATTAGGAAAGCCCTAGGCCAGAACAGAATTGAAGTGAGTTTAATTCCTGGGCTTTCATGCACCTCACTCAGTGTGGATTGTGGTCTTCATCTTTGCCTACAAATCAGAGAGCTCTGGTAAAAACTGGAGCTGTGCTAGCAACTGTCAAAACAATTTTGAAACCTTCCTTGATCATTGGGTATAAATTCATATCTGCTTGCATAACAATGTACTTTGCTTTACAGCTGCACTCCCATACACAGGGGTTTTCAGCTTAAACACTTTTCTTCTTCTTTTTTTTAATATATAAACAATATGAACCCCAAAATATCTGAGGCACAACCAATAATCCAGTGAGTTGGCTCAGTGTGCTCTGTGGAAGGAATATCTCTTCAGGTGGGAGAAGAGGGAACTAAGTGCTGCATGTCCAGTTTTTTTCCCCCCTTTCTTTCTCTCAAATGCAGCATGTTTTGATGACGACGGTATCTCTGGCTCATCTTGAATTTAGTGAGACCCCCAAGTTTAGTGAATGGTAATATTTTATGTTGTTCTTCTTCAGATGAACCCTGTAGTTCTCTTGTTCTGATGTTTAGTGCTGTTTTTATAATTTTTTTTTAAAAAACTGTAGCTGTATTGTTCCAATAATTTTTTGGCAGTCGTTTGGAGTTGGAGCTCTGCTGGGAGCCTGTCAAATCCATTTGCCTCCTACCATGAGGAAAAAAAAGAGTCCCTTGTTTAAAGTAACTTAAGTACTTGATGCTTTGTAAGGTGGGGACATGTATTGATGCTGTTTGTATAGGCCTGCTTGTTTGGGCTTGAGTAACTTTGGTACCTTTACGTTTTTGTGGCTTAGTCACAATACTAATTTGTCTGCCCAGAATAGAATATATTGACATTTCATAATTTTGAGGAAGTAAGGAAGGAGTCCACAGAAAGGCAATATGTTTATTAGACCCAATTAAAATCATTGCAATATAGTAGGCTTTTGTCTTCCTTGGAACCCTTCATTGTAGAAGGTATTAAACAAAACTGGTGTGAGTGTACAGAGTAGAAAAAGCTGGGAATGATGTAGGTCAGCACCTGGGTTGAGGAAGCTGATATAATTGCTCCCCAGGGTTGTAATCTAATACTCACTTGCATGGGGGTAAGCCCTGTTGAAGTCGGTAGCACTTATTTTGAGTAGACTTTTATTAGTTTCAAGAGAGTCTACAGTTCATAACTGGAACTACTAAGCAGGGGGACTTTTGTCATCATAATTGAAGTATCCTCTCAAGGTGTGAGATGTTGTAAGTTGCACCCTTGGCTATTTGAGGGCTGAAAGGAGGAGAAGCAAATATGGACATTTCCCCTGGTTTGGGAGAATATAAAATCCAGTTGTTACTCACTTTGGACCCAAGCTGTGTTTGCAATGCTCTGGTTCCTTGGGAAGCATGGAACAAAAATAAAGAGCAATGTGGTTGTCTTTGTATTAGCACAGATGCTGCTGGTGTTCTGTATTCTATTTGAATTTTTATATTTGTTCTCTGTCTCCCAAGAGATCAGCAATTTCTTAGTGGGACTTGGGTCATAACTGAGTAACTACTAGAACTAATATTTCTTCAGATGGAGAAACATCAATTTTTGCCCTCCCCACCATATTCCTGGAAATATATATATTTACAGTATGTCTTGCACCTTCTGAGTTAGGTATGCAGATCTTGCTGATGATAAACCAGGCCTCCTCATTTTGATTTATGTACTGCCTACATTTTGCTACATATTTTGTGATACTTTAGCTATCGTTTTACTTTGGATTTTGGATTTTCTCCCCTTTTCTTCCCATAGAGCAACACAAAGGAGTCTTCATATTGCTTGCAGAGAACTTCCCGAGAGATTGGCAACCTTGGCAGCGAAGGATGTTTAATTCTTGGTCACCTCCAGGGGAAGGGTTTGTACCTTTCTAAGCAGCCTTCCATAACCTGATGCCCTCTAGATATGCTTCTGTACTCCCATAATCCCAACACAGGATGCAGTGTGGGGATGATGGGACTTCTGATCAGTATATGCAAATAAATAAATAAAGCATCTGGAGGGTATCAGACTGGGAAATCAATATGATTAGCAGTTGACTCCTAATCGCTGATTTTGGTGTCCACAGGTTTTGATAAATCCCTTAACCAACCAGAGTGACAGCTACAATGAAGACCTGCTGTGTATGTACTCTTTGCAGCAGATTAGTGTGGCAATGGCTAGAAGATGGGCTAGATTTGGAATGCTTTGCCTGTTCAAATGAGGAAGTGTTCTTCTCTGTCCCTGTTTTACAAGGGCTGCAGCACTTCTTGGTGAACTGATTTCTTTCTTTCTTTTGGCACACTGTTGCTGTTAGCAATTTAGCTATTGTTTTCGTGAGTTAGTAAATGCATTCCCTGTTTCACTTTAATGAAATTTTTATTTTGTTTGGCTCCTTTTGGAAAAGCGGCCCAGAAAGAATTTTTAAAAGAACATGAAAATGATAAGACCTGCAACAAAAATCTGCAATGAACAGCTTTTCTGTGTGGATTCTACACACTCCTTTTCATTGCCCCATCCCTTTGACTTTCAGTGTCCCTCCCAGCTTAAAATGGCTTTGGTGCCCACTGACCTTGCTCAGTCCTCACTGCTCCTAGCCTAAGGTTTGCATTTTTCCTAAAAATCTTTGGTACTTTGGTGCCAAGCCTGTTTTTACCACCCTCCTGTACCTAGTTAGTGATGTTTTGGCTGCATATGAACTGGCCCTTGGAGAACTGAGATCATTAGTATCTCCTCCAAATGGGACCAATAAATGCTACAATATGGGTTGCCCTTGTTCAGTATAGTCCATTCCATTTCACCTACAACCTGGTTTCTTATTTCTCTTTCCAAGGTCAATCAGCATTCTCTGGCTGCTGAACATACTTTTAACTGTTTTTCATTGGCCAGATTTTGGTAGAACTATCACCTTAGGACATTTTTCTAGAATGTCATTGTTTGGAGTTTCTCTGAGTATGTTCATATGTGTTGTTGGGGCTTTTTGATTACATAAAGAACTTGGAGAACTGAAACTGTTATTAGCATATATTGATCCTGATTCTGGAGACAGTAATGTGGAAATTCATGTAGTCATTCTTTATACAAATAGATACTATGTATCCTCACATGTAAAGCGTGGATGCAGGTATTGGAAGGTGCAAAATTGTTTTCCTTGGCTGCAAGGACAGGAAAAATGAAGGCATACCTCAGTTAACACAACATCTGACAACAAACACCTCCTTTTTACAAAGCTTCTTTCTGCCTACTAAGCCTCCCTTTCCCTCCTCATCCTTTGTCTAGGTGAAGGGTTTTCAGTAGCATTGGCACTGGAAGGATGGGAAAGGAAGGCTGGAGAAACACAGACTTTCAGTGTTGGCTTACAGCAGTGTGTCTGCTGTAAGGAATAAATAGAATTCTACTTTACCCAGTGCTACTGTAGCTATATGTGCTTGCCTACAAGAGGCAAGGTAAACAGCAGCTTTTACCTGAGCTCCTTACTAAGCATGTCTGAACATGAAAACAGAAAGAAAGGGGGAGAGTGGGTAAGCCTGCCTTACCAGCTCTTCCCAACATGTTAACAAAAGGAGAGAATTACAAGTTTGGCCACCAAAATGGAGATCATAAAAAAGTGAAGGGTGTTGAAAGAGAAAAAAATAATCCCTGGATATATTTGGAAGAAGCTTTCAGGTGGTCTCTAGAAGGTTCAAAATGTTAGCTTTCCTGTCCAGGTTGTTTTATTTCATGCGTGTGTATTGTTAGTTCTGAAACGTGCTGAACTGCTCCCCCTCTTTTTTTTTTGAACATATCCCTGTTTTTTCCATGTTATTCTTCCTCTCATCCCAGATTTTGTCTTAAAGAAGGAATGTTCAGGAATGCATCTGCTTTGTTAACTGAGATATACCTATATTTTCTATTGAAATGTGTTTCATTTGCAAAATTTGCGAGAGCTGGATAGTTAAACTATGGTAGCTTGCATGAGCTTTTAAAAATTGAAAATCAATTAAAATCAATTAAAATCAATTAAAAACTGAAAACACTGGATGAGTTTTTCATATCTTTTTAATCAATCAAGAATCCTTTAAGGATTTTTTTTAATGAAAGTCAAGAACTTGCACAAGCTCATGCAGCATGTGCAGAATTGTGGAACAACTAGTTACAAATGACTAGTTTCTTTTTAACCAATTCTTTCCCCAATAACATATTAAGATTGTAATCTAATACAGAATAACTTCACTTCTTTTCTGGTGTAACTATAACTTCCAAGCTACTTTTGTAGTAACAAGATTGAGGCTTATTAAATGGTGGAGTGAAAATATCACACAGTTCAGATATTGGCACATAAATGCTGGCTTAGGTTCTCTTGTTGGATGTTGGGATGGTTGAGAGGAGAATGTGTCTGTAGCATTTATAGTTTTTGTGTTGTTTTAAATAACTGAGCAGGTAAATGCTTTAGTGACATTTTAGAAATCGGAAAATAAAGGGTCACTTTTAAAAAATTGGAGATCATGGATGGGAAGAGCATCTTTTTTGTTTGATCTCTGTTTCATTTGGAGATCTATGTCAAAAGCTTTTCCTGTAACTGTAGGGGTACCACAAGGATGAATGTTGGGTCCTCTTCCTTTTTCATTATACGCCTTCCCTCTTGGACTTTCTTTTTTTAAAATCACAGATTTGGGTTTTCAATATCACATTGATTCAGATGACATACAGATTTTCCAGAGTTTTAAATCAATTGATGTCTTTGTGTGGAAGTCCATGATGGATTGCTTGGCAAACATTTCTTTGTGGATGGCCACCCAACATCTTAAGCTGAATATATTAAAAATTGAGATCTTGGTGTGTCATCCTAATTGTCCAGTAGCCCCTCTTTCATGCTGTCCCTTGTGTTTACAGGATTGCACCGTGGTTCCTGTTTATGTTTTTAGGAACCTCAGAGTTCTGTTTGGCCCTGTACCCTTTTATTAGGGCAACAGTAAAGGCATGTAATTTCCATCTCTTGAACAGCCATAGGATCTGTAGTTTCTTGACCATTGAGACTGCCCATCTCCTTGTCCAGGCTTTGGTTGTGTCATGCCTGGCTCATGGTAATAGCCTACTGGCAGGTTTGCCTTCTTGCTGTGTTTACCCTCTGGCCCAATGCCCTCCGAGCCGTTTTAAATCTCCCTAAATATTTGCATGTTTCTTCCTCCCGTAGATCCCTTCACTGGCTACCAGTTCAGTTTCATGGCCCATTTCAGACTTTTGCTTCATGTATTTGAGGCTCAGTGCTATAATCTTCCCTGGTACCTGGCAGCTCAGATAGCATGCTATGTACCATCAAGGAATTTAAGATCCACAGGCAAAGATTATTGTCTGTTCCACAGAGTGCTCATAGCTCTGTCAAGGCTTCAGGCCTTTCAACATCTGGCTCCACATCTGTGGAATGGTCTTCCTTTAGACCTCCTGCTGGAGGAGGATCTCACCCATTTTTTTAGAGGGTTGAAAACCTCCCTCTTTGATTCTCCAGGTGAAGCTGCTGAGTTGTACCTGTATTTGCGGGGGTGGCTGGTGTGATGTTGAGGGGTTTTATGTATATTTATAGTCTTATGTTTTATTGTCTTTGTCTCTGACATATGATTGATTTTTCTGCCCTCTGGTAGGAAGGGCATTATAAATAAATGTTATTATCATGGAACTGTAACTATTAGCAATTACTTTTCAAACGTGACTTTCTGAGTGTGTGAGGAGTTCCAACCATCTCTTGGAACATATTTATGAGGGCAATGTAATGTGTGAACTATTGTGGATACAGCTGGCCATGCTGTGGTTGATGAAAATGCTGCTGTTTTGGGATTTTTTGCTGGCTGTGTGTTCATAATCATCTAGCTTGTATGTATTGCCTTTGACTATGTACTTCCATGAAAAGGGACTTGGGTGAAGAATTTCCCCTCCCCATTATTATACTTTTGTCAAGATCCATAAGAAAAGCAAACAAACATAAAAGGCTAAGAAAGTACTTCAGTACAAACTAGAAATTATATGGTCATCCAGAACAATAAATTAACAATTACAGTAATATAGACAGAGAGGGAAATAACTTTTTTCACAACCATAAATGACAAGATTATCATTTAGGAACTCAACAGCCAATAACAATTATAAAAGTTCTTATCAGGCCACTGAAATTCAGTTAGCCTGATAATGGCAACTTTATGGCAACATTGACAGTGATTAATAAACACAAAAGATGGTAAGCAAAACATTTCTTGAATCCAACCTGCCCTCTCCCCCGCCCCCGCACATATTCATAACTGGATCAGTGATGCATGGAAGCATTTCGGGGTCATTCTCATCCTTGACATCTCTGATATGATGAGGATTAAGAACCTGAGCCAACTCTCTTTGCATATGTGGATTTATATGCGTAAAAGAGGTCTTCACTTGGTTCTGAGATGGCATGTGGGCAGGGGACACATTGGTCAGTGTTTTCCTTGCGGTTAAGAAAAGCCCCATTGGATCAGATGGAGGGGGCTCTAACCCAAAATTGTTTGCTGTCTGAGGCAAATGAGAAGATAGGGTAACTACCTCACTCTGAACTGGACTACCAGTTGACTCATATTTCAACAGTTGTGACAGGATGGCATCCTCTGCTGGATCGGATGACTGGCTTGGTTGCTGCAAAACATTTTGGTTAAAATCGTGTTGGTGACACAGGTCAGTGGAAGTTGATGCTATGCGTGCAAAGTAACTTTTATTGCACAGTGCCTGAAACATATCCAACTATTGCAGATAAGCAATAATGTATCTGATGTAATATTTAAGTTTGCATTGTGTACTGTGTCTGTGCACTGTCCAGTGAGGTGACAGCTTTGTGCATCCACTATTTGTCATAAATCACACTACGGTGGTGTTCAGTAAAAGGACTGCTAGGGCAGTGTTACTTTGTCAGTGGATATTTGTGGAAATTTATGCTATGCTGAGATGACGTAGGAACTTGTCTGTCTTATTGGCACGCACAACTTTGTCTTCTAATAAAGGGGATTGATGGTGGTAGTGGTGATGGGGCTGAGGTACCACAGCTATTCCTCCAGCATGCACCTGTCTGTTTTGAGAGTTTGACACCACTACCACACTGTACCTTATGCCTGACCTTGCCAAGATAGACCCATTCTATTGCAATATTCCCACGTCTTCTTTCTAACAGTGGTTAAACAGGACTTGCCCCATACATGTAGTTGACATTTTTGCAGGCATACTGGTGTATCTCTTGCACATCAGCAAGATACCCATCAGCCTACTAAGATCTTTGTTTTTCTTGTACTCTACCAATGCAGATGCAATGCAATGCCCCTGATTCCCAAACCGTGCTTAAGGAATTAGAAACAGGACATGGAATTGCATGCTGTTTCCTCTTGCAGTGCTGGATTTATGAAAAAACTGTGGGAGTTAGTTAAATTCTGTAGTCTGAGGGCCTCTAAATTGTTTTCAGACAAACAAATTTGTGCTAAAATAATACGCATTTTTGGTAATGCAGCGTGAACTATTGAATTAAATTAGGGCAAGACTAGGCAACTTCTAAGGATGCAGGGCCACTTTTCAGCTTGGATAAAAGTAGGAGGGTTTCATACCCCAAGGTGATCTAAGCGAAGAGGTAAAGCTTAGCAGACTTTTAAAAATACCGGTTAACAAAATATATAATATAACATAGATGACTTCTCTGTTTATATTTCCATATTTAAATCCTATTATTAACAAATAAAATGCTCCTCTACTCATAACAAGTGAGGAGCATTTTATTTGTTAGTAATAGTCCCACACTCAAAGTAGATTAATTAATATTTGGAAGGATTAATTTCATTATTAGCAATTAAACCACTCCACTTATTATTAATAAATAAAAACTCCACACTCATGTGATCAGTTAATATTTAGAAAGTCTGATTCATTTTTTTAACAAATAATACCCTTCCATTCCTTATTAACAAATAAAATATTCCACTCATACTTAGTTAATCATTATAACTTTTATAGTTATATGTAAATGAGCTTAAATTGACTTTAAAAACATAATATTGAGTACTAAACATTCAATAATGTAGTGCGTATTGAGGGCGTTGATAGCTAAATAGGATACTTGCTATCATATACTTTCTTTTCCCACTGATTGTAATGCTTTTGGTGGTTTTCCACTGAGTTTTATTACTATGCTGCAGTGTTAGCTACACACACACACACACACACAAACATTTTAGAGGGTGCACTTGAAAAGAGTGTGGGGCCACTTGTGGGTGGTACTTTGCCCACCCTGGTTTAGGGCCTCAGCATGTCTTAATTCAGTACTGTTTCCCTGTTCTTTTCCTACTAATGCTGACCGTGTTCCCAATCTTACCAGAGTAGCATCTGGTGCTTCCACTTTAGTGGGGTAGTAAATATGCTCTGCGTATTAGTCTGAAATTTAAAGGAGATATTGAAGCTGCTGCAACCTGTTCCCAAAGTTGGCTCAGCACTTTGGATAGCTCCTTCACAGTTTGGTTTAAAACATGGATTTCGCTTTCCCACTGACCTGTAAACCACCAGCTGCCATGGAGGAAACAGTTTCCTGTGGTGACAGAGAACATGGAACTATGGCTAAGGATATTTGGTTACCCAAAAGGGAGTAACTGAAGAGTACATCTCTGTGATTTGCTTCTTTGGGTAGGTGGGAGAATGCTGGAAGAAGACATGGCTGTGTAGGGACACGGAAACATTATGTTGCAGGTTCTAGTAGTATAGCATTCCTCTTCTTCTAATTTTCTTCTAGTCTTTTTCTACTCCATAAGAACAGAGTAAAAGCTACCCTGGTTCAGTGCTTGAAACACTGGACATTCATATGTCTTCCCCAGCTATTGAGGTGTTTTTGCACATGTGTGGTATGAACACACAGTATAAGAATAGAGGTACCCAATATAAATGGCCTGGAAAGTGAATAGCACAAAAGGGCAGGGTCATAATCAGAAGTCCAAAAAACACGTGAGACTATCATATAAACGAAACAAATATATAACAAATACCAACAACCAATAAATATAGTGTTGATAGCAAGTATGAAAATATACAAATGAACAATATATTTACACTATATTTATAGAAAATAGGAACGGTAGAGAATTGGGTATATATTAAGAGATAAATAGAATATCATACTGAACAAACAGTATGAAAAATAACATACAACATAGCCAAAAGTCATATTATATTTATGGCAAGGTGATAAATGAAATATGTAACAATGTACAAATTTGCAACCTGAAAACCAAGACTTATGCAAGTAAACACACTCTGGCTGTAGGATAAAGTAGTTGTAGTAAGAATGAAGAGTAATCCAACAATGACCAAAGGGGGGAGAAAATACACTCACTCAAAAGTCTAGCAAAAAATCATTGATGACTGGCAAACTGTAACTCATGCACAACCAAGGTCCAGCAAATAATTACTAATAACTGGCAGGCTATAAATCATATGCAACCAAACAGTTGTTTCTGAGACTTGCGCAGCTGTTTTAGGTCCTCTTCAAAGGCAATGGCATTTCAAAATTTCATGTGCCAAGCCACTAATTATAAACAAAATCAAAATGTACAAGATACTAGCATTCAAAACCTATAATATGTGACAACCTACTGTGTAGGTACCATCCAAATCAACCATTCCCTGTTGTAACCATGTTCCTTCATATGCTGCCTCTGCTTGCTGTAACGCTGGGCAGATTAAGTAACTCTTTTGTTAATATTTGCTATAGGTATCGTATTTATTGTTCATTTTTCTATGTTTATGTTTGCTATAAATATAATATTTATTTGTTGTTGCTATTTTTTGTATCTTTGTTTTGTTTATGTCATGGTCTTGTGTGTTTTCTGGAACATGAGTAGACAGCTGTCTCTCCCAGTTAACATCATTGTAAACAGATCTGTAGCATTTGCATTGACAGATTAATGTCAAAGTGTCAGTAAGCTGCATGGCTACTAAAATCTGTTAAAATGTCTTGAAAGCTGAGTGGTGACACTTGAATTTTCTTTCTTCTTGTTATCATGGTCACCGAATATGAAATAATTTTCCCACAAGAGTGGAGATTTAGATGAGTCAGAGGGCTTATGGGTAGGTGAAAGAATGTTAAAATATACTGCAGTGAAAATAGGAAGGCTAAAAAGGAAGAAAATCCCTGTGATTATCATAGTATGCAATAAAAATATCTCCCAATATAAATATAAAAAGGAAGTTCTTGTATGGACATTTTGGTTGATTGGTATGATCACTGCTGCAGTTAACCATTCTGGGAAAAAAGAGCAAAGCAAAATATATTACATGCTACGTGCTCAAAAAATGTATTATAATGATTCCGAAAGCTGGTTGCCAATATCTGGTATTCAGATCATCATTCTTTCTGTTTCCATTGCTCAGGTTGTGAGAGCTGTTTGCTTATAGAGGCAAACCAGGCCCTCCTACGTACAACAAGAAAGGTATCGTCTGACTTTGGAAGCCCTGAGGTTTGCAGATGAGTCAGATAGCCTATGGATGGGTAAAAAAAAATGTTTTTATAGAAATATATTTTAATGGGAAGGCTTAAAAGAGGAAGAGATCCCTGTGATTATCACAGTATGGTGAACATGTCAAAGCTGCCCAGTATGAAAAATGATGATCCCAATAAGGACCTTTTGGCTTATTCCAAAAGTACAGTGCAATATTGCATTGTCAGCTTGTGTATGTGTTCAGACAGCTTTGTACTGGCAACTGTTTCCTTTGGTTTTCTTGCCATTTTTGGAAATTTTATGGCCTGCTCTAGAGCAGAGAAGTGGTATCTGCAACAGAAAGTTGTTACCTGCAGTGCTTCTGGTCTGAGGACTATGAATGCTTTTGGAATACTCCATTCTGCCCCTTTATTGGCTTTTGATCACCCCAGGAGGCAGTCTGCATTGCAGGTCTGCTGAGTTGCTCAGTTCTCAGTCAACCATTTTGCATCCCCTTCCATGTAGGTTCCCCCCACCATGTTTTGTATTCAGAGGCTTCTCAGGTTTGCTAATAAATCTTCTTGTGTATAGACGTGGCTGTTTTGGTCACATAACGATCAACAGCCACAGAGGATAGTCCTCTGTCTCAGGGTCTGTCTAGTTCAAGCACCACAAGAAGGAAGAGTTGGCACCTTGATATTTCCCATTGGTGTGTGGTATGTGTGTGACAGACTAGGCAGGCACACAGCTCACCCAGTCACTTTCTCATGGTAGGATGTGTTGTGTTTTTATTTAAATCAGAGGTAGGCAGCTGTGGAATGCTAGAGGGACCTATTAGCCCTCCAGGAAACCTTACAGGGCTGCAGTTTCTACTATACCTGTTCCCACAATTTTTTTGCCCCCAATGCCCTTAAAGTCCTGTAGGAGACATAGGGGTGGGCATTTAGAAGGCCTTCCTAAAGGGCATCTTGAGACAAACATTTTTTTTTTTGAAAAAGTTTGCAGAATTTCAGTGGGGGGGGGGGTGTTCAGTGAGTTCCCAGGCATTGTTGGGGCCCAGGAGCTCTGCAAAAGTGGAAAAATTGCAAATATCAAAATGTGTGTGTGTGTCTGTCTGTGTGTTGGAAGGGAGACAAGGCATGGTTGGGAAAACAGGCACTCAGGATCCAAACCAGGTCAGGAAAGGGAGAGGAAAAGGGGATGGATTAGCCTGGTGGCCCTATAGTTCCTCTCTTACCCACCCTTGGGTTTGAGGTGGCATTGGGAGAGGGTTCATGGTGCTGAAAAATTGGGGTGCGAGCCATTGTTAGCTGACCAGGCAGTGGCTGGTGGAGGAGGAAGAGGACCAGAGGTGGGTTTTTAAAGGGCTGTACAGCCTGATCAGAACTGCCAAGAGGGGGTGGGGCTCTCCTTGGAAAGAAGTGCTGGAGGTGGGGGGTAATGGAGAAACTCACAAATAATCATATCCATGAAAGTCAAACCCACAAATGTGGAGGGTTGACTGTATTATGTTGTATTATCCCCCGGCACACTATTTTTCTAAATGTCATATAGCAATAATTATTTTAATTTTTTTTCTGTACACTTAACCCCCCCCCCCCCCAATTTAGGTATACTTCATTAGATACTATGGATGGAAAGCATGTGCTTTAAAAAAGGTCCCAAGTAAGTTCTCTTTTCTTCCCCTTTTCTTTTGTTTGGGGTGGGTAGGGAATAATTCAACCCATTACTGGTCCTATCTCTTCTAAATTAATTTTGCAAGGTGCTTTAGGGTTCTGTCAGTATCTTTCAGGCCGATTAATTTACAGAAATGAATGTGAATAGAAGTACTTGTTTCCCATAGGGAGTGAAATGCCAGTTTCCCTTGCAACACACGTTTTACATTCTCCTGAGAATATAGTACCCTAAAGAATTCATTGCAGTAGTCTTGAATCCTAAGGGATTAGCATATTTTATTGACTAGAATCTCTGTTATATAAAACACACAGCTATAGTTAGTTGTGATGTTTTTGTTCACTTTATTGGTGATCATAAACATAAAGCATGTAAATGTTTCCAGGATTGTGTCCCTAGAATAAATTCAAAACTGATGGGAGTATAAAGATAGTAAGCAGAGAGGTTGGAATATAAATGTAACCTATATGTGTGCTTGGTAGGTGGCTTTTGCTCCACATCTTGATGATAGTTCGGTTGCAATACCTCTGTAGCATGAAACAACCACAGATCAGAATCCAAATCATGCTTTCAAAGCTTGCAGACACACAGGCAAGAAAGCAGTAGCTTAAGACTAGAGCTTGTAAAAACTGCTTTTGGGGACTGTGGTTGACAGAAGACTATAGCCCATGTGCCCAATGGCTGTGCTAGATGAGGGTTCTGGGAATTGTAATTCAAAAAGTCACTCTCCCAAGTTTTGGCTTACACTTCCTTGTCTTTCATTTCCCATCTGTTTAGTCTGTCTGTCCCTAACAATAGCATTGTTGAGGTTCTATTTCTGAAAAAGATATATGAACATAAGCAAGGAGCATGGAGTTCAGATCTTAAGTGATAGATATCACTGAGGGGCCTCTGCTTATATTTGCTTGAACACAAGTAAAACATGGAGAGTGTTGGGGACCTTGATAAAACAGAGTTCCCATTGTGCAAAGAATTATTTTCATGTTCAAGTGAACATGACTAAATCTCCCCACCCGCCCAATTTGGGGTCGTGCTATTCATCCTGGAGCCCTTGCACACTACACAGTTATAGCACTATGATCTTACTTTAATTGCCCTGGCAGCATCCTTAGGAATTCTGTGGTTTAGTCAGAGATACTAAAGGAACTCTGTGGCTGAGAATTATAAATACCCCTATTCATACTGCAATACCCAGGACTCCACAGGATGGAACCATGGCACTTAAAGTGAAATCAAGGTTCAGTAATAGTGTAATGTGAAAGGGCCCTATAACTAATTATTAATTTAGACATCACCACAAACCATGGCATGCAAACCCACTTCAAACCATGGGTTTTTTTTTTATTTCAGCTTGTTAGCTAATTCCAGACCATGGTTTATCATTTCAGACCTCATGCTCTACTGTTATTAACTGGTTTAATTGGGTCTGGGTAGAGCCACAGTAGTATCTGTGAGAGAACCATGTACCTTTAAATATTCCTGATCTGTGGCTGAAACATGGTAGCTTTGTTTGAGAAAGGACTCTAACTTCTAGTTCAAGCCAGTTGGGTTTGCAGAGGGGACTGCAACTGTGTTGTAAGTCAGTGTGTAATCATTTGTTTGCTAGACAAATAGGCAGGCCATCTGATGGTTGTCCCTAATCCATTTGCTTACAGGATCATGCAACAAACAGCTGGGAAATCCTACCCTTTCTCTTTCTCTATATGTATATGTGTGCGTATATGTGTCTATATATGGTGTTAGTCCATAGCAACCCTGTCATGGCATTGTAAATGAATCATTGTTTTGACTGTTTGAACAAAGTTTAAATTTTAATCCAGTTCCTGTATTTTTAAAACATACCAACAAAGAAAAATGAGAGCGCTTTAATATTTTTCTCCTTGAGCTTATTGTCAACTTGTCTATCTTTAGGTATTCAAGGAGCTTAGTTGTTCTTGGGTCTCACTTGAAATAATAAATAATGTAAGTGCTTATTTTCTACTCCAGATATGAGGATACCCTTTTCTTTGTTTTTTGACTTCTATTTCTTTAACAGTTTGAGGGCCAAACCTTTTTTTGCCCCGAAATAAAATGTGACAATTGAAGAAGCAAGCTCCATGAGGTGGAATAAAGACAAAAAGGCATGTTTAGCTAGGGAAGGATTTTATTAAGCAAGGAAAAAAAATCCTAGCCATTTTAACAAATCAGTAGTAGTTCTTTATAGAGGGAAATGCTGATTTGGAAATTCCTTCTCACTTTAGAGGCCAGTGCTGCTTCATCTAGCACTGAAGATATATCAGAACTGATGTCAGAAATTGCTTGGAAAATCACTTTCTTAGCCTCCCAGAATTCCTCAACCAGCCTGGCTGGTGGCCCAGGGGGTCCCCCCGCCCAACCAGGGTAGGCTTGTGAACCGATCTGGAGAAGAGTGGAACATTGTCACCCCAAAGACCCGAACTTGGTGCTTTATCTTAACATGATCTGCCTTGATTTGCATGGTCTTTTAATGCACTGGATAGATACATTTTAGTTCCACTGGCTCTTTTTTAGGGAGGCCTCCTCGGAATTAAATCTGCAACAAAGTATATGGACTCAACAAGAAAGCTGGCGCTTGATTTTGGTAAATTTGTTCGACCTTAGTAAAAGATATTGAGATCCTAAAGTGAAATTCATTTTGAAACTGGATGTTGTTCCTGATGGATAAATCAGTGTGTTTGACTGGTTGCTGGTACAAGGACAGTATTACATCACATCAGATTTGTTTTATGTTTTATAAACTCAGTTATTTCCAATCCACCTTTCAGAATACCCATTCTTCAGAGGCAGCTTTCAAATAACAATAAAGCATTTTTTTAAAATGCACAATAGACAACATCAACATATAATACTCTCTACAGTTCATTTGGTGCTAAATGCTGGTGTGAGATAGCAGCCCGTCTAAAGCAGAAGCCTGGTGGGGTCTTTGCCCTCCCTTGTTCTCCTGGGATCCTCCTTTTCCACTGGCAGCCCCAGCTCCGCATGTATGTTTGTGTGTTTAATGTGTCTGTGTACGTATGTGTTTATATATTTATGAGGTGATGGTCCCTTTGGACCAACTTCTGATGAATTCTCAACCTTAACTCAGTATCAGCATATTTGAATACGCAGTGTTTCAGAGCTAGACTTTGACAAACTAAACATGATTATAGGCAGACAAATCTGTCAGTTTGTTCATTTTTTTTTGTTAACAGATTTGATGTTTCTAATACAAAAGAATATGGCATTTTTTATAATTTTTTTATTAAAATTGAAATGAAACAAAATTTTCCCTGGTCCTTTGCAGCACCGGAGATTCCTAAGTTTCCTGAAGTTATTAATATTCACTAAAGTAGTAGAAAAATTGTAGATTGTAGCAGCAATCAGACTGATCTACCCATGTGACTCCTTTGCTTTCCTGTGTACCGTAGATGATTTTGTCAATTTGGTCATGAATTATGAAGGCTTTGTAAACAGAAAGGGAAAAAGATAATCAAATATTTGCTTTCAGGAGCCCTTGGCCATGACAGGGTTCAAAGCTGCCTCTTTTTGGTTTGGGCTACATGTTAATCTAACTGGAATATATGTGGTATGGTTCTTTGCTTTATGATGGGTTGGGCTCAGTAGGCATCAACATTTCTTCATATTGACTGAAAATGACAACAAGCTAGTTATTATACATCTGAAATGCTTCAAGGAGTTCTGTATAGACTGTTAGCCATAGTTATCATCTAGAGGACAAAATATTTGCCATCAGCTGCATCATAAGAAGCCTTGTGTCTCGCGAAATGCTGAAGCAGTAGATGATATTTGCAAGTGTATGAGATGTCATTATTTTGTTATTTTTTGACAGAGTTAGCATGTACGAATTGGTATACATATCAGATTGTGAAAACAATGAGAAGTACTTCATAATTCTACAGTGGAGAATGAAAAGATAATCTCATAAGCGTGGCATTGAATATAGTGCTATAATTGTAAAATGTAGATGTTAAAGCAGAATTTATTTTTTAAAATACTATTATGTAAGTAACAATATAAACAGTGACTATACAGTGGCTTTAGCCAATGTATCATTATAGTTGATGACATGTTTTCATGTTTTCCCCTATAGACAGTAAGGAGGGAGGCTGTGCTTCTTTTTCCTTTTGACTGGCCTTTTATTTGTAGGTAACATTTGCTGATGCTGCAGTCTTTCCTCTCCATCCTGGTCCTTCTGAAATACTGAAGTATTACTTTTATGTTCATCTAAATGGACCGCGTTGAGTGGCAATTGCAGAGTGAGAAGTATGATTTTTTTATCCATTTTGAACAGAAGTAACTTTTGGGTGGAATACTCCTGATCCCAGAATGTATTTGCTGGGGAAAAGATTGAGCAGCACAGCAGCACACTGTGAGGGTTTCATTTATGAGTAACACTTTGTAGTATGTACGATGTATCTGTATAAGAGACACACTTAAATGGCAATGGCGCTGGCGATACCCTCTCCATTGTGAGTGGGCGTGGTTTCCTTAGAAATCCAGCTAGAAGTGGTTGGGAGAAACTGAAAGGAATCTAAGCTGTGGACTGCTTGCTGTTGACTAAGTTGTTGGCTTTGTTCAGCTCTAGCCAACGTATACTTAAATAGATTTTCTCCTACCTTTCCAGACCAGGGGGAAAAAAACCCTTCTCGTTTAAAGGGAAAAAATGCCATTTGATTATATCTGAAAGCAGGGAGATTCATACCACAGAACAATCCTTCCCACAAACTCACAACATGGTCATTTTGAGAAACACATATTATATCTTAACTTTCACTACAGGTAAGCATAAAAGGTGCATTCCAGACAAATTTTGCCCTAGCAATTGCAGTCAAATAGTGCTTTATATGAATGTTCTATAGTCTCTGAAGTACCAAATGGTGAACTATTTGGTACATAATATGTAGCTGAAAAATTAATCCTATGGACTTTAGAAGCTTTCCCCTTAAGTGATATCAGAAAATGGAAACTTATTGTGCAACTGTTAACATGTTTTACACTGTCTATTCTGCATCTTTTCCATGATCTTTCCCAAAGTTATTTGATTACACTGATATATGTTTCCAGCCATTTTGAAAATCTCAGGATCCAAATTGGGCAAAATATTTGAAAGTGTTAGTTCCAAACTCTTTGTGGACTGAGGGTTTGAAGTCTGTTCTGTTTGCCCTAGCCTATCTGCCTCACCCACCAAAACCGTAAGGAAATTTTGTGGGCAGTTTTTTATTTAAGGGCTGGAAAGCTAATGCAAGCTGAACTAGTAATGATAATGATACAAAGGGATTTCAGCCTGAATTACAGTAGTAATGACATCTAGAGTAGACCTGTTGAATCAATGGGATTTGCATGTGACTCACTGATCAACAGTTGATTCAGTGGATCTACTCTGGTTGAAACGATCAATAGGATTCAGACCTGCATAATCCAGAAAGGGATTAGGTTGCCATGAAATGATGTAACAGCCAGTCTTGACTCATGAACAATGAGCTATTAAATGGGCTCAGAATGTTCCTAAACCAATAGCTGATAGTGACTTGTCTGAACAATATTTCTTCAGGAGATGGAAAGCAAATGTTCAAGCTGCTTTGGCTGGCAGAGCCTCAGTATTCAGTTGCCTGCATGATAATAATAAAACGCATACAGCAAAATAGATTGTAGTCGGCCCTTCATATGTGCGGATTCTGCATCCCTGGATTCAACCAACCATGGCTTGAAAATATTAAAAAAAAATTCAAAAAGTAAACCTTTTGAGTTGTTCACCATTTTATATAAGGGATACCATTTTACTACATCATTGTATATAATGGGACTTGAGCATCCATGGTTTTGTTATCCATGGGAGAGTGTGGAACCAAACACCAGGAGATACTGAGGGCCCACTGTATGTTTATAATGCTTGATTTTGTAAATTGTATATTTACCTCTCCACATATATAAAAGAAGGGTGTAATTCTGTGTGTATAATAGGGGCTCATGAATTTAGTTTGGGTTCAAATTGCCAAATGAGGGAGAGTCACCAAACTACATGTATCTGTAGCTTATCTCTCTGATTCAAAAACTTCTCTGAAGTTTTTGGATTGTAAACTGGGGGGATTGGTTTCACATGCAATGCCACTCACCACTGCCTCCAAATTTGTCTTGAACTTGTGCAATCAAATTTTTTGGAGCCAAGTCTCTACATGTAAATACCAGTACATTTCTATTATGTCTAGATACTAGCTTTTTTGACGTAATTTTGAAAATATTTTTAAAATAAACATCATTGATTTTTAATCCACCCCTGATTTTTCAGGTTGCTGAAGGACCAGTGCTGACCTCTCTCACTCACTAAGTGACAACATTTGGTCATGACATCTGTTTCCTAAAAGTTGGAAAATCTTGTGCTCTGCTGCTTAAAACTGTACTGTTACTACACAGATACACACCACCATTAGTCGCCGAACTTCTGCTGTGAACATAAATAACTGTTAGTATACTTTAAGAGCTGTGGACTAGACAATTTATATAAGAGAAAAAAAATCACTTGGTGCCCACAAAATCTTTTAAAAGAAGGTAATTAACAGTTGGTTAGAATGCAAGAGGAAATGGAAGATAGTTTCATCCCTTTTCCCTGAAGACAAGTGGTTTTTAATTATTGTTGTCTTTATTTATGTTAATTGTCTGGGGATGCTTTGGAAATAATTGATCTCTTGAAATATTTGAGGAGCAATCGTCTTTGTTCAGAAAATAGATGCTACTTTCTTCTCGTCTGGATAGGATGCCTGCAGATGTTGGCCTAAATCTAATTGCTAATCCTACCCAACTAGACCCAGTGAATCAGTTGCCTTTACTTAGTGCTCAGCTGGGTTGGTTCAGTGGGTTTACTCTAACTGGAAATAGCAACTAGATGTAGACCATTATGATAGTGGACACAGTGTCTCTTTAAGGTGTTCATGGGAATGGCATGCTTTTCTGTAAATTTTTTTTTTAAACAGAGCAGTGCTATGACAGAGAAGGGGAATGTGTGATCCTCTGGATGTTGTTGGACTGTAGATCTCATCAGTATTAAACAGCCTAGTCAATAGTGATAGGTGATGGGACTTGTAGTCCAACATTATCTGGAAAACCACATGTCTCTAAGCCCTGTTGGGTGATGGTGAAGGGAAAGAAGGAATCTTGGTCCCAGGCTGGGAAAGAAAGCAAACTGCAGAGCCTGGAAATAGTGTTATATCTGTCTTAGATGATGACCCACTGCTGTTTAAATGGAACACTGTTTTGCACATTCAGTAGTTTTACAGTGAAATGATCAAGCAAAAGATCCCATTTACCTTGATGATTCTATTCCACATGGTGTATTGTGGCATTTTTTAAAAAATATTCTCATGCTGTTTGCATAATGAGGATATACAAGATGCACATTACAAAATAAACAGGTATACAAGCATATTGATGAGATTTGCTCAAATTAATAATAGTATGCAGCATCTGTTTAGGTCATTAGTTGGCCCAGAATGTTCCTTCCCCTTTTTCTTTTCCAGTAATGCTGTACACTTCTTTAAATTTGATATAAACCGCCTTGGGTCCTATGCAAGAAGAGAGGGAGAGCGTTTATTAAATATAAAATAAATAAATAAATAAATAAATAAATAAATAAATAAATAAATCCGCCTAGGGCTAAGTCCACTTATTTTCATTGGTCTTCTGAATAACTTTGCCAGTGGTATTTTGGAAAATGCCCAGGCAGTATTCTGCACATTTGGTCTATAAGAATGATTGATGTAAGTGACCTGTGATGGAGGTATAATCAACAGCTAAACTAGCTAACCAGAATCTCATGGATGGGAATGGATGTGGTGTGGGATTAACTTATTCTGGATCAGGAATGAGGAAACAGGTGGCCCTCCAAATGTTGCTTAGCAGCAGCTGCCAACAACCATCACCATTGGCCAGGCTAAGTGAGGCTGATGGAAGTTGAAATCCAGTAACATCTGGAGTTCTCCAGATACTATCCCATGGCTTTATATATTCAGCTGTGTCTTCTCATAGTCAGAGTCAGATCCAAAGTAGACAAGATGGATTCAATACAATATTGTGAACCATTTTCAAAAGATTTAATAATAGTCCTTCTTTGTGAATCACAGCATTGGTAGGGTTCTTTTAACTGTGTTTCCAGTCAAGATTGGGCTTGCTGTATCTGTTTTCTGCTTTGGAAGAAAAGTTTCCATTGGTGCCAGTTAAAACACTTTTTTCTCAATGCAAAATAGTAGGCACTGGGAATCAGACAGGACTACAGTTGCTGGAAAAGAGTTCTGTGCCCACAAGACTCCTAATATAGGTGTGGCCCTGTATAACCTGTTTAGAAAACCAATATGTAGTGGTTTGAGTATTGTACGAAGATTTGAGGAGACCATGATTCAAATCCCTGCAGAGCTATGAAGAACCACTGGTTGACCTTAGCTGAGTCGTAGTCTCTGTTTAGAGGAAGGCAAGAGCAAATTTTCTATGCATAAATCTTGCCCAGAAAATCCCAGGATAGTGTTGTAATAAGTCGGTGGTCTTGAAGTCACATAACAACAAATATGTCAATGTGCCGTTTCTTCTGAAAAGTCTTTAAAACAATGCAGTGGCTAATAAATCAATAATTTCTTGCGTAGCTGGTTCATTTATGGCCTCAAAATTATGGTGATATTTTTTTTTACCTCATCAGAAATTATTTGCTTTGCAAGCACTTTCCTCTGGTGTGTTTAGGATCAGTTTATGGCTGTGTTTGACTTGTGTGTTGAAGGGCACTGCTTTCCCAGTTGCCTTGCCTTATAACAGGAGAGAGAAATTGGACTAGTTTGGAGAAATTTCCAGAAATCTAGAAATTTTGAAAACATGCAAAAATCTTCTTTTTCCATTTATTTATTTGTTTATTTTGGAAAACTAAAATTTTTGGAAAAAGTAAAAGTGTGATATTGGCAACCTTCACAGACTGAAAATCACTTGTTACTTTGTACTATGTACAGCTTTGCTTGGCATAAAATTATTGTGCTTGTTTTATGAAAAGTACAGTTGGGGAACAGGACCTCTGCAAAAGTGGAAAAATTGCCAATATCAGATTGTGTATATATGTCTGTCAGAAGGGGTCCAAGGCATGATGGGGGGAAACAGGCACCCAGAGTCCAAACCAGGTCAGGGAAAGGAGAGGGAAGAGGATGGGTCATCATGGTGGCCCTATACTTCTTTTGTCTCACCTATCTCTTTCTTTGGGTGTTGGGGAGCAGCAGGAGAAGGTTTGTAATGCTAAGAAATCAGATGGCAAGCCATCCTCAGCTGACGAGGCAGCGGCTGGTACAGAAGGACCAGAGATGTTTTTTTTAAAGAGCTGTATAGTGGGAATATAATTTTCTGACCAGCCACTTAAGAAGAAAAGGAATTCCATATAGATGGGGAAAATTGGAAGGCCTCTCATTTAGATTTAAGGATAAGATAATCTTTATTAATTCCATGCAGGAGGCAAAAGATTTTATGAAGAAAGTTGAAGGAACCTTTCGGGGAGAATATAGAGAATTTAAAAGGAAAAAAAGAGACAAAGAGATATCAGAAAGTGGCTGGGTAGAAACAGAGGCTACTCGGGAAGAAACGGGAGAAGAAGAGGAGGAGGAAGAAGAAGTAGTGACAGAGGAAGAAGCAACATCAGAAGAAATCACTAAAAGATTGGAGGAAATTGCATGAGTTGTAGAAGATCTGGAATTGGGCCGGAGACAAATTTATCTCTTGGATTGAAGCAATATACAGTCAACAACAGGCACGATTGATTATTAATGGAGAGAGAACAAAACAGATTGAATTGCATAGGGGAACAAGACAAGGTTGTCCCCTATCTCCACTGTTATTTATTACGACATTGGAAATACTTAATAATGTCATAAGGGAAGATAAAGCAATAAGAGGACTTCAGATAAAGAAATATCAGTACAAACTTAAAGCATTTACAGATGATTTGGTTTTGTTTCTGGATGATCCTCTTAGCAGTATTCAAAGGTTGATGGATATTGTTCAAGAATATGGAGAATTTTCAGGATTCAAGATAAACAAGGAAAAAACAGTGCTTATAACAAAAAAACATGAGGGAGAAAAAAGAGAAGGAACTTGAGCATTTAACAGGTTTTAATAAAGGTCAAAAAGCAAAATATTTGGGTGTCTGGATTACAAAAAGAAATAATGAACTATTTCAGAATAATTATGAAAAAAAATGGAAAGAGATAATCAAGGATTTGGAGAAATGGACTAGAATGCGACTATCTTTGATGGGAAGAGTGGCAGTCATAAAAATGAACATACTTCCAAAGATGAATTACCTTTTCCAAAATCTTCTCATTATTACAAATACTAAGCCTTTTATACAGTGGAAGAGAGATTTAACTAAATTTATATGGCAAGGGAAAAAACCAAGAATAAAATGGAATATCATGACAGACTCAATAAGAAGAGGAGGGTTGGGTCTACCGGATTTACAGATATATTTCAAGGCAGCGGCATTTACATGGATAAAAGACTGGATGAATCTTCAAAATACGAGAATGCTGACATTAAAGGGAGCTGATTTAAGGATGGGTTGGCATGCCTATATGTTCTATGGGAAAGCTGCAGTTGACAAAGACTTTGTTCATCATTTTGTAAGAAAATCGCTACTTAAAATATGGACTGACTAAAAGAATAAGAACATTAGGCAACTACCTACATGGGTCTCCCCTCAGGAAGCCTTCTTTGGAAGATGGTCTGATTCAGATAAGTGACTGTGTTATGATGACATATTAGAAATGACAAATCTGAATCTTTTTAAGATGAAATCAAGAGAAAAATTGGAATCAGAAGGAATAAAGTTAAACTGGTTCCCTTACAGACAGTTAACTGAGAGATTCCAGATGGATGTGAAAACTTATGGAATAGAACAAAAAGAGCAAGGAAGAATGTTGAAGTTACTGCGGGAAAACCTGCCTCATTTGCTATCACATGTATACCAGGAGATTTTAAATCAAGAAAGAGAAGATGAGACAGTCAAATCAGCAATGATATTGTGGGCTCAAAATCTTGGACATCCAATTCAATTAGAGCACTAGGAACAGAGCTGGCAACGGACACAAAAATTTACTGCAGCTCAGAACCTAAAAGAGAACTATTATAAGCTTTTTCGTAGATGGTACATGACACCAGAAAAATTAAAGAAGATATATAATATGGGAACAGGTCAGTGTTGGAAGTGTCAGGAGAATGTTGGAACACTATTTCATACGTGGTGGTCATGTCCTAAGGCTAAAAAATATTGGAATGATATACATAATATGATATGTAAAATATTGAGGGTTCAAATTGATAAGAAACCTGAGCTGTACTGATTAAATATGACACATGTGTTAGATGGAACTGTTGCAAAGAAATATTGGCGAATAATTCTGTATATGATTACGACAGCCCGTATTGAATATGCAAGGCTATGGAAAACTGAGCAGATAGCTACAACAGAGCAATGGTGGGCAACTTTTATTGAAAATCGGAATGCAGATATAGTCTCCCAGAGATTGAAAGGAAAATCAGATGATGACATTAACAAAGAATGGCAAATTGTTCTGGAAATGGGTAGGGTGTTGACAGGTGATAATTCTTAATTCATGGTAGCATGAGTAATTAGAAGTAAAAATCAGTGGAATATCATAGAACATGTAAAGTAGGGTTGAAGAGCAGGATCTATCTTGTATGTTAACAAATGCAATGCAGTGCGTAATGTTGATATGTCAATGAAATAACACTATTGAAATCCAGAGAGGAGTAGAAGATAGCAGTAATAGTTCGGTAAAATGTACAATGAGAAATGTTGTTTTATACGATGTAATCACAATAAAATTAATTAAAAAACAAAAAAAAAGAAGATCTGGAATTGGGAAAAGAAGGAAGAAGGTTAAGAAAAAGAGAAGCCTCAGAGGAGGCGAGTTCTGGTTGTTGGTGACTCCTTACTCAGAGGAACCGAAACGGCAATTTGCAAACCGGACAAGCTCAATCGAGAGATCTGCTGTCTTCCTGGGGCCAAGATCAACCACATAACGGAGAGGCTAACCAGGCTGGTCAAGCCCACTGACCATAAGGCCCTCATTTTTGTTCATGTCGGAACCAATGACACTGCGAGGAGCAGCTTTTACCACATTGCAAAGGACTACGAGCTTATGGGGACGAAGCTTAAGGACCTTGGTGCGCAGGTGGTTATTTCGTCTCTCCTCCCTGTTCAAGGATATGGCGCATGTAGGGAAAGGGCAATAGCAGAGGTCAACAACTGGCTCCGCACGTGGTGCCACCGGCAACGGTTTGGGTTTTTGGAACACGGCCTGAATTTCCATGAACGTGGGCTTCTGGCAAGGGATGGGCTGCACCTCACGAAACTTGGCAGGAATGTTTTTGCAAACAATCTTGCAAGGAGGATTCAGAGGTCTTTAAACTAAGTTCCGCTGGGGAGGGAGACAGTATTATTCAAGGCCAGGACTCGGTGAGCACAAGGGGGAAAAGCCCAAATGATATTGGACAAGTAGTACAAGCGGCCAGTGGCGGGAGGAGTAGAAACTATAGTACAGGACTTGCAGGAAGGGCCTGGGGACTTAAGTGTCTCTACACTAATGCACGGAGTATGGGAAACAAGCAAGATGAACTTGAACTCCTAGTACAACAAAATAAATACGATTTGATAGGCATCACTGAGACCTGGTGGGATGAGTCTCATGATTGGAATGTAGGAATAGAGGGGTATAGCCTATTTTGTAAAAATAGACCAAACAAGAAAGGAGGAGGAGTAACCTTGTTTGTCAAGGATGTTTTCACCTGTGAAGAGATCCAGGACTTAAACCGAGAAAACCAGGTCGAGCACATCTGGGTAAGAATTAAGGAAGCGAGAAACAATAGGGATATTCTGGTGGGGGTTTACTACAGACCTCCAGCCCAGACTGAGGACTTTGATGATGCCTTCCTCAACCAAATGACCGCACATTCAAAAAGGAGAGATACAGTAATAATAGGAGATTTCAATTACCCGGATATATGTTGGCAGTCAAACTCTGCCAAGACAGCAAGGTGCAGCAAGTTTCTTGCTTGTCTTGCAGACAATTTCATGGTCCAGAAGGTGGAAGAAGCCACAAAGGGATCAAATATTCTAGATCTGATCCTGACCAACAGGGATGACCTTGTTAATGAGGTAGAAGTGGTTGGATCTTTAGCGGGGAGTGACCATGCCCTATTGGAATTTGGCATTCAGTGGGAAGGAGAAGATAACTGTAGCCAGACACTCATCTTAGATTTTAAAAAAGCGGACTTCTGTAAACTTAGGGAGCTGCTGGCTGTAATTCAGTGGTCAAGAATAGTGAAAGGGAAAGGAGTTCAGGAGGCATGGGAGTTCCTTAAAAGGGAGATACTGAAGGCACAGTCTAAAACTGTGCCAATAAGGAGGAAAAATGGAAGGCATCTGAAGAAACCAGAATGGTAGACTAAAGAACTCTCAGTTGAGCTAAGTGTTAAGAGAAACATGTACAGGAAATGGAAGAAGGGGGAAACCACCAAAGAAGAATTTAAGCAAGTAGCTAGGAGATGTAGGGAGGAGGTCAGAAAGGCTAAAGCACAGAACGAACTTAGGCTGGCCAGAGACATCAAAAACAATAAAAAGGGCTTTTTTAAAATATGTCCGTAGCAAAAGGAAAAAGAAGGAGACGATAGGATCACTGCGCAGAGGAGATGGCGAATTACTAACAGAGGGAAGAGAAAAGGCAGAACTACTTAACACCTTCTTTGCCTCAGTTTTTTCCCAGAAGGATACAAGCAGTCAACCTGGCGGTTGGGGAGCAGGTGAGGAAGCAGGAGAAATGAGGCACATAATAGGTAGAGAGGTGGTACAGTAATACCTGGCCACACTGGATGAATTCAAGTCTCCAGGGCCAGATGAATTGCATCCTAGGATATTAAAAGAACTGGCAGAGGTCATTTCGGAACCGCTTGCTATAATCTTTGAGAAATCTTGGAGGACAGGAGAAGATCCAGCAGACTGGAAGAGGGCAAATGTTGTCCCCATCTTCAAGAAGGGAAAAAAAGAGGACCCAAATAATTATCGCCCAGTCAGCCTGACATCAGTACCCAGAAAGATCCTGGAGCAGATCATTAAGCAGTCAGTTTCTAATCACTTAGAAAGCAACGCGGTAATCACGAGAAGTCAACATGGATTTCTCAAAAATGAGTCATGCCAGACTAATCTTATCTCTTTTTATGATGGAGTTACTAGCTTGATAGATGAAGGGAATGCGGTGGATGTAGCATTTCTCGATTTCAGTAAGGCCTTTGACAAAGTTCCCCATGACATTCTTGCAAAGAAGCTAGTAAAATGCGGGCTGGACAGGGCTACTGCCAGTTGGATTTGTAATTGGTTGACCGACCGAACCCAAAGGGTGATCACGAATGGCTGCTTTTCATCCTGGAGAGAAGTGACTAGCGGGGTGCCACAGGGTTCTGTCCTGGGCCCAGGGCTGTTCAATATCTTCATCAACGACTCGGATGAAGGAATAGAGGGCATGCTCATCAAATTTGCAGATGACACCAAATTGGGAGGGGTTGCTAATACGCCAGAGGACAGGATCAAAATTCAAAATGACCTGGATAGATTGGAGAGCTGGGCCAAAGCTAACAAAATGAAATTCAACAGAGAGAAGTGTAAGGTCCTACACTTAGGTAGAAAAAATGGAATACAGAAATATAGGATGGGGGACACGTGGCTGGATAGCAGTACGTGTGAAAGGGATCTAGGAGTTTTAATAGACCACAAGCTGAACATGAGTCAGCAGTGTGATGTGGCAGCCAAGAAAGCCAGTGCAATTCTCTGTTGCATCAATAGGAGTATGGTGTCTAGATCGAGGGAGATACTGGTACCACTCTACTCTGCTTTGGTTAGACCTCATCTTGAATCCTGTGTCCAGTTCTGGGCAGCCCAATTCAAGAAGGACATGGTCAGGCTGGAGCAGGTCCAGAGGAGGGCAACCAAAATGGTGAGAGGCCTGGAAGCCGTGCCCTATGAGGATAGACTTAGAGAGCTGGGTATGTTTAGTCTGCAGAAGAGAAGGTTAAGAGGGGACATGATAGCCATGTTTAAATATTTGAAGGGATGCCATGTAGAGAAAGGAGAGGGCTTGTTTTCTGTTGCTCCAGAAACCAGAACAAGGAGCAATGGATTCAAGCTTCAGGAAAGGAGATTCCACCTGAACCTCAGGAAGAACTTCCTGACAGTCAGGGCTGTCCGGCAGCGGAATATGCTGCCTCGGAGTGTGGTGGAGTCTCCTTCTTTGGAGGTTTTTAAGCAGAGGCTGGATGGCCATCTGTCGGGAGTGCTTTGAGGGTGTTCCTGCATGGCAGGGGGTTGGACTGGATGGCCTGTGTGGTCTCTTCCAACTCTACATTTCTATGATTCTATGATTCTATAATAAAGAACATAAAAGTAAGCAACTAAAAGAGAAATGGATATAAAGATATTTCATTATTTGGAAAAGAATAAATTCGATGTAATCTGTTTGCAAGAGATAAGGATAAAGAAGAAGAGACTAAAGCTCCTGCGAAATAATAAATTAGGAAAATAATTTGCAGCAATAACAGAGAAGAAGAAAAATGGAGTAGTAATATATGTGAATAATAGAATTGAAGCAGAAGAAATCTTTAAAGATGAACAAGGACATTATGTTGGGGTTGAAATCAGCTGGCAAGACCAAAGAATACTCTTGGTCGGAGTCTATGACCCCTATAATGGAAAAGGTAAATTCTATAAAAATTTGGAAGCACAAATTATGGAAGTGGATTGTGATGGAATAATTCTCCTTGGAGACTGGAACAGAGTGATAGATCCCCTGATTGATCGTAAATCAGATAAGATCCTCAAGAAGAGTCAAGGGAAACTCCCTAGATCATTGAAGGAGATGATGGATAATCTACAGTTATTGGATACTTGGTGGTATTTATATGGAAAGGCAAAAAACTACTACACATTCTGTTCAGATAGGCACTCATCATTATCAAGATATGATATGTTTTTAATCTCCAAGATGTTATCTAACAATATAAAATAAATGGAAACTCTTCCAAGGAATTTATCAGATCACAACACAGTTCTCTTATATTTGAGATACAGAAGAAGAGAATTTACTTGGAGATTAAATGAAAGATTATTGCAGGATGAAAATATACTTGATCGAGCAAGGCAAACTTTACAAAGATATTTTGCTGAAAATTTAAATAAAGGAACTGATATTGGCAATGTTTGGGATGTCAGTAAAGCAGTAATTAGGGGCTTTTTTATACAACAAAATGCAATGTTAAACTGAAAGAGAAATGAAAAAATTCAGCTAAATGAATGATCAAAGATTAAGGAAAATGAGTTAAAGCATAAACCTACTAGCAAATCTATCCAGAAGGAAATAAAGGTCTTACAGAAACAACTGGACAATGAATTAACAACAGAGATAAGTAAAAAACTACTTTATTCGAAACAAAAAAAAATTTGAGTGGGCAAACAAGCCAGGGAAATGGCTGGCCTACAGATTAAAGAAGAAGAAAGAAAGAAGAGCAATCACACAAATCAGGATTGGTGAAAATATCTATACAAGGAAATAGATATTTTTCAAGGAAATTGAAAAAGGCATTTACCAAGTATTTCTCCAATTTGTATCAAAGTAAAAAGGTGGATTTGAAAGATGTGCAACGTTATATGGAGAAATTAGAAGTTAAGAAATTAATGGCAGAACAGAGAACAAGCTTCAACCATCCTATTACAATAATGGAAATAGTGGAAGCCATAACGTCAGCAAAGAAAGGGAAAGCCCCAGGACCAGATGGTTTATCCGCAATGTATTACAAGACACTGCAAGATCAATTACTTTTACCACTTCAAGAAACAATGAATGCGATCTTTGAAGGAATAATCCCAAAATCATGGAGTAAAGCCTACATAATTATGATTCCTAAAGAAGATAGAGATCCTCTTTTGGTTAAAAATTACAGACTGATCTCATTACTTAATGTGGACTATAAGATATATACATCGATAATGGCGACGAGGATGAAGAAAATCTTGAAGAAAATTATCAATGATGAACAAGTAGGTTTTCTGCCTAATAGACATCTGAAAGACAACATGAGATACATTTTGAATATTATCGAATACTTTGATAAGCAACCAGGTAAAAAGATGGTGTTGTTATTTCTGGACATTGAGAAAGCATTTGATAGCCTGAGTTGGGACTTTATGTTTGAAGTCTTAGCAAAAATGGAGGTTCAGTGCCATTTTATGAGAAGCATAAAGATGATCTACCAGATCCAAACGGCTCAAATCCTGATAAATGGTGAAAAGAGCGAGAAAATCTACATTACTAGAGGCACTCGACAAGGATGCCCGATCTCTCCTTTATTATTTTTAGTAGCTGTAGAAACACTGATTATAAATGTCAAATCAAACAATAAGATTCATGGAGTCAAAGTAAAAGGCGAGGAGTACAAGATTAGAGCCTTGGCTGATGACATAGCTATAACACTTGAGGATCTGATTAAGAGCATTGAAGAGCTGAAAACACTTTTAAAACAGTTTGGAGAAATCTCTGGATTGAGAGTAAATGAAGAGAAGATTAATTTATTGATAAAGAATATAAATAAAGAAGAGGAGAAGGAATTTACCCAAAAATCAGGATATGCAATCTCTACAAAAGTAAGATATTTGAGAATATATTTGACAAAGAAAAATTCAGACTTATTTAAGAATAATTATGAAAAAATTTGGAAAGAGACCAAAAATCATCTTCAGAGATGGACAAAACTGATTTTATCTCTTTTGGGCGGAATCTCTACAATCAAAATGTCAATCCTTCCGAAATTTTTATTTTTATTCCAGACAATCCCAGTGATTATCATTGAAAGTGTATGTAACAGTTGGCGAAATTATATCCTTCATTTTATCTGGGAAGGGAAAAAACCCAGAGTGAAGTATAAAATAATGTGTGATATAAAAGAAAGGGGAGGTTTGGGACTTCCAAATTTACAGCTGTACTGCCACTCCTGCTGTTTAGAATGGATTAAAGAATGGGTCAAACTGGATAAAGATAAGCTGTTGAAGTTCGAGGGAGAAGGACTGGCATTCAGGTGGCATGCTTGTTTAGGATACAATGAAGATAGAATACATAGTGAATTCAATAACCATTACATAAGGAAATCACTGTTAAAGATTTGGAAGAAATACAGAAGGAGATTATATTCTAAAACTCCTATGTGGCTTTCACCCCGTGAAGCTTTTTACAAAAAAGAAAATATATTTTATGGAAGATGGATAACATTTAAAGATCTGACAAAGATAAATGGAGATGAAGTGGAATATAAAACACAGGATGAATTTAGTGAAGATGGATTAAAATGTTGCTGGCTGCTTCATAGGCAATTAAAAGAAAAATGGAAGATTGGGAAGAATTTGAATGGGTTTCAAAGTGAAAGAACAGCATTTGACCAGAAAATATTTGAAGATAAATTGAAGTTGATCTCCAAAATATACAAATTGCTTCTTAGATGGGAGACTGAGGAGGAAATTATCAGAGAATCTATGATTCAGTGGGCATGAAATGTAGGCCACCCAATTGAGTACGTAAAATGGGAAAAACTTTGGAAAAAGAGTATAGGATACACAGCTAACCAAAATGTAAAAGAAAATGTATATAAAATGTATCTGAGATGGTATCTACCTCCTGATAAATTGGCAAGAATGTATAAAAATGTTGACAATAAATGCTGGAAATGCAAAGATGAAAAAGGAACATTCTACCATATGTGGTGGAATTGTTCCAAGGCCAGAAGATATTGGAAAACAACCCATTTGGAGACAGAGAAAATTCTGGGTATAAAATTAAGAGTGGAACCAGAATTATATTTGTTGGGTATGGTTGATGAAAAAATTGAAAAAAAAATATGGAAAACTGCTATTTTATATAACCACTGCTACTAGAATCATATACGCCAAGAACTGGAAACAACCGGATATTCCTAATGAAGAAGATTGGTTAATTAAACTCTTAGATATGGCTGTAACTGATAAGTTAAGTAAGAGGAACACTGTTGGGACCATTTATAAAAACATGGGATCCTTTAATACAATATTTAAGAAACAGATCGGAAAACCTAGTGGTAGAGAATTTTACAGATTGAAGTTAGATTTAAATAGAAGATATTATATAGATAAACTCTTTAAGAAATTTGAGTGAATAATTAAATGACTTGGTATATTTGAGTCTAAATGAAACCAAAGGAAGTTATCTATTTATGATAAGGATCAGATTATTTTATATATAAGACAAATACGAAACAAAAACCTGTTGAACAAACTGTCAGTAGTTCATATTTGGATATTTTGCTTTGTGTTACAATATTACTTTGTATATCATATATTATACTTTTTATCCTTACACTGTTATTTTTATTTATTTATTTTTTCTTTTTTTCTGTGTATTGACATGTTTATTTTATTATACAAAATTTGTCGATAAAAATAATATTTAAAAAAAAGGGCTCCGTAGTCTGATCAGAGCTGCTGAGGGGGAAGGTTCCCCTGGAAAGGAAGCACCTGAGGTGGGAGGGGTGAGGTTGGAGAAATTTGCAAATGATCAAGTCTCTGAAAGTGAAACCCCAGATGTGGAGGACTGGCTGTACTGTTTATTCAGACAATAATTACAGTTGAATTCTGTGTGATTTTTTTACAAATGGAGCTACAAGATCCTAAGCTGTATTTCACTATTTATATAAATAAATGTCTGTAACTGTGAAGGGGAGTACCTTTTAGGTGATAGATCACTGGCAGAGACTCCCCCATATGTTTTATTTTATTATATAAAATCTGTTAATAAAAAAAAACTGCACAGGTTCAATAACAATTTGTGAGGTAGATAGAGACTGTTATGTTGGCACATTGGGACATATATGGGTTGGCTCCACTAAAATAATTCCATTCTGGCTGGAAGTTCTTGATTGGATTAACAAAATAATCAAAATATGCATTTTCAAAGTACTTCACTGATTTTATCAATTTATGACAAAGAAATGAAAATGTCCTGTGTAAATATCTTATATCTACCTTGCTGTACTTGGCAAGGATGGAGATAGCAAGGTCATGGAAGAATTTACAAGGTTTCCCCATTAATTGTTGGTTACATAGAGTTTGGACCCTTGCATTATTAGAGAAATTGGCACACAAATTCTGCCTTACCAGAGGTGAAATAGCTGAAGACACTTTCGAGACTATGTGGTGCAGATTGATAACATACCCTATTTGCCAGCGTATAAAATGCACCTGTGTATAAGACGCACCTCATTTATACACTGGCAAATGCTATTTGCCGATTTATAAGACACACCAGCATATAAGATGCACCTCATTTTCAAACAGTATTTTTCAGGAAAAAAAGTGAGTCTTATATGTCAGCAAATATAGTACATGACACAGGCCAATTCTAGACATTGCCAGCTGTTGAACTACATGATATTTTTAAAACTATCATGTTGACTGCTTTTTGGACATTGTCATTGATAATACTATCTCATACTTTGAATCATGGAATGTTGTCTCTGGCAGGGGACAGTAGATAGGGGATAATGTACTGTTATACCATGCAAGCTATTAATGAATTTTTTAAAAAGATCCTAAACTGTAAAGAACCTCCTTGTTTTTTCCCCAGTTTATTGAGAACAGTTAAAAAACAATAAAATAAAAGAAACTATCAATATTAGTAGAAAAGAGAATATTGTTTTGTCTCCTCTAGTTTTCCATAATGTAAAAAGAACTGAGAAAATGAAACTCAGACCAGGAGTTGCAGTCATCAGATACTGTACATAAAGGCTGCCTGTTACATAGTTTTTAGAAATAATTTTGGGAGAGTAAATGTATGAACACCTTAAGAATTTTTTTTACTGTGTTAAAAAAATTCATAATCCATTTCTCCCATTTTTTTCAATTTTCATTTTTTCCGATTTTTCCAGGAAAAAAATGCTTCAAATGAGGGAAAGAAAACTTGCTTTTTTCCCTCCAGAGTTTTAGTTTTTTTCTCGTAAGATTTCACATACCTCTAGACTTTTTAGCCTTTAGTTCTTAAGCAACTTAATCTGTTTCATTAATAGTCTGCAGTACAAAGTAGTTACAACATTATGATGCCTCTTTGCAAATGGTGATGTGGAAATAACTAATAAGCTTTCTGCATATGGCTCCTGTATTGTTATAGTAATGTCTGGCATTTGCAGAGACACATTTCAATTTAATGAAGAGTCTTTCTGAAACTGTACCTGCATGTACTATAAGTTGGGTGGACAGCTTGTGGCATTCCTCAGTATTGGCTGTGCTGGCTAGTTGCAACATCTGGAAGGCCATATGTCTTTCAACCCTTGTACTATAGAGTGCTATGAAAAGGGAGGCAGTTTTGGTTGTAAAGCGAGTAACCCTTTTTATAAAGTTGCTAAGCCTTTCCTTTCCTACAAGAAACTGCACTGTGGCAAAAAAAAAAAGAAAAGAAAAAAAGAAAAAAAGAAAAAAAAGAAAAGAAAAAAGAAGAAGAGATATAGTTTCTATCCAAATAGTTAACTGCATATCTTCAGCCGGATATGTGAGCAGCAGGAAAATGAATGTGAAAGTAGCTTGTCCTTTGTTTCCCAGTGCGGTAGGGAACCAGTGCTCAAGAACTGTGAGGAAGAGGTTGCCTTAGCTCGGTGAAGAGCTGGACAGAGGGTCTTATTTTTGCTAGTATCTGCTGAAGATGGAAAGTGCAGCATTGTGTATAAGGCTATGGAAATCTCAATTCCATTGAATTTCTCCAAATCCCAGCTGTGTTTTCTTGCACTATATCCAATTGTGAAACTTTCTTTTATTTTCTCTGTATGGAAATTAATACATAAGTAAATTACATTTAACATACGTTACATTAATTACATACATACATTCATTACATACATTAAATTATGTAATTTACATAATGTATTCATGTTCCCCATTGACTAAAGTGTGCTTATGCATATTTTTTCCAACGGGTGTACATTTTGAGTTGTTCATATTTAAAAATGTGTGCATTGGTATGTGTGTAGTTTATTTTCTCAAAGTGCTCCATAAGCATTGCAGAAGTGCAAATTCTTGAGATGAAGTGTATTTCAACTCACAGGAAGTTTCTAGAGATGTGAAAAGGATACTTTGCTCAAATTTCTTGTAAAATTGTTTTCCAGTCCCCCCCCCTTTCTCTCTCTCTCTATAGACAATATGTAATGTATGTAATGTATGTGGTGTGTATGTGTGCGTGCATAGCATACCCTGCAGTATTTCTCTCGCTGTGTTGAATGTCCACTTCTGGGGGGATGTTTGCCAACAGGGCTCAGCCAGCCGATCTAAGCTGTGAAGTCTTCACTTCATTTATTTGGTGAAGGAATGAATTGGCATGCTTTCCTTGCACATATCAAAACAATTGGCTGGCTGTCATCTTTTGAAGGCGTTGGAAACTAAATGGGACCTGGCTGCTGAAAAACAAAAAGCAAATTATGCATGAGCTGAATAGAAATTTAGAGATGGCTTTAGGAGCATCATCTGGTAGATGATAATCTGGAGGCTGGTGAGTGAGAAAAATGCCAAATACATTGGCCTACCCCCCATGTGTGAGTTTCCATTTTGTGTGTAACATTTCAGCTCCTTGGAGTGAAGCTGCCTCTGAAGCAACACTGGAGTAGTTTTTGAAGATGTAGCCATCTTAGTCTCTTGCATCCCCCCCCACAAAAAAAAAAAAAAAGGAGGAAGAGAGGGGGAGAAAAGAAGAAATAGCAGTTTCAAGACTAACTGGTTTTTATTTTAGCATGAGATTTCATGGATATAAATCCACTTCTTCAGGTACAATAAACAATGATATCAAAGCCTCTGGTTAAAAAACATATACAGTTGTGGGAGTGGGATAGAATGTAACAGGATCCAGAATGTTACTCTGCATAGAACAAAAGAAATCTGCTTAGAGAGACTTTTGAACCCAGGGAAGCTGACTTTTGGTAGACAGATTTATTACTTTCACACACCAGTACTAACTGACCACTGTAAAGATCTGAAAGACCTGTATCACCTCACCTGACTCTATGAAAATATAGGGCAAGGAACATGATTCGCATCTTTCTGGATCCTATTACATTCTTTCCCATTCTCACAAGTGTATTAATATGCTTTTTTAACTTGAGGTTTTTATATTACTCTGCACAGGATGTACAGAAGTGGGTTTGTATCTGTGAAAGCTCATGCTAAAATAAAAACCAGTTAAAGACAGTTCTACATTCTTTTTTCTCTCCTTCCCTCCCTTCTTTGAAGTAACATTGTTTGCTGCCTGAAGCAAAGGATAAGATGACATCTCCAACCTGTTCCTTAACTGGATTTGCAGCTGTATCTTACTTTACCACTGGGAATGAGATAGGGTTTTCCACCACCCCTGAGATCAAAGGCCAGCCTAGAGGATACTGGTGTGTGGCACATAAAACTCTATCCTCCAAAAGAGCACAATGGCCAGGGGGCCCAAGATAAACATCCAGGGGGCTCCTGCTTCTGATGCATTGGTCTCATTATGTGGTTATCTTGCTTTGTATAATATTAAGGCCAACTCTGGAGGGAAGAAGATATGTGACTTCTTCCTTCCTGCTCCAATATCAGCAGAAGCTGGAAATGCAATCTATAAATTACTCATCCTTGCCTGCTTTTCCTCTTTAACTTCCTCTGTGCATGAACCCCACAAATGTGCTAATCTCTCATAAAAGTATATACCTAGTTTCTGGCAAATAAGAAATATATGACTGGGGGAAAATTGGGTGGTGAAAAGGATTTGAAAATATAACTGCAGACATCCGTTGCTACTTGGTTTATTTTTGCTGCATGATTGGTGGAGCTTGCTTAGTAGGAGGATAAAAAATGGCTGGTGGCGTGTGATTTCTGGGTTATATGGGAGTCATTGTGTGATTTTGTCATTGAAGAACTCTGGTCCTTAATAGAACAGTCCAACCTCAGTGTCCTCTTTGGTCATGAGAGGTCACCATTCAGGAGTACATAAATGGTTTGCGGCTTTGATGGATGATGTGGCAAAATAGTTCTACCTGTCTCGACTGAGTGTGGCTATACTTTAAAGACATGGTATTCACAGAGGGTGGTCATAATTTTCTTTCCTATTCCACTGTGTTTATGGTTTCTCTGCTTCTTACCAACATACTTATGGTACCTGTGTCTGCTCACAAATAGCGAAGCTGGAAAAACCCCAAGTACCTGGTTGAAGAGGCAATGAAACACTGTCTCTAGTGCTTCTCCAGTACTTTTAACCCTGAATTGCAGTTCAGGGCTGGACCTTTAAAAAATAACAATAAAGTTATAAAGTAACAAAAAAGGTAATAAAATAAGAAGTAGATCTTGAAAAAAGCAGAACTAGAAAATAATATTTGAAGATTGTCTAGTTTATCCAGCATTGTCCTAGGACTATATATGAGTAGGTATACTTTAGGTTTTTCAGATCTCTTCCTCCTTCTGCTCCTTATTCTTCAACCCCAACACTCACCCATTGGAGCTATACAAACTATTTGCTGGGGGTGTGGGTGATATATAACCATTTTTAGAACTGTTTCATTTGAGGAATTTGTTTCCAGGATCAAACTGAGCTCATAGTCCCATCACACAAAACCACACTTGGTTTTGTCTTCAAGTTTTCTTCATTCCAGTAGCTTGATGGACAGGGAATGGGCTGGCAGACAACTCGTCTTCTTATTGGCCATTTCTGCACTAGACTGTTATAGCACTAGACTGGCCCCTCCCTAAACTGCAAACCCCAGGATTCCATAGGAGCTTGAAAGTGGAATAATAGCGCTATAACAGTCTAGTGCATTCCTGGAAAGGAATAGGTTACAAGTAATCCTTATCTATAGTGAGTTACCTCTTCCTTTTTCTTTTTCTCAGTGAGACTACAAGGAAGTTGGGATGGGAAAAATATTTTAAAAATATTCGAAGAATGGTAGAAATGTTTTTTTTTAATTTTATTGAATTATAATTGAAAGAATCTAAAAACATACAATAAGTGAATCTAAAAACGTAAAAAAGATGACATACATTATACATGCATATGCAACAAAGATCTTATTCATCCAAATACAATACAAAAAGTGAAACAAAAGAAAAAAAAACAAAAAAAGAAATACAGCAAGACAACAGAAAAGAAAGGGGGATTCCTTACCATACTTCCCTTTCCCTTTCTGTATCAAACTTACAGGCTGCAACACTACAACAACCTAACTACACACTACTGTGACAGACACAAAATGACTTACTATCTCTTCCCAGTTAAATGATTTAGTCATATGTTTTTAGTCCTGAATTACGAATATATATTAATTCATTCTTTACTTTAATACATAAACTCAAGTCCACTCAATACCTCAACCAGAGGTGTATCTAGAAATGTAGTTTCATTAATATTATTTCTATTTTATTAACCAATTTAAAAGCATAAATTATAATTCTTAAAGTTACTGAATCTCATGTGATCAATCATGCAAGGTTTAGCCACGAAATCCTGCTACTGCATACTCTCCCCACTTTTCCTTCCAAGGCGGGGGTTCCCACTCTTGTTTAAAAATACTGTTTGGTTTGTTTTCTAACATTAGTGTCAGTTTATCCATTTCAGCCAAGTCATATAATTTAAACATCCAATCTTCTATTGGTGGAATATTTGACTTTTTTCAGTTCTTTGCAAATATAATTCTAGCCGCGTATATCATATAACACAACATTCTTGAATGTTTTTTCCTTAATGTCAAATCTAGCTTATCAAAAATGTTCAATAAGTAAACCTCAGGTAACGTTGGAAACTTAGTTTTTAATAGCTTTGTAATGTATTCATGAATTTGTGCCCAGAATTTCCTTGCTGTTTTACAACGCCACCAAATATGAAAAAAATAACCAGTTTCTTGGCATTTCCAACATTTGGCAAGCTTGTTATTTTTACACATTTTTGAAATTTGTACTGGGGTTAAGTACCATATAAAGAACATCTTAAAGAAATTTTCCCTTAAATTATAACTCCTCATAAATTTCTGGTTTGTTTCCCAGACATTTCCCATTGTTCTAATGTGACTGAGCGTCCTACATCTTGGGCCCATTTTATCATGTTATCCTTCACCGTTTCTTTTTCCATTTCCAAATGTATAAATTTTCTTAATGTCCCAGGTTTTATTATTTTATCAAATTCTGTTTCTTCTAATGATACTCCCATGTTTTTATTATCTATTTTATATTTTTCTACCAGTTGCCTGTATAGCAGCCAATGTGTAGTGTAACCATATGTGATCAAATCTTCCCTATTTTTCAGCTTTATATTGTTTCCCTCTTTTTTAAGTATATCTTTATATGTAACTCATTCTTTCATTTGTATTTTTTGTAATCTGAAGAAAGCTTCATGAGGGGAAACCCAAGAGGGGAGACAGTGATATAATTTATTTCTAACTTTAAGCCAGAACTTGAGGATTGCCCGTCTAACATAATGTTCCATAAATTCCTTTTTTATCTTATGCTTTTCATACAATACGTATGCATGCCATCCGTAATAAAGGTTGAATCCTTCCAAGTCCAATAATGTTGAGTTAGATAAGGTAATCCACTCGATAAGCCATATGAGAGAAGAAGCTTCATAATAAAGTTTTAGGTCTGGTAGGCTCAATCCCCCTTTTTCTTTGACATCTTTTAGGTATTTCATTTTGATTCTGGGTTTCCTTCCAAAAGAATGGTAGAAATGGTTTCTTAAGTATCAGATAGGCAAGAATCTTTACAATCTGGGATTTATTCTGTGTTGAAAATGCACATGGGAAAGGCGTGCAGTATACCTGGACCTACGCCAACATTCTGCACTTGCACAAATCATGGGGCAGAATCCTTTTCAAAGCCAGGCACCTAATTTGGTAATGTTTCGTCGTGATTGTTTTTGAAAAGACCTGGCCACCAACTGACTTCATTTGCCAGATAGAGCTCCAAAGCAATTTCTCTCTCACTTGCTTTACCCCAATTAAGTCATTCATATTTTCTACATCCCTCTCTCCCTCCTGATTTGTGATTGTTGTTACTTGAGTGCAGTGCCTTAAACTGAGCTAATTTTGAACTGTCCATTGGAAATATAATCGTTCATCAGTTGTGTAATGCTCTGTCGTAGAAACTTGACAAGAAGAAAATAGGGCTCTGTTGCTGCCAAACCATGGAGACAGTGCACTTCAGTCATTCTGTTTGAATCTACTCTCTCTCATTCCCCAGTCCACAAACTGCGAGTATGTTCAAGTCAAATAGAACAGTGTGAAAATGATATAAATTTGCAATGGTTTCAAAGGGAGAGACTGCTGATAGTAGTACACCAAGCTGTTGTTGTCTCCTATTGGTAAAATAAAGTAGCCATGAAATGTTACAGAGCGATTGTATATATTTCTTCTTAAAAGTCTGTCCCTGTTGAGTTCAGTGATTTCTAGGGATGTTTGCATAGCAGGGGTGAACAAGTATGATGGGTTCAGGGAGCCTCAGAAATCCATGGTAAGCTGGAATCCATCATGAGTTGCACTATACCACCTCTTCCGATTGGGTGTGAAAAGCAGTGCTTTGCCTTTAAAATCACCATTGTGCCTCTAAACGAGGCATGACCTTCCCTGCTTGCCTTGCCCATAAGTAGATTTGCATCTCTTCAGGAATACGAATGGACTGATAAGCAAGGGAGATGGAGAGGGTGCAACTTGTTTAGTGGCAAAAACATACTTCTAAAGGAAAAACCATGCTTTTCACTCTACCATGCTGCTTTTTGTGCTATTATGCTGTTAGATTTTGGTAGCAGAGTTGGTGGCAGAGGTGAAGGCTCCTTAGAGGTCCTCAAAGAGCTGCAAGGAAAAAGGGCAGAGGGGACCTTATGTTGAAGACCCTTATTGTATTGCATTGTACACTTAGTGTCATAACCTTGAAATACTAGTTACTATGAGAAGCCAAAACGACTGAGGCAGCAATAATTCAAGGCATGAGTTTCTTGTTGATATTCCATGAACATATTCCATGCTTCTGCTTCCTCCCCTCCCCTCCCCTTGTTGCCTTCAGCGCTGTGCTGCATGCACCAAAAGACAGGAAGGGTACTTACCGACAAGATTTTAATCCTGTAGCTACTCACCCTCTTTCAAGGAATTTTATTGTGGCATGTGTCTGGATGAAGTTGACTTCAGGTTTTCTCACTCCACACATACTCTGCCTCTGTTATGATTCTCAGTTAAACATGTTTCTTGGGTGAAGAGGTGGAGTGAACAATGCTGTCCAGTGTCTTCCAGGGAACCCTGTCTTTTAATTGGTAGGGAGCCCTTCATCTGGAAGCACTCTGAGCATCCCTGTTTTACTCCAGGCAAAGTGAGAATGGTGACCCTGCTTTGTGCTTCCAGCATTGTGTTGAAAGGCTGCAGTGCAGTGTATGAAGAATGGGAATGTGTCCTTAACTTGATTAGGCAATATGGGAATGTGCTTCCTTCTTCCTCCTCCTGCATAGTGGACAGATTTTGGCATAGCTGTATATCCTCTTCCCACATTAGGTCACTGAAAACAATGGTCTCTTCATCTTTGTAGCTTGTGAAAGTGGCATTACATTACATGGGCTATTTTCACTCTGGCCCAGTTTTGAGTGTTATACTTGGAGACTGAGAGGTGTGCTCTGATGTTTGAATTGGGTAGCTACTATGATAAAAGTTCAGAAGCATCTAATTTAGGCCAGTTTGGATTCCCGGCCGCCGATCTCATAGTATGTTTCTACTATGATGGAACTTGAATAGTGTTTGAAGTTAGGTTAGCCATCAGGGCTGGCATTACTGTTAAGCAAAGAGAAATGGCTACTTCAAGCAGTAGAAGTTGGAGAGCAGTGGTGGCAGCCTCTAAGATGTTCATCATTAACTTTCCAGATGTTCCCCTCTGTTGGAAGACAAAGTTGTGTTTGCCCTGTAAGTTGGCCTGGCTTGCCCCCCTCTTCCGAACTAGCTTACTGCTTCAGGTATGGTTGAGGATTTCTTTCGATTGCTAGGGTTCATGTACAAGTCACCTGCCAACTCTGTCAGCTTCTCCATGTGGACTGGGGAGAGTCCCTCACTGCAGGCAGCAGACCATCTTAGGCTGAGCCTATTGGTCATCTGAACACTAGAGGCAAAGCGGTTCATAGCTGAAACAGAGGGAATTGAATTCTGGAGGGAAGGATGGAGAAATGAGCAGGTAGAAGGCTCAGTGTAACAGCTCAGGAATGAAACAGATCCATACAACTTTTCATGCATGATGCATTTCTGTCTGTGGTTTTCATTCAACAACAGTAGCGCTCAAATCAGCAGAAGCAATACAAAATGTTGATGCTTTATTCCAAATCCAGGCAAGATTTGAATTTTGAGCATGCATCAAAATAAGGGCATGATCCTTCCTAAGTCTCTTTTCATTCATCAGATGAAATTCAAATGCACATTTAACCCCTGTTCCCAACAAATGAGAGTTAAATGTCATTAAACTTTAGACTGTGGTTTTTGGCTATTATTTGATGTCGTTAATGGGGAGATGTCCAAGTTACTTTTGTATTTTTAGTACCACCATAAATATCATTTATGGAGCTGTAATTTAATTTAAAGTTTGGTGAAATTCAGGATGCCACATTTTTAACTTTTTTTTTATTATTTCGTTTTAGAGAAATGAGCCATTCCTTGTAATGAGAACTCTGAAGATGTGATCTTGATATAAAGGGTATGTATCCACTCTTTATGTTCTTTTAATCTAAAGGAAGAGTAAAACTTGCATAGCAGAGAGAAGCACTAAAGCCTTCTTTTTCATTGTGAAGGCCAGGCTTATTTTCATAAAGCTAAACTAAATAAACAATGTCTTTTTAAATAGGCTAATCTTAACAAAATATGTGAGAATGGTAATGCATCTCATTAGTATTTGGGATGTTTACTGGATGTCATGTTAATGGAGGGGGAAATACATTAGTCTAATGAATGTAATAGGATTTGGCACTAAACAGGACTAAGTGTATATGTGAAATAAGAATAACATGCTGCAGAGTGATAGAATAACTCAGTAGATGACTTAAGCTCCTGAAATGTTTGTCTAATGAAGGAGTTTTTATCCTGGGGTCCATAGGCTTCATGGGTTGGCTCTGGGGGTCCATAAGTCAGGTACAAAAAAATAATGAATGTTTTGTTTGATTTCCTTCCTGCTGTTCTGAACTTCCCCTGTCAGGGTGAATTCAAGGCAAAACCTGGTTGTTTCAAGTGTTCTTTGTAATGTTTTCATTCCAGTCTAGTACAGTAAAAAAGATATTCAAATATTTGCATGCCTATGTTCATGTCTGTTTTTCTTGGGGAGGAGGGGAAAGTCCACAGCTTTCATCAGGTTTGCCAAGGGGTCCATCACCCAAAAAAGATTAAAGACTATGGCTCTAATGGTATGGTAGCTTGAGGTATCCGTTATACATATTCGATAGGACTGTTCAAGATCAGGCCTGCACAAGGTGTTACATATCCTACCAAACAAAATGAAACAAAAACAAAAAAACAAATGAACAAAACCCCTGTAGTCCATCAACCATGTTGGGTGTCCTAGCAGTGGTTTGCTTGCCTGATACTGCAAAATAAGGGAGATATCAAGCATCTAGGAAGGTACAGGACGTGGGTCAAGGACTGTGCTCAGCTCAGAGGACCTCTGCATGTCTATTGTAGGCATTTCATGGGAGTGGGCAAAAAGTAACACTTTTACTTCTGTTTCAGGGTCATCGTCTTTGTCCTCCTCCTCCTCCTCTTCCTGTATAAATTTCTTCACTTTTCCTTAGGTGTTTATAGGAATAGCTACAATCAGTCTCATGTTTGGTCCCTGGCCCTTGCTTTCTCTTCAGTGGCTCCCATTCATTACAGAAATTGTTGACAAACAACAGATAGACATAACACAGAGAAACACTTTCACTGGTAGGCCACAGGAAATAAGTTGACCTTCATCCTCTGTCCTAAAAGGAGCTGGTGGGGATATATGCCTGTTTGCTGGCCTGGGGAAAAATAAAAATGACATTAAAGAGGGTGGAGGGGTATGGAGGAAGAGTAAGAGAATGTCTGTCTGGTTCAGATTGCAAAAGGCTACTTTCTTGTGAATGTGATTGCCAACGTGTAGGAATAACATGTGAGTTTTAATTGCGTAATTGAGTAATTGTGTGAGTTTCCTTCAAGTGAGGAGCCTCCGTGTGAATTTACAATAGCCAATCACTCACCTTCAGGTATGCAGCATCAGCATATCATAATGACCAGTCTCCTATAAGAAGCAGGATCAGTACAAGATCACAATGCCTGGTCTGTTTCTTCAGGCCACCAGCATCAGTAGATTGCAATGGCCGGTCTCTCCCTTTCAGGCACTTAGCACCAGAAGAAGTTCCCAACAGCCAGCCTCTCTCTTTTAGGAACTCCAAAAGGAGATCAGAATCTCCTGGACACAATGGCCACAATGACCACTTTCCCCCTTCGTACAGGCAGTATTAATACCAGGTCATAATGGCCAATCTCTCTCTCTCTCTCTTTTGGGCAAGTAGCATCAGCATGAGTTCATAGTGGCTATATCTCCTTCAGGTCAGCAGCATCAGCCAGGGGTCACGATAGCCAGTCTCTCAGTGAGTCAGAGAGCAAGTGCTCACAGACTCTTTTCTCTTATCGAAAGGTAGGTAACAGCACAGTGGCTTCTCTCATTGGGCAGAGAGGCCTTTCTCATTGAAATGGACAGCAGCATGTGGATAGAGAAGCAGCAGGAGGAGCAGAGTGGGGGTAGGAATCTAGCTGCAACAGGGCTCCTGCTTGCAATGTGTACCCTAGAATGAGTTGAGACTGAAAGAGTACTAGATCAGTGCTCAAGTTATAGAAGGAAAGGTTATGTGTGCAGGCACGTGTGTGTGTGTTGGGGGAAAGCTTATGGAAATCTAGAAGCCCCTTATTCTGCTCAACCACATCAAATGAGCATTTCTCACTAACCCTTATAAGCTCTTCCCCCAACACTTACATATCTGCTTAACTGCCATGAAACAGGAGAACTAAGCATATGCTTACCTGTCTTTTTTCTAGACGGCTTGTCAGAGAAGGTGTGTAAAATGAGATACAGGGTAGATGGCACAGGGAGGGCATTAATGTAGGAATGGAATGTACTTTTCACTAATCAGACTGCTTTTGACCGTGGAAGTCTCTGTACTCATGCATAGTGTGATAAATGAGGCTCACAGATGTCTTGTTTCATTCTGGGTTGGGTACTGCCCTTCTGCCACTTGCCCTTCTGCCACCTATGTGACTATAGAAAAGGGTTTTCTGGGATTTCTTTATTGGATGGCCTATTTCTGCACCTTCAAAAAGTGAAGCAGTTCGCAAGGGCTGTGCATCTCCTTGCAGCTCACAATTTTTCCTGCCTCACCAGTAGGAACACCAAACCATTGGTAGTTTGCAGCCTTCCTCTGTGTTTTCCTCATGGCAGTTGGAATTGGCCTTCACACCCCTCTTCCCATACCCTCAGTCCAAGAACGTGCTTATTTTGCTACTGGGGGTTCTTTTGAATCTTGATACATATAAAAAAAGATCTAGATAGAAGTCATGATTTGAAGCAGTTTACAACATTCTACTTGGTGTGAAAGTTCCATCGGTGCCTCAGAACTGAAGGCTGCTCAGACCCTTTGAGCATGTGTGGTGTGAAAGAAGTTAACAGGTGGATATTTCTGATCAAACCGAAGGTGTTAGTGCGGAGGTGTCATGGAGAGGAGGGCAGCCAACTCATTAAAGAGAGATCCTAAAGAAACATCAAAGATGAGTGTCTCTGGGGTCTACTAGCTTGAGTAGGTCAAGTAATACTGTGTGGGTGACCAGCGAGGTTGGGGAGACATGAAGTTGGGGAAGCTTGCATAGATGTGGGGGTCAAAATCATGCCTCCCTTGAGCCTTTTAAAACTGTATCTAAAGAAACTACTGGGTCCTGCCTCAGATACACAGACACACTGACAGTGTGTGGGAAGACTAAAGAGCAGTATAGGCTATCCTGACTTTGCAGATACAGGAGGTCATGATAGAGCAACAGTAGGCAGAGGCAAACAGAGCTGGCCCTTCTGTAAGACAGGATAGAGTAGTTGCCTTGGGCAGCAGAGTTTGAGTGGCACAAATTATTTTGTTAGTTATTGTATTTGTACTGTTAGGGTGATGGAGAGAGGGGCTTATGGGATTTTCTGTCTTATCTGCTAAAATAATTTAATGGACTATAGGTATTATGCACCTTGATTTTGGGGATGGGGTCCAGATATCAAAATGGCTTGGCCTGGTGAGGGAGAAATGAAGTCATGTCTGCTAGGCTTAGAAGTGGTGGAATATGGGGGAACAGAAGGAAAAGGGAATGAGGTGGGAGCCACCAGCATGTGGGCAAGAGAAGTGGGGTGGAGAGAGAGAGAGAGAGAGTTTGAGGTTTGTATGAGAGCGGGAGAGAAATTGCTTAGCCTCAGTATCACAGTTGGTTATGGTGGAAATCAGATGGAGTAATAATAATGATTAAAAACCCCTCTTGTTTAAAGTAAGGAATCAATGAAAGAAAGAAACAATGAGACAAAATGCAAAAAGGAGTGAGCTTCAAATGAGTATCTGATTCAGGAAGTGAAAATTACAGTGGGAAAATCTGCCAAGCGCCTGCTCACAGAACCACCAACAGACGGGAGCTCAGCCAAACAATCCCCTGTAATAACAGCTTTAACTCTACCTCTCCAGCATCTCTGATTGGATATTGCTGAGTGGTGGCATTATCAAATAAAGCTCTTTGATAGGATGTCTCTCTGTCTTTCACAGTGCTATAATATGCATTTGAAAGGCCAGCGGGCCAGAAGAAATGCCCGCCATTTCAGTTTTTGCTTCATATCCTTCTGAATGTGTTTTGTATTCTTTTTGTAATATTTGCATTCTCCTGCAGAATAAAATATTTAAGAAGAGCTTAGACAAAATTCAGAAAAATCTTTGTCTTCCGTGTACACTCTTTCGTGTACTTCCTGTTCTTGGTGATTTGGGGTAGATTGCTTGCAAAATGGGGGTGGAGGTAGGGGTTCTATGACAGGTAGCATTGGCCTCAATCTAATTGACCTTTGTGATGTCATCAAGTCAGCTACAATTGCATCAGGAAGTGGCGATCAAAAAATGAACACTGGAAGAGCAGATGTATAAGCTGCAGTCCTCTGATACAAATTTGGTGTGATGGTAACAATCGGGCCCGTACAACATGTTTTCCATCATAACAGAGCAACCAACCTGCCCCAGATGATACAGGCTGGGAGATTCTGGGAGTTGTAGGCCAAAAGTAAATAAATCAGTCAATAAAATAAAAAATAAAAATTTCAAAGGTCTGCCTAGCCAAACATGAGATCTGGGTGTCCAATATGTTGGCTGTTGATTTACCACTGTTTTCTTGTAATGTTTGAAGCATATACATGGACTAGTTGCAGAATTTGTACCAGGTAGTGATTGTGTGTGGAAGAAAAACCATGTTTTTAATGCATAAATACATGTTGAGAAAACTGGTGAACTAGCATTTCTCTTACTTACTTGCTTTGCAGTGTTTATTTTTTTAAAATACAAATTTATTTGGACAGATTTATGTTGGCTATGGAAATTTGCTTCATACTCTTGCCATCTTTGTTGCAATCTTTGTGCTTGTAATTTTTTAAAAAATCAGTCTCAGTGTATTCTTACATCATTTTAAACTTTGGGCTATAAATTAACACAGTAAAGTTTGATCAGTAAGCGGCGTACTTTGGATGTGAAGTTTTGGATTTCCAAACTGCAGCATGAATTTGGGAGTTAGGTCAAAAATGAATGGCTCCATACTTGTACAAGCAAAAGTAAGGCATTTTCTGAAGCATTTAAGTAGGGTTTGAACTATATTAGGGACAGGGCTGTCATCTCCCTAATAAAATTGCTGGGAGCATGGTTTATTGTGCATGTAAACAGAGAAATATGTACATTAGTATACTCAGAAAGAAACTCAGTGGGATGTAGAGAGCCAGCATGGTCTAGTAGTTTAAGTGTTGGACTACAGCCCTGGAGGCCAGGTTTTGATTCACCAGTTGGCCATGAAAATCCACTGGCTTTGTCACATACTCTCAGCCCAAGAAAAACCTCTGGGAGGTTACAATAAGTTGGAAATGACTTGAAGGCATGCAGCAGCAGCAGCAGCAGCAACAACAACAACAACAAGCCTAGTTATGGTGCTATGCAGTAAATCTCATCCTAGTCCCCCCAGTGCCCACTTACCAGGAAGCAGCTGCTGTTATCGGGAGGGGTCTGTTTCCTTGCTGTTTAGGAAGCAGCTGACTGATGGTCCCACTCTCTCCTGTGAATGATCTCTGGTGCAACTGGAAGAAGTGGGACTGCTGTTGCAATTTCCACTTGTGTAAGATTTTTTTGTGTGTGGGGAGGTGCAGTTGTCAGCCAGCTGCTTCCTGATCAACAGGGGAACAGATTACTGTTGATTACAGTAGCTGCTTGTTGGTAAATGGAGACTGGGGGACTTTCATGGCCCCTCTGTAGCCTCTAAATTAGAGGCCATGTAGGGATTATGAATACAGAACAGTCATGAGTACATAAATCCATCAATCACCAATGTCACATATCACCATGTCATAGAATTCACACAGAAGTTTCTAGTGCACCACAGTTTTACCATTTGCCTTCCTAACAATACCAGTGCAGATGTTCTCCCTATCCAATAAGTAGCTATTGCTGCAAGCTACCCTTTTGGACTGTAATGGATAGAGCCTTCACTCCTCACAATCCAGCACATTTGATCCTTCAGTTTTGAGCCCGATTACTACCCCATGAGTTGCGGAGTGCTTACATTTCTGAGGTCTGCTTTGCATGGTGTAAACAAAAGTGTGTATGGGGTGAAAAGTCAATATTTAATCAATGTTTTTAAAATTTTGTTTTTATTGTGTATCTTAGCGTTGTTAGCTGCCTTATGTTGCTTTGGAGGGGGCAGGAATGTAGAGTATAAAATAAATATGTTTTGTCCCTTGGGACAACTCTTGGACTAGCTCTTTTTCTCATGCAGAATGGAGGTGTTTTGCACCAAGTTGCTGAAGTATCACTCAGAAATGACAAGAGAGTGTGCTGCTGTGGTAATGGTAACACTGTTTGAAGTGTTGAGTTTGGAGAGCCGTAACATGCTGTCTTTTTATTTTTTTTTATGAAGAAAATGTTGAATGAAAATTGGGCTCCTTTTGACAGAAGCCTTCCAGGCATGTTTCAGTTGAGGGGCAGGATGCTGAAACATGTCAGAGGGTGACAGTCACACCTCTGATATCCCAGCTGTGATAGACCATGACTGGTGGCTTCCATGTCTGTGGAGTAATGGATTTGGGGTTTTGAGTTTTAGTCCAAATGTTAAAGGAGCTGTCCAAAACCTGTTTTGGGACTAGGATTCAGCACCACAGATAAATCCTTTCAAGTTCTGACTAAGACCTGGAGTGGATTCACCTGCCTGTATTAGCATGGAAACCATCAGCCACCACAGTTGTAGATCAGTAATTTTTAGCTTGAACATGATTATGTATCAAGAGGCTGGCTCTTGATTTGTTCATTTCTGTAAGAGTTGCATACAAAGGTTTGTCTTACAAGGATACTTCTGTTAGCTTGGCCATTGTTATATATTCTGCAGGAGGATCTGTCTTATCCCCAATGTCATATTTAACAATTATATAATAACCAGTTGAGATGATTTATAATCCTGAAGTGGTGTGTGTGACTGTGTGCCTGTGTGTGTGTGTGTGTGTGTATTAATAAAACATTCAGGATAGGAGTAGCTGCTGGTCTTAAATCAGTGCTTGGAGGCTGTGGTTTAATGGTGAAAAGCCAATAGAGAAAGGCCTTGTGGCTGCTGTTAAACTTCTGACTGTTTTATAGTACTTTTTATGACAGGGTTGATGGTCTGCTCCAAGGGTGGTTTCTTAGGTTGTTATACTTTACTGGGAGTTATTGTAAGCCACACTTTGCATTGAGGTAGAAGATGAATTTGTAAAATCAATAAGGGCTTGACATAAAAAAGCCTTGCCCCTAGTATGTAGGAAGTGAGAGAGATGAGAGGGCACTCTAGCAGCTAGCAATTCCTTTTATGTTCAGTTCAGTGTTTAAGCACTGTGTGTGTGAAAGGATATCTGATATCTAAGTGGGATGTTTGTGGCTGCAAAACTGAACACTAGATAGTATCAGAAAATGCAAAGTTCGGCGATGGTACCTGTTGATTTTTTATAGAGGGTCTATAACTGAGAGACAGGTACCATTTAGTTATGCTGCCTGAGGAGAATCTGGGATCTATAGTCCAAAGATATAACTTCCCAAGCTCTGCCTCCAGTATACAGAAAGTTTGAAAAAAAATGGGTGTGCAATCAGAGTTGGAAAGAGGCTACAGTTAAGGGAGTTAGGATTCACTTTGATTATTCTCGTCTTACATGACACAAGGCCTGTCTCTGAGAGGGGATATGCTGTAACATCCTGCCAGTGACATGCACACTGTGATCCCATTTACCTCTACTGAGAATGGAAATGGGTCCTCTCTGATTCAGTACTACTTTGAACTGCATAAATGTGCATAAGGTTGCAGCTTCACTTGTTAAATATCTGACAGCAGCACCTCACAATGACATTGCTGAAGTTAGATAGTTCATGAGAATGAAACTTAAAACGTGATATGGAGTGATCTGATTCTTAACTACTAATGTAAAAGCATGACTAAATTCTATCATAAGAGTTGTATTATTTGTATGAATAATCTCAGTGGGGAAATAAATATGCTCTTACAATTTGGTAGCAAAACAGGTAGTTAAAACTCGTTATGGCCTAAATCCTGTTTAGTTCAGACTGGAGTATACCCACTGAATCAGTGGGATATACCTATGTGTTGATTCACCATTCAATAATTGATTGATTGGGTGTGCTGTAACTGGGAAGCACCAACAAGATGCCAGTCTGTACATGAAACAGTAAGATGAATTTTCAGTTATTTAGTTTTCCTATAGATAATTGTGATAGCTGTCATCAGAATCATTGAGAGCACATTTTATTCTTATCTTTGTAAAAGCTCTTATTTCCCAAATACAAAAGATACTGAATTTTTTTTTCTTTTTATACCAATAGCCATCATTTCCTTTGGAAAGGTACTTCTTATATGTCGGAGGAAAAGGCCGTATCAAGTATCATGTACATTTGGGAATGGAGTGGAGTTCTGAAAATTATAACCTTGCACTCAAATTTCAATAAAATGACTGAACATTTTTAACAGAGAATAAGCATGCAGCTTTCCTCCCAGCATTGCTCAGCAGATGTCAACTCACTGAACATTACTTCCTCTTCTTCTCCTGCCTCCTGCACCATCCAGACCTGTTTCAGATGCTCCTCTGGTGCTTTAGAGAAGAATAGTCAGCACCTAGAGTGGTCAGGGGTTTCAGAGAAAGGCAACTGTTCCACCAATATGGCCATTGTATTATTTGATAGGCAGCATTAAATTTCCCCATATATTTTAAATTTGTATTATATATCCAACTTCTCCTTTAAAAAGGTTTCATCATCTGGGGCCCCTTGGACCCTCAGTCTCCTGAGCAATAACTTTGGACTCTTTGTGAGGGAAGAGATACCAAATGGACATCACTGTCCACACACATTATGCCAATCCACCACCAGCGAAGTCATGTCTGCTACCAGTTTCCACCTTTTTGGGTGATCTCTAGAGAATGGGAACAAGAATGTTTTGGTTTGCTTGAGACTTGCAGCATCTGAACTATTTGCATACTGGAAAGAAGTTGTCCAAATGAAAGGCTTGGACATATTCTTATAAGATTGGGACATACTCTTATAAGATTGAGGAACTCCTTTGGTTTTGTAGCAAGAGCATTACTCTTTCCCTTGGTTGCATTGAGTTGGACACTCTTCCAGAGATTCCCAGAAAGTGTACCAGAAGGAAATGAAATAGGTATACCAAAAGGAAATGGACAAATTAGGCATGGATCTGGTGTCTGAATTCCAAGGTTTGAGCTGCAGTTTCAGCAGATGATGACAATTAAGGCCATTGTTCTGGAGAAGTAGTGGATATTAGGATTTATTTCATTCCTGATTTCATTCTATAGGGAGGGAATGTGTAATTCAGGCAGTTTTCCTCCTGCTATGAGAAAGTGGACTGCACAGTTTTCGAAGTCAGGTTCCAGTTGGGGGGTTTTCTGTGCAAAATTTTCTTTTCTGTGCAGAAAATGCTACTTCTTGTGCAGAAAAATGCTGGTTTTGTGCAAAAAAGTGATAATTTTGCACAAAATAAGTCCCAAACTGTGGATATTCTTGTCAGTCAAGGATTATCCTTGTCAGGGTTTCCTGACACTTGAGAAACACATTTTTGATCATTTTCTAAATATGTTGAAACATTCTTTCCATCTTAGTGGATGTCAGGAATCTCTCCCTGCCAGACTGCAGCCAGCAAGGAGCAGAGAGGTCAGGAACACTTGGGGAGTCTGAATATACCAAACACCAGGAAAACACAAGCCAAGCCAGGTCAAGGTCCAGTCCAAAGGTTCAGGAGGCAGAGATCTGTCCAGAGGGTTTCAGGGAGCACGAGACACAAAAGTTGTGAGGGCTTGCTAATAATTTGCTGCAAGCAAGGAGCAGCCACGCTGGCAGACTTAAATAGCCCCTGTGAACAGGTGCTGCTCGTTATTGTTTCCTCAGCCTAGTCCAAGCAGCCTCCCTCTCAGCAGCCTGTTTCAGCCTTCTGCATGATTGAGGGCTGATGGGCATAGCTGGCTGCAACTCCTCTGCATCACTGCTGGTTCCCTCTCCGTCATGAGCTGGCTGGGGCAACTTGGACTCTGTTTCACCTTCCGTGCAGGGGATGTTTGCAGGTTGACTTGCTCACTCACTGGCTCAGCCCCCTGCACAATCAGTTGCTCCTCAATCACAGCATCATCATCTATCACAGTGGATACATTCACAAATGTAATCCTTATGTAAGACCTGAGAATTCCCAAATTCTACAGTGTATTAAACTGAGGCTTTAATGCTAGTTCCACCCCTTCCACACATGCATGGCAACTTTCTGATGAGGATAGCGTCTGCTGTCCAAAGAAGCTGCGTGTGAGAGTTTAACCTCAGAGCATGCCTGAGTAGCAGAAGCTGTCCTCTTCAGAAAACCTTTCTTCACAGGCGGAGAGTGACAGAGGACAGCATGCCTACTCCTCACATGATTGTTCAACCTATCTGAGGAGGTAATATTCAAAGACATAGCCATTTTAGGCTGTTTCAACACCAAAACATATAAGGGAAATGTGTTAACACCTCAGTACTAACTGAGAAAGGTGAATTTCTCAGCATAAACTTTTGTAGACTCCAGCATGCATCTGTTGAAGTAGACTGGAGTCCATGGACGTTTACGCTAGAAAATCCTTTTTCTCAATTAGTCTCAAAGGTGCTGCGGGATTTCTTTATGTGTATTTGAGGAAGATATAAGTGATACAGGCATGTAGATCAGTACACTGTGTAAACATCTACACAGATTGTGCATAACACTGAATGTAACACATTAACCCTGTTGTAGAAGGCAACAGAAAGTAATGAAAAAGAGAAGCTGAGGTCAGCAATAAGTCTGCCCTTAACACTGCTTCTTCTCATTGGAAGGCAGAAAGAAAAACAGGAAGAGCTCTGTTTTTCCAAAGGGGATGTTTAAGTTGTTTGAGCTTGCTTTCTGAATAAGAGGAGGAGTTTAGCCTAGCCTGCTTGTTCTTTGACCCTCAGCCGGGAAAAAAAAAACAGTCTTGCATTCATAGCAATGTAGTTACAGACAATGATAGGAATGCAAATTCCGTTTGCCACAAAACGGTAGGCAGTCTGTCAAAGAAAATTTATCAGTACAGATCTTATTAATCACACAACCAGGAGGAATTGTTGTATTACATTTATGCCAGCAACCTGAAGATATGAGTATGGAAGCCTGGGATTTGTAGTTTTTGAGGCACTTAAAATGCAAAAGATTTATATGATCTGAAGGGAAACCAGAGAATTCACTGCCACCGAGCTCTAATGCTAGAAATTCAGGGGAGGGCACAATAGCATTATGAGTGCCTCACAAAACTTCAAATCCTCAAACCCATAGGATGAAGCCATGACACTTAAAATGGTATCAAATGGTATATGCTTGGAGTTTGAGGTACCACTGCTGGAGTCAGGCAGCATGGACACATATAAGTTCCAACCTCCCACATAATCCTGCCAGACAGTTAAGATGTTCTTCAGAGGATGTGCTCTGTAAGTTCATGCTATCAGAGGTTACAGGCCAGCCCTATAATTAGGCAGACTGGGATAGCTGTATAAGGCAATTGGTGAAAAGTAAAAGCTCCTACCAGTGCTTAAAAACCACAGTACTCTTCTTCCAGTAAAAACAGCAAACTTGCTCATAAGCCTCATTTCAGGATAAAAATATCTTCAGAGGCTGTCTACTCAAAGAATTGCATTCTGGCTTTGACTACTATTAACATAACATGTGGGTGCATTCTTCACCTGACTTAGGAGAGGAATTTTTGGCCAGGATGGAGGCTTAGGGCTATCCCTTTGTTGGAAACTCTTTGGAGAGAAAGGAAAAGTACAGCTCTGTACATGCATTTCTTTTAGAATTTGGAACTACTCCTTCTAAAGTAACAGAGAATCCCATTCATCAGATATTTATGAACATGCATAGAAACCCCTGTGGTGATGTAGTTTGTATAGAAAGCAAGCTATATTTCTTAATTAGCATTGCCTTGCAGCACAGAGGACTTACTGTGGCTGGGAATTTAATGACTACTAAGCCTACAGAATTAAATCACGTTTTCTGACTTGGAAACTTATGGTGCAAATTCTGAACATACATAAATTTGCAATAAATTTGCAATAAAGAAGCCTCATTGTCTTCAATGGGACTTACTCTGAGATGAGTGTGCACAGGGCCTAAGTACTCTGAAGTCTCCAAATTGCACCTGGTTTTGAAAGCTAGCTGGCTCAGGCCTGATTAGTACTTGGAAGGTGGACTGCCAAGGAATACTAGGTACTGCAGGCTATATTTCAGAGGAGGGCAGTGGAAGCCACTTCTGCATATTCCTTGCCTGAGAAAACCCTATGAAATTCATCAGGTCACCAGAAGTTGACAGGTGACTTAAAGGCACATGTAGGCATGCACATAATTGTGCATAGGCTTGCATCCTTTGTGATTAGAGGGCAATGAAATTGACACTTTTGGACTTCTGGTTCAACAAAATAGCCCATCAGCACTAGATTTAATGACTGCAACCAGTCAGAATTATGGCTGGGATGGTCCACAGGGGGAGTACTTGGTATAAGTATCCATCAGCCACAAAACCAAAGGCTTCCACTCCAGATCTGGTGAAAGGGAAAAATACTGCAAGGACTAGTGAGATTAAAGTAATGCAGTTATTTGCTCATACTAAGGAATGCTATGTGAGGATAAGTGTGTTGGAGAAAGAGCCTATGAATATCATTTGGCTAAGGGGAGCAAGAGCAAAAATCACAAATATAATCTGGTGTTTATGTTTTTCTTTAAATAAAGCAAGGAGAGATTCAGTTGGAGCTGTGAGAGTACCAGTGTGATTGTATGTTAAAGTGACTTACAGAGATCGCATAAATTCTTTAGAAAAATTATGGCAAGTCATGAAGAGTTGTTAAAAAGATATACTAATATCTGACAGAAATTTTTGTATCAAAATAAAAACTCAAAGCACAATGTTGTTAAGACAAGGATGTGTTCCTCTCTTTCATCAACATTTTTCTCAGAAGACCATAGGAATTGATGTTATGCTGTCTTGAATTATTGGTCCATCTAGATCCAGTGGTGGCTGATAGTTTCAATGTCAGTGGGGTTATGAATTCACTCTGAATTTTACTTTGGACTTTAAAAGAGCTGTCCATAATGCTAAACCCCAAGAATGAAGGGTAGACTTAAGTACCTTGGATACCTCCTTGAAAATTCAGGTTAATGCCTAGAAGAGATTCTCCACTCTGCTGACTGGGAAGCCCAATATTTTCTCCTGTGACTTTTACAGGTCTCCCAAGTAATTAGAGAGAGGTCATTGATGCTTTTAACTGGGGATGCCTTCAAGTAGAGATGTTGAGGATTTAACCTGGGATTTTCTGTGCACAAAACATGTTTGCTGCCCATAACTTGGAAGTATCAACTATTCAGATTAAAACTAAAGATCCTTGTGCTAGCATGGGAATTGTAGTCCAAATGAGTTATGTTTGCAAATTCTGATTGTAGGATTCCAAAGTTAAGATCAATAATTTTATTTGAAGCTGAATACTAAACATATAGAATTTTCTGGCTTTAAACCCAGGTTTTGCATACATTGGAGCTTGTTTACAGACTTGTCAGTCAGTGCTTAGTAAATATTGACAGGCCCTTTGATTTATTGAGTAAATTGACTTGGTCCTTAGACTGTGATTTGTCCAGGTATTTAGTAAAATGTGGATCCATTTTGCATTCTTTTGTACTGTTTGATATTCTCCGTGCATGTTGTGGCACTCTTGCATTGCGCAAATTTACAAGGGGCTTTTGTTGTACCACAAAAGCTGTGTGCAGCCAGGGGTGTAGTGGTGGGAGGGGATTGAGAGAATTGTCCCCCAAATAAATATTCTTCCCTGTCAGGAAAATTTTCCCTCAGTTCCCAAATTTCTAACATTGTAGAAAATGAGACCTTGCATTCACTCCTATACCTCTTATATTTACTGTGTTCACATTCCCTTGGAAATTTTGCTTGTCCCTTTTCCTTGGATGCCTATACTGTATTTCTTATGCTCAACTTAAGTTTTAAGTTTGCTGCAATGCTAGAAATGCAGGGATTGAGGGAAAATTTCACAGGAGAACAGAATTTTTTGAGGGAGCAATTTCCTCATTGTGTGGCCCCTCCATAGCTGCCTCCCTGTGTAAGGTACAGTGGCCAAGCATATAGCTCCATTATTTTGGGGTCTCTGTGTGACCAACATACTCTCTGTGAGCTTGGCAGTCTCTGGGGTTTTCAGCTAGGTCTAGTTCTCACTGAAGTGATCCATTCATATTTCACTTCTGCCTATTCACACAGTAGCTAGAGGCACTCACTTGCCGGAATGCTTGCTGCATGTAGAACGCTCGCAAGATAGGGATATGGTTTCTGAATTATCTGTCTTCCTGAAGTACTGCTTGTCTACATGATTGGAAGTATTTTATTTTGAGGAGAATTTTAATTATATGCACACCGTTATATAGCTTAGGCGTAGATTTATTAATCTCAGAGACAAACAGACATTGTATGGTTAGAAGTGACATCTACTTGTCCCCAACTTCCCATAATCAAGCTGCTGGCATCTTTTTTCTTCTGCTTTTAGTGAACTCAAATTAACATAGCCATTTTAGCTTTCAAGGGAGGTGTCTGCTTTTGCTTCTTGGTTTGGTAAGGAGCAGTTGACAAAATGTCCAGTACTGTGGTAGATGAGGAACATACCATGCTCTCTTTTCTAGCTTTTAAAGGGCTTCCTCTCTTGGCTTGAAAGATACAGCCCTATCCAGACTTGGAATTTAAGCTGTCTTTGGAGGAAAAGCAGATCCTCCAGGAGATTTTATAGCTGCTGCAACTAAGGGAGCCAACCCTGATCCCTGACAACCATGAATCTCTGCACCAATGGGTCAGGTTTTCTGACTTTCCTGCCCTTGTTACATCCAGAGCACTAGAGCAGGGGAGATAGCAAGGAACGTCGGAGCAAGTGGCAATGTTTCCAGCCATTTGCATATGAGATTACTCAGCAGGAACAAGCATATGCTTGCAAGGACCTTGCTGAGATCCAGGAAGAAGTGGAACCTGCAGTTCCAGTATGACAATATAAACCCAACTTAAAGATACGTCATCTGATCATCATCTGGTAGAGATCTGTTGACATAGTAAACTGCTGGTAATGGGGAGACCAATCATAGCTTACTTTATTTGGTAAGTACTCATTTTCAGGTTTTTTTTATTTTTTTATTTTTTTGCACTTTGGGACTTTTTTGCAAAATGAATTGTTTACACACACAGTCCAGCCTTTTTGTTTGCAAAAACCATTTTTGAAGAAAATAGCATATTTGTACAGAATAAAAAAGTTACCTTTTTTTATACTTGGACAAATCACAAATTTGTTACAAAACAATCCTAAAATGTAAAAATCTAGCAGGATTTACTAGTTTCTTGACATGGTGTCTCAATGTGTTCTGACTGTTCTTGTCAAGAATGTGAAAATTTGCAAGCATTCTTTACATGCCCAGTTGGCAGAACTGTACTACTGACTTAAGATGTACCATCAAAAGAATTAAAAAGGAGGCAGAGAAGCGGAGGGTGAGGAAGGCATGCAAGATTCAAACCTTCTCATGGCCATAGCCATGGTGCCAGCACAAAGGTAGGTCAAAGCAAGGGTAGTTCTTAAAACTTCTCAACACTCCTAGATTAAGGGGGTTTGCATGCTACATAGTTTCAGTTGGCTGAGTGTTAGTTTAGGTGGCCCTCAACCATCTTTGCTTCTTAATATGACATTCTTAGATCATTGACTGCTGAAGCACCAGCTTCTTAGAGTACCAGGCTTTAGTGTGAAAGGAATTGGAGATGTATGGACAGGGACCCACGGGAAGGAACTCACAAAGGAGATAAGTTCTGTATTCTAGTATTGTGTAGGTGGGCGGATGGATGGGTGACATTAGATCATGAGGTTACCAAACATTTTCTAGTGGGTGATTTGTAAGGCTGCTGTAGATTGAATATCAAAGGAAGTTTAATTACTACTGATATGGTATTAAGTAGCACTAATGAATATCTTTTTCAAAGCACTACCCCCAAAATTACGTAAGCAAAAACTAGCTTACAGCTTCAGGCATACATGTCAAAATCAAGGAAAAATCAAGGATCAAGGAAAATCTTCAGAAAATATATGATAGAGAGAGAAGCCCTACTTGGTAGATAGACTTTGAGGATGGCTTGGCATCTGGTAGCTGGCAAATTTGATTCCATTCCTCCCCCAACCACCACACTTTTCTTGCAAGCCTACGTAGCAGCAATGCCTTTGTAGATAACTTTCATGTCTGTTTAGTGTATTAATAGCAAGTTAGTTTTATTGACAGTGAAAAAGACAGACTAGTCAGGCTTTCCAGCTTTAACCATAGGGTATGCTGCAACAGAAAATTATGTATATTTCTTATGGCATGTACAAACCATGGTGTAAAACATCTGAAGATGTCATATCAGGATGAAGCATTCACTGTGCAACATTAAATCCACTGTGAAATTTTGTCTTGTATATCCTGGTTAATAGGTAAACTTCACTGCAAACTTTAAAAAAAAGTCTCCCTCACTGTGTTGGATGTTCTTTGAAGAAGAAGATGTATATCTGAAAATTCTAGAAGCTTTATTTTATGCCTTAGGCTTGTTAAACTAATGTGAGCTTTCTCATACTGTACACCTGGTTTGTTGTTAAACAAGCCATTATGGGTTTGCTATGAATGTTAATAATACGTTATAATTACTGTTTTTAAGTAGAACATTTGCTCTTTCATGCTGTTGACAAAATGATTCATGCATTTTGTACAGCTCTTTACTCTCTTAAAAAGAATAACGCCTACAGAGGTAAGTGCTATTTATAAGATAAGTAACTTGATCAAGGACTTAAACAAGTAATTGTTCGTAGTTGTAGCCATTCTGCAGAGTGTTCACTGACCTTTTGTTTCTACTGTGTACTTCTCCATTGGCAATGTGGCTAAGTATGATAAATCTGAAGAAGTATCAAACATTCAGACTAGGCTTTCTTGGAAAGGAATATGTTTTTCTTCATTTCAGGACTGTTAGTGTTTACGACTGATAAAAAATGAGCTAATCTGGTTATAGATTGAAAGAGGAGACAGATTTCAGGTGTAAGTTCTTCCAATACCTGGGTAGTTAATTGGCTCAAGGTTGAAGAATCAAGCATTTTGGCTGGGTATGGAGAGGAGAGCTTCTGAATCTGTCCCTTACAGTTGTAAAGGATAGCTTGAAATTAAAGCTATTCATCAGTGCTGATAATGTAGGAACGTAAGTGGATAGATGATGAACTGATAGATTGTGGTGTAATTGAAGCTGTCTGGTTATGACCTGTTTCATTCAGTTTCGTACCGTCTTTTCAACTGATTCGAGTGCACGCTTTGGGAATGCCATTGCCATGTTTTCTTCTCTACAGAATACAGCATTTAGGTTTCACTGTCACCTTTGGATGGCAGCACAGATGTTCCTGAGCTGTATGAAGTGCTTGAATTTTTTCCCTTTTTTTTTTTTTGACTACGTCTCCCAGAATCCCACTGCTAATGTGGTCATTAGCTGTCCAGAAAAGTGCAAAAAAAAAAGAAAAAAAAGTCCAAGTTCTGGCTGTGTGTTACATGTATTATCAATACAAACTTGTATTCTGAGGCATTTGTTCTCAGGGCATAGTGGGAATGTGCTGGCGAGCCAATGATCAACTGCTGTGAGGTTTTTCACATTTTGAGACTGCAAAAAAATATTTCATGCAAACAACATGAAGTGTTATTTTTTGTTTTGTTTTAAGCACGAAGTGTTGTTTTTTGTTTTGTTTTGTTTTGTAGAAAACCCAGAAGTATTTTTTTTTGTATCAAAATAAAACACTTTTTTTTAGCAAATACATTTTTCACACACACACACAAAAGTCTGTCAGTGCAAAAATCATCAAAAACATGAAGAATCTTTTCCTGCAAGAATAAAGGGAAGATTTACATCTGGAGGATATAGAATATATACTCAGCCCACCTCTGTTACAGGCTAATTAAACAACTCAGCTTTATGACCCAACTTTGGTCATTTTGAAACTGATTGGGCTGTATTTTTTGTAAGGCATTATGCCGTATTTTCATACAGAGGCAAATTGAGACTTGGGGAGTTCAAAGTAAAAACTGCCAAAATTCTCTTTGTGGCTTTAGGAAGAGAAATGGGGGAAGAATATGGACACCCATGCGTTGTTGGGGGCTCATGCATATGGCACATTCTACATGATGTACCAGTGTGGCCAGTATCTGTCTGTAACCCTCTGTGTCTCTTTATTTGCTTTCATGTTTGTGTACTTGAAGCAAGGCAGAAAGGAAATAATAGGGATGAAGAAGATGTTAGTAACAGCCTCTGCAGTGAAAAAGACACAGGATAGTATAAATGGAAAAACATTGCTAATTATTATTATCTACAATATGACTAAATACAAAACATTTGTTAAAAGCAGAATAAATACACGAAAGTAAACACCAAGGGCTGGACACAGCCTATCATGAACATGAAGCATGTACATGGAGGAAATCCCACAAGAGGATAACTGCCTTTTGTTTGCTGACGTTTGCCACCTGTTGTGACCAGAGAGTAGTCTCCTATTAAGTGCTAGCCTAGGATTCATAGGTGACAAGGAACTGCATGCAGAAAAGTGCATGAAATTTCATCCAGCTGAGTGATCTGGTGAAGTTGGAATCAATTCCTACATCTGTTCCCCATGCCTGTCAGTGGGACCCAGTGGGCTTTACACTGTGCTCAGCATAGAAAAGTTTTAGGCTGCTAAAGGACAGTTGGAACCCTCTGTCCTGGCTCTTCCACCATTCATCAGACTAGTAGTTTGCTTGGCTGTGTTTGCATGCATGATGTACAGGTATTATATTTGGCTATTACAGGGAACATGTAACCTTATGTTTCTTGGCCAAACAGAGGGGAAAGGGCTGGATGAGATTTGAGATGCATGTTTACTGAACACAAAAAAATCACCTCTGTGTGATGAGCCTGTACAGGGATAGCAAAGGGTACAAGAAGAGGGTCTCCTCTCAAAGGTGAACCCATACAACTATCTGCTGATGTACACATCTAATAGATATGGGTCAACTCACAGGAAAATTATTATAGAAATGCAGTAAAGCTCTGATGGTTTATGTAAGACAGTGTTGGACTAGGGCAACAGGACAGCTTTTTTGGTTTCAGGGGCATTTCATTCACTATCTGGAAAGGTGAAGATTTGCACAACATTGTTCCTGATCACAGATGTGCCAGTTAAAGCATCAGGCTTAGCTTTCAATTTCTTGGCTTTGTTGAGCTTGAGCCAATGTAAGATGGCCTTGTCTCTGGTTCTAAACCAGCGTGCTTTTGATCTTGAAATAAAATAGTATTCTGAGTAGATAATGGTTTGTTGAGTAATATTGCGTAGCAAGCACAAACAAGTGGGAAATCAGATGTCACTTATTCCATATGGTCTGTGGAATGAAAATGTAGCATTTTTTGCTGTAGTAATATTAAAGCGTGCAACTGCAGCCATACCTCAGTTAATAAAACCTCTGAAAAGAAGTTCCTTTAAACAAAGTCTTTCTCTGTCCACCCAGCCCCTCTTGTTTTCTTCCTTATCTTCTATCTAACTGAACTTTTTAAGAACGGTATTAACATTGGAAAGGTAGTGAAGGACAACTAGAGATACACAGACTTTCACTTGCCATGTTGCAGCAGCGTGCTGTAATAAAGTGTAATAAAGCTTGAGCTGGGATACAGTGGAGTACTCCTCAGCTGATCCTGCTCAACTTGTGTGGGTCTGCCTACAGCAGGCAAAGGTACAGCAGTTGCTTCTAGAATCCTTCACTTTGCATTCACAAACAGCAAAACACAAGGCAAAGGAGAAGGCAGATGGGGCTGCCTTACGAGCTGCTCCCAGTCTGTTAAAAAAGCATAGGTCTGTAAATTTGGCCACTAAAATGGAAGTCATAACAAAAATGAAAGAAAAATCTCTGGATGTGTTTTGGAAGAAGTTTTCACATGGTCCACAGAAGATTTGAAATGTGTTTGTTTAGTTATGCAAGGCTTATCTGGTTTCATATATGCATATTATTAATTTTGGATAAAAGGTTTTTTGAGACACGTTGAAGAGCTCTTCATTTTTGTGGTGTAGGAACTTTGGCTGCAATTCTACTTGGCTACTTCAGTTAACGAAGTGGATGGGCTCTTGGACATTACTTCTTTAACAGAAAAATTGGTAGCAGAGGCAGAAATAACAAGGAAAGGTTCTTTCTCTGTTGTTTTTGCCAGTGGTACCAATTTTTCTGTTAATGTCCAGGAACTTGTCTGGGTTAATGTCCAAGAAGTAATGTCCAGGAGCCCATCTGCTTCCTTCACTGAAGTATATCTCAACAGTTCAGTATTGAAAGTTCTGTTTTGTAAAGTGCTGTGCATATTCATGTTTGTTAATGGAGATTGTGCTAATAATGATTGTAAGTGTTGTATTTGGCACTGAAGTTCAGCTAAAAAGATAATCTGCTTTGAAGATGTTCTGAACACCGAGGAGTTAATGGTCCTGGTTCACAGGCTGTGTTTCTGTCTTTTTCTGTGATTCAGGTCTCACTTTTACATAATAAGCTGCTGTCCAGAGATCTGCAGTTGGTAGGTGGCTGGTTTCAGACAGATGGGAACAATGTGATCCATTTTCCATACCTTTCTCAATCAGTTATGGATTGCAGCCAAATAAATGGAGATAACTCACAGAGGTTTCTGTGCTAATTTTCTATTTTAATTGATACTCTTAGAATGCTTAATTTCAAGAACTCATTATCCCCAGATCATAGCATATTAAACTGTACACCTTTTATCCAGGGATATCAGTTCCATTAACTTGATTTCAAATCAAATTTAGGCCTTTCCCCTGCTTTTACTCTAATTACCAGGTTCAGGTTTTCAAATTTATATAACACGTATTTTGTATCAGGACCCGCTTGAACTAGAAAATACACTGGATCTCTTTACTTTGTCAGACCTCAAAATTTGGCACTTCAGGTTTTCAAATGGACAAAGATGTTGGATACAAAAACTTGCAAGCTGAAATAAGCAATAGCAGTCAAATTTAGTGGATTACCAGAAGGATTTTTTTGGTGTGTGTGTGGAGGGATATGTGAACTTTGTAGGTATTATCGCCATGAGAAAGCTCTATAAATGATTTATTAAAAATATATAAAATTCCTTTTCAGCAAAAACTAGCATTCAAAGAGCTAACAATATTGAGATGCAGACAAAATATAAGGTTATAATTAAAAACACAAACATAAATCAATTAATACAATTTAAAATATCACTAAAAAAAGAAATAACACCCAATTAAAAGCTACATCAGCATGCTGAATAAAAGTGTCTTTTCCCAGTAACAGAAAGACAAGAGAAATAGAGTTAGCTGGGTTTCCTTTGGTCCAGAACTTGAGAGTAGCCCCTGAGAAGGTCCTCTCTCAGATTTCTGACGTAAATGTGTCTGCTACTGGTTGTGGTACTGTGGGAAAGGCCGCTTCAGTGAGAAGAAAGCCTGTCTAGGTTCATAAATAGCATGGTTCCAAGTTGGGGAGGACTTTATCAGTCATATTCTACATTTTAAACTGTATTGTGTCAACCTTATATATTAGATTTTATATATAAGGGGTTTTTTTTAGGAGGGGATTCTCCACCTACATGAGGGTTATTATGTACAAAATTGTCACTGCCTGGAGTACATGAAGAAAAAGATGCGTAGATTCCCCCTTCCATTATTGTTAAATGAATTTGGTCTACCTTTCTCCCTGTCATATTATTTAACTACTGTAGTATGTCCAGTGTGTTATTTTCCATATGCTATTTTCCATATGTCCATATGTTATTTTCCATGTGTTTCCTTCTGCTTTTGCATTAATGTGTGAATTTTTTTTAAAAAAATACATCTCAAAATACATATTTAAATGCATTTTAATATGTCAGTTAAAATGCACTTAAATATATGTTTTGATTTTTTTAAAATTCACAGATTAATGGAAAAATAGAATGTGGTATTTTCATAAATGCATATTTGCCCCAAAATACATATTTAAATGGTGAAAACTGCAGTGTCCACCAAAGGCTTATTTGAATTGGCACATTAGTCCAATTCGTTCATAGTCCAAGGTGGATGTTAGGTAATTTTGGATAGGAGCTTACAAAAGTCATGTTCCTCTAATAATCCTATCTTGTGAAGATTCAAATAGTATGTTTAAAGGCTACCCTCTTTGCATCCTTTTTGTTTGCTTAAGGGGTTTGAGATAGAACAGCCATCAGTAAAACCATATATGATCAAGGGCAGGTCTTCTGTTAAGGTAATTTCCCATTCCTTGCTGCTTTTGACACATTGTTGATATTACTTATTAATGTTTTTGAAGTGAGGTTCTTATCTGCTTGCTCTCTCTCTCTCTCTCTCTTTCTGGTAACCAATCAAGTACTTCTAGTGAGGCTTGTGTCTTTCATTCTCATGTTGGATTCTCATTAATGGGAACAACCTCACGATTTTAGGGTGAAGCCACACAATGTGTGCGCTCTCTAATATCTAGCTATTCTTTCAGCTGAAAGGCTTCTGTTTACTGAGGCGGATTGTTGTGACCAGATCCCAGATCAGCATGTATTTTTGCGTTGGACTGAGTCTGAACGGCCATGTATTAGTTCTCTTTGTTTTGCAAGGATGCAAGCAAAGATCTCCTTAATCTCTTTTTCCTTCAACATTTGCCTACAAGGGGCTCATAAGCAGTACCGAGGTGCACGAGGGCAGTATTTGGAAAGAACCATTAGTTTTGTTGATCTTTCTTCCACTGAGTTCAAGGCAGCATAAATTGTTCTCTGCATCTCCATTTTACCTTCGCAGCCACTCTGTGAGTCAGGTTAGGTTGAGCATGATTAGTTCGATGTCACCTAGTTAAGTTCCATGGCTCAGTAGAGATTTCCACTCAGGCCTTTCCAGTCCAAATCAGATACTCAGTCCACTGAAAGTGTATCCAATATATCCAAGAAGGCTGAGTGTCTTTCTTTTTTAAGAAATATCTCTTATGCAAATAGAGTGTAGTGCATATTATTATATAATCGTGAGAAACAAACAAACAGTGGCCCAAATCCTGTTGCTGTGCCTGATCACAGTAAACCCACTGAATCAATTAAATTTACCTAGCTGTTGACTTATCATTCAACAATTGATTCAATAGGTCTACTCTACTCAGGACTAACAGGATTTCAGCCACTATGTGTCTTTTTTCACACTCCAGTTCCTCCTATGCTAATATAACTTATAAATGAAGGCTAAGGCAGGATAGGATAGGAGCAGGCTATTCTGTCCTATATGACAAAGCAAGTGATTGTTAAAATAGGTGGTGGTGGGGGAATCTCCTTCCCGTGCAAAAACAAACAAACTGAAGTTATTGTGGGCAGTACCAGGCCTGACACCCATCTCAGTAGCATTCCTGTATACATGCATTTATATGGTCCTTCTCTGGAGAAAAGTAGAATGCTCTACTTAGGAGATGAGGTGGTTGTCTCTCAAGCTTTGGCCCTACCATTGTGGGAGGGAGGTGCCTGGGGATTCCCACTCAGTGCAGCTCCATGGGTTTTGAGATGCAAGAGTGCAGAGTGGTGTTACATATACCTCTTGCCACCTCTTCTTGTCCTTACCCTTGAAGTAAACTTGATGTCTTCTTGGCCATCTTTCCACTCTACCCATGGTGATAATGAGCATTTTGTTACTCTATTTTAGTGGGGTTTTTTTTTAAAAAAAAATTTATTTCCACTCCTGCCTGTTTGGTGTAATCCAGACTAAATCATTTTCCTAGAACAAGAGCTAAGAGGGCCATTTGTTTTTGTTTAGCAATGCTTGAATGTGGGAGCTTTAATCAGAACAGCTTGGCTTGCTTCCTAATGTGGATGTGTGCATTTCAGTAAATATTCTTTAAAAATAAAACCAGTGCTCCTCAGCACACCAGGGATCCTTCTCTCCTTTCTTTTCTGCAAAGAGCCTTCAGAAGACCAAATTGTTGAGGTAATGAGCTTTGGTACTAATAAGAAATTCAAGGCATAATTGAAGTATAGATTGAATCAGTTCCTCTAAATGGTAGCAGCAGTGTTGACAATTGTTTGCTCCTATGAGGAATATCCTGTAGTGTGAGCGTTTGTTTCCTCATTTGCAGTCATATAGTGTTTTCCTTTTTTGCAGGGAAGAGCCATGCTCAGCCCCAGTATTCAGTATGTGTAGTCAGGGCTGCATTTTCTTAGGCCCTAGGCACTCTTGTATTTGATTCATATATGTGATTCATGTTAGTTCATGTTTTCAGGAATTGGTGTTTAATAAACCTATTTCTATTCTTAAAGTTTGTAATTTATAATGTCTGTGGATGAAAATATACAATATCTTTATTTTGAAATTTTGTTTTCTTTCCCAATTCCTATGATTTTTTTTCTTAATCTTGTTTTCATAGGCCCTACATTTTTTGTAGGCCCAAGGCATTGTGCCTAAAGTGCCTAATGGATAAGGAGGTCATGCATGTAGCAGGTCATTGTATGGTTCACTTACAGGATCCTAGGATTTTTCACCGTGGATTTTATGCTCAGCTGAAACAGAAGGGTGTATTTCATTAGGGAATCTAGTTAGCCTTAACAGTGGCGAGGAGTTCCTCTTCTCCTCCCCTCCCCTTTGGAGATGCTTTGAACCAAGGAAGAAGTAGCTCTTCTCTACTTGTCTTGAGTGTTTTCTTAGGTCTGTTTTGTTTCCCTATAGCCTGTAAAGGTGATGACATGTGGGATGTTGAGAGAGGCGTTACTCTTAACTTCCTTTCATTCTTCAACAATAAATGTCCTACTGTCTTGACAAAGGGAGAATTCATGTTTACAAGTATGGAACAGTAGATCTTTTATGCTTCTTCCCGTATGCTTTCAGTTACCAGGTGTGTGCTGTATGCAGGGAAGTAATTTATAATTGTTGTACACTTTCCTGACTTATATGAATGAGTTGGAAGATTTAGACCAGCTATTTTGAAGGCCACGGTAGCCCACATAATTCTAGGATGGTTACATATTGTAGCTTGAATGTCACCTTTTGTGTGACCAATTTCTAGGAAAAATGCAATTTAATTTTACATCCGCCTGAGATGCAGAAGTCACTGGGACTATGAAGTAGAGCCTTTTATAATATAAGATATAATTCAGGGTAGTTCTGCGGCCTTGTAGCAACTGCCATTTTCCTTTGGAACAGAAGTTTCACCACAATTAATTCATCAGTTCTAATTATACATTTTTCTTAGTGTAATTTAAATTTAAAAAAATAAATATTGGCAGGTTTGAAGTTGGAATTCAGTTCTCAGCTATGTGTGTGTACATTATGCATGTAAGTTAATTTTTTCTATTTTTTTCTTTCAACATTTCCTCTTCTCATCCCATGCAACCTAATCTACAAAATCCTTGACACATCATTCACCACTACATTCCATTATGCATAGAACCTATAATCTTGATAATGAGTGGAACTGTTTGTGGAACGAGAGCTACTATAGTCATCTCTCCACTTTGTGGGTTTAGTTTTCATGGATTTGATTATTTGCAAGTTTCTCTAACCTCTGGCCCCCACCCCAAGTGCTTCTTTCCAGGGGAAACTTCCCTCTTGGGAGCTCAGATCAGGCCATGCAGCCCTTTAAAAACCCACCTCTGGTCCTCCTCCTCCAGCTAAGGACAGATTGCAGCCCAGTTTCTTAGCACCACAAACCTTCTCTTGATGCCTCTGATACAGCCAAGAAAGGAGATGGGTGACAGAGAGGAAGTATAGTGCCATCATGCTGACCCCTGCCTTCTCTCTCCGTTTCCTGACCTGGGTTGGACTCTGTGCCTGTTTCTCAGCTCCAGGTCTCAGCCCCCTTCCCACAGACACACACACACACACATTTTGGTATTTGTTATTCCATTTTTGCATGGGTCTTGTTCCCCTAAACCTATGGAGGGCCAAATGTATTTTGAATGTTGCTAATTTGTGTTAGATGTAAGATCTGAGAAACACATTTTAAAGAGATTTTAAATTTTGTACCTATACTTGGCATTAATAATGCACAAGCCATGAGCATAGCAAGTGCAGCAGGAAAGTTCAAGGTGGAATTCTGACCTTTTCTGCGTGACATGTGCGAAGCGATTTCCACCATTTCATGTTGTATTTAAAAAACACAGTTTTCCTTCGTTATTTTCTGTACACCCCCCCCCCCCCGATTTAAAGCATTTTCCTGTGGAAGAGTGCAAGTTCATGCATCTGCACTACCTCCTCATTGACCACTCCTCTGGCTCCCTTCACCCTGCCCCAGCAGCCGTGATTGGCTGTTCTTTCTTTCTTTCTTTCTTTCTTTCTTTCTTTCTTTCTTTCTTTCTTTCTTTCTTTTTTGGTTTTGGGTTTGTGTGTACTGACATAGGTACGTACTACATACTATATACCTACTTCTGGCCTTACAGCCCACCCTCTGCTGCCCACCAATGTGCATTGGTGTGAATGTATGTTTCTACATCACTGCAAAAACCCAAATTTACTTCGATGTCAGAATGTGAATCAGATTTTTTATGGTTTTCAAATACCATGTCTTCCCACCACATGGTGGCACATTAACAGCGGATTTCGTGCAGAACGACGGAAAATAACACGAGGCTACTTTGCTCCCATGTGCAGAACAATATGACGCTACAATGCAGTAAACCATGTTAATGACCCCATGTGGAAAGGGCCTCTGTCTCTTGCTGCACGTGCCTGCGCATTCAGGGTGCAGATTTCTCATTGTTTGTGCACAAGAAGGCTTGGCATGGAGGGCCAAAATATAGGTTTTATGTATTTTGAAATGTTTCAATATTATTTATGTTTTATTTAATTTATACCCCACTTCCATCCGATAGCTGACTCTCAGAGAGGCTCAGAACATTTTTTTTTTCAAAAAAAAACCAGAAACAGTTAAAGCAATACTCACAGTAGAACATCAACTGCATTGAAAACACTATAAAAGCATGCCTGACAAAAAAAGGTGCAGCACCCTCCTCATAAACCATTTTTCCCTGGTGAAAAATGTGTCTGAATGAAAAGAGAACTGCCTCCCAGCTGAAGACAACTTACATGTGTTTCACAACTTTGGAGCAACCACCAAGAAGGTCCTTACTTAATATGGCAATGAGGATGGAAGGGACCAAGAGAAGACCCTCCTCTCTTCTGTTGCTCTAGATGCTCCAACAGACTAAGGACAGAAATTATACAAGGGTCTTGTTGAAATCTCCTACAAGAGCTCTGCTTGCAGTATGAGTGAATCCTACCCCTTAGGTCTTAACACCAGAAAGTTTAAAGATATTTGGAAATGATCACAGAAAACAGAGGCATCTACTCAAAGTTTAGTTTAAGTATTAGGTAGAATTTATGCTAAGTAAGCTTCATATGAGAACAGCTGAGGAAAAGAGCATTGCTACACTTAAAATAGTTGTTTAATGTATGAGAGACAGAGAATGAAAGATACTGTTATTCTTTTTGCTTGTATGTTCATACATAAACACATTTTAATTATTTCTCTATTGAAGCTGAGTCAAAAGAAAAGTCAGTGGGCAGGTGTCCACATGGGATTCTAAACCTGGAGCTGAAAGGCTCCTAGGCCTGTTATTGCACATGAAGTTTTCACCTTTATCCTTAGAAATTCCTGAATTTTCATAAAATGCTGAGTAAACCCATTGATACTTAGGTTCTTGCTGTACTCTGAAGTGCCCTGCTAAATTGTGTTCATTCTGTGTTAACTCCTACTTTAATTGTTAGTTATTTCTGATCGTGGAAGAAACTAATTCAACTAAATGAACTTTCACTGGGGGTCATTGCCATTCAATTTCAATCTTTACCTACTCCCCTGGGTGAGGCCTGTTATTCCACGTGAATTGGTACTTTAAGCTTTTTGTGAGATAGTCAGAAGTAGAGGGGGCGTGAAGTGTGGCATCTCTAGATGCCTGTTTCAGAGCAGTGCTTCCATGCTTCCTGAAACTCTTGTTTAAGATAATCTAGGGCTTTTTTAAAAAAAGTAATTAGAATTTGGAAATGTAATAGCACAAGCATCTGTAAGTGGTATTATTAGAGCGAAACAAGCTTTTGTTTTCAAGCAGACTAGATTGCTGGGGGAGGGATGAAGTCAGGAGGTAAACTCTTAAGAGAACAAGGCAGATCACAGAGAGGCAGGCAGCAGCATCAGCCATGTGATACACCCAGAGGCAAATTCGGTCAACTCAGGAGGCCTTTTAGCTCAGTGACACCGAATATTTTCCAAAGCTGTGTCTGCAGGCTGTTGGGTAAGCCTTTTTCTTTGTGTATGTTGAGAAGGTAGTCATTCTGCAAAGATAGAAAATTGGGGGCAGGAAGCTGAGACACTCATTTTTCAAACAGCCTTTCTAATCATTGGAAATAATTTTTAAGGTTAGCATTATTAATGATCTTTTTTTGTCAGTGCAATTAGGCAGGGAGGGAAGGTGGAAAAAAGCAGTTCATATTCAAGTGAGGTGTGCTGAATTTTTTTTTTTTGTTCTGATTTGCAAAGTGTGACACGTCTCCAATCTGTTTGGGAAAGCGATTTGGACTTAACCTATTCTGATAGGAAACAGGGATCCCACTGGGGTGCTCTTTAAGGCCAAAAGAGCCCAGATGGAAAGTACCATCCTCCCAACCACACGAGCCCTGTTCCCAACACCTTGCATAAACTTTTTTTTGCCTATTGCACTTAGCAGCAGTAGCTCCTCAAACAGCATGCTGAATAAAGCTGATCACAACAACTATTTCTTAAATCATCTCACAATAGATATGCTTGTACTTGTGGGTATGCTATGTATGCCTGAGTATAACTCGAGTGCCATCAGAATGATTACTTGAGTTGTAGGCAGTCATGGCATTTGGATAAAGAGAGGAAGAAAAAGGTGAAGGCAGGCTTGTATCCAGATAGCCAGGGAAAGCGCCATTTAACCAAAGTCTCAGTTTGGTCCAAGGTTTCTCAACCAGGGTTTCACAGAACTCTGCGTTCCATGAGAAGACTCCAGGGGTTCCAAAACACTTTTTTCTTTAAAGCTGTAGCTATCCATTGCCAGAATCCTGTATCACCTTTTACTTAACATAACTTTACGTATACTTAGGTAAGTAGCAGAGGAGCTATGAAACCCTGTCAGTGAATTGTGAAGATGAGTATCGGGACTTCAGCAAGAGACCCTGAGGCATGCATTGGGCGTTTAGCTGGCTCTGCTATGTAGTAACGTAACAGCAGCCCTGTACCACATAAGGACATTACAAAACTGACTGATTCTAATTCCCATAGATGTAAGCTCATTTATGAAGACATAACTCCCATATAGGATTCCAGACATCAGTTTTTATGCAGAGATTCCTTGAGACCTGAAAATTATTTTCAATGGTTCCTTTGGGGCAAAAGGTTGAGAAAGACTGGATCTGGTTATAAACAGAAAAGTATTTTGTCTTCTTTTGGTTAAAATGTCTTAGGAGAGAGAAAAAAATGACATTTCCAGTTACAGCATACAAAATGATAAGTTTACGGCGTGATGGCTGACGTCCATGTGCATACCATTGCATTACATATATATGTGTTAGAGTCAATCTGTGTCTAGAATCCATGGAAGAAACTGTTATTCATGTGCCTATAGAGCCAAGTATAACAGTAACAGTTCCTCCTTCCTTCTTTCATCTTTTCAGGGCTCCTGGGGCAATGTACAGCAAATAAAAACAAACAGAAACAAACTACATCAGTTTTTTTTTTAAAAAAAGCAGTTTTTAAATACTATGTTGTTTAAGCTAGATTAGCAAAACTTTGGGGGTCAGTTCTGAAATCCTGATTGTTTTCTCTATATGCAAGCTAAATTGTGGGTACCAGGAAATGGATAGCTCCATTAGACTGAGCTGAATTTCACAGTCCTACTTCAGAGCATTGTAGAAAATTTCTTGGCTAAGTAATTAGAGTATAGTTCATGGTCTTTTTTTTTTTTTAAAAAAAAGTAGGATATTTGCAGGAAGGTAAGGCAATGTGTTGTGTTACGCTCAGTTAGAATCCTGTTAAGGTAAACTATACTGACATGAATTTGCCTGTCCTTATGACAAAAACATCTCAGTACCACCCCCCGCTGCCATTTTTTAAATTCTCTGTAACAAATGAGTAAGGAGGATGTAGAACTTTCTAGTCTTCCCTTTTTTCCTTTTGGCAAATCTGCAAGGGCAAGCTACAGAAGCCACAATGTTTTAATATAGATATGTATTCCAGACACATTTGGAATATTGCATCCAGTTTGGGTCATTCCATCTCAAAAATTACATTCTGCAATTGGAAAGGAGGCAGAAGGGGCAGCCTAAATGATGAAATGGTTGCAGAGGAAGTGCACTCTTTTATGGGAAAAGACCTAAGTGTTTCAAGGGCAAACGGGATTTCAGTCAGTCAGTAAGTCAGTCAGTGTATATGCTGCTTTCTCCAAGCGTGGAACCCAAGGTAACTCACAAAGCTAAAACAAGATCAGATAAAAATTTGACTATTACTATTTATTATTATTAGTATTAGTATTAGTATGATTACCATCATCATCTTTATTTATACCCTGCTTTTTTTTTCCAGGATGGGACTCGGTGGTTTACAACAATTAAAAGATATATTTAAAAACTCACAGAATATAAAAGTTCAAACACACTTAAACAATCAAAAATAATTAAAATAATGTTAAAATACATAATTAAAAGCTCATATACCCATCAGCAACACAATTAACAAGATCCAGCACATTCTATCAGGCAGTCCACATATAATCACACATTGAATGCCTATTGGAATAAAGAACATCTTTACTTACTGCAGAAAGAAAGTAGGGAGGGTGCTAGTCTGACTTCTTTGGGAAGCAAGTTCCAGAGCCCTGGGGGGCAGTCACTGGAAAGGGCCTCTCTGTTTTTCCACCAGATGTGCCTGTGAGGGTGGTGGGACAGAGCGAACGGTCTCCCCAGCACGTGTTAAAGCCTGGGTTCATTCATAAGGGAGAATACAGTCCTTCAAATAACCTGGCTCTGAGCCATGTATGGTTTTAAAGGTCATCAGCAGCACTTTGAATTGTGCCTGGGAATGGATCGGCAGCCAGTGAAGCTGCTGCAACAGAGGAGTTGTGTGATCCCTGTAGCCAGTCCCAGTTAACAATCTGGCTGTGACTCTCTGGACCAGTTTCTGAACACTCTTCAAACGTAGCCCCACATAGAGCACATTACATTAATCAAACTGGGATGTAACCAAGGTGTGTGTCCCTGTGGCCAGGTCTGATGTCTCAAGGAACAGGCACAGCAGGCACACAAGGCTTAACTGTGCAAATGCACTCCTGGCTACTGTTGAAGCCTGTGCTTCCAGGGTCAGAGCTGAATCCAGGAGCACCTCCAGGGTGTGAACCTGTGTCTTCAGAGGGAGTGTAACCTCATCTAACATAGGCTGAATCCCTATTCTGTGATCTATCTTTTGACTGAGCAAGAGCACCAGTGTCTTGTCTGGATTAAAGTTCAGTTTGTTTGCCCTATCCAGTCCATTACTAACAACAGGCACTGCTTTAGGGCTAAAACAGCTTCCTTGGCTTATGGTGGAAAGGAGTAATAAAGTTGGGTGTCATCCACATAACTGGTGGCACAGAACTCCCAAACATTGTACAGCCTCTCCCAGCAGTTTCATGCAGTTGTTAAATAGCAAGAGGGATGGATCCAAGTCCTGAGAGACCCACAGGCCAAAGGTCAAGGAGTCCTCCAGCACTACCTTCTGGGTTCAACCCTCCAGAAAAGAATGAAGCCACTGTAAAACAGTGCCCCCGAGTCACATTCCCACAAGGTGATCCAGAAGGATAACATGGTTTTATGGTATCAAAAGCTGTTGAGAGGTCCAGCAGAACCAACAGGGACACACTCCTCCCAGTGTAGGTCGTCCACCAAGGTGACCAAAACCGTCTGTCCCATAACCAGGCCTGAAAACAGATTGAAATGGATCTAGATAATCCATTTCATCCAGAAGCTCCTGGAGCTGAGCAATCACCATATGCTCCAGAACCTTGCCAAAAAATGGAATGTTAGAGACTTGCCAATAATGATCTAAAATGGTGGGATCCAGGGATGGCTTTTTAAGTAATAGTTTTATAACAGTTTTCTTGAGGCCAGTTGGAACTCTACCTTGTTTTAGAGAGGCATTAACCACTCTCTCTACCCACTCAGCCATTCCCCCCTAGCATTTTTATTAAGCTAGAAGGGCAAGGATCTAGAGCACATGTAGTGGCTCTCATATATCCAAGAATCCTGTCCAAATCCTTGGGTTGCAGAAATTGCAAAGTATCCATTATCACTGGACAAGCAGAAGCCAGAGTTACATCCACTGGATTTGTATTAGTCACAGCATGCAAGTCAGAGTGGATCTGAGTGATCTTATCTGCAAAGTACCAGACAAATAGTTCACAGTGGGCTGTCAAGTGATCTGGATATTCCTCTCTTGGGTCTGTGTGTAAAAGACCCTTGACCACTTGAAACAGCTCTGCTTGCTGGCTCCCTGCAGATGTAAAAGAAACAGAAAAGAAATTTGCTACAGAGTAGGCTCTCAGATAAGCTCTAGCCTATGTTTGATTTAATGTACACTAAGTTTTCTGCCCACACTGCCCTAGTGACTTTTTCACATGTTTCATTGCCACCAGCTCCCTGGAAAACCAGGGAGCCAGTTTGGCTCCACTTTGTGAGAGGGGACACTCAGGAGCAATCATATCCATCACCCTTGGTGTTTCTTATTCCAGAGGTCAACCAGGACTTCGACAGGAACACCTGTCAAGGCGGAAAGAAACACCACAAGAGCCATCAGAATCCAGATCCATAAATCTCCTGGGATGGACCATCTTAATGGGTCCCCCACCCTTGCAGGTTTTTAAAGTCCAGGCAAGTCTAAACCCCATCCAATGGTGATCTGTCCATGAGAACAGAACCTACTACAGAAAACATGATCCAGGATGTGCCCAGCAGCATAAGTAGCACCAGATACCACTTGGGACAGACCCACTGTTGTCACAGCAGACATGAAGTCCTGAGCTGGTTCCGACAGGGTGATCTTAGTGTGGATGCTGAAATCCCTCAGTACTACAACCTGGGAAGATTCCAACACCAGCCCTGAAATCATGCTGGCTAGCTCATGAAGGGAGATTGTTGAGCAGCAGGGTAGGTGTCACACCAATAGAATCTCTAATCTGTCCTGGCCCCCCAGCTTCTGGTAGAGACACTCGAAGCCAGAAACTGGGGGATAGGGCATCTTTGCAGGGTGGTGGAATTTCGATAGATTACTTCAACTCCAATTCCCCAGCCCCCAGGTCTCACCTGCTGCTGAACAGAGAACCCTGGTGGACAAAGTGGAGAGAAATTAACCCCCTAGCCTGATTCAACCAGGTCTCTGTGATACATGCCAGGTCAGCATGCTCATCCAGAATCAAGTCCTGAATGGCAGCTATCTTCCCATTTGCTGACCTGGAATTCACCAGCTACATTTTCAAGCCAGGCGTAGTGTTGCCAGGACCATCAGGTTGTTTGAGGTGGGGGGCATTTAGGAACCAGTAGCACCCTATTCCTGTCCCATTTTTTTAACCATCCTCTCCTTTCCACACCTGCCCCTGCCCTGTAACAATAATGATGGCTGCCTTCTCGGGTCTGGTATTCTCCTTCCTCTTTCCCCAATCCATCTTTCATAGAGTAGACTGGCTGTGCACTTACAGATGATAATGCAATGACAGTAAAGGCCAAATTACAGAATGCAGTGCTCCCTCTTCTTCCAGTACCACAGCAGGCCCTTGCATTTCCCTGAAGTGACCTCCCCTTTGGTATCACTCCCTCCACCTGGAGTTGAGCTACCCCCACTGGATTCTTGCTTTTATCTGCCAGCTCTCTCTACTCTAGAGCTGAGGCAAGTGGGATTGGCTGGCAGAATCTGCTGAGTCACAGGTGGCGGTAGGCCTGAGCTTGCAAAGACACAGGAAGGTGGCTGTTTCCTCCACAGTTCCACAGGCAGAGCAGAGTCAGGCAGCAGTAGCAATGCTAGCAGTAGCTGGATGGAGAAATGCTTGCCTTTGGTGGAGTCTCTTGGGCAGCTCTTCCCAGGGACCAATTGAAACACAGTGAAAATTTTTAACCATAATCCATGGCTAACCTTTTTTTCCTCCCATCACAAGATTTTCATAGATACATGCTCTGCGATCAAATTTGTAAATCATATCCTTGTTTACCATCTACTGACCAAAGTTTGCTGAATGCAGGAATAGAATTGCACGCTATGACAAACGGATATCTTTGCTACTCGAGAAAACACATATTCTAAAAAAAATATTAAGTGTATTGTCTAGTTTGATCCACAATTTTGGAAGAGATAACTAAGGGAAGACATGATAGAGATTTACAAAGGATATGGGGGAAACGAGATACATGATGTTCTCACTTTTTCATGATAGAATTTGGTGTTACTCAAGGAAACTGTTTGGCTAAAGCTTCAGGACAGGCAAAAGAAAGTACTTCATGCAGTGCATAATTAGCTTACAGGATTTGCTCCCATAAGATAGGGATGATGGACACTGCCTTAGGAGTTTTCAAATGAGGATTAGACGAACAGAGAGAACAGATCTGTGAACAGTTTATGTATAATACCAAAGCAAAGCCTCCAGATTCAGAGGTTACATATTTATGAATATACATTGTAAGGGGCTAACAGCATAGAAGATAAATTTCTTTCATGTATTTTGCTCACACATTTCCAAGGAGAAACTTATTGGCTGAAATTTAATCTGACCCAACATGGTTTGTCCCATGCACAAAAATGTCTAATGTTTAATCAACACTGTACTTTGCAGTTGTGGGTATTAAAATTCCAGCCATAGAAACATTTAGAGTTTGATACTTAGAACATTAACATTTTGCATATGGCTTGTGTGTATATGGAAGAAAGTGAGAGAGCTGGCCCTACTGCTAAATAAGATTTATTTGGTTATAAGCAGGGGATGGTCATGCTGCCTAGGAAATTCTAGGAGCTGTAGTCCAAAAATGTATTTTTTTCCCCTGCCTCTGGATATTTCTAGTGAGATTTGCCCAGGTGTCCAGCATTTTTTTCAAGGAGAGAAATAGATGAAAGTGGTAGTTAAAGAATCCATGATAGGCCTCCAGAGGATCATACAAAGAGAATTAAAAAGTAAGGGAAAAGTATGGCATGAGAAACAGAAACATGGAAATCCTACCATTGCTTAGAACATGCTGAAAAAGCCCAAGAAGCTGGGATGGGGTTATAGCTGCAGTGGTACATCCATGAGTCTGTTACATGCCTTATGGAAAGAGATGAGGTGGTTTGTTTGTCGTGAGCCACAATAGGAACAAGAGGAAATGCATAAACATGTGTATTGACCCGCAGTTCTGTGTCTGTTTTACCAGATACACTTCTGGGTATCTATCTACTTGGTCCTATGTTACTAATGTATTTGAGACTGCTTTTGTGAAAAATCCATCTCTAGATCTTCAAAATGCATTATACATCCTATGCCCAAGTGCCCTTCTGCAGTGATACACTTAAAACAGAGCTTTCCAAACTTTTCATGTTGGTAACACACTTTTTAGACATGCATCATTTCATGACACAGTAATTCAGTAAGTAATTCAGTAAGTGGAGGCAGCCCCCCCACCCAAGCCTGGCCCACCATGGTGGTGTGAGAGGTAGCTGCTCCACCTATTACATTTGTGCAACACACCTACACACTGCAGCCAACACACTAATGTGTCATGACACACAGTTTGGAAAGTTCTGCCTTAAAATGTCAAGATAGGTACTTCTCTGGTATGGTGGAGAAGGAGCTTGTAATGTGATATTGCTTTGCTATGGAAGTGTGGGCCTGGCAGAACTGGGGAAGACCATGCAATTGATATCTTAGCCTGCCTCTGCTAATTGTTTGAAGAATGATACTACTTACATCATGGATGTAGAATGCATGGCCTTTAGCTGTTGTGGGGCTTAAACCTTCCATCAGCTTTGGCTCTTCTAATGGGATTTACAGCATCTGAAAGGCTATATGCTCCCTATTCCTCTCTTACATGGCTCCTACCTCCATTGCCACTGATGACAGACTTATTGTGTATCTAATATGACACATTTATTTGTACATCTAATATGGTGTTTGTGTTGGGGGATGACAGGGCTCTTTGTCCGATTCAATTTGAAAGTTTAAGCTTCTTCTTTGTCATGCGTGTATTTTAGAGTGTTCTGACACATGAAACCTGATCAAGAAACCTCTCTCTCTGTGTGTGTGTTCAAAATTAAACCTCCTGCTGATGAAGTAATATTGAGTTTGAGGACATGGATGGAATTATATATTTGCAAATCAGAGATAATTAATGACTAAACACCGGTGTATTTAAATAGTACACACTGGTCATATACTATATAACATTATATTTTAAAGAGAGAACTTCTTTTTAGATAGTATTTGAAGATACTCCATCTATTTCGCGTGGCTCACCTGAGCCATATCAAATACTGGTTGCATATTAGAACAGCTTCCTTCTTTGTTACACTGTGTATTGATTTATTTAGCTGCGGACTCAATCTGTGCTTAGTGCTTCGGAACTGAAAATAATCTGTTATTTCCTTCCATCTTTGCCTTTGCCTTAAGCAGTTGTTATGAAATTTGCATAAATGCTTTCTGAGGTCAGTGTATTTAATCTTAAGCATCATTTCCTTGTGCATTGAAGTTTTGCACTGCATTTTCATCATGGACCTCAGTTTTAGCTGGAGGCTGTCATCAGTCAACAAGACATTAATAGCCTGGCATGGAGCTAGCACGTGGAGAAACAAGGAATATAATTGCTGCAAAGGCCTCTTGCCTTCTAAGATAATCAAAGCAAATTCGGAAGATTGAAGAGAGTGGCAACAATGTTAACTGTAATTGTTTTGTAAACCTTATGGGCTCATATAACGTCATTGTCTTCCAAAATGTGTTAAGTATATATTACTATAGCTCTGTGAATTTTAAGGTTTTATCTGAATACTTGGTTTTGGCTCTATATTATGAATTAATCAGAAAAAATGCTTCAAAACTTTATCATTGAACAGTGAGGTTAAAATAACAGGCTTGAAGTCCTGCATAAAAGGGAGTGAGGAGCTAAAATGAGAACAAATTGCGATTTATGCCCAGTTTGCAATTCCCCTGCAAGCCTGTGGTGGCAAGGAGGATAACTTGAGATGTCAGTAGCCTTCTTTCCTCTTTTAAATGCTGTAATGGTGGCAACTCTTGTACCATGAGAAGAAACAGGCTGTGTTGGTCCATAGGGAGATAGCCTAAAGCCGGTACCTAGACAATATCCTTTTTTAAGATCAACTATAAATTCACAAAAAGTTTCAGGTCCCCAAAACTTTTCATCCACTGGATGATAAAAATTTAGGGAAGAGGGAACATGCAAGTCCATATATACATATACATGTACTTGTGTGCGTCTGTATGGTTTGCTGTTTTTAGTGTGTAATACTAAAAATATTCTAATTATTTTAATGTTAATATTTTAAACGCAGTGTTTTAATTGGATGCATGATATAATCCTTTCTAAAACTTTCGTACTCCGTATTGTTTTAAATGTTATGTTTTAATTTATATTGTAAGTTGCTTTGAGTGGGATATAAATCAAATAAATAAATTATACACACACACATATACACACTATATCTATATCTATATCTGTGTGCCTGAGTACATGGTAATATAATATTTGAATGCATTGTAGTCTGCAGTTCAAATCAGTCTATAGATGAAGAATAGGTCTTATTCAGCCAACTACAGCTAGCAAAGCCCACTAGCAAAAGACAATATGGTGCCCCCCTTCTTTGAAAAAAAAAAAAAGCTAGATATAGGTGTATGTGCATCCCAGGTGCCAAAAGCCATGTAGCTCCTAGCATTCCTGAATCCGTGCTAAAAAAAGAAATATTTAAAGCATCTTTCTCATCTTCAGTGAGTAACAGGATCTCAACATAATTGTTAACTGCTGTAAACTTTTTTTCTTCATTTTAGTCCTGAAATTCTGACGCAGATTTTTTGTGCGTGCAAAGGAATTGTTTTCTGCAAAGTATGAGTCTTCATGCAAAGATGCTTCTGTTTTTTACCGGAAAAAAAACTTATATGAGTTCATTGTAGAATCTTCAGAGAAAATGAAAAGTAATGAAAAATGTACAGAATTCTCAATTTTAGAAAAGTCAAAACAACTCTTCCTTCTGCTCCTTCTTTTGCTTCTTATGTAGAACAATGAAATAAGCTGAGATCTATTTCCCTACAAAAGACATGGTCACTATGTGAAAATCCCACTTCTCATGATATCTAGCACACAAGATTCTGCCCCTGTAGCTTCTTCTTTGTGGTCTCTGTGCCTCACACAATGGGAATCTTCGTGCATGCGCAGTAGTGTTTTGGAAAGTTCCAGAGCTGACCAGCTTGGTGGGAATTCCTCCCCCATATGGTACTGAGCATGCTCAGTCACGCCAAGCTAATGGTCTCTCCTCAGTTTCTTTTCGTCCGCCAACCTGTTAGCAGCTCGGAAGGTTTCCTTGCTGAGAAGTTGTTTTCTCTTTTGGATTTCGGCTTTTTCGTTCGTTTTTTTCATTCTGGTTCCTCCAGATAGGAAATCTGTAAGAACTTTTCCCCCTTCTTCTGTCATCTTTGTTTAAATTGTGTGTTACCTGTGGCCGCAAGGTCTCGCTCTCTGGTGCCCACCCTGAGTGTTTGTTCTGCCTCGGGGAAGGCCATAACGTTCGGGCCTGTTCCATCTGTAAAGAGTTTACATTGCAGACCCTGAAGAATAGGGCCTCCTGTTTAAAATCTTTTTGTTGGGAGCAAGCTCTTCGTTTAAAGGACCAAGTGGCTTCAGACACGGCCCTCTTCACCACTTCAGTTTCACCACGTTCTTTGCGAGGCCCCTTGACGTTGAAGCCCTCTGCTGCGGCTTCCTTGTCAACTACGACGTTGACTGTATCGACCGCTGTCTCGGTACCAACAACTGGTATCAGTACCGACATCGACCTCGTCAGCGTTACCACCAATCTCGTCTCTGCTGAGGATTCCAAAGCTCTCGAGGATGGCTGTTGTCCTGTCTTCTAGTTCCGGAGATGCCTCCTCCAGCTTGCAGCAGGCTTCAGTTCAGCAGCCTCGCAAGGTCTCTACCTTGGCGGAGTACAAGAGAGCATCCTCACACCACTCTTCCGTCTCTTCAAAGAAGAAGGAGAAGCATCGCTCTCCTTCATCCGCTACCCATCCGTCGGCTACTTGACTGTTTTCTCTGGGCCTTCTTCCAACACCTCCTCCAACACAGCCTCCAATAGCCGCTGTCGAGGAGATCGAGGCGCCCGCTTTTTCACTGGTGCATGATTCCACCCAGCTTCCGGTGCTATCTGTCCTGGCTACTATCGACCTTGCGTCCGACCCGGACGGTTAGCCTACGCTGCCTGCTTCTCTGATTGTTACATCAGGCCAGCTCAGGGATGGACCCTCCCAGACTCCACTTCCTCCGGCTATCTCTTCTGGCCACCCAGAGATGGACCATCCGCCTAGATCAGACACTCCTCAGGCTCCCTCCTGAGACTGGCCTCGAGTCAGTGTGGCCCGCTCTCTGGGACATGGTGAAAGGGGTAGATCCCCGCGTCGTTGGGATTATGGCTATCGTGACACTCATGAGCTTTCGTCAGCAAGGGTTGATTTGCCTTTCTTGTCAGCTTCTTGCATAGCTTGATATGGCCATGAGCATCTCTGGAGAGAGCAACCCGGCTCATATCACTCATACTCACCTGCTTATCATGACCGGTACCATCCCGACATATGTTGTTGGTCTCCGTACCGCACTTGGTGTTCGCGCTCTCCATCGCGATCTCCTGGATCCTGCTACCGACACTCTCCTTGATACTGCCACTCTAGGTCCCAGTCCCAGTCTAGGTCGGTCTACTCCTGGCGTTCTCCATCTCGTACTCATTGCCTGTCCCGTGATCGATCCCCTCACCATGGGGCTGTTTCTCCTCCTTGAGTGACAGCGACGGTGTCCCAGCCCCCGCCGGATACCCAACTGACAACTCTTCTGCCAACCACTTTATCTGCTTTTTTATCGATGCAGTATGTCATCACACTGATCCCGATGGTTCTGCCTATATCGTCGGTACTGGCCCTAGTACTGGTTCTGGTACCAACCTCAGTACCGACTTAGTCTATTTTACCAGTCTCAGCCCCTGCTCCACTGGCTGTTCTCGCCACGCCTCCGGTTACTTGAGCTCACCAGTCTCGATTGCCTCAATCATCTTCTTCTTCTGGCTCTTATGATTCCGACGGTGATTCATTAGATTCAACACCTCAATCTCATACTTCCCTTCCACTCGCCTTTGGGGACGCAACCCCTGATTCGGCTTCAGAGGATGTCAAGCAGTTTTCGGACATCTTGGTTAGAATGACCAATGCCTTGGGCCTTGATATCTCTGGTCCTGCTCCGACTGTACAGGACCCTGTATTTCACTATGTTGACACTCGACCTCCGTCAACTGCTCCGATTTCTTTTCTCCCAGTTTTGCAGGAGGTATCAAAACATCCATGGGCCCAACCGGCCTCCCTTCAACCAATCCCTCACCATTTGGAGCACCTTTACTGTACCCAAAGGAAGGATGTTGACTTTTTGTTCAATCGTCCGACTCCAAATTCAATCGTTGTTGAGTTCTCTCAAACAAAAGGTGGCAAGAGAGTGCACACGACTCCCCCTGATCATGAGGGTCGTTGCCTAGATATCTTTGGTCACCGCTTCTATTTGGCCTCTTCGTTGATCGCCCGGATCTCAAACACTCAGGCTTGCCTGGCTGCTTATCAGTGGAATATTTGGAATAGATTCTTCCCTCTACTTTCCCACCTGCCGGATGACCACAAGGCGACTGCCATTCAATTCTATAATGAGTCTATGGCTCTTTCGAATCAGCAGATCCTATCTTCCTGGCATGCTGTTCAGGGTGCAGTGCGGGTGATGGCGAGTGCGATCGCCCTTCGCTGTTTTGCATGGCTTCGGTCCACCAGGTTGACCGAAGACAACAGGAAGAGGATCGAAGACTTACCCTTCGACGGTCAAGGACTCTTCCATGCCACTACAGACGATGCCATGGATCACCTAATTAATGAAAGCTCGTTTGATGGCGAAAAAGATGGGTTTTCACCCGGCGGCTCAACCTAGAAGACCATCATCATCCCGCTCCTCATGGAGATGCCCTTCCTACTCCTATAGGTCATCTTCTCCACATCGCACATCTCACCAATCTTCTCTGCTGGCTTTCTTGTCTCGCTGCTCCTTTAGGCACCGCCAGCCATCATCTAAGAAGTCTACTTCAACCGCCAAGTTGTGATTTTGACTTCTCTTGCAGGTCGCCACCTCTACCACCCTTCCACCTTCCAAGCCACCTGTCCAAAACCCCAGTACTGGCTCACCACTTCAACACCTGGCGCACCATCACTTCGGACTCTTGGGTATTGAGCATTGTCTGTCTTGGTTACATCATCAAGTTTTCAAATACTCCTCGTCTTGGCATCTTCTACTCCACGCCTGCCAGTCCTGCTCTCCTCGAGGAGGCCATAACCCTCCTTCTCAAAGGGGCCGTAGAGCAGCTGCCATCCTCAGCCAAGGCCACCGGCTTCTTCTCCTGAAATTTCATGGTACCCAAGACAGACGGCACTCTCCAACCCATTCTGGACCTCCGAGGGGTCAACTCATTTGTCCCCCCCCCCCGGAAGTTCAAGATGGTCACCCTGTCATCCATCTTGCCTTTCCTCAGGCGTTGGGACTTGTTCGTGTCCATAGATCTACAAGACGCCTACTTCCACATCGCCATTCATCCCCAGCACAGGAGGTACCTTCGGTTTGCGGTCGACGGCATGTACTACCAATACAAGGTCCTGCTATTCGGCCTGTCCACTGCCCCCAGGGTCTTTACCAAGTGCCTCGCCCCTGTGGTGTCTTGCCTCCATATGAAACACGTCATGGTGTATCCCTATCTGGACGATTGGTTACTGGTGGTGCCCTGCAAACAGAGGTTGTATGAGGACATTCATCTTGCCCTCTCTCTTCTCTCTAACCTCGGCCTCAGGGTGAATCCCAAGAAGTCCCGCTTGGAACCCATGCACACCCTGGACTTCATCAGGGCCACTCTGGACTCTGCTTCCGCCATGGCGTTCCTGCTGATGAAGCGCGTGTGGATCTTGCATGAGGCCATGGCTGCCATCCTGCGCAATCCGTCCATTTCTGCTCGCCAGATTCAGCAGCTCCTCTGCTACATGGTGGCCACGACCACGGTCACCTACCTGTCTCACCTCCGGGCCTGCCCTCTTCAACACTGGTTCCTACGCACTTTCGACCCTCTCCTCGGCGATCAACGCTGGGTTCTCTGGGTCCCTCTGCCAGTAAGGGACTCCCTTCGTTGGTGGCTGTCTCCATGCCATCTACTGTCGGGAATGCCATTTGTCGAACCCTGTCCATCACTTTCCATCATGACTGACATATCCCTCCTCGGTTGGGGAGCCCACTGTGGTCGTTTCTCGGTACAGGGCCACTGGGCCAACCTAGAAACGCAGCTTCGTATCAATGCATTGGAGCTCCTAGCGATCCTCAAGGCTCTTGGAGCCTTTTGGAACCTCATTGTCAGACAGACCATTCAGATCCTGTCAGACAATACAACAGCTGTCTGCTACGTAAATCAGCAAGGAGGCACCCACTCCTCCACTCTGTTTCATCTGGCTCTATGCACATGGGACTGGTGCATTCTGTTGCAGATACATCCCATTGCAGTTCATGTGGCGGGATGCGACAATGTTATGGCGGACACACTGAGCAGGGACACAGCATGCCACCACGAGTGGTCCCGTTCCACTGCCGCCTTTCGTCTAATAGTGGCCCGATGAGGCACCCCAACAGTCGATCTGTTTGAGACAGACCGGAACAAGAAGTGTACCTGTTACTGCTCAAGAGCCAGCCTGGGACGGCGCTCTCTCGGGGACGCGTTCCAGTTTCCTTGGAAAGGGGAGTTCCTTTACATCTTCCCACCGTTTCCTCTCCTGGGTTGAGTGGTGGCCAAGATCGCCGCAGACAGGGCAGATGCCATTCTTGTAGCCCCTTATTGGCCCAGGCAACATTGATTCGGTCCTCTTCTCATCTTTGCTCGGGGCCGCAGGATGTGACTTCTGTGCACACCGACTTCCTCTCACACTCAGGCGGTCGCGTGCTTCACCCGTACCTCCCTCTCCTCCACCTGCATGTGTGGAGGTTAATGTTCTAGACTCTCCTGCTATCCAGGTTGTTCTCGCAGCCGCTAGAAAGGAATCCACTCGCAAGTCCTACGACTACAAGTGGAGGAAGTTTGTGGCGTTTGCGGATGCCCATGATGAGGCCCCTTGTCCGGCTTCCCTATCAACAGTGCTTCACTTCCTTCTATCTCTACGGGAGCAAGGACTGGCCTTTTCCTCCCTCAAGGTTTATCTCTCTGCAATCGTCACTTATCAGCCACGTGGTTCTCCTTCTTTGGCCCTTTCAGGAATGCCACAGTTAAACAGTTCCCGAAAGGCCTTCAGCATCTCTACCCTCCTGTCTCCCCACCGCTTCCTCCATGGTCGCTATCGCTTGTCCTTTCTCAGCTTATGCGTCATCCTTTTTAAAGTATCATTTTATTCAAAATTCTCATTATAAAACATACATATTTGATTGTCAGCTTCATTGAAATATATCTGATGTTCCACATTGATCTAGATTTCATTTTCCAGATTTCTACAAGCTTTAGGTACTGTACAACATTTTACTGTTAGTTTATCTGATAGTTCTTACATTTCATTCTTCATATTTCCGCTTCATGATATATATCCTGTCGCCCCCACGTAATATAACTTTGATCATGAATTACGTATTTCCAGCTGTTAAAACCCAGCAATTACCCGTTACAATTTGCCATTCTTTGTGTATCTCATCGTCTGATTTCCCCTTTAATCTCTGGGAGTCCATATCCGCATTTTTATTTTCAATAAGTGTAGCCCACCATTGTTCTATTGTGGGTATTTGCTGAGTTTTCCATAACTTTGCATATTCAATACGAGCTGTTGTTATCATGTACAATAATATTCTCCAATGCTTCTTAATACCAATACCCTCTAGTGTATCAGTCATATTTAACAAATACAATTCAGGTGTCTTAGCAAACTGGCCTTTCACTAATGTACAAATTACATTATGTACTCCATTCCAATACTTCTGAGCTTTTGAGCATGTCCACCACATATGATATATCGTACCGACCTCCTTCTGACATTTCCAGCACTGTCCAGTACCTGTATTATAAATCCTTTTCAGTTTATCTGGTGTCATATACCATCTGTGAAATAGTTTGTAATAGTTCTCTCTCAAATTCTGGGCTACTGTAAATTTCTGCGTTTTTTTCCAACTCTGCTCCCAAGACTCTAATTGAATTGAATGTCCAATATTTTGAGCCCATAAAATCATTGTTTCCTTTACCGTTTCTTCTTGTCTCTCCTGCTGTAATATCTCTTGATGAATTTGAGCGAGAAGGTGAGGCGGATTTTGAAAAAGCCATTTAATTACTCCAACTTTCTCTTTTGGTTCAATTCCATAAGTTTTTATGTCCATATGAAACTTTTCTGTTAATTGTCTATAAGGGAACCAACTCAGTCTTATTCCCTCCTGTTCTAGTTTTTCCCTTGTTTTCATCTTAAGATTGTTGGACGCTGATCTCTCAATTATATCATCATACCACAACCATTTATCTGTATCAGTCCATCTGCCAAAAAAAGCCTCTTGCGGTGAGACCCATGTAGGGAACTGCCTCATGTTTTTGACTTTATAATCATCCCAGATTTTCAAAAGCGATTTTCTGATATAGTGATAAGCTTATGCATCATCCTTTTGAACCCATGGCTACATCTGATGACTGTCTCCTTAGTTTGAAAACGGCATTCTTGGTCGCCGTTACATCAGCCAGAAGGGCAGGCAAGCTGACTGCGCTACGTTCGGATGAACCCTTCCTGGTGTTTCATCGAGACAAAGTGGTCTTGCGTCCAGATCTTTCATTTCTTCCTAAAGTCATCTCCGACTTCCATCTGAATCAGGATATTATTTTGCCTACTTTCTACCCTGATCCGGCTTTGCCCCTCTTCACTCGCTTAATGCGCGTCGCGCTCTAGCTTTATACTTGCAACGGACCTCGACCTTCCGCCATACTCCCCACCTCTTTGTCTGCCACGGTGGGCGCCGGAAAGGTCACAAAGTATCCACTCAGCGCTTCTCTAAATGGGTTGTCCAGATGATTCACCTTGCCCATGAACTTGTGGGATAACCGCCGCTGTCTCCGCTTCATGCCCATTACACCAGGGCGATGGCCTCCTTGGCGACCCTTCTCAAGGGAGTTGACCTACAGGAGCTTTGTCATGTGGCTACGTGGTTGCAGCCTTCGACCTTCATCCACCACTACTGCCTTGACTGCAGGGCCCGGCGTGATGCCAGCTTTGGTCGTATGGTGCTGTCTTCTATCATCTAGGACCTGACCCGGCGTCCAATGGTAAGCTACTCAATCTCCCATTGTGTGAGGCACAGAGACCACGAAGAAGAAGAACAGGTTGCTTACCTGTAACTGGAGTTCTTCGAGTGGTCATCTGTGCCCTCACACACACCTGCCTAGCCTCCCCTCTTTCAGGTCTTTGCTTCGGCGGACTTCGAAACTGAGGAGAGACTGTTAGCTTGGCAGGACTGAGCATGCTCAGTACCGTATGGGGGAGGGGTTCCTGCCAAGCTGCTCAGCTCTGGAACTTTCTGAAACGCTACCGCGCATGCACAAAGATTCCCATTGTGTGAGGGCACAGATGACCACTCGAAGAACTCTAGTTACAGGTAAGCAACCTGTTCTTTCAGAGGTCCTGCGGGAAGCATACAAACTCATGCCGTGTATGAACCAAGGCAGAATTTTAGGAGACAGTAGAGCTTGGTTTGTGAGAGTTAAAAGTTGAAAAGTGTATTTCAGTTTAAATCCAAGTAATAATAACATTTCATACTATAATATAATATAATATAATATAATATAATATAATATAATTATAACTTATAAAGAAAATGCACATGTTCCTTTAAGTCATCTGTCAACTTATGGAAACCCTATCGGTTTTCTTAGGCAAGAAATACTAACAGGTGGTTTTGCCAGTTTCGTTCTCTGAATTATAGCATACACTACCTGATGGTTTCCCATCCAAGTACCAACCAAGGCTGATCCTGCGTAGCTTCCAAGATCAGATGGGATCTGGTGCCTCTAGGGTATTTAGACTCCCATTAAAATACTGTCTTTATAATTGAAATAGGTACTTTTGTTTCAGTTAACAGGTTTTTTAAAAATGTGACATCTGCTGAGCAGAGCAGGACTTTAAAGCATCTTTATGTAATAATTCTAAGGCACTATTAACATGAAGGGGGGGGGGGCTGAAAACCACTATCCTGAACTAAATTGGAAAATGACCTAAATGCACCAAGTTCTAAGTAGAGTGTTAAAAGGAGTCCTGTAATTTGCTCTTCTGCTTTATAATTGTTTCTAAGGCCTTTGAGGAAGCTCTTTCTGTGCTCCAGCAAATTACAAATGTTTTTTATGTGCTTTATGCTTGCTCTGCAGCTGCTTTCTGACAGCAGAGTCCTAATTGTACATGTGTACTTGAACATAAGCAGGTGCTTTCATGATGTCGAAATGTGTATGCCCAAGTAGGTCTGCAAAATATTAGTCAGCTCTTGTGATGAGGATATCCAAAGAGTGCCTTTGGAGACTGTTTGGGTGCCAGATCTATGGTAGCTACTGTTTTACTGCAGTTCAGTCCCACACAAATACTGTAACGATCACTGAAAGCCAGGCTTTTTATGGCAAAGCGGTCACAGATTCTTGCATGTGCATATATGTGTACCCACAGTCACCCAAACATAAAGTCTGGATTGCTTAATAGAAGGGGTAATATTTTCATGAAATAGATCAGAAATATAGCAAAAGCTATAAAGTGTGGAACAGAAGTGTGGGGTAAGCTTTTGTTGTAAAAAAGATGGATTTTGAGCTTGGTTTAAGAAAAAAAATCTATCAATTTCAGTGAACCTTCTTTAAATATGACTTAATTTGGAGCTATTATGCCATTAGCTTAAGACAATCCTTTTTTTTTTTAACATTTTGTTCAAATGAGAAAGGTGCACGTGTTCTCTTCTGGTGATAGAGAGCAGAGCAAAAATCTTCAAAATGGGGCAAAGTGGGCCTCTTTTCAAGGAACCCAACTTCAGTGGGATCTCTCCTTTTCTCTTTGCAAATCTTTCTTATGCAAGAGAAGGAGGGACGTGAAGCTGCAGATGCTGTAGTACAATGCTTTCTTTAGAGTGGCTGCAAGAGCCTTTTGAAGAGCAGTGCCCAGTGTGATTCCTACCTCTCTCTTTGTGAGTGCTGTGCCAAGAATCAAGGGATCTGGAATTGGGATTTCATACTCTAAGGTAACACAGCTCTCCCCTTAAGCTACAACAGTGGTTTTGGAAAGATGGTGGCTATTTTTTGCATATGCAAAATTAATTTCATCAAAATATGGCACAGCTATTTAGAAATATCTTCTCTCCTCCCAGGTTCCACTTTCTTTGGGAGTATTCTAAGATATGTTGTGCATTGTGTGTGGCACTTTCAAACCAATTACTACTTCTGTCTTTCTCCTTGCTTTTCTTCTGTTTGGCTGTTCTGTCCCATAGCCTATTTTTGTACCTTACTAAAGATGCTGCAACTACCTAACTGAAGAATGGTTTGCTATTCGCTTATCTGTTGAGTTCCACCAATTAGAAGGTGTGTGTGATATAACTACATTTTATTTGTGCTATGATTTGCTCTGTTTTTGCCTAGCACTATGTGCAACAGTGTGTTACAGGTGGCTTCTGAAACTTCAGGATAGGCTATGTTAAATCTTGATATATTAAAATCTGGTTCCATTGAAGTTGAGAACACAACTCACTGCCTTTCACCCCAAGTACAACTATGATTTTATACTCAGTGGTGAGCTGTCAATATCCTTGTTATCAACAAAAAAGAATGATTTAAAAAAGTTGAATAGCATTGCCAGCAAGAGGAAAAATGAAATTGTTAATGCTGCTATTTTACTGAAGCCTAGGTTTGTCTGCATGCTTTGAATGAATTTATGATAAATATGAATCAATAGTAGCTTTTAAAAATGCTAAATGGGCTGTTATGTAGGGATTTGTGAGAAGGACGTAGCAACATTTCAGGAAGAGCTATCTCTTGGGGAAGCCTTTACATTGTCAGCATTTCTATTCTTTCTCTCTCTCCCCCTCTCTCAATCTTTCTCTCTTTCTTCCATAAACCATTCCCTTATAAAAGCTTGAATGGGGCGTAGAGTGGAGGCTGCCCTTTGTTTCCTCATTGGCTTTTTGTTTCCTTGATCCAGGTGTTCAATAAATTGCTTGGTAAAGGGTTACAGAACTGTTGTGTAGCTGTATGGCCACATTCAACAAAGACAGATATTGCTGTTTGAAAACCCCTAATGCGCAGGCATCTTCTTCCATTCTAACTGCATGTCTTCCAGCCTGAATTAAGGCTACAAAATCACTGCTGCTATTGACTATTCATTAGCTTGAAATGTCTCCTAGAATAAATGTTTGTTTCAATATCATTTGCTAGTGCTAGTTACTCATGACCTAACGTGCTAAGTGTGGCAGAAAATATAGGTTTCAGCTGCAGTCCTAATGAAACTTACATCCAGATAAGCAGCGACATTTATTTTTAAGTAGATATGTGTAGGATTGGGTGATTTGTGGTGCCAGCATGGTGTAGTGGTTTGAGCATTGAACTATGATTCCGGAGACGAGGCTTTGAATCCTCAGTCAGCCATGGATACCCTTTGGGTGACCTTGGGCAAGTCACATTCTTCCAGCCTCAGAGGAAGGCAAAGGCAAATCCCCTCTGAACAAATCTTGCCAAGAAAATGCTGTGATAGGTTTGCCTCAGTGTCGCCGTAAGTCAGAAATAACTTGAAGGCACACAACAAACAATGTATAGGTTTTCCAATCGTTTCACTGAATGCTTTCCAAAGGTAAGGATATATGAACACCTATATTAAGATTTGTGCAACTATAACATGGAATGCTAGAATATATTATGACTATGCAAAAAATGCTGGGAAGATGGTAATATCTGGTCTGAAGAACATGCTTTAGCTGGTAAATTTATGTGTGCATTATTTCGCATGTTGCATGCACGCATTTTTAAACTACTTGTTAAAATAATAGAAATGTACCTGATGTTGACAGAAAAATAAGTATCATTGTAGCAATTTGGGCAAGATTTAAGGTGTGCACGTTGGGGGACGTAAAGTATAAACGCTACATATTAAAAGGGAATGTTCTAATATCCAGCCAGATTTTTTGTATTACTGCCTAATTTTTTGTTCATGGAGGGCATATGGAGTTGGTCATTAATAAGAAGGGATGGCTTATTTTGCATTATGGAAACTTTCCAAGCTGTCAGTAGGAAGAGGATGTTCATTTGACTGCCCTGGGGTGGGCATAAATTGGGGTTTACCCATGAAGCAGAAGAGTATTGAATGATGACGATCTTGGAGAGAAATGGGAGCTGCTTCTCCTTATTTTATTACCTGACATGACTTCAGATTTCTCAATTATTTGCAATTCAGCAGTGCTTAACAAAACTATTTACATGAGAATTTTGTTTGTTGTCATTGTGAGTTCTTCATAACAGACTGTGGTGGTTTATTTTCTGAATTGGGAAAGCCATTCATCCTTTTATATAATATGCAACATTCAATATCTTGGGCATTTTAGCTGTATTAAAAATTCAATGAAGCATTAATAACTCAATGAAACATTTCGTTTCATCTTGGCAACTTTGATCAGATCAGTTGTAAACTGTGCTATTTTTGTTCTGTAAGATCATATTGACGTACAGGTGTTTCTTTTTTCATAGAAATATAAATTCAGAAAAAAAATGCCCCCACTCTCAGTCATAAAAGGAGCTAAGACTATTTAGAGACCTGGCAATTTGACTGCTCCTTTTTTTTTTTTTTAGCTTCACAGTGGTAGTAATGATTGGTATACTTCCATGGGCTTTAGGTTCATTGCCAGGCAGCTTCCTATAACTTCTCTGAGAAAATCCCTTCATGTACCTCTGACAACAGATGCCAAGTGAACCTGTTAGGTGACATAATGGGCATTTTTAAATATCTGAAATGATATCATGTAGAAGATGAAGTTAACTTATTTTCTGTTGCTCCAGAGACTAAGGGCCTTTCCACACTTCTTTGTTACAGTGCTGTTATTCTGCTTTCAACATCCTGTGGAATTCTGGGGTTTGTAGTTTACTGAAGCCAAAGAGCTCTCTGGCTGAGAATTCTAAATGTCCCTCCCTAAACTGCAAACCTCACGATTCCATAGGATGTTGAAAGTGGAATAATAGCACTGTAATAGTGTAGTGTGGAAAAGGCCTAATAAACTAATGGATTCAAATTACAAGAACGTAGATTCTACCAAAATATTGGGAAGAACTTCTGTACTGTAAGAGCCATTTGAGAATGGAATAGACTGTCTCAGATGGAGGTGGACTCTTTATACATAGTGTTTTAATTGTATATTCCTGCATGGCAGGGGGTTAGAATTATATGGCCTTTGTGGCTTCTTCCAGCTCTTAAGGTTCTGTGAAACCTGGACTAAATTTAAAGCTGAGATGCTGAATTTTTGAATTTCTCAATTTTTTGTGAAACAGATAGATAGTTAACATCAGATTGTTGGATATTTCCAATCTCTTCTGCCTTTCTCCAGATCCTTTGCTTTAGAGCTTCCGACAGCTCCAGCAAGTACAGCTAATGGGGAAAGATCATTGGATGGGATTTCAAAACTCTTTGAGGCCCAAGTGCAAGCTTCATTCTACCAGTTGGTAGTTGGTGGTATCCATGTCAGTGGTAATAGTGAATCTGCTCTGGGTTTTAGTCCAAACATTAAAGGAGCTGTTCAAAATTGTGGGGGTTGGGTACAACACCTGGGCCAGTTTCCTCAAAGTTATCCCACCGATATGTTGTGGGATGTAGTATGCTTGAAAACTAACATACCCTGTCCCTCTTACTTAGTTTCCCTGATCTCTTTACTTGGGCACCTCTCCTTTCTTATTACACAACATTTTAGTCTTTAACTATACCCACACAATTTATTCTCTGTGTATGCTTTGTATTTATCTCACTAGCCCAAAATGTAGGTTGCACTATCTTTGTTAATTGACCCCCAGGCTTACTGAGTTGTGTTTTTTCAGATAAATGAAGATCTGCATGAAAATATATCAGACCTTTAGTAAGACCTCTAATATCCTATCTGCACAGTGGTGGTGGCCGGGCTAGTTGTTAGCCCAGAAACCTATAGCGACCAATGGAGGATAAATAGTGGAGCAAGTGAAGAACACAGTAAAGCAGAGAAAATAATTTTCTCCCCTTCTCCAGTATTTGACCTACACTCTGTAACTCCTTTAAACAACCTCCGTATGCTTCTACCTCATCAAGAGGGACTATAGCAGGCAACCTCAGATTCAGCTCACTGAAGCTGATCTGCTTGCTTTTTGCAGTCTGACTTCTAGTTCATGAATGGCTGAGAACTTTGCCCTTGTGTGCACATTCTGAAGCAGCATAAAAGCAGCGTATATGGATTGATCTTAATGACTCTCATGATGATTCACATAGGTTAAGCCTAAATGGTGGTGGCATCCAAATCCAGAATTGCTAGATTATCAGGTTCCAGCACTAAATTTAGGTTTATGAGGGATGAGGATCCAGTTTGAGCCACAACCATATTCTACTATAAGAAGGTATGAAGGAAGATCTGTTTCATCCTACTTTTTGTGCTCTGCATGAAGTACAGCTAGTGAGTGTACAGGACAAGGGCTTCTTTGGTTGTATCACCCACACTCTTATCTGTAAGATTTACTATAAGCCCAACATGTTTCATGTTTTTTTCAGAGGATCTGTGCTGCCTCTTAATGTTTCCATTTGTCCCAAAGTCTGACTGGACACTCATTTCTGATTTTCTGCCATTGATTAATTGGCTTTGTCTGTGAAAATCTTATTAACATTATATTCAATTTTTGATAATATCTACATTACTTGAAGGGGTGGATTTTCAGCTGAAAGCAGCTTGCAGATGTTAAAGATAAAAGCATGCACTGTCTTAATTATATTCTCCTCTCCTCACCCAAACCAAAAAGCCTCAAGACATGTGATCTTTTCTCCAAAGACATGTTTCAAATGCATGACATCTTAGGTGCCTCTTCTGTCTTCTCCACAGGTTTATGGTAATCTTTTAGAGAAGAATAACTAGAACTTTACTCAGCATTCTAAATGTGCCTGCACCATGGATTGTTTAAAAGATATTGGATGTTTTGTTTCCATTTCCTTTCTTAATAATTCCCATCACTGAGAACGTAGCACATCCTAGAATGCACAGGCATAGCATTAAAACATACTTGTGGTTTTCCATTCCCAAAATGGCAGTATGAAGACCACTAGCTGCCCAGCAATATCTGTGCATGCAAGAAAAGTTATCCACAACATCACATTGCTTTTCCTTTAAAGGAGAAAGTTGTACCACTAAGTACAACCCCGAGAACTTTCCATTCTAAATGGAATGATCAGATCTTTCAACCACCCAATATTTGTCACAATGAGGAAAGAAAAGTATGCATGTTGAATGGGAACAGTTATAATCCATCAAAACAAATCCCGTGCTATTAAATGTGATTTCGTTTTTAGGATCTTACATCATTGGCAGTTGTGAATATGGCCTGCAGGGCCTGGAATGTCTACTTGTTCCACCTATACTTTCTCTTTTAAATTTCTACACAAGCCCTAATAAAAGTTGGTATCTTTCACTTGGTTTTTGTGGTTGCTGTCACAGGTTTCATAAGCTATCATTCAAAGAACCAAAATAACTAGTATATCTGGAAAAATATTGACACGTAGCATGACTGGAATTTGCTCATAGCTGTTGGAGAAGTTTATTGTTGAGGAATATGAACCACAAAATATCCCTGCATTGATCCATCCTGATTGAAGTTTATAATGGGGATGTGGTTTGGAAAGCAGTCATATTCTGCATTTGGATTTCAAGAGATGTGAAATGCATCCTAGCATTGATCACTCCTTGCTTAACAGGAGCCGTTCCTGCCTGTCTGATTTTCTGTGGTACATGAAAGTAAGAAGTGAGAGGCAGCAAGCAAGAAATAAAAGACTTCCTCTCACTAAATCAGAGGCTCTGGGGACATGAGGTAGGATGTATATCTGGAACCTTGTCACTCATCCTGATGGTTTTGTTAGAGTACAGTGCTTATGTGCATGTGGGGGTGTTTTTAATACCTTTGCCTTATTGTAGGTCTTTCCACTTATTATGCAGGATTCACTTGGATTCCATGAGATAGATTTCCACCCCAAAGTAGGGTAAACAAGCAAGTAAGCCTTACAAACCCGAAATCTTCTGTTGGACAAATGCAGACCTTCATAATGAGGCTAAGGAGACTAGTGAAGTTGAAGTCTTGATTTAATACCCAGCGATTGTACTGCCAGAAAGCTGGCTTCTCTGCTCCAAAGCCTCCATCATGAGGAGTCTGAAACACTTTCCCTTCCCTGCATTGGGAGGCTTCTTCTCTGTGTTCTAAGACTGGGCCCAGAAATGACTGAAAACCAGAAAGCCATGGGCCTACATTGAAAACATTTCTAATTCCATGTTGAAGCCAGAGTTTGAGTTACAGAAATTTGCAGTTTGGGATTCAACCTCCAAGACTATACTTCATTCTATGTCTCCCTGACTTCTGGCCAGTCTTGCTGTGGATGTCTGAGATGTGTACATCAAAAAGTGGCCTTTCAAGCTCTGACTGAGGCCATGGTCTAACTCTTACCTTCAATATAAACCTTGCAAAATGTGTAGATACCATCCTTGGAAAATTACCCTCTGTTCTATTTTCTCTCCTCATTGTAACACTTTATGTGAGTAAGAAGCTCAAACCTATTAATGAAAGAAAATATGTGTTAATTATTTTCCTGAATGGCTGCTTTGTAGTCAGCACCAGAAGATTTGCACAACAACATCAGATATATCAGGTTTTCCTCCTTTCCCCCGCTGGGGATTGCTGTTGGAGTGTCATGGTGACAGCAATCTCGAGGCATTATTTGCCAACTCTGGCATAGGTTTTCACCAATTTATTAGCCAGACAGTGACCCATCTAAAAAGCACACATGCTTTGCTTCTGGTCATCAGATATCATCTCTTGAGTAGTCAAAGCATGCAGAAACTAAATGCGAACACCACTGCTTTCTATACAAACACCGTTTTAGAGTGCATCACTGTGAAACACTTGGTTGAAACAGTGTGCAAAAGTTTAAAGGGAACAATCATGCAGGAAAAAAAGAATCAGAAGAGTCACATCCATTGTTTCCATCTGAAAAAGAATTTCCCCTCATTTTTTTCCCATTGAGTTTTCAAAGAGTTTAGTTAAGGAGTTTAGTTATGGGCTACTCCATGTTCTGCTGCCAGCCTCTGGTTCAGTTCTTCCAGGTAACCTTTCTCAGCATCTTTTTTGTTTCCTGCCCTGGTTTCAGAGTGGATGAATTGCTTCTGTTGATAATTTAACCACTAAATATGGGAAGAGATGGATCCAGTATTGATTAAGGGAAAGAAAAAAAATAAAGTGGAGTGAAATCTACAAGTAACCAGTTTTTGATGGTATAACATACAAGCTGTGCTTTCCTTTATGGGAAAAGGGGAAAGGACTGCAGGTTAAAGTATTTCACTCTTGAAGTCACTCCTAGTGAATTGCTGATGCTGTTCTCAGGTGTTTGCAGAAAAAGAATAGGCACTCCAAAATTGTGGGCATGTGTGCCTGTATGTTAAATACCAATGGGTACATGATCTGTAAAGGAGACATGGGCACAGAGCCAGAGTTTGGAAAAGCAACTTTTAGAACTACAACTCCATTACCTTTGTCAGTGGCTGTCCCACATTTGGAACTCCCTCCCAAGCGGGGCTAGGATGTCTCCCTCTTTGCTCCCCTTCTGCCAGCAAGCCAAACATTATTATTCCAGCAGGATTTTAGAAATCGACTGTGATGGTCTTTTAATGGTGTACCGTGCTATTATGTTATGTTGATTTTTATATGGTCTTTAATGAATTTTGAGTGGTTTTAAATCTACAGGTTGTTTTGTTGTTTTTTAAAAAATAGCTTCTATATTTGTAATTTTTATTGATGTTTTTAACCTGTGTTGTTCTTGATATGTTTTGAGCACCCTTGAATCCCATTAATGGGAAAAATGCAGGATATAAATGAATGACTATGATGGTGATGATTCTCCAGTCAGCATGATCATTCCCAGCATGTTGTCTGGCAGATTCTAAGACCTGGTCCTAATTTTTTAAAGCTCTGCTCATCAAAATGGAGATTATTGCATATTTCAAATTCCTCTGGTGGCAGGAATGTATTTGCTAACTTGGCCAAAGAGTTCTTAAGTTGGTGTGCCAGAGGGTCGAACCTGTCCTGGAAGAAACTGAGGACGTTAGGTGTTTTGCCAAAAATTCAGTGGCTGTAGTGCCAGGTTTTGTATATTGAAAACTTTTGCTTAGGGCAGTGCTACTCGAAGTGATAGTCTGTAGACTGGTGCCAGTCCACAAGCGATAGCTGCCAGTCCCTGGAGAGTTTCCAAGAAAGAAAGAAAAGTCATCAAAGGGCACAAGTATGGTGCTGTTCTCTAGCACATTAGGAAAAAAAAGTTGCCCATCCTCCACATCACATAGTCTGACAAGCACTAGCTTAGGAAATGTTCAAATGTGCCCTTAATCTTGGTGAATCAAATTATGGTTTTCTGTCAAGCAAACACTGAGACTTTTTCTACTTAAAAATTTAAATCTCATTCTGTATATAGACTGAGCTGGATTAGTCAGTTGTGAACTGTTTGTTCATTTTATATATGGAGGCTGAAGAGAAAGAGGGAGATATTGTAATCCTCTAAGAAGATAGACCTAAAAATGGTGCAGATACGAACTATAAAATAGTTACAGCTAATCCCCAGTAATTCATGCAGAAGAATTCTCTTATTGTCAGGTTTTGCTGATGTTGTACTATACTAGTGACTTCTTTTCCTCTGTTTTTGCTTGACTATTCAGTAGAACCACTCTGGCATTTCGTTCCTGTATCAACTCAGTAAATAAAATTGGGAGATATTAGAAGTGTTGTGAGCAGGATATTGAGTAAATATGATCCTTGGATTTCAGTAGAAATCTTCTGGAGTCATTAAGGAGGGAAATAATTTCTTGGTTCTTTGCCCTTTAAAGCTGAGTTTCTGTAAGAGAAATTTAAGCCTGTCTGAAATACCCCCTTGGGATTAGTTAGTGACCCCGTCGCACACTTCCTTTTTGTTTTCATGGTAGACACTTATGTTTTGAGCATGTGGAATCATGTTTATGGATATAGATAGCATTTGAAATGAAACACTGGATGACAGGATTTGTTCTTGTTGTGTCCCTTCAAGTCGTTTTTAACTCATGGCAACCCTAAGACAAAAGTATTGTGGGCTTTCCTAAGCAAGATTTAGAATGGGTTTGGGTTTGGGTTTAGAATGGGTTTGCTATTGCCTTCCTCTGAGGCTGAGAGCCCAGTGGTTTTCCATGGCCAAATGGGGGTTCAAAACCCTGGTCCCCAGAGTCCTAGTGCGACACCCATAACACTACCCTGTGTTGGCTAGTGGTCTGAATTACATGCATTTCCGTAACTTGTTTGAACCTCAATAAAATAAGATGATTGGGATGACTGTGGTTTCATTTGCCTCTAAATTGTTCCCTGTTTATAAAGGATTATACTGGTCCTTTTTTAATACACATTAATCTGTTGGGTGTTGAACAGAATAGATTAACAGGCCTGTGAAAATGAGTTGAAATTATACTCCCTATGAAATACAGTCTGTGGCCATAGCTGACTCCAGTATTATGAAAATCCTAAAATAATTTTTCTGCTATAACCTGTGCTTGTTCATAATCCGTTAACTTTCCACTCTTATTCTCAAATTTCATTTTTATTATTCCAGCTTGCCTGGAGCAGCACCAATGAGTCTGATTTCTTCTCTTCTTTTGTTTTGGAATTTCAAAATTTATAAAGACTGCTTTACGTTGATGCAACTTCCCATTCCTCTGGTTTCCTAATAATTACTACTTAGCTTTTTTTAGAAAAAAAACCCAAAAACCAGGTGTGCTAAGTATTCTCCCCACTCTTTCCTGGCAGGTAGTAGCTTAGACTATATACAGCTGTGTCATAATGCCTTCCTTAGTTAATGGGAGGTTCATAACTTGTTAGGGTAAGTTCTGCAGTGTGCCTCATTCCTTCAGTTTTAAGGGCACAGAGACATTGTTTACTTAAAAACAAAGTAGAAAAACATGCTTGTTTCTTTCCCTGTTGAAAAACAAAATGAAGGGATCATTGGAACTTAATTATGCTTTGGGGAAAATTTTGGAGATCTAGATTGGGGAAAAGGGCTCAATGTTCTACTGTGTCCTATTCTAACCCTTTTCTTCCTGTAGCTTCCTGTAGTCAGTGTGAAAAAGAAAAGAGGCACCATCCCCCCCCCCCTTAAAAAGCAAGCTGAAAATGTCCTTCTGTGTTTTTAGGTAGCTATTGTTGTGTGCCTTCAAGTCATTTCCAACTTCTGGTGATCCTACAGTGAATGGGTTTTTCTGTGGCTGAGAGCATGTGACATATGCAAGGTCACCCAGTGGGTTTCCATGGCTGAGCAGGGAATCAAACCCTGGTCTCCAGGGTTGTAGTCCAGTGCTCAAACCACTACACCATTGTGGCTATAAGATCCCAAATAAGAGTAAGAGTGCAATTTTGTATCCACTTGTTCAGAAGTAACCCAACAAACTCTGTAAGATCTACTTTGTAAACAGACACTAGTATAAGTCTCAGGTAGTCAACAGTCCTCTTTCTCTTTCTCTCTCTGGCCATTTCCACACCCTACCTGATTCCGTTGTCCTCCTGTTGCAATCCTGGCAGTGCCTTTCCTGGGAAGGGAGTGTGACAGGAAGTCTCCTCTCTGTACTGCCCGACTCCCTGCAGAAGGGAGTGCAAGTGACACATCCCTGCCTTCTGCAGCACAGCCAGCCTCTTTCCCGTGCTGTACTGGGAAAGGAAACACCTCTATCACCTTTTCTGCCCTTCTGCATGGCCGGGAAGGATGTGAGCATTGTGCGATGTGGGCACTTAATGAATTTATTCTGTTAAGTGAATATCCAGCGATTGCGATGGGTGGGGGCAAGATAGCAGTGGGACCGTGACAGCATCATGCAAAAGCATGACCCATGGACCACTGCCATCATGTCCCTACTCCAGGACTGTGAGGCCATGTGGAAACAGCCTCTGTCTTAACTCAAAATACAAAATACATCACATCTTGAAGTGTAGAACATGCGGTTTTCAGGTCTTTCAAACCAGAAGTCTTAATCTGTAATCCTGCAGCATGTCATTATCCTTCCTAAACTGTTATCTCAAAGGGTGAATTTTCGATCTGTTCCTGGACAAATCCACTCTCAATTTTATCACTGTACTGTCTGTAGCTGCTCTGAGTTCTGTGGGAGCTTTGCTGGTGGTAGGCTTCCCAGGGGATAGCGCGCAGCATTGAGAGTCTCCCATACAATTTGGAGCAGCTGAAGGAGGAGGAATGGTAGGAAGGTCAAGTGTGGATTCCCTACCCCTTGGGAGTGGAGCCACTGACCACACCTTGGCTGTCTCTGTAGTTCTTTATGCAGTTCTTCACATTTGTAATCATATTCAGTCAGCTTTTAAAAACATAACCTGGATGTAAACCATTGTTCTATTCCTGCTACTAGACAGCATGACTTTTCACCATTTTCTCTAAACATTTCCATTTGTAAATACTGATGTATGGAGATGATGGCAGATTTTGGCAAAGTTCTCCGTTTATTAAATTAAACTTCAGATTAGAGATGTAGAAAGGATATAAATCCTCAACTATTTTATCCATGCATGTGATGACAGATACAATAGTTTTCTCCCCACTGTAGAAGAGAGTTCTGAATTGTTACAGGAAAATTATTCTGCAGATACATATACATGTGTTTCATTGGTAACTCCTCATAACAATTCTTCCTTAACTCTTTGGACTGTCACCTTCTACGCCTTTAAGAAGGACAGCTTCTTCTGAGAAACAAGCAAATGACCAGACGTTTCTTGGTTCAAAGGCTAGAGGCCAGATTTACTGAGTACAAAAGTATAAAAGTATAAGTCTGCTGCAGCAGGGTGCTGGAGGTTCGGGACAAAGGCCAGAGGCAGGGCAAGGCCTTTTTACCCAGGTAAACAGCATACACACCCACTGTGGCATTTTTCAACCAACCACAGACCACCCGCCCCATATAAGGTAATGTCCAGAGGGAGGCGCTTTAGGTGAGGTAGAGTCATGAGTCAGCAGATGGGAGGGGCTAGGACTCCTGTGTACGTGACTACCTCCTGGCTTGTAATGGAGATTGTCTTTTCCTTCACTCACAGGACATTTAAATACCAGGACAAAATGGTGCAAAATTCTTCCTGATCTCTTATCCTCCTGATGGGGTTTCCTGACTGTTGGGAAGCCTGCTTTTCCCTGTTTTTTGACATTGGAAGAAATAATTATGAATATTCTTCCCAGCCCCACCTATATTAAGAATGTTATGAGAGTCATAGTATGCAGCCTGAAAATCTAGTTTCTAACAGGGAGTAAAGGAGCTATGACTTGACAGTATGGGACTTAGGGATTCCTTCTAAAGATATTCAAAGCCTAGATTGTCAGTTGTTTGCCTTCCATTTTCACAACATTGCTGGTTCAGAAATGTTATATTTTTGGCCTGTAGTTCCCAGAATTCCCCAGCCAGCATGCCTAAAATTGTGTGCTGGCTGAGGGATTCTAGTAGCTGTAGTCCAAAAGTCCACCTTTTCCACACTCAGGATGTCTCTCAGTCTTTAGAATGGTAGGTGTCTATAGGCAACTACCACCATGATTTGGCGTGTAAACCAACTGGACTGCTTAGCAAATGTAGCCTTATCAGGCTAGCGCAGAGAAATCTCTTGTGCTGTGCAAAACTGGGTGCCCTTTCCAGCTGAAGATGCTACAAGCAACAACAACAACAGCAACCCATTTTGCAGAAGGCAGCTGAAGCTGTTGCATGCCCATGGGATTCCCCATGGGAGGTTTCCTGGGCTGCCTTACAGAATGGGGTCAAGTGTGCTCTCAGTGCCTGTTTTCTTGGACTGCATAGCATGGAGGTCTGCATGGAGCTGGTTTCTTTTTTGCAGGCAGAGGTTATGTATGGTTGCAAATTGCTTGGAGGAGTTGGGTGCAGGTTCAAGTTTGAAGAGCAGCATGATCCAAGGGGCACTGGGGGGCTTCAGAGCTTGCTTAACCCTGTTTTTTCTTTATCTCTCCCACTTATCTGTCAGAAAAAATATATGTATGGGAAACCTAGAGACAGGTTTTCACAAAGGGTAGACTAGTGAACATATTAAACTTTAATGGCAGCTCATTTGCCTGCAGGAACCTTTGCAGCACAGGAAGGTCCAAAACGGTTTTCCAAGTGCTTTGGGTAATAAACATAATAAGGGATTAATGAAATGGCAGTGGTAGTACTGATTAAAATCAGTTTCAGAGGAAATTAATCTTGCTAGTGTGGATGATCCTTTAAGGTAATCTTCTTCAACCTGGTGCCACTCAGATGTTTCAGACCACAACTCCTGTCACTCCTGATCATTGGTGATGCTGGGGGGAGCTGAAGTCCAAAGCATCTGGAGGACACTGTTTAGGGGGAAGTTCTAAAGCTTTGCTGTCGTGCTGCTCTTGTAGGCTGGGCAGTTCAGGCTTCTGTGATTATGGCCATTTCCGCACGTGGTGAGGGAATTGCTCCCTGCTGCTACTCACCGGATCTTCTTTGGGTCTGGTCCGGTCCAGGGTGAGGAGGAGTAGCGCGTGATCGTAGATCCGTACTGCTCCAGCGTCCAAAATGGTGGCTTCCGGTTGGTTGTGGGTCTCGACCAACTGCTGAAGCTCTCCAGCCTAAAGCCCGCCCTCCGCAGATCACAGGCTCGCATTGGTGCGAGCCTGCGAATCTGCGTCGGAGAGCAGGCACGCAATGGCGCGTGCCGGCATTTTGAAAGACCTGAAAAATCAGATTTTTCAAAAACATGATTGAGGACTACTTGGGGTCGCTCCGGAGTGGACTGAGGTGTGGATCTACAGTACGTAGTCCGGATCCAGTCCGCTCCAAGGTGCAGACGTCCTCCGTGGAGGACGCACTGCACCGTTTTATTTACCCCGTGTGGAAATGGCCTATAACTGATTTGTGCTCTAATCCAAACATCTTTTCCACGAAGTCATTTTACTGATTATATCTATTGTAGTTTTTCACCCCTCTCTACCTTGTGCCTCCATTGCTATTGCTTCAGTGTGGTTTTTAAGGCTGAGTTTTTAAAAAAATCAAAACCACAAACTGAAACATTTATCATCATTTGTGCTGAAGTGCTACCTCCAAATCTAAACCTTTCCTTTCTGCAGCATTCCAGGTATCACCTTAAGAATGAATAAGACCTATGACGTTTTGGGTCAGCATTGCGAAAGAGGATTTTAGTGGGGACTACAGATGGCTGTAATTCAGTAGATGAAGTAGAGGTATACTTCAGTTGACAAAATAGATGTGTCCCTGGGCATTTCGTCTGTTATAGAAAATTTGGTACTAGAAGCAGTAATTATATGGAAAGGATAGGGATAGGTTCCTACACCACACAAAAGAAAAGTTTAACATGTTTCAGCAAACTTTTATTCAAAGCTAAAAGTATGTGCATGTGAAATTTTTTAAAAAATAGGCCAGGTGAGCCTTGCGTGATTAAACAAAAACATTTGAACCTTCCTGAGAACGCTTGAAGGCTTCTTCCAAATGTATTCAGAAATGACTTTTTCTTTAACCAGCCTCCTCTTTTCGTAGGATTTCCATTTTGGTAGCAAATGCATGTATATCTATTCTGAGGGTAACTGATAAGGCAGGCTTACCTTCTTTTTCGTTTGCTCTTTGTTTTGGTATTCTTGCATATTCACTAAGGGATTCTAAAGGCAGCTTCTATTTATCTTGTTTGTTTTAGGTAAGTACACCAAGTTACTGTATGGTTGGCTAAGTGGAATGCCACTCTTTTCCAGCCTGGTTTTATTGCATTGCCTACTGCAAACATGCTGCTGCAACTGGCGCTGAAAGTCTGTGCTTTCTTCCTAATGCTGCTGCTGCTGCTGCTGAAAAACTTTCAGCTAAACAGAGGATGGCAAGGAAAAGGAGGGCCAGGTGTAGAACTCCTTTGTAAAAAGGAACATGTTTGTCAGCGGCTTTGTTAACTGAAGTATGTATGTATCTGGACCCATGATGTTGGGGAACAAGCTTATAGTAAAGCATGATGAACCAGTCATTGCCAAAGGGTAAAAGAGAAGATAGGAGTTGGGAGCAAGTTGGAAGTCAAGATCAAAGAACAAGATAGAATGAGACAACAAGTTAGAGGTGAAGACCAAGGACACAGAAGCAGGAGGAAGTGGTTGCTTGAGGAAGGTTCAGTAGTAACTTTTTATCCAGAAGGAGCTAGATGGTTGGGTCTATCCTAAACCATTTTAGGTGGGAAGGTGTTGTTGGCAGTGTTGTGGCTGTCCCGGCAGAAGAGCAGCACCCAGCCATCAGCTTCTGACAATCTGTGTGAGCTGCTGGGCTCTAGAGTTTTCTTTGTTTTTTCCCCTTCACCCCTCCCTGGTACAGCAACCTTGCTTTATTGCAAGGAACCATCAGAACCTTGGCTTTTAAAAGCAGAATATGGACAAGGATTTAAAAACATTTAAAAGCAGAATATGAACAGGGTTGTTCCCAAGACGGATAGCCAAAGCTTGATTACACATGCCAGTAATGTTCTGTGCTCTGAGCACCTTGTCTGAATCAAAGCCAGTGATTGTGATCCTCTGTGAAGAGGAAATAGTCTCCTTCCATAATCTTGCCTATCAGAAACTTGCTCTGCTTGTTCAGATGAGCTGGCAGATAGCAGTGGATTTTTGTGTTGCCAGCTCAAGGACACAGGTGGGTCATGCTGGACTTAATTTGGGGAGATACAGAATTATAAGTGCATGTGTTGGGGTGTGTGTGTGTGGGGGGGGCTATGGCACCTACTTCATCCCCCCTGTGCCCACAGGTGTCATGGAAGAAGTCACAGTTCATGTAAAGCGTTTTACCCTAGTCTGTATACCACTTTTTTTCTAAACTGCTTTGCAGAAGAAAGCTGCAGATTTCTCATCTCCATTTTGGTATGCCTTTTAAAACAATTCAACATAATACTCCAAACACTAAAGAATAAAATAGTTATTTCTTGGCCTTCCAGGTCTCAGAATTTTGGCACAAAAGCTCATGGTTTTTTACCTCATTTCACTGATTTCAGACTTCCTGCATAGGGAAGGAAGAAAATTTCAGACTGAGGGGCCAAAGCAAGGAGACAAAGACCTCAGAGCTTTTGTTCTTTGCTCCATCTCCCAAATCCATTTGTTTTTATCAGAGCTTGGTAAACTTATTGTTTAAAAGGATGCCTCCCAGAATACCCCAGTGAGTGTGGCTTCTTCCAAGCTCTGGATTTCTGCTCCACTGGAATCAGGTAAGATCAGCTCCCCTCCTCTGAATAAAAAAATGTTGCTCTTTGCCCTCTCTAAATGTCACAACCTGATCTGCTAAGCTACTACCCTCAAGCTGCCAGGCTGCACTCCATGAATCTTAGGATGTGAGCTTCAGGAAAAGCTGTCATTTCCAATTGTTTTGGTGAAAACTGTCTATTAGACTTTTGCAGCATTAACTATCCTGTGAGTGATTTCAACAAAGAATTAATGGCACTGATTAAATAATGTTCTCTGTCTCTGAATTCTAAGATTTATAGCATTTGTATGCATAGATGTGAGTCTCGTGGCCCTTTGTTCTGTAGCAAATCCTCATATTTATATGCTTTCCAGCCCTTAAATTGCTAACAAACTAGTGCTGCTGTTCACTAGCAAGCAAATGTTCTGTGTAATAAATCTAATCTTTGATGTCTAGAAAATGCTATAGTAGACACCAGTCATTTTGGTTCTAGGTCACTATAGCAGGATATTCCTACTGTAATGAACTGTGCTATAAAACCTGCTAGACTTGTCCATGTACCTGTTATTAAGCTATCAGTATTGGAAACTTTTTAAAGCCATGTCACAGACTGCAGGGGACAACAAACTCTTGATAAGTGATGGTTTTTGTTTTGTTTTTACACTGAGCTGTCCATGTCTCCCAGAGACCCTTTTTTTTTTTTTTTTTTGGATGACTGGAACTCTCTGAAGTTTCTCATTCATAGGGTCACCATAAATCAATTTGATGACAGTAACAATTAGGGTGGGGATAGCAAGAGTAAAAAGAAAAAAGGTACTTCCTTCTCCTTAATCCTTGGATGGTCATGGGACTGAGACATTTGATTACAATTGTGTGCTTTGGCCACCAAACATATATGCAAGGTCAAGAGGTGAAATACCATAAAAGTGTTAGGGAGAAGTACCTACATGTTAGAAAAGAAAAGAAAAATGAGTATATGAGATGAGAAGGGCTACTCCATATTGGCTTGTCATGTAAGAGACAATCCCCTCATCTCACCTAAAATGCCTCAAAACACCAAAGACCCTCTTGAGTCCCATGACCTATTTATCTGGGGAGAAACAGGCAACAACTTGCTGAAAAAAAAAATCTGGCAGTTAACTTTGGGTTACTGCCTGGTTCTGCTTTTAATGATTTTTGGCTGCAAATGTAGAGGTGTGATCCATCAGCAAAAGTCAGGATAAAAATTGCCCCCATCCCTCTACGGTTACCCACCCCAATCTGGCCTAACCTCCTTCTTGATGCAGGCTGTGCAGTGGACATATAACTACACCGTCCATGTTAGATGGGTGCTTAGCTTCTGTGTAAATGCCCCCTGTCAAAGGAGAACCCATTAGTTCATCAGACTGTCTAATCTACTGCTGAACAGCTGTAAGCTGCAAGTATATATCTGAAATGTGCTCCCCTGTCATGTCCACTGATTGATTTCCCCACTTCTGAAGTAACAGAGAAAGAGTTTGCTAAGTCCAGTAGGTAGGATTCCTTCCATTTTATATTTTACTTTTGGGAAGTCAGCTCTCACTGTGGATGGACTGATGCCATGAGCAACAGTTCTTGTCCTAGCAGTATATGCTGGATGGCCATCCATGGTTCAGGAATAAAGATATTGATTCTTGTATGCTTCCACAAGTAATGATATTGTAATTCATGAACATTACATGTCAAGCAAGACTGCTGCACTGGTGTGGATATCTAGCAACCCAATTTGTTCTTGAATTTGGAAACAGTTTCTAATACCCTTTGGTTGTCATCTATAATGAAATTTAATGCTTTTTATACAAGGGAGCAGTAAAATGAAATCCTGTTCTATGTTGTTATTATGTGCTTTCAGGTCAGCTCTGGCATATGGAGACCCCGTGATAGGATTTTCTTGGCAAGGTTTATTGGAGAAGAGCTACTATTTCCTTCCCTAGGCTGGATCTTGCCCAGGGTCACCTAGTGGGTTTCCATGACTGCCTAGAGAACTGACCCCTGCTCTTCAAGAGTGCTAGTTCACACTCAACCCACTACACAGTACAAGTCCTCTGCCAGTTTGTTAGCTCTTATTCTAACAATCTATGAAGTTAATAGCTTTTAAAGTTGTGTAATGACTGATGCAAGAAGTGGGGAGGGGACAACAGAGGAATTTCTTCAAAAACTGTATGATCACAGAACGAACTGCATACTAGTTATACCAGAAAGATGCTCTGGCTTCAATTGTCTTTCTTCAAGAGTTCTTAGTCTCTGATACTGTGAAGATTGCCACAATTAAATAAAGTTATGGATAGTAGGAAAGATTTAGGATATGTACGAGTATGTATATATATTTCCTAGAAAGCAGAACAATCTAATCTGCAGAACAGAATGATTAATGTTACCATTTATATTAATCTTACGGAGAGCGTATCATCATTACTATCTTCTGTGCTTTTTCAGGGAGACAATCTTCTGCTTAGACAGATGATTAATAGGCTTGAAGCAAGCTTGTGCCTGTCTTAAACACCTTGTAAGTAGGAAACAGATTGATTTTTGTTTGACAAAAGTCAAATGAAATTATAGATGAAATAAAGGAAAAATAAAGGGAAAAAACCACTCCCAGTTATTCTAGAGTGGAAGCTGTTGCTTAGCAACAAAGTTTTTAAAAGTTTTTTTGGGGGGCGGGGGGGGAGCGTTCGACTCCCAGCAGGACCAATGGAAAAGTTTTAATTTCTCAAAGCTTTGAAGAACACAGATTTCTGCCAGTGGGTAGCTGGAGGCTGAGCCAGAGGGACTGAGGTAAAGAGCATTCTGGAGGCAACAGTCTCCATATCTCCAGAGATTAATTTCTAAGTCCAAAATCCAGAAATGTTCCTTAAGCATTTTCTCTCTGTTTATGTGTCCTTAAGGCAGAAACATATGGAGAGAGAGCAAAGACAGATAAGGGCACTTTTTCTGCTCATTGTAGGATCTTGCAGGAAGTGACTACAGCATTCATGAGAAATGGCCACTCAGCCTCTGTTTAAAGGAGAGTTTTCTATCTCTTGTGTTATCAGGTTTCTCCTAACATTTTTGCCATTTCTACCCATTAATTCTAGTCTTTCTCTTTGAAGCAACAAAGAGTAAGTTTGCTTTAACCTCTGTGTTACAGCCCTTCAAATATTTGAAGACGGGTATCATGTCTACTCTTAGATGTCTGCTCTTCAGACTGAAAAAAAAAATCCTCAGAACTTTCAGCTATTCCACATAGGACTTAAGTTTCTAGGTGTTCTAGCTTGTTAGTGTTCTTCTTGAATGAGCATCAAGGTGGGCCAGAAGTTCTGGGTCAAGCAAAGGAAAACAAAATGTTTGTTCAATGTAGTGATAAGTTCACCTTGCTGATAGGTTAGTGTGCATGGGAAAGGCACATCTCTTTGAAAAGCTGGACAAACAGCATTAAGACTGTCTATACTTGTGAGGACTGAGCTGTAGTCCAAAACAAAAAACAAACAAACAAAAACCCCTCAAAAACAACAACAACAACAAAAGACCCAGCACTGTTGAAATAATATGGCAGGTCGGTGATTTCATAACAGTATGATACAGCTGTATGATATAGTGAAAAGGGAGTGAACAAAAAAGTTACAAGTCCAGAGGAAACTTCTTGTCAGGAAGCACCTTCTGTTGTATAACATTACTTTGCAGCTTGAAATATCTTGGTTCTTTCCCCAGTAACTGTACATTACTGCATACAGTATAATTGTAGTGTTTGGGCTTTATACAATGGCAGTCGGAGACAGATTGTCATGTTGACATTGGCAGAGGGAGACCTAAACGTTTCTCCACTCAATTTTTTTTGTTGTTTTCTTTTGCCATAATTTATTATGCAGACCTTCAGAGTCATGTCAGGAATATCTACTAAGCTTTGTTTTTGCCTTTTTGGGTTATTATTCCTAGTCATTTGATAGCTTTAGTGTTCTTGTTTTGGGAAAATAAAACCATGAGCGAAATGTTTCAGCTGAATCGGGCAGTTCTAGCAGTCAGAGGGGAATGGCTGGTATGTTTATGGGGTGTGTGCGTGTGCGCTTTTCTTAAGTATTTTCTATAGCCAATAGTGTTAAGCCCTTACATCAGGGTTGAGGAATATGTGTCCTACCAGATATTTTTAGATTATAACTCCCCTCACTCCTCACCATTGGTAAAGCTAACTGGTGCTGATAGGAGGTGCAGTCCAGCAGCATCTATAGCCACTCATTTTCCAGCCCTGCCCTATACAATTCCAAGGGACATGTCGTAATGCTGTGTACGACTCTTGTCACTTCATCCTGAACAGGATAAAACAGAATTAGGCAAAGGCAGGAAAGGACAACCCACATTATTAGAAGATTACCAGAGATATCCTTCCAGGTTAAAATGTTTGACTCCATATGTTAGGAAAAAAGTTGACTTGAGAGGAGATAAGAAGTTTGTGAAGTTTTGTGGAGAAAGCAATAGAGGAAAATGTTCTCCTTCTGTCCAAAGGCTGGCTCTCAAAGTCACCAGTGGGGATTGGTGAGTCTATCAGTTTCTCTTTCTCTCACATTTTAATTTTTAAAACATCAAATTCTTACCGTCATGTTGATGAGTGAATGTGCGGTTTTGTGAGTTGTTACCAAAATCAAAATGAATGAAATTCTTAACCCTTTGGACTGACCAAATGCAGTATTTCCAGCTAATTCCAGTGTGGAGAGGAGCATTTTGTACCTGGCTGCTGTGTTTCTGTTAAGCATGAGGAGGAAAAAAAGAGAGAGAGAGAGAGAGAGAGAGAGACGCTAATCTGAATTCAGCCCCATAAGAGATGCCAATCCTAATTCAGCAGACAGGGGTACAAAGATGAACTCACTCAAAACCCTCTACCTAGATGGGCAAATTTGTCAGTTTTGCTTTCCTCCTCATTCAGATTTTTAGAATATCAAGTTCATCTAGCTGAATATATGAAAAAAAATTGAAAATTTTGATATCAAACAAAATCCTCATCCCATTTCTAGTTGCCCCTTTCAGTTGATTGGTAGTAGATGCTTGTTGAAGGAAAAGCCAGACCATAGGAGAGGTTTCATTTTGGACAACTTGAATCCCCTGGCCCAGCATGGTCAATGACCATGTTGCCTGGCAGATTCTGAAAGCTGTCTTCCAAAATGTAATTTTTCTAAGTTCTTCTTAGTTCTTTACATAGTGCATCCTTAACACATTGAATGTGCTACCATAAAAACATCACAATGATTGCTGACTTTTGTTTGTTAAAGGTAGTAATGGAGGATAGTTTTTTAGATTGCTACGGGCCATAAGAGCTAGTGGAATTATTCAGTGTACTAAGGTATGTAAGTTGTTTTGGAGAAGATCACAGGGAAAGGCTGCTAACTTCATGCCTTGTATGTGGGATTCATGGAAGCTTTTGGCTGGCCTTTGCTGGGTGCAGGACACTAGTCAATTCTAATTTCTTTTTATGCTCTGGGGTAATCTAATAAAGACAATTTAATAAAGAGATGTTTTCTAGATGTTGTCAGAGTCTCAAGACCTATAATCTTTAATCATTGACCATGCTAGCTGGATATGATAGGAGGTGAGAAACAACATCTGGAGAGCCACAGATTCCCTCTCTCTGAACTCCCTGTAGACTTGGAGATAGATACAGAATTCTCTCTCTCTCTCTCTCTCTTTTTTTTTTGCAGAGAAATCCCAAGGCTTTTGTGCACTTCAGTGCTTCTAAAAGTCTAGTTGCACTTTTCTCACCCGTGGCTATGCAGGCAATATGATAGGGAAAGAAGACCTGTCCTCTCTTTGGTGATATTAGCTGGATCCAAAGAACAAACTGTATTCGTACTCAGGTGGTGTGAGTATGCCCACTGGCATTTTGGACTTTGAGCAGCAGACCCCCATGTTACATTTACTTTTGGAATTCCTTTTTCAGTTTCAGATGAGATTTACCACATGGTGTGGAAGGCTGCTGTATGATGGATTAAACACAAAACCTTCTGGCAGTTTGTTATTGATTGTACTGTTTCAGATACTGGCCAGTGTTTCTCGTGCTTCCATCTTTATGCAGGCATCAGCAAAGGATTTGTTTCTTAGTTCTGTTAAACAGCACTCATACTAAATTATGTTAGTTGGAATACAAGTGTCAATAATGCTTCTATAAGTTGGAGATGACTTGGTTAGGTTATTTATAATTATGTTTTCTGTTAATGTTATACATGTCTAGGCACTGTTATTTATTCTGAAAACAGATCCCTTTTAAATCACTGTTTATAAAATTTGCTCATTTAGGAATCCGTTAGAACAAAGCTGTTAGAAATCACACACTCTTTTTGCTGAAAAGGATATGAATATGATAGTGCTTTATTTTCTTTTTGTGATTACAAGAGATGAGAATGTTGGAAACCTGGTTTTACTTAACAACCTAAAACAGAAGGTTTCTTAATCAAAAGTTGGCAGTCTTCACAGATGGATAGTAACACCTGACTTTATATATAGCAACGTACTTTTCTGGGTCAGAAGTTATTTCCTACACAAAATAAGAAATGGTTACACACTTGATACTCTTCCTTTGTTCAGCATTGGTAGCAGAAGCCATATTTGAAACTGAAGGCCTTTCTGCACTACATAGTGCAGAAATTATTCCTGCTATTATTCCACTTTCAACATCCTATGGAATACTGGGGTTTCAACTTTCAACATCCCATGGAATGCCGGGGTTTGCAGTTTAAGGAGGAGCATTTAGAATTCCCAAGCAGAGAGCTCTTTGGCCTCAGTAAATTACAAACCCCAGAATTCCACAGGATTCTGAAAGTGGAATAATAGCACTATAACAGTGTAGTGCAGAAAGGGTTAGAGGCCCTTTCCACACCTTACCATTTTTCGGCGCTGGGGCGTGGGGATTGCACAAGCAGCTTCCAGTGAGAGGCTTTCACATCCCCGCTGCTTCAGCTCCGCACGAGCTGCCTGCTCCCGAGCAGGCAGCGCGAGAGCCCCTCGTCTTCTTTCTGCAGTGCAGCCTAGGAGTTTCCCAGGCTGTGCTGGGGCAGGAAGCATGACCGCTGCAGCTCCGGAGGGTCCGCACGCACGGCAAGGGCACGCAAGACCCTGGAGCAATTCGCGATTGTGCACCATTTTGGGCTCAAAGCTGAAAATGAAAAAGTGCGCAAGTGGCACCTGCCCTACCCTGGAGCGTCACGTGATTGTGAGTGTGTCGTACAGATCGCTCCTCACAAACATGTGACACTCCAGGCGCCCTTTCGCATGGCAAATGCCGTGCGAAAAGGGCCAGAGTTAGAGTTAGAGTTCTTCACTTTCCAACCCTAACAGCAGCTATCCCCAATCTGCTGTTTTCCATGTGTTTGCCTATGACTCCCATAATCTCCAGCCAATGTTGCCTCAGAGAAATTGTGGTCCAACACGTCCAGAAAGTACCGGACTGGGAAGACCTGCTAGTAAGAATGACTGGATGGTGATAAACTGATATGTATTGCCATTATTTACTCTTATATTTCAGGTTTAACTTCTGTCCAGTGTTGCTGGAATGGAAGCAAAGCTAAAGTTGTCTCCAGTGATCAGCAGTACTGATCACTGAAGGGGTGTGTGTCTGGCTATATGATGTGCATGTGGGTAGTGGTGGTTGTTCGTTGGTATGTGTGTATGCACATATGTGTGGAGCATAGTCCTGGTGGTACCTAGGGAGGTCCCAGTGCAGCCTCAGGCCCCAGAAGGTGCCTACCCTTGGGGTAAAGAAACCCTTAAGTCAGGGTTGGGCAGTTTTGAAGGGAACAGTACCAATTCAATTCCCCTTATGACTGCCCCGCAGGCCACAGCTTAACAATCAAGAAAAAACTAAGATCACTTCAGATTCTGAATTTTGGCTGAAAAATGGATAGTTTTCCTTTTTTTCAAGGTTTTTGTTACTTTGAGGGGACGTATTGAGAGCAAGAGGATCCAAACCACCACTCTGTGTGTGTGTGTGGGGGGGCAACCTGGTTGACGAGAATATTTTGGCTGGGATGTTAAAATTTCCCTTTGATGAATTATGGGAGGTGCTTTGAGGGAGGATCACAAAATTGATCCTGGTGACCAGACTTTGCAAGTACCTGCCGACATACCTGCTAAAGCTTCCTTCTTCCTTGTTGGAGGTTATTAAATAAAGATTAGATGCCCACCTCTTGTGGATGCTTTAGCCATGGATTCCTGCAATGGCAGCGTGATTGGAATGGATGGCCCTATGATTATATGAATCTTTTTTTGAAGTGAAGAAACAGTAGCATACATGTTTGGTTTCATAAATGTTACCTATCTCAATAGGACTTCGCAAATGACACTGCATGAACTTTCTGTTTCTTTTTCTTTCCCCAGAAAGAGAAGTTTCCCTCTACAGCCAAAGAGAACTCTATTTATCTACCCAAATAATTGCTGTTTGGTAAGTTTCCTATTTCTACACAATGGTGCAAAAGTGACACCTAGGATGGTAGTACAGGGTGGGGTCAGGGGCTATGAAGGGGATAGGGAAATAAACATTTCAAAGTTGATTGTATCAGTGTCAGGCATTGATTACCAACAATTCTCTTGAGCTGAAGTAGGCAAAGGAGCTTTTGGTTTTTAGCTTGTTTCTTGCAGCTAATGACAGTTACTAAAGCATCTACTTCATCCTAGTTCCTGGGATGCAGAGGGAAGAAAGGGTAAAAAAGCAACAAAAGGTGTCAAGGGTTACAGCAAGTGAAGTTGGCAGCATTTGAAGAAGACCTCAGGAGGCAATTTATTTTTGTAGCTCTAATCTCATGTAGGGAGTTGCTGCTTTGGCCTGGAGGAATCTTTACTCCCCTGGTGGTTGTTGGAGGAGTTGTGCTTGCAGGCCCTCTCAGTCTAAAAATATAGATGTCTGTGTTGTCTGTTATCAAGGTTAACCTAAATTATTACCACATTTTTTTTCAGGGGGGCATATCTGTATACTATGAGCCTCATCTCTTTTATATGTTCAGTTCAATTTAGTTACTTCTGAGTATTCAAAATAGCACTAATGTTAACAGTACCTCTGAAATCCAGGAGGAAAAAAAATTAACTGGTTATTTTTGGGGGTGGGGAGTGAAGAGTGTGGGAAGGAAAATTTTTCCAGCTAAGTTGAAGAATTATGTTTGAACCTTTTTTCCTCATGTGTGTATGACTCTGGGATGTATTGCCTGACAGTAATTTTGCAGTGTTAATGGTTAGTACTTCTCTTCTGTGATTAGTTTTACTTTTCATTTTCCCCCCCACAAGGTGATGGATTGAGGGAATGAGCAGTGTTCTGTCTGTGATTTGGCTTCGTATGTCATCATGTAGACAAATAATGTGTTGGCTGTGTAGTATCTTTATGAAGCCAAGTCAGAAGAAGACCAGTGCTTTTTCTTTGCGTGTTGGTGAGTTCCTGGTACAGAAAATGGGGAAAGGGAGTGAAGAATAGACCTTTCACCACTGCTAGCAAAATTTGCCCCTGTTCTCAGGGTGCCCTGTAAACCACTGAAATGCCACTGACATGTTATATCCCTCAAATAGGGGGGTGAAGTTGGGGTGCACACATTTGCTCAGCCCTGGAAGTTATGTTTTCCCCATCTTTCCGAATCCTCCGAGTTCCATTACTATAAATCATCTTCTTCCATAGCCCTGCTGTTACTTCACAGCCATTCTGTGAAGTTGCTAACGTGGTGGCTTTACCAGTGTCACCTTGAAGTAAACGCTGTTAGCTTCCTTGGAAGTTCAAATGGCAATGTGGTTTCCCTCACCTCCTTGCCCTTGATGGTGGTGTGGAAATGGATAGGTCTCGAAACGGTTTCTCTTGATCCTCTGGAGAACTCCTGAAAGACAAACAAAAGCTTTCTGAGTTGTACAGTCAGATGAAAGAAATAGGCAAGGAAATGGGATGTATGTCTGTTGCATCTTTTAATGTACACAAGGGGCAGTCTGCTGGGGAAAGTAGGCGACGTGCTTTAGTCCATCTCTAGCAATTGGCAATTGTTTCCCTTCCTTTCTCACAGTTGAGTGTCACAAGTTTCATTTCAGCAGTACTGGTATGTTCTTCCAGCTGTTTACCATAAGCTCTCATTCTGAGAATTACTAATCTACTTCTACTAATATATAAAAGTAAAGTTTGTTTGTTTTCTGTGTCAGGCAGGCAAAGACCTCATATGATTGGCTGCCTGAGAAGATTCTGTGGAATCCTGGGGTTTGCAGTTTAGGGAGGGGCCTTTAGAATTCTCAGTCAGAGAGCTCTTGGCCTGGCTAGTTGCTCGGGAGACAAGGCCTAGCAGCAAGGAGAAAGGCAGCAAATTCCCTCCGGAACCCAACCTCTGCATGTTAATAACTCTGAATACAGATTGGATTGGGGAATATGGGGAAAAGTTACAGGTACTGGACAAGACAGTTTGGAGAATTAGAGACACAGGATCTCAAGCCCTTCTAACAAGTATTACCTATGAGAAAATAAAATCCCAGGCAACGCCAGGTATATACACTAGTATGATATAAAATACTTTGGCCTGGGGAATTATTTCCTATTAAGTAGTGTTTCTTTCCAAATGTTGTGGTGAAATGATTACAGTATCTTCAGAGATATCTATGTAAAGGAAGTGAGAAATCGGGATGTTTTCATCAGCACTAGTAAAATCTCATTCTTAGGGACAATATAGGTAGTACTAGATTTGCTCCTGCTTTAGTATCTGGAACAGCATCAGGAGGAACAAGTAATGGCTGTTCTCTTTTACACATGAAAGATCATATCAACCCAAAAGCTGCATCACTGAAACATAGCAAAGGCCATCTATCCTAGAATTTGGGGTTAACTACTTACTTGGAATTAATTCTTCATGCAATAAGTAAGACACAAGGTACGTTATGATTGTAACTTGAGGAATATCTATTTCATTCTTTTCGTAGTTTGTTACCCTTCAAGGTATGGGAGTGTGGTTTACTAAATGGTGGAGGATGATTATTGCATAGTTCTGGTGCAGACTTGTTCTGGCCTTTATGCTCTGTTGTGGCTGCCACTGGGGGAAAAAAGTGCATTTTATACCATAGGCAAGTGGCTTGTAGCATTCAGTTTTTAAGCAACTAAAAGATTATTATTTTAGTTACTTTTAAAGAATGGTAATGTAAATGACACTTTTTAAAATTGTAACTGTATCCATAACAAATTACTTTGGAGGCTTTGGGATTATAACAAAAAGTGATTACTTTTAAAATGCAACTTTCCAAGTTCTTAGCTATTCTTGCATTCTGTTTCCAGCAACATCCAGCAAGATGTCTTTTCTGTGACTCATGTGCAGGGCTAATGGGCCTGTTTGCTGGTACTGAGAGGTATAAATATTACCTCTTTTTTCAGTGTTCAGTGGTGGGTGCATTATGCATGTAACTAAAACAGCCCCATCCTTGCACAGGAAAGCAATATCTGAAGGCTTGGGGAAACTACAAGGTTTGAAGAAGCATAACAATTTTTTACTAGGGTGAATTCCTCAGCGAAAAGGAAACACAAAAAAACAACCTTAGTTTCTTCAGCACAAATGGGAGTGACTGTTGAGAGAGACAGAGGGAAAAAAAAGAATAAACAAACAAACAGAAAACCAGGAGGAAGGTGGAATGGAATTCACTATCCTGGAGAGGAAAATTATGCATTGCCATAGTTTGTTGCAAATCTCACTTCTGCCTCTGAACTCGGGATATAAATATTTGTCTATTTCATTCTCACAAGTGAGGATAAATTATTTCTGCAGGTTTTTTTTTCTTAGCTGCAGAGAAGATTAATATTTTTGCACAGTTCTTGCCTGGCATTCACGCATCTGGAAATGTTTTGGGAAATTATTCTGCACAGAAATATACATGGGTATTCCATGTGAAAAAAACAAGAATTTGAGGGTACAAAACCTCACATATTTGTGCAAAACCCCCACATCGTTGTGCAAAAAAAGTTCTCTTGCACAGAAACTGTGGATTTTGTTCCAAAAATTATTCTTTGCAGACAAATCCACATTTTTTTTTAAAAAAGGACCCATTCTGCGTGGACAATAATTTCCTGAAACACTTTGGAATGTATGAATATCAGGCAAAACACTGGGCAGAATTTTTGCCACTGTGTCATTATTCCTGACCTTGGCCAGGAAATGAATAATGCCAAATATTCTTTCCATCCCCATTCTGAATATGCATCTCAGTTAGCTAACATGGCTTTATTGTTCGCTAGTCGACACATCCTCTGTGAATTTTTCTCTTTCATACTCTGTGTGAGAATGTATAGTAAAGAACGGGATTGTAATTTTTTCCCCTCTGCACAAAACCAAAGGCTACAACAAGCATTTAATGTAAATAAAGAACTTGGAGATCTGCGTAGATAATACCCTTTGCTAAATTAACATTGGTAGCTGAGTAACACTGTTTATTTGACTTTGGGTTATCTCTGATAGTGTCCAATTCTGAATACCTTGTGGAATATGAGAGTCTCAAGACTTCTCATGACTTGCATACACAGCTAATTTTGTTTATGATGTTCTGCTTCTGTGGTTTGGCTGGACTTACCATGATCTCCTCTCACCTACATTAAAGCAGCCTCTCATTTGAGTATATTGCCCCATTTAAACTTAATACAAATCTGTCAGAGTGTGTGTGTGCCATCAAGTCACCTGTAGAGATTCATAGGGTTTTTTAAGACAAGGAATGCTCAGAGGTGGTTTTGCCAGTTCTTTTCCCTGAAATGCAGTCTACAGCACCTGGTATTCGTTGGCGGTCTCCCATCCAAATACTAACCAGGGCTGATCCTGCTTAGCTTCCAGGATCAGATGGGATCTGGTGCTTTTAGGATATTTAGACCCCCGATATACTTGTACCCATTGCCTAGCTTTCAGGCTTGGTTAGAGGGGGAGGAGCAAGAACTAGGCTACAGCTGTCAGCTGGGTGGACAACTCACTGGAATGACTCGATTTATTTTTCATGAATTAATTACTTCTCCTAGGTGCACATATGCTTTGTCTTAAACAATTACTTAATAAGAGAAATTACTTAATAAGAGAAATTTTATTCAAGAGGTATATGGTGACCCCCCCCATACACATTCACATACATATGAACATATAATAGAAGAATTATTATGAAAATGGATTGCCTTAGGCATATCTATTTCTAACAGAATAAAAAGAGATTCCTGAAAGTTGCTCCCAGCTTGCATAATTGAGTAGTAGATATCTGGGGAATGTTGGATTACTTGCCAAGGCAAAAAGCACATGCCCTAAATTCGGGCTTGGTCATTAGCTTTCTTCAGCCTTGTGTCTGCGTGGTTCTTGTCTTAATGAGTCCCCAAGATAACAGTAGGGAAGCCATGTTTATGGGGGGCTCAGTTTGATGGCCGTGACAGGTCAGCATACCCTCTGGAGACTGGTATATTATGTGCAAAGTCAGCTTCGTAACTGCATTTACCGGTAACCACGGCCTGTGTTTAGCTTCCCGAGGCCTGTGGTGGGCTACTGGTGGAGAAAGACTACTGAATTACATAACTCTTTGGCTTAATCCAGCCAGGCAGTTGTTCATCTCATTTTTCTCTTTCAGAGAGCGCATTTTAAAAAACATGTATGTGAAGTTTGATGGAAGTTTCAGTATTTGGGTGGTGATGTCTCACCACTTCCGAATTTAAATTACTGGAATGTGAGATTCTTACCTGCTCCATTCCTACTACATTTAGTTTCTGATTTGTAATCTTTAGTGATTTGGATCAAGCACTTGATTAAATGGCCACCAGATTTTTTTTTTTAAAAAAGGAAAGGTCATTGTTCTTAATATGGCTGTTTAAAAATATTGTATGTGGGGAGCACATGGTCAGAGAGGGGATGTTTGCTTCGGCCGGGGCACGAGTGGGCAAAACTGTGGCTTGAGAGCTGTGATGAGTCTACATAAAATGGAAGAGGGAAAGGAGAAGAAGAAATCAATGGGCCCCTTTCCGAACGATTTATTTTAGCATGACCTTTCAAGACCATCTGTTCACTTCTTCAGATGCACGGTGCTTCCCCCTGCCACTGCAATTCAATTATTTATTTTTTCTCTCTTTTTCAGCTAAAAATCCTCCATACTGAAGGCTGTGGGGAGGGCCAGTTTCACCAGGGTTTTTCCCACCTCAGGCTTCTTTCATAACTCACTTCATCCAGGATGTGAAACAATCTAGGAGCCCCCTTAAAAATGGCACTTTCATTATCTCTGGACTTTTAGGGATGTTCACTAAAATCTTAAAAATGTATTTAGGAACTGTGGGGGAGGTGCATCCCTGCATAGAGGGGGAATGTGTGGTCTCCAGACTGAGGAACGTACCCCCAGCTTTCCTTCCATACATAGCATTTTAGACTACATACATATACAGTAGCATAAACAAAAGATTCAAGAAATAAACATTCTTAAGATCCTGGGGACATGTATACCCCCCCCCCCCATGAAGAAATTAAATATTTCAGACTTTGAGTGGGCATGCCTGTTCCAAACTGCTGGACTGTGGTTGGGGAGGGAAGTTGAGGAGGGCTTAGTCTCCTATTGAAATAGGTAAAAATCATCAACAATTTAATTTCCCTCCTGAATACCCCCGAGAGCCCTCGTACCTTCTTACAAATCTGTCAGATTTGCAGTAGGGATTAGAACTTCTGTAGCCAAACCTTTCAGCAATTTGTGCTCATTGTTTGTTTGTGGGCTGTTGGGGTTTTTTTTGTTTGTTTTTTGTTTTGATGCAAAAAATAAAACAAAAAGAACTTCAGTGGGTCCCAGAAGTTCATTCAGAAAAGTAGTGTATACTGTATACCAATTTTAATTAATACCTAGTTGCACAAATGTACAACTATTTCTGTTTATGTGTTGCACTTTACCCGTCTAATGATCTTCACATCAATGAGATAGCTTTAGAGTTTTCCTAAACGCAATTTCAAACTCTTCTATGAGTTAGGTGTGACCTTTGAAGTTTGTGAGATAAGATCATCACTGTTTTGCAACAGTAACTCTTTTGATGCAAGATCTCTGTTTTCATCATAGAAACAATACCTTATGGACCTTATTTGTTTCTGGTGGGTTAATTGTCCTAAAAGTCTGGCAGTTGTTGTTGTTAACTGCTGTCAAGTTGTTTTCAACTTATGGCAACCCTGTAAATTAGAAATCTCCAAGTCATCTTGTCACCAACAATCCTGCTCAGGTCTTGCAGACTCAGGGCTGTGGCTTTCTTGATTGACTCTATCCATTTGTATGGATGCAAATATGTGTGTCTTCCTCTTTTTCTACTGCCTTCTATGGATAGATCATGACTTCTCATGACATGTCCACCATACTGTAGTCTCAGTTTAATCATCTTGGCTTCTAGGAAAAGATCAGGCTTGATTTGCTCTTGGACCCATTATTTGTCTTTTTAGCAGTCCAGGGTATCCGTAGAACTCTTCTCCAGCATAACATTTTAAATGAGTTGAGTTTCTTCCTATCAACTTTCTTCACTGTCCAGCTTTCACAACCATACATAGAAACTGAAAATATGATGGCATGGACAATCCTAATTTAATATTCAATAATATATCTTGACACTTGAGGATCTAGTCTAATTCCTTCATGGCTGCCCTTCCAATTCCTAGCCATATTCTAATTTCTTGACTGCAGTCTCTCCATTGAACTATTGTTTCTGGATGATAGAATCGAACATTATTAAATTGTGCAATGCTTCTTTCCTAACTGACCAGGAAGTGAAAACTTTGATAGAAAAACTGTTGTGGATAACAGACTTTTCCCCTCTGAAACTAGTATAATTGGCAGCACAAATATAGGTACATTTACTTACTGCCTTATTGACCCTGAGAACAATGTCTGCGTTATGAGATATTATGAAACCTCACTAAAAGTGGGAGACTTCACATCTTATCTCTGGAACAGTCTTTCTTATGTTGTCCCCTTGCATGTCAACTGTGCCAAGGGAGGTCTGACTTCAGATGAATGTTGGCATTTGGTTTTCAAAAAAAAAAATCAGCTGATCTAAGTATGCCTATCCTTTGTAAAAATGAACTTCTTTTGCTGTGTTTACAGCAGCATTTGAAATATTAAATTTAATTTTTGTGGGAATGTTAAAGGAAATCTATTTAACCAGAGCAGATGCCCATATAGTTCAGCAACCTGTTGCTACATGGCTTTAGGAAGTCCACAAACAGGACATGAATGTATTAGTTCCCTTCTGTTCATGTTCCCCATCAACAGGTTATTAAGAGGCTTACTGCCTTGATACAGGAGGTATCAGGTTTAAACAATACCTGTTGATAACCTTATCCTCCCTTGTAATCTAAACCGCCCACATCCTGTGAAAAGAAATTCCATAATTCAACTGTGCTCTGTGAGGAAAGAACTCTTTTGACCTGTCCTGAAACTCCCACCATTCATCTTCATCGGAGAGACTCATAGTTAGACAAGAGGAGAATTTCATTCTCTTTTAACTTTCTCCATAGTCTATATGCTTTTATAAACCTCCATCATACCCCTTCTTAGTTGTTGTTTTTTCCTTAAACTAAAAAGCTCACAATGTCGTACCTTCTTAGTGAGGAATTGCTTTACCTCCACCCCAGTACTGACCATTTTGTTTGCCCTTATACTGGACATTTCCCAGCTCAACTATTTTTTTCCTGAATTGTGGCAGCCAGAATGGTGCACATTGTTTCAAGTGTGATTGCACTACAGGTTTGTCTAAAGCCTTCACTCTATTGTCAGGTTTTATTATTGGTCCCTTTCCTAATGATTCCTAGCTTTAAATTAAACTTTTTAATAACCATTGCATTCTAGGTTAACAGATTCATTTGAGTGCCTGTTCTGTGGCTACAGTTAACTATTCCATAATGCTCTGTGGCAGGGTGGGTATCATGTGGCCCATATGTTACATGGGTTCCTTGGGATCCCTACTGACTACCAAGCCCTCAGCAGAGCTCCTTAAAATTTTCAGTGGAATGCCCCTTGATTTTTATCCCCTAACTCCATGAACAAGTTTTAAAACAACTACACTGGTTGAAGGGGATATGCTCCCCAAAACAGCAAGAACCCCCCCGCCTAGGAAGTTACCAAGAATGATACCATATAACTTCTGTTCACCAGAATGACATCCTTGACACTGTGACTTTGGTGCTGTGGAGGAGCTAAAAAGTGGGCAATGGAGTCATCTAGACTATAGAGCGTGCCAAGCCCTGTTCTGTATTTTTGCTCTGACCTACATTCTGTTCTACCTTCCAGTTTAACTTTAGGAATTTCTGCAGTTAATTGGGGAAATTGCCCACGTGCACTTTGCTGCAATGCTTAGTCTGCCTCAGCCCCCTTTCCCCTGGGTTGTTGATGAAGCAAGTGCACATGTGTATCAGTTAAATAATTTTAAAATGAGATCATCTTGATGCAATTGTAAAATCATGTTAGGATCCGTGTTTGGCTCACCCTGCGTTTGGGCCTATGTCTGTGTGAGGGCTGGCATGGATAGGTAACATTTGGGATGGGATGAAGGCACAGTGCTATACATTTCTCATGCACTAGGTTTTCATTTTCATTGAACAGTGATGTTATGTCTTGGTTTTGGGCGTCTCATGGGCACTGGCCATTCTGTACATACAGAAAGCTGGACAAAGGCTCCAGCATAGCACATCTTATGCTCTAGTCTTGTGCGGTCCAGTGTTACTCTAGGGAGCACACATTATAAAGAAGCAAGGGAGAATATCATTCACAGTGAATGTGCTCATAACCATGCTGCCCTTTACAATGCCGTGGAGCCTCAGTGCTATCTGACCTTCTGTAAAGCTTCCGAGAGAGGCTGGAATTGACGGCCATTTCTAAAATTAACAAAATGTTATTCATTCTTTCATATGTTCTAAAATTAAAAGGCTTTGAGCTGTTATTTGACAATGAACAGTAATTTGGCTATTTTTTTCCCTTTACTGGTAGAAAAGAAACATATTAAAATAGCTGTATTTAAATAACTTTCTCATCACTCCCATCTGCTTTGTTTCCTCTGAACAGTAGTGTAGATACTGCAGTATTACTACCAAAATAGCAAAGAAACTTACCAATTTCACACCAGTAATATATTAATCAGATGTCTGTTCCCCCCTCTATTTCCTAAATAGAGCTTAAAGAAGACTTTTAATTGTGCCTATGTTTGTATATACATATGTGTGTGTTTCAAAAAGCGACAAATAATATTGGTCTGAAATGAAGTGGAATTAGTTTCATTTTATTAAGGTTATGCTAAGATAACTAGTCACATCAACATAGTTTCCCAGTTTGGCACTGAAGAATCTTTTCCACCTTGCCAAAGGGGAAATTACAGTTTGTAAAAAAGTGCTGATTACTTAATGCTGGAATACTGGGATCAACCATATTGGACATACTGGCAACAGTATCTGAGCAAATGTATTCAGGATTGCATTGTTTGTTTTAAAACAAATGGATTTCAAGCCAGTGGTTACAAATCAGGCTTGTTTTGACCAATCGTAGTTTAAGATGCAAAGGTTTTGTGTCCAGGAGACATGTGAACCTGGAGTTAATCTAAAATGGAGGCTCACTGAGATTCATTCTTATAATGCTTAACCATGGTTTTGTGCTAAGGCTGGATACCTAAACCCTCGCAAAAGGCAATGAAACCATGGTTTGAAGCAACTACAATTAAATGTTGCATTTGCATCAACCAAACAGCAGCTGCAAGTGGTTTCTGACATCTCCACTTTCTGGAGTGACGCGCACTGATGTCTTTGTTCTTCTAGAGACAATAAGACTGATAAGGAAAACCATAGTTTCACTGTGTAGTCAGATATTCAGGCAACAAAGCATGATTAAACATTAACTGCACTGCCAAGTGCAAACATAAACTGATATGCTCACATCCACAAAATTGCACTAAGCGTATTGGCAAGGTACAGCCTTTCCTTGAGCAAAGGTACCTGGACTCTGTAGTGTTCACAGAGCTTAATTGTGGTGGCTGACTCTGTGAGTATGGTAAAAGTATTATAGGCAGTGAAATGACATGATACATCTGGTTGCACTCCATTTAGGATGGGTGCTTTCTGAGAGCAAAGATTAACGAGCATTTTATTAGAAAGGCCTCTTTGTTTTTCCCAGCTGGCCTTTATGTAATCTGATAATGCCATGAAAATTGATAGTAAGAGCATATCTAATAAAACCTCCCTCTGTTCCCCGTTTTTGTTGTACTAATGCATCTGCTTCAGCAGTGCTTTGTTTTGTTAGGACTGATTTTCAGTCTTGGATAATTTAGATATATCTGTATGGTTTAATTTCTCACCTTTATACTAGATTTATAGGAATAGATGGGAGACTCAGTTTAACTGTAGTTATTTATCCATTTTGTTTTATTTCTTGTTTTCAGATGGTGGCTGAAGGATGTGAGGTACCCCATCTTTTGCTGTATTGCTCTCAAAATTATATGGGCTGACTGCATTTATTTCAGTCCTGAAGTCAGTCTAAGAAGGTTTCCATGGTGATTAATGATGTCAGAGAAGAGTAGCATCTCAGTGCTGTTTGCTAAAAAGCAAGCTTAGGTAATGTTAAATGGGAGATGTAATGTCTTTGCTTCAGCGTAGGGAAAACAGTTTCCCTCTGGTAGTAAACATTAAGTGTTGTGAAGTGTGTTCTCCTAAGTACACCAGAATTACTGATCTGTGCTGGTAGTGTACAGTCACCAGAGTAGTGGGAGTCGTCCTGGTAATGCAAGTTACTGTGCATTATGAAAATTACTGGCACCTTGTTTTAGTTGTCTGTTCTGTCTTCTATTTGGGTTGACTCCATGACTAATATTTAAGTTTCTTGGCTTCTGCAGCAATTACTTAGTGCTGGGAATCCCTTTATCTCATTCTCATTGTGCTTATACACTCTCTTTCACACATACACATACATGCATGGGCTTGATAATCAGAATGGCTATGACAGGGTGTATAACACGTAGCCTGTGGACTTCAAGAAGACTCCCAATGCTGTTTTGAGGCCTCCCCCCATCAAAATTATAAGAGTCAGGAGAGACTGCGTAAGTGTTATATTTTTCCTCTGGTTGTTACAATTTTGGTGCAAAACGGATAGAAAATGTTGAACCCTCTGACCAGCAATTAGTGTTCACTTTGTCACTGAATACAGGCTTCCCTCACTTATCTAACAGGTTAGAGACTGCAGCACTGTCAGAAAATGGAATTGGTTGAAAAGCAGAACTCATGTACCTTACTATAGGGAGCATGAAGGACTTAACGGAGGTTCACTTGCGACCGACTATATGGGTGCTGCTTGAAAAACCTCTCAGCTGGCTTGGTACCCTTTTCCCCCCCTTAGCTCTCTTTGAAAGCAGTGTGCGAGCAGTCCCAAGTGAGCCTCCATGGGTAAGAAGCATTGAGGAAAGGGTGGAACCCCCATCAAATTAATGGAACTTGTCCTTAATTTGGAAGCATCAGAAGAGAGAGTCGTCAGATAATGGAATGTCAAAAGGTCGGGGCTTCCTATAGTCAGGGTGGATTTGTAATTTTACAAATTCAGTTTAAAAGGAGTTCAGAAGTTAGGAATCTATGGTATTTCCCACTGATTCACTGAGAAGAGGCTTGAAGGTGAATTTAATGAAAACTGAGCTCCACTTGAATTTTGGGGTTCCATTTTGAAAACTACAGCTGGTGTGCTGCCTTAGAGACAAGTAAACCCTTGGGTCTTTCGAGGAGTTTGCCAAAGATAAACATGATGGCAAATCAAAAAGAGCCCATGTCTGCCTGTCTGTTTGCCTTCCTCTCTGTTAAAAGAAAGCAGTTAATTGGAAAGACCTTAATAAAATACCTTGCTCTACTTCTTTAAATTTCCGATCAATGCCTGTGTGTAGAGGTGGTTTTCCTTTTTAGTGTTGCATCATGGTAGCATAAAATGTAAAATACAGATATGGGTCCTTAAACTTATGCTAGAAAGAGAATAGAAACAATAAAGTTTCGGAGTCCTGATGGAGCAAGTGAAACAAATATGGGTCGCTGTTATTTTTCATAACTTAAAAGAGAGTACATGCAGCAAAGAACATGGGCTGGTACGTTACTTGGTTCAGTGCCTGAATGATGCCAAGTGATTTTTGACCTTTTGTATAAGGGGAAAAATTAGGTACAATTGTGCTACATTATAGGATGTTGAGTACATGACCAGAGGAATTTAGCAGAAGCAAACGTTATGTTTACATAAGTAGCATTTTCTGCTCTGTGACGGAGCCATGTGATTTAAGTGAAAGAAAGTTTCTTTGTTAGTAAAGACAAGTAGAGTTATATAGCAAAACTTAAGAAAAAACAAAATAAAGACTTCAAAAATATTTTTAAAAGGGGATATGTTGGGTAAGTATCTCTGGCAAAATGCAGATGAAGAACGAAAGAAAAATTGCCTAGACTTTGTATTTATTTAAAAACACTTACAAAAATTACATATTCTGTTATTAACTATGGTTCAAATAAAGCATGCCTCTGTAGAAGTGTTTCTATCAGAGGCATGTTTTATTTGAACCATAGTTAATTACAGAATATCTGAGTTATGCAGGAATACATATTACAAATTGTACATCCCATTCACTACAGAAAATAAATCGGGATGAGGCGGTGTTGAATTTTCCTCTGCAGAGCTGCGCTGTATGGGCCAAGTTCTTTGCCCTGTACAGTGCATCTGTCCAAGAAACCTGAAACTTACTTTAGACCAAAGTGCACATAGTTTTCTAACTCTTCATGATGAGCAGCCTTCCAGTTAATGTGATCACTGGCACCACGTGCCTCATGGCAAAGAATAAAGTGGCCAATCTGTGACTGGTCTGTGCTTGAAGGAGTGATGGCCAGCAGGAATTTGGAGCACCTCAGGCCAGGAGAAACTTGTATCTATGGCACTGGCTTAGATCTGTACCTCTATCTCCCTCCACTTTGATGCTGTGTTATTGTTCAGGTTAGTATATGGACTGCAGTGTGCACTAAGGGAACATTCACACATACTTTGAATTTGGGGATAATTGACCCCAAATGCAGCGTGTACATGTGCACAGAGTGGTAGAATCTACACTGATAATCTGTAAGATCCTGATGGCATCGTCATGTGTTCTAGGGTGAAGGAGCCCTTTAGCAGAGCCATTGCTCCATCTTGCTGCTGCTCAGTAACCAGGGTAGCAGACAGGGACAGGGACTTTTCTTTCTCTCTTCCCTCAATTGCTTCTAATGGGAGTGAATTTACTGCAGAATTTCTTGGGTGCCATTAGCAGCAAGCTCTTGGGAAGCTGGAGCTTGTAAAAGTTAATGCATTGGAGTGCAGCTCCTAGAATCTTTCACTCAGTGTGGGGTATTCTGAAAGTTGTAGTTCAAAGAAGTCACATTTCTGAGCCCTGGCTCCAGCTCTGTTGGAGGGAGCATGTAACACAAGGAGACCAAGAATGTTGTGCATTGCACAAACCGTCTTGGTTTTTTGTTGTTGTTTTTTTGGCCCACCACTGGCAGAATTCACCTGGTTAGGCAGCCACATGGGAACAGCTTCATTCTTCCTTCCAAGGAAGGTCTCTTTGGGAAGCCTGCTCTACCAGCAGAGAATAAGATCCATCACATCTAGCAACCCTTCGTCCAGCCTTCCAGAGAGCATAGCAAGCACTCATTCCTCAGTGGATATAATATTCATTAAAATAGGACTAAACTCATACCACTTTGAGTAGCTGGGAGGAAGTGACAAATGCATATTAGGAGTTGTTTTTGGTCATTTTTGTTTCTTGCTTTGGCTTTTGAAAAATTCAGTAGCAGTACTGAATCAGCTGCAGTGCATCAACAACATTATGAAATATATACCTTCCCCAGTGCCTGAATTCAGAGTTTATACTCTCAGGTAAGGAGAACTGCTGCATTTCAACAATAATTTGCAAACATCTTTCCCCTCCCCAGTAGGGTTGGATATGGCAATTATGTTAGTGATAAGATCAGTCACTCCTGTATCAGGAAACTTGCCAAGCACAACAGTCAAAAAAGCCTTTAGGATTAAAAGTCTGTTTCTAATTTTATGCATATGTAATAAGAAGGCCTTGGACAGAGAGTACTGTTGTATGCTGGATATTGAAGGGCATGCTGCGAAGTGAAACCAGTTTTTGTCTGTATTTGGCACAGAGAGCAAATAAAAGAATGTGTAACAGAAATTATCAGGGATATTTTCCCCACATACACAAACAGAAGATTTTGAGAACTATCCCCACTGCCCAGAGAATTATTCTCTAAGAAGAACTAAGCACAGCAGATGTGCTGCTTTGGCATTTTCAGGGGCATGTGCACTTGCCAGGCCCAATTTCACTAGAGTGGAAGCTGGCTGGTAATCAATGGGAGGAGTGGAATGTTATCTTTTCTATTTTCCTGCCCCCGTGGCTTGTTTCCATTGAGGTTTTGGTGTGGCACATCATCACGAAAGAGTGCTGAGTGCAAGGACGTTTGATGAGAATGTTTCTCTGAAAACACAAGGTGATACTGTAGCCTCTTCAGAAGACAATAAGCAAGTTGGTGAAAATAGTATTTTTCCTCCTGTGCTCCCATGCCACACTCCCATTACCCATCACGATGCTTGCACAGTCAGGGGAGAGAGAGTATGAAAGGCTGAAGCTCTGGTTAGGGAACAGTCTCTTTCACAGCCTAGTCATTCATTTAATTTTGACAGGGAAAATAGAATCAGAGCAGGCGATCACTTTATTCTTTCAAAAAGGGCTCTTACCTCTTTTTTTTTTTTTTTTAAATCCATGATTTGGATTTCAGGCATTTGTGTGCAGAACAAACAGCTAGTCCACATCTTCTCAACATAGTGACATATGTCGATCTCTTCGAAATCCTGCTTAGCTTCTGGTTTTCCTGTCATTTCCGTGTAGTCTGATTTGCCTGTCGGGATAGAAAGACTATTCAAAAGTATTCAGGAAGTGCTTTTAGAGTGTTGAGAGACCCTGATGAGAAGAATCTTGGACTGACAGAATATTCACTGTTCAGGATTTATCCTGCACAAAATTTACACATGGTTGGTTGCATAGAAAAGCAACATTTTCTGCATGGAAAATAATATTTCAATACAGAAATAGCAATTTCTGCACAGAAAATGCTGTTTTCTGCCCAGAAATGCTGTAATGGCGGATTTACTCTGCATAAAATATGCATATCGTTGATTTGCATAGAAAATACTGTTTTGTGTGCAAACATGTGAATTTAGTGCAGAGTAAGTCCCTGACTGCAAATAGCCTTTGAAAACTGTGTGGTTTTCAAAGACTTTGGGCCTTTCCTCCCTACACTGTTATAGTACTATTATTCCACTTTCAACATCCTATGGAATCCTGGGTTTTGCAGTTTAGGGAGGGGCATTTAGAATTCTCAGTAAACTACAAACCCCAAAATTCCACAGGATGTTGAAAATGGAATAATAGCGCTGTAACAGTGTAGTGTGGGAAAAGCCCTTTGTCTCAGTGGGAAGAAAACTGCTGAAATTACTCAAATCTTAGAATTTTGCTCTTTGTTGACAGAATAAATAGTTGTTTTATTCTTTAGATACCTGTAAAACTAGATGCTTAGATGCAAGGTTTGGAAGTAGCATAGTAACCTGTAACTAGTTCCTTTGTGGTTAAGAGGGATGTGATAATTTACAATTGAAAAATCAATACAGCTAGTAAGAATGAAGTTATTTTACTGGTGTAAGGAGTAGCAGTTTTTAGTTACCTTCCAACATTACTTTGTGTGACCACTGAGTATACTCCGTCATCATTTTGTTACTTGTACCTTCACTGTCCCTTCCCCCCTCCACTAGACTTATCTTTTGCCCTTCTATAAATCTTAGATTGACCCAAAGCCTGCTGATGCCCTCCCCCTTTTGTCCTTGGATGCTGCAGTTTTGGCCTCATAAGCATCCACACTGAGAGAATGTGTTTTGCTATTTGCATATAGCGGGGATAGAGTAAAGCTTAAAGAACTACTTAGTGTAATAATACCTGTTACAGTTGAAATAGTTGTTTTGCAACTAGTAGTTTATGTCAGGGAGCAAATTGTATTCAATTTTGTCTCCCTCCCTTGGTTAATACATTGTTTCTTCTAAGGAAGCTGTGCCAGAGTATCTTGCTAAACTGCATGCCTAATATATATACAATGTTGAAAAGATGACCTAGGAAGTGTGTAGTTTGTTTAAAAATAAGACCTGTAAGTCATTTCAGTAAAATTACATCTCAGAAGTGCAATCAAAAAGAGATGATGCTTGATGGAAGCAAAACTAATGAAGAGATAGTTGCAGGGTTAGAGGGTCCTTTCCTGGATCTATTCCTTGGGCAAAATCAGCTATAACCATTCCCTTTCTTCTGAATATTCTGCATATTCTCCCATTTCTTTCACCATGTTGCTACACAATGAATTCAGTTGGCAACTACCAGTAGACTCTGCTGGGTAAAGACTGAGAGCACGGATTCTGTGGCATAGACTTCTAAGAGAGGGATCTAGAATTCTCACAGTTCAACAAGGAAAGTGGACAAGACTAGTCTAGATTCCAGTGGAGAACCACAACCATTCTGCTATATGCTCACAACTACTACTATCATTATTGTTCATCTGTTTGGGTTTTTTTTTTCTATGCTATTTTTCCATAAGGTTATAGCTCTCAGCAAATTTATGCCTTGCAACATACACTCATACTACCGATATCTGAAATTATGTATTCATTTCATGACCAAACACATCTTCTGGCTTTCTGCTCAAGGCAACAACTCTAAGAAGTGGAAGTGGGACAGGTGAGATTGCCTAGGCCCGTGATGTCAGTTTCACTCTGTTGAGCACTAAACTGGAGCACAGGAGATGTCAGAGACAGAGAAATTGTTGACCGTTTTCCTGTGATCTTTCTTCTTTTTCTGTCAAGGTTAGAGGCCAAGAAGGGCAACATTTTCTGGGGAGGTTGTCCATCTGCCCGGGAAGATAATGGTCCCAAAGGATTCATCTGAAAAATCTAGATATTCCTTTGTAGTAATCTGTAGCCTCGCTCACTCAGTTTGTCTGTTCAAGACATAGGGTGCCATTGGTTTTGAGCAAATAGAAGGGCAACATTTAACCACAAAAATATACATAAAAAATTAAATATATAAGACTTAAGACCGAGCATGAGAATATTTATTATTAAAAATTAAGTATATTGAAGCTTTGGGTTTACACACCCTTTCTCAAAAAAATGAAATATACTGATTCTTGGAAGGAATGTCTGTTACTCACTGGTAGTTTCCTTAAACAGACTGTCCAGAGTGCTCATAAAATGACAGAAGACACAAATTTTCCTTGTTCCTCTTACAAAAGCAGAGAGCTGTGTGATCGGAACATAGTTAAAGGTAGGTGAGTCTTGAGGGTCCACAAAATCATTAGCAAGAGATAGAAATTGCACTTCAGGCAAGTCTAGATATTCTGTACAGGTCACTTTAGCAGCTGAAAAGTTTCATCATTGCAGGGACACGGGGATATATCCAGCAACATCACCCTATATTGGTAAGTTCATCTAAAGGTAGTTGCAGCCTCTTTTCAGACCTTCCCCATCAGGAAGCTCAGGGACAGATGGAATGGACCTCTACCTTCACTTTGAAATGTCTGAAGAGTACCCATGTTTCCACACATATATGGAAGCATACGCCAATTACCTAAGTCAGTGAGTTACTCTATCACAGTTTCAGAAAGCTAATTATATGGTTCTGGAGAGGTCTGGACATTTCTTTTAACAGACATTTCTAGGACCCTTTCCACACCTTGCCTGTGTCCGGTGCCGGGGCACAGGGATCACGTGAGCAGCCTCTTGCAAGAGGCTCTCGCATCACCGCTGCTTTGGCTCCGCAGGAGGTGCCTGCCAGTTGGCAGGCAACTTGAAGGCTCTGCCTCTTCCTTCCACAGCACAGCCGGGTATTTTCCCAGGCTGTGCTGGGGGAGGAAGCGCAAGGGCCGCATCTCTGGAGGCTCCACACACACGGTAAGTGCGCATGGGGCCCCGGAGCAATGCTTGATCATGCACCATTTTTGGGTACAAGCCAAAAATGAAATAGTGCACAATCGGTGCCTGCCAGCCTTGGCAGTGTCACGCGATTGCGAGGCCGTCGTCTGAAATGCTCCTTGCAATCGTGCAATGCTCCAGAGGCCCTTTCACATGGCAAATGCCATGTGAAAAGGGCCCAGGAATTTTCCTCATTTTACCCCAATAGGTCAAACTCTTGATTTTTTTCACCCTGTGGAAATGAAGAGCAAACTGAAAGATCTTCCTTCAAACCAACAGGTTTGAAGCACAATCACCTTTTTCTGGTCAGGTCCATCACACATACTGTCAGGAACTGAATTCACACACACAAATATAACAGTGCATAAACACTGTTTATTAGGAGCGTGATATATCATACAGGACTTCAGTGAGTGAACTGGGGACAATTAGCAAGATACAAAACATAAAAGGCAAAGAATACATCATCGCGCCCACAAGTGACCTTGGAGTGTCTGGGGTAGCCTGTCTGTGCTTATTGCTACATTCTTAGCTTTGTTTACCTAATGGTCTCTGGTTCTCCTACCTTGTTACAAGCAAGCTGCTACTTAACTCCTACTACATATCCTATAACTAAAATATGGAGGGCTACCTGACATCCTGCCCATCCCGGAAAAAAAATGAATTATACACAGCACAGCAATTGGTGAAGAGGGGAAAAGGGGAAGGATGTGGGACGTGGAAGAGAAAGAGGAAGAGGGGAGACAACAGTTGAAATGCAAATATGCAAGATAGTAGCTAAACAGGGAGTGTTGAGACTGGCAGTGCAGGAACAGTCATTTGAGTAGATGGGCTAATCTCCGAAGAAGAATTCAAAGGAGCTGGTTTCAGTAAGCTGGAGTGAAAAACAGGGTGAACAAGTTTGTAAGTGTCAGGCAAAGGAAGTTCAAAAGTGACATTATTAATGGCCCGTTTGACTGGGAAAGGACCAGGGTATTTGGGGGAGAGTTTTCTGGAGGGGCCATGAGTAGCAATGATCTTGGAGGAGCGGTAGACAAGATCTCCAGGCTTGTAAGTAGGATTGGGGTGTCGTTTTCGGTCTGCAAAGTGTTTGTGAGAAGCTTTCGAAGCTTCAAGAGCGGAACGCACTGAAGCCCAAGTAGAAGAGATTTTTGTAATCTAAGACATGAGAGAGGTAGGTTACGTTGTAGGGAGGGTGGTGGGAAGCGCAGGAAAGGGCTTTGGGTTGATGCTGAAGACAACTTCAAAAGGAGTTTTGCCAGTGGAGGAGTGGAGAGCAGAGTTGTAAGCAAATTCAGCAAAAGGGAGAAGGAGTGCCCAGTTTTGGTTGGAAGTAACAAAGCAGCGCAAGTATTGTTCCAGGGTTTGATTTGTGCATTCGGTTTGTCCATCAATTTGGGGATGATGGGTACTGCTGAGTTTTTGAGAGATGCCGAGAGATTTAAGGAGTGAAGTCCAGAATTTGGAAGTGAATATGGGTTCTCTGTCAGAAATGATTGTGGAAGGCAGTCCATGGAGTTTCCAGATGTTATTGATGAAGAAGTCAGCTAGTTTTTCAGCGGTTGGCACTTTCTTTAGTGGAATAAAGTGAGATTGTTTGGAGAAATGATCGGTGACAACCCAAATGGTATGGAATCCACAGGAGTTGGGCAGACCAACAATGAAGTCCTATGAAATAGTGTCCCAGGGCAAGGAGGGAACAGGAAGTGTTTGGAGAAGTCCATGTGATTTAGATGCAGAGGATTTGCAGATGTTGCAAATGGGGCAGTTTTTTATGTATTCTTGGACTTGTTTTGTGAGACCTGGCCAGTGGAAAAGTTTCCTGATGGAATTTAGAGTTTTAAGGAAGCCGAAGTGTCCAGCTGGTTTGGAATCGTGGTATCTTTTTAAAATTTCGATTTGGTAAGCTGGTGGTACGTAGCTTTTAGTTCCAATGAAAGCTAAGTCTTTAACCCAGATGATTAAGTCTTTGTGTGTTTGTAGCCAAGTGTCTGTCTGGTAGGCAGAGTTCAGAGAGTGTTGGAAAGCAGAATCAAGTAGTGTTGAAGCTGATTCCCGGGCTTGCTGTTACACTCGGGTAGTGACTTGTAAGCCGAAATTGTTCAGAGAGAAGAGAGGTTTTTCCTTGGTAGGAGAAGAGAAGGAGGGTGGTTCGTAGTAAGGCAGTCTCAAGAGTGGATCTGCCAAAGTGTTAGCTTTTCCAGGTTTGAAAACAATTTTGAATCTAAATCACTGGAAAAATTCAGCCCGGCATGCTTGTTTAGGGGTTAGCTTTTTGGTGGTTTTTAGAGTTTCTAGATTGTGATGGTTAGTCCAGACTTGAAAAGGGAGTTTAGCACTTTCAAGGAAATGTCTCCATGAGGTTAGTGCGAAATGGATGGCCATGGCTTCTTTTTCCCAAATTGGCCAGTTGCGCTGTGGTGTGGAGAATTTTTTGGAGATGAAGGCACATGGTTTAAGATGGCCGTCTGTGTCTTGTTGAAGAAGAACAGCGCCCATGGTGAAGTCGGAGGCATCAGTTTGAATTATGAATTCTTTGTTAGTATCAGGGAATAAGAGCAATGGTTCGGATGTAAATTTTTTCTTGAGGGTTTCATATGTTGCTTGGCATTTTTCAGTCCAGAGGATGCGGTTGCATCAGTTAGTTTTGTCATTGTGTGCTTTTTTCAAGAGGTTAGTGAGAAGGAGAGCAATTGTGGCAAATCCTTCTATGAAGTTATGATAGAAGTTGGCAAAGCCAAGGAATTGTTGCAATTGTTTTCTAGTTCTGGGGGCAGGCAAGTTTAAAATGGTGTCAATTTTGGAGGGGTCCATATTTAGGGTATTATCGCAAACTCAGTATCCTAAGTAGTCAAAAGTGTGAGCGTGAAATTCGCATTTCGAAAGTTTGAAAATAAGTTCATTGTCTATGAGTCTTTGCAACACAGTACGCATGAGTTCGGTGTATTGTTCAAGGGTTTTTGAGTAGATCAAAATGTCATCTAGGTAAACAACGACACCTTCGTAGAGGAGGTCTTGTAACACAGAATTGAGAAACATTTGGAATGCTGCGGGACCAGCTTTCTCCCAGGAGCTGGGAGAACAGGGAGAATGTCCGTTGGTAGTTAGCTAGGGGGGTTGAGAAAGTAGTCAACCACTCGCTTTCAAGGTCCATGCATATTCTGTGGAAACTTCCTTGAGGTCCAATTTGGTGAAGAATTTGCCTTTAACCAATTAATTGAGGATATCCTTAGTTAAAGGAATCAGGTATGCATTAGGCAATACTGCCTGATTAATTAAATTATAGTTCACGATGAGCCTTGGTTCTCCTCCGTCTTTTTTCTTGCAGAAAAATATGGGACTGGCTGTGGGGGCAGATGAGGGTTTAGTGAATCCGCGCTTTAGGTTTTTGCTCAGGAATCTTTTTAGGGCCTCTAGTTCTTGGTTGTTCATAGGGTATATCTTGGGTTTAGGAATTTTAGCCCCATCTATCAATCTGAGTTTGCAATCAAAGTCTCTGTGTGGGGGCAGTTTGTCTGCTTCATGGTCTTCAAAAGCTTTCTGCAGGTCTTGGTATTCTAGTGGGATTTTCTGCAGTTCCTCAGGACTCAAAGTAAGTGCCAAGTCAGGGAAATTTGGTTCAGGCACTAGATTTACATCGTGGTTATGCTTGAGTAAACCTTGGGCCCAGTCAATTTGGGGATTGTGTTTTTTCAGCCAGTCATACCCAAGAACTACTTGAAACCCGATTTTGGTGGGCACTAGGAAACCTAATTGCCCCTGTAAGTTCCCCACTTGAACAGCGGTGGGTTTGGTCCTTTCCTGTGCAGGGCCCCCTGCCATGAGTTCCTGTCCATTTGAGATAAATTGACGGACTTTTTTAGGGGTTCAAACTTTACTGCAAGTTCTTTGGCCACAGTGGGATTCAATAAACTAGTGGTGCAACCTGAGTCAATTAAGGCCCTGTACATTCATAATTTCCCATCATTTCCTTATAAGGTTACTGTAACATATACGTGATGAGTTTTGGTTGTACTTACATTCGCGGCCTGGTCGGGATCCCAATCATCACTGTCCGAGTCGAACGTGGTCAGTGGGCTATCCTCACCATCGCAAGTTCCAGCAGTGATTCTGCTGGTGGGACGTTTGGTTGGCAAAGCTGGTGTCAGCTTTGTGGGATGCAGGCCGGGTGGTGGGAGTGCTTGACTTTTCTTCAGCAAGTTTCTTTGATCCCTGGCATTCGCTGGTGATGTGGCCTTTTTTCCCACATTGGAAGCGGGTGCCTTCTTTGAGTCATTTTTTCTTTTCCTCGCTGCTCAGGAAAGTGGTTTTTCAGGGTCCTGGGGTTCAGCGACTGCTTTCTTGTGCTTGTCTTTGCCGGGCAAGCTGGACACTCTCCAGGATGCTTTCCACTTCTCTGGCTGGTTTCATCCATCCCAGGAGACTGGCAGGATTTCCTTGGGTCAGGCAGTGGTCTAGGATGGTGGGGTTTAATCTGTCTTGGAAAAAATGCTTGAGGATGTCATTTTTCCATTCCGGTATTTTAGTGGCTAACTTTCTGAATTCTCGGGTGTGTTCACTGATGGTTCCTTTTCGTTGGCGCAGTTTTCTCAGTTGGTATCTGGCTTGTTCTTGGAAGGAAGGATCCTCGAACATTTCTCTAAGACAATGCATGAATAGCTGCAGGTCGGCTGTCTCTTGAGTCTGTGAGTTGAACAGGCTGGTGACCCACTCTACTGCTTCTCCTTTGAGGTGCTGGCTCAGGTGTCTGACTCGGGCGGCATCGTCTGGGAAACTGTTCCCATAGTTGACCATATAATTAGAGGTCGTGTTGAGAAAGTACGTCAGGGTGGCTCAATCACCATCATAAGTGGTTTTCAACTCCTGAAAAGGTTGGGGGCCCACTTGCAGTGCCAGTAGCCCAGGAGGTGCAGGTGCCGCAGCTGCCGGAGCAGCTGCTGCCGCTGGAACCTGGGGTGGCACATGCCCAACCTGAGGCACCAGAAGTCTCTAGTCATGTAGCTGAGCTCTCAGTTTGGAAATTTCTTCTTGTTGTTTTTCCACTTCTTCTCTGGCTAAAAGTTGTTCCATCAAGCTGTTCTCGATGATTGATGTGTCCCATCTTGTAGCCCGGCGGCGTTGGCGCAGAGCAGTTTCTGATCTCTCTCCTCAGGCCCAAGTTTGGCTTCCGGTCAGGGTGGTTGGAGGAATCAAGGGCCACGTCTTGGGTCTCGCATCAGGAGGCCGGCTGGTGACCGTCTCATCTCTTTCAGCAATCCCATCGCCTGGAGCTTCGATGACTCCGCCGGATGCTCCCTCTTCTTGTGGCTCTTCTTCAGTTTTTTGATACGTATTGTTATGTCTTTACAGGAGTTCACTCACTCTGTCAGGAACTGAATTCACACACACAAATATAAGAGTGCATAAACACTATTTATTAGGAGTGTGATACATCGTACAGGACTTCAGCGAGTGAGCTGGGGGCAATTAGCAAGATTCGAAACATAAAAGGGAAAGAATACATTATCCCGCCCACAAGAGACCTTGAAGTGTTTTGTGTAGCCTGGCTGCGCTTGTTACTACATTCCTAGCTTTGTTTACCTAACGGTGTCTTGTTCTCATATCTTGTTATAAGCAAGCTGCTGCTTAATTCCTACTACATATCCCATAACTAAAATATGGAAGGCTACCCGACACATATTATGTGTCTTGTCATCCTGGTGAGCGTCATAGAAGATTGTCAGCCACTGAAATGAGAATGGCACATGTATAGGTTTGCAAACCAGTTACTTAGGCAGAGTTCCTATGCTTTTATTTGCTTGACAAACACCAGAGTAAAAGCCATTGTTTCCCTATTTCTTGGGCTGAGGATACCGTCACCTGTTACATAACTGCTTACCTTGGAGTGGTTGTGGAATAGGAGTCTGCCTGGAACAGGTAGGTTAGCAAATACAGAGGAACAGTTTCAACTCCAACAGCTACCCTTGGAGTGCACTGCTCTAATGGTCTGCATTGAACTGGGTGTGAGATTGTCTTATGGTCTGTATGGAACTTGGTGTTAGTCACAGCCACTGCACTCGGCCTAACCCTAACTAGGTTCTGTCCCACATCTCTTTCTTCTGGTCCGCTGATAGAGCTGCACCAGAGAAGCAAAGAAACTTGCATCATTTTCTGCCCATGTATCCAAATTGTTGTGGTGGAGGTATCATTTGGGGAGGTGGCATAGCTTCCATCCTGCCACTGTAGCAGGGATCTCATTTGTATGGTGCCCCCAAGCATGTGTTCTCAAATATATCACTGCAGCCCTGCTTTTTTCTTGTCTTCTCATTGCATTTTCAGCTTGGGAATCTGTTGCTCTAAAATTTCTCCTCAGTTGTTTCTTCCTTGGCCAGCTTCCAGAGACAGCTGAGTTTCTGAGTTGAATCACATGGAAAAAAAAATCTTATCTACTTTATAGTAGCATAGGTAACCCTGTGTTTAGCTTTCTCTTGGCACTTGTTTTAAGGTTGCTGTCCTCTTAACCTGTATTTCCTGTCAGTCAAAAGAACATTAGTTTCCCAGTTTTAAACACAACTCTGAATTATGGATTGGATGGCAGCCGACTTTAGATAATGATCTTTTCAGATAATTCCATTTTCTCTGATTACAGCTGAACCATTGGTTTTTGTTTATTTATTTGAAATATTTATATCTTGCCTTTTGGTCTGAGATGCTACACTAGAAGTCACAAGAAAATGAAGCTCAGTTTATTTATTTCATATCCTGTTTTTATTCCAGTATGAGACCTAAATTGAGTTACAGCAGAGATTAGAATGAAATACAACTAGAACAATGTGCAATAAAAAAATTAAAAATCCTATTAAAACATTAATTTAAATCATTTTAAAATGCATTTAATACATAGGAAAGTTAAAAGTCCAGCATACCAAATTAAAAAGAACCTCCTGCGACAACATCTTCCCTAATCCCACTCTGGGAGAAGAGGTGTCGTATAAATACACTAGGTGGAAGAAAAGGTGGCATGCAGATGCAATAAATAAATAAATAAAATAAGATGGAATCCTGATAGGTACAGGGTGCTTGTAGGCTGGGGTGAGGGACAACATTCCATTCTGTGTAGCAGCTAGATGAGCAGTCCCCTGCTTAGACCACCACAGACTGGCTATGTGGATAGGGTTTCCAGGATTTTTAAAGTTTCAGAGGATGGAGCATCACAGTTCAAGGGTGACACCTGAGAAGGATACAAATTTTGCTGTATTTTAACTGTTCTTGTGTTCCCTCATCTTCAAGAGCTACTTCTCTTTAAGGACCCTGCATGATGATGATGATGATGGTGATGATGAAGAAGAAGACGATGATATTAGCTGTTGGTTTGTTTATTTGACTTACATTATCCCTTGGCTGGAAGGAGGCTTCTGATGGAATTAGAAAAGAAGTTCCATTAAAAACATAATAAATTGTAATATTAAAAGATAGATTAAGCCATTTATACTATTAAAACACAAATCAAATTAAAACAGTTTAAAACTCCATAGTACAACTGAGAAGACTTAAAATATCAAAAACTCCAGTATGGAATATGTTAATATGATTTATAATATGTTGTTTGATAAAATTGTTACACATTACTGTCAGCGTTGACATGGGGAAGCTGGCTTCTTCTTCATGGTGTCCGTGACTCACAGGTGTATGTGACTGGTCCATCAAACTCAGTATTGTCTACCCCCAGTGGCAGCAGCTCTGCAGGGTTTTAGAACTGAGACTTTCCCAGTCTTACCTGGAGATGCCAGGAACTGAACTTGGTCCTTCCTCATGCAAAGCAGGTACTCTGTGCTAGGTTCAGATTTCTCCTGGAAGTAACAACATTTGACCCACAAAATCTAGAGTGGGATGGGCAAAGTGTAGGCCAGGCCTTCGGCACGGTACCCCATTTCTCTCTCTTCCTCTCTCTCTTATTTTAAAAGACCCCCGTGACGTCCAAATGATCAGACAACTTTGCCACATTTCTGCTATTCAATAGGCTTTAGGCCACGGGAGGTACTTTGTTCAAAACCAAGAATGATGGGTGTGTAACATAAATGGGAGGGTGGGGTGGAAATTTTGGTGACATGTTCCCTGTATTTCCTACAGAGTACAAGGAGTCTTTAAAATGTGACAGGGTATTGGTGGGCATGGGAATGTGGGCCTCTCAGATCCAGTGGGGAGCTCTTTAAACTGGATAGAAGTTTGGAGTTGGAGGTAGCTTTGTAAATCCTCTAGTCCAAATCATGTTAGATCAGAGAAACCTACCACTCCACCTGCCCTCCTAGAATACTCTTTGTCTTGATCTTTCCAGCAGGGGAGAGCCTGCCACTCCTCTAAGTAATTGGTTCTGTCATTGAACTGCTCTTGATTTTGAGATATTTCTTCTGGTGTTTGAATGAATGCTACCTGCCTATATCCTAAATCCGTCCAATCTTGTCCTCTCCTTTGGGGCAGTGAAATAGTCTTTATCTTCTTCTGTGTTAACATCCCTCTAGGTCTTTAAAGAATACTATCATGTTCCCCTGCCGTTGGTTGCCTCTTTTTCTGGGATAGGTAGACATAGTTCCTTCTACTTTCTTCATGAGTTTTCCATGCCACTTGCTATCCCTACTGCCCTCATCCTAACCCGTTCCAGATTTACCGGCATATGTCTTAAGTGTGGTACTGACTTGTATTCAGCTTGTGATCACCTCAATTTTTAGTTCTTTTTCACATGTATTACTGCCAAGAAAAGTACTCTATACCTCATATGTGTGTATGTATTTTCTTCATTTTCTGTTTCTTTTTGGCCTAAATGACAACAATAGCATTTAGTGTGTATTGTCCAAATGCATTCATCAGACAAATACATTCTTGTCTTTTTGCCCTGGTTAATCCAGTCTTTTGTAGAAAACTCACTCAGCTGTTCTGCTCAGGATCAGGATGTACTTTAATTTGTATTGAATTTTCTCTAACCTAGTTAATGTTTATGGAATAGATGGGTAGTGTGCAGTGAACTACAAGAAACTTCCAGCAAATGTTCCACTTATAATAATAAGTCACTGGGTGATGATCATAAAAAGAAATTAACATTTTGTACCTATAAAAGCAATTCCATTGAGTTAGATTTATTAAAGTTAAAATGAGAACAACAAAAAGAATTGTAAGAGGTGAATGCATCTTGGCATGTTGGATCCTTTCTATGGGAAAGAGAATACTTAAAAGACAAAAAATTATCTGAAGTAATACATACTTCAAGAATTGATACCTGATTGCCTTTTGATCCCAGTGCTACTCTTCTGAGTATTAAGCATGAACAATACATTGTTAAGTAAAGTCAGTCATTAAACTATAACCACAATGGCTTTTCTTTTTTTGTGGCTTTTTACCACAGTGGCTTCCTTTTTGAATAAAGAAATTGCAGGTTGTGATACTGCACAGTAGAGATCCTTATACTCTTTCTCCCAGGAGAACTATTTCATTATCTTAGCCCAGCCAGAACTGATGCATACTACAAAAAGCTATGAATACAGTATAATGCTCACAGCTCACTCACAGACTTAGTGAAAACAGATTAGAAATAGGTACATCATTCTGTGTAGAAAGTCATCAATCTGCACATTATCAACATATAGGTGGAAGTTGTTTGGGCAGTATGTTGAGAGAGTGAGAGGGAAGATGGATCTTTCATCTCTGTGATGTGTAAATTGGAGTGATGTTGACATTCCACAGTTTTCATTCTCCATCATCTTTGGCATGTGCTATAGCAAGTACTGCAATGATGGATGACACAGTAGTTCAGAGTTCTTTGTTGGTAGTACTGTGGCTTCAGATTGACTTTACTACAGTACAACATGGTTTCACTCATTGCATATGCAAACATGGTATCTGGTGATTAGCTTACATTTTGGTTGCCCCCAAATTTGACAGAGATCATCATGTACAAGTGCCTTCTCCCTCTTTATTTTATGCTGTAAAGGCTTTTCAGCATGCAGCATGTCCTCGGTAGGTATGGAAATAGATGTAGTTGTAAATTACTCTTGCAGCTGTATGGAACAATTTGTCTTCTGAAACAGGAGAGCAGGGGGAATTCCTGCACAATGTTTGTTGAGAGTTTGCCAACCCCTGTTGTGCATTTTGGCCTTGAGTTGCTGTCCCTGCCTTCTGCAGAATTCTAGTGCAGGCTCTAAACAGCAAACCCTTCTGCAGTAGATCTGAATCACTGTAGGTTTTAGAGTTTTATCTGAAATCCTCAGTGTCATTGTTCAGCTAGAAAATAATTCAGTGTTAACCTCCTAACTTTTAGGCAAGTAAAATGTGCTGAGCGCTCAATTTATTATTTTGAGAAGGAAAACTCCTTTCTAGAAATGGAATTGTTTGGAAACCCTTTATAGAAATACCTCAGCTACCCTCGGAGTTACTAGGATCAGTGTGCAGGAGTGATTTTGGCTTTGATCCAGTGCATGATTCTAAAGCAATGTTCTGAACTTTTGGTCCTCCAGATATTTGAGATGTCATCTCCCAGAATTCTTACTGGCTGTAACATCTGGGAGTTGATGTCTAAACCATCTGGAGGATCAAAGACTGAAAACCACTGTTCTGGAGCTTCTTTTTAGAGTGCTGTGGCTTCATTTAAATACAATCTGTTTAAATAAGTTCTACTAAAACAAACTCAGGAGGTCGAGTGTGGATAATTTTGGAATAAAATGGGGTCTTTGTAAAACCAAAGTAGTGGCTTGTGCATGTTTTGGGCAAACAATAGGAAAAATAATTTGTGAATTGGAGCAAAGTATCTTTAATAGCAGCCTAAATACCCTAAATGCACCAGATCCCATCTGATCTTAGAAGCCAAGCAAGGTCAGTTCTGGTTAGTACTTGGATGGGAGACTGCCAACAAATACCAGGTGCTGTAGGCAATATTTCAGGGGAAGGAACTGATACAAGTACCATTGAGTATTCCTTGCCTAAGAAAACCCTACAAAATTCATGGGATCACCATAAGTCAGTAAGTGACTTGAAGACACACACAGTCATACATCATCTTAATTTTTTCCCTTTAATTTCCTAACAAGAATCTGCCAGAGTGAGACCTAAATCTACTTGTTATGCCTGAAGCAGGTACACTGAATTATTTCTAAAAAATGTTAGTGTAAATCTCAGTAATTCAGTGGGTCTACTGTAGTTGGGGTTAGCAATTGGATTTGAATCCCCATAGATTATGTTACCCTGTTTTCTGGGGGTCCCGGGAGGGACACCTTAATGTGCTCAAACAATGGGGAGGCAATTAGCAAAGAGCACTAGTTAACGATGCGAGAGGCAGGGTAACGTAGCGAGACCTTGAACCCTATGTCTACGGGGTCAGACCGAGTCAATCAAGCAGAAGTTAATAACAATAATTGTTTTATGAAGATACAGCCAAACATGTGTACGCAACACACTCACATGAAGAACTATAGAAATAAAAGATAGGAGTTGGATAGAGGGATTTTGAGAGGAGGTTTGGTATGGGAAATACTACACCTCTCCTGAAGCCGGGTAGTAGCAAAGAAGCTGGGGAGTGTAGGTTCTCAGCACGTGGGGCTGAGGGGAGGCTCGTCAAACGAAGAGGCAGCAAGTCGGGAGGCAAGTCACGAGCGATCCGACGAGACGCTCAAAGTCAGGGGTTCTTATAGGGAAAATTGTGGTTGCAGGGTAGTCCATACTTGGGGAAAACTTGGGGGAGTTTTGGGCTGGAGACAAAGCCTCCGAAAGGTCAGTACTTTAGATGATTGAATTATGACCAGAATGTCAATAGAGTAGCCAGTATGCAAACACGGAGTGCTTGAGCGTTGTATAGTCCGCTCATCAAGCTGCCTGCTCGGGGCAGGGGATCTTTGGTAAGCAGCGTGCATACATAATGTGGTACTTGCCTTGAGGTCTCCTAAAGCTGCATTCTGCAATTACTGGCCTGCCTATATCGGGATTTGAATGGTTCGGCTATTGTCGGCTGCGCCTGTGTGCATGCTTGTCCGGGGGCCTCGCAAGCACGTGGAGAGAAATGGGTAAAGAAGGCCAAATTATTGATATCAAATGATATCTTAATATCCCACAAGCTCGGGCTAGAAACAGCAGTAACAATTATGGGAATATGAAGTCCCCACCTCTTGAGCCCTGTATTCTCTGAATATTGAGCGCAAGTCACTAAAGGTATAGGAAGCATGTTCAACAATTATTTCATTGTGCACTACCATATTTTATAATTGTATGAATTTTATACAAGGCAAGATAGTGATAAATGTTAGCAATTTGAAGCATAACAGAGAAAGAGAACCAAGTAATTACAAAAGGGTAACAGTAGTGGGTGAGTAGGATTTTGCAGCAGAAATAGCTCTTTGGTTTACCTGAAGGAGAAACAGAATGATTTAAAAACATGGAATAGATGTATACTTCTTATGACATGAACATTTTAAATGAAGGGAAACCAGAGAAGAGAGTACGTGAACAATTGTTTTAGTTTTCACTTAAGGGCTTGCGAGTGGAACAAAGAGAATGCTACTAGTTTGCTCAAGGTGGACATGAACATTTGGAGTCATGATGAATGTTGTTTTTTGTGAGTGCTCCTGCAACTATATGTGAATAGCAGAGAGAAACAGAAAGAGCAGTTGCCATTTCCTTGATCTCAGGGCAGGGAGGGGGGCAAGGAAGCAAAGACTAGTAGTTTGTCACTATTGTTTGCAAAGTTCTACCATGCCTGTTGGGCCTGATTTTTTGTGAGTTCCTCTTTTAAGTGAGTTTCCTGTCCAGCTATATGATATATATGGTGTCTGCACAGCTGCAGTCACTGAACTTGAGATCTTGGAATGATATACATATATATTTAACTTGGAAGTGTAAAAGATTAGTTTCACAGGACTGCTGCACTCTTAGACATCTGGAAACTGCTCTGCTAAAAAGACTGGCCACTGAATCTTACATTTTAATTAGAACCAACAGATACAGCTCTGAAGTTTCTACAACGCAACCATGAAGTTCTCAGTTTTTGGTACTTGCATTGATATTACCATTACTACACTCCAACTCAGTTCTATTGATTTACTTCATGTACTCTTCCTCTGAAGACTGTGACCACTATTATAGGATTCCGTAGGTAGTCTCCCATCTAGGCAGCTTATAGGGTCAATCCTAACTTAGCTTCATGACAGAACTTTTTCCTGGCCTTCAAGACAGTTTCCTCAGCTGTGTTATTGGGTGCAGAGCTCATATTAAAAGATCTTTAAAGCAGAAGTGGGTAGCTTGTGCGTGAGTGTTAGATGTAAGAGGTTAGCAAGATACTCTGCCATGGTTTCAGTATCTTTTTCTACTGAACTGGGTTTTACTGAACAGGTGGGTCATATCATGTTTACTTTTATGGAACATATGTACCAGGGGTGGGGATTGTGTAGTGCCTCAGATGTTGAATTGCAACTCCTAACAGTCCTAGCCAGTACAGTCAGTGGTGAGAGATGCTGGAAGCTGAAGTTCTGTAACAATTGGAACAGTTGCTTCCCTCATATTGTAAAGGTTTAGAGGCTATTTGGTGTCAGCAAAGCTTGGCTCACAGAACAGCATTTGCCATCTTTAGTGGCTCTTTAATATCTTAGGCCCCAGTGCACATCTCCCTGAATGGGAGCAAAAAGGATGAGCAAAATGCAGCTGTGGTCCTGCATGTGGCACCCAAGACTTTTTGTGGTTCAGTATCCTCAACTCTTGGACCACCCATTTTCAACAAAGGGAAGAAAGGATATAAAAAGAGAGAGAGGAAGAAGCAGACAGATGGAAGCAGACAGAACCATCTCATTGTTGGGATAGATAATTTCTTGGGTTGTATTAAGAAGCCAAGGTAAATATCTCCAGGGATGGATGTGGTGTTAGCAATAGATATCTGTGGAGGAATGAGAGACTTAAGTATATCTGAGATTGGGCATAAATGTGTCCATCCCATCCCCGGAAGAATACCAAAACACAGGAGAGAAAACACAAATTATTGGGAGAGGATCTGAGAGTGCCTGAAACAAAAGAACCCTACACTGTAACATTTTGTGTTACAGCCCCTTGTACATACTGTAGATTGTGGTTGTAATGTTGACTATTTAATTCTCCTTTTCCGCTCCAGTGGATTTTGGTCTGCCTTGTCTTCTTCCTTCCTACATGTGATTAGTTTCCATGTTTCCCGGACAGTGGAAGCCAAGTCAGTTATATTCTTAATGACTGTCATTTTGCTTTGGCGTACATGGTGTTCTTTAATGTACTAGTAATAGGCTCTTTTCCTTCGCAGTTCTAGCATTGTTATTGCACCTGTACAAATATAACTGTCTTGTTTTGTTTTCTAAAAACACCCCCCCCCAATCTGTGTAATACATGACATGAATCAGTGAGGGTAAAGCATCATAGAACTTCTGCATGTGCTTGAAATCCACAGTTGCTGAAGGTATGCCAGAATGACTCTTGCTTTGTTTGCATTGTGAGAATGACTTGCCTGAAACATGATATTGCTCAGTGTATGCACAACAGGAGCATGTATCTTTCAGAATACTGATTTTATAAGATTCCTGAAGGAGCAAGAAACCAAAGTACAGAATTTCTGGTGGAGAATCAGGGACAGATACTTGACAACAGCATCTTCACTCTATTTGTGATTGATTTCAACATGTCTTCTAGCTGATGTACAACTGAAGGTTGCTTGATTTTCTCCAGTATTCCCCATATGTCTTATGTCAGGGAACCAAATGAGGATATAGACTTTTAAGAGAACTAAAGTCTAATTTTGCAGGCAAAAAACTAATAACTCCTCTTTCTTCTCTACTAAAATCTTTGCCTTCATAATGAAAGAGGCTATAGGTTGTTGTGGGTTTCCCAGGCTTTGAGGCCATGTTTTGTTAGTATTTTCTCCTGACGTTTCTCCCACACCTGTGGCTGGCATCTTCAGACGATCTGGTGGCATGGAAGTGAGACAGAGTATATATACTTGTGTAGTCGCTGGGTGGGAGGGAGCAGTTTGCATGTGTTACAGTTGGCCTGTGTGATGGCCTATTGTTAAATGGGATATCCCCCAGGGTGTATTGTTAATCAGGTGATACGCATAACAGTGCGTTAAGTACATTAGCAACCCATTGTATTGTTCTCTGTAGAGGGACCTCCAGAGTCTGGGTGGTGTTCATTGGCATATTTTTGAGTCTTGATTTTACTGTTCTGTACTGTTGAGATACTGAGAGCATCTACAGATCCTTACAAAGTACCTGGGCCAAAGGAGGAATAACATAAGACCATAATGAAAGTCTTGTTGGGTCATACCAAAAGCCATCCTTTTCTTTCATACCATGCATATTATTTTGAACACAGTAATGGGAAGAATATTCAAAAATATTTGAAAAATATGTTTCTCAAGTATCAACAAACCCTAACAAGAATCTTCATAGTTTAGGACTTATTCTACACAAAATTCGTACATGAATATTTTGCATGTGCATGCACACACGCTCGCACACACAAAACAGCAACAACATTTTCTGTGCAAGATAATTTTATGTAATTTCTTCATAAGAAAGATTGTTAAAGTTCTATATTCTTCGTGGAAAATGCTGTTTTCTGCAAAAAACAACCACATTTAAGTTTGGTGTAGAATAAGTCTCAAGCTAGAAATAGTTGTTGAAAACTATGCAGTTTTTGAAGACTTACAATGAGAAAAAAACTCTAAAATTACTCATTGCTTCCTTCAACAAGAAAATTAGCAAAGAGTTATATTTCCACTTTATCATTACTGCCTTCCTATACTAAAAACACAGATGTAACTTTTCCTCACAGGGAAGCTGTTCCAGTCCCATCATCACTTTGTTGGTCTTTTTGAATCTTTTTCAGCCCCACTATCTCCCTTTTGGGATGCAGCAACCTGAATGGTGCATAATATTGCAAGTGCAGTTGCACCATAGGTTTGTATAAAGGCATTTTGATATTGACAGTTCGGGTTTTTAGTCCTTTCCTAGTGATTCCTAAAATGGAATTTGCCTTTTTCACAGCTGGGTTTGAAGTCTTTGTATGACCTATCCTTTGTGAACCCATGATCCCTTTCCCAGGCAGTTTCTGCCAGCTTAGACCTGATCAGTGATGTCTATATGTGGCACTACATCTTTTGCCTTAATGTGCATGACTTCTTGTTGCTGTTTGCCATCAAGTCAACTTTAGCTTAAGATGAGTCTGTGAAAGAGTGTCTTCTATGAGTCCCAGTCATCAACAGCCCTGTTTAGGTCTTTGAATTTCAGGGCTGTGAGTTCCTTGATTGAGTCAATCTATCTGGTATGCAGTCTTTCTGTTTTCCTATTTTCTTTTCCCATCATCTTTTCCAGTGAGTCATATGGTGTCATGATGTGTTCAAAGAACAACAGCCTTCGGGCCTTTTGACTTCTAGGGTGAGTTCAGGCTTGATATGCTCTCAAACCATTTATTTGTCCTTTCACCAGTTTTAAATTTAAAAAAAATAAAATAAAAGCACCCGCTCCAATTCAGATCCTTGGGAGCCACTCCCCCTCCCCCTTTTTTTATAAACTTCTACTGCAAGAGTGTGTCTCCTTTAGATGCTTTCCGGGTTTTATTTTCCCTCTCCAGATCTTCTGAGCATTTTGGTTGTGATGGGGTGGGTAGTATCATGTCCCCACTCAGTAACTAAATTACTTTTGATGAACTAGTATTGTCACTCCCTTCAGTTGTATGGAGCAGTCAGCGTCTTTCAGAAAATATGGAGGTTATTAGACTGGCTATTTAAAATGTGACATCTTGGCACAAATCATACACTCTTCTTGTGTGCAAGTTCATTGTGATGATCTGTGTGCTCTCAGAGGAAGAGGCATGTGATCATGCATCAAGCTGAGTTGAGTGACAGCTGAACTTAGTGGTGTTAGCTATTTTTAGTTCAGAATGAGCTTTTTTCCCATCTAAGGCTATCACAATTATAATTACATTTGAGCTTCTCCTTAACCAAAATAAGCAGCTGCTGGAGAATGAAAATTCTTCTTGAGGCAGCTGGGGATTATGATGCATTGAATGCGCTGATCCATGTTTGATTAAGATGCTCCTACCTTCCCATTTGCTCAAGATAACTTGCTCTACATTGTTGTGTATTTATGTCATTATGAAGGAACATCCTATTATTTCTTCAAGGCTAAGATTTTACTCCTTTCATTGTACATTTGGCTGCTAATTTTTGAATATTTATAGTTAGTTTCCTTTTTAATCCCTTTTGAAGCATTTGCATTGACTCTTCTAAAGCTTATTATTATTATTATGTTTCATTTTCCACTGGTTGGGATATCTCCTTGGTTGCACAGCAACCAAGGACTGGACAGCAGACAATTCTGTGTTCCTCGTACTTGATTCTGGTGTGCTGTGGGATCTCAACACATTTATAAAGATGTCAGAAACATATCTTCAGTGTGGAAAAACTGTGATATCAAACAGCATTGTCTTTGTTCCTATTTTTGGGGGGAAGAAAAGGATTGTGGAATGAGAGCAGTAGCTGAGGGCAAATAATTTTCTTTCAAAGAAGTTGTGATCTGTCTGACAATTTAGGCATGAATACTTGTTGAATAGTTCATGGTCCATGCCATGCTGATCAGTTGTATGCAACTTAGAAGCAAGAATAGTGTGGATACCCTCAGCATGCTTCTGCATTTCTAACAGAAAATAAGTCACAGAAACATTATGTATTTGTTTAATGGTGATATTTTATCACAGTCTTTCTCTAAGGATCTCGTGATTTCGTTCATGTCCTCGTCCCTCTTTTTCACAATAATAACAACCCTCTGAGGTAGATTTGATTGGGTGATTGTGACTAGATTTGTCCATGTTCACCCTGGTGAATTTTATTGCTAAACCACCATTTTATGACTTTATCACCACTAGAGACACTGTACTACAGTGTTTGGGACAAAACCTAGGTTATTTCAGTGCATGAAATAGATCTTGCACTCAAATGAAGCAATGTTCCTAAGCATCTAACATGAAAAGAAGCTATCAAGAGCTTAGTGTTCTTTCTCAGATTCTTCATGGGACTTTCCTTGGGGATCTGAGAAGTCTTGGAGACAATTATAAGACTAGAGCAGACAAAGCTGACCGTCCAAGATGTCATAGGAATACAGATCCCACTATCCCCCACTCTCCGTAATGCAGCATAAGGTTAATGAGAGTTTCAGTCCAACAGTTTCTAAAGAGCCACTTTTGTCCACCCTGTCCTAAAGTTTCCAGCCTCCCTCTTTCTAGAGACCTGTGGCTTCCGGCCAAGTAGCAACATAAGTGTCTTTTCCATTTTCTTTTGCCTCTTACGGGAAGTTTCGTGTGTGATTTTGATTTTGGGGGATTTGTTTCTTTTATTTCTTTTATTTGATTTAGTACTATTGCTAATGGCTTTTTCTTTTTGGAAGGTTTCTCCTTTTTTTCTCATTGAAAGTAGATAGTTTTTAATAGGTGCCTCTCCTCTCATGGTAAGAAATTGGTGTCCACCAGGAATGTGAAAGGAGAGGGGCATGGATCCACACAATCCAGGCTCCTTGCGGTGATGGCTGACAAACGGTATGGACGAAATAACAACAGAGGGGATATATTTTTGAATATTACCATGAGAAGGCCACTTTTCATCTTTTTCACTTCCTGTGAAAGATTCTAGCTCTACCACAATAAAATTAGGGCACAGTTTGTGAATGAACAGGGGAGAAAGAGATGGATGGTGAAGAAAATATATTCTCCTTCTCTCTACATATACTGAAGTGTTACCTGTCTTGAGGGAAAGAGCTTGCTACAAAATCAGCCAGAGTTATGGAAGCAACTGACAAAAGGTATCATTTTCTCACAGCATAAACCTCCATTTCCAGGTCAGGGCTGAGGGCTGAAGGCTTCAGCGATGCAGGCATTTACAGGAACCCCCTTTATGATTTCATATAGAGAGGGTGTGGCTCCGTTACCAAGGAAACGAGGGTATTTCTCACACAACCCTGCTTGCTTTGCTTGCGGACGCTTTTCTTATGCGAAGCAGATCAACTAATTCTGTGCAGAAAATACTGTCGTTGGGGACCTATTCTGCATGTAATTCGCATGTGCTTTTTTTTTTGGCATGGAAAGCAAGATTTTCTGTGTAGAAAACAGCATGTACTGCTCAGAAATAGTATTTTCTGTGCAGAAAGTGCATTTTTCATAGAAAATGTACTGTTTATTTGTATATGTAATTGTCCAAGTTATAATTGATCTAGTTGTCATAAAAATGTACCACGGAAACAATATAAAGTAGATGTGTCTCTTAATTTCTATTGTAAAATCAAACAAATCTCTGCAGTACAAGACAAAACTAATACTACATGCCTAACTTTGCTAAGTGTTGGCTTCATCTAATACGTGATCAAACTAGGGGTCTCTGTCAGTGTCATTAAACAGCAAAATATTCTATGCAGAAGTTTGATCTCTATTGTTTTCAGAAATATAGTAAATGAAGATAATGCTTTAGGCAGAGGGATTATCCCCAAGGAATTTTGAGGAGGAGGCAGTTATGTCTAGTGAAAGGAGGGTTCAGAGAGTTAATCTGTTTCTCCTGTAATTGAGCATGTTTGTTCGTGTATCAGTCCCAAAACTAATTGCTTGACATTAAACCTAAAAGAGAGTACACTCAAATGTCAATAATTTCCTTTGCTCCTTCTTTAAAGGTCTGAAATATTTTCAACAATAGACTGAGTTAGTATTGGCTCCTTTCTCCAAGGAGTGTAGAACTGCTTTGCTAACTTCTAATCTAAATCATAATTTTCTGAAGGTCATATGCTTGTTCTTGCACTGACATGCTGTATCGTTATTAATTGTCTTCCCCCTCACACACAGATGGCAAATCCGTTCAGTTCCTTCAAAATAAAATGCTAGTCTCAATTTTAATTCCAAATATCTCTTGAACAGAGAAGTAGGCTTAAGTTCTGTGGACAAAGTTTTTCCTGTTAGAATCTAATGGAGCGTCTTCTTCAGTAATCTCCTTACTAACATTGCCTACCACTTGCTAGAACAACACAAAGGGCTGGGACCAGCTGAAATAGATGCTGTTGCAACATTCTGAACCTGTTTTTAGTTCTGTCAAATAAAAATTCTGTTTTCTAGTACCATTTCTCATTATGACACCAGTACTGCATTGATGTGTTCTTTTGGCTGATTTTGTTTTCTTGTTTTGTTAACAGTGTCTGTCTGGTGAGATTACAAGTTCATTAAATTGTGTATATCCTCTCTGGCTTCTTGTGCTATCCATGTTTTCTGGCTTCTGGCCACGTGCTTTAACTTAGATTTCTTTCTTTTTGAGAACAACCGGAAATAAATGTAAGGTTATTTTCAGGCTTTCCATTTGTGTTAGGGATTTATTTATTTATTTATTTATTTATTTATTTATTTATTTATTTTAAAAACTTTCATCTCAAGTAGGAACATTTTCCTCCAGACAGCACCATGAGGGTGGCTACTAGTGCTAATTTTCAGTGCTTAAAATGAGCAATTCATTCATATAATATAACCTAACAAGTTTTAGGTACTTCTCAGTGAATGCTTTCTAAAGACATGGCCTGTATTTGAGGTTTCCTGTTATTTTTGTCATGTCCCCTTTCCCAGTTTTCTCCCTGAGAAGACTGCTCTGGAAGGCTGGGGGAGTTTCTGGAACTGTATAGAAAGTGGCTGTAAAGGGGGAAAGGAGAGTTGTTGAAAATTACCTCTCAACATTCCTTTTTTCAGTGGAGTACCTCCACTGAATCTTCCATCAGAATTTGCAAAAGTTGTTTATCAAGGTTTCATGGCTGGTAGTCAGGCTGGCATGAAGGTTCTGGGAGTTTACTCCAAACAAAGCAACTTTCCAATTCTTCTTTTGGTGTAGAGAAGGAGCCTTTTCAGTTACAGAAGGACAATTTGAAATTCACGTGAAAGAAGTCACATGATTTAAAAATGCCCTTTTTAAACAAAAGCAAGATTTTTCCCCAGTGCAATAATGATAACCTTTCTATCATTTTCCTACCTGCTGCAGCTCAAATCCTTCCTGCTTCTCCCACTACCTTGATGTTTCTTTTAAAAAGTAAATAAATGCACAAGGCAAATTCACCTGAGCAATGTCTTCTCTAGCTTTGCCCTAGATTATTTTGACAGAGAACAAGTTCTACACCCTGTTGCTTATTTCACTTGAAAGGAAGGCAAGAGAGTTTATCAGTAATAGGGAACAGATTTTACATGAAGAAGGTCCAGGATATAGTTCAATTTAATGTATCCCACCTAGTTGTGCTGGGGAAACTTTTGCCTGAGAGCTATTGCGATTCCTAGAAACCAGTGCTGGGTTAGATGGATGGCCTTGCTTGTTAGAAAGGAGCTTGATAAGTACGGCAGAGATTAGAAAAGTTAGGATCCAAGCCATAATTTGAACCAGAACTATGAAATTTTTCCCCTCCCTTTTTTTGGACCAATTATTGGCAGAGGGATTCAGGAAACTGCAGTCCAAAAAGAGAATTTGCCCAAGCTCTAATATTTATATACATGTATATGAGGAGTTACTGGGCCCAGATTAACTTTCTTTCTGAATGTCCATTTATTGAGTTGTAAAAGTATATACTATGATTTTTTTTCTTCTAGGAGAGATGGTTTGGTTTAGATTTGTAGTCTAGGGTGTCTTAGGCATTATGATCAGCACATCTGATACAGAAACATCCATACAAATTTGGTGTTTTAACTCTTTCAAGTATTAACTATAATGGTTAATAAATGATAACAAGAAAAATGTAATGAAGACTATACTTTGGTTTGTTATCTGGTAATAAAATAGTCTCAGGAGTTTTAATCGCTTCATATTCCAATAGCCAAAATTTAATTTTACTTGTTTGTTTCTCTTTCAGGGTGATTGTGCAAAACAATGGCAAAACCATATGAATTTAACTGGCAGAAGCCAGTTCCGTCGTTTCTACAAGATGGAGCTGTTTTTGACAGATATGAAGAAGTAAGGAATCTATTTTAATTATACCTAGAAACAAACAAACAGAAAAAAGAAAAAGTCAAACAGCACATGTCTGCCTTCTATCACTTGAGCTTCATAGATAGAAACATAAAAGACTGACTTCCTGCCAAGTCAGGCAGGCTGATCAGGATTGCTCTGTCACCAGGAACAACCCACTCCCTGAGATGTGAGGCCCAAACTCTGAGACAATAGGACAGGCCCTTTTGACATCACAGGATGGGCCCTTGGGACATCACAAAGGGCAGGCAAGGATTGAAAGGTGGTCTGGCATGGGTTCGGGGTCAACTGATTATAGGAAGATGCATGAGAGCAATGAGCCTAGAATTTGAGTAAAGCCCACCATGTCAGGTAATGTGACAACCTAGATCCAGAAGGTAAAAAACTAGATCCAGAAGGTTTGGCAGGGAAGAATGTTACCCAATGGCTGCACAAGTTGACACCATTCTTGCTAGGACTCACATCAACTTCTGTATAGCTTACATGACACATGGGAAGGGTGGTGGTGGTTTGTTTGTTTGTTTGTTTTGGATATATACTGCTGCTGAAGCTCACTGAAAGGAGGCCTCACTGCCAGCTCCTGGAAATTTCTTTTTCTCTGTTCCCTGAATCACTATGGCCAAGGCTTACCGAACAGGAAGGATAAGGAGTCACAGTGCTGGCATTCCACTCCAAATGTCACAGTGTGCACAAGTGAGCATCAGCTCCCTTTCCAGTCTCTTCTCTACTCTTACTTTTGCTCCTGGTATTTTGGGGCACTTGTATTACTAAGTCTTAAATGACTAAACCGTCTCAGTGGCGGGTCTTGGGGTGTGGAACTCCTTCCCAAGGGAGGCTTGGCTGGCCCCCTCCCCCCCCCCCCCCCAGCAGGCAAACACTGTATTCAAACAGGCTTTCTTTCAGCATTTAACTGGTGGTAGAAGAATGTGTAACAGGTGTGCTACTTTTTAATATGTGATTTGTGCATGATATGTTTTCATTTGCTTTAAATTAATGTTTTAATTGAATTGACTATTTAACTGTTTAATACTTTTACATTTTTGTAACATATTTTGTTTTAGCTCCTTTGTTTTAACTTATTTTGTATGTTGCTTTGGGAAAAAGTTGGGATATAAATAAAAAAAAATCATGGAGCCCACTTTAATAAGAATGACAGGGAATATGAAAGCTGGGGACTTCTTTGTGAAAGCATGACATGTACTAGTATGAAGAATGTACTGAACTATGTCTCTTAGATGCTCCCCTGCACACTGGGAGCTACCTATATAGCAGGCCTCCCTATTCACTGCTGTGGATTAGGATGCTTGTACGATCAGATTTACAGAGATAACCTCGCAGTAGTAGCTTGATGTGAATGGAGAACTTGTTCTCACAATAGTTCTGTGTACAAACAGATATTATATTGGCAGCCTCCCTCTCTTCGTGTACACAGTGAATCCAAAGAAGCTTCAGAACATAGTATGCATTGTTTTATAGATATTTTTGAAAATTCAGTCTTGAATAACTAGAAGATTTCATGCTCATTAAACATTTATCTAATTTCATTAGTTGTTCTTAAGTAGTTCTTTATGAGAAATTTCACCACTCTCTTAGTATTGATGTGTTTTTTGTCTAGAACATGATTTTTCCTGCCATAGCATTTAGTTCAAACGGGATAAGTAAAGCTGGGCATGCTGTTTGGATGAAAAAGAAGGCTTTGCTTAAAGACTTCTTTCTGTTTGTTCACTAACAGATTAAGTGTCAGAGAAAGAAAATAGTTAGCAATGCTTTCAAAACCCCCTCCAATTTCACCCCAAATTTTGGAGTAATGGATCAATAGACCGTATTCACTAAACAGTGTTGATGATTAGACCTTGGAATGTTATTTTCAACAAATCACACACTGAATATTACCCTTTAGTTTCATGAATTCACACATTAGCCGTTACGTGTTACATTTTATTGTTTTTAGAAAGTACATTTAGAAACAGAAAAAAAGGCCAAAGTGATCACCCTCCAGTGTTTTAGAACTGACAGGTAAATGTTACTCTTTGCTCTAAAACAGAAGTTGCTAGCTGTTACCTTTATTTCTCAAAAGGACCATGCTCTCATTGCCCTCTTGTGGGGGGAAAAAATGAATATTTCCCCACAGAATTCTCCCCATGTTTGAAAGTCCCAACGCATTCTAAGTGGGACTGTGTGGAAAACTGGCCAGGGTGAATGGAAAGTGTGGGCACTGACCATGTTTACAACAGACCAATCCCAAAACATTTGGTATACAACAAAATGGCCTCACATTACGTACCAGATGCTGTGGGGGTCCCCATCTCATGTGAGTGCAGGTAGGTCCATTCTTCCACTTATCTGATTGTCACCACTGAGCAGTGCATCCACAGTACGCACAACAGTAAACTCCTTTTCTTGCAATGGTCAGAGGCCATCATAAAATTTGTATGACTTTGGGATTCCTGCAATATCTGTGATCTCGTGGGAGTCCAGATGTCTCCTGAGAGACCCTCACTTGTGACACTTGAGGCATATAGTCCTGCTCCATGTGTTCCTGATCAGTCATATTCTGCCTGGGGTGCAGTAGGGTAGGAACTGCAGTTCTCAGGAGGAGGTTGGTGGTAGACCAGATCTCCTTATAGCACAGGTCTTTTAGGAAATGTGAGTACGAGTGCAGACTGCAAAAGTCTTGCTGCTCAATTATTTTCCCAGTGGAATTTTCTGACTATCCATAACCTTGTTTTTTTTCTGAGAAAGAAATAGTGGAGAATATTCTTTCCATTCCTACTCTTGCCACACTTCTCCATTTGCTGCCATTCCTGTATATTTAATTGTTTGTTTGGTTCCTTACTGAAATCCACACTGTTCATGATCATGCATTAAACCATGGTTTAGGTTTGGTTTGGATTTTCTTGTGAGGAGCTAAAAAAGGGAAAGTACAGCGCTTAAAACCCATTTATTATTGTCCCTTTCCCTTTCAACATTTCATATGGCAAGGAGGGGGCAGACAGTGGCAAATGAATGCCAGACAAGGCCATTTCATTTTCATTTCAAGGCAAATCAGTAGGCTCATTCAATATTAGCTATAGAAAGTTGGCTGTTCCACTCCAGCAAAGTTTAAGTGTTACAAGGCCACTTATTTATTCAATTTTTATATATCCCACCTTATATCACAAAATCACATAGAAACATGCAAGCAGAATTGATATAAGCAACTTAAACAAACAAATAAACAAAAGAGTTAAAAATAGTTTAGCTAGACTAAAAGCATACTACACAATTGAACAAATTAAAGCAGATTTAAAAGGTTAAAATAGTTTAAAACCATGTGCACAGACATCCGCTAAGCCCCCAGATCTTTAATAAACAGCTGTGTTTTCACTTGGCACAGAAAGGAAGCCAGCAGTCATACCAGTTGAGCCTCCAAGAAGAGGACATTCCACAACAGGGTTGCCACAGCTGAAAAGGCTCTGTCCCACATCTTGATACAGTGTATTTCCCTGACTGATGGAATGCAGAGGAGAGTCCCTTACTAGACTTCTGTCCTCAGGGAGGCATATATAGAGGGAAGCATTCTTTCAAATTTCAAGGTCCCAAGTTGTATAGAGCTTCAAATGTCATCACCAGCACCTCTCATTCAGGCTAGAAACAGATTGGCAGCCACGTCTGTAAGCTTGTAAAAAGAAATATCTCCAAAGAATGTGAGTGGGGACTTACTGGGTTTAAAAAAGATAAAATTGTATGTATGTTTTATATTTGTTTAGTCATGCGATCAACATTCTTTTAAGGAGTAGATCATTAGACCCTTTGTTTGTTGAACTGAACTGATATATGGACATTGTCTGATGCTTTAACAGATTCACATAAACAGAACTTCCAGCTAGTCTATCAATTAGATTAGCTAGAGACTCTGTTTAACAACATAAATAACTGAAAATAAAAATACAGGTTGTGATAAAAGCCCTTAGTATTCTGCTTCTAATCTCTTAAAATGAAGAAAAGGTATTTTTAAACATTAAGGCCTGCCAGGACAGCTGAAGGTCTTGTACCCTACATTCATAGCAACAGCACAGAAGCTAAGAGGGAAAGTAAACGGCTTGCTGAGTGTTTGCTGTTTGCAAAAAAAGGATTCTTCAGTGCTTGATATCACCCTTCTTCTCCTCCTGAAAATACTGTTCCTAAAACATAAGAGTTGAGCTAGTTGTAGAAATTAGCACAAGGGATTCACTTGAGTTCACTTCTGTGCAGCACTCATGCATGAAGTTATATTCATAGCACATAACAGAACCCTATTCTGTCTCTCCTTGCAAGATGTTTGCAGGCACCACAACATGCTGTTACAGAGATGGGGAGGCCTGGGTACATCCTCCATAATCCCCTCGTTACCCAGGCTTCCCTCCCTTCTCTGGGTCAAAGATTAAGAACATAAGAAGAACCATGCTGGACTAGATAGACCCAAGGCCTGTCTAGTCAAGAGTTCTGTTCTCTCAGTGCCCAACCCAATGTTTGTGGAGAGCCAAGAAGCAGGACATCAGGACAGTAGACTCTTTGTGCCTTCCAAACTCCTGCCCCATGACTGATGGGTGGGGATTTGCAGGAGATACATAGGCTTAGCATTCCCTATAACAGCCTGGTGTGTAGAGTGCCCTTGTACCACTGGAAGAATGGCAAGGAGAAAATGGCTCTTTTATATCTCCCAACCATGTCCAGTTGTGTTACACTGCAACTCTGTTGTATTCCAGTACAGCTGAAGGTCAACAGGTCATTTGAGAACTGTCCAAAGGAATTCTTCCACATGTGTAAGCTGCACTTTTCATGGTGAACACATTGTTTAGCTGTGTTGAATAACAGCTGAGTCAAGAAGCCACCTGTACTAATATTGATGTGCATGCAGGTATTTTGTTCCAGTTGAAATGATGTTTCCCTAGCCCCCATAGTTCTCTTAATTAATTTTTGAATTTGACTTTTTTCGCCTTCAACAGGAATCTTCTGTCTTTGAACCAAGCTGCCTCTTCAAAGTGGATGAGTTTGGCTTTTTTCTAACATGGAAAAGTGAGGGAAAGGTACAATTTACAGTGATTTCAGAATCTCAGGATCATGTGTATCTGTAATAAGAAACAATATTATCTGTTCTGTTGTGAGCCACTGTGCCATTAGATGGCAATCAAACACAGTTGTACTTAAATCTATGTGCAGAAGATTGCACTGATAGTTTTGGGGAGAAATCCATTAATAGGACATGGTTCTTGCACATTACTTATTTCTATTCAATATATTTTCCCCTCTTATTTGGGAAAGGGGAGACATTTTAGGTATCTCTGTCCTCCTAGAAAACAGGAAGCAATTGTGTGCATTTGTGAGTGTTAGGGAAGATAGAGGTAGATTTGTTGGGTACATTAGTATTCACTGAAATATGTTTTGGGTTGTAGATGTATAAAACTTTCTCAATATAGTTAACGTGATGGTGGTCTAGGATATATATTGTCCTAATGCTGTCTCCACATGACTCTCCCCATCCTTCCCTGTGCTGCTGGCTTTGTCAATGCGTAACAACGGACCACCTTTGTTCCCTTCTGACCTCCACTCATGACATAACGCAGGCACTCATTTTACCTCATCCTCTATGTATGTAGAGGGTGGATGTGCCTGTGATATAGAGAGCCATTGGTGGAGAAGATTTTAAATATGATGAACATTCCAGCCCTAAACATTCCAGATGTTTAGGGTTAGAATTAGTATTAGTCCCAATCTATATGGCCAATGGTAATTGTAGACCCGAATGTCTGGAAGACACCTTACCTTGTTTTAGGACTGGTGGAATCAGTCATTCAGTCATCTTTAACCCAGGATTGAAGAACATGTGGTCATCCAAATGTCGTTGAAACAAAACTTCCATTAACCCTGAACAGTGGATGGGATGCGAGTTGGGGTCCCACAGCGTATGGAGGGCCATGGGATCCTCACTCCTCCTTGAACCAAAATTTGTTGACTATATGCTGCTTTGGGTTAATTTTGATTACAAATTCTGTTTGTGCCTTGCTTTTGCTAACTTCCCTTGTTCAGTATGTCCTGTGTTAATTATATCAGATCTCAGAGCTTGTGCTGTTCCTTTTGTTGTTCCAGGAAGGGCAAGTTTTAGAATGCTCCCTAATCAACAGTATTCGTTTTGGAGCAGTACCAAAGGTATTTCTGTAATTATGTTTTATGGTATTGTTTTAAACAATAAGTGTTGGCTTGAAGACCAGTCATGGAACTTTCTCTGTGAGATACAAATGTCAAAAGCTGCTGAAAGCCTGGTGTCCCTGGGGGCCACAAACACACACATTTAGCTTTTGAAATAGAGTAAATTGCTTTTTTTAATGTATAAATTCAAAGAGCACAGTCCAGCCATAAGAGAATGTACCCTGTCGATTTCAGTGGTAAAGTTTTAAGCATGTGCATAAATCTCCCTACTTATATAACAGAGATTGGAAAGTGCTCCCCATTAATGGGATCAGGACCAAAGTGTTTTTAAATGAAATTTTATGCACAGCTTTTTCATAGTGCGGCCTTGGGCATTTTTTAAAAAAAATATATGGCTATTATTAAGACAAGTGCTTAATTAATATGCATTAGTTCATTGGCATTCTGATCCCAGTGAAGAGGTTGCAATGCAAATGAGATTTCTTAAATTGGAAGTTGTGAACTGAAAGTCATTTTACATCAAAATAACCTAATGTTATCTCTGCAAGCTTCCCTCTTTATTATTATTCCATCAATTGTGCCTTATATACAGTCATTAGTATACAGTTTTCTTTCTCAGATTTCTAATCTCTTAAACTTGCTCTTTTGAAAATGTGGTTTGATCTTCATGGACTCGTCAGCAGACTGGCTGACATGGCCCGTTTTTACTAATTAAGGCATAAATCCATTTGGTAGTTTCTTAATAGAACGTATCATATATACAACAATACATAACTGTCTTATTATATGACGCAACTACCCAATTGCCTCCCAGCACTAGCCTAAAGCACTCACATAATTACCACCTCCACACTTAATTTTTTTAAAAAAATGGTTTCCAATTCCTCCAATGCAGACGGTAAGTCAAAATGAACATAATAACTTCTGTTATAGAGCTATACTTTTAAAAACATTACTGCCGTTGATAAATTTATCGTATACTGTTAATCAAAACCAATAATTGGAATGTTAATTTCTTTGTCTTGTAAAAAATGGGTCGCAACCTTTCACAAGGCATTGTTATCTTTCCTAGTATAAGGAATGTAAATTTGTCCATCTTTGCTAAATCTATCAATTTAACCTACCAGCCTTCCTTGGCTGGAATTTCATTACTCTTCCACTTCTGTGCATATAGTAGTCTTGCTGCCATTGTAAAACTCTACCATATTTCTTATCTAGTGAATCTTCTATCAGCCCCAGCAGATATTATCTTCAAAATCTTTTCACCATGAAATGTATTTGATTCCAGATTTTTTTTTGCCTTATCACATGTCCACCACATATAGGAAAAAGATCCCATATATTGCTCACATTTCCAACACTTATTTGATGCATCTTTATGCATCCTGACTAATCTTTCTGGCATCAAAGGCTGCCTATACATCATCTTATAAAATTCTCTTGAAGAAGATAACTCAATGTAAATTTTAATCCTTCTGACCGTATTTCCCCCCATTGTTCCGACAAAATATTACCCTATTTGCTGATGTATAAGACTCACTTTTTTTCAAGAAAAATACTATTTGAAAATGGGGTGCATCTTATATACCAGTGTGTCTTATACACCAGCAAATAGCATTTGCTGACATGTAAATGCAGTGCGTCTTATATGCCGCTGCGTCTTATATGCTGGCAAATATGGTATGTCCCACATTCTGAGCCCATTTTACCGTAGAGTCTTTCACCACTTCTTGTTCCATCTCTAACAGAAGGTTGTGCATATTCCCAGTTGAATGTTGTTCATCCATACAAACATTTGTTAGTCTCAGCTAGAGCAAAACCTTTGAATCAATGGAATTTCCATAACTGACACCTTACTATTGTTCCATCGACTCAATGACTTGTAGTTGGGACTAGCCATTTAATTTAGTTGTAAGGTGTGACATGTAATGCTGGTGTGATTGTGCATGATTGCCTAATGAATGCAGAGGGATTTATGAAAATGAAGATTGACACCACCACAAAAAAGGATTATAGCATGTCAATGAGAAAATTGAGTATGGGAAATATGCTGAAAACTTAATTCTAATGAATGATTTTTGACAGAACTTTTACTAGACTATCTCGCCTACATAAGGCTGATAGAGGCATGACCCTAGAGCAGAGATGTGCAACTGCAGCAGATCCAGGAGCTAAATTTCTGCTTCTAGGACCTTTGAGCAGCCACAGATATGCGTGCAGCCCCAGAGCCTCACTTTGATCCCCTTGTCCTAAAGGTCATGATTATATCTCCACTATTCCTAAAGGTAAAATGTTAGTAAGGCGTGTTATCTGATACATAAGGATCCTCCTTGTGAATCATGCCTAAAATTCTCAGGTTTATCATTCAGCTGTGCTATTCAACAAACAGTTGTAAAGCTGAGATTTTGTTGTTGTATACTACTAGTGCTGATAAAAGTGTGAGTCTAAGGCAAAGAAGAAATGTTTACAGGCAAAATATCTGAAAACAAAAACCCTTTCTCTTTTTAGCTTTGGTTTTCTAACAAGGTATTCATTGTGTCTAACAGGATCCAAAGATACTAGCTGCTCTCGAAGCTGTTGGCAAAGCAGAAAATGAACTGGAAGGGCGGATAGTGTGTGTCTGTAGTGGCACAGATCTGGTGAATATCAACTTCACATACATGGTAGCAGAAAGCATTGAAGACGCTAAGGTACTGTGTTTGAGTACAGCTTGTGGGTTTGCTGTGTTGCTGTTCAGCTCTTACTGTTGTTAAGTTCCATCAGGTTAGCTTACAGTGACTCTGTGAATGAAGGACATCCCAGAGAGCCTGTTATTAACATCCCTTCTCAGCACTTGCAAAGTCAGGGTCATGACTTCCTTTTTTGAGTCAATCCATCTGTAATGCAGTCTTCTTCTTTTTCTAACACTTTCCTCTTTCCCAGCATTATTGTATTTTCCAGTGAGTCATGATTTCTCATGATATGTCCAGACTACGAGAGCTTAGCTTTAGCCATTTAAGAATCCAGTTAGAGGTCATGCTAGGTTTGCTCTAGGACACACTTGATTTGGTTTTCTGGTGTGCTGTGGTATTTATAAAGCTCTCCTTTGGCATTACATTTGTGCTTTGCTGAAACACTCATTTGCAGACTGATTGATTGAAATGAAAAGCAGATAACCAACTTTTCAAAAATGAGCTGTTTATCACATGAATTAATGTAACATGTTTCAAATCATCAGGGTGTTTCCCCCATGTGGAAGAATGTTAGAATGGCAACTTAGGAAGTGTGGAGATGTATGATAAAAAGTTAGCTTGCAATGAGAGATGTTATCTACAGTTCTTTGAAGGGCTGGGCTGCTGAGAGACTTTTGTTAAATAGCACTTAAACCTTGGCTTTCATTTGAGCAAAAAGTATAAATGAGTAAGATTGTAATCTTCCTTTTTAAAAGGGCATGTTTATGCATTTATCCATTGTGTGCTATAGAGCCTGAGTGGAAAATTAAAATATCTCATGTTTGATAAAATGAAGAAAAAAAATTCCAAAAATTGCTCCAGGCTCAATACATGAACTCAGGAAGATTGGTCCAGGAGCCATAGGATCCCATGGATCTCTGTCCATCTGAGGAATCCCTTCTTGTACAGGAGTGCATCTTTCAACTGCGCTGTGGCTGCCCTGGCAGCGTCACAGGCAAAAGGGAAGGGTTGTCAGGGCATGCCAGGAATGGATCAGGGGAGGCTTTAGCTCTACTGGATTCCAGCCACACACACCCCAGATGTCCCCTCCCCTGCTTTGACCACCCGTGAGCTTGCCATGTTATTTTTACTTGCATTGAAACCAGTGGAAGCAGAAGGAAACAAAACTAATACAAGCACAGACAAAAAGGCCAAAGTGGAAGAAACTTCTCCTTTCTCCTCTCCTTCTTCATCTTCTGTCTTGGCTAGTAAAAGCCCAGCAAGTGCCATTTCTTCTGCAATGGATTCACCTTCCTCCACAGGATTGCTCTGCACATATTATGAATATTTGCACTAAGCACATCTGAAGAGATGAAGCTGTCAAATTGTTGGCTCACTTAGCCTAACAGTGGCTGTCCAGGGATTAAGTCTTTCTTGGCTTTTGTTACCTGTGAGTCTTTTAACTGGAGATGCCAGGAATTGAACTATTCTCTTGTGAGGCATGTATTCTAAAACTGAACTGTGGGTCCTTCCATGTTTGTTTTCTATTATGAGTGTTATACTGTAATTTTTAAAGCTATCCTAGGTTTAGGACCAAGATTTTTTTTTAAAGGAAAGCTAGCCAATTATTTTTTAACTGCCATAGGAAAACAGAGTTAGTATGGATTGCTCCCCTTTTGTAGGCCTAGTAGTTAGGATTATGAATCCAAGACCCACAAATGAGGACTCTAATCTAAACAAGGATTACTGTTATTGCATGATTAGCAACCATATTTAGATGATAATTTCTTTGGTGAAATACTTGCACTTAGATTGTGTTCCCTTAAGTACCGTTGTGATGTTTTCATCTTCATACAATAGTGTGTGCAACATGATTATCATCAAGACTGCAATACACAAGGAGGGATGTTTATACTATTCCCTCTGCACCAACGCTCCTGACAAAAATTGCCTCCCATGCTGCCAGTTGTATTAGGAGAAAAAACTCCTATTGGCACTAAGTATTACACTTGAATAAAATCCAGACTGAGTTTGCTGATGATGCTGTGAAAACAAGACTTAACTTCACCCTAGTTTGATTCTTAGAATCTCCTATATGCACTACATTTCAAGGCTTTTACAGGAAATGAGTGTTTGGAGATCTTTTTATAATAGATGTAGCAGGTAAAAGACAGGTCCACTGGCATATCAGAGATCACCATTACATTTTTGGTTCCATGTTCTTCATAGATTGCCATAAATTTATCTCCAACTTCACTTACTCATACATTTTGTTATGACCTAGAAATTCATCTCCAGTAGAACCCATTGCTAAAGACCTTGTTGATAAGCAATGTCATTCATTATAGAGGAATGCTGACCTCTAAGGTATGTTCCTAAAAGATTTGCATTGGGTGGGCAGCTGTTTTTGGCCCACAGCTCTTGTCATCTTAGGAAGCATAACAAATTTTGAGGTACAGTTGAAACGTATAGTCCAAAAACATTGGCAGGGCAAGCATTACAGAGGGCACGTACTTTAGAGGTCTTGAGGAATATATTGCTTCCCACATTTTTATTACAGGACACACAAGGAATGCAGATAGGATCAGTTTGTGTGAAGGGATACATCCTTTTTGACTTCTCATGTCATGGTTGATTCATTCCATTAAATATCAGTGTGAGATGTATCATTGTAATTATATATACATACAACAAATAGCTATGGGCTTACTGCCAGCTTAATTATAAATTGGTTATGAGCATTATGCCATATATGCTTTTCAGTTTATATGCAGGAAGATAATATTCACAAGAAGATATTACTTTAGGGAATGCAATCTAAGAGCAAATAATCCACCAGGGAAAACACAAGTTTAACTTAACGGCCAAGAGCATTTAATGGTGCTTTAAACTCAGACATGTTTGCAGAAGAGCTATTAACATTTAATGGGCCATATTCCTGCAGTCACTGATATTAATAAACTATTGGTATGGCTTGGTTCATATGCTTGTTGTAATTTAAGGGGTCTTGGCTGGGAAGTAAAATGTTTCTGCATTTCTGCACAGTGGGGTTGTTGCTGAATATTTAGACAAACACATTAAAAATGAGTACCAAGAGAATATCCTGTGCTTCTCTTTTGTTGTCTCAGGCAAGATATTGTGGTGAATTTGACCATTTTTTACTGAGGCTTTGGTTTTACCTAAAGTTGTCACTTGGTAGGTACCAGAGATTTCACACAAAGAGAGACAGAGAATGAAAAAAGAAGGGGTTAATGTTTCCTTAAAGTGCAGTTCATCTGCAGGTACTGGGATTTGAGATCTATGCTGTGCAGTTGTTTCCCTGCCTCCCCCCTTCCCTCCCCGGGTGTGTGTGTGTATGCGTATGTGTGTGTGTAAAAACAGCAATTTGTACAATGGACAAAGACTCAAAGCTGAGTTTCTCCTTGGATTTAGCTAGAAGAGAGGGCAGCCTTGAGGAGATTGCACAAACCACTGTCAGGGGACCTGCTGCTTTTTATAGGAGGACTGAGTGATTCTGCTGTTGTCTTCTTAAGGAGGTGCTACCAACTGACTGATGCTTTCTCACCCAAAGGAAAGAAAAGGCCATAGCATTTCCTCTGTAACTTGCCACTGCCTAGAATTAAGATGCCATAACACTAGAGACACTATTCCCGAATCCTAGACACTGGAGGTGAGGGGGGGGGGACTCACTTGTCTCAAGGTCTCATCTTACAGAGTTTTCCTTCATGGGATTTACTCCCTTCGCTTTCGGGCTTTCGGGCCAACCTTCCTCTATTTGCAGCCAACTGAGGAGAGGAACTGTGTTATTACCATCAGTTAGTAATCATAGATGCCCTGCCCAGCTCGGCGTCCCCCTTGTGGTGAAACCTCCCTGACCAAGCTGGCTGGGGAGCAGACACTATCACAGAATGGGGTCAAGCACTCTGACATCGTTTGACCTTAGGAGGGCCACAGGGGGAATCCTCCCCCTCCATTAAGTTTTGCCTCCATTCCCAGTAGTAATCCCACCTTCTTCCAGCTAGGGGCTCACATTTTATCCTATCCACAAGAAACCTGCTTGATTTTTTTGAGGGGGAAGTGTTTCTGCCCTTCTTTTCCCTCACTTCATTTCCCTTTCTTCCAATTTTGTCTTTTTCTTTCTGCCTCTTTTCTTCTAGTGAGCAGTAAAGTCTAGTGTGATGCACCTTAGGCAAGCTAGCAACTTGGTTGTGAATCATGACCAGCCACTTGGGCATGTGCTATCAAAGTCTGTGTATTGCAGAATAAGCAACTGAATTCTCAGAGGAATATGTTTGCTTGAAAAGGTGCAGGACCTGATCTTACTATTAAAGACTTAAATCCATTTGCTAGCTCCAACCAAAGTCAGTCCATATAACCATTCCCCAAATGGACAGTCAGTACTTAGGTAAACCTCACTAATTCAGTGATCTAGTTGGGATATGTGACTAAATTTAGGAGTGAGTTCTTGAAGTGGAACTTGGTGTGTACTTGCTTCTAGATTTCCAAAAGAAGACACTACCTGGATTCATACGTGATTGCATAGACATCTTTGTTGCCAACACTGTGCTTCTAGACAGCCTTAAATGAAAAAAGAAAAGCCTGATTATTTTTACCAGATATGCATTCAAGTAAGCATGTCTAAAAGGTTGGTCTTGGTCTTTGAGTGACATACTGGTGACATACAAGAATGCCTCCTCACCAGCATTTCTGGCTGGGGAGCTGCTCAGTCAAGGAGCTCTTCACTGCATAGGACAAGAGGCAGGTAGACCGCAAGGCTAACTGGTGAGTGGGTCTCCTGAATCTTGCGTACTGTGGCTGTACCTTTTACCCAAGAGGGGCCAGGCAAACAGGCAGGATAGCCGGGTGATGCTTATTCACTTCTCAGCCCTGCTGCTGCTGTTTTTCCTCCTGGCCTTTTCCAGAAACCTGTGTCATGGGAATGAGAGCTGTGATAATCCATGGTAGCCATTGCTGTTCTGGTTACAATGCATATAGGTATGACATGGAGTTGGTGGAACATCTGCCAACACAATCACTGGTAAAGGCATTACTTCCCTTCCTTCTGCCTATTTCTTCACCTTCTATCATATTTTTTTAAAACTGGAGTGCCAGATCAGTGACTAGAAATGGCCCACCCCAGGATGAATGGAAACAGCTGCAAAGCAAAGGAGAAGTCTTCATTATATAGTGTCCATGCCTGGACATAACAGTGGTACACAATATTGCAGACATAGTCTTGTTGTGCCACTCTTGGGGTGGGAGGTTGGTTAACCCTTTAGAGGGATTTTTGAGAAGACGCATACTTCTAGCTACCTTGGAATCCCTCCAGGCTTGCAGCAGCCTCCCTCTGAGTGGCTCAGTGCTGCTGCCATACCAAAATGAATTGGGTTGCCCACTTTGTTTTTGAAGAGGATGATAAAGGAGCAAGTGACTAACCAGGAGTCATGGATTCTTTCAGTCTTCTGGCATAACTCCTTGCTGATCTCATAGATAAACTCCTAGGTCAAAAGAGAAAAGAAAAGCTAGTTCCTGTTGAAGGAACACTAGCTCATGTGTTTGTTTAGAAAGGCCTGAAACCAAGGGATTGCATAATTCAAGGATTAAAGTTTCATAATAACCTTGATTTGAAAAACTTGGCAGTTCCTTAACTTTGCCCCAACAGTTAAGCCATAATACGGAACATGAAATGAAGGCAAAGTCATATAAGCCTACCCTGTAGAGGTTATTATACTGAACATTTAACCTTCTGAGGCATCATCTAAAGCAGGTGTTTAGGATATTGAGTGTGTATATCTTGGTTCAGAAAGCTTCCAAACCCATGTGAATAAAGCATTAATTACTTAAATGGTCATGCAGTCAGGCTCTGTGCAAGGCAAATTGTAGTTTCACAGGAAGATAAAGAAGATGAAGCATTTGAACAACATTTTGTTATCTCTTGTACTAGATTTTTGATTTGTTGGTCTTCATGGCTTTTCCCTGCATTTTTGTTTTCAACCTACTACCATCAGCTGTCGTGGTCTAAGATACTAGGTTGTCCTTCAATCTGCCTGCTTTCTCTTTCTTTCTTTTGTGTTCTCTTCATCTCTGGCTCTTACTGGTCTACCAATTTGGGAGTTACAACTATCATATTGTTTTGAAAACCATATGTCTATGTTCATGTTCAGATTTCCCAAATACGTGACACTTGAATTTAAAAGGCACACACATCTTCAGAAATCAATGGAAGAATTTCTACATCCTTTATAAATTATTGTGAACTGTCCTTGAGTTTTGTAGGGGATTACAGTGTGCTGTTGAAGTATACCTGTGCAACCATTTGTACAACTGTAGGATTGGCAGTAGCATTTCCTTTTGTATAAGTGTTATGTGCACATGTCACTTTATAGAGTTAAGATAAAGGAACAAGCAGAGAAGGTGAGGATATTATTAATTGTGGAAGGGGGAGTACAAGAAACAGTGAGTAAGAAGATGTGAAATTTAAGCAAGTGATAATGTTGAATACAGAAACAGAAAATGGTTTCTGAAAACAGAACAGAAAAGAAAAACTGCTGATGTAACTCTGCTAGGAAATAAAGTTCTATAATTCCAGTCACTGCTTTATTGTGTACCCAGTGTTAGTGGTGAAGGTTTTAGTTGAAGATAATTTTGCAAGCTGGTCTTTTATTCTGTGAAGTACACCATTCTTCTACTAACAAAGCTTGTTTTCATTCTGAGTAGATACGGTAAGCTCTTTGGGTTTCTCATGGCAGCCCAGAGCACTGATGGGATGCCACTGTGTCTACTGGCTTTGGATGAAATTCAGCTTTCAGTGGTAATCTCTTTTCTGGGTGCTGTCATTTGTTGGCTCTTTGAGAGAGGAGAAGCACAAATAATGAAACAGTTGTCGTGTCTTATTCACTGTCTGTCTGATCTGAGAAGAGGTGCTGTAATAGGATTCTGGGGGAGGTGAGAGATCCAAGAGCATGAGCTGAAGTGATGAAGGATTAGCTGACTCTCTTTGAAGGTGGTGTGATGGGCTCTTTTTCTGACACAAGACTTGGTGAGGGGAAAAGCAATAAATGAAATGAATGTGTGCTGCTGTCAAAACTATTTAATTTGGCTTCCATACGTATTGTACCGAAACTACATTCTGTATTTGTTACTCAGAATCTCTCGGCTGTTCGCAAAACAAATATATTAACAAATACGTACAAATATGTACAGTACAAAGCTGTCAAAACTAAAACACAGTTAAAACATAGATGAACTCCAGGCACACACCTTTTGCATTTTTTCTGTCAAGGTCAGATCAAAGTCAGGTATGGTGGGGATGGAAAGTGGAGGTGAGCGTCTGTTGTTGCTACTTACTGCTAGGCAATGAACCTTACTGTGCGACAGGTAAGTCAGTGTAAACTGGTGTGGCTGAGGTGTTGGAATGAGGCTGGGAGACCTTGCTCAATCACAAAGCACAGTGTTACTGTCTGAAATGTGTGGGCGGAGAACTGTGTATGCAGCTCAGAGCTCCTTGGAGAGACAGTAAGATGATAAATCAAGAAAGAAATAGGACTGCAGCTTCTAGTCACACGCAACAGTGCCACAGTACTCTTTGTTGTTCTTGCTCCAGCAGAATAACATGGCCACTCTGTTTGGAGATTGTCATGTATCTTTGTAGATGTTCTATACACTTTGTGTGTTTGTGTATAATACCATTTTTATGTCCTTGCCGATTAATGCAGGAAAAAGAAATAATGGCAAGACAGCTGCCAAATATCAAATGATGAACACCTCAATTGTCGTTTACCTGCCACCTATGGCCCTTTTCTATAGGCCTGGTCTCAACATAGCCATTCATATTTAATTTTTTTTGAAGCAACAGGAATGTAATGTCATTTCGAAGCAGAGCTTGTTTGTATGGATTTCACACATTCCTGTTTATCGCCTCAGCAGTGTGGTGCTGACACCTGGTGGCATCCCTGTTTTTTTAAAAAAATAAAGCTTGGCTTTTTAATTAAAATGTGTTTCCTTGGATGCTTTGTATAAATTTTTAAAATCAATCTGATGGCAAGAAGAGAAGACCTAGCTTTTCAAAATCCAAGGTCATTTTAAAAGTTCTGTGCTTTTCCAGTAGATAAATGGACAGTGCAATAAAATAGTGCTGTGTGTTGAGAGAATTCATCAGTTTCTCTTGTGCCTTTTTTTTTTTGGGGGGGGGGTTAGCCATTAAACAAGATTACCTATAATTAGTTGTGTAAGAATTTCAGTATCTAATTAAATATACCAAAATGCATATTATATATAGTGATATTGTCATTAGGCCACAAAAAAGAAAGCCCGACATCTCTAGGGTAGCTTTCAAGAACAAAGGTCTCTTTTTCACATAACCATGTTTTAAAGGCAAGCAGAGAAAAAGGAGTGGGTAAAAATGATGATCTTAGAGTAATATAGTTTGCATGGTGTCTTGAGTCTATCAAATCAGGCTTGTCGGGTTGCACCTTCATTCCTCCTGGTCTTGCTGGGAATTTGGAAGGCAATAAAAGGCATTCAAACGTATTTACAAATACAACCCATCTCTTGAAAACTCAAAATATTCTCAAAATATCGGTCCCCTATGTCTCTGTATTGCATGAAGTTCCTAAAAAAGACTGTATGGTGGAAACTCATACAAGAGAAGCAGTATAATTCAATTCAATTTACATGTTTTTATGGCTGCTTAAACACAAAGATGTGAAGAGCAAGCAAGACTGGTCTCTCCAAACTCAAAATAACAACTTGTTTCTTGTTTGTTCTGATTTGGGTGTGAGAAAAATAAGAAATAGTTACTTGTCATCCTTGACACCAACAAATCAACTCAGGGCTATTTCACATTACCTAATTATAGCACTATGATTCCACTATAACTGTGGAATCCTGGGATTTGCAGTTGTAGAGATGAGTTCTCAGCCAGACAGCTCCACTAGCACTTCTAACAAAACTACCGTTCCATAGAATGTTACCATGGCAGTTAAAGTGGAACCATAGTGCTATAACTGAGTAATGTGAAAGTGTCCCTGACCTTGGTGCCATTTGGTAACATCACTAGAAGAGACAGCAGCTCTTAGCTACTCCTATTAAATGGAGAGCCCCAGTGAGGGTTCTGCCAAAGACCAACTCATAAACTTGGTTGTAGGGTTTGTAGTGGTTTATCTAAAGGTTTGTTGTAGGGCTACTCAGAGTCCGTCTTCAACAGATTCATCTTAGAAATGTCTGAATATAAGAAATTGGTTATAATCAGTGATCTATCCAAAATTTAGTATGTACAGGCTGTAACCGTGAGATCAAATGCTCACTGCTTCCCAGAGCCCTTTAAGAGCTCCCTCCGCCTTCTGGTACATGTGCCTTCTCGAAACAGACTATTTATGAAACTATAGGAATTTGGAGCAGGGAGGAAGGGATGCAGATGATGTAAATTATGGGCGATTTTGAGTTAATTCCTCCTGCCGGCAGAATGGCGTCTATTAGTGGGATGAGGAGTTGAAGTCCCCTGTAACGGGTTCAGGAGAGCTATGGAAGCTATGGAAGGGAGGAGAGAAGAGGAAAGTCCTCAGTGTACAAGTGAAGTCTGTTCACTAAAGGCTGAATTTCACTCCTTATTCTTGAGGCCTGGGCTTGTCTGTTGCTGTTGGGACAAGTGAGAATGCCAGCTTTCCAGTATGTTTTGGTGCCATAAATTGCAAAGGCTGGCAATGTGTGCCAGAATTCATAGTTTTCTGAAAGTCTTCAGAACATCAAGAGGGAAGTGAGTTAATTATGAGGCAAGAACGGTGGGACTAGGAGTTTGCCCAGCACTCCCTTCAGCAGAGTCAGATTGTTATTCAATCCTGTGAAGACAGAGAGCAAAAGTAGAGCTCCATGGAATCCATTGTTTTAGTTTGTCATTTTTGAATGGAAGAGCAGAATTTCTTACTAAAAGATGCTCTTTACTAGTAATCTGGATGAGATTCAAATGCAAAACTTGTAGAAGAATTCCACAATGGTTATCGTCGCATGAGGCTTTATTTGGAAGATGGAAAGACCCCAAAGAAAGATGGCTTAAATATTAAGATATCATAATCAAAGAAGATAAGACTTGTTTGAGATTAAAGACAAGAGAGGAATTAGAGAAGGATGGATTGAACTGCCAATGGTTTCTTTATTTACAGCTAAAAGAAAGATTTAAAATGGACTTAAAGCTTGGAGGTTTTGAAACAAATAATGAGTTTGAGAAGGCCATTTTTGAGAAACCCGACCACATAACGTCTCTAATCTATAAGACTCTATTAGATTGCGAATTAGACATGGCAAAAGATGTCATGATGTAATGGGCTTGTAATATTGGACATGAAATAAAGCTAGAAAACTGGGAAAGAAGCTGGAAAAATACTCCAAAATTTACATTAGCCCAAAACTTGAAAGAAAATCTAAACTGATGTTTAGATGGTATTTAGATCCTGTTAAACTGAATAAAATTTACAAAACAAGGAAACATAATTGCTGGAAGTGTAATGAGGAAAATGGTACATTTTTCCATATGTGGTGGTCATGTTCTATAGCAAGAAAATATTGGAAAGATATGCACAGAAGCATGACCGAAATCTTACAGATAAATATGCCATTGTCCCCCGAAATCTTCCTACTAAACATGCTACATGAATTAGATAAGACATCAATGAGGACGTACTGGAGGACAATTCTATATATGGTTACAGCAGCCAGAATTGTATACACCAGATACTGGAAGAACGGTGTTATTCCAGAAATAGAAGAATGGCTAATCAAACTCATGGAATTTTTGATACTGGACAACTTAACCAAAGCATTAAGGGGAGAAATACAAGGGGAAAATGATAGAGAATGGGCTGCAGTCAAAAATTAGTTGAAACAAAAGCTGGGTACCTGTAATACTTCTTGATCGGGTTGAAGCTATAAGCAAACTTGGTAAAATAAAGAGATATACTATTTAGAGTAACAGGAATGAGGGCTTAAAAATAAGTGAGGATCATGTAAAGTCAGAGACTTTAAAGTTTCTTTTTAATCGTAGGCAAACCGTCATTGTCAATTACAGATATAGAGGAAACACTTAAGCTGTCAATAATTAACCAAGCAGGGGAATGTAGGAAGTTGAAATTGTACGTTGAGAATATAGATAAGGATCGAATTGAGGAAATATATAAGATTCTTTAAGACAGTAACATTGCAATGTAGGCAAGAATCGTAATAGTAATAAAAGATTTGAAATGAATGTAAATAGATTCTCATCTATACTGTACTGTATTAGAAAATAACGATAATAATCTAATTGTATTTTAGGAAATTGTGAAAGACAGAATATTACTGTTATTTAATTAGAAGTATTGATTGTTTTAATAAAAATTATTCAAAGAAAAGTTTTAAAATATAGGGCTTGGCAGCCACACAAGAAGAATCAAAATTGCCCCACGCTCTCCAACATCGGAGGCAAGAGTAGGTCTGATTCTAGAAAACTCACAAAGGATGATGTGCCAATAGAAAGTGACTTACAAGGTAGAGAAACACAGATTTTCTTCCAGTCTGATTCTTTGAGCTTCTTTGAGGAATTATGGAACTGTGGGGTGTTTTGGCAGGGTGGTGGTGGTGAAGACTGGCAAGCAGCTCATTGTAACATGTGAGGACTTGAATATATATTTTTACAAACCAGTAAAAACACGGAATACTATATAATGATAATACCACCAACTAAAGCAGTTGACAATGTTACCCTGTTTACTGGGGGTCCCGTGATGGACACCAAAATGTGCTCAACAGTAGGTGGGGAAGATTAGCTCTGAGCACTGCTTTAGCATTACAAGAGGCAGGGTAACTTAGCAGGATCTTGCAACCCAGTGTCTACGGGTTCAGGCCAAGTCAAGAAGCAGACCGGTTTGAAAATAATGGATGATCTTTATTAAATACAGGCACACGATGTAAGCAACACAAGCACACAGATAACTAAAGGGAAAAAAAAGGTGTGAGTAAGATAACGGGATTTCCAGAGGGATAGTTGGTTCGGGTGATACGAAACCTGTCCTGAAGTCCGGAAGTAAATGGAGAGCGAAGCTGGGGTTCGATGTAGCTCAGCACGTGGAACTGAGGGGAGGCTCGCCAAGCGAAGTGGCAGCAAGGTGGTCTGGAACTCGGGAGCGATCCAAGGAAGTGCTCAAAATCAGGGGTTTTTATAAGGAGAATTGTGACCGCAGGCTAGGTCGGACTTTGGGAAAACAATAGATTTGGAGCTGGAGACAAAGCTTCGGAAAGGTCAGAATTTGAATGATTGAATTAGAGCCGAATTTATCAATAGAACAGCCGGTATGCAAACATGGAGTTCCTGAGCGTTGTATAGCTCGATCATCAAGCTGCCAGCGCGAGGCAGAGGACCTTTTGAGAGCTGCTTGCATACCTAATGGAGGTACTTGCCTTGAGGTCTCCTAAAGCGGCGAGTCGGCTGTTTCTGGCCTGCCTGTAATGTTTAGGAATATTACGGCAATTATCGGCCGAGCCTGTATGCGTACTTGTCCGGGGGCCTCGCAAGCACGTGGAAGGGATACGTGAAACCGAATTGGTGATATCAAAAGATATCTTTTATATCCCCAAAGCTCGGGCTAGCCAGGGCAGTAACAACAATGTAACTGCCATGAAGACAATGACAAAATAGTAAATGAAATGTTATAAATTTGTTAGTAAAATTGATATATCAAGGAAAGGGAAAAAATATGCAAGTCCTTATTAAGTGACCGCAAAAATGGTTCTAAACTAGGACACTTTTGATTTATAGTTTATCAGGGGGCTCAAGTGCTCAAGAGTCTTTGTGATCCTGATCTTTTGTACCTAATCGTTGTTTGGGGGGTACCGCCATCCCAGCCTCGCCTGGCTGGGGCTCAAACCCCCCAGCATCCACGCTAGTTGTATGCTTTTATTACACACATATGTACAGATTCCTCTTTCTACTATTGACTCTCAAACCATCAGAAATATTGGAAGAACTCTTTTTGGTTGTCGTGAATATTATACTCCTATCTCTTCTTCCCAAGTTTAGTTCATGCATTCAGTGATCTGCCATTCTTTCCTTGCTTTGTAATTGAATACCTATTTAAGTTCAATAAAATGTTACTAAAAAAAACCCTCCAGAACATACTTGCTAGGAAGTGCACTTAGGGCTAGGAGCTGAAGTGGGAAGTGTGTTATTGATAACTTTATTGTGAGTTATGTAAACTATTCCACAATTACTTGAGTTATGTAAACTATCCTGCAGCTTACATCATCATATCCAGGTCAGATATTGGCCAGAAGGGCTCTGTTTTCATGCTGTTCCAGCTGTTTTCCTTAAGCTGCCAAGATTGCTATTGAAAGCAAATGGTGTTTCATAGAAGTATAAACAGCAAAGAGTCATGTGGCACCTTAGACTAACCCATTTATTATAGCATGAGTTTTATGGCTTCCCCTTTTGAAATTGTGGAGGCATTATATTTATACTGTACAGATGTGGAAATTTTTTTGAGTGAAGAGCCTGTGTGGAATCTACAATATAGAAGCTTTCTACAAATTCTATGGCCAGAATTTTCAAATTTGTGACATATGAATTTGACACTTATATAAAATATACCAGCAAATTTTCTCATATTTGAGGAAAAAAGAAGTGTTGGTGCATCAAGACATTTCTATTGATATGTTCTGCATTTCAGAACTTTTTTGTAATTTTTTAATTTGTGCTCAGTACGTTGTTGGGTTTTTGAAGAAAATACAGTGGACCCTCCATATAAACAAACTTCATATAAATTACCTTTGCATCTGTGGATAGGATTTTGGGAGAAGTGAAAGCCACTGTATGTGTACTAGACCATTGCCCTCCCTGGCTAATTAAACAAGCCAGAGGATGATTGGCTGAGGAGGTAAGGGGTTAATACCTCTTTAGAAGAAGGCAGGTGTCCAACATGCCTGAAGGATGCTGTGGTAAGACCGCTTGTAAAAAAAAGGAAAAAAATCTTCCCTGAGTCTTACTGTACTAGGAGACTATAGTCCAGTTTCTAATCTTACCTATTTGGACAAGTTACTAGACCGTGTGGTGGCTTCTCAATTCCAAGAGTTTCTGGATGAGGTGCATTATCTAGATCCATTTCAGTCTGCTTTTTGATCTAGTTATGGGACAGAGACAGCTTTGGTTGCCTTGGTGGATGACCTATGCAGAGAGTTGGATGGTGAAATGTGTCCCTGTACATCCTGCTGGACCTCTCAGTGGCTTTCAGTACCATCAACCATGGTATCCTTCTGAGCCATCTTGCTGGGAGGAGGCTTGGAGGTGCTGTTCTACAGTGGCTCCATTCTTTCTTGGAGGGGTGCTCTCAGAGGGTGCTGGGAGATTCCAGCTTGGCCGTTGCCCTTGGAGTCTCTCAGGATTTAGTCTTGTACCCTATGCTATTTAACATTTACATGAAACTGCTGGGAGAGGTTGTCTGGAGTTTTGGGGTTAGGTTTCACTAGTATGCTGATGATACCTAGCTCTGTTGCTCCTTCCCATCTGATTCGAAGGAAGCCAAACTTCTGTCTGGCAGCTGTAATTGACTGGATGAGGGCAAACTGCATTGGGCAGTTTTGCCATGTTTTGCCCCACCAAGCCAAGTGATCCCTCCTTTTAGGAAAAAAGGCCTGTCCTGAGAATTTTGGGCTAAATATTTTTTTAAAATTTTTTTTTGGATTCTAGAACTTGAAAGTGGTCCTGGGGATTAAGGTGGACCCCATGAAACATCTTCTCCACCCCAGGGTCAAGGTTCCCCCATATATAATATTTTATGCAGTGGCAGTAGCCACCATATATTTATGGCAGATGGCAAGTTTCCATATTTTCTCCTCTGAATGCTAGATGCTTTGACACCCCCTCCCCACTTTTCAGCCACTCTTTTACTAATGGTATAGTTCTACCTCTTAATCCAGCTGCTTTCTGAAAGCTTGAAGTTTCTACTTGTACTTTTTACCCAAGTAGACAATGCAGCATGTCAGTTATGCAGAGAAAATGATAGGTTCCCACCCCCCTCCACCTCAGGTGGGATTAGGTTTTGGTGGACTACTTCTGATCCTGGAATGTATTGCTAGAGAAAAACTTTGAGCAGCACACCAAGACCATGTGTGTGGCTCATTTATGAGTAATACCTTGTGATAAAAAGAGTCATAAAGAGAGACAGGTATAAATAGTATTAGCAAGTCCCTCTCCTTTGTGAGTAGGTTTGGTTTCCTTACAAATTCAGCTAGAAATATTGGGGAGAAATTGGCCTGCTTTTGTACAGTCAGTCTAACCTTTAGGCTTCTCTTGTTTTTTTGCCTTGTTATTATGGCTCTGGCTACAATATAGTTCTGTTTTTTCTCCTTTGTCTTCTGATATTTCCAAAGGAAAAGGCATTCTAAGAGCATGAAGCTGAGTACTTTCACTTGTATTATTGCCCCAGTATAGTGTTGCTTACTTTGTGCTAAGATTACCAATAACAATTGAAATAGAACAGATTGTATTTGTGTAAACTGTTAACAGAAAACTTAAAAATGAACTAGCTTGCCTAAGATGTTACGGTGTTGTAGCTTTAGCATTTGCAATATCTGGTGACAAAAAGCGTTTATAATAGAATATTCTCCCACCAGGCAAATAGGAGGTTGGCCCATTCAGTAAATAGGATGTTTGCAGAAATGTTGAATGCAGAGTGGGAAAGTGAAAAAGGCAGCCACTTAAGCAATTCACTAAGTGATCTGCCAAGGTCTATGACATGGCAGCGGGAAAAGGAAGGGAAGATCCTGTCCTTTGGCACTAGGAGGCAGAAGTGTTGGGAAGCAGTCAGCACTGTGTAAAATATATTGTTCTTGAGTGTGTAGTTATTTTTGCTGACATTAGCAGCCAGCACTGAGGCAATAATCCGTTATTATGATCATGTATCTTGCATGGTATTATTTTTTATATTCTTTATCAGCCAAAAAGGTAAGGATAAAATTTCCCTTCCCCTTCTGTTGCTACTTGTGAATCTGGAAAGTGATTTGTTTCTAACAAACTACTTTCCACTAGGCAGTGTGTGTGGCCTGTCCAATCTTATAATGTGATCTTACTCAGAGACACTAAAGCCACAATATGAACATACCGTGAGGTCACTCAAATCTGAACCAAAGCCACTCAGTTCTAGTAGTTGTGATGACCTTCCAGACATGTCTGCACTGCATTTCCCATAGTCTCTCTCTGTGGACTGTGCTGATGAGAAGTATAGGACAAAAACTTTTGGAAGGCTAGAATTCTCCTTTTCAGATTTAAGAGATGCACTGTATGCTTGTTATCACCACAACCACTATCTATATGCAGCCCAGTATTGTACTTTGTGAATTTAATATTGATAGTGCAGAAAACTGAAAGGTTAGAAATTAGAATTCCTTTAATAATCCTAATAAGCCCAGTCATTTCTACTGTTTAGGAAGCCACAATATGAAGGGAACAATTGGCATTGTTTCAGTATACTCCATATAGTGTGGATACTCTTTTTAATATTGATATTTCATAGGAACTAATGCTTATGTACGTTTTTGTCTTTCAGCAATGGGTCGAAGGACTCAGCTCGATCATACGTAATTTTAGAGCAAACAATGTCTGTCCCATGACATGCCTCAAGAAACAGTAAGAGGGTGTTTTGTTTTGGTTTTTTCTTAATTCTCTCACCTCTTAAATTCTTATTTTGTTTCTAGTTGCATGCTTCTTAACACATGCTTTCAGAAAATTTCCTTTCCTTACTTGGACCAGCAAAAGATAAATATCTGGGCAGTCTGTAAGAGACATTCCCTACAAATTCAAACATCCATGAGAAATGTGGTGCTAATTTATTCTTCATATTTGTTCCACAAATACAAATGTTCCCAAAGTCAAATACACTCTCAGGGATTAAGAGAGTTCACTGCTGGACACTGCTCTGTTGAAAGATGCCTTGTAGTTCTTGGCCTTGTTCGAACTTTTCCTTGTTCAGGAAGAAGAGAGCCTGCCCATTTATGCACAAATGTTCTTGTTAGGTTTGGATTTGGGAGAGGCCTTATTCTTTTCTACCTCCTGAAACCTTGGAAAGACCTGGACCATTCACCATGCTTCCCCTGGAAGCCCTCAACTCTCCCTAGTTTTCCATGAAATTAGTTTTTCCCTTTCCCAATCTTCTAATTGCTCCTTCCTGTTTCTTAGGAATATAATTTCCAGGAGCAGAAACTGGATGCAAGTTCAAAAGGTGCGGAGGAAGGCTGCTATTGCTGCTTTCTTTAGGCTAAAAAGCCTTATCAGTAGCGAGTTCCCACTGCAGAGACCTCTAGTAATTGTAGCTGACAGGACTTTTGTGTCCTGAGTAAAAGCTCAGAATTCCCATGTACTTTATTTGCTGAAAAACTGCTTCCCCAGAACCTGTTTTTCTCTGTCAGGAAGAGAAGATACGGATTCTCATATCTTACAGGGAAAAAAGTAGGTGAGGTCTGACAAGTGTAGAAAAGAGAATTTTAAGCAGATACATCTCTGAGAAAAAGAATTTCCCATTTGCAGCAGGACCTTCTAAGGTCATTACTGACCTAGCATTTACATACTACGTGTTGGTTATATACCTGTATGCTCATTTGATTTTTTAATTAAATAATATAAAAACAACAACAAGAATAATCTTTCTTACATGCCTGTCATGGACACACATACAAACACAGGTTATTATTACATCTTGTGTGGAATTCATTTTCAGTATATAATAGGATTCCCTTTGGTACATGGGATTGTATTTCTACTGTTTCTGGAGGTGGCATCTTGTTGATTAGTTCCAACTATGATAGACCTATTCAGTGATGAGTCAACAAGCAGGTAAATCTCATTGACTGAATAGGTCTTTTCTAGTCAACGCTAAAAACAGGATTTGGGCCATTGTGTGAGGAGAGTAACTTATATTGCTTCAGTTCTCACATAATGTATGGAGCAGGAAGTTAAAGAACATCTGTGGATTTTCTCATCTACAGTAAGGAAGGGTGTCTTGACATCCAGGGATGCCATCTTTATCCCCAAATCCCACACTTTTCTGGAAACAGTGTTTTTAGTGCAATGCTCTCACCCCAGTTTCCAGAAACACGTGTGGACTTTTTGGTCATAAAAATTGCAGGGTTTTGTGGGAACTGTGTTCTTTTTAGCAAAAAAAGCATAGAGTTTTGTGCAACTCTCCTTCAGTTTTTATAGATAGATAGATAGATAGATAGATAGATAGATAGATAGAAAGTGAGTTGTTGTCAATCACATTTCCTGCAGGGAATAGGCTTAAAATGAGACTCTGCATAACCAAAGCTGCATATAAAAACACCCTTTGAAAACAAGAAAACAATTTAATAAAGCTAAACCAAATGCTAAAGAACTGTGATTTTCCCATCTTCCATGAAAAAGAGCCAGGGATGGACAACTTGCATTCTTTAGGTTGTTCTTGTGAGCTTTGACTATCCTTTTTCTGGCCCTCTACCAAGAATGAGTAGCTTCTTCTGCAAGTCCCAGGTATGGCAGTGTGCCTTTTAAATAGCTTCCCTCTTACTGTTTAACATTTTGAAAAACATGCTTCTTTGAAAAGCAGAAGTAGATCTCAGGCCACTTTCAGTTTCTCTGCTTGGCTTTGTGGCTTTTGGGATCATCCATGCAGCTTTCAGAGGGTCCTAGAGACCAAAATAAATACGAAATAAATAAACAAATCCCCAGATTCAGCACAGTTGCACATCTCTGGTTTTCCTGTCATGGAAGATAGGAAAATCACAGTTCTTGAATGTTCATCCTAGCTCCATTAAATTTCAAAGGACATTTCTTATATGTAACTTTGGTTATGCAGGGTCACATTTTATACTTTGCAGTAAGAACAAGAAAAGAAAGGTAGGGGACTTTCCTGCCAATTTGCTTCTTCTGTATTAGTCGTGTGAACCAGCTTTCCCTCCCTCCCTCCCTCCCTCTCTTTCTGTGTATGCATGCACACATGTGTAACCTGGTTTAATAGCTATTTTCTCTTACCTTCCAGCTGGATGAAACTGGCATTTCTAACTAACACAAATGGCAAGATTCCAGTTAGAAGGTAAGTGTGTTAGGAAGCGGTTCATTGAAGCACCCAGATATAGTTACTTGGTTAGGGATTTTTCTTAAAAGTTAATCCTAAATCCAGCTTGAATCGTGCAACTGAATGGTCTTTGAGGATTAAAGTCTTTGAGAATTGCTGTAGAAGACCATATAAAGTATCTGTAAGGGGATCTGGGACCCAGTACTACTGTTAGTGGCCTTAGATATTTCTGCCTTGATATATCATTGCTGCTGATTAACAGTGTAGATGATAACTTTGTGAGAAAATAGCCATTTTGCATCTTATTAAGTGCTTGTGTAGACTTTAAAAAAAACCCTCTAATGTAAATGTTGCAAACTTCGGGTGGTATTTATTCTTCCCACGCCATTGTGTTTTTGCAGGTAGAAGTTTCGCTGGAATCAAAAAATTGATGCAGCATAAGCCCTATTTATACTAGAATTAGAGGACAAAACTACTGAATTCTTGGCTCCAAAGAAATTAGTGTTCAAATGTCTACTCTTCTCAATTTATTTATATTACCAATTTTAAAAAGTGAAAATCAGTAGCTCTTACATCTAAAAGAATGGGTCTACACAAAGAAATAACTGTAAACTGCTAGCCACGTAAATCTTCATTCTCACGTGCAAAAATGAAGAAATTGAAAAAATGTATCCCTGCTGGGTGAGATTACATGATTTTTTGCACATTAACATCTCTATAGGCTGTATGTATGCAGAGCGTTAATATACTCTTTTCCCCTTAGTGATTTTAGCAATTCATTCTGTGATCAGTCTTTATCAGATATCCCATTCATAGCAAGGCAAACTGTGCAACAGTGTGGCATGCACCCTTACTTCTGCCCTGTCTTTGAATTTTCCAGATTTTTCAAGTAAAATTTTCATGAACCAGACAGGTACATTCTGACGCATTATTCAGGCATTTAAAATTATTCCCTGTGGATGCTGACTTTTTTTTTAAATAGGGATGCAAGAGGGATGACAGAAATCAAGATTTGCCTAGCAGAGTCTGGTTAAGATCATACAGTGGGAGCATATCTCTCTAATTTTGTTCCACATCATTCCCCCACCCCAAACAACCATCAAGCCCCCAGAGGGGCTACTGTTTGCCAGAGGAGAGGCAATTGAGACTATAAAGTAGCAGGATATGCTCACAGATGGAGTGCATTCTCCTTTTCCTTCCGCTGGGAGCCCAGAGCAGCCATATCTTTATGGTCTGAATTGCCTCCCCACAATTCTCACTAGTAAATAGCTGCAGCAGCAGCCACCTCTCCTGGGGCTTGACAGTTGCTTGAGGAGAGATTTTAGGATAGAGTGCAAGGGCAAAGGAATCCCGCCCCCATGGTGTCCTATCCAGAAGGAGGCAGATGTGTGTGTAAGCTGCACTTATGTGTGTGTATGTCACTAACAGGATGCCGGCTGCTGTCTGTTGGTGTCTAAAGAAGTAGACCCAAACTTCTAAGGAGAGGCCACTTGGCAGTGTTGAAAAGGCCTCCTCTCTGAGTGGTTTTTTTCAGGACTTGCCTTGAAAGGGTGGCAAAGTATTCATTTACACTGAATGAAGTCAGTGGTTAGATTGGTGAGGATTCCTCATGTCACTTGATGTGGAAATATTAAACCTAATTTGGCTTGGTGGTAGCCAAATTTGCTTGCTACTTAATACCATGGTATCATCATGGTCACCTTGTGACCTCCATTCTTAATGATCACAATAGGAAGGAGATCAAAATTGCAGTCAGGAAGAAAGAATGATGCTTAAACCACACAGAGAGAAAAAAACAGCAGCAACAACTTAGAAGAACATGTTTGAAAAGGAAAGTTCCACCTAGCAAGTGACCAACATAGTCCTAAGATAAAATAAATAACAATGCCTTATTTAGATTTTATTTACTAAATTTATTTTATTACATCTGAAAACTTGTGAGTGGCTGAGGGGCAACTAACGGTCGGACAGTTACAAACAGGAACTCCCTCCATAGACATATATGTGGTGTCCCCCTCTCTAAATTTAGGTCCTTCATCAATTTTCACCTTTTCTGAAGTCTTTTTCCTTAACTCTTCTTTTCTTTGCCCTTTACAAGGCCTAACTATGTGTAATTAACTGCATTTGATAATATTCCTCCCTTGCTACTATCTCATCTTTCCCTCCTGTTGTTGTTCCCTTTTCCTCTTGAGTGTCAGGTGGAGCTGAGTTCTCCATTGTCGTGTACATGGTGATTGTTGGGAAAGAGAAATACTTACAAAAATTAAATAAATTGATTCTGCTTACTGTTTACTGAAGTTTAGTTAGGGAATTCCTTCAAGGTAGATTAGACAAGCCCAAGGCTTGTTCTCCAGATTTCCTTGAGCTAGTTCAGAAACTTTCAGCACAGTTATTAGGACCTTAAAAAATAGCCTTTCTGGGCTTTTGTGGAGCTTTCTATGGGCTATAATTAGTGTCTAAGGCATAGATAGAAGTAAGTTAAATTATCAGGAAGGCCAAAGCATGAAAGTGCTTTTTTTTTCTTTTCTTTTTTTTTTTACGTTAACAAAGATAAAACACATTTAGAAAAATTTAGACTCATCATTGACTTTTCTGGCTATGGAGTTGTATTCCAACAAGATCTATAGGGTCACCATTGCACACATCTGGTTTAGTCCGTAACAGCATTGTTCATGCACACAGTGATGCTATGGTTATGTTTGTAAACTGTCAGCCAAGGAAATCATCAGGTAATAACCATCACTACTTGAGAAGGATATCTGATCTAGTTATGCCAATGGTCTATGAAATACTTTTCAAATAGGTGACTTCTCTCTTTTCTGTAGCATTACCAGAACTTTTGCATCAGGGAAGACTGAAAAGGTGATCTTTCAGGCACTTAAGGAATTGGGTCTCCCCAGTGGAAAGGTATATACATTTAATTTTAATTTTTAAGAATGATGGACTTGAACAATTTTTAGATTTGAGCTACAAGTCTACCATATTCAATAGTGTTGCTGGAAGATGATTCGTTGCCTGCTTTTTGCCATATTAATTAGTAATTTTGCAGATGGTTAATTTTTATGCTGTTTAAAGGGAGGACATTTAGAAGATAGTAAGCTATAAACACAGAACATTGCATGTGTCATTGGGAATATGGAGAACTTTCAGTTCTCTTCCTTTTCAAATTCTATTAGGTGAAATGCTCAAAACTTCTTCCCTTATGAATTTATATTGTGGCCTGGCCTGTGAACCACATTTTCCATTTCACCACTCCCAGGAAAATTCTAATGCTGATGAAGCTGGGCAGGGACCTTAGCGTTGATGATATCTGAGTACTGTTGGAAACAGTGTTGTTTTTGTTGTGTGCTTTCAAGTTGTTTCCAACTTGTGGTGACCCTAAGGTGAATCTATCATGGGGTTTTCTGGAGCTGAGAGTGTGTGACATGCCCAAGGTCACCCGGTGGGTTTCCATGGCCTAGCAGAGAATTGAATCCTGGTCTCCAGGGTCCTTGTCCAGTGTTCAAACCACTACACCACACTGGGGCCCTTTCGGCATGGCATTTGCTATGCGAAGGTGCCTGGAGCGTTGCACAGTTGTGAGGAGCAATCTGCACGACACACTCACAATTGCACAATGCTCCAGGGGCCGGCAGGCGCTGATCATGCACCTTTTCATTTTCGGCTGGAAGCCAAAAATGGTGCACGATCGCGCATTGCTCCCAGGCCCCGCGTGCGCTTACCTGGTGTGCAGAGCCTCCGGAGCCGCGCTGGTCACACTTCCTGCCCCAGCACAGCCTGGGAAACTCCCAGGCTGCGCTGTGGAAGGAAGAGGTGGGGCTCTCATGTGAGCAGGCAGTTCGTGTGGAGCCGAAGGACCCTGGACGCTAGAGTCCCTCGCCAGAGGCTGCTCACGCGATCCCCGCACCCCAGCACCGGAAAAAGGTAAGGTGTGGAAAGCGCCGGGCTCTTAGTTATAAATATTCCTCTCCTTGGAAATCTTCAGTACGAGGTGAAATTGGTATACATTCCAAAGAGAAAACCATGCCTTATGTTTCTAGTATTATCTGTAACTGTCTGTAATATTCTTTATGTATGTATGTTTAGTTCTGTACATTTTAATGTATTCACATTAACTCAATGGAATGGAAATTGGAAAATATTTGTACCCCGACCTTTATCATGGGATCTGATGGTGGTGTAGAGTAAAATAGTATAAATAGTATGTTGTACACGTTGCCCACAAATGGAGCACTGGCTTGGTTCTGTGTTAATGCTAAGTTTGTTTAGTCAAAAAAGTAAGAAAGGATTTAGAAAAAAGTAACATTTTCTTGTCTTTTCAGAATGATGAAATAGAGCCTTCAGCTTTTACGTATGAGAAGTTTTATGAGCTAACTCAGAAGATATGTCCTCGTACTGATATAGAGGATCTTTTTAGAAAAATGTAAGTTATATGTAAAATGAATTTAATTGTAATATTACTTAATCTGAAAATGGTGTGGTAAATGTTACTATACCGTAACTTTATGGCATAATAATATTAGTAGTCAGATTTTTGTTCTTTTCTGGAGGTTTACCTCAAAAGTTCAGGCAGTCTCTTTCAGGAACTTCTGAGTAAAGAGAAGCACATGGAACTGTCTTTGAATTGGCTTTACTAACCTACAATATTAACCTGCTATTTTAAGGTTATTAACACAATATGTAAACTAACTAGGTTATTAAGTCTTAATGTTTGAAATTTCATACACTAAGATTTTGATATGGAAGACTTACATGTTGGTTTGTTAAGCATTTTAATCTATTAATAATGAAATGGGAAAAACCTACTATTTTGTAGCAAAAATAGTAAGTTTACTCATTGCAAAGTGCCCATTTTGAAAATGTACAGCTTAGATCAATGGTAGAATATTTGATGGATGTTGAGAATATTAAAAATGTCAACATGTAAATCATACCTGCTGTAGCATCTTACATGAAAACTTACTTTTTCTAATAAATTTCTTTTCAGCAATGGAGACAAAACTGATTATTTAACGGTAGACCAATTAGTGAGCTTTCTAAATGAAGTAAGCTTTTTCATACATTAACTACCATACAAGTCTGTCTGCAGTGGCTTGCTTCTTCTGTTCTTCTCATTGCATGTTCCATGCCACCGTTTGCTGTGCTTCTGATCAGCTGATCTTTCCATTTTGGCAATATCCAGGTGCAAAAATCAGCTCCAACTTGATGCATTCTCCTATTTTCTTCATGTTGGCTTTGCAAATTGCTTGTGTTGATTACTGTAGTGCGTAGCAGCTGTGTGTTGATTGTTTTGTTGTTGTGTCCAATGTACTTTTAACCAATGTGACTTGAAATCTTTTTATTTTTAGGAATCAAATATTTATGGGTTAGTCCTTCTAAATAGTAAGGGGGTGGTGAAAGGGAAATGGAAAATTTTGCTTCTGTGCTGGAGATGGTATTTTCTAATTGCTTTTTCAGAAATGTGTGTGTGTGTGTTTAGCATGCTGACTGAGGTATTGGCAACATGTTGTCCCCAAGATGTCTTCTTGTTAGCAAACCAAATTGCTAACCATGTAGTATCTTGAGAATTAAATACTGGATAAAATGTTTTTCATAGAAGCATTTTTTTAAAAAGCCAACAACAACCAATGTTTAATTAGAGGAGCACACATATGATAACTAATGTGAATCATTGAAATTGTAACACACCAATTTTTTTGTCAGGATCTAGGTAACTGATTAGAGTTAAATTTCGTAAACTATTACACTTTGTCTTTTTTGTCATATTTTGAGAACCGAACATAATGAAGGGTGTAAAAAAAAAAAAAGGATAGGATAGGATAGCAATTGTATCAAAAATTCTTGCAACTCACATTCCGCTCATGGTTGGTTGGTTTTTGAATGGTTAAATGGGCTGCCAGATTTCCATCTGGTCTCTTTGTAAGCAGCTCGTGATCTTCCTTCAGTTCCTGAAACTGCTGTCGTGTACTTTCTGTCTCACCAGAGGCATAAGATTAAGTTAGTACCTGGCTGGCAATCAACTCAGTTTGTTCTAGGATGGTGCCATCTTAGAGGAAGCCAAGCAATCTTTACCCAGGGTGGGGATGAGGGCTGAGTGGCTGAGGTAATGTGAAGCATTACAGAGAAGAGATGAGTGGGATTATGTGTGCGAGTGAGAGATGGCAGGAAAATCACACATATTTTGGCAGAAATGAATTTTCTCCAGTGAAGTCCCAAAGCCCTGATAGAACTTGTGCAGAAACCCTTATATTCTAGTGGAACAGAGAGGAAATTGCTGAAATTATTCCCATCTATAAGTGTTTGCGCTCTGTTGTTTGAATTACAGAGATGAGTTAGAGCCATTTCTTTCAACAAGGAAGAAAAATATTTCCCCAGTCTTGTATTTGTCATATCTTCTAGAATTCTGTTTCAAACCCAATTGATGACTTTCCTGCCCCCTGCAAAAGAATGCAGATTTAAAAACAAACAAACAAACAAACAAACAAAAAAGATAGAGATGTAGCCAATCCATATACAGTGACATATCTAGTGTGAACATGCTTAGGGCAAGCATGGAATTTGTGGCCCTACCTTCTTACCCCACTCCTACCTCTACCCCTATTTGAATGGCTTTTTTGCACCCGCCCGGCTTTGGCGCCTGGGGCTACTGGCCTCACCCTAGATATACCTCTGTCCATATAATAAGTATTTGTGTGGTCTCACAGTAGAACACTGTGCATACCTACCCAAAAGCTGTTTGAGTTCAAGGGGCATACTCCCATATAAGTTGATAGAGGGTTGCTGCCTTAGCATGCTGCTGGAATTCACCATAATCTACACAGCATGTTCAACTTATTATATGACTGGAAAAACCAATCCATCAACATTATCCTTAGCAAGTGTGTCTGGTGCTCATTTGCAGGGTAATGGAAACAAACATAGTGGGGAAACTTTATTGTTAAATCTAACAGATGATCATTAACGTTAAACAATTACAGAGTTATCAGTAATCGTTTGGTGAAAATTATAAAATTAATTTGTTACATTAATCAGTAGTAATACATGACTTTTAAATTTTAAATCTATCAATTAAAATTCCAAAAGAACTTTCTAAACTCACCCTTCAAATTAAGGTGTAAAAGTAACATGAAATGGCAATCATTACTCAAAACTATCAACTGTACTGATGTCATGATCTCAAAGTAATATTTGGAATGGTTTTTATCATTCAATAAATAAGGAATTAGGTAATGAAATGGGATTATAGTTAATGAATTAATTCTGAGAAATTAATTCCAAGCTCTGGGAAGGAATCGGGGGTCAGGACTTTAGTACATAACTTCCTGTGATAGAACATTCTTCATACTAAGATACATCCCTTTAGTACAAGGCTGCTATGCTGATGTTAGAACATAGTTTTGTGCAAACAGTGAAGCTATTTATGAAAATTAATTTGGAGTTGCTCATTAATAGTAGCTTCTTAAACAGCAGTTTTAGTATCGTCATTACATGTTGAATTAAATTTGTACTGCTTATAATAAACAACAGTAATGACACTAAGCCTGCTGCTGTAACCATGTGTACATACTGCTTAAAAAGAGAAAAAGAAAAGAGGACTAATCAAATCCTGTGACAACAATCAAACATGGCTGTTTAAATGTATGCATATTTGCATTATTTCTTTTACTGTATAAACTTTATAATGCATTTTTATACCCTGTTAGGGTTCCCAGGTGTCCTGTTTTCTACAGGGCATCCTGTATTTGCAGGTTTGATGTCCAGCCCTGTATTCAGCAATATACAACACCTCAGATTCCTTATTTCTTATTTTATTGAGAGCGGGTGCCAGCTAGACTCCCAACTGACTAACCCTGGTACACTGCAAAATGGCTTAATGGATGAAATGCTGGAAATCCATCTGCAGGGATCATAGCTAGCATGGCATTGCTCTTCTCTGTTCCTCCAGTCAGTTGTTGTGTGCTTTCATGTCATTTCCAACTTATGGCTACTCTAAAGCCATCTTGAGGTTTTCTTGGCAAATTTGTTCAGAGGAGGATTTCCTTTGTCTTCCTCTGAGACTGAGAGAATGTGACATGCCCAAAGACACCCAGTGGGTTTCTATGGTCAAGTGGGGATTCAAACACTGGTCTCCGGAGTCATAGTCCAGTGCTCAAACCACTAACCACATTGATTTCAGAGTCAGAGCAACCCCAAATCACCCCTCACGTGTTACTCTCTCAGTCATCTGTAAAACTGAGTGCAGGAACAGTGAGCTCCAACTGCAGCTGGAAAAGATGGATCTGAGACCATTTTCCTGTCCAAATTACCAAATGCTGATGGATCAAGTTGTTGTGAGGATGGCTTGCAACTAGTTTTGTCAAAAGCAGATCTGAGCTGTGCTTACAACAAACTGTCCCCAGAGCATTCAGTGCACAGCAAAATAGCCTCAGGCAGGGTCTGTCCATTGCAAGCACGGCTTGTACCGTCTCTTCTTACTTGGTTCTACAGACGACTAAGAGAAGTCCTTGTGATTAGGCTTGTATAAGGCCCAACTAAAGTCACATGAGAGGAGAGTTTCTTACAAGATTTCCAGGCCCCACAAGATCTCAAATCTCACAGGATTCCAGAACTTTCATGAGAGGTCTTCCTTTTGTGAGATTTGAGGCAGGTTTTACGTATATCTCCTTCATATCTACGGACTAGGCTGGAGCTACTTGGGCAACACCAAGAGTTGTCCCATATAAGGCTAAGAAAACCCTGGCAGTGCTAAATATGATTTATTCTGTTTCTGTCTGTCAGAAAATGGAGCTAGAAAACAAAGCTCATCTTTACCACTTTTTGGACCAAGGGAAATATTCTTTAGCCATTTCAACTCTAACATGATTGCCCCACCAATTCCCATTCTTGAATGTATTTTAAAACATCTTTGCTTGATGAAGATTTTTTGGTTTTGAAAGCTTGCATTGGGATTCCTCTGGCTTCTAGGATTCTACCAAACCTTGGTCACACATTTTCATGCAAATCTCCAGTCTTAGGGGCCTGAGAAACATTTTCCCCATCCTCCATTAACTGATATACAGGTAGAGTATCCCTTAACTGAAATGCTTGGGACCAGGAGTGTTTTGCGTTTTGTATTTTTTGGGGGGTGTGGGATTTTGGAATACATGTATTTGCGTATACATAAAATACAGTACTGTACAAGAGATCTCTGGGGAGCTGATGAACAAATGAGCAGGAGCACCACGGCTGCTGCCTCAAAGGCAGAAGTGGACAGCTAGGAGGCTCCCTGGAGATCTCCTGTATAGTACCGTGGGATTCCCCCCCCCCCAAATAGATGTATCAGCTCCCTTATATTCTCAGTTTCTCAGATACTCACTCTCTCTCCAGCCTCACATCTCATATACAACACAAGTAGCAAACAAACAAGACATAAGGTTGGAGAGAGATGCAAGGATCTGTGAAATGGCAGGAGGCATGGATTCATACTGAGCACTATGCTAGGATTTCTGCCTTTTCACAGATCCTTGTGTGTCTCTCCAGCCTCATGTCTAATTCATTCACTATTTGTGATTGAGATGTGAGTCTGGAGAAAAACTGAGGATCTGAGAGGTGAATGAGCAGGAATGCCACAGCAGCCACCTCAAAGGTGGAAGCTGGTGGCTGGTGGCAAAGTTTTGCATTTTGGAAGTTTTCAGATTTTGGATTTCCAAATTAGGGATGGTCAAACTGTAGTCCTAACTTCCTGACATCTAATTTGGCCCTTAGAACACAGTGGGTTGTTTTCCCTCAATAATTTGCAGAATTCTGCAGGCAACTGAACAAGATGTGTCTCAGGTATATTATAGAGTTCCCTGTACTTTGATATCTTTGTATTGCTGAGCTGCAGGAGCGTTTTTGTAGAACTATAGTAGCAGGGCTCAAAGAAACACAAAGTTCTTGAGGCTTGCTTTTCCTAATTCAGCTCCAGCTTGTCACAGTTGGATGATATTGAAGAACCATAAAGAGAGAGACAGAGAGAGTAGAAAAAAATATGATAGGTAGGCTAAGATTTATTACATAGAGAGTTTTTCTTCCTTTTCTCACATTGTGAGAACTATGGTTCAGCCAGATGTTGGCTGTGAGGTAAAAAAGAAATCTCACTTCTTTTAAAATTTCCTAACAAAGGGAAATAGTGAACATCCTCCCAGCATCTCACAGATGCTCCAGGGGAGAGAGGGTTTGCAGGTTAGATGGCCATAGCTTGCAGTTTAAATGGAGTGGTGCAGTAGTAGATTCAAGGCTGACAAATGAAAGCAGTTCCCATAATGAATAATCACCTTTACTGCTCCCAGATGTAGCGATAACCACTAGCTTTCAAAAGAAATAGAGAAATTTATGACAGTTGGGGGTAGGCCTGTTGGCAGCTAAACCATGAGACAGAAATGGAACTTCCCACGCTCCAAGCGTGTGTACTTGATTGCTGCAGGGAAGGATTGTTGCCTTCATGTCCTGCTTTTGGACTTCTGAGCATCTATCTGGCCGTTGTTGAAAACAAACAGCATGCTGCATAAACCTGCAATCTGATTCTGGAGAGCTGGCATGATGAAGTCACATTTTGATTGAACAGAATGGAGAAAATGTGAAAGTTTGAATCAGTTGTTTAGAAGACCAAAAAATGAAATCAATATGTTCTGGAGGTGGGGGGAAACAAGATGTCTTGCTTTTATGTACTCAGGATTCCTACTTCCTCTATCCTCCTTCTAGTTTCCTTCAACTGTTTGTTTCTAGTGGCACATGGCAAGTTTATATGTACTTTAAGCAGGAGGAGATTGTCTCTGTATTCTGAAACCACTTTTTGTAGTTGTTTTGGATATTATGTGGGAGTTAATAATGCAAAGCTTTCTGCTGCTTGTGATCAGCAGTGTGCATTTGTGGCTGGGCTATATTGCACTTGCATGCTAGTTTTCTGTTTTTAAGCAATGCTCCCTCAGCAGGGGAACACTCTATATCCATTTGCTGTCATTTTTCATTAGTGTTAGATACCTGGGACATCAATGTATAGGGAATAAAATTTCTATATGTCTGATGTATACTGTTTGTAGCATAGAGTAAGAGATGACGCCTTCTTAGTTGCATGCTTTGGTTTGGCATTGTTTGTCATTTTTTTCATAGTAATGTGGGCAGTAGACAAAGGAATGTTTTGACTATGAAGAGGATAACTCCTTTGTTTGCTTTTTCTTTGGAGATTACTTGACATTGAACAGAATGCCAAAATATTTAAGAAATGACAACAAAGATTCCTTGGTTCCTCTTACATAAAGACTGGCCATTCCAAAACTGCTGATAATGAAATATCTGGTGATCTGCATTCTATCTCTCAGAAGTAAAGTTCACAACTAAGCACTTCTTTAGGTGAAATGATTTCTAAAGCCATAATTTTATTTTGCTTGCATCTGCTTATACCTTCCTTCTTTTTTTAACAGCTGAAGTATTGTTTGTTTTGTTTGTTTTTTGAGGGAGAATCAGGCATACAAAATGCAGCCCTAATCCACTATGACAAAGTAAAAAATCCTTTCTTCTGTGGACTCTTGTTAGTAGTTAATTTGAAAATTAATAGATTGCTGATCTACATTGATCTGCTAAGGGAGATTGAGGACAGAACATTAGATTTTATGATCTTGCCAGATATTGTACTAGATGACTCTGAGAACATGTCTGACCCTAGGATTTTAGGAACCTCCTATTGAAGTATCTGAATTTTATACATTTTACATCTTCCATATAATTAAAAGAAAATTAGGACTACAATTCTGTGAACATATTCATGGAAGAAAGCCCCCTTGCTTGTGGGGCAAGTTTTTGATTAAAAATGCTAAATATTGTTCAGTGGATGGCAGATTTCAGGGTTAGCAGGGTTATCATTCATTAATCATTATCACTGAATGCACAGGGGAAAAAAATCTAAAATAATTGTATGCTTCCATATTTTGGGGGCTGGTGGTGGTGGTGGAAATAAACATCCGGTTTTGAATAATTTGCTATATATAAATGTTATTCCTTGATGTCATTTAATCATCTTACTGTACTTGAATTTATCACAAAGTCATAAATTGATAGCATTACTGGAATCCAGGTGTACATTCTGTGAAACATGTATTTTTCTAGCCTAATAGGCAACAAATAGTGTCCATTTAGCCAAACATTTTTCAAAAACTGCCACTTCTTTATAACCTGTTGGTTTGTAGTCTTAGATATATAAAATGCTAGACATTTCAAATTTGTTCTTGTGTCAATTGTTTGTTCTTGTCTTTCCTTAGCTATTGACATAGTACCCCACAAGCATGTGGTCTTCGATGTGTTCTTCCTCTGTGTACAACTTTCATTATCATTCAGCAGAATTACATTCCATGCTAAAGCTATTTAATCACATATATAGATCATATAATTCTGATGAAACGTCTATGAAAATCATATCTTTGTTAAGTTTACATCTTCACTGTGTATGTTTGTCTGGGATGAGCTGCAGACACCTGTCAAGGGACAATGAGAATCTAGGAACCAGGGACTCTTGGACTAAATACCATACTGAAACAAAGTAAGAGGAAGAGACTCTTGTACTCAGGCAACCCATACAATAAGCATTTTATAGTCCATTATGGGTGGAGAGAGCAATTTTGGAGCCAAAGACTTTTTCATTACTCATCAGTATACTCCATACTGCCAGTGTGGCAGATCATGATTCAGTACACCTTCATGTACAGCCAAGGATTCCTGCCTCTGGACTCAATGGCTTTTGAGAACGTGTGAAGGTAACTTGATGATTTGATCCCCTTAGCACACTGCTTTGATCCAAAATGTCTCTTGCATGGTCAGAGTGGGTATGATGTTCTTGGTTCCTGCTGATTTCCCTCCCCCACCCAGCTCCAGTTGCCCATGCTGGCTTTGAGGTTATTGTGGAGACCCTCCTGTCCTTCAGGAATCACTTTTCAATGGAACATTAGAAGCTGCAGTGATGAAAAAGTAGGGAAGTCCAATTGCTTGATCAAAACTCTGCCTGCTGTGGGTTGGGGCAGAATTTGACCAACAATCCAGACCCTTTAAAAAAAACTTTGAAAGTAAGTTAGAATAGCTTGGTTTTAAAGGCAATTATGTCCCACTGAACAATATCTGCATTAATACAACATTTGTAGAAGTCAAGCTGCGCACTATCTGTCTGATTCTGTTTTTCCCTAACCTTAGCATCAACGAGATCCTCGACTGAATGAAATTTTATTTCCATTCTATGATCCCAAAAGAGCAATGCAGATAATTGAGACATATGAACCAGATGAAGATTTAAAGAGCAAAGGTAAGAAAAAGGTGGTATGAGGTGATAAAAGCTAGGGCTTTCTTTGAAGTTGTTTGTTTATTTGCATAAGATATCCTTGGTTTTGTTTCTTGGCAAATGACGTGATTGAGATACCTTACTCTTTCTGGAAACAAACCATGGAGGTTGTTCACTCTGGCTTTATGACACTGGGGGGGGGACTGCTGTCAGTCCAGTGAAGCTAGTCCAAGTTAGCACATTTTAATCTGGATTGCTAAGTATGGCAAGCAGAGTGTCCTTGTAAAGTTCCCATTGTCAGGCAAAAGAAACACAAGTGAAAGATTTTCTCAAAAGGAGAATTTTACTGAGGTCAGTCTAACAAACAATCAGTTAACAGCAAGGTTTTCCTAAAGGATTTTCCCTTGATTTAATTGCTAAAATCCTGGTGGTACAGCTGAAGAATAATGAAACTACTGCACCTCTCTAGATACCTCATGTGTAAACCTCCTGTGGGAGATCTGATTTAGTGGGGAGACCCCACTCTTCAGTGTCTCAGTGTTTTTTAAATGAAATTGTTGAGTACTAGTAAGGCTATGTAGGTAGGTTTACACTTCTTTAAAATATATATCTCTTATACCAATATAGATATACATTTAAAGGAAGTGTAAACCTATCTATATATCTCTTATACCAATATAGGCGAGAGCCAGTGCGATGTAGTGGTTTTGAGTGTTTGATTACAACCTGGTAGAGCAGGGTTCAATTCCCTGCTCAGCCATGGAAACCCAGTGGGTGACTTCAGGTATGTCACATGCTCGCAGCCCCAGAATACCCCATGATAGGTTCACCTTAGGATTCCCGTAAGTCAGAAATGACTTGAAATCACACGACAGCAACAACAACAACAACAACAGTGCCGTATTAACACATTTCCTTGCCCTATTCCCCTTTCAGTTTAGCAAAAGACAAATTAGTACAGAGGTTTCATTTCTTAGAATCAAAAGATAACAAATTTACTTCCAAATAACATTGATATAATACAATTAAATAGATTGTGTTAAATATTGCTGCTACATGGAAATATAACTTTTCATAAAATGACTGCGCTGAGAAGTGGTTCTTTTCTGTAACCAACCTTAATCCGATTATTACCCTATAGGCTGCATTCCTAGTTAAGTCACCAGCTGGCAGTAGAAGATGGGTGTCTCTCTTTGATTGAGTTACTATATGCTTGACTATCTGATGAATTTCTCCAGAACACTCCTTCAGTGTTCTCTTTGGCCCAGCATTACATTTGTCTATGGGCCTTTCTGCATTACACTGTTATAGTGCTATTATTCCACTTTTAACATCCTGTGGAATTCTGAGGTCTGTAGTTTACAGAACCCAGAGAGCTCTCTGGCTGAGAATTCTAAAGGCCCCTCTCTAAACTGCGAAGCCGAGGATTCCATAGGATGTTGACAGTGGAATAACAGCACTATAACAGTGTAGTGCGGAAAGGCCCTATGTTTCACTTCCATCTGCTGCTATTAAGTGCTTCGCTTCTTCTTCAAAGCCATCTTTAGAATTTTCCCACTACAAGTGCAGACTTCCTCTAGTTATTTTTCAGCCTTGCCTTCTAGTTTTCTCATAGACTTCTCCAACTGATCTGAAGTCTTCAGGTTTTCTCTAGCTTCTTAAAACATTTTCTGTAGTATCCTGCTCTCCAGAACTTCTAGAGCAACTCAGCTTCACTGACCTGAACTTCCCTCAATAGTTGTTCATGTTTACTCCAGCTAGAATCCACCAATCATTATAGTAGCCAACTTTTCATCACACAATTCTTTCCTAAACCGATAGAGGATCATGGAATATTCACCCTGTCTCCTATCAAACTCAAGCAATTTGGATGCCTTTTTAAAATACATAATGGAGACACCTCCTTTCACAGCTTTATCATAGGCTGTGAAAGTGGCAGTTAACACTGTTTGTCAGCTTCTCAGCATGACATTCAAAGATCATAATTGTGATCCAAGTCCCTAGCACAACATACAATTCCTTCATACTTTTGTCATGTCTCTCTGACCGATACACAAAAACATGCATGCTTTTCACTATACTTCCTCATGCTATTCCTCATCAAATTGCACTCTCAAGTTACTCGGAACATAGCAAAAAGATGAGCCAAATTTTATATACAAAATATGTGGTTTCATAGTCAGATGAAGTAAGAACAGCCTGAGGGATCTATAACACTGTTTTTCCATACTTTTCAGGTCTCATGTCAAGTGATGGATTTTGCCGCTACTTGATGTCAGATGAAAATGCACCTGTCTTCCTGGACCGCCTAGAACTATACCAAGAAATGGAACATCCGTTGGCTCACTACTTCATTAGCTCCTCCCACAACACGTATCTCACAGGAAGACAGTTTGGTGGGAAGTCATCTGTGGAGATGTATAGACAAGTCCTCTTAGCTGGATGCAGGTTAGGCATGCACAATGGTGGTTTAAGGGAATATTTTAAAGGGAAACTACACTGGAAAGCACTTTAAATTTATCTAATTCACCCCTGCTTCTAATACAGAACATATTATATATGTAAGATATAAATACATATACGTATAACAAACACTGAATTGAAAGTTATCATAACAATAGTTATATATATTGGAGTCATGTGCATTACAGAGGTATTTGCTTATATCTAATTCAGGAGGGCGCAGATGTCGGGGATTGTAGAACTGTGTTGATCCGCTTAAGGACCCAGAAGAGTCACACCTCCTGATCAGCCTCCCACTCAGCCACTTTCTACCATCCTCAGATTTTTTTAAAAAAAAAATACTGAATGTTTTCAAAACACACGTCCCTAGAGAGTGTGTGGGGCAGTTTGCTTTGTTGTTGGCTCCAGTTTATGTCCCTGTTAAATAAATGCCGTTTCTGGGCTTAAAACAACCTGAAGGGCTGCAAAGTGTGGCAAAATCACCTTCCCTCACACCATGTAGGGAATTAAGGTGATGTTTTGAATTAAAAAAAAAGTGATTTCACTTTCCCCACATCCACTATAAATGAATGTATCTTTACATGTGTATAATTTGTATTTAAATGCCTTGCAAAGGATGGTGAATTCTCTTCAAAGTATATAAAAATGTGATATCGGTCCTGTTTTCTCCGTGGTCTTTTTACACATACAAAATGCATTTGCAGACAGCCACAGTTGTGTCACATAATGTGAATGGAAGTCTATAGAACTTGTTACAGCTACTTATTTCAGCAATTAGAAAAAGATTCAGTGCATCTTTTCGCTTTTGGCTTATAGATGTGTTGAACTTGATTGCTGGGATGGGAAAGGTGAAGACCAAGAACCAATAATAACACATGGGAAGGCTATGTGTACAGACATTCTTTTCAAGGTAAGTATTGTCTGTAATAAATTTAAATGGCTCAGCTATAGATCTATCAATGCATTTCTTTCTTGTTTTACCATCTGTTCAGCAGCTTAAAAACAATGTCTCCCCAAATCTGTGAGGCAGTTGTATTCTATGAGGGGCTAGATCACAGAAGATTACAGTGTTTAAAGTAACATAAATTTTATTCTGGCTCTGTTATGTTTGAGGTGTCTGTTTCACATCAGTGGAAAGGGAAAGGATAAGACATACTTTAAAATAAGGTCCTGCCAAGTTCAGTAAGCTGGGTAGGTTGGCCAGTTATAGATCACATCTGTGGTAGTGTATTACTTACTGCCATAATCAGTCTCCTTCAGTAGTGGGGAGAACATTGGGAATCCTACAGTCCATCTTAGTGGTGTAAGACAAAATTGAAGAATGAGCATGGAGTTATTTTTCAACATCGGTTGTGTGTTTGTGTTTTAATATGTGGCATTAATATGTAGGCCCTTGACTGCATAGTTTTCACAAATAGTCATTTCTACATTCTGTCTCTTTGTCTCTTTAGGATGTGATTCAAGCTATTAAGGAAACAGCGTTTGCAACATCCGACTATCCTGTCATCCTGTCATTTGAAAATCACTGCAGGTATATCATGAAGAATTGTTTCTCTTGCATATTTTAGTGATGCAATCAAGATGAAGTTGTGGCAAAGCTGTTTTTAATAAAACATTCGAACATTATTGAGCTAAGTTAAATCTGAGATTAACTCTGAGTATATAATTATATCTTTGCGTTTAAAAAGTCAGATTTAAATTGCTTCATCGCATTGCATTTTTTTAAAAAAAGTTTTAATATATTTGAAAGCCACTTTTGTATAACTGTTTCAAACCAGTTATCTAAGTATTTTAGGTTTTACATCATTAAACTTTTGCACATGGTTGATTATTTTGATATACTAATTTTGAGTTATGTAATAGCATTAAAATAGTAGATTAGATTCAATACCCTACAACATTTTCATTCATAATTATGCTTTTTCTCCTAGCAAATATCAACAGTACAAAATGTCAAAATATTGTGAAGATATTTTTGGAGACCTTCTGCTTAAGCAGCCACTAGAATTACATCCAGTAGGTATCTCCCAGTCATTCTGTTTAAATTGTCTTGTTGAAAACTTCTGTTGAAAAAAATAGGGTGGCGTCATGTATATTCATAGACCTGGGTGACATCAGGTTTCTGCAACATGAAACCTCCAAACTTTGTTGCTCTTAGTTAACTTTACTCCTTAATTTCTTATTTTCTTAGTTATCTTTACTCCTTAATTTCTTAGCATATTCCTTGTAGAACCCTGCATTCCTTGGATACTTCTTTTTTTTTTAAGTAACATAGCCAGTATGTTGTCATAGTTTGAACACTGACCTGTGCTCAGGAGACCAGGGAACGCATCTGCACTCAGCCTTGGAAATCCACTGTGTAACCTTGAGCAAGTCATACTCTCTCAGCCTTAGAGGAAGACCACAGCAAACCCCCTCTGAACAAATCTTGCCAAGAAACACCTGTGATAGGTTCTCCTTAGGGTTGCCATACATTGGAAATGAGTTAAAGACACACAACACAGTAGCAGCAGCAACAATAACTACCTCACAGTGTCCATTCATTTTGTCGGCGGTATTTTACCTTAGGAAGTCATCAACCATAGATGTTTATAGATGCCCTCTGCCTTTTAAGAAGTGCCTTAAGGCATGCCTGTTTTTGCATGGCTTCTCCAATTAAATGTGGTGTTTTTGTTCAGCATCTCTCTTTCTTCATTGACTTGATCTACACCCTAATATCTCTCCCTCATTTTTAGTGTGGCTTCAGGTAGTTCCTGTTGTTGTTCTTTGTTAAATTCAATGCTGTTTTAAATGTCTGTTTTTATGTTATACTACCGTATTTAACCAGCATTGCTTGGGATTTTATTTTCTCATAGATAACATTTGTTAGAAGTACTTTAGGAATTACCTTACCTTACCTTAGGAATTAGATGCCGTTGAAATATACAGATTTGAGATCCTGTGTCTGTAATTCTCCAAATTGTCTTGTCCAGTACCTGCAATTTTTCCCCATATTTCTCAATCCAATCTGTATTCAGAGTTCTTAACATAGCTATGTTGAGTTCCTGGGGGAAATATGCTGGCTTCCTCCTTGCTGCTAGGCGTTGTCTCCGTAGCAACCGGCCTATTCAAGACAGGCCCAAGAGCTCTCTGGCTGAGAATTCTAAAGACCCCTCCTTAAACTGCAAACCTCAGGATTCCATAGAATCTTCACAGACAGCCAGTCGTATGAGGTCTTCTCTGCCTGACATGGACAAACAGATAAACTTTTACTTTTATATATTAGATAGGGTCTTTTTCATCACCCAAAGCTATTATTGTAAATAGTAACTATCCTTGCCTCCCCCCCCCCCCCGGCCGCACACAGTTCAAACTTTGGACTATCCAAATATACTTTTAGCTACGGGTGGGATGAATCCAGAATTTTCCAAATCTGAATCCGGATCTGAATCCCTGGAAGGTTCTGGGAATCCATGAATCTCACAAATCTCTAATCTTTTGATTCTTTTTTTTAAAAAAGGGTTTAAAAAGCAAGGGAAAGAAGGATAACCTTGGGCAAGACACACCCTCTGAGCCTTAGCAAAAGCCTAGGCAAAGGCAGACCTCCCTCTGAAGAAATCTGGCCAGGACAGTTGTTATAGTTTTGCCTCAGGATCTCCCCGCTTGGAAATGACATGAAGGCCCTTTCTACACAGGCAGGAAAGTGTGGATGAATCCCACATTTTCCTGTCTGTGTAGAAAGGGCCACATACTACAGTACAGAGATAATCCAGGTCAAACCTGGATTTTCTTTGCATAGCTCCTTCTGGCATCCTGGGGTTTGTAGTTTGATGATGTACCAGCACACTTTGGCAGAGAAGGCTGAGACACCTTGTAAAACTACAAACCCCAGAATTGTGTATGAAAGAGCTTTGCAAGGGAGCTACGCAAAGGAATCTTTCAGCTGTCCTTGAAATCTCAAGAAGACTGTACCTTCCAGTCAAGTCTCAAGTCCTGCAACAAGGAAGGCGCCAAAAAAGACAAAAAAAAATCAGCCTCTAGTCCAGTCTCAGTTCTGCACCCTGAAGACCAGTCTCAAGTCCTGCAGGGGACTTTCAAGTCAAGTCTCTACTCCAGACTCAATCCCTATCCTCCAGTCTCAAGTCAAAAGAATAGAGAAGAATAATTATTACCTTGCAGAGGGAGGTAGATGCAGGCACAGGCAGGCAGCACAAGTGGGTGCGGGCGGGCGAGCTCACAGTTCAAGCAGGTGGACGAGCGAGCACACAGCCCAAGTGGGCAGGCAGGTGAGCACACAGCCCAAGTGACCACAGGCAGCTTCCAGCGCACGCGGCTTTATACCGTGATTTTCCTTCGCCCAGGGGCCCACCAGCCAATCAGGCTTTTGGCATTCCTTGGAGGTGCCAATTTTGAAAAGCAACAAACAAACTTGGTTGGTGGGTTCGAAAGATTTAGTTCGCCATTTTGGCTCTGGGATTCAGATTCCCAAATCTCGAATCGTTTTCCAGGATTCGAGGATTCGGTTGGCCCATCTCTACGTTTAGCATATTTCTTTCCTTTTAAACCCACTCTTTACATTTTCTCTCTGTGTCAGATCAACTATTTGTAAGCCATATTGAGAGCCTTTGTTGCTGAAAGGGGTTATAAATGTTTGAAATACATGCGTCTATGCATACAGACATGTATTCCTCATGAAGTCTCTTGTCTGTGAAATCCTATGCCATAATGAACATAATATACCATGCTAGTATATAAGGTGTGACAATATTCTGCTGGTTTTTCTGCAGCAGACTGAGGGCATTTCCACACTACGCCAGAGAGCTGTTTGGCCTCAGTAAGCTACAAGCCCCAGAATTCCACAGGATGTTGAAAGTGGAATAATAGCACTATAACAGTGTCGTACAGAAAGTCTCTGGCTGAGAGTTCTAAGTGCCCTTTCCTAAACTGCAAACCCCAGGATTCCATAGGATGTTGAAACTGGAATAATAGCACTATAACAGAGTAGTGTGGAAATGACCTGACACTCCCTTAAAACCTTAGAATACACATAAAGATGAATCTCAGTTTATGTAGGGAGGATGCGTGTGAAATAATATGAGACGTATTAGCTAAAATTCCAAGCATGGGTGAAATAAATGATAGAAATGGGTGTTTAGTTAATTTTAATATCATGATGATTTAATGATTTAATATAATGATGATAATATAATGATTTAATATAATGAGTAATGATATGTACTTAGTCAAATTAGATTTGGTTGTTACATCGACATAAGCAAATAGAAGGCAAACAGAATGTAAATTAAGTATTGCCTTGTGGCTGCCGCCAATAAAGCTGAGGTTCAAAACTCTATAGCAATTTAAGTTGAAGTGAACTGAAAAAGCAAGGACTGTGATGATTGGCATTGGAAATGCATTAGGCAATATTTCGCAATGGGACACAAGGAGAAATTGTGCAATTGGCCTATATTTGATTCTGCTACAACTTGGCAATTCTCAGTAAAGGCCATAGGGTGAGACTACTGTGAAAATTATTACTGGCAGACTGTTGAATTCCTGTGTATTACAAATGCCATGTACAGATTTCTGTCTTTTTCCCTTCTGCAGGATTTGTTTGCCAAATGAGACCCCATTCCAGGGGAGAAATTCATTTAATGCTTACATTTTTCGTACATTTAATTCCTTTTTTAGAATACGTCATTCTTTTTTAGGAATAGAATACCTTGTATGGGAGCTGCTTTGTTTTATCAATTTTTTCCTCATTTTCATTCTAATCTTCTCCCTATCTTTCTCTCTGTGTTGTTCTGCTCCCTACTCTTTCTAGCCTTTACCTTTCCTAGCAGCTAGTGTTTTCCTAGCTTTCTCTGATGTGGAGCCCTCCAAATGTGTGGTATTACAGTTCCTAACATCCTGAGTCAGCAAGGAAAATTGCTATATTTTCTGGGGTTTGTAGCTGAAGATGTTTTATGGGCACCAGGTTTTCACTTGACTCCCTTATTGTGGTTCCCTAAGCATCTCCATGACTTGAGGGGAATTGGACACTGTTGAGTACAGAGTAATCATTGTCTTTCTCGCCAAATCCTTTGTTTCCCCTCCTCTCAACTCTCTTTGCCCAGAAGATGGCTTCTTCTGCTAGTCTCTTCCCTTACAGTCTATGCCTACCAGCAGCCACCTGGTCTCTCCTGATTTGTTGTTCCTCCAGGGGCAACACTGTGAAACTTCAGTGTCTGCTGTATTTGGGGTGCTATGCCAGTCTGCTCTGCCTCTACCTGCCTGGAGCCTATCACTTTGTCTATAGTTGTGCCCATTTCTAACTCCATAAGCAGGCACTTGTTGTATCAGGAGTGCTGCTGGAATTCCCATAATCACTTCTGTTTTTCTCTCCTTGTAGTCCTGCAAAAGCTAGAGTGCCTTCTTGGCTGAAAGCTCTGCTCCTTTGATTACCTGTCTCTTCTCTGGCCACAAGTTGTTGTTGTGTGCCTTCAAGTCATTTCTGTCTTATGGCAACTCTACCATGGAGTTTTCTGGAGCTGAGTGTGTGTGATGTGCCCAAAGTCACCCAGTGGGTTTACATAGCTAAGTGGGGAATCAAACCCTGGTCTACAGGGTTGTAATACAATGCTCAAACCACTACACTATGCTGGCTCTCTAACTGATCCTCATTTTGGTGAGAGAGATGTTAGTGACCACACATGGTTACTGATTATCTCATGGGAAAAAAAAAATTTGCCTACCTGTTACAACATACACGCATCTCAGAAAGAAAGGGCTGGTACCCACGTGCTTCTTTCAGCCTAAGTGAGAAAAGAGGGAGGATTGTGTGCACATTCTGCTCGTGCTTTGAGACAAAAAAAGAAAGAGAGGCTGCCCATTGTGATCTCATGGCTATGCTGCTGCCTGACGGGTAGAGAGGCTAACCTATTGTGAGTTCATACTAATGCTGCCTATCTGATAATGGCCCTAGTGATCTCATAATAATGCTGCCAGTTTGAAGGGGAAAGGCAGGTGACTGTGACTTCATGTTGATGCTTTTCACTTGAAGGAGAGAGACTGACTATGGTGATCTCAGGCTGGTGTTGCCTGCTTGCTGAAAGAAACTGGCTATTGTAGTACATTTTCACCGATATAAGAATGGCACACAATTCTCTTTAATTTTTATCTAACACCTAGGATGCTGTTGATACTTTGAATTAGTTCCTGGAGGTAGGGAAAGTTTAGATGAAGACTAACAAATTGAGGCTTAACTCAGACAAGATAGCTGGTCCAAGATAGAGACAAGACTCTGAAACAGGGATTCAACCTGTTTTAGCCTTTGAACAACTAAAAATGATAGGCTTCCTGCACTCATTCGTGAGATCAGACTTGGCTGTGGCCATTACTGTGGCCTTAATACCTTTGGCTATGTTGACTAGACTTTATAGGTGTTGTAATTCAACATCTTCTAGAAAGTAGAACAATTCCTACTCCAAGTAGACCAAAGTGGTTGGTGTGCTCTCAAATGTTGAGTTAAATGATGACTTGTTAAGATGAATTAACTTTTTGTCAAATTATGAAAGATCTGCCCTGCATAGAGTCAGACAGTTTGCTGTGACTTCACAAAGGTGTCTGTGAATCAGGGGCAACCCCTAGGTTCACATTTGCAGCCCCTGAAGCTACCCTCCAGTCACCATGTTTGTCCAACTTCCATTTAAAAAAAACACCACTTTTGATGCAATTTGGGGGCAATTTTTGCCCATAAAGCACTCCCCACAGATGCATGAAAATAGGCAAGAATGTATCCCACACACACCCGTATCCCACACACACAACCTCCCAGAACCACATAAACCCCAATATCTATTTTCCCCTGGAAGCCCTCTCAAAATGTGACACCACTTCTGTTTGGCATTTTGAGAGGGACTGCAGAGCAAAACAAAAGTATTGGTACTTGCTGTTGGGTTGTGGCCTTTGGGGGAGATTAACCCTGCTCCCAGCCAGTTATGCACCCCTGCTATAGTTTGTAAGAATGTATATCTGCATTAAGTTTTCATCTTAGATGAGGGCTTCTTAGCCTGAGGTCTGTGGATAGATTGCAGAAGATCTGTGAACTTGAATTAGGGGGCGGGGGAGACATCTTTATTTTCACTAACCTCTCTAACTAAATTTTATTATTTCCTTCCATTATAAATGTAGGTACAAACTATAAACCTAGCAGTAGCAGTACTACCTGTGGCTTTGTCACCAATAGAAATCATTTATATTTTCATATGACAGGACAGTTGTTGCAGATATCTTGAAATAACATTTATATTAATCATTAGTTTGAGATCACTGTAGTTGTTAAACCTGCCACTAGAGATGGGGTGATGCTTACAGACTCAGCATTACTTTACACTTTACCAAATTGCCAGAGGACCATGGGGAAGAAAAGGGTTCAGAACCCCTGCCTTAGATCTACGCATAGGGGTTATTTGATCTGTTTTGCTCTTTCTTGGGGAGGGGCATTGCCAAATACTGGAGGAGGAACAGTAATAACTGTTCTGGATTAAACAATCATGATTAGGTAATTCAGCCTATTTGGTAGCTTCATCCCAGGCTCTGGAAATCATTTTTGAGGGACGCAAGACTTCCTCTTGTTGTTTTCCTTGTGTCGATTTGCAAAGATCTCTTTATTCGACCAGGCTCTTCAGAACTGACCACCTACTAGGGAAAGTGCTTTTTGTTGGATTGGTGCTCTGCTTTTTTAAAATGTGTTTTTAAGGTTGCTTTTAACCCAATAGTGTTTTAATAATTTCAGTTTGTTTAACTGTCTTAGCATGACTACATTTAGCATAGTTTTACCGGTAGATGTTCCTATCTGTTTTTAATTGCATCTGCTCCTGTTCTGTTGCAAGCTGCCTCAGGTCCTACTTAAGCAAACAGATAATTGAAATAAAATAACCCATAACATATGCAATTGAAGTAATTGCATATCCTTCCCTTGCTTACCAGTGACTTAATTTCCCTCTTCCTGTATCATTTCCCCATGCCTGTTTTAAATTGTGGGGGTGGGAGAGAGACTAGCATCATAGCCTTCTTCTCACCCCCCTTCAGTTCCCTTTCCTTCGTATGACTCTTAAACAACGAAGGAATAATAATGCAGAATATTATCATGGTCATCATTGTGCATTGGGGTTGGAAGTAATATTGAAAATATTGAAAAATGTTTTTAAAAATATTGTTTTTCAAATATTTGGCAATCCTGAAAATCCTGTATTGGCAAGTATCTTCACAGTTTGGGATTTGTGTGCTCAGGGGTGAGAAAACCAAGTGAGAAAAGAACCATGTTCTTGTCAAACCATACTTTTTGTCAGCCTTGGTCTACTATTATCAACCAGGTGTGAATCTTAATCTCTTACAGTAGGGGTAGGCAAAGTGCAGCCTGCATGCAGCCCCCATTGCCATTTTTGTGACCCCCAGAGTCCCCAGGGGTCAAAAATATTTTTTACAGTTGTCCCCCCATTTTTTTTTTTTTTTTGCTCCAGAATGCCCGCAGATGGATTCTAAGGCGTATAGAGGGCATTTCTACCACATTTGGGGGTGACCGTTGGCTTCTCAGGAGTGAAAAACAATTTTTGCAGAAGTTTTCAAAAAATGTTTTTGCATCCAAATACACCAAAATGTTCACTAGGGGGATGTAGGGTGCATTTCCTCAACATTCTGGGGCCCCCATGACACTTTAAGCTCAAGGGAGACCTTATTTGAAACCTGAAAATAGTCAAAATGCCCCCTAACCCCCAGAGGCATTTGGAGGTAATTTTTTAACTAATTAATTAATTATTGCAGGAGCTGGTATGACCTTCCAAAGGGGCTAATGTGCCCCCTAGCTTTCCACGGTCTCACCCCACCCATCTTGCAGCAATGGTTTCTTCCTTCCTTCCTTTCTTTCTTTCTTTTTCAAGATGCATGGATGCTACTGTGACCTTATTCTGGCTTCTCTTTTCCTTGAAGTTTACATCAACCAATGCTCTGAAAAAAAAATTCTCAATGAAATTCCACTCTCCTATTCATAAGAGCATCCAGTTAATGCTATTTGCATCTAATATAAATCCATCATGCAGGCTCCAAAGTAGCCCTCTCAGTTTATAGATGCATGGATTAAAGTGAAGATGATCTATTTGTTTGGATTGTGACTGCATACAGAGTACAAAGAAGTACGGAGAATATTCCTGTTTGCTTTCAGTATGTTATGAAAATGAAGGATGTCTTCCTATGTGTATTTAAAAGGCTTATAGCAATCCACAGGATTGTGTGCTAATTGAGAGCACTTGGAAAATTGCTTTTAAAAATAATTTATTACTATTGTAAGTCCAGCACCCTCAGAAGGAGTAAGCTATTGTTATAGTTGGATTTTAAAAACATTATCTCTTTACTTTCCTTTTTCTTGAAATCAACTGACTCTGCTGTTTCAAAAGCAACACAACAGATAGTTTATGATACCTATTTAGCGATACCATGTTCCACTAACTATAAATGTAACATGCCACCAAATTAATTACTCATCAATTTAGAATCATAATGTGATGTAGGTATACCTTTGTTGTTGGAAAAAAAATTGGTTACAAATAAAGAAAAAGAAGTTAAGAAATTACAATTAAGTAATTAACTATTTACTTCCAATTTTTGATCAGTCTGTGGTTCGTTGCAGTAGCAGAACTACTGGTACCAGAACTATCATGTCATCATGGTTAAGAGTAATGCATATGATAAATATTGAACTCATTGAAATCTTGCATCTGCTATGAACACAAGTGAATTTAGGCCAGCTTCAGCCTTATATCTATAATATGAACGTAATACTGCTTGCCCAAGTTTACAGAGTTGTAAGGAAAAAGTGAAAAACTGGGAACAGGATGGAGTATCCTGGAGGAGGGCATGGCTGCCTGGCTGGACTTTGAACAGGCTGCAACTTTTGTTGCCTGACCCATGTTTTTAAGTCTGGGCATTCAAAAGGTGAACAAAATCTGCTTGGTACCTTGCTGCATAAAGCAAGAGTGAGCAAAACTGCTTCCTATCTGAGCTTATCTACATGGCAGGTATATGCTGCTTGAAGAAAGTATGATTGAATAGGCAGGTGTCAAAGAGCAGTTTCCTACTTGGCAGGTTGTTGATGATGATTGAATAGAGTAAGATGCTGAAGCAAATTCTGTAGAGAGAATGGCAGAAAGGAGCGACTATTTTCACAAGAGAGGTTGGCAAATCACAGGTGGCTTTGCTCTTTCTGTGGCCCCTCTGTTTTTTGTAATGATTGTCATTAAGTGTAACAAATCTGGGCACAGCTGGAACAAAAGCCAATAGTATGTATCTTAAACACATGTTCCTTAGTGATACCTTTTTTCTTTCCTATAGCTTGAACCAGGAAGACCCTTGCCTTCCCCAAATGACCTCAAAAGAAAGATTCTTATTAAAAACAAGAGGTTGAAACCTGAAGTGGAAAAAAGTAAGTAAAGTGCCATTAAAAACATTGGATATTAAAAACCTACAATGAAAAAGGCCATTGTAGTCTCAGGATACTGTAGTCTCCTATTTACGTCTTCTCAGTTGGCTCCAGTATTCCCATGAAAGAATAGGCTTTTCTTTTGCTGTTGTATTATTCGTTAATGAAGCAAAATCAATTGCAAAAATCAATAAGTGGAAGATTGTTGAATTGTTCTGTTTGTTATGCTATTAATTTTTGCCTTTTCAAGAGATCTTGCTGTGTTTTTGCAAGATACAGTTTTTGTATGGAGTTTTTTTTTTCATTGTTTGTCACAGGTTAATTGTGATTTTCAGTGTTGTTGCATTCTTTGCTGTTTGAAAGTCCCGAAGTTTTGCCAGGGAACTGGCTTGTGTACATTCTTTCTTTTCAACTCAATATGTGGAAGTAATCCGAAATCTTTCTGCTCCCCATCATGAAGCAACTAGCAGAAAAACCATTATAAACACAGTGATGGGGAGATTTCTAGGAGAGTGACTGCAGACCTGTGCCCCATTACTTGGGAGTAGGGATGTAATTCTTCACTAAGTTTCTTCTTCAGAGTAGTAGTAGATAGATTCAACAATTCTCTTCCAGCTCCAAGAAAGTCTTCAAAACTCATGACATTTTTAAGGCTATGCCCAATTCTTCCAGTGGCAAGAAAGTCTTCCAAAACCGGTTTGGAATTTATTCTGCACAAAATTTGCACATGGATGTTTTGTGTAGAAAACAGCACTTTCTGCACAGGAAACAGCCTTTTCTGCATGGAAAATAATATTTCAATACAAAAATATTAATTCCTGTGAGGAAAATGCTAATTTTTTTTTTTTGCGCAAATCAACTATGTGTGGATTTTATTAAAAACAAATCCCTGGTTACAACATTTTCTGTGCAGAAATTCATATTGCTGCATTGAAATATTATTTTCCACAGAGAAAAGTCTGTTTCCTATAAAAACAACCACACGCAAATTTTGCGCAATCCCAAACTGTGAAGATCTTTGTCAGTCCCAAATTTTTCTCATAAAAAAACATGTTTTTTGACCATTTTTTGAATAGTTTTGAATATTCTTTTCATCTCTGCTTTAGAGTCAACTGCTGCATATAGTTGGACTTTCTTTGAAGAAAACAGTGTTGTTTTTAAATAGTGTTGTTTTTAACAGTGTTGTTATTTAAACTGCTAAAATTAACCGTATCTTAGTGTTAGAATGCATGTGCTTTTGCTGTTTGAAGTTCCATAGCTTGTCTCTGCTATTTCCTTTCAAGAAGTCTTTATTAGACCAATAATTTAGTTATCAATAAAGGAGGGCTATTCTGTTGCAGTGCCACTGAAGGAGGCAGGTCACATAAGTAGAGTCAGTAACATTTTTACTTTACATCACTATTGTATTCTTGTGTACCGTGGAGACTTGCCACAGTCTCATAGGAATCAGCCAGATAATGAGCCAATTGACTGTGTATTTTCTATATTCCATGTGACTGTCTATGTTGTAGTAACTCACATATTCTGCTCAGCAATTCACAAATTAGTTGAGAGACATCACGAAGTTAGACTAAAATGGAATTTCACAGAACACAGACTATAGTGGGATGACTGAGGATTCTAGACTTCAGCATCCTTCAGTGATGTAAGAGTGGCAAAGATTGGCTCCATCCTTTTGAATTCAAGGCAAGCCTAAACAAGTCAACAATTTTACAGCATATTTTGATTAATAAAATTTCTCTTCCCCCTCCTTTTGTATGTGTATGGTGCATTCGTCTTATTTTAAATAGAACAGCTTGAAACTTTGAAAAGTATGATGGAAGCGGGTGAAACTGCTGCTCCTGTCAGCATCTTAGAAGATGATAATGAAGAAGAGATAGAAAGTGGTAAGATAATTCTTTAAATCTGTCCTCCTTTTATATACTTCTCCTGCTGATAATTATAGTGTCTCAGCTCGTTTGGCAGTTAGCCTTAGTGCCAGTCTAATGGATTGCATTTTTTTTTCTTTTTCTTCCTTCTTCTTTTCTTTTCTCTCTCTTTTTTTTTCTTTTCTCTTTCTTTTTTCGGTATTGTGTTCTCATAATGACCGTAGTGAGATTTGCATCCACTCTTGATTAAAAGTGTCATTGTCTTTATAACTGTGGTGTGTATTCTAAGATTATATGCAGTAACTTCAAGGAGTTGACAAAATGTTCACTTGTGGATGGGCCCTGTGGTATTGTGTTGATTTAATAGACAGAATGGGGTTTTAATGGCCTTTGAACTACCACTCAGGGCCAGCAGAGTAGGTATCGATAGGATGGTGCTAATAATTGCCTCTTGGCAAGGCACATAAGTAGCGTGCAACAGCAGAGGGTGAATGTGGTCATCTCTGCAGCCCTCTGCAGCCCTGAATATTTTATTGGGTGTTTATTATCTGCCAGGAAGGCACAGGTGAGCAGATGCTGTAAGGAGTGATAGCTATATGTGCAGTCATGGAATGAGACCTTGCCAAGCCACAGCATCCTCCTTTCGATGTGCCTTCGATAGCTACTTTTTGTCTATGGAGGGCTTCACGTGTATTTTAAGTGCTAGTATATCGTATTTGCTGAGAGGTGTCCTTTTTTTATGGATAGGAGGGTAGCCTTCCTGCTGCCTTCTAAAAACTTCTGTTGCACTCTCTGGATATGATATGTGTTGTCGTTGTTGTCTTCACTGTCATTGTCTCTCTCCCTTGCCCCATGTCTTACTTCTTTTTGGCCTGCGTGGGCATTTAGCTGACCAAGAAGAGGAAGCTCATCCAGAGTACAAATTTGGAAGTGAGCTCTCTGCAGATGACTTGAGCCAAAAAGAATCGGTGGCCAACAATGTGAAAAGGGTAAGATAGCTTTTCCTGCATATGTCTTGATTAAAAGACTTGTCATTGAGATGGCCAAGAAAACTGGATCAGAGGGTACAGTGCAGGTACTCAGAGAAAGCTGCATCTCACTTCCTGTGCACACTGTACTGATTATCTTCGAGTGTGTATGTGATTTGGGTCAAAGTCACAAAGGGAAGTTCTGACTCTATCTGTAGCCAATTGCTGCTGGACCAAGCTGCTTTTGTGTTACAGACTTACCCTTAATCTGCCCTATTCACCTTGTGAATAATGATTTCACAGTGAATAATTGTAACTTGCAAGCTAGAAGTTTGTAAAATTAGAAAAGGAAGCATCTGAAAGAACCAGTCTGAGTTAGTAGCTAGGGATCATGATAACAGGCAGAAAGAAAAGGTGTTGCTCCAGTTATTCTTAGATAAATGGCTCTTTGTTATGAAACATTTCAGTGCACTGGCAAAATAAATGTATCAAACCCTGCTTACTCTAGGAGAAATTTAAAATTCTGAAATACTTTATAACTTTGCTCATGTTGGTATTCTAGCTCCTTCCCTCTTACCTAGTTATCTTCTGATCTTGATCCTGGCAGCTGAACCAGTGGAAGCTCTCCTTACCATCAAAGCTTTTTTTTTATCTTTTAAAAAATATCTCTGGTATCAAGCTGCTAATTCAGGAATGCCAACATACCTTACTTGCTTTTTCTCTGTTCCCCTGGAGCTTCAGATTGCATCTAACCAAGTTGGCAGTTGTCCTTTAAGCACAGTAGGTTTGTGACTACATGAAACAGAAGGCATGCAAATCTTCCAGTTAATTAGCTTGTCCTTGGTTGTGATCTGGGTTGGCTGCTTTCACCCCCTAATATTCAGTTGTTTGGTAGATATTTCCAGAATAATGTTTGCAGTTGTCAACCTCTGTTAATGTCAGGGGCAGAACTGGGGATAATTGATTTAGTACATAGAACTGTGTTTCAAACAGCTATACAGTCTCTTTGGTCAGAAAAGAGGATATTTTTCTTGACAACAGCACCTCAAAACTGAAGTATGGAGCAGCTTCAGTTCATTGGTTTTCCATCTAGTGCTGACATGGACCCAGATGCCATTCCTGACCTTATTCCCACTCACCCTTATTCATTCCTTATGTGCCAAGGGCTTTCCTTTTGCCGCCTTGCAAACTGCTTTGCTTGTGAAATTTAGACTTATATCTAGTGGAAAGGATAGTTTTAAGATAACATGCCAGATGCTTCCCTCCTTCCCTTGAGTTATGACTGTGTGATACTGCAACTTCTTTGGATAATATCTGTATTTTTCCCCTTAGGCTATGGACGATTCAGAACAAGAAAACAATAAAAAGGTGACCCAAAAGATATTTTACAGCTTTCAAAATTTTCATTTCTCTGCACCTAACAAGCCTGTTTGTAGAATGCATTCTTAACTCACTGCATCATTTGACCTACTCTTTATCTATTCCTCAGGTTTTGTTAGATTATTTATGATTGTCATAGTGGCTCTTTCTTTATAGTGGGTAGCAGATCCAACTACCCCTCCTTCTTTCTTGTGTAGTTGGGTGCTTAAGTGGTCTGCATGATTCTGCTGTCTTAAGCTAATGCAGATGTTTATGTAGTCAGTGCATTGAAGAGTGGTTAACCACTTTGACCTCCTTCTCATCTCTTCATATTCTCTGTTCTGGCTTTCTCTTCTTCTTTCTTTTCTTTGGGGTGGAGGTGGTGGTTGCATGTTAAACCTTTCTCTGGAAATGCTTCGCTTGAACCTTCTCCCCTCGCTGCTTATTCCCCATATTTCTGTGAAGATTCTTCTGATTCCTACAGGCCTATCAATTATAAGTCTCTCTCTCTCACTCTCTCTCTCTCTCTCTCTCTCTCCTCATCTTTAATGTGTTTTCTGCTGTTTGTGTAGAAGAGGTTAGCCATTCTGAAATGACCTCCAGTTATACCACACTGATCAGATCAGTTTAATATGAAAAGCTGAGACCCAGCTTTTTACTCCTGTGATTCATTGCTATCTTTTTATAGATGCACATCTTCATAAATTTTGTTTTTACAGGCAAAAGTGAATAATTTTACCATTTTTCTCCTTACTATGAAAAAGTCGTCAAAAACTGCCAACAAAACCATTGACAGTTTGGGACTTAGTCTGTATAATGTGTGTGTGTGTGTGTGTGTGTGTGTGTGAAATGGCATTCTGTGCTCAGAAACAGGTTTCCTTCACAGAAAACAAGTTTTGCTGCACGAACGCAGCATTTTCTGGAGAGAAAATAATATTCCTACACAGCAAATTTCTTTTCCATACACAAAATGTTATTTTCTGTGCAGAAAATGCTTTTTCTAAAAAACAAAACAAAAAACACTTTTTTTTTTTTTTGCATAGAGTAAGTCTGGAGCTTTGAGGATTCTTGTACCTCTGTAATTCTCATCAGGATTTCCAACACTTGGGAAACCTATTTTTGGTCATTTTCCAGATATTTTCAGATATTCTTTCCACTCCTTACTAACTTTTCAAAGGAGATGCAAATATTTGATAGTTAATTATGGAGCAGGAGAAATGTTAAAAGAAAATGTCAAGGAAAGCACAATATTAAATCTGAAAGGTTGTTGTTTCTTTCCATATTTCTCTTTCTTAGAGGAATATAGACTTCAATACAGACTTGGGTGGGTATTATGTCCTTCCATCTATTCTGTCCCTCACCCTCTGTGCATCACATACTTGCAGGCCTTCTTCTAACATATGAGGCAAACTCTTACTGCAGTTCATTTAATAGCTCTTGGCTATTACCAAGATAGTCACTAGCTACTATAAGATGATATGAAAACCCTGGCCTTTTAATGGAGACAACAGTGAAGTTAAGGGGCAATAATATTGAGTGATTTCTTGAGGGCAGGGCCTGGATATGCAGGGAGAAGGTAGGATGGAGGGAGAATCTGTTGCTCCTTCTTCTAGTTGTAGAAACAGCTTGTATCTCAGAAGTAGCCAAGGAGCCTTTGATGTCTATTCTGCTTAATGTAATATGAAAGCAAGATGCTAATTGAAAAAAAAATCTGTTGTCCCTGGATTGCAAAACATGTAGGTCACAACATGGAGTTGCCAAAAGGTCCTCCCTTTTTCATCTGGTAACTAACATTGAGATGACGATGAGTTGGATCCAAAATTATCTTTCCAATGCAGAATGTTTCTTAGGAGGAATATTTTCTGCCTTGTGCTGTAGAATTGCATGAGAAAAATGACAATGGAATCTAAAAAATATTCTTCTGTTTGCACAAGAACTTAGAGCAAACTCTTGAATGAACAAGATCTTGAAGCTCGCTGAAGAATTTGTTCATTATCGCAATGCATGAAGAGTTTTGCAAATCCTTGTGCAAGCACATGAGAATAGCATTATTGGCAGCTCATGGTTCTTTGGATCCAACCAGTGTATGCATGAGACTTGAGGGTTATATACTATATTATAACAGACGTTTTTGGAGCTTTCATTACTGAGTGCCTTGTGATTATTTCTTTCTTTTTTCCCTCTACACTGGGGATGAGCAGCTGTGGGAGGTAGGGGACTCTCAGGACACCTTGGAAGATCTCACCTTCACATACACACACGCACACACACAAAAAATAAATAATAATACCCCAAATTGTCCCCAAATGCACGCTAGGGTATTTTCTCCATATTTTTGGGGTCCCATGGCCATTTTAGGCCTGGGAGACGCCTTTTTATAGCAACAGGAAGTAAATTCCTGCACATTTCCTTTTACAGTAAAGGGTCTCTCTTAGGTCTAAAATGGTCAACGGGCAAAAGCATGGTGAAAATTCCCCTTGTGTCCTGGGGGACTAAAGGAGTATAAGTTTTAAAAAAATGGCTCCTGAGCATGATGCTCACAGGTCACACATTTTCTTACTCTACACCATCTGTTGCCTGCCAGAAGTACCAAAAAGTAGAAAATCTTTTTCTGGTAGATGGAAAAGGGTGACTGGTACCATCATAGAGAGGGACCTGTCATTTTTGCGCATGCTTATTTCTACCTAAGATGAACCGTATTTTTTCTTCTGCCTGTTCAGAAGGGCAAGACAGTACTATCCCTGCTAGCCCTTAAGAGGCGAGAGACAAGAGTCCCACACTGTTTTGCTGACAGTCCTCAGCCTGTAGGGAAGTACCATGACTGATCTGCACTGTTCTTCCCTCCCTCTGTCTTTCTTCAACAGCCCATAGTTTGAGAGGGCTTCTACAGGCCTTTGCTGGCAAGAGGGTGGGGGAATTATTGTGTCTCTAAATGACAAGGTGACCGTTTTGGCAGCTGCTTTGCACTCATCTTTGTCAATGACTGTTAGTTAGGTGTAGTAACTCCCCAGGAGCCATTAGAGAAGAGCAGATGATACTGCAAGTCAAGAGTTCTGCACTGAAGAAGATAATATGTAGGTCAAGTATTTTGTATTTGTTCTGGGGGGTAGATAATTCCCATCACCCTAGGTCATAAGATGGAACATTAAAATCACACAGTGAGGCTTGTGCCAGCATGATGTAGTGTTTTGAGCACTGAACTGTGACTCTGGAAATTGGGGATCAAATCACTGATCATCCACTGGATGACCTTGGGCAAGTCACACACTCTCAACCTCAGAGGAAGGCATAGGCAAACCCCATCTGAACAGATCTTGCCAAAAAACCCCTGTGATAGGTTCACCTTACACTCTCCCTAAGTTGGAAACAACTTGAGGGTGCACAAAAATAAAAAGATAAGCATTAAGGTGTTTAACATTAGGTGTATATTAAGGTCATAAGATGGAAAATTACGAATACATGTTGAGGCTATGTATGGAGCACAGAACACTCTGTTCTATATATCCCATCCTGTCTCTACCCTTAATAAAGGTGAATCTTAATCTCTCATGTTGTTTATCTCAAATTTCAGAATAGTTCCCTGTATTTCTCAAATTAATCCCTTGTTGCCCTTGATCCCTCCCTTGGCTTGTTTACTGAGCCCTATATTCCTCCTTACTTCTCTTTTGAAAGCTTTTAAAATTTAGATAGTAAACTGTGTTGTCACCGAACAGAAATATCCTCCCAGTACTTAAAATTGCTCTCAAAAGAACAGTTGATGGCACATAGTAATCAGTAATCATGGTAATAAGGTGCTCTGTAACCACAGATTTACTCAGATACTCAACATGACTTTTTTCAGAATGTGTAAACATTATATGCATGCGCTGGTGATGGAATAGTCCTCTTCTGTGTCGTTTCCCATGTATGCTCACTTCTAGAAATTCTGACCAATTCCTCTTTTAGATTCATTCCAGTTTCAACAAAAAGAAAAAGTGCTGTTTCTGATGGATTTCTTTGTCTGAATATGCTTTCAGGGCGTAATAACCGCAGAAGATGAGCAAGCATGGATGGCTTCTTACAAATACGTAGGTGCCACAACTAATATACACCCGTACTTATCAGCGTTGATCAACTATGCCCAACCTGTTAAATTTCAAGGTTTCCAAGTAGCAGAAGGTAACTAAAAAAGGTTCAATTAGCGTAAAATACATTTTCCAACTTTGTTTATGATAATGATGATGGTGATGATGGTGATTACTCATCTCAAATATGGAATTTCCCTCACATTTTTCCTGACATTTCATTTCATTCTTTGTCCACACGGAGGCACCAGATTACAAGATGTGTACCTATTGCAGCAACCTTATGAAAAATGCTTACATGGTACAGATATATAGATATATAATACATACCTTTAGTTGCTCTGCTTTTCCATGCTCAGTGAAATATAGTTATAGTAAATATCTGTTTTTAATTATAATACCCTTCATTTTCAAAAGCATGCATTGCCATTGCTATTTTAGCACTTAGCACAATGAATTCATATTTTGGTAAAAATGCATCTGATTGTCAGTAATTTGAAAAGTCATCGCATTATGAACTCTGAATCTCTGTGGTACTTCTGTTCAGAAGTTTAACTTCATTTCTTGTGGAGCTTTGATAGTCTTATTAATCTTGAACCCAAAAATTTACAACCGAGTTTTTACTATTTTCCTTCTAGAACGCAACATTCACTACAATATGTCTTCTTTTAATGAGTCTGTCGGTCTAGGTTATTTGAAAACACATGCAATTGAGTTTGTGAAGTATCCTTTTATAGAGAGTACTATGTATAGTAGGACTGTTTTAGTGTTACCATTGAGGAGCGGGGTGCCAAAAGAAAGCACAACCCATTGTTAAATGTGATCATTGTCTTGGCAAATGCCTCACGAGATGGAACATTTGAGGTTAAAAAGCCATAAAGATGTGAGCAAATGATCATTAAGTCTATATATGTTACTTGGTTATTCCATTTTCTTTAACAAATAACACAGCTATAATAAACGTCAAATGAGTCGGATTTACCCAAAGGGAGGCAGAGTGGATTCCAGCAATTATATGCCTCAAATTTTCTGGAACGCTGGATGCCAGATGGTCTCACTCAACTATCAGACTCCAGGTAGATGTGTCCACTGCTCTCAATTTCAAAGAAAGGAGGCTTAGACAGTAATTCTCCACCAGATGTCATCATTTTTGCTCCTGGCATTATTGGAGGATTCAGTTGCATGGCTAAATATGAGAATGTGTGTCACATCAGGCAGGCACTAAGATTATAAGCAGGAAAGCATGAGCTATAGGAAGTTTCCACATGCCTTTTTACATCACAATTAGCATAGTGGTACAGATTCTCTATGGTAGCATATCTAATATATTTACAGAAGCATCCTCTTAAAATAAGCCACCTCAGTGGAAAAATTAATACACATTACTTGAAAACATTAGAAATAAGGACAGTATGAGGAGGGAAAGATGAAAAACACACTGCTCTTTATTTATGCTTTATTTATTTGGAGCTGGGAAAACTACTTTCAACTTAACTGCATCCATAGCAATTTGAACAATCTGTAATGGTGGTGACAGAAACATAGATAGTGGGGTCAAGTGCCTTCCTACAGTTTTTAAAATCTCATTTTAAAATGAAGTTTTATGCAATTACGACAAGTGAAAAGCCAAAAGGGGGAACATAAGATGTACACAGCCAACATGACAAGAAACAGAGAAAGTGCAACATCCTCTAAAAACAACCAAATTAGTTACAGCACTTAGCACTTTGTGAGTAAATCTTTCCATAAGTGAAACAAGTGGACAATACTGACTGTTATTATAGTTAGAATAATTACTACATGGGGCCTGTATTGCAGAAGATGATACTTCTTTAACACAGCTTGCAAAAATTATTGAGTTAAGGGATGACCCCATCACATATGTATGTATAAGAGCCTTGGTTTTTTGGACAGCACTGTGTTTTGAATTTAAATCTTTTGAAATTCAGCTGAGCTGCACTGAAATATAATAGCCTTTGTGAATGAGCTTAATCATATCATCCTTAATTTATGTTGAGACAGAATGTGTAGGATTTTTATTCCACATTTGTTTCTTTGTTTGTTTACTTTTATTGATATTTAACTCATTCTCCCAAACTGTTTGTGCACCCCTTTGACAACTGTGAGTGGAATGATCAACCAGTCATTAACTATAGTTGTTAGATTTTGAACAATATTTCCCAATGTAACAACAGTCTCTTCGAAATGAGTTAGTAGTATTAGGGTACTTTCCCGAACAGATGTATAAAAGGTGAAATGGACTACTGGAAGAATTTATATCCATTGAATTACTGATTTTGTAATCAATTATGAATTTGTAGCTCAGATTTAGCTCATGACCCTATATATATAAATCAAATAATCTCTTTAATTGGCTTGATCATGACCCCCTCTCTGGCTATAGAAAAGTATATGATTTAAGAGCGGAGTATTTGATGAAGGTGGACAGATTAAACACCTTTGCGATTTTTTATACTCTAAGGGTGTCCCTCAAAAAAAGATTCTCCATCTGGTAAGTGTGTTATTTGTAGCAGGAGGAAAGGGAACACCCTCTATTCTATCTTAGATTAGACTTATGTATTCTGAGAAAGCCACATTATTGATGAATAATTCTGGAGTACGCTAATAAGTTGGCGTATTTGAAAAGCTTTGTTATAATATACCAAATTAGGGATCTCCTAACTACTACCTGTTTGTTTGTTTGTTTAGTTTTATAGATTTGGCCATTCTGGCATGTTTATCTCCGTTAATAAATAGAGTAATAATATCTTGTCAATATTTCAAAATTCTCTGAGGTAGACGAACCAGGACTGTATCAGAAGTTAGAGTGTTCAGCCATTTTCATTGTTTCAGTTTCTCCCATTGCTTGAGCGTTTGTTTCACAATCTGAAATCAAGGTTTATAATTCAGTGTAATAGTTTTCTTTTAAAAAGAGCCAGCATGGTATAGTGGTTTGAGCATTGGACTATGACTCAGGAGACCAGGGTTTGAATCCCGGCTTGGCCCTGGAAACCCCTGGCTGAGGAAGGAAGGCAAAAGCAAACTCCCTCTGAACAAATCTTTCCAAGAAAACCACATGATAAATTTGCCTTAGGGTCACCATACGTTAGAAATGACACACAACAGGCAAGAACAACAGCAGCAGCAACAACAATGTTTTCTTTAAGATAGCTGGCAAAATCTTTTCCAGATATTTTAAAGACTATGTTGTAACTGGAAATCCCCATTGATTCTGCTGATCTTTAGCTGGAAAATTTATATACTTTTTTAAAAATATTTTTCTTTCTTTATATAGCTAGATCAGATGAAATACACATTTTGGAGATTATATTCAAAATTCTTAGGTTTTCCAGAATAGGATCAGTGCCTGTCACCACAATTTCATGTTCAAATAAGTGCCTTCTACGCAAGTCAAGAGAATTCAAGCGAATACAGAAGTGTTTGCCTATAGTGTCACTTTATATCCTAATAGCACACTGTTATATGTTTCTTCTATGTGGAGGCCACTGAAAAAGGCTTTTCTTGTGGCTTTGCCTCATCCACAGAGTGTATTTTTGCCATATTGGGGATATGTAGGTACCATGGCAGCCACTGGCTGCTTGCAAGCTTGTTTTTTTTTTTTTAGAAGACTGTAAGTTTTTAATGGACTATTTACCACTCAGCACATTGCATAGGCAATGATGTCATTGGCTAATTTTGTGAATTAAATGCATAAAGACTGCTAGCACACTACTGTGGAGGTATACAAGTGCTGAGTGGCTAGCGGTAGTCTGCATAGGCAAGTGATATGGTCAGTGTTGCTGTCTGCCACATTAATCTGCAGGGAAGATAGGAGAGGATGGGGACAATCTCTCTTGCCAGTGGTTTTCTGTCCGTTCAGCTTTTGAATCCAATCCTATTAGACTTAAAGGAGGAGTCTCACTTTAAGATGCCAGTAGAAATGTAGAATAATAAACTAAATGGTTCACAAGATGTAGATTTTCACTGAATATACCATTTTCACTGAAGATACAGGAGTTCAGTTTAAGTGGCTGTCCAGGATAAATTATTCCCCTTAGATAAGAAGGCTGTTCAGATGCAGCAAGTGTTACTCAGGAATGAAGTGCTAAACTATTTTTGTCTCTTGACAGATTTAGCAATGCAGTTGAATCAGGGGAAATTTGAATATAATGGGTCATGCGGGTGAGTAATGGTTTAAACTATTGTCATTATGAAGAACTGTGTCACTTTTAATTATGTGCTGCATATGAAAAGCAGAATGTAAAGATTTGATTCTCTGTTCTGGTTCATGAAATGGAGCTAAAAGATCAGGCCCTAATTACATTTAGGGAAGAAAGAGGCTAAGGAGGAATATGACTGTGTTCTGTAAATACAGACGTCTGCAGACTATACAAAAGAATTCAGGTTAAACAAAAAGTTGGCAAAGTGTCACCCATGAGTTGCGTGTTCCCCCTAGACGATTCTTTTAGTCCTGCCCCATGGCTATGGAATGCCCTTTTTATTTATATTTGATTTCAAAAATATACCAGTTTTTACTACTGGTATATTGGTACATGTTCTCCTTGAGCATTTTAAGACCCAGGAGAGAATGTTTTAAAACCAGGAAATAAAGTGAAAAGTAAAGTAAAACATCTACTACACCTAGAACAGTCTGTCCCCCTGCCATGGTAGAATTGTCTTCCTGCTCCCTAAGGAACATGAGTGGCATTTTGAATTTAAATTTTTAAAAAAATCAAAATGGAGGGGGGATGTTAAGAAAAGTTTGTGGGTGTCCCCACCAACACCTGGCAAATGCCCACCCCTGAGTTAAATGCTTTGCTGAGTTAAGGTCTAATTAAACTCTGGCAAATTCAGGTTAGAAATGTTAAACACTGGTGAAGCATTTTAAACACTGATGGAACACTTTAAATGTTCTTTGGTACTTTCCCCCCAGATTTAAAGATCTAACTATGATAAAAAACAATTGCAGAAGACAGAAGTGTTTCAGGGCCGTACTCTTCAGGATAACAAAAAACCCTTTTCTTTATGTGTCTCCTCCATTTCTGCACAAAGCAAGATCGGAGGAGGTCTGGTTTTCATCACCAGCTGGAGAATGTAACATCCTTCTGTCCTTCATATTTCATGGTCTATTGCCGTGGGCACTTTTCTTCCAATCTGCTCATTTACGGGATTGGAACTGGTCCAGTGGGGAAAGACTGACTGATTAGGGTTTATGTCCACCTTCCATCATCCAGGCACCCCTTCTGATAGTATACCCATCTCCTGCTTTTGCACACTGTTGAGGCAGACACCAAATATACCTACCCCTGTTGTGTCTAGTTTGGCCCTTAATAATTCCTCTGTTGCATCAGGAGCATTTATGTTTCCCTTCAAACCCATGTTATTAATGCATATGGATTATTTGACACCATTGAGAGGGCATTCATGCTCACTTTATTCAAAGAATTAAAATTATTGTAATCTATTTAGGCAGATGGTCCATTTGGTACAAATGACTTACTGCAGATCGGAAATGACTTAGTGTTGATTGTTTATTTTTGCTGTTCAGTTGATCTGTGGACCAGATAGGAGGCATCATTTGGAGGGAATATCCTTTGTGAAGATACTTGGAATGATGTTTTATGTGGCTTTTTTACTATTTGATCCCTTGCCCAACTGATGCAGCAAAATACTCTCTCACACACACACACTTCTCAAACTTGTTTCCCTTTTATCTTCCTCTGTTTTATTCTGTTTTATTTTATTTGCCTTGATGAAAACAGAAGTGAGATTTTCGATAACTACTGCAAATGCTGTAAAATGCTATAAAAACATGAACATGTTTATCAGGACATAATTATCAGCTTTAATTGGTAGCTGTTTGGGGTTTATTGCTTTAATTTCATTTCAAATTTCTTCACTTATGTGTTTGTTTTGTTTTGTTTTGTTTACTTGTGAAGTGTGGAATAAACTCTCAGTTTACACATAGTGTTGTACTGTTGCATCTCACCAGTGCTAATCTGGTTTTATAAACCTACTTGGAACTGTTTACACTGAACCTCTGAAACCTGAAGTCTTGTATACAGCAAATGTCACATGTGGATTTATGGAAGCACTGTTCATTTGACTGTTGCTTTGCAAGACGTAGGGCCACAAAAGCTCCCTTTTAACATGTCCAGCAGCCTAAGAACATGTCAAAATTATGTATTATCACCTTGTGAGCCCTGTCAAGCTGAAATGAACTAAATAAATACTTTTCATAATTAATAGTAAGTAATTGCTATCCCATATTTGTATAACTTCATGTCTGTCCACATGTTGATCTTCTAGTGCATACTATAATAGAGCAACAACATGGCAGAGATTAAAAGTTAGTGGCCAAAATCAGCCTGGTAACAGAATATTGTTGTAGATTCTCAGAAACTAATATAGGGACCTGAACACAGCAAAATTCACCAGTGTCTCTAACTGGGACTGGCTACACAGATCGTGCCATTCCCTTGCTTCAACGGCTCCACTGCCTGGCAGTGATTTTTTTTTCCTTGACTCAGTTCAGTGTGCTGATTATGATGTCCAGGCTGACAGACCATAGCTCTACATATGAACCGGTCCAGACCCTGAAATCAGCAGGAAAGGTCATTCTTTGAGTCCCCTCACCTTCACAGGTACATTTGATGGGAACACGAGAGAGGGCCTTCTTAGCAGTTGCCCCTAGATTGTTGAGCTGCCTCCCTGGGGAGGATAGAATGACTCTTCCTTGCTATCCCTCCATGAGTAGGCAGAGACTTTTTTTTAAAATTCAGGCAGGCTTTTAGAATTGATAAAGGGCTGTAAGAGAGTGCTGTGTTGTTTTAAACTGCACTGTGTTCCTACATCTTTTTTAAAGCATATGGTTTAATGTGTTGTTTTAATATGGAGTGACAGTGGAAGAAAACTTGGAGTGAGACTGACCAAAAACAAACTAAAATCTATCTGAAGCCCTATGGTGGGGCAATAAAGGTAGCAAAAAAAGCCTTTCTGGCTAACACAATTTCATCCATACATAATCATCAGCAGAGCTATTTTCAGTTGTAAGCCACTCAACAGCCTACCATGAAGAACTTACCCACCACTTTGCTGATAAAATTATTGTTTGGATTCACTCTAACTTAGATACCAGTGTTGATGGATACTTTTCAATTTGTGCAGCTTGAGAATATGGACACGATCCTTGGAGAGGTGGGAGCCACAAAATGTGTACTAGACCTTTGCTTTTCCTGTCTAGTTAAACAGGACAGAGGAGGACTGGCTGAGTGAGTAAGGGGAAGGATTAAGACCCTTTTACAACAAGGCAGGGTCCTGACACACCTGAAACAGGCTGTGGTGAGACGTCTTCTGAAAACACCCTCCCTGGATCCTACCATACTGGATAACTATAGGTCAATTTCCAATATCCTGTTTTTGGGCAAGATACTAGAGCGTGTGGTAGTTTCGTAACTCCAGGGGTTCCTGGATGAGGCAGATTATATAGCTTTGGTCACCTTGGTGAATGACCTATTCAGGGAACTGGATGGGGGAGTGTATCCCTGTTGGTTCTATTTGACCTCTCTGAGGCTTTTGATACTATCAACCATGGTATCCTTCTGAGTTGTCTCTCTGGGATGAGGCTTGGAGGTACTGCTCCACAGTTCATAGAGGGGAGCTCTCGGAGGGTGGTACTGGAGGATTCCTGCTCAGCTTCTTAGCAGTTAGCCTGTGGAGTCCCTCAGGCTTTAGTCTTGTCCCCTATGCTATTGAACATCTGCATGAAACTGCTGGGAGAGGTTGTCTAGAGGTTGTCTAGAGTTTTGGGATCAGGTATCACTAGTATGCTAATGATACCCAGCTCTATTACTTCTTTCACCCAATTCCAAGGAAGCTGTTCCTGTGCTAAACTGATGCATGGCAGCTGTAATGGACTGGATGAAGGCAAATACTCTCCCTGAAAACACAGGTTCACAGTTTGGGGGCACTCCTGGGTTCAGTTCTGAGCCTGGAGGCCCAGGTTTTGCAGTTAAAATTAGTGCACAAACTGCACCTGTTCCTGAAGAAGTTGGATCTGGCCACAATGGTACATACCTTGGTTACATCCCATTTGGATGACTGTAATACACTCTACATGTACTGCCTTTGAAAAATGCTCACAAATTTCAGTTGGCTGCAGCCTGCAGAGCTGCAGTCTGGTTTTTAACTAGGGCTGTTTACAGGGAGCACGTAACTCCCTTGTTGCAACAGCTCCACTGGCTCTTGGTCTGTTTCCACGTACATTCAAAGTGCTGGTATAAAACTCTCTTTGGCCAAAGTCCAGTTATTTTGGAGGACTGTATCTCCCTTTAGGAGTCCATTAGAGCTCTAAGTTTGCCTCGAGAGGCACTTCTCTTTGTCCCACCACCTTCTCAGGCTTGTTTGGTGTGAACAAGGTAGAAGGTCTTCTGTTCTCCTTCCATCAGCAAGTTAAAATATTTTTATGCTGTCAGGCTTTTACAAACTGACTAGGGTTAGGCTTTTAATGCTGTGCGTTTCTGTTTTTAAGGTTTGTATGGAGTCTTTTGAGAGCCATCATGTTGTAATAGTTTGAGCATTGGACTATGACTCTGGAGCCCAGGGTTCAATTCCCTACTTGACCATGGAAGCTCACTGGGTGACCTTGCGGGTGTCACACCTTCTCAGCCCCTGAAAACCCTGTGATAGGTTTAGAGTCGCCATAAGTCAGAAACAACTTGAAGGCACATAATAAGAACAACAAATATAGTCTTTTAATGAATTTTAATATTTTTAATATTTTAAGTTCATAAGTTGTTTAATTGTTTTTTTATATCTTATATTTATACTTTAATATATTGTTGTCTGACGTGAGCCTCATTCCTGGGAGAAAGGCAGGATATAAATGATGATGGGGATGGGGATCGTGTGGAGGAGATGATGATGATGATGATGATGATGATGATGATGTTCAAATTATTTACTTCTGTTTTAATCTTGACTTTTTGTATGTTTTTAATTATATTGTAATCATTTTAATATGCAAGCTGCCTTTATCCCCACTGAAGGTGGGATATAAAAAGCTAATAATAACAACAATGAAAACAACAGTAACAACTACATCCTCTTCATACCATGGTAGAACAGGGCAGACTGCAGTAGATATGCCAAAGTATAAATTTATATACACAAATGAGTCTAAACTATTATGTTTTAAAAGAACAGATTGCAGACAAGTTACTAATAGTTCACTTCTCTTTTGCTTATGCATGCATGCACATTCCCTCTCATTTAATTATCCATGTTCATTGCACCCATGTAGACATGATCAGTTGATGCTGATTAATTTGCTTTTGGAGTTATTTGAATGTGCTTTTTGCATGTTGGAGGGAGAAAAGGGATGACTGAGACCAGAGGTCAGAAAACTACATGAGAAGCTGTGAATATGGTCCATTTAATTAAGATTCTTTGAAAAAGCATGACTGTATTAAGCTGCCTTGCTATCAATTTTTAAACTGACAATTCATGATTTCCCTGACATTCTAGATGTTCTTTGAAGCATCCAAAAATTGTATCAGCTTTGAACCATCCCCAGCCTCAGATAAACTCCATCCTGTTTGCTGCTACCTGCATATGTAACTGCATCTTTAACCATGAAATCTTGCAGTCCTCTTTTAAAAAGAAGTGACCCTAGTTTATCATTTTGTGTATCTGTTTTCTCCTAAAAACATGTTCATAAAAGACAGTGTAATTCCTCTAGTATTTTCCCAACAGGCAAAATGTATTTTTATAAAAAAGCTTTCAAGAAAAGTAATAATATCCTGATGGTAGCTTACAATGCCACTTTCCTCTTGGTATGTTTCAGGGAAAGATTACACATCCCATGTTAACAAATTGGGATAGAAAGCAGGAAACAGAGTTAAGAGTTAGTTCACTGCTTTGAGCAACACCAGACCTTTTCTTTACTCACAGATATTCTGTAAAATACAGGCCCTCTCTTGGTCAAATCACGTATTAATTTGTTTCAAATTAAAAAGCAGAAATCCCCATGCCTGTTACCTATGAATTAAAGAAGCAAAATATCATCAAAAGCAGATATTTATTTTCCCCCAACTCACCAGGGCCTCTGAAGCAATGCACAACAGGTAAAAACATTTAAAATAATACAGATATAAAAACTCTAAGAACAAATTAAAATACCTGAAATTGGTATTTATTTATTTGAGATCCTTGCAAGTTCTATAAGCATTGTTTTTATATAATCAGAGGAGAGAGACTTCACATTCTTGTCTAGGGATATCAGAAGAGAACATAAGAGAGGATGGGATTGCAGGCTGGAGTACTTCGGAAATGCCAGAGATGATCTGGGCTAGTGTAGACAAAAAGGTATGAAGCAGAACATCCTTGCCATGAATATAACCGCTGCCATGGATTCACAGCCAGGGCAATCCCATAAACATCTACTCAGAACTAAGCCCCGCTGAGTTCATTTTTATTTTATTTATTTGATTTACCATATATGCCAGCGTATTAGACGCACCAGCATATAACACACCTCATTTACATGCTGGCAAATACTATTTGCGGTTGTATAAGATGCACTGGCGTATAAGACGTACCATATTTCCAAACAGTATTTTGTAGGAAAAAAACTGAGTCTTCTATGCCAGCAAATAGGGTATATCCTGTCTTTCACCCTATGGAGGATCCAGGGTGGCCTACAGCATTTTAAAAAACCATGTACACTTAAAGCATTATTTATACAAAAGTGCAAAAAGAATTAAATAGCAGTTTAATTAAAAGCAGAAGATTCAAACAATATAAAAACACTGATCATAACAAAGAGGATAACCACAATGCCACAAACCCTTTCTGTTACATAGATTTTAAACTAAAGGCCTGCCTGAAGGTCTTAGCCTGCCAAAGAAAGGAAGGAATATCCTCCACAGTAGGAAATTTCTCAACCTGGGAGCAGCCACTGAGAAGGCTGTCTCCCAGCTCCATACCAAATGTGCCTGTGATGGTGAAGGGACTGAAAAAGCCTTCCCCTGAAGATGCTAAAACTCAGGAAGACTCACGCAGGCTCACATAGGGAGATATGCCCAGGCAAGTATGTATAGAATTCTAAGTGGCGGATTTAAGCAAGACATCCTTCTCAGCCAATAGGGACTGACAGAGCATGGGGCATAAGAAGGGGGATCTTGGGGCCTTTCTGCACTACACCGTTATCGTGTTATTATTCCACTTTCAACATCCTGTGGAATTCTGGGGTTTGTAATTTACTGAGGCCAAAGAGCTCTCTGGCTGAAAAGTCTAAATGCCCCTCCCTAAACTGCAAACCCCAGGATTCCATAGGATGTTGAAAGTGGAATAATAGCACTATAACAGTGTAGTGTGGAAATGGAATCACACCTAATTGCACCTGGATGCCTGTGTGATTGTTATGCATGATCTCTATGGAGTTTTCATGGCTGTCTAAGTTTTTCAGAAAGCCCACTGTTTGAAGTAACCCTACAATACTATACAGTAGGTTTGAAGAGAGACTCTTGTTATTGCTTCTGTTCTTCGGATTCTAAACTGTGGTATAGCTTTATGAGGGTGAACCTAAGCAAGCTTTGGGTCCTCCCATGTGGCTGCTAGGAGGAACTTGGATGCTTCTCCCCATTAAAAGGCCACAGTTACAGCTCTATATTAAGACTCAGGACGAGGCCTGGGTGAATTTTGTTTCCACCATTATAACCAGAAAATGGAAGTGGAGGTAGCTTGTCTGGCTTACTGTCAGAAGACAGCTCAACATCTTGATCTCAAATCTGGCAGTGTTGAAGTTTGTTTGAAGGATGGTTTTTGCTGGTTGTGATAATAAACTGCTTATTTATATGGGTTTAAAGTTTGACGAATGGTCTTCTGCAGTTGGGCAAGATTTACCTGTTTGTTTCTGTAGATTGTACTTGAGGTTCCATTTGCCAGCTGATTTTGCCATTTCTGCAGCATTTTTTAAAGAAATATTTTATTACTTTAAGTGAGATGGAAGGTCCAGTTAAGTGCTCTACCGTAGTAGTAACATAGGTTGTTTATAGTTTGCATGGAAAACATGTTTTTTCAAAGCCCTTTCCACACCTTACCTGTCTCCAGTGTCGTCCTGGCAGCGACTTTCCCAGGATGAGCGCACAGACGCAAACATTCTCTTCTGCACCAGCTGGCTCCCTGCTGAAGGAAGCGCAATCAACACACCTCTTCCTTCCACAGCGCAACTGGGGTCTTTCCCAGGCTGTGCTGGGCAGGAAGCGCCTCCATCATGCTTCTGGCACTTCCACAGGCTAGCTAAGTGTGGGATTGTCACGCAATTGCAGGTCATTGACAAGGAAAACCTGTCAATGATTTAATCCTCAATCACACTGCCTGGGGACGGGGGAAGGACAGGACTGTGACGACATCATGCAGAAGCATCGTCGTGGTCACAGTCCTCTCCCACCCCCATGGCAGGGATGGGAGGGTCCTGTGGGAAGGGCCTAAATGTCCATTTTATGTGAGAAATATGATCAAAACCCCAACCTTTTCTTCACAGGAGAGTGTATAAAGGCATTAAAGTAACCACATAATAAAGAGCCTGACTACAAGAGCCAGTTGGATAAGAAGTCTCAATTAAAAGTAAATAAAGTTGGAAGTTTCCCTAGTTATTCTGTAAGGAAATCTCACAAGTGGAATATATCTCTGGAGTCAGGTTATGGAAAGAAATATCTGAAAAGATTCAGAGATAATACAAGCTACTTGTCCTAATTGTTATGTTTTTATTTTTCATGATTCAGTGGGTACAATTCAGTCATTTTGAATGTTTATCCTATAATGTACAGTTTGAAAACTAATCACTGTGCAATGCATTTTCAGGATGACGATAATCAACGTATAGCCCACTTCTGTATATTCCACACCACCCAAGACATCTAAACAGCAAGCATAAAAATCCAGTAGAAAGTGTTTTTTTTTAAAAAAAAAAAAAAAGGATGAAATCAGAGCAGTATTTCTTTCTTTCTTTATTTTTATTTATCCAGGGATGTCTGCTGTTAGCCCACCAAGGCCCCCTAGATGATGAAGTTTGAAGTTTCATGAGTAAGACATTTCATATATAAAAACCATGTCTTCTTTTATTTTAAGGTATCTTCTTAAACCAGATTTTATGAGGCGACCAGATCGGACATTTGACCCTTTCTCTGAAACTCCTGTAGATGGTGTAATTGCAGCAACTTGTTCAGTACAGGTAGGAGGCATCTATATACCACTATATATACCATACACCAGCCTAAAATAAGCTATTTTAGCTAAAATAAAATAAAAATACACGGCAACAAAAAATAGATATAGAGTTAATTTAGTTAGGGACAGAAGAAAATGTCAGCTTTACTTCCACTTGCATCTGAATCGTTTAAACCTCAAGTTGTTCCATTTCAAATATGAGAGGGATATACTTGCTAAAGTCTACAAAAAAAAAAGTAGCAGAACAAGATGTGCACTACCTATTCAACAGATTCTTTAAATCCAGCTATTCCCAGCATAGAAACAACCATCTTGCGCTTATCTGCCATTTAGGCGTTCAAGATGAGAATATTTTCAGGAAAAGAAGATGTTAACCTTAATTCATTGCACTAATTAATGGTGAACCTAAATTCTTACTCTTTCCTTTCAAAAGCCTACAGCCCAGAGGCAGAGTACAGACTTCACATGCACAGAGGACCAGCTTCAGTCCCTGCCATGCACAATTAAAAGAATTTCAGGAAGCAAGTCAGAAAGGTCTCTCCCTAAGACCTTGGATTGCTCTTGTCAAGCAGAAATGATCATGATGGACTAGATTGCTTTTTGTATGTTTATATCTAGTGAGATTTGCTGTGAACCTCCTTTCATGGGTCATATATTGTTCGTTTGAAGTAGTTGTCTATTTTCAAGGAGGGATCCTACTTACCTAGGACTAAACCCTGTCAGACCCAGTGGGCTTTACAAATAGATGTGCATGAGGCTGAGAAAATTTGAGGACGAGATTAGATTTTTCAGAGGGAAATAATACAGAGAGCCTCCAAGGGTGTTGGAGGCTCCCCATTGCACACAATCACCCTCTACATAAGGTGGGCAAGAAAAACATGACAGAGAAAGGACAAAAGTAGTATGGGCACCCCATTCTCCTTCCTTGGGAGTAGAGACAGTCCTCTTTCAGAATGCTTGAAGATGGCTATTAAAAACATACCTTGTTGGATTTAGAGAAGAGGAAGTGTAAGGTGCTCGCATAGAAGCTTTTTTCTGTCCCGTCTTCCACCCTGCAGCCCCGGTAGCTCCCTCTAGAATGGTATGAGATGAGACACTTTTGTATATGGATATGTTGTCCTCTGAGTATGCTGTTCTTTTCCTCTGACCAGTGTGTGTGGTACTCTTTTATACTTTTGTTTAAAGGTAATATCTGGCCAGTTCTTATCAGACAAAAAAATTGGTACTTACGTAGAAGTGGATATGTATGGCCTTCCCACTGACACTATACGTAAAGAATTCCGAACGCGGATGGTGATGAACAATGGTTTGAATCCTGTTTATAATGAAGAATCATTTGTATTCCGAAAGGTATGATGCATTTCAACACTGTGCTTACGCTTTGCATCCTTAGCGTGAAAAATGTTTTGCTTCAGTATGACCACTTACCTGAACATAGATTATTTAGGATAAAACAGTCTTGCTAGTGTGTTCCGTTCCTTCTAGGGTTTACACCGTGGTACGCTTTTTTTGTCATGAGTTAAGGCTGATTTAATCTAAGGGTTTTTTTTTTTAAAGAAGAGAGAACTTCTTGTAGTTATCACATGATTTTTATTTTTTCTGTTTGGCTTTTTCCTCTTCTTGCTTCCTCCTCCTCCCTCTTGGAGGAACCTACCTCGTTCGTGGCTATGCCTGTGTTCCAGGTATGCAGTCTGCTCAGAATGAGCTCCAGCTGATGATCCTCTGCCTTCCTTGGAGATTACAACTCCTTCCCTGCCCTGGCAGTGGCTGCTATCTGGCACTGTTCCTTCAGCCAAGAGGGCAGGTGAGACGCTGCATCCAAAGCTAAGGTCAATGTCATTACATGGATTAAGTCAGGAGGGTGTGGCCTCCATGCTTGAGGCCGGCACCCTCGTCCTGTGTGCGTCATGTACATTTTTTTTCCCTCTCTTTCTCTCTCTCTCTCTCTCTCTCTCTTTCTCCCAAAATGTGGTAGACACCTTTTGGTAAATATATTTTGAAAGATTGCTTCCCAGGGTGAGTTTACATGTAGCGTTATACAAAACATTTTCTTCACAGTAATTGAATACTGCAATATTTCTGTGATAAACCGAGGTTAATTGTGGAGCAAAATGAGATGGTGCAATCCTGTGGCAGTTGAATACTCTTTCCTACTGCAGGCCTGGTTTAACTGTAGCAAGTGAAGTGATACAACCATATGATGGCAAAGTACTCTTCACTAATTCAGGCCTGAATTTTGCAGTAAATGTTTTGCTGTGAGCAAAATAAGGGGTGTTACAGTCCTGTTACAGTAGAGTGCTCTTTACTACTTCAGGCTGGTTGTAGTGGTGCTATTTTTTAATGTCCCCACATATAAAAACAATATGCAAGTAGTTGTTATAAGTAGAAAAGGTTCCACCCACTCCTCTTGCGGCTGGACTCATGCTTTTCCCCTGCAGATGATCTTTTACTCGGGGAGTAGAATAAAATCCACCTCCTTCAGACTGAAAGGTGTACAATAAGAAAGTTGCAGTCCGAGGGAAAAAAAAACACACTGGGATGGGTTTTTAAGATCTTAGAGATAAAGCCATTCAGTATGATGCAAGAGTGGTGATGTCCAAAACACCATCACATCCAGATATGGCAAATGAATTTCAGTTTTTAGAGGCCTGAAGATATGGAGCACAACCTAGCAATGTTTGGCTAACTGTATGAGTAAGTTGCCCATCACTTTTCTTGACTCCTTATATCAAGTAGGGAAGGGACATCTGTCTGGATCCAGGAGGCTGTAAGCTATTCTTTTTCAGAGGGAGCAATACCATCATCTTTAAATGAGACAGTGGGCCTTTCTGCAGTATACTGTTATAGTGCTATTATTCCGCTTTCAACATCCTATGGAATCCTGGAGTTTGCAGTTTCGGGAGGGGCATTTAGAATGCTCAGCCAGGGAGCTCTTTGGCCTCAGTAAACTACAAACTGCAGGATTCCACAGGATGCTGAAAGTGGAATAATAGCACTGTAACAGTGTAGGGCGGAAAGACCCAAGCTCTTCCTTAAAAAAAATTAACCTGGACCCAGAAGATTAAAACAACTATAGGTAAATACTAACATATCTTTCCCAAGCTATGTGCTTGAATCAGTTGTTACTGATTAACTCCAGGATCTCCTGGATAAAACTGGTTCTTACTCATCTCTCTCTCACCCCCTTCAGTCTTGCAGGCTAATCCTTCTATTAAGTCAGCTCAGTTTTGTTCAACCATTGGTGTATATTTCATCAATTTGAAATTAGCTTCCTCCTTCTGCCCCCCCTGCCCTGCCCCTGGGCTATATATTTTACCATCTTCACATAACCACTGGGAAGGGATATCTGGGTGTTGCATCACCAATGCAAATAATACATAGCTCTGCCTCTCCTTTTCATCTAATACTCATGAGGCTGTTGAGGCTCTGAATCCCTGATTGAATGAGGGCCAGTTGATCAAAACTCAGTCCAGACAAAAGGCAAATGGTCATGGATAGTTCATCTGCCCAATTAAGTGGTGTTCAGTCTCTCTCAAAAAGACGTACACTCCCCCAGAAAAAATAGGTTTATAGTATAGCGGTACTCATATGTCTATCATTGTCACTAGAAGCACAGTTCAGAGTGCCTTTTATCTGCTTAGGCTGATCCCTAACTGCAACCCTACCGGGAGAGATGTGCCTAGCATCTATTATAAAATATGTTACAATCCAAGTGAGAGGATATCAGAACATGAATAATGTGGGTCTGCCTTTGAAATTGGCCCAGAAACTTCAAGTGGTCCACCACAGAGTGGTTAGTTTCTGACTAGAACTGTCCAATATGATCACATTATTTCACTACTTTACTGTCTGCACTGGCTTTCAAGGCTGGTTTTAACCATTAAAGTCTGAAACTGAGGCCAGATTAACAGAAATAGCCTGTCTTCCTGTATTTACTTAGGGGGATCCTAAGGTCATCATCCATAGGCCACATCCAGGTACCCACACCAGATGAAGAAAGGTGGATGACCGTAAGAAAGAGTCTTTAAAGTGATGACATCTCTCCTATGCAGTGCCATCTCCAGAGAGGCAGACTGAACACCTCTTTTGCACAAGATGAGCTCCTTTTTAAGATTTTAAGAAATGTTTCAGTGCTTTGGAACGTTTCAATTTTCTTGCTTCATTCTGGTTTCATCTTGCTTTTATATTCCACTGTTCAAAGTTATCACTTTAACTGCTGTTTATTCTGTTTTATTATTGCACTTTAATGTATTATACCCTGCTCAGAGAACTCTGATTACTGGGTAGTTTAAAACTGAAATGAACAAATACAAGTCTTTTCTAAAGAGGTAACACTGCAGGAACCTAGCATCTCATTTGCACCTCATTCTTTGATGGGAGAAAACAGGAACAGATTTAAGTTGTACCATGCTGGGTGCATGCATACAATCTTTAACAACAGAAATACTGCAGAGAGATATGTGAAAACTGTGTATGTAAATCCACCCTCAGGTGTAATCTATGGTGTCTATCATTTTTTTATATCCCATTCTATTTTTTTTTCAGTCAATTGGAGTTTCATCCAAAGTATGTGCGTTAATGGTGCCGTCTTTGACAGTGTCTCTTATCCTTTCACCTGTTCTGTTGTCCAGAATGAAGAATGATTACCTGCTCCCCTGCCCTGGATCTTTTTGGCTAGTAATCATGCCCTTTTTAATTATGCCTGTGGAATAATGCCAAATACAAATTTTCCTAATAGTTTGCCACAAGTTTTGTATGGCAGATATTTGGTCTAATGATAGTTTGGGAAGACAGCTTAGCATAACTATTGCATTAGAGTCCTATAGCTGGAAAAGAACACTGTCAGGCAGTAGGGTTGGGCTTCATGGTGCCCCTCATTAGGGCACAGGCCTCATGCAGACTCCAGCAGGTAATGTGTGAGTTGTGTTTTATTGTCCTCCCGTTCTTTTTGAAAGGCAAAACTAGTGCTGTTGTAATGCGTATTATATGTTGTCATTCCACTGTGAGATATTGGTAAGTCGTGGTACTATACTTTTAATGCGTACGTTCAGTCAGTCGTCACTGTACTTAATGATGCATGCTAGTCTCTATATTTTTGAATGAGTCATTGGTTTTATAGCTATAAAAAAACTGAAAATGAAGTTGGAGTAACTAGCAGCTTGATCTCGTGAAAACCACTGAAGATCGCAGTGATTCAAGCAGCAGCCTAGACAACCAATAGTACTGCTGTATATAACCCTCAGTGGGTGGTCTACAATAAGAGCCATTTCATTCTCTTTTCTAAATAGTTAAACCCAACATCTTTAAGGTTTAGGGACTGGGCATTTTCAATTACTATCTGTTTAGAAATATTACTATTATTACTACTACTACTACTACTACTACTACTACTACTACTATTATTATTTTGCTCAGCTTCTAGGGTATCGTATTTTCCCATTGCTGTCTGTCATACATGACTGTTTTCAGGCAGAAAAATTGGATATAAATATTTTAAACAAATAAGCAAACCAGACACATTGCATTATGTTTAGCAGTGGTCACTGCCAGATTGCTTTCTTCCTGGGCCTTTTTTTAAATTTGCTGTTGCTAAAGAAATGCATTAGTGCTGCTGTACTGCCTAACTCTGATATTCATGGTTTACATTTTCTAATCCTTTGTATTATATTGATGGAGTGCCAGTTAGCAATATCTGGAAAGAGAGAGTCTTTTTTTGTTCTTCCTAATTGATGCTACAAGTAAGTAACTAGTTGGAGAGAAAGAAGACAGAGTTCTTTTCTACTTTTTCTGCTCTGAGAGACTGGCAACCTATTCCCATTTAGTGCATCTGTCTCTTCAAGATTACCATTAATGCAGCCTAGGTAATTGGAAGGTAATAGCACGATAATTTGCACTTTGTAATTGCACAGACCTCATGGTATGAAGGTGTGGTTGAAGTCACATTCATTGTTGTTGGTTGGGCAGAAGTTTGGAATGAAGTTTCTGCTACTCTGGAGGTCAGGCTAGAAATCCTCCCTTCACCAACTGGGAAGTCGTTGAACAATCACCCTCCTTCTCACAATAAATTCTGCCCACTAAGAGCCGATGACAGGCCTTTGCTAGGCTCTAAAGTCTTTGTTGGAGTCCGCTTTACATAACAACCCCCCTCTTCCTCTCTCTGTGAAGACCCTGCAGTAAGATTACCATACCCAAATAGCCATACAGCCGTCTTCCCAAGGGCATCTCCCTAATCAGGTAGGTTTCTTCTCTACTAGTGTATAGAGCCTTTTAGCTTGTCTTCATAATTAACCATTGTCAGAAGTCCAGTGGATAAGCATAACACTGCCCAAGGATACGTAGTTGCAAATTCAGAGCCATTTGTCTGGTTACGGAGATTTTTTTCTTCCAGAAATACCTCAAGTAATGGAAAGGACAGCCGACTCCATAGCAAAAACATATGCTAATCATCAAGACAAAGCCATATGTGAAACTCACTGAAACAAGGTTACACAGATTATCCAGTGAGTGAAGTCATATTTCTATATTTGAAAGCAGAATGGCTTCAACACCAATAGAGACTAGACTGAGCATCAACAGATGATCTTCAGACTAAGAAACATTTTGATGGATTGTAGTTAGAATGGATTTTTCTTTCTTCTGGTTCTCTTATATATCTTGACTGAACTATGAAATCATCAAATTCTTCATCAAAAAAATCCAAAAGTTCTCATAGCGAACTGGCCCAAGTAAACAGCTTAGGAAGGAACAAACAAGGCAATGTCACCACATTGATACACATGGTTCTGTAGAACAATCTATCTGTCATCAGGGAACCATGTCATCTTCTATCCATTAGCCATCTTCTGTGTTAACAGTGTACTGTTCCACACTGGACCAGCATGATTCCAGCAACACTTAGAATGAGAAGGATATATATAATATATATAAATATAGATAATCTAAATATAGATAATCTAATGAGGGTCTTCTTAATTTTTTGTCATTTTTTCATGGTTTACAGAGAAATTATGGAACTACATCAAGTGTCTTCTTTTCTTACCATTATTATTACTACATCTCACCTATAAAGATAGAAGTCACAGATATTTTCAGGTTCCTTTACTCAGATCTAAAGAGAGGCTTTAATGCCTGTGTAATTACAAGACAAGTTTCAGTTCTGGCAAATATTCCTGACTATGTATATGTAATGCCTTACACTTCCTCCCTATTCCCTTCTGTTTTGCATGGGAAGGGGAAGGAGGGAGTTCCAGAGGGGGAAGGAAGGCTTGTGTGCACCTTCCTTCACCTCCATTCCCTTCAGTTTTGCATGGGAATGGGAAGGAGAGCGCTCCAGAAGGGGAAAAGAAAGCTCACAGGAGCCTTTCCCCACCCCCGTCTCTTCCATTTTGCATGGGAACAGGAACGGGGGAGCCCTGGAAGGGAATGGGAGGGGAAGCTAGGGGAGTTATTTGTGGTTTTTCCACTTTTTCCAACCCTTTTGAATGTGGAGGAGCCACTGTACAATCTCCTGAATCTGCAGTGTCAAAAACAGTCTTTATTGTGTAACAAAATTGTTTGCATCTTTCATCAGGGCAAAGTGACTTCCACGTGTGTTCTATGGTTTGGTCTACCTTTTACACATTTCAAGATATTGTCATATCTTCATTTTTTCCAAAATGTGTATGGACAAGAGAAAAAAGAGTGGCACAACGACGTCTAAAGGTCCTTCCTTTTTGCATTGGTGATAAGGCCCATATGTAAAAAAGGGAAGCCCTCTTAATTTTTGTTCATGGAAGAAAAAGTTGTTCAGATCCAATTTAGCAAGGTGGCTGTGACATGTGTATTGCCTTATCGAAGGATATGAAAAAGAGGGCTGGCTTTCTAGCCCACAAGACACTGTAATCCACCTTGCCGGGTAAACAGCAACCTTAGGCAGCTTTTCAGTGCAACATCTTGATGGGTAAGATTTGTGCAACAACCACTTTTTTGCCTATTCATGCATTCATAGACAATGCAAAATAGATTCTTATGCCTTTGCAGATACAGTTTATGTAGGAAGATACTGCGAAGATATTTCAGACTGATGGAACTGTGCTACCTGAGATAGTGCTGCTCTTGTACAAATCTAAACATTAACTGCTCTTCTCCAAGTGAAAGAGAACCGTGATGTTTCATTTATAATGATGATGGGAGAACAATTTATTCTGCATAAGGCCTAGGAGTGGTAGATTTAGTGGGGCTATCCTCTAAAATAGGAACTTCTGGAGATTTCCCTGTTTATGTCTTCTGTAGCCTTGTTCTCTTGAGTGGAGGCAATGGTGATATTGTATTTAATTTTTTGTAGTGAATATTTTGTTAAGATTTCAGATTGTTTTCGTTGGTTACACACATTTGGAGAGAAGGAAGAATTGCTCTTCCACTTCATATTTCTCTTTGGAAAAAAAGTGCTAGCTATTCCTGCACAAATAAGACTAGTTTTCCCACTACCATCAAGAATGAAACTTCTTGATAAGTGGCCTCATCCATTTTATTAGTATTTCATAATCCAGAAAAAAAAATCTCTTTCTGACATGCAATTTCAGCAGTATTGCTTTTCCTAGTATATTTATATATGAGAAAGAAAGAACTGTTTTCATTCATCACAAGTTATATTGCTACTGTTGTGTGTATTCCAACTAAACTGCATGGCTGGAGAATGTAGATATTACTAGGAAAAGAGTGGACATGACCTCAGGGAAAACAAAATTATGCCAGTAAAGATACTGTATAGAACGTGGCTGCAGACAATATTGTCAATATCTCTGTGCCATATAGCAGTAATAACTCCAATATGGACATTAATTGATCTTTTCTAAAAAGCAAACACTTCATTTGTGTGTAGCTATTTCAGCTTATTTGCTTTTTTCTTCAAAATTTTCTTAGTTTCTACTTTTAGAATTAGACTTCCAGGTCTTAACTCAACAGACCACTTCCCATACCAACTGAAAAGCAGGTCTTTAGAGTTTTGTAATCCTCTAGAATTGGTTTCAGGGATGCACCGGGTGCCACGCTAGAGAGCTGGGACTGGGCATTCCCATTTCCACTGGATTCAGCTGCTGTACAACAGAACCCTATGCCCTGTCCGCACCATGGCACCATTCTGGCATAGGGATGTATTGCTGCCAGTCCACGACGTATATCATCGCATGAAGTTGTTATGGTCCCACTGCTGTTGCATCCCCAGCTGTCATGATAGCACGCAGTGGCTTCCTTTTGCACAATAGTCCCAAGGGTGGAAGCACTATCAACTGATTCCTTCTGCAGTACAGCGGAGGAGGAGGCCAGCTGTACTGCGGAAGGAAAGAGCATGTCTGGAATGCTACCCATCCGCTGGCAGCTGACCGGTGCGGTGAGGAGCATTCAGGTCCCAATCAAGTCCCAGCAGTGACATTACTGGGATTGTGATGAGCCGACATGATATCGCAGTGTGGTGCGGCAAGGGCCCTAGTCTTGGATGCTGGCCAGATTAACAGAAATCTAGAGCATTTCCTGATGGGCTCTTTTCTTTGTCATCACTTACTATCCGCTATAGGTTCTTGATAAAATCAGTATGAAATGTATTAAAATATGCTCCTGGAATGGATTCTAATATTGTTGTAGAGGCATAACCAGGCAGTACTTCTCAAGCATGACACTGTTAGAAACTGGCCAAGTTTGTAGTTCCTGGATTCCTTCCAGCACTGAACCTGTTGTATTGTGATTATCCATTACCACTTTGTTCTTGGATTTCTTAGGTTATTCTACCAGATCTTGCAGTCTTGAGGATAGCCGTTTATGATGACAACAACAGACTGATTGGCCAAAGGATATTACCTCTAGATGGTCTTCAGGCAGGATATAGACACATTTCCCTTCGGAATGAAGGCAACAAACCATTATCTCTGCCAACAATCTTCTGCAACATTGTACTCAAAACATATGTGCCTGATGGGTTTGGAGGTAAACATCTGAATGGTTGTTCTTAACTCTTAAGTAGTCTACTGTGAAAGAATTAAGGGTATAGTTCAAACACTTTCCATAATCCTAAAGATGAAGAACTTTTAAACATTTCTTAGGCATACATTTGTATTTATTTATTTTAGACTTATCAGTAATCAGAGTGCAATGAGAAGTTTAAAAATTCATTACATGGAGGAATCATGATAATTGCAAAAGCATTCGTGCTGATCGTAAGTTCTCATTGAAACCTGGATGAAATGCTAGGCATGACTAACTTAAGGTGTTGTTTCAGTATGAGACTTCTGGAATTCTTATGGTAGGACTGCTACATGTGCTCTTAAATCTCATAGATTTTAGCAGGATTTAAATACAATTGATTTAAGATTCAAGAATATAAATGTTAATGTTTGTGAGGTCAGATAGATTATTTTGGTATCAATATAACATTCTCTCCATAACTTAAATATAATAAAGGTTAAAGAAACTGAGTTCAGGAGTGTGAAGAAGGATAAGGGCTATTCAGAGTATTTCCAACCACTGGTAACCCTAAATAGTCTATACTTCATTCCTTCTCAAGCACTGGGATGTAGGTGCTTACGTCTTTTGTCAGGGGACCATGACCAATTTGGAGTAACAGAAGTCAGGACAAGGTTATAGCAATGACCAAACTGGTGGATGGGTAAAAAGAGTACTGTCCACTTCTACTGCCTTGTTATTGAGAGGATCAAAAGATATTGCTGCAAGCTAAGTAGAAGGCCCAAAACAGAGCTTTGAAAGGTAAAGTTACAGTTCCAAGACCCATGCACACATATACATAGCTAAAGAGGACAGAGGCAGGGGGTGGGGGATCAGTTAGCATCTTTAAGGCTAACTGATTTACATTTTTGTGTGAGGTTTTGTGGATATAAACCTACTTGTTCAGATGCATAAATGCTTCTTGGGACAAATACTCAGGTATTTCTTATTCTGTACTGCATCAGAAGAAGTAGGTTTATATCTATGAAAGCTTGTGCAACAACAAAAACTAATTAGTCTTAAAGGTGCTGCTACGTTATCCCCCCTGCCCCACTTCCTTCCTTTTTTTAATGCTGCAGGAGACTAACACAGCATTTTTTGAAAACATACATAGCTAGGTGCTTCTGTCATTACTGTTTTTTTTAAACGCTCCATTCTCTCCATGTTTTAGTTAGTTTTTAGAGATGTAAATGCAGCAAACGACTGCTCTGTAATACAAAACATACTTGCCTCCTGTCCACCATTGCCTCAACACCCTCAAGAAAGTATAAACCAGCCCCACGACCCAGCACTTGATCCATGCCACGTTCCTTGTCCTCTGTTCAGTGAGGATGTTTGTTGGTGTTGTTATTTGGCATCAAGTCAACTTTGGCTTATGGTGACCCTTTGAATGAAAGACTTCCAGGAGCACTAGTTATCAACTGCCCTGCTCAGGTCTTGCAACTCAGAGCTGTGGCCTGCTTGCTTGAGTCTTCCACCTATAATGCACTCTTCCTTTTTTCATATTCCATCTTGCTGAGAATTTTTTTGAAAATCCAAGTGTAAAATCCACCACACTGCAAAAAAACATACGCACAGTGAGAACAAAGCCTTAACTATAAAAGTAATTAAAAAGTTATAGATAACCCACAAAAGGATTGAAGTTAGCAACCATTTAGTTAAAAAAAAAATCTCTAGTTAGGCCATACTTAATAAAAGGAAAAGAAGATTTACAGAAATCATTTACTAATTACTTCAGAGCTCAGAATCAGACAAATCATTCCACTTGGAGAGTGAGATGCAGCCTATTGAGTAGATCTAGGAAGGGTTTAAAGGTTTCATTCTTTTAACACATATCAAAGTTGGCTGGCTTCTTTTCTTTGCTATTGTGTGCTTTTATAAAGCAATAAGAAGTTTCATTATACTCATCATAATATCTGTATTTGTCCTGCAGTTCCAAAAAGGGTATGTACATACACATCTGGTATTTTCATTAGCGTTCTCCCCACAACCACCACCACTGTTGAAGAAGTTATTGAAGAAAGAATTTACTTTCATAGTTTAAAAGAAACAAATTGGTTGTTGGAGGCACTACAGGGGAACAACAAAGAAAATTCCAGTGCTACACAGAGTTCTCTAACAGAGATGGGGATGGGCAAGTAGAGCATTCCCCACGCTTGAGAACTGCTCCTCACATGCAGATAGGAGTCCATAATAGCTTGATAGTTGTCCTCCTATGGGCAGGGAGTTCTTTTGGCGGCCAGACCCACTTTGACCACAGTCCAAAAGCAGAGATTTGTCTAAACTGTGCAAAACCCAAAAAACAGCTAAGTCTGCTGTATATTTCTTTTCCTACTGCCTTCACCTCTGGAACTGTCATGTCCTAGTTAGAGCCCATGATGGGAGATCATACATTTCTGAATCTCTTTTGAAGTCTGTAGTGGCTTTTCAGAATTATTAGCCCATGATGAAGAGACAGGTAGTATCTGACAAAATTAAACATGAACTCTGTATAAATTTATATGACACAATTGTGAAGGGATCTGAAGTGGAAAAAAATGTTTTGACTATGTACTTTAAATTTGCTTTAGACATTGTGGATGCCTTGTCAGATCCAAAGAAATTTTTATCTGTCATGGAGAAAAGAGCAGACCAGATGAGAGCTATGGGGATTGAAACAGTAAGTAGTAATTAACTGTGGATGAGAAAGTGATTTGCATTTTTACCTAAACCCTTTTCTAGTAGATTTAAAAGATCAGAAGAGCTGACAAGATTAGCCAGCTTTTTCTTTATTAACTTTATATAGGCTCCGCTGTGACTAGTTTTGGGCTAGAGTTATGTATTTATGTTATCAGCTGGGCTGGTGTGATGTGTGAGGAGATCTATTTTTCTACTTGTGTTGCAATAGCATATAAATAAATCTGTGGTTCACATAATTTGTAGGTAATCTGTGGATTCTTGGCCATTTTCCTTTTAAGCTAGAGATTTTAGAATTTCACTAATAAAGTATGTGCCCTGTCTCAGAAAGATGTAGTGTAGCTAGCTGGATGTACTCTTCCAAGATAATTCATTCCGGTCCATTCTCTCCCCCCGCCCCCAACACACACACTCTGTGGGATACAGGCATGACATCCACACACATGTCGTTCAGGGTTCTGTGGCCAGTGGTCATAATGAGCCCCCACTGGGATATGATTTTTTCCCCCCTACTTCTGTAAATCATGGAAATTCCCTCACAGCTGTTGATGCCCACCCTCACACAATGTGGATGATACCATTCTGTTTATGTAAGGGCTGGTAAATAGGAAAATTGAGATCACTGTTAGTATGTATGTTATTGTACAACAGAACTGCCAGTGGTAATCTCCACTACATACATGCAGACACATTTTCTACCCCATTCTTGGGTACTGGAATAAAAATATCTAAGATATGGCAATTTCTTAGGCCTTTTCTGCATGATGACATTCTTCTGCATCATCACGCTGCAATCCTGGACCTGGAAGGGAGCGCATCAACAATTCTCCCCTCCGCACCTGCTCGTAGCACATGGAAGGGAGCACGATGGTGCCATTCTTCCTTCCACAGCGCAGCCGGGCACTTTCCATTGCTGTGCTAGAGAAGGAAGTGTCACCATTGTGCTTTCACGGCTTCCACAAAGCTGGGAGGGACGGAAGTGCCATGCGATTGCAGGCGCAAAACGTATTTTTTCCATTTTGCAAAAACTGCATGAGGACGATGCTTAGGGACAGGATGGCAGTGGGCTGGCGATGACATTGTGTGGAAGCATGACCTGCCAACTGCTGCCATCATGTCCCAGAAGCGGCATAGCCTTGTCATGCAGAAATGCCCTTAGACAGTGCCTGCTTGGACAGGGGCAGTAAGATTCTAAAAGTCATCAGTGGATTGGTACCAGTAGTGGCTGTGCTTCTTTAGCTTAAATATGAAACTAATCTAAAGCCTTTGTAGTTCAAAATTGGCTGCAAATATTGCAAAGTATTTTATTCTGAGTCTTCTAATAATAGAAGATATTCAAGATAGTACTACTTTAGATAATATGGTCTTGACTGCCCTTGTGCAGTATTAATTAGGGATGCAAATGTTTGAATATTTTGTCCTTACATGTAAGCTGAATAATTTATATGTAACTTTCTTCCCACTGCAGGAGAAACCAAATACAGTTTTTTCTCAGTATTCACACATCCCAAAGTGCTTTAGGAAATTATTTTGCACAGAAATACTTGTGGGGCTTTTGTGTTAAAATGGAGGGGTTTGCAAAAACCATGTTGCTTCCAGAAACACAGAATTTATGCAAAATTGGTGGGGTTTGCAAGAAATCCATTTGTGGGCAAGGAAATAAATTATGACTATTTTCCTCCGATGCCTAATATTGATAACATAAGATGAATACCTGTACTAGTGTTTCACTGATCACTGGATAAGGATGTAAATTTTCACTTATTTCACTATTTATTCCCCATTAGGCAAGATTACAGCAGTTTTTGCAGTGTTTGTCACACAAATGATTTTTTTGAAAAAAAGGCTTGATATGTGAAAGATCTCATATCTACTTTTTCAACAGTAAGAAAAAAAATCATGGATTTTTCTTACATGCTGGGTTATGTTCACATTCTGGGTCCGGCCCTTGGTATCCAGGCACTGTGATTTTGGAACCCCATGTTGTTTAAATCTACATTCAGTTTTCTTTGACTGCTTGGAATCTATTCCATATTTATTAAAGGTCTTTTTAAAATTCCTTGTTTTTTACAGAGTGATATAGCTGATGTTCCAAATGACACTTCAAAGAATGATAAGAAAGGCAAAGCTAATAATCCCAAAGCAAACGTTACTCCTCAGACCAGCTCTGAACTTAGACCAAATGCTACATCCAGTGTGGGACCTGGAATGGAAGCTAAGAAAGGTAAACATGCCTCTAAAGAAATTCAGAGTTTTTTTTTAACCATGTCACTTTACCCTTGTGGAAATACTATGGACTAAATCCAGGTTTTAGTCCCAGCTAGAGTAGACCCATTGCATCAATGGAACTTATCCAAGGCCATTTCTGCACTAGGCTGTTATAGTGCTGTTATTCCACTTTCAACATCCTGTGGAATCCTGGGGTTTGCCATTTTGGGAAGGGCCTCAAAGGCCCCTCCCTAAACTGCAAACCCCAGGATTCCATAGGATGTTGAAAGTGGAATAATAGCACTATAACAGTCTAGTGCGGAAATGGCTCAGGTTTTCAGTTACCTTGTAGCAGTTGGTTCAGTGTTTTTTGTTTTTGTTTTTGTTTTTTTTCTTTTGTTTTTTTTCTGGTTGGGACTAGCATTTTTGGATTTAGGCCTGTGACTAATGTTAATTGTGAATCATGAGTACAAATAACTTTTTACCTTCCCTTGTGATCATTAGTATAACTCCTGAAAAGGATTTGGTGACTCACAAAAATGCCATTAGAATGACCATCAGTGGGATTAAAATAGTGTCAAAGTGTTTGATTTTCTTCTTTTTCTCCCCCTTCACCATTTTAGGTATAGACCTTATTCCTCAAATAAAGATAGAGGACTTGAAGCAAATGAAAGTAAGCCATCTAAAAGTGATCTCTTTCTAAAACTTGGGAAGATTATGCATTGAATTGTCTGCTAGAGATTGTAATTATATTGAAATAAAAATGTTGTGGAAGGCCCCTTAGGAACCATAGGCCAATAGTGTTCAGTTAGGCTTGCCTTTGTACAGTACTACCTGTTTACTAAAAAATTCATCCACCTGGGTTTTCTTTTCAACTTAGAAGTGAAGAGAGTCTGGCTGAGACATCTATCATCCTGTTGTTGGCCAGGTTGATTCATTTTTCCTTAGCTCTTCTTAACCCCCATGTGGGAAATCGCTTTCTGCCCAAGGGCCAAATTCAATTTCATGAAGGTTCCCAGAGACTGTGTGTGAACCAAAGGCAAAAAGGTAGAATTAAAAAAGGATTAAAAAAGTGTGTGGTATTTTAGCTTAAAACTCATATTTTCAGTGACAAGGAAAGGCATTTCAGCCATTTAGAACTGTTAAACTCCGTACAAATGCTGAGAGATTCCCAAATGGTCATTGTCATAAGGTAAGAGGGATGACCTCTTGAGAAATTCCCAAGGACCAGATTGAGACCACAGGAAAGTAGGATTCACTTCCAGGGTCTGAGGTTCCCCACGCTTGCTTAAATGTTTTTAGAATTGCAAAGTGACTCCCCTTAGCATTTTGAGATTTTCTGGAATAACATTTTAATTTCGCTTCCCCTTTGACACAAGGGGAACCTTTCAAAGTTTATAGTGCTGAGGAGTGATGAAGAGCAGGAAACCCTTCGTTCTTTCCTTCTTACATTCATCCCAAACTCGGATAGGGATGTAAGTCCACATTTATTTTGTGCATGAGAGCAAAAAAAAAAAAACCCACAAAATTTCTTTCTGAACATGCAAAACAGGAAGATATTTTGTGCTAGTATCAGCAGGAGTTCTTGCATTTTTGAACGAATGATGTTTGTACAAATTCCATAATTTGTGTGAATTTTATAAAACTATGGCAGCTGCTGCCTGGTTGCTTGGATCTTTACAAATTAGAAATTAGAATGGGTTTTTGGGTCTTTTTCATTAGTCAGGCAGTCCTGCCATGTTACTTCTTTATGTGTGTGTGTGTGTGTGTGTGTGTGTGTGTACACACTTTGCAGAAGGGAAGGACAGTCATTTTTCACAGAGACTTGTGTAAATTAAGGAATCCTTGAACACCCCCTCCCACTCATACACAGAAACACACACACACACACACACACACACACACACAGCCTTATCTCATTCTCACATTATAGGTGACAACTACATCTGGGATCGGCAATTTCTTGACAGGTTGTCTTGACATGTCATGACAGCCACTTACATCAAGAATGACAAATTCTGTACTTTTATTTCTAGTATGCTACCTTTTGGCCTGTTACTCATTGACTTCTACTGGGTAAAATGGAAGATAGCAAGACAAGCATTGCTTGAAGAAACGAGCAATCTGGGCCTCACCATAGTTATACTCAATCATTATTGAAGTGTCTTTTATCAATATTTGAGGAGAGGAGTGTGATTGCCTACTCACTACTCCATCCTCAGTTCCATTGCTCTCTTCACATGGAGAGACAAGTTTGAACAGGAGAGCTTTTCCTGTGCTGAAGTGCTCTTCACAGTTTAAAGAAAATCTCCCCCCACCCGACCTTCCACATACTAAAATCGGGTCCCTTAATTGTGTGGAGAGGCACTACATGTGAGAGAAACTGTTCTGTTCAAATGTTGCTTCATATGAGTGTGACAGAGTAGGGTAGAGCGGGGTGGAAATATCCTGCTTCACCTGTTAATTAAACACACTTAGGGCATTTCTCCACTACACTGTTATAGTGCTATTATTCTACTTTCAACATCCTGTGGAATTCTGGGTTTGTAGTTTGCTGAGGCCAAAGAGCTCTCTGGCTGAGAATTCTAAATGCCCCTCCCTAAACTACAAACCACAGAATTCCACAAGATGTTGAAAGTGGAATAATAGCATTATAACAATGTAGTGTGGAAATGGTCTTATTAACAACTGTGTAAGGCTCACATCAAGTCCCTACATACCTTAGTTGGCTACAGAACACACCTTGGTTTGTTGTGTTACTTCACAAATGTTATATGTTCTATTAAGTTTATAATATATCTTTAACTCAGGATGGAAGTATGTGGGTGCCATTTTTGCAGGTACATTCTTGTTATTTCAGAGATCTTAAAGAGACATTGATCTATTTTGTTTTGTCATTGTTTTAATGGACTGCAGGCATATATAAAGCATTTGAAAAAACAGCAAAAAGAGTTGAACGCTTTGAAGAAGAGGCATGTAAAGGTATGGTAATTTTTAAAAATGATTTACCTGTGAAGTATTTTGCATCAGTTTTCTGTTTTCATAAACGAGGTTGCAGATCAGCAAAAAGAAAACAGAAGTTACAGTCAAGGCCCAACTACATATTCAAATGAACCAAAGTAGTGCCTAATTTACTGTCTAATTAAAGGTGGTTCCTTCTGCATGGGTGGGAGTAACATCAGCTAAACAGAAGACTAGTTACCAGTCCTAGTTGTTAGTGGAAGAGTTTTTGAATCTATGTATAATTTCCATATTTCTTGGGTACTGTCTGTACGCATAAACCTCTTTGGAGTAAGTAAGTCATAGTCTCCATTTTTCTGCTCCAGGCACCTACATGGGGAAAATACCCACTGTCCTGATGTCCACATGGGAAGAAAGGCAGGGTAGAAATGTAATGATCCATGTATATTAGGGTGGTCTTCATCCCTGTCCTCTTACTGAAATCCAACCTTTAAATTTATCCACAAGGAAAGGAAAAACCAGAAAGTAATACAGGAAGTATGGGTTTTGTGATATACATAAATGTGTGTCTCCATGTGTTAGAAGCTGCTAGTGTGCATGAGAAAAAAATACAGATGGGAAGACTCATTTTACAACACTTTTTGTCCTCCAGGTTCCCTGCCCCTGCTCCCTTTTTCCAGCCTCTGTCAAACAACTCCCTTAATGTATTGAGATAATGACCCTATCTGTGGACTGCATGACCTCAAAATGCTCCTGAAGTGCATTGCTATGTTTGGCTTTTGAGACGTGAATATCATTGAGTTCCATGGGGCTTACTTCCCTAGATATGGAGCCTGAAGAATCTGAGGTGGCTTATGCATACTATACAGATAAAACAAAGGGAAGAAAGCACAAATGTGTGTTGAGGGGTTAATGTAAAATTCAGAAGAGAATGGAGAGTGGGATGGATTATACAAAGTATCTCCACATCAGGAAAAGGAAACTAAGGGTATTTCTGCCCTCCCCTGTTATAATGCAATTATTCCACTTTCAAGATCCTGTGGTATTCTGGGATTTGTAGTATATCGAGGTGAAAGAGCTCTGGCTGAGAATCCTAAATCCCCTTCCTTAAATTGCAAACCCCAGGGATGATAAAACAGGGATAGAATATGCAGTTGTTTCAGTTGCACTTATTTAAGGTTACTGTGGAGCTATGTGGGAGCTAAATGCCTATCAGTAAAACAGCCTTCATGCAATATCAAAAAACTTTCAAAGATAAGAAAACATAGAGATAGAAGTGGGTTTTTTTTTTAATTTTCTGACCTTCATCTGTTGTGACATACATTTAAATGGTTCATAGAGCACACTGTAACCTGAAATGCTCCTTTTTTTTGTTGCAGGAACACAGTATCATGCAAAAGTTGCACTGCACACAAGTTGACAAAATGGTAGCACAGTATGACAAAGAGAAGTTAGCTTATGAGAAAATCCTTGAAAAAGCAATCAAGAAAAAAGGGTATGGCCTTTTTAGAAAATTGACTTATACATTGTTTGTAAGTTTAGGAGATGTCTGTTGCATTAATTCACTTTTCTTATTTTGTTCCTATTTGTCCTTCAAGAAGAAGCTACTGTAGGTACTCACCTTGTGTGTGAAAGATTCTGACCCCCTTTCTTTCATTTGCAGTTCAAGAAAACAATTCAGTGACCTCCATAATAGAATTTGGGTAGAAAGCCTAAATTTGAATCTAAGACTTGCCATGTTTTTGCAGACCTAATGTTTGGCTTGGAGGGAGGGTTGGTTGATAGCCCAGCCTTTCCCAGCTATGAGACCCTGGTGTTACTGCAATTCACTTCCTATCAGCCTCAGCTATCCTGCCAGTGGTCACAGAAAATTGCTCACAGTCCAGCAACATATAGGAATCCAAGATTGGAAAGGCCTACTCAGTTTCCCTCAAGTTGCTCCCCAATTATTTTTTAAAGCTTATTGTAGATGGAGTGATATTAGCCTTCATAGCTTTCAGAGGCTTTTATTGTAAAGCAGTGCAAAGTTGTGAGAGATTCTAGAAATGCCACCATTTGCTTACCTTGCCTGTACCGACCATTTCATAGGTCTAATTTGCACTGAGTTTGGTCAACCTACGTCTTTCCAAATCAGAACAGATGATGGCATAGTGGTGGTGTCATTTTGACTTTAGGTAGAAACATGTGAGCCTGTTATTACCTAACATACCTGTGCTATTTTGTGACTCACTGATATGCTCTGTTGGCAGCACAGAAACCAGAATATTACATTTTCTGATCTGACATGGCATAGTCAAGTTTGCCTGGATCATTTCTAATCAGTGCAATGCAGCACTTATTAATGAAGTTCGGGAGCATACAAAAATGTTTTCCTTCTCCTCCTAAAGATTTTTAAAAAATGTTAACATTTTCTTATTGCACTGAAGTGTGTTCTGAAATATCACAGAAGCTTTGCATACAATTCACTTTTTGGTATGGCAAATTTTCAGCAAGGAGGAACTGCTCAAGTAATTAGGGTTGCCAGAGGGAAAACTGGCAAGGGTTCCCATGCCTTTAATAGTTATGTAGAAGAAGGAATTTCAGTGGCTGTTGCTTGTTACCTGGTTGCATAACAAGCAGCACCTGCTGAAATTCTCATTTCTACACAACCATTAAAGGTACAGGACCCCTCTCCAGTTTTCACTCTGACAACCCTACCAGTCATAGATGCCATCACTATTATATCCAATTTGAAATCTGCATCCCACACGTTCAAATAATAGGAGGTCAGCATTTATCTTACCACTGTTAATTCATTTCTTTAACAATAAAGAGGGTGCAGAGAATCCATTTCTGATGATCATTAATTTCCAAGAAGTGTGTAGATAATACAAAGCACATGAAGATCTGCAGATTGCACTCAGCAGGACTTCTGTCCTGTTTTAAAGGTGTGCACAGGCACAACACTTTTCAAAATGTTGTTCTTCGGTCTGCATCATATTACTTTCTAGGACTTTCCCTTGCGTATCAGTGGCATGAAACTTTAAGAACTTTGCTGGATCAAACCAAGTATCTGCATAGCCCTTCATCCTGTTTCCAGCAGTGGCCAACCAGATGCTTCTGGGAATCCCACAAACCAAGTACAAAGGCCAAAGTTGTTTAGCTGCAGCTGCACCAGAGTGTCCCATTGAACCTTTGTGCTGAAAGCAATGGGTGGGAGCTCTCATCCTCTGTAAATATAATTCCCTTTAAAAAACGCCCAAGCCAGTGCTCATTGCACTATCTTTTGGGAACAAATCCTGTAAGTTAATTAGGCATTGTATAACTTCTTTGCTAAAATGTGAACATTTATTAAAAGATGGGGTAGGAGGTCTGCCATGGACATAACAGACATGTGGTCTGAGTTGAACATTCCCTCACCTTGTCTACATTTCTTCAAGCATTTATCTTCCAGTTTGCTTACAGAACTGTAATGGGATGGGGCTGAAGAAAGAATACCAGAAATGTGAGCTAGAGCAGGGAAGCAAGGCAAGTGAGGGTTTCATTCTTGGCCTCCATTTTGACCTAGATATCAGAAAATCTCTCACAACTTTAAAGGTTGCCTGAGATTGTGGCAGATAGCATACATGGTTGGCCTCATCGTGTTTGCATTGGCCCTCAGTCTTTGTTACAAGCTGTTTTATGCATATGGCTTCTCTTCTCCTTTCTCTGGTTTGACCACTCCTACTCTCCTTTGATTATCAGTCCTCCACAGCAAGATGCAACTTGTATAGATAATAGTGTGGACGTAACTTCAGAGGAAGTGACACTCTCAGAGGTGTCCATGGGATCACCCTGGCATCTCAATTGTCATTTCATCAAGTAGATTTTCCTAAGTCTCACATTCTGAGTCTATCAACACGAAAGTCTATCATGTTCTGTCTTCAGTGAGACAGAAATAAAAATAATAATTAGCTCCCTTTTTAAATCTTGCATGCAGATTCTAAAGAAAATAAGGCATAAATCTGATTTCTTTTACCACCTGGAGTACATTAGTTGAATTAAGGAAACTTATGCAAGTGTTGAACTACCAGGTTCTTCTTGATACAGTTAGTTTGTTCTAGTTGGGCGTAAGAACTGGAATTAGGCCTGAGGATAGTGTTGTTATTCATGGAAAAATTTCCTAGGACTGTAATTTAATTAATTAAATTATTCAGTATTTGGTCATCTTCTAACTTTTATTTTGGGAATTTTAACATGTGGTGCTAGTCTGAAATTTCTTCATTGGTTTGTTTGTTTAGAGGAAATAATTGTCTTGAAGTGAAAAAAGAAATAGAAAATAAAATACAGATGCTAACATCAGATCACAAATCTAAGGTAAGGGAGCAATTAGCTGTTTTTAATATCTTCCTTTTGTATGCATAGATGTTTGTAGAAATAGGAAATAATGGTTGCTCACATAACAGGAAAGTAGCAACAAATGATATAGATTCATCCAGATATCGGAGAGCTGAACTGAGTTGAGAATATCCAGAATTTGTCATGGAGAAGGGTCCGGCTGTTGTAACTGTGTATTCTTTTGCTGCTTGGACTGCCCCCAGCTTCTCTGCTGGCACTGAGAGAAAAGTTTGGTGCAAGACACTGGGTGCCAGGGGTCGATTCCTTCTTCCTTTAAAGTCATCTGCCTGGGGTAAAAGCTGTTTCACACACCTCAGTTATTGAACTGGATTCCATGCTCCCAGGTTTCTCGAGAAGGACCATTGGCCTGGAGATCTGCAAGGGCCCCGTGCTTTGTTGTTTTAAACTTCCTTACACTGTGTTGGCTCCTGACTTCCCATGAGTGCAGTTCTACTCACTGAAGATATTTCCCCTGACAGGAAAAAGGGGAAGTGATAATTATTTATTTGCCTTTCCTCCTTTAGCCAGCTATGTTCTTCAGTAGTCTGCTTTGCAAGGTTAGAGGATCCTGTGTAGCAGTGTGGAAGGTGACATTGTGGATTGAAGGGAAGACAGGGAATTAGCAAAATGATCTGTCCCTTCCACTTCTGCTAGTAGGAGCATTTGTTTGATCAGAGTCTCTTTCGTTAATGGTTAGGCTAATCAGGAGCCAAGCCAGGAGTATAGCTATGGTGTGTGTGTGTGTGCGCGCGCACACACGCAAAATTCTCCTTTAGTCTCCAAATTTTTAACATTACAGATAATGAAACTTTGAAAATTGTGCTCACTTAGAACTCATATTTGCTGCCTTCTCACTCCCTTGGTAGCTTTGCTTCCCTCTTTTCGTTGAGTGCCTAAACTATATGGGTAAGGGCTCAACTGAAGTTTTAAGGTACTGCCATGCTAGAAAATCAAGGACTGAAGGAAAGTTTAATCTTGGGGTTGCAAAATTCTTATTTGCATGGAGGTAGTGCTCTCATTTTGCCCCCTCCCCAATAGCTGTACCGCAACCTAAGCCACAGATTTCAGTTGTTCAGTGCTGTAATCTTGTTGTTCCTGTGAATACTGGGCACGTAAACAAGACAGAAATATCTGTTGGGCTATGGATTTCTCAAATAATTTGAAGAGACTCTTTAAAATTGGCCATTGTTAAATGCGTAAGTTGTGATCAGTAAGGGCAGAAAGTGCTTCCACTTATGCAAAAATGAGGTACTTTACTTTGACCAGTCCTTCTACTAACTGCATCCCATAGAGTTCTTGAAGATCCATCAACTCTCAAGAGCAGCGGGGGATTGCTGTTGGAGGCAAACTGAATGCCTTTCTTTTCATGAGTCAAAATAGTATCTGCCAGTAAATAAACATCATTGAGTGGCATCCGTAATTTTTGGTAAATGTTGTGGAAGGAAGTTTTACAAAGAGTAAATATTTCAACTCACAGGAAAAAATGATATCCTTAGGCCAACCCCAAGATTGTGATTTTGTATGTAGTTTTCTAGTACAACTAAGGAGATTGCCTATAGAAATTTGAACTATACATTGTAAAATAAACCAACAAGACATAAGGGAAAATATCCAGAAGTATCCCTTTCATTTTTGAGTTCTTCAATGGTTCCATGACAATGCTTGGTTGTGGGGGGTTGTCGTTTTTCCCAGCACTGCCTTCCAAATTAGGCCTCTTGATAACCTGCCTTTGAAACTGAAGCATAGAAAGTACTAATGCAACTCTCCTTCCCACAAGGTGAAAGAAATTGTGGCACAACACACAAAAGAGTGGTCAGAGATGATCAACACTCATAGTGCGGAAGAGCAAGAAATGCGTGACTTGCATCTGAGCCAGCAGTGTGAATTACTAAAGAAGCTGCTAATTAACGCACATGAACAGCAGACCCAGCAGCTAAAGCTTTCCCATGACAGGTGGGTGTGTCAGTGCTCCTCTTCAGGCACAAGAGGTCTCTCAAGCTGCAAGTTGGTTCAGATCATTTTGGATAGCTGGAACATTGTAGAAGGGAGTTGGTGTGTTCAATGAAAATCTAGTGGAGACCTGTCTTCAATATTGGGCTTTTATTTTTAAAAACTTTTACAGTTTGCAACCACCAAGTAGCTGCTTTTCAGTGTTTGTAGGGTTGGCAGATGCTGCCTTGATCACACCAACCTTAAAAGAATTTTTTTTAAATTCTCACACAGGCTTTGCTATAGACAAATACAAGTTCAGTGATTACTGAAGGAAATAAATATCCATTTATTTTATTGGATATATTTGGTTATTTTATAGGTTGCTGCTGAGATTCTTAAAATTCATGGTCCATACTTGGCTTCTGCAGGTTTTTGGGTTGTTGTTTTTTTTTAAACACCTCTTTCCACCTTTCCCTCTACTTACTGGAAACTTGGAAGAATCCATCAGATTTCCGTCAAATTTGTTTAGTTAGTGTTTAAGGGGTGGATTGGGTTAGACGTCCCTTGTTCAATAGAAATAGGTATGGTTCCCTCCCCCCACCCCCGCATCTCTTTAGACTAAGGGACTGAGAATCCTTGCCACTTTTTTTTTAATAATAATTTTTATTCAAATTTACGTTATACATTAAAATCACATTACATCACATTAAACTCATACACCCCACATTGCATCACACATTCAATTTTACATTTTCAACCCAAGATGGTATGCATTTATATTCTTGTATTCTTCCATTCTATCATAAAAACATCCTTCTTACTTACTTACTTACTACTATCATCCTCTTTTCAATTCATTCATCCCTTCGTTTCTTCTCACTCATTTCTTTGCAGTCTACATCCTCTTCTTGAAAGAACAAAATTTCCTAAAGTTTACTTCCTGGACTTCACCAAGTCCCATTCTTCTTGTATCTGTCTAAGTTCCTCTTCTTACTTTCCCTATTCGGGGCATACCCTTTATTTATATTTTATTTTTCCTTTTTTTCTATTCGATGTTGTCTTATTTTTTCCTAACCACTTGTCGGCCTATTTTATGTTCTTATAAACCTTCCATCATTAGTCATAGATTTTGAGAATCCCTATCCTTATTCATCATTCTTATATCCTTCTTTTACTGTGTATTCGTCTACTATTTTCCAGGTTTCTTCATGTCCACCTTGCATTCTTCCTTGAATCATCCCTGTTAATCTGTCCATTTCTTTGAATTCTGCCACTTTTATCATCCATTCTTCTATTTGTGGTGTATGTTTATGTTTCCATTTCTGTGTGTAAATTAATCTCGCCGCTGTTATTATGTAAAGAATCACTTTCCAATGTTTTCTCTTGACTTCTTTATCTATTTTTTGTATGATGTTTAATAGGAATAGTTCTGGTATTAGCGGCAGGTTAGTTTGTAAAATTGCCACCATTTTTCCATGAATTTTTTTCCAGAAGGTTTTCGCCTTCTCACATATCCACCATAAATGAAAATAAGTGCTGTTGTCCTTGCTACATTTCCAACACTTATTTTCTTTTGTTTTATATATCTTGTTTAATTTTACCGGGTCCAAATGCCATCTGTAAAGCATTTTGAGGTAATTTTCTTTCAATTTCTGGGCTGCAGTAAATTTATTCATGTCTTTCCAACTGCTCTCCCGTTGTTCAAGTTGAATTTCATAGCCTATATTCTTGGACCATTTTACCATTACTTCTTTTATTTGTTCCGATTCTAATTCTCTTTCCAACATTAATTTATATAGCTTAGGTATCGTTTGCTTCTTTGATTCAAATATTATTTTTCCAAATAAGTCTTCTTTCGTTACCGATTCAATTCCTTCTAATTTCTTATCCATTAGAAATCTTTCTTTTAATTGCCTATATAAAAACCAGTGGCATTTGAATCCCGCTGCTTCAATTTCTTCTCTTGATTTTAACGTACATTCTTGATTTCGTTTTTCTGTTACTACATTACTATACCATATCCATTTATCCTGTGGGTCCTTCCATCTCCCGTATAACGCTTCGTGTGGGGACAGCCATTGAAGTTTTTTTACGTAATATTTTTTCTTAAATTTCAGCCAGATTGTTAACAACGCTTTCCTTAGATAGTGGTTCTGAAAATCTTTGTCTATTTTATATTTCTCATACCACATGTACACGTGCCACCCCATTTGTTTTCCCGCTCCTTCTAAGTTTAATGTTATTTCATCTTGAAGCGTTATCCATTCCTTAATCCAGGTGAGCCCACTGGCATAATAGTATATTTTCAGGTCAGGTAAATTGAAGCCTTTCCTCTTTTTCCGTAAGCAGCTTCCATTTTATTCTGGGTCTTTTGTTTTCCCAAATAAACTTAGACAAATCTTTCTGCCACTCCTTAAAGGGTTTTTCGTTGATAATAATGGGTAAATTTTGAAAAAGAAATTTAGTCTGGGCAACACATTCATTTTGATTGCGGATATTGTCCCCAGCAATGATAACTTTAAGGAACTCCAATTTTTTAACAATTTTTTTACTTCCTTCCATGTTGTTTTATAATTATTTTCATATAATTCATTATTTCTCTTTGAGATCCAAATTCCTAAATATTTAATTTTGTGCTCTATTTTTAATCCTGTTTTTTGAGCCAACTCTCTTTCCTCCTCCTTTCTTATATTCTTTGTTATAATTTTAGTTTTTTCTTTATTGATCTTTAGCCCAGCAACTTCTCCGAAATGGTTCAGCTTCTGTAATAAAACTTCAATACTTATTTCTGGGTTTTCCAAGATGATCAACAGGTTGTCCACGTATGCTCTCACTTTGTGTTCTTGGTTTTTAATTTTGCATCCTTTTATTTCTAAATCGCTTCTGATCGCGTTTATCAAAACCTCTAGTGCTGTGATAAATAAGAGCGGTGACAATGGGCATCCCTGCCTCATCCCTTTCTCTATTTCAAATTGCTTTGTTCCATCTCCGTTAATAATTAACGCTGCTCTTTGATCTTTGTAAATTTCTTTAATCCAGTCCAGGAATGCATTACCAAAGTCCATTTTTTTCGGCACCTCTATCATGAAGTCCCACCTAAGGTTATCGAAAGCTTTTTCAGCGTCTATAAAAATCAATGCCAATTTCTTTTCATTATTCTTTTTGTAGTGTTCAATAATATTCAAAATTGTTCTAATATTATTTCTGATCTGTCTTTTGGGGAGAAATCCATTTTGATCATTCTGAATCACTTCTTGTAATACTTTCTTCAGTCTTTCCGCCAATATGTTTGTAAATATTTTATAATCAATATTGAGAAGTGAGATTGGACGATAGCTTCCTGAGTCTTTTAAATCGTTCCGTTCTTTGGGGATTAATGTAATATTAGCTTCACTCCACGAATTTGGTTTTCCATTCTCTGTAATTTCGTTGAACAGTCTTTCCATGGGCCCTCTTAAGAGTTCCTGCAGCTTTTTATAATAAGTTTATAAAAAGTTTATAATAAGTTTATAAAAAGTTTCTTTGCGGAGAAACCGTCTGGTCCTGGTGCTTTTGATGTGTCCAATTTTTTGATAGCATCCGTGATTTCCTTTACTGTAATCTTCACGTCCATCATCTGTCTATGCTCTTCTGTAATTTGCTGTATTTTCTGGTTCGCCAGATATTCTTCTATTTTCTTTTGTATCTTTCCTTGTATTTTCAGGCTATAAAGATTTTTGTACTAATTATAAAAAGTTTTCTTTATTTCTTCTTGGTTTACTGTTATTTTCCTCCCAGTATTTGTTTCCAAAATTAGTCTCTTTTCTCTCTCTTTTCTTAGTTTATAGGCCAGCCATCTCCCCGGCTTCTCTGCTTGTTCAAAGTACCTTTGTTTCATCCATGTTAACTTTCTGCTTATTTCCAATTGATTTTCAGCTTTGATCTGTTCTTGTAGAATTTTCAGTTCCAACCAAAAAAGTTCCAACTTTTTTATCCGTTGGTTTTTCCCTCAATTTTTCTTCTGGTAATTTTATTTTTTCCAGTAATTCTTGGTGTTTTTCTTGTCTTTTCTTCTTAAATTCTGAGCCTAGTTTGATGAAATGCCCACGTAGCACTGCTTTGCTGGCGTCCCAGATTGTTTTCATCTTTAGTTCTTCTGTCACATTTTCTTCAAAGTAATATTTCATCGCCTCCTTTATCTTTTCCAAGCAGTGTTCATTTTGAAAGAGATAGTCATTAAGCCTCCATCTTATTCCTTTCTTTGCGGTTCTTAATTCCAATTGAATAGGGTTATGATCGGATAACGTCCTCAGAAGTATCTCCATATCCTTTACCTTTTGTTGCAAACCTTTTGAGATCATAAACATGTCGATCCATGACATCGATTTGTGGACGTCCGAATAAAATGTATATCCTTTGGAATCTTTGTGTATCCCTTTCCAGACATCTTGTAGTGCCGTCATTTCTGCTAATTTAAAGAATGATTGTGGTAGCTTCCCATGTTGTTTTCCATTTAACTGGGTGTTGATCTGTCTATTTTGGGGTCAATCACCCCATTCATGTCCCCCAACAGTAGAAAATTTCCTTGATTAGTCTCCTCTGAGTACTTCAATATCTCCTGTTGTAGCTTCTTGTAAAATTTACTTTTCTCTTCTGTTGGGGAATATATTCCTATCAGTAGAAGTTTAGTTTCTGGGAGTTGCATCTCTACACCCAGATAGTGGCCTTTTTTATCTTGAAATTTCATCTCAGAGGGGTATTTCTAGTTAACGTATAAGGTGATCCCTTTTTTCTTCTTTAATGATGCAGAAATGTGGCTTTTTCCCAATTTGGGGTTGCTCAAATATTTGTTATCTTTTTCTCTAATTTTTGTCTCCTGCAGACAAACCACATCTGTTTTAATTTTCTCTGTAATGGAAAACTTGCCTTCTTTTATAGTTCGAATTCAGACCTTTTAAATTCCAGGAGAGAATCTTTATGACCATCTCTTTCAACTATCGGTTTTCTCTTATATATCTTCTTCCTCGATGTATAAGTCCTCTATCTCCAATTCAAACTTCTGTGGGTCTTCCTCCTCCTCTTGTTCTGTATCTGATTCTGGGTAACTTTCTTTTTCCTCCTTCTTTTCTCTTTCTGGGTTCTGTTCCGCTTTTCCAACTTCTGATATCTCTTCCTGACTGCCTTGATCTTCCTCCTGTTTTTTCCCATTGTTCCGATTTGCTGGCCTTTCTAACTCTCTTTTCAGTTTGTCATAAGTTTCTTTCGCTCTTGCGATGTTAGAAATTTTGTATCTCCTCTGTTTATACGTGTAGGATATTCCCTCCAATCTCTCCCATTTATATGTAATTCTGTATTTTTGCAGGAGTTGAGTCAGAAATTTGTACTCTTGTCTTTTTTTCAAAATTTCAAATGGTATATCTTTGAATGTTTTTATTATTCTATCTTCAATCACTAGCTGTTTTTCGTAATTTGTTTGGAGTATTCTTTCTTTAATCCTGGTCCTTGTAAAGCACACCACAACATCTCTCGGCCAGTTCTTCTCTTTTGCAATTCTAGAATTTGCTCTGAAAATGCGATCTATTTCTCTCTCCATGTCCTCTTCTTTCATTCCAGTGTAATTCGCCAGAGCTGTGATTACTTTCTCTTCTATGAATTCTCCCGGGGATTCCCTGATTCCTCTCAACTTAATGCACTTCTCTCGATATCTCAATTCCTGTTGTCTTAATCTCAGATCTTCCTGTTTTTGAGTCTCTGTCATAATTTCCTTCTCCTTTTCTAATTGTTTTGTTTTGTCTTGAATCTCTTGGATGTCCATTTTCATTGTTTTGATGTCTTTGCTCATATTGTCCATTCTCTTTACAATGCAGTCCACTTCCTTCCGAATATCTACTTTAATTTCGACCCTTGTATTTCCTGTCTCATCTCCAGTTTTAAACTTCTAATATCATTTAGAATTTCAGTCATTTGTTGTCCCATTTCTGTCGATGCTCTTCCTGCTGGGTCTATCAGTTGTATTTGGGTCTGTGTTTTAGCTCCCTTCCTTAATCCAGATGCCATTTTTTTATTACCTCTTAGTCCACACTAGATGGCGCCGACAGACCTCTTCTTCTCTTCCCCACTGTCTCTTCAAGGGTTAATTTTAAAATAGTTTCTTATCTTAAATATTTTCTTCTGAGTGCACCATCTTTGTTTTCTCTCGTCTTATTGATTCAAGGTCACTTCTCTCCCTGCAGTTTCTATTTTGACTTGCATTTCTGTCCTTTATCCCCATCAAATATATATTTTATAAACTAACACAATTTAAGTCCTTTCCCAGTACTCACAAATCAATTAATATTTAAGTCCAATATTCCAATTAATTCACTTATAAATCCATTCACTTATAAATCAATTATATAAAATATAAATCAGTTACAAATCAAATCAATTAATTTGCTTATAAATCAACTATATATCAACTTACAACTATTCATCTATTTGGCTCTATTTCATGAATTATAAATTAACTGAATCAATGATATATTCTGATTATGCACTCACATATGTTTATATTTACTACTGTTTCTGTGTATAATTATAAAAAATTATCTATTTTTATATATACATTTCTTTAAAACTCTATTATTTTCTGTAAAATTTCCAATTAATGAGTTGTTTTATCTTTTAAGTGTCGTTTAAATTTAATCCAGTTTGACTTATGCCTTCAAAATAATTTTATGGTCTATTTTACAAGATCGTTCTTTGCCTCTTCATGCGCAGATCTTATTCAGTCGAGCCGATTTTCCAGCGAGCTCCATCAATTTTCTCGCGAGCTCAAGCTGCTTTCAAACACTATCTTATTGATTCTTTCTGAGTCTTTCTGTCTCTTTTTGTCTCTTCTGTCTCTTCACCTTAGATCTCAGTCCAGTTTTGGATTTCAGTCTTCTTAATTTCACTTTCTGTCTCTAATTTCTAAATACATAAGTCTCAAATTGCGTCTTTTCACCCCTCCGTTCTTGCAGTCTTTGTTTCCTTTGCCTTCTACTGTTTCTACGATCTTTGCTAGTGAGCTCTTGCGGCTTCAGCTGCTTCTTCTCTGGCAGGTCTCCCTTCATCATCCCTGTTCTTCGTGTGAGCTCAAGCTAGTACTATCTATTGTTCCATCGCTACGTGTCAGATTCCAATGTCTCTGTAATTTATTCAATCAACTATTTATTTAGTCTTTCTCTCAAGTACTTTTCCCAATTAACTGTTCAGTCTTCTTTTTCCTCTTTTTGCTCTTTATATTTTACTAACAATTTCGCGCTTCGTGGTCTCTATTGAGCAGTGAGCTCAAGCGTTGCCGCGAGCTCCAGCTGCACTCCGTTGTCTCTTTGTCTGTCACCTCTCATCCAGTTTCTCGGTTTCCTTTTCTGCCAGCCTTAAGTTTTGTTTCTTTGTTTCTTTATCTTAAATTCTTCCCCCTCTCTCCCCCGTTCTTCGCTGGTTTTTAACGGCACTTTCGGTCTATTACAGTCTGTTCTATTAGTGTCTGTTAATGTCTTATTTTTCTTGTGATTTCTTGCCTCCCTTCTCTCTCTTCCACGTGGATTCTCCTCCTCGTCTCCTCTTCCTCTCTCCGTTGTTTAACGATTGGCACGATCTTCCAATCTTTGAGAGAGTATGTTTGGGGCTTAAGTGATGTCCTGATCTTCAATTTTGTATTGTTAATTCGATCTATTCAGATTAAAAAGTCTCAGACGACGCTAAGCTGGCGAGGCAGTTACTCCCCAAGCGGACGTGGAACTCTACGACCTTCTCTCACTCGGCATTCGAGCCCAATTGTTCTCTAGCCTAAAGAGAAAATGAGGTCCCCGATGAGCCCCTCTGGGCCCCCTTTACCGGGGGGGCACTTTGCCGAATGTATTGTTTCGGCAAGTCCGCTCGGGATGGCAAAGACAGTGAGAGCTAGCTCACTGTCCTGCTGATTGCGAGGCCATTGAGACCCGGAAGTCAGAATCCTTGCCACTTGTCAGCTAATCTGGATTCTGTATCTGGTTCCATTTTCACCTTCTGTCCTCCTAATGCTCAGTTAGTGAGGGTAGTGAAACAAGAAAGGCAGATTTAAAATCAACATTCCACTACACACTCTTAAGTCTTCAAATCTCGGGATATTTATATGGGAAATGAGCAGGCATCTTTGGTAGTCTTTTAGGCTTTTTAGTTATATGCATTCATACATGTACAAATAAATGTATTCCTGTCAGGAAGAAACACAGATATCAATGTCTGAGCACTTGTTTTCATATTGTTACGTTACAGTTCATGTAAGGCATCATACATCTATCACATTACATCATGTGGCTGTTAGGTGTTACACTTAAATAAGGAGTGAATCTTTATTTTCCTCTTTAATAGGCTTTCTAATAGTTAACACAGCAACAAATAGGAATGGGACGAATCCAGAATTTTCCGAATCCAGATCCGAATCCCTGGAAGGTTCTGGGAATCCATGAGTCACACGAATTTCAAATCTTTTGAGTCATTTTTTAAAAAGGGTTTAAAAAGCAAGGGAAAGAAGGATTGTCTAGGGCAAGACGCACTCTGTCAGCCTCAGCAAAAGCCTAGGCAAAGGCAAACCTCCCTCTGAAGAAATCTAGCCAGGACAATTGTCATAGTTTTGTCTCAGGATCTCCCCAGATTGAAAATGACACGAAGGCCCTTTCTACACAGGCAGAAAAATGTGGATTAATCCCACATTTTCCTGCCTGTATAAACAGGGCCACATACTACAATAGAGAGATTATGCAGGTCAAAACTGGATTTTTTTTTGCATAGCTCCTTCTGGCATCCTGGGGTTTGTAGTTTGATGATGCACCAGCACACTTTGGCAGAGAAGGTTGTGACACCCTGTAAAACTACAGACTCCAGAATTGTGTCTGAAAGAGCTTTGCAAGGGAGCTATGCAAGGGAATCTTTCAGCTATCCTTGAAATCTCCCAGTCTCCATCAAACTATTTGGTTGGCAGATTTGAAAGATTCAGTTTGCCTATTTTGGCACAGGGATTTGGATTCACAAATCACGAATCCTTCCCCAGGATTCGAGGATTCAAGGATTCGGTTGGCTCATCCCTAATCTTAAACAATATAACTTAGCAACTTATCCATTTAGGTATACATCCTCAGCTGTTGAGGAACCCTACATCTCTACCCAGTCAACACACAGGAATTCAAGGGTTAATCTCCTTGAGTATTGTTAAATTTTAATGGCATTCAAGATAGCCCGCCTAACAGGCATGCATTACACTGATAATGGGACATACCTCTATTTTCTCTGAACAGTTCTGGAGAGCCAGGATAAAGAATTAAAATCTTACATTACTGCTAGCCAATTAGTGGTTTTTCTGTCTGATGATAAGTTACTGCTTTGGTGTAGTTTTTCATACCTGATATTATTCAGATAAAAAAATCATAACAGTACTGTCCTGTGCATGCCTCCTCAGATGTAAACTTGTTGATTCATTACATCTTAATTCATTGAATATAGGATTGCAGTCTAAGATGTTAGTGACTAAGTCTACAACTATCTGACAGCAAAATTAGATTCAGATAACTTTCTTTTTTTGATAACTGCCTTGAATCATGGAATGAAATATTTGTCAGATGAATGAAGGCAGTAGCTGTCAGTCTTTTCAGGGAGAAAACAAGATTTTTTTGTGATGAGATGATCACATTGTGAATGAACAGATAGCTCTTGTCTGAATCTTCAGTGATTTCAGTGCACATGTATCTACAAATGCTTCAGTATGTCTGAAATTATAAACGTCCCCTTTCTGAGAAGCAAGGCTGCTACCAACTCTTTCATGCAAGCAGATCATTCTTTAACATCACCTTACTATGACAAAGGGTTTCCTGGAGAGAAACATTGTAAGTTTTGCTATTGCTAATGTTTTCATTGTGCCTAGGTGCAAGAATGTACCAATAAACTATTCTAACTATGCAGCCACATGCATGTCTACTCAGAAATAAGTCCCACTGACTTCAGTGTGTACGATTATATATGACTGAGGGCTGTTATGGTGTTACACTGTTATGGTGCTATTATTCCACTTTCAACATCCTGTGGAGTTCTGAGAGGCCAAAGAGCTCCCTGGCTGAGAATTCTAAATGCCCCTCCCTAACCTGCAAACCCCAGGATTCCATGGGGTCTTGAAAGTGGACTAATAACACTATAACAGTGTAGTGCAGAAAGGCCCAGAGATTCAGATCCCTTTGGGAAAATTCAGTTGAAATGGCAAAACCAGTCCTTCCCATCACAGGCAACTGCTGGAGAACGATGGGCAAAAGAGGCAGTTGGAGAGGGGCCGTCAAGGTGATGGCAGAAAGAAAGAGGGAATTATCTTCTGATACACACTGGGTTCTGGCCCTGTGCACTGCTGCCAAGTGTGCCCCAACACATTATTTCCAAACTCCTCAGACCTGATTCTTACGGTTGAAATTCAGCTTCATAATTTTTTTTCTTGCAATTTTTTTTTTTTTTTTTTTTTAGGGAAAGCAAAGAAATGCGTGCCAACCAAGCAAAAATTTCAATGGAAAACAGTAAAGCCATAAGTCAAGACAAGTCTATCAAAAACAAAGCCGAAAGAGAGAGGTAAGTATTTCATTCCATTGTTGGTTCTGTATGGATAATTATTGTAGGGGGGAAAAAATTCCATAGCTTTTTTCCTGGCACGCTTCTGAGCTTACATAGAGTTTTGTGTTCAGTTTTTCCAAACTTCATGCACTGTTTAGCCCAGTCCACCTTCTCTCTCACAAGTATATATATGAATTTTTAAAATATATCTATTTTTCTATACTCTGTATGAATTTTTCCTATTATACAGAATGAGCTGTAAATTCTGAAATGTTAAAATATTTAAATTCCAAGTACCTCTGTTTCATGACCTTATCAATTAGTGCAGATCAGGGAAATCCCCGAAGTGGAGTTGTTTCTTTACGTACCCCTAATTCCTATGTGATTAAGGTGATGGGCTTTTTCTAGACTTTTAATTTTGAATTGCTGATCTGGAAATGTTAGTTTCCAGTGGAGTTGCAGGCAAATATATGACAAAATGGCTCTCTCACAAATATTCAAAGACATTAACATTATCAGAATGATAGTAGTTAATAATTACAGACAAAGATGCTGGAGAAACTTGGGACAAATTGATTAATGGAAGAAGCTTGATAACAGGCAATGAGAAAATGAGTAAAGTCGAATAACATCTGTATTCTCTGAGGATTTTTTTCACCTTTAGGTTCCTGTGTTGGGAAACAGCTTCTCTGAGGAGTCAGTTGTGGTAGTTAGCATAACCAACAAAGATTTTGGTCACTAAATAATACTAAAGTACAAAATTACATTTTTAAGTAAAAGAAAAATACAATATTTGAATATGAGGTCTAGAGGAGACAATAGAGGTATGAGGTGGGAAACTCAGCACACTGACATGCACGCACCAAATGCTGCATGGGGTCCACACGCCACATGATTTCTATACTACCTGCTAGCCTCTTAAAGATAACTTTTATTTGGTACATGCTTTTATGGATGTTGCCAATTCCTCAAGTACTTGGACTGGAGCTCCACTTGATAACTAGGTGTGTACGTATGCTGGGTGACAATGGAGGACTGAAATTTAAAAGATATCAAGAAGAAATAGATGATCTTAACAGTGATTATTTAGTAGTCACTGAAAGAAGATAAGGACATCCAGTACAGTTAAGTAAATATACGCATGGAAAGGAACTGGTTTTGTCCTGCCCAAGCAGAATTTAACCTCAAGGGGAATGAGCCAAATATCTACCATCTGCAACTATGCTCCATAATCTTCCTCTTTTCCTTCTACTGTTTTGTTTATCTGGATATGTAAGCAGGTGAAATCAACAAGATGCCCTTACTCTTTTGTTGAGTTTGACCTGTGAGAAGTTACTGTTTTGCAGATAATTGTCTTCTGAAAGTCTGAAAGAACCTTAATTTATTTAAGGCCACAAACCAAAACCATTGTGTTTATTTCATTATTTTTAAATTGCCCTCATTCTTCCCAGAGACTTAGAGTGGCACTTTAGTCTCACAAAGATTCTGCAAATGCCATTTATTTGGTTTGCTAGTTGCTACATTTTAAACCCTATGTTTCCTAAAGACTCCAATGTTGTTTACATACAAGCCAAAATCCAGTTGACAGTCTGATTGCGATCCACTGACTCGGTTCTTGAATGAGTCTTGCATAAATCCCATTGATTGAATGGCTTTACTCTAGCTGGAGCCAACAATTGGATATAGGCCATAGTTCTTTTCCTATTTCACCCTCACAACCACCTTGTGAGTGGTTTTAGGCTGAAATAGTGAGTGGCTCAAGGTCAACGAGTGTCTGAGCAAGGATTTAAAATGACCATGTACCTTGTTCTGGTCCAACAATCTACTCACTGAACTCTGCTTTATTTTAAAAAATGGCAAGCACACTGAACCCCAAGCCTGCCCAAGTTGTTTTGTGGAAGATGGGCTGTTTTCCACCCTAACATTTAAAAAATATTCCTCTTGGAAGTGGGTGGTGTCATTTTTGCTGCACAAGGACCAGCACTCTATGATTGTTATTCGTACATACTGGGACCGTGTAAATGTAACCCTTCAGATGTTGATGGAGTACAGTTCCCAGCATTCCTCACCATTGGCTATGCTGGCCAGGGCTGATGGGAGTTGCAGATCAGCAACATCTGGAGGGTCCCATTTTGCCCATTCCTGGTGAGGAATGTAAATCCTGGTAAAGTTTGTTCCTCTATGTAACATTGAATAGTTTTGCTATTTTTCTTCCTGTTGTAAGAAAGTCATTAAAAAATGGCAGTTTTTGAGGATTGAGACTTGTTCCCTACCAAACACACATACACATGGGTTTTTGTGTTAACCCTACCATTTTCTGTGCACAGCACATCAATCAACATATGTAAACATTTCATTTTCTGTGCAGCATTGTCATATTATGTCATATGGGAGATTTTTGGCACAGAAAAATCTCCAACTGCAAAAATTCTTGTCATGGAGGAATTCTCCTTGTTGGGATTTCCCAGCTTTTAGAGAACCCCTTTTTCATCTATTGATCCAGTGTTTTTGAATATTCTTTCCATCCTACTTCTGCTATACATGACAGCCAAATATAAAACTAGCAGTATCATTACATTCTAACCTACCTTTTTGTTGACATTTTTAAAAAATAAGTATATACTACGGTGTCAGAAATGTCTTTTTTTCCCCCTTAGGCGTGTCAGAGAACTGAACAGCAGCAACACAAAGAAGTTTTTGGAGGAAAGAAAGCGGGTAGGTGGTTCAGTGTCTTAGGTATCATCAATGTCAGTGTATTTCTTCAGCAATCATACTTGTCGAAGAATCTGACTGTACAAAAAAAAATCACAGACTTGTGAAGATCTCACTTATTTGTTGAGGGTTAGTTATACTGATTGTGTTGAAGTGTATGACTAGGAAGGAAAATAGAATGGATGGAAAACAGCTCTTAAAATAAAAATGAATTGTGCAACAAAACAAATTGTGATTTCCAGTGAGAGACATGAACAAGTTGAATCTACTCAAATTTAGTCTCAGTTTGTTTCTGTTGAAACTGATGCAGAAGTTTAGGTATGATTTATTTACATACCACTGATTTCAGTCATGAAGAAGTTACAATGCAGTCCTAAGCATGGCTACTCAGCAGGTAAGCTCCATACAGTCCTCTAGAGTAGTATGAGAAAAGTATGGATAGGGTTGTGATCTTAACTGGATTCTATCCCAAGCTACTTCAGTTGTTTATAGCCACTTTTGGAGCATTTTCCTAAAACCTTTGTAAGAAATCTTGATCTTTTTGTTGCAGAAAGGGACACCTGTGATCTCAGAATCTCTCTTTCTACTGTGAAGGGATCATGCCTATTTCATATTCCTTTGTGGCTATTCATGACTACTGTTTTCCCCATCTCTTTGTCTTCTTTTTGTGAGTGCTTTTTGAGGAACTTAAAAGTGCCTGCTACAATTCAACCTTTCTGTTTGGCCAGGTTATAGTACAAAAATCATATTTAAGCAATTCAGATATACTACATTGAATTTTTTAAAGTGTGTCTGACGTGTGTGTATATGTATGCGTGCACACAAAGTTTTGCACACACAGACACACGGTAAACAGACAGTGTGTATATAGAAGCATGCACATGTATAAACACAATTTATCTCTTTGAGCTGTCCCAAAAATGTGTGTGCATTAGTATATTAGTAGAATAGTATCACTTCAGCACAGCAGTCAGGCTTTAAAATTCAGGCTTTACAGGAGAGCCATATGGACGGGCCCACATCTTGGTGCTTTTAAGTTCCTCATGCCAAAGGGTCAGGTTCTCTTATAGAGCACAATGATCTGCAGATATTATTTTACTGTAAATCAAAAAAGAAAAAGAAAAAGAAAAAAAGAAAGAAAGAAAGAAAAAAATAATCCCTTTTAAATACAAGTTATTCAGAGATCTGAATCTTTCATTTTGCTCTGCAGGGCATGAAGAATTCTCTCAGAAGCAATATTTTGGGAGATTTGCATTTGTCTTTACAGCCCACACAACCACTATGAGAATTTTGTGTTTCATATTTGCATTTGTCTGGTTTTGCTTATAGCTGGCAATGAAGCAGTCCAAGGAAATGGATCAGCTGAAGAAAGTTCAGCTTGAGCATCTAGAAATTCTGGAGAAACAAAATGAGCAGGTAATCATGTGGTAGGCTGTTAAAGGGGTGTGTATACATAAGTGATATTTTTCCGATTAGTTATATCAAGGTGTGGCAGAAGCTCTGGCACCACATGTTATTGAATTTCAACTCATAGTAGTCACAACCAACGTGCCAGTGGTCAGGGATGGTGAGATATATAGTCCAGTAACATCTGGAGGGCTACATATTCCATAGTCTTGGGTTAGATTAGATTATTTTAGTTTTTAAACTGTTATTGTCTACACCTGGGAATCATGTTGGCCCTCCAGATGTCAAACTGCAACTCTCAGCAGGCCTAGCCAAAATAGTCAGTGGTGAAGAGTGCTTAAAGTTGCAGTCCAGCAACATCTTGAGGGCAACATGAGTCCTACCCCTTGTCTGAAGCAAGCCAGCAAATATGAAGCAACTCATTTATTTTTTAAGTAAGTGCTTCAGTACAGCACACAGAAAAACTAGAACTGGCTCATGCCATTGCTGAAAGGGTGTATGAACCCTGTTCATTTTAGCAAACTTTAGGGCTGCCCTAGAGTTTTACTATTCAGACTTTCACCCTGACCTACTCAAATGTTTTTGTGCTTTTGCCATGCACAGAGACCAGTATGTAGATATGAGACACTCAGGAAACTGAATTATATGCAGATAACTATCTGAAAGCCTGCAAGTTTATATTACTCAGATTAGTCAAATTTGCTAATTCTAGCATGGCCATCAATGAGCTTATAAAGTCAACTTCACACACCAGTCTATCATGTGGGAAATTACAAGAGCAAGTAACGTACCTGTGCCTGTTTCTTTTGAATTCATGGGGAATGAAGCTGCAGTCATGTGAGCTTGAGATGCAGACTACATGCTTCTTTGCATGTACAGGCTGCATGCCAAGGTCAAGTGCAAACCAGTCTCAAAAGCCCACCTCAGCCTAAGAGTTCCAGCTGCACAGTTTTCATTTTTAATAGAATCTAAAGAAAGGACAGTCTACATGAGAAAAACTTTGTAAAGTTTCTGTCCAAATGTAGGCTGGCTGATGGAACATCTCTCATCTCCAAAAGCAGCTTCCAGGACACTCCTGGAAACCAAAAGGGAGTGCCTACTTGCACATACTCTGCTTTTGTTGAGCCCTAAGTGGTGTCTCAGGACTTGAATTTCACTGCAGTCTTTCTCCCAGGTGGTTTATAAGAGAATTCAAAACAAAAGAAAATATTACAAAGGAGCAACAAAAGCTAACCCTTGGCTCAATAAAAATTATTCATATTAATCCAGAGGATTTTAGTAGGCTAGTATCCAAGAAATGTAAATGCAACAAGGTTTCAGCTGTAGAAAAATCAGGGGCAGTTGAAATGTAGTGGAAAACCGTAAAAAAATGAACCTTGTAGCTTGTTGAACCAATCATGGCTTCACTGAACACTGGTTCATTGAGTTCTGACATAATGAAGAGCTCTCAGTCTTCCCCTTTGGTTTGCACTAGAACAGGAAGCACACAAGTCTCACTTTGGCTAATTTGATGTAGCATTATGTCCCGGTTGGCCCTTAGGCAGTTAGTTTTAAGAGAGATGAGATTTCATGGGTTTCTATTATTTTTTGTGCAGTTATGAAATTTATTTGGAAATAGATTCTCTACTTTATTAAGAAGCTGTTTCATATAGAGAGAACTGTGGCTAGCTTGATCATTTTAAAATTCATTTTGGCTCTTTTAATTTGACTTCATTGAATTGTCATTAAATAGTAACTGTTCTCTGCCTGTGTAACCCTCTAACAGCGTGACACACATACTTAGGAGTAAGATCCACTAAACTCAGTTCTTGCTTCTGAGTAGATGTGTATATACCATTGTACTGTAGAAATTGGCAGAAAAAAAAATGGAAGAGATACAGCTAAAAGAACAGAATAGCCATTGTGTTATTAACATGCATAACTTTTATTTTTCCTTGCATCTGTTTGTCACTCTCATCTCTCTTTTCATTTATTTTGCTTGCTTCCTTGTTGTATTACTCAAGTTTGACGTTATTATTTTTGTGCAAACAGCTTTTGAAATCCTGTCATGCAGTCTCTGAAACTCAAGGTAGGATTGATCTACACTGAGCAAGTTTTCCCGTTCAGTGTGCTTTCCTTCTGAACTAAATAATGTATCACTGAGACACATCTTGTAGATATAACCAGTGATTGATGAGCTCCCCTTCCTTTGACTTGGAATCAGCTCACTATTTATGAGCTTTTGTGGAATGCTCTTCCATATCAGCTCACAGTGTTTACATATGTTGATTGATGTGCTGTGCACATACATGTTTTCCCTTAAAGATCTAGGTGTAAAGAATTTTGTTTTGCTTATTATTCCATAATATGGCTTGGTCTTATGATGTAACTACAAATAATAATAATAATAATAATAATAATTATTATTATTATTATTATTATTATTATTATTATTATTATTATTGAAAAGATCTAGTTTGATACACCATGGGCATTTGAAGTTTCAGTCAATACAGACTGAGCATAGCTAGACAATTTTCAAATTCATGCAGCCTGGTATTGTTTTGTAAATCTTGCTCCCGTTGGCTTGTAGCAATCAACAAGAGTTTTGTTGAGACCAAAGGGGTAACAGATAACGAACTTATGTGCATGCACCAACAAAGCCAACTGGCTTTCATTTTGGATGTTTGAGTGCCAACCATGCCTTCACAGAATCTTGTATAACAATCTGAACCAGGGAAGAATTTTGAAGGAAGGCAAGACTCAGTTCATAAGACAGCCAAAAGTTATGACTTACAGAAGTTTGTTTGCCAATCTAGGCAACTCCAGACTGTACACCATCTACTGATGAAACCCATGGCAAGTCTTGTTTACGTTAAAAAAGCAATGGTAATAGCATTCAAAATGCACTTTGAATATGGTGTAATACTGAGAAAGATAAACAAAATGGTTTAGGTGATATTGTTTCAGGCCAAATACATATTCTAAAAAGAGATAAAGAAAATCTTCCATAATTCATTTAAGAGCTTAGTGAAGAAGGAAGGAATAGTGTTTATAATTCCTTGGCAATCTCCCTAGGTAAATGAAGCCAAATTGTCAGTTAATTTTAGTACAGTTATAGTAATGCAGTAGCATACTGTACATGGTTGTTCCTATGTTCTATTGAAAACAATAAAAGCTTTCTTTTAGGGCAAAATACATGTTATCTTTGTAAATGCAAACCAGTTTGCCAAGATAATGCAAATGTATGTGGGTAGGCCTTTGTACAGTGGAGTCATCCTCGGAAAGCAGGGAAAGTGATCATCACTTCACTCTCCTTCCCCTGCAAGTGACTCTCCTGGTTGTTTTCTGCTCTGGCTTTAAATGGAAGGTAGAGGGGAGGGCAAATTGCCGTAGGGTGGATTAGAAGGAGAGAACGGGTATGAAAACATGACTTAAGGCTTCCCCCATCCACCACTTTTCCCCTGCAAATGTGTCCCTCCAGCATATTTCCCACCATGAACCTGGCTTTATATTTGGATTTCTGAACATTTGGTTACATAAGTTAATTTGAAAATGTGGTGGAGGTAATCCCCAGAAAATATTCTAGGGACATAGATTTTCAAACTGTTCCAGAAGCAGTGCTACAACCACATACATACAATTGGAGGGAAAAGGTAGATATCTTTATTTTATTTGGAGCGTTCTCATTGTTGAAATAAAGATATAGGTCATCATTTGAAAACACTTTATTTGCCAGTCCATGCGTTACGCTTCCATTTTTTCACTTATGATTTTTTTTCCCCCATTAACATCTGACTTGAGATACTAGGAGGTGGGGAGGCTGATCCAGTCATTTCCAGAGAGAGATATAATAGGAGTGCTTGTTTCAAACTTTTATATTTCCAGTTGCTTAGTGGGAGAACTGAATTGCTCTAGTGTGCATGAAAATAAAGAATTTATTCCTGATTTATTCTGTAGCTTTTTGCATGCACAACACCTTTAATGAGCATGTACAGAGTTATTATACAGAGAAGGAATCTCTTCTTTTCCCCTGCGTGCTGGAGAGAGGTCTGTAGATTTATTTCTCTTGCAACAACACCTCTCTTCCACCAGAAATCTCATCTTAAAATGGTAATTTCAGATGTATAATTTCTCCTTTTCTCTCTCTCCCTCTTTCCCCCATCTTCAGTCTTATTAATATTATTATTGTCCTGGTTTTCAGGCAAAGGAGATGCAGCAGATGGTGAAGCTCGAAGCAGAGATGGACCGCAGGCCAGCGACAGTGGTGTAAAGCTATAACAGGCAAAGTGATGTCTGAAAATCAGCAGCGTTTTTGTATTTCTAAAGCTAACTCACTGAGGAATGGAAGGTCGTCTCTCTTCCACTTAGTGTCGAGTGTAGCTGCAAATCACTGACAAAGAGCTTGGAATATTTTTTGTAACATTTGAAGTACTGTACTTTATTTTTATTTTATTTTATTCTATTCTTGCCACAATAGACCATGGTTTTCAACAACAACAACAAAAAGACAATGAAGAAGAAGAAGTGTTTTGTTTTAAAATCCTGCCCAGCTCAGAAAAAAAAAATGCTTCCCTTTCAATGAGGTGTTTGTCTTTATCCAGGTTGCAAGAGCAATCCCAGTCTAATACGGCAGCACTCTTTACATTCTTGAATAGTTAGCACTTGTTCGTTCCTAACTTGCAATTGATATTTTACATTATGTTTTGCCTTGGCTTTGGAGAGCCAGTCAATTGTTCTGTGATTTCCAAGAACAACTTGGCAGCCTGGCACAAGAGCCTTTGATGAGGGACACATGAGGCCCCCCCTCCCTTTTATTCAAGTAGCTTGTAATAAATTTGACACCATCCCGTACTGTCCTTTAAAGAGGAAATCAAGTTTGGCCTGTCCTTTTTGTGTGTTTTTTTTTTTTAGCCATGAGGACAACTTTGCAGATTTCATTAAAATTCAACAAACAGGTCCTGAAACAAATTCGTGCAATGTGGAGTGTTTTCTATGCAGCATTCCACTCACCCCACTCTATTCCCTTCCCTCTCTCTAAGCACAGTATTCTGCTCCTCCCCAGCAGTCTGATCAGCATTTCATTACTACTGGGTATGTTCAGTTTTCATTGGACTACTTTGGCTGATAGTCGCTCCATTTTGTTTTGTTGATTGGTATGACAGAGCCTGTCTCCAGGCTGATCCCACAGTTCCACCTCTGTTGGACTCCTGCCACTTATCTTGCCCCTCTTCCCCTCAAGATACCTCACTGGATCGAGTACTTGGGCCTTAGGGGGGGTCCAGTGAATGTGTTGTCCAGTGGGTTCACTGTGGTAAGCATGACCAGACTTTCTATCAAAACTTAACAGGAACAACCAGACACAGTTGTAAAAAAGAATAAACAAGGGGAAAATTATGAATACATACTTAGATAAAACATTAACCCCTGAACTATTTAATCATTCATAGCTTCCCAAAACCCTCTTCAGTTCTTTCCCCAGGCTGGCTCTCCTATCCCTTTTATAGCTCTTCCCTGCCCTAGGCCATCTTTCCCCTATTTACCTTCTGTCAGAGACAAGCCTCTGTTTTGTACCCTTTCCCCCCTATAGGCCCCCTTCAGAGCATTCCCTAAGCTGTGATTGGCTGGCACCAACCAGACTTGCCCAGCTCCTCCCTCCCTTCACAGTTGTTTTCCTAAAGATGTTTTTGTACTTTCTGCAAAGGCTGAGTTCCCCTCAGGCCTGCTGATGCCTCCATCTTGTACATGGATGGCGCCATTTTGGCTACTTATGGACAGGCACATGAAGCACTGAGAATGCAATTCATATATGCAATGTTGGGAAACCATCACCTCTAAAATCTGTAGCAAGTATGAAGTATAAAAGCTCTGCCAGTTAGTTCATTATTCAGAATATGCCACCAGCATGAGCTGTATCAATTTCTCTGTACTGAAACTGACGTTTGCAAAATGCTGCTGAAAGGGTTGCTAAGTGGCAAAATATTATCCTTGTGCCAAATCTACTTACTTTGGTTAAAATAAATAAATAAATGTGTTTTGGGCACTTTAAAAAATGTTTACATACTGGGTAATGTTTCATTTCGATCCACTTGTTACCAGTCCCAAATACTACAGCTCATTGTAACTTAAAATTTGTTAAATAGTTGTTGGGGGGAGGGAGGGAGTTTGTAACTGTGAAAATGTAAAGTATTTATACACATGCAATCACGATATTGTAGAAAATTACATTTCTGTGGCAACATTGACAGCAGTAGTCAACAAAATTCTATTTGCATGTGGTACAAAACACAAATTTTGATTTCATTGAATACTGTATGACCGCACAGTCATTCTCTTGCTGGTAAATAAAGACAGAGTCAATGTATTATACAGAATATTTGATTAATTAACAAAACGTAAATATATATATATATGTATAATGTGTATATGAATTATGTGGACATTCTTACTACTTCAAGTTCTAGTTGAAAAGGAAAATATGTTAATTTAATTTTACACAATATATTTATGCAGATTTTCAGACTTTCATATCAGGAATAACCCTTTTTATGTCTGTTAGATAATCAATTTGCTACAGTATTAATTTGCATGTTCTCCAGGCCTGCTGTAGTTAACAATGCAGAAGCATGCATGTCAGCCTTGTACTTGAAGTTGTCCATGCTACCAACATAAAAGAGACCATGGGAAGCTGGTAGTTTAGAACAAAACAGACAACTGATTACAGTAGCATTCACTACCAATCATGTTGTTGTATATGCTTGTACAAATTGATTCTACGTATTCCTATGAACGACATTAAATAAAGAGATGATTATGTAACAGTTCCAAGAGATTACTTTTCAGATTTCCAAATAAAACAGACAAACAAACTGACAACCTGGCCCCAAAGGTTGAAATTATTTGATTTATGTCATTGTAAAACCACCTATGATGAAATTTGATCAAAGTACTCTGCTGAGTACCTGTACTGATCGGCTTCATCTGCTTATGGTATTCTATCAAGGGATATGGTTTTAACCTGTTACTTCTTACTAGCTTACAGCTGTAACACCTCTGGTTAGAGCCTTTGTTGTTTTGTAGTTTCAGTGGAAAAACTCACTGAACCTGATCAGTGTCACCTTTAAATATAATACAAAACAAGGCCTGCATTTATATTCACCAGTATCATGCCTCCACTAGCATTAACTCATCATCAGCAAGTATTTATTATTTCCCAATTCCTCTCAGAACCACTCACTGCAGCCCAACCCATTCAGCAGGACTCCCAGAGTCCAGGGGCATTCTGGAGCAAGATTTAGTGGGCTGACAGTGAAAGGGGATTTAGAAAGTTTATGCTTACCCCGTTCTAAAGATTGCCTCCTGGGTCCAGACCATTTCATGAATAAAGTGTTTTCTTCTTATCAGCATTCCCAAACTACCAACATCACAGGCAGGGTGTTCAGAGTTATTATCTGTTTTTCCTCCTCCTTTTCATCCAGCATTACTGTGCTACATGAATGCCAAATTCAGATGCCATCCCATCTGGATGATTAATTACATTCTGAGAGCTGTTGTATTATGCAATCTGAGTCATTCTTTTCCTTGAATCATCTTGTAATGAATAAATCACTTTATTATGTAATTTAAATAACCACTTGCTTCTGAACTGCTTGAAACCTAGCTGAAAGAAAAAATAAGAATGCTTTGAAGAGTTTCACTGGCCCTATCAACTTCTACACTTTAAGTATCAGTCATTATTGTATTTGTTTTTATTATGTATGTATTTATTTGTTATTTCTATCCTGCCTTTTTCCCAGTTCAGGACTCGGAGCAGCTTAACTTAATAAACACATTGTTAAAAATGGACAGGATACAAAAGTTCAAACAAGATCAAACAATCAAATAAGTAAAACCATATTAAAACATGTATCGTTAGACACACCCACACACCAGCTCAACAATTAGCAGAATCCAACACACTGGTTAAGGGAGATGGGCCTTACAGAGTTACTCATTAAATGTCGAAGCTTTTATGAGCTTCTAGTTCACAAAATAATACCTTAAGTTGTGATGGATTTGCAAAGTCCGCTATGACCCCGTGTAATGCTATCCAGCATGTGAGTGTTATGTATGTGTATAATGGAGACATACCCCCAAGAATGTATGTCCACTGAGTTTTTAAAAACCATTCTTAACTTTCAATGCATAACCTGTGAGTATTTCTTTAAGTAATGTTAAAGGAGTACTGAAATGTCCCCGTTGTTCTCAGACTTGCCTCTGAGTCCAAAAGAAGATCTCGGAATACTTCATATGAGCTGTCTGACGTAAGATTCAACTCTATGTCCACTCAGCCAGAGAACTCATCTTCTGACCAGGAAGGTCCCATATCCCACATGAAGATGTTGGCTGTTGAAGCATGTTCTCTGTTGGTTGACAACAGGTATCACAAAAGTGTTCAGCCGTGTATTTAGTGAGGTCTCTAATGGGAAGGAGATCCCTGGTGTCGATCACAATGAACTTTTACTCATCTAAATTTCAAGAAGATAATTATAGTAGGATGATTAGGCAGGAGGACTCTTTGAGGTGCATTGCACTGAAGCCATATAGGATTCACAGTTTAAGATCAAGTTAAGATTTAAACTGATTTTTTTTTTTTTGGTCAGTGCAGGTAATCTTTTTATTGTTGCCATTCAGGAGCAATTTTAATGTTGCTCTCTAAAATATAGTCCCAAAGCTCTTGATATTATCTAAAATAATGCTATCTATATACTTCAGCAAATAAAGCTCTCAAAAACCCTGAAGGTTTTACAGTTCAATTAAGCAATGCAAAAGTTGTAGATATTTGTGAAAAACTTGCTCCCTCGTTTTTAAATGTTTCAGTTTGTTCGGTACAACCTTTGCATTTCACATTTTTATATAGTATTAGGAAATTTACCTGGTATTGCCTGGATTTTTGATGAATTTGCTGATAATGTGAACGAAATGAAACCTTGAATCATATCACCTACAATTTTGTACATGTGTTTCACATCAAGTTCAATGCAAAATATTCCAAAAGCATCACTTCTATTTTTTTTAAAAAAAAAAATGTGATGATTGTTCCATTTGGAATATCAGTTTCAGCCTAGATTCCACATTTGGTCAAAATTAGTTCAGGAACGTGAGTTCTAGAGCAAAATATAGAGTAATCTGATATACTTGTTAGGCAATAGAAACAGTTGACAGGCTCCAAAGCCATTGGGCACTCTTCATTTCGATCCGATACTTAGCTCATGGCGTTCAGTAATTCTGATCAGGCCTGTGCGTTTGTACAACATAACAAATGGAAGGGGAGACCATATCAATCTACTGTGTAAAAGTCAGTGTTTGCCTGCCTGTCTGTGAGTTTGTCTGTTTGTCTGCATCAGGCAGGCGAAGACCTCATACGATTGGCTGAGTGAGGCGAGAAGACCTCATATGATTGGCTGGCTGTGAAGATTCTATGGAATCCTGGGGTTGGCAGTTTAGGGAGGGGCCTTTAGAATTCTCAGCCAAGAACTCTTGAGCCGCAGACGGTTGCTATGGAGATGAGGCCTACCATCAATAAGGATGCCAGAAAATAGATGGGAGGCATGTGTGAGAGAAATTAAAATGACATACACAACATAGCCCATTTCCACACTACACTGTCATAGTGCTATCATTCCACTTCCAACATCCTATGGAATCCTGGGATTTGTAGTTTGAGGAGGAGCATTTAAGAATTCTCAGCCAGAGAGGTCTTTGGCCTCAGGAAACTACAAAACCCAGAGTTCCACAGGATGTTGAAAGTGGAATAATAGCACTATGACAGCGTAGGGCAGAAATGGCCATAGTTACAAGGTCTCCTTGCCTCACACAGTAGATCGCGTGGGTTGCATATGTGAGGAATCTTCAAGTTGAAATTCAAAACAAAAAATGCTTTCAGAAAAATGTAAAGCCATTGCACAAATTCAACAGAAAGCAAAAAAAAAAAGCCAGTACATCAATGTCACCAGCCAACACAGATTGGATTGGAGACTATGGGGAAAAGTTACAGGTACTGAAATAGGCTGGTTGCGATGGAGATGATGCCTAGCAGCAAGAAGGAGGACAGTGTATTCTCACAGGAACCGAACCTCTGAATGTTAACAATTCTAACAAAAGATTGGATTGGAGAATATGGGGAAAATAGGCCGGTTGCTATGGACACGAGGCCTAGCAGTGAGTGTACTCCCTCAGGAACCCAAACTGTATATGTAAATAACTCTGAATACAGACTGCATTGGGAAATATGGAGCAAAGTTACAGGAAATGGAGAAGACAGTTGGGTGAGTTCTTAAGAGGACAATAAAATCCCAGGCAATTCTGGGCAAATGTGCTAGTCTACTATATTAAAGTCAAAGTTTGTGAGTGAGTTTGTCTGTCTGTATCAGGCAGGCAAAGACCTCATATGATTGGCTGTGTGAAATGAGAAGACCTCACATGATTGGCCGACTGTGAAGACTCTATGGAATCCTGGGGTTGGCAGTTCTGGGAAGGGCCTTTAGAATTCTCAACCAGAGAGCTCAGGTCAGTTGCTATGGAGATGGGGCCTAGTAGCAAGGAGGAGGGCAGTGTATTTCCCCGCAGGAACTCAACCTCTGTATGTTAATAACTCTGAATACAGATTGCGTTGGGGAATATGAGGGAAACTTACAAACAGGAACTGGACAAGACAGATTGGGGAGTTAGAGACACAGGATCTCAAATCTGTGTTTTTCAACCACACCTAATTTCTAAGGTAATTCCTAAGGTATTTCTAACAAGTATTACCTATGAGAAAATAAAATCCCAGGCAACACCAGGTATATACACTAGTTATAAATACTGTCATATATAAAAAACAAAACATAAAAAAAACTGGCTGAAATGAAGATTTTTGTGCAGTAGCAGCTAGTCTACAAGTTAAACAAAATGCAGTCTCAAAAAGGTAAAGTTAAAACTTGTGGCTGTACACGCCTGTGATTAACTCCTATGTACTATTTAACTTTGTAATCTAAACATTAGAGTAGATGGGGTGGGCGGTGAAATTTCCCAAGTAGCAGAACATGGGAAATTGTACTACTGTGGCTTGTCTGCTTGTTTGTTTTCAAAGCCGGGTTGGAAATTCTAGCTTTCTCTGGTCATCACTGAATAAAGCTAGTGATTTTGATCTAGATGTAGGCACATGTAACTGAGTAGGCTGAAAGAGGCTTTTTCCTCCCTCTCTTCCCTATAGCCGTCCTCCTACAACACTAAAACAAGTGTTGGGGGATGTCGGGATGCCCTCCATATTAACTAATGGGATATGTAGTCCAGCATAAGTAACAGCCTACTTGTAACCAGAGAAGCCTAAGTACTGGAGACTGTTAGATAAACACTTGCTAGGACTGTGCTGATAAGCGCTGCTTGGCTCTCATGGCTTCAAGGTTTCTAGGTAAAGGGGAGGGCACGCTGGGGAATCTTAAGCTCTTGTATTTCCTTTTGAATGGTAGTCTCCTCATTAACGTCTGGTACAATGTACCTCCCTCCAAATAAATAGTGTTCATGCGCTATACTATTTGTGTATGTGGATTCAGTTCCTGACAGGGACCCTACTAATTGGGGTGATGCAGGGAAAAGAAGTTGGGTGATAACAAAGGCGTATCATCCTCCTTTGCCCCAGAGCTGCCCCCACTTTTTGCCAACAGAAATCCCACATAAGTCCTATACTTATTATCAAAGCAATGCTTCCCCCAGAAACCTTTGTTCCTTTCTAATTTACTTGGTGTGTTTGCTTCTCTCTCCCTCTCCTCTGGAGTAAAGATTTCCATATTAACCCCCTGATATTTCATATTACTATAATTGAGTTCAGCAATGCTCCTAAATGGTAAGATCAAACTTATGGACGCTACCTGCTAGGAATCTTGAAAATTGCTTTGTCCTGTACGAAAGTGAGGCACTGTGAGTGCGGAAGTCCATTCTTTTCCTCATCTTCACAGTGTGATAAGGCCTGGGGACTTCAGTTCCACCCCATCAAGTTTGGAAATTGCACTGTAAATCACAGCTAGCTTTCAGTCAATAGAAACCAATAACCTTTCTTTCAACTGCTGCTTTCAGCAGCTGGGAGAAGAAACCGGGTTTTTCTTTCCTTCCATGGATCCTATTTGGCAAATAAGTAGCTATTCTGAATATCATAGCTGGCAACTTACTTCCTCTCAGAGATGAATCAGTTCAGAGAAAAAACTGCACTTGTGCATGTAATATTTTAATGTGTGAGATTCAGGAAGATACTAAAATTGTAATGTACTTTAGTTTACAGAGTTAGAGATAACAAAACAAAAAACAAAAAAACAAAAACCTAAGAACATTTTGCAACATTTACAGTGAGAAAGGTTGCTGTTGGACAAGCCATCTGTGCGATCGTAGGTGACTGGTCCACATTCCTAAAATGAATAAGGCAACAAATTAATATTGACTGACAAAGCCAGCAGGTTAGGTAGTATTTTGAGAGGCCTGACCTGTGATGTTCCTGGGTAAGAGGTGGTGCATATTAGCACAAGAATCCTCTGCAGCTATGCAGTCTACAGCTGAGATGAAATTTTTCAGAACACATTTTTTGTCCTGAGAAAATTTCTTACATTTTATCCCCTGACACCAAACACACACACACACACTCACACGCACACAACCGAAAGAAAAGAAAAGTAACCCATTTTGCAGAATTTTATAATAAGCTTGTAATAATAATGCAATAATTGTGTAATATTACAAATAATTACAAGTAATAGTACAAGTAATTTTGTAATAATCTTGTAATAATAATGTAAGAATTCTATAATATTACAAAATATTACAAAAAATTGTAATAATTGATTTTAATGGTGTCAGGCAATGTATTTCTTGCCCACAACTCCTTCAAACATGGTGTAAGGTGTCCTGGTGAAGGCAAAATGATGGCCAGGCTGCCAAGATAATTGATCCTGCAATAGCATGCACAAAAGGATCAAAAAATTAAATCAGTGTAGGTGGGTAGCTATGCCTTTGCTGATGCCAATAGCTAATCTCACTGCAAGAAACTATTCAAGAATTTCTCCTCTCCTTGAGAGAAGTTTGTTTAAATGATTTTTCCAATTACATCTGGAGTACATCCAGAAGGTGTGCATGCATGCCTACATTCCTCCTCCTCCTCCTCCTCCTCCTCCTCCGCCGCCACTGCGCACTGCTGCCGTCGCCACCACATTGGCTGTAGCTGCTTTGTCTGTGCGTATACCTCAAAATCCCTTACAGCATTAGTTCTCAACGTTTGTTGATCCAGATGGTTTGTACTTCAACTCCCAGAAGTACCAGCCAATAGAGGCAGTGCAGAGGAAATCTGGGAGCTGAAGTCTCAAACATTTGGAGGGCCAAAGTTGAGCATCACTGCCTGAAAGAGATTCTGATAGCACTGATCAGCTTCACTACTTCTTCTTCCTCCTCCTTTTCCCTCTTCTTCCTCTTCTTCTTCATCTTACTCCCCTTCTTCTTCCTCTTTTTTTATAAAAGGGGTGATTTATCCCTGTGACCAGTGTGTGTATAACAGCATGTAGAAGAGCAATTCAGAAACATATCTCAGTGATACTCTTTGTTCCTCCAGATTTTTTGATTTTCAGTTCTTGGAACCTCTTGACGATTAATCATGTTGATGGAACTTTGGGATAGTAGAATTCCTAAATATCTGAATCCTTAAATATGACATAGATCACCCTTTGTGACTGATTATAGATGATCTGTGAGGTATAAAGGGGTACTGCCCCTCTTCTCTTCAAAATAGTGCTCCCATCAGCTCATCCCTTCCCATCTGATTATTTTTATTCTATTGGTCTTCAGCTGGTGGTCAGGATCCCAAAGTGAGTTGAGATCCAACCCATGTCAGTTACACCATGGATGAAACTGCCATATTTTGTTTTCTAAAAGAGTTTTGTTTGAAGATCCTGGAAACACAAAAGAAAACAAAGAGAGGGTGGTATGGAAAAAGGAAAAGACAAAGAGGTGCAGAAAGACACAGTTAAAAAAAAAGTGGTTTCCTTGTACAAACTCTTAGTTAAAGAAAAGTCATGGTCTGAAAGTTGAAAACTACTGGCTCATCCCATTCTCAAGTTTGATCTCTACCCATTTGATCTCTAGCCATTTCCTGTTTCTTGTTCTTGTGTTTAGATATTTGCCAAGATCCTACCATCAGGAAACGGAGCTATGAGACATATCTTTGATACTTCTCCATCTAACTCCCCACAACCACTTTTTCTCAGTAGAAGCTCACCATTCCTTGGTTGGTGGGGAGTGAGGGAAGTGAGGTATTGGACAAGCATCTAGCTATTTTTCTATAACTGGAAACAAACATCTGTAGGGACCTCCAGGCACCTCTGCAGGTCCTTGCAGATCCTGCATCCAACTATAGAATGACAGTTGGATTATCTGCTCTTCCCCCTCTCACAGACCAGGAAATGGCTGGGGGTGTGTGTGTGATCACAGAATCCTAGGGATCACAAGTGCCATCTAGTCCAGTAAAAAGCACTCCTTAGAGATGACTGTGATCTAACCTCAGTCTAAAGATTTCCAGAGAAGGGGATCTTGATTTCCCATCTCACTTACCTTTACCCCAATGGTAAGCAGACCCCAGTGTTTCACCTCTTGATCCTGCTGGTTGCCCTTTCCTACAGCGTTTCCAGCTCTTCAGCAGAGAAAAAATGGTGGGATATTTTGACCTATGCTCCAGTCAGAAAGTGTCCCAGGAAGCAGCTGGTTGGAATTCAAGAGCTGTCAGATAATTAAGCTGGTCCAGGTGAGTCGCAGGTTAGTCAGCAGGATGAAGGGAGAAGCAAGAGATTGGGTATCAGACAGTCCAGAAGTTGCACAGCGAGTCAGAAGTCCCAATAAACAAAGCCACCAAGGAGTAAAGCAGAGTAGTCTACAGTAGCCAGTCCGAGGTCCCTGAAACATGAAACGCCAAAGAGTACTACCAGTCACCAGGATGGATGGTTGTAAGCAACAAAGCCTTCAGTAAACTGGTGGAGATTTATAACCAGGTCTCTCAAGGCAGCAGGTGCTTAGTTAATCAGCGCCTCCTACTCAAGAGCTGGTGGGAGCATCATAACTTGCCATTCTTCTTCTTTCAGTAAATGGCTGGACCTCATCTTCAGACTCTTCTGCCCAGGCACCTCTTCCTGAAACTCCAAATTTGTGTCTGAATCTTCCAAATCCAGAGAGTGAAATATGACAGATTTGGTCATTATGTGGTCAGTAGCAAATTCTTTCAGTGTAGATGGAAACTTTTAATAATATTGAAGAAGAAGAAGAAGAAGAAGAAGAAGAAGAAGAAGAAGAAGAAGAAAGCATGAATTGCAAGATATTAAGAACTGATAGTTTCAGGTGAAGAAAAACAGAAGGTCTCTCTCAGGTCATTGAGAGGATCCCATTCCAGGTTATGCTGTGAAATCTGAATAGTCATTCCGTTAAGATTGATATTCACTGATGTGATTTTTTTTTCATCTGGAGCTATCATGAAATCATAGAATCATAGAACCATAGAAATGTAGAGTTGGAAGAGACCACAGGGGCCATCCAGTCCAACCCCCTGCCATGCAGGAACACCCTCAAAGCACTCCCGACAGATGGCCATCCAGCCTCTGCTTAAAAACCTCCAAAGAAGGAGACTCCACCACACTCCGAGGCAGCCTATTCCACTGCCGGACAGCCCTGACTGTCAGGAAGTTCTTCCTGAGGTTCAGGTGGAATCTCCTTTCCTGCAGCTTGAATCCATTGCTCCTTGTCCTGGTCTCTGGAGTGGCAGAAAACAAGCCCACTCCCTCCTCTACATGGCATCCCTTCAAATATTTAAACATAGCTATCATGTCCTCTCTTAACCTTCTCTTCTGCAGACTAAACATACCCAGCTCTCTAAGTTTATCCTCATAGGGCTTGGCTTCCAGGCCCTTCACCATTTTGGTCGCCCTCCTCTGGACCTGCTCCAGCTTGACCATGTCCTTCTTGAATTGGGGTGCCCAGAACTGGACACAGGATTCAAGATGAGGTCTAACCAAAGCAGAGTAGAGTGGTACCAGTACCTCCCTCGATCTAGACACCATACTCCTATTGATGCAGTCGAGAATTGCATTGGCTTTCTTGGCTGCCGCATCACACTGCTGACTCATGTTCAGCTTGTGGTCTATTAAAACTCCTAGATCCCTTTCACATGTACTGCTATCCAGCCACATGTCCCTCATCCTATATTTCTGCATTCCATTTTTTCTACCTAAGTGTAGGACCTTACACTTCTCTCTGTTGAATTTCATTTTGTTAGCCTTGGCCCAGCTCTCCAATCTGTCCAGGTCATTTTGAATTTTGATCCTGTCCTCTGGCGTATTAGCAACCCCTCCCAATTCGGTGTCATCTGCAAATTTGATGAGCATGCCCTCTATTCCTTCATCCAAGTCGTTGAGATTGGAATCAGATTGGAAAATATTTTGCCACTTTTGTTCCAAGGCATGGGTATCTCCCATAGTACACACACTAACACGTACGTGATTTCATTCCATGCAACTTGCATAGTGTGTGAAGGTATGTTTAGTGATTGTTTTTTGCCCAAGAAATGTGGGAGTTTGTACAAGGCTTTTTTCTCATTTTCCAGTTATGAGGTCTTATGTGTGACAACAACCCAGTTCTTCTGACCTCCTGAGGCGACCCATTTGAGTGCTTGCTTCTAATTGATGCATTACACAACTGCTTTTCTTAAGGAAAATGTCTACTGATCTGTCAGCAGCTGACTTCAGAACCTCTATTCTTTGCACCAAGTACAGCAATAAAATGCCTTGTTTTATAGGTCTGTTTCTTCCTTTGATGGAATTAGATACAGGCAGGGAATCATACTATCTGTACTAAAGCATCTGCTTGAAATAACAGTGGCGGGGGGAAGGAAAGGAAGATTATATGCTGCAACACCATGAATAGGAGGAGATCCACATTTTAAAATGGCGTTAGCACAATGAACTGGAACAGTTTTCATGAAGTTGAAATATACCTGTGATGCTATTCTTAACCTTAGGCTTTGGCTACTTTGCCTGTTTAAAACCTTCACTTTTAATATTTGCATGGTTTCTACTAAATCCACTAAATCTCAAGAAATTAAACAACAATGTGGACAAGGGTATCTTTTCTTAAACTTTTACTGCATTGTGGGATTCCCTGCTCCCCATCTATGAGGTATGCTGTAGATAAGTCTTAGCTTTGACTATTTCTATGAAACCCAAAAGTATCCTAGGTTGCATTTGGATGCAACAACATCTTTCCAGAAGTGTTTATAGAGGCTGGTTTGACTCTCTCTTTAATCATGACTGTTGTATCATTATTTTATTATGTGACAGGTATAAAAGGGGCAATTATTTTATCTAAGACTCAGCAGATCTTCAAAATATTACTTAGGTCCATTATAAGACTAAGACCACTTCCTCCCTACACTGTCATAGTGCTATTATTCCCTGCTTTCAACATCCTATGGTATCCTGGGGTAATAAGGCCCAAAGATTCCGCTCCCTTGGAACTGCATGTAAGATAGCCTGCTGCAGGCATTGGAGTGCAAGACCTTTTCCGCACTAGAATGTTAGAGTGCTATTATTGCACTTTCAACCTGCTATGGAATGCTGGGATTTGCAATTTAGGGAAGGGCATTTAGAATTCTCAGCCAGAGAGCTCTTTGGTCTCAGAAAACTACAAACCTCAGGATTCCACGGGATATTGAAAGTGCAATAATAGCACTATAACAGTGTAGGGCGGAAATGGCCTAAATCTGTTCTTAAACAGTACAGATTGTATTGTGTTGCCTAAGCAAATCTGTTTTAGTATACAGATTTAAAATAGGTCAGCCAGTACAATGCTATTTTCAGGGTACTGGACTAAGGGAGATGAGTTCAAATCTTTCTTTCCCAGACGTGAAACTTGGTGACCTTGCATCAGTCTTCATTTCATCCTAAATGACCTTAAATCTAGGGATACTACAGAAATTAACCTTAACAGGAATACTTTATGAAATTATTCCGATTGTGGTCTGCAAAACTAATAATGAAAGCATACACACATCTTTGAATTTCCCATCTTCAGGAGGAAACTCTGAATACCTGATTTTTCCTTTTTCTTTTGGAATTATATGTTTGTAAGTGCACACCCCAAATATATGCATCTTTAGAAAATGTGCACAAACTTGTTTCAGAGTTTAATGGGTAAAGTGCATCAACATTTTCAAAGCATTCTCAGAAAAGTTCGTTTTAAAATTTCACAAATTTCCATGGGGGAAAGGAAAATCAAAACCTCTCATAACCAGATACAAAACAAGAAAAGGATTAAGATGAAGGTGGGTTTCAGGGAGATTCAAGAAAATGGAGCCTTAGAGATCTTTCCATCTCTGTTGTTCAGCCTGCAGTGGGTATACGGACAATGGGATTGAAGTAAAGCCAACTTTTTTCCTTTTAGAAATGGCATTTGTAGCCTCAGTGCTTCACTCTAAAATGTTTGGGCATTTGGGCATGTTTGAACCTTTCTAATCTGTTTTCACACACACGCGCGCACACACACACACACACAAACATATATTTTTAGTCTGCTTAAAGTATTTCATTCTTTTGAATTGTTTTAATCTGTTTATATGGATTTCATTTGTACATCACCTAAGATTCCATAATACATGGCAGAATATAAATATCTCAATAAAATAGATACGTAAAATAAAATAACTCACTTGAAGAAGTATGGCATAGAAATTTGATTAATCATAGCCCTGACTTTAAAATCACTTTAGAAGCGTAGTGATTGTGACCTAAGCACACAATGATTGGCACCCTTTTAGTGAATCACACAGCCATACGCTGTGCTACACATGCAGAGAGATCTTTCTTGGAAATGCACAAAGATTATATCCAGATTAAAACATCATAACCAGAGTTGTGCATGTAGAACGACTGCATATGTTATAGCATATTGAAGCATGCAGAGTAGGGTGTGATTGCACGTTTCTTTTTCACAGTGCCTCTGCTCGTTAAACATTGCAGTTTCACAGTAGATTGTCAGCTACGTCCATTGACCATGACACATATATGTTGCACTATGTTTGTACAGTATTCTTTATAGGGGTTGCATAATGTACCCTCACCAACAAATATTAACGCTGAAATGATGTGGGCTCTTGGCCACAGTATGTGAAAAACTCTGAACACTTGAACCTTCTTTAACATTTTCTCGGCATTATATGTTGACTAGACTGTTGCTTAGTTTTGTCCCTTTTTTCCTTCAGTGGATGAAATTTGCCTGAATCAGTGGACTCTCTACAGAAAAGCAGAAAGCTTAAGGCTTGTTCACTGTTAAATGTTACAGTAATGGCTGCCCTTGTTCTGTTTAGCCAGACTGCTGTGTATGAAAGCCAGTGGTGCTCAGATGTGGTTCTCCATGCTTAATTTTCTTCTGCCCCATTTGACGTACAAATTGGCATGGCTTTAAGCATATCAACTCAAACTGCTGTGCCCTTCCCTGCCGAAGCATGCAGTCATTAATGATTAAGGTGGACCTCTGATGGAGCACACTGCAATCATTAGGAAGTTTCTCTCTTTTCTTCCTTAAGCTGTACTGATTTGAGCATTTTGGTCTACAAACATGTGCTTAATGTGCCTCTATTTAATTACTCACTTTAATTTGTGGGAAATCCTCCATGCATAATTATTGCAAAAATGTTTTCTTCCCTCAGTTTTTGAGTTACACATTAAAGTGATTTTGCTAGTTACTTTGCATACAGAAGCCAAGAAAAATGGAGGGGGGGGAGGCTATTCCACGCAACGTGATGTTTTGCTCTTTTTTCTAGATTTCCTTGAAACAATTTCAAAAATTGATTCAGAAACTGGATTCAGCGGTACAGATCTGTTTGCTAGTCCCAGTTCAAGCAGAGCCACTGATTCAACAGCTGGATGCTAAGTCAACATTTGGAAAAATCCCACTGATTCAGTTGGTCTGCCCTAGCTGGGAGTAACAACTGGATGTAAAAATCTGATGAAGTTGGTCCTATCTTTCTTTCAATGTACAGCTTTCCCATACTACCAGGAAAAGATAGGTCAATCAAAGATTTGAGATGATTATAAGCTGCAGAAGGAATGAATTAATTGTTAATTGGCCTCTTTTGTTACTGTGGTAACTAATTCCCATCCAATACACTTTTAGGGAAGGGATCAATGAGCCTGAAAATCCATGTAATTTGAGTAGTTTGCTCTTCTGCAGCTGTGGACTGCAGCAACAGACCACAGTCCCAACAGAATGGTTGTCTGCAGCAGGACAGCTGAATAATCTATGCAGAAGCGTAACTCAAATAAAAATCTGGTTGTTTTGCTCCCCAAAAGCATAATTTTGATTTCCCAAATCTGAATATGTATTTTAGACTTTAAATCTATATATTTTAATATTTAGTGTTTGATTTTTTTTTTTTAAAAAAAGTGTGATTTCTCTAGTATTTTTTTTTAGTGTGTGGGGACAACTTTAGTCTTAAGAAATTGCTATTGTTTAATGGTAAATGTGGTACATGGAGGATCTGCTCACTTTGTCCATGAGGCTGAATGATACTTTGCAGCACAATTGTGAAGTACAATCCTGTTGATTGTATAGTGCATTGTGTATATTACTGAATATTAAGGGATATTGTGCATTATTGTGATATTTTACAGTCCTATCCTAGCTACAGAGAAATAAATACTCTCTAGTTAAGTGGTGGTTATTCCTACTAAAATGTGTGTATGATTGTAACGCTATGTCCTTATCCTGCACTCAGCTACTCAGAAGTAAGTCCTGTTTTCAAAAGAGCTCACTCTCAGACAAGTGAGCATAGGAACGACAGTCTTAGAGAACTATTTTTATGGAGATTGGAGTGACATGTGCTACATTTTCTCTTTAAATTAAACTCTAGTATTTAAACTCCACTTACACTGAAATAAATTTTTTGAAATCCACTTGTATGTCTGTGATATAAATGTCTTAGTAGCAGTACTTGAAGTCTCAAATGATATGAGTATAATTGTCACAGGAACACTCCTAGACACAGTCCATGAAATGAGTTCTAGGAGCTCCTAGGAATTTGCTTTCCATAGGGTGAGAGAACTGGGGCATAAGGGTGGCCTGAATTATGTTTCTTAGGACAGCTAGCCACCATCCGCCATCTGAAGGCTGAAAAAAAGTATTTCCCATTGCAGCCACTCTACAGAGCAAGATGCTAGGCTTATTTTGCAGTCTTCCATTATGTGGTTTGTCTTCATGTTTCATTTTCTGACAAGTATTTGTTGGTGGCATGGTAACAAACCAAATGAGGATCAGCCCAATTTTGTTCATATTGTAAGTAAAATGGCTCAGTAGATGTAATGCCCCCCCAACTAAAAAAAATGTGCATAGAGAAGCTCTGATTAATTATACTTGGATCAGAGATAGAAAAAGATGCAGCCATGGGGGGAAATCTCACTGAAGTCATTGGGGTTTACTTAGCACTACACTGTTAATAATGTGATGTGTATTTTCTGCAGTATTTTGTAACTCTGGAAACGAAAGTGGGGACTGCTGCCTCAGATTAAATCCATAAGTGCCAATTATTATCTATGTAGTCATACTGAGGAGGTAACAATAAGGAGGAGTAATCATACCTTCAGCGCTGCATGCCTGTGTGTGTGTGTGCGTGTGTGCATGTGTGCGTGTGAGAGTGCACGTCTGTGTGTGTGCGTGCACGTGAGAAGGGGGAACATCTTACTTTGCTTGGTGACATTAGAAACAGCCCCCTCCCGCGCACATCTTTGCTAAAACATCTGCTTCGCATATATTGCATAGCCAGGTGTTACGATAAGCTGCAGGAAGCTCAGAATTCTGACTCAAGAAAAATGGCATGCAGGCGCATCGCAGGCTAAGACAAACCGACCAATCTTTCAACCTACAGCAACAGCCTTCTTCTGTCTACAAAGATTAGGCTTAGCTGAAGGCCCGACCCCTCTATAGACGGGAGGATCTTTGAATCTACTGGTGTCTGCTGCCGATTTCCGTGGCAGCAGTCAAGAAGCAGTATTTACATTGTGTGTGTGTGCGTGTGTGTGTGGAGTCTACCTTTTCCCATTCCGAGCATCTTAGAGGGCGAAAGTACTTTAAACTTCTGTTTTTCCTAGGTTAAAAAAAAAAAAAAAGAGCTGTCTTCCGGAGGTAAGATGTGTGAGAAGAGAAAGTGCGGCTGGATTTTGGCAAGGCAGTCTATTCCGTCCGGGGAAGGGAACGATCCTGTGTGTGTGTGTACGTGCGCTTTTGGGTGGGTACGGCGGGGCTACACAACGCCCGCTCTGGTTAAGGGACGGGTTTGACGAGGAAGCTTCGGTGTCGCCCTCCTGAGTCTCGGGTTGGGACGGGGACCTTGGACAGCTCCCTGGCTGCCCCTTGGAGAAGAAGAGAGACCGCGCAGTAAGGGCGGCGGCGGCGGCCGTTCAGCACTTGGACAGCTCCCGCCGGCCCTTCCACCAGACACCCCGCCTCCCCGCCCCTTCGGAGGATCGTTCCTGCGACTCCCGCTCGGGAAAGTGATCGGCGCTCATTCTCAGCGGCTGGAAAGGCAAGGGAGCCGGCAAAGAGACGCATCCTCCGCCACGCTTCCGGGAAGCCCCCTCATCTCTCGGCTTCATCGATCCAGGACTCCGTTTTGGAAGCGTGGATCTCAGGAGGCGCGGGACCACGATGTTACCCACGCTGGGACTCTGGAAGCTGCTTCTATTTTTCTGTGAGTAGAGGATCCTTACCAGCTACGGCAGGTTTCCTTCCTCCTCCTCCTCTCCCAAATTATCCCAACGCCACTTTCTCCCCATCCACTAAGTCTCTCGCCTGTTATCGCTCCTTACATCAGCTCTCCTGAAAAATAGGAGAAAATAAGCCTCAAAGGCGACTGCACTATAACTTACCGAGCATATGTATGTGTATGTGTGTGCATGAAATTAAACGCTTTCGGTTTTATACCCGAAAAGCACCAGATCTCCTTTGATCTTGGAAGCTAAGCAGGGTCAGGCCAGGTTGGTAGTTGGAGTGGGGACGATCAAGGAATACCAGGTGTTGTGGGCTATATTTCAAAGAAAGGCAATTGAAAACCATCTCCGAGTGTTCCTCGCCTTAAAACAAAAAACGTATGAAATTCATGGGTTTGTCATACGTCCATAGGCGACATGAAGTTGTGCGCACGCACACACACGCAGATTGAGATCAACCCCTGTCGCTTAGACTGGTAACAATAACTTCTGGTCCCGGGGAGGCAGAAACTCTCTTTTCAGATCAGCTCCCATGCGACTGAACCTTAAAAAATCGGAAACTGATCCTTCCTCCCCCTTATTCTCCCCACTAGATGCACTACCTGGCAGCGCGGCAGAGCAAGAAGTGGAAAACCTCTCCGGGCTCTCTCCTGACCCCGAAAAGGGGATTTTTGTCGTTCGCGAGAATGGCACGACCTGTCTGATGGCGGAATTTGCTGCCAAGTTGGTCGTCCCCTATGAAGTGTCGGCCAGCAATTACGTGGATGTAAGACTTTTTGGCTTTTTCTCCCCCACTCCGCTTGGATCTATTTAATCCTCTTCTACAAGAGATTTGTCTTCAAGCTTCGGGTTTAGTATTTCGAGAAAGGCTGTTTACTTCAAATTAATGCTTGTGTGCGCTCCAGTGGCAGACAGTGAGATGGGGCCGAGCGGAGGTGAGGGAGAATAGGGAAAATCTAGTGCGCGATCCCAAATGCGGTTCTCCTTAGTTCTGGCGTGTTGCTAAGGAAATGAAACTTCTTTTTCTCTGAGTACTCGCCCGCACGGCCCCACACGCAGAGGAAATCAAGGCCATTTCCGCACCAGACTGTTATACTGCTATTATTTCATTTTCAACGTCCTATGGAATCCTGGGGTTTGCAGTTTAGAGAGGGGGCTTTCAACATTCATTCCATGGGATGATGAAAGTAGAACAATAGCCCTATAAAAGTCTGGCGCGGAAATAGGGAAGAAGTAAACGATCCAGCTCGGATTTGTAGGCAGTGAAAACTGACCTGAGTGCGGAGTTCTACACCGGAGCCTAAACCTCCCCAGTCTAAACACACACGCAGAGGTCACCCTCTCCCCGTTATCCTACTACCGTCACCACTGACAGGCTTGCCAGCTCTCTTTGTTGCTGGCTGTATCCATCCTTTGCTTTGATGGTTAGGTCAAGAGCCCCACAGTTTGCTTCCCCTCGCATTATGAGAGGGAAAAAGGAACGCCTCGTACATGGGTGCCCATGGCGGGTAGGAGGCTCTTAAGAGGGGTCATCATTTTGCCCGAGGCGGTACTGTAAAATCCCGTCTTTTTCTGCTTAGCGGGAGGCGTGGAGAAACTGCGGTCCTAGGGCGCACAGACCTATGACCATTTCCGTACTAGATTGTTATAGTGTTATTATTCCACTTTCAACATCCTATGGAATCCTGGGGTTTGCACCGCCTGAGGCGGTGGTCAGTGGTAGTAGGCCTGAGGTCCCTCCCTAAACTGCACACCCCAGGATTCCATAGGATGTTGAAAGTGGAATAACAGGACTATAACAGTCTAGTGCAGAAATGGCCTATTTTCCCTTTCTCTCTTGGATGTGCTCATGGCGCACCACGGGGAGAGAAGGAAGGAGCGCGGAAGGCCACATTTTCCTCTCCTACTCTTTGGGAAAGAATTCAGTCGCCCATAATCCTTAATTTAATAGTTATGTATGTATGTGTATCTATCTATCTATCTATCTATCTATCTATCTATCTATCTATCTATCTATCTGGTGGAGGGCTGAGGCTTGAGCTTGCTGCGTTTTGCCTTGTGTGCCTCCAGACGATCACCGAGCAAGCCTACATCCCGCTTTCTCGGGGAGCCGAAGAGCGGGGGAAGTGCGGCGCCAACGAATCCGAGCTCCACCTGTCCTGGATGGACAAAGCCTACACCCTCCGCCTGTACTTCGTCAAGGTAAAGGGAGGAGAAGGAGGGCGCCGGTCGCGGCTCCGCAGAGCTTTCTACGGAAGGGAAGAATGAGTGAATGAATGTTTAAAAAGAAGGGAAGAGGCAATAGCAAACGAGAGACGAAGAAGTTTAGAACACGATGCCAACGGATCAGAATTGCATGTTCTGATTTATCTTTTAAACGGAGAGCCAAGGTGGTCTAGTGGTTTGAGCGCTGGGCCACGACCTTGGAGCCCAGGGTTCGATTCCCAGATCAGCCACAGAGACCCACTGGGTGACCCTGAACGCGTCACACACTCTCGGCCTCAGGAAAAAAAAACGTGATCTTATCTTCTCAGGGTCCCGTAAGTCGGAAGTGACGGATAAGAGTCGGTGGCTCTTGGGCCGTCAAAGTTCGCCAAGCGCATCTTTTATGCCTTGGTTCCCCGTTCGTTTCATATCCGAGAAACTAACAGGCCGGAAGAGAGAGCGTTGAGTACTCCAAGCAGAGGGATCCGGTTTTCCCTTGGCCAAAAGGAGGTGAACACGAGCCGGGGAGGTGGCGAACAGGGAAGCCTCCTTTACTCAGGCTCCGACTTACTCGTCTTTTTCTGGTCCCTCTCTCCCCCCCCCCCCCTTCTCCGAACTGGCAGGAGAGTCGCAACACCAGCGCAGGTCCCGAGGCCTGGTGGAAAATGAACAAGGTCCAGTTCGCCTACGACAGCTCGGAGCGCACCTACTTCCAGGGCGCCGTCAACCGTAAGTGTCCTCCTTAGTTAACCAGAGGCCGGGGAGGAAAAATTGGCAGATGGGGGATCGGGGGAGGCTCGCTTTGGCTTCAGGCTAGAAAGGGAGCTAGCGGAGATCCTGGATTTAGTCGGAGCGAGCGAAGGTGGGTGGAAGCGAGGAATGAAATAGGCAACAAAATTAAAAGGAGGCTCAATGTTGGTTGCCGTCAGGCAAGGTCTGCTGGCAACTTCAGAGTTAGCTGGGGAGAAGGCGAATCCGGATTCTTCATCGGACTTGTGGATTCGGGTTCCACCCCGCTTCCTTTCTTTGTCTCCCCTCACATTTCCCCTCTACGGCAAGTCTGTCTCTTTCCTAGGCTTGCTCCATCCTCCTCCCAGACCATTTCCTCACTACACTCTTATAGTCCTATTATTCTGCTTTCAATGTCCTGTGGAATCCCGGGGTTTGTAATTCCTGAAACCAAAGAGCTCTCTGGCTGAGAATTCCAAAGGCCCCTCCCTAAACTGCAAACCCGAGGATTCCACAGGATGTTGAAAGTGGAATAATAGCACTATAACAGGCTAGTGCGGAAATGGCCCCAGATATGCCCGTGGCCAGCCCCCAAGACCGCACTGCGGCTAAAATCGCCCATCTCTGTTCTTCCCCGACGGTCTTCGCTTCCTCCGAACGCCCTCCTCCCCGATCCGATCTCATCCCTCTGGGATCCCCCTGGTTTCTGTTTACCTCTTGCCCCGACCCAGGAAGATTTTAAGGGGCCATTCCATTCCACCCTGCCAGACTGCGGCAGTACAAGGAGTCGCCTTCCGAAGTCCCTCCGACGGCTGACCTCTCTCTCTGCTGCGTTCCTGCAGCGCTCAGTTACGAGTGCCCCGATCCGGACTCCAGCTCTCCCCCAACGTCTAAGAGGGGCATACTTTTAAACTGGGGCTTTTTAAGATGGAGCAGTTCAAGGCTGTCAGCCTAAAGCTTTGACATTTTCGGAATTAAAATTTATTTTGTGTCCGGGGATCACTTCTAAATCTCCAGAAAGGAAGGGCAAAACCGCCTCTTTCCCAACATTTTTTTTTTTTGGGGGGGGGGAGTCTAAAATTCTGTGAGATTTCCAGCGAGTAAGTGCAAACTGGACTCAGCAGGACTTCTAAGTAAATATGCATGGGATTAGGTTGAGCATTTAAGGTAGGGCTGTCTACCATTATTTCTAAAGAATTTACACTGGAAACTTAAACAAAGCCAAAACAAAGCTCTCTTCCCGCAGTATTAAAGGGTAGGCAAAAGTGCATATGACCAAAAATGCTAGTGTCTGAAGAAAATTCATTCCTCCCTATTTCTTTTCCATTCACTACTAGAGCAGCCCCCCAAGACTAAAGCAGCATTTGAAAATACTCATATGTACAGCTTTAACAGTCTCAGAAATTAAAACTGATATCCATTAGTAAACGATTTAATTAAACTTAGGTTTGAATCCTCTGCTACCTAAACTGAAGGAAAATTGATAGGTCTCCTTTAGTCATGCACCAGGGTTGCCAAATGCTCTGTTTGAATACAGAGATTTTGGCTTCTAAATCTATGTGAAATTTTTGCTCCTCAAAATGTAGCTAACAGAATTTGTTTCCATTTTCTTTGCATACATATTGAGGCTGATATTATAAAGCTGTTATCATTTCAAAAAAATGCAATGCAGGAATCTTAATTTTATCTTCACCAAAATGGTGATGATTTCAAGATGCTAAAAATTCTTAACAGCATCCAAATATCCTAAAATGAAGATGGTGGTGATGATACTGAAAATGATAGTGAAGATAATGTTGCTTTGTTGTGGTACCTTCCATTGAAAATGCACAATGAACATGATTCTGTTTCATTCTTTCCTATCCCACCATCATCCTTTGAAATATCTATTTTCTTGGTGCCTACAATTGTTACTATGTGTATCTGCAGTGCAGGATGTCTGGCGACTGTTTGTTATTTTTCCAGTTGTGCATTGAGACATGCAAAAGTTAAGGGCATATACAGTCCTTACAATTTAAAAAACAAACAAACCACTGAAGATTTTCTGACAGTGATTTCTAACATTTGCAGCCTTTAACCCTGAGTTTTAGCTATCACTGTTCTGAGTATAATGTATGGAGAAAGTCATTTTCATATTAAAATAAACGTAGGAAAATTATGATTTTTAGCAATGGTTTGAAACACACCAGTCCTCTTTGCTTTCAGCTCAGTGGGATCTGTTGTTCCTATATATGGGGAACCATAACTTAGCCAAGTTTGATGCAGCAAAAACCCTTTCTGTACAGCTTTGCTTGTTAAGTTAGAGACTTTCAGTCCAATTCCATTATATCTACCCAGACAATAGTGCCAGTAGGTTCGATGGGGCTTACACTCAAATAAATGGGCAAAGGATGCAATGCTTAGCATTCAACCCAGAGAAACTCTTTGAGTGGGGCATACAAACATTGCTTTGCCAGCCATCCACAACATGAATTACTAGTCTGGCTAGGGATGATGGAAATTGTAATCCATCAAATTTGGAGGGCATTAGATTATCAAAAGCTGACTCCGGGGTGGGAATCAAGCAGTCCTCCAGGTGTGTTTGGTCTTCAATTCCCAGCAGCCCAGCCAGCTTAGCCATTGCTAAGTAATGATAATCAGGTGCCATTTCTTTCTATCTGACTTTTCACACCTGCTCATTGAGATGCCATATCTTTTTTTGCAAACCTGCATTTTGTTGATCCTGCTGCTGCTGCTCTTTCTGCTGCTACTACTATTAAGTATCACATACGCGGGTTTTGATAGCATTGAACTTATTTAAATTAAGGATTTGTACAGGTCTTAATAGGTTTCATTCAGTACCATGTCCAACTCCAATTATTGATTTATAATGCATCTTTGCTATAGTCTGCTACAGCAGTGTGTGTGTGTGTGTGTGTGGGTGTGGGTCCTTGCAACAGTGACAGCGGCTAAAATGTTGGCTTTGTTGGTGGGAATCCCAGGTTCACATCGTGCTTCAGCTGCAACATTTATGGAATAGTTTTAGGTCTTTTTCTCAGCCTAGCCTATCTTACAAAATATGTAAGGACATGGGGAATGAAGCATTGCCCCTCCAAAGGAGAATTCTCCCCTCTCCATGAAATTTTCCTCCTGCCTCCAAATTTCTAGCATTGCAGAGAGTGATACAGTGAAAATAATTTACACCTCCTGTTTGCTGCATTGGCATGTTCTTGGTAACTTTTCCTGCCCCCTTTTCTTTGAAAACCTGAACTGCATTGCTAAAGGCTCAACTGCAGTTTTAAATCACCACAGTGCTAGAATTTTGGGAGAAAAGGAAAATTTCATGGGAGGGGCAGAATTCTTATTGAGGGGATAATGCTCTTATTTTGCCCTCCCCTTCCACGAGAGCATGCTGATCAAATTTGCAGATGACACTAAATTGGTAGGGGTTCCTAATACACCAGAGGACAGGATCAAAATTCAAAATGATCTGGATAGATTGGAGAGCTGGGCCAAGGCTAACAAAATGAAATTCAACAGAGAAAAATGTAAGGTCCTACACTTAGGTAGAAAAAATGGAATACAGAAATATAGGATGGGGGACACGTGGCTGGATAGCAGTACGTGTGAAAGGGATCTAGGAGTCTTAATAGACCACAAGCTGAACATGAGTCAGCAGTGTGATGTGGCAGCCAAGAAAGCCAATGCAATTCTCAGTTGTATCAATAGGAGTATGGTGTCTAGATCGAGGAAGGTAATGGTACCACTCTGCTCTGCTTTGGTTAGACCTCATCTTGAATACTGTGTCCAGTTCTGGGCACCCCAATTCAAGAAGGACATGGTCAGGCTGCAGCAAGTCCAGAGGAGAGTGACCAAAATGGTGAGGGGCCTGGAAACCATGCCCTAGGAAGATAGACTTAGAGAGCTGGGTATGTTTAGTCTGCAGAAGAGAAGGTTAAGAGGGGACATGATAGCCATGTTTAAATATATGAAGGGATGCCATGTAGAGGAGGGAGTGGGCTTGTTTTCTGCTGCTCCAGAGACCAGGACAAGGAGCAATGGATTCAAGCTGCAGGAAAGGAGATTCCACCTGAACCTCAGGAAGAACTTCCTGACAGTCAGGGCTGTCCGGCAATGGAATATGCTGCCTCGGAGTGTAGTGGAGTCTCCTCCTTTGGAGGTTTTTAAGCAAAGACTGGATGGCCATCTGTCGGGAGTGCTTTGAGGGTGTTCATGCATGGCAAGGGGTTGGACTGGATGGCCCGTGTGGTCTCTTCCAACTCTACATCTCTATGATTCTGTGATTCTATGAGTGTGTTTGAGGCTAAAATGCTGCAGGTCTTCCTGAAGTTCTTTCTTCTACACCACCAGAAAACAGACAGAAGCCCTGTCCTTTGTAGGATACAAATAAAATGATCCTCAAGCAACGTGGAGCAACTGGCAACCACACTTTGTATGATTTGTTAGGGGATGAAATTGAAAATGTCAGATGTGTTCCTTTTAAAGAGGTGAATACAGAGACAGAAAACCATTTTGAACCACTAGCATTCTGCACTGTATATGCCGCATTTCTGTGTAATAGTTGTGAGGGGTTATTTTTTGCATGATAATCATAGTTGCCGTAATAATACATGGGTTTTTGAACTGTGAACAGTATTATAGAAACTCAGTGGGAAGTCAGACACGTATTAATTATACAGGGAGATGTGCATGCTGTGAAAATCCACAATAGCACCATTATGCTATAAAATACTGGTGAAAACAGGGATCACATTTGTGACCATTCATAACCCTTGTCAATTTATAAGTAATTTGACAAAGTCTGAGAATCTGTGCCCAGAATTCCTCTAAGTGCTTTCAACTCCTTGTGCAAATATTTCTTACATTTTTTTTAAAAAAAATCCATACATGTAAGAATTACAATTAATAAGAAAAACATTTGCACTGTAATTGAAAACCTGATAAGTTTTCTGTATTCCTTCCCCACTGAAAAAGAGAACCACTGTGGTACAGTGGTTTGAGCGTTGTACTACAATCCTAGAGACTAGAGTTCAATTCCCCACTTGGACATGGAAACCCACTGAGTGACATTGGGTGTGTCACATACACTCAGCCCCAGAAGACCCCATGATAGAGTCACCATAACTTGGAAACAACTTGAAGGAACACCACCACCACAACCCTCCAGAAAACCAGGACAATTCTTCATGTTTCCTTCACTATGATGTAAACCCATTTCTCTGAACCTGGTGATCCAGATGTGTTGGTTCTGCCACCTGAACACATTTGGAGCTGTTGTCCAACACTTTGATAGGCCATTGGGCTTGAGTTGGGGAAGACCAATGTGTACAGTAAATGAAACTGACACACTAAGTGGAGGAAGAGGAGATCCTGTCATCACTCTCATTTTTGCTCTAAGGACAATCAGCCTGGTCTTATGGCCATTAAATTTGTGTGACCAGCAATAATGCTTTGGCTGCAATCAAATTTGACTAAAGACAATGGTTAAATATTTGATTTGATGTCCACCTTTCTCTTTCATTGTTGTACAGAAGAAACATTAGAAACATTATGAATTAACCCACTCCTTCCATGGATTTTGGGTCCCAATATACTCCTCCCTTTTCTTTTGCAAAGTCTCCTTGGTATTCCACCATCCTTATCAAACCTCCTATCTCTTCTTGGTGAATGAATGCACTATTGGGGTTGAGGGGCAAGGTTTTGTTACAAAAGGCACTGATGTGAAGCATGTGGCTCCTTGGATGTTGTTAGAGTATAGCTCTCATAATCCCTCACCATTGGCTATGCTGGCTAGAGATGGTGGGAGCTTTAGTTTTAGAATTGCTGAAGGGCCACATGCTGTTCATCACTGATCTATGGCATCTTCTGCCAAGAGCTTTGCCATAGTGAGATGTTTCTATTTGATTTTGGTTCTTTATATTAAACATTCACTTCACCAAGCCTGGAGTGATTAAGGTGGCTACGAAATAATATTTAGGTCCCTTTGTCCTTACTAGTTGTTTGTTGGACTCCATCTTAGTGACAACTGGTTTTTCCCTGGTCTGTGGGGTGGCAAATCTGGTCTCTTTTTAGCTTCAATTTTAAAGAAGCTATCCGAGGTGCTGAAACTAATTTGGGGACAGGGTTCAACATCTCTGATAGCCCTTTTAAAGTCTGGTCCAGAATAGATTCACTGCTCCAGATACATAAAAGCCAACAGTCATTCCAGCAGCAATGTTAACTGCATTCCAAGCATGGAAATGAACCAGAACCAATGTGGGAGGAGGCTGTGGATGTTATTTCCCTCTCCTCCTGACTGCAGCAGCTTCAGAACTGGTGCAGTGATGTTGATCAAGCTCTGCAGTGCTCACATAATACTTTCATTTTATTCCCAGTAAATTAAGGTTGATTCATTCAGGTTGCATTCTTAGACACCAACTTGAGAGTGAATCCCACTGCACTCGATGAGGTTTACATTTGATTAGACACTTGCTTGCCTCCCCCAATATTAGGAAAAATACTCTGACATGTGAAAATAGTACCTAGTTGTACTCACTAATTGATGTTTCTGTCCTTTCGACAGCTGGGAAGCACACAGTCACCACGCGTCATCTTTCAGCTTTAGTTACCCCAGCTGGGAAGTCTTACGAATGTCAAGCTCAGCAGACCATCACCTTGCCCTCCAATGAGCACCAAAAATCAATACTTCTCTTACTGTCAGAGGTGCGCCTTCAGCCCTTTGACATCCGCTCTGATTTTGTCTTCAGTGAAGGTAAGGGCCTATGGGATGCTGGCAAATGTTTGGGCATAATCTAGAAGAAAGCAATGGCTTCTGACCAGGAAAGTAAGTGGCGTCAGTGGAAAATTGAGATGGGTAAAGAACACAATCTAGCTTTTTAAACAAGGTCCACAGTCACAGACAAAGGCAATATACAGATAATACCTTCTCTCCTGCTCAGAAGAAGCAAGTTATCTGCATTTCATTCTCATGTTTCATTGTTCCTTCCTTCCTTCCTTCCTTCCATCCTTCCTTCCCTCCCTCCCTCCCTCCCTCCCTCCCTCCCCCCTTCCTTCCTTCCTTCCTTCCTTCCTTCCTTCCTTCCTTCCTTCCTTCCTTCCTTCCTTCCTTCCTTCCTTCCTTCCTTCCTTTCCTTAACTTGCTGAATTTTGAGACTGTGCATTGCAGTTTCATTGCAGTTTCCCTCAGTTTTCATTTCACAGCAGCTTTTCTCACTTCAGTTTACCAGTTTTGCATTAATGAAATCTCTATACCTCAAGCTGTGGTTGGCATCCTGCTAGTTGCAATACACACGTGCAATTTTCCCATATGCCTGTGTATGTCCTCTGTTTTTGGCACAGCAGAGATGGGTATTCCCTTTGTCTCTCTGCAGTACCCAACTTCCCTCCCTCCCCTATTACCGTAGAGCTCTTGAAGTCCCCCTGCATGGCTATTCCATGCTTCTTGAAGGGCAGCCAGGATCAGAGAAGCTTCTGGCTACATGACTGTAGCTAGATGCAATATTATTGCAGCAGTGCTCCGTGCTGATGTAATCAGTTTTTGTCTGGCTATGGGGACACAGATGCTTTTCAGATCTTTCTTGCTCACCAAAAGTCATAGAATGGATTTGGGAGGGAGCTTCAGAGACCGTACAGTAAGTGCAGGGGGTGGCATAAGGCTTGGGCTAGTGCAGGCCTGCATGTAGAACTACTGTGCTGCACCGAGCCATACAGGAGCACAACTGTAATGTGGTTCTGTCAATAGCCCTTTTGCACAATTGAAATTGTACACACATTGCAGTGGTGAATATTGGTGGAAAACAGACATAAGCTCACAATGTGAGTACTCTTAGCCACAAGTTAATTGTATTTGATGGTGGAGGATGAAGGAAAGATTGGATGCTGCTTTCTAGATAGGTTTTTTATGCTGAGATATTCTTTTTGGACAGTGAATTGCGATGGTTGCTTTTGCAGAGTTAAGATTTAACTGAACATTTATCTTGAATGGGGATTCTAGAGAGAAAAAGCAGTATTTATGTGTGTGTACATGTACACACACACGAATAAGATAGGTAGGGTGACTGAGGAGAACTAACCTCCTGTTCTTCCCCCATTCCCCAGTGTTGAACTCCTGTTCCTGATTAAAAATTTTGCTAGGAAGACTTTAGGAACTGGAAATTCCTTACAAGTCCTCCAAACTAAAGACCAAAGCACAACACCGAAAGTTGGTATGGAAAGAATACTTTTGTATCTTTTTTTAATATTCATTTTCCAATGAAGACAAGGTTTCTCAATGGTTGGGAAATCCTGTGATTGTCATTTGTGCAAAGATATCCACTGCTTTCCTGCATGTAGAAAGCATACCTTTTGCTCAGGAAATGTGTTTTCTGCCCAGAGATCGGTGTATATCTCGTAGAAAATGTGTTTTATGCATAGGGAAATCATTTTTATTTCTGTACAAAACACATATCTGAAAGATGCCCCAAAGTGCTAATAGTGCCTGAAGAGCAAGCAAAAAAATTCACATTTGTTCTGTGGGGAGAATAGTGAAGGAATTATTCATTCTTGATTGCAAAGGTGGGAAACACAAAGATTTACACCCCTGATTCCAAGTCAGCTACCAGATTCAGACGTGTTTCTCTCTCTTACACTTGTCAGTTGTAATCTATCATGAATCCTGATGTCATTCAAGTTGAAACTGTCATTTTTAGTTCCAAACAAGGATCCAGTCTTTGTGGAAAACACCTCTTGTTTCCACGGGTCAGGGCATCAGATTTGCATGAATTTTATCCACTCACTTATATACTGCCTAGAAGCTCCTGAGGGTTTGGGGATTCTGTAGAACAGTGTGGAGCCCTGGGCAGGGAGCTGGAGTAGAACAGGTAGAGCAACACTCTTTGACCAAATCAATTGCTTTGACAAATCCCAGATGTAGGGCATGAAGGCAAACAACCCTCCCTTGTTTGACCAGAGCTCAAAAGTTACTTTTTATGATTACAACTGCTCTAAACTGTCTTCTCTAAGACAAGACAGATGGACCTGTGCACAATGTTCCAAATGACATTGCAGCACAGATCAATATAAAATGCTGCAAACACTGGCTCCTTTTATTTTCACTTCCTTTCCAATCATTCGTAGCACAGAATCTGTCCTTTTCATTCCTGTCATGTGCTGTAGATGAAGGTACTGGAATTTCCATCATAATCTCAAGATCTCTTTCTGGTTTGTTCACAACTAATTTGGGCCTCCTCAGTATTTATGCCAGCAGTGAAAAGCATGTGGCCTAGAAGTTACTAGACTGAAATACCTGGCCTTCCTTACCAGTGCCAGTGCTGTTTAGGGCTGCTGGGATGAACAACATCTGAAAGGCTGCCTAATTTCCACCTCTGGTGTAATCAGCATTAGAAATACTTATCTCCTTGTTCCCCACTTTACATGTAATAGCTTTCCCCATTTTGTTGCCCAGTCACCTACCGGAAAAAAATGTGACTACATCAAATAAGATACATTACCATTTTGTGGAAGATTTTGTGGACCAACTACACAGTGATGTGTGGGCTTCTGTTATAAGACCATTTGAAGCTGTTATATATAGTATAGTGTTGTGCTAGTAAAGCCAGTATCCAGAGAGGGAGATCCAAGCAAGCCGGGAGGAGCTTATGAAAGAAGGAACGAGCTTAAGGAGAGAGCAGAATTAGAAAAAGACTGGAAGAGAGAATTGGCCAGAGCAAGGGGAGGGGAGAAAACAAGTCACAGAGAAGACTCTTGCAGGAAATGAAAAGCCCGGTGATCTAATAGGCAGGAATAAGAAATCCACATGGCCAGAAAGTAGAGGCCAGTTGAAGTTCATATAGTATCTATATGGGATAATAGCCAGTCAAATCTTGGATTAAAGGTCTCTAAGGTTGGTTGTGCTGTAGCTGGCTTGATGATGGTTGAAATCCTTTGAGCATGGCTGTTACTCGCTTATTCAATGCCACATTTTTACACAATGCCATGGCGTTGGGTGATGGTGCTTGACCTTAGCACATTAGCACTAATTTATTACAGACACAATGTAGTCCCTGAAATAATGGTTTAGTTTGCTTGTGTCTTTCTTTTGGATGGCAAGTACTCTTCTTCATCCTGGCTACTCATTTGTTGATTCATTTGGGTGAACTTTATCATATATTTCAGTTAAATCATGGTCTCACAGGTTTTTGCTCTTAGGGATCTGGGGATTCTTTGCTTTTGTGGGCTGAAAAGAAATTATTTCACTTGAATAAATGGACTTTTTTTTTCAAGTTTGGAACACTGAACCAGTCCATTGACTTGTGTATGGATGCTTTCATTGTCTTCTGAGCAAATTCATTATGATGAAGCTCCAATACATTATTTTGGATTGCTAGTGAACTGTGGAGATTCTCAGCACTGTCTGGCCACCATTGTGCAGCCAGGGGGAAAATGCTTCACAAGGAGGTACCGGATATCTTTACTGAGCTTGAACTGGCTGCAATTGAAGGTTTTGCCAAGACTTCTTTTGGTACTGAAAACAACAGATCCTTTCTAGATGTTGGCAGAAATTTACAATCACACTAGAATTATACATCCATAACTGATTCATGTTCAAATTCATAGTCCCTGTGTATTCTTGATTGTGGTACTATGAACCTTGATTGTAAAAGCCCCCCAATCTTGCTTTACAGGCAGCAGCCACTGTGAGCAACAGAGGATTGTTCTCCTCTCTGTCCGGGCACAGCATACTGACATCTCCATCCCGGCCAACGCTCTCTGGTGTAAGGAAGATTCTGCTTCTGATTGTCACACTGGGGATTGCTGGAGAGAGGTGGTTAGAAATGACAGTATGCTGCTTCCTGACTGACAAGAGAACAGACCTCCATCATTCACAGTGGCTCCTGCCAATAAAGAAGGACTTTCTGAGAAGACTGGCCTGGGAGATGCTACTTAGTTAAGCATACTAAGGAGATGATCTGAGACCACAGCTGTTACATTAGGCTATGAAATAGGGGGCATTCTGGGCAGACGTGAGGTACCGTTCACTTATCAGATTGGACTGTGTTGTTCTGAACCTTATTAAGCACCCAGTTTAAGTGTAATCTATTTCCTGGTTATGGAAATACAAAACTGTTCTGAAGACATCTCCCCATCTGTACCAGTAGGCTCCAGGTAAGGAGAATTTTCAGACAATACAGAAGAAAGGCAGGGCCATTGTATGGCCTTATGCATCAGCCTGCACATCACACTGATGACAGGGTGACATGTATAACTGCCCTGCTTCTCAAAAGTCCTCCTTCCTCTTCCTGCAGCTTCCCATTCATTGGTAGCTATTTGTGCAGCCAAGTAGATTTTTTTTCCTCAGCAACCAACTGGCCTCGCTGTTGAGTCCTCTGTCCCCCAAGTTCTGCATGGTTAGGTAAGGAGATCTAGTTACTGAGGTTAATTAGAGTAGCTAAAGTGATTGGTTAAGTCAATTACATTTGGTATGTGTGAGTTTAGTGAAGAAGAGGTATCAGTAGGTGAGCACTTTGGGACATCTTAGTGATTGGACTTTCCTGTCCAAGCCTTTGGTTCTTGTGGGCAGATTATGGATAGCCTATGGGTCTCACTTGACTCATCAGCTGAGAGCTCTGGGACACAAGAGGAGGGATGGCTTCAGAAGGCCACCCATGCATGAGCATGGGTGTTGCCTAAGAGGTAAGGTAAGAATAAATTCTGGCTAGGATTCACCTCAACAGATCTCAGGCCAGTTCCTTCCAGTACCTCCAGTTAGTTATTTCCGTTGCATTCATTTCCACAAGAAAGGCTTTTGAATAAGTTTTAGAAAAATGTGGACCTTATTCAGTAAACTGCTTGGTGTTTCTCTTTGTTTCTGACTCCAACTGAAAAGGTGATCTCTTTCCAAAAGAAGGAAAGGAAAAGATTTGCCATTTCTTTTTTCCATTTGGTCAAGCCAATCAGTGGTGAAGATGGTCTGACTTAAGACGTTTGGTTAACTATCTGTCTTAAATTTCTTCCTTAAAAGCGGATCTTGATTGTCCCTAAGGCGAACGCTGGTTGATATCTCCCATGTCAGTGGGCCAGTGAATATGTTCCAGGTTTTAGACCTGACTTTGGATGAGCTATCCAAGGTGTTGAACTGAATCTATTTTGGACACTGGGTTCAATGTGTACTTTTGATCTTTTACATATGCTCCCTATGTGTAATTCATTTCCAGGGCTTTCAAATATACAGAAATGCCACATTACATTCAAGTTTTCCTTCTTGTTGGCTTCTTACTGTGCCAGTCTGGTGCAGGAATGGGAACAGTTTGGCTGTTCAGATGTTCTGGGACAACAGCTCCCATTAGCCCTAGCCAGAACGGCCAATGGGATGCTTGGAATTGCAATCTAACAACTTTTAGGGAAGGGGGAGCATCACACTTCCTCTATCAGCAGTGTAATGGATTGAGTTTACACTAGTGAGACTGAGGTTAAAGTTTCCATGTAGTATGAAGCTCACAGGGTGAACATGGATGAAACACAACCCAATCAATCTCACAAGACTGTTGTGAGAATAATTTTGGATGTTTGTGTTTAGCATGTATATTACTTATTCTTTAGGGAATACCCATCCCCAGCATTTTTAAAAAGCATTTTATGTTTATCTACATGGAAAATAATCCTTCTCCTTCCTTTTTAAATATTGCAGAACATAAATGTCCAGTTGATGAAAGAGAGCAATTAGAAGAAACCCTTCCTCTTGTGCTGGGCTTGATCTTGGGACTGGTGATCGTGATAACCCTCGGCATTTACCATATCCATCTCAAAATGACAGCAAACCAAGTCCAGATTCCACGGGACAGATCTGAATATAAACATATGGGATAGCTGACAAAGTAACCAGTCTGTGGAAACAAAAGCACCTCTTTTACAGAGGTCAGGGAATGATTGACTGTTCCATGACCAAATGGAGAGGGCAAGCGTTGGGTGGGGTGGGGTGGGATGGGATGGGGTAAGGTGGGCTGGGGTGGGGTGGGATGGAGAAGCAGCCATTTCTTGAAAGCCAATGCTTATAAGAGAGGGGGCTTTTCTTCCCCAAAGAAACATTGACACTGAAGCCAACTTTATTTCATTTGTGAAACTCCCGTTCATTTACTTAGGGAAGAAAGTGGGAATAAATTTATTTTGCTATCAAAAAATACTTACTTGCCACTGCTTTTGCTACTGCTGCTAATTAGCAGGAATGGGAAACCTGTGGCCTTTCAGATGTTATTGCACTACACCTTCCATCATTCCTAACCCTTATTTCATGGTGGCTGCAACTGATGGAAGTTGGAGTCTATCAACATTTGAAAGACGAGAGTTTGGCTGATGGTGATGAAGGAAATTACTGTTGCTAATTTCCTTTTTTTCTCATGCAACATCTTCGTTGTTGTATGTCTTCAAATTGTTTCTGACTTGTGGTGATCCTAATGTGAACCTATCAGGGATTTTCTTGGCAATATGGGTTCAGAGGGAGTTTACCATTGCCTTCCTCTGAGGTTGAGAGAGTATGCCTTGCCCAAAGTCACCCAGTGGGTTTCCATGAATGAGTGGGGATTTGACCCCTGGTTCTGAACTTCAGAGGTGGTCTCTGAGATGCTAAACTTATTTGGAGCATAGAGTTCAGCACCTTGGACAACTCCTTTAAATGAAAAGCTGGAGACACCACACCTCTGGCATGGAAAACTAGCAGCTACCACTGCAGAACAGTATAGGAGCAAGGCTGCAGCGGGAAGAAAGAATGGCCAAAAATCACTTATACTCTTTCCATGAGCTGGAGGCCTCTACTGCACTATAGCTTCTTGGATAGAACAACTCTTTCCATTACTACCAGGGCTGCTCTGGATCCAGCACATGAACCTACATTCCCAAAGCTACAAATATATTTGAACCGAAACATTGGAGGAGTGGGAACAAGGAATCGAGGACTTCTCCCATAACACACATTATCCAAATAGGCCCAACCACAGGGATGAATTAAGTTTGTACTGTGGCCCTTGAAGCCCCATTGAAGCCTTTCCCATGCCCCCCAATTTTTTTTAAAATGAGTCTTTTTTTATACAGCTTCTCCAATATCTCAAAGCTGTTGCAAAATTCAGTTTTTCCTCCTTCACCCAAGCCCCCACCAGCTCCCAAAGCAGAACAAAACCAGCAAAAATGGCCGATGTACTAGATGCAGCAGTGAAGACTGCCAAGGGGCACTGGGGAAAAAAAAGGATCTCTCTCCGCTCAGACAGATGCTGTGACACAGGAACAAGATGTGAGAGGAGACACACAGCCTGCCCTGTGCTCCATAGTCTTGCCTGGTGTCCTCAGGTGTGGGGAGGATGCTGTACTGTCACACAGTTTAGATTCATGCCAGACTGACCTCTGCATATAACACTACATTTTGCCCTCAGTACTATGTCTTAAGAGAGCCAATGTGATGTAGTGGTTTGAGTATTAGACCATGCCTCTGTAAACCAGGGTACAAATCTTCAGTCATGGAAACCCACTGGGTGACATTGGGCAAGTCACAGTCTCTCAGCCTCAGAAGAAGGCAAAGGCAAACCCCTTCTGAACAAATCTTGCCAAGAAAACCCCCTGATAGGTTGGGGTCACCATAAAGCACACAACAACAACTATGTCTTGGTCCAGCTCTGGATCCCAAGGAATAATACAACTGAGAAATACCTTCCAGCCTGGGGTCCTTTCAGACTCTATAAATATAGCATTCTGACTTTGCTTTAATTGCCTTTGCTACATCCTATGAAATCTGAGATATGTAGTTTGGTCAGAGGCACCAAAAGAGCTTTCTGGATGAGAATTCTGAACACTCCTCCATAAACTCCAAATGGTGTAATCATAGTGCTCAAACTGTGTAGTGCGAAAGGGTCCCAGGTCTTGCTCACCATGCATAAAATCCTCTCTGATCCACTGCAGCTCATTGGAAGACTGGTGGATGGTGGCTATCATATTGGTGGGCCAGCAAACTTGCCCCAGATTTAACTCTGAACTTTAAAGGAGCCCTTCAAAATGTTGAACTCATTTGGAAATAGGGTCCAGCATCTAGGAGAGTGCCTTTGATGTTTGGACTAAAGCCTGGGGGTGGATTCTCCACTGCATGGATGTGGAAGCCACCAGGCACCATGGCATCTCTACTTAAATACTCTTTCAGTCGGGGAAAAACAAGGTTCTCTGGTTTTAGCTTGAAGAAAAAATGCTTCTTTCTTTTGCTTTTGCTTTTTGGGAATGCTTTAGCACCAGAACAGCATTAGGGCTGTTTCTACTTGAATCATAAGGAGCATCATGCTATTGTGAAGTGAGAAATGCTTCTGGGCCAGGCACTTTGCATGTAGTGTGATTGAAAAAGAAAATGCCTACTGCTACATGATGGTTTCATAAGACAGCAATGAGAAAATGTTCATATTACTATGCAGATACCTTCAGGTGTTATAAATATATATGTGTAAATATATGTATGGGGAAAAAAACCAATCAATCCTAAAATATGTTGCTTAATGCATAGTATTTTTAAAATGTACACAAAATATTTTGTTGGCATATGTAGCCACTCAGAAGTGACCTCTGCTTCTGTACAAATAATGAGATGCAAATAAAAATGTTGGAGAATTCTCTAAAAGAGCATATTGAAGGGGTGATGCCTCCAGCAAGAAGGATATTTTTGAGCTGGCCCTGATGCAGGTCAACAGACTTCCGTTGCCTCATATGTGTACAATGTCTCTAGGGGGATCTTCAGTCTTATCCTTGGGGAGCATCTACCAAATTCAGTGCTGTCCAGATGAGCCTCTATCACAAACAGCCAGTGTGGTATATGTAAAGACTGGAAAGCATTTTAGTGGCTTTGACATTCCAACCGAAATAACCCATTTCATATCTCCTGAGATCTGCTGTGGTTGAAAGCGTGCCTTGCCCCTGAAAGCTGCATATTTGAAAACCTAACAGTGTGGTTTGTCCGCATGTAATCTTACATTTTAAGCCTATGAATGGCTAAAAATGCACGTAGTTCAGATATTTTCACAGACATGGTTTTGGCCAATGGGGTCAAAATGGTCTCGATCCTACCATCAGTCCCAACTAGAGAAGGCCCACGGCATTAGTGGTTGCTCGGTAGATCAAAACTTCTGTAAATAACATCGATATATTAGGTCTACTGTAGTTTGGATAAAGGTACATGTGTACAAAAGTGCATACATTAGGGAGAAAATGTGAAAACAAAGACACACTTTATGGAAAATGCATATAATTTTCATGCACCAAAAAACATAACAAAACAAAAAAGCAAAGTCTTACAACTTGATATGAACAAGGGGTAGATAGGAAGAAATGCAACAAAGGTGAGACTCGGTTTTTCCTGTTTCTAGATGTACTGCTTAGAGTGTTGGAATGGGTCTTAGGACAATTGACTTCAAACCCACATGGAACTAGGATTCTCACTGAATGATCTCTGGCCAGTTGCTCACTCTCTCCCCCTGACCTACCTCACATGGTTGTTGTAAAAATAAAGTGGAGTGGAGAAGAGCCATGTACACCATCTTGGGCATAGTGAAGGAAAGATGGGATATAAATATTGACTGGAATCTTACTGCACAGTTATAAACACCTAACTTTGGGTGACCTATTTCTGACTGTTTTGTATTGGTGCCAAACTGATGATCTTATTAACTTCTGAGATTCACTTTTATGGTCATTAGTGACCACATGTGATCACCAAAACCTACTTCTTATGCCAGACAATGTCCAACTGTAGGGTTTCTGGGGTGCTGCAGATCAGGATGCTGGGAAATGATGTCTGCTGTGCTTTCCCAGTCATCAGGTGGACTAAGTACTTCTGGCAGGACCCCAAGGGGTGTCTCCAGCTGCCTGTTCTCCATGTGTCCTGTGGCAGGCAGAGCACTGAAGACATCATTCTCCAGTGCTTTAACTTCCAGTGCCTCAGAAACCCTTTGGCTGGGCTGCTGCCTAGCTGAAAAGTAGGTTTTTGGGGGGCTGTGTTATCATAGTTATGTCTGATGATGCAAGTTCTCAGATGTAGTATTTCCAAACTCTGCCTAAAACAGCTATGCACTAGCAAAAGCACTCCACATAATGGATAAAAACATAAGGGCCAGACCTTGAGACAAGTCCACCCAAATGCCAGCTTTGTCTTCATGTCCCCACAAATGACGCATGGGTGCTGGCATTCTCTTAGTGGCAAAGGCAGGAATAAAACAGCCTTATGTCTGTTATGGATAATGCAAGGTTGGTATTCCCTTTTTCCCTCTGCCCTGACCAAAGCTGCCAACTTACCCTAGAGTAGTTGCAACAGCCCTATGCCTGGTGGAGAGCAGGCAAATACCCATAGCCAGATGCAAAATGATTACCTCATCTTCTGCGATCTCTGGAAGCCCCCACCTGACCTCAACAGATGATGTAGTCATTTTATGTCTGGCTATGGGGACACCAGGCATGGCCTGGCTCTAAGATTTGGAGTGCAGTGGTTCTACAGTAAGCCCTGGGGTTGGTGAATGGCCAGCTGTAGCATAGGTCTGCATGCAGAACTACTTCACTACACTGAACCATACAGGATGCCAGCCAAGGTCTATTAATGTGGCCCACAACATCAGTGGTTCCTTCACTCGCTCATCCACATAGTGTGATCTATTCTATCATCCTCCATTAATGCCTTCCTGGACCCTTGATAAATTCATCTCTAAGACCCCTCCTGCCCCATGACACTTCACACACACCATGCCTAATATTCATCATGAAAATGATTTGATTTCATCACCCGAATAAGCTTGCTATATTACAGTGTCTAAGATTGGTAACAGCTGATCCTATCATAATAACTTCACACAGTGTGTACATAAATATGTATAAGCAGTGTGTCATTCAAATAAACCACTAAAAACATAACGTGTGTTCCTTAACCCTCCACAACTATAGTCGTAGTACTCACATACAAGACTCATCTAAATATACATACGCAACTAAGAATTCTTCTTGCCCCGACACTTAATCAGAGGGAAATTCGATAAATTACTTCAGTTGCTGTTTCTCTGATTCACCTTTGAATCAGATGTATCTTTGATTCAAACAAATCTCAAATCAAAGACATATCTTCTGAACAATTTAAGTACCTTGAGTCCTTTTCTTTTAAAGATTGATGATCCCTTAGCTACTTCTGTGGCGCAGTCTAGGACCTACAACCAACTGGATCAGGCCGATAAATCCATGGCAACTTGGTAAGTAAACATTGTTTCAGTGGGTCTGCTCTACCTGGAATTAGCAATTTAGAGCTGCCAAATCTAGACTTGCTGAGGTCCAAACATTTCAGGCCCAGACCTGAGATGTAGGGACACCCCTTTGTGATGTCACAGGGATTAGGTCCTGCTGATGGCCTTGAGTATAATGCATTAAGCAACATCATCAGCTGCAGGTAATATGGCATTCAAATAAAAAACACAAAGAATGTCAAATGAGGGAAAGTATATATGAACACACTTTTCAAGACAAAGCTCTTACTTGGAAATTCTTTCTCCTTGTCCTGAGGACTGGAGGAGAGGGTTCAGTTCCTGAGACTCGAGACCAAGCCTGTAGATCTAAGGATCTTATAGCAAATGGATTTAGACCTAGGTGTCACTTTTACTGTTGTTCCTTTCTTCCCTCTTTCCATTTGAGCAGCGTTAGACCCTTCATATGCTAGAAAGACTTCCAGATGGCATTTCTACCTGCTGCTGTCCCTGTGATTGAAGGTAAGCTACTTTCCCAAAGCTCAGCCAGCTTGCTGGAACCTCCCTTCACATCAGTGATCATAACATTCCAGGGAATGCTAAAATCAGAACTTGGAAAAGTAACATTTTGGATTACTACTCCCAGATTTTCCAAGCCAGCATGGTCACTGGTAGTTCTGGCTTGGGTACACTGGGAGGTGTGATTTGTTTGAAAAAAAAATCCACTTTCCTGAGCTCTTTTTAAGAATTTGGCACACAGCATGCTTCAGCCAGAGTTAGGGGCACTAGTCCCAGAGGATCTCACTGCTGTTCCTCTCAGGCCCATTACTTCCTCCTCCTTCTCTTTTTCCTTCCTCCCCATCACTGCCACCATGATTGCAGCTGCTGCTCCTTCAACTAGCCTTCTGGCTGTCCATGACAGTGGCCAGCAGAGGATTAGGGCCTTTCAGCACTACATTGTTATAGTGCTCTTATTCCACTTCCAACAGCCTATGGAACCCTGGGGTTTGCAGTTTAGGGAAAGGTATTGAAAATTTTCAGCCAGAAGCTCTTTGGCCTCAGTAAACTACAAACCCCAGAATTCCACACAATGTTGGAAGTGGAATAAGAGCACTATAACAGTGTAGTGTGGAAAGGCCCTCAGTTTTCAGCTCAGCTGAGAAAAGTGCAAAATCACCAGCTAATTATGACAGTGTCTTTGGTGATGTTCCATTGAACAGCCTGGTCTGTCTTCCACTATCGCTGCTACAGGTACCTGGTTCTCTGGTAGTAGTAGTTCCTCAACAGCATGCACATCAGGGTTCAGGTCCACAAACCTGAATTACCTTATGTAGCTGTTTTAATTATGGCAACCCTGCCTGGCTTCATCTAAGTTCATTCAGAACAACTTCATTAAGGCAGTTGGGTTGAAGATGTCAGCAAGCCCAGTGCTTGCAGCTGTCATTGTAACTGAGTATGCAAGCAACAGCAACAGCTGGTGGCTCTCAAGTCACAGGGGAAGTGAATCCTAGCTTTAAGGGAGCAGTCCCAGGTGCAGAACCTATTTTAGGGAGAGGGTTCAGAAGGTTGGTTGGCTCTTTAAAGTTTCAATGAACACTTGGAGCAGATTGAGCAGCTCACTAACAGGGAAGTCACCAGTTGTCACTGACAGTTGGTCTCCCTGCCTGCACATGTACTGGGTGGAGACCCACTGAGGGCAGACTGTCTTGCAGAGCTTGCTGTATCCTTAGAAAGAATAAGGCAAATGTTTCAGACAACAAGTGAAAATTCATCTTCCTAGATTGTCCTTCTGAGCTATTTCTGCTTCTTAGAAGACTGTATTTGCCACACATCTTGTTCAGTAGGCTCTAAACTATCCTGCTTCCCATAGACGTATGTCCTGAGTTCCCTATATTTAAGTAAGATTGATTTGCTAGTGGAGCTGGCCTCTCTGTTCAAGATTCTCTACCAAGCAGGTGGGACATAATGCTTTGCCTGCACAGTTCCTTGTTCTTCCCCATACCATCAGCTGCTATGTTACTGCCCTGGCTAGCCCGAGCTTGGGGGATATAAAAAGATATCTCTTGATATCAATAATTCGGCCTCAACTACCCATTCCCCTCCATGTGCTTGCGAGGCCCCCGGACAAGCACGCATACAGGCTCGGCCAATAATCGCCGTAATATTCCAACACAATATAGGCAGGCCAGAAATAGCCGACTCGCAGCTTCAGGAGACCTCAAAGGCAAGTACCTTCATTAAGTATGCACGCAACTTTCAAAAGATCCTCTGCCCTGCGCTGGCAGCTTGACGATCGAACTATACAACGCTGAAGTACTCCACGTTTGCATACTGGCTATCGTATTAACAATTTGGCTATAATTCAATCATTCAAATTCTGACCTTTCGGAGGCTTTGTCTCCAGCCCCAAATCCATTGTTTTCCCCAAGTCCGAACTAGCCTGCAGTCACAATTCTCCTTATAAAAACCCCTGACTTTGAGCACTTCCTTGGATTGTTCTTGGTTTCCATCCCGCCTTGCTGTTGCTTTGTCCAGCGAGCCTTCCCCTCAGCTCCACGTGCTGAGATCCACGCTCCCCAGCTTCTCCACTTCCAACCGGGCCTCAGGACAGGTGAAGTATCACCCAAACCAACAACTCCTCTAAAAATCCCTCTATCCCACCCCAACCTTTATTTCTCTAGTTATCTTGTGTGAGTGTGCCACATACACTGTTTGATTGTGTTTTTAATAAAACATCATTTATTGTTTCAACTTCTGTGTGATCCTTGACTCGGCCTGACCCCGTAAACGTAGGGTTCAAGATCTCGCTACGTTACCCTGCCTCTCGCATTGCTAGGCAGTGCTCTTGACTAATTTCCCCAACTTATAAAATTGAGAGCGCATTTAGGTGTCCCTCCCTGGACCCCCAGGAATCAGGGTAACAGCTAGGCCCAGAAGGGGTTACTGCTGCTTCTTGGTGGGGAAGGGATGGAGAGGATAGGCAATTCTAATAGTGAAGAAGCAGTTAGCCTTGACTTGGGGCAGGGAGTGAAGATGTATTCATGGGTGGAGTGCAACCACTTCTTGGAGACAGGATTAAACCCATCTCCACATTCTGAATTGCCCCTGCTCCCTGCTCTCCCTGCCATCAAGCAGCATTTGAAGCTGCAGCCTCTTCCAATGCTTGGCAGCTTTTTTGTGTGTGTATGTGTGTGTTATATTTTGGACAGAACACAAGAAGCTACAGAACAACCTTCTCTGCTCTATCCAAAAACAGACATACATGTACATAAGCCACACTTCTGCCACTGATAGTATCCCACCCTGTATCTGGTAGAGACAGTGAAATGTCTTGAGCTGACACTGCTGCCTGGGTAACCCCAAAACCTGGACCTGAATTCAAGGATCTAATCTGTGTTAGCTCCAGGTTTTCTCAGTGGGATGTAAGCTTGTGCAAGGTATTATTTGCAGCTCCTTTTCCAAACAAGGAAGATGCCTCCTTATCTTGCTCCCCCATGTGCTTGTCCTGAGCCCAGAAAGAAGGGGAAGGTAAGCAAAACTGTTACTTCTTTTGCTCCTGCATCTTCTCACTTAATTGGAGAGGGCCAAAAGAATAGCAGTAAGAGCAGAGATGTAAAGCAGCAAGGTCAAGGGATCTGGGGTTCTGCCTGCAACCATCCCTTTGGTGAGGACTACTTAACTGGCCAGCTATGAGTATGGAACAGATAAACCAGAGGAGTTTGATATTGTTACCTACTCACTCCAACCTGTGGGATGTATTCAGCTTTTCACCAGCAACTTCACCTGAAAGAATATGCTGGAGATGGTTTGCTGCATCTTAACTGGAATCTGTAGTAGCCTATCAAGAACCAGACATAATGGCTGAGATTCTGCTTGAGGACATGTAGCTACAATGCAACTTTGTCATCATAGCTACATCTCCTGATGTGACACCCAAAACACCACCTAGAAGCCAGATAGCACCATCAGCACTGTTATTTCTCAGGTGCTGGAGAGAAGGAAGATGAATGATAAAACATCCAGCCGTCTTCCAGCAGCACAATGTTTTTTGACAGGCATCTGGAGGGTCCTCTTTGGGATCCTGTCACAACTGCTTGTCACAAAGTTACTCACTGTCAGAAGATGGCTGGATGATTTCTCATGCACCACCCTGCTCCCTTGCTCCTCAGAAATTTCTGTGCTGCTGCTTAGCTTCTATTGGGAGTTTTGGAGAACACTCTAATGCATTGCATTGGTGCAACAAATATAAACATGGATTCACATATTTATGATGATGTAGGTCTGCCTGATAACATCTTTGAATACTGAACAGGATGCCAGCCTATGGCTTCAACTGAGGGAGAATTAAGTGAAAATTTGGATAAGCTAAAATTTTTAAGAAGTTATGTTCCTGATGGGCATGAGTAACAGCTCTTGAGTGTTAGGTGCAGCACTCAGTTAGTTTTGACATTTGAACAACTATGTGACTCAGTCTATGTCCACCTTACATAAATGAATGAATGAATGAATGAAGTGACATTCCATAAAATAATCAGTCCCAAACCAAAGATTTGGTTTCATTTCTAGCAAGGAGGTGGGCACTGTGTGGGCTGTGGGCCATGTGCAGTCCCAAGGCCATTTTAAGGCTCTTGCTCCCGAGTCCTCCCGCCCCCCCCCCAAAAAAAACCCCAAGAAAGAAAGAAAAATATGTGGAAGAAAGGTTATTTCTCATTTCTGGAAGCCTACAGGAGTGGCACTTTTGCTATAAAACTGTGTGCAGGATCCTCAGCTCCCCCACTCATACAAACAACAGAAAACCAAGTAGGATTTTAGAAGTATAACTTTAAAAAAAACTATTTTAGGCCTGGTGCAGCCCACGATGGGCCCATGGGGGGAATAATCCCTAGATCCTCAGAGTTGCCCACCTGATCTATAAGAACGCAGAAGATGCTTTTGATTCTTCGGCTAAACCAGCATCTATCCTTGGCATTTGGGTCATTTGGAACAAACACTGGAAAAATTACTTTTGCAGATAGTAACACCCAGAATCCCTCAGCCAGGATTGCACTCACCCATGCTGGAGATTCTAGGAATTATAGTCCCATAAAGTAAGATAATTTCCACAGTTTTCTTTCCACTGCAAGAAAGTCTTTCAAAACTGTGCAATTTTTGAAGACTCTTTACAGCTTGGGACTTATTCATTGCAAAATTCACATACTTTTTTGGCATGGAAACAGCATTTTCTGTACAAAATGTTGTTTTATGTACACAAAAACGTGCAAATTTTGTGCAAAATAAGTTTCAAACTGTGAAGATTGTCAGTCCAGGATTCTTCTTGTCAGGGCTTCCCAGAACTTGAGAGACACATTTTTCAGCTATTTTGTTTTTCTATATCTATATCTATATCTATATCTCAAATATTTTTCCATCCCTAGCAAGTCAGAGCCTCCAGTGCAGTGGCAACATGGGATGTCCATAACACTAATTTACTATCTCATCTTCTGCCAGAATCAGGACACATTTGTTGTTTAGAGACCATGCAAATGACATCAGATGGTCAAGAAAGAAAAGTCTGAGAAGTTCAGGAGGGTGAGCTGGCAGCAATGAAGAAAAAGGAAGGAATGATACAGTACAGCTGGTCCTCGATTTCTCTGATGATGGGTCCTATGCACATAAATAGAAAAAGCACAAGTATATCACACAGAAGCAGAAAAGAAGCAGAGCAGAAGGTAGATTTGGGGTTATTAGTAGATCTTTTTGAGTGATTGGTACCATAAGAGGAAGATTTTATGACTTCTAGTTCTGTCACCATAGTAACAGACTGTCCCCCCTGCTGAAATAAAGAAAAGTCATGGCAACCAGTATCACCATCCTATTAATGACATATCCAAGCGTAAATCTGCCCCACACCTGCATATAATATTTTTAAAATCATTCTCTACCTCTCTCTGAAACGACCAAAGCCCCTCCCTCCCCCCAGATTCATGGTTTTGCTGTAATAATTCCTTGAATATCCACTCTGTGCCCACTGAAAGAGGGTGGATTGAAAAAGCATCTGCACATTAGTGGATCCTGGTAGAAGATGTCGTTAGTCTGTGCATGGCTACAGTGGCTAGCTAGAAGCTTCTTCAAACCCCACCTCCATGCTGTTTGGAAGGAGGCTTATCATAGCAAAACCATGAGCCCTGGAAGTAGTGAGCACAGAGCTGTAGAAGAGTTCTACTTGTGGAACTCTATTACTACATTTCATTTTTGAGAACTGAAAATTCAGTTCTTCTGTTCAAAATTAATTATTTGGCTCCGAATTATTTAATCATAGGCATATGTCTATTGCACTTGTTTCCTGTTAGTTGATCTTGGGCTTTCCATAAAAATCAATAAGTCAATCAATCAATCAATCAATCAATCAATCAGGTAGATCCTGCAAAGTCTTAAATCTGACATAGCCTAACTGAATGGAGCATACTGCTATTGTTTGGTCATGAGGTTCACGTCCTGTTTCAGTGATTCCTAAGATCAAAGCATTAATTTATAGTAATAATATAAGTTATGCGTCAATTTGTCAGACATTGCTCCAAGTTCTTGAATCTAGACACCTCTAATCTTGTATGTATAGTAATGGAGAGGTGCACTGGAGGGGACGTACTTCCTGTTTGACATGCATTGATTAGCAGGTGTGCAAAGCCTTCAGTATCATCTTCTGTTACAAAGTGGCAGACTTCCATAACTAATTACATGTTACATTTGATAGAGCTAAAGCCAAGGAGGAGAAGTCTGAAGAAAAGAATTATATGGCTGCTCCTCTCCACCACTTGGGGCATCTCTATGGACTCCACTAATAGACCTTTTTGTCAGAATGCTGTATAGGCATCATGTACCAGTGAATGTGATTAGGAATCCCAGACGCTGTGGTTTTATTTGGAATCCAAATATTCTGCATCTTCACAGTGTACATCAGAGTACTGTTTGTGTATATCAAACAGTAACAATGACAATCAAATCCATTTCAATTTCAGGTTGCAACATGCTAAAATGTGGAAAATAGAGAGAGGTGAATACTCCTGTATACCACTGCATGTATTTTTCCATGACCTTAATAATAACCAATGTCATTAACAGCAGAATTCTAAGGATGTCTGTTGAGAAGGAAGAGACACTGAATATAATAGGTCTTACTTCTGATTAAACACACATATTTTGCATCAGTGTTCGATATGCAAAGTGAAGATGCCTTACTTCCTGGTGCATGTTTGTGTTCATATATGTTTTTTGGATTTCATTTTTTTAAAATCACAATGGCTAGAATTCTGTAACGGACATCCACACACACAACTTCTCCTTATGCAGACGGATGTTCTTTTTTGGGCACTGTGGAGGTTGCTCTTCCCCCTTCCCTTCACAGATCCCATCCCCTAACTTACTGAAAAGCCCCTAAAGGCCATTTTGTGCTTGGCAGCAAGCAGGCAGGCTGAGAGAAGCATCTGGCAACATCCCCATAGCCAGGTGCAAAATGATGACATCAGCACTGAGATCTGCCAGGGCCCTCTGAGGGGTCTCAGCACTGCAGTGATCATTTTACATCCAGCTGTGGAGAGGTAGCCAGATGCTTCTCTCAGCCTGGCTGCTTGCCTCAAAGCAAGGAATGGTTATGTGGCATGGTTTCACAGGCTTTTCAGTAAATCAGAGGGAGGATATATGACTCAGCATAGCAAAGGTCCAGATATGGACGTTTATTCTACATTGAGGAGATGTAGGATTGAGATTTGTAAAAGACCTTCTTAATTACAACTGGTAAACCTCTCTGGCATCAACAGTCATCTTTTGCTTTGCTTTTTATTACAATAGGAAATTACCAACTTATTCATGAAGGAGAAAAAAAAATCCACAATGCAATTTGATCTAACCAGATATGTTCAATTTCGGATCAGAGATTTTTTTTTTCAAGTGAAGTCATAATAATCAAAAAAAAAAAAAAAAAAAAAGTTGGAAAATACATGGCTTTCATAGTATGCATAATTAAAAATATCAATAAATAAATCTCCCCATCATTGAAATAATTATGAAGCACTTATAAAGGCAAATCTCTATAGGCCTATGGTAAACATGCAAATCTAGCCAACAAGCAACACAAAATTGGTTGTAGTAGTCACTGCTGAATTAACATTCCAAAGAGGTTTAGAGAGGATCTCCCCTTATGGCAAACACATCAACATAATCTTACAACACTGTGATTTAAACATGGAAAATGCCCACTGGCTGCCTGGATGTCTTGAGTCTGTCTTTGACTTCCAAAGCAAGAAAATAAATAATGAAGCTGTAACATTAGGGCACTAGGGTTCGCATAGACTGAAACAAAAATGTGTCTGTATTGCCAGCTGAGGACAATCACGATGCCTTCCTCCTGTGGACAAGCTGGGCCGCAACCATTGTAGATCATGTAAGAAATGATAGTGTGAAACTGAAACTCATAGACTCATGTTGAAGAGGTGGCTGCGTGGGGGTGAAACCAGAGGCCTTTGTTTACTTTTGTGATCCAGCACTGCTGTGGTTCAAGGGCAGTACGTGCACCACTGGATCTGGACAATTTGCATGTGACTCACCAAATGGAACATAGCTCATTTGCTCTGCATTGTATGGTTTGCAAGCAGAGCTCAGGAGTGTTACTTTTTTGGACTGCAGCTCCAAGAATCACCCAGCCAGCATGGCCAGCAGCAGAGATTCTGAGAGCTGCAATCCAAACCAAATTCTAGGGCTCTTTCTGCAAGACATTGTCATTCCACACTAGGGATGGGAGAAGGATGGGTGGCTGACGACACTTATGCATGATGTCATCTGTGTCCCATGGTTCTTCCATTCCCAGGTGGTGCAATTGTGCCGCAAATCATTGATGGATCCTTCCTGTCAATGACTGGTAATCGCACCACCATCCTGCACTTACCTGAGATGAGGAGGGTCAGGAAGCACGATGGCCATGCCTCCTGCCCCAGCACAGCCTGGGACAGTGCCCGACTGTGCTGCAGAAGGAAGAGGCATGGCCATCGCACCTCCTCCATTCCTGCAGGCAGCCAGTGCAGAGGGGAGTGCTCCTGTCATGCTCCTCTCCCTGGAGAGGCTGTACCGGGATCCCCATGAGACACCACCAGGATCCAGTAACGTGCAGAAAGGGCCTTCATTTGCTGTGGTCTTTGTTACCTCTTATGTCCACAAGCCAAGACAGGTAGAACTTGTGCTGAGCCTTCAGCAGGCCACGACTCATGGCTTTTGGGAGGCTTTGGTGAACAAGAGTCATGTGGACCTATACTAAATCTAGGATAATATCAGGGCTACTGACATTTGTCAACTTTCCAAAACTCATCTACTTTGTCTCCTCCCATTCCCACAGCTGGATTGCAGACTCTGACAGATTTTGACCAATGTCATATGGATCTCAACAGGAAAACCTTCATTCAACCTGTCATTTAACTGCAGCCACTGCTTATAAAGTTCGGGGCTGATGTATGCAATGAGTGGTATTTGTAGCTATCCAAAGGCTAGCTTACTTCTTGACCAGCAAGGTTTCACTGTGCCTTTATCTGTAGTACCTAACCACCTGTTACCACCATGCAATAGCTTCCCATCTTCATATGAGAAATAAAGGTTATGTGAAACAGCCCTTGGCACAAGTACCTGAGTATTTTTCAAGGTACATATCACTTCAGGACAATAGCGAAAACCCATAAACATTGCTTCAGTAGGAAAAAAAAAGATACGGCATTGCTCAGCAACTTGAATGCTTGCAAAAAAAAATGTACATTTGACTGGCACAGATGAGAAATTTTTGTCAACATTCAGAATTGCTAGTGTGTGTGTGTGTGTGTGTGTGTGTGTGTATTTGCGTGTACGTATGTGTCTGTTCATTCACTTTCCTTTCTCTTCAAAAGGGATAAAAAAGTAGGAAAGATCTTGCTCAAATGCTCGCTAAAGTTACACTGATCACCTCTATCCGCACTATCACTATGACATCAAAGTACTGGAAATTATCAAAAGCAATGTACAGAAAATTACAAATTTGTTTCAAAATACGCCACACTGCTACAGCTAAGATTAAAAAGTGCTTCTTCGCTTGTTTTGCTTTTTAGATTTTGTCAGGAAAAAAAGTGTTCTTCTGAAGTAGAAGTGTTATTTTGCTCTGCTTTTTAAATAAAATTCTGGTGTTCCATCTGGTTTGTGCTACAGATTTTCTTCTTCGTTCTCTCTCCCAAGTGGGACTTGAAGAAACATCCTCCTTCTTTGAGAGCTAACAGACTAAAAACAGCAACTGACTGGGGAAGATGCAGCCCACGCAGGAATATTAGCTGTCAACATGTCTGGTTTTCAAACCAAAAAGAAAAAAAAATCTCTTCATAAACTCCAGAGAAGCCTCCTTCATAGCACTGCTGAGCCATAGCAACAGTGGTACATTGCTCTGTTGTTGTGCTCTCCCAGTACTTTCTCCTTTCCCAGCAGCCATTACTGCTGTGCAAGGTTCCCCTCAGAAACATAAATAAATAAATTAATAAACCACAGAATTCAATGATGCCTGTACTGCCTCATGAGAGGCACTATGCAGGAAGGAGGCCCAGCCATCTTGAGAAATGGGTGTCTCAAAAGTTCTTGGGCAGTTCCTCTCTGTGATGGTTCCCTCACCAGCATCAGGTCTAAAAAGCCACGGAGGACCGATGAGACCTGGAAAAACCAAAACAGCATTTTAAGGCAGCAAGTCACAGGGCTGGTACCAAATACTAACAGTGTGTAGCAATATTGCAAAATGTTAAAAAGCTGGATATGGGGCTTCTGTCACTCTTGTAGCAGAATGATGGTAAGAATGTGAGGAGAGGGAGGTTCAAACCTACAGGTGGGACAGGGGATTGTAATCTAGACACTAGGGCTAGAATTGTGTTGGCGACTATTTATTTAATATTCCACCTGTCTCCCAATATGAGATCCATGGCAGTGTACAATCTTTTAAAAAACACAATAGGATTAAAAAAAAGCTTCCAGTATAAAAGTTAAAACACAATTAAATCTAAATTCTGTTTTAAAAATGCTAAGTTATTCCATGGAGAAAGTTTTTTCCATGTGCTCACCAGGCATGCCTGTGTTGATGGTAGGATTGAGAGAAAACCTCCCCCTTCAGATCTTACAGCTTGGACAAGCTCAAATAGGGCGATACAGTTTTGACCCAAGCTGTGTAGGACTTTTAACGGTCATCACCAGCACTTTGAATTCTGCCTGGAAATGGAGCAGCAGCCAGTGGAGCTCTCTCCGCAAGGGGGGCATACAATCTCTATAACCTGTATCAGTCTACACCTGGCTACAACAGTTTGGACCCACTGAATCTTCTGAACAGTTTCCAAGGCAGCCACTCATAGAATGCCTTACATACGCAGGTCTGAACCGCAGTTATGTGGCATAGGTGCTTTCTAGATGATTGTGGAAGGAAGTATAGTAACTCCTTCTGCAACAGCCCACACCCACCCACATGCAAACAAATTTCTCAGTTGTACATCTTCCATCTTCGTATGCTGCTATCAATGGGCATATCTATGTTACATGGGATCACTTCAACTGCCATGACTGGTACTGTGGTCAAGGTAATGGACCAGAGCTCTCCAGCTGAAAATTCTAAGTATACATCAAAGTACAAATCCCAAGATTCTGTAGGATGGTACCAGGACAATTAAAATGTTGTTTAACTACTGAAATTGCATAGTGTGGGTACCCACCACAGGAAATACATTGTATATGTTCCCACAGAGCCTGTATCCAGTTGCTCTGAAGAGAAGGTGGGACTGTAATGGTCTGTCGAGGAGCTGGAGTCATGGCCTCCACCTTCTTTTTTCTCCTGACCCAGCTAAGTTAACCGTGAACTTGAGTCAGAATCAACTACATGATTCAACTGCACAAAGCTGACATTTCTCTCCTGTTCTGCATGGCTTACATGAAATCAGATGCTACACATGCACTTCTCTAGAAACTACTGAACAAGACTGATGACAGACTGGAATCCACCTGTTTGCTCTCTTTCTGCTCAGACCATAAATAATGGACGCTTTAGGGAGGAGAACTTCTGGCAGCTGGGTTTAAGCTGGAGGTTCTCCATTTGGACTGCAAAGAGCCCTGGGTAGGTACTGCTTCTGAGTGCAGGGAGACTCCCTTGTATGCTGCTGGCCTTCCCAGGCAGTGTGGAGTGAAAGAATGTTAGAGATGTGTCCACACCTCCTGATGACATGTTCTCTACCCCTGCTACAGACTGAGGCTATAATCTAAAACTTAGGCGCTTTTCACATGGCATTTTCCATGCGAAAGAATGCTGGAGCGTCGTGTGATTGTGAGGACCGATCTGCACGACGCACTCACAATCGCGTGACGCTCCAGGGGCCGGCAGGCACTGATTGCACACCTTTTCATTTTTGGCTAGAAGCTGAAAATGGTGCGCAATCGCACATTGCTCCCGGGCCCTGCACACGCTTACCTGGCGTGTGGAGCCTCTGGAGCCGCGCCAGTCATGCTTCCTGCCCCGGCGCAGCCTGGGAAACTCCCAGGCTGCACTGTGGAAGGAAGAGGTGGTGGTCTCGCGCGAGCAGGCCACTTGTGTGGAGCTGAAGCAGCAGGGATGCGAGAGCCTCTCACCGGAGGCTGCTCGCGCGATCCCAGCACCGGAAAAAGGTAAGGCGTGAAAAGGGCCCTAGTTAAGTGAATCAACTGGTCTACACATCCTTAATTCTTGAAGGTTCAGGTAGTAATTCTTGAAGGTTCAGGCAGTACTTTCCTGTGATCTTTCTCCTGTGCACAGTGGACGAACAAGAACTCTGTACTTTTTCTGGCCTCTGGGCTCACCCTGACACTGTTGAATATCTACATGTGACTGTAATACTTAAACAAGAGCTTATGCACGGAGGCTTAGACTCCATGGCTGATTTTGGTACTTTGAAATATTGCCTGTGCCACTCAGATGTATCCATAGATTAATTCCTGTTAAGATGCAAAATGCACACAAGACAATCTGGCAGGGAAGTAAGATTCGACTGGTGGAGAATATTGTCATAACCCTAAGTTGTTAAATCATGACCTAAAATAACTTTCCCCAACCTGATATACCTTGCAGATGACTCAAACTACAATACCCAGTATCCCTGTCCATGCTGGCTGAGGCTCTCGAAGACATTCCGGAGAGCACACCAAGTTAGGAAAGAGTGGTAGAGACACAGCTGTACATCTAATTTACTCAGAGATGTGTTCAGTCCAGAGATGCCTATACACCAACACAAGAAATCATAAGAACATCAACTATCTTACCTTATGTAGATCTTTCACTCTTGGTGGCAAATTATCTCGGATTCTGCGCATGGCCTGGAGAGGTGGCTCATTGAAATACGGTGGCTCTCCATCTATCATTTCTATTACCATGATGCCAAGGGACCAGATATCCACCTGCAACATACATCCATGTATTACGATGTAAGAAAGGCTTGTATGAAAAATTTGTTGCATGGATTGAAGCTATATACAGCCAACAACAAGCACGACTGGTTATAAACGGGGAAAGAACACAAATGATAGAATTACATAGAGGAATGAGACAAGGTTGTCCTCTGTCTCCTTTGTTGTTTATTATGACACTTGAAATACTTAACAATGCTATAAGAGAAGATAAAGAAATAAAAGGAGCACAAATAAAGAAACATCAATATAAACTAAAAGCTTTCGCTGATGACGTGGTCTTTTTACTGGAGGAACCAGGGAAATGTATTGAAAAATTGATTTCTACAGTGCAGGAATATGGAGATTTCTCTGGTTTTAAAGTTAATAAGGAAAAAACAGTTTTTTTAACCAAAAATATGTCTGAAAGGGAAGAGATGGAATTAGTACAAAAAACAGGATTCAACAAAGGACAAAAGGTAAAATATTTGGGCATCTGGATAGCTAAAAGAAATAATGAACTGTTTCAAAACAATTATGAAAAAAAATGGCAAGAAATAAACAAAGATCTTGAAACTTGGACTTTGATGCGATTGTCGATGTTGGGGAGGATTGCTGCAATAAAGATGAACGTTTTGCCAAAAATGATTTTTTTGTTTCAGAACCTCCCCGTAATAACGAATATGAAACCTTTCATACATTGGAAGAGAGAACTAACTAAGTTTATATGGCAAGGGAAAAAACCTAGGATAAAATGGAATAATATGACTGATTTAAAAACTAGAGGAGGAATGGGACTACCAGACTTTCAAATATATTACAAGGCTGCGGCATTTATGTGGATAAAAGACTGGGTGGACCTACAAGATATGAGAACGTTGGCATTGGAGGGAGCAGACCTGAGAATGGGGTGGCATGCCTATATGTTTTACGATAAAGCAAAAATAGACAAAGACTTCACACATCACTATATCAGGAAATCACTTCTGAAAATTTGGGAGGACTATAAAACTAAAAACATACGGCAGCTCCCCACTTGGGTTTCACCCCAAGAGGCCTTTTTTGGCCGATGGATAGGTACAGATAAATGGCTACGATATGAAGATATAATTGAGAGATCAACGTTTGATAAACTTAAGACCAAATCAAGAGAAAAATTAGAACAAGAGGGAATAACATTGAGTTGGTTCCCTTACAGACAATTAGCAGAAAGGTTTCAGATGGACATAAAAATATATGGAATTGACTTAAAAGAGAAAACTGGAGTTATTAAACGAATGTTCGAAAATCCGCCTCATTTACTAGCTCAAATATATCAAGAAATGCTACAACGGGAGAGGCAGGAAGAAACAGTAAAGGCAACAATGATTGCATGGGCTCAAAATATTGGACATTCAATTCAACTAGAGTCTTGGGAGCAGAGCTGGAAAAAAACACACAAATTTACAGTAGCTCAGAATTTGAAAGAGAACTATTATAAGCTATTTCATAGATAGTACATGACACCAGATAAATTGAAAAAGATATACAAAACAGGTAATGGGCATTGCTGGAAATGTCAGAATGAGGTCGGTACTATATATCATATGTGGTGGACATGTCCAAAAGCTAAGAAATATTGGAGTGAAATACACAAAAAAAATGTGCATTAATGAAAGTTCAGTTTGTTAAGACACCAGAACTGTATTTATTAAATATGACTGATACATTAGAAAAGGCTGGCATAAAGAAACATTGGAGAATATTGCTTTATATGATAACAACAGCACGTATTGAATATGCTAAGTTATGGAAAACTCAGCAAATACCTACAATAGAACAATGGTGGGGTACACTTATTGAAAATAAAAATACTGATATGATCTCTCAGAGATTAAAAGGGAAATCAGACGATGTGATACAAAGAGAATGGCAAATTGTAAACGGTTGTGGGTAATTGCTGGGTAATCAGTTGGAAATCTGTAATTCATGATTTATGATAAACTAGGAGGGGGCTACAGTGTATATATCATGAGGCGGGAATATGGAGATGAAAAGGCAAGAATCAATGAGTAATATTAGCAGTTAAATGTAGTACAATATTAGAAGCATGATAAGAAATATTGATAATGAAAACTAGATCAGTGAGGAAGAGCAGAAACATTTCAATTAAGCTTTCAGTTACAAATGTATGTTTTATATGTGAAATTAAATAAAATGATTAAAAAAAAAAGAAAGGCTTATATGCAGTTCACTTTCTACAGATGTATCATTCTTAGAGTGCCATTCATTTCTGAAAACCTTTGATGGCTTACTTGGTGGACACCTTTCATGAAGATCTGATGACATAGGGCAGGAGACTACATGTTCAGTTTAAGTCATGGTGACAGAGAGAATTAGGTTATCTTGGCACATGCTTTCCAGCACATACCTGGTTTGCTTACCTGTCGCAAATTATGGCTAGCCTGAGTAGCTTTCACACACTGAACTGTACTTTGTAAAATTGTTTGTTTCATATAGGCACTATGGGTCACATAAAATTTTTGTTTAGTAGGTAGGCTTATTTACATGTTTTTGACAATCAGCTTGCTCTCTTACTGATAGTCCCTATGTTTGCAAATCACTGACTTCACAGAGACCTGGTCACAGTTTTTGTGGCAGCAGCTAACTTAGAAGACCGGTATCAGTGGAAATCTTGCCTGGGTTACCTACCTCAAGCCAACAAGCAATGTTACAGGATATGACTGGTTCAGCTATATTTGCTTCCTGTTCATGGCAAAAACAAGAACTCAAGCCTCACTGTTCCCATATGTCCCTTTGGAAAGAATTACTGCTAAAGCTGACAAGGAGATTGACAAATAACACAAATGATCCAGAGCAGAAGCTCTGAAACCTGGTATGGTTGGACTAGACACTCAGAAGCCATGACTAGTGGACATGCTGTTTAGCACTTCTGAGAGATCCAATCCAACAATATTCTGGGACACTTTTGGAAACTACAATTGTGGTCATGTATGATCTATATTGGTGCAGTACTGTGATGTTAGCATGGTGCACTTTTACCTCAGCTCCATAGTGGCACAAAGAAAGAAAGGTTCTTGGTAGACTATGTCTGGAAAAGTTGCTGCTGACTCCAAGTTGCTTATTTCTTTAATAGTGGTCTTCTTGGAAGTCCTTGGAGCTAAAAGTGCTCTGGCTCACAAAACTGCCTGTCTTTTCTTTGTCCCACTGCATCTACAGTTTTTGGGGTTTTTTAAACTGTTGCTGCTGTCCTGCTACTACTACAAGCTATGCTCACATAGTCATGGTACAACAAGTAGACAGTAGGATCCTTCTTGTATTCTTTTGATGGAGTGTAGTAATTATAGAAATTCTATGTATGTCTGTGTGTATTCTTTTACACACCGCACATCCATATTTCTACAGCAAGAAAATCTTAAGCTGTAGCATGCACTGAACTGTGATTTATTCTATAATTTCAACTTGATAGTCATAGAAATGCGATGCTCCTTTTCATATGACGTCCCACTATATTTCATGGAGTGTATTTCAGGCTGCTTGAAGCTGCCCACTTACTTAACAAGGTAAAATACACATGTATAAAATAAATCTGAACAGAATGGTCCCAGTGGCCGGTGAGAGGCCCTGCATCCATACGAACTGCCACTGATGTGGCCTCACAGGGACAGAACAGCACCCATCATCTGCTGGACTTAATCCCCTCCCACTTTCTCCCATTTTCAAATGTATATCCCATTTTCCTTGTGCTTTGTGTCTTTTTAAGCCTATAGGCAGGAAACAGTCAAATTGAAGAACTTACAAACTGCTCTTTTTTTTTTTTTGTCTGAAGGGTACGATATAAATGCTAAAGAAAGAAAGAAAGAAAGAAGGAAGGAAGGAAGTGAAGGAAGGAAGTGTTAAGGGGAAGTAGGAACTGTGTCAGACATACTCATTACTACAGCAGAAGATTTCTGATTCTGGAGGCATTTTATAGTTCTCCCAGTTCTCTGAAGAACAGAGTATGCACAGTTACATATTCAGATTTTCTTTCCTCTTTAATGTGACCTTCTCTTGCCATCTTTGCCCAAGAGTCTTGGGACACAATCCTATGGATATGTATTGAATAGTAAATTCTACTAATGTGCTGAAAATCCTAATGAGGCGGGATTTTTTAGCAGAAAAGGGAGACAGGGCAACATGTGCCTACATATGGTTTAAATTAACTATTTTTTTAAGGAAAGCACCAAAAGACATTTCCTTTTGTATTACACCCCTACCTACTAAACATAGAAACATCCCAGGCATGAATATTTTCTAGGGATGTAGACAATGATCACATATTTTCATTCAATGATGAGAAAGGGTGTTTGGGTACCAAGTAACTATTCTAAGGTTGTTCATAGGATATTTCTGTAGAAAAATCATTTGAGGGAAAAAATGGGGTTTGTGCAATAGCTATAACAACATTTTCATGCAGGTAATGGTGTAGCTGAGATCCTATGCTGAAGAGATAGAATACAACTTTACATTCACAGTGCCTGCATAACACTACTTTGTTAGTGAATCTTAACATCATACAACTGAATGTACAACTGAATGTGCATCAATGCATAATTTGCATCCACTTACAACACACGTGAGCACATCAGTGCAATGAGCAAAATGCACAATGCTAAGGACTGGGCACTGTATTAGCACTGTATGTGCAAATCTGCTTCTGCAGCCGTGAACTGAATACAACCATTCTATATTGGATAAAAATGCCAAACCAGCTCCAGGGTTTAACTTCTGCATGTGTAAGACACCAACAGAACTATGACCTGTATTTTGGTGAAAAGTCTACTCTTTTCTGTGAAAAAAAAATGTTTTTGTAGAAACCTAAGGTTTTTTTTTTTTACTCAAACAAGTATTTTCCCTCCAAGGTCATTGAGACATCATTGAAAAATGCGCAGAATTTTTCATAATAGTTTTCAAGGAAAGAACTTTTAAAATGACTTGTTCTTCCATAAGAGAATGAATTAATAAAGATTTACATCCCTAGTGTTGTGGTTTGTATGTTGGGCTAAGATTCCAGTAGACCAGTGTTCATATCTCTACTCAGCCAAGGAAACCTGCCATGTGACTTTAGAAAAGCCACCCTCTCTCAGTCTTAGAAGAAGGTAATGACAACTTTGCTCTGAACAAATCTTGCTAAGAAAACCCCATTATTTGTTTGCCTTGATTGGAAATGACTTGAACAACAAAACAATTTTTGCATGATTCTCATAGAACACTGAAATTTCTGCAAAGCATCACAAAGTCACTTGAAACTTTCTTTACGGGAAGAATCAAACGTGTTGTGATATTTTGGAACTATGTTTTGGAATTTGTCAAGAGGTGAATGACAACATCATCATCATCATCATCATCTTCATCATCATCATGATTAAAGATCCATCATGGGACCAAAAGTTCCCTGTTAGCAGATGGACAGACATGAAGTAAGCAGTGTCGCTCTCTCCACTTTGCTGAAAGCTACCCTCCTTGAGCTATAACTCAGGAACAACAGTCCATGAGACAGAAAGGAAAAGGAGCTATTCCATCAGCTGACTGACATAACAGCTCAATTGGGCCCCTCATCTCTGAATTGTTTCTATTCCAGTCGAACTGCTGTTTAAGAATTGATACCTCAGTTTGCTAACTTTTGCTACCTCTTCATGCCCTTTTCTTTTTGTGTCATACCTTTTAGACTCTCTCCTGTCTATTGATCTTTCGTATGTATGTATGTATGTATGTATGTATTTATTTCATCTTAAGCTGCTCTGAGAGCTTTTTGGTTTGAAGGGTGAGGTAAAAAATGCTTTGAATAAATATATTTGAAATGAGAAACTTCTTTTAACACATCGAAAATACATTGAAAATACATACATTGAAAATTTAGGCAGGCACAGAATGCTTCCACATTTTCTAATCCTCACAGAGATCAAAAACTGGTCAAATAAACCAGTAGAAGAAATAGAAAAAAAAACATGGTCTGAGATTCTAGATCAGCTACTTAGTGGATTCTTGGAGGAAAAAGGAAAAAGAAGATAACTATGTATCACCTTCTGGTCTGACCCTTCCAATACTTCTTTACCAGGCATCAGCTGCTGCAAGAGAGGGAGGTCTGTTCTCCTGTTGATTGGGGTACAGAAGATTGATGCTTGCACCTCCCTCCATCAGCAATCTCCAGTGTGACAATCAGAAGCAGGATCCTTGTTGCAATTTCTCCTTACACCAGAGATCACTGGTGGGAGGGGTGGGTGGGTGGAAACATCAGTCTGCTGGGGCCCCAATGACAGGAGGACAGAGCTCCATTGCCTGCAGTGGTTGTTGCAAGGTAAAGCAGAACTGGAGTCCTTTTTTGATTGTGGCAACAATGGCACAATCATACATATGTAAGCTGTGTGAATACAAATCAGTTACAGATCTGTAACTCTAGGATACTGAATTCCAGCCATTAGTTTTTGAGCAATAATGTTATAATTTGCACAGAATACTTTTCCCCCCCAGGAAAATAGAAGGTTTCTGTACAAAATACATTTTGTGGGTTATTTGCTCAAAGCACTGAAAACTACAGAATAAATTCTTCCAAAAACTTTAACCTCTCTCATCTGGAACAACTGTACCCTTGTTGCACACAGAGGCTATTTCTGCACTACACTGTTATAGTGCTATTATACCACTTTTAACATCCTGTGGAATCTTGGGGTTTGCAGTTCAGCCAGAGAGCTCTTTGGCCTCAGTAAACTATAAACCCCGGAATTCCACAGAATGTTGAAAGTGGAATAATAGCACTATAAGTGTAGTGTGGAAATGGCCAGAATCTGCCTGGCCATCAAAGAGGTCAGAATAGACTCTGCTCAGTTAATTTATTTTAAATAAATTTTTACTTTATCAAATGAACATCTTCTAACATTGTATTTCATGGATATGATGAAGAACTGATATGGGAAACCAATTTTCCAAAAGCTTCTACATAGCTACTACTCCCCTCAACTGAACTCTGTTTTGGCTATGGATAAGATACAATTCTGGCTATCCTGGCTAGACTCTAGAAGGGACCTACAGTTTATCAAGACTTCTCTATTCTCTCCATGGTTTTCTCATGTGAAAGGAGAACATTTTAAAGCAAATTATTTGATTAAAATTACACTACCGGCCCTAAGAAACTCTTTCATCAAACTGCAATTTCAAGTTATGACAATCACAGCTCTTGAAGGATGCTATTATAAAGTGCCATATGAAAACAGATTACATATTTGTGGCCACTGTCAGATGGAAGACATGTTCACTCCAGCATAATCCATCCAAACAGAGACATTTTGAATTCCCTGTTGATTCAAAGAATTGGGAGTGCTCTTGCATAATCAGTTCTATTTCTCTAGAATAACACCAATAGCTTTGTGATACTTTTTAGTTTGGCTGCCAAAAAGATTTAAAACAGAGAATTAGGTAACATGGCCACAAATTGTTTTGAAGACACAGTATTAACTTTAGTTTATTAACTCCAGCAATTTTGAAATTCATTCATATTATTGTCTGTAATGCTACCAAGAACTATTTCTTTGTATTTTGAATCATTCATATGCTTTTGTATACGTCTAAGGGATCTGTCACAGCCGTTGGCTAGAACACTAAACTGGAAGAAAATTGTACAGAAAAGTTAAAATCTGCACATAACTCCCCAAACATTAAGTCATAAAAGATGAGTTAAAATCATCATAATCTGATACAGTGGGAAAATAATGTTTAATTTTTTTTCATTCTTTTGTGCAACAATAAAATAAAAAATTACATCCCTAATAATTTGGTGGATGGAGCAAGCCCCTAGTTTGACTTACTTACCTCGGTTCCATAGGGGAGTCTAGAAATCACTTCTGGTGCCATCCAGTATGGAGTTCCAACCAGTGATTTTCTTTTGGGAACATCTTTTGAAACTTGGGCACAGAATCCAAAATCTGACAATTTTATCTAAACAACAGGCAAACAAGACCCATCAGAAAAACAACCAAGTGGACAGTGAATGTTAAATATAGACATTTAGCAGATTCCCATAATACTGAATGTGGAATCAAAGGTGGGGAATTTGTTTCCTCTGAAAGAATGTTGACTCGTTGGAAATGTCAACTGGAAATGTCAGGGCTTCAGCTGATGATGGGCAGCACCAAAGATCAAAGTGGGAGGAGTTCGCAGCACTGCACAGTATTTTCTGGGAGAGCTTAGGGAAGTTTTTATTTTTAAATTGCAACTCTCAGAATCCCCTCAAAATATGGCTCTTTGCCTTAACGATTAGAGAATTCTAGGAGCTGTAGTTCCAAAAAAAATGTATTTTCCATGCTCTTGTAGAAACTTTTCTGCCACTGAATCGCTTTCTTCTATATCTCTTTTAGGTACTGTTTCTATCTCATACATGCTAAAGGTGATCCGCACAATAATGCTCAAGAGATCAAAAGTGAGCCCACAGGTTTGGAAGAGCAAGATGATACTGAAGACCACATGAAAATACACTGAGGGCCTCATGGATCTCTCTTACCATCCCTTACCCCAATTATTTATAATAATTCGTTATTCAAAATGGAGCAACATTGCATTATGTGATATCTGAAGAGCTCAGAAAAGGTGCTTTTTGGACGACAACTCCCCAAATATTGCTGACTGGAGGATTCTGGGAGTTGTAGCCATCAAAAGTATAAGTTTTGGATAAGTATGCAGCTCTTTCTTTTCAACGCATCCAAGAAAAGCAAAAGTGCTTCAGGGGCATTCTATTTTGTTCTGTAAGATGGAAAGAGAAGCTCACCACTTCCACTTTCCTACCGTGTAAAATTCACTCTTCGTATCTTCCATCCTTTCAGGCTGATGACTAACATTAAACTGGCATCAACTCAAGTCCCAGTGAAATCACTCAAGGCTTATGTCCCACTAATTTTCTCTGAATCAGTATCCTCAGATTGCCTCTGCTCTTGCTGAATGGGGACTGAATCATGGCTCATGGTGACTGCACTTTTTCTGCCTACCCTGCCTTATTGTGTGATATTGACCTTTGAAAACTGTACTTCTGAGTACACATGCCTAGAAAGACACCTGCTAGAACTCTATTGTTAAGAGAAATACAAATCAATACACCCCTTGAGGTCCAGGTATACAGAATTCAAATGCACTGAAAAGTCTATTCCAGCAGCGAGGAGGTGATTATTAAAGCAAAAAGCAGCATTTAAATAGCAGATTGTCAGCACAGGAAGATGAAGTATTTGTATTTTCAATACAGTGTATCTAAATACCCTCTACATGGGTTAAATCAAGACTATCTGACACACCCTATCTGCCTATATGAGCCTATTTAAGTCTTAAGATCCTTGAGGAGGGTTTCTCTTGGTTCCCACCATTATCAAAGGGCCATTGAGTGCAGACATACGAATGGGCCTTCTCAGTGGCTGCTCCCAGGCTGTGGAACTCCCTCCCATGGGATGCTAGGCTGCCCCTCTCCCTGCACTCCTCTTGCCAACAGGTAAAGACCTTTTTATTTAAATAAGCATTTGATGATTAATTGGTTGTGGGGAGTCTTTTTTTATGGGGGCATGGTCTGCATTTTTTATCTTTATTGTTAAGTTTTCAAATGATCTTACACTTCTTAAAATTAATGGCTTCTAACATTTAATTGTGTTTAAACTTTTTTATCCTTCAGGTTTATAGCACTATTTTGTTTTAACCTTGTAAGCCACCCTGGGTTCCATGTTGAGAGAATGGTAGGATAAGAAAGAAAGAAAGAAAGAGAGGGAGGATCGATAACAACAAGAGGAAATTTGAACTGCTGGTACATTAAAGTGTGCTGTTAAAAGACTCCGTCCTCTACTATTAGTAGAAGGCAGGAGGTGGAGAAGACAGGAACAGTCAGAATGGTTATTGAAACCAAGCCAGACTGTTCAGTTCTGGGTTTGAGGGGACCCTGTGCATATGACCCTGAGTATCCCCCTCTTTTGATAGTGAGTCCCGTGGATATAGCTGGCAGCAACTATGCAAGCAGCCTGGGACGAGTGGGCTATTTTAGTATCCAAAATGTCTCAAAGTAACATCCCCCCAATTAAAATCAAGTTACACCTAGTCACTCACCATGGAACTGCCTTTCCATGGTGGTGGGTTTGCATGCTCCTATGAGGCAAGAAGCTACACTGTTGCTAGTAGTGCTGCTGGTAGGGTCTTCCATGTCAGACAGACTTTTGTTGAGGAGCTGGCCTAAATGTGCCAAACAACTACTGGGCAGCAGCAGTACTGCATATATGCAGGGGTGACACAGGCAGAGGATCTCTCAGAGACAACAGCTGTGACACCATAGCTAAAACTTGTTAGTAAAGCATAGAAGGAGGCATGGTAAACATTGGAACGTCTCTAACATGAAAATCCTGTGATGAGACCATCCAAAATGAAAGAAGAGATAGTGCCAGAAGATGAGACTCCCACCTGAAAGGTACTCAACAAGCTACTGGGGAACAGCAAAGGAATAACTATGAGTAGCGCTGTGCCTACTGATGCAACTAGAGTGAAGCTGAAAGGATGGTCAGCTGTTGACGTGCTCAGAGGAGAAAGGAAAGTTTGAGGCTGGACAACATATATTATAAGAACATGGAATATGAGAACCATGAATCAAGGAAAGCTAGACATTATAAAACAAGAAATGAAACATATAAGCACTGCAATGTTTAGGGTGATTAACCTAAAGCGGACAGAAATGGGACATTTTGTGTCAGATAATTACACCATATTATACTCAGGAAATGAAAATCTAAAAAGAAATGGAATGGCATTAATAGTGAGGAGAGCTGTAGAAAAAGCAGGCAAAGGATATAATGCAAAGCTCTGATCAAATCATACCAATAAGACTTCAGGGAAAACAACCAATATAACTATAATCCAAGTTTATGTTCCATCTACAGAAGCAAAAGAGGAAGAAACTAGAAGATTCTGAGTTAGAATTTGATCATACATCAAAACAGGACTTATTGTTAATCATAGGCAATTGGAATGCAAAACTGGGAAACAGGAAAGAATCAAAGATTGTAGAAAAATTTGGCCTAGGGTCAAGAAATGAAGCAGGAGAGTGACTGACTGAATCTTGTGAGGCCAACAATTTGTTTGTCGCAAACACATTCTTCAAGCAACCAAAGAGGCAACTGTATACATGGACATCACCTGATGGTCAATATAGGAATCAAATAGACTACATAATCAGAAGCAGAAGATGGAGAAACTCTATTTACTCTGCAAAAACAAGACCAGCAGCAGATTGTGACAGACACTATGAACTGCTAATATCAAAAATTATATTAAAGCTAAAGAACTCTAAACTAACCATTGTGCCAAAATACAACTTGAAGAACATTTAAAGATAATGTGAAAAATAGATTTGCACTATTAAACTAAATGTACCAGGAGACAGAAAAACTCTGGACTGAAGCCAGGAATATTGACAGGGAGGACTGCAAAAAGACATTATCCGCAACCAAAAAAGAAGAGCCTCAATGGATGACAGACGAAACTCTTCAAGCAGTTAAAGTTAGGCAGAAATAGCAGAAATGGATAAATTAACAAATAGATTAAAGGATCAAATGAATGAGAATTTCCTATTTGAAGACAAATCTTTGATCGACTATTTAAAAGAAACATAGGGTGAATTGATTATAATAGGCTTTTAAGATATTAAAACAATAATATCATTTAGTTTTATATAGCATGAGTAAGATATTATATAATATTAGATTATTTTTGATTGTTACTATTTTTGGTCAAAGCGTTTTAGTATTGCTTTATTAGGGATTTAAAGTGATTATGATTAAATAATGTTCAATTAATTTTAGAGTTAGAACATAAAATTGAAGATTAATGTCAGAAGATCTAATAATATGTAATATTGTTAAATAAGGACTATTTAGGCAAGGATTTGATAATATTATAAATTTAATTACATTATTAGTTTTGTAGAATTACATAACATTATTAAAGTGTTCATGATATAATACAAGAGTAACAATATACTACACTGATGAAATGTAATTTTTTAAAGGAAGGCTAAGTATAATCAATATTTGAAGAGCTGTTTGCACTAAGTGCGGGAACTGATTCTTAGCTATGTGCATTTTTGTTGTTTTTGTGTTTGATTAATGATAGATTAGTGTTGGATAGTATCAATATGTATTGTGTTTGGTATTGGGTGTTGATGTGTATTTTTTATTTGATTTTTTTTGTGTTAATTTGTAATTCTGTTAATTTGTAACATTATTTTACTTAAAATTAAAAAAAGGCAGTTAAGGATAGTTGAGAGGCAAAAGTAAAAGGGGACAGAAATAAGGCCAGAACTTTGAATGCAACTGTTCAGCAACTTGTGAACAAGTACAAAGAGAATTACTATAATAATCAATGCAGAGAAGTAGAAGATGACAAAAAAAAAGTAAAAGAAAAACAAGAAACCTCTTCCACAAATATGATAAGTAAAAGGGGACACCAGGAATTGCAGTAACTACAGGATCACTGCATTAATCTCCCATGCAAGCAAAACAATGCTTAAAATTCTACAACAAAGATTATTACCATACCTGGACCAAGAAATGCTAGATGTTCAAACTGGTCTAAGGAAAGGAAGAGGCAGTACAGATCTTATTGCAAACATACGTTGCACAATGGAGAGCACCGAAGAATTTCAGAGGAAAATCAGCCGGTGCTTTATAGATTATAGAAAAGCCTTTGACTGTGTAGACCATGAAAAACTATGGCTTTCTCTTAAAGAAAGTATGTGCCACAACATTTGATTATCCTGATGCATAACCTGTACTCAAGACAGGAGGCTACCAACAGGACAAACAGGGAATTGTTTCCAATTGGCAAGAGGGGCAGGCAGGGCTACATTTTATCACCCTAGAAGATGAAGCAGATGATGAAGATATTGAAATAGTTCAAGATACCACATACCTTAGCTGAGTCACTAATTAGGACTGATACTGCAGAAGAAGGGTAGAACTTGGAAGGGCAGCTATGAAGGAACTAAGCAAAATCCTGATATATTAGTAAATACTAATTGATCCATGCCATTTTATTTCCAATTTCTACGTTTGGTTGTGAAAACAAGACAGTGAAGAAAGCTGATAGGAAGAAAATCAACTTATCTGAAAGATAAGAGAAGAATTCTACGGATAGCCTGAACTACTGAAAAGACAGATATATGGATATTTGAGCAAATCAAGTCTGGATTTTTCCTAGAAGCCAAGATGATTAAACTGAGATTGTTGTACTTTGGACATATCATGAGAAGAAATGACTCACTTGAAAAGACAATGATGCTTGTAAGATAGAAGCCAGCAGGAAAAGTGGAGAACCACATTACAGATGGGTGGACTCAATCAAGGAAGCCATGGCTTTGAGTCTGCAAGGCCTGAGCAGGACTGTTGATGATAGGGTATCTTGGAGCTCTCTCATTCACAGGGTTGCCATAAGTTGAAATCAACATGACAGCAGTTAACAACAAGCACCTAGTCACATGATGACGCTTACAAAACTGGGCTGGAAATCAGTATTACTGGTGGCAAGGGAGGGGTTAACAGTAGGGTTGGCCAGGGTGCAAGGGCCCTTTTAACTGCCCAAATAAGCCAAAGCCAGTTGTTGACAACTGGTCCTGTGATGTTGACTTGGAGAATCCACTCATTCTTCTGCAGACAAGGAGATGCCTCAGGGAGAGCAAATGTAATGGGAACCATATGATGTAGTGATTAGAGTGCTGAACTTGGGCTTGAGAGGTCCAGTTTCAAATACTCACTGAGCCTGAAATTTATCGACTGATCTTGGGCCAGGCTCTCTCAGCTGGACCCACCTCACTATAGTAGGAAGGAGAGCCACGTACATTTCCCTGAGCATGCTGGAGGAAAGGTGAGAGTTAAATACTACTAATCAATATAAGAGCAAATAAATAGTGTAGTAGAAGAGTCAATGTCATCTTGGAATTGACCAAGAGTCCATCGACACTACAAAATTACAACAATATGGCCATTTCTGCATGGCTTCACTGCCACATGATGGGAACACTCTGGACTGGTCTGTGAGTTGTGCTTTCGCATGACACCATTGTGGTCCTGCAGCCAGCATATCCCTGCTCATCACAATAATGGGATATTGGCTTAACGGAAAAAATCCATTAAGCACCCCAGATTGCACGATACTTCCGTCACTGCTGGCCATGGGGAAGGGCCAGAAGCATGATCACGTCCTTCCTTCCCCAGCACAACACGGGAAAGAGGTTGCCTGCACTGTGGAAGGAAGGTGCTTGTCGCTTATGCTCCCTTCCGCTAGGGAGCTGGTCAGGTGCTGAGGGCAGCATTCACAGTGTGCTCCCTTCCCAGCAAAGGCACCGCTGGGACTGCGATGGGAGGACAACAGAAGGAGCTACGGTACAGAAATAGCCTATGATTCTACTTCAACGGCTATGGTTGTATCCTAGGGAATCCTCGGGTTTGTAGTTTGATCAGAGGCATAAGAGAAGCCGAGAACTCTAAATGCCCCCCCTCAACTGCAGATCACTAGATTCCTTAGGATGAAACTATGACTGTTAATGCAGAATTGTAGTGAGTGTCTAAAAGGGCCCCAGGAAAGGAATCAGAGGTCTAATATCAGCTGTTATGGAGGTGTAAGGAAATGTGTGTGTGTGTGTTGGGAGGGGGTAATAGCTATCTGGAGGAGAAAGAAAATCAGAATTTTAAGTATGTTACTGGCTTAAGGAAGGTTTGAAAAACAACTACGCAGATATAGTAACAAGAGATCGACAGAGATTCATGGAATGGGAGATGGAAGAGACAGGAAAAGATGAGAATAAGGGAAGTGGCAGACTGACCTTAAATGCAGGTAGGAGAATGCATAATTCAATTTTAGAGACTGAGAGAAAGTAGGAGAATGCGGAGGGCAGCAACAGAGAAAGAGGGAGAGAATAGATTGAAAGGTATCCTGAATCTGACCATTCTTGCTGAATAAAATTGAAAGATCTTTAGAAAATAAGTGATTAAGACAAACAGATCTTGAGAGAAACGTCTAGCAACAACATTTTGAAAATACATATCTATGCAGATATACAGAATGTAGGAGAGCAGATGGTAAATCAGGACCTGGGATCTGAGTTCCATAAGAGCCTTGCAGATTGCACAACCCAGCAGAGCTTTGTGTCTATCCTAGAAGTAACTGTGTGTCTAAAAACGTGTGAGAGAATTTTCTGTGGTTTTGTGTTTTTTCAGTCTTGTTTTTTATATGGCTCTAATCATAATAGATGTTATATGTGTGCAGTGGCTTGCTTGAATTTTCGAGTGGGGCACCCATGTCCTTCACGCAAAACAAGGAGGCATTCTTTATCAATCCCTCACAGAATGCAATTTGCAGAACGCTCTTGTACACCACGATAAGCCCGCCTGTGATGCCCTGCACAGAATCACCAAGAGCTGGTGGTGACTGAACCTCGAGTCCTGGGTTTTCAGGGCAGAAATAGAAAAGGCAACACATATTGGACAAACAGCTCATTTATCATGTCAGGCGGCAGTTTGGGATATAGAAAAGGAAGCTGTTCATCAGGAAGACGCTAATCAGGAAGCCCCATAAATTACGGCATTGTGGTGACAGGCATTCTCATTGTCTGACTTGTTTTGGCCAAGGTGCAGCCGTTACTTTTAATCAACGATTTCTCACCCATTTCTCCCAATCCTCCACTCCATTTGGGGGTGGGGTGTGTAGGAGAACAGAACTAACGGTTACTATTTATAAAACGAAGTCCAACCATGGCAAAAGCTTCTTTTATATGTCATGAAGAATGGATGAAGCGATGCATATTTTGCGTGCCAGATCATCCCCCTTTATGTAGGATACAAGAGGCGTACGCATATCTATTGCCTTTCTGAATATATAAAAGATGCTTTCTAAAGATTTTTCAAAAGAGAGAAAAATAAGATGATTATGCAACCTCTCCTGACAAAATGTGCATGTAGATAATAAGCACAGGAGTAATAAGCATAATGAGGCATTGTATGCATATCTTCAAAGAGGTGATCAGATATCTTTTTAGCAGCACGCCCATACAAACAAAAAGCCAAAGAATATTCATAAAGACAGAAACAATATGCTTTTCTTTTTGATGTTGGTTGGAGTGGGTAACTGAGACAGATTGGGTGACTTGTTTTCTGCCTCTGGGATTCTCTGGGGCTGCCAAAATCCCTCATACAATTACAATCAGGAAAGGCTGGAAATTTACTTCTGGCTTTGAAAAATCAGAGGGACTCGTCATTTTCAGCCCCCTCTTCCCAGTAACATCAGCAGCCGCCCCTGTGTGGAAAAAGTGCCCACTGGAGCAGGAAGCTGACAGTGTAAAGAAATATCGCCCCTCTGTACATGCAAAGACTTTTTTCAGCTTGTACAATGGGTATGTCTAGGTGCAATCCTATGTTTTCCCTAACCCATTTCCACACAACACTTTGGAGGCATGTTTTATTTCCATAGAAATGATGCTATAACAACAATAAATGAACAAGCACCCATCCATATCAGAAGAAAGAGCAAATGCTTACCCGTCCATCACTTGTAAGGAGTATTGAGTCACTCTTTATATCCCGGTGTATAACTCCTTGGTTGTGAAGGTAAGATAATGCTCTTAGCACAGAGAGACAAACGGTAGCTATCTGTTCTTCATTCATTCTAGAATCAAGAAAGTAGCATAAGAAAACAACTTCTGCAGCATCGCTACGGTTCGAAACACCCCCCAACCCATAGCAATTACAAAAGATTTTAGAATTAGATGTAATTATGAGACATAGTTATGGCCAGTGGAGCAAAGGCAAACATCCAGCTATACCTGGATGCACAGTGACAGGCATTTGCAGGAACCTCTGGCATCCTTGTTCTGTGTCCACCTACAGAAGGGGTGAGCAGCTAAGGAAGGGGAGGCATTAGGTCTCTAGGAAACCTGTGAAGTCCACATGCCCCTCACACTTGCTACCAATCTTTTTTTTTTCTTGTTTTTTTGCTCCTAGACATCTTCTAGGTGACACGAGGGCATTCTCACAATGTTTTTGGGTCTTTCTGGGATATTTTAGGACCAGGAGACATCTTTTTTTAAAAAAAAATAACAGGAAGCATGCATGCTTGTTTACTTCCTGCTTCAAAGAGGTATCTCTTGGCCAAAAAAAGGACTGGTGGGCACAAAATGTGGTAGAAATGCCCCCCCCCCCAATCCCTGGAGAGCATTTGCAGGAGAAAGTTTGAAAAGTTCTGTGATTTTTTTTGGGGGGGGGGATGCTGCCATTTTGGAGAAGAATAAATATCTGTAGCAAAAAATATCTTTGATGCTGGTGGGGGGAAACAAAAAACCCCCTGAGCTATAGGAAAATAACTGGATTATTGTCTGATGCTCCTCCTACTCTCTATGAACCAGAAAAAGATCATGTTTGAGGACCGTGGTTGAAAACACAATCAGTAGAGAATTCTGATCCCATTAACGATTGACTTGTGCTTTGTATGGCCACCTTATGCCATTGTAATTCACCAACAAGATGCCAACCACTGTTTCAGAAGAATATGCTACGATTTGCAAATATGTCACATAATATCACATAATAGTGCAGCTTGACTCTATTCAACCAACTCCCTTCAGGGATATTTTATGAAAGCACCCATAGTTATTTATGTATTGGATTCAAATGCATATTTGTCTGAAAATTTAGGGGGAAAAAAGATAAAGGCCTAAACCTCATTGTTCATTTCAAGTAGAGTAGGCCCACTGGAACTTACATAAGTGATGGTTTACTAAGTTCCCACTGATTCAATAAGTTCACTCTAATCAGGATTAATGATTGGATTTAGGCTAAAGACAATGTAGCAATGACACTGTGGGCGGCTTTTCCTACCTTCCCTTCATTTTTCATGAATAGTCTCCCAGCAGTCGGCCAGTGCTTCATGTCCACTGAGCATTCTCAGTTCTCACTGGGTTGTTTATGATTTCCCTTCTTATTTATAGTCCACTCCCCAAGGTTTTTTGTACTTCTGCAAATCTAGTTTGTCCCTCAATCCCTTTTTTACAGTTTAGGTTCACTGAAGCTGAAGAATCAGCATAAAAACCAGTGAATCACTTTACTCTCCTCTTTGAGGGCCACATCACCAATAACAAAATAACAACAACACAGTATGAAAGAACATAAAATTGCAGTCTCTAGTAGATATCTGTAATGGTTGGCACATTGCAAACTAGAAGAACCTCACTGCTGCCTGTTTATGCTGAGACTGGTGTGTGCTTCTTACTCCAGGCTACATTTGGATGTAGAAAGGTCCCTTACATTGCATCACTCTGGATCAGTACTGTCTATTCTGACTGGCAGCAAGTCCTTCAGACAGAGGCCCTGACCATCACCTGCTACCATATAACTAGAAATGTCAGACACCAAATCTGTGGCCATCTGCATGCAAATGTCCTAGTGCTGACATAAACCCCTCAAACCAGGTAAGCCTGTTCTCTGCCCATTCTGCTCAACTATTTTGATAGTGAACATCTCATGCCCCACTCCAGAAGCTTACAAGTGGATTGAGCTAAGTAACTGTGACACCACCAAGAAGACAAATCTACTGTGGCAATGATGGCAAGGAGTCCTGAAGATGCCAGAGGGGGTGTAGCTCAGTGGAAGAACTAAACAGACACCTCTTTGAATTCTTGGCCTCTCCAGGTAAGGCTAGACCCCTCTGGAAAACCCTGGAGAGCCACTACCAACCTATGTAGATAATAGTGGGCATTGTGGGCTAGCGATCTGACTCAGTATAAGAGAACGTCCTATGAAGTCAATGAGGCTGGGAACAGAGAGGATATTAAGCATGGTATAGTGCAGAGGTGGAAATTATGTGGACCTTAGGTGTTGTTGAACTTTCACCCCTGCCTTTATTGGCTAGGGCTGTTGGGAGCTGAAGGCAATAATATGTGGAGGACTGTTCAATTTCCATCCCTGGTGCTGTGAGAGCTAGTGGGCAAGAAGTGGAAAGAAGTCCCCACTTGGTCACAATACTCATTGGCTGACTTTAGGCCAATCACTAACTCTCAACCTCCCTTCCTCAGAGGGGTGTTGTCACAGAAAAAAATGTATGACCATGTCTGCCATCTTGAGTTGCTTGGAGAAAGGCTTAATATACATGTAACTATAACATTAAATAAAATAAAACAGCATGACACAAGTATAAGCAGATGAAGACATCCAGCATCTCCTGATTCAGGCACAGCGTGGCATCTTTGTGCCTCATCGACAGGCCAACCCTTCCAGTGTCATCAGTGTTCCCTCTTCTTGCACCTTATACTTTTTATGTAAATGTTGCAAATACTTTGGGAAAGTCTTAAAAGAGAAGGTCATAAAATGCTTGAATAATGATTAAAGGGTGATTCTAATGAATACAACCCTAATGACAGCATTTAAGAAAGAGTTTTCTGGAAGCATCTGTTTGCAATTAAATGCCTGTCAAAATATTTGGCACGGTGACTAGCATTTCAGAAAACAGCGCTTAATGAAAGTGGTGAGAATTTTTAGTATGTGGGCTGAAGCAGTTCTTAAAAATAGCCATGATTCCATGATGAAAAGTCACAAAATAAATGAGATAATGACCTATTTTAGAATTAATGAATGTACAAAATTCAATTTGAAAACTTATAAGTTAGACAGACTTCTTCCACAGGCTGGGAGTTGAGAGAAATGCAAGACAGAATTCTTGTAAGTCTTTTAAAGAGAATACCTGCCAACAGATGTGAAGTGCTAAAAGCTGGAGAAATATAAGTCCATATTCTACATCATCTACAAGTTATGCATGCATAATAAAGTAACGTCTCCTGGATTTAAGTCCCCCACAACCTACTTTACTGGGCAACAGCTGTTCCAAGACATGGAGGTCTGTTCTATTGGTGATTGGGGGCTGAAGGAAGATGTTTCTGCCCCTTTCCTACCAGTGTGCGAAGCTGCCACAAGGAATTATGATAGGTATGTATTTATATTATATTCAGCTTTACATTCTAAATCAGAACATATTTAAAAGATGCTCAAAACCCCCATGCTTTCCCAATTTAAATTTTAAATGTTTCAGGTTATGTCTAGATAAGGGTGGAAACATGAGTGTGAAGCAGGCAAAGAACATATATCAGCATAAGGCCTGGAGGCCACAAGAGCAAAGGCACGCCTGCATACTTGCTGAAAGCCTTTCTGCACTAGTGCTATTCTTCTACTTTCCACATCCTGTGGAATTCTGAGGTTTGTAGTTTACTGAGGCCCAAGAGCTCTCTGGTTGAGAATTCTAAATGACCCTCCCTAAACTGCAAACCCCAGAATTCCACAGAAGGTTGAAATGGAATAATAGCACTGTAACAGTCTAGTGTGGAAAGGCCCTGAGAGTACAAGATCTAAATCTGAAGCAGGAGTAGGATCATATGGCCTACAAGATGCTGTTGAACTGCAATTTCCAACTTTCCTCACCATTAGCTACACTGGCAACATCATCTTTGAGAAAATGGGATCTGTAGTCCAACAACACCTGGAGAGCCACATACTTCCCATTCCTAGTTGAAAGTCACTGGGACAGCATGTCAAAAAACAAAGAGGAAATACACCAGAGCACCCAAATTGGCAGTCTCTACCTCTGTTGCCTTATAGGCGCTCAGATGTTTATACATAGTTGTTTCTATTTCTCTACTTACAGCACCTACAGCTATTGGAACTGAAAGGTACCGGGGGTTTCTTTGATGTTCTACTGTGCATGCAAGGAGAAAACTGTCTCACAAGATGATCTGTATGATTGTAGGGGGCTGGTACATGCACCATGACCTGTGCTGTGAATGGGAATGCATGTCTCTTTTAACAGTATTGTAGTGCTGACGGATGCTGAATCCCAATGCATACTTTTGCACTTGAAGCTTGCATATGAGCCACATGTTTTATCAGGGCTCAGGAAAAGTTACTTTTTGGACTACTGCATCGAGAACCCTCCAGCCAGTATGGCTGCAGTCCAAAAAATCGCTTTCCCCAAGTATTTCAGTTTATATAGGAGTAAATACAAGAAGTAGCTTATGCACCCACCTACAGATATATAAACATATAATTTTTTTCATCCAAATGGAAAGTATATCGGGCCTAAAAAGACTTGAAAAAGTTAACTGTTCTTAGTCTTACTGAAGAATTAAGTTTTAATTGTATTGTCTAGTATAACTGATGGAGTTTTATAATTTTATCATCTGTTGGTTTCTAGTTGTCCTGTTATTCTTATTATTCTGATCTAATAATCTTGCTTGTTGATGTTTGTTTTTAGTGTAAATTGATGCAATGTTCTTTAGTCATGTCTGCAAGAGCCTGGCTGGCTCTTGTATAATTAATATCAGATGTCAGTACCAGCACAAGAACATACCCACTTTGGGTATATTACCTGGCAGATAAATAGGCACCCCTGCTTTACTATCTCCTAGACACTGGCAATTGTACGACAAATTAAGTTTAGTAATTTCACAGGTTACCATAGAAACAGAGCAGGGAATTACCAGGAATTAACAGTAGAGGATTCACACTCACTCCTCCACCTGTTCTTCTTTTGTTCTACTTATAATAGAATGACATTATAATTAATCCCTTCTCTTTTCCTTCCTACCAGTTCATCACCTTTGCCTTAATCCAGAGTTGTGTAGGCACTTGAATGCATCCCTGGCACTCTCTGTACAGATGTTCTGTTCATTCCCATAAGAGAGATGAAGTCTGTTCCAGCAACCCACAGCCGGAAAGAACTTGGAAAGCTGAGCTGCCATGAAAATCTGCAAATGATTGGATTAGTCAAAGGAGTCATTTGTCTGCAAAGATGTCCACTGTACACTAACCACGTTTACCTTGTATGAGTCACAATATCCGTCAAAGCGCCACCTTCCAGAAACTCCATCACAACCCACAGTTCATCCCCCACAAGGTAACTGTTGTACATGTCGACTACATTTTCATGATGGTAGTCTCTCATTATTACAACCTGCAAGATGAACAAATGTCATAAATAAATTACAAAATTATAGATTCTTTCTCTTTTTGTGTCAGCACGTGACAGTTTATACAGATACACCACCCATATCTAATTTGTATTCCATTGTGAATTACTGACATAATATGCCTGAACTGAAAGAAAGTACTTGTTAGATCCTTGGGTGAAACCAGAGCATAAGTGTGGTCAAAGAAGACCCACATCAGAAATTAAGCTGGACTACTTCCTGCTCATTTTAACAGGTGACTTGTAATGTGGAGGACTGGAGCTAGGACAGGGCAAAGGATTCCTCTCCCAGGAGCCAACAGGAAGAATGGGAATTTGAGCCAGGTGTAACTGCCTTACAGGTGTGAGGAACACTGCTGTAATCTCTTTTTCTACAACGGTTAGAGGTACGGAGCAAGGATGGAAAAAGTGTGACTAGGGCAGCCTTTTCCATTAGGCAGAGTGAGATCATTTCTTCAAACAGTAGATCACGAGGTAAGCAGCTACAGCTTCCCACTTGTTTCTCCTAGACATGTCAATTGTGCCCCCCAGCCACATCCTGGCTCCCAGAGGTGTCCTGTAGCCTTCTGGTGCCTTGGGTGGGCGGGTGGGTGGGGCTTTATGCCATCACCAGCATTGGAGTACAACTGAATTGCTAGTCCAGCTGTTGTAAGTACAAGGAATGGGGAGGGAATGACATATCTTTCACCTCAGGCCATGAATGATTATTTCTCATTAGTTGTTTCCTAGATAAAAAAAAAAAGGGTGGTCCTGCCACCCTGGAAACATCAGGGAACAAAAACACAAGAGATGAGAATTTTGTTCAATTTTCACTCAATATCTACGCAGTCCAAGGTACCTTGTGATATTATTCCATGCAGAAACACATGTGGGTTGTTTGTGTGGAGATTTCTGTAAAACCTGCATTTTTTTCTGCAGAAAACCCATACTGTTTTCACAACAAAACACATATAATTTTATTGTGCAAAATGATGTGGCTTTTTTTCCTCCACAATATTGCACAAAACCCCAAATATATCTCCAGGAAAGAAAATTGTGATACAACTTCAGGTGGCAAATACTAAAAGGGCAGCCCCTGGCTATTCCCCTTTGTTGAAAGAGAGACAAACCATCAAACGAATCTGCTTCCCTCAGGTCTGGTGGAGACAGCTCTCTCATTGTGAGTGTTAAAAGAAAGTTCAGCTTTCAGTCCAACTGGCTTTTGTGGCCTTAATGTGTTACGGCACTAGTGGTAGTGTTGGGATATTCTGCTCTTCTCCACTGCAGCTTCCTGTAGTTCTCAAATTTGTTTCCAGAAAGTTTGCCAGGCTTCAGAACAGGTTTTTTAGCACTCATGCGGAGCTGTAGGAGAAAGGAGGATCAGGTTTCTCCTAACTGGGCTCTTGGAAACTGCTTTCACAGGACCAAATCAGCACTGGATACTGCCATTAAAGTGTAATGGAAAATGCACCATTTCTTTTTTGCCCCAGGCAGAAAGATGTCCTGCCTGTTTGCTTTCACCTCGCCCCAATTTGCCTTTCTCCTGCTCTGTTTCCTGGTTTAAATACCCTCCCACATTTCAAGAGGAAATGTGGGACATGTGGACAAGCAACATCAGAGTGTGGCCAAAAGCATGTGGCCAGGGAACAGGAGAGTGAACGTGAAAGTGGAAGAAAAAAAAAACCCTTTCTAACTGGAGACACCATGGAATTTATATACGGAGTTTAGAAAAGCCTTAAATAATTCTGGTCAACAAATACAACACTCTGTATGTGTAGATCAATGTGCACAGTATGGTTAGCAATAAATATAATCCAAATTACACATTATTTTTAAATCAAAATGCCTTTATCAAACCTGTTTAGAATTGTAGCTTTCCCAGAGCCACAGTGTTAACTCTGTATTTAGGCCCACTCCCCCTGCCTCAAGTGCCTTATAGATCAGGTCAAATACAAGCTTCCCCATAACACAATGCTCATATAATCAACTTGAGCCAACTGTAGCTTCTCAGCGAAATTTACTTCATAGGGTTGTTTATAGAATAAAAATTGTGGGGTTGGTATGGGTAATGTGGAATAATTGTAGCTTTACAAGATAAATGGAATGTAATTGTTTAACATATAATCGGAAAAAATCATTATCATTAAAAAAAAACATGCATTCCAATGGCCTTTTAGAATGTTTCACTTAGGCACTCCTGTACACATTTATTCACGAGTAGATAGGAGTAGATACGTATATGACTACATTGTTAACATACATGGAACATTATTCTGAAGAGGAAAAACACTCATCAAAGTAAGTAGACAGAAAATTATCTCCCAATGTTCAACCTCTACAAGTTATAATTTCTTTCCTGTGGCATTGTGCAGCCTGGGCACACACAGAAGATTAGTAAATCAAAAGGAAGGGAGGTAGAGAGAAGAAAACCAGTAAAACTAAGCCTTAAATATAAGGTTTATGCAAATCTTAAAAAGAAACAAATCAGAACTGAAGTAAGGAGAAAAAATAATTCAAATCAGGAATGCTTTCTGAAATGTTGATCCTATCTTAGGAAAATTAGAGATGGGGGAAATCACTGTGTCTGTGAAAGAGACTGAGGCCATTTCCACACAACGATGCTCTTCCACATTGTCTCGCTGCAGTCCTGGGTCCAGAAGGGAGCATGTCAGCAACGCTCCCCTCTGCACCCTCTCGGCCATGCGGAAGAGAACACAGTGGTGCCACATCTTCCTTCCACAGCACAGCCAGGCTTTTTCCATTGCTGCGTTACATAAGGAAGCATCGCCAACATGCTTCCGCATGGCCAGAAGTGATGGGAGCGCCATGCGATCACAGACACGAAATGGATTTTTTCTGTTTTGTGAAAACTATGCAAGCATGACGCTCTGTGACAGGGTGGCAGTGGGACAGTGACGTCATGTGGAAGCGTGACCTGCCGGCCACTGCCATCTTGTGGCAGAAACAAGACAGCGACATTGTGCGGAAAGGGCCTGAGAGAGCATCTAATACAAAATTTAGGAGTCTTTTAATTCAAAATAAGCAGAAAGCTTCTTTTAACTGTCAGAATGTGTCTTTTTTTTTTTTTTACCTTATCTCAAGAAACAATTTGGAGTCACACAGCACAGGATGATGTTTTCCAAAGCTAGGAGAAGCTGCAGCAGTTTGCTTTTGCCCAAACCTACCAGGATGGGCAAGGCTCCTCCTCTCCTCTCCTCTCCTCTCCTCTCCTCTCCTCTCCTCTCCTCTCCTCTCCTCTCCTATCCGCTCCTCTCCGCTCCGCTCCTCTCCTCTCCTCTCCTCTCCTCTCACCTCACCTCACCTCACTTCACCTCACCTCCCTCCTCCTGAGTTAATTGAGTGCAAACAACTTTTGCACTTTGAACTCAGTTTGCAGCAATTGGAGTAATTCAAGAATGAACAGGGAAAGTGGGAAGAAAGAGAAACAAAGACGTTCTAAAAGCAGCTGAGAAAGTATGGTGGCAGAGGACTAACTGCAGCTCTCTAGACAAACTGGGACAGTTGGAGGTCATGGGTTCACAGTTCTTATATTTGCTGCGATTTGTCCAAACTGAAGAAATGATGGTTGCTTGGTGTTGTGTGCCTTATGGTGACCCTAAGGTGAACCTATTATGGGTTTTCCTTGGCAAGTTTTGTTCAGGGGCGGGGTTGCCTCTGCCTCACTCTGAGGTTAAGAGTGTGTCACTTGCCTATGATCACCTAGTGGGTTTCCATGGCTGATTAGGGATTTGAACCTTGGTCTCCAGAGTTATAATCGAAAGCTCAATCCACTGCACCACAGTGGCTCCTGATGTTTGCTATTAAGCACAGTTTCCATCTAAGCACAAGTTCCCAGCAATTGGGAACTACAGTGGATTTATTAGCTATTAATGCTATTAATTTATTAGCTATTAACTATGTTTGGCATTAACTGCACCTCTGAACTGCATCAGTTCAGATGTCACACAAACAATGGTTGCCTTGACTCAGGAAGCAGAAGAGGAAATCAGCAGGCTTAAAGGGAGAAGAAGGAAGAGGCACAGGACTGCAAAACTCCCTGCCTGAAGAGATTTATCAAGCTTTCTCCAGCCTCTCTTTTGAAATCTCACCAGAAGGTCTTGAATATTGGATTTGCTTTTGTTTCACAATGGACTCCCAAATTTTATACTGTTGTGGGTTTTTAAAATTATTGATTTGCCTCATTTTAATTGTACCTACGAGAGCCACCATGGTGCAGAACCCTAGAGCCCAATTCCCCACTCAGCCATGAAAACCCACTGGCTGACCTTGTGGATGTCACACACTTTCAGGCCCAGAAACCCCATGATGGACTTGCCTTAGGGTCACCATAAGTTGGAAACAACTTGAAGGCACACAATCAACAACAACAGTATTGTTTTATGGAAGTACTCAGGGGAAGAGACTGCCTGGACAGAAGGTATAGGTATTTAAAATAAAATACTGTAATATACGAGAGGAACCCTACAACGTACCCAGATGGCCAAACCATTACTCTCTCTGTCTCTCTCTCTTCCCACCACCTTAACTGCACAAGAAAACACTGTCTGACACTATGTGAAGATTAAGAAACCTGTGCTAATCAGGTTTAGTGCCTGTTATTCTGAGCTTGGCAAAGAAATAATCCTTTCATGACAATTAGGGTTTTAAAAAAAATGATCCTCTTTGAAATCATGAATCAAATTCACACACTTGGCTGCCTAGGAACAACAGCAAACATTAACCTTTCATTCTTTAAGAATGCCAACAAGATCTAGATCTAAATCAGTCTGAATTTCAGGTAATTTGAAGTTTTCTTGCCTTTTTAATAGGAATGTTATTGACATACATGGTATGGTGGCAAGTAGTTAGGGACCTTAAACTGTTATTAGACTGTTAATAACCACAGGTGCCAAGTTTAGGTGGCTCAATAAGCAGAGGGCGTGAACCAATTCAAAGATGAATGAATGGATTCCAAACTGTATAATATTCTGTGCGTTACAATATATACATAAAAATGCTTTAAAAAATTAAAATATGTATATGAGTGCTGGTCAGATACTTTAAGAATATTTGTATTATGTAGTCTATGCTGTTCCTCCTTTCGATTTCACTGTAGCCATTTCTGCACTAGACTGTTATAGCATTATTCCACTTTCAACATCCTATGGAATCCTGGGGTTTCCACAGGATGTTGAAAGTGGAATAATAGCGCTATAACAGTCTAATGCGGAAATGGCCTGTGTCAACAACCTTGTGAAGTTAATTAGCTGAGAGCAAGAGAGAGTGGCTGGCCACTGATTACATAGCTAACTTTGCAGCTAAGTGAGTATCTTTTAATCTGGGTAAATTGAGAGCCATGTGGCCAAGCAGTTATAGCCTGTAGTTTGAGCAGAAGGGTGTACTTCTCCCCAGAATGGCAGCACATGGGCCCCCCCTCCCTTGGTGATTAAAATGTTGAACTGGGAATTGAGGAGGAGGCATCCAGGTTCAAATTCTCTCTGAACTCATACATTGAAATTAAACCTCTTGCTCTCTCTCATCTTGTCCTACCTCATGGGGTTTTTATGAAGATAAAACAAAGAGGTAAAGAGCCATGTAGGATGCCTTTTGCTCATCGGTAGGCTGTAAATACAGTGTAACTACTTCAGTTACAGTCATCTGACAGTTTGGAACACGGAGTCTGAATTTACGACATACAAACAGGTATAAAAATGTCCCTTTAATTACACAATTCAATGGCATACTTAAGTCTATAGTTATAGTTAATCGGGTGGAAGTGCACACAGAAACACACCCCATCATACTGGTCCCAGAGTGGCCCTTACCTCATTGAAAAGCAGTTCTCGCCTCTGCTGTTTCCTGAGGTCCATCTTCTTCACAGCAACTTGCTTCCCTGTGTGTTTCTCTGTGGCAATGCAAACGATACCAGTGGAGCCTTCCCCTATTTTGATGAAGTTGTCCAAGTACTCCCGAGGGTCCCCAGGGCTCACCACCAGCTGCAGGGCAGCTCGGAACTGCTCATGAGAGACCCGGGAGGGCTGCTGGTCTGAGGAAGAGCCCCAGCTGGGTGGGGGATAAGCGCCTGAGGTGATGCTTGGGGAGCTGGGATAAGAAGCTGTGGAGACATAATGAGAACTGGGCGGCAGAGAAGGCTGGTGGTGATAGTGAGAGAATTTGTGATAGACGGCCGGGTACTGGTAGCCGCCACCTGAATAGCTGGCTTTGCTCTGGCTCTGAGGTAGCTTTGTTGGCCCTCGAGGGTAAGTGTCTGATCCAGACAGTGGTGGACTTACTACCATCTGTGCTCGGTCGTAATCCAACTGTGGAGAAAGGCAAGGCAATAAGTAAGCTTGGTGTCATAGACATGGCATGCTTTCCCTGGCAAATAATGGAGAGAGGCAGAGAGAGAGTTGTATGTTTGCTCTTTTAGCATCCCACTCATGTTGGATCACCATACCAATGGAAAACGACAGACATCCTAACAACAGGGATGGACAATGTGTGGCCCTCCGGCATGCCAGGCAAGCATAGCTGATGGGGAGAGATTATGGTAAACTGCAGCCCAATATCATCTGGACAGCTTCACTGTTCTCCACCCTCATCCTACTAGATACAATTTTGACACCCTCATGCTGGCTATTTGACACCATTTGTTTTAGTCGGGAAGATCACAGACCCATTAACAGAAATGTTTCTTGGCAATTTCTCTCAATTAGGGCTAATATCATAGCTTGGGAGTTAGAAGAGACACAACAGACACTTGCAGACATAAACACCAGGGATGACTCCCCAAGAGTGCCTAAAATCTATTTATTCATTTATTACATTTTTATATTACCTTTCTTTCTTCCTCTTTTTTTTTTCACAACAATCATGTGAGGCAGATTAGACTGAGAGAGGTAGACAGGTCCATGTTCATCCTATCAGCTTCAGGGTTCGGTGAACTTGGATCTCTCCAGTTGTAGTCCAATACTTTAACCACAGCCTCACTCTGGCCCTCTGGTTGCAAAAATGGAGAGAGACTCCAAGCAACTACTTACTGGGAAAAGGAGGGGACAGAGCAAATGCTTTGCATGTATGAGAGCCTAGACTCAAATCTTGACATGTCTAGTTAAAAGGATGATGTGGGACAAGTTCTTGCCTGAATCTTTCGAGAGGTACGGAGAGCTAGTCCTCAGTGATCAAATAAGGCTTTAATCTTTAGTTCACTGCAGATGTCTTGGTTTTCCAAAATGTGTGATTCTCTTACCACATGAACTCAGAGATGCCTTACAAGATATATTCTTCAAACTGCAGGATATACTCTGATAGCCAGTTCACCTGTGCCAATGTTGGACTGCAACTCCTATTGTCCTGACTATACTGGTAGAGCCTCTGGGAGCCACCACGCAACAATCTTTGGATGGTAGCATTGCCTCCCCTCTCTCGAGTTTTCACCTTGCCTGCTTTACTGAGTGTGGAAAGGATGAGAAGATGAGAACACTCTGGCCATTTCTATTGTATCACTTATCAGCATCTAAGGCTGATCTATTAACAATATATGTTAATAAATCAGCCTTAGATGCTAGTGTGTGATATGTGCTTACATGGGGATAAGCCTGAGAGAATTTATTGAGCCCTACTTCTGAACAGAAACACATATGACAGCATAGTGAAAGGTTTAATTGGAGGATGTAAAATTCAACATCTGATTAACCTTTGGGACTTGACAACCCAGACAGCAAAACATAAATGTGCTGGGCCTTAGATCGCTACCAAATGCCCCAACATTGAACACAGAATTTCTTTTTCCAACACATGATAAAAAATAGACTTGAAGTGTTTTTTTTTTCCTTCATGTTTTAAGCAATCAGTTCTTCAGCCTTTGCTGGTGAACTACTATAATGCCTGCTATCGTAGGCTACAATGTCTGCTATAACAACTCTCATTGCAGTTTCAAAGCATGCAAGTCATATGAGCCTTTCATCCTATGGAATGTTGGGATTTATAGTCTGGGGAGGCAAAAAATCTTGTTGAGAATCCTGATCCATCAAATACTTTAAATTTCTGGATTTTTTTTTCTCCTAAATGCAAGTATATGAATTGATTTTAAACAAACTTCATATTTGGCATGGGACTTTAACGCTTGAGGAAGCAACTCCCTCTAGGTTTGCCTACTTGAGAACTGAGGGCTATTGGAGGGGTCCATCTCTGTCCCACCAGTGCGGCAATATATTGTGGGAAGACACGGGAGAGGGATTTCTTTGTGGAATACCCTCCTCTTGGAGGCCTGATTAGTGCTGATATCACAAGTCAAAACATGGCTTTTCATTAAAGTCTTCAGGCCTAAATGATTTTATTTGGGTTGCGCATGTGCTGTGATCAGTACTATTTTAAATTGTTTTAATTAGTTTTATGTTGTCTGCACCAGAATCATAAATTCGCTACTTAGACTGCATAACTAAGTAATGTCCCTGGCCCAACCCCTCAGGCCCACCTTAAGAGCTAGATGACAGATTGGGTGAAAGAGGTCTATTCAGCTTCTGATTGGGCCACTAGAAGGAGGATGTTTACACCTCCTCTCTCCAGCAAGTCAGGCTGTGACAAGGACTTGTGCCAGGACTACTGCTTCTAACTGTAACATCTTCACTCATTGGTCGGAGGACGTTGGAAATGCCATCCTTCTCGCATATCAATCAGAAGCTGAATGGATGGCCTTTGTTCAGTCTAGTGGCTGCCTCTTAAGGTGGGCTGGGGTGGCATTTATGCAACTGATCTGTATTAACTGAATATAGATCACTTACCGGTCTGTAACTCTAGGTTATGAATCTGTAACTACAATAGTGAACAGCAGGCAGCATTTTTAAATGATAAATGGTATAATTTATTTGAGTCTTTTATAAGTATTGCTATAATTTATTGCTTACATTGATTCTATTGTAAGCCATCCTGACATCTTCAGATGTAGGATGGATGGATGGATGGATGGATGGATGGATGAATGAATGAATGAATGAATGAATGAATGAATATATATATATATATATATATATATATATATATATATATATAAAAAATAAATAAATAACAGTGCTTAGGTTGACATCCTAAACATTTTTTTCCCCAGTTCTGGAATAAAGAGCAGTGTGTGTGTGTGGTTGCGGTGCTATTTTGGGTCCTTTTGCTGAGAACTTGGCGTGAAAAAATACTTTTAAAGGTTGTAGTGCTACCAGTCAAATATTTTTTTCTTTCAAACCATAAGTGAAACTATCATCAACAAGTTGGAGAATACCAGGTGAATTTCCTAGTTATAAGGAAAGAATGCTTGGGATGACCAGAAATGAAGTTTAGTGTGGAAGGACAGTGACCTCCACTTGATTATGGTTTTCAAAACAAATGTCCAGGTCCTGAAATTGATTTTTTAATCATAAGTGAATTTTTTGTACCTGGCTCTGGTCAGAGAGCTATAGGTGGTGATGGTGGTTGGGAACAGAAGAGAGTTTTGTTGTGTTGGTGGATATCCGTTAATGCAATGCTAGATTTGATCTGTCATCCCTGGAATCTCGTGGCTCTGATGCCAGTGGGGTGGTGAATTTGTTCCTGATTTCACTCAGAACTTTAAAGAAAATATCCAAGTGCTAGATCCTATCCCACTGACACTGATACTACCATGTTTGGATGAAAAGATAAGCAAAGTAAATATTTCCCCATTTGCCTTTATATTTTTACAAATGTGTGTGTGCACGTGCATGTGCACATGTGTGTGTGCGTGCATGTGTGTAGATTTATCTGTATACTCATCAGATATACACAGCTTAAGTGGAGCCATAACAAGAACGAGAAATATACTGGAGAGGATCACTTTGAGAACTCATTCAGGAGACAATGTTACCACATGACATAAAAACAGAATTTCAACCTCTGAGGTTTGAAGAGGAGTTCTATTTTAGAAAATGAGAGTACTGGACCTTTGTCCTGGATTATTATATTTAAATAATAATTAACTGTAGTGTAACAAATGAATTCTCCTTATTCACCTGAAATCAGAATAAGGCTTGGAGGACATTATATCAGTGCTGGTACCTGAAAGAAAACTTGAACAATCAAGTTTCGCATGATCTGAGCACTCAGAATTCAGACTGCAGCATTTTATGCATCTATTTCCATTAAAAAGAATCTTGCAAAGCTGTTTATCCATTCTTTCTTAACATTCACAAATATTCTTCTAGCCCTTTATATCTGAAATATACCTATGTGGTGCAAATTTTCTTTTCTTCTCTTTTCTTTTTTAAACCCACTATAATCCATTCTCTGAAAAAGGAATAATTTTCATCTTTGTTCAAAGCAAATGAGCTTGAGGTACGTGGGTAACATCTTCAAGGTGGGTGGGGGCTTAGACACAAGGCTCACGATGTAGCACAATTACACCTAATTATAGCAGTGAATTTATTTAATCAATCAATTTCAGTGGTGGAGCACAGGAGTGGACAGAGCAGAAAGCTTGACACAGCTCTCAGTTGCTAGTTTCATCACTGGCTGTGAGCCAGAAGTTCCCTGATCCATGTTAGTTAAATGCACATTAATCTGAATTTGGCAGTGTAATCAAGGACCCAACTGAACTGTGAAATTGAATTCTTCAGTGGAACATCATTTGACCATTTTCTGCTAAGACTGCATGGGGACGGCAGTGGCAGGCGGGGGGGGGGGACAGGAGAAAGACTGCTGCAGCATCAATTTGTCACTGTAGGCAGATGCATGGTGAAGGAGCATTTATGCGTCTCAGGTCTACTCAGTGGAGGAAGATGGATTCAATGTAGAAAATCAGACTAGGGTTTGGCATACTCCTGCATTTGGCATACTCCCTTGTCTTTTCACCTCTTTGGAAGTGTTACTGAGAAGATGGTTTCACTCGTTCTCAAAAGGCATTTCCAAAATGTAGAACTGTAAATTTCTCTCCCTTTTTTTAATCTGAACATTTTTAAAAGCTCCACCAAAATGCTGACTATTCACTAATAATATCTTAGGATAGCAGGATTCCCAAGATGTATGCATGAATACAAATAAAAAAAAATGTATCTGCCTATGAAATAGCTCAATCTGCCAGGAAAAGCACAGTGTTCCTAACCAAATTAAAAACGGAGAGAGAGAGGAAGGCCACATTCTCCAGGGATTTTACCCACATTGTAATGACCATGGAAGGCTGATGGTTAATGGAAATTAAGAACACAGATGACTACTCCTCTGACTATTCTTATGTCTTCAAATTTCTCACTTTCAGGTATAATTGTAAGGGTGACTAAAGCACATAACATTTTCATGGATGTGATCAAGGCTTTATCTCAGTGATCCCGGATACAGTGTGTGCCATATACTTTGGACTATGAATTTCGTTGTTCCTGATCATTGGCCATGTTGACTGGGCTTGGAGGAAGAGAAGTCCACAGCTACTGGAAGGCACCAGGCTGGTGAGATTTAGACTGTTTCATACCCACAGCCTGTTGCTAACACATTGCTCAGTATATCATCAAAAACTAATTAACATAGAAAAGTAACAGCACCCATCATTTGCCATGGTTGGAGGGACAGGTTTCTGCTTATTGATCTCTCTGCCTCTTGATCAAAGAAAGGCCTGCTCTGTTTTCTGACCTGTAGGAAATATCTATTTCTAAGTTCTCCCTGAAACCATGACAAGAGCCCTGGTGGCGCACTGGTTAAATGTCGGTACTGCAGCCACAAGGTTGTGAGTTCGATCCTGCCAGGCTTCAGGTTGACTCAGCCTTCCATCCTTCTGCAGGTCAGTAAAATGAGTACCCAGCCTGTTAGGGGCAATTAGCTTACAACATTGCAAACCACTTAGAGAGCACTGAGCTGATAAGTGGTATAGAAATACACATGCTATTGCTATGACAACAAGAGGCTTAAAATCAAAAAATGAAAGAAACCAAAATCCTGAACCACATTCTGGGGTTATAACTAAGCCTGTATTGCATGTGCACCTCTCTGGTACTGACAGGCCAGGGCTAAGATGTCATATTATTAATTTACTTAGTTACTGCATGACTCCTATAGTTCCAACAGTAGCATTAAATGTGTAAACTGTTGCAAAGAAGCTGTTATATATACTGCCTGCCTAGAGCTTGGGAATATTACTATTTGGACTACAGCTCCCAGAATCTCCCAGCCAGAGTGAGTAATGGCCATGCAGACTGGAGTTTTTTGGGAGCTATAGTCTTAAAAAAGGTAACGTTACTATGGATGCTACTTTCCATGTGCATGTAGGTCACTGCATTGAAATAGAAGTAGGAAGAAATGTTGTGAGACTTGGCAGTCTTGAGAGAAATAGCATTTTCATACCTCCTGAGACATGTTGCAAGAAAAAAATGCATCTCATCTTGAGCACTGGGCATTGGTAAGTCTTACTGGGGAAAACAATATGTCATGTTAAAATGAGAATAACTAAAATGTCCATAATTGAAAAAGTATGGAGAAACACCCTTTAGTTATTGGGGAAAAGTTTTATGAATTAAGTAAATGGTGGACATAAATGTGCAGTTTATGAAAAATGTGTAAGCATCATGTGAATTTTAGTATAGGAAGAAAACAGAAAGTCTTGCTGCCTGATTCAAGACTTTCACATTCCTACTCCCAGACGGCTTCCCATAAAAATGGCTAAGCCTAGACCTGCCTGGTTCTTGCTCCCTCATGTGAATTTTTGACTAGGAGTGGACAATACTCCCCATGTATTGCTAGACTGAAGCTCCCAGTATTCCTCACCACTGGTTATGCTGGTTAAAGTTGATGTGAGCTTCGATCCAATAGCAGCTGGTTATATATGCATTTCTTTACCCAGCTCTGAACATCTCCTAAGAGCTTCATTCTTAATTTTCTCTCTGACTTTTTTCCAAAACTGCACGAAAAGTTATAGCAGTTACCTGTGCTCTTTCCTCTAAATCATGAGGATTATGATAGCACACATTCCTGTTAAGCTGCCATTTTAAAATAATGGCTCTACCATAGGATCTCTGTATAAGAACATTCCTGACAAGAATCAGTAAAGGTACCGAGAAAGAATTTGATGGTAATTCCCTTCCCTCTATGGAATTTCTGTTGCTTTGATAAATATATGGTTAGCTTAGATGTTAGATATAGGTTAATTGCCTTCTCATGTCAGTGATTTGAAATTTTCTTTAATGAATATCAGCACATATGTATATTCATACATATATAACTTTATACGATAGACTACAATGACAGGTTTAAGACAACACAAAACAACCTTCTGTAAAAGCAACAGAAGAAAGTACTCATGCAAATATTTTGCAAACACATCATACTCCAGATGCACCATTCTCTGACATACATAACAGAAAACAAAAACAAAAACAAACAAAAATGTAAAGCAAACCTGAATGCTAATAAGGTCCAAATATAGATATCCATAGCATCACATAGCAGTGGGTACTGTTTCACTGTATATTTCTTCCTTTGCTCTTTTGTGTTCCTCCACCTCCCTTTTAGATTTAGACAAATTTGGACCGATTTCCTTGGAAGAGTTAATTAATCCATATAAATTAACTCTTCCAAAGGAAATCATTCTAGGAGAGAAGAAGTATATCTGTGTTGAGGGGGAGGGGATTTCGATTCCCAGGACTAGGTCAACAGAACAGATTACGTTCTGACAAGAAATCCATCAAAAGCACAGCAGTGAAACAGAACATGCTGCCACAGAGGCAGCTGTACTGCCTTCTCTCCATGTAACTCCTAGGCAGACATTCTGCCTTTGGCACAAAAGGAGATTTAGGGTGCAGTCCTACATATACTTGCTTGGAAGTACGTTTCACTGAATTCAGCGGGATTTACTTTTACACAGACATGCACAAGGCTGCACTGTTGGTGGCTATGGAATGGATATCCCAAATGCCTTTTAAAATCCCTTCAATTTCCCCCCTCCATCACTTTTTTTTTTTTTTTGGAAGACTGGTAGGGAAAGAAATATGGCAATGACAGTATCAATCATCTGGTAGACCTCAGAAATGAACTAGGTGTGAGAAAGATTCCTGCAGCAGAAACGGAATCATGGATTCAAATGCAAAGAAAGGCACTGATCCTGAAATGCAGTTTAACCAGCAAATGAAAACTTATCAAAACAGCACCTATCCTGCACCCGCCCCAAAAAGAAACAAGAAATAACAGACATCTCATTCCCTCCTAGAGCCATAATGTGCAGTGAAATATAATGATGGTCTCTCTTACTATTCTCTAACTGATTCACAGGGCTCTTTTAATACATGGAAATGATGAATGGGCAATGGAGTGGGTGTTGTGGACTACAGTCTGGTCTGTGATGAAACAGTTACGTAGCTGCACTGCTGTGCTTCATTCCAGGCTGAACTGAAATATGGAACAGACTGGGAGTGAACAAAGCATGGCACTACTGCTTCACACAAAGCACAATGAATTCAGGGGATTTGGTGTTGCAGGAAGCAGTAACGGCTCTTGGCTTGAATAGCTTTAAAAGGGGATTAGACAAATTTATGGGGAAGAATCTGACTAACGATTTCAAGGGCTACTGGCTGTAACATACAAATAGAAGTAGTAGCTGTCAATGAGGCAGTTTATTTCTGAATGCCAGATTTTGGGAGAGGGCAAAGTAGGGGACACCTTCTATCTTCACACACTGACTGTGGGTTCTCGAAGATGTCTGGCTGGTCACCACTAGAAAGGAAACAATGTACTAGAGAGAACTTCAATGTGTTAGGGTGCCTCTTACATTCTCAGGTACACACACCAACTCCCTTAATAAATTAATTAACTCTACTAGGAATTTTAATTATTCACTAAGTTTCTTCTTTGAATGAAGTAACAAGTACACTTCAAAATTTTATCATAGCTGTGTGAAAGTCTTTGAAAACCACACAGTTTTCAAAGCCTATTCACTATTTGGGACTTACTCTGTGCAAAATTTGCATGTTTTTGGTTTGCACATTGCGCAAATATTATATCCTGCACATAAAATGTTTAGTGCGCAAAAAATGTTGTTTTGTAAGGAAATCAACCATGTGCACATTTTTGCACAAACTATATCTCCAATGAAAGCATTTTCTGCATAGGAAACAGCATTTTTTGTACAGGAAATAATGTTTTTCTGCACAGCAGAAAATGCTGCTTTCTGCACAAATCATCAGCATGCAAATTCCACATAAGTAAGTTCCAAACTGTAAAGATTTTTATCAGTCCAAGATTCTTCTCAAAAGGGTTTCTCAATACTCAAAAACCATGTTTTTCAACCATTTTCTGAACATTTTAAGTACTCTTTCTATTCCTAATTTCCACACTGCCTGCCTTTGAACAAAATCCAAAGAAAGGTTGCAATACCACACAATCACCATCACCACTACTATGACTGTTGTTGTTTCTGCTGTTGTTGCTCTTACATCAAAGAGTTGATGGATGACAGAATGGCATGGTGAAAAGAGATGTCGCCAATATCCACTTAAAACACATCAGGACTGAGAAGAGATGTAGTGGAGAGATTGCACATGGAGTCACCACAGAGAATGCCTTTCTCCATATTACTGGTCACTTTAAAAGTAGGTTTCTGTAGTTCAAAATGTGGGCAATAGTGTCTCTTCAGGCAATCATACTGGCACAGCTAGTTAGCATAAGTGGAGGAGCTCCTTGGGGTAACGTGGTCCTAAGTTAGTCGTACTAGTGATACAAATCTTTGTCTATTTTTTTCCCCTCACATACACAAATAATGCATTTCAAAAGCTTTCTCACTGCTGCATAAGACTTCTGTCTAATTTCTTTTGTATTTTTGTGCTTTTTGTGAAAATTTCAATTGTGTGAAAACACTGCTTTTTACAAATTTTGTAAAACACTGCAAATTCTGCAAAAAATACAGCTTTCTACATGAAAGCATGGTTTGTTGCACAAAGATGCATTGTAAAAAACCTTGTATTTATGCAGCAAACAATCCTTTTGTTTGAGGATGAAAATTCTGTCAGTATTCTCTATACCCCTGTTGTATAGTTTTGTCCAACACCATAAAACTACCTTGGTGGCAGATTAGCAGTCAGGGCAACTCCCATGAAGGGAGAAAGGCAGGATATAAAATAAAAAATAAATAATTTTGCACAGATGTGGTACATATGTGTTAAGGCACTCCAATAAATATCTGAGCTTCTACATTCTGTACCAGAAGCAGTTTTCAGGCCAATTTAAAGGACAGGTCCACACAGGCCACATTACAATAACCCGCTCTCAAGACTGCAGATGTACGGATCACAGAGGCTGGGGCTATTTTTGCCTAGGAACAAGTGCAGTTGGTGTGTCAGACTACACTGGTAGGAGGTAACTTCTAAGCATTAAAGCAACCTTGTGCCTCTGATGACAATGGTGGACCCAAGGCCACCTCCAAACTTCTTATCAAAGAGAGTGCAATCCCATCCAAAATAAGTAATTCTCCTAAATCCCAGATCCAAAAATCACTCACCCCAAGTGTTACCATCCTACAGTGCTCAAAGGGTGAGGGAAACCAGATATAAACCTATCTGAATTCAAGGCACTGTTCGGTAGCTAATGGCATTAAGGCTGGTTTCTCAGACCAAATGAAATGAAAGATGCTTGCATAGTTACAGCTTTACCTATTCAACTGAAGAGATCAAATCAAGATTAACTTTATGACCATAATATATACCGTGACAAGCATGTTGAACATTTAGGATGTCCTATTTTCTATGTATGTTCAGGTCCCTGGTGAAGAAAAATATTAATTCTAGATGTACAAATTTGTCAAATTATTGGATGCTCCTGAATGCTGGTGATGCTACTTAAAAGTGCAGGAGTAGCTTTTCAGATAAGGGAACAGAGTTTGGATTTTTATTTCTGCAGATGAACCCAAATAAACCTTAATTTAAAAAATCAAGGGAAACAACAGAATATGTTCTTAACTGAATGACAAGAAAAACATTGCTATATCTCTCCTGGGAGACCTCCACTTTTTAAATGCAGTGCACTACACTGAATGAAATTTCAGGAAGGATTGGTTGCGGCAAGTGGATGAATCAGAAGCATTTAAACATTATGCCAAAATATGACAAGTAATTTTGAGAAGATTACATTTTTTTATTATCTACTCAAATCCTTCTCATGGAAAAAGGCTTTGAATAATGCCTTATGAAAGCCATGGCAGTTTTTTTCTCCCTCTCAGAGTAAGTTATTTAGTTTCTACAGCAGAGATGGGGAACTTCAAGCCCTCCAGATTTTGTGGATGTCAACTCCTACATCCCCTTATCATTGGCCAATGGGCCTCTGATCTACAGGCTTAGCTAGTTGTTATATTAAATGTTCCAGTACTGCCCAAACGAGTAGTCCACTTTATTCTCCTTCTATACTGTACTGTACTTATACTGAAGACAATGTACATTTTCCTCCTCTGTTCTATATCACTGGCTACAGCTAATATAGAGTGGGACACCAACATGACATATTAGACACAGCTAAACGCTACCGAAAGTTAAGCATCTGGTTGCCATTTTAGATGGTACTTGTGCACTTAGTATAATGAAGGGGTCTCACAATAATTAGACAATTTTGGAGTTCCTTGGTACTGATGATTATCTTCAGCCATGTTCCTTCAACTATATCCAATTTACTTCCTGTCAGGAAAAGAAATAACTGCACAGTTGCTTGTACAAGACACTTAGATGGTACAAGAGAGCTACTGGATGTGGAAACTCTTCTGAAAATTGATTGAAAGTTCAAGGATCATTATGCGATGCCCATGTGAGCACAAATCTAAATGCGCTTCCCACAGAAAACAATGAAGGTTGTATCCATTCTTTGTTACACCTCCTGGTGGAGGGAGGGCATAAGGCATTAATATGTGAGTGTGGATTAACCACAGCACATATCTGATTGGTACTTGAAAGAACAGACAGGCAGGAAAATGTAAAATTCTCCAGAAATATAGGGACAGTTTCACATATCTCCAATAATGCCTATCGATCCTAAACTATCTTCAAATTATATAGCCCTATCTATTTCCAGGACTATTCTGGAAAAAGCCCTCGTTTTAATGTATTTTGACTTAATATTTGGAAGGAAGCTGGTGTAAAGCTACAATGAAGTCTCTATCTATGGCTTTAAAAGGAGAGGTCTTTTCATTCATATTTAAATACTTGTATGAAAGCATTCTTTGTTCAGGATGGATGACACTGAAAATTTCAGCTTTGTTCAGTTTTGCATTTTTCAACCATTAACTTGCTTCATTTTATTTCTCTATTATCGTGACTTTTTAAAAGTTTACATAAAAATTCCTATCCTTTGTCTTGCATGTTTCTTCCTAAATGTACATATTTATAACATATTTTGCCCGATATTTCCATTTTATACAAGCAATACTCTCCTAATAATGCATTTTTACATAATTTTGATGAACATGCATATGTTAGTGAGTACTTTCCACTTATACAAGCATTTTGTATACATTTTTAATGCCACTCTCATTCCATTACTGTGTTTTGGGTTATGTATTTGTTTCTGAGGTTAAATCTTTGTAAATTTGGATTCAACGCACACTGTACAGATATCTTCCTCATAATTGTCTTTTGCATATATATTAACAGCAGAAACAAACATCTTTTAGAACTGATCTGCTGGGAATAAACTAGAATGAAAAATACGTGTTTAACTCCAAATATTGCAATGACCATAATGTTGACAATGTTGACCTGTAAACATTTACCTTTGGAATGCCTGCTGTGGTTTCTGACAATCGAGGGTAGGTATATGAACTATACGAATGGCCTTGCTGACTGGACTTAAAAGCACTTGCTCCACAGGGCATGATTGGCTCTTGAAGACCAGAGCCTGACCTGGATCTCTGTCTCATGGCAGGTTGAGGGCTGGTCTGGTTTACATAGGATGACTTGGGTCTTTTGTCAAAATCGTCCTTGGCCCAGTCGCTGTCACCGTACTCTAGTCTCTCCCTTGAGCACTGACTGTGAATGGAAGTTCTAGAAGGAGTGTAATGAAAAGATTCTTTGTAATCCAGAGAAGAGCCACTTGCTCTCTGGTATTCCAGCTTCAAACCACCATATTCATTCAGTTTACTTTTGGTTTCCATGTGAGCATGATAATCTGGCAAGAACCTAGAGATATCCGACTTCAGGGGCTTAGCTTCTGAAAAATACATTTCACTGGGTTTCATTTTCACCACGTGCCCATTTTGTTTTGCAGCACAGCTGCCCTTGGAGTATCTGTCCAATTCTTCCCCGTGAGCAGTTTTGTCTCTGTATTTATCAGTGGGGAAATCCATAGCAGTGTCTGATTCACTTGAATACTGAGAGTACGTGATGTAGCCATTTTCCTGCTGGTGGATTTCTATGTGGTTTGAACGCCCTAGATGTGGGGTGGGAGGGCTCTCCTTCCGAAGTGAGTTGGATCGCGTCACAGAGATATTGTCAAATTCTTCGAGCAAGCCATTGATTGAAGCATCCTTGCAAGGTTTATTTCCTCTAACGATGGTCTGGGAACAGAAGATAGCTCTTGATTAAAGACTGTCTTGTATTTAATGTCACAGCGATAAAACTCTTGAGCAGAACAATTTCAACAATACCGCAAGGAACAGACTGACCGTCTGCCGCATCCTTCTATCAAATATACCATTTTAGGAGAAAAATGTCATTTCCCCCTCAAGATGTATTATTGCATAGTCTTCTAAACTCTATACACCGCTATAGACTATTATAATAAATTGCCATTTGATGTTATTCTGAACCACTGCCAGGCAGAGCTAACAACTACTTTGCTGGCATGCGAGTGAATGAAAAGAAATCACTTCACTGGTTTGGATTCATTTCCACATTGTTATGTGGAAAATAGTTGCATAGGAAATGATGTACTGCTTATTACTGCACATTTCATTCTTCGGTAAAAAAGTGACTGAAGGTAACACTACCGAGGCACTGGGAGGGAGAGGGATGGAGGGCGAAAGGGAAGGAGGAAATATACTTTGACTTTCTGCTGCATATGGATTCCAAGGTATCCCAAGCTGAGCTAAAATAATCTTCTATCTTCTCAAAGAGTTACAATGTAGGAAGTTTGGAGTAAACTAGAGTGGTTCTCAGCCTCTCCTGTCTTATGTACTACCAATCACTCCATCAAATAACCACAGTCACACCATAATAGAAAGTCATTTTCAAAGAGGAGGACACACACACACACACACAAATGTTCTATTAGTACATTTGCTATTTATGGTAAGTATTAGGACATAAAAATGGCAGTAGTATTGTTGGAAATGAACTTAAACACAACTAATTGTAGCTTAAAATTATAACAATACTGTTTGACTATACCTTTCATTGCTATGTTAACTGTAAAACACAAAGGTAACAGCATGTCACACTTTCTGGACAATGACAGAAGGTGAATTCTTAATAACTTTTATGAAACTTCTGTGTGTCATATAAACTAAAGTGTTCTAACAGTGGTCAACAAGTAGCAAACCAATGTACGTAGTTAAATGCTCTATGGGCAAATTAACATAACGACATGCTGAAGACTTCTACATCAGAGTAGTGGTAGCATGATTCTCTGGGTTCCAAAGCATTATCCTGTCACTGCTCTGTTATGACTTTTGCAGGGGGCAGGGCAGGTAGGGATAGACGTATTTGTCCACTGGTGTTAAGATAGTGCAAAAGAGTCTTGTGGCATCTTAAAGACTAAGAGGATTTAGCTGGTATTGGCATTCATGAACTTGTAACTAATGAAGTGGGTTGCAGCCTATAAAACTTACTGAATATCAAACAAAACCTTTTAGGGTGTGACAAGATACTTTGCTGGTTTTGTTCCATTATGGATGGCTTCAGCATGCCATTTTCTCCTTAAAGGTCACTTAGAATGTTCTGGTAGAGATCTTAGGTTTGGCTCCTTCCACCTCTGTTCAAAACAAAGTGGGAAACAAAGTGGGATGCTGATGAGCTCCAACTTCCACCAGTCCCAATGAGCACGGCCACTGGTCAAAGCCTGACAACATATGGAAGCTCCCCACCAAAAGAATGTGAAGGCCCGGAAAAAAAAGAAAGAAAGAAAGAAAAGAAAAAGAAAAAAAAATTAGGAGAAAAGTAGATTTTTTCTCTCCCTCCCAACCCTTTTTAATGGAAAAAATAAAATAAAATGGATTTTAGCATATTTTCTTTTAGTATGATGAATAAAACATTTAAGATTAGGTGTTCATATATTTACTTCACCAAAATTATTTCTAAGATCCATATAACAGGAAGATTTTTATTTTAGACAATGTACACTATCCGATCATTGCAAGTTCAAAATTTCCAGAAAGTTTACATTTCTAGCCCCACCCCGAGGGGCAACTCAGTAAGACTTAGAAGATTTCTACATGAAATCTTGGAGCGCTAACATCACTCAAAGTCAGGTATTATTGGATTAGCAGAACAGACTTGGCATATAAACTACTTCATTAAAAAGGTACCTCAGTTTAGAGCAGGAGAAGGCAATCTCATGCCTTTCAGATACTTTAGATTACAGCGCCTGTCATCACTGATCATGCTGGTCAGGACTGAAACACACTGTAGTCTAAAACAGTTAGAGGGCACAAGGTTCCCTGCCTTTGGTTTAGAAACAAAGACATCAAGACTCTCATTCTCTGTCTAGACCGCTCCCTGATAGCCCTTAAAACTGAAGATAGTACTCTGTAAAACAGGGCACATGCCACTGTATGACATGTAGAAGAATACAGGATGTCTCACCACAGTTATGCTGGCAAGAGTTTGTTCTTTTATTTAAATGTTTTTCTTTTGTCTTCTGGCTAGATTTTGCTTAAGTTAATCATCCAGGTTTAGCTTAAACAAAACTAAGCTAAGCCCTGGATGCTTAAGCTAAGCATCTGGCTCTATAATACTATGATTCTTTAAGAACTTCGTGTAACAATAACTTTGCTGTATCAGATCCAAGGTTGATCTAGTACAGCCTTCTCTTCCTGCTGCAGCCAACCAACCAGGTGTCTCCTGGGAAGTCCACAACTGAGATGTTCATGTAACACCATCCTCCCACTTGTGTTTTCTAATAGCTCTTACTAAGAGACATGCTGGCCCAGGGCTTATGGGTGCTGTAGTCCAAAGCAGTCACTCTTCCATTTTCTTATCTCACATTTTCTTGCTAAGTCTTCATGGACCTGCGCTTTCGTGACACTTCATGTGATGATTACACAGCTTGCATGGCCAACGGCAAGCAACTCTGACCTCTTCCTGGCGCTTGAACTGATTCAGTTTCCATTATAAGCCCATGGTGCTATTTGTAGTTATTGATACTGATTACAATAGGTCAAGCAGAAGTGTTTGGAGCTGCTTCCTTTGGACTTTGCAGCCATTCAGTGACAAGCATGTTTTTTATTATGTACTTGTCTCTCTTTGACAGGCTGTTTCTGTGTCATTCATATTTAATTATCAGAAAATAACATGACTGGCACTGAAAATGCTTTATGACTTAATGTGAGATGGAAGCCCCCAAGAGGCATCCACTTCCCGTGTGCAAATGTGTGGCTCAGAGACAAATGTGATTTAATATTCTCCCTGTGTTCACGCTTCAAAGCCAAGAGGATGCTTCTCCCCTCCCACTCACCAGCTTTGCTCTACAGCCTCACTTATTTTGTCTGTGTTGTGAATTCTTGATGCTTGCAGGTTCCTGATGCTTGCTTGAACAGAGAGGATTCTTTGTAACAGGCATGTGGCTGCTCTGCAGACAAATTTCTCTCTCTCTCGGGCCCTTTCCACACCTTACGTTTTTCTGGCACTGGGGTGCGGGGACCGGGCAAGCAGCCTCTGGTGAGAGGCTCTTGTGTCCCTGCTGCTTCAGCTCCGCATGAGCTGCCTGCTCACACAAGAGCTCCGCCTCTTCCTTCCGCAGTGCAGCCTGGGAGTTTCCCAGGCTGCGCTGCGGCAGGAAGCGTGACCGCTGTGGCTCTGGAGGCTCCGCACGCCAGGTAAGTGCGTGTGGGGCCTGGGAGCAATGCGCGATTGTGCATCATTTTCAGCTTCCAGCCGAAAATGAAAGGGTGTGCGATCAGTGCCTGCCGGCCCCTGGAGTGTCGCGCGATTGTGAGTGCGTCGTGCAGATCGCTCCTCACAATTGTGCGACGCTCCAGGCACCCTTTCACATGGCGAATGCCATGCAGAAAGGGCCTCAGTCTGAGACACTGCTCTTTTCATGAATGCCTTAATTCAAAAGGCCTTCACTAAACTGCAAGGGCCATGGGCCGCTCTGTTCTTCCACCCTCTTGAGCTGGATAAGCAAGAGGAAAGATGGGTGAGTGAGAATTCATGTCTTCAGTACCTCAAGAAGCCCACTAGCATAACTACTATACCTTTGTGGGTGCCTAAGATACTTGTTTGACCATGTCAATTAGTTGGTTCAAAACTGTCCCTGGTAGTGAAACACTGTGGAACAGGGGGAAAAATGTGCTTCACAGCTGATCAGGATGTGCCACCAAAATTCTTGTTCAGCTCAGAAGACTGATCAGATCTTGGACAAATGCCCTTTGGACTGTTCCCAGAATCCCTCAACCAGCATGGATATGGCATTCTGAAAGCTATCATCCGAACAATTGATTCTTCAGTGTCTGAGACATTTGACCAGCTAGTTTCATTGTTGTTCTGGGATGGACTTCTAAAGGCTGAAAGGACTTCTGGGAAACAGTGGCCTCTTTACAAAGACACATCTCTTGCTACCTGAGTGGCTGGGCATTTTTGGGTTAAGGCAACACACCCACCCACTTCATTTCTCTTCCGGTTACTCAAAGGGGTAGGGAAGACGAACTCAATCCTGTATGAACATTGTTGGAGTGTCATTCATCAAGTTAACTATGCATTTTGTGCAGATGAACTTTCTGATGCCTCTCCTGAATTTACTACTCATCACTTTCAATAGATCTTAACAAGATGGCTTACATAGCAAAGATTTAAACACACACACACACAACTCTACATCTCATTATTTCTTAAAATTAAAGAAGTAACTATAGCTCTACTTGGATTACTTTAAAAGGAAATTGCTTACAGCAAAATAGCAGGTGACATTATTTCTAATTTTCACAGGTACAAACTATGACAAGAAGATATAATTTTAACAGGTTTGTTCAGCTAAAAAGTTGTGGAATTTAGAACTAAGGTTTTTCTGGAATATAATTTTAAAAACCCCCCAGAAAGGATTCTAGGAGCTGTACTCAAAACCAGCAACTTTTCATTTATGGAATACATGAAGATCTCAGATGCTGTCTCTGCTACCTCCAGTGAAATAAATAAGGGTGAAGTTTAGCAAAAGAGAGGCAGCATAGTTTAATGGTTTGAATATTGGACTAGGGCTTCAGAGACCCAGGTCTGAATCACTACTTGGCCATGGAAACTCACTGGGTAGGTCTCATTCTCTCAGCCTCAAGGGAAGGCAAAGGCAAATCCTCTTTGAACAAATCTTGCCAAGAAACCCCATGATAGGTTTGCCTTAGGATTGCTATAAGTTGGTAATGACTTGAAGGCACACAATGACAACAAGTTTGGTAAATTATGGGGGGGGGAAGATTGCTTATACCCTGGCCACCCACTGCCAGTCAGTTTAAAGTAGTACTAGACTAGATGTACCAATAGTCTAACTTGGTTAATGTCAGCTTTCTGTGTTCCTTCTAGAGTCTTGAAAAGTGATTAAAAAAACAAAAATAAAACTGCATCTCCCAGAATCGCTCAGCCAGTGTGGTAGCTGGGGGATTATATGAAATCTGGTTCAAAAGTGTCACTGTCCAAGGACTAGCTACTATATTCAAAGGTAAACTGCAAAACATAGGAAGCTGTGATTCACGGTTATCTTTTCTGTCTCATTCATGCACACACATGTACATACACATCACCCAGTAATTTAGTATGTTATCCAGTCAGTTTGTTCAAAGGAAATTAATTTCTGCCTTCTGTGTGCACTTCAGGTGCAAACATCTATTTAACTTGTTAAATTCTATGGTCATTGAATGAGGTGCCTGTAAAACCATTATATATACATTTTAAAAATGGGGCAGAAGATAGAGACCCCCTCCCGCAAGGAATCTCTGTGCAACCTGAAAATGAAACCAGACACTCACACAAAAATTCAGTTGCTACTTGTTATCAGGTGTTAGGATCTGACCGAGTGTTAAACTGCATACATTAATGCAAAAGTGGAGTGAAACTCGAGATAAATCAATATGACAGTGGGGAGTTATGGTACGCCTTTGTGTCATAGCGACTGTCGGACATTAAAATCAATGAAAACCAATCTCTTTGAGTTAAAGTCCACTTTTCTCCAAGAGCAGATATCCTCTGCTTTCCACTACTTTCTGAAGACTTCCGGCATTTGTTCTGGCTAGCAGTGACAATAGCCATATTTCATGGTGCTATGTTCCTGGTCTGTCCTCTAGTGATAAGCTATAATGGATCTGTCTGTGAGAACAGCTGTCTTACCCTATTAGAAGGAGGGGGTGAAAAACAGCTCCTCTTCTCAGATCACTGTATTAAGGTTGACTATAATGAAGTAGGTAATTAACCACTTTGCCCCCAAGAAGACCTTGCATTAAATAAATAATTTTATATTTTATGTTGTTGAGGATATATTTCTTTTCTTCCTTGAAAAAAATCAAGAGTGCTTTGCATATGTAAGTATTATATACTGATAACACAAAAAGAACGTGTGAGCGAGCACACGCGCGCACACGCACACACACCTCTATTTTTTTTAACAGCTGGACCCAAACTGTATATGTAACTAGTTTATCTGAAAAATGTTTCTTTCAAAGAAAAAGAGAGATATTTTTCAGAAAGCATGAGGAATAGTGCTTTTGCCGTGCTGCACCCGTCACCCCAGCTAGCGTAGCCAGCCATACAGTAATTTGGACATTGTAGTCCAAAAACACCCAGAGAGTCACATTCTCCTTATACTCCAGCTTACATCTTTAGGGATAACGTTTAAAGCCTGTTAATAGTTAAGGCTGTGTAACACCAGTGTGAAGCATCAAGCCCCATCAGCATACTTAGACCAGTGCCAACTGTTGGCTTCTCTGTCAGTAGGGCAGAGAATCTATTTTTATTCCAGGCTTTAAAACTATCCATGGTGTTGAAACATATCTGCAAAATAGATACAGCACCTCAGAAAGCTCCTTTAAAGCTATACAAAACTCAAAGCAGATTCACTGCCCCAAAGACACAGGAGTTATCAGCAACCACTGACTTATACAGATGGAGACAATGATAGTGACACAGCGGGGGTGGTGGTGGTGTGACTGGAAGCACCCAAGCCATTGCAGAAGTCATCTTGGGAGTGTTCTGGTGGCCATTCCCATCATGGGAAAGGGAATAGAGACATTCCTATAAGCTGCTGCATTGCAGGTAAAATAGGGAAACGGCTAGCACAAGGAAGCTCTGGATACTGTGTAATTGCTTGCGTAATACAAGAGGGATGCTGGTGTAACAGCTGAAGACGATACTGTTCTATGTATAAAGAACCAAGGTGGATTATGCATCTTCAGAAATAACAATCGGGAAAACTCCACACTTTTTATGGCCCTGCTGGAACAGTCCTCTCCGGAGAATGCCCCAGAACTCCTTGAACCAAATGCCATGGAGGAACAACTCATGTTGAATGAGGGGGAGTCATTCTTCATGCAGACCAGGGAGCCCTGGGGGAACACGGCAGTTGAATCTTTCTCTCAGGATGTGAGTAGACTCTGCTGTAAATTAGGAGTGGAAGCCAGGTAGTACTCTACTCCTACATACTGTTGAGGTCTAAGAGTAGAGGCTTGGTCAGGTTGCAGGTACAGTAATGGCCACCTGAGGACCAGGATTCCTTATGAGTAAGTGCAATACTTCTGAGCAAGATACTTTTCATGAGTAGGCTATTTCTCAGGTAATGCTGATAGTCCATAGTTCTGGTCTGGCTGGGGCTCTGAAAGCACGGAGTACTGGGAAGCCTTCTGTTCTAAGCACAAAATGCTGGAACAATGTTTGTGTACTAGTTCTGGGTTGTCCCTGACAAGCTCAGATCCTTCCTTAAGGAATAAATACATAGACCTACACTGGCCAAGGCAATGCAGGACCTTGGATCTAGTTAGTGGAAAGTGAAAGAGGAACGCAGAGCTATGCCTGACTCATATTTACACAGTGATTTTCAGCTCTGTCACCAGTAGTTTTATTTATTTTCAGCATTTTGGAAATGTTGACCTTTCTTTAAAAAAATATACAAAGGGACAAGGTAGGGAATGAGGTTAAAACAATGTATTAAAGATTGTCACTTCTCAAATGAAATTACAACTGTATGTTAAAAAAAATCAGAACACTTTTTTTTTTAATAAAGCAATGCCTGATGAAAAGATAAGGATAGAAGTCAGCAGCATGGGTAACGCAGACTTCTTTTGACATGATAGTCCATTGTCTTGCTGCTACCACAGAAAAATGTCTGTACCTCACGCCTGCCTGCATTACTTCAGAAATGGGTGCATACATCAGGGCCTCTCACTTGGCAAATGACTCTGAAGGTCCAGACAAGAAGGACATGATTTTTTAAAAGATTTTCTGGTGTCAGATCATACAAGAGCTCTAATGTCTAAAACTACCACTTTGGATTAGCAGAATTGAGATGAACCAAGCAATGTTCTTACTTAATTCTTGCTTGATTTTTGCAAGTACCATGAGGTTTTTTTAAAATTCCAAATAAAATACGTTGTTTAACTTTTAACTGGCATCCTCTGTACAGTTGGTACTGGTATACACAGACGAAAAGATCCTGTTCTTGCCCTCTTTCCGCAGGAGTCCTTTGAGCTATAACTCCCCAAAATTCTAAGGAGAAGCTGGCATTACAGGTGGACCTCAAAGTTCCCCTCTTCTTAGGGTAACACCCTTGAGCCCAACTCCTCCACACACCCATTCAAGGGGGCAAGTTTATCAGGCTGGCAGTAGTACAGTGGCTTTTTCAAATAAGGAGATGAGCCTGGCCTTCATTCCCTCCTTCTACCTGTTTCCAAAGCAAAAAAACCTTCCTTTGCCATTTTTCATTGAAGGCTACGGGTACTTTGCCAATCTGTGTAGGAGGCATTTTGTGCTTCTTTCTCTGTTCCTCATCAGTTGCAAGAGCTGTGACTGGAGAATCCCGGAGGAGCACTGGCAGAACAGAATTTAGCTTGAAGTATAGAGGAGTTGAATAGCTCCAATATTAGTGAAGCAGTTAATCTACTCTCAGTTTTAGTCCAAAGATTACAAGAGTTATCCAAAGTGCTGAATCTTATCCTCAAAATAGGTACAGCACCTTGGATAGCTTCTCTAAAGTTTGTACTAAAACCTGGAGCAGATCCAATGATACCAAATCTCCACCTCCTTGAGAACCATGGCTGGGAATAGAGACCATCGAAGAAGTTTTCCTTTACAACTTCCAGGCAATCACAGTCCCAAATGCTGGAAATGTAATGCCCAATGCAACCCTGGCTACTGCAGTGTATCTCTGTTTTGGGTGGAGGGAGTTCTTTCCCGCCACAGTTTCAGTGCAAAAGTACCCATGTGGGCATTAAGAAGGTATGGTTTTGTTTCATAATTATGGAGACCAGGATATTGCAGTTTTTTAGGTAATTAGTTTTGTTATGTACTATTAGTTAGATTTCAGCCGAATATCATAAAGAATACATATAATCTTTGTTTCTATCTCTTTTTTTACTAATATATTTTTTTATTATTATTAAGGATAAAAGCAATAAGTAGATTTTAGGTATCACGAATAAACTATGGGTATTAATATTTTTACTATTTTAATTAACTTTTGATTAAACAGCTAATTTTAAAACAATATGTTATAGTATGTTAGATGGGCTAGGAGTACTACCAGGTTGTTATTCACTGCTTACTACAGGGGTGGGAACCTCTTTTTAGTTAGGTATTGTGTATCCTAGTTGTTTAGCTTAGTTTTTTATTTTTATAGTTCTGTCATGTGTCTATATTTGTTGTTTAGTTTTTTTTATATACTGTTAAGTTGTGTTGTTCTTGTCTATTTTTTGTTTTTTATTTCAATAAAATGTGTATTAAAAAAAAGAAACATCCTTTTCGGCTGATAAAGAATGCAGTCCCTGTGGCTAAGATTAGAGCACTCTGAAGGTTAGAGTGTTTGACACATCAAAAGCCTCACCAAGTTTTTGCAGAAGAACAGAAGGCAGCTGAAGGTCATATTTAGAGTTTTTCCTCTCTTTTTATTTCCACTTTAATTAGGCCACACATATTGTTTGGCATGTAAGAGAACTAATATAAACCCACTCTAGGTTTCCAGTACCACACTGACCCAAAGCACTCTGGAGCTTGTAGATCCAAGAACCATATTGGGGTGGGAAGAATGTAGCCCCCAGGCTGAATTGCATCCCTGAACCCTACTTCTGTGGCTCTCAAAGACCCCCACCAGTCCCCAAAGTCTCCCCACTTCCTTCTTTTGAAAACGATTCCAATGTGATTTTTGGACAATTTTTGCCCCGAAACTGTGCAGAACATCCCCAACTGTGTGAAAATATGCAAAAACACCCCCATACCATACAGCAAAGCACCCCTGAACCTCATACTATTCCTCAAAACTTCAGTTTTCCTTTACAGACTCTCTCAGAATGCCAATATTTTGAGAGGGTCTGCAGAAGAAAACAGAGGCATTTGGCCTTGCTCTGGGTTTGTGTGTGAATGGGCCTAGAGGAAAATTGCCCCTTGGTTCCCAAGCAGTTGTTGATTCCTGGCCTATACCATTCGCTTGTTCTCGTTTCTTCCAATATCAGTGATTTTTACAGAGGTTTCTGCAGAGACAGGGAATGGAGGATCTCCCAGCCCAAGGCCACAGGTCTTTTTTAGCCTCAGAGTGGGAGATCTCAATTCTCCTGTTACTCTAAGAGGCTCCTTTGGGTGCCATGATATTGCACTGTAACAACTTTTAAATAGATTAATCTAGAAAATTTATCAATTAAACACCACAGACCTAACTACAGTTGGCCCTCCACATTTGCGGGTTTGACTTTCATAGATTTGATTATTTGCGAGTTTCTTGAACCCCTACCTCCCACCTCAGGTGCTTCTTTTCTGGGGGAACCTTCCCTCTTGACAGCTCCAGTTAGGCCTTGTAACCCTTTAAAAACCCACCTATGGTCCTCCTCCTCCTTGACCAGCTGCTGTCTGGCCAGCTAAGGATGGCTCAGAGCTCCATTTCTCAGCACCACAAACCCTCTCGTGATGTCCCACATACCCAAGGAAGGAAATGAGTGAGAGAGAGGAAGCATAGGGCCACCACGCAGACCTACCTCTCTTATCTCTGATTTCCCTGACCTGGTCTGAACCCCAGGTGTCCATTCTCCATCATGCCTCAACCCCCTTCCCACAGATACACTCATTTTGATATTTGTGGTTTTTCCACTTTCATGAGGGTCCTGTGCCCCTAACTCTAGCGAATGTGAAGGGCCAACTGTATAGTGCTATTCCTGTTGTGTGTCTTCAAGACGTTTCTGACTTATGCAGACTCTAAGGTGAACTTATCACAGGGTTTTCTTGGTAAGATTTGTTCCGAGAGCTTTTGCTTTTGCCTTCCTCTGAGACTTACACTTGCCCAATGGGTTTCCATGGCCAAACAGAGATTGCACTCTGGTGCCCTGAAGTCCTACTGCAACACTCAAAGCACCATTCCACACTGGCTATCATAACTAGTATGCAAGTTAATTATTAAGCATATACCAGGTTTGAAATTGAAGTTCTCAAAAGCATCAGCATCTTTCTTCTTTCAAAAAAATGGGGAAAAATTGCATACTCGGTTCTCACATACAGAAATGAATAATTTCACCGGTTTTCTCCCCGCAGCATGAAATTAGGGAAGTTTTAAAGTATTTTTTTTTCAATCACTTTTCCCATTTGGGGACTTTTTTGATGAAATGATTCATCAAGATTTTTATGTTTTTTATATAAAAAATTTTTTTGCATAGAAAAGAGTATTTTTGCATGAAACACACAGTTTTCTAAACAAAAATGAATTCTTCACGAAAAGTACCCCAATGAGAAACATATTAACCATTTTCTTAATTGTGGTGTTTTGTTCTAACTCAAAGACGAGAAAAATGAGAGTATCCTTTACATCACTTCCTAATACATGAACAGACAAACATTTGAAACAATATGAATTGTTCCAGATTCATTAAGTTTCTAAAGCTGTGATCCTATTCCTTCTTACTTGGCAATAATCCCCAGTGAATAAATTGTTCTTAATTCTGAGTAGAGAAGTATATGACTGGAGTGAAAAAGATAAAATATGGGCATTTGCAAGACAATAAAGTGAACAATTTGTACTGCATTATTTGTCAGGTTTCTCTGCAGTTTTAAAAGTCAGTTGCCATAACAACAGGAGCAACAGTTCATTATAATCACATTCCTTTTAGTTCTTTTGACCTTTTTAAATACAACAACATTAAAACAAAATATCTGCCTCTAAAAGTTGAAGTTAGGTAGCTTAAAAACAGTTGTTTTGAGGGGTAAATGTAAAAAAGTGAGTGAGTAAGCTAGTGACAAGAAAGTATTAAATATATCTATCATATATTTTTACTGAATTTAGGCTTCCAAACAATGTAAAGGGTGTCTGTGTGTATATGCAGATACTTGAAGATATTTAAAAGAGAGACAGCATGCATTTGGAATATATTTACATGGAAATATGTTACTAATCTTTGAGCTGAAGGGAGGAAAGCCTTCACACAGAGATGAAACTTACATAATTGTACATGTGTGATGCTGTATTGTGAGGGTACGGGTTAACTAAAGCAGGCAAAGATAAAAATACTGGCAATGTGATATAAGCCATCTGCTTTTTCATTTCTGCCCTAGAAAATTTCTAGAAGTGTTTCGAAATGAAACTCCATGACAATCAAGCTGTGTGAGTTTGGATGTGCATCTTCCATAAGGGTGTTGTTACTGCAATAGACTAGCCCTCTCCCAGGGTCTACAATTTATTAATATCTAATATTAAAACTATCGCCATGTGCCTGAGAGGGTCCCCTGGATGAGCACACAGGCAGGCACAGCTGAACGGCCACAATCAGGAAAAACTCGGTCTGGCCAGTAAATAATCTGTCACATAGCCCCAGGAGCCCTCCAGACATGCACACATGAAAATATACTAAGAGTTCTCTGCCCCGAGAAGCCAGCTTGACAGGATTAGCAATCCTGACAAACAGCCCGTCAAGCGAGGGCGATTTACATACAGCCGCGGCTTTTGACAACCCCGGCAGAAACCAATCAGGCAAGGAACTTTGACATTTTTGAGCTTTGTTCTCCAAATCATGCACATTTTGGAGGTTTGTTTTAGCTCCTCAACCCATTGTTCTCCCCAGGAAAGGATTAGCCCTCCAGGTACATTCTCCCCTATAAAAAGACCTGATTTTCAAGCTGTTCCTCGGATCACTCCAGTTTACTCTCAGCTTCACGTCACTCTGTCCGGTAATCCCCTCAGCCCTCCACGTGCCGAGTCTTGTCTCTCACTCCACTGCTGTCTCAGACTCCAGACTTCGGGACCAGGTGCAGTATACCCCAAAAATAGCTCTCCAAAATCCCCTATCAATTTTCCTCTCTTTTATTTCTATTTAGCTTTTGAGTAAGTGCGTAAGTGCGAACATGCGCAAGGACTTATTTTTAAATAAAAATAATTAAATTAGCAATTTAGTGTGGTTTTTGGCTTGGCCTGACCCCATAAAAATTGGGTTGCAAGATCTCACTAGGTTACCCTGCCTTTCATAGTGCTACAGCTTGTGCTCTGGTTAATTCCCATTCCCCATTATTTGGAGCACATTGAGGTGTCCCCCACGGGACTCCAGAAATCAGGGTAACAGAGTTCACCTCCACCCTATGCATGCCACCTCATACAATAATAAAGAAAAGCAGAAAATAAAATCTTTAAAATTAAAAGAGGGGAACGGAAGAGAGAACAATATGCTGAACGAGAGACACCAGGTTTCAATTCTAAGGGGCCTGACATGCTGAAAGGGTCATGACTGCATGAGGGCCTCCTGCTAAGTCAACAAATCACACTCTCACACACAGTTCCTCCATCCCATCCTTCCATTTCCTCTATATATCTTTGACTCTTCTTTATCTTGCTGCTAAAATCCATGAGGCGGTAGGCATCTTAGAACAACAAGCTACTACGGTGCCATGTGATGCATTTCATCCAGTCCTAATGCTTCTTCTCATGGGGGTCTTGCAATGATCTGGAGGCCCTTATAAACTTAGGTCTAGATAAAATTTGCTTCGAGGGGTATATTAAAGTAAAACAAAACCACTGATAAAAAGCCCCAAAAGGAAATTCCTTGGCAATCTTCCATGAACACAACTACTACAAGCCTTTTGTCTCATAGTATCTTGCAAGGAGAGACCACCACCCCCCAAGAAATTCTGTCAATTTGTATTAAAATTTTGGAATAACTTCAGCAATAATCAGGCACTCTATGTACTTCATCCATGTTGGAGGAAAGAAAATCTACTGAATTAGCAGTTTAATGAATCAATTAATAAATGCTCTCATGCTCTAAGAATCAGGTCCATCAACCTAGGGAGTTTATCTGGATCCACAATGTATTATTTTTATTTGATTTTTATTCTGCTCCTCATCACTGAAAGCTGGGGTGGTTAAGAAGGTATATGAAAACACACTTAAAATTAGGATGTGACTCCTGACCTACATGAGTTGAAAGTGAAGATCTGAAATGAAATGTTAAATGTATCCAGATGAGATATGAGACTCTGAAACCCATTTTCAGAACTGCAAACTGAATATGCAAGATTGGCAATGGAAGGCAGGGAAAGACTTATTTATTTAAACAGCCTTTAGTTGGTCAAAGGAGAGGGATGCGCATTGGGTATGCTGTTTTTAACATGTGGTATGTTTTTAATTTGTTTAAAATTAGTGTTTTAATTGGATTGTTCTTTAATGCTTTTAAAACATTTTGTACCACAGATTGTATTATCTATTTTGCTTCGAAGCAGAGTGTGAACCACTTTGGATCCCATATTGGAAAAAAAGTGGGATATAAATCTCACACACACACACACACACACACACACACACACACACTTCACTGTTAATGAGGAAAACTTGGGGCTAAATCTAACACATTGTTAATTTAAAGAATTAAGTTGGTAATTTATTTCTTAAAAGAATTTAAAAGAATTAACAAATGAACTTTTTCCATGCTCTGAAATATAAAAAAGAGGAAGTTCATAACTAGCAGTCTCTTGCCCTTATATGACCCCCAAACTCTGTTGCTCAAGAGAGAAAACTCACACACATAATATGGATAGTCTTGGTACCAGAATGGCTCCAAGACGTTCCCTTGTGGAAAGCAATTGTTACAGATTTTCCCAGTCTTTGACTGGAATACTCAATAAAGCCCCATTTGGTTTTGGAGTGTGATGGGGTTGGGTGTCGCATTTCTCTAGGATGGCTACGTTGCGAATGAGGCAAAGAGAAATTATGCTCCCTCCTCCTCATTCCTCCTCAGCTTTTTGCTTAAAGTGTGCATAAGTGCATGCATGCCTCTGCATGTGTGGAGAGCCTGAGTTTTGAGCAGATGTGTCTTGTGAGCTCCGTTTCTCCTCCCTTCCAAAGGATCTTTTTAAACCTTGAGGCAGAATCGTTCCTTTCAGACTGAAAACTCTGAATTCATTTCTCCCCCCATCAGATGGAAGTGTGTGTATATGTATGTGGGGGGGAGGGGGATTTAGTGCCTGGACACATGCTCTCTCATTCCCAACCCCACTTCAAAGCATTCTTTGAGCTGTGGCTGCAAGCTCCTTCATATATTAAAGGACACACTGTGGCGGGGGGCGAGGGAGTGCAGAGAGCACATGAACTTCAGTGAAGCACAGGGCCTGAGATCCTACAGTAGCTCTGCACACACAATTCCATGTCTTCCCACAACCTGGCAGCTGTAAAGCTGGAAGTGGGGAAGATGTTCTTGTTGCTTACCAGTGAGGAACAGAGGGAGGAAAAAGGCAATTCAGGCCATAGAGAAGGAGCCAATGTCAGCTCAGTTGGAGAGAAGAAATAGGAGTGTGCTCTCAAATGGGGTACACCTGCATTTTCTTTTCCCCAGAAGCTCAAAGCAGCCAGGTCCTCATAGTCTGATTCAGCGGTTTTCAAACTTTTTACTCCTGTGACCCCTTTACATCAGTATGCAGATGTCACCTTCCCCACTTGATATACTATATGTGTGTGTATTTATATGTATATATATATGTGTGTGTGTGTGTGTGTGTGTGTATGTATACATGTGTGTATGTATGTGTATGTGTGTATATATATATACATATACACACACACACACACCTAAAACACAATCCTCAGAAGTAGATGGAGGATCACAAGCATTGTCCCAACATGGACTGGTGTACACAGAAATCAAGAACTCTGCTCCCCAAAAGAGGTGATCAAAAAGAAATATCCATAAAGGGATCCCTACTATTTCTCCCTTGTATATCAATTTCCCCGCTGCTTCCTCCACCTTCTCCTTCAGGAAGGTGGCACACAGAGGTTGTGCTCCCGAGTGTGGCTGTTATTGCATGGTCTGCTTCACATCATCACGGAAGGAGGGAAGCTTTGCAAGTGGGAAGTGATAGGGGTTGGAAGGAGGGAGGCAGGAGGATGGCAAATATTGCTACCCTTTGAGGCAAACTTGGGGAACCTTCCTTTAGTCTCGTATGTGTGCTTGTGAAGCAGCAGGGAGAGAGGGAGGAAACAAGGATAGTCCCCTCATTACTGCAGAACTGGCACAGGAAATCTGGAGCGGGCTGTGGAACAATCAATGGAGAAGAGCCTCCTCTCCTCTGCCACTCCTCATTTTTCCTGTTTCTCTTCTCCCCACCCCCAACTCCCCTGTACCATCCTCCCCCCCGCCACCATCCAGGTGAGTTAACAAGGACTGACTGAAATAAATCAATGTCCAAAAAATTTATTGCACCCTTTTGAGCAATTATTGCATCCCCCCACGGTCCCACCCCATAGTTTGAGAACCACTGGCCTGAATCCTTTCCTTTCCTTTCCTTTCCTTTCCTTTCCTTTCCTTTCCTTTCCTTTCCTTTCCTTTCCTTTCCTTTCCTTTCCTTTCCCCTTCCTTCCAGTAAGAAGACGCAACAGAAGCCCCTTTGGGGCTTTATAGCTGCCAGGCATGGCAGGCTTTTGGACAGCATGCAAAGGCAAGAGAATAGCTCTCCATACCCCATCCAAAAGATATGTACATATATGTAAGTTGCACTGAGATATGAATAAGTCACTAACAAGATGCTAGCCACAGAGAAAAAGGGTGACCCACTCTTTCAGGAATGCTGTAACGGACTCTAACCTTTTCCCTGTCTCACAAGTTTCCATGCTGTGTGATGCCGCAAAGGGTGGTATTATGTTAGAAGGGGACGAGATGGGACACAGGGTTAGACCTAGAAGACTAGAGTTCAAAACCTTTTATTCTCAAGGACTATTTCTGTAGCACTGAGAAGCTGCAAACTTTCTGCCTTAGTTGCCCCAACCGCAAAATGCAGATGTTTAGATCGATCCAATTTGAGATAATTGCCAGGGGTGGGGGTGGGTGGAATGGCAGCATCTATCTGAACTGATGCAATGTCTTGTCTTCCAGTGCTGGCTTTAAATTTCTATAGAGACGTGATAGTCAAGAGAGGAAAGCTGGGAAGGGGAGAGCAAAGAGAAAAAAGAAGGCATTGTGCCAAAGCCTCTGGCTAGTTCAAGTTCTATATTTATAGTAATGGGCGGGGGGAAGGCTGCAGGAGCACTCACTGGATCCATCATTATAGGGACAGTGAATCTACTGTCAGATTTATGGTAGCTTCTCTGATTTTAAAGGTTTGACATGGGGAGAGCTCCCCTACAACCTGGAATAGCTGTGGTCATAAAACTGAAAGAGGACTCCCTGTCCCCATGGGAAAGGACCTCTGAGCCACCTCAGGAGGCTCTTGACCACTAACTGGTTCTGAGGACCCTTTCTCATGAATGGGGACAGGAAGAACCAAGGTAGTTTCCCTTCCTGCATTATCCACGCAGTCATATTGTAAGGAATCTGCCTTAGCCAGTCTCAGGGCCTTTCTCGGCTGGAATAAGGAGTGGTGCCACAATAATTTGAACAGGGAGGCTTGCTCAGGTAGAGTTTGGAAGACTAAAATTTTGGAACTAAAACTTCCAGTATCCCCAAGGTATTTTTGCTGGCTGCAGGAATTTGTGTGCTGTAGTACAAAATAGTAACTTTCACAATCCACATGCCCATTTCATGACCCCAAGGGTAAACGCTCTAAGGGGGAGGGGGATGAGGAACAGACTCCAACGAGGACAAAGGGAGAATCTCCCAGAGCCCCATGTGATTCTGTTTCCCCAAAAAGGTCCTGAACCAGGAAGAATCCCTGGAGTTCATCCCACCACCATCTCCCTATTCTGTTCCAGTGGCCATCCTTCTAGAATCCCAAGGACTCTACCTCAGAAACTGTGGCCAAGCCACAATCCTCCCAATTACACTGGAACCAATTTACAGAGCTTGACAAAGACCCTTAAGATGCACGTTATATTACTGGCAAAACACCTATACCAAGCTGCAATCTATTAACACCCCAATGAATTCCTGATTACTGTGGAAACTACTTCTGGGTCCTACTTTTTTTAGCATCCAGCCTGAGCTACACTTGGACCTGTCCAAGGTCCTGTTTGGATTGGCTGAATCCCAGCACTGCCCTCCATCCCAGCCTGGCTGAGCTCCCTGCCTGGAACAAGCTGCCTTGCTTTGATTTGGACATCCTCCATTGCCTCCTCCTTTCCTAAAATACCCTCCAAACATGCCATGCGGTGGGAAGGAGGGTGAGAATGTTACCAGTGTCTTACAGACTCTGCCTTCCAAGAGGGAGAAGAACAACTCCAAAAATCTTGGATAGAAATGAGGCATGAGGTGAAAATTTTCTACTGTGGATTCTGGGATTTCTAACCCCACTCTTCCGAGTGCAAGATGATGCAGATCTAGAGACTGAGAGGACCTGCTTCTGTTGCCTCCTCCAGCCTCAAGGCAAGGGTGTAGGCAGGAGACAAGACATGTACTTTGTCACTAGTTGAGCTGGAACATGAAAACCCCTAGCCCTGTTTGAGTAAAGAGGAGGATGGTCTTTTCTTGCCGCATACACACAGCCAAATCTGATAACTTCTTCCTACCTTGTAGGCTCCATGCTGTGGGTGCAATCCCAGATTACAACCAGAGAAAGCAGTTCCCTTTCCTGCTAATAGGATGATCCTGTTTTAAAGTAACCACATTAATCAGATTTCTCTAAGAAAATGCTAGCGCCTAGCAAAATCTTCTAAATGCATGTTTAAGGAGAAAAAGGCCTTACCAGATGACTGGTGAAATGCTTTCTGCTGCCACCTTGTGTTCTGTACTGAGCGCTGACAATAAATAGTGTTTTGTAATCTATAATCTTTTCTTACGTGAATAAAGATTTGCATAAGTGGCTCAACTAATGCCTCAAATCCAAACTGAAGTTTGTCCCCCCCCCCCCTTGGGGAAGAATCCAAATCTAACAATATTTCAAAAACAGGATTTCAGGAAATGTCCTTGAAATTTGCTTTAAAAAATAAGGATTCTCCCCCCACCACCCCCCAGAATTGTATATCCTCAGTTACTCAAAACTAGTATTACATTCAATCAAGTGTTGTCTTAGGTAGCTATGTCTAAGATATCTGGGATACGTTATAGACAGATATTGATTTAAGTTGATAATTCCTGACAGAGTCATATTAACTTGCAACCAAAGAACTACATGGTAAGTTTTAGACGACCACACTGGGGTCCTCATTCTCTTGGGCAGCATCTTCCAATTCTCATATCAAACTACTTTTGAAACTGAAGGGACTTTCCAAAATACATTATGTGGTGGCACAACAGCCCACTACTTGAAAAAAATAAACAGTGAAGATTCCATGTGGCTTTGGATGTTTCTCCCATAGCTCTCTGGACCCTAGACCATTACTTCTTCTTGATAAGTGTAGTCGAAATTTTGCTTAAGGACAAAATAACTATTATGTTCTGCACTTTGAGGTGGAATCCTCAGCATGTCTACCTAGAAGTAAGTCCCATTAAGACCACTGGGTATTGCTTCCAATTAATTGTGCATGCTGGTTACAAACTAAGTAACATTTATACTGTCATGTTAAACTGTCCTGCATCTGACAAAGTGGCCTCTTACCTCTTCTCCCAAAAGCTCATGCTATAATAAATTGGTTAGCTTTTTAATATGCCACAGGATTCTCAATTGTTTTTCCTACATCAAACTAACAAACTAATACTTTGGAAAGTATTAAATTTTAATACTTGTAAAGTTCAAAATTAAATGTAATTAAATCAATGCTGATTTGAACAGGTAGTGGGGTAGCCAACTAAAGGAGGTACAGATCTTGTTCAGCTGCAGCTTCCATAAGTCTTCACCACTGGCTCTGCTAGCTAGGCCTGATGGGATTTGTAGCTCAGCAACACCTCGAGGTCAGAGGTTGCCCAGCCTGGCTGTATAGGCAAGTCTAGACTGTAATTTTCTAAAGAGAGGGGCCATACCCGGCCCCAGGGATCCAGGTGTTCCCCAAAGCTATTTCTGAAGCTCTTCGACCTCTCTGGATTCCTCGGGCCTCCCTGTTTCCAGGCAATTCACCTTTTTAAATAATTTGTGGAAGAGGGCTGCACTATTTAACACCATTTTTTCCCCCTAAATCAAAGGTTGATGTCCAGCCATATCTGGTTATGTTGGGGGTTTTGGATGAGGGTGGCATTTTTGGCAGGCTGTGCAGTCCTCAGATGTCTCTAGAGGCCAAAAATCAGCCCCTGGACCAACTGCTGTTGTCCATCTCATTGCTAAAATATCCAATGAGAGCCTGTCACACAGTCATACAGAGAACAACCAGTGTCCTGCTTAGTAGCATTTCTCTTGCTGCTCATTGTTACTAACTTCTGGAACTTGTACTTCTATTCCTTCTTTTAAAAAAAAATCCTGTAGCATTTAACTTTCTTTTTAAGGGGGAATCAAAAAAAGGGGGAAAAATTTTCACTAATTTGGTGAGGGGAAATAAGTATCCTTAAGTATTCCAGAGCTCTTTGAGCAAAAATTGACTTTGTATTTTAAAGATGACTGCATCTTTTGGAACTAGTTTATACAAAATGCACTCTCCCTGGAGCTTTTACAGCAGAAAGGGACAATGTGTGGCCTTCCAGATGCTGCTGGATTGCAACTCCCATATGCCCTTACCTGAACAGGCAATGATGAGAGATGCTGAGCCCTGAAGTCCATCAAGACTTGGTTCATTTCTGCCCTACATTGTTATAGCGCTATTACTTCACTTTCAGCCTCCTGTGGTATTCTGGGGTTTGTAGTTTCCTGAGGCCAAAGAGCTCTCTGGCTGAGAATTCTAAAGGCCCCTCCGTCAATAACAAACTCCAGGATTCCACAGGATGTTGAAAGTGGAATAAGAGCACTATAACAGTGTAGGGTAGCAATGGCTTTGGACTTTATCCACTCCTCTTTTATAGGATCAGGAAGGCTGAGTCATTTCAGCCTGTCACTTCTTCAGTGGCTGCTGATGGAACCTGCACTTGCCTTAGCGAAAAGCTTGTGGAGAGGGCTGCAGAGTGGCCACAGATCACTATGCACTGGACAGAGGTGTCTCCAGTGTGGCAGGAGACAGTGCTTTTGCTGCAACTGACACATTTGCATTAGTCAGTGGTGGGTCCAAACATTGTTCATGGTCCTCACTGGTATGTTGGGTGGTGGTAACAGATCTGCAAAATACTAGGCTCCCTCATTTACCTGATGTGCCTCTCAACAGGCTGTGGGATTACATCAGCCCTGTGCTCTCCACTGAGTTCAGTAGGAAGCCAGCCACTGGCTACAGTGGCCATGTTGGCTGCGGAATCATGGCAGCTACAATCCCCACAAGTGTATTTTCCAAACACTGGGGAAAAAGATTCTCAAACATTCAAAACTCAGCAATCCCTGTTGGCTAGGGCCCTTTTACACGACATAATTATAACACTTTGTTCCCACTATAAGCTGCCATTGATGCATCCTATGGAGTCCTGGGACTGGCTGTTTAGGAAGGGTTTTTTAGAGGCCTCAGCCAGAAAGTTCCTCTAGTAAGTCTGACCAAATAACAATCCGAAGATTCCTCAGGATGCAGCCATGGCGGTTAAAGTGACAATCATAGCCCTATGATTAGTTAGGGTAAAAGGGTCCTAGGAAAATTCCACATGGAACTTTACAGATAAATAGATTTATTGTGGTTTTAAAAACGTGGTGAAATTTGCATCTGTTAGAGGGCAAAGCACTACTGAGAAACACTTGAACAAAACTTCAAAATAATGCTGACAGATTATTCCCTTATGAGGAACAACACATGCTGGATTTTGTCTTACAAACAGCAGATCCCAAAGGCCATAAAACACAACAATTGTTGCAATTGCAAATCCTTTTGGCTCCATTGCTCAAAATATTTTCAACAAACCTCACATTAAATACAATAACAGCAGTAAGAAAGAACACTAAAGACAGTAGAACAATTTAAAAAGACAAATTAACAAGATGAATTTCAACCCCCTTGCTTATACACACACACACATACACACATTACTTCTGGTGATGTTGCACTAAAACAAACATGTGGAACCTTATGCTGCAAAAATCTATTATAATTTTTAAGGTGCTACAAGGCAGTTGCTTCATTTTACCTCAATTTATTGGAGTTATCTGTTGCCACTAGGTGGTGAACTAGCACCATTCTAAGAGACTTAAAACATCAGTTCTGTGATTATATACATAGCATGGAGTAGAGTAGGCCAGTTTCTGTTACAGTTCCCAATAGTTTATCCAAGTGAAAATACATGGTCATGCCCAATTGCAGGAAGACTCACTGCAATTCGGTATTTTAAAACCCACTGCCCAAACAGTAAGTTCACACTTAATGCTTTAATCTCCAACACGCCCAATGTGACCATAGGCTACTTTAAGGCTCTTCTTCCAGTCCCACCACCTTCCTAGGCATGTTTGGTATGTACAAGGGACAGGACATTCTCAGTGGCTGCTTCTAGACTTTGGAACTCTCACCTGAGAGAGGCTAGGATGGCTCCCTCCTTTGTTTTCCTTCTGCTGGCAAGTGAACACTTTTATATTTCAACAGGTTTAGGGCACTGACTGCAATGGGCTTTTAATGGCATGTTGTTTTGTTGTTTTTATATCCATTTTTATATCCTTTCTCTTAAAATTTTTTTAAATGGTTTTAATTGTATACATTCTTTAAAAAATAAAAAATATTTTGTTCTGGTTTTAAAATCCAGTAAGTCACTTTGAGTTTCAACACTGGGGAAAAAAGGCATATTACAACAACAAACAACAACAACTCGGGCCCTTTCCGCACGCGGTTATTAAGGCGGGCCAATACGTCTTGCCACGGAGGTCTTCTGCACCTTGGAGCCGACTAGGTTCGGTTTATTTACCTTCGTTCTACACGTAATTCTGACTAAATGCGCCCCCATGTGGTGGTACAGCGCTCTATTTGAAAACCGCAAGAAATCGGTTTTACAATTTTCCAGGTTGATCCAGTTTGTACTTTCACAGTGGTGCAGACACGTACATTCGCACCAATGCGAACTGGTGATCAGGGGAGGGCTCATGGAAGGGGCCAGGGGGTAGTACGGACTTACATACGCACGTATAGAATGACGTACTAAACCATGCAAAAAAAAGGGGGGGTCAATCACAGCCGACAGGGCGGGGTGAGGGGAGTAGCGGAAGTAGCCATGGCGGAGGCAATGTGGATTCATGAACTCGCACTCCTCCAAATCAGAATGGAACATACGCAGTAGCTGTGCAGAAGGAAATGAGGGAAAGTCCGCCTTGTTTCGAGCCCAGAAAATCTAGTAAGAAACGGCATGAACTGATTCACCAGCCTCGCGCAGAAAGGGTCTTGGAAGAGAGGTGTTCAAGCTCTGTTGTAACCCCAGCATCACTCATGGTCTGCATCAACCCCTCTGGGTGGCACTGGAAATATCCACAAAGTCACTTTTGGTTTGGGGAAATAAAATCCAAAATTTGGCAGGGAGCAATGGACATTTTGCTAAAACAAGGTATATAGGGTCCCACACCTTGTTTTAGAGGAGCACCACACCCTCTCAAGGCACCATTCTTCCATTTCTGTGCTGGTGCCTCCACATTAAGAACTAGGAGAAAAGGAGAATATTGCCCTAAAACATCACTGAAATTTAGTGAACATGTATCTTGAAAAATCCAATCACTGTCAATAAACTTCAGCCACTTAACTTTTGTTGAGGTGAATCTAGTGTTGTGTTGCCTAAGTTCAGTAAATTTCTAAACACGTTGAAAACAAATGTTCTTTTCCTGCTGCAATTTTTCTTCCATTGCGTCAGAGACAGGAACATAGAAAAAGGGAAAGGTGCTTTACTAAAACTCCTCTTCTAAAGTGAGCCACTGAACAAAATGGGTATCTATAGGAATGTCTTTGTAGCCATGCAGCTTGAATACTCTAAATCCCATGATGCAGTGTAACACTGCCTAAAGCAAAACAGCAACAATGCAACTGGAAAGCTTTCCCCTGGCATTTGTCTCAACTCTTTGTTTGTACAATTTGCTTCTGCGGATGTAGATGTAATACCTTAAAGGCATTTAATGCATACACTGTATAGTAGGGCACACTTTACTTTAAGCGCTTAGGCTATTTGCTTCCCACACTTGCTACAACCTATTGTTTCTTGAATAAGGGAAATACAATACTGAGTTTAGTGAGTTCACACAGTTTGGAGACTACGAATTGTATGATTCAGTATGACTTATAAAGCCCTATATAGATTAGGTCCAGACTATCTGAAAAGCCATTATCTCTCCATATAAGCCATCTGACTTTTAAGATCCTCAGGAGGCATGTTTGGTAAGGACACTGGAGACAGCCTTCTCAGTGCTCCAGGCTATAGTACTCTCTGCCATGGCAGACTAGGCTGATCTCTTCCCTGCTCTCCTTCTGCTGCAGGTAACGATCTTCCGATTCAAACAAGCACTTGGTGATTAAATGGCTATGTGGAAAAGTCTTCAACAAAGAATATGCACTACATGTTTAATTGTTCTTCTCATGGTTTAAAATAACTTAACGTTATTTCAAAGCACTGATGTTTTAATACAGTAATTTACTTGGGGTTTTTTTTTTAATTGTTACTATTAATCACTGCCCTGGTGGCACAGTGGTTAAATGCCGGTACCGCAGCCACAAGGTTGGGAGTTCAATCCTGCTGGGCTCCAGGTTGACTCAGCCTTCCAGCCTTCCACAGGTCAGTAAAATGAGTACCCAGCTTGTTGGAGGCAATTAGCCAACACATTGTAAACCACTTAGAGAGCACTTAGCTGATACGTGTACAGAAACACACACTATTGCTATTGCTATTAATTCGTGAGTAACTCACCTTGGATCCCGTTAGAGAGAAAGGTAGGATAGAAAGTAAATAAAAAATAACAATAATAAATATTGGCTTCAGTCTAAAAATCATATCCGCTCTGAATCCCCATTCACAGCAACCATATGGGAAAATTTCTACACCACCACAAACAATGGAACACATAGATAGAACTGTCCAACATTGCATTGGAAAGCCATTCCTTTAAATGCATTTAGAATTTCTATGCACCTAAATTATTCCTTGGTTGGCTGTCTGCAGGATGGCCCTCCATTAGAAAAAAAAGTGGCATTGGGCAGTAGATTCTAGAGCTCAGGGATGGGGCTGCAAATTGCACTGTATTGGATTTATAATTAATTGTGATTTTATTGCCATAGAGAGGGAAATGGAGTGATTTTGTGACTCATGTGCCAAAATAACTTGGCTGCCTTTCAGAACTATGCACCTTAACTAAGGACTGTGGCTGGATGTTGTGTGTGTGTGTTTTGCTGCTTTGCTTCATGTATATAAGGTACCATGACTGTTCCAACTGTTTGTTCCTAGGAATAACCATCCCAATGTTATATAAGTCTTTGTGTCACTGTTTTCAAGTTACACATACACACATCCAGAAATGAACAAAGACTAATAACATGTTAGTTCCATTTTGGCTTCCCATGCGTAGCTGAGAGGATTTGTATCTGGTTTCACTAACTTTAAGTTGGAAAGGTTGGATTTTTCTACTGTATGACAGGTTTCTATTCTAGCTTATCCTCAAAATTGAACCATCTAAAATACCCTACATTTTACCTGCATTTGTAGCTCATCATCTCCCACTTTGGAAGCTCAAGCAAGGAGGATTTTCAGAAATCTGGCATACCCTTAAACTAGCTACAGTATGGTGTAGTGATTTAAGTCTTGGTTTAAGGACTCTAGGGGACCGGGATCCAAACAGCTGTTCAGCCATGGAACGCAACTGGGTGCCCCTGAGAAAGTCATACTCTCTCAGCTTTATAGGAAGGCATGGCAAACCTTCTCTGAATATTAAATTTGCCCAGAAAATGCTGTGATAGGGTTTCTATAAGTTTGAGTGGACTTGCAGGTACATTACAAAAACAATGCTAATTCTTCCCTTTCAGACCTGCAAGAAATAATGCTGCATGGAAAAGAGCAGAGAAATCTTTAATTGTTGATTATGATGTTTAAATAGCCAAGGATGCAGAGAACACGGGATAAAGAATTCTGCCCCTTGCCAATATAAACAGCAAATCTATCCCTTATAGGACGTGAGTCTATCTATACTATGGAATATTCTAAATAACCACTAGAGAGCAGCAAAATGCCAAGATCTGCTCTGTCCTCTTCCATTGAATCCTATCCACTGCAAATACTGACTGTATTAGTCAAAAATTCTAATAGATCAGATCATGATATTTTGGCACACTTGAAATCAGCATTCAGACACATGATTTTCTCGCTTCCTTAACAGTGTTGGCTAAGGAGACTCTTAGTTACTTTTGTCTTACGTGTGCTGGATCTTGGTAAATGTTATGCTGGTCTGGGAAGACGTGTTTAGATAACAACAATCATCATCATCCCATTCCCCCCCCCCCAATTGGGATTTAACCCAGCCCACAATTTAAATGAACTATACAATTAAAAACATTCAAAAAAGTGAATATTAAAATAGAATTAAATTATTTTCAGCATTAAAGCAATTATACCAAAATAAAAGTATAAAATGCAACTGAAAAAATAAAAAGCCCTTGAAAACAATAATTAAAACAATACAGCTCCCGCAGCCTGTTCTTTAAAAGCTTTCTGTTTTAAAAGCCTGTCTGAATAAAAAGGTCTCTGCCTGCTGCCAGAAGGACAATGAGGAGGGGGGTGGTCATTCTGATCTCCCTGGGAAGGGAGTTCTAGAGGTGAGGGGTAGCCACTAAGAAGGCCTCCTCTCGTGTCCCTACCAACCATGCTTGCGACAGTCTTTAAAGATATTTGTTTTAATGTGGCTTTAATTTTTTGATTCTTTAATATCATTCTAACTTTTTTATCTTGTGATTTTTAATGATACTTTTTTGCAATTTGTGATTTTTAACTAACTAAAAAGGTGGAACAGAAATAAATAAATAAAACATCTAGAATGCACAATCTAGTTCTAGGCGACAGTGTGTCAACGCTTTAACACGAGAGTTAAGAACACGTGGCCTTCCAGATCTCACTGGACAGTAACCCTCATGAGCCCTGTCCAGTATAGCCAAAGGAGAGACAATGGGAGCTGCTGTTCACCAACATTTGAAGGGCTATGCATTTCTCAGCTCTGCTATAACATGTGTTGTTTTAATGACACAAAGACAGCAATGCACATCTTCACTGATTCTGTTCTTGAACATAAGAATGAAAAATGTGTAAAGCTTGCTCCCTGTTGGGTAAAATTACAAGAAGCCCCCCCCCCCATATAAAAAGTACTGGCCTTTTGATCTCTTAGGGGTGAAAAAAAATTGTGGTGATCAACAGTTCTGATTGTTCATCTGTCTTTTATCTTGACATGTTGAGACACTGATTCTCGTTGAAGATGAGAAAATCGCAAATCTTCTTTACAAAATTTTCTTACACAGTGAATGTTTTTCTTTCAGCGGCATATGGTCTCTTCCCTTCAGTGGGATCCTGTATTCACCCTGCGGTTTAATTTAAACTTTACAAAAGCTATCCAAGATGTTGACTTTGAGCCCCAAAGCAGGTTCAGCACTGTGGATAGCTCCTTTAAAAGTTCAGACTAAAACCCAGAGTAGACTCACTGTCTCACTTGATATGGGAGCCTTCAGCTGCCTTCTCAGAGCAGCAACAGAAAACGCATTTTGTGCAAAGTTGTATTTCTTTCTCCACCCTCCCTCCCATATTTCTTAATTTTTCAACTGCAAGACAAGAAAAAAAAATACAAACAGATTTTCCCAAATGTGAAAAACTCATTGAAAAATGCACCAAAACTCTTGTCATCTTACCCAGCGGGAAGAAAAGATTGAAATGTTTAGCCTTCACAAGCAAGAATGAAAAACATGAAGATTTATGCCCATGTTTGTAACTAGTTACTTCCCAGCTCCACTCTATGTCACCAGCAATGTGCTGCACTTGGGTGTGCTGCTGTACCTCATCTGTAGTAATGCCGGCCATGGTCAAGATGTATTAACAAATCAATTGATCTTCCACATCCCTAAGCATTACATTGGAAATACAAAATTTCAGAGATACTCTGTGTGTGTGTGTGTGTGTGTGTGTGTGTGTGTACAGGGTGTGCCCAGGAAATGTATACACTGTTTAACTGCTAATAGTAGCTAGGGCGATTATATGAAGGCTAAGTAAATACATTTATATTGAGGAATAAATCTCACAATAATGATTTGATCAGTTACAAATTCCATCTTAAATTACAATTTTCTGTAAGGTGTTCAAACTGTCATTTGTCAAATTGCCAAGTGAATACCGTTTTAGTTTTTTTATGATTTTATATGCTTTTAATGTTTTTAACTGTTTTAAATGTTTTTGATGTATTTATTGTTGGAAGCTGCCTTGGGTCCCATTCCAGGAGAAAGGCAGCCTACAAATATAAGAAAGAAAGAAAGAAAGAAAGAAAGAAAGAAAGAAAGAAAGAAAGAAATCCCTGTGCAGCAATACACTGCTCACATTGTTGAAGCAGAAAGCTGCACTTAATGTTTCTCCTGTAATTTTACAACACTCTTCTACTTTTGGTATCTTTAAACCTGTTAAGGGTTTATATATTTAAAAAAAATGCAAAAAAAAAATCCAGAATTATAAGCTGTCAAGGGTGCATACATTTTTTTGGACATGCTGTGGACGTATGTGTATATGTGTGTGTGTGTGCACATGCATGTGTGTATCTGCGCATGCACCTGTACATGTTTAGGATCAGGAAAAGTGAATAATGCAGTTTAGCTTGAACAGTGTTTGTTTTCTGTAAATGAATAACAGTTATAAGCTTGGGAAGTTTCCTTGGACTTAAAGCAAATAAAGAACTCTTAGCAAATGGAATTACAAATCTTTTCTGTTTAATCTTCTACATGTTTATACAGAAAGTATAGCCAATATTCACTCAGAACTGCAGAGAAAAAAATGTAAGCAGGACTGAAATTCAATTACAAAGTACGTATGAATTTATTTAAACCTCCATTGTTTTTAAACCCTGCAGCTTACTAACAATTGGGTGAGAATGGAAAACAGTACACATTGATTTCTGCTTGAAGTATATTTTATCAGAAATGGCTTGTTAAAAATAACCGTTAAGAATATTGATTTGAAAGGATAAACTGATACACAGGAAATGAGCTTCTAAAGGGCATGAGAAATTATCTGTTTTCTTGTTGCTGGAGGGGACACTGATAGTCTGAAGTCAACAAGATTGTTTATGCATCATGTTAGCCTCTGCTACAGGGGATCATTACTGTTTGTGTATTCCTGATACTCCCTCCCATGGTTTCCAAAGCTGCCCAGTGATGAAAAACTATTTGGAGAGAAAAAAGTATTTAGGGAAGGATGTGTGTTGTTTTTTAAACCAAGCTTTTGGAAACTGATTTTAATAAAAATGGCTTTTATGGTGCTCTACTGTTTTTAATCTGTATTAAGATAAGATTTTAATTCATTTTAATTCTCTTGTTATTTGATACTATTTTATGCTTGATTTTGCATGTTTTTAACTATATGTGTTTTATTGTATTTTGTCTTTTTGTAAGCTGCCTTGAGTCCCAGTCTGAGAGAAAGGTGGGATATAAAAAAAGTGAAAGCTGGATGGATCATGATCCCAAGTGCAATTTGGCTTTATAACAAGCTGCACACTCTCACATATGCTTTGTTTTAAAACAGCAGTAGTGCACATATGCACACACGTGCGTACACACACACACAAATATAGAGAGAGAGAGAGAGAGAGAGAGAGAGAGAGAGAGAGAGAGAGAGAGAGAGAGGAGAGAGTGTAAACAATGTTATATTTGGAATTTTTGAAAATTATTTTGCACAAAATGGCCTTTTCACAATTTTTTCCCAGAATGTGGAAAACCACCAGAAAATGAGCAAATACTCTTGTAATCTTACCCAATAGGGAGAAAACTTTTGACATTTTTAGTTTCTCTTCTATGAGGATGAAATAAGTAAAGGAAGTGTGGAAAACTACATAACGTCTTGAAGTAAGCCTGCCATGCTGGTTTCACAATAATTCTGATGAACTGAACTCCCAAAATGTCAGCTGAAAGGATGCTTTTGATTGGCTGACAATCAGTCATTCACACTCAGGAATAGACTAACTTCACTCCAAGTTCACCCACATAGGACTTTTGTTTGTTTAATTGCCTCTCTTCTCCTTGTTTATTTACTTAAACATGGGTACCTCGTCTACTTCCCAGAAATCAGAATCAAGACAATGGACCAAAATCAGCAGCAATATCTCAAAGAATAATGTCAGTCTCTTATTCACACAAAATGCCAAATAAAAAACACAGATGACAGTGATTTGTATGAGAGCAGTTCAGTGGAAGGGCTAAGGAATGTCAGGCATAAAGTAGCCCCAATCTCAGTCTAGGAAGTTTTGAGTCCGAGGCTGTAAGTTCAAATCTTCAGAGCTTGAGTTTGACCACCAAACTACCCTTGATTTTGGAAGCATAGCAGAGTCAGGCTAGCTATTGGAGACCAATAGAGAATATGCAGAGATGGGAAAGAATCCTGCCTGAAAACTTGGATAGCCAGGGGTACCAGTCAGAGTTAAAAACACTGGGTTGTATGTTTCAATGATCTAATTCACTAAGTGATAACTTCCTACATTTCAACACTTAAGGTCATTAAACCTGTTAATCAAACATCTGCTTACACGGCCAACTGCTTTTGCACTACTTAGAACCGTTCACTGTGGGGGTCTGAAGAATCTTACTCAGCAAAGCAGTCCACAATGCCAAAACATGCCTATGGGCACAACCACAGAGAAGGCTCTAGAGTAGGGGTGAGGGATGTGTAGCCCTCCAGGTATTACAGCATCTTCCATAACTGCTAGCCAGAATAGCCCATGGTAAAGAATAATGGAAGTTGTGGCTTAACCATCCCTGCTCTGGAACTTGTAGTTTCTCACCTTGCTTCATATTTCTGGGGGATCTGAAGTAGTGTCTCAGATTATATGACCACAGCATGCTGAGAGGAACGTGCAGAAGCAGGATATCCATAATGCACCTACCTCCTAACTCATTTAGGGCTTTAAAGGTTAACAGGAAATACCTTGAACAAGGTCTGGAAACAACCCATCTATCAGTATAACAGAGAGAGAGCGAGATAGGGATGGAGAAACCTAATAGTTCTAATAGAATTAGACTGGACTAGTGAGTTGACTAAGGAATCTAGGATTCTACGATGTTCCACATATGAGCACATCATACAGAAGCACAGACAGCAAGCTTCCCATAACCAGATTTGACTTTTTTTTTTTTACTGCCTTTGTTAGCCATTTGTTAGCATTTGACTCACTGCTAAATGGTCACTGGACTCCAATCATAAATGACCATAAATGACCGTCTGTAAATTTAAAGTCTATATAACCAACCCCTCAACAAATCCAGTAAACCGTGTCTGCATGAATACTTCCTCCCTTTCAAACATTACCTCTGGGTCAATTCCAGAGACTGAAAAGTTAGTTAATTAAATCCACTTGAGTCCCCAATGACCACTGTACAAAACAGCCACTGCAGAAAGTGCTCTTTTAATCTCCTTATAAAACCACTCAGAGTAACCCTCTGGATGACTCGTAGCAATCACAGGTTGAAAACAGTAGTCGGAATACTACGTGGTGTTTTCAGGATAGAAAAGTGGTTGGTTGTATTTTCAAACCAGCCATGCCATAACCCAAGAATTATGACATTCCCCATTCTTGGAAGCAGCTATGCTGTGTTGAAATGCTAGATTTACAGTATGGTTGAATCACATGCATGACACTCATGTGGTTATAAGACACCATGTGGCAAGCTGTCAACAGGGCATTTTCCACTGGTCCCTGATGGCCTCTTTCTATATTCTGCAATCACTCTAAGATTTACCAATGGAGGCCTCCAACGTTCAAGAATACAACAGTGCATAGTATTAAAGGAATATATCTAGAAATAAGTCAGTATTTCAGGAGCATCTCAGTTTTTAAAATATTGTTCCTATTTAGTCATTATTACTACTGCTGGTGCCACCTAAATAAGTCTGTCTGAGGATTTAGGGCAAGCAATGTTAATTTCTGCAGTGAAGACAAGCATTATCACCCATATAATGGGATGCTGCTTAAATAGAGACAGAGATTTTATGGTGGTAGAAAAATACTCTCAGATGTACTCACGAAATTGCCTCAGTGTTTGTGCATAGCCTTGACAGGTGCCAAAGGATTCCTCTGTAGTGCTAACAGCTTTATGCATGTGACAATCTATTTCAGGCTTTTTTGTTAAAAAAAAAAAGTAGAGCTTTAAAATTATCATTTTGGTTGTCTAAAAGAAATTCATATAATTCCTGGAATGTTGCTACCACTCAGCTATTTAAGTATGTATTTGGGACTGAGTGAAAATGCACCCCCTTCATCAGCATTCACAGTTGGTGAACCGAAGAGGCATTTTGGAGTCTCTTTTAGGACAGATGCAGGGAAACAACTTAAAATTTGAGATGAAAGGATTGCCAGACATCAATGATGATACCTTCTTCCCTTTTCTCAGTGTTTTTGCTGATACCAGCAATACTGGCAGCAGAGCAGCTCTGCTGCCATTGTTTTCTCCACTATGCCCCCTTGGAATAATACTACATCATTGGCTAACATTATTCTGCAGCCATTGTAGCAGTTGTGGGGAGTGGGAATTAGCGGGGTCATTCCAGAAGGCAAAGCATCACAACAGGGAGGAGGGAGCAGAGCTTGGAAAAGTTACATTTATGGATCCAGAATTCCGTAACCAGTATGGCCATATCCAATGACCATGTGGAGGTGTGGAGAAAGTTACACTCCAACTATGGACATGGGGGCAGGGGAGGTGAACAACCCAAGTGCCTGCTCATTTTTGTCACTGCCATCACTTAATTAGCTCCCACAGTAACAACATCCACACTGTGTCCATTTCTGCCTACCCTGTTATAGTGCTACTATTCCACTTCCAACCTCCTATGGAGTCCTGGGGTTTGCAGTTTGGGGAGGGGCCTTTAGAATTCTCAGCCAGAGAGCTCTTTGGCCTTAGTAAACTACAAACCCCAGAATTCCTGTGGAATAATAGCACTGTAGTGTGGACATGCCCTTTTCTTAAGACAAGGCATCTAGGACAGCATGTACCTTAAGTTTTAATCCAAATCAACAAGGTGTGGGTTCTTCTACAAGCCTTGTTTTCAAGCAAAAGTGCAGGGTGCTATTGTTTTTGGCCATTAAACTGCCAGTAGGGAACAGCTCTGGGTGGGTTTTGGGGGTGTGTACATCAGCCTCCTGCCTTAAAATTATGGAGTACCTTCTACTCCTGTATGAAATTGATTTCTCATCCCCATATTTCTCTTATATTAGATTTTTAACAGTGTTAGAAATGAGACATGATCACAAATCAGAGAAAAGGAGAAACTAGAGCCAAAAGTAAAATAGAGCTGAAAGCTCAAGCACTACCTTCATAGGAGCGAGCTGGATGGGTGTGATGCATGAAGGATCCACCATAGGCTTCGGCCTATTTGCTGTATCTGCAAGTAAACTATGCCACTGTTGAGGTAGTCCTGTGAACTTTTGTTCTCTGTGATCGAATCCAGTGTGTACCCTGTGTTCAAAATTCGAAGGGCCAGAAATTTCTAGCTTTTTCTTTTTCTTTCCAAACATGGTGGAAAAACCTGTAGGGGAAAACAAAATCACTGTGTTAAGATACACTATATTATTAAAAACATACACCATGGAATAGCGGATGACAAGGACCATCAAGAAAGGAAAATATTTCATGCATCTGATGAAGTGGACTCTCATCCATGAAGACTTATTAATTTAATGGATGAGTTAGACTTGAAGACAGTGGTGGACATCTTCAGCAGATCTTGAGAATAATGTTCTGAGAGCTGCTAGGAATCTCACAACCTATCAAAAAAGCCCCCTTTTGGGGGAAAAGGCTGAAAGTATTTTGGTTTGAATTTTTTAAAAAAATGTCAAAGAGGGCCATGACACTAATTTAAAAGATAAATCATCACTTTTGGAGGTTTCCAGGAGGGTGATTGAGGATAATTGTGTGTGTGGGGGGGGGGTGGAGTTAAAAACAAAGAGCTTTACAGATTTACAAACAGTTTTAAAGTATCACAAGGCTGTTTGTTAAGAAATCGTGGGCACTGAAGATGCTCTCTGGATGAGAATTCAGTCCCTCCTTAAACTGCAAATCCCAGGATTCCATAGTATGTTGCCATGACAGTTAATGTAGAATCACAGAGTTACAGGCATGTGGACTGAATGAGCCCCTGACTGTGGACAGATCCAGATTATTAGGTTCCAATAAAGAATTTGAAAGGAAGAGTTTTGTAACGAGATTTATTTTAGAGTGGGGTGGGAAGGAAACAAAGTTGAATAGTATATCTAGCCTGTAGTGATATTGCCCCTCCCCTCATTCTATTAGCACGGCAAATGGTCAGGGATGAAGAGAGCTGTAGTCCAACAATAAAGATGGAAAAAGTTTTGGTGTTTCAAGATTCTTGCTGAAATTACGCATTTTATACCTCCCAAGAGTCGCTGAAAAATGAAGCACACCTTTCTTCAGAAATGCTCATATTTGCAGGCTTCACCTATGTTTAGCACTCAAAGGGGTATACGCACAGTTTTGAAAATGAGAATGGTTAAAATGCACACACTTAAAAATATGCATGAACACAAACAAATGCAGATAAGAAATGAGGATGCATTCCTATGCTAAGGGAAAAAAACCCCACAAAGTCTTGCAACATTTTACAAAGAAAGGATGGGATACAAATGAGGGATGATTCACAAAAACACAAGGAAAGTAAGCTATTGACACCCCTCCCCAACAGAGGAAAGGAAAAGACCATAATCAGTGGCAAATCACATATTTTGTAGGCAGAAGGTATTAAGTTTAATTGTGGATGTTTCCAGTTATAAAGGAGCTCAGGTAGCAGGGCTGAGGGAGACTTCCCTCTATGACACCTTAGGGGAAGGGAAGGAATTGTGCAGCATGCTCTCATCAACACCTCCCCAGACCTCTAAAAAAATGGCCAAAAACTTACAGATAGAAGAGATCAGTGATTGGCTCTCCTAGCACTTTTTTTTTCCTTTAAAAAAAAATTAAACCCCATAGAGGTACCTGTGACAGGAAACAAAATGGGCTTTGGGGCAATAGTGCTAAGAGAGACAGGTTGAACTTTTCCTCCCTTACTTGATACCCAATCCCCATGTCCAAAGCTTCATTTTAAGATCACACTGAAAAATCAGCCATGTTTGATGAGCTTAAAGAAAAACAATGGCTGCTTGCATTCAACTAGCCCCCATCTGTAAAATTGAGAACTATTAACACTGTATTCAATTTATACGAAAGATGGCCGGAATTCTGTTGGGCAGTTAGGAATGTGTGAGCCGGAGTTACACATTTCTGTTTGAAATTCACAATCCCTACATAGCCCCTAGTTTAGGAGATACACAGGAACTGTGAAGGTCCCCCAGTCTTCATTTGCCAGGTAGCAGCTGCTGTGGTCTGTGGGAGTCTGTCAACCGGGAAGCAGCTGGATGATGGTTTCACCCACCCTCTTGTAGAAGTGAACTCCAGCATGAGGGTGAATTGCAACAGAGGTCCTGCTTCTGTCTGTTGCACTGGAGATCATTCATGGGAGGGGCTGTGAATGTCAACTGCTACCCGATCAACAGGAGAACAGATCCTCATTGATTGCACTGGCTGCTATTTGGTAAGTGGGGATTAGGGGAACCGTGACCGGATTCACTGTGTAGCACCATAATTATGGTGTTTATGTAATCATAACTCTCCAACAGGCATCTGGCCAATATCTTGAATAATCAGAAAGATCAGTTTTTTGATGACTTGGAACACCCTTCCTAATGAACCCCCTTCCTAAGGAACCTTGCTTAGGAAGAGGGTTCCAAGTCATCAAAAAACGATCTTTCTGATTATTCAAGAGTGCCTTCTTTTAGAGTGCCTTCTATATATGCATGAAGATATTTCTTTTCAACCAGAAGTTTACTTAGAGATGGCTGAATCTGTCAATTTCAATTTCAACTGTCTTTTCATTTTCACCTTTTGTTTCCCACTCAGTCCTGTTTATGTGATCCTTTATAAAATCTGTGGAAATTTTCTGAACATATTTTCTATATAATATACTTTTTAAAAAAGCTTTCCCCAATACGCACTTCTTCGGCAATCTCAGAATAATGCTGTCCTCCCTCACAGAATAATACTTTGCAATTCATTTTCCTAATGAACACATACCCCAAACATGCTTAAGAGAACTAAATTTGAAAATTCAGAAAAGTATGAATACCAAAGGAAAATTGCATTTCAACTGACATACTGCTTCAGGATACACCTTTTGTAAGGTCCCAACAATAAATCAAATAAAATTTGCACCCACCTCTGACTTGGTGTAAACCTTCCTGGCTTTTTATCTGCCATATTACTGTTATCTTTTCAGACTGTTGTTTCTCACTGATGTTCCTTACTTAATTTACATTTTAAAAAAGCGTTTAAAAAATTGAGGTAAATAATAGAGTACTGATATCTTTGGAACAAATACAACTTTGGTTCTAGTTCCCAGTAATCATGGGAGAAATGAGATGTGTCTTTCTCCTTATACTGACAAACTCACTAGTTTCTTTATCTGCCTGTGGCCTTGAAACAACTTTAATCCCTTTGCCTGCTGTTCTTGTCAGTTCCACAGTTGGACTGAAAATCAGTAAGTTTCACGTAAAGCTCCATGGTTTTAGGAGTCAAATGCAGTGCCAGATCCTGGAAACTCAGGTGACTGCTCAGCAGCCCTGCATAGGGAACTAATTCAAAAGATGGATAGGGAAAACTGGGGAAGAACCAATTCTAAATGTTGACTGCAGGACTTAGCTGGAAAAGAGGAAAGGGAAAACAAGAGACATCCAGGCTTAGTGATGCTTAGGACTAACTGATGGGTTAGCTACAGGGTGGGGGGAAATGAGGGCATTGCCCCCCAAATAAAAATTCTGCCCCCCTCCCAGAAATTTTCCTTTAGATTTCCAGATTTCTAGTATTGCAGAGAGTGAGGCATCAAGAATTGTTCACACTTAGATCTTTTATGCTTACTGTGTTTTTATTCCTTTGGTTACTTTGTCTGCCCTTTTTCTTTGGATGCCTAAACTGTATTTATAAACACTCATCTTCTAAAACATTCAAGTTTTAAGTTACTGCAGTCCTAGAAATTTGGGGACTGAAGGAAAAATTTCATTTGTGGGGCAGATTTTTTATTGTGGGGCAACATCATCATTTTGTTGCCCCCTCCAATAGTGTGCTTAATAAGGCAGCTATATATCTTACCTGACAGAGGACAGGCCTGTGTTAGTAAATCTAGTCCAAGACTAGTTTGAAGACAAAGCTTTAAATGAAGCAAGAGCACGGAAGGGCCTTCAAGTTGCCCATCAGTACTTAGCACCTGAAAAGCAGACTGACTGGGCACATCAATCACCTGATCACAGTTGTCCTACTGTGCTGAGGTTGACTGTGTCCCTACTTAAATTATATTGTTTCCAATTTGAGTCTATACATATAAATTACTGTAAGTATATTTTATGACAACCTGTGCCCTCTTTGTTTGACAACATACTTCTCTCTTTGGAAGTTGTGTAAATAAGCACCATCTGAGAACTTCACTGTGCCATGTGCATCCAAGAATGCTGGGCCAGTTGGCCAAGGACAGCTTGAGTAGCAAAAGTGTTTACTGGGGGACTAAATGGTGAGGTAAATAATGGTGTGGATTGAAGACCACTTTAGCAAGAACCACACTGTGTGTAGATTCGATGTACAAGCAAGAAAAGAGAAAGAAAAGCAGTTAAATTGCATCCAGAAGTCAACCTCATCTCTCATCAGTTCAGCTGAATGTCATTTCAATCTAGCGGGTGAAAAAAAATTGTAAGTTGGTCCAGTGTGTAAACAAATTAAGTAGACCCAGGCAGAAGCAAATGGCACCAGTTCTATACGTTCCAGGAAACAGTATTTAGCTTATAGCAGAAACAGGGGAAACAACCTAGTTGAAAACAAAGGACTCTTTCCTGCACTTTATAAACCTGTCACATATACTCACCATTTAATTACTGTAATAATGCTACTATCCTCATATAGTGCTTTCAATTATATTGTATCTTACTTGGCAACAGGTTTCACTATTAAATCTGAAACAGAGTAATTTACTTGGCAGGTGAAATAAGTTTTCTGTATTTCTGAGAATTTCGAGGAGAATGAGGTTTGCATGCTGAGATAACAGCAAGAAGGAAAAGAAATGCTAGCACATAAATTCAGGGCTATGCTTATGTATCCACACAAGCTGACACATATTTAAGATAAAACCTACCAGTTTGGTAGAGAAAGTTGCACAGCTTTATATCTTTCAAGTATGTTTCTCTAACCTCTGAAAATAACAACATCCCACCACTGTCTTCCTAACAGTGTCTTCTTCATTGTTTAACACTGGGTTTTGATATGTAAAAAATGCTATGCCTGAACCAGGAACCGGGAATCCCAGGGCCCTCCAGGCACCCTTGTCTGCAGTGTCAATCATCCCTCACCACTGACATGCTGGCTTGAGCTGATGGATACTGCAGTCCAAAAACACCTGAAGAACCATATGTCTTCCATACCACTATAAACTATGACTTACTGCATGTATATAATGCAGAAGTGGAGAACCTGTGGTCTTCCTGAGGTTATTAGAATACAAGTCCCCACAATTTCCAACCTTTGGCCATTCTGGCTGGGGCTGCTGAGAACTGGATTCAAGCAACATCTGAATGTCCATACTTTCTCCCATCCTGCATTGAAGGACTTAGACTGTTCAGTTGCAAAGTAAGAGACCGCAAGGGTTAAGCATGATCACTCAAAGACATTTGGCTGCTCTGGCATATTTATCACTTCAAAAAGGTTTTACTTCCAGGCTCGTCATGGATAGTATCCCACAGTTCATTACCAAATTTAATTTTTAATTTCAGCCTTAAATTTAAATGTCCAACTTTTAATGCTGCTCAGATTTGCCCATACTGAATTTACTAGAGGTCTGTGCATGACACCTTTCACCTAAGAAGGAAATCATGTAGTTGAAAAACTAATTAATAATAAGAGAAAACATCAACAAAGAAGAGATGGCACCATGAGTTAAGCATTTTTTAAGTGCAGAATTTGAGAAGAGTCGCCTTCTTTCCTGGGCAACTAACAAAACATTCATCAGGGTGACATCGTAGATCTCAAAGAAAGAAAAAATCCCAAATTGATCTTTAGGTTAATAACTAGAGAAGTATGCCAAATAAAAGCTTTGATTTGGACACCAGTTTGGTGCTTTTGAAAATGGCCTGTTTTGTCTCGGACTGATTTAGAACCAGCCTATTGCAACTCAAGGACAGAAGTGATGCTTAGAAATCCAAAGAATCACGACTCTCTTTCACTTTAATTTTTCTTTTTTCTTCTTTGTCAGACTTTTGCCTGAAATTTGCAGACAAAGTGGCACACCCTTAGGAGAAGAGCACACCTGCCAAAGTGCAGACAAACAAGCATAAAGCTATTATAATGTGGTAACAGTGCTATGTACTATTGAATTTGATATTTTTTAAGGAAAAAAAAAACTCCACTGCCAATAACATTGTAATTTTTAAAAGAACTTGATGAAATGTGTAGACATGGTCACCTCTTCAAAGCTGTCAAATTTCAGATGATTAGGTCCAGGAATTGTTGTGCAAGAGCAGCTTTTGCATTTGGAGGGTAGATAAAAAAAGAAATTGTGTATCTTCCCAATATCCCTCTATATCCTTATTCTGTGGACAACAGAAAGCATAGAGATTTCCCTAGAATGACATACCTAATATGTTTCAGAAGGATAGGTGTGGTTTATGCAAAAGAAGAGTCCTATAATGTTGGAAGGAGTGAAGTAAAATGATTCACTTCCTCTTACATGCTTTTGGGGCACAGTTTGTATGAACATAACATGCAGGTACTCCCAACCAAGGAAACTGCAAAGTGTCAGAACCGGGGTCATGATCCTCACAAATCAGTGCCCCTTTCACTCTACATGATTGTAGCACTATGATTCTTTTTCAACTACTATGCTTACACCCTGTGGAATCCTGGGGTTTGCAGTTTAGGGAGGGCTATTTGGAATTCTCAGCCAGAGAGTTCTTCTGATGTCTTTGATCAAATTACAAACCACAGGGTTCCACAGGATGAAGCTGTGGCAGTTAAGATGGAATCATAGTGCCATGGTTGTGCTATGCGAAAAGACCTGAGCCCAAGAATTTTTAAATAGTGAAGTTTAGTGGTATTGTCAGAAAAAATAGCCATCTCACAGTCCCAATATTGCCTCACCCCATGCCATCTCTATTTGCCATCCTGCCTAAATATCATGCTCTTTCTATAATTCCACATAGCAAAGCCAGTCTAATGAATGGGGAATTCATAACAAGCACTACTACTTGTCTTCCTTCTTTATTGATTTAAACTGACAAAACTGGTAAGGTACCAGCAAAACAGAAAGGCTCTCTATTGATCTCTATTATTTTTTTGCTAAAGCCCAGGGATGATCTAGCCAACTACAGACCAGTTAGTTTGGTGGATTTGCTTGAAAGTATGTGACAGGTATCTTTTACCTAGGCTAGAAGCCTGGGCGCTATTGAACAAAATACTGGCTTATCAAGAGGTGGGGTTTCAAGCAGCAATAACTGCCATAGATCTCTGTTGCCTTTTACATCATCTTATTCAGAAACATGCATAAGCAAGTATGCAGAAATTGTGGCCAGAATCCTGTTGGGCAGTTACAAATGTGTAACCTAGAGTTATACATTCATGACTATTTCATAATTGCAATCTCTACATGGTGTCTAGTTAAGGGACCCTGAAAGTCCCTTAATCTTGGCTTATCAGGAAGCAGCCACCACAATCTTTAGCATTAGGAAGAATTGTGACAAGGGTCTTCTTTCTGCCTCTCACACTGGAGAATGCTCACAGGAGTGGACGGGACCAACAGTCAGCTGCTTCCCAATAGACAGGGGAATGGCTCCCCATTGATAACAGCAGCTGCTTCCCAATAAGTGGGAACTGGGAGAGGGAGGGACAGGATTCACTGCACAGCACTGTAGTTATATTATTTATGCATATATAAATCCCTAACAGGGTTCCAGGCCCCATATTGATTTCATGGGTCTACTGTCTACCTTTGCTACATGAAAACATCATTGTGGAAAACTAGAGGGGTATATACTTCAAACATTTATTGCATTGTGTGGCAGGCAGCTAGCTGAGATCCTGCATCGAGAGACCTACCTACAGTAGGTAGTCATGATAAATGTCCTGGTGTGAGCCCCCCAACCCACCTTTGCAGTGTAGCAGCCCCCTCAGGATGGCCATTTCTCTGTTAGTAGAGAGCGTGAGGAGCAGGAGAGACACATCCAGCCATTTTCTTTTAGATGGACACACTGTGACAGGCATTCTCCAGAACCTCCCAGGGTCCTTTGGTGGCTCCTGAGGAGGATGTCACTGCTGTGTACTTTGACCACTGCTGTGTACTTTGACTCACTACCAGGATGCCAGCCCAAGTATCACATATTGATACTTTTCCTAGAACCTGGCCACCATGGAGACATCTGAGATACCAAGAACTTTATAAGAGAGGCACAATAGGCCAGTTTATCAATCTCATGGTTTTTCAATCGGTGCATAAATGACATCATTGTCTGGTTTGTCTGGTTTGAAATCTTTTCCCCATAACACTGGGGAAGAGCATATCTTAACTCTTTTCGATGCAGAGAATGCAGCGTTGCTATCTCTCGGGTAGACTGAGTTACATCATCTTTCTATAGTCTTTTTCTTGCAGAAAGGAAGACGGCCAACCCAAATAGTACAAAACTAAGGTCCTACTCTTTCAAAATGAGTTATTGTAAGCACATGCGAAAATGGGATGGGAGGGAGCCTGAGGGGTTTCCCCAGCATTCTGGCAGTTTGTCAGAATATCTAACTTCAAGAGAAGGACATTAGAACCCTCCACAGCTTTACTGCTTTTCTACATTAGTAGAGGTGGATGTATGATTGCTCCAGCATCACTGTTTTACAAAAAAGACCCTTGTGTCACAACTTGCATGTAGTGCACAGGTTTGGGCCACTGGTAAGATACATACACCTATTGGAATTTGTCCCCCAAAATTCTTGAGATTACTACTAGGACTCTCATATTTAGCTCTTGCTAATTTATGCCAAAGTGAACTAGCTATGACTCCTGTTCATTCTGTGCCATATAAAATGCTTAATTATCGGCTAAATATTCTTTTTAGTGAATCTGGGACTTTTCTTAGGACAGTACGTGCCAAAAATGAGCAACTCTTCATGGAAAAGGTCTGTTCTTTCCCTAATAGCCCAGTTAAGTTTTTTTAAAAAAAATCCATCTAAGGGACATAGGGAGGTCTCTGCTAAAGTCTGACAAACAGAGACCACGGACTGGCAGTTTGATAATGCCAGTGTCTCTGCTTCAAAATAGCCTCAACCTATTAAAAAAAGAGACTTGCTTTCTTTGTGTTTTACCAATGTATTTCAAAGATACTATTTTTTTTAGAGAGAGGAATGCATTCACCAGAATGCCACATAACCTGTTGTCATCTGCAGTCTGGATGGAAGCCATGGGAAAAGACCTTTATCTGAGATACTGCACAGCCACTATGCTCAGGATGAAGCGGAACATCTGCAACACATTCTGTTAAACTGCAATGTTTACTCAAATATCAGGGAACAATATTTGAGGCAAATCCTTGCCAAAAAGCTTAGATTTGCACACCACGAAAGTACCGAACTACTTGCTCTAAGTGTCTGATAAAGAGTGTGTCTATCAAGGCTCCCTTATTACGCCTTTATCCCTTATTTATTTGCATCCAGCCTTCTTCTCAGACCTCAAACCTGAGGCAGAGTACAAAAGATAAAGGAGATGCAGGTAAATGTTCACACCATAAAAAAGTTAAAATGTAATTAAACTACTAATAGAATTAATGACAATTCAAAGCAAGCATACATTTAAAAAAAATCAACAAATCTAAACAATGTAGCACACTGTTAAAGACTCCTTCCCCATGTGCAGTCAGACAAAAGCATCTGAATGACAACACTGTTCGTATGTATCTCAGTGATCCTGATTTATGAATGTTCAAAGGCTATTTTATTATTTTCTGTTTTCATTACACTGTATACCACTGACAGGTCTATTTTATTGCTTTATTTCTGTACAGTGCCATGTATTTTAATTGTGATCCTACATCATCATCATCATCTCATCATCATCATCATCATGCTTGCTAGTAGTTGGCTCGTTCCCCCCACCTCTCTCCTCCCTCCCCCACCACCGAACAAAGAGGAAGAAAGCTGTAATTATGAGTTTTATCCAAATCACAATCTAACTCTAAAAGCATGGAGCATCTGATAAAACATGCCCTAGGATCACAACCTGGGTGTGTCTGTCATTCTCTCTCTCACACTTCTCCTATGGAAATTTTCACAGAAATGAAGCCTGAAAAACACCTCCCCTGTCTTTCTAAATCTCAAATGAAGATTCTCCTGGGAATTAGTTTCAGTTCTAGTACCTTTGAAGGGAAGCTTGCTTCTTTTCAGGAAACACCACAACAACAAAAAAGCCAATCTGGTTGAGGTTTTCAGCTTTGATCAATGCTAGTACACTTTCCTGCTAGGAATAGCAGTGGCAATCTGAAGTTCAAACAGGAGTCCACACCTTTCACACTATGTGGTATAAGTTTGGGTGATCTTTCAGGCTATGTGCAAACAGAAGTGAAAAGGCTTGCCTCTTCAAAGTGTTGACTGACACTTTGAAGAAAGTGATTTGTAGCAAATCAGAACTCATGAAAAGTCTTCATTTGTTGTTGTGAAAAGGAACTCCTGACATTTACCTCCTGTCATAAATTGCTGCTCTATAAAACAGCAAGTCCCTACCCCAATGAATGCCCTGACAAATTTAGCGCAGCAGCAGTTTATGACCACACAACTTCCTGACCTTTGGCGCACAAGCTGGTTTCAGTTGTGGGCACAAAGTGAGTCACGTGAAAATGCAAAATTAAAAATGTACACACATTTTTGTATTTTAGTGACTCCAAAACTTTTTGAAGTTGTTCTCATGAGTGGTGTCTCTGTTCTTACAAGTGCAAAGAAAAAACAGGTTCTTATGATTGTAAACGGAGTAGCCCCGCTGACTGTAAAACATCTTGGATTTTGGATACAATTGTAGAAAAAATTAGCTTAATGTGTATTTGAGAATATATGTATACAGCACGTATTATGCATACAAACATACATGGAAACTATAGCTTTTGAATGTTTTTAGAATAAGAATGCACAAAAGGAATGGGGCAGAAAACTAGCAGCATTGTTGAGATTAGCTGATTTATTTCAGCAGGAGTTTGTGTGGATTTCGATCCCCTTTTTCAGCTGCACTGCTAGGGTGTTGTTAAAGCCACAAGTATTCAAGCACAGTTGCATAGTGGTGGGGGCGGGACAGGCTAAAATAGATAGATGTGAAGTATGAGGTTAAAGAGTAGTAAAAGATGATACAAGTTTGTCAAGTGGCTAGTTTATGGCTCCAGAGATGAGCAAGCAATAAAATCTGCTTATCCAACCTCCTTCGAAATAGGAAAATTGTCTGAGGAGAATTGTTCTGTTAGATGTCTAAGCAAAGCAACAGTTTATGTAAACCCACATATTTTAATATACAGAGTGTGCCAAGAAACCATTGTCTGTTCGTACTTCAGCTAATGGATTGGAATTTGTGAATATATCACAATTCAGCTGTTTCACCTTCCAATCTTCATTTTGTGTCAGTGTGTGTGTGTGTACACATGTGTGTTTATTCTCAAACAGGTATTTGTAGGTCAGAAATGTAATATATATGAAGTCTCAAATGCTCTGTGGCTGCTTTTGGGGTGCTGTCATTTCCAATGTTAAATGTATGTCCATTTATGCTCTGGCACACAGAAACTCCCTGGGTGACCCTGGGCAAGTCACAGTATCTCAGCCTCAGGCAAAGACAAACTCCCTTTGAATATGTAAAGTCGAAGGCTTTCACGGTCAGAATCCATAGGTTGTTGTGGGTTTTCCGGGCTTTGAGGCCGTGTTCTATTAGTATTTTCACCTGATGTTGGGCCATGGGAAGCCCGCTTAGCCCCGTGATAGCAAATTTTTACATGGAATACTTTGAAAAGCAAGTCTTGGAAACCGCGCCAAAAAAGCCCACTATATGGTTCCGTTATGTGGATGACACTTTCACCATTTGGAGCCACAGAGAAGAACTGACCATGTTTCTGGACCATATGAAAAACATCCACCCGAACATCCAATTTACCATGGAAAAAGAAAATGAAGGAAAACTACCATTTCTGGATGTCTTGGTCATCCACAAACCTAACCAACAATTGAGCCACACAGTTTACAGAAAACCTACACACACTGACAGATATCTATACAAGAACTCCAACCATCACCCAGGACAAAAAAGGAGCACAATAAAAACTCTGGTAGACCACGCAAAAAGAATCTGTGAACCCCACCTCCTGAAAAACTAACTGAATCATCTAAACTGGGCTCTACAGGCCAATGGTTACTCTGGTTCAGACATCAGAAGAGCCTCAAGACCTGGAAAAAAACACAGCAGTAAAGATAAGCAGCCAACCAAAGGGAATGTGCTTTTACCATACATCAAAGGGGTCAATGACTGTATAGGGAAACTGATGAAGAAACATAACCTACAAACAATCTACAGACCGGCCAAGAAAATTCAACAAATGCTACGTTCAGCAAAGGACAAGAGGGATTCTCTAACTTCTGCTGGAGTTTACCTTATACCTTATCCCACATACCTTGCAGCTGTAGGCAGGTCTACATAGGGACTACAAAATGCAGCATCCAAACACGAATCAAAGAACACGAAAGACATTGCAGACTGATCCAGCCAGAAAAATCAGCAGTAGCAGAACATGTTATAAACCAACCTGGACACAGAATGCTTTTTGGAAGCACAGAAATTCTGGACCGTTCTGACAACTACTATGTCAGACTACACAGAGAGGCCATTGAAATTCATAAACACATGGACAATTTCAACAGGAAAGAAGAGACTCAGAAAGTAAACAAGATTTGGCAACCAGTACTGAAGAACACTAAAATCAAGACTCAAAAATATGCCAATGAACACCACCCAGACTCTGGAGGTCCCTCTACAGGGAACAATACAATGGGTTGCTAATGTACGTAATGCACTGTTATGCATATCCCCTGACTAACAATACACCCTGGGGGATATTCCATTTAACAATAGGCCATCACACAGGCCAACTGTAACACATGCAAATTGCTCCCTCCCACCCAAGGACTACACAAGTATATATACTCTGTCTCACTTCCATGCCACCAGATCCTCTGAAGATGCCAGCCACAGATGCAGGCAAAACGTCAGGAGAAAATACTAATAGAACACGCCCTCAAAGCCTGAAAAACCCACAACAACCTATCCCTTTGAATAAATTCTGCAAAGAAAACCCAGTGATAGGGTTGCCTTAGGGTTGCCACTAGTCAGAAATGACTTGAAGGCACCCAACAACAATTCAGTCTTGCTTGTCCAATGTGGAATGCAGAGGGGCATTGCTGACAGAGGATGGCACACATCATATTGGAGGATGAACAGGTAAAAACATATTGATGTTGTGAGTAATGTTGATTCCAGAGTGGATGGAGGGACAGAGTTGGCATCTGAGGGCCTTTCTGCCCTATACTGTTATAGTGCTATTATTCCACTTTCAACATCCTGTTTAATTTTGGGATTTGTCGTTTACTGAGGCCAAAGAGCTCTCTGGTTGAGAATTCTAAAGGCCCCTCCCTAAACTGCAAACGCCAGGATTCCATCTGATGTTGAAAGTGGAATAACAGCACCATAACAGTGTACTGCGGAAAGGCCCTGAATTTTCAGCAGTCTTGTCCCTGTATTTCCATCAGGGCTCTGTGTCTTTTTGAAGGTGAGTAGTTAATTAAGGCTGGTGGGCTTTATATAGGCAAGTAAAGGCCTGCCACCATGAGCCTGTGAATTTATACCAATTGTTACACAAGACACTAGTAGCCTCTCTCATAGGATCAAAAGTTTTCCTAGTTCAGCACCCTGTTTCATGGAATGGCCAGAGAAATGTTGTGGGAAACCTCAAAAGTGGGTCACAAAAGGAACAGTGAAGAACAATTGGATGTAACGAAGAAGTGCAACATCTCTCATTTTATTCATGCTTGGGCCGTTCATGCTGATTGGTAGAGTTTACCCTGGTCAAGAATCTGCTGACCCCCCCCCAAAAAAACCCCCCACATATTATTGCGTGTTATATTTTCCATACTATTACTCCAGCAGTTAATTCTGTCACTTCGTGCTTCTTCCGCTATTACAACAGTATCCTAATGAGCTGAGATTTGTAACTACAGATCATACTATATAATCAACGAAATTTCATTCTGAATGGCTAGAAAGTAGGCTGTGTGGCCTTTCCTCTATAGCAGGGGTGAAGAAACTTTATGTTATGTTATGTTACGAATTTCAATCTTTATAAACGCCAGCTAGTGCTGCCTTAAGGGACTGTCATTGCAGCGTCAAACTTCTGGAGGGCCCAAGGTTCCTTCCTCCTGCTAGAGAAAGATGAGTGATAACAACAAAACAATCTGCCTTAGACAGAGAGTCAATAATTGTTACAGCAAGACAACTTTGCTATAACAATTTGAAAGCCATGCCATTTCTAAACAGCTCAATACTAAAGGGAGATGGACACACACACACACACACACACACACACACACATTACAGAACACTATTCATTCCAAGTGTTGTTGGTTTTAACTGGAGCTTTGTTCATTTTGGAAAACAATCAACACATAAGCCTTTTTAGCTGGTAACAAGAAAGCCCTGAAGCCTGGACTTGGCCAGAGATACAGAGCTCAGCAGCAAATGCATGGTGATCTAAAGAATGCTTACAGATTTTACTGGCCTTATTGAGAAAGTATACATCAAGATGTCCCATTGAGAAAATGGTCAGTCACTATGAAATTTTTCACATTTTGAAAGCTTATTTGCAAAAATATAGCTTATGTATCTAAGGAACTCCATTTTGTTTAAAGAATGTTTTTATTTTTTAACATAAAAAAACCTAACACATTTCTGTATAGAAAGAGTGGATTTTGCACAAAATACACTGTGTTCTAAGCAAAAAATGTTTGTGGGGTTTTTTTGTGCACAAAATCCAGAAACATTGCAAGAATAAATTTCACAAAAAAAGTCTCAAAGTGCAAAACATCTTTGAGAAATCCATGAAAATTCTTACAGTCTTGATCAGCAGTGGGAAAACTTTTAAGATATTTTCTTCTTACATGCCAAATCTATTACACAAGTGATGATTTATTCACTCCTGCATATAAATTATAATGCCTTTGCGCAATCCATGCTATTTATAAACCAGTAAGAACTGGCAATAATGGATTTGATGACCAACGTCTTGACCCTTTATAAGGCAGTCTTCCATGTTCCTACGAACATGGTTCTTTGTGACTGTTTCTTTTGTGTTTAATTTCACAGCACTCAGGCAACACCCTAGCAACTGTTTTAAATGGTATTGTTTAAAACTGTTTTTTATCATTTTTAATCGCATGTTTTGAATTGTTTTTAACCCTGCCCACAGTTTAATCAAAGTTGGCCTTTTGCATGTTTTAACTATGTGGTATTTGTTTTAATTTTGTAAGCAGCCTTCAGTCCTAGCTTTAGGGAAAAGGAAGGCTATAAATAAAGATGATGAGTGGCAACCTATGTGTGAGTTAAGACGCCCTCAGTTGGACTTGGTTGTAGTGAGGGTTAGAATTCTCTATTCACTGCGCAACAACAAACAAACAACAACAAGCCCCACGACCACTTTTCTTGATGCAGCCCGCACAACACGAACAACATGAATACCTCCTAGCTGACAGGGAGTGGGAGGTGAGTGGCAGACAAGCTTCCAACTATCTTCCTATAGTACAGCAAAGACATCAATCTGCAGGGAGTTCCAGAGGACTTCTAATCCCTTTGGATGCCTGCCACTGTAGGAAGAAATAGAAAGATAGCTGGATGCTTGTAAGCTCCTCTCCCTTGACTTCTCCTGCCCTGTAGCCAAGAAAAACTGGATTGCGGGGTGGACAAGAGACATATTGGAGCTACCTACTGAAGTTACGTCACTGATGGTGATGATGATTCCCTCTTCCCCTCAAATTTTATTTCTTATGCATGCTACGTATTTGGCTAATTCTTTCTTATACTGCACTATAATGAACAATGTACACTGCATACTGTCACAGCCTATGTCAACGGGCAAATGCATTCATAAGATACTGGTCAGCATTTTTAGAATAATACTAGAGCAAAATTGCAAAGTGCTGCTTGCCCAAACCTCTTGGCTCCTGAATCTCTGTGCTGGGATCAGTCACCACCGCCCAACCACCATTCCTCCTTGAGTAATCTTCTAGAATTCCTCTTCTACTTGCTAAAAATACTATGTATCACAGATGGTGCTGAAATATTGTGACTGAGGCCATAATAGATGGAATCATTTGTGTTATAGCAAGCATCCTGATTCTCCAAAGCCCATGCTTGTGCAAGGAATGGAGGAGGAGAAGACATAGCAGGAGAGAAAGGAAGAACATTCCCCGAAAGTTAAGTCACATGGAGAGAATCTGTAGTGTACTAATGAAACTGTGTTCCACTTACAGCCCTGCTTTCCTCCAATGAGCTGGAGCCCCAACTCTCATAGTATTTAAGTACAAAACCACACCTCGGAGGCTTTGGAGGGATTGGAAGAACAAGGGCCACATGGGGTCCCTGAGGGCCACACACAGATTATGAGCCACACAATTCCCATCTTGGTTTAGGTGAGGAGCAGCAAGCACAATCCCATTCTTGATTTCCCTTTGCGCACACTAATCTGTGGACTTGATGACCACACAGCTAGAGAGGGCCCTGCTTGGGTATTCCTGATCTCATTTATCACTCAAAAACATTTTCTTATTTGTTACCCCCATCCCCACCCTGGTATCACTGTACTCAATGCAATATGGTGAGAAGAAAACATTGACACAAGTCCAAGCCATCTGAGCCTTGCCATTGTCAATGTTTCTTCTGTAGCACACAATACCTTGTTTATTGTTGAAAATGCCTTCACTGGTCACACCACAACACAGCAGGGTGTCTCGGGATGGCTGGCCCATGAGAAACATCTAATAGAGATGCACAATGAAATAAATTCAACCGAATAAAAAGCAAAAGCAAAGACAATGTGGGGGGGTTGTACAGCAAAAATAGTAAACACTGGCAGAGAAAACACCAAAGAAACACTGCGGCCATTTGGGGAATGCTGCCCCTCCCTTCTCCTCCCTGAAAGACACTTTTGTCTTCCCTGTTGTAATGCATCAGCTGACATAATAGTGAAGAGGTCCCTCTAAAATAAGACCCCCTGAAAATGAGTGAGGACTAGCTTAGCCTCTTGTCTGAGGTCAATGGTACAGCCAGCCTCTGGATTGTGGTTCCTAATCTTGGGTCCACAGATATTGTTGGACTACAGCTCCCAGTATCAGCATTGTCATGACCACCACCATCATCATTAAAATATTTATGCCCCACCCTATATCAAAAGATCTCAGGGCAGCTTACAAATAGCATTAAAACACATTCAACAATTTAAAAGATATAAAAGTTTTTTAAAACTATGTACAACAGTATGTTGGATGAATTAATGTGGCCAAATGGCCTTGATGAACAGCTAAGGCGCCTAAATGTGCTGAGTTGGTGCTGATCAAGTCTCCAAGAAGAAGGCATTCCGCAGTTGGGGTACCACAGCTCCTAAGGCATCTCAGGCCATTGGCCTTGCTGGCTGGAACATCTGGGAGATGCGGTCCAACAACGTATGGGGACCCAAGTTTGCGAACCACTACTATAATCACTGACAATATTGTTATGTTTCCTACATGTTTGGGTTTCCTGGCTTTCACCTTAACTGCCCCACAAAACCGTTCCATTATACAAACTGAATTTACACCATTGATGCAACTGATATTGATCTCCACAATTTACAGAGAGAAGCATGTGTGGGGCGGGGGGGGGATGATAATGTCTCCTAGTAAACGGTGTTGCCCCTACTTTTGATCACGGAGTAAAGCACACAGCTTAACCAGCAGACCTGATTTTCCTACCTAGCAGCCCTAATCTTCACAAATATATCAACCCTGCTTATGGTCTAAGCTACTGTGGACCAGAAAAAATGATGTATAAAGCTGAATGCTTTTCCATACCCCTAATCAAACAAACCCCCCACTCCAGGTGAAACTAAAATGCCCAAGAGAAGACTAAACTTGCAAGGGGATTAGATATATTAATGGAAGAGAAGACTATCAGTAGTTACTGAAGCACTAGAGGCACTAGAGGCAATATGGTTCTGAATCCAAGTTGGACAGGGGTAAGACCAAGAAGCTGTTTTCCTCTCATGCCTCCTTGTGAACATGCCACCTAGTGGGCCACCATGGAGAGAAAATGCTGGATTAGCCAGGCCTTTGATCTGATCCAGCACTGATCTTCTTCCATTTAGGGTTGCAATTCCTCATTACTTTTTTTTTCCTCAAAGGAAGAAGCAATGAGTAATTTTATCAATTTTCTTCTAGCTGAGAGAAAGTTTCTGACAATGCAATTGTTGAAGACTATATTTGCAGTCCAGGAATTTCTGCACAGGAAATAGCATTTTCTGAACAGAAAATACATTTCACTGATGTTGTATTTTCAGAAAATGCCATTTTCTTCACAGAAAATTCTGTTTTCTGGATAAAGCAACCATGTGCAAATTTCGCACAAAGTCCCAAACTGTGATGATTCTAATCAGTCAAGGATTCTTCTTATCAGGGTTCTTTGACACTCAAGAAACACCTTTTTGATTTTTATGCAAATATTTTTGAATATGCTTTCTACCCCTATTTACACCTAGTTTTCTATGTGACTATATTTCCTTTTGTAAGAAATAGCATTCAGTGAAGTGAACTGCAATCTGTAGCCTCAACTGGTACAGCCCAAACACAGATTTACTACCTCAGTGAGGTAGTAAATTCAGCAGAATTCACATTAAAATCATGTACAGATTATAGATTTTTTTCAATTGATTAAACCACCCCTGCTTTTTGCAGTTTTTCAACAAAGTAAATTCTTGATCAATGCAGAACTATTTAATGGCACTTACATTTTTGTTTTACTTTCTTGAACTATGTGGTTTTAAAAAGATGTAAAAAATTATGAAAAAAATTGAGCTGCATGTCTACATAGAAAGAGCCCCACTGTCTTCAACAGAACTTAATTCCAGTTAAGTTTATATAGAGCAACAGTCCAAGGTTCTGATACAGCACTGATTTACTAAATATGAACACTCTACTCCACATTTTTAAATTGATGCATTTAGAATACTACCCACTGTGCCATGCTAGGTATAACAGCATACAGTTATGGGGAACTTGTCACTGTTCATTTTCCTTATGTGTGTTAGAAGAGAAAATGTTAATATTGCCAAAGTGTCAAGGACATAAATGGTGATTTAACAAGGGGAAAAGTGTGTGTGTGTGAGAGAGAGCACATGTACATGTGGGAGGAGGATAATGACTACATGTATGCAGTTGCCTAAGGGGAAAATCTAAACCAAAAGTCCGAAATTTATTTCTGCATTAATGAAATGTATTAGCATTAATTGAGCCTTGCTCAAATCGAAATGATGATGGTATAGTTGCTGCAGAAGTGTGAAATTAATTGGTCTTGCATTCTGGCTGTAAAAGTCTTGAAAATTCAATCAGATTGTACAGCTTCACTAAAATGACTGGTTTTATATCTGCAGACAACCCTGATGCATTTTGTTTGGGATGACTTCCCAAACTGCAGCCTTCCATCTTTCACTTAACCAGAAAATAGTGGAGCTGAAAGGAACAATCCACGCTGATGTGCTCCAACGCCCTCAACCAAGGAAGACGGTCTTCCCTGCAAAATGTCCGCTGTGCTCAGCTGCCTCTCTTCTAGAGTAGCACTTGTAATTAAACACCATTTCTTAAATGGGAAAGAAATTCTAGCCTGTAATGAAACCACATCAGAAGACAATGCTAATAAAAATGTGTGGACCAAGCGGCTGAAATAGCATAAAAACTTAAGTGGATCAGCAACTATCTCTCCTCTTCCTCATACAGTCTACACCATCCCTAATTGCATCTCAGACAAACATACAACATAAATACCGCATGAAAAAAAAAATCAAGAATTCAAGTCCTGTTACATACTTCGGTGAAAGTAATTCTGCTTCAAAGTTCTACTTCAATGGCAAATGAGAAAAAAAGCTGTATTTTCTTTGAAACATTGTCAAACAAGAAGAGAGAGTTTGTATAGTTTCAACAAGTAACCTGTTTTCCCTTCTACAATGGGATTTTCTTAGAGATAAGGGTCTCAGCAACCAGCTTTGCAAACTAACCCTGTGTTAGCCTTCCAAAGACTAATCAGAAAGATATATAGGTGAAAGCTCTCGTGAGCGATGACAAACAGACATCTTTTACCACTTGAGGGACATCTCTTCTAAAAACGTCTAAAGGTATAATAATCTACTTTGACCTTCATCCACCTCTGTTTCCCATAACTGACAATGAATGGTATTTAACAGGAGATTACATGTTATAGAATGCTATGTATCTATGTTGCTACAGCCACTATACATGCATGACATTTTTTTAAAATACTTTTATGAAACATAAATTTAAATCCATGAAATGACACATAGAGAAAAAAGATGAACAACAAACCTGAACTACCTAAAAACAAGCAATCCTAACAAAAAAGAACATTTTGAAGCAAACATAATCTGGTTAGTGTCTATCTTTTTGCATCTCTCAATGGATCTCTCCAGAAGACATAACAGTGTAATCAATTAAATAGCTGGCAGTGTATCCAGACTCAATTCAATGAGACTTACACCTGGGAAAGTGTAAGAAGAGTAATACCTTTACCCAATCTAGACCAATTCTTTATCATCCACAATAGGCAACTTGAACACAGTGGGACATGTCTTCTGAAACGGGGTGAACACATATTTTTGTGCATATCAGCTGCCCCTCTTCAGCACACATGCAAAGTAAGGGATAAAACTGTTATAAAAATAGTAAAATGTAGTATCAACATCACTTACAGTCTCTTGGGAACTTGGCTATTTTGCTAAGCATTGGTTGTGTATTTTCCCAGTGTGGGAACTACACTTTTGCTTTGTTCCTAAAAATTAACAGTTGCAACTTTGTCTCACTCCATTTCACATGTTAAATTGTCATGGTGAATGGTCTATCAATATTACCCTCACACAAATCCTTTCAGTCATGCCCATAATTTTTGATCAAAGTCTGCTCCTGCAAAAGGGAGGGATACCTCTGAGGCTTGGGGAATTAGCTTAGACTATAAACATCTGAAAAGAGGGCAAGGAAAGCAGACAGAATCTTCACTGTATGATCTGAAACCCCTGCTTGCTCTTTAAGAGGGAAACCTAGTGTATCTTTCCTGTCCAAGCCAAAAAATAGAAGACCAATTCTCCTTTGCCTTTCTATAAAACACCAGTCTCTTGAACACTACTGCTGCAAAGAAATGATTTAATCTACAGGCGAGATAACCACATGACAATACAGGATTGTGACAACATGTGCAAGAACTGTTCCTTCAGAGTGGCAAAAAGCATTTTTCATTTCACTTACCTCCTGAATAGCAACAGCTTCTAAACCCAGAGCATTCTGGGTGGCAGCCGTTTCTCAACATCTAGAACAGGGCCAGGTAGAAGGTAGATTTCCAAAATGTTCTGACTCCCAATATCTTAAAAATTGCACAGGAAACTGCAAGTAAAAAAAGAATTCTCTGCCATGGCTGACCTTGTATTTATCACTTCTCTTTCAGCTTCAGTGTTCCTTGCCTGTAAAATATATATATCTCACCCTGCTGGGCAACTGCAGAGTTTGGTGTTGGATCCCTAACCTGCAGTAACTACAGCACAGATTTGTATTTCTGTACAGTATATATGAAGAACCATGGATGGGATGTCAGTAGGAAATTAGTTCCACTCCTGACTCACCATTTTCAATCCAGCTTCTCTCCTTGCATAATATTTTGCACTTGCCTCTGGTTGGCTGACTTCTCAGTTCAAGCAAAAACAACAGCCTCAAACTAGATCCTACAGACCTGAAGACAGCCTACCACTGACTTAAATACAACTAGGCCTTTATTCAGGATTTTCTCTTCAAATTCTACTTTTGAAGAATAAGATCTCAGCTTCATAGTAGTTGCACAGAGAATGTATGCAGCGTTCGCTGTTCTTTTCCTCTTGTACAGCTTTCGATTGTTCTCTCTTCAGCATGAGATAAGCATGGAACAATGATACACATTTGCACAGTTCCTGCTGGAAACACTGTCCTTCTCCAAATACAAAATACAATGATATTAAAGCTTGGTATGTTTCTGAAGGCTGCAACCCCAAACATACTTGCATGATTGGCCTTAGTTCTGAACAGAACTCTAAAAGTTTATATTGGAAGACTGTGATTCTTAAATACTTACCTCAGAGTAAAACTCACAGAAAATAATTTGATCTATGTTTGTGGAGACTTGTAAAATATTACAGTGTAATTTTCCCACTACTAGCATAGTGGAATCATAATTTGCTCAGAATTTATTGTATTTAGAAATGTTGCAACTTAGCTGGCAAATTCTGTTTTCTTAGAAAAGCAAGTTCAGAATTTTACACACACACAAACAGGTACAGACCTATGCACGCATGCCAATGATATCAGTCATGTGAGCACCACACATTTAATAAGAAGAAAAAGGGATCAGATTAACTGCGTAACTACAAAATAAAATATACCTCATATTTGCATTTATGGTTTCAGTAAATTAAAGTGATAAGAACTAAGCACTGCCATAAGCTGCTCAGAAAACTTTCTGTTTGGTTCTTTAATGCTTACATCAAACATGCCTTAAGAAATAAAGCCATATAGGAAGGACTCTCACACTGGGTATACTTGGGATAGCTCTACTGCAGACAGTGACCAAGATCCTGTATCAAATAGGTAGAACAGTCATGCCCTTCCCATCTGTACATGTCTTTTGGGCGAAAGGGCAGAAGGTGCTAAGATTCCAGATCTTTGCACTCTGTCCAAAACCACGACCTCCAGCATCTGCCAAGCACTGAAAAGAGCCGCTGCTGCTGTTGCTTACTAGTGGGGAGGGCAGAGTAGGAAGAAGATGAAGAATTAGCTCATCTTGGCTTAGATATGGAAGGAAACGGGAATGTGTTCAGAAATGAAGTGTACCCTCCTATCTTTTCCCCTCAGACCTACATCATCTGAATTGTCTCAACCTCTTCCTCCCCTCCCCATTCCCTCCCAACATGGCTCTTGCATCCCTGGTGATGAATGGATGAGGGAAAGGGTATGCAGGAGTGCTCAGCTCTCTTCTTGTCATTGGTGCCTCCATGCCTCCTTGTTCTGTTCCCCAATCTGTTCAGGACACCTATCCCGAAACACACCTGGCAACGCTCAATAGACCAATTATTATTTGTTTCAAATGACATGTGTGGTATGCTTGCAAAAATTGCCTTGACATTAAAAGAGCTCACAGCTGTGACAGTGATTTTTTCTGACTTTGACTAATCCATCCTTCTATGGATGTGTCATCCTGTTCAATCAAAACATATTAACCGGAGGTACGTACACGGCTTATATTGCAAGAGTTAGCTCTACTACCTCCCAAGGGGATTTTCACATGTTTTGCTCTTTGAACCCCTCCCCTTCGGAAAATGGTATTAAATATTCATTCATACCACTATTTCCCTGACAACATGCGCCTTCACTTTTAACACAATGCAATGCCAAAAGACATTACTATTAAAAGCATACAAGATCATGTACCTACTCCCTGTCAAATACTGCAAAGATCATTCTCATGATGAATGCTCACCTGAACAATAAACCACCTCAAATACTCATGAACTGAAGAATACTGAAGAAATTCTGTTCTATTTCTTCTAAGACAAAAAAGGCTGCAAGTTATATGACTGTATGGCATATTAGTCTGCTCTTAACTCTTTCAGGTGAAATAATTATGGTCTTAGTAAATCCTTAGAAGATTAACTAATCAATATGCACATATAAGAATACCCAGACAATGCATTTGCATCTTGGCTCTGAGAACTGACTTAGACTAAGGATGAGTGAGAATTAGGGTTGCTCCTCATCTTTAATAATTATATAGCAAGCAAATAAAACACGGTCATCTCCATACCAGGAACAGCTGTATCTACTCAATATAGACGATTGAGAATTTCATTCAGTTTGTTTTCTAAAAGAACTTGCAAATGTCTTTACAAATTTGATGGAAAGAACTTTAAAAAAAAAATGAATGCGGGAGAAGGCAAAAACAAACGATTCTCTTCTTCCTATTTAGACTGTGGTCCTAAACATACTTACCATGGAACAACCCCCCTGCCGATAGTGAGAATACTTTTGAATAGACATGCATAGCATTTTACTATCAGGAATTTACCTTTTACATACTGCCTGATCTGAATATTATCACAAGCCATTCTGTGCATCTTTTTTTTTAATTTCACATAGTTTAATTAATTTATTTGTGAAAATATCAACAAATGGGATTATTATTTTTTTGGAAAAACAAATAAAAAATTATGATTTGTTTTAAAAAAAAAATTAAATGCTGCTGTTTTTCCCTTTATATATGGAATCAAAACTGGCCATTATCCTAAATTGTGCTTCATTCGCTCCACACACAGACCATACAGACTCTGATCTTGTAAAAGGATATGCATTTGAAAGACCTATTTAGCACCTTTATTCTGGGAATAGCTTCCATGGTGGTATGGAAAAAATTACAGAGGTTAACCTGCTCTCCCATTAGTCCATGAAAGGTAGAAAACTATTGAAAAGCCCTATGGTCATAAGAGTTCATTGTATAATTGGTTTCCCTGTGAAATATACTATTCACTTTCTATTTCATAACTAGTGGGCAGTACAGTCATAATAACCTTTGCCTTTTAAAATTGTTGACCTAAAATGTTCTCTTTTCTTTCCCTGCCTCCCCTCTGAGACCAATTATGGCTGGCTCAAAGTGACCACAAAAATTTTGCATCAAACAGGTTGTATGGATTCAATAGTTTTTGTGACAAAATGGTAAAACAAATGCGTTCCTCTTGCAAAGCCCCAAACATCCTTCAAAAGCATTCCGAGAGGTACAAAAGATACTCCACACTGTGTTTTCTTAAAAGGAAAGATCAGATAATTAATAGGCAGTCATTTACATGTGTGATAAGAATGAAACTCCATAAAGTTCAGCCAGTCCTGAATGCATGTTGATGAATAAGCAAAAATAAATTAGTGAAATAAATGGTGGGGGAATTACAAATCTCTTTCCTTCTGGCATGATTGGATAAATTTCATTAATTTTTGGTTGAATCACCATTTCCTACCAGATCTAATTCTAGTTTCTCTCTCATCTTCCTTGAAAAAACACAAGGAACCTATGACCATTGCAGGCTGCTTCCTTTTGCCAACTTTCCACTATGCTTTTCATATTACCTTTACAGTTCTGCTTTTACATTTAAGGTCTGCTTACAAAATATGGGAAACATGTGGCCCTCCAGATGTTGTTAGACTACAGCTCCTCACCACTTGCTCTGTTGACTAAGCCTGATGGGAGCTGCACTCAAAAACAACTGGAAGGCCATTCATTCTTTATCCTCATGACATCCCCGATTTTTGTTCATGAAAACTTATTTAATCTTTCAACAGTGCAATCTTAAGTGTTGGTGGACAGCAAATCCTCTCAACTCTAGCTACCACAGCCAATGAAGAGGGATCATGGGAAATGTGGTCCATCAACACCCACAGCATCACAAGTTCCCCCTCACAGATTAGACTGAGCAGGGAAGAATGTGAACTTAGTTCAGTTAAATATACATAGGCTTGGTTCAGTAGGTGATATTAATTATGGAGTTGTGCCAGAGTATCATCATCATTGTCATTATCACTACCATCCATAAGGTATACATGGAACTTAATGGCAGTGACTTCCAGTTGAGAAGATGGTGGGATGATACCCTTCCACTGACCTCTTTGAGAGGGAAAGCTGCAGTGGCAACCATCACCAGCTCAGAGACAAATTCTGGCTGGTGATTCTCCCCATAGAGAAAGAGGAGATACTGGCGAGTGAACAGAAAATTACGGATAGTGATGTGCAGCCACACCAAGATGTTTTTCGGAGAGTTAGAAGTGATCCCAGAGAAATCCAGGAATAATAACAGAAACAAGGAGAAGCCGGATGTCTTTCCATGAAAGATATCTGAGATGTTGGAAAGAAAAATACTGAAAACTACAATAAAGTTATCAGAGAGAACGGTGTCAGTGGGGGAGGGGGAGGGATCCAGAAAAGTATTGAGAGTAATCGGTTCTTAGCTAGATTGCTGGAAGGAGAGAAAGAAGAGGACAAAGACATCAGACTAGTATGAGGGTGTTGTATGGAAGGATGCTTCCTCCTTAGGTCCCATACAATTTCATCAGCGATTTTCTATTTATGCAGTTGCAGAGGTTAGGCAAAAAATTAAGGGGGGGTTACATTTAAAATATGAATGGATAAATAAATGATGATTGGGTTTCTTGGACTATGGACTTTGTTCCTTGATGTTCAAAAGGACGCTGTTGTAAAATAAGGTCTGGGAGGGAGCTACGTTAAATCTGAGAAACTGTTTAAAATGCTATCAAGGTTGATTTATATATGGGCTGGAGGGTTAGACAATGGCAAGGGACATGATCATGAAAGAGGGTTAACTTTTGGAAACAGCCATGGAAAATTCAAACAGAAAAGAGAAAAATATAGTAAGGTGGAACTTTGTTTTTGAAGAGACGCAGCTGGAAAAGAGAGAGGGAGAAACAGAAATTGTGAAAACTGCTTTAAGGAAGATGAAAAGATTTAATATTTGACATTTTGTATTAGGATCAAAAACTGTTAAATTGTAATGAGAGGAGGTAATTTCTTTAGCTTAATTTAGGGGCAGGGTAATAGTAAAGAGGTATTAACTGTTTGTTGATTTTCTGTAGAAAATATATAGAAAATTTTGTAAGTTTGGATTCAGATATTAGTAGGTATATATAATAGAAAGGAGGATGAGGAATCATTGTGACAGATGAGAGAGGTATAGATTGATTATATAGATTAATAACTGCTGAAGAGAAGACTGGAAATCACCTTTTTTCCCCCTGCTTTTTCTTTTCTCTCTCCTTCTTATCAACAGCCATTTCCGCATTACACTATTACAGTGCTACTTTCAACATCCTGTGGAATTCTGGGATTTGTAGTTTCCTGAGCTCAAAGAGCTATCCAGCTGAGAATTCTAAATGCCCCTGCCTAGACTGCAAACTGCAGGATCCCATAGGATGTTGAAAGTGGAATAATAGCACTATAACAATGTAGTGGGGAAATGGCTTATATCTTTTTTACTTTTAATCTATCTTTTTTTCCTAAACTCTTTTTCTTTCTTTAGGTTTGTGCTTGGCTTAAAGTCGTACTGTATACAAAAAACTATAGCAAAAACAATACATATCACCCACTCACCCAAGTTTACTCAGCATAGGAGAACATGGGGACTTATTCATTCAGTTCAGTTATGCTCATTTCTATCTTTCGACAGAGGATGAATACAAAAGGATTTTACTGAAAGACAATGGAAGAGGCCATCCAATGAAACTTCTTTTCTCCTCTCATTTTCCACTGTCTTCCCAACTTGCTGTTTTTCTACAGTAAGAGCATCAGATAGACATGCTTTCGCCATTTCTGCACTACACTGTTATAGTGCTATTATTCCACCTCCAACATCATGTGGAATTCTGGGGTACATAGTTTGGGGGGAGGCATTTAGCATTCTCAGCCAGAGAGCTCCTTGGCCTCAGTAAACTACAAACCCTAGAATTCCAAGGAATGTTGACAGTGGAATAAGAGCACTATAACAGTGTACGGCGGAAATGGCCTTATACTACTGACTCTCAAGAAAGAATATCTATGTTTATGTAGCCAAAAGAAAAACAATTATACAAAAGAGGCTGTGTATGGTGTTGGCAGATTCAAGGGAACCTCAGTATTGCAATAAATATGAAATAATATTAGGGAGAAAATCCCTACTGGCTTGGACCCCTCCCCACTGAGCATTGGTCGTACTTAGTGGCCATGGAAAGTTGATTGACTTTTGATGGTGGGGAGGCAAGGGTGAAAATTGAGTGCAAGGAGAAAGGGAATCAAGTGCCTGGAAAAGGAAGATGGAGGAAGAGAAACATAGATACAAAATATAGAGAGAAACCATCTCATTGTCTGCATAGGTTGTTTTCTATACACTGAAGGAGAGCAGACGCGCAAGCTGGTCATAATAAGCAATGGGAAAAAAAATCTAAGATCTTAATTGGATTGTGAGTGGGCCCCAATGTGTCCATCATAGCGCTCCTCCCAAACCCACCATAGCAAGGAGTCTCTGTTCTTTCAAACTCACTTTCTGATGACTGTGCAACATTAAAAATATTTTTGCTCATGCACATTTTAAAGCAACTGTAACCCACTGTCTCTGTACTGTAGGTTGGATGGGGCTTTCAGATGGAGGAAAGTAGCTATGATAATCAAGCACTGTAGTTCACAATAAACGCTATAGTTCAGGATCAGGCTGGTTTGCAAGTATCTTACTATGCTGCTCAAAGGTGGGGGACTGCCTCCTTGAGGTCGAATTGAAACTGAGATAGTAATTCACCACAGCGCTGCTTTGCTACCACTCGGTTTTATTTTCATGTTGCAGGTTGAGCTGAAAGAGGAATATGCAGTGCAAGAACTCTAGTGCTATTCTCTGTTACACCCCTATTGCGGGTGCTGAGAGAGTAACTTCCAGTACCCAGGGTGACGAAGTTCCAGGGGTATGGCTATTTGAAGTGGCAGAGCAGCCTGGAAGCAGGTTGCCAGTCAACCAGAATAGCTCCTCAGGAGGGAAACCCGGCCCAGTAGATGTGGGGGGGCTGGTGGCTGAGGGGAAAAGTTATATAAAGCTGAGTATCAGTGTGCATTCAGTCCTTCTATGAGATTCCTTGCAAGAAGCTCTGGAGCAGAGTCCCTCAGTTAGCCAGGAAGGGTGACTGTGTGCAAAAGTTTAATTCTCAGTAGAAGCCTAGTGAGAGGCAGAAGATTAATTCAACCTTAACAGAATCTGGTCAGAGAACGTGACCTAGATTGGGAGTTGAGCCTTTGGTGGAAGTGTAGTCAAAAGGCTGTTATATGATGCTTGTGCTTTCTATGACAGTCTAAAGATACAAGTAAAGAGCACTGAAGAAATGCATTAACTTTGACCTGCATATGAACTTTGATACTTTTTCCTTATTGTTATCTAAATAAAAGCTACAGTTTATTTTCATAAATCCTGACTCGGCAGAGTTGCATATAGTATTTTAAGTAACACAGAAAACATGCTACCATAAAAGTATTAAGGGGTTCTAAATAAACATTGAAAACCCTCACCCTTTTAAACGAAGGTGGTATTGTAAGGGGGAAGAACTGTGATGTAAACACAAGATAGAATAGAACTAGAAATAGAACTGTGTGGTAAATACAAGGTGCATTATCAGATTGGGGAACTGTCATGCCAGTCTGGGAGACGAAAGGGCCAGTCACACATAGTAACATAGTTCAATGTAAATACTGCAGCCAGAACTAGATTATTTAAATCATCCCTTCAAATGTTCTCCCAGGCCAAACTAAGCACCTTGATTGCATGCAAAAATCTCATTGTCCACTGAGTTCCATGCTTAAGTTCAAAAATGAAAAACAAAAACAAAAAGCTAATAGGTGGAAACAACTCCTCTCCGAAGTTAACTTTTGTGTTTGCAGTCCTCACATCCACAGCCTCAGCCAACACAAACAACGAAAAATGCACTGCGATGTTTTGTTAAAGATTCTGTTTGCATACATGAACACCATTTTCAGCCAAACTTTCTTGTATTAATATATCCCAAATGGCACCAACTGTGCACAAGAGGAAGACATCTGCAAACTCAAAGGAATCCTGAGGTTCACAGGTGTATAAGAAAGCTTTAGAGTTAAAAAAACCCATGAAAGCGACAAAAGGAATCTCTTATGAGATCCCATTGAGAAATAAGAATGCCCAGTAAGAATGGAATGCTGACCTACCATTCAAATAACACACCATGCTGCAACATTTTATTGCAGGTCCCACAGAAATAGAAGGTGAAATTACTGTATGTAGTTTGTATACTATGTACAAGTGTTTACTGTAAGCATCACCACAGTTTACCAAAAACAAACATGGGAAATGTGTGGCCCTCCAGATGCTGTTCTTCTACCACTCCCACCTTCTCTCATCACGGTCTATGCCGGCTATACCTGATAGGAGTCGGAGTCCTGAATATCTGGATGGCCATACATAGCTCTGCTAGGATCTAAAGGACTCAGAACACATTAATTCTGAAGTTCTGTGCAAAGTTGATCACTCTTCTTCCACATGTTACCTCTGCAAAGGCTCTAAAAATAAAACTGTAACAGCTGCAGGTACACAAAATGGTGCAAAAGCCAACATTACAAACAAGCTTTTCTTACTTCTCATAATTAAAAGGGGTGTTCTCTTCTGATTCCATAATGAATGCTGCCAGTCCCTAAGGCACACGGACTGTGGGCCCCAGTATGGGGGTGGATGGGGAACTTAAGCCTCTGACTAGGTTTGGGGGGCCTGAGCCCCCCGAAACAATCTGGCAAAATTCATCCTCCAAGACTCTCAGGACACCAAAAGTTCAGCTTCCTCAGAATTATCAATCAGAAGCATAACAAATGATCCAGCACTGAGAAATAATAGGGCAGCTACTGCCCCTCCTGCAGGAACAACAAAAGCTGTCTGCAATCTATCCTATGGACATTTACGTGGAAGTAAGACACACTGAAAACATGTATACATTTTACTTGCTAGAATCTTCATACGTAAGGATGCTTTGAAGATAATGGACAGGAAACGTAATTTGCTCTCCTCTTGCCATTCTCTGCAAGTAGACAAAATTAAATAATGAAATGCCTACCAATCTTGAGCTGTCCATCTTAAACAGTTCCAGGGACCCTGATGTGGACAATCATGTAGCAAATCCTTGGCTAGTCAGCACAGAATCATAGAATCATAGAAATGTAGAGTTGGAAGAGACCACACGGGCCATCCAGTCCAACCCCCTGCCATGCAGGAATACCCTCAAAGCACTCCCGACAGATGGCCATCCAGCCTCTGCTTAAAAACCTCCAAGGAAGGAGACTCCACCACACTCCGAGGCAGCATATTCCACTGCCGGACAGCCCTGACCGTCAGGAAGTTCTTCCTGAGGTTCAGGTGGAATCTCCTTTCCTGCAGCTTGAATCCATTGCTCCTTGTCCTGGTCTCTGGAGAGGCAGAAATAATCCCTTTTCTTCCTCTACATGGCATCCCTTCAAATATTTAAACATGGCTATCATGTCCTCTCTCAACCTTCTCTTCTGCAGACTAAACATACCCAGCTCTCTAAGTCTATCCTCATAGGGCTTGGCTTCCAGGCCCTTCACCATTTTGGTCGCCCTCCTCTGGACCTGCTCCAGCTTGACTATGTCCTTCTTGAATTGGGGTGCCCAGAACTGGACACAGTATTCAAGATGAGGTCTAACCAAAGCAGAGTAGAGTGGTACCAGTACCTCCCTCGATCTAGACACCATACTCTTATTGATGCAGCTGAGAACTGCGTTGGCTTTCTTGGCTGCCGCATCACACTGCTGACTCATGTTCAGCTTGTGGTCTATTAAGACTCCTAGATCCCTTTCACACGTACTGCTATCCAGCCACGTGTCCCCCATCCTATATTTCTGCATTCCATTTTTTCTACCTAAGTGTAGGACCTTACACTTCTCTCTGTTGAATTTCATTTTGTTAGCTTTGGCCTAGCTCTCCAATCTATCCAGGTCATTTTGAATTTTGATCCTGTCCTCTGGTGTATTAGCAACCCCTCCCAATTTGGTGTCATCTGCAAATTTGATGAGCATGCCCTCTATTCCTTCATCCAAGTCGCTGATAATTTTTTTTTATAATCATTTTATTCAGATTCAAATATAAAACAAACAATTATTACTGTAAACTTAAATGAAATATTTTTGATCTTTCACACTGATCTAGATTTCATGTTCAATGTCTCTTAACATGCTTATATTAATGTACTACATTTTACTGCTAATATTACTTGTTGGTTCTTGCTTTCCCTTCTCCATATTCCAGCTTCATGATATATATCCAGTAGCCCCCTCATAAATTATCTTAAACCATGAATTACTCATTTCCATCTGACAGTACCCAGCAATTACCCATTACAATTTGCCATTCTTTTTGTATCTCATCGTCCGATTTCCCTTTTAGTGTCTGAGAGACCATGTTGGCATTTTTGTTTTCAATAAGTGTTCCCCACCATTGTTCTATTGTGGGTATTTGCTGAGTTTTCCACAACTTTGCATATTCAATACGAGCTGTTGTTATCATATACAGTATTATTCTCCAATACTTCTTTATACCAGTACCTTCTAGTACATCAGTCATATTTAACAAATACAATTCCGGTATCTTAGCAAACTGAACTTTCATTAATGCAAAAATTTTGTTATGTATTTCACTCCAATATTTCTTAGCCTTAGGACATGTCTACCACATATGATATATCGTACCGACCTCTTTCTGACATTTCCAACAGACACCAGTACCTGTATTGTAAATATTTTTTAATTTGTCTGGTGTCATGTACCATCTATGAAATAGCTTATAATAGTTCTCTTTCAGATTCTGGGCTACTGTAAATTTTTGTGTTTTTTTCCAACTCTGTTCCCAGGAATCTAATTGGACTGAATGTCCGATATTCTGAGCCCAAGAAATCATTGCTGCCTTAACTGTTTCTTCTTGCCTCTCCTGCTGTAATATTTCTTGATATATATGAGCTAGTAGATGAGGCGGGTTTTCAAACAGCCACTTAATTACTCCAGTTTTCTCTTTTGTTTCAATTCCATATGTTTTTAGGTCCATCTGAAACCTTTCAGTTAGCTGTCTGTAAGGGAACCAGCTTAACGTTATTCCTTCTTGTTCTAATTTTTCTCTTGTTTTGACCTTAAGGTTATTGGACATTGATCTCTCTGTTATATCATCATATCGCAGCCATTTATCTGTTTCTGTCCATCTTCCAAAAAATGCTTCTTGTGGTGAGACCCAAGTGGGGAGCTGCCGTATGTTTTTAATCTTATAGTCATCCCAAATTTTCAAAAGCGATTTTCTGACATAATGATGTGTAAAATCTTTATCTATTTTTGCTTTATCATAAAATGTATAGGCATGCCACCCCATCCTCAGGTCTGCACCCTCCAATGCCAGCATTCTCATATCTTGTAGGTCTACCCAATCTTTTATCCACGTAAAAGCTGCTGCCTTGTAATATATCTGAAAGTCAGGTAGTCCCATTCCTCCTCTACTTTTCTGATCTGTCATAGTACTCCATTTTATCCTGGGTTTTTTCCCTTGACATAAAAATTTGATTAATTCTCTCTTCCATTGTATGAAAGGTTTCGTGTTCGTTATAATAGGAAAATTTTGGAACAAAGAGTTCATTTTTGGAAGGACATTCATCTTTATTGCAGCTATCCTCCCCATCATTGACAAACGCATAGAGGTCCAACTTTCCAAGTCTTTTGTTATTTCTTTCCATTTTTTTCATAATTATTTTGAAATAACTCATTGTTTCTTTTAGCTATCCAAATGCCTAGATACTTTGCCTTTTGTCCTCTATTAAATCCTGTTTTTGTACTAACTCCATCTCTTCTCTCTCTGTCGTGTTTTTGGTTAAGAAGACTGTTTTTTTCCTTATTAACTTTAAATCCAGAGAATTCTCCATATTCTTGAACTATTCTAATCAAATCTTTGATGCATCTCCCTGGATCATCCAAAAATAAAACCAAATCATCAGCAAAAGCTTTTAGCTTGTACTGATATTTTTTAATTGCAACTCCTTTTATATCTTTGTCTTCTCCTATAGCATTGTTAAGTATTTCCATTGTCATAATAAACAGCAGAGGAGACAAGGGACACCCTTGTCTTGTCCCTCTGTGCAGTTCTATCAATTGTGTTCTTTCACCGTTTATGACCAATCGAGCTCGTTGTTGACTACAGATTGCTTCAATCCATGAGACAAATTTTTCTCCAGCCTGCATCTGTTTAACCACCGTCTTCATAAATGGCCAACTGATCATGTCAAAAGCTTTCTCCGCATCTACAAATATCATAGCCATTTTCCGTTCATTATGCTTTTCATAATATTCAATTATATTTAAGACTGTTCTGATATTGTTTCTCAAAGATCTTTTCGGTAAAAAACCATTCTGGTCTTCATCAATAACCTCTATCAGCACTTTCTTAAGTGTCTCTGCTAGGATTGAAGCAAAAATCTTATAATCTATATTCAAAAGTGATATTGGTCTATAATTCTTTACATCTCTTAAATCTCTTCCTTCTTTTGGGATCAGTACTACATTAGCTTCTTTCCAGGTATGTGGTATTCCTTCCTTTATTATTTCATTTATAGTATTTTGCAAAGGTATTGAAATCTCATGTTCCATAATCTTATAGTATCTTGCAGTGAAACCGTCCGGTCCTGGAGCTTTGGCATTCTTCAAGTTTCTAATAGCCTCAACCACTTCCATCATAGAAATAGGTTTGTTCAAAATTGATCTTTGATCTTCGTTGAATCTCATTTTGTTCATTTTCTCCAGATATTCTTCCACTTCTTGTTGTTTTTTCACCTTTGAGATCTTACTCATCAGCTTCACATAGTAATTATAAAAAACTTGTTCTATTCTCTCTTGTTTTATAATTCTTTCTTCTCCTGTTCTAATCTCAGATATGATATTTCTGGCCCTTTGTTTACGCAGCAAACCAGCCAAGAGCTTTGAAGGTTTATTAGCTTGTTCAAAGAAGTTATATTTCATTCTCCTTATTTGTTGCTCTATTTCTACCAAATTGAGTTGGTTTAATTCAGCTTGATGTACCTTCATCTGTAATCTAATCTTCTTATCCGACGGGTTTTGTCTCAACTGTTTCTCAATTTCTTTCATCTTATCCAAAATTCGCTGCTCAGTATTTCTCTTTTCTTTTCTAATCTCTGCGGACCATCTGATAAAATTACCATGCATCACAGCTTTACTTGCATCCCAAATGGTTTTCATCGACAACTCCAACGTCATATTCTCATTGAAATAGTTAATTATGTCTCTTTTTGCTTTCACTATGTACTTCTCCTTGTTCCAGATCTCCTCATTCATTCTCCATGTTCTTTCTCTATCCTTAATCTTTATCTTTAATTGTATCAGATTATGATCAGAACACAAATTGGGAAGAATATCCATATCTGTAGTTTTCAACAATAGTTGTTTGGATACCAACGTCATATCTATCCTTGACATTGACTTATGCCTATCCGAGTAAAACGTATGTCCATCCAGTTGCCCATTCTTATATCTCCAGGTGTCATATAAGTTTAAATTTTCCATCATATTAAAGAAACTCTTAGGAAGTTTTCCGTTGTTTCGGGGGATTAACTTTTGCATTGTCCTGTCCACTTGAGGATTGATTACTCCATTAAAATCCCCCAAAACAATAATGTTCAAGTTTCCTGTTTCATTAAGATATCTCAGTACCTCTTCCTGTATTGTGGGGAAAAATTGGTGCATATATTCCAACTATTAATATTTTATCCTGTTTCAGAGTAACTTCGACTCCTATATAACACCCATTACTGTCCTGAAAGATTTGCTGTGCACCAAATTTTGAATTTACATATATCAGAACTCCCCTCTTCTTTTTATGAATCGTAGCTGTGAAGCAGCTACCTTGTTTCAAGTTTCTGACATAACTCAAATCTTGAGTTCTGATTCGAACTTCTTGCAGACATATTATATCCAAATTCTGTTTCTCTAAATGATGAAAAAATTGTCTTCTTTTGTATTCAGAGTTAAGCCCCTTAATGTTTCAAGAGTATATCTTCACATCCATTTTGGTAAGTTATATTAATATTTTATTTCTGAAATTTAACTTACTCCTTCAATATATCCCCTTCTAACTCCCCTTCTTCTTGCTCCAGGGCTCCTTGTGCTACATCTGTTAATTCCTCATGTTCTCCATCATCTTCTTCTTCCTGGAGCTGTTCTCCTTCCTCCTCCAGAGATTCCTGTTCCTGATCTATCTCTCCTTCGGGGATAGCTTTTTGTAAGTCTTTCTTCAATCTATCCATCACTTCTTTTGCTTTATGTACTGAAATAATCCTATATCTCTGCTGTTTATATGTAAAGGACAAGCCTTCAACTTTTTCCCATCGATAGTTAATCCGACGCTTTAGCAGAAGGTTCGCCAATGGTTTATATTCTTGTCTTTTCTTTAGGATTTGATAAGGTATATCTTTAAAAATTCTGACATCTTTGTCTTCAATCTTCAATAATCCATCGTAGTTTCGTTGTAATATTTTGTCTCTTACCGTAGTCCGCGTAAAAGTTATAATAATGTCTCTTGGTAGTTTCCTCTCTCTGGCTACTCTGGAGGAAACTCTGAACATTCTGTCAATATAAGTCTCCATCTTTTCCTCTTCAATATCAATGAATTCTGTCAGAGCCGGTACAATTTTCTCATATAGATTCTCCGCTGAAGTCTCTGGAACACCTCTAAAATGAAGACACCTTTCCCGATATCGTAACTCCTGTATAGTGATTTGAAATTCATCCTCTTTTTGCTTCCCCTTCACCTCCATCATCTCCTTTTCAACTTGTTTGACTTGTTGTTTTATCTCCTTTGTATCTGTTTTTAGCTTTGTCACATCCTTTGTTATGTTTTCCAATTTCTTTCCCAGTTTGTCTATTTCTTGTTTCATGTTAGCTCTTATCTCTTTTCTTGTTTCTTTTATATCACTTCGTATTTCATCTCTCGTGCTTCTTAACTCTTCTATCATCTGTGACATGAAGTCTTGAGATTTCTGGGGTATATCCACTGATGTCCGTCTGGTTGTCTGAGAAGTTGTTGTTGTCGCCACTGCCGCCGCTCCTCTTCTTGTTCTTTGATCCATGTTTATCTAACTCAATATGGATGATCCCGTTCAAATAATGTAGCAATACCCAAGCTTACTATAATGTTTTAAAAGATCTATAAACTTAATCGCTTAATCAGTATACAATGTAGAGTTCAATTCATAATGCATAAGTATATAAGTGCTACACTTACCACATAAAAATGCTTGCTATTTATAACAGTACCATTTCCAAATCATTATAAAATTCAAATCCTTATATCTATAATTCCTTCACATTACACTTAAATTCATTCCATGTAAAACACAATCACATACATCCCCAGCTTGAATTAATTTGTATGAAGTTGAAATTACCACAGCACAATCACTATTTACAAATGAAATATAAAAATGGCTATGTGTATATGAACTGTCCAAGTATATAATATATAAATGTATGTAGTTACGTATATTTATTCTTTGTGATTGCATTTATAGTTAGCTAAAATAAAAACAGCTTATATAAGGAAATCTATTACATTGTACAATTACATTGTACTCAATTCATACAGTAAGTTCATTCAGTATAATCAGTAGGCTGTGCCTAGGCCCGATTCTTTCAATTCCCCCTCCCAGCCAGAGCTGAAATTCCCTTCTCTTCTGAAACTGTTTCCAGACCTTGACTGTGAGAACTTCTCCGCTGTTGATAGCAGAAATCCAAACCGCTCTGCTGCGTGGGGGTAGAAATCTCTCTGTCTCTCCTGTCCTTCCGGCACAGCCACAAAACAGCTCCCTTGTAGATATTTTTACATCCACGGATAGTTCTCAGAAACCAAATGGATAAAAATCGTAGTTGAAAACCAGAATTCACAGTTTAAATAGTCAGGCCACAATCCAACAATGTCGCAGTTCTTCAGTGTCCAAAAATCCAAAAAGAAATATCCATATCCCATCTCTTCAAAAAAAGGACACTATAATCCACTCAGTCCGCTACAGCCACGTCACAACTCCAATGTTCCCAAAATCACAGATGTAAGGTCCCAAACAACCCTATTTATAATGCCAAAGTTCCAAATTCCAATTCAGTAATCCTTTTCAAAGTGAAGAAAGAAGAAAACAGAAAGGCAGAAACATTAAGCCTAAACCAGGAAAAGGCGTATTCTCAGTCCAGTCTCTTCATACAAAGCGAAGACAAAAAAAAAAAAAACACAGACGAAAAAAGCCCATCCTCAAAAGCTCTCCACTTATATTCTATAATCCAACAAGGTTCATCAAATGTCCTTTACCATGTCTTCTTAAAAAAACAGCTAGGGAAATCTGTTACGTTTCTTCAACATACAGTCTGTCTTCCAATTGTTAAAATCATCCTACTCAATTGTCCACCATTTTGTACTCACTGTCTGCCGGGTCGCTTCATATTCCCGCTCCTGCTCACCGTTGCTAGTCCCAAATTGTTGTAGTTTCCACAGAATAAAAACTAGATCAAGTTGCTTACAGTCTCAAGTTGTGTCTTCTTCTTTAAAAGTCGTCGTCGGTGCTTGTGCCGCATATACGGCGTCCCTGCTGGATCCGTCGTAGCTCTCCAGCCCCCCTGACACCTCCCGCTCCTTCTTGTCAGAAAAAGCTCGGCGCCAGTTTCGGAACCCTGTTCTTCTTCTTCTTTTTTTTTTAATTTTTATTATTTTATTTATTAAAAAAAAGAAAGCACTCAACATATAACAATAACAATCGAACACCAACAAACAACAAAGCAAATAATACATAACATTTGACACCAGCTAAGATATACAAAAAATACAACATAATACAAACCCATACACTGCAATACAATAAGATATAAACATATAAATTTCTTAGACAACCTTATTTTCTATCCTACCACATATAACTTAACCTAACTTAAACATATAACATATAACCCCCTTATTCCCCCCCCCCATTGCCGAAACTCAGGTTCAATTGCTTCGTTTATCTATAACATTCCTTCTTCATCCCTTCATCCCTTCCTTTGTTTTGTTAAAATAGTTGCACTTTCTTATTTCTTCTTTTGCCTCCTTATTCCCCTTTTACTTCATCTTTTGACATTACCCATTTTTAATTTCTTGCTTACAGTCTCAAGTTGTGTCTCCTTCTTTAAAAGTCGGTGGCGGCGCTTGTGCCGCATATACGGCGTCCCTGCTGGATCCATCATAGCTCTTTGGCCCCCCTGACACCTCCCGCTCCTTCTTGTCAGAAAGAGCTCGGCTCCAGTTTTGGAACCCTCTTCGAGTGTCTTCCGCACCCCCTTTACTGGGGGGGGGGGGTGTCAAGCCGCTTATCCGATGAAAAAAAAAAGCGGCTGGATTCCAGAGGGAGATGGTACAGAGTTGTGGAGCTCACTCCGTGCTACCTCTCATGCGCGCCATGTGACCGGAAGCATCGTTGATAAAAATATTGAACAGCACTGGGCCCAGGACAGAACCTTGTGGCACCCCGCTAGTCACTTCTCTCCAGGATGAAAAGCAGCCATTCGTGATCACCCTTTGGGTTCGGTCGGTCAACCAATTATAAATCCAACTAACAGTAGCCCTGTCCAGCCTGCATTTTACTAGCTTCTTTGCAAGAATGTCATGGGGAACTTTGTCAAAGGCCTTACTGAAATCGAGAAATGCTACATCCACAACATTCCTTTCATCTATCAAGCTAGTAACTCTATCATAAAAAGAGATAAGATTAGTCTGGTATGACTTATTTTTGAGAAATCCATGTTGACTTCTCGTGATTACCGCATTGCTTTCTAAGTGATTAGAAACTAACTGCTTAATGATCTGCTCCAGAATCTTTCCAGGTACTGATGTCAGGCTGACTGGGCGATAATTATTTGGGTCCTCTCTTTTTCCCTTCTTGAAGATGGGGACAACATTTGCCCTCTTCCAGTCTGCTGGAACTTCTCCTGTCCTCCAAGATTTCTCAAAGATTATAGCAAGCGGTTCCAAAATGACCTCTGCCAGTTCTTTTAATATCCTAGGATGCAATTCATCTGGCCCTGCAGACTTGAATTCATCCAGTGTGGCCAGGTATTCCTGTACCACCTCTCTATCTATTATGTGCCTCATTTCCCCTGCTTCCTCACCTGCTCCCCAACCGCCAGGTTGAGTGCTTGTATCCTTCTGGGAAAAAACTGAGGCAAAGAAGGTGTTAAGTAGTTCTGCCTTTTCTCTTCCCCCGTTAGTAATTCTCCATCTTCTCTGCGCAGCAACCCTATCGTCTCCTTCTTCTTCCTTTTGCTACGGACATATTTAAAAAAGCCCTTTTTATTGTTTTTGATGTCTCTGGTCAGCCTAAGTTCGTTCTGTGCTTTAGCCTTTCTGACCTGCTCCCTACATCTCCTAGCTACTTGCTTAAATTCTTCTTTGGTGGTTTCCCCCTTCTTCCATTTCCTGTACATGTTTCTCTTAATGCTTAGCTCAACTGGGAGTTCTTCAGTCAACCATTCTGGTTTCTTCAGATGCCTTCCATTTTTCCTCCTTATTGGCACAGTTTTAGACTGTGCCTTCAGTATCTCCCTTTTAAGGAACTCCCATGCCTCCTGAACTCCTTTCCCTTTCACTATTCTTGACCACGGAATTTCAGCCAGCAGCTCCCTAAGTTTACAGAAGTCCGCTTTTTTAAAATCTAAGATGAGTGTCTGGCTACACTTATCTTCTCCTTCCCACTGAATGCCAAATTCCAATAGAGCATGGTCACTCCCTCCTAAAGATCCAACCACTTCTACCTCATTAACAAGGTCATCCCTGTTGGTCAGGATCAGATCTAGAATATTTGATCCCCTTGTCGCCTCTTCCACCTTCTGGACCATGAAATTGTCTGCAAGACAAGCAAGAAACTTGCTGGACCTTGCTGTCTTGGCAGAGTTTGACTGCCAACATATATCCAGGTAATTGAAATCTCCTATTATTACTGTATCTCTCCTTTTTGAATGCGTGGTCATTTGGTTGAGGAAGGCGTCATCAAAGTCCTCAGTCTGGGTTGGAGGTCTGTAGTAAACCCCCACCAGAATATCCCTATTGTTTCTCGCTCCATTAATTCTTACACAGATGCTCTCGACCTGGCTTTAAGTCACGGATCTCTTCACAGGTGAAAACATCCTTGACATACAAGGCTACTCCTCCTCCTTTCTTGTTCGGTCTATTTTTACAAAATAGGCTATACCCCTCTATTCCTACATTCCAATCATGAGACTCATCCCACCAGGTCTCAGTGATGCCTATCAAATCGTATTTATTTTGTTGTCCTTTTTAGCATTTTTATCTCTTCTCTCTCTCTCTCTCTCTCTCTCTCTCTCTCTCTATCTATCTACCTACCTACCTACCTACCTATTTGCTACTGCCACTTGGTCTGCTTGCCATATACGCAGTTCACTGTCAGTACCAGCAAAGAGGTCAATGACATGATTTTTAGCTCTTGATCCAGAAATTCCACTGTTGGCTAAAATAATGGAGTGGGAATGAAACATAATTGGTGGGCTCAACCAGTTCTCTATTTGAAGATGTTGCCAGTCTGAAAAGGCTGTCCAGAGTGTTAAGACAGATTGGTAAGCAGGGGCCTTGAGGCTGCCCATTAGAAGTTGGATGGACAGCATTTTGAGCAAAAGGGTCATACCTTCTCAGCTATGGAGAGATTTGTTGCCTTTCTATTTATATTAGAGCCATAATTCTTGCATCTACACATGTAAATCAGTACATGCAAACATGATGCCACTCTGTTTTCTTTTCCCATCCTTTCTGGTGATACATTTCTTCTCTCAGGAGGTATGTGGGCACTCAGCTTTCAGGACAAACATACATGCAGCTCACAAAGTAGGCTTGGAGAAGCAACATCGTGCTGATCAAGAATTGGTTGCACTAATGGAGCTGGAAAAGCCAAGTAAGTCTGCATACAAATGTTTCCATTTGGTTTGCTATTTTAAGATGTTTTGCAAGGTCTTTAGTAGCCAAAAAAACTCATCAGCAGCACACAGCTGAATGCCTAATTCCCCATTTCAGCTTAATTAAATCTTTCAGCCAATAGTTGGCAGACTCTGTAGAAGAAAGGTATTAGGGGCAGTGAACAAGTATGTTAGCATCTCATCTTCAGTGGTAATCTTCTAGAGAGCAACAGTCAAACTGTTGACCACAAAGGTTCAGTAATTTCCCCCAAGAGAAACGTCCCTTCTAAAACTACCTAAAATATAAAAATATCTGAGTTTTATCTCATTCCATGAGTCCTCGATGGTGTATTTTTGTTTTCCAGAAGCCAAATGCTAAAAATCACACATACTGATAAAAAAATGCATATTCTACTAAACTGCTCCTTTGGATTTAACAACATGAGATCAGGATAAATCATAAAAATTACAAAACCTGAATTGTGGCTGCCAATGTTATGGGTCGCCATTCTTCCTTTACTCCAAGGTTCCCGTTATATGTTAAGTAAATCTGACCTTTGGAATAAATCCACAAAATGATCTGGAATCTGAGGAGTGGTATTAAGAATTCTCAGCCAGAGAGCTCCTCTCAAATCTACCTAGATTCCAATAGGCTGCAGCCATGGCAGTAAAAGTGGCATTGTAGTGCTATACTATAATTCCTGCACCGCCCACAACAGGGGTTGCCAGTAAGTCTGCCCCTTCCCAGCAAGTATTTATACCCAGATGCAGTCTGAGCTGGTTGTGACCGATCCTGAGGTTGCGGTGGACAGACCCAATGGGTGGCTGCAGTGAAAAAGACTAATTTCATGTTAGAGATTATTAGAAGATGGATTAAATATAACTGCTAATATCCTAAGGTCCTGACAACAAACAATGCATGGTCACACTTGAAATGCTGTGTGCAGTTCTGGTGAGTGCAGCTCAAAATGAATACAGTAGACCTGGAAAAATTGTAGTCAAAAGGACCAAAGGTCTAAAACAAGCAATCTATGAGGAAAGACTGCAACAGCTTACAAAAATTGCAGGTAAGGGAAAGCATGATAGAGACTTCAAGCATTATTCAAGTGGAGAAAGTAGGTAGGGAAAAGTTTGTCTTTTTCAGAAGTAGAAATATACAGAGTACTCTTTTTTTCCCTTTCATTCTCAGTGAGAAAGGGTGTCCTGATGCACTTAGATCTCCACAAGATTTTTCAGTGAAAAGATTGGTGCTCCCTTCCCCTCAATTTTAGGTAGCTGTCCGCAATAACAATAAAAGTTTTTATGCAAAAATTGTTTGAGGGCAAAAAGTATTTTAGGTAAAATATTTTAGGAAAACGACATTTTGGGAGCACAAATAATTTCCACTGATTCCAGTGCTTCAGAATGCATAGATTTCTCTGCAGTTTTCTCCACATCAGAACATCTTTCAGGTGTTTTTTCTTTTGTGAAGAAGTACATATGGTTTTTTATTTGTGGCAAACAGTATTTCCAGTACAAAATATAGTGTTTCCTAGGTAGAAAACTTAGTTTCTGGTACAAAAAAAAATGTCTTCTGCATAAAACCCATGTTTTCTGCACAGAAAAACCACGTGTTTTTGCTCAAATAAATTGCCCAAAAGGCCACTTGAAGGATAAAGAATCTTATAGATGGATTTTTTTTTCTGATTTCTTTTTTTCAGCAGGCTTTCCCAAATGTCTAGATACCTCTTTCCCATTCCAGGGCTGGCTAAGAGGGAGGTCAGATTGGGACCCCCTGTCCCAGCTAGAACAAACCTTAGGTTCCTTCCCCCTGCAGATCACTGAAGTTCAAAGTGAACTATTTAAATAGTTAATAAAATCTTTCTTTAGTACCCAACTATGTTGCCTGGTCTTATCATTTCCCACCTTGGTAAGTATGATCTTGGAAGCCAGCCTGATGTAGTGTTTTGAGCACTGGACTACAGCACTGGAGACCAAAATTCAAATCTGTGTTCAGTCATGGAACACACCGGATGACCTTGGCCAAATCACACACTTTCGGCCTCAGAGGAAGGTAAAGGTAAACCCTCTCTGAAAATATCTTCCCATGAAAACCCTGTGACAAGTTTGCCTTAAAGTTGCCATAAGTTGGAAACCACTTCAAGGCAGACAACAAGTATGATGTCATGGACAGTATTTGAAGATGTGGCTTGATCTATAGATTTATATTAGAGTATAAGGTAAGGAGCTGTTGGGAAGGAGGACAGAATGGAACGTGGGATTGAATGCTGGTTGGTGAAATGTTTGAGGAGATTTGCATACGGCTGGTGAATGACAGGTGGGAGTTCAACTAAACAAGGGTTTCTATTGGACAAGGCATTAGACAAGGGTTACAGGACAGAAGAGACTTTTGTTTGGAGATTTCATATGGTTGGTCTGGGTTAGTCTGAGAGGAGTATGAGAGAGCATGTTTGATGTTTTAAATGCAATAAATAATTAATCTGCACTGTTACATTTAACATAAACATACATAAACGAAGAATTGCTTTTGGTTTTATGCACTTTTGGCCTCTGGAAATGCTATCTATCTGAGAGCTTAGATTCAGACAAGGTGTCTGCAGTGGCAGAACTGAATATAGAGAGGTGGTGTCCACTGAAGACAGAGGTTGCATAAATCCTTGTATGTACCTTGAGAACATTTAGAGAGTCCCCACAGTTAGTGTCACAAAGGTGGGATGGGAGGAAGTCCTTATACTGTGGCAGAGGCAGGGATCAGGGAAAGTCCCCACTCTTGGTAACTGCAGTGAACACTGTGGAAGTCTTCCTATTTGGTAGGTTAAAGGACAGAAGCCCCATATTTGGCCATAGTGGTGGGAATGCCTAAGAAGAACCCTCACAGCTCGTGGCACTGATGGTGGTGGTTCCACCACAGCTGGTGGAAGGAAGATTGGAGAATCTCACAGTAAGCAATTAAAGAACATCCAGTACCCCAAACACAGTGATCCAACCCTGCTCTCCACTCTTAGTAATATACCTGTGGAGATCCTAAATGCGGGATTAATGTGTAAATATTGATTATGTGACCAATTGGGAAACAAAAGGCTGAATTCATTCATTCATTTTATTTAGCTTCTTCCTTTCTCCACATCTGGGAACCGAGCAGCTTGCAGCACAGTTTAAAAATAAGGTAAAACTAAAGCACAATTGTTATAATAAAATTGTTAGAAACAGTCAAGCAAACTATCTTTTCTTTTAAAAAAACCATTAATTTAAAACATTTAAAAAACATTTAAAGTACTACTATGAAAATAAAAGTGTACCATGCACACCATTAAAAGACCTTCTTGAAACAATTAGTTAATCACTAAAAGCAAGTATAAATAAATACCATATTTGCTGGCATATAAGATGCATTTCCCCCCAAAAAAAAACCCTTTGAAAATTGGGTGCTTCTTATACACTGGTGCTTCTTATACACCGGCATTTTGTCCTGGTGCAGAGAACTACCGTCAAGGCAAAATGAAAGGGAAGGTGGAATGGGTGAAGCCTTACATGAGCACTTTTTTCATCCCCTAGATCTTCCCTCCCTTTCCTATGCATTTTGCCTATGCATAGGCAAGGGAGGGGGAGACTTAGGAAAGCTTTCTACGGTTGCTGCTTTCTCCTCCCCCCGCCCTTCCCCTCCCTTCCCTACACATTTTGCCTATACCTAGGAAAGGGAGGAGGAGTTTTATGGGGTGACACACTCCTTCTCTTCTGTTTTGCCTTGGCTTGAGTTGTCCGTGCCAAGGCAAAATGCATAGGAAAGGGAGGGGCAAGTCTAGGGGGCAAAAGGAGCTCTTGCTCAAAGCTTCCTTAGACCTGCCCCTCTCTTTGCTGTGCATTTTGCCTCAGTGGGGAGATCTCCCACTGAGGCACAATGGAAGGGAAGGGAGGTGGGGGGAAGCCTCACCAGTGTATAACACACACCAGTACTAATTTTTTTCTCCAAAAAATAACCTTTGAAAATGGGGTGAGTCCTATATGCCAGCAAATATGGGTAAATTTTTAAAAGACTTTTCCTGCTGGCAAAGATGCAAAGATGGGGCCAGCACAGTCTCCTATGAAAGAGAATTCCACAGATTGGAGTAGCTACCAAGAAGACTCTCCCACATGTCCACACCAGATGGACTTGTGGTGATGGTGCAACTGAGAAAAATCTTTTCCCCAAGGATCTTCAAACTCAGGCAGACTCATATGGTGAGACAATCTTTCAGATAGTTTGGACCCAAATTGTAAAGGGTAACATCAGCAAAACTGAAATATGGTGAGAAGGAAAAAGAAGGCAGGAAGTTATCCAAGACACCTTTGAAGTTCAACCTACAGCAACGTGTACTGCCCAAGAAAGGTTGCTGAAAAGCCCTGCAACTGTAATTGAGGCTGCAAGAACAGTGTGCACTAAAAGCAAGGAAAGCAATGCTACACTGTTTTTTCTTCACATCTCTTCTCACCCCTTTGTCCATCCACTGTCCCCACCATTACCATTCTGAAGCCTTTCTTTCCTGCACATCTCTCTGTAGCATAAGGCAGTGTGCTGCAGGTTCCCTCCTCATCCCTCCCTCCCTCCCTCCTTCCCTCCCTCCCTCCTGTTCTTGTTGCTCTCAGTCATGCCTCATGCTGATTGCAGCTGCCATTGGCCACCATGGAGTGAAAAACTCTGGCGAAGCTGCAGTGTGTGTGCAGGTGTGTGCATAGGGGAACAATACAGCAAACAAAAGTGCTATTCCCCACACTGCTTCTGGGCAAATGTTCTCCAAAGTACATTAACTTTCAATGGAGAAAAATGTACTTTAATTTTCTTGGAAAAGATAATTCAACACAATTAATGTCAATACTTTGGTTCCAGTCTCTGCAGATGAATGAGAAATAAACTGGATAAAGAATTAGTCCATTTGTATGTCAGGGAAATGTATGTAGACCCAAACATTATTTTTGTTGGAAAAAATATGTTGGAAACCCACATATTGCCAAGTTTGGAAAGCCATCTGCAAAACAATACAAAAAAGTGTTCCAGAACGTGCAAAAATTTCAAAGGGGAGATGTGCGAACTTCAAAAATACACAGAGACAAGCTTTCATCAATGTGCACAAAAACATGTACCAAAAACACAGACACAGGAAGGAATGGACAAAAATGTATATGAAAAAGTGAAATAGCTCACAAGCTAATGTGGAAGTGTACCAGAAAGAGCTTACCAGTAGGAAAATGGAACCTAGATGGCATTGACCCTGATAGATTTGACCATTCCTTTATGGGCTGCTTCTACAGAATGTGGAGAAGAACACCAACTCAGATCAGCTTAAGAGCATTAGACAAATTCATGAAAGGTAAGGCTGCCAATGGCTTCTAGTCATAATTGCTGCTTGCCTCTGCAGGCCACCTTCTGGTAAACAGACAAGAGAAGAGGGCTATTGTCCTTGTATCCTGCTTATAGGCTTTTCATGGGCAACTGGTTGATCAATATCTGTTCAGCCACTATGGGTAACAGGATACTGTACTGAACAAGCCTCTGCTCCATTCTTTTATAGATATCACTTGCAGATATCTGAATAAATGGGCCAAGACATTTTGCTCCCTGAGTCAATGCAGTAAATGGCAACCCGAGTCAGGTCAAATTGTATAGTACTCAAATCTAGGCAAGTTATTTTGGCATATGATACAGAATATCCTAGCAACACCCTCCTTATAGCTATAATAGTAATAATGATGATGATGATGATGATGATGATGATGATGATGATGATGTAATAGAATCATAAATTAAATGACTATTTTAGTGGCCCCTAAATTGGTTACCTGAACTAGGTGCCTCATTCATCAAAAGTAGAGCTAGCCTTGCTTGGGATAAATGAAGAGGAAGAAGAAAGTGGAGAGAAAAGGGGTAAGAAGGAAGTGCAAATGAACAGATGCACATTTTCATAGGCACTGCCAAAAAATAACAAAGAGCGGGGTGTTTGTCACTCCTGCCAAAAATATTCTTCAAAGACAGTGAAAAATGCTGGCTCAGCAGCAGTATAATCAGCCCTACTTTTAAAATATTGATCAAACTGAGGCCCTTTCCACAACTCACCTTTTTGCGGAGCTGGGGTGTGGGGATCGCACGAGCAGCCTCTTGCGAGAGGCTCTCGCATCCCCATTGCTTCAGCTCTGCAGCTGCTGCCTGCTCATGTGAGAGCCCCGCCTCTTCCTTGCACAGTGCAGCCTGGGAAAATCCGCCGGGGCAGGAAGCGCAGGCGCAGCCACTCCAGAGCTCCACACGCACGGCAAATGCGCGTGAGGCCCCGGAGCGATGCGTGATTGCACACCATTTTCAGCTCAAACTGAAAATGAAATAGTGCGCGATCAGCGCCTGCCAGTCCCTGGAGCATCGTGTGATTGTGAGTGCGTCGTGTGGACCGCTCCTCGCAATCGCGCAACACTCCAGGCGCCCTTTCGCATGGCAAATGCCGTGCGAAAAGGGCCTGAGTTTATATACCATGGGAAGTGAAGAATAAATGCATTGTGAGTCTTACCCAAGGTTGCATGCTATCTCCTTTCCTCAGAATTACACTTGTTTTGTAAATATATTAAAATACACCTTCTGTACATACGATGAATATATACAGAATGTGATGCGTGGGTATGCGTCATGCGTCCTGGTACTATAACTCTATGCACATTAATCTGGCTATGAGTCCCATTTAACTCAATGGTGCCTCTGAGTAGACATGCATGGAATGAAATTGCCAAGCTAACAGTAATATTTAATGCAAAGGGGAAATGTAAGCTTTAGGGAGATTAAAGTGATAAATTTTTCCCATTTTCATTTCAGACTATTTTGGCTAAGATGTAATCTGTTTCCTTAGCAGAAATATATTTGGTATCCTTGAATCATAAACAATATTACATAATTGTCTGTATTCCCCAATCTCTGATCAGGAAAGCCTCGTTCCAGCATTCCAAGTGAGTCAGAGCTTGCTGCTCTCCAGATACAGTCATTTGGAGGAACAGTTATCAAATGTGCCTGCCTGTAATGAGACAGTCTTGTGATGGAGCACAAGTTTAATTTCCTGCGAAGTCACTTCCTGGGGCTTCAGATGCAGAAATATCTTTGATATGTTCTCTATCTCAATCTCTCTCTCTCTCCCCCCCGCCACTCACTCACACACATATACACACATGAGGAGGGCCAAAAATGAGATTAAAAGAAAACATTAGGAGGTTTGTTTCAAAGAGAGATTGTTTTGATTTCCTTGTTGTCAATTTTCACTTACTGTTTTATAAATTGGAAATAATTCCCCCCTCCCACCATCAAAGCTGAATCTAATGAATTGCCAAGCAAGGAGCTTCATTTAATTTTCTACCCACAATAGACGGGAAATGCCAGCTGCTATTGGATAAAAACAAAAGTGTCTGAAAGTCAGCATTCTGGTTCTTTTGACTCATTTATTGACTGGATATAGCAAAGCTTTCCAAACTTTTCATTTTGGTGACACACTTCATTTCACAACACAGTAATTCAGTTTTACTAGCAAACCAGAAGTTAAACTTAACTCCTTGCAAGAGATCCGGGCACATACATAAATTGTAATAATGAAATGTATGGAGACACAACACAGCTCATGAAAACCTTCCACTTACATTTTTAAAAATATACGATGTATCTATAACACATAACATAGGTTTACAAGGCTCAGGTGGGGGGGGGCTCATTCTCAGTCCAAGGAGGTGACTGACACACCTACCCCCTTCAGGCAACACACTAACATGTCACGACACACCATTTGGAAAGCCCTGGAATATAGCCTTTTAGTCAAAACAAGTGGTTAGTGAAACAAGGCTAACAGGAAAGGAAAGGCAGTATGAAGGAGCTGCCATCTCGTCTGGACTTTCTCAGCTGGTTCAGTTTGGTTGGAACAGCGCGTTGAGGGTCGGCTTTCACTGTCTTCTTCGTTCACTTAGAAAAGCCGTTGTGCTCCTTCACAATCACCACCACACCACACCTCCTTGATTGAGTGCATTGAGGCATTTACGTCACTGATTCAGTGGACAGGTATAAGGTTTGGTTGAAAAGCAAGTGCAATCAAGAGTCAGTACTACCTATTGCTCCTGCCAGTTCCACCTCCAACTTCCACTGTGCTAACACAATTCTTACTGGTGTATTAATGGACAAGAGGCAGACACGACCATTTCAGGAACATTTTGGACCACTTCTTTGGATTTCTAGACATCATGGTTGGTGCTCATTCGTAACGGTGAATCATGGAATTACAGTCCAATAAGTAATGTTTTCTCCCTAGTGCAGAACTAAACAGACTGTAGCTTTGGATTTTGGCCCCAAAGAAATGATATTCATGAGATCCAAATGTGCCCTGAGAAAACTCTTAGTTCTATGTTTTGCTTGTGACTTCTTCCAACATTTTGCATCCACTGATTCTCCACTATTCTGCTGCTTTGGCAGCTTTTGACTTGTCTGTTACATTTCTGTTGAGCAATTTCAGCCAATCAGGGATCATACAGAGCAGCGGTTCTTAACCTGAGGTCTGTGGACCCCTCACAGGGGTTCCGCAAAGCCCTACTGCTGGACACCAACAGCAGTGGCAGCAACAGGGATGTGGCACCAGGAGGGTTACAGGTGCTGAATCTGCTGCCTTGTTTGCAAACGTGGGAGCAGTCTGGGCACATATGCGTACCTGTTGTCATGTCCCTCAGTGCCCACACTCCCTGCTGCCGTGTTCCTAACAAAGGGACACAGTGGCAAGCGTGTGTGCATGCCCATACTATGACTCTGGAGACTGTGCTTTGGATCTCCACTTGGCCATGGAAATCACTGTATAACCTCAGGCAAGCCACACTCTCTCAGCCTCAGAGAAAGGCAAAGGTAACAAAATATTGGTGAGAAAATCTCCATGATAGGTTCACCTTAGAGTTGCCCAAGTCAGTTTTCAAAGTGGAGAGACATGATGGCTAGAAAGAACCTCTCTCTGTCAGCAGCATTTTGCGGCTGTGTGCCTTCATGTCACTTGTCACTTATGGCAAACCTAAGGTGAAACTATCAGGTTTTTTTTTCTTTTTTTTTGTAAGATTTGTTCAGAGACGAGTTACCTTTGCCTTCCTCTAAGGCTGAAAGAATCTGACTTGCCCAAGGTCACCCAGTGTCTGAACAGAGATTCAAATCCTAGTCTCCAGAAGCCTCACACAATCAATCAATCAATCAATCAATCAATCAATCAATCAATCAATAAATATTGACTATAATAAATAAATGTATTGTGTTGTGAATATGTGAATATTTAAATAAATATTTTAATTTTTACATCAAAATTTAAATATTTAAATCTTGATTTAAGTCTTGGGGGTCCCAAGCAGCAAAGTATATTTACAGGAGGTCCCTAGTAAATAAAAGTTTAAGAATCATTGACATAAAGAACTACCAAAACACTACACAGCCAATCAGATTAAGCTGTGTGCCTTAGAAGGGAAGTGCAACCCTTGGCCCAAGAGCAATGTTTCCTGTATGTTATATAAGTAAGCCTAGGCCATTTCTGCACTAGACTGTTATAGTGCTATTATTTCACTTTCAACATCCTATGGAATCCCGGGGTTTGCAGTTTAGGGAGGGGCCCCAAGGCACTATAACAGTCTAGTGCGGAAATGGCCCTAGTTTTCCAGGGATCACTCTAAGAGCAGAAAATCTGTCACCCCTTTCTGATGATCCCTAAACAATCACCAAAAGCCAAAGCCTCTCCCCCTTTTTTTTTATTCTGATGAAGCTTTTTGCAATTCTGCCCTCTCCCTCACCATTCCCATGGATTTCTAATAGTTAGTTAAGTCATTCAGGAACCCAGATGAAACTAACACACAGTGGAATTAGTTCTTTTCTGCTTGCCTCTGGAGCATCTGTAAACATACCCATAGCAAGAGAAGCACTAGAAGCAAAACCTCTTTGGGTAAATTTAATCAAGAACACTTTTTTGTCTGATCGAATAAGTAAGGCACAGCCAAGAGTCATCTCTCCATTCACTCTCTTTTGACACTGATTGACAGATACATACTGTGAGCTTTGAGGCCTGATTATCGCCTTTTCATTCATCTGTTCTCTTAAAAAAAGATATATTAAGGCACTGCAGTTATCATTACAGCTGCACCAGAACTATTTCCTTTACAAAAAAAAGGTTATTGAAGTTTGAAAACAACAGAGGACTGAAACAAATATAAAAAGAGCATTATAAGCTTGAGACAGTCTAGAGTTTTCTGTAAAGCTGCTTTTATAATAAGAGAGACATAATAATGTAATTTTCAATGCATCTTCAAGTGAGAAATTGAAACCACTGACACAGAACGGCATGGGGATCCTCTCAGTTCTTCCAGTTCTTTCTCTCCCACTGTGCATTTTTGTACAACTAACTGTGAGTAGCTACCATGAAACTGAGAAACACAACCATTTTAAAGCACCTCAAAGAGTGGGGTCATTTAAGCCTCTCTAATGTTTCACAGAAACGGTCATAATACAGTAAAGAGTTAAATGCACAGAGCTTAAATGTCATAGACTCTATGTTGCATTATGGTTTCATGTCTAGGAGAGTTAGGCCCTTTCCGCACCTTACCTTCTTCCAGCCCTGGGGTGTGCGGATCGCGCGAGCAGCCTCTGGCGAGAGGCTCTTGCGTCTGGGGTCCTTCGGCTCTGCATGAGCTGCCTGCTCGCACGAGGGCCCCACTTCTTCCTTCCACAGTGCAGCCTGAGACCTTCCCAGGCTGCACTGGGGCAGGAAGCGCGACCAATGTGGCTCCAGAGGCTCCACATGCCAGGTAAGTGTGCGCGGGACCCGGGAGCAATGCATGATAGCGCACCATTTTTGGCTTCTAGCCGAAAATGAAAAGGTGCGTGATCAGCACCTGCTGGCCCCTGGAGTGTCACGCAATTGTGACTGCGTCGTGCAGATCACTCCTCACAATCGCGCGACGCTCCAGGCGCCCTTTCGCATGGAAAATGCCATGCGGAAAGGGCCTTAGTTGTGCAGTCTTTTAAACCAGCAGTACTGGTAGCAAAATTGTCTTCGAAAACAAGTTGCATAGCCTGTGTGCAGCTTGTTTACATTTTTAAAAGTGGAGATTTTATTGTTACATTTGCTGCTGCAGTAATGCAGCAGGAGCACAATGCTCCCCAATAGATTCAGGGGAGCGTTGACTGCACACATACCCCAATCCTCAATAATTGCCCATCTCTTTTCTACACAAGCAATGATTGCTGGCTGTTGTTGTTATTCCTTTTCTTACAGTCTTCTCCTCAGTGAAGAACACAGCCGCAACTAGGGATGGAAATTTTTGGTCTGTCAGCATTTGAAAGCAAAGTGACCTAATTTGCATTTCAGAGGCTAATTCAGTGACTGTGACATAGTTATACTTTTCAATGTACTCCTCCTAAAATCTGTGGCACAAAAATATATAAAAAATGTGTCTTTTAGAGGAAAATGTGTACAAGAATGTGCATTTTAGGAGAAACTGGATACTATTTAAAAGATCAATTTCTTTTGCATTTTTATCAATTGCCAAAGACATTCAGTAAACAGGAATGGACTTAAAATTGAACACAAATGAAACTGATGCAGATGGGAAATGGAATGGTCTGTCTATTCCTAGTCATACCACTGCTGTGTGAGCTGGTTTAACTGGGGGTAAGAAACAAGGTATCAAGATACTGACAGGTTGCAACTCTTGTCAGTCCTGGCCAGCATAGCCAACGGGGAGGGGTCATGAGAGTTGTAGTAGAAAATAAATTTGGAGGCCATTCCTCTTTCATTCCTATTTTAACTTCCCAAAACTGCAAACCCCAGGATTCCATAGGATGTTGAAAGTGGAATCATAGCACTATAACTGTCTAGTGTGGAAATGACCCCAGTCAACATGGCCAGTAGTTGTCACTCCGGAGACTGATGTCCAATAATACCAACAATTCCTTCCCCTGATCAGGAAGTGTTGGCAGATAGGCATATTTCTTGTGTCACATTGTAGGGAGAGAAAGAAAATGAGAGGACAAAAGCCTCCAGCTACTTCACATTTAATGTAAGAGGCAACATTTCCCACCCAGCCCTCCACAACCACTAAAATATTTTCCAGAGTGGCATACATGTTAAGTCTCTTACAGCAATACCAGCAAATAGTCTTGTGACACCTTAAAGACTAACAAATATTTTATTCAGTTTGTATGAACAGCAGACCAGTTCATCAGATGCAACTGATAAAATGAGCAGCTACCTATGAGAGCTTAGATCAAACAAAACTCATTAGTCTTTAAGAAGTCACAATACTGAAAAAGCTATTAGAGGAAATATCTGGGATCCAATGTTCCCACAGTGTAAAATACCTGGGCATAGAGATCACTAATAACAATAACCAACTATTTCAATACAATTATATAACAGCATGGAAATCTATCCAGAAGAAAATGGAGGCTTGGAATCGACTAGGCTTGACCCTATTAGGGAAAATATCATTGTTTAAAATGAATATACTACAACATATGTTATTCTTGTTTCAAATGATTCCAATACCCATCCCTCTTAAATGGCAAAAAAGAGATAGTGAAGTTCCTTTGGGGTGGGAAGAAACTGCAGGTTAAGTTCAAACCCATGACTGATCTTCGAGAATGTGGTGGGTTTTCTATGCCCGACTTAAGAACATACTACGTGGCAGCATGCCTAGTTTGGTTAAGACCATGGATACTCTTAAACAATTGTAAGTTGTTTGCATTGGAGGGGCACAATCTGCACTTTAGGTGGCATGCCTATGTATGGTATGGTAAGGCCGAGGTACAGAAAGAGTTCCTCCGACATGTAATTCGGAAATCTCTTTTTAGGATTTGGATCAAGTATAAACCCCTTCTATGTGCTAAGTGGTGGCAACTCTCCAGCTGAAGCACTTCAGATAAAAGGCTTAAGGAAAGAGGGTGAATGGTATACTTATAAAGGTCTAGCTTACCTAGAAGGTGGGATAATTAAATTGAAAGAACAACAACAACTTCAAAAAGAAGGTATGAATATACAGTGGTTTCCCTATCTCCAGATCAAAGAGAGGTTCAAAAAAGACATGGAAATGGGGGGTATAACCTTGGAACCCTCTCTGTTAGAATAACAATGACAGGGTGGAGAGACCCACCTATTGTCGAAAATGTATCAGTTGACACTGGAGATTGAATTGGAAGAAGAAACCATAAAAGAATACATGATCAAATGGGCATGTGATGTAGGTCACAATATACATTTAAGTGATTGGCAGAAGGTGTGGAGAAACTGTTGTAAATATACACGATCTTACATCTTGCAAGAAAATGCACTGAAAATGTGGTTCAGGTGTATCTCCCGCCTGTGAGAATTGCTAAAATGTTTAAGAATGCTAAGAACAGATGCTGCAAATGCAACAAAGAGGTAGGGACCTTCTTCCACCAATGGTGGGGGGTGCCAAAAGGTTAAGGAATTCTGGAAGAGGATATGTTCAAAAATTCAAAAAATACTGCAAGTCAAACTAGACTTAAGACCAGAATTCTTCTTGCTGGGGATTTTCCAGTTGGATAATCAAATACAACAAAGATACAGCAGGGTGTTATGGCATATGGTCACAGCAGCAAGAATTATACTTGCTAGATATTGGAAAAAAGAACAGACACCACCAAAGGAAGAATGGATAGAGAAATTGGCTGAAATTGCAGGGATTGAGAAACTTACATGTCAGATAGAGAACAAACCAGATGAGGAATTCTTAAAAACTTGGAAACCAATCTTGGAGTACATACACACAAAAATTGAGACTGATAAATAAATACAGAGGATAATATGCATAAGATCTTATGCAAAACAAGATTTGGAGCAGGAAGTGTAATAATCAGAGGTTTAGAGAGGGTGACTAAAATAAAAGAATCGTGAAAGTGGAGATGTTGCAATAAGATTGGGGAAAGTCTGTATATACCCTGATATAAACCTATCTATATTTGGAAGCAGGGGTATATATAATGTACTTAGATATTTATCTATTTAACCCCTCTCTTTCTAGTGTGGAGGGGGACTGATAAGTTAAAAATTAGGCTGTTTAGTCAGCAGTGGGGGAAGTACTTTTATATAACATCTGTGAATCAACAACTTTCTTTTTTGGTTCTGTTAATTATAAGTTTGTAAATGTTATCAATTATTACTATGTTATCTGTTTAGGAAACGTTCAGTGGAAACAGACTCTGTTTAAACAAAAGGAGTGTATGCAAACTACTGCATCAGAAGGGTTCAAATTATACAAAACCGATTTGGTGTGAGAGTTTTGAAAGAGCCTGAGGAAAGAGTAATAGGCTTATACTTTGAAAATGTATCTGCAGAATATCCTGGGTAGAGTATCTATGTAGAGAATGGTTAGGTACTTATCTATGATTGTGAATTTCTATTGATCACATTTGAAGTGCACTTATGTGTATATTAGGCAAAACTAGAATGATATGTTCCTTTTTTTTCCCCATTATACCAATGTTTATTCTTGTGTTATTCGCCTTTCCTATACTGCTTGGTTGAAAAAAAACCCCTCAATAAATATAATTTAAAAAAAAAAAGTCACAATACCGGAAAAAATAAAATTACCTGTAAAAACCCTGCTAGGTGGTTCCCCCCGCTCCCCAAACCCATTGCCATTTAATCTTTTTGCAAAACCAACAGTGTTCTCCTTGTTGCCATTAGGAAGTAAAGGTAAGGTACATTAATGTAATAATTCACTTCTCAGCACTGTTTCAACAACAGAGTTTATATTTGTTTCACTTCCACAGCCATAGAGAAGATCATACCTCCTGCTCTAGGTACCATAAACTGGTTTCATAATAAAATCTTTGCCTTCCTTTTACAACTTAACAGCCTGATCCTATACAATGGGATTTATTCTCAGGTCCATGTCTTTAGGAACGCAGCCTTAATGTCTCATTTGTCCCTTCTGATTTCAGAGAAGAGGAAAGCCTCATCTTTACTCTTTCTTTCGATTTAAAATGCTGTTCTCCAGAGTGTCTTCTTGAGATCTATTTCCCACAGGAAGAAATGAGAATAACAAGTCAGTTGTTCTCCTTTAAACAAATTTTATTGATTTTAGATTATATGGTTTTGGATTACCCATATCAGTGCATTAGTTCCACTGAGTTCAACAATGCGTTCATTTAGAGGCCATTGAACACCTGATTTATGCAGTGTTATAAATTTATTTCACTATGCCTCAAAAGTTTGACATGCTTAGGCATTCTCTCTTTCTTTATACTATGAGAAGAGCTGAAGCATACTGGACAGGACCCTTTAGGACTTGGAATTTAAATTCTCAATCTATACATACATACGCATGATCTTATGATGTTTTAGTTCAATTTAATTTTGAAGTTAATGGTTCTTGAGAGCATATAAGTCCTTTCTTGAAATTGCTTCACTGCCTACTGGTTTACTTCAGGACACAATTCAAACTACTTTATATTGCTTATACAGACATGTATTTCTTCGGTCCAGACTACATGAAAGCCTATATCTTTCAAATGAGGCTGATCAAGTCTTAAGGAGAAGGTTTTCTCACAGTGCTACCATCCTCACAAGCTCATCTGGTAAGGACCCAAGAAAAAGCCTTCTTGGTGGATGGTTTTAGTCTATGGAATTCCCTCCCAAGAGAGACTAGGGCACTTTTCACAGTATCCTCTCCATCCTGCAACGAGGATGGGAGAAGGATGGGACCACAATGATGCTTCTGCATGATGGCACAGTCCTGTCCTTCTCCTGTTCCCAGGTGGTATGATCATGGATTACATCATTGAAGGGGTTTCCCCCTCAATGACACATGATCATGCCACCATCCTGCACTTACCTGTCCTGCAGAAGCCACAGAAGCATGATGGTGGCACTTTCTGCCCCAGCACAGCCTGGGAAAGTACCTGGTAGCACTGTGGAAGGAAGAGGCGTGGCCATTGTGCTCCATTCCGCAAGGAGCCAGTCGGTGTGGAGGGGAGCACTCCTGTCACGCTCCCCTCCGGGCAGAGGCACTGCCACGAACCCTGCCAGACAACTTCACGAAAAGGTAGGGTGCAGAAAGGGCCTCAGTTGGTCCCCTCTCTGCTCTCTTTTCATTTTATTTTTCTTTTAATTTGAATCAGAGCTTCAGCTTTTAACTGGTTGAGACTGAAGGACGTTTAACGGGTCTGCTGTATCTTTTACTGCGTTTTGAGCACTTTGTTACTTGTATTAAATTAATGTTTTCATTGCATTGGTTATTTAATGTTTTAAACTTTTGTACTATATATTGTTTTTGTTATTTTATTTTTACCTTTTGGAAGAAAGACATGATACAAATTAAAGAAAGTAAATTAATTAAATAAATCATGTCTTCTTGTGTGTCTATCCAGCTATCTGCATAGAAAAAAAAAACAATTAGAAACTGATCATTTATCAGTATTATTTAAATTTTTACATTAAATTTACAAAGCAGTTTTACTAAGAGACAACCAACTCCTGATATCACACCCTCCAACTATCCCAATTTGGCAGGGGCAGCCCTGATTAATTCTCTGTCATTCCACTTTTCAGATGCTTTAAAATGTCCCAGTTTCTCTCTATACTTCCTGCTTTTACCCACCTTGCCAGCTTGTTTCAGTTACTGCAAACAGTTTGAAGTGCAAGAATAGTTTGTACTTAACTCAGCAGGGAGAAGAAGAGAAAAGAAGGTGAAATCTTGCCCTTCTCAGGAGTCTCAGGCAAAAGCAAACTGCTTCAGCACTTTCTGCTTTATGTATTCTTCCTTGTTAGTAATTTTTGCCATCATGACAACACTCCTGATTTTTCTTCACCACATGTGTCCTAGTTTTCAACTGAGAAATGTTGGAGAGTATGTGATACAAGTTTCAGATGTCTAAAATAACTCAGTGGCAATTGTGCTTAAAATTACAAAAATGCATCTTGGCTGTTATTTCAAAACACGGAATCCCACAGAATGCCTAACTGGTATTTCATGACAAACGGCCCTTGGGTGGTAAACAAGAGGCCTGTAGGCAGGTCCTTCTGCCTACCTTCTACAAAAGGCAAGATTTTCAAAAATAAATAAATAAATAAATAAATAATCAATCAATCAATCCTAAAAAACCAATAGGTTTGGAAACCAACACATTCCTCAGTGGTGAGAAACTCAACATTCCAGCTGGCTTACCAATAACTAAACCTCCTGGTTTTATCAGAAATGTCACTTAATGTTCTGATTACTGTGATGGAAGTTGAAAATATGCCATAAATGTGGGAGTGGGGTAAAGGATTGTTCCAAAACTCTTATAATTACAAGATAGCACTGGTAACAGCACACTCTCAGGCCCATCTGCTCAAAGAAATACCCTTTGGCAGGCATGCTCCTTGACCAACATTGTCACAAAAGACTCAAGGGTCCTCAGTGGCTCGGAATGCCTTTCAGCCGTTCCGTCCGGTTCATTGGCTGCACACTTTCTCAGAGACAGCCACTCGCCAGATTGGATTACACAAGGGGCAAACTCTCCAACATTTCAAGGATGAAAAGCGAGGTGTGAGTGACCAAACAATATCAGAGTATGGTCAAGATGGCAAAGGTTATTATCAATGAGTTAAAACAGAGAAGCTAGGAGAGACTACAGCAGTTTTCTTTTGCTTGAGCCTACTGATTCTCCCACCTTTCCCCCAGATGAATTAATTGAGTGCAAAATATTTTTACACTTTGAACTCAGTTTGTACCAACAGAAGTAAGCCAGGACAAAGGGGGCGGTGGGAGGAGGAATGTAAGGCCCCACTTTGGGGGTCCCCAATAACAATATGGTTTAGATGGGCACCATATCTAACTGGCATCATATTTAATTGGCAACACACTTTAATTGGCACTAATATCAAATTCAAGCTTGAGAGGTGGCTGAGAGGTCAAACTGAGTGAGGGAAGAAATCTGACTGTAAACATGAGGCCACGGGCAGGTTGGCCTAAAACACCCTCTTAGTATAACCTAGGTCGGTTATCAGGTAAATCATCGCTGTTCCACAGAATAGTAGAAGCTGGAATTTCCTGGAGAATGCCATTGTAAGAAGTCCATTAGGACACTGATTGACAGATACTCATCCCTTGTACACCTGGACTCCCTCCTCTTTCCTTGTAGCATCCACAATAGACAGCTATTACAACACCCATCATGTCTTTGTCAATCAAGGGCCATTTCCACACCGGGCTTCTGTAATGGTGCAGAGCGACCTCTCACGGAGGTCTTCTACACCGTAGAGTGGACTGGTGTGGACTACTTTTTGTAGTTCCACACCAGAATCCACTCAGGAGCGGCCGGAACTAGCCGCGATGCATGTTTTTTAAAAACCTCTTTTTTGAGGTTTTTAAAAAGCACAGAGCGCGCTGCCCCGCGCCGCTCCATCACCTGGCTCCGACGCGGATTTGCAGGCGCTCGCAAATGCGTGCCGGCAGATCTGCCGGGGGCGGGCTTCCAGCTGGCGAGCTTCTCCGGTTGGTGGAGAGCCTCCACCAACCGGAAGCCGCCATTTGGGACGCCGGAGGACTGCGGAGCAGCGAGCTCGCGCTGCTCCGCGTCGCGATGGACTTACCTGGCTGCCAGTAAGCTCCGTTTTTGGGCGTTTTCGCCCGTTCCCCCCCCACATGTGGAAAGGGCCAAGCACTAAGCCCATTAACAGGCGAAAGACTCATTGTCCACAACAGGTTCCCTTTGTCTTGCATCTGGAACTTTCACTGCCACAGGCCATTTTCAGGGTAAAAACACCCCTCATTTCAGGATGCCCAGGGCAGTCTCTCGAAGGTCTACCTATCACTCTGTCCGTCTGGCTCCTGAATGAGAACTGTCCTTAGGTCCCGCCTTAGCCAAAACATATTTCTGCTCTTCACCACTCTTCTGGAGCGGTAATTATAAATTCCCTCAAAACCCCCAGCCTCTCTATCCATAATTTTTTTCCTCCCTTTATCCTTCAGCTAGCTCTAGTGTGACTGTTTGATTGTGTGTATCTTGTAGGCATGTATGAGCAAATTCCCCTCAATAAAAACACATTTTTTAGCTTACTTTTGAATCTTTGGCTGGTTCTTCTTCTGCGTGAGCCCATAAACATTGGTATCAAGATCTCGCTAAGTTGTCCCTCTCTCATTAGCCTCCTGATTTTGCGCTAATTAATTCTCCGCCTTTGCAAGGAGGTACTGACATCACAGGTTGGCCTTTGTGGCACCCACATTTTGGGGTAACAGGAAAGAGAAACGTGGACATTTTAAAAGCAACTGAAAATGTGTGACAATGGAAGATTAATCAGGATTGTCCTTGCCAGACTGGGACAATTGGAGAGTATGCAGGGTTGAGAATCCTGTAGCCCTCCAAATGTTCTCAGACTACAGCTCTGAGCATTCTTTACCATTCACTGTGTTGGCTAGGTATCATGGGGCCTGTGGTCTGACAACATGTGGAGGGACATATGACTCCCACCCCTGCATTACAGCAACACATTGATGTGTGGGCCTTCCCTTGAAAATAGGGAAGGCCAATACAAGCCATGAGCCAAAAAGAGGATGAGGGGGGAGGGGGAGGAGGAGGAAGTAGGGACAGCTTGACAGACTGTAAAATCTGAAATATGACTTTTAATCATCGTGAGTCTATAAATCACAGCACTCAACATCATATGCTTGCACCCAGATCCATCAAACATTTTTCATAACCTAATTGCTATTGAAATCAACGTAAGCCATTCACATCGGCTAGGTTATTCCCATTGCTCTCCATTTTAGTGGTATGCGAACTATGTACAACTTATGGCTAGACTTTTTTTTTTTTTTAATGAAGGTAAGGTCAAGAAAGCAGTACTCTTATCCAAACATCTTTCTAAGGATGCCCTCACAAGGGCAGCTGGCAACCCCTCTTCACCACCATAACACAAACCTTTTAATTTTGTATGAAGGAATGATCTTCACGACATACATGTCTAGTTGATGTAATTCCATGGACTACACCTTCCAGAATCCACCAGCCAATATGGTCAGTGGCCATGCATGGGTGAGGCATTCTGGCTGCTGTAGTTGACACAATTACTTTTTCAAGCTCAGAAGTGGCAGGGGCAGCTGGGGACTTTATATTTGATACAAGCAGACATGGTTCTTAGTCTTGTGCCTATAGGCCACTTGCCCAATCAAAATCCTTCCACTGAAGTTCAATTTTTCCCAGGTGAAAAAAAATCAAGTAAACTCAGTACCTTGCCTCCTATAAGAAAAATTGCTAGGGTTCCACTTAGGTTAGGAAAGTGGCTCATGGGAAAAGATTTAACCAACTCCTTCTCCTTCCTTGCTTAAGCAAGAAATAGTGTATCTTCTATGAAGCATCCAATTTAGTTCTAACTTAGCAGTTCTTTGGATCCTTGGTTATTGCTTCTGAAATAGAAACTATGTGGGAAGCTGCCTTCTATTAGTCCGCAATGTTGATTAATCTAGCCTGATATCGTCCATCCTGACAGGACATAGTTCTCCACAGTCTCAGGTAGGCATTGTTTTTCTCATTATTTTCTCCCAAGTCCTTCTAGCTGGAGATCCCAGGGACTGAAACAGAGTCTCTCTCCATGCAAAGCACGTGTTTTACAACAGACCTGTCACCCTTAACAAAGCATTTAGCTTTGCCAGAAGACTGAAGAGAATGAAGGCCTGCAACTTCTGTGATGGTCTGGGAAATTGCTCTAAACATTAACAGCAGGTACAGATCCCATTTCAGCAGCCACATGACATGCAGGGCAAGAACACTGAGGACTACTGATGAAATCTTTACAGACCATTGTTTGGAAAGCAAAGTGATAACAAGGCTAGGACAAATCAGAAAGTTCATGAAAAGCCTGGGGCGACCGTCCCTAAAGCAAGAGAACTGAATGGCTCTGAATTTTGGAACAGTTTGTTCTATTTTAAAAAAAACACCTTTGGAAATGTGGAATGAAATGAGCAGTGAAAGCAATCCATGGAGGAAATGGCTGCAGATCTACATTGATACATGGAAAAGCACAGGGCTGATGGTTCATAACTGCAAATCAACTGACTGTGACATTAGGGAACAGAAAGTAAAACTATAATTATAGGGGATAGTATAGATTTGGTCAAGAAAGGACATGCATATTCTTACTGAAGTGGAGGAAGGAAGATGAAGAGTTGGGTATAGTTTGTTGTTATCTACTGCCAAGCCAAATTTTAATTATGGCGATCCCATGAACCAGAGACCTCCAAGAGCCTCAGACATCAACTTCCTTCTCAGGATCTGCAAACTCAAATCCATGGCTTCCTTAACTGATTGGGCACAGTATTTTACCCGCTTTGTATTTTCAGGTAATCTGACCTTCTCATTTCCGCAATTTGGGTATCCCAGACGGACAGTTTCTAGCACTGGGCTCAGTAAATTGCAGCCCTTCAAGCATTGTTGCATTGCCACTTCCATCTCAGGACTTGTCAGTATGGCCTAGGCTGCGGGCTGGGAGCTGCAGTCCAATGACATCTAGAGGAACACAATTTGCCCATCTGAACTAATGCTAAAATCAAGACATTTTGCAGCTATTCTGGGTCTCCTCCCCCCCCCCAACAAAATGTTTTTCAGTGGAAAGAAAAAATATGGAAGGAATGGTGAGAAAGCATGGAAAGGTTACACATGGAAATATAATTCCCTGGAAACCCTTCCTCCATACAAGTATCATGCACAGATGTGGGTGCTGACAGCTGGTAAGATTCAGGGAATTAATAACTCAGAAAAGAAATAATAATTATTCAACTAATAATAATTACAAGGAACCATCTTAGTTCTCCTTGATAAATGGAAAAGTAAATATTGACTTTAAAAAAACCTAATTCTAGTAGTATGTAACTCAATCTGTTAGATTTTGAAACTATAGCTGTAACTCATTGTTTTTAAAAAGTAATTTCCATGCTTTGGTTCCAAGGGTTGCTTGCATTTCTGACACAATTGTTTGGATGATGGAAAAGAGGCTAGACCTAGTCAATCTCCAACATCTTTTGCAGACCTCTGATCCTTCTGAAGTTGTGTGCTCTCACATACAAATGACTCCCAGCAGTTGAAGATTTTCACTGTGACAGCCTTCAAAAAGACAATGATCATTATACGGTTCACCCAGGTCACATCTGCACAGAATGCTCTGTGACAAGCTAGTGACCTTTTCCTCCTTGGTTCCAACAGGTAGCTGGTCAAATTCTGGGTAGAGAGGACTGGAAATGCTTATTTCTGGGATAGTTTGATTAGTATGATTTCCTACAACGGTGGATCTTTTTCAAAGCCAGCCCTTTTCAGGACTGCCCAACACCTTTCTTAGGTGTGACGGAGAACACTGACCTATCAATATGCGATTGTAAGTTGCCATTTATCCTTCATCTCAGACAGAAAAATATATTTGGTTGGCTCACAAGTTAGATTTTTTTTTACCATGAATTCAATTTGATTTGATATCTTAACCTGTGCAAATAACCACATTTTATAAGTACAGCTTGCTCAGTAACTGTGTACTCCCTAAGGTAGCCTGAATGTTATACTGAAGTAGCTGAAAACTGAAAATCTCTCACAGCAGTTCAAGATTTTTATTGCCCTTGCCTGTTCTCCAATGAAACCACACAAAGTTCCTTAATTTTATTTGACAATTGACAAACAAAGGACTTTCAAATAAGAAATGGCTCCTCCAGTTTACTTGTAGCAAGGTTAGGAAGGCTTAATGAAACTTCAGCAGTGGTGCCTCCTGACAAGAGCTTGCTATTTTTTTTAGCAGTAGATGTCTCAGGTCACTATGCATTTCTCTTGCAAGATGGGGACAAAAAGTACCTAACATAAATTGCTTGCATGAAGTTAGATGAAGTTTGTTGTCACTGAAATCAGTAGGACAAGCTGGCCATGACCCAGGTCCCATTGATTTCACTGGAAACCAAGCCTAACTCACTATGATTCTACTCACCAATAAATACTGATATTCAGAGGGAAGGATGTTCTGAAAGGGATCTTTGTTGAAGGAACAGGGGAATGTACACAAGACCTGTCCTGACTTTCAGCAGATACTAAGAATCAGTCTGTTCATGTAAACGCCTGTTTCTCAGTTCTGAATACAATTTCCCTACAGAACAACCATGGCACTGTAAAGGTAAAAAAGCAAGGTCTATGAAACCTTTCTACCACAACTATGGTTACTTTGGAACTGTTCTCAAGCCCTCTAGTTGATTGACAGCTCAATGCATACAAGCTAAATTTCCACACTGCCAGAATGAAGTGATAAGATTACAGGTAGGAGTTTCCATTTCTGAATATGTCCTCATTCTTGAAGGGGGTGTGTGTGTGTACTAAGACACTGGAAAGAATGGCAAGGAGCATTTTTGTGACAAAGCACCCCAAAATATGAGGGTGCACTCTTCTCGTTGCTGAGAAGTGCAACACATTTTTAAAAGATTCAGACTGAGGCCATTTCCGCACTATACTATCATAGTGCTATTTATTGCACTTTCAACATCCTATGGAATCCTGGGGTTTGCCGTTTAGGAAGGGGCCTTTAGAATTCTCAGCCAGAGAGCTCTTTGCCCTCAGTAAACTACAAACCCCAGAATTCCACAGGATATTGAAAGTGGAATAATAGCACTTTAACAGTGTAGTGCGAAAATGGCCTACATCAATGCTTAGACAGCAAGGGAACACCAATTTTCCAAAGGAAATGAGAATTGTGGGCAGGCTCCCCTCAAATTCTTTTGATGATGCATGTGAACATGCTAAGACAGAGCTGAGGAAGCCTTGGGCCTTTGGTAGACTACTGTTCCCACAGTCCCTTACTTCTGTCCACGTTGAGTGGGGCTAACAGGAGTTTTAAGCCAAAACATCCGAAAGATATTATTGCTGTCCTAAAGTGATGTGTATCTTTAAAGTCTGCCACTTAAACTGAGCTTTTCTCAGATTTGCTGACAGTCACTTAGAGCAGAGGGTCTAATATGAGCTATTTGAAGTGAGATGGCCTACTCCAGAGATGATGGACTTGACTTTGTTGGAAATTACCAAGCAGAGCCTTGGAAGACTATCTATCAGGGATGTTGAAGTTGTGGATTTCCTCTGTTTGTGGGGCTACAGTAGATGATCCCTGAGGTCCCTTAAACCTGCACTGGCTTCACATTTATTCATGTTTTGGGTGCAACCACTAACATCAGTGAGACACAGTGTAATCATGACTGACATAGGTCTCATGGTTTTCAATGCGTCTATTCTAAGCATAGATAAGACTGGATCCAATTCTAGACACAAAGAGCATTTTTATGTGGAAAAGTGCTTAAAATTTTTGAGGGGGAAGGTGTTAAAACATCTAGTTGATAGGATCTATAGCATGTTTTAAAAAGATTCAGACGCAGAATGATTTGATTATCTTGCTCCACTGCCTAGTTAAAAACAAAGCAAAATGAATAAATGTTCTCCTTACGGTTTTAACGACTGGGTACCACAGCTCAAGCAACTTAGTAAGCTAGCCATGTCAATTTATCACAGAGGACACAGTACAGAAATTGCCATATTGAAAACTAATGTTTATCGTATAAAAATATTCATGGACCAGATCCCTCATGCCATGTTTATCTAAAGTTAAACACACGGCTAAGCTAAGTGCCTTCTCTCTCAATACTGCACCTGCAGAATACTTATTTATAAAATATTTACCTATCATCCTAACCCACGGGATCTCAGAGTAACTCCTCCCCCAATATCTATCCTTACATCTGAAACAAGTTGAAGAAGAGAACTGTTCCATGTACAACTGGTTGTCAGATGGCATCTTTCTGTTGAGGATCGTCCTATCAGCATGGGCACCAAGGAGTAAAACTAGACTGCTAGGGCATGACGTTGTGAGCAGTGCTAGTTGGTGGATGAGCATACATCCAAGCTAGCTGTAATGATGAGGCCTGATAGGCCTTAGTCAATATGGGTATACGCCGACGTAAACACTTAAAGGCTTATGGCCTCATGTATTTTATAATGGCAAATAAAGTGAACTGCATAGCTTGTAAGCAACGCTATTAACACCTTGTTGCCTTCACCTTCTGCTACCAAGCAGTGCATCTCAGGAACTCAAAACGATACTCATTCCATGAAAGCCACAAATGCCAAAATCTGTTAGTTGCGCATCTACTATAGGGCTATTAAATCTATGGATCTACCCACAGCAAAACAGAACAAATCAGGTCACAAAGCCTTCCTAAGAGCCACAATGCCCTTTAGTGTACCTTCTGCACTTAGCACAGTAGATCAAGAATCAGTAGCTAGATGCAAAGGACGAAAACTACACATCCTTTCTATTGGTCCCTATTAACATAGCTGGCAGACTCGAATCAACGGACAGTGCACTAAGTATCAAAAACACAAATTTGGTTCATGGATCACTAACAGAAGAGAATAAAGTGCAACTTTTGACAAGACTTCCAGTTGCTCATAAAAGAGCAATTGGTTAAAAAACACAAAAGACAAGACCAGTCTAGAACAGTTCATCACTATTCCTTATGACAGGCAATAAGAGAGGGAATACATCCAGTAGGGATGTAATGGTCACTAAGTTTCTTCTTGAATATAACAATGAGTAATTTTATCAATTTTCTTCCTGCTGCAAGAATATCTTCTAAAAACCATGCAGTTTTCAAATGTTATTTACAATTTGGGACTTACTCTGTGCAAAATTCACACATGGTTGTTTTCTGCAGAAAACATCATTTTCAAGGCAGAAATATTAGCTCGTGTGCAAAAAGTTCTGTTTTCTACACAGAAAATGCTGTTTTCTCTTCAAATTAACCATGGCTCTTTTTGCACAGCATTTTCCATGCAAAAGAGGGCCTGGAGCGTTGTGTGATTGTGAGGAGCGATCTACACAACGCACTCACAATCGCGCAACGCTCCAGGGGCCAGCAGGGGCCAATTGCACACCTTTTCATTTTCAGCTAGAAGCCAAAAATGGTGCATGATCACGCATTACCTAGCGTGTGGAGCCTCTAGAGCCAGGCCGGTCACACTTCCTGCCCCAGTGCAGCCTGGGAAGGTCCCAGGCTGCACTGTGGGAGGAAGAGGCATGGCTCTTGCACGAGCAGACAGCTTGTCCAGAACTGAAGCAGCAGGGAAGAGAGAGCCTCTCGGCAGAGGCTACTCACGCGATCCCCGCACCCCAGCGCCAGAACAAGGTAAGGTGTGGAAAAGTTTCATGTGTAAATTTTATACAGAATATATCTCCAATTACAGCCTTTTTTTTCTCTGCAGAAAACAACATTTACTATCCAGGAATTAATATTTCTGTATTGAAATATTCTTTTTGACACAAAAAATGATGTTACCCACAGAACAAACAATCACATGCAAATTCTGTGCAAAATAATTCCCACACTGTGAAGATTCTTGTTAGTCCATGATTGTTCTCATCATGGCTTCTAAAAAAAAAAAACACCTTTTTTTTTTCAATCATTTGTTTTTTGGGAATACGTTCAAATATTCTAGTGTGCAGACCCTGGAGTCTATAGCAGCCACCTTGAAGCAGCCTGCAGCATTAAGGGTCAACAGCACACATTTGTTGAAAAAAATCTTTTTGATCCTTTCTCATGTGCATGTGCAACCTGTATCAAAACTGGCTGTCCCTGATAAACCAGCCTCACCTCCAGCAATTGGCTAAGCTGCTGCAGAAGTGGATGCAGTTAAAAAATTGACTGTCATCCTTTCTATAGAAAACTCTATTAATTTAGATTGCAACCCTGCTAAATTAGAAAAAAACGGAAGTGGTCACAGGAGTTTCTCAATCCTGCCCACAAGTTTCTACTGCTTTTATTCACTATAAGTAATTGGAAGTAAGAATGTACTCCATAAGGAACGGAGTTGTGATTTCCAAGTCAGAAAGCAGGAACGTGGAAGAAAACTCTGCTTTACAGACATAAGCATCATTATACTCGGACATGTAAACATGCATAGAATTAGCTGTGGTTTGTGTGTTCGGTGAGAAGATACCCAAACTGGTAAGAATTACAGCTGGGCTTACCCACGTTCCTTTGGCCATAGCTACTGTCCTTCACCCTGCTCCATGTCCTTACCGCCACCCCTGCTGGGATGCAAAACCCAAGGCCATTTCCAATTTGTAACTTGGCCTCTAGGGTGGAGAGATTGTCTATTGCTGCCACAGAGACTGTTTCCAGAAGCCTCATTCTCATGTGCAGATGAGCCCGATGAGGTCAGTTATGGGCTAAGAAATAAAGCATATCCACTATGGAGATGCACTCAGATGGCAAGAGGGACAGAAAAAATAAGAAGGAAAAAGGGGCGAAGGGAAGGAGGTACTTAATAGCACCCATTGATAAAGTTACCAATTCAGACACATCCCAGGCCATAAGATTTCTGAGTCAAAACATGAGACGTAGGGAGAACCCCCGATAATGTCAGAGGGAACAGGCCCCAAGTAAGGTCACAGAGAGTTGTTAAGGATGGCGTATTAACAATCAAGCACACATCATTCAGCTAAAAAAAAAGTAAATGAGAAAATATTTCTTTGATTACATACTATGTTTCCTAAGTTTTGCTTTGAAGAGAAGAAACCAACAAACTTTCCATGGTTCTGCTTCTAAAACCTTTGCAAGCACTGCTTTTAGCTTATGGCAGCTATAGTGCAACCAGAGAAATTTTTCAAAGATGATTTTCCAAATGCTGTTTTGAATGGTTTCCTCCCATTAATCAGTGCCTTCCAGCAGCCACGTTTTCTTTTTAACAGTCAGGTTGTGGAATGTTCCCTCACCTCTAAAACTATGATCATCATAACCATACTAATGCGACAAATAAACTCCAAATATTTGGGGGTGAGAAAAATAAAGGCAACAATGACTAACAAGGCAAAAGAGACTAACAGGGCAATGAAACCTATGCATGTCTATTAAGAAAAAAAGTCTATGGAGATTTAAGGGATTTACAGTTTTGAAAATTTTAAAAATCTGACATATCACAGTCAATGTTTCACAGTTTTCTTGAGGGTGCAGACATAAAAGAAAAAGTAGAGAGACAGAGAGGGAGAGCAGGAGAAAGAAGGTGATGAACATAGCTAGAAGAAGTGGGAATAGAAAGAGAAAGAAGATAAGAGAAGGAACAAGAGGGATGGGGGGGTGGAAGAAAACAAATGTAGCTTGGGGGCTGAGGAGCAAGAGAAGGAGAAAGAGGACAAGGGGGGAAGGAGGGCAGGAAATAGGGAATAAGGGAGAAGAGCAGTACAACCGGTAAACTGGAAAGAGGGGAAGGAAGGAGAAAGAGAGAGAAGGAAAAGACAAAAAGTTCAGCCAAGAGCTGTAGGAGGCAGAGGAGTGGGGAAAGAGGTCTAAACAGAGAGAGAAAGAAGCAAAGTTGGAAATTAAAAGAGAATGTAATCAACTGCATAACCAGAACTGAAGAAGAACTGCATTGATACAAGGGTACGACATATCTATGCTTCCCCCAAGAAAGGAAATAATGCAGCTTCAATCATTAAGGGTTGGGTAAGGTAGATGGCAACAGCACCGAGAAAACTAACAATAAAACAAGAAATGCAGGAATCCTGAATTACCATGTTCAGCCATGATTGAGGCAGCAAATACTCAGGTAGCTCAAAATTTCCCTCTGTAGTCCACTTCCTTCTTCTGAGCTCTGGTGATGGCCACAGTCTGGGAAACTCTGAGAGGCAGAGAAGAAAAGGGAAGAGGTGGCCAGGTGGGCCCTCTAGGGAGTCTACCGCAGCCACTTTGAAGCAGCCTTCAGCAGCAAGGGTCAACAGCACATGTTTGTTGAAAAAAACATTTTCGAGACAGTGCTCTAGCCCTGAGATACCTTTTCTTATCCTGAGGCCTGAAGAAGAGAGGCATGGTCCTGAAGTTTGAGAATCAGAAAGACCTTCTGCTTGTGCCCATGCTTCAAATCTTTCGAGATATGTTCAGGTCACCTGATGATTTCTTCAAATGTGAATCCTAACGTGCACATGATATATGCAAAAGTCACTACAGCATACGCGGACCATCTGAGAGATTAGCTCATGTTGGCATTGTGAATAAGTAGTGCATTTGTTCACTATATTATCTAGTCAGAGCAATACAGTGTGCCCGCTGTATATGCAGCTGTTTTGTTCCAGGAACCCTTGTGTATGCCTGATACATCCATTGACAATGGCCCTTTTCGCATGGTATTTTCCATGCGAAAGGGCGCCTGGAGTGTCACGCAATTGTGAAGACTGATCCGCGCGACGCTTCAGGGGCCGGCAGGTGCTGATCACGCACCTTTTCATTTTTGGTAGAAGCTGAAAATGGTGCACGATCGCGCATTGCTCCTGGGCCCATGTGCACTTACCTGGCATGTGGAGCCTCCGGAGCCGTGCCGGTCACGCTTCCTGCCCCAGTGCAGCCTGGGAAGATTCCAGGCCGCACTGCGGAAGGAAGAGGCGGGGCTCTCGCAAGAGCAGGCAGCTCATGTGGAGCTGAAGGACCTTGCATGCGAGAGCCTCTCGCCAGAGGCTGCTTGCATGATCCCTGCACCCCAGAGCCAGAAGAAGGTAAGGTGTGGAAAGGGCCAATAATGGGACATGAGGCTTTGTGCAACCTTGCATTTGTATGTGTGGAGGTTGAATCACCTGAAGACCCGCTGTTCATTCATGGCACTAACTCTATATATGATCTCTGAGATTAATTCAGTAGAGAGCTGATTCCCACCCCCCACCCCTGCTTACACTGACAAGACAAAGAGTGGCTATGTTTGAGCAGCAGCTCCAAGCATGATCAGAGCTGCATGATACTGAAGCTTCAGAATTATAGCTGATTTCATAAAATCCACTCAATCTCAATAGACTTGTGCCAATAAATAAGACATCTAAGCACATGCTCTCAGCCATCAAAATCAGGTTTTTTTGCTGAAAGGCCTTCCTAAACCACTACTATTTTGCATCTGTTTTTTTCTCACCTATTAAATAATCTGAATGCTAGGTGCAGTCATAACTTTCCTTGATTAAGAACCTCCCACCTGTCTTACACTTTAGCACGCAGGTTAGTTGAATGCCAAAGGAATCTTTGTTTTAGACCAGAAATGTGCACCCTTTAGACTTTTTACACCGACGAATAACCGGAGTGCAGTTACTGAGACACCTTGTATTGGCATCCCCCAATCTGGTGATCTCCATATATTCTGGACTAAAACTCTCACCTATCCATCTTTGCTGAAGGTGATGGGGGTTGCAGTCTCATGTATCTGGTAGGCTAAGACTGCATTACATCCTCACACATGCATACTTTCTAATGGAATGTATGTGTGGGGAGGGGAGGGGAGGGGAGAGGAGGAAGATTATCCCAGGGCACCTAAAAATAGAGATGAATGTGAATTTCAAAGGGGATTCCATCTCTTCCATGAGGCAAAGTTCTCACTGAAAACACAGCTTACCAACTCCTAAGCAAGCTGCAAGCTGACTGGGGATAAGATGAGCCCTGGACATATGCAGCATTTAGAGCTTCTCATATGCAAAACCATAACAACAACAACAACAGGGGGAAAAGCCAATGAATGGAAGCAATAGTGCCCACAACAGTCTAAAACATTGTGCATTCCCCATGCAGAAGTAACACTTTTTAAAGATTTTTGAGGGGGCAGCCATGTTCCCATCGTGCATGAAAAACTTCAAAAAGTTTTGTAGAACTTTAAAGACTAACAGGTTTCACTTGGCATCAGATTTCACAGGCTCCAGACTTAAGTCCAGGTGAGAACCCATGCCAGCTTATGACAAATAAAATTTATTAACCATTAAAGTGCCACAAGACTCTTCGATATTTTTAAAAAACAAAAGAACAGGAGGATGGAAGAAACTTACCTTGCAAATGAATATCTAAGTGTCTCAAGATCCCTGGTCCTTATCTTCTACATCCATGCTTTGGAGTGCGCTCTACAGCTGCAGCATCTGAAAAGAGCATTGATGGGAAGGATAAAACCCAGCATATTATACAGGAACATAGCCTAGGAAGTACCTGGAAACCACCATGGCCTCTCAGCTAAGGACTTTAAAACATCTTTCAAATCTTCCATCAGTTTCCTACCTCTACAAAGGTGTCACACTGAACCATATGACAGGAATGGGAGGGGGGTCAGTATATAGCACCATTTGGAAAATAAACAGCTGAGGGTATTTTGCAGGAAGGATGAGCTGTCTTACTGTACATGATTATAACCATAGGTTTTTATAATTTTAATAAATGCATTTAAATTTCAAGTCAGTTTTTGTTTGTTTGGACAGGACATCATTAAATTGGGGGTGGGGGGTTTAAATCTTTAAAATATCTAGAGATAAAGAGGAAAAAAAGAAGCCTGATTTAACAGATGCGGCTAACAAAAATTCCCCTAGCCCTTGAATACCTGGGAAAAACAGAAGTAACACTGTACATCTTGGGAATGACCTTGCTTGATTCCATTCTGTTTTCAATATTTTCTGGGTAGGAAACATAGAATGAAGCTGAGCACAGCAGCATAAGGATCCATACCCATCACTAGTAACAAGTGGGAGGAACTTCTGCACCTGCCTGTATCCTCTCCCTGTCCCACTTATCTTGCTGAAATCTCTCCTAACAAGACAGATTGCAAAGAGACAGGTGAAGCTTTAGGTGACCCATTCTGGCTCAGTTATATTAGGAATATGTAGAATGTGTACTGTATCAGGTATACGCATTTCCATCTATTTGTATCTAAGAGGCAACAGAGTCTAGCCTGTCTCCTCACTATTGTGTCTGGCTTCTCTCTTTGCCTGTTCACACTAAACTAGCTTCCCAAAGCTGGCTTTTCTGGCACAGATTTCCATCCACCTGCTTCTCATGTACTCACTGTACTGCAAACAAGCCATCATGACAAACAAGCACAAATCTGCTCAGTTGTCATTTCCCTCCCCTAAGAACTGAGGCAATTCCTGTGTTTCCACACTCAAAGTTGCTACTGAAAAGAACAAACTAAAATTGATTGAATTAGACCTGTGGTTCCTATCTATACTGAAAAGAGATAAATTTCCTAAGATGTTGTGGAACTTTCTCAGAGGTTGTTCCCAGGTATTGGAATTTCCTGCCAAGGGAGGCTCAGGTAGACTGTACGATATGATATGATATATGATATATGACATGACATGACATGACATGACATGACATGACATGACATGACATGACATTCAGGTGGGCTTTCAGTAACTGGCTGGTTGCTGAGAGAGAAGCTTTTAAGAGGTGGATATTGTGTTTTGCTTATTGCTGTGCTGGCATCTCTGCTCTAATATTACAGAATGACAGTGTTGGAAGGGACCAAAACAGCCACCTAAGTCTAACTTCCAGCCATGCAGAATACATGACTTAAGCGCTCCTGAGAGATGGCCACCCAAACTCTGTTTAAAAACCTCCAAAGAAGGAGAGTCCACCCCTCCCAAAAAGAGTCTATTCTACTCACAAACAGTTCTTGCTATCAAGAAGTTCTTCCCAATGTTTGGGTGGAATCTCTTTTCTTGTAATTTGAATCAATTGCTTTGTGTGTTAAAGCAGGAGAAAACAAGCTTTTCTCATCTTCCACAGGACATCTGTCCAGATATTTAAAGACAGTTATCAGATACAGATAGAAAGAATATATAAAATTTTTCAAAAATGATTTAAAAAGAAACAAGTAACTCAAGCTCTGAGAAATCTTAAAGAGAAGATTCCCAGACTTGCAAGAATCTCTGCGATTTGGGACTTATTCTATACAAAATTTGCATGTGGTATTTCTGCGTAGAAAACAGCACATTTTGCACAATAAACGGCATTTTCTATGAAGAAAATAATATTTTTGTGTCTCTCATAATTCATCTTGTTTTTTGGGGTCTTCCTAATCCCAGGTTTGGAGAAAACTCAAATAAATAAACTGACTGAGATATGCACAAAAACCAAATTCTTTCTGCTTCTCAGAAGGGAAAGCTAATTTAGTACATATTTATTTTGTATGTAGATAATCCTCCAAACTGCATATGTCTGGATTTCTTACTCCAGATGTAACTGTAAGTGAATTGTAAGTGAACACCCTGTCGTTTCAGTGACAGAAAATTTACCAAAATGGAAAAAAAAAACCTTCTAGGAATTTTTCCAACACTATATTTTTGTGAAAATCTTCCCTGTCATGTCTCTTCTATTCTATTCTATTATCTGTCTGTCCGTCTATCTATCTACCTACCTATCTATCTATCCACAGTCATGTTAGATGTGCTAAACATAGGATGTGAGCCTCTAGTTATTCCTCTAAGGACCAACATCAACAACTTCAAGCGCTTAGAGGACCAAACTTAGAATTTAGAAATTACTGTACTGCTAGGCTTATTTCTATTTTGCAAAATCTCTTGCTGCTCAATCAGTCACAAGTTCAAGTAGTCAAGACAAAACATAAGTTACCAGTGCTTGCAGACTCGCACACATTCGTTAGTGAAATAAAACCTTCAGCTAGACATACTAATTTGAAATGGAACTGATAAATAGTGCAGAGAGTGAATGAGAGTGAATGAGTGCGGCTGAAAGTACTGCAATCATACCTCAGCAAAAGAAAATTAAACTGTTGATATAACACACATCAGGTACAGCTCTCTTTAGGTATGTGACATTTAAAAATACTGTCTTTTCAGATGCAGACATTTTTGTTAAATAAAGTTAAGCATATACTATTTTCTTTGTTGTTGTTGTTGAGTACCCTCAAGTTGTTTCCGACTTATGGCAATGCTAAGGAGAACCTACCATGTTTTTTTTGGGGGGGGCGGCTGAGTGTGCCACACCCAGTGAGTTCAATGGCTGTGTCATGAGCCCGGCTGAGCAAGCTGCCGACTCAGACGGGGACTCTGAGTTAGACGGGGAACCCCAGCCGGGGGTGGATCCCTGGGAGGGAGAGGGGGCTCCTGCAGAGGCAAGGGAGGGGCCTGCCAGCAACCCCACAGCGGTCCCCGAGCCAGTACCTGCAGCAGATGAGACCAGTGCTTCGGGCTCGACAGAAGCTGTTGTTCCTGACTCCAGCCTGGAGTTTGCTGCAGACCCTCCCCCCACGTTCCTCCAGAGGCGGCGAGAGAAGGAGGCGGTTCACAGATCAAAACGCTTGCAAGAGAAGCGTCTGAAGTCTGAGGGCCTTCAGCTGTGAGCTGGGCCAACGGACGCTTGATCAGCCCAGCTGGGTTAAGGACTATGTATTTAAGTCAGACGCTGGGGGGAGTTGGGCACGGGGCAACAACCGTCTTTCATCCGGGAAATCTGCATCCTGTATTTTCTGTTCCAGGCCAACCCTAGCTGTTGAGTTTGCTGCCTCTTTTCGTTTGGGTGATGTAACCTCTTGTTTATTTTACTACTTATTACTAAAAGCCATACACGTAGGCTCCTGCCTCCGTTGTCTGCTTAAGCCGCCGCCTGACATTGACAGGCTGAGCAGGGAATTGAACCCTGGTCTCCAGGTTCATAGTTCAACACTCAAACCACTACAACACTGCAGCACTCACTATTCTCTTTATGTTAGTACAAAAATTCCAACAGAATAATTCAAACTTAAAGTTTGAAAAGATTTGAATATACACTTAAACCAATGTCCTATCTCAGTCCTGGCACAGCTGATAAATCAAACAAAACAAACTGAATATCTCCCAGCTTGTTACTTACTTCCAAGCAGTAAGCATGGAGTCATAAATGAAGTCCAACATAACAATGTCTGGCAGGGTTTCACAGCAAGAGAGTGTTCAAGGTCAATCTGAGCATTTGTCAAGGCATCTAGCAAGGTAGCAGGTCAGATAAGCTCTGACAACTCCTGGAGGGGACGGACGTCAGCTAAATAGGTCAGCTGAGACAATTGATTGTTGCCGGTTATAAATCCTGAGAGAGTGATGCTGGTTCTCTCTTTGCTGCCTGTGCGCTGCAAAGCTGGGTCAAGGTAAGTGTTCCTCTACATCTGAAGAGGTAGGACTTTCTGTTGGAGCTGGCACTGCCCTCTGTTCTGTTTCTGGCACTGTAAGCTCTCTCTGTACAGCAGGCCCTGGCATGCCCTCTGTTTCAGACTCTGAGTCAGAGTCCATGCTCTGGAAGCAGGGCATGACAAGCAACCATATTAAGGCTGGCAACCTATTAAGAACATCAGCTCGCCCACATTTCCCTTATGCTTCTATATGTCCTTTTTTTGAGCACTGCAAAGATTAATATTCCCTTCTTCCCTCCATAACACCCAAACCTATTAACCTTACTGAAGACCCTCTGAAGCCCCCTGAGCCATTCCCTGCTTTGTGGGGAGAGGCAAGATCACAGAAGCATCTCCCCACAGGGAAAAACAGGATAATGACAACAGCACTAAGATCCACCAGGGTCCACCAGGGGGTCTCAGCACTGCTGTAATCATTTTGTGTCTGGCTATGAGGAGGTAGCCAGACACCACTGTGAACCTATCTGCTCCCCACAAAGCTGGGAATGGCCATACTGGGGCCTTCAGAAGCTGTTCAAGACTTTATGGTTCAGGTTAGCATAGCTCCTCATTCAGACCTATTACATTACACTGAAAAATATAGGATTTCAGCTTAAAAACCCATTTCAGCTTTTTGGGGAAAACCCACATTATTGGTTGTATCAATCAGATCAACCTTATTTATGTAATTTATAAATTTATAAACCTTTATTTTCCATCAAAAGTATACCAATGAAACAACGATGGCTCAATCTGTCCCTTCTGCTTTCTTCCATGTTCATTTTCTTTTTATCTCAAATTCTTTTGATCCCAAACATTATCTCACATAAACTTTATCTCACAGCGAGTAAGCAACAAATAACGACCTCTTCCTTTTTGAAAGATCCATTAGCACTTGGATCATTGCAAAAAAATTTTTTTAAAAAATCTTATTCCTAACCATTGCCAGCCAAATATTTAAAGGGAACTTCTAACTCTGTCTGGTTTCAGAAGCTAAGAAGCCCTGCACCTGGTTAACACTTGGATGGAAGAAACCCAGGAAGGGAATACGAAGAACAGTAGTGCAGCTGGCTTGAATCCTATCTTGGGGGAAAAGGCAGGATATAAATTCAATAAAGAAACAAGGATTCCTGGGAGTGCTGTCTAAAACCCTGAAGAGTCACTGCTGCTAATTAGACTTGACAGGATAGGACTAGAATCTAGCTGCTAGGTGGTCTGACTCAGTATCAGGCAGTTTCCTATGTTTCTATATTAATCACAACTATAAAGTGCTATAAGTCACCCATAATGGAGTTGAGAGGGAAAAAGAGATAACAGTTACATACTCCTACTGTGACCTCTGTTCCATGCCACTGAAAGAGTGCCCACCATAGACAAGGCGCTATTATAAAGCACACTTCTGTTTTAGTTAAACAGTAGGGATTCCGACCTACCACCTTGCTCCCCACTATGAGCATCTCTGGAGGTTATCTACCAAATTTCTTCTGTATGCTCTAACATACTGAGAATTACACTGAGGAAATACATCATGCATGCAAATGTTTTATCACCAGTTCAGTATCTTACGACTCTGGTCAAAGTCTCCCTTTCACAATACAGGCTCATGGGAAAAGCATGACCACAATATGTTTGTGTAGTATCTGGGCTGGGCACAAGAAAAGGAATTATTCCAGACAGGTCCTTTGTCACATGTCATTTGCAAATCTGGAAATAAATAAAAAAAGACTGGCTTTGTATTTGTGCTACTGGGATTTCTCTGCTGCGTGTAGACAAAAAGCAAGATACTTATTCCTGAATTCTACATCCGCCTACCATGTTAAAGAGAAGCACAAGTTTTCTTTGCCTAGGGATCTTTTCTAATTAGATCCTTTCTTCCAGACATTTCAAAGACAAAAAACAAGCTGTCCTAAAAAGGTATTTCCAAGTACATTTTCAAAGTGCAACACCTCAGACAGAAGTGCTCCCATGAGAGAAAGAGAAAAAACACACACAGCAGGAAGCTTTATATTTGATGAATATGATTTTAAAATGATAGTATGATGAAATGATTTAAATCAATTCCCTTCCAAAAGGGCAATATGTTTCTCTCCTTGAAGGGGAATCCTTCCCAAGATCAAGATTCACAGAGGACAAATGGCCATGCCAACAAAGAATATTGCTGTATGCTGACTGGCCTAGACAACAGTAAATAAGTCACATGTGAGTAAGGTATGCTTGTGAGGGATGACTCTTTTGCCTCCAGATTGTTAGTGGGTATAAACAGAATTCCTCCATCCACAGGTCACTAAGCTGGTTAAAGTTATATTCAAAACGAACAGTACTCACTCATTGGTTAGGTTCCAAACTGAGGAATATTGAGAAACACGTGCTTGTTTAACCTCAGACTTTCAATTATAATAGCAGGACTGTGTTGGCACCTGACAACCTTGTATAAGTACTAGGTCAAGATTCTGATCCTGGTACGATTTGCTCCTAATGCTTGATCTGGATTCTTCCATTCCCCCCCCCCGCCCCCATTATTCTGGCTCAGAACTATGAGCAGCACTGGTCAAATAGTCTAGCCATACTTTTTAATGTGTCACCATGTTCCAAACTCAGCATCACTCTGGGAAATTACTGGAAAAAGGGCTGACAGGAAGAACTAAGAGTAATTGACAAATTGACTAATGCTGGGTTGTTGTTTTTTTTAGCAAAAGCAAAAAATACCAGTACGTTTTAAACCAGAGGTTGGCAACCTCAGAAAGCTAGGGGACTTCATTAGCCCCTCCACAGAACCCCTCAACACCCACATAAAGAAAAAATGCCCCCCAAACATCCCCTCTGGGACATGGGGGGGGCATTTTCACCATATTTTTAACGACAGGAAGTGAGTGGAAGGCATCCAGGTATATTTGTACAGCTGGGCCCAAAGCAATGACATTATTTTCCAGGACTTCCAGAAGCCTCTTGAATGGTCTCTGAGGATGCCTGCTGTTGTGCATCCAGCTGCAGGAACTTAGCAGGAGGCTGCTCTGGTGCTCCTCACTCTTCACTAGCCTGTAAATGGCTCTATTGGGGGTGGGGTACACCAGCTAAGAAGAGGATTTCGGGGAGGGGGTAGATGGCGAGATGTGTCTTAGTTCCACTTCTGGAACTTTCATGCTATTCTACTGTTTTTCAGACAAATATACTTTTGCATAAAAAGTTGTTTTCATTCTTCTTTTTCTTAACTGTTTCAGTCTTCGGCCAAAAGTCGAAAAACTGGGGAAAAAATGAAAAATGCACAAAATGCTAATAAATTATCCAGTTGGGGGAAATCTTTGATTTTTCCTTCTACATACAAGACTGAAATAAGTGAAGATTTACATCCCTACAAGGTTGATCATCTGCTCCTTCCCTCTCCCATGACTCTCATTTCTTTTGCCTGTTTTTGCAATTCTCACAATAACTTGGAGGAAAATTGTTTTTTTCCACAACAATATATTGCTGTGAACTATCCACATTGTAATATTGTAGTATTTTGGTCTGGTCTGGTCTGGTCTGGTCTGGTCCTAGGAGAGCAATTGAGACCCATTAGCTTTACAAAATGGCTCCTCATGGAGAATACTAGAAGTGGTTGGTTGATACGGATCAATCCCACAGCCTGCAGTTTTCAACTATCCTTGGGGGGCAAGGCAATGGGAACTGTGAAAGTGAATATCTGCATTTCAGAATTTACCACTGCCCAGTGTTACCCAGATGATACTCTCCTCAGGCTCTCCTCAGACCTGATGTCAAGTGTGCATCAGAACTATGCTGGATCAGACCAAGACCAGCATTTCATCTAGTCCAGCAGCTTCCTGTTTTGAAAAGTTGTCAGTTCAACACATTCAGGAAGCCCACTGCAGGATGTGAAAGCAACTGTAACTCCTCTTAATGTGTATTCCCATGGCAATGAATACTGACAGATATGTTGCTTCTGATCCATGTAGCATCAGTGGCTCACTCTGACATCACAGATGACCAAACAATACATCAACTCATGAGTTGTTGATGTATCGTGAACTGATATATCAACTCGACATAACCCACTGTCTCACCATCTAATGAAGCAATTGGTCAGTCACATCTGCCCACCATCAACCTTTATAATGCCATTTTAATGCCATTGGTATACATCTTATGATAGCAGACTCCATACACTAATCAATTATATTCTTCCACTTCAACTACAGATACACAGTGACTGGCTGGGGTCACTCAGTGACTAAATATTAATTTATACATTTTATATGTGAATGAAGGACACTATTCCTACTCCCCACATATACCTTAAAACTGTCAGGGCCCATTTTTCTGGCAATGAATATCAGTACTGGGCAGAATCTTGGCTGCTGTCTTTAAAGTGCTACTTCATGTCTGTTTTTAAATAGCATGGTGAGATGAGAGAGTGAAAGTGAGTTGGAAATAACTCATAAGTAGATCATCTTATGCAACTGGGGAGAGACGAGTGGAGGGAAGACGAACCAGTGACATTTGTCAGCTGAAGAATGTTTAAGTTTGCTTAGCTGTCAAGCTATCACTCAGAACAAAAATAGACAATGTGCTATGCCAGGAACAGTTTTGTTATTCAAGGACGAATAAGATTACTCAGTGAAACTGTTCTTCCACATCCACTCTCTTCCTCCCTGTGAGCCTTTTAGCAGCTTCCATTGCTACTGAGTTTGTATTAGAGAAATAAGTGACCCAACGTGTTGTCTGGTTGTATTTCTCACTGCAGCAGTCACCTTAAGAAAGTAAGTGTTTTACCTTGATTTAATGCCCTGATATTACAAACGAAAGGAGAAGCAAACAAAATCAAAACTTGAACATCAAGACTTGACAGAGAGAAGGGACCTACTCAGGTCCCCAATATGATTGTTTTCTATTTATGGAGAAATACTACTAGCAGTGCTACTAGCAATGGTAATAAGGAGGAGCATTCTATTATGTGGATTTCAGTCTGAAATCTGAAGAGGTTCAGCCCAGAGAGAAGTTGATTACTGATAAATATTAGCTCAGTCTGTGAAAATAATACAAGTACTAAAGCAAATGCAAAAAAATTCAACTGACAGACTAAATAGTTCCCCAAACCCACAAGACAGGTAATGTACAGGTCAACAACCACTCAATAGGTCATGGTCTTCTGCCATTCTATAACTACAGTTTTTAACTCTGGCCTAATGCTTGCCTGAATTTGCTGTGAAAGAAAGGGGAAAATAAGTTTTGTTCCCAACAGCCATCTCAGTTACTAATTTTCCACATGTCCACCGTCTTGTAGTAGAGAAGCAGGAATTTAATCCTCCACTAATTCATTCTTGAAGTAAGTAGAGAGCAATTTTAGCCTTTTCTGCTGTGCAGTCCTTGAAAACTATTTGCAGTTGCCCAAATTATTCTGGGCAATGTTCACTTTTTAAAAAAAAGAAAACAGCATTTTCTATGCAGGAAATAGCATTTTCTGTGGAGAATTACTGTTTTCTGTGCAGAAAAAAGCTGTTGTTGGGGACTTATTCTGCCCAAAATTCACACCTGTGGGATTTGTTTTGGCCTTTTGCACATGAAACAGCTTTTTCTGTGCTGAATACGGGATTTTCTGCATACAAAAAAAAAATATTTCTGCTGAGAAAATACTGTATTCTGTGCCAAATAAATAATTTTTAAAATCCCACTGCTAGTTTTGCACAAATCCCAAACTGTAAAGATTCTTATCAGTTCAGGATTCTCCTTGGCAAATTTCCTGACACCTAAGAAAGATTTCTTTGACCTTTTTTTTTTTAAAAAAGTACTAATATTCTTTCCAGATCAACAGAGTAAGAAGAGATTCCAGTACACAACAGACCAGGTATAATGCACACAGTTTTCCTAGAAGAGCTGCTCCACGTGTCCAGGAATCCTACCTTACAGAACCTTTTATTTGAAGTCATCCTTTGTTTGAAGACAGGTCCAGAGTCCAGACCATCTCCAGCCATAATTTAAGAAATAATAAACCACAGGGAGGGAGACCAAGCAGGGCTCTTGGCTTTCCTCATCACCATTTAAGCCTTGGATCCCAGAAAGAGCAGGCATGCAGGTGACCTAAGTCATAGTCTTCCACACTATGGTGAGATGAGTTGTGTTTCTATATGAATTAGAGTGATGATTTCAATATTTGCATAGAACAATCTGTAAGTCACTGTATGTACATTTTATGCAAATATGTATCATGCTTTTATTTGAGGTGGTCCACATGTAAGTGGCCACCAGGTACTAGGGCTGTTCCATCTTTTCTAAAATTACAGACCATCTATGGTGCCATTTTCTCTTCTAACCCCAAAACACAATTATACAATAGTCCATACATAAGAAGAAAGAGAAAGGCTGTGAGTCTTTCCCCCCACCTTTTTAGATCTTTGTGACCCTCCCTCCCTCCACATCCACCCATCCCAACCTAAAGGTTATACTGCTTCTTGGTGTAGAAAGCCTCTGTTTACATGCAGCAAATGAGGCAAAGAAAAAAGCATCTGTAAAATAGTAACCAACGAGATGCGTTCTGTGTGAGCAGCAACTGCAAAATTAATGTCTAATTGTGGGTGCAAAATATCCTCCCCAAACATTTTGTGAATCCAATTTAGATGCACAACCAGGCATACAAAATCCTTATTACACACAGTGCTGGTTACTTAAGGAGAATGTTATCTGCACAGGCAAATTACAGCTTTCTATAAACATGCAGCCACATATCTCTGTGACCAGCTCTAAATGGTCAAAATCTGCAAAGCCTCTGAAAGAACAAGAGTATTGACCCTACAAATGAGACATTTAATATGCATTCATTTTTCTTGACCCTGAGAATTTAGACCTACCTTGAAAATGTGCACAGCAAGATTTATTTATTTATTCATTCATTCATTCCACCCTTCTCTCATCACAGGTTTTGGGGGAGCTTATAAAAGTTTAAGACAAAGCACAGGTAATATCTTATTAATACATTTTGAAAAAAAAGTAAAGAAAATTTTCTATTAAAACCCTAAGTTAGAACAGTTTAAAATACATTCAAAATGTAGTAGAAAAGATAAAAGCACAGCACACCTCATTAAAAGAGCCTTCTGCCACAAGGACTTAAGAGCCAAAGATCTTGTCTAAATAAAAAAGGTCTCTGCCTGCTGGTAGAAAGGAAACATGGGGGTCCAACCAAACCTCCCATGGGACAGAATTTCAGAGCCTGAGGCCATTTCTGCACTACACTACTATAGTGCTATTATTCCACTTTCAGCATCCTGTGGAATTCTGGGGTTTGTAGTTTACTGAGGCCAAAGAGCTCTCTGGCTGAGAATTCTAAAGTCCTCTCCCTAAACTGCAAAGCCCAGGATTCCATTGGATGTTGAAAGTGGAATAATAGCACTGTAACAGTGTAGGGTGGAAATGGCCTAAGAGAAGCCACCAAGAAGGCTCTCTTCTGTTTCCTCAACAAACATACCCATTACAGTGATGGGACCAAGAGAAATCCTTCCCCTACAGATCTTAAAATATGATCAGGCTCATATAGGAAATATAGTCTTTCAACGGTCTAAATCTATACTCTAGCTGTGCGTATCTATTCGCCTTTAAGTTAGCCTCAAGCTGTGCAGCAGTCCTATATCAGGTTGGGTCCAAAGACATATGTGCAGAAGGAAAGTGTGTGTGTGTGTGTGTGTGTGTGTGTGTGCGTGCCCTTAAGTCACCTCTTGACTCATGGTGACCCCATGACTTTCATAGGGTTTTCTTATGAAAGGAATAGTCAGAGGTGGTTTTGTCAGTTCCTTCCTCTGAAATATAGCCTACAGCACCTGGTATCTGTTGGCAGTCTCCCTTCCAAGCACTAACCAGGACTGACTCTGATTAGCTTCCAAAATCAGATGAGACCTGGTACCTTTAAGGTATTTAGGGTCTAGAATACCAACTACCAACATACACACTCTCCAGGAGTTCTTATACATCTGCTGGCACAAATGGTTGCAAAAGCAGAAGATCCTCATTTCATTTTGAGTGTACACTGCTCTGGCAGAAGATCTGAAACAGCCCTTCCATGTGGGGACACAACCAAGTCACTGACATTTCTGTGGAATGTTCACCATTTAACCTGAGCTAATCAGATCTAGTTATTAGACAGCCTTAATAGATGTTAAATTTTTCAGTCTTTTTGTAATTTGATTTCCAACCTCTTCAAGAACCTTGCATTCAACTGAAGTCAGATTCTTTGCTCTGCCACATTAACTGCAAAGTTTTCACTCCAGCTGAATGTGGCAGGCACAAAGAAGTTAGTAACTTTAGGTTGATGCATACTTCATAAAAAAATGCTTTAATCTGTACATGTTATACTTCAAAAAACAGGCATGTGAAACTCTCTCACTCCTGTATTTCCCCAAATTCCACCTGCATTTCCGCACTGCTCTTAAAATCTCAGGCTCAGAGATTTTAATTTCGTCAAGGCATTATGTCCTATGCTTTCCTCAACATGGGATCAGGTGAGTGCCTAGCTCCAGCCTATCAGTTTTGCTTTTCCTCAAGTAGAAAGTGACATGATGGAAGAAGAGAGGGTCTTTTGTGGGTGCAGACTCACTCTATGTGTGAAGTGTCCACATCAACAGGCACCTCTACTTTTCAGATACACAAGGAGAATGACAATGAAGAGGACCTGGACTTAACTGTCCTCTGCAATCATGTTGAACAAAGTGCAGTGAACAAGTCTCTGATTTTCTCACGAGAGCATTAATGCTTTTTGCTTGTTTCTTTGACATTTTTAAAATCCACATATTTTCAAACACCTCATCTCACAAAGAATCTTAGAAGGAGAAAAATGAAACATAAGCCAAGAATCTTGAGCACAACAAAAATTCCCAGCCATCCCTTTCAGCAAGTGTACCAGGAATGTAACAGAGGAGGGAAAAACTCATAGACATTGCCTTAGTCTGGGTGATTTGGGCATATACCTCAAATATGCTGAACTGGAGGTGCCAAGATGCACTTAGAGGATCAGAATTTGTTCAACACACAGTCCTCCCTCCACATTCATAGGTTTGACCTTCGTGAATTTGGTTATTTGTGGGGCATGCACATGCCTCCCCCCCCCATTCTCCCCTCCCATTCCCTTGCCTTTTGCCAAGGCACGGAGAAGGAAGGCATGATTAGATTTTGCTGGGTGCATTGAGATAACCCATCCCTTCCTTCCAATATGCATTGACTTTTGCAGTTGCCACAGGAAGGGGAAGAAACTGAAATGAAGCCAATGGCAGGTATCCTGCAACACATTGCAAGTGCCTCAAAGTGACTACACATACATTGCCTTGAAATGATGGTTCTACAGCCAGAACATACAACTGCTAAAAGCTCAAACATGATCACATTTTGGAATGAATGCTTCGCTTCCCTCTTGTCTGAAGGAGTCCAGGAAATACATGATAGATTAGCATTACCGCTGCTAATATCTCTTGTCCCAGATATATCAATACAGAAACTCACAGATAGCAAAAGAAATGCTTAAAGGGGGTGGAAAGGCCTTACTCTGTAACACCCATGCTCACAAATCCATAGCCCAGAAGGAAAACAGCTGCACACTGAACCGTGAATTTTCCTGCTAGTCTCACTATTTCCTTTAGCCTGTGAGAACAAAAGTTAAGGGGTTGTTCACACAAATGTGATCTGTTTATAAAAACTGGACACACATGATGTGGCAACCCACCCAGGTAGCTCCATCAGTTTTAAATACGGTGACCTGAGAATATAACCCTATACATGTCTTGTATGGAACAAGCCTCACTAAGTTCAGTGAGGCTTACTCCCAGGCCAATGGCCAGAGAACTGCAGCCCAAGATCGGCAATACATGTTGTGTTTCCTAGATTATCAGATTTCCTGGACTGTGAAAGAAAGAAAGAAAGAAAGAAAGAAAGAAAGAAAGAAAGAAAGAAAGAAAGAAAGAAAGAAAGAAAGAAAGACAGACAGACAGACAGACAGACAGACAGACAGACAGACAGACAGACAGACAGACAGACAGAAATCCAATCCTATCCAATCAAAAACATGCCAATCAACTAGTACTGAATTCTGCAAATGGAGAGTTTACACTGGTATTTAATGTTTACATGACACTGCCAACAGAGTAGACTACATGATTGCGTCATGTGTGATACATTCCATTCCTCAGGACAAAATTCCCTATCTTTCAAGAATGGGAATGGGACCAAAAAGCTTAGAATAAACACAGATGCTAACGGAAAACAGGGCACTGCCTTACTCGAAGCCATTGGTCCCACCTAACTAAGTACTGCCTACTCTGATTGGCATCAGATCTTCAGGATCTCAGATAGAGGCCACTCCCTGCTATTTCATCCTTTTAAATGGAGAAGTCAGAGACCGAAACTACGAGGCAGTTGCAATATAGAGTTACAGCAGTGATATCACTTTGACCGCCATGGTTCCATCTTTAGAGAATCCTGGAATTTACAGTTTCATGGGGTACTTAGAATTAGAGCTCTGGTGCTGTAGCTCCCTAGTAAAGAATTCTAAGTATCCTGCCAAAGTACAGATCCCAAGATTCCATCAGACGGAACCATAGCAGTTAAAGTGATATCAAACTGCTATAACAGAACACTATGGATACACCTCAATTTACTTATGCGTATGGTATAGGGGCCAGAATCCTCTCCTTTGCCTCAGACAGCTAAACGTCTTGGATGTCCTGGGATCTTCTACATGGAAAGCATGTATTCTTCCACTGGCCCATTACCCTTCTCCTAGTATACACTAATAGCTATAGCCTCACTGTCAAACCCAGAGGAAACTATGTATAATTAGGGTCCTACTGACCCATCTTGCATTTAACTCTCTAAGTAGGAGTTTCATACAGGTATGTGTGTGCATGCACAGGTGTGTGAGCGCATGCCTGCATGTGTATATCTGTGACACTATCAGTTCAAGAGAATCATAATTCATAAGAAAAAAAGAATACAGAGAAGAGTTGTGATGGATCAGACCACAGGCCTGCCTAGTCCAACATGATGTTCATTCAGTGCCAAGCATGACATGAGCATGATGCACCTCCTGCTCATGTTATCCAGCAAGGGGTTACTGCTCCCTCTGATGCTAGATGTAGTATAAAGTGATTAGCATCCATGAACGACCTTATCCTCTATGAACCTATCTAAACCTCTTTTAAAGCCATCCAAGGGCAGCCTGCATGTAACGGGGAGGCCACTTGTTCTGTGCTGATGCTGGCTTGCGTATACAGGAACTCCTATGAGCTGTATATTTCTGCCACCACTGTAGAATTTGAGACACATTGCCAGAGCCATCCCAGTTCACCACATTGTGGTTGGAAAACCAAGAGAGAGCTTCAAAGATCAGTTGATGATGACCTAAAGAATATGTGGCTCCATTTTATTCTTATTTTTTTAATTTAACACAAGAGATGGAGGACTTTTTGATGACTAATATGAGCTTGTTGTTTGCTGTGGGCAACCATTCCACTGCTCTTCCCCTTTCACCTCCCTTGTGCTACGAGGCCCCTGAGCACTAGGGATGTTTTTCATCTCAAAACATTTTTTTCCTCCCACTGGATGAGCTAATAAGAGCTGGTACTTTAGCTCCTGGGTGAAAGGCTTGTTTTCAAACTTGCCCTTGTGAGACGGGACATGTGAAATTCACCAGTGTGGAAAAGTGACTTTAGGCTGTCGCACAGACTGGGATGTGGGGGATGTGAATGGGGAAACCTGTTTCAAATACTCAGTTTGACTAAGCATACATACACAGTCTGCACAGATTAAAATGCACAGATTTGGGACTAAGTACCACGTGGAGACAATGGAATACAATTACTGTGAATGCTTCCTAGCACATTTCTTTGTTCTGACAAGAGCCTGCAACTATAATAAGGGTCACAGCAACCACAGTTCTGGGGGGAAAAAACCACAATAACTAGTGTTTCTTTATATAAAGACATTATGATCTTCTGGTGAAGACCTTTTCTTTTTTTGCAACAGCTTAAATGCTTTTAAACCTTTGTACAGTTTTGTACCTTTTTCTGTCTTTACTTTTGGTTCTCAGTCTGAGTTGCATCGCTTTTTATTTTTGTTTCTCGGTTATCTTCGTTTTATCATTTCCTGTTTTATTCTTAGTGACTTATTGTTGACATCTTGCAATTTCTTACTAGGTAGTTTGAAAACATAACAAGTAAATACATAATTATGACTGTGTTGTATTTTTTCCCCCAAAATCTGCACTCCTCTTTGTCTCCTCTGATACTTTGTGTACACAAATATGATGGAACTAAGATTTCCATTTTAAAAATTTTATAAATAGAGTTTGGAAATGGTCTTCATTAATTTGACTTCTGCTTCAGCCTGACATTCACTCAGGGACATATTTATATCTAGAGCTTGGGAAGTTATCTTAATAAAAATAAATGTAATGATAAGGTGAAGCCCTCTATAACTGAGCCAAGGCAGAATGATGCCCTGGATTCCCTTTTCGCCGCCTCTTGTGAGAACCAGAGCACCATGCTCACTCTGTCAAGTTACAGATGGATTCAGCATGTGCTACATTCATTTTTCTAAATTTCCAAGTTCTTCTCTCCACAGCTGCATTCACTGCAACAGCATCACAACATCATAATGCTGGGTTTGCATATCCTACAGATACAGGTCTATAGTCTTACCAACATGAAGAGAATAATGTGCTTCTTGGGAGATATCATCAGACTAAGTGCACTGTAGGTCAGCAGCCTTCCCCAACATGGTGCTGTAATGTGTTGGACTGCAACACCCATCATTCACATTAGGATGGAGCTGGCATGATTGGAGTTGTAGTTCAATATATCTGGAGGACACTGGTCTGGGGAAGGGTGCATTAAAAGATTAGGTTGCAGCACCAGAGAGTGCTGTGCTTGGCACTGCAGAACTGCTGAAATCTATGTTCCTCTGCACACAATACAAAGTATAAAAGAGAAAAACCTACCTAGGCAAACATCTAATAGCCTTGAAATGTGAGCAGACAGTACAAGGAGGAGGGTATAGTTATAATCATGAAGTACACTAAAGTACCCCTGCTCTGAATTTGCATCCTTTCGAGTAACTATCTGACCTGTCAGAAAGTGCTATAAAATAACGTTTAAATAAATAACGTTTGGATGGGGATGGTTTCAGTTCACACAAAAAGTGCTCAGTGTAGACAAGACCTGAACAACTTGAGACCCAAATGAAGCTTAATACCACCCATTAGCCAAGGGCCAGGCTGCTATTAGGCAGAGTATGGCAACTGCCTCAAGTAACAGATTTGAGATGTCATGAAAAGACAGCAGTTAGTGATTTATTTTGTTGTTGTTATACTTGTATTGTCACAGGGAGGGTGAGGCGTATGTGGGATTTTCTGCCCTGAGCTGGCTGGCTTTAAGAACAATGTACCTTAATATCATGTGGAGGACTGTCATTTTCTGTTCCACTTCAGGCAGTAAAACATCTTGGGACAGTCCTGAGCTAGCCAAGTATAGTGGTGTGCCAGGTCTATGGCAGCTTTCTTCTTTGGGGACTCTCAGACACACAGCAAAGGCATGAGGTTTACTGAGTGCCTGGTGGACCGCCATACACAGCTGGTCAACTGGATTCAACTTGGAAAGCCGCAAGTTATGCAGTCCTGATTTAGCCTCATGCTGACTTCCATTAGTCTCAGCTCTTGGCATCCTGATATCGCAGCCAAACTCAAGTATTCATCCAACAAAGCCCTTCAGAGACAAGCGGCCTAGTCCGCAGCAGATAAGAGCAGTAACTTGCAAACACAATTGTGGGAAAGTAAGAAGAGCCAGAATGAAGTAGCAAACCCCAAAAGGGAAAGGTTGATTCTTTCAAGAAAAGAGGTGAACTCATCTGTGGGGTCCTGAATACGGAAAGATACTAAGCGTGAGGCAGAAAGATAAGGAACATGGATGGCTCTGAGGGACATGCAATAGACTTCCTTAAACCAGTGCATCCTAGCTTGCAGACTCTTCAATGCCTGGCAGAAAAAAACCAGGAGCAACTCCCAAGTCATCAAGCCATAAGAAAGAGCTCAAGCTCTCTTTTCCATTTACATGTGCTCCAACGATCCTTATTGCTCAGATATATTGTCACAATACTCAGTGCAGAAATCTGACCAGCATCCTCCAGTGAATTCACTGCAAATATTTCAGACGGGCATTGTGCTAGGTCAATATATATGGCTGGTCTATAAATTCTAAGATTAGGTTTGCAATCAATACACAGTACAGACACCTGTTTCTCAAAGCAGATGCAGAGCAGTTCTTGATATTTTGGCCAATAGGACAACCAGGGAAGGGAAAAGGAGAAAGTAACTTCATTGGAAAGGTTCCCAGAAGGCAACCATCTAACAAAAACTTCTGAAAGACTCTGAGAGTTTTCTGTATGACCTTCTTATACACTGCTGTTTTTTGAAAATAAGGTCTACCCTGTCTACAACTGTTTTCAAAATTACGTACAAGCACATTAGCACAGTAACAAAATGTTGCAGCATGGAAACTGTTCCACTCAGTCATGCTCACCTCCGGGATGTTGCTGTTGAGTGTCTTCAAGTTCTTTCTGACTTACAGCAACACTAAGGCCCTTTTTGCATGACATTTGCCATGCGAAAGAGCGCCTGGAGCATTGCACGATTGTGAGGAGCAATCTGCACGACGCACTCACAATCGCGTGACACTCCAGGGTCTGGCTTTGAGTCCAAAACCGTGTTCGATCGTGCATTGCTCCAGGGCCCCACACACACCTGCCGTGCGTGCGGAGCCTCCAGAGCCGCAGCGGTCACCCTTCCTGCCCCAGCACAGCCTGGGAAATTCCCAGGCTGCACTGCGGAACGAAGAGGCAGGGTTCTCACGCTACCTGCTCAGGAGCAGACAGCTCATGCGGAGCTGAAGCAGGGTGGACACGAGAGCCTCTCGCTGGAGGCTGCCTGCGCGATCCCCACAGCTCAGCACCGAAAAAAGGCAAGGTGCGGAAAGGGCCTAAGGCAAACCTCTCATGGGGTTTGCTTGGCAAAATTTGTTCAGAGCGGGTTTGCCTTTGCCTTTCTCTGAGAGTGTGTGCCTTTCCCAAGATCATCCATTCTTCCACGGTGAAGCAGGGATTGAACCCTAGTCTCTCACAGTCATAGTTCAACACTCATATCAATACACCGCACTGGCTCGCCCTTCAGGACATTCTATTCTATTCCTCCTTCCTTCAGGTCTTCTGTACCCCGACAACACTCAGGCCATTTCTGTACTAGCCTGTTATAGTGCTATTATTCCACTTTCAACATCCTATGAAATCCTGGGGTTTGCAATTGAGGGAGAGGTGTCAGGATTCCATAGGATGTTGAAAGTGGAATAATAGCACTATAACAGGCTAGTGAGGAAATGGCCTCAGTCAGCATTTTGTGGCTACTGAGTATTCTAAATTGGCTCACTGGGATGTCGTGGGAAGAGGCCTCCTTGTCTTCCTTCCAAACATTTTTCTCCAAATCTGATGGTTCCTCTTGTGTCAGTTGATACTATTCTATTATGTGTTGATGGTAACATTTCAGCTGTATAAGTACCATTCAAAGAATGAGTATTCTATTAGTATATCACTTATGTCTTATGGAATCAATAGGACTTACACAGCCTATTGTAAGAATGTAAGATTACAGTTCTTATTAAGCACAGTATACTCTAATTCCTGTTAAGATTTACAGTATATATACAAAAAGAACTGACTACCACTCTATTTATAGTCCAAAAGCTAACTTTAGGACTATAGGAGATCACTGACAGGAGAACCAACAATTGTATTGCTCTGCTGTGTATGTACTTTAATGAGATGATAGTCCATCTATGAAGCTCACACAGACTTGAATCAGAGTTTAAATATGGGGCAGAAAACTTTCAGTCCTCCAGATGTTTTGGATTTCACCTTCCAGAAGTCCCAACCAGCATGGACAATGCGAAGGAAGTATGGGAGCAGTGGTGCAAAACATCATGGGTACAGGAGTTGAAATGAAAATGTACAGTCTTGGTAGAAGTGTTCCAAAGTAGGCTTCGGGAGGAGACAGAAGGCAAAAAGTACCCCTTTGGGAATAAATAATTGGCAGTTTGTTGAAATAAGCATGCATCGATTCCATCCAATTGAATCTAATCTCCAAGATTCCAATGTGAAGGAAGGACACAGCATGCTGACAATTAAAGAACCAACTGGCTGCCAGCCAGGATCCAAAGGCAAGGAAAACCTGATAAAGGACACTGAAAAGAGAATGGGGGTGGGTGGGGGTAAAGGCCCCATTGGGAAGGAAACCTCATTTTACAGTCCATTCTTGCAGGGTGCCCTGCAAACAATTTTTTATTTGGGCAGGCATTTGTTTTCTAAATGTCATCCAAAGTTTTGTTTGCTATACATGTCTTTTATCATAATGCTTATACCAACCCCAAGCATTTTACTTATATTCTGCCTCTTTCCCAATAGAGGGACTAAAGGTGGCTTACTGAATAAAAAGAGACACCAGTAAAATTACATACAGCTATAGAAAAACCCAAAAGATTAAAATAATATTCAACTGTCCATAAAATTAAAATCATATAAAATATTAATTTGAAAGCAAAGATTAAAACAGTACAGTACTAAACCAACCCATCTGATAAAACAATCAGTTCCCAAATACCAGCTGGAATAGAAAATTCTTCACTTGGTAGCAGTAAGACAACAAGGAGGGAGCCAGCCTAGCCTCCCCAAGAAGGGAGTTACAGAGTGCAGGAGCAACCACACAGAAGGCCATCTCCCACAACTCCACCAACTGTATCTCAGAAAGCAGTGGGATTGAGAAAAGTGGCTTCACCAAAGATCTCAGAATTTGGGCAGGCTCAGATGTTTTCATTCAGCAGTTTCTATTTCATTATTTTAAGTGCTCTTACTAAGAGATATACAGAAGCACCAAAAAAGTGGGATTTAAGTTTTTGCATGATTAAATGACATTTAAAAAGTTATCAGGTGCTGACTCACAGCAAGAAAATGTGGGCATGTGGAAAACTAGACCCAGCTGTAAGTGACAGTACTTATTGCTAGCCCATCTGGCAATGAGAAGCCCAGTGGTTCAAGAAGAGGAATCATCTCTGGAGGTAGTATAGTCCACATGAGTGATAAGCTAACTGGTCAATATTTGCCAACAACTTGAAGTTTGTACCTCAGGTATCTTGGGAGAGCTTTGTAGGGATGCCACAAGGAGGTCTGTGTATGCTGGGAGCTTTCCTTGGATGGTTATTAGAAGAGACTACACTGCCTCCTCAGCCTACTGATCAGGGACACCTCCTCCTTCCACTTAGAACAGGGGTAAACTATGTGCAGCCAAGGGCCACATGGAGACCCTACGGGCCTCAATTTGCAGCCCCTGAAATTCCACAAAGTCTCCACACTCAGTCTGAATTGAAAAAAAAATTGAGCATATTTTGTCTCCAATCCCACTCAAAATGGACCAATGCTCCTCACATACCCAAAACAGACTCTCCTCCCAAAATCAGCCAAAAGTGTGGCCAAAAATGAAACCAGAGTCACATCATTTCTTCATGCAGCCCACTGGGAGGGACCAAAACATGGCACCCATCTTCTCCACTACTGTCCTGACTTAAAACAAGGCTAGGGTTTACCTGGCTCTACAGATAGACTATAAAACTCCCACCATTCCTTACCAGGGCAATGCAGGCTAGGAGGAGCCGCAGTTCAACAACAGCTGGAAGGTCTCAAGTTGCCCACCATCAACTGGCAGAGAAAACCAACAGCCCCTATAGGGGCACCAGCTTTGATTATATATATCCCAGTTAATCTGTTAAGTGGGCCTCACAGCTACAGGAAAGACTTGACAGCACAATGGCCCAAAGATTCCTAGATGTGGAAGAAAATTGAGCCCCCTCCCTCAAATTAAGCTTCAGAATTTCATGTTAATCTTACAAGGATCTAAACTCTGTACGCAGGGGATTGGCATTCTTACTACCCAGGTGTGTGTGACATTGTTCTCACTGAATTGTAAACTTGTGTCTGTGCTGTAACATTACACACTGCGCATGAGACTTGCCTCTTAGGATATGAATGCTGCTTCCCACAGGTACATGCACTCCCTGCACACAAAAACCTAACAAGTCAGGAAGGAGTTTAGGTTAGAACCCATTTTATTCCCATGGTACAGCATGCAAGCCATCTGTCCAAGTCTCATTCCAAATCTGAAGGACCATGGGCAAAATGATCCCTAGTTGGGGTTGTCAGGTGAAATAAGGGACAGGGCTGTTGTCCCTTTAATGGTTACGTAGAACAGGGAATTTCAGCATGTATTCCTTGCCATGTAAATAATACCCGCTGAAATCTCTTCTTCTACACAACCAGTGAAGCGACAGGAGTCCTGCCCTTATTTTACTGGGCAACCCTACCCCTAGGAGACACTCTTTTGTATTGTGCATCCTCTTGACAGGTTTAGCTCAGTATGGTAGCACAAGCATCAGCAGTGCCAGACCGCTTTATTTAACTTTTAAATTTCTCACAGTGCCCCAGTGGTACTACAACAGGGGTATTATGGGAAATGTAAAAGATGGGTGGATCCAACCACCTGGTGCTGCTTTGAGTGGAAGGCCAGAATGGAAACTTAAGGTTTCTATGGCATTTTCCGCACAGGGGAATTAAAATGGTGCAGTGTGTCCTGTACGGAGGTCGTCTGCACCTCGGAGCGGACTAGGTTTGGACTACTTACTGGAGATCCGCACCTCAGTCCGCTCCGAAATGCCCCCAACTGGTCCTCCAGTGCACTTTTTAAAGACCAGAAAAAAGCGGTTTCTCTTTTTTCCGGAGTGCACCATTGCATGCCTGCTCCCTTGTGCAGATTTGCAGGCTCGCACCAATGCGAGCCTGCTATCTGCGGAGGGTGGGCTTTAGGTGTGGTGAGCTTCACAGTTGGTCAGGACTCACGACCAACCGGAAGCCATCATTTTGGAAGCCCAAGCAGTGCGGATCTAAGACCTCGCACTGCTCCGATTCACCCTGGACCGGACCGAGGAGCCAGAAGATCCAGTGAGTAACAGCATGGAGCAATTCCCTCACCTCGTGCAGAAATGGCCTAGGAGACAGAGTACGCTCTGCTCTAAGCAATTTCCTTATGTCATTCATCTATCTGTCTTCTATACTTTCCTAACTCCAACTGTAGCAGTAGCTGTTGTATCTTTGTCTCTGCACTGGTCAGGGAATGAATTATTCAGAAGAAACTTAGATTTTGATTTTTTTTAAAAACTGAAAATCCAAAGTAATTCATCCCATGGAAGTTAGGAATTGCACAAGAAGACAAAGAGAGTACAAGGACTTTTACCTTTCCTATCAACAATAGCAAAAATAAACCTGAAAGTGCCATTAAGCTTGGAAGCTTAATTCAGCATAATCAAAGAGGTTTGGTGTTATCTTCTATTGATTTCTTTGGCAAGTCTCCAAGATTTCCTGCCTAATGCCTACATTGTCTCTCTCTCTCAATGTGCTATTCTATTCTTAGACTAAGCCCCTCCTCGTGTAGTATTTGACTCCTGAAAAAAAGTTGATTCTTTACCTTTAAAACAACTTACGTGAAGTTTTCATTTTACATAATCTACTACCTGCCATTTGATTTTTAAAGATCAAAAAATGCTTTCCTTTTTTCGAGCTGAAAAATAATCTAACTTAGTTTAAGGTTGCAAAACTATACGCACTTACTGTGAATACAGGGGGTCTTACTTTAGAGGAAGTAATGGTGTTTTAAATCTATGAATGTGCAATTTTTGTGCTAGTTCATAAGATCTTATCTTCTGTTGTGCAAAGTTCATTAAAAATAACAACAACACAGAAGACTTATTTTGTTCTGTGAAAATTACTTGCCTGCCTAAAGCACACTTAACAATATTGATGTCACTGGACTTCTTCAGTTTGGCTTTAGGTACTATTTATATATATATTTTTTATTCCAACTTATAAGATATTTTCATATCTGTTCGCATATCAGCTGCCTGCAATATCACTGAAAAGAAGGAAGGGATAAAACAAACTGGAATAAATATCTTGCGATTCACAAGTACCTAAGGTTCTCCATCAGAGTGTCTTAAAAGAGGGCACAGTTTCATTAGTTTGGAGGAACACAGTATTCCCTCCCCCCAACGTGTCTGCTCTCTCTTCAGTGTCCCAAATGACAAGGTCACAGCACAACACACACACACATAAATCTATCTGAAAATTTCGCTGTTTGATACCATGCCTTGGTCCTGGAGACCACAGACTGCCCACACGCCCTACCTGGGTTGCAAATTCAGTCCTTTGATGCCCATCACCACCACCACCACCACCACCACCACCACCACCACCACACGCAGCCTGCCTGGACTACACCATCTAATACACGCAAATCTTTGCGAGCATGTGCGCTCACCACCGTACCTCCCTGCATGTGTGTGTGGCTGCAGCCCACCTCACTGAGGGGCGCTCCCCTCCGAACTGCCTTCCGCCACGCCGGACCGACGCTCCCCAGCATGGGCAGCATGTGCCTTTGTGCGGAGCCTGGTTTCTACTCCTCGAGCCGACAGGATTGCACCCGCGCACACACGGCATTCTGGGCAACATGAGGCACAGAGGAAAGGAGGGGGTTCTCTGCCCGGCTCTGGCCACGCTGGGAAGAAAGAGGGCTGGCTGCTTCCCTCCCAGAGCGGCTGGACCAGCATCCCTCTCCGCTCCTTGGCTTGCTTTCCCTCTCGCTGCGCACCACCAGCCACGGCACACTCCTCAGCCTTCTTCCACACCCACCACCAGCCCCGCCACGGATGCCTCCCTCCCGGCTCTCCCAGGCAAGGAGGAAGGCAAAAGCAGAGAGGTGTGTAGCCCTAGAAACCGGACACAAAAGCCTCTGAAAGGGTTAGGGATGCCTCCCCCCCCCGGCCCCTGTCTCCCTGCCAGCTTGGGCCCCCGATGCTTCTCGCTTCCCCTTCCTCCCCCCGTCTGGATGCCAGCTCGGGAGTCCCAAGGTGGGCCACCCGCTCCCCCCGCTAGCCCAGCCTCACGCCCAGCCTACCTAAAGGGATGCCGGCAGGTTGTCAGGCGAGCTCGGGCTGCCGCATCCCTCTCCCTCGCCTGCCTTCCGTCCTCCTTCGCCGTTACATCGCTCCGAGCGCCATGTTCCCGTTCGCCGCGGTGGGTGTCACTTGGCAAGACGGGCGGCAGCGGGAGGCACCGAGGCACCGCTCGCCGCCGCTCCTGCTGCGGCCGCGGCCAGCGCTGCTGCTGCTGCTGCGGCTGCTCCTGCTACATCCGGGCTGCCGCCGGCGGGGACTCAAGAGCGCCTCGCAGTGGCCAGAAGCCGGAGAGGCTCGGTTTGAGAAGCGTCTGGAGAGCGGAAGGGCCGCTGGGGGGAACGCGGGGAGGCTATGGGCACTTTTGCGTCACGCTGTTACGGCGGTATGATTCCACTTTCAACCTCTTAGGGAATCCTGGGGTTTGCAGTTTAGGGCCCCTCCCTAAACTGCCAACCCCAGGATTCCCTAGGACACATGTGTCAAACACGAGGCCCGTGTGCCAAATCCGGCCCGCCAGGCCATTTCATGTGGCCCTCGCACCTCTCCTGCATCTGCGACTCTCCCCACCGCCACCTGGCAAGCCTGGGGACAGAAAGGCATAGAGAGGGACTAGGGAGCAGAAAGTGCCACACTTTGGATATACTGACCAATTCTGTTGGTACAGGGACAATAAACTACAATCCAATAGCCCCAAAATGTCCAAGAAAAAAAAGTTGATGCAGAGGGAAGGCAATTTAAAAACCAGTAATATTCGAATGCAGAGGCAATTATTTAATGTGATAAAAGAGTAGATACATTTATATAGCCTTACAGATACAACCGGCCCTTTGAGGGCAACCATCATGCCGATGTGGCCCAATGTGAAATTCAGTTTGACAGCCCTGCCCTAGGAGGTTGAAAGTGGAATAATAGCGCTATAGCAGCCTAGCTCGTAAATGGCCTGTAAAACTGGGAGATTCCTGGTTAATTTGGATAACAGCGAACTTGTTCCTTCAATCTGCTGGGACGTCTATTCAAAACCTCCTGGTGACACTCCAGGAAGAGATGCGCTTGTCGTCCTGAAGGTTTTGTATTATTTCTCTCTGTAGGACTTAAGGATTATTGGAGAGGGGAAGTAATTGATTCAGTTTGTGAAACCTGCTGATTCAAAAGCACATCACAACAATTCGCACCTTTTATATACTCATCCCAGTGGATATTTTTTTTCTGTACACACACAGCATTTCCACTAGTTGTTAATAAGTATGTGACGGAACTTCATAGTTTTGACCTGAAGATGTTATCATTTATGACTTTATTCTACCTCTCTTCCAAAGAATGCAAGATGGCCCCCTTCAGCTCCTGTTTTAGTTCTGCCTCAACCCTGTGAGGTGGGCTGAGCTGGAAAACAGTCTCTGCTCTGAAGTAATGTAAGGAACTTCATGGCTGAGTGAGAATTTGAACCCACAAGTCTCTGATCTGAGGAAAACTAGTGGGAAAAGGTTATTATTGAATTTACAAATGATGTTTTAATATGGATGTCATGCAATAATTTTATTAATTGCATCACTGGTGTGCATTTTCCTTTCTTTCTTTTTATTATGTTGTGCTATGTTGACTGCAAGAAAGTTGAAAGCCACACGGCAGAAGGAAAGCGGCGGAGAAATACAGCAGCAAAAATACAATGCAGTGTAGCTTGGTGTAGTGGCCAGAATGCTGGGCTGGCTCTTGGGAGATCTAGTTCATTGCTTCTGTTCAGCTGTAAAGTTGCTGACTGGCTGTAGATCGGTCCCTATCTCCGACTGGTAAGTCCAATGTCAGTGGGACAGACAAACCAGTCTGGGTTTTAGTCCAAACTTTGTATAAGCTATCAAAGTTTCAGAGACTATTTTGAGGCTAGGGTTCAGCCCATTAGACAGCTCCATTAAAGTTCAGACTAAAACCCAAAGTAGATTACCATCACACCACCACTGGAGCCACAAGGCACTACTGATTCTCTCTTTCAGTCTGACCTACCTCCCAAAGTTGCTGTGACCATAAAGTGGGAAAGAGATCAGCCATGTTGTCTTTGACCTTGAGTTCTCCAGAGGAATGTGGTGTATAAATGTAATAAATAAAATAAGATAAACAATAACCTCAGATAATTTATAGCCGTCTTGAAAAATGTAAGCCTGGCACTCACAGGATCTGCATATTTGCAGAATGGCAGATTGTTGGATTGAGCCTGCCACAGCTGTTCTGTGTATGTTTACTTCTCGAGTGGGGATGGTAACTGATGCTGAAGATAATGTTGACTTCAATTTGCATTTTAAAGGAGGCCTGCATCCTTTTAGCAATTTGAAGCTTTCAAAATATAACAGTAGCTTGTCAGGCTCTCCTCTGCCACCTCGAAGTCTACATGTACTAATTTCAGTAATCTTGTCATGAGATTGTTTGTCAGTTTCCCCATTTTTAATTTCTGTGGCCCCCTGCTCCTGACACTGTGCGAGAGCATGGGAGCTAACTTCATCCAGTCCCTACTGTGGCATTCCACAATGGTTTCTGTCTCTGGCACAGGACTGGGGGAAAGGTCCTCAGTTCTTATTGCTACACTGATTTCAGAAACAAGGTACTATGAAGGGCCTGCCTTATCATTAAGTAGGGTTGAGACTGAGGACACAGAAAGTGGCTGCAAGATATTAGAAGACATAGCTGTGTGTATCTCACAGCTCTGTCCCACACTTCTTAAACTAGTTTCCTAAGCAAATTTGAAGAATCTGTCCAATGTTCTGGACCTATTTGGTGGATTCAGAACCATGGATAGCTCCTTCAATGTCTGACCAACACCCAGAAGAGATTCCTTGCTTCCATTGACACTTGTAGTAAGGTTCACTTGCCAGCCTCTTCAGTCTTTGTGTGTGCAATGGAATGGGAGAGCCATCTTGTATCCTTTGCCTCAGGCAGCAACATACCTACACCAAACAGCTATCAAAATACATAGGTTCTTTCCACATGGCCAGGCTGACTCTCTGCACAGCCACCGGAATGCATTGAAGCAAAGGCGATATGTTGCTTATACAGGGATATTTACAGGCATTCCCCCCAGGGGTCATACAGAAGCATACTGCTCTCCCCAGTGGTCCCTGAGATGCAATGGCTAGATCTAAACATTGTGCAGCTCACTCATGGGAGGGATCAGAAGCTCCACAGTCAATAATAAGAGTACACAGAGAGCTAGGCTTTCAGTTTCCCTTGGGAAAATGAAACCAATGTGCTAATGCAGTGTTCCCTAATGTGGTTCCCTAGTACTTTGGACTACAGTTTTCATCTGCCTCAGAGAACATGACCATATTGCCTGGGAATGATGGGAAGTGAAATCCAAGACATTTGGAAAGCACAAGGTTGAGGGAGACACTTAAAAGCAGCTAGAAGGAGCAATTGCAATTCTGTGCATGCTTAAACCACAGTAAACACAATGAGTCTTAGTTCCAAATAAGCATACAGGGAAATGTCCTTTAAGGCAGTGGTTATCCAGCTTTGGCCCTCCAGATGTTCTGGAATTCAACTCCCATAAGCCCCTACCAGCTTGGTCAGTGGCTAGGGATTCTGGGAGCTGAACTCCAAAACATCTGGGGGACCAAAGTTTGCACACAATTGCTTTAAACCATAAGCCCACAGTCATGATATACACTGAAGAGAAAATAAGAGAGAAATACATTCTGAATTTATTTTTGGACTCTAGCTGTGGTTGATTATTTTTCATAAACAGGCAGAAACTAGCCCAGTTGGAGTGGAATTTACATAAGTGTGGCTGGTTGTATATGCATAGACAAGCAGTTTGTGGCTATTTTCTATCAGCTTTTGGAATTGATACACACATCTTGCAAGTGCTACCACCCACACCTTCCCAGAATCTTCTTTTTGGAAATATTTAACTACCGTCATGTCATCTAAATCACAATATCATCACTTTGACACTTTTTAAAAAACTGCTAAAAATGTTTAGAAGCATTTAATTTCAACTACACTTAATACGTATGCACCTGTCCTTCCAGAGAAATGTGAAATTTAAGCACTGGGATTTTTTCCATTTCCAAAGAATTAATGCTTTTTATGCTTTTGAAAATCAGTTTTGCATATGTGATCCAACAATTACTAAGGCAACTTCATAAGTAGACACTAAATAAACAGATATTGCAAAATAGAGAGTAGACATTTGGTGAGTAGACAATAGATACTGCAAAGCAATATTTCAATGAGAAATAATGTTGTTAAAACAGTGTTAGACACAGGTGCATTCTGCAGGAACAAGAGACAATATGCACTTTTTGCTTCCACTAGAAAATCCATCTATGACATTTAAAACTATGTGAAGAGAAACCGTATTCCCACAGTCCAATATTGCAGTCCAATATTGTGATCTATCATTTTTCCTTGAGCTTCTGATTTGCTAGAGGCCTAAAATGAAGGTATTGTTTGAAATGGTTTGCACTCTTAGGTTAGTGCTTAATCATTTTTTTAAAAAAGTGCTCTGGGTTGTCACATTTTAGACCGTTGGTTGATAATATTGTTGTATTGGCTAATATTCAGTAAGGTGGTTCTAGTGATAATGCTATTTCCACCAGGAAAGTAAGTAAGTAAGTACTGATTGATTGATTGATTGATTGATTGATTGATTGTATTTGTATGCCACCTTTCTCCCAGAGTGGGACCTAAGGCCACTTCCAAGAAAAGTTAGTACAAACCCCCTCCTTGCTGTGTTCCCCAAACCACCCTCAAAACTGTTCCAGGAAACCCTCTTAGAGCCAAGCACTGGCACAGGACACAGCAGGAAGGGAAGAGAAAGGAAGAAATTTCCACCACATGAATACAAGGGTTGGTATCATGCAGCCCTCTGGTCACCGTGGTCCTGAATCCAAAGATAGAAGCAGCTCCATCTGCAGAAATATTTTGTTCGACCCTTTGCAGCTTCATAGACTTCCAAAAAACCAAAAACCTAAAACAAGTAGCCAGAAGTCCACAACTGGTTTTTAGAAATAAGTCTTATTTGATCGTTAAAGCATACCCAGAGGGCCTGCAACCAGTTTGAATTGCCTCTCCTAGAGGCTTCCTGAAGGGGAAATTCACCCTTTTTGAAGGTCAGAAACAGGACAATGGAGAACTCTGAAGGAGATGGAAGTTGCAAAAAGAGACTTTGGGGCTTCATGTGGCCTCAGTGCTGCACTTTGCCCACCCCTGCTGTAACTATCACACCAAACTGGCTCTACTCTCACTACATGTCAGTTATCCAGATCTCATAGTTACCCCCAAAGCACTACGGTCTGCCTCTACAGCTGTGGCTTCTATACATCCAAATGCAAATTTACCACATCTTTTAATCGTCTAAAATGGGTGACTGTCTGACTACCATTATTACAGCAGAGTACAGGAACTTGCAGCCCACCAGATACTGATGGACTCCAACTCCCATCATTCCTGATGACTGCTCATACTTGCTGGTGGGTATTGTAGCACAACAATATCTCTGAAGGGCCACAAGTTCACCTCTAAGCTCAGATACAGCTTGGAAGTAATCAGTTGAAGCTGTTGCTATGACTTGTAACCAGTTCCTTTTGAGTAGGGAAGCGAATGTGACAAAGTCACCTTTCGAAAGTGAAGTGAGTAACAGTCAAATTGCTTTACTGGTGTAATAAGTAATTCTTGGTCTTTTCAACAAGTTACTTTTAAAGAGCTGTTTAGAGCCATTTTTAGATTAACTTTTTTTGAGTGGGAAATCAGCTTGCTTCCTCTCTGTGAAACAATTTGGTTCTATCAGAGTGGAACTTGAGATGAACTTCTGAGTGGAACTTGAAAACTATCTTTTAAGTATTTTTCCCCCTTACTGGTTACTGAAAAGTAAACCATTGCCATTCCTTGTTTCAGTGCTGGAAAACTAACTCACTGCATTATTTCTTTCACTGCTTCATGTTGTTTTATTACTATCTATTACTTACTCATCTTCAGTGAGCACAGGCCTTTGAAACAATAAGAGAATGGTGTTACAGTCAAGAGAACCTGTTGAATTTCTTTTCTCCACTCTCCCCCATGGTAGCTACTGCCCGGAAAGCAAAGGTGTGTGGCTCTGATCCAGTTGCCTCTTAGTTGCTGCTTCAGGAACTTGGGTTTTGCCTGCCTTAGCAGTAAATGACACAGTACACTGAATGCACAGCTGAGATTTGTTTCCCTTTTAATTCACAAGGAAGCAGGCCAAGACCCGATCTCATTCAGGTCCACCTCTCATGGATAGGAGAGCTTTAAATTTCCCCCATGCAGTTTTACCCTAAATTTTCTCCTTTGGCACCAAGTGGGTATTTGTTTTCTTTTTTTAGCATTGATGTGGGAGTGGGAGAGGTAGGGAGGAGGAACTAGCTAAGGGGAGGCATATTTAAAACTTTGTAACCAGAGCAAGGTGTCCCAGAGCTTATGAGAATCACATCACCTCCCAGTATGCGTGCAGGGCAGGAGGGGTAAAGAGGGAGAAACTGGCTGAGGCGGGAATAATCAAACTGCTGCTACCAGGGCAAAGTGACCTGGAGTTTGGAAAAGTTACTTTCTGAAAAGTTACTTTCTGGAGTGCAGCTCCTAGAATCTGGGCTGGGGTTGTAAGGAGGGAACTAGCTGGGGGAGAGTTATGCAAACCTCTGCTGCCAGAGCAATGTGCCCTGGTGTTTGGTGTGTGTGTAGTTGTGTTTAAAGTGAGATTCCATGCTTGCTGGGGGATTTTGGGAGTTATGTTTCAAACAAGTAGCCTTCCCAAACACCAAATGGGTCTAGTCTGATCAAGCTCCCACATTTCACCTGGCAATCTTACTTGGATAGCTTGGCACAATGGTGATAAAGTGCCTTGTTTGGTAAAAGAAAGACCACAGCCCTCTGCCCTTGCCCAGCATTCTGGCTAGTGTATTCCATATGGCGCATGCTCAAGTTACTGTCATGAGTTCTAATGTCAGATTTCTGTGGCTAAGACATCGTCGTGGCCTCTGAGGGGAAGAAGAGCAGCCAAGAACAGCTCCATCATGTCTTGGCTGAGCAGATGGTGACAGCCCCTCCCTCTTCCAATTTTCGAACCCCTAAGGGAGAGAAGAGCAGCCAGGCGCAACTCCATCGTGCCTTGGCCCTAAGGGAGAAAAGAAATCTGATGGATTTAATCTTCTCCTCACTGGCATTCCCTTTGCCTTGTGTATCATGTCTTACTTAGATTGTAAGCCTCAGAGCAGTGAGCTGTCAAATTAATGTTTTGTAAGCCACCCAGGGAGGATTTTTAGCTGAAGGGTGGAGGCACAAATATTCTAGGCACACAAACAAACAAACAAACAAGATTACTTGGGAGTAAAACAACAGTAAATTTCAGTGGGATGCTGAGCATATAATGCACCATGTAGCTGAACCTGCAGACTATGGCCATTTCTGCCCTACACTGTTACAGTGCTATTGTTCCACTTTCAGCATCCTGTGGAATTCTGGGGTTTGTAGTTTACTGAGGCCAAAGAGCTCTCTGGCTGAGAATTCTAAATGCCCCTCCCTAAACTGCAAACCCCAGGATTCCACAGGATGTGGAAAATGGACTAATAGCACTATAACAGCAAGGGGCAGAAATGGCCTATGTTTTTGGACTGCCTGCTCAACAGCTGCCCCATCTGCAACCTGACTTTGGCCTATCATAAGCCATGACACCTTCTAGCTTGCAGCAGACTCTCTTCTGACTTTGGGTCCCCTTTGGAAAGGGCGATTTCTTTAAAGGCAGAACCAACCTAATTTTTTCCATACTCAAGACCATTAATATGCAGATTGCCCTTCTTATCTCTTAGGAATCTGGATTACTCTGGCTGATAGGAAGAATAGGAATAAAAAGGACTGCAGTGGTAGATAAAATGCTCAGAAATGTATTAATTGTATTCAGACAAAAAAAAAAAGGACTTTTGAACAGTCATAGCAGACTGCATGGACAGAGATGCAAGCTGTTTTGAACTAGCAGGGAGAGGCTGGGATTCCTTGTTCTGGGAGCTTAAAACCAGCAGGATCCCAGCTGCTGGTCTGACTGGATGCTGTTGTACTGGTGTGTAAGGCTGTAAACCTCTGTAAAATGCAGCAGTAGCATCTAATAATGTGTTGTATTTAGTCAGCAGAATTCAAGGGACTGGGGCCAAACCTGGACAGAATTCAGGCACTGCAGCCAACCTTCCAATGATACAAATGTCAACCCAATATAAATTGAAAATTGTTTTCTGTGAAGTGAATCCTGCAAGTTATTTATCTTCTTGGCAACACTCCTGTGAAATATTGGGCATTGCTGGGCAAAAATATCCAGGCATGGCCTCAGTGTTATCAGAAGCAGCACGCTCAGCTGTCTGAAGCAATGGGATTTGTGTGAAGTGTACATGTAACTGACACCATACAAGCTACTCCCCTCAGAAAAGTACTATATTGCTCAGTTCTAGCAGCAGAGCAAGGTTTTCCCTCCGCTAAAGCAGTCTTTTAGAATCTGAAGTGTTCCCTGTTGTGAGATTCACCCCATGCTTGGGTTTCTCTTTTGAAAGCTCTTCTGGCTTAACCTTAATTGGCATTGTGAAACTTTTTACATTGGTACTTGTCAGGCTCTTCCCTTTCCAGCTGCTGAGAACCTAAGAAGAAACATGTGTCAAGTAAGAGGGCCATGCCTTCCTTTTTTTTTTCTCTCTCTCTCTGCATGGAGGCAATTCCCTTAATAGGAAGTGCATTATGTGGCCAAAGGGCAGGGATGCAGCTAAAGGAGAGGGACAAAAATGAAGGCCTCTCCTTCTTAATAAGAATACACCTCTCCATGAAGGTATCCTCCTGTCCACAAATTTCTAGCATTTCAGTAGCTTGTTCAGTTGAGCATTTAGTAATAGAGTTTAGGCATCCAAGGAAAATGGGCAGACTGATTGACCAAAGAAAGGCCAACACAACAAATATAACAGTTCTTCATGTAAACAGTTTTCAATGTCTCATGTTCTCCAGTGCTACAAATTTGGGGACTGAAGGAAAATTTCACTGGGGGGGCAGAATTCATATTTCAGGGACAGTGCCCTCATTTTGGACTGCTGTATGCTACATCCCTAGCCAATTGTATCCTCTGGAGGAAGAGGTTTTTCACTAGTGCAGGCAAGAAGGAATATTTGACCAGGGCTTGGGAACCAGAAGTCTCCAAACATTGTCGCTGTTGACTGGGGCATTTTGGGACCTGTAGTCTGAGTGGTAGCTTTTCCAAGCTCCTGAGATAGGAATGATGGATTGCATGCCATCTCCTTAAAAATGCTGTCAAGGCAGATCTGAAAGCAACAAAATCTCTGAAGCCATCTGGAAGGTTAACAGTTTTATTGTGGTTTAAAATCTTATTTGCTGTAGCTTGTTTTGATGAATGAATGAAGAGACTTTTGAAAAAAGCAAAATGCACAAAGAATCCAGTCAGTCCGGATGCCCTGTTGTGTTGGGACACAACTATAGTTGTCCCATCCATTGTTTGTCCTATTGTCCTCTCTTTGTAAAGAAAATGTTTTATTTTTCTTCTCAGGGATATGTGTAATACATGGTAAAATGATTACTAGATGTGGGACAAAAATGGGTGCATGGAAGTCAAAAGTCACAATAAATGTAATGGTACCACAAGACTCTTGGCTGTTCATGGCAATCAGCTAAGACAGCAACCCCTGTGGAAATTAGTCAGGGGTGATTATGCCAGCGGCAGAGCTTTCCAAACTGTGTGTCACGACACGGCTCTGGACCAAGAAAGACCCCAGTGAGGGTGGCTATCATGGGCTTCCAGGACCTAGACTCAGACGGAGAGTCTGAGGCAGCAGAATCTGCTCTGAGTCATGACACAGAAACTGCTGCAGCAGAACCTGCAGAGCAGACAGTACCAACCCCCCACCCCAGAGACAGAAATATCAGCCCCAGCAGGGAGCCCTGCTCACTCTGACACAGAGAATGATCTAGCCATACCTGCCTTCACCCAGCGTAGACACTAAAATGGTCTCCTGCGTCGCTCCGAGAGAATTTATGCCAAGCACCAATTAATCAGGCACCAGCTGCACTGACCCTGGAGCCTATAAGAACTGAGCCTTTCCTCTCTAGCCTTTGTCAGCAATCAACTGACTATTTCTCCCATGCATGCATCTATTTGCTTCCCTTGCCTGTGTTTCTGCCTTTGACTTGTGTTTGTTTTTGCCTTCCTCTGATTTATGGACATTGTTGGGACCCTTATTGCTTTGCATTTGCAAAACTGTTTTCTTTCTTCAGTAAACTGACCACTTAAGTTACTGCTGAATTTCTGGCCTGTGTTTGTTATCAGCTTCTCCTGGCTGATAACTCAGACCAAGCCTGGACAGTGGCAGTGGGCTAGGGCTGGGTGGAGGGGCTGCCTCTCCCACCACCGTCACCACCCAGGCCAAGGAAGACCCTGGTGAGGGCAATGGCAGCAGGCCAGGCTCAGGTGGAGGGGCTACCTCCACCTACTGAATTACTTAACCAAATTACTATGTCATGAAATGAAGCATGTCTAAAAAGTGTGTCACCAGCATGAAAAGTTTGGAAAGCTGTGGCTGATGGTGTATGAAATAAATACTATTTCAGCATTACAAATGGGCTCTTATAGCGAAATCTTTGTTGCTTTACTGGCCATCAAACTGACTTTGACTTATGGCGACCCTATGAATGAGAGACTTACAAGAGCCTTGGTCATGAGCTGGCCTGCTCAGCTCTTGCAGATTTGGGGCTGTGGCTTTCTTCTTTAAGTCTACCCAGCTGTTTTACACTCTCACTCTTTTCCTACTGCCTTCTACTTTACCAAGCACTATCATGGTTTCCAATGAGTCACATCATTTCATGATTAGTACAAAGTACAACAGCTTCTTCAGTTCTAGTGAGAGTTCAGGACTGATTTGCTCGACGACCCATTCACATTTATTTTTAGCAATTTAGCTAATAACTAGTTTGGCACAGAACTCTTCTTCAGCACCACATTTCAAGTGAGTTAATTTTCTTCTTGTCAGCTGTCTTCACTGTCCACCTTTCACAGACATACATAGCCCTTTCATAGCTGCCTTTCCAAGTCTCCTTCCCATTTTTTTTTAACTGCAGTCTCCATTTTAGTTAATGACTAAACAAAAGTAAAGGAAACCCTTAATTATTTCAGTGTCTTTGTTACCCACTTTAAAATTACGTAAATCATCTGTGGTCATTATTTTTGTCTCCCTAATAGCCAATTACAACTCTTCTTTTCTACTTTCTTCCTTATTGTTGCTCAGTAGTTATTCCAAGTCTTTGCTACTTTCTGGTGTCATCTGTATGATTGATTTCCATTCCTTGATTTTCTCTCCTCCTTCCTCCAAGTCTAATTCTGCTTTCTGTGCAATTTTATAAGCTACAAAGAAGCAACTATGTACATTTAAACCACTAAACATAAATGTAATTATTGCCCAGATTGGTCTCTGGTATTTGGTTTACCACAAGAAGGGCCACCTGAAAAGCTACATGGGATAGAGGGGGATGTGCGCGCGTGCACACACATGCACACACACACACACACACTCACTCACTCACTCACTTTCCTTATGGTTACAAGATCCCACATCGAGGTTGGCTACCATATTTCTCTGCATGCTGAGTTAGGCACTGAGTGAGCCATGCAACCCTTGTGTTGAATAGCAGCATTGTGCAACTGAATGCACACCTACATGTGCAACTGAATGTAAAATCAAATGTGCATCTCATGCATGTGCACTTCACAGATGCATTCACAAGTATATGAGCAACTGCATTTCTGCAACATGCAGATATCCTGCATGAGACAAAAATGTCCAACGATTTCTGTAGGGGAACTTACATACCTATAAAACACCAGCAACATTCAGGTATATATCAGTTTTTCAGTCTGTTTCACCACGTAAGTTTTTAGCTGCTTGCTTTGCCTTGAAACCGAGTGTTTTATATTCTGTCCTGTATAATGTACTTGTACTTAAGATGTCACTATTTAACTAAATGCCCCTCTTGCTTTTTCCTATTTTTTGTTCATCATCCAACAGAAGCATGTTTATAGGATCTAAACTGTGCTGACTAGGGTTATAATTCCTCCTGCTCATCTCCAGAACTGTTCAGTTGCCATTAAATAGGATGTTGATTTGGCAAAGTGATTTGTTTTCTTCTTTCTGGTTCCTCATAATGGTAGATTACAAACAGGATATCAAATTTGAAAGACTCAGGTCATTCAGTTCCTTATACTCCAGAATAGCCATCATAACTTTCTATTTAAACTGGAATCCTGTTGGAATCCCAACTAGAGCAAACCCATTCAGGTAACTGGTGAATGATGAGTCAAGACATAAGTAAATTCTGTTCATTCAATGGCTCTACTCTAGTCAAGACTAACAATAGAATTATGGCCAGTGTATGTTAATAGTGTGTCCAGTGCCCTTTGAAGGCTTCAAGATGTGAGAGTAGGCAGCTCTTGAACTTCTGGAGTGCAGTGCATTAATTTGCAGTCACCTCCTTTGCATACAGTCCTTGTATATATTTATTAGCTCATTCAGATCAGGCAGAAGGCTACTTCTTCCAGAACATTAAATCATGTTCATGGATGAAAGATAACAGTGAACTGTAGAGGCTCTGATTTGAAATATCCAGAGAAAAAACCTGCTTTGTTCATTCAAGATCAGGCCAAAATGAAATTCTTTTCAACTAGAAGATGACAAAACTGTATGTGTCTTGTTGATCTTCAGGAGAGGTGTTCAGAGAATTTAAGAGGTACATGTAGGGGATTCTCTGAATAGTAAAATCAACAGGCTTCAAATCCTATAAATGGTTGCCTCTCGTATCTTATATATAAAATACTACCAGATGGTAACTACTATGGAATGTTATCTCTCAAATACTGTAACTTACCAACATTTCACATGGAAGCCATGAAATATTAAATCCTGTTGCATGCCATCCATGAAGTACTATCAAATATAATGTGAACCTCTCCCCTAAAAAAATACCCTTTCTCAAAAAAGCTTCTTGGCAGCTTATCAGTGAGAAAAATAGTGAAAATAGCTTGCCAATCATGATTAACCAATCTCAGCAATATCCATCTACCTTAGGATGCTGCTGGATGCAGTGATCGCTGGTGGTCTCCATGTCAATGAGGTAGACAAGCCATTAGGGATTTTAATCTTTAAAGGAACTGTCCAAGGTGAATGGCGACAGGGTATCATTACTCAGTGGTAAGGGGAAGTCTCCCCCCATATATTCAGAAGTACTATTTCAAGAGCTCAGGTTGGTGGGACCCAACTGAGAGAAAGCACTGAACTGTATCTTCTGTATTTATCAGTCTGAAAGTAACTCCTTACTCTATAAATTTTATGTTTCCTCCTTGTGAGGAAGATCCACATACCTTTTTCCTTGATCCATTAGATTGCCATAGCATGAAAATATTTCCATATGTGGAAAGCTGATATGTCTGCAATGTCAATCCTGTCTGGTAGGACAGACATAGAGCCTTGGTCTGTGTTCCTTGGAGGTGAGCTGGTCCGCATCCAGAACATCATCTTACCACTACCTAGTTCCACCTTCAACATTAATGTTCCAAGTTCTGCTCTCTTCTTAACCTGGGGTCTTGTCCAATTACATAATTATAACATGATGTTTGCCCTTTAACAACCATAGTTCCATCCTATGAAATTCAAGGATTGGTAGTTTAGAGAGAGATACATAGAATTTTCAGCCAGAAAGCTCCTTTTGTGCCTCACCAAACTACAAATCCCAGGATTCTATAGGATGCAGCCATGGTAGTTAAAGTGGAATCATAATACTATAAGTATGTAATATGAAAGGACCCCTGGACACATGAGGATATAGGCCTTGGACTTTGATATATGGAATGCGATTATCTCCTTTTCCAAAAATTTCATTTAGTTTTCTAATGTCTTTGCCAATCAATCCAGCACATGGGTGAGCCACCTCTCAAGCTAAGTGAAGAAACAGATCCTCTCCAATTTCTGATTAAGTATAATTAGGATATTCAGAAATAATCTATGACTTTAAAATAAAATGAGCATTAAAATTAGTTAAAACTTATCAGGAATAATTCACGACAGGAGTATTCAGATCGGGGTGCTGGTGAAGACATCCATGATTCTATGCCAGTCTTTCTTGTTTGCCAGCCATCCCAGGACAAAGGCTACTTCTTCCACAAGCAAAGATACTCCTCTGGATTTTGGGAGCAGAAGTCAAATTTATCAATCCATACTCTGGAAAGTCTCATAATGCATCTTCGTGGTGATTCCTGGAAGCGCTTACTTCATTTGAAGCTGAGTCTCCTGGATAGGAAGAAGAGGGTCTGCAAGGAATATACACAGAAATCCTGTTTCCTCTAACTATTGTAAAAGCATTAAACAAAGCAATAGTTAAAAACACTTTAAAAGCTACAATTTAAAACCAAGTACGTGTATACTCTGAAATGAATTAGCCCCTGAGGGCGTTGATAAAAAGTCAGATGTTGGCACCAGCTGGACTTTCAAGGAGATTACACAATTGGGGTGCCACAGTCAAGAAGGCCCTCTCACTCTGTATTGCACCACTGGTGGAACAGTGAGGAGGAGCCCTTGCAGATCTCAGTTCCTGGGTAAGTGTATATAGGGAGAGGTGGGATATTAACACTGGTGGGATATTAACAATGAAATATAAATACTAAATAATAAAATCAGTAATAAAATAAAGCAGTAGTCTGAACACTGGACTGTGGCTCTGGAGACCAGGGTTTGAATCCCAGGTAATCTGGCAAAAATTACAGGCAAAGCCATTTCAGATGTTGGTTAAAGCCTACATAACCTGTTAAACTTCCCTCAGGGGGACTTTGATCACCGCTGAGCTATAGAACTGTTCGGAACATTTAAACATCGCTGGTAAAACACATAATATTAAACTACTGGCCAAGGGGAAGCTTCATTACATTTTGAAATAATGGAATTTCTCTCTCCCTCCCCCATGTGTGTGTATGTACAACTGTAAGTTTCCAACTTGCTGTATGGGAGCAAGAATGGTGGTTTGAGCACTGAACTCTGAAGACCGGAGTTTGAATCTCCACTCAGCCCTGGAAACCCACTGGGTGAATACTCTTTCTGGCCAAGCATGAGGGGAAGATAACTCCTTGCAACTACTGACTGAGTTTTATTTCTTATTTGTTTTGTTAGTTCCATATATTATTTCACCTTTCCCCCATTGATAAGAATCGAGAGCTTATAGTAAAATCGTACCGATGCAACTAATACATAAAATTAATGAAAGCATTAGAGGTCTAAAACACAATGAAAAACCCCTTCTGCAGCAAGTGAGGCCTGTTGCCAAAGGTCAGCCTGGTGGCAGAGGGTGCATCCTCTTTGTTGCTTTCAGTTTCCTAGATGATGGCAGAAGCCAGCAGGCATGTATTTTCAGCTCTGCAGTCTGGCATCAGTTGGACTAGCTTCTGGTTTCTGAGAATGTATCTATGTGTCAGTGGGCCGAGTATGGTTCAAACCCTGGCTCATGCTGCTGTGCTTCAAGCTGCTATGTTGTACTTTGTTGTGGTGTTGAGGATACAAGATGTGCTTTCCACCTCAGGCCAACCATTTGTAGTATCCAAATTTTTGTTAAGAAACTGGAAAGCAAATAGTACCTTTAAAATTGTAACTATAATGGTAATTAGAAGAGCCAGCATGGTGTAGTGGTTTGAGCATTGGATGACAACTCTGAAGATCATTGTTCAAGTCCCTGCTCAGTCCTGGAAGCCCCCTTGGTGACCTTGGGAGTGTCACATACTCCCAGCCTCAGAGGAAGACAAACCCCCTCTGAACAAATCTTGCCAAGAAAACCCTGTAATAGATTTACCTTAGCATGACCAGAAGTCAGAACAACTTGAAGGCACATGGTAACAACAATAACTAACAAATTTGGGATGTTTGGAACTATAACTAATTCATTTTATGATCTAAAAGAACCCCAAGAAAGAAAAGCAAGCAATACTGTGTGGACACACAAGGAGTCACCTCGTCACAGGTTTCCTCCATTATTTTAAGATGTGTTACCTTTCTTTTTAAATTATAGTTACCATTTTTAAATTGGAATCTATTCATAGATTTTAGTGTAAGAAAATGGTATGCATATGATGTGTCCTATTTTGTCCTCTTTTATGGTAATGCGTAATTGGCTTCTGACAGAAGCACCATTTTATATGCCACAATGTCGAAGATGTTAAACTATCAGGGGCCTCCAGGATGAAACCAGTAGAAAGCAGGGAGCAGCAATCAGGACCAACATAAACAAGGAGAGGAAAAGGGGCCACAATCTTTATATAACACTTTCCCTTGTTTGCCAATCAAATGTGAATATTCATTGTGTTTGACAAGGATAAATGCATACCTGTCTTTCAAATGTGATGAATATATACTTTGGTACATTAATCCTCTTAGTTGTTAACCAGCAGTTAAGGACTTTGATGTGCACAGTATCAACTTCAGTGGGCGCTCCAATGTGATGGCAGAATACCTAGATGCCTGGTTTTTGTTTTTCATTTTATTTTTTGTGCTGAATGAAGATGGTGGGGTGGGAAGATAGTTTCAAATAATAAATTCAGAATTTATTCTGCTTTGTTTGATTCATCAGGAGTTTAAACTGAATTCAGTTTGCAGTTCTTTTGACATTTCTTCACTTCAGGTTAAGTTCCTGATCCTTATATAAATTTAGTCAAAATGCCATTGCTGTGGAGGGAATGGGTCACAGGAGGCACAGACATAATACTGAATGAGTTGTATATGACAGCCATCTGATCAGGGGGATCTGGCCTGGATTGTGGAGGGCTTCATAAGAGCTAGGTCCAGTGGAGTCCAGTGACTCCCATGTCAGGAGGAGGTGGTGAATTCACTGTAACTTTTAGCCCCAACTTCAAAGGAGCTGTCCAAGATGTTAAACCTATTTCAGCACTTTGGATAGGTCCATCAGATTAAAACCACAGGGAATGCACTAGCCCATTTATATGGGACCCACCAGCTGCTACTGGCTGGAGCTATGTGCTAAATGGATGCCATACGTTATGCCTCCATAACTATAAAAGTAACTAAGACATCACAGTTCTACTGAAATGAATAGTATTATCTCTTCTTAAGTTATAGCCAGAACACAATGTATGGTACTGATGTTACTGGAAAAAGGAAATATTTACAAGTAACTGATTATTTTGTTTGTAACATGTTATTAGGTGTTTGTAACCAGTTACTTCCAAACTCAGGAATGGGCTTAAACAGGATAGCGCATCCAATAGAGAACTGGCTTCCATAAAGCAGGATAAGCAGATATCCTAGCTTTTGACAAACTATCTCCATCTTTATTGTAAAGTTCCACTGTAAAAGAAAAATAATTCCATATTGCTAGCCTTAGCTGACTGTTTAAACCATTTAGCAAGTACTCGCTTTTCTATTTATTCAGAGCATTTCAATGAGAATGCTAGTACTTTCTTCAGGCATTCCCTAACAACTACAGAAATCTCCCCCTCCCCTCACCATCCCATCTAATGGACACATTGACTCTTGCTTTCTGTTACCCTGATTTCTGGGGGTCCCAGGAGGGACACCTAAATGTGCTCACAACAATGGGGAGGGAATTAGCAAAGAGCACTAGTTAGCAATGTGAGAGGCAGGATAACGTAGCGAGATCTTGAACCCTATGTCTATGAGGTCAGGCCGAGTCAATAATAAGGCAGAAGTTGAAAATAATAATTGGTTTATTGAAATACAATCAAACACGTGTATGCAACACACTCACACAAGGAACTATAGAAATAAAGGTAGGAGTGGGACAGAGGGATTTTTAGAGGAGGCTTGGTATGGGAAATACTATACCTGTCCTGAAGCCTGGTAAGAAACAAAGAAGCTGGGGAGCGTGGATTCTCAGCATGTGGGGCTGAGGGGAGGGCCTGCTGGACAAAGTGACAGCAAGGCGGGATGGAAGCCAAAAGCGATCCGAGGAAGCGCTCAAAGTCAGGGGTTCTTACAGGGAAAATTGTGGCCGCAGGCTAGTCCGTACTTGGGGAAAACAATGAGTTTTGGGCTGGAGACAAAGCCTCCGAAAGGTCAGTACTTTAGATGATTGAATTATAGCCGGATTATCAACAGAGTAGCCAGTATGCAAACGCGGAGTGCTTGAGAGTTGTAGAGTCCGCTCATCAAGCTGCCTGCGCGGGGCAGGGGATCTTTTGTAAGTAGCGTGCATACATAATGTGGTACTTGCCTTGAGGTCTCCTGAAGCTGCATTCGGCAATGACTGGCCTGCCTAGATTGGGATGTGAATGATTCTGCTATTGTCGGCTGCGCCTGTGTGCGTGCTTGTCCGGGGGCCTCACAAGCACATGGAGAGGAATGGGTAGAGAAGGCCAAATTATTGATATCAAATGATATCTTAATATCTCACAAGCTCGGGCTAGAAACAGCGGTAACATTTCCACAGGACTCAGATTTGACTGGTTTGTGCATTTGGAAATACAATCCTTTCCAATGTTATAGTTTCATAATATTATAACTTCCTTAACTGTGTTGTAGCATTGTGACCTTCTGTTTGCTTGTATCTATACTTATTTTTAATCTCTTTCTCTTTGTGCCAATTTTAATTTTACTGTGAGCTGCTTTGTGTTCCAGTCCTGGGAAAAAGTCATGATAGACAAGAGAGAAAAAGAGGAAATATCCCCATTCTAAATTATTCCAAACTATTATTTATCCATTTTCAATTACCCATAGTACATTCATATATTGTTTTTCATCTAATGAGCACAAATAAATGACTCTTCTCCTCCACATTTTATCCTCTCAAGAACTCTGTGAGGTGCCTTAGCATGATGGAGAATGGCTGGCCAAAAGGCATCCAGCGTATTTCAGGGCTGAGAAAAGATTTGATCCTGGATCTCCCAGGGTGAATACTGGAGTGTCCACTGGCTTCCTACTGTAGGAAAAGTCACATGGATATCCACAAGGAACTTGCACGTTTTCCTTGCAAAGCCTGCAGCCACTCCTTCCCTTCTGAAGTTTATCTTCAGTCTAAGGCCATTTCCGCACTACACTGTTATAGTGCTATTATTCCACTTTCCTATGGAATCCTGGGGTTTGGAGTTTAGGGAGGCACATTTAGAATTCTCAGCCAGATTGCTCTTTGGCCTCAGTAAAGTACAAACTGCAGAATTCCACAGGATGTTGAAAGTGGAATAATAGTACTGTAACTGTGTAGTGCAGAAATGGCCTAACACAGGGGTGGGCAAAGTGCAAAATCCCACAAGGCCTTTCTCACAGACTATCATCATCTCCCCCAATACCCCCTCAGGGCAAAAAAAAAAGTTCCGAAAATGTTTATTTCTCCACTCTTGGAGGCTTCCAGGAGTCTTAGCATTTGTCAGAAATGAGGTACACTCCTCTTCTGAAAAACAAAACTGGTAATGGACGTGAAATCACTTCTGGTTTTGTTTTTAAAAATTTTAGAGAATATTTTTGCTACAGAGGGCCTAGTGTCTGACAGGGCAAAAATTCACCCCTGGACATTCGAAAGTTGCACACCGTTAGCCTCAAGCTGAGTGCACTAGCATTTTTTCTTTTAAAGGATGATACAGAAACTTAGGGACTATAAGAACATATTTTTGATCATGGCAGCTACAGTAAGAAATATAGTTGTAGCTGTAGGCAGAAGGGGCTGGTTATTTTAAACGAAGAGCAAATAACTTTAATTAGGGTCTCTACAGGGCTACAAATCTGCAGAGCTCTAATTTTTAAAAAAGGCAGAGAAGAAAGCAAAGAAGGAATTGTATCAAGTTTGGCAGTGTTCTCCAAGCCCTTCCCACTCTATAAATAGGAAGAACAAAGCAACCATAAAGTGTCTACTGACAGACTAAGAAGAGCACTTGTTAAACCTGTGCGATCCTTCTAGCCAAGTGATATAGGGGAAAATAAAGAGCTTGCCAAGAATATTTAAAAGGCTCACTTTAGGGACAGTTCTCAAAGCAAACATACCCATTTGTCATCCATTCATAAGGGTGATATACTAGTTTCTAAAAAAATCTCACCCCATCAAAGTAACCATGATGAAGATACCAACTGCAGATACATAAATGTAAAATAAATAAATAAATAAATCTGGATATGGGGGCACTTAATTGTACCGCTTTATAGTAGGGGACCAGAACATCTGGCACATGGAGCTAATACAGACAATGGAGATTTTCCATCCACAGAGGTCCACAGGCAGACCCTGACCAGTCCTCTAAGGCAGTGGCTGGCTGGTGGGTTTCATGTCAGTAAGGTAGCAAATTCAATCTGGTTTGTAATCTCTTATAGCCTTTAAAAGTGCTCTCCATAGTGCTGAATCCTATCTTCAAAATCAGTTCAGCATCTTGGATAGCTCCTTTGAAGTTCAGAGTAAAACTCAGAGCAGATTGACTGCTCTACTAACATGGGAACAACAAGCCACCCTTCTCTAGGACTCGCATCTGGGATTACTCTGAAGGAGCACTCTCCTATTTCTGATCACTGGTTGGTGTAGGGGGGGACGTGGGAATTCTCTTCCTTTCTTTGCTCCTCCCCCTCATCCATGCTTATGGAATAGGAAAGAGGAATAAAGCCAGCTGCTTTCATGTGATGTTTTCAAGAGTCTTCATGCTGCCAACTTGTTCAACAGGAAGATGAGACATGAGAACTTGCATATGTGATTCAATGCCTGGATAGAGACTGTTGCCCTAAAAAAAGTATTGCTAAAGGGTAGCCAAGTTAGCCTATTGTAACAAAAACAGCAAAAAGTCCTTCTGTGACAGCATATAAATGGGGTGCGTCTTATATGCTGGTGCATCTTATATGCCAGCGAATACAGGTACTTGTCTGAACTTTCATGACTCTGAACACATCTCCAGCCAGAGTAACCCCAAACACATTCTCCAGCCAGCACGACCCCAATCACATTCTCTGGTTAATAAGTTTAATTTATGAATATTCCATACCTTGCAAGAGAGGTTGTAGGATAAGGCACCATATAAGGAGTCCCTCACACCTGGCACCATGCCTCCCTCCCTCCCTCCCTCCCTCTTATAGCTCATTAGCTGACTATCTAGCTATCTGTATTAATTAAAATAAGGGCCTTCTGTCATAGAAGCTCTTTAGTAGCATGCACACTGAGCTCTGGGCTGTTGAAAGCACTAAGCAGTAATAAGCTTTACAGTAAGCTTGCATATAAGATTTATGCCAGAGTGGGGGCCCTTGAGATGTAGTTGAGCTCCAGTTCCTATCAGGCCTGCCAATAGTGAGACAAGATAGGAGTTGAATCCTACCTCTGACTTGCACCATTTTATCGTAACCACCATTTTATCTCTGCTTCTATTATCATCTCCCAAGTTGCTGAATTGCTCAAGAATTATGTTAGGTAAACAAAGCAGTAGGCTGTCCTTACACTTACCTTTCTCTGGAAAAAGTAAAGTAAAGCCGACACACAGTGGTCTAAAACCAGAACTTGAAGACGCTCTCTTTTTTGGACTACAGCCCAGGGTGAAGTATCTGTGGGTAGTAGTCCACTGTGGTTATCGCAGAATACAACGCAGTATCTGCATACTGAGGTTATAACAGGCTAAAGCGGTCCCTGGAATACAACCAAAGCCACAGCATAACTAATATATCAATGAATGGACCAGGTAGTAGTAGGAAACTCTTACACAGAGAGAAGATGATGCCATATTCCACCTTCTCTGTCAAACACAGGCAGCTTCTTTCTAATAGGCACACTTGGAGCAGCACCTCCCAGATACCTTTTAAAACCCATGAACCATTTCCTGGATCTGTCTGGGCAAGAGACAGCCATTTTGCAACTGTGATGAGGCTGCAGCAAGGTTTAGCAAATTCCAGGAAATGGGGATGGGATGCTTACAGCCTGTGCAAGACTTCAGAGGACTGCACGCCCCCAGCATACCCCACCCTCACAATTTTAAAACTTTTTTCCCCAGCATTTTAAAACTAAATTAAAGAAAAAAACTAGCCTGGAAGGGAGGTTTTTTGTTATGTTTTGAGGTGTTTCCTGGCTTGTTTTAGGTCTCTTCCGGATCTAAAGCAGGGCAAAAAAGGGGCTGTGGGAACATTTTTTTAGTTAAGAAATTTTAATTTGGAGGACTAGGGGTGCCCTGGGGTTTCCAAAATGCCCTTGAGGGCACATGTCGCCCATGACCCAGACTTTCCCCACCTCTGAGCTCTGACCTGGCAGGTTCTGTCTACAAATCGGACATGTGCTGCATTTTGCCAACACTTCAGCTGTCGCTCTTGGAGCACAGAATGGCTCAGAATTGTCATGCCACTGTTTATTAAGAAGTTGGTTCTAATTTAAAGTGGAGATCTTTGAAATCTTCCAGCTTTAGAAATGCACAATGAATTTTTACCAAATTGCATATTAAATTTCCAGCTTCTAGAACATCCTTTTGTAGCTGACATCGTATCAATGGGTCCAAGGAAACTATGGATTTATGCTTTAGGTGTTCACACAGCGATTTTACATCAGACATTTCTGATATTTGGCAAGATTACATTTCCCACCAGGTGGATCTTACATGCTAAATTTCAAACAGATTTCATTAAATTTTATTTCCATATACTTTTCACCTCTGCTACTTCAGAAAAGCCAGATACCTGAACTAGAGAACCAGTCCTACGCTAAGGTCTAGACTATGTGGTAGTCCACAGATGTTTTGGATTATAAATCTGAAGGTTTTTTGGCAAGATAAGTCATGATGGCCCTGGATGTGGTCATGTGAACTGCTAGAATTTGTAGTCCTAAACATTGGGGAGGCAAAACATCAGCTCTCAGATTCTTGCCAGTTAGATTTATCATTCATATTACAAATATAGTGCTCATTCTGGATCTTCCCCACTCCATGTGGATGTGCAGAAGGCCATTTTGCCTGAGGAAAGTGACAACAGCCTTTATTCTGTGTTTAAATATTTCCCATTCCATGCACAAGAGCTTACTGGAGTGGGAGGTATACTTTCCTTCACTCTTAATAATGCCTAGCAATGGATCTTCCATTATAGACTGGAAGATCAGGCCTCATGACATATCTCCTTCCTACAGCACCTTGCTCCTGCCCCTGAACATCTGCCAACGAAAGTGACTGCTTCACTCTGGCCATTTCCACACTAGACTGTTATAGTGCTATTATTCCACTTTCAACATCCTATGGAATCCTGAGGTTTGCAGTTTAGAGAATGATCTCAAAGGTCCCTCTCTAAACTGCAAACCCCAGGATTCCATAGGATGTTGAAAGTGGAATAATAGCACTATAACAGTGCAGTGCAGAAAGGCCCTTTGTCTCATTCTGGAGATTTAAAGGGAAAATAAGGGACCCCATCTCACTCAATGCTTCCTTCTGCCTTGAACAGGAACTAGAAATTTCCCCCAAATCTCTTAATTCTAACTGCCACCACCCACTGAATTCTGAATCACCTGAGCAGCACAGTGGGACTCTGCTCTGAGGATTGCCAATCTCTATGTGTGAGGTCCTTTCCCTTCCCTCACCTCCCCCTTCTGAGTGAGAGAAATCCTATCTAAGCATGTGCTGAGGAATGGTGTGGGACTGGAAAAGAAATGGAGGTTTTACAGACAAGTATTTATTTTAAGGTATGCAAGTAAACAAGAAAATAATACTCATGAAAAGTTCCCCCCTTTCAGGTACACTTAACTTACAAGTAGTTATAAAAACAGGTACGTTCTCCAGATCAGCCAAACTTCCAAAATAACAAATGACCTAGCGCAACTAACTAGACTCATTCTAAGTTACTCACAGCAAGTTGGTCACTTTCTGAGATGCTCTGCAAGGGCAGGGCCAGGAGATGGTCTACCTGACATCCATGCCCTTTTTTGATGTTTTCGGATGTCCCTTTGTTCTCTCTCTACCGCATGGTCTCTCAAGGATTTTATAATTTCTCCATCAAAGCCTCTCAAAGATTCTCACCTTCTCCTCCTGACTGGGCAACTCCCTTTCATGACCTATGATGCTAACCCTAACAGTTCATTAACCCTTTATATGCCTGAAGGGCGAACTATCCCCCTTCAGCACTGAAACCTGGATAATGGGAAATCCCATTATCACATTCATAGTAAGGTCAACCTTCTCTGTGTGTGTTTGTGTAGCCAGTGGCAGCTGATGGCTTTGAAGTCAGTAGGATGGTGAATCCACTTTTGAGTTTTGGTCTGAACTTCAGCTTAAATGCCAATAATGCCTTTGTTGTTCTGCTGGTTTTTGGAGAACAAATAGCTGAATATGCTAGAGTTACTGGATATCGTTGGGAGGTTTTTAACATTTGCTGGAAAAGGGAGGTTATTTTTTTAAGGGGCAGGAGGTGGGAGTGTCATTGTCATTCCTTCTTATTTTTGATGGATTCTTAGTCTTGATATGAAAATTTACTGAAATGATGATGAGAGGAAAAATTACAGGCAAATATTGATTAAAGAATACATAACCTGTTAAAATAAACTTACTGGTGGGGACTGATCACCTCTGCTAAGGAGCTACTCCAAATGTTTAAACATCCCTAGTAAAATAAATAGTTTTAAAATACTGGCAAATATAGCAAGTTGGAAGCTTTCAACTGCACACACACACACAGGTGAGGCAAAGATTCCATTCTTTCAAAACGCAGCAAAGCGTTTTGAAAGAATGGAATCTTTGCCTCACCTGTGTGTGTGTGTGTGTGTGTGTGTGCAATTGAAAGCTTCCGACTTGCTATATGAGACCAGCATGGTGCAGTGGTTTGAGCGCTGAACTATAGCTTTGAATCCCCACTCAGCCATGGAAACCCGCTGGCTGACCTTGGGCAGATCACACACTCTTCACCTCAGAGGAAGGTAAAGGCAATCCCCCTCTGGACAAATCTTGCCAAGAAAGCTCAAGATAGGTTCACCTTGGGGACATCATAAGTCAAAAATGACTTGCAGGGACACAATAACAACAACTTGCTGTGTTATCTTTTAGCAATTTGGTCATCCTTCTTTGCCTTAGTGCCTTCCAAATATTTTTGACTATAACTCACGTCACCCCAGCTAATGTGACCTATGGTGGGAATCTAAAACACATTAGCTTCAGTTTAAATCATCTGGAGAGCACCAATTGGGGGAATGCTAAAACAGGTAGTCCAGTACTTGGCATAAATGCACTATGTGCTCCTTATTTTGCAAAACTAAGGCCCTTTCCACATGTGGGGGGGAGGGCAAAAACGCCCAAAAACGGAGCTTACCGGCAGCCCGGTAAGTCTGTTGTGACGTGGAGCAGTGCGAGCTCGCTGCTCCGCAGTCCTCCAGCGTCCCAAATGGCGGCTTCCGGTTGGTGGAGGCTCTCCACCAACTGGAGAAGCTCGCCAGCTGGAAGCCCGCCCCCGGCAGATCTGCAGGCACACATTTGCGCGCGCCTGCAAATCCACATCGGAGCCAGGCGACGGAGCACTCTGTGCTTTTTAAAAACCTTGAAAAAGAGGTTTTTAAAAAACACGCAGCGCGGCTAGTTCCAGCCCCTCATGAGTGGATTCTGGTGTGGAACTACAAAAAGTAGTCCACGCCAGTCCACTCTACGGTGTAGAAGACCTCCGTCAGAGGTCGCTCTGCACCGTTACAGAAGCCCGGTGTGGAAATGGCCTAAGACAGTTAAAATGGCACATGTTCAGAGCTACCTTTCTCCCAGCTCCCATGACCGATTAAACTTGTACGGCAGTCAAAAACATTCTGCTAAACACAGTCACAACAGTATTCTTGGTGAATCAAAGCTCATATATAGAACTAAGAACAGATTTGTCAATTAGAGTTACAGGAGAGTGGTAATATTGCAGCTGCAATAGTTGGAATTCTGTTTTTCTTGTGTCCTTGATCTCATCTAATTGGAACTAGAGAAAAGACACTTAATCAGGCATGAATCAGCTCCTTTGCAAAAGGGGTCAAACTTTTCTGCTGTAACCATTTTGTTAGTGTCTAACTACTGCGTAACCTTTACACAAATGACAAGAGCTTTGGAACATATAGTGATATCTGACTGTGCCTGCATGTTTGAGCAGTTTAGTCAATGGATGAGCAGTGTCACATATGCCGTCTAGCATAATATGAGGTTAGGCAACCTGTGCCCTTCTCCCATCATTCCTCTCTATTGATCATGCTGACTGGGACAGCTAGGAGTTGGAGTCCAGCAACATCTGGAGGACCACATGGGAATATGAACCTAGTTGAACAATGTGAAACTTCATTTATTCATTCATTTAGTTTTATGCTGCATCACTTTAAAAGCCACCAAAGCAAGGTACAACAGTTCAAAAAGAAAAAAAAAAGGCAAACCAACAAACAGCAGCACTGTACAGCATTTCAAAAAGCAATATACCATAAGGAAAACAGCACTTGAAAAAGAAAAGAAATTAAGTGAAAAAGATGGCTTCCAGTGCTTACTATTGCACTGAAAAACTGTTTTCCCATGCATAATCAATGCTTGCACCACCTTCAATTTGCGTAATGCTCTAATAAACCTTGATCTAGATAGAGTGGGCATCTTGTGGCCTATGTTTGAATATTTGGCTCTCTGTGAGATGTGATTCAAGCAACACCCCACAGCTAACATAAAGCATGATTTACTGTGGTGAACCTACAACAGGCTATAGTCCTTGATTCAGTAACTGGTGCTTGACCACTTGCTGCATAGTTTGACCACAGGATCTTCTGCAGGAGACATGCACAATGGGAAACAAATGGAAAAATACTGATAATGGAAATCAGAGGGAAACAGATGGAAACACATTTTCCAAGGTAGGGCAGCAGGGACGTATTTTTCCTAGTAAAAATATGTCTAAAAATGGCAAACATATGATCTGCCTTTAGAACTATGGCCTCCCTACAGCCCATTTCCTTTTGGGGGAAAAGGCAAACAGACAAGTCATATGGTGAACAGCAAACATTGATCACAAGGGAAAGACAATATGTGGTTTGTACCAAGCCTAGGTCTCTTTCACACTACACCATAATAGATCTGTGATTCTTCTTTAACTCCCCTAACTGCATCTTATGGAAACTTAGGGTTTGTAATTCTGTGACATGTTTAAAATTCTCAACCAGATTGCTCTAGCACGTCACCAAAATGGACATCCTGGAATTGCATAAAAAGTAGCTACGGCAGTTAAAGTGTTACTGGGGTGCTATAGCTGTGTAGTATGAAGGGGACCCTTGTCTTCATCCTCATCTCTCTGATATCCAAATGAGCTTTCCTGGGAGTGGAAACTTCAGTGGAAACATGCTTTCTTAAATCTGCTGACAAGCTATGTGCATTATGGCAGGTTAACTATAGGAAACTGTATCACAATTGTATCACAATTGTATCGACATTTACTTAGGTGCATTTCCATTTATATGTATATATTCCATGTTATTACCACTTTAACCATTATGGATCCCCCCTCAATGGAACCTAGGAGCTGCAGCTGGGGGTGGGGAGCAGTAGATTTCTTTTTATTAGACTATCTTCACCTTCTCCCCCAAATTATAAACAAAATATCGTTTGAAAGCAGATCTTGGGGTTCCCAGGGTCTAGCCCTGAGCATTGGGGTCTGGTCCCTCTTTTCCAGTCCTCAGGGTGAGAAGGAAGAATCTCAGAGTGAGCACATTGTCTTGAAAAGTGTGTTCGTGTGTATACTTTTTGTAACTGGGTGGTTGATGCTTAATGGCATCCCTGTGACATCACAAAGATTTATTCCTAGGTCTCAGATTTTGGCCCTGATATCTCATAATCCTGACCTGGAAATCCTGGAAGAGAAAATATTTTAAGTGTGCAGTATAGATGAGCTTGCAAAAATTTGAAAACATTTCAAAGACAAGTTACTATGTTTGTACATCTCTTTGCTAATTTCTTGGAGTCAGAAGACAGTCTATGCCAGAAACATAGATGGCCACACAGCACTCAGAAAGAAAGTCGCTTTGCCAGGATGTTAGACTAAGTAGGTCTTTGGTCTAACCCAACATGACTTTCTTTGTGTTCTTACTTTCTTAGTATTAGTTTTCTATTTGATTGGCTGACGTATGTATCTACAAGCTTTAATCAGCTTATGCTACAATTTTATTCGTATTTCCCCAGGACTGACCCCACTGAACTCCATGAAACTTTGAATGGGTACATAAAGGATTGTATTGTTTATTTAATATCCTTTTATAGAGTGTTAATAACGTTGCATTCTAATACAAAGAGCTGGTGTGGTCTACTGTTTAGAATGGACTGGGACCTTGGGTGTCCAGGTTGTAGTCTCCCCAAAGTCATGACAGTCACTGGTGAACTTGAGGCAGTCACTGTGTCTCAGCCTGACCTACCTCACAAGGTTATTGTTAAAAAACTCAAAAAAGAAGAAGCCATGCACACCACCTTAAACTCATGGGTGGAAAGGCAGGATATAAATATAACTATTAAATAAACATAAATAAATAATAGTATCACCATAAATATATAATAAAGTGGATGGAGTTGTAGTTGACTAAGCTGCTTGAGCATACACTAATCAGAGGGGCTAAGAGGCAAGGGCATACATTTGTGTTTTTGAGGCTAATTTGGTTCTGTCGCTTTGCTTTGCATATTAAATTTTAAGCTCTCTGACTTTCCTGAATATTTCAAAAAGGCAGAACGAGTGAGGTTTTAGTGATGTGCCAATGCATTTAAATGTAACTGATTATGTTAAATAAGGGTTTTAGTTAAAAACAGGTGATTAAGAGCTCTGGGGGAATCAGACATCTTTGTGACAACTGCCTGGAATATATTTATCTATTCTTTCACACACACACACACACACACACACACACACACACTCTTATCACTTAGGACTGTCTTCCTGTGAAGGAAATCCTAGTTGATTAATCATGTGAGTTTTAGCCAATTAATAAACTAATTCTCATTAGGGCAAAAACACTAGTTCTGAAGCAAAAAGTATATTTTGTTTGGGTTTAGATAGTGCTTATTGTAACCAATGTATACATTATCTCAGAAGAGACATGAGAGATAGAAATGTTATGCGTGTGCCTCTTCTAAGATGGTGCTTCCCATCTGTCATATTTGTATTTTAATTTTTTTAAAAGAACAGCAACAATAACTGCTTCCCAATTAGCCGGGGACATATTTTTAATTGATGAAAAGTTCTGAAATCACTTGAGCATAGCTGCAGTGTTTTCACTGCTAATGTTCCATTTAACTATACAGTACTGCTTTAGCAGTATCGCATTGTGTTGTGGCGAAAGTGTTGTAACGAGTAGCTATTGCACTGAGAGGCTTTGAAACCTGCCTGCTGCCCTTCATTCTTTGTCTCCCGGTTGCTCCATCATGCTCCCCTCCAACCTTCAGCAGATTGCACAGTCATTCCATCCAAGAGCAGATGCAGTGTTGCTCTTCCGGTACTTTGTCCTCTGCCTTGCAGGATGCAGGCAAAGCAGCTGCTTCAATATTTTGTTCAGCAAAGCTTCTCCCAGCCCTCCCCCACCCCAAATCTCAATCAATTCCTTTCATTCAAAGAGGGATCTACACTTGCAGAATAGAAAAGATTAATCTTCTACCATTTTCTGAGTCTCCCTGCTGCTAGTTTGCCATTCTTGGCATAATCTGTGTCTCTTTTCCACATCAGACAGAGGGAGGGAGGGAGAATGTATACCTCAAATAAGGACCCCTCCCCAAAAAAGCTTTGCATATATTAATACATCTTCTTTTCAACGCCTTCATCATTTTCATATCAATAACAGAGGCTTTGGGTCTGAGTTAGAACACAGTGTATTTCTGATTGGGACAACAATAACACTGAAGATATAGTGTTTGCATGTTCAAAGTATTTCATATACATTAGCAATCCTGACAACACCTTTATTAGGCAGGACAGCATAATCTTAATGTGGGGCAAAATGTGGTTTGCCTAAAGTAGTGATGAAGAGCATGCGACACACTAAGATGTTATTGCACTTAGCTCCCATGATCCCTCACTGTTGACAATACTATCTCGGTCTTAGCAGAGGTGCAGCCGAACAATAGCATGTTCCCCACTCTGCCCTCAGACAACGCTATAAGATCATGATAGGTACAAGATTTGAATCAGTAGCATTGTCATGTTCAGACCAATGGTAAAGATGCCTCCCAACAGTACAGCATGAAGGATAGCTCCAAGTGAACACCTTGTCTGAGCAGGATCACCTGACGTTTTTTCACACAACCGTAGCTCATTTAACAAAGTCTCTGAAAGTGAAGCTCTTTTCTACAGGCTTTTTGCACTCATCCAGCCCCCCCCCCCCGTTTCTTCTTCATTCTCTGACCACTCAGAAGTCTTTTAGCAGCACTGACACTGGAAGGACGGCGAAGGAGGGCTAGAAAACACATTTTCAAGTTGCAGCAGCATGTAAGCACTGAAAAAAGCAATAAACAAAGCCTGAGCTGGGAAAGATTGGAATTCTACTCTAGACAATCTTCCTATAGTCATGTCTGGCTGCCTACACAGCAGCTGCCTCCAGAATCCCTTACTGAGTATTCATGGATAGCAAAACATTTTGTCCATCCTTCAATCTATTTACCTAAGCTAGGGATGATGATGATGTTGGACTGCCACTCTTAGGAGCCCCAGCCAGCACAGCCAGTGGTGACAAATTCTGTGAAACTAGTCTACCAACATTGCCTACCCCTGGCCATGAGAAAACAATGCTGGAAAGTTTTTCTGGTCAGAATCCTGTTGGTGACGTTGTCTTTTTCTCTCCAGAGTCGCTTAATGGTGGTGAGGGAAGGCAGACAAAATATTCTAGCTCTGAGAAAAGCATCTCTTCAGGGTTTACTTCCTTCATGGCCACTGTGCTGTGGCCTCTCTCATCCCCCACCACTGCCTACAATGGTGAAGTTACACTGGTATTGTGCCCTAGTATAATTCCAGCCATTGTCTTTTATCCATTTGTGCCTAGGTATTTCCATTAGCCCAACTAGTTAACCATTATTGTGGAAACAATAAACAGTCTTCTGGCATCCTTAAGGACTAACACATTTATTATGGCATGAACTTCCACGGGCCAAAGTTATGTCCTTTAAGGATTATGCATAAGCATTAAGGTTATGCTTATGCCCTTTAAAAAATATGTTATAATGAATGCCGAAGGAAAGCTACTACTACAGTGAATGAGCTTGTCATTAAGACTCTTTTTTATTATAAAGGAATTTTTATTTTATTTTAGGCTTTTTATTGCCTATCAACCCACCAGGGCTACCAAGACAATGCACGACAGATAAAAACACTTAAAATGTTAAATAACTAACTGAAAACAAGTTAAAACGTTTCAAAACTGCTCTTTAAAAATAGTTCTAAAACCAGACAATACATAGCAGTTTTGAAAACAGCCAGAGCAGACATTTCTAATCGTAAGATCCAACGCCCAAGTGAAATAGCAAAGTTTTCATTACCTGCCACAAACTCAGAAGGGATGAAGCCAGCCTGGCCTCCCTTGGGAGAGAGTGCCACAGTTGAGGTGCTACTACAAAAAAATTGTTTTCTGTTTGCCTGGGCAATGCACTTGCACCAGTCCAGACTGTTCTTTAAGACCAGAGCTCTTAAACGTAAGACAATTGCATTGATGTAGCTATCTCGTTTCTCTCCATCCAGAAAGTCCCTTAATCATCCCATTTTTTTTAAAAAAAATGAGCCATTGAATGGCATTGTTCTGCTGATGGAAACTTCTGTCACTGGAAATAAAAGGAAGTTGTTCTCACTCCTCCACACCCTGGTCTCTCAAAATCAGTGGGCAGTTTTCATACTTCTTTAGAAAAGTGTTGCACTTTGGAAGAATCTTGTAGTAAACCAAACCCTCACTGCCATGGGTGTTGCAGGGAAGGCTTTGCATTTCAGTCCTAAGCACATAGTGGTGTAGTGGTAAATTCTGACGTGCAAAATCCATGACAGTCATATTCTCAGAGGAAATCCAATAATACAGGTGGCCACACTGGTCCATGTTTTGACTTGGTACTGGTATGACACCAGCATTGGTCAGACCTTTTTTGGGGTTGGGATTTCACAACACAGCAGGCCACCTTACATGTCCTCCAACACTGTATTGTCTCTGCTGGTAAGATCCAAGGGAGGGCCCCTCCAACAGACCTCAAATGTCAGGGAGGCCTGCATGTAGGGAGAGGCGCTCCTTTTAGTCTCAGGCCTTTTAGGTCCTTAAATATCATCACAAGCACCTTGAATTCAGACCAGAGGAATATTGCCAGCCAGTCCATTGAAACCTATATCATCATCTCTGCCAGTCAGAAAGTCTGGTGCTTCGAACCTACATGGAACCTAGGAATCCTGGCTCTGCTACATCATTATAAATACCTCTATTCAGGTATAAATACCATTTACTTCAACAGGACTTGCTTCCAGATAAGTGAGTATAGGAGTAGAACCTAACTATTTGTGAGCAAAAGACCTTGGGGACAAATCCTCCACATTATACACCAGAAGCACCCACAGCATCAGTATAGTACAAATTTCCTGAGGCTAGGACTCTCCGAAAGTTTTATAGTTAAATTTCCCTCATTCTTTGCTATTCATCATACTCACTGCAGCTGATGGAAGTCATGGTCCAAGCAATCTAGAGAACATCAGTTTGAGAAGAGCTGGTAAAACAGAATTTCCAATCCTGTAGTTGTTTTCTTCAAAGTATCTTAATAGGTTCTTTCTTGTCACCAGACTTGAATGCAAAAATGGGTACAATGAAGCTGGTGGAGCATTCATTTCTGAAAACCCTGGTTCACCTGCTAGTGATACAAATTGGCTTCATCAGTGATGGTTTCCAATTCTTGCTGAGATAGATTCTGTACTTGCTTTTTCCTACTGTAAATGTGCAGTAGCTATGAAGGAGCCATTTCCTGTTCCTAATGAATCTTCCAGAGAAGTCTGAGCACAGATGGACCAGATCTTGGAAAAGCGACTTTGTTGGACCATGACTCCCAAAATCCCCAAGGCAGCATGGGCATTGGCTGAAGGATTCTAGAAAGTCAGCTTTCTAAGTTCTGATACGAGCACAGAAAGATGCTTCATATAGAGTCAGAGCACTGGTCCATTGCCACCACTCACTTTGAAGAGGTATCTCTACCAGCCCTACTTGGAAATGCCAAGGGCTGAACTTGTAACCTTTCCACATGCAAATAGTGGGTTAGTCTATCACTAAGTTATCACCCTTCTCTAGATAATTGCAGCCCAGTTGGTCCCAGACTTTGTACAGCATTGCAAGACAGAAGAAACTGGGGGGAAAAGGACAGCGATTTGGGATTATATATACATAAAGAACCCTATGAGATACAGCATGGTGTAGTGGTTTGAGCACTGGACTATGACCCTGGAGACCAGGCTTTGATTCCCCACTGGGTAACCTTGGGCACATCACACACTGGGTGACCTTGGGAACATCACACACTCTCAGCCAGTCACATAGGGATGGGGGGGCGTGGAGGACGTTTGGCCCCCGGAGGCAATGTTTTTGGAGCATCCTGGCCCATAGCCATGCTGTAGCCCCTCCCTGCCCTCCCCCTCCCCACACTCCAGGCAACGCCACTGCTCTCAGCCCCAGAAAAACCAGTGATAGGGTGGCCTTAGGGTTGTTGTAAGTTGGACATGACTAGAAGGCACACAACAACAACAAGAACAGGAAGGAACCTTATGCTGTGTCTTTAGTAATTATACCTGTTGTTTTCCCCAGCACAGAGCGATATACGTATATATACTGTTTTCATTTAACACTGACCCATAAAAATCTTAGAAAAATTTCTTTTTTGGATTATGCTGCCTGGAGGATTCTGGAAGCTGTAGTTTAAAAAAAAGTTAATTACTTCTTTTTTTACAATAGAAAACTGTAACTCATCACTTTTTCAAATCTTGGCTTTAATGCCAACTCTTACATCATTCTTTCAATTAGGTAAAGACTGACTGATAATCTCTCTGCTAGTATTTTATTTTTACTACAGCTTTTTAACATGTACTTCATGCATTCTGTAACTGGATTTTATGCACATTGTATTCTAATTGACTAATTAACTACTTTAAAATCCTGACACTTAATCTGACTTAAAAAAAATCTTTAATTACTTGACCACCCTAAACACAATGCGGTGTGGTTGATTCCATATTAAAATGTCATTGTTATTTATTATGTCAATGAATTCTTTCCAGTTTCTTTAGCATCTTGCTGCAACACAGGAAATATTTGCTGTATTTCCATGTAGAAGAAAATATTTTGAAAGGGCTGTAAACTTTGCATGACCTACATGATATTTTTTTTTTCAGCTATACTGCCTGAGCAAAATAAACACAAAAATAGAGCAGTATATAAAGACATGAACCTTGTTCTGAAATTTATCATTTTCCCCAGTTTTTCTTTACCTATGGACTTACTTATCCCAGAGAAGAAAGCTAAAAAAGCCCACTGAATGTTTTTTAACGGATTGGTTTATGCAGACATAAACATCTGAGATGTAAAGTTCAATTGAGCACCAATATTTTTTCCATCAGATCTCTCCTGGCCTTACCCTCCCCCCACAAATCCTGACAGAAATATCATTCATTCATTTCCCCAGTTTTTCACTGGTAGAATGGACTTCCTTTTCCCAACACAGCTGATACCTCATCAAGTAGGTTGGGCGGAGAGTTACAATCATGCCATAGTGTCACAATTATGACTAAGGCCATTTCCTCACTATACTGTTACAGTGCTATTATTCCACTTTCAATATCCCGTGGAATTCTGGGGTTTGTAGTTGACTGAGGCCCAAGAGCTCTCTGGCTGAGAATTCTAAAGGCCCCTCCCTAAACTGCAAACTCCAGGATTCCAGAGGGCATTGAAAGTGGAATAATAGCACTATAACAGTGCAGTTGCAGAAATGGCCCAAGAAGCAATTGTGAATATGGAACAGTCACCAAGATTTAGTCATCAATAACTTTTCTTATATTCACAATCACTATTTAGTCACTAATGTGATGCTATTGCCAGGGTCATAACTCTCCCCCTAGGCTACTTTTGGGCCATCAGCTACATGGGGAAAAGAAGGCCCATTCTACTGGCAAATGGAGCACAAGTGAATGACGTTTCTGTCAGTTTGAGAGGGGTGCTCAGTTACGCATACTTGACTAAGATATGGAACACTGGTCATGAGTTCTACTAACTTTGATATGTATAGTAGCTTCCTGATGGCACTGCGTGAACTGGATCATATATGCATTTATCTACAATATACCACAAGTATCATTAATTTGTACTTTGGGAAACTTTGGGAAAAGTACTTTGGGAAACATGGCTGATAATGCAGACAGGATCACCTAACAGCAGGCTAACGGAGAGATATTTTGCCATCTTACTTGCAGGACGCTGGTCAAGCCACTGAGCTTTATAAACGATCTCATCTACAAGTAAAATCTGAAAAAGGAACGTTTCTGAGTCTAGAACAGATTATCACTAAACAACCAAAATCCGCAAAACAATGATGCCTTTATCGGGCCAACCAAAAAACACTTAATTATCACTAAAGAATTCATTGTAAATCATACATTCTCATGCTCAGGAGGCTACTAAACCTCCTGTTGACTTCTCTGAAGCCAGTTATTGCCCCATTTCTTTGGGCATTTCTGCCAAGGAAACAAATATAGCCTGCTATCAAAGACTAAGGATAAATGAACTATTGAGGTAATCTAGTAAAGCTGGATTTATAACCTTTGTTTGTTTTATTTTATTTTATTTTATTATTTTATGTCATTGTGTGACTTTATCTGTAACCTAGGATCAAGCTGTAACTAGCCTGGATTATCTGCTGAAAGAAAGAACATCATTGTTGTTGTGTGCCCTCAAGCCATTTCCAACTTATGGCAACTCTAAAGTGAACCTATCACAGGGTTTTCTGGGGCTGAGAGTGTGTGATGCACCAAGGTCACCCAGTGGGTTTCCATGGCCAAGGAGGGAATCGAACCCTGGTCTCCAGTGTCATAATCCAGTGCTCAAACCAATATACCACACTGAAAGAGCATAGCAATAATAATTTATCCAGTCTGCTACCACTGTTTTTCCAATGTTTGCTATGTTTCAGTGACATCTTCTTCATTTCTTGTGATTTCAACCCCACAGATGAACAGTGGTGGAAAAGACCCTGTGGTGTCCCATGGCTTTCACCAAAACATAACACAGAGGCTATAACAATAAAATAAACTGGGAAATGCTGCAGGGAAGGTGAAAAATATCCCATAGTAGCACTTTTTCTTTTTCTCAGCATCCACCTGGGACAGCCCAGCAATACAGGGAAGGTTTACATTGCTCCCCTTCTGAATAATGACTGGGCCATGAGCTGGCAGGCCTGTATACTGAGCTATCTGTCCTTGTGAGATGTTGTGCAGAAGTCTCTACCGTAAGAGACTTGATTCCATAGCTTCTTGCCTGAGGTTGCCTCCTGGTGCCCTCCAACCACCTCCCCCAAGAGACCCAAACAGCCAGTCGAGGGGCTTCCACGTGCATGTCGTGCATGTCGGGACATCTGAAGCCAATTCTGATAAAGGCTCTTTTGTCCTCTTCAGAGCTGTGGCTCACCTTGAATACAGGGGAATTTGACATCTTCCTTTTTCCAGCTTGAGGAGAAAATCCTCACATCTGAGTCATTTGAGCATCTTTCTTTACAACTTAAGTCCCATCCCCCACAGCAACCTTGGCCTGGAGACATCAGCAGAATTAATAGCAGAAAGAGAGAGCTGGGTTGCTAAAAGAATGTGTTACTACCTTCCAGGAAATGAAAATGAAATCATAGCTGTAACTATAATTAAGTAAAGACAGGGACTTAAAATCCTTTGTATGAGAGATCGCTCTTTCCCATTTTATTGCTGCAATCTACTACAATCTAAACCTCATTGTTCTTTCAAATTATTCACACCCCATATGCCAGAATAGCATAAAGGCCTGGAAGCCAAGCCTCATGCTGATGGGGATTATATTTGGCTGTTGCATGTGTGCTGCTCTGCCAAGGCACCTCATTGCTGTCTTGCAGCCCTTCTGCTGAGCCTCTGGTGAGTACAGATGGAAAACGGTGCCAGTTTGTAGCATACACTGAATTTAAATACCTGTTCAATTATTTTTCATTTTGTTGTTTATTATTTTTAACATTTTCAGACCCATTGGATAGAATGCTAATGGTGGAACCATAAAATTGACTTAAAGCATGTCGAACACATAGAGGCAATTCACACTATGAACCTATCGAGTATTTGTTTGCCTCTTTGACAATTTGTTGGAACCAATAAAATCTTCAGTGTAACTCAGTGGCCTTTCTTTTGCATTAAGGAAATCAACATTCACATTTTGGCCTGCTAAATATGAGTCAACTGCTATAATTTGGAAGAAGTCAGGCATAGCTAGCTGGTATTCTGAGAGCTAGGCCATTTATGCACTAGACTGTTGCAGTGCTATTATTCGCTTTTCAACATCCTATGGAATCCTGGGGTTTTCAGTTTAGGGAGGGGCCTTTGCAAACCCCAGGATTCCATAGGATGTTGAAAATGGAATAATAGCATTAACAGTCTAGTGCAGAAATGGTCCTGTAATACAAACAAAAACAAAAACGAAAAAACACCTTCTCCAAGATTTTCTTGGAATTACCTAAGGTCAGTACAATTCAACAACATTTCTTTTAGAGAAACATGTAGATGCTGTCTCTCTCTCTCTCTCTCTCTCTCTCTCTCACACACACACACACACACACACACACACTGCCCTAGTCTACTCTATAAAATCCCTACTCTATGCTCTTTATAAACTAGTCTGACTCATTTTGTCTTAGCCATCTACTCAATCTTCTTGCTACTCTTTAGGCAGTGGTGGTTGGTGGCTTCCATATCAGTGAAGTAATGAATCTGTTCCAGGTTTTAGCTGGAAATAATTTTGGAAGAGTGTTCAGCACCTTGGATAGCTCTGTCACTGTTCTAAGGCCCTTTTCATACCTTACCTGATGCCGCTGGCGTCGTGAGGGGATCATGTGAGAAGCCTCTTCCAAGAGGCACTTGAGTCCTCTCTGCACCAGCTTCATGCTGGCTGGAAGGAAGTGTGAGAGCTCCACCCCTTCCTTCCACGGTGCAGCTGGGTACTTTCCCAGGCTGCGCTGGAGGAGGAAGCACGATGGCCGTGTGTCCAGAGCCCCTGCACGCAAGGTAAGTGCGTGTGGAGCCTGGGGGAGACACGTGATTGCGCATCATTTTTAGCAATGAGTCGAAAATGATATAATGCATGATCACCACTTACTGGCCTTGGGAGCATCATGCGACTGCGAGGACGTCATGTGAAACGGTCCTCACAATCACACAAAGCTCCCAAGGCCATTTGGCAGCAGGACTGGAATGCAAAAAGGACCTATACCTGAAGCGAATTCACTGTCCCATGGACATGTAAACCACTGGCAGTCACTGGGCAGGACTAGACAAAAATCTACTGAGGGACTATGGAATGATCTGCAGTAGTTTGATAATAACCTTTAACTCCCATTGTCTAATCAGAGCAGCAACAAATTAATCCCATGTTTTACTGATGAACAATGTCTGGAGTATGACTAAGTGTGTGAAAGGACTATGAGTTCCTTTTACTTCTGAAATTCACAACAAATCCTGGGAAATTTTTAATTTTAAGATAATGCCTGTATCTCTGCACTCTACTCCACTTAGGAGATTTGAGAGTTTTAACAGAAAAAATACTGCACACAGTAAAACTTGTAAGCCTGAACTCTTCATGTGGGTGCTTTACCGCAACATTTCCTCCTCCTCAACTTGAAAATTGCTGCTGGGTTTGGCAGTTGACTTGATGAACTTTTGGGGTGAGCTAACACATACGGTTGTCCCTCCATCTTTGCAAGTTTGACTTTCACAAACTTGATTATTTGCAGATTATTTGCTGCCACCTCTGCTTCCCACATGCACTCACCCACAAGTGTGGGCGGACAGGAGGTGAAAGGTGGGAAGGTTGCGTGTGCTTTCTGTCGCTTGCTCGAGTGGATGGGCAGGAGACAAAGGGATGGTTTAGGGGAGTGGAGGGGGGAACTCATATGTGCATTCTCTTGAGCTCAGGCAGGTGGATCAAAGAACCAAAATGGAATGTTATAGCATCTTGTAATCTACTTCCTCAGATGCATTGATGGAGTATAATATTTAGGCTTCAGGTGTGCATTTTAAATATCCATGGCCTTGTCTTTTCAATGCATCTGGTACGGTTTTGTTTTGTGAATCCTACAAATCTGGGCGTAATGCTTGTCAGTTTTATTAGCCCTCTGGTAAAGTTTGGTAAAGGTGCCTCTAACTGGCAATCTTTTAGGGTGAAATGAGGAGAGTTCACTAGCCTCCTATTATAAAAGTAGCCTTGATCAAAGTGTTAAGAGGAACAAGCACTGCTGTCTTCAACCATTCTGCACCTTTCTGAGGACCATCTGAATAACACTCATGAAGTTCCACTCTTCTGCAGTCCAGCGTTTGAGGGCTTCTGCACTAATATGTAACATGTCAGCTTAATTCTAGTCATGCACATTTTATCTCTGGGTAAGAAAATTAGCTACAAGAAGTGAAAAATATGGGGAAGTGTCATGCACCTGCTCCTCCTGGCAATCAAATTGTCCCTGTTTTGGTTCCCTAACAGACAGCCTCTGCTGCATTTCTTTCATTGTTTCTGAGCCTTTCCATCTCACTTTCAGGCTTTCAAATTTCACAGTTTCAAAGGCTGTTACAGATGGGTCTGGATCGCTTTTCCAGCACGCACTGTGACCATCTGTTTCTGTTCATTACAGCTTTCAGAGACCATCAATGAGATTTCTTCAACAATACCTATGACCTGGAAAGAGCATCCACAACCACTGAACGCACACCAAGGCAACATTATCTGAATGTGTGCCACAGCATGCTCTTATTTTCTTCCCAGCTTCAGTAGGGCTGTTATCCCTGAACACATTGACTCGTTATAAACACAGGCTGACTACATTAGGTGAACATTCCTCAATCCAGTGCTCTCTGGTGATGGTAGCTCTCCAGCTACCATCATTCTCTTCCAGAGTGGCCGTTGGCTAGCCTATTTGGAATGCACCAGGCTGAGGAAGTTTGTGTTAGATTAAGACTGCTATAAAACCATAAAACTGAATAGTTCATTTTAGGTTCATTTGGTCTAGGAATAAGGAATGATGTGGTCCTCCAGATGTTGTTGGATGTCAGTTCTCATGAACCCTCACCATTGGTTATTTTGTCTTGGGCTGCTGGGAGAAAGCCATGTTTTCCACCCCCCTGTGACCACTTCTTCTTGAAGGAAAACAAAACTTGGAGTTTTATCCTCTACAGTGATCTTTGGGGGCTTTTGAAAATACTATAGCAACAGAGTAGAAAGCACCGGTCAGGGATTTGGTAGGTTCATTCACTGGCTTATTTTTGGTTGACTTAAAAAGATTATTTTTAAAGATAAAAACATATTCACATGTTTAATTAACATTTGTACAGCAGTGAGCCACTATCATTTTATGCACACCCATAAAGCATTAATGAACAAATCGTTTTAAGTTTGTAGACTATGTGTGTAGTTGAAAGCCAGGACAATGAAAGTAAAATATAAGCATACTTAATGTAGCACAGCCTATTAAAGTCCCCACTCAGTAAATAATCACTATTTTAATTTTTTCTTGGCTTTGTTGTAGTAATGAAACATCTGGCAAATACCATTGAGCTGCTCTGTTGTTACAGGCTAGGAAAGAAGAGTGAGAAACTGGGGCCCAGGAAAAGAATAGGGTGTTGTTGTTGTTGTTCTTGTTCTTGTTGTGTTGTTATTCTTGTTTCAACATAGGCCATTTCGGCACTACACTGTTATAGTGTTATTATTCCACTTTCAGCATCCTATGGAATCCTGGAGTTTGAAGTTTAGGGAGGGGCATTTAGGATTCTCAGCCTGAGAGCTCTTTGACCTCAAGAAACTACAAAACCCAGAATTCCACAGGAGGTTGACAGTGAAATAATAGTACTATAACAGTGTAGTGCAGAAGCGGTTCTAGTTTAAGCAACAAGGAGTGTGTCTGTGGTCCATGGGAATTAGAGGGAGACAAAAAGCAGTCTGAAGAGGATGATCTCAGTGAGCTACTGTTACATTCATCAGTCATGTAATGACATCAGAATTGTTAGGTTTAGCAGTCTTTGCCTGCCTATACTCACCAGTTGTTAATTTTCATCTTTCTGGCTTTCCGTTGTTCATTTTTACCATACCCTCTCTCCTCTTGTATCACTCTAACCTACAGCCATTTTCTCTTCTCTCTCTGTTCCTTGTAAGACCTTGTGCCTGTCTGTGGACAAGTCATTTCTACGTAAAGCAACTTTTTATGAAGACTGGGCTTACTTCTTTCTCTGCTATATCTTGTAGAGGGGTGGTGTGAGAATGATTGTTGTCCTGCTTCTGTAGTGCCAGTTTGATCACTCTGCTAAACTGTTTACTGTACACTATGTTACCGTGCTAAACTGTATACTGTATAAACACAGGAGTAATTCTCTCCATATTCCTTTTATCCCTGAGAAGAACAGGTGTAGTCATTCGATAAGTTTGTTATTAATATTTTCTTTTGTAATGTTACGGGGAGTTAGGTTGTTAATTCTAGTTACAGATTATCATTGGAGCAGAGCTTTCCAAACTGCGTGTCGTGACACGTTAGTGTGTCAGCTGCAGCGTGTAGGTGTGTCGTGTGAACATAACGGGTAGAAGGGCTGCCTCTCCTGCCGCCGCAGTGAGCCAGGCCCAGGTGAAGGTGCTGCCTCTCCCCCCACCACCGCAGCTGCCCTGTACCGAGGAAGACCCCCAGCAAGGGCAGTGGCAGTGCCGGACCAGGCTCGGGTGGAGCGGCTTCCTCCCCTTACTGAGTTACTTACTGAATTACTATCTCACAGAATGACACTTGTCCAAAAAGCGTGTCACCAACTTGAAAAGTTTGGAAAGCTCTGCTTTAAAGTGTAACCAGAACTGCTGCTTTGGAGGGAGGAAGTATATACCATGCTTCTGGTTTTTCTTGAGGCTTAATCCTATTTGCTTATAAGTGATAGTGTTGGTTTCGTGCCTAATTCAAAGTCTTGAAGAGGCCTGTTATTTGGTACGGGTGATATACTGCATGTTGTTTCATTTGAAGAAGGTATTTACTGAGAGGTCTGACGAAATGAATCTGTTAGCTCTTTCTGTGCATATGTTGCTGTTCTTATTACGTGCATTCGAGTTGACTCCAACTAATGATAACCATATTATGGGTTTTCTTGGCAAGATTTGTTGTGAGGAAGTTTACCATTGGCTTCCTCTAAGGCTGAGAGAGTGTGACTTGCCCAAGGTCACACAATGATTTTCCATGGCTGAGCAGCGCTTGTCTTCTGGAATCCTAGTCCAACGTTCAAAACCACTACACCCTATTGTCTCTTACATACTATATTTACTTCTGTATATAGTATTGTATAGAGACTGTTATACTCCCCCCCCCCCAATATACTATTTTGAACTCATTTGGCCATTATTCTAGTTTTACTGTCTATATATTTAGGTTGCATGTTTTCTTGCTCACTACAATTATTTAAAGATGTAAATAAACACAGAGACCCTAATAACAGAGGGAACAACACCGTGGGGATTAAACTAAGTTGGGCTGTAATGCGTAAGAGACCACAGCAAATGGAAAGACAGCCTGTTTTGCTCCCCAGAGATGTAACCCAGCTGTATTTGTGCAGGAGACTAATAGGCAATTGAAGGAAATGTTGCTGTAAGCTTTGAACTGTGAATCCCCAGAAGGATAATTCAGCCTGACCGTCTTGTTGTCATGGTGACAAAAAGTACCACTACTTATTTCAATGTTAACTGCGTGTACTGCTTGTCATGGAAGGGGAATGCTGAAATGTCATAGTTTAGCAGCAGAAAATGTTTGCACCAGAAGGAGTTTTCAACCACAGTTTCAAAAGAGCCTGTTATCGTAGCCTAATAGTCCTTTACCTAATGCAAATAACATAGGTCCAGGCTTTGTGTTATATTTGTAATGTATTTGCTCCATGCCGGGGGTATCGGTGAGCAGCGCTCCGTGCAATGTTTGAGAGATAGGTTCATCACAGAGTGAGTTTTTCTGCACCAAACGGTATCTATTTATTTGGATTTGACTTCTATTTTGTTCTTTGTCACAGGAGCAAGGTTGTGGGAAGGGAGCTAACAACCTACCTAAAAACACCCTTAAAATCAAAGCACAACTCCTGACCTACAAGTGTGGGATGTGAGGGTCTGAAGGGAAATGACATGCATATCCAGCCTGAATTCCCTTTCAGACCTTCAAGCTGAATGTGTAAGACTGGGAGAGGAGCCATGAAACAGCGGAGTGGGGGAATAAGATGTTCACCCTCACAGATTGAGAATGTTCCTTTTTAGACTGCAACTCCAAGAGTCTTGGCTCGGGAATTCTGGGAGCTATAATGCAAAAAGTAAATATGTCAAGCACTGCCCTCCTCCCATCTTTTTTACACCTTGCATGCTTTGATTCTTCACAGATTCAAGTGCATGCTTGAAAAGGGCTATGTAAAGTGTTCTATGTGTAACCAAGCCTTGCATGAGGGAACAAGTCAGTCTAGCGTGAGTTAAACTCAGAAGGAATTCTGGGTTAGAAGCAGATTAAGCATCAGAGAACATGTGCATTCACATTTTTGTGTATTTAAAAATCATCCCGAGAAGCCCAAAGCTGGATCATGACCATAGCGGGTGAAGAGAAGTGAGTATTTGGGCTGGAGATAACCTGTGCCTCCTGTGCTATGACCATGAAAAAAAAAATACCTGCCTCAGCACACACATTGCCAAGCTGCTATTTGCCTTGGGAAGAAAGCTGGATGCTTTTCTTTGGATGCTTCTCTTTCAATGTGATCATTTTAACCTTCCAGTCAGGCAGTCACCATGAAATTGTTTTGAATCTTCGTACACTAATGTCCATGAGAAGGTATATTCCTCATGCTGAATTTCCTGGAGATTGGGCGAATTGTCTTGATTATATGGTAAACAGAATTATCAGACATCTTTTTTTTTTAAAAAAAAAATCCATTTTCATTTTTTTCACATAGGTATGGTCTCCCAAAGCAGGTCACATTCTCCAAAAAAATGAAACATGGACCCTCTCATGTGGATATACAGACTTAAAGCCAAGGTACATAATAGAACAAGAGTGGAGAGGGGAAAAAATAAACAGCTGATGTGGCTCAGAGGAGATCAGACTCTCAGTATTCTAATGTATCATTGGGTTCAAGCAGACATTTATAGGCCTTTGTGTTTCTGGTGCTCTTGTTTGGATGAAAGAAGTTCAACTACCAGTTGATGCTTCTTCCTACAGCCAAAGGACAGAATCTGTTTTTACAGTCTCAGAGCCAGGGGTTCTTTTGGGCAAAGAAGGGGGATTGGATGCCCTGTGCAGCTGCTTCCTCTCTAGACAATGGATGGGGCCACACTAGTCCTCTTGGAGGAGAGCACTCTTCAAGCAGACCTCTAGTCAGTGATGGAGTGGGTCCTCTTTGCTTCTGTAGTCCTCAGCTATCCAACATTGGAGGAAAGTGTTTCTTTCTGGCAGGGAGATGACCAAGCTAGTTCCCGGCAAAAGCTCTTAAGGTGTATCTGCACTACACAATTAGATCAGTTTCATTCCACTATAATTACTATGACTCCATCCTAAGGAATCTTGGGATTCGTAGCTCATGGGTCTGTGCTAGAGCTTACTAGCAAGGAATTCTAAGATTACTGCATCAAACTCCAACTCTGAGACTTCCAGTTCGGATGGCACTGTGATCAGTTGCTCTGTTTCATCTCTCCTCTTTTTTCCCCTTTGTTTTTAAACAACAAATGTCTCAGAAATTACAGTCCTATTTAGGTATCTGCTATTTGGATTGTCTTTTGTTGTGTTATGCTGTGTCTCCTTCAGTATTTCTCTCTGCTTCAATTTTATTTTTCTTCCTTCTTTGTTTAAAAGGCTAGTTTCAGTTTTCACTTGTTCAGAGTTCAGATTCAGGAGCATCTTGGATACATTTTAGATATAACTGGAGAAATTGTAAATAACAAATTCTTCAGAGGCTAACATTTTATTTAGACCTTTATGAGACATTTACTGTTTGGACTGAACTCTGTCTTGTTTTGAATCTTAGCTGCTTTCAGCTTGGTGTTGCTATTAATGTTTCTGTCTTATTGGAGTATGCAGCTGTTTATAAACTTAACAAGAAAAGTTTTTTCAATAACAAAATCCCTTAGAGGTATTTGTTTGTTTGTTTTCCTTTATCTGGGAGCTTAGTTTTGGTTTTGTAGTTTTTCCTCAGACAGATTTCAGAGGTGCTTCACCATTCATTTCTGGCATTTCTATTCTTTTTATTTTTACAAAAAGTTTTATTAAAAGTTTTACAATGCATGCAAACAAACAAACAAAAAATCATGACAACAAATGCGCAAGAAAAACAAAGAAAAGAAAAGCATATCAAGAAAGAAAATGCTAAATGCTAGAAGATAACTAGAAACAATAAGAATACTGGAAAAAAACTACTGATTTCCAGGTTTCCTAACAGACATTATAAATAACTCTATAAATTAACTTCTTTAATTACAAGTACCATTCAAATGCTTCAACTGCTACTTTTCCAAAACTACTAATTGTTGAAGTGTATAGTCAACATATTGTACTCTTTTTCTTGCAAAAAGCCTATTAAAAGTTCACAGTCTTTTGAAAAAGTTACTACTGATTTTTCTTTTATCAATATCATCAATTTATTGATTTCAGATAAGTGTAACAGTTTTATCAGCCAGTCCTCTTTCGCTGGAATTTCTGTGTTCTTTCACTTTTGCAAACATAATAGTCAGGCTGCTGTGATCACGCGATAGTGTCTTGCCATTCTTCTTTTCCAGTTGATCTTCTACTAATCTGAGCAAATGCATGTCCGATTTCAACTGAACATTAACTTTCAGAATTTTATCTACCATAGAGTGTATTTGATTACACATTTTTTTTGGTATTTTTACAAGTCCACCAAATATGATAAAAAGACCCTCCCCCTTGTTGAAACATATTTCTGACATCTGTAAGAAACCTCTTTATGCATTTTGACCAATTTTTCTAGTGTCAAATACCAACAATTTCTGGCACTGCTATTCTAATGAGCAGTACTTGGTTTCTTGGTTTTCATTTTTTTAAAAAGGGCAGGATTTTCCCAACAATTTCCGCAGTTAGAATTGTGTGGCAAATATTGTCTTGTCAATTGCAATTTGACCCATACACTCATGCCAATTTGACTTTATGGGTGAATCCAGATTTGAAAATTGACAAGAAGCCATTTTTATGGAAGGTGTGGGCCAATAATGGGATTTTTAACTTAAATCAGATGTTTGGTTCGATTATGAGCATTTGCATTTTTCAGTTTTGCAAGAGCAGTTTAAATTGCCTTTATCAGCCAAATGGCTATATCTACAACTGAACTATTTGTTATAATCCAGATTTGGCACTGCAGCTTTAAGTACATCTGAGGTTCCCTAATTAATTAGAGATATTAATTGAAGCCAACCAATATCCAAACCAACTCTGTGTGTGTGTGTATGCGTGTGTGTGTATGCATGCACGTGCATTTCTGTTATCTATAAATAAATATGGTATGAGCAGTTTATGGCTGGAATGAAACAGAAAATTGGAATATCCAGTTGTGACTAATCAATGGCCATAGGTTTTAACATCTATAACTGGTATGGCTATAGCTCTCTGACTATGTCATACAGCAGAAATTGTTCTTTCGGGTATAATAGTTGCCAAAATGAGTTCAAGAAACGGCTTTCTAAATCAGCAAATTGTTGGTAACCTAATACTGCTAGTGCTTCCTTAAAACATGTTTTGGAGTTATCCTGTAGTAGCTATATTTGGGAGGAAGTATTCAGACAAGTAAATTTGGTTTTGGAAGGTTATTTGATATTCAGGGATGTGCATGTTCTTTTGAATTATTTACTTGTTTTTTGGAAATTAACAAATAGCCAACAGAAGTGGATTTGTCACACACTTTTAACTACTAAATGATTGATACTTTGCTACTGGAAAGATAATTTTTCTTTGCTTGTGATCCAATGGGTAGAAGATCTAACAATGCTTGCAACATTTGAAAGAATGATCTATAGATGAAATTTACAAGTGGGCTTATATTTGGACAGCTCCAAAAAAACTTACAACTAATGTGGTTATTTTTCTTCCTTTTGTGCTTTTATGTTCCTACTTTTGTTATACTGGAACATTATTGTATGTACCTGAGATCCCTTTTGAATGTAAATTTTAAAATGATCAAAAATGATAAATTAAAAAAAAACCATGTTTATTTAAAAAAACAAAGCTCCAAATCCCAGGATTCCACAGCATGAAACCATGACAGTTAAAGTAGCATGAAACTGGTGTAAGTGCATAATGCATATACAACCACAGTATGCTGATAAGGCCACTTATTTCATCTATAAAGCCTCTCCCAGGGCCAGCTCAAGATATTTTGCTGCCTAAGGCAAAGATAAGATAGCGTGTTCTTCTCCATGTATAGAAATGAACGGCACTGGCAGTTGACTCTTAGTTCAGCATTGGCAGCAAGGCAATGTCTTTTTTTAACTGTACTCAATGTGGGGGTGGCAGGATAAGTGAGATGGGATGGCTCTTTTGCCCAAAAGAGGAGGGCCCCAAAGAATGGCTGGTAGTTACCACTGTTCCTTCCTCACATTTGCCACCTGAAGCAGTTGCCTTGCTCTGCCTAATGGTAGGACTGGTTTGATTTCTTCCATAGTTCATAATAAAGGGATGTGGAACATGTGGCACACTACTGTTAGACTGTGACTCCCACCAGCCCTAGCCAGCCTGGCTCATACTGTAACACTTACTCATCCCACTGAAATGAGCCTTACTCTGAAATCAGTGTCATAGAATTACAGTCTAAATCCCTTACTCACTTTGTGTTTACCATTATGCAAGCATTCAGTGGCTAGATATAACAGCTGCCTAGGCTCTTTGTGGTCATTTTGTAAAGCATCAACACTTCCTACTGGGAAAACCCTAAGTGATCATGTGAGGTAGTGAGTGTCCCTAAATGTTATGAAGGGAATGGACTTGTTATGAAGGGAATGCATCAACCCTTCCTCAAGACCGCCTTAAACACCCTACTAAAAACCACCTTAAACAAGATGTAGGCCCGTAACTCTGGCACAATTATTTTTCTTTTCCTGTATGATTCCCCCCCCCCCCGCCCCATCTTTGGCTGCTGGAGAAACGAGTGAGCTTTGAAAGCTAGTGTAATGTATTTTGCATGTTTTTTGTTGCCATCATAAAGATATCACTGGAATATGTTGTCTTGGATTTTGTTGTTTACTGAGGAGAGATTCTTCAACGGTAAGCTATCCATGAGCATCGTGAGATCATTGATTTTGTGGAATGAGACTACTGTTGGATTGCTATACAGTGCTGTTCAAGGCATGTTTATTCAGGTATAAGTCCGACAGTGCTCCATGAGAATTACTCCCCGGACAGCATACACAGATTCGTAGCAGCCTTAGACAACTTTATTCCTTGGTGGTTATATTCTGTGTGCTGTATAATTATCAGTGAAAGCAGATAAGGATCTTGTTACAGGGTTAAGATTCTAAAAGGGTCAAAATTCATTTCCAAGCAGATTCATTGTACTGAGTTCTTTGTAAGTTTTCTCTGCCTCTCTTTAAAATAAAGGCCAGCTGCTAATATGGCCTTCTTGAGAGCGCAAACTTTTATCTGTTGTTCATATGCTTGAATATCAGCAATGGATTGGGTAGAGACATACAAATCCAACTCTTAGTCCCTGTTAGAAGAAGCCCATTGAATCAACAGGAAATTGATAAGTCAACATTTATGAAAGATCAGTGGTGGAGCTTGGAGTGCATGGAGGGAGGGAGGGGGGGTAGAGCTATGGTGTAGGGGGCAGGACTACAGTGTGGGACGTGGCCACAGTGTGTGGGGGCGAAGCCACAGTGCAAGGGAACAGGGCTACGCTGTGCAGGGGCATGGCTACAAGCTGGGACACTCCCCAAGAAATTGCCACCCAGGGCAAACCGCCTGCATTGCCCCCCCCCCATCCCTACGCTACTGTGAAAGATCTACTGATTCAATAGATCTACTCTAAAGCTGATATGAACAATCTGATTGACAAATTCGGTCCATGAATGCAACTTCAGCTGTGGAAAGAAATACAGAATTGTATCAAATTAATTTGTCCCACTAACAGAATAGCTTCTTTCAGTGGGACAGAGACTGGGCAGTTCCCTCTCTTGTCTTACACTCTATTACACTCTTAACATATACTGCTTCAGAAGGCTGGGAAACATGTTGACATACATACATACATACATACATACATACATATGCAAGGTTTGCATTCTTTTCCTCCCTCTGCAACATTGAAAGCCCTTCCCCCATGGACACACCATACCACTGTGATAGGCCCATTACATGGCCATTTAGGGGCAGATAGATTCTGTGTCGGGGTACCAGAGAAGCATCTGGATAGCCAGATATGTAGCAATTATATCATTTATTGAGACATCTGGAGGATCCAGTGGGTTTCAATGGATGAGGTTATCAGTCTGCATCTACCTATATATAGATTTCTATACACTTCTCTATTCCCTCCCTCAGCTCTCCCCCAACCACTGAATGGCAATGGAGTGTGACTATCCTAGTGAAACAATGAGCCCTGAGGATGTGGGAGGGAATCCATAGTGTAATTTCACTTGCAAAACTTATATACTATACTTGCTAATGTAGCGTCATGGCCAGTGTGTGACAAGGCCTTCAGAACTGTCTATTTTTGTCAGGTGTCAGGACTGATGGTCTTCTGAAATGCATCTAATTGGAATAAATACATTCTGTCCATGCACCAGGGAAGCACAAGTCTTGGCTTTCTGGGGATGCATGAGGAGTCGCAGTAGGAATATATGGAAGAATTCATGTCAGCTCTAAGTAAACAACTCCCTGAATTTCCTGAGATACTAATTCAGAAAGAATGGATTTTTATTTTTACTGAATTTAATACTTTTTTAGTCTAAACTTCTCAGACTGATGGCATGGAGAAGTGTAGTATATATTTGAATAATAAAATAAACATAGGAATTAGATAAAAGAATAGAATGTCATACATTTTCCTGTCTTTCATTCATTCTTCAACTGTTGCTCTATAGGTGAAAATGCTTACCATTTTTTTTTTAAAAAAAATGTGTATAGGTCAATATTTAGTGGAGTGAAGATATGAAATCCTCTTAATCTAAAAATATTCTAATTATAATAATTAGAAAAACATAAATCTAGTTTTGCAAGTATAGCCAGTTAAATGTATTTTTACCTTAAGTTTCAACAGAGCAATATTTTACTTCTCAGTTTTTTTTAAAAAAATATTATAACACACCTAAGCTTTCTTGTTTTACAATGGGGAAAACGTTTTAGGTAAGTAAGAAATATACAACACTAATGGTGTGGTGAAATACACACAAAATAGAATAATGGACTGTCCTCAATAAATCAAGTTGCTCAATTTACAAAAAACATTTTTAGGTTCAGAAACTTTTAAAAAGATATGCCTACTATTTTCTGAGGTTGTCACACTGTGTCTGGGTCATATCATTTCAACTGAAGACTCACATGACTTAATCTTTCTTTCCTTTCTCTCTCTCTGTCCATGCTTATACTGTGAGATTTACACTGATATTGCCCAAATGTTGATGATTTCACTTATGATTTGAACAAAGTAAAAGTCTTACTGGTAGCATATATAATCCTTGAACTTTAAGTCATATAAGTACCATGCGAAAAGACCAAAATCTAGTACTTTTTTTAAGAGCCAAAGGTTGTTGATCAGTCCCAAACTTGTGCAAAAATATTTGCATGCCAAGTCTAAATATTAAATTTGGTCAAAATCAGTTCATACCCGCATGTTCTAGAGCAAAGAAACAAACGACCCCCACAGATATCTGAACAGCTTCTCCAAGAATAACCCAAAGTATTTGACAGATCAGCTGTAAAACCTTACTTCAGTCTTTGTTTGGGTCCAATTGGATACAACAGGGACTGTAAATGATATGAGCATGCATGTGGATCTAGACAAACACTTCAAATTACCATACAGATACTCTCTGCATTTTTAAGAAGTTTTCCATAGGGCACTTCATTTGGTGAAAGAACCATGTGACTCTTTTGTTTTCAGTTATGTATAGTGTTCACAATACTACAGTACATAATACTACATGCACATGAGCCCAGGGGTGGAGCTTGGAGTGCGTGGAGGGGGGGCAGGAAGGGGGTGGAGCTATGGCATGAGGGTCATGGCCACTGTGTACAGGGGCATGGGGGTGGTACATAGGGGTGTGGCCAGGGCATGCAGGTGCGTGGCCAGCACACGCAGGGGCATGGCTACAGGCTGGGATGCCCCGAAAACATTGTCGCCCGGGGTGAATCACCCCCTCCACCCCCACATCCCTACGTGACTGCACAAGCCAATCTAACGAAAAATGCAAGCATATTATACTAACCAGTGGTTTTAAAACTTTCTGGACTCACAGACCTCTTTGATAATCTGATGAAAAATATGGACTGCCCCCTCCACCATGCATTTAAATCACCTTCGAAACTTTGTTCTCAGTCTCTGCCCCCACCATCAGCCAACTGAAGCAACCACTTCATTTTCCTAATGGTTAGTAGGACTCGCTCTAAATGAAATAGAAAATGTAGATATGCAGGGAAAGGGTGAAATGAATATTAAGAGCACATCCATGACTAGAAATCGTCACATTTTTTTCCAAGAGCTTATTTTCAGATTTTTCTACTTGATACCACACTGTGCTTTCACATACTTGCTAGTTTTCTCTGAGAGAAAGTTATGTAATAGACATAAGAAAGAAGTCAAGATACTCAGTTCAACAGAGGCTTAATAGAAACTGTTCTATGAACTGAGGAGCTCAACCTCCTGCCTGTGTCATTTCCAAAAAGCTTGTCAGTAAAAAGTATTCGCATTAAGATCTCTCCCACATTATCTATAATGAAGGAGAAAAGGAATGAAGGAGAAAATTATAACTAATATTAGGACAAAAACTGGAATAGTTAAAAGAAGAATAGAGATACTATTTTGGGATAGAAGTGAGAAGAATTTTTTTAAAAAAATGTTTGGGACTGTGAATTATTTCATAAAACCATGAAAGACTTGTAAAATTATTGCACGAACTGTTTTCAGTCAGACAAGCCAAGAAATAAGTGACAAGATAGGTGATGAAAGCAAACAAGAAAGTGAGAAAGATGGGGTGGGGTGTGCCGTTTGGAATGGTATTATGAAATTGAGAAGTCAAATTTAGCAGGTCACAGTGGTTCTTATTTGGAGGCATGATGGTTGTATTTAAAGAACTCCTTAATGGTATTCTGGAAGTCATTCAATTTTTATAAGATATCCATTTTTATATACAACACTTGCTTTTCAGCGATGAATTCTATTTCTTATTTCTTTTGCACATTTGTATTCTGTGCAGAATAGAAAGCAAATATGGTGTAGTTGTTTTGATTATTGGTCTAGAGCTCTGGGAGACCAGAGTTTAAATTATTACTCAGCCACGGAAACCTAGACCATTTCCGCACTAGACTGTTATAGTGCTATTATTCCACTTTCAACATCCTATGGAATCATGGGGTTTGCAGTTTAGGGAGGGGGCAGCTGGTCCCTCCCTAAACTGCAAACCCCACAATTCCATAGGATGTTGAAAGTGGAATAATAGCACTATAACAGCCTAGTGTGGAAATGGCCCTACTGGGGAAGTGACACTCTCTCAGCTTAAGAGGAAGGCAATCACAATCCTCCTCTCAATAAATCTGGCCAAGAAAACTCCATGATAGAGTCACTACAAGTCTGACTCAACTTGAATGCACATAATAGCAACCACAAATTCTACCCAAATGTTTTCTTAGTCATCCAACTTAAGCTAGATGGTAGGGTTATCGTGAATGTGCCTTGGATCTAGAACTTAGTGGGAAACTTAAGCTTTGAACTAGAACTCCCAGTATCCACTGGCCATGCTGGCTGGAGACTTCTGGGAGCTGGGAGCTAAAACAGGAACGTTTTCAAGTTCTGGATGGCAAATGCAGTAGAAGTGTATGGCTTGATGTATCTCTATTAGGAAAATAACATCCCTACTAGAAAGCCATTGAAGCCATTGATAAGGTTTGGTTTTGGAAAACCATATAACCTGCAAAGCATAGCAAAAGGAAAATTAGAAGTTAGGAAGTAGCATTGAAGTATCAGCCAAAAGCAGAATTGTTTGCCTAACCAGCACTTCTTAAACAAAAAAGCTCAAAAGAATTAATCAAAATATCAGTATCTATATCTATCTATCTATCTATCTATCTATCTATCTATCTATCTTTCTACTTACACACACACACACACACACACACACATCAATATATATCAATATCAGTTTGCTTATTTTACCTGTTCTTTTTATCCATGAGCCCTTTCCTTTTGTGCACAAGCTTCTCACACTGAAGCTGACACATATTGCTGACATATATTTATAGCTACAGAGTACACTGATGGGCAAGAGCAATTTAATTTCCATCCCATTCTGTTTTATTCTCTTGAACTTTGAAAGCCTAAGCTTAGCTAATTTTTTTCCTATTGTTCAGATTAGGAAGCACATCTGTCTTCACGGGGAACAAAAGAGAAAATCTAAAGGAAACGTCCATTTCGAAAATTAGCAATATCCATTTTTGCTTCCCAGTTAATCAGCTTTGGATTAAAGAAGATTTACAGGGTGGCTGAAATCTGATTTCTCAAGAAATTGTAAGTCTCTTCCATATTGGATCATTCCAGAAGAAACTCTATGCAGTTAAGTTGAAAATTCTTCCTTACTACCTTGACAGATGGAGGGTCTTTATCAATAGTGGGTTTCCCCCCTCTACAGTTTTCTATCAGTCTTCTAGTACTTTTCCTTCTTCATGATTTTGTTGTTTGCCTATTTATGAAAGCATATTCATAATACTTTTTGCCCCTACAAGAGCCCTCAAAGTGATTTACATAAGACAAAAAGTAACAAAAACTTAAAAAAAAATGTATTTATGCTAACAGTATGATTAAAATTACAAAGTTAAAAAGAGCAGAGATAAATCAAGGCACATGCTAAAGACCATTAAAGGGTACATAAAATAAAAGTATCTCATTGCTGGAAATGTCATTGCCTTACTTCCTTTGGAAGGAAACTCCATATCCAGGCTGCTTTCATGAAAAAGGTTCGTCTCATGTTCTCATCAACCCATCCTCTAAGCAGCACATTTTTACTAATATTCCCATTAACTCTCTTCCTGTTTCCTGAGTTAACTTTTCCATATTCTGTATTTGTCTTCATGTGTTCTGCCCCTTCATTTATGTAAATCATCACGCTGACCATCTTTCTTCCAGCTGCTGATCTCTTCATTGGAGCCTCCTGATTTCTTTTTCTTGAGCTCATTATGCACAGTGTCTGACACCCCATTCCCTGTTTCAGAGTCCCCTACTGTCACTTTGTAAATAAATGGTGCTGAATGTCTTTTTGAGCAAACCGAAAAATAAGTATAATGGACTTCAGAGAGCCAGTGTTGTATAGCATGGGCTAAGACCATGGAGATCAGAGTCCAGTTCCTCATTTGGCCATTGAAATCCACTAGGTGACCTTGGGCGCATCACATACTCTTAGAGAACCCCGTGATAGGTTCACCTTGGGGCCACCATAAGTCCAGAACAACTTGAAGGCACACAACAACAACAAAAACAACAATAGCAACATCATAACATAGTGACTTCACTTTTCTACTTTGATTTTTCTTATCCACATGTCACAAACTAAATGACAAGCCAGAATTAAATGGGTCTGAAGAAAGCAAGTAATTCCTGACTCAGTAAAAAATATCCTTTGCAATTAATCAGGTTTGCAACAGAAAATTAATTTCTTGCTGAATTGTAAATATTGATTTAAAAGGTGTAGAAGTGAAGCCAAGTAAGTGAGTCAGTACTTGACACCGATGTATATGGCGTTTTCCAGTTTTAAATTATTAATTCTGATTTTATAGTGATTTTAATGGTGTTACTGTGTTTCGTGAGGTTTGCCTTAAAATGTGGCTTATCCATTTTTCAGCCAATCAATTAGCAAAATCAAAAGTCATGCACTGGAATTTGAATTAACTAGATGCCAGCCAGTAGTGCAGTTAGCTAATCTTAAGAGTCTGGATTTTATGAAGTTATGGAAACCCACTCTTTACATCCATGATGGGAATCAACCAAGGTCTTTTCTGCCCAGTGTTACATATCTTGGAATGCTGTACGTCTTTGTCACTCTTCCCCATTTTAATTTTTAAACTTTTTTCAATTTTTCAAAACCGTTTCCTGCACCTTCCAGGGGACATGGGAAGAAATTTTGCAACATTTTCCCCAGACTGTTTTAGGCTTTTGTCAAACTAGGAGTAAATTAGAAGGCACCTAAAACAACTTGGAGGGCATAGAAAAATTGTTTCCCCAAACCCTTTGAGGGCACAGGGGCATTTTGAAATCCAAAGTGAATTTTTTAAAAATGAGATTGGTGGCCTTTGAGTGGCTTTGAAAGCATCTTTAGGGTCCACACACAGACTGAGGGCTTCACATTTCCCACTCCACATCAGATAATGCATGTCCTGCAATGGTCCTGATTTGTTAGGGACAGTCCCAATTAATCCTCTGTCATCCCACTTTTTCAGATGCTGTTAAAATGCCCCAGTTTCTCCCTCCTCCTTTCACTTCCCTTCATTGTCCTTGGCTTCAACTGCTGCAAACTGAGCTCCAAGTGCAGAAGTAGTTTGCACTCAACTCAGCAGCAGGGAGAGGAGAAGAGAGCCATGGAGAAGATAGACAAAGTCTTGCCCTTCCTAGTAGGCTCAGGCAGAAGTAAACTTCTGTAGCCTCTCCTAGCTTGTCTGTTCTTCCTCATGAATAACTTTTGTCATCTTGACCACACTTTGATGTTGCTTGGCCGCATGTGTCCCAGTTTTCATCTGTGAAATGCTTGAGGGTATGGATAATGTGAATCATTTCACCTACTTTGCAATGTGGTAGGCAGTCCTGAAGTTTTGGGGACCCTCCTCTTCATTCCACTGAGTATATCCCTGTCTTCTGCCCCCATTTCCCCTTACCCTGATGACACCACTGATGTCAGATTCAGCTGGACAACACTGTGATCACGAGAGTGAATTGATAAGTGTCACAGAAAGTGAAATATGGGAACACTTCTCTACACCTTGTACAGTAGGAGAGGAAATAATGCAGCCTTCCAGATACTGCTGGACTGCATCTCCTCACGATTGGCTCTGATGGCTAGGGCTGCCTGGGAATTACAATCTGAAAACACAGGGAGGTCCCAAAAGAGAACATAACATGACAGATCCATATGGGTCAAACCAAAAGCTTATCTGATCCAGACTTTTCTTTGAACAAAGGCAAATCAGGTCCTGATGGGGGAACCCATAAGTAGGAGGTAAATGGGATAGCACCTACTTGCTTGTGTTCTCACAGGATTGCTTCCTGTGAGACCAGAGTTAATATGTAAACTGGAGGTGTGGAGCCTGATGCTCTGGAGTGAACGCCCTTTCCGCAGGATGACCCTCTTGTGAGTCAGCTCATCCCAATGCTGGCAGTGTCTCTGCAGGAATAGGACTGTGTCCCCAAAGCTCCTCTCCACATGCAATAGGCTGCCTGCGGAAGGGAGCGCAAGGAACATCCTCCATCCTTCCAGACTGCAGCTGACCTTCTTCCCATGCTGCAGTAGGAGAGGAAGTGCATAGATCGTGCTTCCAGCCCTTCTGCATGGCTGGCTGCAACAGAAGCCTCACATAATTGGCAGTCATTGATGGAGTTTCTGCATCATGATATAGCCCACAGTCCCACCAGCTGGTGACGTGAGAAGGGGAGGACCCCAGTGTCATGCAGAAGTGTTGTCACGGTCCTGCTCCTCTCGCATCCCCATGCCAGGATGCCACCATCCTACAGAAATTTGGGTCTCAGTATGGTCCTCTGAAGCATCTCAGATGGCCATATCCCTTTCCCTTGATACCGTTATTTGGCAGTTTTCTAGCTTTGTGCAGGTTGTTTCCAGATCCAAGAGACAGGAATGTCTTTCCTAAGAATTAATTGCCAACACTAAGAGTTTAAAGCTAGAACATGGTGTTATCTCCAGTTTCATCCTTTTCTCATTGGTCTCGCCTACTAATGCAGTGTGGCCTGGGGAACTACTTGTTGTTGCTGTTGTTGTTGTTGTTGTTGTTGTGTGCCTTCAAGTCATTTCCAATTTATGGTGACACTAAAGTGAACCTATCATGAGGTGTTCTGGGGCTGAGAGTATGTGATGCGCCCAAGGTCACCCAGTGGGTTTTCACGGCCAAGTGAGGAATCGAACCCTGGTTTGATTTTTCCAACCCTCAAACCACTACATCTCACTGGCTTTCCCTGGAAAATTTCTTTGAAACATAATTCAGCCCTCAGATGGAAAGAGCCATTATAGCTAGTAGTCACTGATAGATCCCTATACAGTATCCGTCAAGGACCTTGCTTAATTTTCCTGGAGACTACCTACTCCCAAATGGTCATATTCAAGGTATTGTCTCTTGAAATTTTTCTCAGTTGCTAAAGCTGTCATCACTTATCCAAGGCAGATTTGGAATTCAAAATTAATTTCTAGGCTACTATTTAGTGTCTTTTGAAGTGTCATTTAACTAGAGTAATGAGGCACTACAGGACGAGAGAATGCCTTCATTGGATAGACAGCATAAATTCATAACAGACAATACATAAAACATCTGTTATCTTTGTGGTGACTCTCTTTGAGCTGATGAATGTTATAAAAGCAGTTGTTTAAAGTCAGAAATTGTAATAAATGTAAAGGACTACTATTAATCACTCACAGATTTTATTCAGCCTGTATATCATATATTTATACATATGGCATCATATTATTTTTCTTGAAAAGATCAACAAGTGGAAAATATTTTCTTTTAAAAAAAACTGTGCAGGTTTTCTTTTCTTTTCTTGGATTAACATGTGTTCAGTGATAAGCCTTTTCCCTAACCTTGGACTATGTGTATAGAGATATGTCCATTTTTTTTTTTACTGTAACATTTCCTCCCCTGCCAAATCAACTTAACCCTCATGGCAAAACTCTAATGTCATGGCATGTTTTTTGTGTACCTTTTAGGTAGAGAAGGAAATGGGGCAGAAAATTTTGGCTGTCTCAAAGGAAGTAGAAATATTCTTGGATTTCAAACATGAATCCAGAGGTTGTTAACAGTAGCAGTGTTGTGCAAAAATAGATTGAGGGTGAATTCTCCTGCTGGAATCTTGCTATTAATTCTAGTAGAAATGGGATTCAACCTCCTGTTGCAGCTTTTTCAGCATAAAGCCTCACTTTGGCTTGATTCAAGTAATCCTGCTATAGTTTAGTCCTCAAGTCACCGAAATCCATGACACATATTTGGGAGTAGGTATAGATAGCATGACTGTATGACAGCAACTAACTAATTAAAATCAATTGCATTATTATTTCATTTAGAATTTCTCTAATGTAAAAGTGAATTTCTATTCAATTTAATTTTTTTGATAATTGATTGACTTAAATTAGATTTTCAGCTTTAACATAATTCTAGAATTAAGTTAGCAAAGCAAATTTCCAGCTGATTCTTCCCAGGTGATTCTTTACCAAAACCTAGTTTCTTTTTGTTTTTAATAACTGCTTTGTTAGTCACTCAGTTACACTGTTTTCTAAGGCCCTTTTTACACCTTACCCTATCACAGAGGCATCCAGTGTGGGTCCCAGTGTCATCCCTGCTGGGAGGGGAGTGCAACAGGAATGCTCCTCTCTGCACCAGCTTCTTCCAGGATCCAGGAAGTGTGATGACCCTGTTACCCTGACTTCTGGGGGTCCCATGGAGGACACCTTGATTCGCTCCAAGTTATAAAGGCTGGGGAAATTAGCAGAGCACTGGCATTAGCAAAACGAGGGGCAGGGTAACCCAGAAGGATCTTTTACCCAACTTTACGGGGTCAGGCCAAGCAAAAAGCCAGACAAATGTACTAAATAAATGAATTTTATTAAATGAATATGGTATCACGCACCAACGCACTCACTCACGCACACAAGGCCTATTGAGAAGGAAAGGAGGTGAAAAATGGACAGGGGGTATAGCAAAGGGAATGTAGAGGCGGTGATACTGCACCTATCCTGAAGTCTTCGGTCTGGGAAGCGGCAAGAAGAACGGAGTTCAGCAAAGAGATGGCTGAGGGGATCACTCAACTAACAGGGTGCCGTTGAGTGGGGAGTTCTCCAAAGAGACACTCAAAAACTGGGACTACTTATAGAGCAGAATGTACCTCGAGGGCAGGCCCTCTCCCGAGAAGAACAATGGCCAAAATAAAGGAAAAATGTTGCACAATAGCAGCTTGATAGTTTGCATGATTGGATCATGTAAAAGTATCTCACCTTGTATGATTTTGCAAAGTTTAAGTGAGCCACCCAATTGGAAAACCCAATAATCCACTCAGGTTGGCTGGCAACCTTTTGTCTGTGCAAACGTGTTTAGCCTGAGGTCTCCTTGGGCTACATGACTGGGGATTTTCCTGGCCTGACCTAGTTTTGGTCGTTTGACCTCTGAGCCTACGTACTCACTCAGGCAACTTCTCTGCCATGGCGGGCATATTTGATATTAAATTTATAGTCCCCGGGATAGGGTATGCCAGTGGGGTAAACGCCCCTCCTCTTCTTGCCACAGCACAGCTGGGTACTGTCCCAGGCTGTCCTGAGGCAGAAAGCGCAGCCATTGTGCTTCCAGGACCTCCACAAGTAAAGTAAGTGTGGGCACACGGTGGGATGGTGGTATGATCACCGGTTATTGATGGGGAAAACCCATCAGTGATTTGCAGCACAATCACACCGCCTGGGGAAGGGATGGGGCCATGACGATATCATACATAAGCATTGTCGCGGTCCTGTCCTTCTCCCATTCCCATTGCAGGTTGGGAGGGTGGAACGGAAAGGACCTGTAATGATGAATTACTGTGTTTATATCACAGCATTCAGACCACTGCAAATACAAATGACTCCAGGAACCTTTTGTTATTTTCACTCATGCTTAGAGTATGATAGATTTAGTCAATTTCAAGATTGACAACAAGTAATAAGGGTAGGCTGGAAGGGCCGGTGATCTTTGCATTGAGATGGCTCTTCTGTTTTGTATACTGAACACCCCATAGTGGTATTTCATCAGTATCAGAAACTGAAGTTTGAGACTCTTAACCCTGGGACTTTTGCAGAGATCTACATGGGAATCAGTAAGCTCTAGAGGGATGGGGGCAAGAAGATGAAATGATAAGGGATGGAGAAATGGAAAGCAAGAAAAAGGGGTTTGGTGAGGTGGATGGAAAATGAAGTTTCCCATAAATTTATGCAGCTGTTTCTTTCCTTCCAGGCTCAAAACAGAGAGAAAGAGAAGTGGGGAAGGCCTTTTTTTAAGCTTCGTTCTGTAATGGTTTTATTGCAGACTTTTAACTTAACTTTAAACAGCCATTTAACATAAATGTATTAGTTAATTTCCCTACTTTGTAATGTATATGCAATTGAATTAGATTTGGCGGGGGCATAGTAATGACTAACTAAATGCGTTAACCCTTTTCTACAACTTTCCTTGTATTACTGTCCTACTGGCTAAATCCAGCACTGATTTTAATAACTTACCTTGTTAGTCACAACCAATATGTGTTTCACTGATTTCCATGGGTAAGATTTAGTTCACTGATTCTGTCATGTGCAGACAAAAAGACGACAAGAAGAAGAAGAACCCAGAGGTGGGTAAAGTTGAACCCATGGGCTTCATGTGGTACCATAAGGTACCCCAGTATTCTCTCCATAGAATGATCTCTTTTTTTTTTTTTGAGAAACCTATTTTAAATGTCTCTCAGGATTGCTCTGGGGGTGGAAGTGGGGGCAATCTTGACATCTTTCTCCAACTGGCTGTTTAAGGCCCAGGAGGGTCCTTTCTAAGCCACAAGCAAGCCATAAAGACAACGGTCCTTCCCCAAACTTTCCTCCTCCCACTAAGAGGACTTCAGAGGCCTATTGTCTCTGAAACTGGAGGGATCCATTAATCAAAAAGATCTTTTTTACCATAACATGGCAGAGTTTGTATGTCTCATGCCCAGAAATTGGAAACTTTACTTTTTTGGACTATAACTCCCACATCATACTAACTGGGCCTGAGTTGCAGCCCAGGTTCTAAATCAAATTTTTAGTTCCAGCTAAAGCAAACCTATTGAATCCATGAAGCTAACATAATTGTTGACTGAGCAAATTCACATGTCTTCATAGGTCTAACTCTAGTTGAGACCATAATTACAGTTAGCCTCCCACAGGCAAAATTTTCAAATTCTGTTCATATTTTCCTTTAGTGATATTTGTCTCTTTATTAAAACGAGAAGGTATTCTTAAAATGGCAGATGATTTCTGAAAAAGAAGAATAAATCTGTATTATTGATGGATTTCCAATTAAATGGCTACACAAATATTCGTCAAAAACTGTTCCACATCTGCAGGTTCTGCACTAGGGCAATTAGATCTCACTATGAATGATGCAGATGGTACAGCTCAATACATCTTTGAGAGCTATGCCAGTTTTCCAAAATACATACACCCTTTGGTTATATTAGTTTGGGTTGCCCTTCTAAAAGAAGAAGATCTGAGATTTTATCATTTGAAGTGCTCCAAAAATTAATTCTGCTGATGATGGAGATGAAAGAGAACAAACAAATCCAAGGATTTATGCTCAGAATGTGGCAAACAAGAGTCAGGTTCATAGCTCTGAAAATGTATAACATCTATAATCCTTGAGATTCACATCAGGGATGGGTAAAAATATTACCATAACTCATTTTGATATGAATGTATGAAAATTCACAAAATCTGAACGAGAAACTGACAGCTTTGTCAATCCCTAATCCATACATGGATCTTTTCAGGGATGAGCAGTCTCTCTCTTTCTGTCTTTGTCTCTTTAGATTTAATCTTCCAGCCTGTTAATTTTACTCATTTTCTCAATAGGTGGCAATGACCAATAGATGGTGCTCTTGCTGTATTAATGTGCTTTAGTGAGAGATGGTGGGATTTATTTATTTATTTATTAAAATATTTATTAAAATATTTATATCCCTCCCTTAATCCAAAGATCTCAGGACAACTAACAATAAAATATAAAACAATAAATAATTTTGTTATTGTTAACTTCCATAAGTCAACTTCAAGTTATGGTAACCCTATGGATGAGAGATCTCCAATTCGCCCTATCATCAACCGTCCTGCTCAGATCTTGCAGACTCAGGGTTGTGGCTTCCTCAGTTGAGTTTAAGTCCATCTGTAATGTGGCCCTCCTCTTTTTCCTACTGCGTTCTACCTTAGCAAGCATCCTGTACTCTCAGTTGGTTTCTGTGCCTGAGCAGGAATTCAAACCTTCCAGGAGTCTTAGCCCTGTTCCATCATTCAAACCACTACACCACACTGCCTGAAACTTGCTTGCCATGCTGATTTGCTTGGTTGTTTAACTGAGATTAGAATATGTGCCCTGCTAGGTCAGAGTACATGCATATCCTGTTTAAGCCAGGTGGGATCCAAAGATAATAACCCTACCTATTGTGTTCATACACAAGCAATAATTAGTATCCAGAGGCACTCTGTTTCTAAACCTATAGTTTCTACTGAACGGTCATTGTCTGTAGCTTCCAATGTATGCATTGGGTTTGAAATTCTCCCTCAGAGACATCCAGTCCTGTGGGTATTACTCCATTTCATAGCAGTAAATTGCATCAGTTAATTGTGTGTTGTGGGAAGCAGTATTCTTTTTCCCTCTCTCCCTCCACCTTTTGACCTGAACTTATGATTAACAAATTTCCTTACATAGTCCCAAGTTTCAGTATTTTGAAAGATGGAGAAAATTATCCTTCAAGAGTCTAGATCCCTTCAAATATTTGAAAATAGTTTCTATAAGAAGCTGCTTCAAAACTGAGAATAGCCCAGCATTTTTCTGCATACTAGCTTTTTTAGAAAGAAAGAAAGAAAGAAAGAAAGAGAGAGAGAGAGAGAGAGAGAAAGAAAGAGAGAAAGAAAGAGAACATAAAGATACCGATTTCAACTCCAATCTAATACTGTAAATCATTTTTTTTTCAAAATCAGAAATCAGATCAACCCTACCATTAGGCAGAATGAAGTGATCATCTCAGGCAGTGGGTTTTGCATGTCACAAAAGGCAGGAACTTTTTTATTTATTCAATTTCTTATTGTTGGGGGATTTCTTTCTGCCAAAAAGGAATGTGGAATGTTCCCTCTTACATATGTAAGCAAATAATGGCACTGTGTGCTCATCAGATAATCATAATAGACACAAAACATCCCAAAACTAGCTATGATTGTTGGGAATTGTAATCCAAGAACATCTAGAGGGTGATGATTCCCACTCCAGTCTGCACACAGAGAACCTGCAAAGCTATTCGGATGCTGTCATTTTAGTCTGTTGCAGAAAAAAAAAACCCTAATAAGTTTTATTTGGCACATGTTTTCATGGACTTCTGCCACTTCATCAGATGCATGGAGGGGACTAGAGGGGATACCTCAGCATGTATGTAAATATCTACCTATTGGAGCTACATTTCATACTATCTGATGAAATATTCTATAGTCTACAAAAGCTTCTGCCAGATAAAACAATGAAGTGCCACTAAGATCTTTTGATGATGGACTCTTCCAGATTAATTTAAAAGAATGGTATAACTCCTTGGGTTTCCCAGGGTTTGTTAGTCACTGTGGCCTTCTTGTCCACTCATTCCATTCTTTTGGGGGTTTGTCTGCAACGTTCTTGGCTCTGCACTATGGGTTTTCCAAAAGTTTTCTACAACCAGAGCATGATTTACTGAGGTGGTCCTATGGTTTGAAGGCAAAATTTCCACGCTCTGATTTTTTAAAAAACTTTTCTATAGCATTACAGTGCAAAAGTGCCATTTCACTGATGCATTGATACATTATAGCATATAATGCTTTGACTTGAATTTAAAGAAAAAGAAAGGATACTTTTTGTTTCAGTATGCCTCAGAATTAAAAACCATATCCCCCCCACCAATTCCCTCAACACAGGCATAGATAGGAAGCACAATGGAGCAGCCTTCGATATCATGAGCCTATCAGACTCTCTCTGCAGCATGCTTTGGAAATCCTCCTTGCTTCTGAAACAAAGACGATGATTCATCCTCCCAGAATTTTGGCTGTGGCTTGCCTTTGCTTGTTTCACAATACCGGGTGGTTTTTTAATCATATGATTGCAAGCACCTCCCAGAAGCTTTCTCTTCAGACTTGTGTGAGGAAAGGAACAGAGGTTAAAAGGGAAAGGACAAAAAAAAAATTCCTGGGGGAACAATGGCGATTTACATCAGGCAGCTCTTCCTTGTGGCTGCTGATTTAACCCTCGCCTCAGCCGTCTCCTGTTTCCTTTATGGACTTGCCTGCGTGTGTCTTGGCAGTCTCATCAGCTTGTTGATCTTCCTCTCCTCCTTTGGGGTTGTAAAGAATGTAAAGAACACAGTCCTGATCTTGGTTTCTAAAATCACTCTTGGAGGCTTGCTTTTAAAGAAACTCGACGAAGTGGAGTCTGGAGCGCTGGCAGCATACCATCTCCCAGAGAGAGACAGGGACATTGATCTGGAGAAGGAATGTTCTTCAAACACCAAGGTGAATCAACTGCCAGTGGTGGAGAAGGAAAATCAGAAGGTGATGCACACCCTGACTGAGAGCCAGTTCTCTCCGAAAGGTACTCTCTCAAGCTGCTCAAGCTGTTTCTGTGGACAGTGAGCCTCCTCATTATGTCCTGAACTTAGAAAAGTGACTTTTGAGACTACAGCTCCCAGTATTGCCCTTTCACTGTTATCTTTTTTCCTCCTTGACTATTGCTCTGGGGATCCCTAGCTAGCTAGAGTTAGAATTGAAAAAAAGTCACTTTACCATCCTCTGCTTACTCCTGCTGACTTTTATAGAGTCACATTGGTTGCAGATGGCTCCTGCGCTTAACCTGTGCCTCTCCCAGACCTTATCCTTCAATGGTGCTTTTTGTTTTCCTCCTGTTATAAATAAATTGTCATATCTCTCTGAGTGACCAGATATGAAAGTCGAGAAGACAACTGGGTATTAAAAGATGTAACCCATTCAATATTATATAGAACTAGAGGAGAGTTGTCTTGGCACTGGAGCACTTAAAGGCCTAGTCCCCTCCTGAGCTGTGAAACTTTGGGCCAGTCACCCTTCCTTCCTTCCTTCCTTCTCAGTCTGGCCTTCCTTACAGGCCTTCCTTGCTGTGAGGATAATATGACAAAAAGGAGATCATTGTACTCTGCTTTTAGTGCACTGGATGAAAACGGGGGTACAAATGTAGGAAGATAACTAGCTAATAAACATTACATATAAAAAGATTTATCATAGATGGCACAGGCTGACTTGGTGAAGCTAAGCACTTTTGTAAACCTTGATTGAGGCTATTTCCACACTAGACTGTTATAGTGTTATTATTCCATTTTCAACATCCTATGGAATCCTGGGGATTGCAGTTTAGGGAGGGGCATTTAAAATTCTCAGCCAGAGAGCTCTTGGGTCTCAGTCAACTACAAACCCCAAAATGCCACAGGATGTTGAAAGTGGAATAATAGCACTATAACAGTGCGGTGCAGAAATGTGGCCTGGATGGGAGATTGCTTTATTTCTGTTATGAAAGAATGGAGGGGAGGGGGGAAGGTCAGAGAATATCTAATAAAAGCCATAAATGAAAGACGCGTCTCAAGACGCTGTGAGTAAAATGTTTTATCTTCAGCCTTTCAGCAGAACCCACAAATGAAAGAAACACATCTCAAGATGTATCAGTAAAACATTATTTTATAGCCATGGATCCTGGAATCGGGGGGAGGTGGTAAGGCAGACTCCTACACTAGGCAAGGGGGCTGAGGCTCCCCCAAATGATCTGGCAAAACTGGGCTACCGAGACTCCCATATTGTTAATGCTCCTCGGGCATTATCATCCAGGAATATACTAAATAATCAAGCACTGAGAAATATTAAGACAGTGTTTTGTTGTTGAGCCTGCCCAGGAATAATAAAGGCTGCCTGCAATCTATTCTGTGCGCAGCAGCTTGGGAATAATCTACACTGGACACATGGAGACTAGTTCTAAGTATGCATTCTGCTTGTAAGAGTCTTTGTATGTAAGGCTCATTGAATGATAACAGGTAGGAAAAGTAATTACCTGTAAGGAGGCAAAATTAATAACAACCTGTCTGTCAAAACAGAGTCCCCCTACCTTAAAAACCATTCTGGGGTCCCTGCTCCTTGCAACTTGAGACATGCCTCTTTCATTTATGTATAAAGGTAATCAATAAAAATAACTATTTTCTGGTTACTCTACTTTTATTATGACAACAACAACAACAACAACAACAATAACAATACTTTTTTTATTTCTTACCTACCTCTTCCCAAGGCTTGAGATGGGGTACAATATAAATTAAAATACAATTAAGAACACATTGTAGACTAAAATATAGTAAAACACATAAAACCATTTGAAATACAAGTGTATCACAATTAAAATATATCATAATTAAAAATAGACTGGGTAGGCCTTTTGGAATGGTTTCCATGTGTCACACTTGTTTTAGCACATAATCTCTTATGCCATGGATGGAGAAAGGCAGATATGCAAGTTGTTGTCGAGCTTCAACTCCCATCATCCCTTGTGCCTGGCCGTGATGGCTCTGCTTAATGAGATGTGTAGTCCAACGACACTGAGAGGATGGCAGGCTCCTCACCACTATCCTAAAAAGACTTTGTTAAGACTTTGTTTAGACTTTCTCTTAAAATCTCAAGGAATGGAATTCCACAGCCACCTCCAAGCAGCTAGTTTCAGTCTTAATGTTGGGGCTACAAAAACACACATACAGTTCAGGTATAGTCAGAAAATACCTCCAACAGCCCTATAGAGAGAAAGAGGCAAGTGGAAAAGACATTGGTCCATGCTCCACTGAGGCCCTTTCCGCAACGCACATTTTCTTGGTGCTGGCGTGCGGGGATCATGCGATCAGCCTCCAGCGAGAGGCTCTCGCATCCCCGCTGCTTCAGCTCCACATGAGCTGCCTGCTCCCGAGCAGACAGCGCGAGAGCCCTGCCTCTTCCTTCCGCAGTACAGCCTAGGACTTTTCCACGCTGCGCTGGGGCAAGAAGCATGACCACCACAGCTCCAGAGGCTCTGCACGCATGGCAAGTGCACGCGGGGCCCTGGAGCAATGCACGATCGTGCAACGTTTTCGGCTAAAAGCTGAAAATGAAAAAGCGCATGAGCGGCGCCTGCCAGGCCCTGGAATGTCGCATGATTGTGAGTGCGTAGTGCAGATTGCTCCTCACAGTCACGCGATGCTCCAAGCGCCCTTTCGCATGGCAAATGCCGTGCAAAAAGTAAGTCAGACTGTTCAGTCACCAATGTGGCCCTACCAGTAGGCATAGTGAGATGGCTGCCCCATGAAAGCTGGTTTAAGATGTCATTACTACTGATTGACTTATTGGAAGTTGCATTTTTCCTGTGATGAGGGAGGAAGGGGTGCTTGTGGTTTTCGTCTTTCATGTACCACAGTAATTTGGCTGGTTTTGGATATTGTGCATTCTGACATGGATGGGGTAGGAGCACCTCATCTACTCATCCTGCTCTGATGGTAAGTAAGACTAGTCCATGCTTCCAAATTCCCCTTCTGGACCATCGATACCCAACTACCCCATGGGAAAGACTGCAGGAGAGAGAGTGAGGCAGCTACGGAAGACACCAGCTGCTTGCTCCTACTTCAATTGAAGTGTCCCAGCACAGCCACCCTGCAGGGCTATGTATCCTCAACTGTCTTATGGGGAGGATCCTGGTGACTTATTCTGTTTTGATATTGTTCACTGTGATTGTTCCACAACATGTGCATATGTATATATTTTGCATCCCACCTTTTCCCCAGCTCTGGAGCTCAAGGCAGCTGACAAAAATAGAAACAGATACAGATAAAAGCTCAGATTGCTAAAATCATACAATGTTAACATACAATTAAACTACCAATAGAATTTAAAACAATTAAAAACATTGAAAATCCATTAAAATCCCAAAAATATAGACAAGGCAGCAGATTTATCAAAAGACCTTTTCCCAGAAGCAATCAATTCCCAGAGGCTTGTCAAAACTAAAAAAGATTTTTCACCTGCTGCTGGAAGGACTCCATGGAAGCGGGGAGCAGTCTAGTTGCTCTAGGAAGGTTGCTCCAGATGCTTGGAACAGCCAGAGAGAAAGCCTTCTCCCATGTTTCCACCAGATGGGACAAAGAGAAGGCCTCCTTGAAAATCTGATAACCTGGGCTGGCTCATATGGGCGAGTATAGTCCTTCAGATAACCTGTACTCAAGTCATGTAAGCCTGGGAAGATTTTAGTCCTGAAAAGTGGGATATAAATAATTGCATTAGTCAATCAATCAGTTTAACCAATCATGCAGTGAGCTCAAAGCTATCTGCTCCAGTGCAAGTCAAATTCCCCAAATTTATTTAGACTTTAATATTTCTAAAGTATCATGCCCTTGCCTTCATCTGAGACTCAGAGAGTATGGCTTGCTCAAGGTCACCCATGGAAACCCACTGGGTGATCTGGGAAAGTCACACTCTCTCAGCCTCAGAAAAAGGCAATGATAAACCCCCTCTGAGCAAACCTTGCTGAGGAAACCCTGTAACATGTTCACTTCAGGGTTACCATAAATCAAAAATGTCTTGAAGGCACACAACAACAAATCTCTAACCAACCACTTCAAAATTATGCTTGGTAAGGCAGAAGTCAGGAGGAAGTCATAAGGTCACCAAGTCAACTTGATGGCAGTTAACAAGAACAAACAGAGTGCAAGGTAGATGTGGCTCAATGAGTTCAGTGTTCACTTTTACACATTTCTAAACCCATTCCCCCTTACAGTCTGCTTGTGTGTGAAAGAATAATTGCATCTGTTTAAAGCCCATTCTAAGTCCCTTTTTCATAGTGGGTTTTATGAATCTACCTATTTCCTTCAATGAAACTGAGATTCAGCTGGTTCGGTGACTGCATGTTTGCTAATTGAACAAGAGAATAGAGATCTTTATGTGCGATGTGATTGCAACATGGAACATGTTAATATTCCCACTCCTATCTGACTCCCTGAATCCTTGTCCAGGTTTTGATCATTTGCTTTTAAAGTAAGATAAGATAGGACAGAGTATTTTGAATGAGTTCTAATATTGTTGAATGAGATCAGAATGGCATTTCTATAAAACTGGGTCAGGATATGCTAAGATCAAAAGTACTCAGGCTCTTATTACTATTTACTGGATTTGACACAAATGTTCAATGAATATGAAGATGAAATGAAATGAGAATCCCACAGCGGTGCGCAGCACGTTTGTTTTATACAGCAGCTTAGCTTATCATGCAGAAATTGATTTTTATTTAGGATAAAGAAACACACAAATAACACCAAAATAATTTCAAGGCAAGCTAAAAAGATGAACCTGGATATTTATGGTGTGATTAATTCTTTAGGAGGCCATCATATTAAAAACAAGGATGTCCATCAAATATACCTTTCAAAAGACTTTGAACTATGCATGTGTGAAAGGGTGGGAGCAGCCAAATCATTCAGTTTACATTATTACAAATCTAGGGGAAAGAGTTGCATTTCCACTAAACTGGGAATATATTTTGCAACAGATTTCTACTCAGAATCATCACAAAATCTCAAAGCAAATTCGTATTAATGGCAATGGTCAAGGGATTTGCAAATGCCAGCCCTAAGAACACAGAAAAGCCCCAAGCCCTTTGCTTGGATAGTTTGACTAGCCAAGTATTGTCCGGTCTGACTGACAGGGGCCTTCAAGGATATCATAGGGATATAAAAAAATCTCTCAGTTTCCATTTTATTGTATTCTCCAGCTCTTACCTATGCATTCCTCTGGTCCTTGTTTTTAATTTGGTTGACAGATTTTGTGGGGGGAGAAAGGTGTTCACATGCAACCTTGTGCATATTTTGATTGAACCTGGGAAACTTCTGCATTCATACTGGGTGCTATGGTCTCTCCCCTACTCCTTATTTTTGACATTTGGAATCTGTGCTTTAAAAAGTCTTGTTTTGTTTTAGAAGAACACTATATTTAGATGACATTCATTTGTCTTTATAGAAGCATGGCACAAACTGAATGTGTTTCTGAGAAAAGTTTAGCTAGCATTACATACTCTCCCTTCAGTTCAAACTGGTCTTGCAGGTTTTCTGTAACATTTCAAAATCTTGTCTCCAAAGTAGTCTGACTTGTATACAAAGGGTTTGTTATTGTTGTGTGCCTTCAAGTTGTTTCTGATTTATGGCAACTCTTAGGCAACCTACCATAGGGCTTTCTTTCTTAGCAATATTTGTTCAGAGCGGGTTTGCCTTTGATTTCCCCTGAGGTGGAAAGAATGACTTGCCCAGTGTCACCCAGTGCGGTTTACATGGCCATATTGGTACTAAATACCCTAAAGGCATCAAATACCATCTGAGCTTGGAAACTAGGCGGGGTCAGGCTTGGTTAATATTTGGATGGGGACTGCCAGGGAATACCAGATTTTGTAGGCTGTATTTCAGAGGAAGATAATGGCAAACTACTTCTGAAGATTTCTTACCTAAGAAAACTCTATGAAATTCATGGCATTGCCATCAACTGACAGATGAATTGAAGGTGTGTGCACACGTGCGTGCGTGCGTGCACACACACACCCACACACACCCCTACACAAATGGTGTGGGCTTCATTTGGAACCAGTTGCTCCACAAAATTCCCCTTGAGATTCTTCTCAGCAGATCTCTTCATCAGATAAGCCATGGGTGATCTCTGAATCCCAAATATTCTCTGAGTATATGGTATTTGCAACTGATACTCGATGTATTTTGAAACCTAACAGATGATCACTTGGCATTATCTGGTATTTAATGTGCAGTTGTACTGACATACAATAACAAAATTAAATAGTAAAACCATTGCTATTTTTACAGGAGACTAAAAGGGGGTGTGCATATCCATGTATTCGTTTGTGGTAAAGATGGCAAGGAGCGTATGCAGATGTTCAAATAAAAAGAAACATGGGCAAGTTTTTATCATTTAATAAAACCACTGTCTCCAACCTCTGTTGTTTTCCCCTGCCCAATATGTTTGTGCGTTTACCAAAGCTAGTTCAAAGCTAGTGGCAAAGTGCTAAGGGGGAGCTGTTTCATATACTTTATGGCAGGGATGGGGAACATATGGTCTTCCAGATGTTGTTGAAATGGGGTATCATCCCTCCTTATTGGCTATATTGTGTAGGACTGACAGGAATTGGAGCCCAACACCACCCGGTGGGCCAGCTGTTCACTATGGGCTGGCCATATAGCAAGGGCCACATTCCCATGAAGATGATCTGTTGGGAGGTCACATGCTAGAAGTGGGCAGGACCAGAGCCAGAAGCAAGTAGGGCTCTTTCTTCTCCCACTTTCTCTCACATACCACCTCTTCTTTCTCTCCCTTTCTGTTTCCCTGCCCCATCCAGCGGACTGGCTGGAGAGCAACAGATCATTCTTACTAACAGTCTAAACAGAGTGCTTGCAGAAGAATTTACACATTAAGATTAGGTCAGATATGGCTGAATGCTGCTCACTCTTGCTCTTTTGAAATGTTTATCCATCAGTACCTGGCAAAATGAGCCTTTGATGTTTTTAGGACAGTTTTAGGGCAAAACAGGCATTTGTGCTATTTCTGCTGAGATCAATGGCACCGCTGGGGATCATCTCCCTTGGTCACATCTTCAGCCACCCCACGCCCATTTCACTTTCTTTGCTTGAGGAGGGCTCTTTTCTGCTCAAGCTTTTCAGCCTGACGCTCTCACCATGAGCATTAAAATTTATTTCCCATGAATTGACCCAATTATATAGAAAATCAAAGGCTTAATTCAGGGGGAAAAGAAAGCATTCTCCTTAAATTCTCTAATCATTTAGTTGACATTTTTGGGAGGGAAAAACAGAGTTTGCTTACAAAACACTGGAAAAATACCTTTGGCATCAAGTAATGAAATTCAAATGTCTGTAATCAACCAGCTGAAACATTTTTTGGACAATCTTTTTCAGACCAACTATAGTTCTGATGGTGCTTCCACTGAACCCTTATTAACTACAAACTGGTTGTCTCAGTACTATTCCAGTACCCTAACCTCTTCACTTTCCCACAATGGTAAAAAGGAGGTTCACCTTCTCCCACAAATCCAGTACCAGCCTTGCTCTCAGCACTTGCCACTGCCTACTCACCAGAGGCATATCTAGGGTGGGGCAACTGGGATTCATGCCCTGGGGTGCCAATGCCAGCGGGGTGCAAAAAAGCCAAACCCCCCTTCCCACCCGGGCCTGGCCCACTGCCACCCACCCAGCCCCATTGTCATCCTTCCTGGCCTGGGGGGCGGCCCCAGCAGCACCTAGGGGTGCAACTTCCATGCTTGCCCTAGGCACCGTTGAGCGTAGATACACCACTGCTACTCATGTAACAGTAACAGCTTGGAAATGTCACTATTTTGAATCTTCCAAACATCATGGTTAGTAGGAATTGGGGTTTTATTTGGGGGGTGTGTGTGAACAGCCCAAGTGATTTCCTCCCCTTCAAGCTTCCCTGCATATTTGCTTCACTTTCTATAGATTCTGTAAAGTTGGGCTTCTACCCACCCTGCCCCCCTCAAAACATTTTAACATATTTTTAAACTGGAATAGCTCCCGTCTCATACTTTTCTGGGGTAGGAGAGGGAAATGTCACCTTCTATCATCATTTGGGCCTGTTTTAGGTCCGGGAGAGAACTTTTTCCTTCTGACTATGAAAAAGAGTCCCCTCTGAATTTAAAACAGCTCACAAGAAGGAGCTTCCTCAGAGCTCCTACAGCAGGTAGGGAAAACTTTTAAGCTTTAGCAGTATGGGGGGGACACCCTTTGCCCACCCCTTCCACATGCACCAATTGAGGAACAGGGCTTGAAAAATTTACGTGGCAAATGACCATGCTGGCTGGGGGATTCTGGTTGCTGTGGTCCTAAGCTTTTCCAGCTTGGAATATCTTAGCAACAGCCAGTGTGGTACAGTGGTTTGATTGTTGCACTGTGACACTGGAAACCAGGGTTCAGTTTCCCACTTGGCCATGGAAACCCACTGGGTGACCTTGGGCATGTCATACACTCTCAGCCCCAGAAAACCTCATGATAGTTTCTTTCTTTTTTCTTTTTATAATAAAACAGAGAAACAAAATTTACATTCATATATCTTATACAAAATCATTTCCTCTTGTAAATGACATTGTACATACACTCATACCTTATCCAACCATCCTGGCTTTCCCCCGAATGAGAGATAATAAAATTCCCGAATAGTACTTCAATTGTCTGTAGTCAAATAGTACTTCACATGTCTCTGCTTCTTACTTCCACGTTTTTAAAAATCAATATTAACCATCTTGGTATCCGACCATAGATTTCTGAAATATATTATTACTCTTTCCCAGTCTTTAACAATTTTTTCTGTATTAGCTCCTTTCAATATATATGTAAATCTATCCATTTGCATCATATCAAAAAGTTTCAATTCCCAGTCTTTTACTGAGGGAAGGGTCCTTTGTTTTTAATTTTGGGCAATTAACAATCTAGCTGCGGCCGATATATAAAATATCAATTTCCCTGCTTTTTTCTCTAAATCTTCATTCATCATTGATAACAAATATAGTTCAGGGGACGTTTCAAATTGAAATCCTAAATTTTTTTCTATTTGGATATGTATTATAGTCCAGAATTTTTAAAAAATTTTTGCATAACCACCACTGGTAATAAAATGTTCCTATTTCTATATCACATTTTCAATATTTATTTGAGCAGTTCGAGTGTATCTTTGATAATCATTCAGGTGTAAGATACCATCTATAAATCATCTTGTATAGATTTGCTGTAACATCTTGGCAAGCTGTGTATTTCATTCTTTTATTCCAGGTTTTTCCCCATTGATCCATGGGAATCAAGTGTGAAACATTTTGTGCCCATTTTAACATTGATGTTTTAATTTGTTCTTCCTCTGTGTCCCATTTCAGCAAAGTTTTGTAGATATGTGAAATATATTTGTTTTTTTCTGTTATCAAAATTGACGTTAGGTCTTCTTCTTTTACTTGGTATCCATTCAGGTTTAAATCGATCTTTAACTTTTCTCTTAGTTGTCTATAAAGGAGCCAGTGACAATTAATTCCATCTTCATTCAATGCCTGTTGCGACCTAATTATTATTTGTTCATTTTGAATTTCGACCAAATCTTCGTATTTAATCCATCTGTTAAACAATTTTTTTTTTTTTTTTTTTTTTTTGGTAATATGCTTCACGGGGGGATATCCACCGAGGTGTTTTCAGACAACTTCTTAAAAAATATTTTCTCCACACCTTTAATAAAGCCTTCCTCACGTGGTAAGTGTTAAATTCCTTCTTAGGCTTTGCTTTATTAAACCACAGATAGTAGTGCCACCCTGACCACAGATCAACCCCTTCCAAATTTAATAATTTCATCTTTTCCAGCTTGATCCAATCTCTTATCCAACTCAAACAGCATGCGTGATAATACAACACTAAATTAGGCAAGCCCAAACCGCCCCTTTCTTTCGAATCTTGGAGAATTTTTAATTTTATTCTTGGTTCCCTCCCCCCAATAAATTTAGTAATCTCTCTTACCCACACAGAGGTATAACTTTATCATTGTGAACAATAGGAATTGTTTGAAACAAGAAAAGGAATTTAGATAAAACCAACATTTTTATTGCAGTGATTCTGCCCAGCAGAGAAAGACTGAGATTATTCCAGTTTTTAAGGTCTCTTTGGATACTTTTCCATAGCAATTTGGATACTCTTCCATAGCAATTTTGGATACTTTTCCATAGCAATGGTAGTTTCACCTTAAGGTCGCCATAAGTCAGAAATGACTTGAAGTCACAAAACAACAACAATGTCTTAGCATTATACTTGTTGCTCCTTCATGATAACCTCTTGCCCTCACTTGCAGGCTCCCCTCTCAAGCCTCTTGGCTAGGGTTGCCCAGTTGAAAACTAGAGAGGGCTCTTGTACCTTTAATGGTTGTGTAAGAGAAGGAATTTCATCATGAGTTGTTACCTGGTTGCATGACAAGCAACACGTGCTGAAATTCCTTCTTCTGCACAATCATTAATGATACAGGAGCTCTCTTCAAATTACCTCCCCTTTTCAAATCCTAGCTCTGGATCCCAACTAAATATTAGCTGACAGTAGTGTTGTAGGCCCTTTTTGCACCTTACCTGGTGCCGCTGGCATTGTGTGGGGATCCTATGAAAAGCCTCATCTGGGAGGCACTCGCGTCCCCTCCGCTTCCCCTCTGCACCAGCTCCGTGCTGGCTGGAAGGAAGTGTGAGTGCTCCGCCCCTTCCTTCCGCAGCGCAGCTGGGTGCTTTCCCAGGCTGCACTGGGGGAGGAAGCGCGATGGCCACACATCCGGAGCCTCCTCAAGCAAGGTAAGTGCGTGTGGGGCACGAGAGGGATGTGTGATTGCGCATCATTTTTGGCAACGAGCCGAAAATGATAATGCGCAATTGCCGCCTAATGGCCTCGAGAGTGTCACGTGATTGCGAGGACATTATGTGGAACGGTCCTCACAATTGTGCAATGCTCCTGAAGCCATTTCACAACAGCACTGGAATGCAAAAAGGGCCACAATGGTTCCCTTCCAACAGGTACAGACATGTGCTCTCTGTATCTGAAATCTGGAAGAAGGCCTGTCACTCTCTTCACATCCACTTCAACACCCCAACAGAAGCTGGGAGGGATCTCAGGCCTAATAACAGAGATGTAACTGCTTTGTCTCCTTAACACCCAAGATGTTTACACATGCTAGAGCAAGTGAGCAAGTGTGGGCTTTTAATTGCAGCCTGATGATCCAGCCTGACATTTAATTATAAATCTCTGCTTCAGAAACTGATTTTAATTACAGATCTTGGTGGAAGAAAATATGTGGTGGTGTACTAGTACAGGCATCTCCTGGATAGGCTCAGCTACTTCTTTTCTGCTTGAAGCAAAAAAGCAAATTCTATTCCCACTCCAACATCAAGGTGCATAGTACCCAAAGCCACCCAGGCTTTTTTTAACTCATGAAGCAGAAAATCCCACAAACACCCACTTCCCCCCAGCCATGGCAGTAAAATTACAATAGTAACATTTATATAACTAATCATTTGCTGCTTTTTTTTATGATGTTCAAAATCTGCTGCCTGTGATAGTAGCTTCCTTCTGCCTAATGGCAGAGCCAGTCCTGCTGCCATTTTAAAAACCTTTGAGATGTTGCTACTGCTATAGCAACTATGATTGCTAAGTCATGGCTATCCTACATCCTAAGGTTTTAGAGCCAGAACCTAAGACCTTGGGATGATGCCCTGGTAATATCACAGGAGGAGATCCCTGGTGGTGTTACAAGGCAGCTGTGCTGATGTTACTAAGCATGATACCTTAAGCATCAGTCATAGCTGCAGAGAATATATGATACTGCAGAGAGTAAGCCACTGAAATTTAAAAAAACATGAAGTCCATGAAATGAGGAACATGCACATACTTGCAAGACAGCATTCTTGCCCTGAGATTCCTATCCCTTGGCTTGAAAGAAGAAGGGCCAGGCCCTGAGAGCTGAGAACTCTAAAGAAAACTTGACATTCATTTCTACCAGATAGAAATATCTTTAACGTACACTTATTTCTCACAGAAGATGTAATGAAACAGTTTTAGTTGCTTCATCTTAGGCAGTGTTTGCTATTATGAAATCCTAGTAACTGGGTCACATCCTGGGAAAAGTCAGGATAAAAATAAAATAATAAAATAGGATGGGCAGAGTGTAGTCTGTGGCCCATGCAAAGCCGCCCTTTTATAGGCCTCCAGTGCTTTGGGGCTGTAGCTACAAGATGTGGGGGCAAAATAACGGCACTACCTGCTCAAATAAGAACTCTACCTCTTCAGTAAAAATTTTCCTTCAGTCCTCAGATGTCTAGCATTGCAGAGAGTGAGGCACTGAAAATCATTCACACCTTGCTGTGTTTGTATCCCCTTGGGAACATTGCCCACTCCTTTTCTTTGGATGCCTGTACTGTATTTCTAAATGCTCAACTGAAGTTTTAAGTTACTGCAGTGCTAGGAATATGGGAACTGGAGGAAAATTTCATGGGAGGAGGGAAAATGATTACCGGAGGGCAGTATCAGCATTTTGCCTCCTCTATATACCTCTGCCTCCCCTCCCCATTTTTGTTGTTTGAACAATTGACATAACAGTTTCCTAATGAAATTTGGTGACAAACCACTAAATGCACTACAATCAATTTCACAGTCAATATCACAGTCAATATCATCACACTTACGTACATTTCTGTTAGTTTAATGTCAGTAGTTAATATCCCAGTCCACATCATATAAATCAGCCAATTTAAGTGCCTTTAAGGTTGATCTGTAAGTAAATACAAATTTAAAAATAATCAAACGTGTGTTGTTACCCTACCCTACACTGCCCATCCTGCAGGATATGCTTTTTCTTATGGCTGGAAATACATGAATCGAAGGCATGCTGACCAGTAGAGGTCAAGCTGACCTGGGACATGATCAGGCCATACATTCAAAGGGGATTAGGCAGAAAACCCTGATTTCTTCATTGATCTCAGATCCGAATGGGTCTGGATGAGACAATCAGAAACCATCCCTTTTAGATCTCACCCTATGGAGACCTTTTCTACACTTGCTACCAGTCCAGATTTCAAGAGGTTATCATGATTCCCATAAATTCTGTCACTCTGGTGTCACAGCAATCATTTATTCCAGAACCCTTTGTCAGTCCTGTGAGAAAGTTTTAAGGCTTTGCATGAACACTCCTTCAGGATAGGAAAAAGGGTATATAAACCCTAACTTGTAGCGCTTTGGACATGATACGTGGTGCCCAGACTGCTTGTTTGTCCATGCTGCCCTCAGATATTATCTGAGCACCTCCACTTCATCTTCCTTCTCCACTTCATCCTCCTTTTCAGATGCTATCTGAGCCCCCCCACTTCATCTTCCTTCACCCTCTTCCCCCAATTTCTCTCTTTGTCCAACCTTTCACACCTTACTTTCTGACAGCCTTGTATGGTTCTTAGAGTGTCTGATTTCCTGTGTGTTTGTTGATTCCAAATAAAATACTTTGTTTTATCTTTAATTTGAGCTTCTCTGCAATTGGTAATAGTACACACAGATGAAAAGAGCCTGCCATTACCCTCCTCTCACAAGCCTTCTTTGAACTAGAATTTCCCCAGATTATAATAAGATACCAGCATTCTGGGTAAACCCCAACTTCCACCACCTTTTAGAGTAACAGTGTGTGGGGAATTTTATTCAATAATAATTGGTAGAAGAATTTTGGTGACTTTCATAATGCTCAATCAAAAATTTCATTAATTTCAGCTAATAGTAGTCTATTTTACATATTAATTAATGTTAATGTATGTTTAATGCGAAAATGTTTTTAAACCCCAAAACAAAATAAAAGTATCACCTTCAAGTCCTTTGACCACCCTAAAAAGTGGTGCCTGGCACTTTAAAAGTCAGCAAAAGATATTAGAAATTGCTTTTCCCAATGCATGATTTGTTGACGTCTTCTGTAATATATTTCCTGTACATATTGTTAGTCATCAAAGACATCAAAGGATATGTAGAGGGCCCAACCAATCTCCCATCCAAGAGCTGACTCGATCTTATCCTGGTTAGCTTTAGCAAAGATGCTACATCACGTTCTCACTCTTTGGATCAGAGCTCCAGTATCATGCAAGATCTGAAACTGTTGTCATTTCTCAGGAACCATATGTGACTGCCCCTCATTTACCATTTTTAGTTCCAAGAAATTGCAGTTCTCAGGACAGGTGGCATGCTTGAGGAGAACTGGGACTTCCACACGAGTTGGAGCTCCAGAACATCTTGTTCTAAATGTATTGACAAATGTGAAACAGGACTGAATTCTACAGACTTTTCTTTGAATATGCCCTTACTTGCATACAGTTCCACACTACATGGCTCAAAACTACAACAATACAGGACCATGCATTATTTGGGATATCTGAATTCCTAACCTCATATACTCCTCACAGTGCAGACAGAGGGGCAGTGGCAGAGGGCCTTTCCGCACTACACTGTTATAGTGCTATTATTCCACTTTCAACATCCTGTGGAATTCTGGGGTGTACAGTTTGCTGAGGCCAAGAGATCTCTGGCTGAGAATTCTAAGTGCCCCTCCCTAAACTGCAAACCCCAGGATTCCATAGGATGTTGAAAGTGGAATAATAGCACTATAACAGAGTAGTGCAGAAAGGCCCTGAGTCAAAACAGTACTGGTGGTTGGGAGCAGGCAACCCTTCTCTCACTTGCTCATTCTTCCCTGTAGAGCCACTGTAGTGTCATGGTTTGACTTCTGTTTGGGAGATTTGGGTTCCAGTCCTCATTCAGCTTTGAAACTTATGGGTCGATTTGCATCCACTGACTTTTTTTGAACCTCACCCTACCATACAGGCTTGTTGTGAGCCTAGAATAGGAAGGAAAACCATGTATCCTGCCCTAAATTCCCTGGAAAACTGAGGGTTAATTGTAATAAGTAAATACATATGCTTAATAGTTGCTGCCTTTTACTTGGGCCTGAAACCCAAACTAAACCTAGCTCGAGGAAAATGGATCCTTCCCATTGGAGAGGGTGAGTAACTGACAAGGTTGATAGGCTGTGTTAGCCCCTTACAGGGCTACTTTCTTTTAAAAATGTAGGATTTTTTGGACATATATATATATAGTATCATCCTTGCATGTATTGTTACTCAATACAGTTGTACCCCAAACATTAAAGCAGCATACACAAGGCTCCTATCAGTCTTCCAATCATTGTTCTGAAAACTTCGTTTCTTACTTTAAAAAACAAAAAAGCAACCCTTTTGTGCCACATTCCTGTACCTTGGGCTTTTTAACGCACAGGAAATGCTTTCATTTAACCAAATTTACTTGAACTGAATTTCTGCTTTATTTCCTGGATAAAGCCCCAGAAGGGAGGAAATGTGGTGAAATTGTCCCCCAGATACCTTAGGGATTGTTCATTATATTTTTAGGGGGAAAATGCAGGGGGAGCACATTTAAAACCATTTCAGAAATGTCTTTGAGGTTCCCAATCAGCCTTCAGCCTTCATGTTCCCCAGGCCTGTCCTGGAACATTTGCAAGACACACTCAACGGTCAGAGACAGGGTGGAATTTCCCAACCTACTACCATGTCTCCCTGAGAACATTCTCCTACTGCCACACCCACATTTTTTCAGTAAATGTACTTGTTTTTATGGGGAAAGCCAGGGATGTATTTACTAAGGCAATGTGTTCTCCTGCCAGCAGATTCCCAGTTACCAAGAAACCCCAAATAGAGCAGATTTATTGCTACTCACTTGGGTCTAGAACTTGGAAGTAACAAGTTACAAGCATTGTAGATTACCTGTAGCTTTGAGGTGGGAGTGATTTTTTTAAATTTATTTTTAGTAACAGAAGTGGAACAAAGTCAGATTTTTAAAATGATATAGCAAATGGGCAACTGGGAACAATGATATGCTTGCGGGTATGTGTAATGGGGAATGATTTCTAGTTATTTTTCAAAGATGCCTTTAAAGTTTCAGAGTTTTTAGAGAAACTTTGAGGAGATAGGTACCTTAAGTTCCAGGTTTGGGGGAAAGTTGGGGTATAAATAAAGTTAACAGCATCAACAACAACAATGTTTTCAAGTAGTATATGCTATTCCCTTGTTAAAGCTAAGAATAACAAACAAGACATTGGTAAAGCAATGATCACTTGCTAAAACTGTGCTGCAACATTAGCCATAATGAATTATGGTGCAGGTAGGCTTTGAAATGAGTTATGCAATCAGTTGCTCTTTAAAAATGACCTTCTACTTGGAACCAGAGATGCCTAATGTGAATAGAAAGATGTTCCAATATCTGCATGGAAAAACATTTCTCGTTTTTGGCAGAAGATCCCTGTTGAATTTTTCTAGTTTCCACATCCCTGCTGACCTCCGTGTCCCATTCTGTAAAGTTAGAAGTCTCTTAACCCTCAGGAACAGTAACAACTGTGAGCACCCAAGTTCTTGGGGGCAATAAAACCTTTTTCAGTTTTACTTTGAACTCTAAAGGAGCTGTCCAAAGTGCTAAAACCTACCCCAAATAGGTTCAGCATCTTAGACAATTCCTTTAAAATTCAGACTAAAACCAAGAGTAGGTTCACCAGCCCACACAGACATGGAACTACCAACTGCCACTTCTAAGAATTTTGAATTGGATATGGCATGGGTGTGGGGAGCAGTCCTTGTGAGAAGCAATCAGAAAAACTCTACTGTCCTAGTAGGGTTCTTCTCACCTATCTCTGGTTCCATTGGATCTGACATGTTGGATTAAACAATTGTCCATATCAGTTTCAAATACAGACATTGGATGTTTAAAAGCTTAACAGATCTTTTGGAAAGCAGTTTTTTTAAATGTGAGACTGCTACAGATACAGAATTAAAAATTAAACTGCATGGACTAAACTGCATTATTGACCTGCACTAGACTACTGGACGTTTTGGTTCCAGGTATGGTCAGGTAAGCTGTTCTTCATTTTAAAACAAAAAGCAAAAAGCAAGCATTGATATTAAACTTGTTTTGTAAGCTGATTTTCTGATTTTGAATAACTCAGTATAATTTCATTAGTAGGGATGTCTACTAAGGAGCCTGGCAACCCTTTTGAGCATTTCTGAACAGCTTGCTCTTTGCCAAGCTGTTAAATGAACACTTAAGGCTACAATCACATTAAAACCTACATGGGAGTAAGCCCCAACAAACACAGTGGGACTTTGCATTAGGTAAACATCCATACCTGTGACCTAGCAGTAAGTCATTGTTGGATTTTTTTCCAACTCTGAGCCATAGGTGGATTAAATTAAACAGAATCATAATGACTAACCACCTGAACAACAAACACAATGAATAATGAAAAATAAACACAGCTAATCCTGTCCAACTGCTGTGCTTTCTCTGTAGGTAAACATGAGTGCCCTTACAGTAGTTATAGATGAGCATGAAATCCATTACCCTGCCTTTGGAGAGACACTTTCCTGTAAGAGATCAAAGGTTTCTCTTTCATTTCATTGCATTTGTGCTTCTTGTGGCATTCACATTATTCCTGTGTGGGGCCAGGAGAAGACAGAAACAAAGAAGGTACAGCTCTTAGAACTTAACCACTCTTTTCTCCTGACCAGATCATTGTGCTTCCTGGGGGACAGGACAGTTAGTATTCAATATTCAGATTTCAAAGACAGATGGATGATGCTGTATATGTGCATGAAAAGTTATATTAGAATATAAAAGAGGATATCACAGTACCATGTGTTTTAGATCTTTTGGGCACTACGACTATATGGATCCTGTGTAGATCTGAATATGAAACACAGATTTGTGTCCTGAATGTACATGTGTCATTAGTTTGGATTCCAGTAGTGATACGGGCACATACTGAGAAGTGGAGGAACCACTGGTATTAACTGAGGACACACCAAGTCCAAGTACCACCATGGGATTATGGGATGCCCCCCCCCCCCAAAAAAGACCCTTCTTGAGCCTGAACAAACAACTGTGGTCCCCAAGTCTAACTTCTGACCTGGACCTATACTGTGCCTACTTCCAAGAACTCCACAGTCTGTAGAACTGACATAGCACTGACAGCAGCATGCCTGCATAAATTCTGGGTGAGATGAAGGAGTGCTAATCTCCAGGCAAGAGGCCTGCCCTTTTAAGGATTTCTGCTTTGCAGGAAGAGGTGGAGTCTTTGACAGGACTTCACCACTGAAGCATAAGGCTGGTCTCACACCTTGGTGAAGGAGGTTCTTCATGAGGAGCTCTCCCATAAGCTGGAGGCTGCATTAATGCAGAGCATAATATGACTGGCATGCAATTTGCTTTTTTGATATCTCAGCTCGTATTTGAACTAGCCCAGAGGCCGGTATCCTCAACTGAGAGACATATCTCCAACACACAACTGTAATACATCTCCTGGGACACCCCAACCTCCAAACCCAATTTTTCAATTTGGTTGTGTTGTGGGGAGGGAAAAGCTGCTATGCTGCAAAGGTGGATTTGGGGAGGGGGCATTTTGATAGGTGCACAGTAAATACCAAATAACCACCATCATAATTCACAAACAGGATGCCAGCCAGAAAATTCTGTCATGAGCTTGGGTTTCAAAATGCATTTGGGTATTTCCATGTTTGAAAGAGTTCTATTTTGCAAAGAAAACATACACAGAGAGTTCCCAAAGTGGTGGATAAAACCATTGTTTCTTTTTTTTGTGAGATTTTTGCATGATAAACTCATATTTCAAAGGAATATTTGAAAGATGTGTTCAGAAATGAGAGTTTTTATTGCTGTAGATTAAATGTCCCATCATTAACACTATTTTCAATTTGGTAGGAGCATCTAGAGTGATGAAGAGACCATCCGTCATGGTACAGGAAGAGGAGACAGAAACTCCAATAGAATATGACAGAAAATATATATCTCATAAACAGAAGAATGGCTCCCTGTCTCCTGGTAGGTAGAAGCAAAAAGCCAATATTCAGTCATCTATCTGACAACATGTGGTGGAACATGAAGGCCTCATTTGAATATAGCTCTTGTAAAGCTAATTTTAAAAATAAATAGAACTAGATTCCAGGGTCCCCCAGGTAGCTATTATTATAGTTACAATCGGGTAGCTGAAATTTTTAAAAAAGTAATCTTTTACTTTTCTGCTTCTCAGAGTAACTCAGACAGTAATGTATATTTAATTTTTTTTTAAATGAGTACTTTTCATTGATTATCACAAGATGCAACATGAGCCAGCACTTGAGCCTCTTGCACCATTTAGTGCGGTCACATGTCTGTTACTATGGAAGCATGTAAAAGTTAAACAGAAATGAAGTTATCACTCATTAATTTACAATCTTGTTAGTTACTGCAAAAAGAAATCATCACAAGTAACTATCTGTAACTAATTACATCCAAGCTCTGGTATTGCTTTCTTAGTCCAGAATGGAGTAAGTCAGTCCTGCCCCAATGGTACCACAAGCTACATACTATTACCTGATCATCTGTCTGGATTGCTAGACATTGACTTGAACTGGGGCCTTTCAGAGAGCTAGATTGTGGGGGCTGGTAATGATGAAATAGAACTTCCACTCTACATGATTTTAGCAATCTTAACAATCTGTTCACATTTGCCTGTGATCTCTTTTTCACTCTTTGTGTCCAAGACTGTAGTGTCATGGAACAAAATGTTGATGGGAACCAGAAAGGGGTAAATTGTTACACGTTGACTGTGAACGTCACTTCTTTGACAGACTGAAAAGTTATCTGCCTTGACTGATCATGTCAATATGCTAGAAATACAGAATTTGGAAATGTTATCATGCTGTTCTTGCTTGCTGGGTGATTCTGGGAGCTATAACCCCAAAAGTAATTTTTTCAGGTCCTGTATGAGAGAAAGAAAGAAGTGAGATGACTTTGTTTGGGATACAAAAGGACAGGGAACAGTTTTGTTTCAAGTTATAAAGAAGTGGGATGTCACTGAACCCCATCTCATTTTGAACACCACTTCACAGGAATAATTCTGCACTTGACCATATGCCTGAGTATATGATTGCATGTAAGAAAATAGGGCAGTCACCTCTATGAGACCAGGGTTTGATTCCCTGCTCAGCCACTGAAACCCACTGGTACATGACACACTCTCAGCCCCAGAAAACCCAGTGGCTGGTTCACCTTAGGGCCATCATAGGTTGGAAATTATTTGGAGGCACACAACGATAATAGTTGCAGTAAGATGCTTAGGCATGCTGAAATCCACTTATCTCAAGCTCCATTTAGGTATTCTAACTCTCTCATATGATAGACTTTCCTGTGAACAAGAGCAAACATGCGGGCCAGAGCAGCCCAAGTCATTTTGCTGACAGGTTGAACAGCAAATGGCACTACCAGTCATAAAAGTCCAGGTATGTCATGCTCAAAGCCAGCTACATTATTTTGGCACATGAGACACAACATCCCTCAAAGCATCTCTCCCCTTCTCTGGCATAAAAAAAATTGTAGTAAATCACAAAGCATTCCCTGTTTTTTCAGGGTACCCCAAATCTACTGCCTGAGGTGCCCAACTCACCCAATCTAATAGAAGGGCCAGATATGGTGGGACAAGGTGCCCCACCTGCCGCAAAAGACTATATGCTGCTGTTAGTATATGTGTACGGGAAATACACTATGGTTTGTTCCAAGACAGTGAAGTGACAAATCTCCAGTAAAGGTAAATATGATGAGAAGACAGGGCGTGGTCATGACTTTGGAACAGTTGTTTTAAGTATATACATACACATTTTACAGCTCTCTTCATTGCCCTACTCTGGGCTCCAGTCGACATGATGTGCCCATGTCTGAAGAAGAGAACTTACCAGTTTCTCGCTGCCCTACAGAAATCGCAGGACTGACAGGTGAGAAAGCCTGGACACGAATCTCCCTCCTCGCCTCACATGCCTCCTTAATAGAGTTCTCTGATCTAAAGAAGTGAGGGATGCCTGTAACAAACAGAGAAGAGGGCCTCTACACTGAAATGAGGAGCTCCTATTTCAGTGTGAAGCTCTTGTTCTCTATTTGTCTCAGCCAGCTCCTTTTCTAGAACATTCTATTCCCCTGCTGTACAGGTTCCCATGCTCTCCAACAGTCAGGCATGTCCCTTGGCCACTGACCATTGTCAGCCATCATTAGGATGTTTGGGAAGATTTCTTCCATAGCTTTGTGCCCATAGATATCTGTTTTTGTACTTCTGTAAATCTTAGCAAGTCTCATAGGTCTGCTAATAACTCTGGCCCAAATCCAATGCTAGTCCCAACTAAAGTTGACCCATTGTCTCGGTGGACTTTCCATAATTATTGAGTTATCATTCCCTACTCACACCTGAACAGTGGAAACAAAATGAATAATAACCACTATGTGAATGCAGAACAAGTCCATAATAGCCTGGTTAGGATTAGTAATGTGTTCAAGAACAGTTGGTGTTAATTCCAGTTAAATGATTAAAATAATGAACTTTATCATTTTTTCTTACAGATTAGGAATAACACATTAATTTTAAATGAATAGCTCAAAGTTTTGCTTTAAAGACCTGTGTGACTTAATGGTACTGAGCCAAACTGTAATTCCCCTGAGTGAGGTAGGAAAGGGGATGTGATGACATGTGTGTACATCATTGACACCATCACCTTACACGGACCGGCATTATGAGTCAGAAGAGGTTTCTCAGACAAGTGACAAGTTATTTTTGAGCATTCTCCAAGAACATTTTACAATTACCTAGTCAATTCGAAGCTGAGTGGAGGAGAATTGCCTTGCTATTGATTTCAAATTCCATTATCTGTGTCTTTTAGCAAGAGGAAAACAGGGGCCAACGGAGACTGATTTTTATAACTGATGTAGACTATTTGTGTGTTTATCAACTGTCAGTGGTGCACACCAAATCACTAGACATTGCAAAATTGATTTTAAGTAAATGTTAACTTTTTTCTTCAAACATGCAACTGTTGGTAACTTCTGTGTTTGCATAAATTTTCACCTATAGGCTAGAAGCAAGACTGGACAGCAATTAAAACTGCAATGAATTTCTTGTGAAAAGTACCCGTCTTTCTGTTCCTTTCAGTTATACAAAAGAGATAGTAAAGATTTGGTAAGTTTAAAAATATGAGAGCCACAAATAAGGTTGCCATGTCAGCACTGAAACCCTGAGACTTCAGAATTAAAACCTGAGACCTAAAGATGTTCCCTTGTAGGAGGCAGGCCCTTGTGATGTCATTAAGCATTAGAAATTAAGCATCAACCACAGCGGCAGAGAATACATGATTCAAATAAAAAAACACCAAGACTAAGAAATGAGGACAACATATATGCGCACATAGAATTATAGAATCACAGAGTTGGAAGGTGTTTTTGTCCAATGTGCTTGTGCCCTGAGATTTCTCCCCCATGTCCTGAGAACCGGAGAAGCAAACCTAGGCCCTAACATCTGGCAACCCTAGCCACAAATAGGATTTGGTGTAAACAATGTCGGAGAAAAGATATACTGAGTCCTGTTTTGCAAGAAAGGAAGCTCATTTAGGTCTCTGACAGAATGTTATGAGTTAGACTCAGATGGTAAGATGATCCCTGATTGTACTGAGAGCCTGTAATGCAGTTTTCCAATCTGGTTGATGTGAAGAGATGTCAAAATGTTACCTGCAGGGATAGGTGATCTAAGATGAACGGAAGCAATGAAGAAAATCCTGCTGAAAGGCTATTGGAAATTAAGTTTTCAGCACACATGGAACTTTAGATGAGCTAAATGCTGGCCTTTCAGCTCTCACACCATAACTCAGAATTGTCTCAATGAATTTTCCTTCTGGCAAGGATTCAGATCAATACACCAGAGCATCCATTTCTCAAGGAGGAAGGCCTTCTGGGAGGTAATTCCTTTCTGCCCCTGCAGGCAGACAACAAGTGATGACATCGAGGGTGCAAGCAATGCTAACGGTGATGGAAATTTCCTCTTGTACATGACTTACCCATGGGGACCACTGACACTGCTGCAGACAGAGGAAAGCTCAGAAACATAAACCGGGTCCTAACAGCAAGTTCCCATTACACTTTGGCTACTGGACATTCCCTTGTCAGAAAGGGATACTTTTGGAAGTCATTTTAGCAGGTTTTCAGGTATATTTTAAAAATCTGAACGTTTTAAAGGGAATGTATAATTATTTCCTTGTGTTTTATATTTGTACCTACGCCAGCAAATGTCACACTGTATTCTGACATTATTGCAATGGCCTATGGCTAAAAGCAATAAAACACTTCAGATTCCTGTTGGCAACGTTCAGGAGCAAAGAGCTCTGTCAGTCTTTCACTGAATCAGTGGAACTGAATAAAATTCCTGGCTTGATTTACTAGGAAATATGAACACTTTGCAAAATATCATATTTATGTTTTACATAGCTTTAAAAAAAAGGCAACTTTTCTCTTTTCTCGTTACAAATAGCTTGACTTCCATGAAGAAGTTCCTCTCTGGAATATATTATTTCAGCAATGCCTTGAACAATTGAGGCTTTTTCATAGGCCTAAATGCAAAAGTGTTGTTCTTTCTCATTCTCTTCTCCTTCTCTCCCTCTGTCTCTCTTTTGTACAATCCCATACATGTTTACTCAGAATTAATTAAACATTGTGTCCAATGGGGCTTTTTCTTTGGTAAGTATATTTAAGAGGGTTGCTTATACTGCAAATTATTCTCTGCTATGGGTTTAGTGAAAACTTTTTCTTTCTCACTTCATCCCATCCTTAAAATTGTAATATAAAGATACTGATATTAACCTACTTAATGAGCTTGTCTTTTATTTAAATAAAGAGTGGGCAATGTGTGGCCCATGAACCATACGGCTCCCAGGACCTGTGGTATAGCCCTGCTCAGCCAATTTCTTCTATTTCCTTTTTTAAAAAAAAGCATTTTATGGCCTAAAACAGGCCAGGAGAGCAGCAATTTGTACCCCCTGAACTGTTTACCATGTAGATACAATCTTGGCTATAAAGTGAGATATGAAAAATTCTCAGTTTCTGCACATGTCATATGGACTGAAATCACTTTAGAATGGCAGTAATTTTGGTGGGTGAGGCCTAAATACCCTAAAGGCACCATATCTTGTCTGATCTTAGAAGCTAAGCAGGGTCAACCCTGGTTAGTACTTGGATGGGAGACCACCAATAAATACCACATTTCAAAGGAAGGAACTGCAAAACTATGTTTGAGTATTCCTTGACAAAGAAAACCCTATCAAATGCATGGGGTCACCATGTCAACAGGTGATTTGAAAGTACATATGCACATACAATTGTGGTGGTCTGTTGATATTTACTTAGGAGGTGGTCGAATGCATTTGCCTATCTGAGGCCAAACACAAGATCAAGGGTGGGGAGTGTGCAGCCTGCATGCCATATGAACTCCAGCACTCTTATTGTATCCCACAGGGCCGTTCTTTTTCTTTTTCTTTTTTTTTTTTTTTTGGAGAAATTATTTTTACTCTCAAACATGCCAATGAAATGGGGTGGAGCCAATTATGTCATGTTTTTGAACTCCCTCTGGGCTATTTTTTGGCCTCAGATAGGTTTGTATTTTTTTTCCAGCTGTTTTTTTCCAGTATTGTTTTCTATCTCTGAGCTACTTTCGATTGGAAAAAATTGTGTCTCCTAGGCCTAAAATGGCCCAGAGATGGCAATGGTGTGGCATCGTGTCCCCTAGCGGGCACTGGGGAGCATTTGGGGGACCAAAATGCCAACTGTCTTACTTCAGTTGTGGCAACAAGATAGCATCCACCACCACTTCAAGGACAGCAGCCTGGGTTAGAGAGGAGAAAATAGGCAGGACATGTGGCCCTCCAGCATCTATTGCCTTGCTCTGCCTAATGGATGCCCTACCCTCTGAACATGTGTTCAAAAATCTGGAAAGTGTTCCTCAGATACTCATTTCTTCAGTGATGTATTTAAATCTTTTTTCCAAGTCTTAAGTCAAGTCTCAAGTCTCTATCTTCAAGTTTCAAATCCTTGAGATAACTTAACAACTTAGCAACTTGGAGCTATAACTGTAATTATCTTTTTTTTTTTAAAAAAAAAAAACACTTTCTAAGCTCTGATTTCCATTTCTAGAAATGGAAAGTGCTTTAAAATAAACTATATGTGTATGTGCCTTCAAGTCGCCTGTCAACTTATTAGTGACATCATGAATTTAATAGAGTTTTCTTAGACAAGGAATACTCAAATGTGGTTTTGCCGGTTCCTTCCTCTGTAATATAGCCCCCAGCATCTGGTATTTATTGGCGGTCTCCTATCCTAGTGCTAACCAGAGCTGACCCTGCTTAGTTTCCAAGATCAGATGGGATCTGGTGCATTTAAGCTGGACTCCAAGAAACAGACTTAAATTCAGTTTGTAGTTTCAGCTATAGTAGATCTATTGAATAAATGGAATAAATGGAAATTACATATAAGTTGACATTCCAAATCCCCACTGCAGTAGTGGAGCTTGGAGTGTGTGGAGGAGGTCGAGGGGGTGGGCCATGGCCATGGTGTCTGGGGTGGGGCTACGGTGTGAGGGGGGGCTATGGCGCACAGTGGCATAGCTACCAGCTAGAATGCCTCCAAAAAAATTGCCACCCAGGGTGAACCACCTCCATTGCCGCCCCCTCCCTCCATATGCGACTGCACCATTGATTCAAAGCGTCTGTTTTAGCTGTGACTAACAACTGGATTTAGCCCATTATATTTCATTTTCCACCAAATGAGAAGTGTTCAAGGCATGCATAAGAGTGTAGTTCCTTGAAAATGGCTAAAATGGGAACCAGAGGTCATCAATTGATAATGCGATAGAAGAGTACAAAGTGAACAAATCTATCCTTTGACCAGATGGAATTTTTCTTTGGAAGTGTGTGAGAGAGTAAGAGGTAGTGATGGGGTATTAGTTGTCCCCCCAAGGAAACTGAGAAGGATGTTTTTCTATTAATTGTTTTCAAGAATTCTGATATTAAAAGAACAACCACAAATGGCAACTGTCTGGTCAAAACCTCTTTTTCCAACCATTACAAAAACAACTGTCCTGTTTGCTGAAAACATATGATAAATTTATCATGCCCAGACCATTCTCGTATATCTATATTCTAGCAACAACAATGCAGTTGGCATCAAAGAAAAAAACAAACAAACAAAGCAGAAAGGTTTCCTTCCTTCCTTCCTTCCTTCCTTCCTTCCTTCCTTCCTTTCTCTTTCTTTTGTATTTCATTTCAATTTCACTTGAACATACTGATATTCTCCCTGCCTCATTTTAATCTTCAGCCCCATCTTTGTTATAATCCAGCTGGCAATCATATGTTGAAAGCAGTATTAGATCATGGGAAATTTTCCCTAGCCAAGGCAATATACATGCATACATATTAATAGCTAACTTCTAATTCTGTAACTGGCTGTGCTTGGCCATTATTATTCAGATCCAATTCCATCTGGATGTTCCTGCTGTAACAGAGTCTGGGTTGGAGTTGCCCTGCTTTGCATTCTCTTATTCTGTAAAGTTAAAACAACCTTAGTCAAAAGCTGGGCCTTTTAAGCGGTGTCTCCACATTGTGGAAGAGCCTCCTGAAGGAGGTTTGCTGAAGCAGTTCTTTAGAAGGGGCTCTAAGACGCACTAATACACAAGGGAGTTTGGGAGGTGAGGTCAATCCTATTGCTGCTTTTTGTATGCTTCAGTTACTTTGTTGTGTGCTCCTATTGTTTTGTAGCTGTGCTGGGATTGCCCATGAATGTTATGTGCTGTCTCAAGCACACCGCAGGACTCACCTGGCAGTGCCATTTGCAGGGTGGAGCGTGGGCTGAAGGTAGATGGAGGCCCTTCCGGCCTCCTGCAGGCTGGAGGGGCGGGCCATTTCCGGGGAGGGAGGGCTTCGTGGGGATGCCTGGATGCTTGCAAGGTGGCAGACAATCGGAGCACACCTCCCGCATTCCGATTGGCTGCCGTGGCCTGGTGGGCAGCCGTAGGGGATCGCCTTCCCTGCAGCCGCCTGGGAGGCCAGCACTCCGGGTCTGCACTGCTTCCCACCCACGTGCCCTTTGTTGTTTGCTATGGCTGTCCACTTGTTATGTTTGCTATTGTGTATTGGTCTTTATGGCTTTGTTCTGTAGTTTCTCCATCACAACTTGTTGGCAGTCACATGGGTCTTGGATCCAGGTGGGTTGGTGCCAATGGCCTTTGGGCAAGGTTCATTGGCCCCTTGCAGTTTGGAAGGGGATGCAAGGCAGCGGCAAGCATGTCCGGCTCAAGGGGACATGCCTTGCTTGCATCTCCTGGTGACAGGGGGTTCCGGCAGTGGAATCCCCCTGGCAGCCATTAGTGATTCTGGCACCGGGTCGGAAGCTTGGGTACATCAGTCAGCAGTGGGCTGATCGATGCAAGGATCCAGACCCATGTTTTTGGCCAGCCCATGGTATGCTGTAGCCAATAAAGTTGTGGCCTTTGTTTCCCCAATTTTGATGTGTTGTCTTATTCTGAAGCCACACTGCCCCTACCAAGGCAAGTGTAGAATAAGGTGGTATATGAAACTTGCAAAGAGAAAGGGGACAGGAAGAGGAATGAGAACAGAAAGGCAGGTCTTCTCTTGTGTTGATATTTAGCCATTTGTTGCACTATGCATTATTTAGCAACCGTGTTTTTTGGATGGCTGTCAAACATTCTTCCGCAATCCCAGGAAGAAGTCATTTTCAAACCTCAAAGGATATTTCCAGACGATGTAGGAAAAAACTCCAGATTTTATTTTTAGCACATGCCATGTAAATGCCATGACCCAGAACTGGTAGAACACTATTTGCTCTCCATGTAAAGTTATGGAGCAGGGCAGCCTTTATTCAGGAAGGCAAACTGTTTATCCCTAGAGAAAAAAGAGAGCTTGTGAATTGTGTTTCAGGGTTGGAGAGGACAACATCATAAAGATTATGAAAGTATTCATGTGAATAGGGACAGAGGGAGCATTCCTGCCTCTCACATAATCCTAGGCTTTTAGGATCATCAGAAAATGGAAAAGACAAGGCTTCTTCACAGAACGTGAAAGTGAATGTTTGGAAATCACTACCACTACTTAATCTTGATGGCTATACAGTACTAGGATAGATGATTTGGTCATCTTGCTGTCTCTGAGATTCAATTTTTTATAACCTCAAGTTATTCCATTTGAATATATGGGGAAAATGTGGTAAGCGCTTGCCAAGGAATGGATTGACTAGATTTCTCCCACATTTGTTCCAGCCAAGTTCCATAGGCACCAGTATCATAGCATGGAAAGGCCATGTTTCATCTGCTTTCTATGTGGCTATTAAAGATAATGAAACTCATAAGAGGAGTGGGGAGAAAAGATTAGGTAACCCTAATTCAGCACCAGAAAACTGTTTAAATACCTGGGGTCTCAAATTCAGACATTTTAAAAGCCACATATTCAAAGCCCTGGCTCTAGGGATAGTGGGATGAACCTGCTAATTCCACTTCTCCCAGACTTGAATCTTTTAATCCCAAATTCCTTCTGTCCAATTCATGAAGAAATCTGCAAATACTGGAAAGATTAAATCAAAAAATGAACCAAATGAATTTTGCACTAATCCCTGGTCTGGGACCTGTAGATTCAGACAGAGAAAGGGATGGCTCCCAGAACCAGTTATTGGGGAGTAATGGTGAGCGATAAGATGCTTATATCCTTCTTGTGAACTTCCCAAAGGCACTGGCATGGCCCACTTTGGAAAACAGCATGTGGAAACAGACTGTATCTTTGGTTTAATCCAAATTATTCTCATGTGTCCATTATCCCAGAATGTGGTCTGAGTAACCATATAATCAGCTAGTGAACTAAACACCTATGTGGTCTCATTAATAGCTGAGAAGAATTAATTGCATAAGACATAGGAATGAAAAGGAAGTTGTATTTGGATGAAAGTAGTGAAATGATTGGATATAGGACATAGGGGTCAAAACAGGGACACATCTGAACAAAACAGTCTGTTAGTTCTCTCAGTAGCAAAAAATGGAAGGGAAGAGAGACCCTTTGCCAAATGCTGTTTGCATAGCAGTGCAGTGATAACGCCTGCTTTGACATGGATGTGGACATGGCCACAGTGCCCATCCCCTTCCATAGTTGTCAGGTTGCTCTGAACTTCAGGCAACACACAGACAACTGCAGTGGTATTCTTCAGCCATCATCTCCAGAAGCTGGCTGACATTTCAAAAAATTTTATTGTATGAGATGCCACCTTGTGGGCAAACAATGGAGTATCTCTTTCAAAAATGAAGGGAACATAGAGGAAAATGTGATTAGTTTTGTTTTGCAGAAAACAATAGCAACAATACAGCAGTAACAAAAACAATGGTCATTTCCACATTAAACTGATATAGTGCTGTTATTCCACTTTCAATATCCTGTGGAATCCTGGGATTTGCAGTTCAGGGAGGGACATTTAGAATTCTTAGCCAGAGAGCTCTTTGGCCTCAAGAAACTACAAACCCCAGAATTCCATAGGATGTTGAAAGGGCAATAATAGCACTGTAACAGTGTAGGGCGGAAATGGCCAATCTGATTTGTAACACCTTAATGGCTACAATATTTATTGGGCATAAACTATCATAAATTTGGAATTAATTTCATCATATTCATGACATTTTGTCCTCAGTTGACAAATTTATGGTGGCTGTATATGTGAATGTGTGTGGGAGGGAGGGAGCGAGGGAGGGAGGGAGGAGGAGGAGGAGGAAGAGGGCTGAAAGAAAGAAGGGATAATGATCAGGAATGATAGGAGAAGCAATCCAACAACACCAGAAAGTCTACAGATTCATCCTAGTCTGAGTGGGGGAAAAAGGCCAAGGGATCTATTAGGCATGTCACATCTTCCTACCTGTTGGGTGATAATAAACATTTCAAGTATCTGAAAAAGAAGGTTGCAGATCAAAAAAATGCACTACACATTCAGTCCATCAGTATTTTAAATGCTACTGGACAGTTTACAAAAACAGATTAACAATGCTAAATGCTCCTGTTTACATGGTGCTGATGGAAGCTGAATCTTTTGAAAGCATGTTGTTTAATCCAAACGGTGGCAGCATGTTTTTAAAAAAGAAAGAAAATGAACCAGCTGGAGCTTGTTATTTATAGAACTGTTTTTACATGATCTGTAGAACTGTCATTTAAGCAGGCAGGAGGAGATGAATTATTCTCTTCCCACCTTCTTTTGTTCCTTTAGTTCTTCAGTTTTTAAACTGATTATATTTGCTTAGTATAAATTTCCTTATTTTTCACTGCAAAAGTTCAAGAGGAACTGTATTTTTTTGTACACTCATATGAGATCATAGTTCTCAGACCTGCTTCTAAAATGTTTAGAAATAATAATGCTGTTTTGCTTTCATTAATGAGAGTGGTTGGAATTATGTAGCTCCTCCAACATTGTTGAACTGCAAATCCCATTGGTACCAGCCAGCATGGCCAATGAGAACATTGCAGCTTGTGGGATGCATGTAGCCCCCTTGGGCATTTTTGCAGCCTTTGGATCCCTTCTGGATACTCCCATGAGCCTCCAAGAACAGTGGTTTTGCTTTGGGGCTCTTCCTGCACCTTGTTGTCCCGTCCCCCCCCCAAAAAAAACCCTCCAAAGGGGATTTTAAAAACTGTAAGTGGATTTCCATCCACTTCAAGCACACACCCTTCAGCTATCCTGATTTGGCAGGAAGAGTCCTGATTAGTTCTCTGTTATCCTACTTTGTCAACTGTTTTTAAATGACCCAGCTCCTTTCTCTTCCTCTCACTTCCCCTTTGTCATTGGCTTAATTCCTTGGCTTAATACTGAGTTCAAAGTGCAAACACAGGCCCTTTCTGCAGTATCCTCCCATCCCAGCATGGGGGCGGGAGAAGGATGGGACCACAACAATGTTTCTGCATGACATCGTCACAGTCCTGTCCTTCTCCCATCCCCAGGCTGGTTAAATTGCAGGTTAAATCATTGACGTGTTTTCCCCATCAATGACCCACAATTGCTCTACCTGGCCTGTGGAAGTGCCAGAAGCGTGATGCCCCAGCGCAGTCTGGGAAAGTGTCTGGCTGCGCTGCAGACGGAAATGGTGTGGCCAGTGTGCTTTCTTTGGCAGGGAGCCAGATGGTGCAGAGGGAAGCACTCCCATCACACTCCCTTTCCAGCAGAGCCACTGCCGGGATCCCCATCGGATGATGACGCAAGAAGCTGTGGAAAGGGCCATATAGTTTGCACTCAGTTAACTGAGCAGGGGGAGAGGAGGGAAGCAGGCAGAATCTTGCCTTTCCCTGTCAACGAAGGCAAAAGCAAACTGCTGAAACCTCTCCTCCATTTGTGTGTTCTTCCTCATTAATAACTCTTGCCATCTTGCCCATGGTCTGATGTTGTTTAGCCACGTATCTCAGTTTTTATATAGGTAATGTTGGAGGGTATGCCAGTATTGCCTTTGAGGGTATTTTAGGAAGTCCACAAAAGGTTCTGGGAGCTAGCAGTTGACTTGTACTCCAGAGCATTCCCACTCTTCCTGTAGATCCTCTGACAGGCAGTCCTGACAATACTGGGCTAAATGGACCACTGGTCCAGTTCGTTATAAAACAGCTTTCTGTTTTCTCTTGCTTTTAAGGCCAGATCAGAGTAGCATATATTTCTCAGGTTGTATATTGTCTTTCAGGTGCACAGGAAATCCTGCAAACCTCTCTGAAGAGGTCTCTGAAGGTGAAAAGAAGCAGATTATTCATTTAGCAATAAACCTTTCCCTGTATATGGAGTGTTCAAGTATGGCTGAATTCTTATCCCCGGTCAGTCCAAGCAATGGTCAGATATGATGCTTTGGGAAAGGATGGATTAGAGTGTCAGGCTAATTCTAGTAAGACCTGCATTCAAAGCTCTGCTCTGTCATGAAGCCCATGGGGTGACTTTCGGCCAGCCTTTTATATTTCAGCCTGACATGCTATATGGGGTGTTGTGAGAATACAGCATGAAGGAGAACCATGTACATGAACTGAACCTCCTCAGAAGAATGGCATACTTGGCATAGAATGGCATAGAAATATTAAGTAAGGTAATAGAAAAATGAGAGAGCCATCCGAGGAAAATCGGGCATCATGCTAGTTAAAAGGATCTAGATAAACTCTAAACTGAGTTCAATAAATAAAAAAGGCTGAAGCTGCTAGACTGTATATGCCAAGAAAAGGAAACCTTTAGTCCCTCTGACTTTTTGGACTTTATATTTCCAAACTCCTACCTGGTATAGCCCATGATAAGGGACAGTGCAAGTTATAGTCAAAAGCATTGAGAGGGTCAAGGGGTCCCCATCCCATCCCTGCCCAATTATCATCCCCTTTGCAGGTATGCAAATAAGCAGAACATATTCACAAAACCAGAGTGAGAGGGAAGTTTTTCATTTGCTGCTCCTTCTGTTTTCACAGCTGTTGAATTTATTCAGGTGCTGGTTATTGTGACTGAAGGAAGCTGCTGGATGTGTGTATGTGCATACAGTAATGTTTTCCAATGAAAGCCAAATCCTTCTCAGTCAACTATTAATCTGGTTATAGTGAGGGAAACGTTTCCAGAAGACTGCTGTGCCAGTACGCAGACATACTACAGAATCACCGTAGGATTTGATTACTCTTTCTACAAAGGCTTACAGCCTGCCACAGCTTCTGTTTTACATTTACATGGGCTTGATCAGTATTGGTTTCAGAGGAGCTACTCCAAGACAAAGCATAGACAGATGGTACAACAAGAAACCATGTACACCTTCCCTTAAGGGCATACATGCATGGCCTATTTGGGAGATACATTCTGGGCAATAAGATGCTCTCATGCAGCACATATGACAGCCATCATTGGCCAAAAACACCCAGGAAGGTTCACTTCTGCATCCTCACAGGTATTGGAAATAGGTGCAGGGCCAACATGGGTGATGGAGGCTGATTTGGCCTAAATCCAATTGTTAGATCCACTGAATCAAAGGAAACTTGGTGAGCCAATATTTATATACCTTTTATTCCTTAGGTGGGTCTGCCATATTTGGGATGAAAAATTGGATTTAGTTCAGTTGATTCAATGGATCTCATTGAGACTATCAACTGTATTGAGGCCTTTGCTTCTCATACCATCAAAGTATTTCCAGACAAAAGGCCCTTTCAGTTATATCACTATGATTCCTCTTTAACTGCCATGGCAACATTTTATGGGGTCCTGACAGTTTAGGGAGGGACACACAGAACTGTCAGTCAGAGAGCTCCTCTGGTGCCTCTGACCAAACTATGAACCCCAGGAACTTGTAAAATGAAACCATGGCAGTTAAACTGGAATTATAGTGGCATAGTTGTGTAGCATGGAAAGACTCACAGAATAACTAGATGGATTGGGGTTTTATTGCTATAGTGGCTATAAAGAAGTGGAAATTTCAAGATACTGAGGCCCTTTCTGCAGCACCCTCCTAACCCACCCTGGGGATGGGAGAAGCATAGGACTGAGACAACGCTTCTCCATGACATCATCATGGTCCCGTCCTTCTCCCATCCCCAGGCAGTGCAATCACGGATTAAATCATTGACAGGTTTTCCCATCAATGACCCCTGATCGCACCACCATCATGGATTTACCTGTCCTGAGGAAGCCTGGGAAGTGCAATGGCTGGAAAAGTACCTGGCTGCACTGAGGAAGGAAGAGGCGTGGCCATTGCGCTTCCTTTGCCAGCAGATGTGGAGGACAGTGCTCCTGTCAGAGCTGATGCTAGGATCCCCAGAGGACAAATCTGTGAACAGGTACAGTGTGGAAATGGCCTGAGCTTCTTAAACCTGCATGACAATCTATAACACCATGCTGCAAGTTCCTCACTTGTTCTCCTTTCTATTTGGTAGCTCAAATCCTGTGCCTTAGCAAAGCTTCCCCCAGTGAATATTACCAATGTAATTCAGTCACATTTAGTTGTATGCTATTCTTTGTTTATTGTTTAGTTCAGGAATGTCATGAAGGAATTCTTTCAGACATATTTTTATACTGTATTCTCAGTTGTCATCATCCCTCCGCCTCAGGGCTTATCTTTCCATTGCACAGAGGAAAACAGCTACCTCAGAGAGCTTGTTCTGGTTGCCATGAAAGGACTGCAAATTGTTTAATTATAATGGCTGGGAACCTTTTGGTTTGTCCCAGTTACTGTAGATATATTCAATCAATTAATAAATACTAAGTCAACATGTAAATAAATCCAACTGATTCAGTGGATCTACTCCGGTTGGCCCTTTCCGCAACGCACCTTTTCACAGAGCTGGGGTGCGGGGATCACGCGAGCAGCCTCCAGTGAGAGGCTCTCGCGTCCCGGTTCCTTTGGCTCTGCAGCTGCTGCCTGCTCGTGCGAGAGCCCCGCCTCTTCCTTCCGCCGTGCAGCCTGGGAGTTTCCCAGGGTGCGCTGGGGCAGGAAGTGCAAGCGCCACAGCTCTGGAGTTCCACGCGCACAGCAAGTGCGCGCGGGGCCCCGGAGCGATACGCGATCACGCACCATTTTCAGCTCAAAGCCAAAAATGAAAAAGTGCACAAGTGGCGCCTGCCAGACCCTGGAGCGTCATGCGATTGTGAGTGCATCCTGTGGACTGCTCCTCACATTCACACGACGCTCGAGGGACCCTTTCGCATGGCAAATGCCATGTGAAAAGGGCCTAACAAGAGAATATAGGTCTTAATTTATTAGCATTGTACTTCAGCAAGAGGCAATTGTAGGATGATATACCTCCAGTGCCAAAATAAAATGGGTGGCCATGCACTTAATTTATGTTGGGCGGAGGAGGCATATGTTTCTCTGCTTCAGGACGCAAAATATCTTGGATTCCTGCTGCTTTTCCCACCACACCATACCACCCCTTGTATCTTTCACTGCCATTGTTTCTCCTGCTACACAATCATTTCCATTCTCTTCTGCCTTCCTAATTAATTGTGGGTCTTACTTTTTATCTGCTCAGGCTGATGGAACTTGTCATCCAGTAATGATTAGAAGTTTGTAATAGGCACATTGAAAGGAAGTAAGATCTACAACTCATACACTGAAACTGGTCTAAATCAAATTTATAGTCTCAATTAGAAATGTAAAGGCCCAGAAATAAAAATAGAAGAAATCAAGGGAAAATGTGGGTCCCCCCCCCAAAAAAATGTTTTTTCCCCCACAAACATTAGAAACACAGATTATGGAGGATTTTTTTTAAGAATAATGAATAAAATGTTTAGATGAGGTGTTCACATATTTACTATCCCAAAATCATTTCTAGAAACTATGAAAGAGGAAGACTTTTTTGTAAAATTATGTACAGTATCTGATCACTCTAATTCCTGGTCTTCGTTAACTTTGTCAGTTAATTTTATGGAAATGAGTGCATTATGTCTGTGTAACACTGTGGGGAACTAGTGGAGACAAAATTATTTTCTCTTTTTACTAATTTTGACTGGGTCTACTTCTTTCTAAGACTGGTATGGCAGCTCTCCAATCTGATAAGGCATTTCATCGCTTTATACACAACTCTGCTTTCCTCTTTATAACACCACCTTTCTGTAAATGGGCAAGGCCTTTCATAGGTTATTTAGAACCCCTTTACAGTTCTATGGTCGTGTGTTTTCCGCATGTCCTTAAGTACTATATATCACTTGGCTGAGTCAGTATTTATAAAAAAAAAATAAACTGTAATATTTCTTTAAAAAATAAAGAACAAAGTATTGAAGTTCAAATGTAGATCAAAATTAATATGGTTCTTTAGAGTACTTTTAGTCAGTGTCCTTCTATCTTTAAACTCTCATATGAGCCCAAGTATCATAAACAGCCCTTTGGCTACACTTTCACCAAAGGATCAACCCCAAATCTAGGTTACACTTTCTGACCAGATTCTATAATGGTTTAATTACTCTTCTGTCTTTCTCTAAGCATTCCCCGAGAATTAAACCCTTTTCCATCCAGGCAGTGTCCCTGGCTGACTGAGGGACTTTACTTTAAAACTCTTTCTCACTGAAGACTGCCAAACGACAACCAGTGTTTGCCTTTTTATATCTTTGGCTCTCAGCCACCAGCTCCTCCCACATACTACTGGGCTAGGTTTCTCTCCGGAAGAGCTACTCTGGTTGCCTGGCAACCCATTGTTAGGCTGCTCTTGCACTTAGGATAGCCACACCCCCAGAACTCAGTCATACTAATGTCAATGCTTTCTTCGTTTTCTGTTAGGGTTTTTGCCCTTTCCTCTTGCTCTAATTGGCAAAACCAAAGAGGTTTCTCACGATCCAGGTATTTGTTATAGGGCAGGACCTTGTAGCTCCATTTGTATAAAATGACATACTTTAGAAAAGTAAGTTCAGTTTCTAATTCTATTCTGCATAAACTGTACTTTTAATATATCATACGCGACAATTTTATGCCTAAGTTGTATATAATGAATTATATTCTCCTAAGATAACAAAATGACTTTCAATCTGTAAAGGAGGGGTTGGTGTTACATTTTTCAATTCTTTCACAAATTTCCATTTTTCCAGGAAAAAACACAATTTCTTCCCATAGCTTCAACATTTCCAGAAATTTTTCATCTCTAGTCCCAACTGGAGTGAACTAGAGATGAATCAGTGGAGCTTACATAAGCACTGATTTGCTCAAGTTCTCATTGTGTTGAGGGGTGGAACACCCAGCTCTTAATGAGATAACCATCTTCTAATTACAAGGATGCAGTTGTCATCACTGGTATGTATATTTAAAAAAAGAGAGAGAGAAACAAAAATAAGGAAACATCTTAGGCCTAAATCCAACACATTCTCCCACTTACAGTAGGCCCGTTGAATCAACCACTGAACAGTAAGTCAATTCTTACATAAGTCCAATTGATTCAATGAGTCCACTACTATTGAGACAAATAATTGGATTTAGGTCAGAGGTGGGAATCATGTAGCCCTCCAGATATTGTTGGACTGTAACTTCCAGCATTCTTCACCACTGCCTAGCGATGCCCCACCCCTGGGATGGTGAATCCAAATATGAATTTAAACGAGCTGTTCAAGGTGCTGAGCCTTATCTCCAAAGAGATTGAACACCTTGGACAGTGCCAGTTAAAACCCAAAGCAGGTTCACCACCCCACTGATATGGGATCTACCATCCTCACAGAAGCCAAACCTGAGGACTACTGGACTATAGGAAAATGGACTCCCAGAGGCCAACATATCTAAACCCTCACTAACAAATCCATGCTAGACAGCTTTCCTGCCGGAGAACCCTATCTCTTGGTCCTGATGTCTGGCCATATTGGTGAGACTTCCTCTTGGGTAAGTGGACACCTCCTGGACACCTCCTCTCCACTCTTGCTCTGATCAGATTTATAGCCCTATAGTGAAGGATGAGAAGAAGCTTTCCTGTGAATGATTATGTGTCTCCTGGCATCTTGTCTAGTCTGGCTGTGAATTGTCAGCTTAACAAGACAGTGAGTGATGTTGTATGTGCGTTTGTGTACAAATTGGTCCCTGTAGTCAAGGAAGCAAGCAAATATCCAACAAAGCATATTCTCAGACAAAGTCTGATGTTCTAAATGCCCCATTGTATCAGTATGGAGTTTACAGGCAGGGTGAAGCGACACCCCATGGACCACTCACTGGATATGCCCACGGAAACTGCCTTAAGAAGCCACAGCTATAGTTCTTAATTACTGGCCAGCAACGAAATGACCTCTCTCAGCATACTTGCAGTGGATAAGCATTAAAGGATAGATCTGATCACTTTGTCTTGTTCATGAAAACTTAATTAAACAGCTCTCAGCTGCACGGCAGGACTTACATAAAGAACAGTACATGGGAGTACAGAGTTGGCAGTAAGGCTTCAGCTCCAGCCCACCTTTGCCTCTTATCATATCGTTCATGAATGATTTAAGAAAACAATCACGTTAATTATTTGTTAAGGAGTTTTCATTAAGCAGGTTGAGAACAGTGATGGGGATATTTTAGGGGCTGGTTTGCTCCTGGGATTTAAGGTTTGGGTTTTTTTTCCTTTCTTTTTTAAATTAGATTTTATAATTTGTTGTTTCCTTACCTGTGACAGACAGGCAGGCACCCCCTCCCCAATTCTAGTAGTAATAAATAATGCAGCTAAACTGCCTGGCATTTTGCTCTTAGGCTTAAGTAGGCCTATTATATAAAGGCAACAACCAGCCGAGAGTCAGCTGGGAAGCCTGGGGCTTAAGTTCCAGTTATTGACATTTCCCTGCATGAGTGTCTGTAATAATAAGCATTTTTTAAAACAAATCTAGTTTTGAGGAATTCTGTTAAGTTTACAGTAACCTAAAAATATGTGATGTGTCCTGCTGTGGAGGCTGGTAAAATGTGCCAGTTGAATATTCTAAATGGGATGTTTGTGTAGCCAGAAAGCAGTGAGCTTGTGATATCTCCAACACAACGCTGGCTCTATTAGGCAGAGGGACACTCAGACAGCAGATTGTTATTTAATTTCTTACTTTTGCATTTCTGCTGACAGAGATGAGGAGGAGGTACTTGTGGCATTTTCTACCTCATGTGCCAGAATGATAACATGACTGGCTATGCTTCCTGTGTACTTTGACTTGAGAAAGGGGGGGTGCCATTTACTGCTCCACCTTAGGTTGCAAAATGTCTTGAGCTTGATGTCCACAGTTTCCCGCTCTTGGCTGACATAGGGATGTCACAGGGACCCTTTGTCTTTTGCGTTTCAACTGCCAGTCCCTTGATCAGTGACTTTAACATGCTAACATATTCACATTGGTATCTCCCAGCCCTAAGTATATTGAGTCAAGGAACTACCCTGTTAAATAAATAAGATCTGTAGCATCAGATTCTCACTGGTGATTCTAGGACTTACAATCACATCTTGGCAGAATGAGATGCTCCGCTTGTGCCCAGGGAGTGTCTGTTAACTTCCTCTGACTTTCTCCAAAATAGGTTTCTGTGCCTGGAACAGGGAAAGGCAGAGGCAGCACCGTGTCAGTGAACATCTTGCAAGTCTCTTTGAAGTATAAAAAGATTTAAGCCTTTGTGAGATTTGACTGACTGGAATGCTCAAAGGGTTAACCATTTCTCAGCCAGAAATCTGATAAGGTTGCACTTGGTTGCAATGAAAGATGGGAAAACATTTTATAGATAGATAGATAGATAGATAGATAGATAGATAGATAGATAGATAGATAGATAGACTGGCCAAAATTTTGAGAATTTTATCTTGAATTTTTTTTCCTTTTTAAAACAATAAACATCAAATGAGATTTCAAAACAAATCAAAATCTCAGATAGAACTGGAGCTGTGGGTGCCAGTTTAGGAAGTAGTTGACGCTGACTACTATTAATGTGGGTACTCCATAATAGAAAATGTCATGTTGTTGTTGCTGTTGCTGTTGTTATTGTTGTTGTTGTTTTGATGGAGGTGATGGTGGTTGTGTGCTTTCTAGTCATTTTTGACTTATGGTGATCCTAAGGCAAACCCATCACAGGGCTTTCTTTGCAAGATTTGTTCAGAAGGGGTTGCCTTTACCTTCCTCTGAGGACGAGAGAGTGGGGGACTTTCCACACTACACTGTTATAGTGCTATTATTCCCCTTTCAACATCCTGTGGAATTCTGGGGTTTGTAGTTTCTTGAGGCCAAAGAGCTCTCTGGCTGAGAATTCTAAATGTCCCTCCCTAAACAGCAAACTCCAGGATTCCATAGGATGTTGAAAGTGGAATGATAGCACTATAACAGTGTAGTGCGGAAATGGCCTGGAACTTGTCCAAGGTCACCCAGTGAATTTCCATGTTCAAGCAGGGATCTGAACCCTGGTCTCCCAATGCTCAAACTACCCCACACTGGCTGAGTCATGTTTTGTACTGGAGATCAATGTTGCATTACAGTAGCTCCAATTAACAATCATGTCACATTTCAAAATTCAAAGGCAACACATTCTGGGAGATGTACTGACTTTCCTTAGAAGTTCCTGCATTTTTTAAGTGCATAAGTCACTGCTGTAAGTATAGAACCTTTCACCTTGTACCAGTCCTCTCGCATGAGTGGCTGATTCTGTATCTCTTTCCTATAACTCTGTTTGGGTGAACTGAATCACTGCATTGCTGTAGTCCCTTTTGTCCCTCCAGGACTGCAGCATGAATAGCTCCAGCTCAGAACTAGCCAAATTTAAGCCCATACACTGATATAAAACTAGAGCTTATCAAAATGCCTTTTGATTCTGAGAAATGTAGCCCAAAAAAGTAACATTCCCATGGTCTGAGTAAAACAAGTCAGTTTTCAACATTATATTACATGTTGTCAGAAAGGCTATTTTAAAAAATAACCAGCTTTATTAGGTGCTTTATCAAAACAGCATATAAAGTCATAGAAAACTTACAAAAAGAAGACAATGGTGCACCAAAAAATAAAAGCAAAGAGACATTGACTGAAAACAAAACAAAAAAACAGAAAATAACACAAAATATAGTTAATGTCTTCAAGAAGGCCCCACTTAGAGCGTTATCACAGAAGGCAGGTAAATTAGACTTACAGTATGGACTTATCACATCCATTAATGACCACTTTTGTAAAAGAAACACCTTCCAAATGATCTCCCAACGGAGGAACAACAGAAGTCCCAGCCAAAGTCAGATTTACCTTCTTGTGTGTATAAGTGAGATTTACCTGCCTTGGGAGATAAAGCCCCTAATGTATCTGTCATTGTTTAATCCAAGAAGAATTTTCACAGTAAAGGATCTAAGCAGAAGATCTCGGCACAGTGCAGAAAGACTAAATCTAACCCTCACAGTGCAGATATAAGACAAGAAGGATTTCCCTCATATGTGTAATCTTTTATTGTCTCTAATACCATTTCTCTATAACAGTGGTTTGTAACCTGGGATCCGGGGACCTCTGGGAGTCTGCAGAGCCCTCACAGGGGGTCCACGAAGCCCTGCTGCTGGACATCAACAGCAGCAACAAGGGCATGGTAGCGGGGGGGGGGGGGTTGAAGATGCTGAAACTGCTCCCTCCTTTGCAAACTATGACTCTGGAGACCAGCGTTTGAATCCCTATTTGGGCCATTGAAACCCACTGGGTGACCTCAGTCAAGTCGCATTCTCTCATCCTCAAGAGAAAGGCGAAGGCAACAAACCTTGCCAAGAAAACCCCCATGATAGGTTCGCCTTAGGGTCAACACAAGTCAGTTTTCAAAGGGGAGAGACATGATGGCTAGAAAGGACCTCCTCTTGTCAGCAGCACTTTGTTGTTGTGTGCCATTAAATCACTTCTGACTTATGGTAACCCTAGGGTGAATCTATCACAGAGTTTTCTTGGCAAAATTTGTTCAGAGGGGGTTTGCCTTTCCCTTCCTCTGAGGCTGAGAGAATGTGACTTGCCCAAGATCACAGAAACTTAAATAAATAAATAAATAAATATTTGCAAATTTAAAGAAATATTCCAATATTTAAATCTAAATTAAAAATTTTTTAATTATGTGTTAAGTCTTGGGGGTCCCTGGCAAAAAATTATATATGCAAGGGGTCCTCAGTAAAGAAAAAGTTAAAAACCACTGCTGTATAATATTTTTGTTACATTTATTTCCATTTTTTTTCTCCACTTTGTCCTTACAACAACCTTGTATGATTGGTTAGACTGAAAGAGAGACTGGCCCAAGATCACCCACTGAGTTTTTCTGACTCAGTGGAGACTAGAACCTTGATGGCATAAGGCCCTATGATGTCTAACCACTATACCACACTACTTCTCAAATGGCTGTCATTAGCTTCTGAAGAGGAAATGAGCTGCAAATGGAGATGCCATAGCATGTGGATGAAACTACTGTTACTGCCCTGGCTAGTCCAAGCTTTGGGGATATTAAAGATATCCTCTTAATATCATAATTCGGCTTCAATTCTCTATTCCTCTCCACGTGCTTGCGAGGCCACCGGACAAGCACGTAAACCAGCTCGGCCGTTAATTGCCGCAATATTCCTGGATAATACAGGCAGGCCAGAAATAGCTGACTCACTGCTTTAGGAGACCTCCAGGCAAGTACTCTAATTAAGTATGCACGCCACTTACAAAAGAGCCTCTGCCCCGCGATGGCAGCTTGATGTGTAACCTATACAATACCCAAGTACTCTGCGTTTGCATACTGGCTACTCTATTGAGAACCTCAACGATAACTCAATCATTCAGATTCTGACCTTTTGGAGGCTTTGTCTCCAACTCCAAATCTATTGTTTTTCCCCAAGTACGGCATAGCCTGCAGTCACAATTCTTCTTATAAAAACCCTTGATTCTGAGACCTTCCTCAGAACGCTCCCGAGTTTCATCCCGCCTTGCTGCCGCTTTGCTTGGCGAGCCTCCCCTCAGCTCCACGTGCTGAGCTACGTCGCACCCCAGCTTCGCTCTCTATTTTTCTGGGCTTCGGGACAGGTGAAGTATCACCCAAACCAGCAATCCCTCTACAAATCCCTCTATACCACTCCAACCTTTATTTTCTTTAGTTATCTTGCGTGAGTGTGTCACATACACTGTTTCGCTTGTATTTAATAAACATCATTCATTATTTCAACTTTTGTGTGCTACTTGACTTGACCCGACCCCATAGACATAGGGTTCAAGATCTCGCTACATTACTCTGCCTCTCATAACGCTAAGCAGTGCTCTGAGCTAATTTTCCCCACCTTTAGTTGAGCACATTTTGGTGTTCCTCCCGGGACCCCCAGTTCACAGGGTAACACCACCCTGGCAGTGGAGGAAGTCCAGGAACTCTTCACAAGTGATGACAGCAGCTGAGGAAGAATGTATACTATCTTACTGGGATTAAAATCCTGTGCTGGAGAGTAGACTGCAATCTGACAAACTTACTTAAGAAGATATTCACCATTACTTCCATTAATCTTATGTCTACTTCTCCATTGAGTTTCAGCTTTAGTTATAGGAAGGGTGAGAAATTTTGTTTAGTTTGGTATTAGGTGTAATTTTCCAAAGCTTGCAAATTCCTTCATAAATCTGATTCAAATTATTAAAAGTCCAGCCAGATCCAGGCATGTTAGTGGTACAGCACACTCCTCCACATGCTGAGAAGGAAAAAGCTGTATTTATTGGACTTGGCTTGTGCAAATAGTTGGGAATTTAATTTTTAAAACTTCCAGTAGTTTTTGCTAAGAACTTATCAAAAATTCACAGAGTTCTCCAGATAGTGAAAGGGAAGAATCTGAGGTTTAAAACATCCAGATGTGGAAGAAAGCAGACATGATAGATTCGTCCATTCATAGCTCATATAAGCTGTTTTAAATAGGAGCATGAGGTACTCACATAGCTGGGGCCCTTTCACACTACACAATTATAGCACTATGATTCCACTTTTAACTACCTTGGCAGCATCTTATGGAGTCCTGGGGTTGGCAGTTTAGGGAGGGGTGTTTAGGATTCTCAGTTGGAGAGTTCTAGTGCTTCCTGGACTACAAGATCCAGAATTCCATAGGAGGCAGCTGTGGCTGTTAAAATGGAATCATTGTGCTGTCATTATATTGCTAGAATTGTACAATGTAAAAGGACCCCTAGAGCAGCATCCTGAAATTAATATGTAAAGCAGTGGTGGGGGCAAGGGACAAGTAATCCAGAACAGACAAAACAAAATAATTCTTCCCATAATATATAACTGGCTTATAGAAGTTGACTGCTAGCTTAGGCAGCCTTAGAAGAAAATTAAACAAATCTATAGAAGAGGGAAAGTTCTACCAGTGGATATTAGTCACAAGAACTAAATATAACTTGCATCTTCAGAGGCAGTATGTCTCAGAAGTTCTGAACCCTAGCTGTTGGAAAGGTAAAACATAGGAGCACTTGCATGCCCTGTCGGTTGGCTTCCAGAAAGTATTGGGTTGACCACTGTTGGAAACTGGGTAGTCAGTGGGCTCTTTTTCTGATCCAGGAGGACATTTATGACTATATTTTGGCATTTGTTCAAAATTGCCCTGTCCCACCTTTCTAAACGAGACAGCTCTCCAAGGTGGCTAACATACACGTTTTACGCAAAACAACATGGCAACCAACACCCAATATATGAGCAGATAGTAAATCAAATTAAACCAAAAGCTTGAGCAAGCAAGAATAATTTTCACTGGCACGGAGTGGGCTGGCTCCAGGCTCTAAGGGACTTTTTGTTTTGTTTTAGAGTTTGGAAGAACTCAATAACCTGCACACTTTGGTAACATTTTGGTTATTCGTAATAAAAAGGTTATGATTAACTGTGGATTTTGTGTGCCCAGTGTCTGTGTTTTTATTTAATGCCTTTATACACCTTCTTTCTGCCAGGTCACTGCAGCCAGTTTTTAAATGCTAAAATGACCACTATTAGTGAGAGAAGTGGGGAGGGAGAGAAAGAAGTTGTGTCTTGGTCTTCTTAGGAGTGAATGACGCAATTGCATCACTTCTGCCTTCCCTCAGAGCACGGTGGTCTTAAGCAGCTGCAGGGAAGGTTCTTGACAGGAGGAAGAACACATATGCCATATCTTCTGTTACATTCAACAGTAATGTTCCTTTACTTACATTGTCTATGGTCTGAGCAGGCGTGTTGTACCAATGGCTATTTGTCACAAGAACTAAATGCATCTTCAGAGGCAGTGTGTCTCAGAAGTTCAGCCCTTCCCTCTACTGCCCCACTTGGACCAGCACCTGCCCCACCTTGAGCTTTCCTTTGTTTTTCTTCTGGCAAGATGCAGGAGAATTCAGACTTCCACCTGACTTGATGTGCTTTCCTGGGCTATTTTCCTCTGGGGCCCACAATGTTTTCTTTTGGAGGAAGGGGGTGAAAATAAATCACTCCTCTTTCTTTGCTGCTTCTCCAGCATGGTGTGCAGATAAATAATTCACCAGCCTTGTACATAAGAAAGAGGAGATGGACCACTCACATCTGAAGCTATTGTTTCTCATCTGTCTTAAAAGCTTAAGTAAGGGCTTGCAATGCATATTGATACATAAGAAAGATAAATGTGCCTCAGCAGGGGAATGAATTGTACCGAACAGGAGTGACTGCAGGGTGAGGTGAACCCTGTTGAGCTAGCCAGCCAATACTGAATTAACAGTTACTGCCTACACTTACTAATGTTGTTCCATTACTGTTATTAGTAATAACCCTGTCCCCAAAATGGGGACTCAAGGCAGTTCTACACCCTATTCTACACCCTTCAGCCTCAAGGCCAGGCTTAAGCCATTTCCGCACTAGCCTGTTATAGCACTATTACTACACGTTCAACATCCTATGGAATTCTAGCATTTGCAGTTTAGAGAGGGGCTCAAAGGCCCCTCCCTAAACTGCAAACCCCAGGATTTGATAGGATGTTGAAAGTGGAATAATAGCACTATAACAGGCTAGTGCAGAAATGGCCTTAGACACAATGAAGCAAACCAACAAATGACACCCTCCAGTTCCAAACAAGGTCTAGACTGGGGTGGGCAACTGTGGGAAGGTGGGAGGCTGCATTACCCTACCAAAAGACCTTGGAAGGCTGCAGTCCTTGGAAAACACTAAACACCAAATGCCCTTTGGGGGAAAAGGGGAATTTTGCCATTTCAGGGGCAGGGGGACTAGGACAGTTCAGGCTCAGGAGATGCCTTGATAGCACTATCACATCCTTTCACTTTCTGTTTTAGAAAAAGGCCTCTTCTGGTCTTTTTCAATATTTGCTCCCAAATGCTTTCTATGGGCTCTGAGGGGCATGTTGTTAAAAGGACACTCAGGGCCCACAGAAAGTATTTGGGGGCAAATATTGAAAAAACACTGACTTGGAGGCCACATGAAGCCCACAGCCACACTTTGTCCATCTCTTGTCTAGATGCATATTACCCAAGGCAATTCAAGTTATTTTGGCACCTGAGTCACAAAATCCTACAATCATTTCTCCTCCTTCTTAGCAGTAACAACAACAACAACAAACTGCACAGTAAACAATTTGCTTCCCTGATCTGACACACCAAATCAACTATCTGAAGTAACCATCTCACTCTTGACTAATGATAGGTCTGGCCCAGCTCAGTCTTAGGATATTCTTAACTCACAGTTTTGTGGGAGGTGGAAGAAACTAGAGCTCAGTGAAAACAAGCCCCCAGAAATTCTCTATACAACTTGTGGGGTATGAATCTTTTCAGATATTATTTCACATGTTCCAACTGTCCTGATTGCAGGGACAGTCCTGATTAATCTTTTGTCATCCCACTTTTTCAGATGCTTTTAAAATGCCCCCATTTCTTTCTTCTTCTCCCACCTTCCCCCTTTGTCCTTCGCTTACTTCCATTGGTGAACATATTCCATTGTTGAGTATGTTCCTAGATACAACTCACATTCTCTGGAAACAGGTTGAAAAGAAATGCTTTTCAAACATTTATCAGAAAGTTCTTTTCTAAAACATTTTATCCTACCTTTTGGAGGTAGCGTTGGTGGCTAAGTGTGACTAATCTCAGCAGTTTTACAATACACTGGGAACCTAGCTCTGTTGTTCCCAACCAGTGAATATGACACCAGCAAATGTTTATTGCCAGTTCTCAAACACATGGCCTGTACTGTACCTAATTCCCCATGTGAGAATTTAACAAACAAGATTCTCAGATGTTTTGTAGTTAAAACAGACAAAAATGGTAAGAATTAGCTGCCACTGCTCCAAACAGACATTCTTAACACAGGAATGGAGAAATTCTGGCCTTAGTCCTAGGCAACACGGTCAACGGTAAGGGACTGTTGGAGTTCTGGTTTCTATAACATCTGGCAGACTAAAAGTTCCTGACTCCCCAGTTTATAAGACAGGTACAGGTCAATGTTGGAAGTGTCAAAAGACTGCAGGCACACTATTTCATATGTGGTGGACATGTTCTAAAGCAAAAATGTATTGGAATGAAATTCATAAGATAATATGTGGTGTATTGCAGGTTCAAATTAATAAGACTCCTGAAATATACTTGTTAAATATGACACATATGTTAGAGGGAACTGCGGTAAAGAAATATTGGAGAATAATACTGTATATGGTCTCGACTGCCCGTATTGAATTTGCAAGGCTTTGGAAAAGTGATATAATACCAACGACAGAACAATGGTGGGCAACTTTTATTGAAAACAGAAATGCAGATATTGTTTCACAGAGATTAAAAGGGAAATCAGATGATGATATCTATAAAGAATGGCAGATGATTTCAGAAGCGAGAGGGGTCTTGACAGGGAATAATACATAATTCATGGTATTGAAGGTTCTTACAAGATAAAATACAGAGAAATATCATAGAACAAGTAAAGTTGAGTAGAAAAACAGGAACTAACAAATTAAGTAGATAATACTAACAATTTATTGTGATGCATTGATAACAGTTCAATGGAATGATAAAGATTGTAATCCAGAGAGGAAGGAAGGCAGTTGTAATACGACAATTAAGAATACAATGATAATTGTTTGTTTTATATGTTGGAACTTTAATAAAATTACTTAAAAAAAAAACTTGCAATGCCTTGGATGTTTATTCAGAAGTAATTCCCTCAGTGATCAACGGCACTTACTCCAAATTATGTGTCTACAGGACTGCAGCCTTAATATACTTCTTTGAGTATTTGTAGTTGCTTACATTTTGTCCAGGGAAGAATTGCATGGCCATCCAGATGTTGTTGGACTGCAGCTGCCAGCATCCTTCACCATTGGCTATGTTTACCAAGGCTGTTGGGAGCTGCAGTTCAATAGCATCTGGAGGGCCATATGATTCTCACCAAGTTTGATTTATGATTAAGTTTTTTGATACAAACTTAAAAAATCAAAATATTTGTGCATATTTAGCACAGCAGAGCATCAAGGAATGTAGACTGATATCGAAGGTTCAATCCCGGAGGCTATTCACGCAACACAGTAAAAAAAAAAAGTTTGCAGTACAATCCTACATACATGTCTACTTAGAAGTAACAGTTCAATGGGATTTACTCCCAGGAAAGTGCATATTGGATTGTAGCCTTTAAAGGAAAGAAAAAAAAAGTCTTAAGAGTTGAAAACAGAAGAAAAGCTTTTTCTAAGAACTAGGCAGACACATACACAACCCTTCAGTGGGGTATATTTTTGCTTTTCCTTGGGGTAGGGTCCGTTCTTTTTAAAAATTCATTTTCAAAGTTGATTTCAAGGGCCTAGGAGTCAAAGCTCCATTGAGCCTAAGCAAGTACTGGGAGACAGCAAAGCAACACAGAGAATTTACTCCACAAGGTTTTGTTTTTTTTAAAGGGGCATAGATAAACACGTTGACCATAAGAAACAATCCTCAAAGCCATGTTAAGGCATGTACCCCAAAACCATGTGTTTATTAGCCAACCCAAATGTCACAAAAGCGTATTTAAGTTTTCATGTTCAGCTTGCACTCTGTTTTTCTGTCCTTTGCATTGACTTAATATTTGCATTAATATGGATTTTGGAATTTTCCATAGGAAGAGATTCTCTGAATCTTCTCAAAAGAAACAGAAGCCAATCTTTAAATAGGCCAAAACCTTAGGACTGGGAAAGATAGATTGCCCATCCCTGAATACTTATTTAATATCATTGCAAGTACTGCAGCAACTGCAAGATGCTGGTATTAAGAAAAGCTAACAGGAAAGGTCACATATTGGAGGGCATTGCCACTGTCCATGATTACTCAGATTAATGGCTGTAGGAAGAAACAGCAATCTTGCAATGTAGACCAGTGTTATTATCATTATATTGTGGCTGACTGAGACTTGGCGGGCTTCCAGAGGGATCTAACACTCAAGAGTTAAAAAGCTTTGTGCAGCTATTCCATTTTTGACTTGACAGATTTGATCTGGTAGGCTGAAGACAAAATTTTACGAGAGGTCCAGACACGGTTATAAATGAGGCAATGCAATTGTACAGTGAAAGTCTTGTCTGGAAACATCCTGAGAAATATAAAGCCACCTATCTAGGCAGAGCTCTTCTTGAAGCTTAGACTTTAACTGGGACTTCTACCCCTTGGCTCATGTTTTTATTCAAACCCCAGTGAGGTATCTTTCCTTAAAAATCCTTTAAAAGGACAGGAAAAAAAAGCTAGCAATTTCAGAAAAAATGATAATGGAAAGTACATCAACATTCTTATGCATACAATTATTAGATTCACTGATATGTCTGCTTAATTTTACATATTCAGCTATGTCTGAAAGATTGGCATTATCAGTAGCTCCAAGCATGGTCTTTGCTAGAGATTAGAATAGGATGGTCAACTTATAATTCTCTAACTATAAGACTGTAACTCCCAACATTCCCCAACATTGGCTAGGGCTAATGGGATCTACAATCTAATATCTGGAAGGCCATAAATTGCCCAGCATTAGATTCAAAAGTATAAACATCTCCTTCAAAGCAGGAATAGTTGCAAAAAGTTTTGGAGCAAACCTTTTCTCTCTGCTTGGTTAAGGTTCTAAGAGTACATTTTAAGATGAAAGACCTATGAAATGGCCTGTATTCAAAGGTGGAGGGGAAGAATCACAGCCTTTAATTTTAAACAAGATTGTAGCCCACGCTGAGACAGTTGAAACAAAATTCTAAGAGGCACAGCAAGTGATGTAGTTGCATTCTCCATCATTCCTGAAGTCTAACAGGCCTATGCTGGCTGAGGTTGGCGAGTTGACCCGGTTTCTTTTTAAAAATTTATATTTTTTTAAAATGCCCTTATTACTTTCAGTGGGAGGGGAAATGCCTTGACAAGCCTCAGCCTGGTGTACACAAGCTATCCAATGCTGGAGCTACATAGAGGAACAAAGGGGTCTTAGAAGCTGCATATCTAAGGCTCCCACACCCTAGAACACCCATCCTCATTGGGTTTTGCAACAACTTGAAAACACACAACAACAAATGACCAAAGAAAGGCAATGACTGAAAAAAACTTGTAAGCATATGCCTGCAGAGAACTTTCTTAGGCCTTCCTGGGGCCTGGGGTGGAATGATTCCCCTCTTCCTCCACTACTAACTCTTTACTACCAGCAAATCTGGGGGTTAGGATTCCTCTTATTTCTGAAATAGGAAAAATCAACTGCAGTAACCTCTCCTGATACTGAGTGGGAGGCATGTTGAAGCATCTGTGCCATGCATGGATGGCAGCTTGCCTTCTCCTGTAAGGCTTCTCAGCACTCAAACTATGGAAGGAAAAAGTAATGCTGAGATTTCTGCAATTTACAAGCCTCAACTTTGCTTCTTCACAGTTATAGACAGATTATTCACCCTCCTTCATTTCTTTTTTAAAAAGCGTACATAAGGGAACTGTCATTTGAGGTAACACTGCCCCTTCCCATTCAAGCACAGATCTGGAGTTCAGTTGCAGCTCTTTTATCATATGGTTAAAAACAACACGTCCTTAAACAAATGAATATACATAATTGTTTCTTCCTTGACTTCCTAAGACATCCAACTTATATTTTTTTTTTATCAGTGTGAGAAGGAGAAAGGGCATCTCCATCACAGATGAGCCATATGAGCCCCTTCAGGTTGTGTTGAACAACAGCTCCCATTATCCTTCACCGCAGACCACGCTGGCTGGGGGGCTGATGGGAATGGCAGTCCAACTGGAGAGCCACGACTGTCCCACCCCACTGCTCCTAAGTCATTAACAAGCGAAAGGGAATCCTGTCCGGTTGTTCTCCACGGTCTCCTGCAAGTAATTGTTCTCCCCTCTCCTCTCTTTTTTTTTTCCTTTCGAAGGCTACATTAACCGGACCTTCGCAAAAGGCCATTTCCGCACTACCCTGTCATAGTGCTATCATTCCTCTTTTAACATCCTATGGAATCCTGGGGTTTGCTGTTTAGGGCTGGGCATTTAGCATTCTCAGCCAGAGAGCTCTTGGGCCTCAGTACACTACAAACCCCGGGATTCCAAAGGATGTGGAAAGCGGGATAATAGCACCATAACACTACAGTGCGGAAGATTTCAGAACGGAAGAGCTAAGCAGGTCCGCAGACAAAAGAGGCAACACCGACTGCCTTCCTTCTGTTGGGAGAGAGCAGGAGAGCGTCTGCAACAGCTATGCTGCAGACTTCTCTCCAAGACGCTGCTGGATCCTTTATTATTATTATTATTATTATTATTTTCAAGGCTAAAACAGACTAACACGGCTGGGATGCTCAAAGCCCCTCTCTCCTCGAGAGTCGCCTGGGCCTCGGGCCGCCCAGCTCCGGGGGGCGGCTCCCATTGTGACGCACGTGCCCGGCGCGCCTGCCGGCCTCTCCCCGGGTTCCGTTGCCATGGGAGCTCCGGGCTAACAATCCCCTCCTCCTCCCGCTCCCCCCGCCCCTCCAGGCGCCCGGAGCCGGGCCTCGCCGCTCGCTCTCGCCGCCAGTCCTCCCCCGCCAACGAGCGAGCGAGAGCGAGAGAGCGAGAGATGCCCCGGAGCCCGTCGTCGTCTGGGCAGCCGCGCTCGTCCCGTTGCCCCTCGCGGAGCGCCCGCCCCGGAGCAGGTGAGCGGGGAAAGCAACGAAAGGAGATCCCAGGCAAACGGGGCGGGAGGAGCTGGTCCTGCCTGGGACGAGCTCCTCTCTGCCAGCAGGACGTTCCGGAGAGGCAGCTGTGCCTTTGGCCACTCCCGCACTAGACTCCTGTAGTGCCGTTATTCCACTTTCAACCTCCTATGGAACCTTGGGGTTTGCAGTTTAGGGAGGGCTATAGTGCGATTATTCCACTTGCAACATCCTGTGGAATCCTGGGGTTTACTGCAAACCCCAAGATTCCATATGGCCTTTGTCTCTTCTTGCCACCCAGTCAGTCAACCCAACCTGAAGTCTCATTGAGCCACTCCCAGAGGCATGTCCAAAGGAGGAAACCCCATTTTGCTCCACGGAGTTTGCTTCCGAGTGAATGAATTGCTGCCCCGATGCCCCAAGACCGGTGCTGGTTTTTTGGTTTTTTTGTTTGTTTGTTTTGTTTTTTTTCTGGAGAAAGAGCACTTTCACTTTTTCTGCAGCAGTTTCTCCTGCTTCCCTCACTGACACTCCAGAAGGCAGGTCTGATTCAGACGTTCATGGACTTCAGTCTGCAGGCCGTCACATGTAAACGCGTGGATACCCGTGAGAACTCCGAGGGTGGGCATGAATACATTGGCCTTGTGTTATGGGAAGCTCTTCTTGTGATGGTTGATCTTGGACGGCTGTTTCAGACCTGCATGCTTTAGTGCCTGCCTGCTATCGTATATGCAGTATGTGCATGCGTGGACGTGTTCCGTTTGTTGTCTGATGGTATGCGTTTCATGCTGAGGAGTTTCAGGGAGAATTCAGCATCTCTTGGGCTGCAGTCTTCTAAAGTACATCTTTGGAAGGAAATTCTGTTGAAAGCAATAGGAGGAAGAAGGGGATTGAGCTTGTATCGGGTAGAAGCATGTGTTTGCAGCTGCGTCCTTTATTGTGTTGTGTATGTGTTTGTATGTGTCTTCAAACTGTCTGCCAACTTTTGCTGAAATTTCGTTGGGTTTTCTTAGTCAAAGAATAGTCACAGGAGATTTTGATAGTTCCTTTCTCTGAAATATATCCTACAGCGTCTGGTATTTGTTGGTGATCTCCCACCTAAATGCTAACCAGGGCTGACCCTGCTTAGTTTCCAAGATCAGACAAGATCTGGTGCCGTTAGCCTATCCAGGCATACCTTTTCTAATGATTGTTGTTAACTGCCGTGGTGGACTTGCGGCAACCCTCTGAATGAGAGATCCCCACGTCACCTTATCAACAACCCTACTCGGGTCTTGCAAACTCTGGAAGGTGTCTTCCTTTGTTGAGTTCATCCATCTCTAACGTGGTCTTCCTCTTTTCCTACTGCCTTCTACCTTACCAAGCATCACTTTCTTTTCTAGTGAATCAGATCTTCTCGTGATATGGCCAAAGTAGGACAGCCTGAGTTTAGTCATCTTGGCTTCTAGAGAGAGTTTAAACTTGATTTACTCTAGGACCTTTTAGCAGTCTAGGGTATCTGCAGAACTCTTCTCCACACCATATTTCAGTTGAATTGATTTTCTTCCCAATAGCTTTCTTCACTGTCCAGCTTTCACAACCATACATAGAAATTGGAAATACAATGGCATGGACCATCCTAACTTTAGTATTCAATTAAATGTCTTGATACTCCAGGATCAAGTCTAGTTCCTTCATAGGGGCCCTTCCTAATCCTAACCCTGTTCTGATTTTTTTGACCACAGTTTCCATTCTGATTAATGATGGATTAATGATTTTTCAAGGTATGGAAAATCTTGAATTATTTCAGTGTCTTCATTGTCTACTTTAAAGTTAGGTAAATCATCTGTGGTCATTATTTTTGTTCAATTGTAAACCAGCCTTTGCATTTTCTTCCTTGACTTTCTTCAGTAATCATTCCAAGTCTTTGCTATTTTCTGCGAGTAGTATGGTATCATCTGCATATCTTAAATTGTTGATGTTCAGTCTGAGTGCTCCTTCCTCCGAGTCTAATCCTGCTTTATGTATGATATGTTAGCATACAAGTTAAACAGATAGGGTGATAAAAGCAGTTTTTCCTGACCCCCTTGCCTATTGGAGAACATTCCTTTCTCTCTGTTCTGTCCTGACAGTAGGCTCTTGTCTTGAGTACAGGTTCTGCATTAGGACAATTAAATATTGTGGCACACTCATTTCTTTAAGAGTGATACATAGTTCTTCATGATCTACAGTCAAAGACTTTTCTATAATCTATGAAGCACAGGCCTGATTTTCTTCTGAAATTCTTTGGTGTGCTCCATTAACCAACATATGTTAGCAGTATGATCCCTAGTACCTCTTCCTTTCCTGAATCCAGCTTGAATATCTGACATTTCTTACTCCATATATGATAAAAGTCTTTGTTGCAGAATATTGAACACTACTTTGCTTGCAAAGATTGAAGCAATGGGCCTGTGGTTACTGCCATCTCTGGTGTCCTTTTTAAATATAAGCTGAGGATTTCCTGTCTGTGGACCATTGTTTTATTTTCCATATTTGTTGGCAGATTTTAGTTAGAGTAGATTTTGTATCTGTATCTTGAAGCAGCTCTGTTGATGTGCCATCTGGTCTTGGTGGTTTGTATTTCTCTGCATTGATTATTTCAGTAGCTCTCCTCGTCCCTGCACACAAGTGCATTGAAAATAATGTGCCAGAATCTATAGATATAGCTATATCTTTTGTCTTACAGCAGCCAAGATGTGTTATTGCCATGATGCCACTATTTCATCATCAGTAATACCTATGAGCTTCGAACAGTGCCACTTATTGCAAACATGGGTGTGGTATCACAACAAGAGCTAACTGTGGAATGAGTTTCATCATCTAGTAGTATTGCGCATCAGATGTGCTTAGCTTCCCTATCGTGAAAAGAGGGGCAGTCACTATAATTTCTGGGATAACCTTTGAAGCCTCTGGACACAGAACCTATATACAGTTGTTATTCCATTGCGGTTGTTGTGATGAGCCAAAGGAGTCCCCTTATTTATGCTTTCTATGTTGTAAACTTGAACAGCCAGCATTTCAGGTATGTAGATTTCTGCTCCCTGCATATGAAAGTTTTCTTCAGTCCCGGGATTTCTAGTACTACAGAAAGTGATAGTCACCTAGCACTCTTGCATTTCCTGTGCTTGTATTCACTTGCTAACCGCCTTCCACTTTTCTTTGGAAACCTAAATTCTATTTCTATATGAACAACATAAGATTTAAGTTACTGCGGTGCTAGAAATATGGGGACTGAACGGGCCCTTAATTTGCCCCTCGCCTTTGGCTACAACCCTGCAACATTTTCATTGCATTTTAAGCCCTACTGTACTTAACACTTGCATATGTGAATAGTGGAGTATTTTTTGACTGCAAGAAGAATTGGCTCCAAAGAGAATTCCAGTGGATTGGAGGGTATTAAAATTCTCCTTCTCCAAAGGAGCCTTTACATGTTTAGAATCATGTATGTTCCACTCAAACACTCAGAACAACAAAAATACAAAGTGAAATAAAACTCATATAGAATCATAAAATAAAGTGTGCACTTCTTCTGTGGTGGGGTATTTATTTCCTGGCCCAGAGAACTGTAATGTCCCTACAAGGGGGGAATTTGTTCACCCTCAGGCCAACCTGCTGACCATCAGAGTGTGCGTTTGGTTTGCTGTGTCTTAGTTCTTCAAGTGGTGTGGGACAATTTTTTTTTTGTCTGAAAGCTTTATATTGACTGAAGCAACAAAAATGCCCCCCAATAGTAAAAGTAATTTTTGGAAGAATTTCTTTTCCATGTCTGGCTTTCATCTACAGAAAAAAGGCATATGGCAAGTGGCCGAAATTTGAAGACCTTGGTTGGAATTTTGCATCAGAAGATGTATATCTGGCATATAGCTGCATCTCCGGTGCTATCTTTCCCAATCTTAAAAGAGATACAACCCATCCAACCCAGACATTTCTGTGCTGTTAGAGAACAGGGAGATCTGCAGAGAGGTGTCCAGTTATTTTCCTGTATCTGGACGAAATGCGAGAGGCATCCATGTGGACCTCCAGGGGTCCTCGAGGTCCCCGCTGATGACATCCTTGTAGGGCATCCAAATACAGGAAAATAGCTGGGTGTGTTCTCACAGATTCTCCACTCTCTAACAACACAGAAAAGGCTATGGGGTGATCTGCATTGCTTAAAAGGTGTATTTAAGTGGGGAATTTTGTTTAATGTGTGACTGGTAAAGAATTCCCTGTCCCACAGTGATGAAAAAGTGAGTTGCAATAGTGTAAGCTGGACTTATGCTATTGTAATTCACTAACAGGATGCCATCCATTGTTTGCAACCATACAGGGGACGTCAAAGAATGCCTGTATCGTAAATTTAGTGGATTTTTTTTTTTGTGTGTGTGAATTCTGCAACAAAATGTGACTTTGTAAGAATGTTCCGTCCTAGTACAAAAGGGTAAAAGAAATCTATGGTGCAGCTGCATTTGAGATAGGGTGACCATACAGGCTGGGGGATTCTGGGAGCTGTAGGCCAAAGAAGTAATTTGCCTAGTAACTTCTGGAATTGAAGAGGGGAAAAAAAGGACTTTCTCAAATAGCTATTTCCCTCATCTGCCCTCTTCCAAAGTACAAGCTCTGAGCATCCCATTTTCATAGATGTCTCCAAATGCAGAAGCTGGCTACTGCTCCTTCTGACTTCTAGATATTAGAAACTCCACAACCCCTTCTTACCTATTGTCTACCTATATCAGATGAGATTTATGTAGCCCAGTAGGTTTTCTTGAACTGCAGTCCCCAGCATTCTTCACCATTGGCTATGCTGGCTAAGGTGGCTAGGAGCTGCAGATTAACCGCAGTTAATCGTTAATTAATTGTTAATGCTCCTGTTCTCCATGTTTTCAAGTCTTTCCCCTTAGTCCTCATTCTGCCAGAGAGAAACATTGTTCTGGTATATACTTGAAATGCTGAGCTAGGTCCCTTTTCTACCCTGCTAGGGTGACTGTACTTTGTCCATGAAACATGGCGCCTTCGCCATTGGTACAGTCCTTGTTCAAACACTGGGGAAGCACGTATACTCCCTAGTCAGACAGTCCAGAGACATTCCATCAGCTGAGGCAAAGATGGCACCACCCCGGTTCCGTGTCACGAAGCTGACCGAACGTAATCTCTTTAACAGACTTAAGAGGACAACATTCTCAGCTACACTTGAGGGCAACCATGTAACATAGGGTGACACAGGGTACCTTCACATGCACCTCTGTGCTCCAACTCTTTGCCATTGCTTGGTGCCTCTCAGCATCTGCCACCTGAGGAAATGGCTGCCTCTCTCTGCATAATGATAGAACTAGCCCTGCTCCTTAGGCCAGGCCAGGGCTCCTGCCAGGGCTCCTGTGTATGCATGTATGTATTTAATAGCGTACTTTTGTCCCAGCACAGGTGACTCACAACATGATTGCCAAAGCAAATACAATTAAAACCACACTAACTACAATAGTAAAATACTAACTCAATTAAAAACCACTTGAAACAGAGCGGGAGGGTGGGATGCAGAGGACCCCCATTAAAAGCCCATTCATCAGCAGTCGGTCATATGCCAAGAGCCCACTTGAATAGAAAGGCATTTGTCTCCTGGGCAAAGTTATAGCAGTGTAAGCAATCTATTCTTGCTCTTCTATGGTCCATGTATCTTTTGCAAGACCAGTTGGGAGCAATTAGATTCTGGCATCACTGAGTTGTTCTTGTATCACTTTGGTGATTTTTTTTTTTTTTTAGCTAATACCAGGGACTATGTTATGTATTTTCAGATGTGCACATGATACAGTGGCAATCCGAGGGGCCTGACTTGCCTTGATGCCACCCTGCTTTTCTCAGTGTGCACTGGCATCTTAATGTGTCATCTGAGGGAAGGAAATGTTAGATCAACGTGCAGACATTGATGTGAGGCCAGTTCCTTATCCTGTCTTTGGTGTTTGCATGCAGCAAGTAAGATTGCTGCTCTCTTGTTTTATAAATGGGTACAAACTGAAAGGCTTAGAATATAACCAAAGTTCAGTCCCTTGCAACAGTTCCCTGGGTTGGAAAATGGAGTTCATTCTATGCAAGAGGTTCCTGGACTTTAAATGTGCTCTTGTTTCTTATTGTTGATTGGAGATAAAAAAGAAGAAGCTTTCAGAGAAGATAGGGAACCCATCTGGGCTGAATCCAACCCTGAAGTTGAGGATTCCCATCCTTGGCTTAGAGTCTAGGCCACAGGTGTCAAACACAAGGCCCGCGGGCCAAATCTGGCCCACCAGGCCATTTCATGTGGCCCTTGCACCTTTGCCGCAGCAGTGGCACTCCCCTCGCCTGGCGAGCCTGGGGGCAGAAAGAGGCACACTTTGGATATACTGACCAATTCTATGTTACTTTACAGAGGTACAGGGACCATAAACTATGATGAAATAGTCCCCAAATGTCCAAGACAAATAAAGTTTATGCAGAGGGAAGACAGTTTAAAAACCAGTAATAATCGAATGCAGAGGCAATTATTTAATATGATAAAAGAGTAGATACATTTATACAGTCTTACAGATACGACTGGCCCTTTGAGGGCAGCCATAATGCTGATGCGGCCCAAGATGAAATTGAGTTTGACATCCCTGGTCTAGGCTATAGAGCAGCAACAGCTCCAGAGGTTCTTTGACTGGATGCCATTATGAGGGAGACTTGACTAGGTTTTTTTCCCCTCTCTTTCTTCTTTTTCTGTCCAGAATCCATCTTTATGGGAAGACCCTTTCTTCAGGTGACTGAGAATGTCTTTGGCTGACAAGAGGCTTGAGAACCTACAGATCTATAAAGTTCTCCAATGTGTTCGTCAGAAGGACAAGAAGCAGATCGAAAAGCTCACCAAACTTGGATATCCTGAGCTTATTAATTTCACCGAGCCCATCAATGGGGACAGTGCTCTTCACTTGGCCTCTGTTGCAAATGACATTGACATGTGTAACTTTCTCTTAGAACTTGGAGCCCACCCAGATGTCCAGGATAGAATGGGGCGCACTCCGGTGATGAGAGCTGCTGAGCTTGGCCATGACTTGGCCTTGGATGTATTAGTCCAGGCAGAGGCAGACATGACAATAGTCGATGCGGAAGGAAAAGGTATAAAAAGAATCCCAATGTTTGGCTAGGAAAGTTAGATTTTACTACTGGATCCTTCCTAGTTCTGTTTAGTACCCCAGGCTTTGCTTGTTAAACTGTTCTGCCCCTATTCTTCAACAGGTGTATTGTTCTATTGCATTCTGCCTACCAAACGACACTATCGCTGTGTTCAGATGGCCTTAGAATTTGGAGCAGATGTTAACAACTGTACTATTGAGGGGAAGCCTGTTTTTGTACAAGCTTGTGAGCAAGCACATGAAATCAAAGAGATATGTATGCAATTTTTGGAAAGAGGAGCAAACCCAAATGCAACAAATCCAGTAAGAACTTTCTTACCATTTGAAGAGGGGGGTGGTTAGAATGCTGAAAATGTAGACACAATAATCGGAGCTGAAACAAGTCACCCAGTTCAGTTCATTCATTTTTTTTCAGATAGATTGACTAATAAGGTTTCCTAATTGCACCAGGCACCAAATTATCCTTTTTGAAAAATAGCATTTTTAAGATAAATACTTAAAAAAAACCTATAAGTGGCAAAAGCACCACCTCCTCTTTTTCCTGGTAAGAGCACCATTTTCACCATCTAGAAACAAAGAAGTAATGCTTTGTACTTCAGGACACACTCTGATTGATTGTCAGTCATATTAATAATCTGTCATCAAAAACACTTCAAGCCATCCTTTATGTGGGGCGAAATGACATGGTCCATGGCAGGTGGACTGCACAGAATGAAAGAGAAATGTACAGATTGGTGATAGCCATGGTTTCCATATCAGTGTGGCAGTGAGTTCTGTCGGACTCCACTTTGAACTTTAAGGGAGTTATCCAAGGTGCTGAAGCTATTCTCTAAGTTTAAAAGTAAAATGCAGTGTGGATTTACCACACAGCTGACCTGGAAGCTGCCAGCTGCCACTTGTACAGGTTCATAATCTGTACAGGTTGTACAGAATGCACAAAATAGGCTGTTTTGTTGTACATTGCACATGGTGATGTGGCTGGAATAATAGTCATGAATGCTGCTGTGTGAAAAACAGCAACTCAACAACTCTTAAGCCCTTTCTGCACTACACTGTTATAGTACTGCTATTGCACTTTCAACATCCTATGGAATCCTAGGATTTGCAGTTTAGGAAGGGGCATTTAGAATTCTCAGCCAGCGAGCTCTCGGGACTCAGTAAACTACAAAGCCCAGCATTCCACAGGATGTTGAAAGTGGAATAATAGCACTGTAACAGTGTAGTGCAGAAAGGGCCTTAGTAGCACAACTCCTAACATACTACAGAGAGGATGTGTAAAATTGTGGGTGTCATTCTGATTTGGAAAAGGACAGGGACTCTCAAGTAGAGCTTTGTCTTCTGGTATTATCAAGATAGACAGGCACACATTCAAATCCAGGCTTGAGAAAGTGTTCACAGAGGGGTCATATGCTTTTTTATGAGCACTAAGTTTTATTTATTTTGTCTGGAAAACAATACCTCCAAGTGAATAGAGAATCATTGTTTGTAAGCCAAGGGAAAAACAACTATGAACTTTTCCTTAACAGTATGAAACCCTGCAAATGGCTTTAGTTATTTAATAGAAAAATGAAATCCTATTGGAATGACTGAATTAAGGAAGTTACAGCCCTGATTTCGCAAGACCTGAGAAGCATTGTTAATAACAGAGTGTAGCAGTCAGAGTAACAGATTAGAAGACCAGTTTGAAATCCCCAGAAATCGGCAAAACCTCACTGGTTGACCCTGGATCAGTCACTACTTCTAAGCCTACGTTGGTTTTTGTGAAGGTGAAAATGGGAGAGGATACAATATATACCTCCTCAAGGAGGAAGTATGTGGTATAAATGTAATAAACAAAACGAAGTCAATTTAACAGACTTCATTTGATTTTCAGGCAACAGGCCGCACTGCCCTGATAGAGGCTGCAAGAGAAGGAGTTCTGGAAATTGTCCGTGGTATCCTTGAAAGAGGTGGAGATGTTAATGTTTTTGATCATGAAAGACACCACGCTGCCCATTTTGCTGCCAAAGGAGGGTTTTTTGAGGTATTCTTTGTTGGTGGTGTCAGAAGCAAAGGTATCCAGCCAAGGAACTCTCTTGCTCAGTTACTCCTAATTAACCTTTATTAGAGGAGGGAGATTCCAGAAAGCTCATTTTTTCTTATACTTAAGGAAAGAATCTTCCTATTTATTTATTATTCTGACTGCTACAAGAAAGGAGAATCTGCCTCAGAAACAAAGTACACTCTGGTGGTGTGTCAAGAGCTGGGGAAGATGTGTATCATTTGTGAAGATACACTCATAGTGCAGAATGGAGGTGGGCAACTGGTCACCTTCCTCATGGTTTCTGGACTCCCAACTCCCATCAGGTCTAGGTAGCAAAACCAGCAATGAGCTATGCTGAGAGCTGGAGTCTTGAAATACCTAGACAGCTACACTTTGCCCACCCTGCCTTAGAGTTTGGTTGAGGGGCCAACTAGACAAGATGGTGAAAATGGTGGCATCATTGTCAAAAATGGCAACCCTCCTTTTCCCTGTACCATGGAATTATGGAAGCATATGACGTTACAAATTTGTCTCTTTTCCATCATTAGTAGATGCTGCTGCTGCTACTGCTTCTGAAAGTGTGGAAGTAACAGCAGAACCCAGTGCATTGTGGTCATATTTCCCTAACTATAGTCTGTGGGGCAGAGTTTCCAAATCTGTGTATTGTGACATGTTAGTGTATCTCCTGCAGTGTTAGGTGTGTCACACAAATGTAATGGGTGGAGGGGCTCCCTCTCCGGCTGTTGCTGCCCTGGGCCAAGGAAGACCCCGGTGAGGGTGGCAGCAGTGGGCCAGACCTAGGTGGAAAGACTGCCTCCACCACCACCACCCCAGGCCAAGGAAGACATCAGTGGGGGCAGCAACGGCAGTGGGCCAGGCTTGGGTGGAGGGGCTGCCTCCACTTACTGAATTACTTACTAATTACTGTGTCGCAAAATCATGCATTCTAAAAAGTGTATCACCAACATGAAAAGTTTGGAAAGCTCTGCTGAGGGGAAAGAAAATGAATTTAAGCTGGACACTTCGATTCTGAAGGAAACTCAGATCACATTTTTGATGCAAACTGGAGTCCTGCAGAAGTTTCCTCCTGTCCTCCCTCCAAGTTCTAGTCTGCTGCTCTTCATCTCTAAAAGTCATATTTGTTGCAAAGGGTCCCCTGTGGAGAAATAGCAGCCAGGCAGATTTGGAGCAGCAAACAAGCACAGGCTCTCCTTTTGCTTCAGAATCAAAAGGGGCTACTTTAAGCACACTGTTAAAAGGAATCTATGACATGACAGGTAGTGTGGCCCAAAATGAGGGAAAACATGGAGTTTATTTTTCTACTGTGCCATGAAACTCACTGGCCGACTTTGGGCCTGTCGTACACTCAGGCTGACGTACCTCACAGAATTGTTGTGAGATTAAAAGTGGAGTGGAACAGAAACATGAACAACACCCTGAGCTCACTAGAGGAAAAGTACATATAAATAATAAATAATACTATGTAAAGGTACATGCTATGATCATTTCCTTTCTCTCCCAGCCCAGTCTTGAGTCTTGAGGTTGTTGCCTTGATGACAGAATTTGGGCCTTTCTGCACTACACTGTTATAGTGCTATTCCATTTTCAACATCCTAGGGAATCCTGGGGTTTGCAGTTTAGAGAGAGAGTTCTTTGGCCTCCGTAAAATACAAACCCCAGAATTCTACAGGATGTTGAAAGTGGAATAACAGCATTATAACAGTGTAGTGTGGAAAGGACTTTTGTATCCTGATGGGGAATTACTCAGATTTGAACAGATATGCACACCACAAAACCTTGGTATAGAGGGTATGGGTGTGCGTGGGGGGAGGAGGGAGCTGGCCATAGAAGAAGGGAAACAAAATCATAGAAAGATTTCAGGCAGGTTTTACAAAATCATGACAGTGTGAAACAAAATTGAAGAGGGAGGAGGAAGAAAAAAGTATGGATTCAGTTTAAGAAAACAAGTTAAAACTCTGTGTTCCCTCTTTGGATGAACATCCAGTTTCTTTACTTTCTCACCACTGAGGATCTCTTTATATGGATGATGCAGAAGATAATCAAAGCTCTTCACATTTTGAAAAGCACAGAGGAGTCAGTTCCAATGACAGTTTGACACGAAAAAATAGCTGTGGAAGGAGTGAGAACAAATTCTTAGGGTCAAATTTTATGTTGCATTTAGTGTGTCTTTATGTGCATGTGCTTTTTTTTTTTAAACAGCCATTAGGTCCCTAGTACAGACTGGGGTTGCTAGTGGAGGAGGTTAAAGTTTTTCTCTTGCTAAAAATCACTCTTCCTCCTGCCATCATCCCCATGTTTTTTATTTTATTTTTTTCCTTTTCTATCCCACAATTTCATGTGTGTGCATGAGAGAAAATTTCCACTGGGGAAAAGTTCTACCTAAACTGTTATCCTGATCTGAGCCACACACATGCACGCACGCACACAGACAGACAGGTGGCTGCTAATTAAACATTAATGTGCATAAGGACACATCAGTGACTAAGCTGACCAGGGCTGATGAAACTGGCAATCCACCAAAACTGAGAGGGCTGCACAATTCCCACCCCAGATGAGATTGAGAAGGTGGAGGAAAATGTTCTCAGTGGACAAAATGTTCTCTTAGATGGGTGCTACTTGGGATCATCAAAGTGTGCTAGGCCATAATGCCCAGCATGCTGCCCAAAGTGATGGGAATTGCAGTTCAGCAAACTCAGAAGGCAGTAGTTTGGAGGAGTTGACAATGATAGTTTCAGTGCCATTACTGTGCCAGGTTTCAGTGTTGGTTTCTCTGGTATCTACTGTACTTGGCTTTTAAAGTATTAAAATGACATCAATTAGCTACAGTTTTGCTGCGGAAAAAAAAAAGTAAAAATAAATCTACTTGAAGATGTGCGTGCATGTGTGGCCATGCAGAGGTCTTTCTTTCTAATGTTGTTGACTTTGCTTCCTTAGATCCTGAAGATTATTTCTGCCTACAATGGCGATGTGGGCCTGATTGCCATGAACGGAAACACGCCACTTCATTATGCTGCTGCTGGAGGGTTTGCAGAGTGTTGCAGGTTTATAGGTCAAAGAGGTAAAGTAGAGATTTTTGCAGACCAAGTACTTTTCCTTTTCTGAGTCGGTGGTTGTTTTCAGTTACCTGATTCACTGAACAAGAAAGTATTGCATGCAAACCAAGGGGAGCTGTCTTCTGGCCTTGAAGATGCTAGAAATCTATATAGATGTAAAGAAAGTTGACATGATGCCCCTCCATGTATTCAGAGCATTATGGCCCAGCATTTATGAGAGGGCCATGAACTGTGAAGGGGATGCATGACTGGCATGTGTGTTGTCAGGGAAGAGGATTAGCCAGCCTAGGCCCATAATCCTCATGTGTTTTATGTGTTTTCAGTACATGAGAAGGAGGCTTTTGAGTGTCTGAACAAAATCAGTCACATCCCAGCATTGCTTCTCTCCACACCGTCTAGTCCATTTTTTTACCCCAAGGTGAAACAATCCATACAGCAGGGCTAGGGAACTTGTGGCCCTGCACATCTCTTCAGCTGCAGTTCCCAACAGCTTCAGCCAGCCTTGCTAATGGTGACATATAACAGGAGCAATGAGAAGGACTATTTCCCTAAAGGAATACATTAGAGGTATAGTCAAAGGTATAAAATCTTCAGGAGAGTCCCTTCTCTCTGTCCCATATCATTCCCAGGCTTCCCAGAGAACAAGGGAGAAGGCCTTCTCAGTAGCTGCTCCCAGACTTTGGAACTCCCTCTCTAGGGAGGTTAGGATACCTCTCTCTTTGCTCTCCTTCTGCTGGCAAGTACAAGCATTCTTACTTCATCAGGCTTTTAGACATTGACTGTGATGGGTTTTTAATGGTGTGTTGTGTTGCTTTTTGATCTTTAAAAATCTGTGGATGAATTTTAAGTGGTTTTAACTCTACAGATAGTTGAATTGTTTTTTTAAAATAGTAATTCTTTAGCGATATTTTTGTGTGGTTTTTAATCTGTACTGTTTTTAAATAATTTGTGAGACACCTTGTGTCCTTTTATTGGGGAGGAGGAGAGGGGATATAAATGAATGTGACAATAGCAACAACGGCTGAAGGGCCGAAGGGTCCTCATTCCAGCCATGTAATTAGAATCCATACATTCTTTTGAGACGTGGGTTATCTAAATTAGGAAGCATTTCCTGCCAGTAGGAGCTGTTGAACAGATTGCCTTGCAGGGTTGTGGACACTCCTTTTGTGGAGTTTGTCTGGCCAGCTCTCAGAGATGCTTTATTTCTGAATTAATATACTTGGTAGGCCTTGCATTTGATTGCCCTTGGAATCCTTCAAAATTCAATGATCCTGTCATTCTAAATTACTATAGGCAGCTGTGCCTTACAGTCTGCCTTACGGTCTTCTTCTTGCTCTTCCTTTTGGATATGAGGCAGCTGCTGCTTACTTACCACAATGATTTTTGGCAGCAGCTGATTTTAGGGTGCTTCCAGATGAACAAAGATAGCTGTAGCTCTGATGCTAGTGAGACAATAAATCCAATATAGTTTTTCCTCTGAATTTTGAAGGAGCTATCCAGGGCTTTGAGGCTACTTAGAAGATAAAATTCAGCACCTTAGCTAGTTGGGTGGCAGTTTGGATAGCTCCATTCTCTGCCCCGAATACCTAGGAGAACCTTTGTACCATTTGTAAGTTGTCACTTGTCTCCAGTGAAATCTATTCTTCTGCCTATTAGGCTGTGATCCTACATGGAGGAACCTTGAGAAGAAGACACCAAGACAGGTTGCTAAAGATGGTGGTTTCAAAGCAGCACTAAAGGAGATCCGTAAAATTGAGCGTCGTTTTGCCAAATTTTCTAAACCCAAGCCTGGGGTGAAGAACCCCAACCCACCCTGGGCAGTTCGGCTCCACGACTGGTCCGTAGAACATCAGGCAAGTCTTCGTGAGGCATTTGAGGCAGCAGACCGAGGCGACGGGACTGTAAGTAAAGAAGACTTTGTGTCCATCATTGAGGAGAGGTGTCCATTTGTGGATCTCGATAATATTGTAACAATCGCTCAGGCTCATGAGAAAACTCGTACTGGGGGGGTTAATACTGAAGAATTTATTTCAGGAAAGCGGTTCTTGCAGAAGACCTTTCTCCTTTCATCCTATGGTCCCAAAAAGAAAAAGGGAAAAAAGGCAAAAGCCAAGAAGGGGAAATTTGTTATCCCCATGCCAATCTGTGTCATCCCAGACAGCTCACACCCACGTCGGCCAGATGGTGGGCCACCAGAGTACATGATTGAGACTTATCAGAACGTTACAGATACCAGCCGGTTCAATCGTGATCATCCTCCTGAGCATCCCATCCAAGATGATTCTTGGTGGTATGTTGATGACCCACTGAAGAGCTTTTCGAACATCAACTACCTCACAAAAGATGGAGACCTTTCATCCCTGAAAAAAGCCTTCGAGGCGGGCGTGCCGGTGGATGTAAGAGACCATTTCTACAAAACTCCCTTGATGGCTGCCTGTGCAAGTGGCAACATAGAAGCAGTGCAGTTCCTCCTAGACAATGGGTAGGTTAACTTCCTCTAGCAGCTTACAACCAGGGTGGACAGACATCAGACTTGCAGTATCTGCCTTGTTTTTAACCAAAACTTTGTGATCCACCAAATAGAACAATGTGCAAAAGCACTGAGAACGGAAGGGTTCTGGCCCCAGTATCAGAACTGAACAAATCTCACAGTCTTTGTGCACTTTTTGTCATTACGTCCTTTCAGAATCATGTTGTTTTGATTGTTCTTGAACAGTGGGGTGGAGGGGTAGAAACGCTTGCTTTTCCACATCAGATCAATCCAGACCTAGCTTTTGTCCACCTCTGGTTTACAGAATGTGTTTCCCTGAGAAATGTTGATGCATATTCAAGTTATGTGTGCCTGTTGGGGATTTAAGTTTATGGCCTTCATATATTATGCAAGGCATTGTGAATATTACTGTGGATTAGAGTGGATACAGAGGTAAAGCTCAGTGGAGGGCTATAGGCAGATCATGAAATCTCAGTCTAACCTACTTCACTGGGTGGTTGGAAGGATACATGAGAAAAAAAGTGTAAAGTGTTGTACACCAAAGAGCAGACTAGATGTGATGTGGCAGATGTGTAACTGTTTCCCAGTGCTTTTGCAAACCATTTCATATCCCATGGGGAGCCTCCATGCCTTGAAGAGGCTTTCCTCTCCAGGCCATTGTTCTTCACGTGAGGAGAGCAGCAGTAGGAGAGAGGGAAGAGTTTGTGTGCTCAGCCCCTCCTGTCGGCTTAGGAAACACCTGAATGTCTGTTGTTGTGAGAGCAAACTTGTGGTGAAGAAAGAGATACATTATTAAACTTACTACCAGTAGCTCCTGAAGAAAAGCAAACTGAAAAATGTCTTTATAAATGACAAAAGTAAAGACCAGGGAAGTAATGAAAAATGTGTTGACATTTGCATTCACTGAAAGCACACCTCTAAATGTCTGGTTCTTCTAAATATCACATTTAAAATGTTCTGTATTCTCAGGCTTTAAGTTCAAATGTAAGGAGATTGACATTCTTTGTGGAGTCCTGTACACTAAGATCCTCATGTGGTGATATTTGTACTATATTGGTTTTACTGTGGTTGGATGGTAGTGTGAAGTGTTATATTCAAAATAGGTGTGTTTGTTTTGAGATGTGTGATATGTGAGGTTGTTGGACCCATTGTTCCAGTTTAGCCTTCTGGGAAGGGCAGGGGGGTAACCAGTAGCCAAATGTGTGAGGTGATGGAGTGATACTGGTGCCACGAGACAGGAATATCAGTTTGGAGGCATGAAGATGAGTAATAGTGCTGAAGGTCTGAACTGTTGTTGGATGTCCAAGAATGTGTGCAAACATCAGTTCCTAAATGCAGATATCTTGGGTGGTGATAATATGCCATAGGGATTAAGGTTGCCCACCATACTTTAAGGTGATTGTTTGCTTGTACCTCTTCCTTGTTTCTATCTTGTAACTGCAAGTTTTCCACAGAAGACTTTAGAGATGCCCTTGTTAACAGGAGGAGAGGCAGAATGTATCAACAGCTGTAGTTTGGGTGAAACCTAAATTACAGAAACCAAAACAGTTGTCTGCCGTACTGGTTGTTATGTAAGAATGTTATCTCATGATGTTTTTACTGTATGTAATCAAATCCTGCAATGGTGAAGTGAGATTCAGTAGAGAGGTTTCTATAAAACCATTAGGCAAAGACTTGATAATAAAGCAAGAAGTATTAAAACATTTGAATAAAAAAGGTCACTTTCAAACCACTGGTCCGTAATATCACATAATTCATACTCCGAGGAAGAAAATATAAATTCTAGATTTATATTTCAGAGCTATTAACTTTTTTACTTAAAATCAAACATAATTTAGACATAATTTATGTCTAACTGATTATCAGCTAATAATTCTATCATTAGGGAATTTGCAGATGTGTTGGCCTTATGTTGCTGAAGAATGTCTGACCAAAATGTTCCTATGAGATTTCAGATGCCAGTGGTAAAAAAAGCAAGTAAGATACCAAATCTTCAATGTGATTGCAGCTAAGATTTGCAAAAGTACAAGGCAAAATACTGGGGGGAAACCTCTTAAATGTGTGGGGAGGCAAACAACCCAAAACAGCCTAGCAAGGACTGAGCATGCTTAATAAGCTTGGAATGTTAACTTGCGATGGAGCCATGGAAAACTGGGATGGACATGTAAAGGGATGGATCATTGGGGATGAGGGTATGGCTGGATGAAAGAAACACTGGAGAGCAGCACTCTCCTACTTGTCATGGCAAATAACCTGTCCCACTCATGAAGGAAGCTTTCCACTGTGAAGACTGTCAAAGTTAATGGCCATCCTCACATTGTATGGTAGCAAATTTTATAAATTAATTACAGTGCATGTGAATATATCTTTTCCACTTTCTCACTCCTTTTTGTTCAGTCCTGAATCCACTGCAATTCAGTCTAAATGACCCCAAGTTCTGTTCTTTTGAGAAAAAAAAATCAGTCTGTCCATATTGCAGTGCATATGATCCACAGTTGATAAGAATGCTTTTCATGGTATTTCAACACATGAAGAAAATTCATTAAAAACAAATCCTTTTCCTTCCATAACTCACAAATTGGTCTCTTTATTTAGAACCTGCTTTTTAAAATTCAAAATTAGGTGGCAAAAGAGCATTGGTTCTTTCTCCACAGGGCAAATGTGAATGCAACAGATAATTTCATGTGGACTCCTCTCCATCATGCCTGCCATGCTGGTCAGCAGGATATTGCTGAACTGCTTATTAAAGCTGGGGCAACAATGGATGCTGTTTCAATCAATGATGGAACCCCATTAATGAGAGGAATTGAGAGTTGCCGATTGGACACTGTGCAGTATTTGGTCAACTCTGGTGCTAAAGTTCAGAATCAAAACAGAAGAGGTAAGCTTTTCCACTCCTATTAATTGAGTTACTGCTACTTGATGTTAAATACATGTATAAATTAGCTCTAAGTGATGAAGAGGAGTTTTGTTTTCAATAACTCCTAGTGATTCTGATTACATAAAATGTTAGTCTTTTAGGGATTTGTATGATTTTCACATAAGGGCTCTGAAGTGCTAGTTAATTTATTTCCTCTTGACATTCATCATCATCATCATCATCATCATTATCATCCATCAACTTAGCTTTGCTATTTATTTATATTTAGGGATGAACAAGCCAATGAGTTTCTGTCATCAATTGGTTCTCTCCCATTTATGCACACTTACGTTTGCATGTATTTTCACAATGTTTTCCCCCTAGGAAATATGCTTTATAGGCATTCTTTAGGTGGAAAACTGCATTTTAAAATTTGGAGGAGTGTGCACTCTGTGGAATAAAGATATCCCAATCTGTGTATTGATCTGAGGAGTGTAAAGCGAGTGGTTTTGCTTTAAAAAAATCTGTGCCAAATGGAAATTCCCCTCATCCTTTCTTAATATTTTGTTGTTGTTGTTGTTGGCCTAATCATTTAACTCCACATGTTTTAAAAAAACTATCATCTTAACAGATCTCTTCCCTGCTCCCTTCCCACCCTGCTTCTTCTTGACGTGTTCAGGAGGAGAAAAAAAAAGTTGTAGCAATTCTGGCAAGACTGGACTTTAATTTTCAGTATGCAATGCCTAATTTAACATGCTTGACTTCAGCACTTTGGATCTTCATTGAGTGTGGCTTAGTTCTGTTCCTGCAGTAGTCAGCCTGTGTCAGAGCTATTTTACTTGAATGAGTTGTGAGGGAAGTAATTGAACGTTCATCTGCATAGAAAAGCAGATTGACAGGTAAATAAGTTCTAGGCTATCCTTCTCCCTGACTTTCTGCTTTCTGTGTGCAAAGAATAGCCTATGGCTGTCAGATACTGCATTCTAGTATGTATTTGAATTGTACGCCGTCCAACCACTTTGTTTAACATTTTGTGAATCCAGCTTCCATTGATTTCCATTGATTTCCATTGATTCTGCGTGCGTGCGTGTGCACGTGCGCACACGCACATACACAGGTATCCTGAAAGAAAGTAAATGAGACATTAAGAAAGCCTGGGATATTACTACCCTGGTGTGGACTGTGAAGATCTGCATCGTAAATCAGGTTGTCCCTATCTGCATCAGAACAGATTGTTGAATGTGCGGGATATGCAGTCTTCAGGCTCATGCTAATATAGAAACAGTCTTTCTTGCACTTGTAAATCACATCTTCCTCCTGCCATGCACCTGGGAGATAATGTGGAATAATCATGTAGTTAAGCTGTCTCATAGGGCCAAGAAACAGAAGGAACACAGGAGCAAAAACATCATAAACAAACTTACACAATAAAATTTGAGTACAGCCTTGAAAATAAAGAGCAAGAAAACATTATGCAAAATTTAAAGAACTGTACACTTTATTTGCCCTCTACAAATGCACAAGGAAAACATCAGTTTCACCTTCTTGGCAAGCCATGATGGGCTGGTGGCTCCAGTGCTATTTGGGCAGTGAATCCAATCTGGCTTCCAATTTGAATTTTAGAATAACTATCCAAGGTGCTGAACCTATGTTTGGCATATGGTTCAGCACCTTGGATAACTTCTTTGAATTTCAGGGCCTTTCCACCCTCCACTGTTATAGTGCTATTATTCCACCTTCAACATCCTGTGGAATCCTGGGGTTTGCAGTTTGGGGAGCAGCATTTAGAATTCTCAACCAGAGATCTCTTTGGCCTCAGTAAACTACAAACCCCAGAATTCCATAGGGTGGTGAAAGTGGAATAATAGCACTATAACAGTGGAGGGCGGAAAGGCCCTCATACTGAATCCCTGAGTGGATTCTGTGCCACTGCTGGGAAGGGCTTCCACAGTCTGAAAATGTCCTGTCTCAAGTACTCGCCAATCTGACCTCTTGGCTGGTATGGCATATAACACTGTACATGAAATCCAATGACTCATTCCTTGTTCTCTTCCATTGCTGTTGATTATTTACATAGTGCTATTAATGTGCCTGGCAGTTCACAGAGTAGCATGGGTCTCCATAGGGGCAAAGTTTCAGGGCCAAAAGACTTCATGGAAAAGTTAAGTTTTCAGGGCAGGGGTTGAAGGGAAAGGGAAAGTGAGAGGTGGTTTCACAGTGGCATATTCAGGAGGGAGTCCCAGGCATTAAGAGGCAACAGAGGAGAGCAAGCAAAATTAAGGATGGAAGCAGGAGAATATGGTGGGACTGCAGGAGTGATGATCATGGCATATCAAGGCAGGCAGGTAGGAAAACAAGGAGAGCAAAACCTGGGGACAGGAAGATGGTGGTAGGAGAAATGAGCTGAATCTGGATATGTGGGGAGAAGCTAGGCCATCCTGTACTACAGGATGTATAGAAACCTAACCGTCTGAGGCCAGGAAACCTTAGAGGGCAATACCTCTGCCACACACAGCAACAAGCAAATGCAATGTTATGTCCACATTAGGGAGTATGGAGGCGTTTTTGTCATGCTTTTGGAGCCCCAGGCCATGTTGGAGAACCAGTATGGAGTAGTGGTTTGAGCACTGGACTGACTCTAGAGACCAGGGGTCAAATCCCTGCTTGGCCTTGGAAACCCACTGTGTCACCTGGGGCAAGTCATACTCCCTCAGCCTCAGAAGAAGACAAAAGTAAACCCCCTGTAAACACAACAACAACAACAGCAGCAAAAACAACAACAGCAATGTTAGGCCCAGGAGAGATCTTTGCAGGAAGAAGTGAGCCGGAAGTCATTTCCTGTTCACTTCCTGTTTTTAAAAAAGTGCTTTTTTGGGTTTAAAATGGCCCAAGGGAGCTCAGAGATGCAGTAAAAGTGCCCCAGTCTCCTAGCAAGCATTTAGGGACATTTTTTTTTGAAGTAATAAAAAATTAACCCTCGAGAGTCACAACAATGTCCCTAGGGATGCATGTAGTTCATGGGCTGTGCTTTGCCCACCCCTGCTGTGGTCAGAGCTCTGAGCAGAGCTTGCAAAAGTTAAATAGTTGGATTCGATCTCCCATATTTGGATTCCAGATCCCAGAATCTGGATTATATCTCCCATACTGCCCGGGGATTCTAGGCATTGTGGTACTCTCCCCCCAAAAAACTTTTCCATATTCAACAAATGAACTGTGAGAGAGATGAACTGTTTTGTGCTATGCTTCTGGACAGAGAGGAGGAAAACAAAGGTGTGACAACAGAGGTCCACAAAAGAGGTGGTTATGGCAATGAAGGCAGGAGATGGCTAGAGTAAGAACCAGCATCTCACTCAGTGGTGCTATGTTGCATCAGAGCTGTACAGAGAGAAACAGTACAGAACTTAGCCATGAACTTTCTCTTGCAAACAGGACAAACTGCCCTGGAAATTGCAAAGGCTTATGCTGACAATCGACTGGTCCACTTCATTCAAGACACATTAGACCGCTTGCCGAAGCCACCAGAAGGCAAAGGAGATAAGCAGAAAGGGAAGAAAGGCAAGCCTAAAGCACCAGCACCAGCCCCGGCACCAGGCTCTGCCCCTGCAGCAGCTCCTCCCAAGGCAAAGCCCACAGAGCCTGCATCGAGAGAATCAGTGAAAGAAGAGGTACAGTGACAGTGCTCTACAGTCTCTTGGACTTAAGTGGCCCATTTGCCAAAATGTGTCAGTTTCACCCTTTAGCACCTACACTGTGATTGTGAAAGTTGGTGAAATGTCTGGTTAAAAAATGGCTGCAAGGGCAGAATGGCTCTGGGAGAAGCATAGTCCATTAGGCCAGTCCTACAACTTCTCTTTTGTTCACATACAAGTTACTTCTATTTCCTTGCTTTGTTCCAATGAGGTCAAGTTAGTGTATGTGTTTCTGTCCACTTCCCACTAGGAGGTAGGCTAGAGTGAGAGACAGTGGCTGGCTCAAAGTCACCAAATAAATTTCATGGTTCAGTGGGAACCTGAATCGGAATCTCCCAAGCTCCACTCTTGCTCTAACCTGTATCCCAGACTTGCTCTTTCATTGGGAGTACAGCAGAGGGCTGGTACATTCATATCTCCCCTGGGGAAAAAAAGGGAGACAAACAGAAAGACAGACAGATACACGTAGGGCAAGTGTTTCCATAGCTTTGTGAGTGGATGGGGAATCCTTTGCCCTCCAGATCTTGCTGGACTGCAACTTGTATCATCACACAGCATTGGTGCCTAGGGCTTCTGTCCAACAACATCAGGAGTGGGACACACATTCCCCAACCCTGGCTTAGTGATTGGACCCCCGCAAAGTTTGTCCCAGGACCCTGAGTACTGAGCATTTCCGGTTAAAAAGGATTTTGGGTAGCACAGCTCAGTAAAAGACAGCTGTTTATTCATACAGGGAGCCCATGTGACCCCTGTGCTTCCCCAAAGCAGCACAGAATAAATCATGCAAGTCAATGAGGTGATGCAAATGTGCTTGGCATTTTTGCTGTGCTTGTTGGGCTTTTATAAGAAGGGACATCCCAACAGAGAGTAACATAGAAATGGGCAAAAAAGGCACTGGGTCAGGAACATGGGAAGCAGCCTCACGCCACATTGGTTAGGCCTATCCGTCTCAGAACTGGCTGTACTGACTGGCTGTAGCTCTCTAGAGTTTCAGACAGAGAGCTTCCCCAGCTCTACCTGGAGATGCCAGGGACTGAGGCAGGGACCTTTTACTTGCAAAACATGCATTGTAATGTCTGTACACGTGTACATATGTACTGTATTGAAACTGTAATTTTGATTCTTCATTAGACATGTACATTGCAAAAACATCCATTCAGGATAATTACATGAAATGTACAACTGATGAATATCATATTTTTAAGATTCCACAGTTAGTTGAACCAGTCATTGAGAAATCTCTCTTTGAAGAGAAAAAAGAATCCCTCAAGGATAATGTCGTCCATCTGAATTCGTTGATAACCAGAGGAGCTACGAGGAAAGTCAACATCACTTTCACGCCGCAGAGAGTAAGTGTGGCTATGAGATAGGACAAACACAGCCCCACTGAGCTGTTGCTTTTGTGTCACTAGGTTCACCATCACAAGGGTGCCTACCTTCTCCTGAAATGAACCCATTGGAATCCCTATTGCCCAAAGTACTGCAGTTTAGAACATCCAGTCATCAGAATTCTCTGTATCCTTTTGCAGCCTCATCTCAGCATTCTTCCCTGTACAGGTTGAGTATCCCTTATCCAAAATGTTCAGGACCAGAGGTGTTCCATATTTTGGATTTTTACAGATTTTGGGGTGCAGAACCAGTATCTGTATATAAAATGGTGTAGGATAAGAGTGGAAGTTGTAGTAAGTTCTGGCCACTAGGTGCACATTCTTCAAGCTATCCCACATTCAGGGAAAGGAGAAGAGTGGGAAGGAGAGACATGGTGTGGCCAAGTTCACAGGAGCTTACTTTGCACAAGCGGTGGTGGAACTGCTGCTACTTCTCCTCCTCCTCCTCTACTGCCACCTCCCAGCCAAAATGAGGTCCAGAGCAAGACACAGCAACAGCTGGCAACCACCTCCAGCTTTGGTCCAGAGGACAGCCACATGCCAAAAAAACAACCCTGTTCTCTCCCTCCTGCTTCTACCACCAAAAACCAGATCCCAGTCAGTGCCTTTTGCACCTAAGTCTTCTGTGGACAGGAACCCAGTAATTGCAACCAGCTCCAACAGTGGCAGTGGTGGCAGTAGGGCTAGCTGCCCAGTTCTGCCTTTGAGGGGGCAGCTGTGGCGTTCCTGTTTGTTCATTTGGCTGGAGAGAGATGCAAAGATTTGTGAAATGGTGAGAGGCATAGATTTCCACCATTTCACAGATCCTTGCATTTCTCTCCAGCCACATCTCTCTCCAGCCTCGCAAATACGGTACAGATACATGTGTTGTAGCTGCAAAAGTTTTAGATCCTGGAGATTTCAGATTTTGGAATTCAGAATAAGGGATACTTAACCTGTATACATGCCATTTCCAATTTATTCCAGCTTGTGGTGATCAGAAATTTTCAACAATTGTTGCCTGTCCCATGGTGGCTATGCCAAGATGGAGCAGAATGTTTTGTTTTTCCAAACATAAGGAAAAGACTTTGCGCATACAATGCATACAGTAAATTATATAGTTCATTCTTCTCTCTGTTTGGAAGTTTTGCCCATGATACATCAGGCTCTGCTTGACTGATGTTAGCTTTTGGGCCAAGAAAACCTAGAAAACACATAAGGTTACCTACCAGTCTTGTTCTCAAGAGCTAGCAAGATAGTAATAGACTGACAGCATGAAAACAAGGCTGGGCAGAAGGTATTGAGGGCTGCTATTTGATCTCTGGACAATTTGCCATAGACTAGCTTGGGTTTCTTACCTCTAACTGACTAACATTAACAATATGTGCAACTAGTTTCTGGATAGAGATCATCTTTCCACAGTGGTCCATTCACTGTATCCTCAAGACTGGTGTATTACAATATAGGGCCTTTCTGCACTACACTGTTATAGTGCTATTATTCCACTTTCAACATCCTGTGGAATCCTGGGGTTTGCAGTTTAGGGAGGGGCATTTGGAATTCTCAGCCAGGGAGCTCTTTGGCCTCAGTAAACTACAAACCCCAGAATTCCGCAGGATATGGAAAGTGGAATAATAGCACTATAACAGTGTAGTGCAGAAAGGCCCATAGTCTTATATCAAAGTCGATTTGAAGCTGGTAGTGAATAGTCTAGTGGTTATCTTCTTGTTCTTGCTGCTGCTCTTGTTGCTGTGTGCCTTCAAGTTGTTTCTGACTTACGGCAACCGAATGGCAAACCGATCATGTGGCTTTCTTGGTAGAATTTGTTCATAAGAGGGTTGCCCTTGCCTTCCACTGAGGCTGGGTGTGATTTGCCCACTGAGTTTCCACGGCAAAGCAAGGAATCAGACTCTGGTTTCCCAGTTTCCTTATCCAGTTTTAAAACCACTATATCATGCTGGTGTACCTTGACCTGGCTGTTTTTGAAGACGTCAGTGATTCCCTCTGCCTGCCTGCCTGCCTGCCTGCCTGCCTGCCGTTCGTTCGTTCGTTCGTTCGTTCGTTCGTTCGTTCGTTCGTTCGTTCGTTCGTTCTTTCGTTCTTTCTTTCTTTCTTTCTTTCTTTCTTTCTTTCTTTCTTTCTTTCTTTCTTTCTTTCTTTCGCTCTCTCTCTCTCTCTCTCTCTCTCTCTCTCTCTCTTTCTTTCTTTCTTTCTTTCTTTCTTTCCTGCCTGCCTGCCTGCCTGCCTGCCTGCCTGCCTTCTTTCTTTCTTTCGTTCTAAAAATGATCCCTACACATATACATGTGCTCTGTTTATGAGGTGAGAGGCAGGCTGTGTTTGGCCAAGAAAGACCTTTATTTAGCCAGGAAATAAATGAGAATTTCACTTCTAGTATACTTCCTGGTTGAATAAAGTCTTCTGTGTCTGAAGCAGCAAAGAAAAGGAGGGCTAGAAAGTGAAATTTTCCACACCTCTTAAGAGGTGTGACATTTTTTAAAAAAGAAAGAAAAAGGTGATGTAAAAATTCCAAAAGAGTCACAACCGGGGATGGCATGGCCTTCCAAGGTTCTTCAGAAAGCCAATACAACCCCCAGAACTCCTGGCAGTTTCCAATCTTTGAAGCAACACTATTGCTGAAGGACAGGCACTTGGTTGCTCCTTGCTGCAGGACTGTGTTTAAAGTGTTATTAGTGGTGCACAAAGCTCTCAACTACGTACTTAGGACCAGGTTATTTGAGAGTACATCATGCTTTGCACTTCTCCTCAGTCTTTTCACTTTAGGGGAGGCACTTCTATTGGTGCTTCTCTGACAGCCCTTCGAAGAAGGACATTTCTGCTCCTTATATGATAGCTACTGGCTTTTACTGCACATGTTCAACTGTGAGGCTGGCTGCAATGTTAACTCTTTTTTTTTATTGTGGTTTTGGCCGACTCCATGCCTAGAAGCAGATTTAAAGCCTTTACACAGACAACAGTAATAGTAATAGTAGTAGTAGTAGTGGTGGCAATTAGAATAATAATAGTAGTAGTAGTAGTAGTAGTAGTAGTAGTAGTAGTAGTAGTAATAAATCTCTTACCTGCCTCTCTCCCCAAGGCGTAAGGCAGGGTACACCATAGATTAAAATACAACTAAAAACACATTGTAGAATAAGATACACTACGCACGTGTTTAGACATGACTTTTGACATATGTGAATTCTTACTTTTATATTCAGACTATGAACTGGCAAAGTTATTGGCAAAATTCCTATCACTATATATTCACTTGTTTTGAATATAGTTCCCCTTGGTGGACCTCAGGAACCTAAGAATAAACCAAAATAGATCCTGCAAAATCTAAAACCTGTCCACTCTTGCTCTAAAATAGTTACAGTTCTAATAAATTATTATTCACACTCGGTTTTTTTCTTCTCTAACAAATATATGTAACTATAGCCATTCAACAGATCGTATTGAATCATAACTGTGAATTGCTCTTCTTTCTTTTTTTCTAGATTTGGAGTCCAGAGGCAACCACCAAAGACCTTCTAAAAAAGAGAGAGTTACGTAGGCAACGTTTTACATACGAAGTGGATTTTGAGGACTTCATGATGCCATTTAAGAGGAATTTTATGGAGAAAATCCGGGCGTTGGAACAATCAGCTGCCTTACATTAATCACTGTGCAGTTTCTGCGTAGACATTCAGGAAAGAAAGAACTCAAGTTTCAGGAGAAATGTATTTGAGAGGCCATAATCATGTTCCCCTTAACTGTGATAAAAGTTTTCCTCCGTTTTTCAGTTGTATAATTTCAGCACGGGGTACCCTTGATCACAGAAATACCATGCTTTACATTTGGAAACAGGACTACGTAGTTCCCTTTAAGCAAGAAAATGTTGCATGATGTTTGCAGTGCAGGTAGTGGGCTATGTGGCAATGTACATATTATCACCCTCTCCCATAGTAATAGATCTTTTAATCCATTATTGTTGCTTGGGAAGAGAGCCTCCATCCCGTTACAGAAACTTGAAGCCAAATTATTCCCAGGTGCTATAAATATCCATTGCACTGAGCAGCGTGGCTGATACTTAAATCTAGGGCAGCTCTGTAGGATCTGCGCAGGTTCTAAGTTCCTAGCATTTTCCCTAGAGAAAATTGTCTTGGTGCTAATGACAGTAGGGTCTTTTCCTTTTGTGTGTGTGTGTATAGTGTGAGAAAGTGCTTGGTTTGAATGTAATTGCAAGCATTATGAAGGAGAGTGTTGGAGGCTTCCTAGGTTTTGCTCTGATTACATCCCTGCATCCAGGTATCTTGATAGTAGGTGCAGGCAGAGAACATTGATCAATAAGAGGAGATAAAACCAAGGTAAAAGCTACTCCTGAAAAATTCTTCTTTAATTTCTGTATGAATAGGCATCCCAAGCTGTTTAAGAGAGTGAATGGTATCAGAGTTTAGAAATTTTTTGGACTAGAAATCCCTGGTGTCCTTAGCCATGATGACTGAGTGGAACATCTCAGCTCTGGCTTATAATGAGTTTCTTCATATATAGTTACTCATCTTATTGGCCATAGTGAGCAGTGTTTATCTTTGGGTGTGCTTCTTGCCTTTACTTACTTTGGGAAAAATTAGTTTCTTTCACCTCTGCGCCACTGTTGCCTCTAACTGGACTGCTATCAACCATACAAATAGTCTAGCAATAACCCAGTTCTTCCATAGATACCAGAGTACATTTTATACATATTGAAATGAAGTCAGAGAAGTCCGTAAAGGACTGGATTACTCCAATTCTTACATGTTTTCCTCTGCCAGGTGGGAGATGAAGTGTAATAATATGTGATGAGAAAGCTGTTTTGGTAAGTATGCGCATATGCAAGCATCCTTTCTTGTGGCTGGGGGAACACTCACACCTGGCCAGCCTGTCCTGGATCCCTCCCTGCCCCTGGTCTTTAAACTAGCTGGTGGAGAAGTGACAGCAGAAGCAACCGTTAGCGCTGTGCTAAAAAAACACAGCACAGAAGTAACAATGGCTACCCATGCAGGATTCTCCTATATATCATCATTATAAATATTACCAGATTGACAGTAGCCCTGTTAGCATTTTTTTAGGAGGAGTAGTTTGGATGGTGTTTGGGCCTCTTGGATCAGTAGTGTTCATACCGCATGCTCTTAGAAGCACAGACAAGTGTTAGCTGGATTAAATATTTTTAGTAAGCTATTTAAAGCAAGAATTAGGTCTCTTGTGGCCTGTCTTGTTCCAGCTGGTCTTACCTTTGAATTGTCCAGAGCCCATGCAATATGTATAAATAAATACAGTTCCTGGGAAATTAGACATTCTCATTAGAAAACACTGGAAGCTAAGAAGAGGGTGTGCTTCGTTTGCTACACTGTTTCTTACTGTTAAAAGCATTTCAGATAAGTGATTTTGTTCCAGCTTTAAAATGAGATGGGCCACACTCATCAGTTTAATGATCATTTTTGGTTTGCTGGCACAGAGTGCTGTATACTTCCAGATGTCAGGAAAATTGGGTTTTATTTTTTCAGAACTGAGTTGTTTAGGTCTTCTCTGTTCTCCTGTTATGTGCTCTGTATACCAGAGAATATTGTTTCACCTTCCAAATCTGATTTAAAATCAGAGCCTCCTGTTGTGCTCATTTCACAACACAACTGTCATTATTGAACTAAGCCTTTTGTTTGTTACACCTAATATCTGTAATTCTCTCTTTTGGCTATACATTTTTCATTTGGGTCTGCAGTTCTCTTCTTGGCTTTGGCCACTTCCGCACTAGACTGTTATAGCTCTATTATTCCATTTTCAACATCCTATGGAATCCTGGGGTTTGCAGTCTAGGGAGGGGCCTTTGAAGCCCCTTCCTTAACTGCAAACCCCAGAATTCCATAGGATGTTGAAAGTGGAATAATAGCCGTATAACAGTCTATTGCGAAAAATGAGATTATTCCAGTCTATGAGTTTTGAAGATGTCAGTCACACCATGTATGGGAGCAGGATGGCTGCAGACTTTTAAAAAGCCATTGTATTACATAAAGCCATGGTGAACTTGCACGTTAAAGAGCAGATGCTTTCTGGGGATTTTGTACTCCAGAATAATACAGCTCATTTGTAAGGATACTTAAAAATATTGCAATAAAGAAATGAGAAGTAAATCATTGTTGAATGGGGTATGCATCTCCATAAATGCAATTTTTCCCCCTCCTCTCTCATTAAGTATCAGAAACTGATACTGAAAGAATGAATTCAAGAGGCAAGATCATTTTGCTTGGTTATCAACTAAAGCTTTTTAAACTAGAAAGAAGGGAGTTGGTGGTAGATTTGTTTGCCCAGGAAAGTGGTAATGTTGCAGCTTTCCAGGTTTTACTGGCCTACAACTCCTATTAGTCCTAAGCAGTATAGTCAATGGTGAGGTATTATGAGATTTGCAATCCAAAAACACCTAGAGAGCCTCCATTACTCATTCCTGCAGCAACATCCTCTTAGCTGGTGTATGTCAGATGGGTTATTCTAGAGATTTTTGCCATTACTAGAGACTGAGATAAACCCATACATCCTTGACATTCCTTCCAATTCCAAACTAGGAGGTCTATGGCCCTTTCCTCACCTTACCTTCTTCTGGCGCTGGGGTGCGGGGATTGCATGAGCAGCCTCTGGCAAGAGGCTCTTGTGTCCAGGGTCCTTTGGTTCTGCATGAGCTGCCTGCTTGCATGAGAGCCCCACCTCTTCCTTCCGCAGCACAGCCTGGGAGTTTCCCAGGCTGCGCTGGGGCAGGAAGCGCGACCAGCATGGCTCCGGAGGCTCCGCGCACCAGGTAAGTGTGCGTGTGGCCCAGGAGCAATGCATGATTGCACACCACTTTCGGCTTCTAGCCGAAAATGAAAAGGTGCGTGATCGGTGCCTGCCCGACCCTGGAGCATCGCACGATTGTGAGTGCATCGTTCAGATCGCTCCTCACAATCGCGCAACGCTCCAGGCACCCTTTCGCATGGAAAATACTGTGCAAAAAGGGCCTATGAGTGCTGAGGTGTGGGTGTGAGGAAAGCAGTGTGGAAAACAGCAACTTGGGTAAGCTGAAATGTCTGCTTGCCATTACACATTCGAAACACTGTTTGTCTTATGCTGCAAAACAAAACAGTTAGTAGGTATTTCTTTCTCCTCTGGAAGATGTTGAAACTAAAATCAGAAATAAATATTCTACGAGCAAGTATTTTAACTGGAGTGAATCCCGTTTTGTCTTTTAGCATGAATACCCTAGGACATAAAGTGTAAAACTTTGTATCCCCATGGAATTAAATGTTTAAGGAGCTCAGTTACCATCAGTAGTGACGTTCTGTAGCTCTTCTTAGATTTTGATACTGTTTTTTAAATATTAATTTCATGTTTTGTTCTTTTTTGGTTATCTCCAGATTTAGAAAGTCAAAAGAACACCCTGCTCTTTACACAACATTTATGCAACATTTCCGCCTTTTTGTTTGGCCTAATAAAGTGCCTTTTTATTTGGAATAATAAAGGTATTAACACAACACAAAGAATTTTAGAATTCTTTGAGGAATGTTCACCTTCTCTTTTCTGTATTGAAATATGCACCTGCCTCCATCCCTTGACAGCTTCTTCTCTTAACATGAAACTGTGAGCAAACTATTCTCAGTCCCCTGCCCTTTGTTTCATTTGGTTTATCCTTAATCCTTACTTACTGGCAGTTTACATAACCTTTATACAATTTTATTGAGCAACGAAACTCAGTCTTTAGTGCTCTGCTCTTTAGTATGTTTCCTGCATTTGTGGCCTTGTATGATGATGACTGAAATAACCAAGAATTATGTAAGTACAATAAAATGTCTTGTTGCATAATATTTGTTTAATATGCAATAAATCAATACTATTTTAGAAGAATGTTGGCCAAGTCCACTTGCCCATTTTTATGTTGAATTATATTGATCCTTTTGCGCATGCTTATAATCTTTATAACCACTCCTTCATTATGGTTCCCAAAGTAAATTTAGTGTTAGCTGTAACAATGAAGTCCATAATTAACAAACTACAGCTTCCCTTAAAACAATTGTTAAAGTAGGGAGGTGGATTTGCATATTTTGTTGGACTTCAACTCCCATTAACTGCAGCCAGCATGATGGTTGCAGCACAACAGGTTATAAGTTCCCCATTCACATATTAAAGCATAAAAACATAAAATACCAGCTTTATTGTGCTATATGGTGCAAGATCTGGACTGACATGGCTTGAACCCTTGGAGAAAACAGCCTCAGCATGAAATATGCCACAAGCATAAAGGCATGGATCATCCAAAAATGGACCAAGAACAACAGTTGTGGAACTTGTGAAAAAGATAAAAGTGATTGGCTGGAATCCTGTTGGTCAAATCCTGTTGGCAGTTATGGTTTGGTATTCCCAGTCCCTATGTCTTCTCTAGTTTAGGGGGTATGTAAGGACTGTGAAAGTCCTAGAATCCCCACTTATCAGGAAGCAGGTCCTCTGATCAATGGGGGTCCATACCTGTGTGTTATAATAATACAGTAGTGCTGCAGTGGTCATATACCTTAACAACTCGCCATAGATCTTCTCTAAGTGATCTTCTACTAGTCCCAACAAACTCAATTTTCAACATTTTAGGTACCATAGAAGGTATTTTATTCCAGAATTTTTTGTCCTTTTCACATGTCCGCTACATGGGGTAAAAAGATCCCACCTGTTGTTTGCGTTTCCAACATCTATTGGAAACCTCTTTATGCATTTTGGCCATTTTTTCTTGTGTCAAATACCAATGATATGTCATCTCATTGAGATTGTAACATAATGTAAATTCCCTCTGACCCCATTTACTCCCATTGCTCCAGCTGTTTGTTTTGCCCAATGTTTGTGCCCACTTTATCATATAAACTTTGACAATCTCTTCTTCCATTTTGAATTTTAACAAGAATGTATACATATTACCAGTCAAGTGGTCATCATCTGAGCATAACTGCTTTTCCAATTCAGATTTCATCAATGCAAAATTATACAGTTTTTTACACATTTTATTTCAACTATCTGTCTATATGAGAACCATTGGAAACTATAATCTTCAGTCATTAGTCCTCCACCAATTTGATTCTATTGTGTTCTTGGTCAATTTTTAAAAAGTCATAGTAACTTGTCCATTTTTCTTTTGTTGTCTCCTTCCTGCAAAATGCTTCTTGAGATGACATCCACAGGGGTGTTTTTGGACATAGCCTTAATTTATATTTATTCCATATTCTTAACAAAGATTTTCTCATATAATGAAAAAACCAAGTTTCCAAAGACATACAATTCTCTGATCTCAAGTAAACAGCATTTTCATTTCTCTTTGCTAGGTGGGAAGAGGAGGACAGGGTCTTTATGCTAGAACAGTAAGATTTTTAGAACCTGTACATTTTTTAAAGAGGGCATGCCCATCCAGGTTCTCAGAGCCAACAGTGAACAAAGACACAGAAGCTATCTTTGCCAATTACCTGAATGTTTATTGTCCACGTCACCTACCCAGCTTCCTTTATCCTCCCTACTCTCCTGGCTGGCTGGAGAGATCTGTGTGGATTGAAAATGCCTTTCCAGGAACTCCCAACCAGTAGTAAATGAGGATTTACATAGCAAGCTATTTCACTTCTTTGCAATAGTGTGGACAGCCCCTGTGATGAGGAGGATCACCATCATTTATTTATATAATGCCATCAGAGTACATGGTGCTTTATATTTGCAGTTTGTATTTTTGATCTTTCTCTGCCCTCAGGCTTACAAGCTGAAAAGACACAACACATAAGGAAAAGGGGATGCCAGTGAGTGAGGGGATTAAGTCCAACAGGTGCTGGGTGCTGTTTTCTCTCTCTCTAGAGGTCACAGCAGTGGTGGTTGGGATGGAGAGAGGACCTCCCACACACTGCTGGGGCTAAGGCATGATGGAGCTGTGCTTTTCTGTTCTCTCTCTTTCTCCAAGGGCACAGCAGTGGCACTTGGGATGGAGAGAGGGCCTTTCATCAATTGCTGGGTTTCTAAGGCCATTTCCTCACTACACTGTTATAGTGCTATTATTCATAGAATCATAGAATCATAGAATCACAGAGTTGGAAGAGACTCCAGGGGCCATCCAGTCCAACCTCCTGCCATGCAGGAACCCACATCAAAGCACCCGCAATAGATGGCCATCCAGCCTCTGCTGAAAAATGTCCAAAGAAGGAGACTCCACCACACTCCAAGGCAGCATATTCCACTGCTAGACAGCTCTGACTACCAGGAAGTTCTTCCTGAGGTTTAAGTGGAATCTCTTTTCCTGCACTTTGAATCCATTGCTCCTTGTCCTAGTCTCTGGAGCAGCGGAAAACAAGCCTGCTCCTTCCTTGATATGACATCCCTTCAAATATTTAAACATGGCGATCATGTCCCCTCTTAACCTTCTCTTCTGTAGACCTAACATACCCAACTCCTTAAGCTGTTCCTCATAGGGCATGGCTTCCAGACCCTTCACCATTTTGGTCACCCTCCTCTGGATACGCTCCAGCTTGTCAGTTCTTGAAATGAGGTGCCCAGAACTGGACACAGTATTCCAGATGAGGTCTGGAACTCCACTTTCAACATCCTTTGGAATCCTGGGGTTTGCAGTTTAGGGAGGGGCATTTAGAATTCTCAGCCAGAGAGTTCTTTGGCCTCAGTAAACTACAAACCCCAGAATTCCACAGGACGTTGAATGTGGAATAATAGCACTATAACTGTGGAGGGCAAAAATGGCGTAAGTGAGTAGGTTTCTGTAGATTAAACTGAGAAGAGAGCATCTTGTCCCATATTGGGGAAAGGACAGGATATAAATTAAATGATATATTGATAAATAAGGTGCCCTTTAGCCTCAAGCAGGAAAACTTGTTAGGGTTAACTTACACAGTTTCCATCAGTTTCATCATGTCAGAAATAAAACGAATCTTCTGTTTAGCATTTTTAGAATATCTCTTGTTTGTCCTGAAAGTTTTAAAAGTGTTATGTAAATGCTAACAGCTCTTCCAAGGATTTCTGAGACTCTTCACTGGCTCTAATTATCTGCTTTTGTCATGTTACACTGGCATTGAGCAACTTACTTAAGCCCATTACATGAGCACTGAGTGCTCCATTTTCTTCCCTGTGATTTTTCTCTTCTACTCACAACTCCCTTTCTATAGTCTGTTGCTCCCCTGGTGTTTTCAAGATTTGGAATGCAGGTATACCTCGGTTGACAACATAAATGTATCTGAACATAGTTTCTTTAACAGCAAATGTGATATCAGAAGTAGAAATAGCAAGGAAAGAATAGGGATAGGTGTCTACACCACATAAAGAAAGAACAGCTCAACACGTTTTGACAAACGCTCTATTGAAAAGTAATAATATGCACATGTGAAATAAAGCACTCAGGTCAGATAAGCTTTACATAAGTAAACAAAAATATTTTGAACATCTTAGAGGCCACTTCAAGTCTTCTTCCAAAATGCATCCAGGGATGACTTTTTAATATGATTTCCACTTTGGTGGCCAAACTTACATATTTGTGTTGATTTTTAAAATGTTGTGGGTAACTGGTGAGGCAGACTTATTTGCTGTCCTAATCTCTCTCTGTTTATTGTTTATACCTGTTCAGTAAGGGATTCTGGAGGCTGTTTCCCTTGCCTATTGCAGGCAGGCACACATGGCTACAGTAGAATCAACTAGACTAACAATTCTGCTCTTGCCCAATTTAAGTTTGTTTATTGCACTGATTGTTGTAGGCAGGCCATTGCAAACCCAGTGGCAAAAGTCTGTACCAAAATCTTTCCAAAGCCAATGCTTCAAAGACACTTCCATCTAGACAGAGGATGAAGAGGAAAAGCGGTGGACATTAATGTCAGAGATTTTGTTATCTGAGATATACCTGCGTATCAAGCGTGATGAGCCATGTGTTGTAGGACTATAACACCCCTCATTTTTGACCACTGGTTATACTAGCTGGAACTGGGGTTAGGGGTGAGTAGTCATTTCAGTTTGGGTTTGATAAAAATGAATAAAAGCTTAGCAAATGTCTTCATATGTGAGATGGAAGGAACTAAATTAATTTAAAAAAAGAAAAAGGAAAATTTAGTAATGTCTATGTCTAGGCCCAAAGCTTTTGGTACTGAATTCTTGAAAGTCTAGGCCATTTCCACACTGCACTGTTATAGTGCTAATATTCCACTTTCAATCTCCTGTGGAATCCTGGGGTTTATAGTTTACTGAGGCCAAAGAGCTCTCTGACTGAGAATTCTAAATGCCCCTCCCTAAACTACAAATTCCAGAATTCCACAGGATGTTGAAAGTGGAATAGTAGCATTGAAACAGTGTAGTGCAGAAATGGCCCTAGTTTTGACTCCCCATGTATTCAGCCTTCTTAGTGATGCTCAATTAGGATTGCCCTCTCTTTCTTCTAGGGAGCTCATTCTCTTAAACAGCTGCAAGGTAGGCAGGTATAACAGACTGTGCTCTGGAATACTTGTGCATATTGAACCTGGGCACTGCAAATGGGAAAGCATTTCCTCTAGAATAAGTTCAAGCTCCTTGGATAGTTGCTATACAGCTCATACTAAAACCCAGAATGTTTGTTGTAAGAAGCCACCAGCTCCAACTGCAAGATATGTGCTGAGATGACTCACATAGCATGAAATTAATTCTTTTCACATGTGAGCTGCCTCATAGTAAATTCACTCTCATCTACTCCAAGAGCATTAATAAATTAATTGGACTGATTAATTTATTAATTTGAGATTAAAAATGAATTTAGTAGGAGAGAGAGAGATTAATCAGAGATTTTAATCAGACCTGTCATTGTGATCAGACTGGAAATTGGCAGCAGGTTTAAACATGGTCCAGAATACAGTCCAAGCTAAAGTTGAACCTCTTTCTCATCATGGTTGTCTACAAATGCCCCACTGTAGAAGATGTATAACCATGCTCATTCTAGCATTCTGCCAAATTTTGACAAAATTTCTGGTCGTTGTGAATTTTCAAACTTGCAAAGGTTGAACATAAGCCAGGGAGCTGTCAGAGCCAAGGAGCTGTCAGTAAGCTTTTACAGCATTCCCTGTCCAGGTCACAGGCCTGGGTGATGGATAACCTGACCAAGCTGACTGGGTCACTGTGAAGATAAATTGGGGAAAGTTGTTGTAAAGGCACCACATAGTAGCCATGAACATTCCTTTGAGTTCCCTGAAGGAAAATGCTAAATGCTCAAATGTTAAATAATGAGAGTAACTAATAAAATAAGATTTGAATCTTTCCTAGCTACTAGTAAATCATTGGTCTTCAACAAGTTGAAATTGATTTTACCTGTCCCAAGGTGAGGCACACCAGAGCTACCACCATTCTTTTGTTTGCTTGGCCTTTTTTATAAGGAGAATGGGCATTACAAGCAGTTAAAAACAAACCATAAAAAGAGCAATAAATCTAAACAGCACAGCACATGAAAGGCCCTCTCCTCCTGTTGAAACAAAAGAGTGTTCATCCGCCTACAAAAGGAAAACAAATAGGCTGCCAGTCTAATCTCCCTAGAAAGCAAGTTCCGGAGTCTGGGAATGCCAAGAAGGACCTCTCCTATGTTCCCACCAGATGTACCTGTAAGGGTTGCATGGGGCTTCCCCAGAAGATGTCAAAACATGGACAGGGACATACATACACATTAGGGAGATGCTGTCCTTCAGATAACCTTTGTAGGTCATAACCAGCACTCTGAATTTGTGCCTGGAAACAGACCAGCAGCCAGTGGAGTTGTTTCAATGAGGGAGTTGTGAGCTCCCAGTTGGCAGTCCGGCTGCAGCTCTTTGGACCAGCTGAAGTTTCTGAACACTCTTCAAAGGCAGTCTCACATAGACACATTACAGTAATACAAATGGAATATCACTAAGGTATGTGTGGCCAGATCTGATGTGCCAATGAATAGATGCAGCTGGTGCACAAGCCATAGCTGTGCAAATGTATTCCTGACCAGCACCAAAATCCGTATGTGTATGAGTTATAGGATCCAAGTTGGAACTGAACTGAGCAGTATTATTCGCAAAGCACCAGGCAAGTTGTTTACAGAGGACTGTCAAGTGGTCTGGATTGTCTTCTTGGGGGCCAGTGTGTAAAAGACCCCTGAAACAGCTCCTCCAGCCAGCTCTTTGCAGGCGTAATGGTGGCAGAGACAAAATATTCTTTTTCTGCCCAGTTTGCCACAAAATAGGCCTTCAGAGAGGCTCTAGTCTGTGTTCAATTGGCCCTGCTGCGAATATCACTCCAGTCACTTTCTCACTCATTTCACCACTGCCACCTCTTTGGTAAACCAGGGGACCGGTTTGGCTTCACTCCATGAGAGGGGATGCTCAGGAGTGATTGTGAATTGATAAGGTGGCAGAAGAGTGTTGGGCCTGCCCCCCCCCCATTTCCCTGAACAGACACCCTGATGGCCGTGCCCTTGCATATACATCCTGAAATGGAGAAGGATATGGCTCAGCCACCCACACTCCAAACTGCCCACTGGGATACCATTTACTGCCCCTCCCCCGGCCCATTTGCTCACACATAAAGGAGGAAAAATGCCCAGTGAAAACATAGTGGCAAACATAGTGGTGGCCTCTACCTGAGGACAGAGATGGACACCATCATCAGTCATAGTCCTGAGGCCAGCCTGGTGGAGCTGAACAGAATGGCAGTGCCTGCTGTCCAAAGCAACAGGGGCCCTGCCTATTTCTGGAGGGAAGGAAAGGGTGTATTTGCCACTTGTGGTGCCCCACCACCTGGGGCAGCCACCTCTCTTAGACTAAGGGTTGGACAGGCCCTGCTGGAAACCATGGCTGGAATCCTGTATGAGATTTTATGAATGTGTAAGCACCATGGTGACAGTGCTATGTAGTGAATCCTGGCTTATCCACCCCCAATCACCACTTATCAGACAGCAGCCACGGGGATCAGTTCCCCTGTTCCCCTGTCTCTAGGGAAGCAGCTGGCTGCAGTTTCTGCCTCCTTCCATGAGTGATCTCTGGTGTGACAGGCAGAAGTTGGACCTTGTCAAAATTCCCCCTCATTCTGAAGATTGCTCATGTGATGGGAAGGGGGAACCATCATCCAGCTGCTTCACAATTGGCACGGGGACAGACACCATCAATCCCAGCAGCTGCTGCCTGGTAAGTGGGGATTGGGGGACTTTCACACTCCTTATGTATCCCCTAAACAAGAGGATATGTAAAGATTGTGATGTAACAGTCATCAGTGTATAACTCTAGGTTGCATATTTGTAATTGCCATAAAAGATTCCAGCCCTTTAATAGCTGAATCCAGTGCATATTCGCTCAAAAGTAAAGACCCACTGTGCTCAATGGGGCTTAAACTTACAGGTGAGTGTGCACTGGCTTTGTTGCCTGAAGTAATCTGCCAGAGAAAGTATTTCCATTATTGGAGACAAGAGAAATGGTTGCATTCATGCAACATGCTGAGAATATCAATTTTACTGAAATATGTCTAATGTCTTTAATTGGCTAATTAATCAATTTGGTGATACACAACTAATGAAAAAAACTGGTAATTGCTTTTAGCCTAATATGAATGTTATACAACTCATTTATAGGTATTAAATAAATGCTATAAATGCATAAATACATTGTGTGTACCTCTGTGTGTATGCATGCGCACCCATGTGTGCATTACTTCTTCTCTTCAGGTACTCTTAGCAATTTCTTGCATGCATCACTATCTTTAACAGCAAATTCATTTGAATGTGCATCTACTGAAAGGAGTGGAGAGGGGAAAAATGGAGCTACTGAGAAACAAGTGAGGATATCATATCATAGTTCAGATGAACCTCAAAATTTGCATAATTTCCATCTACACAATAATCTCTATGAGGAGTGAGCATGCTCAGTAGCTTCTCACAGTTGTGAAAAGTTCATCACCTCTTGAAAAAGCAAATCTAAGTTGGGAGAGGGGGTAGGAAACTGGCCTGCCTGGAACCTTACTAGCAAGGATGGGCAAAGCACAGCCCTTGAACCATCTGTTATCTCAGTGGTAAACCCTGTCCCGGGGTCTACAATTTTGATATTAAAATATGATTCAATGTGCCTGAGAGGTCACCCGGGTGGGCACGTAGGCAGGAACGGTTGAATGATCAAAAACCAGGTCAGGCCAGTAAAATCCCCAGTCACGTAGCCCCAGAGACCTCAAGCTGTGCAAACCCACAGTAAACAAAAGGTCCTCAGCCCCTGAGAAGCCGACTTGAGGGGATTAGCGTGTTAGCCCCAAGTTGAGCACCGATAGCAATAAAATCCTATCAGGCAAGGATCATTTGCAGAAAGTCACACCACAACCCAATGCAGCCGAAGATCGTGAGACTTTGGCAACACCTTGTAATCTCATCATGCAAAGGAAGTTACCATCATGGAGCTTCTTTTCTGTTGCAACACCCATTGTTCTCCCTGGGAAAGGATTAGCTTTCCAGGTACTTTTTCCCCTACAAATAGTCCCACTTTTTGAGCCGTTCTTTACATCACTCCCGATCATCCCAACTGACTGATTCTCTGTCCGTTGAGTAATCTCCTCAGACCTTTCCATGCTGAGCTCCACTTCTTCACTGTTTTTCCTGGACCAACGACTTCAGGAAAAGGTGCAGTATTACCCCAGCTATAATCCCTTCAATATTTCCCCTATCCAGTTTCTCTCTTTTGCTTCTTAATATGTCTTGAGTGAGTGTGTGAGTGATTGCGTTGATGCATGAGACTTTCATTCAATAAAATCATTTATTAGACATTTTCTTTTGGTTTTTGGCTTGGCCTGACCCCATAAAAACTGGGTAAAAAGACCCCTCTAAGTTACCCTGCCTCTCGCATTGCTACTGCTCGTGCTTTGGCTAGTTTCCATTCCCCATCACATGGAGCACATTGAGGTGTCCTACAAGGCACCCCAGAAATCAGGGTAACACATCCAGACTTTTTCTGCCCCTACTAGGGTGTATTGCATCTCCTAGAAGCTTCTAAGGCAAATTCACCTCTGAAACAGAACTTCCTGTACTTCCAAGCATTCAAAAAATAACCATTTTTCAAAACCAAGTGGACTCCTGACTACTTTTAGGTTGTGATGGGGGGAGTTCGAAGTCCATATGGCTCCTAGAAGATTCTAGTGGCATAAAATTGCCCTCAGACTTAATTGAAGGGTTGCTGTTGTTGGGACTGGACAGGAGGGGACAAAGAGAATCTGGGGGAGGCATGACGTTTCCACTGTGTGCAAGAAGAGAAGAGAGGGGCTGCTGTTGTTGGTACTAGAGAGAGGCATTAGGAAGTGGGGAAGACAAGTTGGGGAAGACACTGGAAGATGGGAGGCTGCTGATTGTGCTCTAAAACTGGGTGGAGTCTAAGAATCTGGAAGAGAAGTGGTAGTTCCAGACAAAGAAGGGGTGGTGTGGACCTTCAAACTGGCAAATAATCAAATTTACAAAATTCAAACCTGCAAATGTGAAAGGCTAACTATTCAATATTTGCTTGCAACTGGTATGAAAGTTTATTTGTGTGAAAGCATGACCACCAACAGAAAGTTGCAAGAGGATTTGGGTGATAAGAATGATGCTGCAAAAGAAATGTGTTTAAAAAATTTCAATAGCTGTTACAGGCCACCTTTTAAAGCCAATCACCCCAGTGTTGCCAAGGGATATTGCTTTAGAAGCCAAAGGCAGTCAAACTTTGAGTATCTCCTAAGGAGAAAGGTAAAACAAAACAAAAAACAAACAAAAATGCAAGCAGGCAGCTCACATTAACATTGGCTTGTCCTCTAAAACTATTATCTGTATGGGAAGGAATTTTTTATCAGATCTTGTAAAATATTTGTAGGGAAATGGGGAATGACAGTGAAAAAGGAAACTTCTCAGTTCTGCTAACAGTGGTTTTAATGGATCCTTGGCCATTTCCGCACTAGCTTGTTATAGCACTATTATTCCACTTTCAACAGCCTGTGGAATTCTGGGGTTCACAGTTCAGGGAGCAGACTTTGAGGCCACTCCCTAAACTGCAAACCCCAGGATTCCATAGGATGTTGAAAGTGGAATAATAGCGCTATAACAGACTAGTGCAAAAATGGCCCTTATGATGAGCAGTGATGGAATCAGTGGGTTGGGCAAATAAGAGGATCCTGTATGAGATCCACCAACCCTGGACAAACAGTGTTCCTTCCCCCAAAAAACTTTGGGTCAAATCATGTCCAACCAGCACCAAATGTAGGGGAGAGGCCCTGCACTTCCCACTCCACTGTGACTGAGCTCAGAAAATGAAGAATGCCATATGAACCTTTGAGTTGGATATCTGCTTCCAAAATAACTCTTCTGACACTTTGGCAAATCTCTCTTTTACTCATAGCTAGCAGACTGGTGGATTCTTAGACCTAGAAATTACTCTTGAGTGTTTCTCTTATCCCATGCATAGAGCTACTAAAAGCTGAAGTGAATATAATGTCTAGGAGAACCTTAGCCTGTCCATTTGAAAGTCTGTTCATATATCATGAATCTGAGTGGAACAGGGAATTATCTAACTAGAATAACTCATTGTTGCCTAGGATTCAGTGACCTGGCTACACTTCACTCAAGCCAAAAGGCAAAAAAGAGAAGTGTTGAGAATGAGATGTCCACCTCACAAGAGTGATTATAGTGGCAGCTGGTGCCTCCCATGTCTGTTGGGACAACCAACCTGCTCTGGATTTTTAGTTTGAACAGTTTGGATAGTACCTTGGATATCTTTTCTAAAATTGTGGATTTACAACCCCACTGACATGGGAACCACCCATAGTCACTGTCTATTAAGCAAGTAAAATGGAAAAAAGAATGGGGAAAGTCTGGGAGCTTCAGACCTAACATAATCCAGATCCACTGCTCCACTGCTAATGTGTTGGTTTTTACTTGGTAGGCATCATGTTGTATCTTGGTTTCTACACCAGCTGTTTTTGCTCCATCAAAACACATCCTGATGCAAAGAATTATTTAGGGCAAATCAGACTACCCCCTGCAGGTATGAATCCATGGGTGTTGAGTGGCTTGAGGTCTCACCAGGGCTGGTCCAAAACATTTTGTTGCCTGAGGTAAAGCACAAGATATTATGCACAGCATCCCTCAGATCTTCTACAGCAGTAAACTGGACTGACAGTCAAACTTTATTTCAGCACTGGTGATGGAAAAATATCATCCAGTGCCCCTGAAACAAACAAGCTAGTTTAGGGATGTCCAACAGAAAAGACTTCTCAGAAGGCTCAAGAAGAACAAGTAGTGGGCAGCCATTGCTGCTGCCTTCTGCTACCTGATGCAGTTGTGTCACTTTTGCCTAATGACAGGGCCAACCCTGGCCTCACTTTCCTTAAATAAAAACATAGAAGAATTTTATGGTGATAGTAGATATAATAATTTCTGAGAGGGGTGGGGTAGCTTTCTTGTCTGTCACAGCACAAGCAACAATGGCTGTTGTCAAACTCCAAAGACTGATGAGTTTTATTTTTCACAAGCTTTCATGGAAAACAACCTACCTCATCCAACGCGTGACATAACAGCAAAGTACAACAAGTACATGGCCTGATTTCTTAAAGAATTTTCTATTACTTTTTATCTTGAACATTGGTGAGGAAGAAATTGAAATAGCAGCACACAGCAATTGTAAAACACCCTGCTTGGTTTTTGAACTGTGGTGCTGAAAGCTAAGAAGAAGGTTTCAGAACTGCAGAACTTATATTCTCATATTTCTATTCTCCTTCTCCTTCTCCTTCTCCTTCTCCTTCTTCTTCTTCTTCTTCTTTTTAAAGTAGTCAGTGTGGAAACCTAGGAAGCTGCCTCACCTTGAGTTGGACTATTGGTTAATCTAGCTCTGTGTTGTCTACCCCAGCAGTAGGCAACTTTTAGGCCATTTCTGCCCCACACTTTTATAGTACTATTATTCCACTTTCAACATCCTGTGGAATTCTGAGGTTTGTAGCTTACTGAGGCCAAAGAGCTCTCTGGCTGAGAATTATAAATGCCTCTCCCTAAACTGCAAACCCCAGGATTCCACTGGACGTGGAAAGTGGAATAATAGCATTATAATAACGTAGTGTGGAAATAGCCTTAGTGTTTGAGGATGGAGCTATGTTGGAGCTCTTGGGAACGAACTGTCAAAATGAGGTGGCAACTTATTTTTACCACCATTGTTATTGCCACATTCAGCAGCAGGATGATTCCCCATGGTGCCCTGACAGTGTTGGGGGATGACTCTCACTTTCAGAAGGGAGGAAGGTAGACATCCTCCCCACCCTATGAACTTGTTCCACTGATTTTCTGTGATATAGTTTGATTTCTTTAGTGGCATAATAGAGGGGGACATTGCCCCTCCCAAAAAAGTTTAGGGCAGAGGCAGCTCATGGAGAGAGCAGGAGTAACCCCTCTCATGGACACTAATGCTTAAATGGCCACCTGCAGCACATGGGTCATGTTGCCCACCCTGGGTCTATGCTGATTGCCAGCAGCCCTCCAAGTTTTTATATGGGATTTTCTCCAAACTAACTGGAAATATCATGGTTTGAACTTCTTGGAACTTTTGCCTTAGAAGCACATGCTCTTTTGACACAGTGCAGTTTCCCACATCGTTCTAATGAGTTGAGTATTATACCTGTAGCAACCACAGAATGTCATGTGAAAGTAAAAAAAAAAAAAAGTGTGAAGATGCTTTGCATCCGTTCCAAACACTGGCCCGAGTGTGCAGAGTGTGGGTGTTGATTTCCCATCATGCAGCTCTATGAAACATTTGAGATTGTGTGTAAGTACAGGAACATACGAAGCAGCTGTGGTCCTGAATGGGCCAGTCTCTTCGGTCCATTTCCCAGAGGTCAAATGAGAACCAGGAAGTAAAACTTCACTCATCTACACCCATTTTCCATAGATGAAAGGCTCTTCCTCCATCCCAAATGCCGCTGCCCTGGCCACGGAGGGAGAGAATTGGAGGCATGCACAGCAAAGGCCCCCTCTCCACTCTAACTGCCACTGTTATGGCCTCAGAGGGAGAGAAGAAGAGGCAGCATCTTCTGGATTTAATCCTCTCCCCCACTGCCATTCCTTCTCCTCATGCATCATGTCTTTTGATTGTTAGACTGAGGGCAGGGAACTTTTTTTTCCTGTTCTTTTTTTTTTTTTGTAAAGCACCATGTACAATGATGGTGCTATATAAATAAATAAATTGATGATGACGACGACGATGATGATGATGATGACGACAACGACGACGATGTCGACAACAACAAAACAATAATGATGACAATAATGATGATGATGGACGGGACGTTAAGCCAGGGGTTGGCAGTAAGGCCACTAAGGGTCCAGAGGCTGCTTCAACCTCACTTCCCACCCACCCTATGGATCCCCCCCAGGCCGTGCTTTCTCTTTCCAAAGAAATGGGAAATGAATGAAAAGTCCGTTGTGGCTTTGTGAAAAATGGTTGCAAGGCTAAAACAAGGTGTGGTGGCATGCCCCGTCATGGCTTCCCAAGGCAAAGTTTTTTAATTTTTTCTAAAATAAAAATTATGAGGTTATGGGGTGTGTCTAGAGGCTGCATAATTCCCATCCTTGCATTACATGACATGTGTTTGAGACCTGACTGCTGGGACATGGCAGACAGGCACACCAAGATGGACAGGCTTCCTGAGTGAGTTGGAAGTAATTCTGACTAGGCCCTAGGCTCCTTTCACCCCATTTCAGGCTTTTTTTTTTCCCCATAGGAGAAGAACATTCTGGTTCTGTTCTAGTTTTAATGCACATCCCCTGCCCTGGAAAGTGGTGCCTCAGAATAAGGTGAATGGTGCAAGTGCAAAAATCTGTGAAATCACTGAATTACAACTTACCAAGAAATTCTCTTCCATCTGTGGCCAGAATTGAGATAAAGTGTTTTCATCCCGCTGTAGGTGTTAGAACCCATGAAGTGGTTTGTATGTTGGACGTAGGACTCTGGAGACGAGGGTTTGAATTCCAGCTTGGCCGTGGAGACCCACGGGGTGATCTTGGATAAGTCACACCCTCTCAGCTTCAGAGGAAGACACTGGCAAACCTCTTCTGAATAAAACTTGCAAATAAAACCCCATGCTAGGGTTACTTCAGGGTCACAATAAGTCAGAAATGACTTGAAGGCACCCGCACACATAGACACATTAATTAGCTCGACAATGCCAGAATGTTTGTGTTAACATCACTACTATTTTGTGAAAGATTACCGTGGATGTTTTGCATACATATAACTTTAACTGAATTGTCATATTCTGTATGATCTACTTTGCATTTTCCTCTCTAGGTTCAACCTCTCAGATCCTCATGTGATGAAGAGCGGTCTAGAACTGTTTTAAATAACGAATATGTATATACTCCCAAACTTAACACAACCATATCCTACATGCTGACCTAAAATATTTCTTGCATCTCATTACATGGACTTCTGCTCACTAATCATGTCATAATAAAGGTGCTTGTCTTTAAGCTACCACAAGGCATTTTGTAGTTTTTGCCAAAACCATTTCTACCTTACCTTGGAATTTACATCTTTTTCCACCCTCCATTTCATCTTAAACTGAATCTCAAAATAGCTTCATTTTTCCAGGGGAAATGTATAGCGTTTATTAAAAAGGACAATTACTTCGGACCAACATGATTATTTTGCTGGTAACACAAGGTAACATTTGATTGTGTCTCTATGTCATATCATATCATATCAATATGAGATGAGATGAGATGAGATGATATATAATAATATATAATACAATTTGTATTTGTATCCTTCACAATGGTTAAGTATTTCAACAGGCGGTGGGTGGAGAATCAGTAACAAGCATGGAACGTTTGACAAAAATGTGGATTGGCATATGGATGGAGGTTGACTGAGAGATTCAGAAGGAGAAGCACTGTTTGCAAATAGTCTTTGTTGCTTTTTTCTAGCCACACCTACTGTTTGGTCACTAGCATAGAAAATATTTGGAAAGAGCTTAAGAGCCATAACAGACTTTGTCCACTGGTAATGTTGACAGTAAGATATTTTAAGGATCTGGGTGGCTGCACAGCCCAGAAAGGAAAGAGTGTGAAGGTATTCATGTTTGCCCAAGGTGGTGAACTGTAACTTGGTAGCCAATGGAGAAGAGCAACAGAAGGCCACACATTTCCTGCATCCTCTCTCTGTTTAACACATTGCAATATAGAGAGAGCCTAAATATCCTAAAAGCATCAGGTCTTGTCTGATTGTGGAAGTTAAGCACGGTCACCCCTGGTTAATATTTGGAAGGGAGACCACCAATGCAAGCAGGTGCTGTAGGCTGTATTTCAAAGGAAAGAACAGGCAAAACCACCCCTGAGTATATCTTGCCTTAAAAAATGCTACAAAATTCCTGGGGTCACCGTAAATCGACAGGTGAATTGAAGGCGCATACACACACATAACATAGGGAGGGGGAGGGAGTACAACCGTCATCTGAATTTTTCACTGCCACTTCAAATAATATTGGTACATTTTTTTTCTAATGCTTTGTTGCACAATATAATCAAGGGCCGGAGGCAGGAGATTATTTTTATTACTATTATTCCCACATACAGAAGGCAAATAACAGTCCTCATTGTGACATCTCTTGGTACAAACATATTAACTCTCCATGTTGCTTGCATATCACTGAAGGGAGAGGAGGAGAAAATTAAGTGTTCTTCTATCTGCTTTGGCATGTAGTTCTGTTTCCTGTCAAAGCTTCAGCTTAACTTAGCCAGTGAAGATTTATGTAATAACGTATTGTCCAGGGATTTCTTTGCATTGCCGTGAGAGATACCTGTCCAGGGTACTTTCAAACTACAAAGTAATGGAGTTACAATCCCACTGTAATTGCCATGGTTCCTATGGAATCCTGGGATTCCCACGATGCAAATCCCAGGATTCCATAGGAACCATGGGAGTTAAAATGGAACTATAGCACCACAAGAGATGAAAAAGTTGGCTTTCCATTTGCTGACCGAGTAACATCTGTCATGAGGAGTGGCAAGCACAATGCTGCAGAGGAGGGCGGGGGACACAGTAATTCTTCCCACATGCTATGGTGACAAATTTGACATCCAATCAGTATATCTGAATTCATCCCTTTCAAGTTTAAAATAGAGGGAAGTAGGATCCAGATCTTTCCCTGTGCCAGCTGAAGAAAGACACATATATTTTTCAAAGTCTGTTTGCAAGAGCAAAACACTGTGACAGAGGCAGCCTTGACCGAGCATCCACATTTCCTGAAGAAGGGGCAGGGAGCTGAAATGATTTGGGATGGACAGGTTCCCCAGCCCAAACCCTCTGTGAGCCAAACTGCAAGATGCGCAATGGTTTTACTCCTGATGTCACTGGCTGCACTGCATGCCAACTTCCCCTGGTCAGAGAAAGCATGAACACAGTGAAAGAAATGCTCTCCACCCAACATGCCAGTGGCTGGAGTATTCCTACAGCCAACACTTGACTGGAAATGATTTGTTCCCTGCTTCTCATTGGTATGGGCATGGGAACTGGCAAAGCATGGTGAAGGCCCCACACACAGACATAAGATGCAAGCACTAGCGCTACATTCTAGGCACCCAGATTTCTCACCCTGCTCTTCTCTCATACGGGGAAATATGGGCAGGAGCTAACTGTTGTGAGCTGGCACTCCCAAGAATCTCTGAGAATGCTGACTGTGGGCGAAAATGGATCCTGCCCCCTGTTCCAATCCCTAGGGAAGGAGAATGGGTGTGATCCACCTGCCCTTCAACTAGTACTCTCAAGAGTTTCAAAAGAAAGTAAAGTATGGAGTTCCCAGCTGATAGTGGGAACTATGGAAAGGGTGGGGTTTTGTAAAGGAGAAGGGCTTCTGGTAGCCCAGAATCTGATCACCCATAGGTCAGATTGGGCTTGCAACTGGGAAGTTCCTGTCTTGTATCTCAGATCTGCCATTCATAATATAGCTCAGACATTCTTGTCTGAGGATATGTCAAAATACTGTTTTCTTTGGTTGATTTTGGTGGGGATTCCAAAGCCTACTTCTCACATGTCAGTGAGGTGGGGTATCTAGTACTACTCAGAAAAACATAAGAAGAATCCTGCTGGACCAGACTGGAGGGCCACCGATTCCTGTTTTCCTCAGTGGCCGATGAGATGCCCACATGGGAAGCCCCCTCTTTCCTTCCCCCTTTGGAATCTGCTTCATCTAGCTGACAAATCTGGCCATGCTGCAGCCTCCTTTGGATTTTCCAGTTGCTGATTTAACTTCTCATTTTTTTGTTCCTAACTTCAGCAAGTAACGCTAATTAACACATTTCAGTTTGAACGAGAATTTGCTCACCTGCAGAAGACCCATACCTGATTTCTGCATTATCACTTCAGAGTAGCATGTTTTTATTCTAAGTCTGTGGCTGCAGAAACATGGACTGAACCTGGTCATTTATTAAGGATGATGAGGAAGATGCTATTATAGATCAAAGCCCATGATAGATGCTGTGTACAAAGAATAAACATAACAAGATGAGTGGAAGACTGGGATATCAAAGGCCTCAAAGAAATCAATACCATCTGCCAGTAAAAATTGTGAGAATCCATTCAGTGAATGGCAGTTATTTATACTAGCAAAAAATACCTGGCTTTGTGAAGTTTGGATATCCTTTAATTTGATACACTGAAGCCATCAACCAAAATCACATAACCTTTGGAATTAATTGGACACATTTTGCACATTTCATCTAAGTAAATCAATAACTGCTGAGACCCTAAAGCATGTCTTCTATCATTGTATGATCCTGCACCTGTTCCAGTAGAAAGTCCCTGCCCATTTTGTCATTGTGAAGATGGGCTCCTGCACCACAAGGATGGGGCAACAACCCTGTCATCCTGTCCCTCAGACTCCTTCCCTGGCTTAAAACTATCAAATGAAAACCTATATGATGGTTAAGAATGCCTGCCACCTAGGGACTGATGATGAAATTGTGGGATTCAAACACAGAGACACATGAAAATGATTAAGAACTAATACAAGCATTTTTAAAAACATAAAAAAATTAAGATGTTATTATTAGGGTCCCCTTAGAATGCATATGCCATAGTATTTCATTTGTCTAGGTCTCATGTTCTTACAGCTATGGTTCTGACAGAGAAATACACCTGCTCTTACAAGAAAATCGAAAATCCACAAAAGAGTGGTACCTTTTGCACAAATGCACAAAATATATCATGCAAGCTTTTGAAGCTTCACTGGCTTTTTCATCAGGCAAAGATGTTAAAAATCATACAAGAGAAGAAATGTTTTGTCTCAGATGGTTTCCTGTTGTCTGTAATAGTGGTCTAGAGCGATAGCAATGCAGGCAGAAGCCACTCCCCTTCTTGGCCATGTGGGGGGCCAGGGCCAAAAGGCAATAAAAGACAAGTAATAACATTTCAACTCCATTAGCAAGAGGGGAAACTTTAAGAAGAGGGAGCTAATGGATTGAGGCTTAACTCATTGAGGTTTTTACCTTCAACAAAAGTAAAACGTTCTGATTTGTACTATAATTGGTAAGTTTTACCTACACAGCATCTCACCATTTTTCTTCTCCTGCATGATTTGTAATACCTCTGCCTGATGAAACAACCAGTTAAGTTGGCATGATTAATTTTGGGCATTTGGGTTGGCCAAAAATGATATCATTCTTTTGTGTATTTCGGATCTTGTTATGTTTTGTTACATAGCCAACATGGTTACCCTTGAATATGTTTTCACACACGCTATTTTTATTGACACAGCTGCCAGTATAATTGTACCAGTTGTTTGAATATATATATATATATATATATATATATATATATATATATATATAACAACATTTATAAAAGGGATATGCATTGACCATAAGATTCAGTCCAATGCTTGATTTAGACTTTCAGCAAATAGTACAATTTGCCTTGGGCCAATTCAGATCCTATTCAACTTGGGCCCCAATCCCTAGTCAAGATTTAGAAATCTGAAAGCTTGTACTTCCCATTGACTATGATAGGATTTTTTTTTAAAGGGTATAACATTCTTCCTGTTTACCTGAATTAGATGGAGTCTGCAGACTTAGGGGGAGAAGTGAGGGGATGACCAGGGGCAACTCATAGTCTGAACAGGGGAAGGGGTACCTCAATCCTAAATTCAGTAATCATAGGTAATGCCAATTTTTAAAGCACTTTGAGTAATGTTTACTTGCTATTCTTAAGCCATTGCTTTGGAGGAGTGATTTGAAAGGGGAATTTTAAAAAGCAAACAAATCCAAGTAATTAAAATATTAGTGATACCAACACATTTAGTAACAAGTAACGAAAGCTGAAAAAGTAAGAAGCACTAGATGACAAACGAAATACTCCCCCCCCCCCCCAAAATGAGATCCAAGCTGAGACTTAGCTGAGCCCAGATGAGAAGCTTGCTTAGAGTTTGGCTCTTTTTGAGGCTGTACAGTTCCCCAGAGCCTTAAGAATGAGATGGTAAGCTGAAATAAACGATCAAAACTTACTTTAACAAAGCCAAGGAAATATTTCCATTTCCTTTGGGTGACAAAATCTTTTCCTGCACATTGAACATGCACATTTCAATTTAGCAGGCATGGAGATTCAGTTTGACTGTATGTGTTCATGATGGGTCATTCCCATATTTGCATGTGAACCGGCCTTAGTTTATCCAGTATCAGTGATGTGCTTCTTTTTATCATCAGGCCTATTCACTGGGACTGGGAGCCAGTATAATCTATAAATGAGAGAGGGAGAGAGGAACACAATTGAAAGTCAGGTGTCAAAAACACACTGAATCACAATGGCAGTAGCAGCCTGGCAGATGGTTTACATTGTTTACACCGACCCTGCAAATATATGTATTTATAGGGTCACTTCCATCTTCCGCAGCTCAAGCACAAGGAAAAGGGGAAAGTGATGAATGCTGAAATACCTTTTTTAAAACGAGAGAAATGATGCTGTGTTTGTGCAGCCAAGATGTTACCCAGGGAAGAGGGGGAGGGAAGAGCAGTCTCAGTGTTACCCTGTTTTCTGGGGGTCCCGGGAGGGACACCAAACTGCTATCAAAATTATCGAAGTTGGGGAAATTAGTTCAGAGCACTAGTTGGCAAAACAAGAGGCAGGGTACCTTAGTGGAATCTTGTAACCCAGTGTCTACGGGGTCAGGCCAAGTCAAGAAGCAGACCAGTTGGAAAATAATGAATGATCTTTATTAAATACAGGCACACAATGTAAGCAACACAAGCACACAGATAACTAAGGAAAATAAAGGTGTGAGTAAGATAGCGGGATTTTCAGAGGGATAGTTGGTTCGGGTGATACGAAACCTGTCCTGAAGTCCGGAAGAAAATGGAGAGTGAGGCTGGGGTTTGATGTATCTCAGCATGTGGAGCTGAGGGGAAGCTTGCCAAGCGAAGCGGCAGCAAGGCGGTCTGGAACTCGGTAGCGATCCGAGGAAGCGCTCAAAATCAGGGGTTTTTATAAGGAGAATTGTGACCACAGGCTAGGTCGGACTTTGGGAAAACAACAGATTTGGAGTTGGAGACAAAGCCTCCGAAAGGTCAGAATTTGAATGATTGAATTAGAGCCGAATTTATCAATAGAGTAGCCGGTATCCAAACACGGAGTTCCTGAGCGTTGTATAGCTCGATCATCAAGCTGCCAGCGCGAGGCAGAGGATCTTTTGAGAGTTGCTTGCATATCTAATGGAGGTACTTGCCTTGAGGTCTCCTAAAGCAGCGAGTCGGCTGTTTCTGGCCTGCTGTATTGTCTAGGAATATTACGGTGATTATCGGCCAAGCCTGTATGTGTGCTTGTCCGGGGGCCTCGGAAGCACGTGGAAGGGATATGTGAAGCCGAATTAGTGATATCAAAAGATATCTTTTATATCCCCAAAGCTCGGGCTAGCCAGGGCAGTAACATCAGCACAGTCACTGCATTCCTCATTTTCATATGTCCTGCTTGCATTGTCATTACTTTGAGAGCCAACATGCTGTAGTGGTCTGAGTGTCGAACTAAGATTTTGAGATGCCAGGATTTACATCCCTCAGTCATGGAAATCCACTGCATGACCTTTGGCAATTCACTTTGGCAAGTCACACTCTCTCAGCCTTAGAGGAAGGCAATGGTAAACCTCCTCTAAAGAAATTGGGCCAAGAAAACTCTAGGGTAGGGTCACCATCAATCAGTCTTGATTTGAAGGAACATAAAAACAACAATCATTATTCTTTACAGGTTTTAGGACCCAGCCAACTATTCTCCTGGCTCTCCTTTTCAGTTTCAAAGTGATTATAAAGACAGAGAGAGAGAGAGAGAGAAATCCCTTTCAAAGCCCTTTAATCCAAATGGGATGTGTGGCCTTCTAGGTCTTGCTGGAGATTTCTACAGTTTAGAGCTACTGATTCTCTTGTCCGAGTCACCCTTACTATAGACTGGAAAAATCTGTCTGTTCTGCTTCCTCACATCACACATGTAAATAATAAACATAAATAAATTTAATGGAGTTTGGTAAATTCTTCAAAAAGGCACTGAAATGAATCCTCCCACCCCCATATAAATCAACAAAAATTATTAGGGAGAGTTAAACCCAACAAAGAAAGGACCATGTGCTACCTGGCTGCCATAAAGATGGGAAAGACAGAAAGCCTCTAAGGGAAGAAAAAGATGGTGGCAATCCTAACTCACCACTAATGTGGTTGAATATCCAGGAATGCAAACTCACTCAAAGCCCCGGACCTGAATAAACAAATCTGTCAGTTCTGGCTTCTCTTGTATTGAGGCTGCTGCTGGCTTCCATGTCAATGGTGTGGTTAATCTGCTCCAGGGATTCTAAGTTCCAACACTGAAGGAGCTGTCCAAAGTGCTGAACCTGTTTGTGGGATGGGTTTCAGCACCTTGGCCAGTTCCTTTAAAAAAAATCAGATGCTGGAGAAGATTCACCAGGACTCTTGCATTCAATTGTTGATATTCTCAGTGTATTTCTATCTAAAATACAAACAATCTTTCAAACTTTGGTAAAGTCTTTCTTTAAAAAAATTACATCCAGACCCACTTCAAATTGTTACTGTGGAAAGCAAGTCATTTTGTTGCCTTTCCTAGCAAACAGATAACCATCCCAAAGGACATTACATTTATAAATTTCAACACTTCTGAGTGCTAGAGCATCACTTTACTATTGCTTAGTTATGAATGGCTTTAGCACATAACTGTATTCCTTCATCTCAAAAATAATTTTCCAGGCTCTGCTCTGTACACATAGCAGAGGATGACATGCGCACTTCGAAGGAGCATTTGATTCTTTCCCATCCTCCCCCCTCCCCAAATTTCCCCAAGGCAACACTTGCAACTGAAGAAGACCTCAAACCACAGGGATCCATTTTAAGAAACCCTTTACCGTTTCATCAGCCTCTCTCACTCTGCAGTCAGCAAAAGCTGGTAGTCAGCTTTGGCAGAAACGTGATCTCTTGCCAACCTTGCTGTTCCTTCTTAATTGCTCACCCTTATACAGCTTAATTTTCCATGTGGTTGTGGGGGGCGGCAAGCAGCCTCAGAGATCAGACAGCAGGAGTCAGCTTACACAGCTGGAACAGTAGCTTCAGTTTCTCTCCCCTCCCTCCTTTCAACCCCCCCCTTCATTCTGGGTTAGAGCTAGAAGGAGCATCAGCAAGCCATTGCGCCTGCTTCTCCATCAAGTGGAACACAAATACACCGCCACTTCAGATGCATGCTGTGAATAAAAATTATGGCTGGAGAACAGCTTTTTCTCTTGGGCTATGGAAAAGAGAGAGAAAGAGAGACTGAGAGAGAGAGAGAGAGGCATGCATTCCTTTCTCCATAGCCCATCAGATGTGCTCAAGGCCATCCTATAATTTCATGCTCTCCATGCCATTTTTTTAAAACAAATATTTAGGCAAAATGTTGGTTTCCCTGCTCACTGGCTACTGTGGGAACAGAATGCTGGACTAAATAGGCCAGGGGCCCCTTCACCACACACAACTGCAGCACTATGATGCCACTTTAACTGCCATGGCTGCATCTTATGGGATACTGGGTTTTGTAGTTTGTTCCAGAGGCACCAGAGTCGCTCCCTGGCTGAGGACTCCAAATGCCCTTCTCTCAACTGGGAGGATTCTATAGGCAGGGAAGACATGGCAGTTAAAATGGAATAATAGTGCTATAACTGTGTAGTGTGAAAAGGCCCCAGTTCTCTTCTTATGATGTTATTTTCAAAGAAGACAGGACAGGACAGGACTGTGACTAAATGGAAACCACCTTGACAGGAAAGTCATCATACACTGGGAAAAAGAAAAGAAAGAAAAGAAGACAAATGATTTTGAATCTGTGTGAATGACAGTTTAAAGTGTTGCCTGGAAGAGGCAATCACAGTCACATGGATGCATTCACACACAAACACTAGACATTCTAGTCAAAAAGGTTATAACGCAGTTGAACAATATCCTACATTAAATATGTCAGGTTTAAGATTCCTTGATTTCTGTTCCTGTCTACTAGGCAAGCCATGGTGCAATTGGACATGACCACCATGTGTGGGAGGGTAAGACTTAACATGCACACTCACCAGCCACCGGCCATTTCCCGCCACTCTTCTCCCACAATATGGGGAGGGGAGGTAAAAGAGGCATGTCCCTTCTTTCTAGATCCTACCTGAAGGGTTAGGGGAAATTGATGGGGAAATGTTGAAACCTTTCCCACTCACAACAATCCTAAGTTGGACCAGGCCCCCTCTGTACTTACCTGAAAGTTTAAAAAGCAAGTGATTCCAGCTGCATACTATATACTTAAAGTAGCTCTCTGAATGCCACTTGCTGGAGGACACAGGAGGGAAGATGCTTTGGCATTCATGCCCTGCCTTGTGAGCTACTCACTGAGATGTGGTTAGCCACTGAAAGAACAAAATAATTGACTTGACAGACCTTTGGAATAAGGCCTTTGCAATAGGCCACTCCACTACTGCTCTTCCAAAGTGCTGCAAATATTTGGACACCACTGCCCTCTGGTGGCAACACCAAAGAAATCTAAACAACCTGTGAAAGTGTGGGTACCTTGTGAAAGCGCCACTGGGAAAAGAGGGAAGGGGTTGGATCCTCCCATTCATTTCATTTGGGAGATTTTTTTGTGCATGACTTAGGTTTCTCTTGTTGTTCCTTTTCTTCCATTTGTCTTCAACATGGTAAAAGGGAATGAAAATGCATAGGTGATTTTGGAGAGAAGATTTAAGGGAAGAAGTGTGACCTGCCTTCGAGTATCTGGAGGACTCCTCTGCACCATCCAGGGTGAAGGAGATATGTTATGATTTGCTCAAGAGGCCAGGACCAGAAATGGATAGAAATAGATAGAAATGGCAAGGACATAAGTTTCAGCTGAAGATTAAATGATGCTAAGAGTAAGAGCTGTTGGACAGCGGAACAGACAGGCCTTATGAGGTGATAAGCTCTCCTCTACTGGAGGTATTTAATCAGAGGCTAGGCAGCCGTCTCCCAGGAGGACCCTGGGAGGAACCACTGATCTTCCAGAATGCACTGATCTTCCAGAAGTTTTGTCCTACAACTCCTATTAGCTCCACCCAGCATGGCCAGTGGTATAAGGGACTGCGGGAACAATTAGCCAAAAACTCTGGGGGCTCTAAAGTTCCTCACCACCAGCACTAGTTTTAAGATTCTAAAGACGAGCAAGGATTGGGCCATTTCCACACTATACTGCTACAGTGCGATTATACCACTTTCAGCATCCTATGGAACCCTGGGGTTTGCAGTGTAAGGAGGGGCATTTAGAATTCTCAGCCAGAGAGCTCTTTGGCCTCAGTAAACTACAAACCTCAGGATTCTGCAGGGTGTTGAAAGTAGAAGAATGGCTCGATAACAGTGTAGAGAGGAAATGACCTTGGACTCATTGATCCCATAGGTCTATTCCTACACTAATGTTCCAAAATTCTATTATTTTAATTCTGAAACATCAAAAAACCAGGCTGCCAATTGCAGATTTTCTCACTTTAAAGGAAAAGGCAAAGTGTGGCATTCTGTTTTGTGGTTACATATGCTTATCACATGACATTGTTCTACTGTCATAGCAGTGATCCCACTTTTGTCTTAGCCCTACAGTATCTTGGTTCTGCCAGTGCTGTTGTGCTACACAGTCATTAGGAATGTGATTTATTTTTTCATGCTGAAAATAACCTGTTAACGACCCCCTTTCCTGCTATGATTCAATAGTCAGTTTGAATGCAGATGCCTCATGCCACTTCACTGCAAGAACGATTGGTTAGCGGGTGCAATGTGGGTGTGTTCTGGCTGTCCCTCCATTGGGGATTCCTAAGAAAATCTTCAGCAGAGAAACTTCAGACTACTTCTGGTGCTTGGGTGGGGAGGACAAAACTTTCAAAGAGAATAATTTTGTTTACTGTGGTCTGTGCTCTTGAAACACTTCTCCTCTTTTTTCTAACTTCTTAATATAAATGATTTGCTGTTACGATGCAATAACACTGTGCTCCTGACCTGTTTACCATTTAAAGTCATTATTCATATGACTTTACTGCGTGAGAGTGTTTTCCAAAGATTTTTCCACTGATTTCTTATGGTACCACATGCTACAGCATTACTTTTTAAAATTTATTTTTATTTCTTTTAAGGTAATAGTGTAATAACACTTATGACATCATGCTATGATGAGCCAGCATGGCATAACAGTTTGATCTTTGGACTACGACCCTGCTAACCAGAGTTTGTTTCCTCACTCAGCCATGGTAACCCACTGGGTGACCTTGGGTACGTCACATGCCCCAAAAAACCCCACGATAGGTTCACCTTAGGGTCACTATAAGTCAGAAATGACTTGAAGGCACACAGCAACAATGATGACAACATGCTCTAATAGTATTATTATGGCATAATGAGTACAAATAAAGTGGTTTTTGAACAGGACAATAAGTAGCATGATAAACACTTTTGTTTTTCCCAGAAGAAAGACATCAAACACAGCAGGGAATGGTGTGATTTATTTTTCTTCCTCTGCCATTTTGCACAATGTGAGATCTGGGCAGGGATCAGTGCACTGTAATGATAGCGTTCTATAATACTGTTATTACAGCTTAATGAGTATGAGCAAAGCAGTGTTGAACAAGACAACCAGAAACAACTGACGATGGTGATACACACTTTGGTTTTTCACAGGAGAAAGACATCAAAAATGGTGAGGGATGATGCGATCTGTTTCTCTTCCTGTGCTACCTCTCGCAATGACAGATTTGGGCAGTGATGGGTGTGCCATCATGACATTGCACCACAATAGCATTATTATTGGTATTTTTTTTTAAAAAAAAATTGAAACAAACCATGCATGAAGTGCAAGACAGGGCAAATGGGATGGTGATAATGGCATTAGTGCAGATGAACAAATTGTGCAAATTATGCTATTATTGTGCACATGTAGTACATAGTGTCAGTAATCAACTATCCTTGCTAGTACAGCTGAAGCAGTTTTAGAATGGTATAACCCAGCATGACAGCATGGTGTGAGAAGGACCATAGATTGTAACCTAGAATTATAGACCCATAACTGCTCTGTATTCAGTATGTTGGAAAATTATGGCATTCCTTCTGCCCCCTTCCTTGTTCTAGGACAAATGGGGCTTAGCTAGCATACAGGTAATTTTCCTTTGCATTTAAAAGCCCTCTAGCCTCTTAACTAAAGTCTGACCTGTTGCTTTGTGTTAGTTAAAATGTTTGGCTATGGTATCCAGGCCATGTGACCCAGGATACACCCTTGAGTCAGTCATTGGCCTTCCATAGAAGACCACACCTCTCTCTTTTTTTCTCCCTTTGCAATCTTGCTTCTAGCACTTTCTCTCTGCTATGCTAGCCTCTCCACCAAGAAGTTGGTGAGTTAAGAATGAAGCTACCATCTTCCCTAATCCTTTTGTTAGTTAGTTAGGATCTAGTTTCTCCAATACATACGTAATTGTAAAGTTTATTAGCAAATCTTCTAAGTTTGGAACCTGAAACTGCTTGCTTTTTTTGCTTTCCAAGTCAATCTCCTTTCAAGGAAGTCACACAGAGATTGCGACATGCTTTTTCTGAAAATCTGCTAAAAGAAAGCCAATTCCCAGCAGCTTTAGGTTTCATAGAACTTCCCAAAAAGCTAACACCCTGGGAAACTTTAACTCCCAACACAGTAAAAGATATGCTTATTCTAAGATTATGTAAATGCACCCCCAGTCCACCTTAACAGTCAGCAGCCAGATTGGGCAAAGGAGATCTGTTCAGCTGCTGATTAGTACACAAGAAAGATGATGATTCCAGCCCTCCCATCAGAAAGTGAGGTTATGACCCCTGTCACCACACACTGCAGCCGCACTTCTTGTGGACAGGGGTGGGACACATCATCCTTCTTGCATATCATTTGACAGTTTAAAACTCCTCCATTGCCCAATTCGGTCACCGGCTATTAAGGTGGGCTTTGGGGGGGGGGGTGTCAAAGCAGGAGACATTATTTAACTATGTCTGTGTAACTAAGTAGCTGATATAGAATATTGTTGAAAGCTTTTTCATATTTGATACTAACAGATAAGCTAGCAATTTCACCAAAGCTGTTGACAAAAGTTCTCTTTCTGCTGGTCTGTTCGCTGATATCAGTGAAGGGCTTAGTTACCATTCATTAAGCTTAAAGCTAATTTCATTTGCTATTTGTCTATATTATCTTTGGCCTGTTGGTTGTTTAGGAAAATAGGCAGTGAGGTTGAGGAAGGAATGGCTTCCCCAGACCCTTGTATACTTTTCATTCAGAAAAATGTCCTTATCAGAGAGGTGGTGGGCTATTTTTGTCTGATATAACTAATTGACATTATTGATAACAATTGATTTTTCTGGAGTAAGTAGTCAGCATCGATGAATCTTGGCTCAAGTGCTGTTTTGATTCTGTTGGCTGCTGAATAGAGACATAGAATCCAATTCACTGCAGATGAATCTGAAGCCAGAAGCGAATAAGCCAGACTTCTCTCTTTCCTACATATTCATTTCCCTTTGGCATGCTGGATCCTGTTTGCATCCAAAGCAGAGTGGCATATTTTGTGCCAGGAAGTTCTGGCCTCACTATCCAGACTGCACAATCTGAGATATGCTTTGAAGTCCTCTCTGAAGACCTCTAGCTGTCCATCTCTTGCCCTCTTGCTGGATATTAGCCCCTTCCCAGCAACATAGCCTTAAACATTCAGAAGGTCAGTGACAGCAAGTAAAGAGCATATGTGGAAAGACATCAAGGCCTATAGTGATTCTAATGCATGAAAAACAGTGCCTCTTTCATGTCTCATTTACTCTGGCCAGTACCAGCTTTATGTTGTACCAGATTTATCCGAACAAGGAGACACCAAACACAATTTTTTGAAACTAAACCTTATGTTTGACACACCACTATACTTTTCTGGTAGTATTCTGAGACTTCTTAGGGTCTTTTCTCACTATACTGTTATAGTGCTCTTATTCCACTTTCAACATCTTGCGGAACTCTGGAGTTTGTAGTTTCTTGAGGCCAAAGAGAATTCTAAATGCCCCTCCCTAAACTGCAAAAGCCAGGATTCCATACAATGTTGAAAGTGGAATATGAGCACTATAACAGTGTAGTGTGGAAAGGCCCTCAGACATGACAGAGCTTAGGATGCCAGCATGTCTGAATCCTTCTGTGACTCAGGTCCAAACTCTATGATTCACATTGTTCTTGGTTTCTTTTCTACAAAGCTGTGCCCTGGGTTCCCAAGCAGGAATTGAGGAAGGGCAGAAGGGAAGACACAGCCTCACTCTTTCCCTTCCTCTCATTTTGCAATTCAGAATAATCTTATCCAGTTCATTTCTCCATCCTCATTTCTCTCCCATACACACAGACACTTCTCTTTCTTTCTTTTGTTCTTTCTTTCTGTCAATTCAGATACCATGTCAAAAACTACCATGCTAAATCCTAAGAAAATGGTATTTTTAAAAACTGAATTCAAATCACAGTTTCTGACTCAGTTTTGCTAGTCAGTCTCAATGGAGACATCTTACTAAACTGTAGTTACATTTCCTTCATCATGGAGATATGTCTGAACTAGAAATGTAAAGAATACTCACAGACCTTCTCTTCATTTATGAGAAAGGGTGTCTCAACATATCTTATTAAGATGTTTTTGCACTTCAGGACCTTGTTTGTGAAAAATTCATTTGCACAAAAACCATTTTTCACCGAATACAGTTGGTCCTCCTCATTCACTAGGGTTAGGGGCACAAGACTCTCACAAAAATGGAAAAACTGCAAATATCAAAATGTGTGTGTGTGCCTGGGGGAAGGGGGTCACGGTATGGTGGGAAGGGAGGTCACCTAGGGGTCCATACTGGGTCGAGGAAAGGAGAGGGAAAAGGGATGGGTCAGAAGGGTGATCCTGTACTTCTTCTTTCTCACCCATCTCCTTCCTTGGGTGTGGGGGAGTCTCAGGAGAGGGTCTGTGGTGCTGAGAAACTGGGCTGTGAGCCATCCTTAGCTGGTTGAGCAGTGGCTGGTGGAGGAGAGGTGAATTTTGAAAGGGCTGCACAGCCTGAACAGAACTGCCGAAAGGGAAGCTTCCTCTAGGAAAAAAAAAGCACTTTGTTGAGGGGAAGAGGTTGGAGAAACTTGTATCAAATCTGTGAATGTTAAACTCTGCAAATATGGAGATCCAACTGTACACTGTTTCTGTGCAAAATGCTGGATTTTGTACAAATGACATTTTCATGTACAAGTCCCAAAGTGTGATGTCTTAAAAAAAAGTTTTAAAAAAATCTTATAATCTCACCAGGAGGGAGAAAACTTCCGGAATTTTTTCTTCTTGTATGCAAAAACAAAATAAACAAAGTTTTACATTCCCAGTCTGAGCTGAACCATTACATTTGATGGGTTTACTGGTAGCTTGGGGTGCTTACTGATGAATTATCCTGCCACTGAGCAATGTTCAGGACTAGAATTTAGTTTGTAGATGGATAATAAATCATTTTAGTAGTTGTTTGTTTGTTTGTTTGTAAATGGATAGCAAGGCCTTTTCTTTCTCTGTCACGGGTTTGTTCTGCCAGCACTACAGGCATCAGAGCAGGGATAAGAAATATGTCACCCTCTAAATTACCCATTCTCAACCTTTGGTCTTCTAGCTGTCTGGGACTTCAGCTCCCAGAATCTATCATCATTGGCCAGGCTAGTAGAAGCTTCTGGGAGTTGAAGTCCAGAACATCTGGAGAATCAAAAGTTGAGAATGGTTGGTCTAGAGGTTTCTGGATTGCAGTTCCCATCAGCCCTCACAATTGACAGCATTGGCTAGGGCTGATAGAAGCTGCAATCCCCCGAAAACATGAGGACTACTCCTTCCCCCTTAGACCATTTCTTTGATTCTACCAGGAGTGGCAATCTTTGTTGCACATCACCCATAATTGCTTCCTTATATTTGTACCGTGAACTCCATGCCAGTGAATCCATCCGAGGACGCTAAAATGAACAATGGGATGATTTAGTGTCCCTGCCAGAGAAAGGTGAATAGAATACTGCCTGCTGCTGATCTTTGAAGAAATGTCATCATGATTTAAACCTGTGTTGATTTAAGCCCTCCTCCCATTCTGCAGCAGACCTCGTTCTGCTTTGCTAATGCACTCTCTTCACCACAGCCTTGGGCAGTGTAGCAGGCTGCTTGGATTTCTTAAAGACAGACGCCACTGTGTTTACGCTGCATCTGTGCTGCCTTGGATAACCGTGAGGGTGGTAATGGGGACGAGAGACAAGAGAATTTCAAAGAAACCCCCATCACTGTTTAAGCAAAGCAGTGAGGGGTCTGAATTAAGCTGGAACAGAAGGATTACAAAAATAGGATCCTTGACAAAACAGCAATTGTTTTTCTGCTGGTTGTACAGATAAACAGCAAAACAGGAGATGTTGACAAAGCTGCAGTCTCTCCAAACCCAGAATCTACCCTGAAATTGCTTCTAAATAAAATAAGCTGTATTCCTGATAGTCCTTACTTTTCCCTTCATTTGCCTTTTTTCTTGACAGTGTGCTATGGCTTGCTGGTGCATCTCCCAACAGCCATCCATTTTGTTGCTGCTTCCTCCCACTCTGCCTTTCTGTGCCACATCATGAGCTTGGTCCTCTCCATTTCTATAAATGGATGCATCAACAGAAGTGTGTCTAAAGCAGCCCCCTCTCAACTTGGTTCCCTCCAGATGTTTTAGAGTGCAGCTCCCATCAGTCTTGACTACTGTCCCTTCCAGATAGGGTGGTTGGGGAAGTGTGGTTCAATGTATCTGGAGGGCATCAGGTTGGGGGATGTCATGCTAATAGTTTGCAGGCAGGGTGAAGAGAAAGGTCATTATGCGACTATAATACCAAAATAGAATCATAGAATCATAGAGCTGGAAGAGACCCCAGGGGCCATCTAGTCCAAGCCCCTGCCATGCAGGAACACACATCAAAGCATTACCAACAGATGGCCCTCCAGCCTCTGCTTAAAAACCTCCAAAGAAGGAGACTCCACCACACTCTGAGGCAGCATATCCCACTGCCGGACAGCTCTGACCATCAGGAAGTTCTTCCTGAGGTTCAGGTGGAATCTCCTTTCCTGCAGCTTGAATCCATTGCTCCTTGTCCTAGTCTCTGGAGCAGCAGAAAACAAGCCCGCTCCCTCCTCGACATGACATCCCTTCAAATATTTAAACATTGGCTATCATGTCCCCTCTTAACCTTCTCTTCTGCAGACTAAACATACCCAGCTTCCTAAGCCGTTCCTCATAGGGCATGGCTTCCAGACCCTTCACCATTTTGGTCGCCCTCCTCTGGACACACTCCAGCTTGTCAATATCCTTCTTGAATTGAGGTGCCCAGAACTGGACACAGTATTCCAAATGAGGTCTACCCAATGCAGAATAGAGTGGTACCATTACCTCCCTCGATCTAGACACCATACTCCTATTGATGCAGCCAAGACTCATGTTGGCTTTCTTTGCTGCCATATCACACTACTGACTCATGTTCAGCTTGTGATCTACCAAGATTCCTAGATCCCTTTCGCATGTACTGCTATCCAGCCACATGTCCCCATCTTCATCCTATATTTGTGCATTCCATTTTTTCTGCCTAAGTGCAGAACCTTATATTTCTCTCTGTTGAAATTAATTTTATTAGTTTTGGCCCAGCCAAAGGCTGTGCTAAACAAAAAAGTACCCTCATCAAAGGAAAATTTTAGAAGCGCCAAAGTTAAGCTCTTAGGAATCCCAAGGAAGAGCAGATTAAACATTTCCAGAGCATTTCCATCACTACCAACTATCTGCCATTGTCTGCTAATAACAATCTGAAATATAAGGGACATGTTTAATATAAATAGTTTTCACTTGATGATTGCTTAGTAATTTTCCATTATTGCTTAATGTCATCTGTTGAATGATTGACTAATATATACCCAGGCCATTTCCACCCTACACTGTTATAGTGCTATTATTCCACTTTCCACATCCTGTGGAATCCTGGGGTTTGTAGTTTACTGAGGCCGAAGAGCTCTCTGGCTGAGAATTCTAAAGGCCCCTCCCTAAACTGCAAAGCCCAGGATTCCATAGCAGGTTGAAAGTGGAATAATAGCACTATAACAGTGTACTGCAGAAATGGTCTCGGTATCCTCCTATGATTGGCTGTATGTTATTGTATGCTTTTGCTGAATAAACTTTCTAAAACTGCAGTAAAAGTGTAGTATATTTCAGTTCAGTGTCCAATTGCTCAGCTATAATATGCACATCTTGCCTGCCATGTCATAAAACAAAAGGTTATTAAATACAATACCAACTTCAGTCTACTGCTACAGACTCAACTTTTGAACCTTAAAGGGGTAAAAGTTCCCCTACAAAAGCCAATTCACAAGCAAGGAAAACCAAGCTGACAAATTTCCTAATGGGATTTTGAAACTGGTTAGTTTAGGATGTCTGGCAAAATACAGTTCTGAAATGGACCAGAATTGAGGCTCCCAGCCGCAAGACCCCAGACCAGTGGTTCGCAACCTCAAGATTTTGTTAGGCTGTAATTTCTAGAAACCCCAGTCAGTAGAGCTAATGGTCAGAGATTCTGAAACTTGGAATCCAACAGCATCTGAGGGCCCAAATTTGACAGCTGTTGGATTTAACTAGAGTGCAGGCATTCTCAGGTGGAACTGATAGCACTTCCAGACTGATGATGCATATACTTGAAAATAAATATAGGTGGAGAACTCCAGCCTTGTGCTACCAAGAACTTTTTAGCCCCCATCTCAATTCTTCTATGATAAAATAGCTCAAGCAACAAAAAGGGAAAATAAAGGTGTAAGTTATCTAGTTTTATTTTCCATTCTTTTCCATTTATTTTAGCACATTTAGCACAATGGAGGGTGGAGTGAGGTTTAAAAGAGCAAGAGGGGGCATAAAGTTGTACGTTTATCTAGTGAGACCCGTTGTGGTTTGGTAATAGAGTGTTAGACTGGGACTCAGAAAAACTGGAGTTCAAATCCCTGCTTGGCCATGAAAACCTGCTGGGTAACTTTGGGCAAGTCATACTCTCTCTCAACCTTAAGAGAAGGCAATGGCAAACCTCTTCTGCTAAAATCTTGCCAAGAAAACCTTAGGATAGAGTTGCCATAAATCAGAGGTAATTTGAAGGCATGAAACAAGACGAACAAATTGTCCAACAAGCAGGGAAAATCAACCCAGTAGATGTTGTGAAACTGGCTAGATCAAGTTGTCTGACTAGATCTGATTGTAACACTGATTGTAAAACTGAAATGAGCACCTCTGGTGAAACTGATGGGACTTATTGCCTGACTGGTCATCCCATGCGATCCCTGTAACATTTCTTCTGGAAGATTGGGTAGAATATGTATGAATGGAATGTCTAAGAACCAGTCTAAGGTTTCTTAGATGTATTTAAGAAACCAGTCAATAATTCTAAAGTGCACTGGGACAGTTTCATGCTAAATTGAACAACTGTCTGCCAACAACTGGCTGTCTAATCTGGTTACACAATGGGAGGGAAAGAGGTCACACAACACTTTAGGGACAATCTGGGAAATGTGCCCAAGAATATTAGATGTTTTTCCTCTTATTATTACAGAGTGAATTATCACTGTTGTTAAGCAGGGAGCAAGTTCTAATCCTGGACTATTCTTCTGAGATGTTACTGTCCATTCTTCCCTTCTGTCTCCCTACCCATCCACGTGATGTCTTTTAATAGCCACCCATCATTTTCAAATTCAGATTAATTGCAGCTCTGTCTGTTTAAAATGCTTTGTTTATTATGGACTATATTTTTCTCACTCTGAGAAAAAGCAGACGTGACTTCCCCATCAGGCATTTATGCCTCTTCTATCTCAGCTCCGATATATTTTCCAGGGTATATAAGGCCGAATTAAATGTGACAGTGCACCCATATTAGTGTATTTGTATGTCTGTCACATTTCTGGAGGAGGTCTCGCATTTTTACATTAAAAGGGATGTAAGGATGAGGAAAGCTGAATTCTGTCCTTTTCCCTTACTATATTCATCCTCTTGTGTTGTTTCACTTTGTTCATTTCTCTCCCCAGCCCAGGTTCCTACTACTGATATATCCAGAGCCCAAGGGCCTAAGAAAAGAAAGAGAGAAGGAGAGGAAGGCCAACACAGGATCTTTACTTGGGCTGGTAGTAAATGGAACTCCTCCCTATCAAAATCAAGGTACGTTGGATCCAAAACAAACCAAGGTGTTTTGATACAAAAGGCAGAAAATACCACAAGAATAACCCATCCTTTGCAGTAAAAATGCAATACATAACAGCAACAATATGTAATAATAATTTGGTGCCTTTTTCAAAACCTGCTGTGAGGCATCCTCTCTGTGTTGCCCAACGGAAGGGCCAGACCTGGCATAGAAAATTAAGCTGTCGTCATCTGCATGTATGCTTTCTGTGAACAAGCAAACAAACCTCCCCAGTGCTCTGCCTTATGTGTGAAACTAGCAGGGCTGTGAACAACCCAAATGCCCACTTTTGTCATGATTCATCCTTCATCTACTAAGAGTGTAGACACAAAAACGGAGAGAGAAAGAGAGAAAGAGCTATTCTAATAGCTGAGTGAATATCCTCTAGACATGTGTTAACCTTTCACTCATAAAGGCAAATGAAAAGGAAAAGCCAAGTGAAAGCAAGAGGAATTTAAAGGGATGCTTCTTTGTCCTCCGGGAAATAATGTGTAAACATTTGCTGTTCACTTTGAAGTCATTAAACCATTACAACAATGTAAGAACAGTGAGTCACCTACTCTGCAAGGTTTAACTGGCTAGATCTTTTCCCCATTTTTATAGCTGTTCCTTAAGTTTAAGCTACAAGGTGTGTGGGTGTATATATCTATCCAACAGACCTAGGAAAGTTACTTTTCAATAAATTAATCACATTTGGGTCCTGGGGCTCCAAAGTAGTTAGCTGCTGTTATAATTTGTAATTTTGTAAAAGATTTTTTTCTGTTCCTATTCCCCCAGAGTAGCCAAAATAGGTACTTTTAAGTTACTTTAAAAATCAAACAATCACTTGAATGCTACATGTCACTGACCAGTGCTATGAAACACATTCTTCTCTACTAACACTTTTTTGCCATTTCAATACCCAAAGTGGGAGGTTACCACACAAGGAAGCATTTGAACTGTGGGATATTCCTCCTCTACTATTTTTAACACTAGTCCTCCATAACTAAAAGTATCTAAGAGTTAGTTATACTGCAAACAGAGTGAAATTATCCCTTTTTAAGTTAGGATCAACATGGTATCTATACTTTCGTTACTTGAATCTGTAGCTATGCATTTTTACTGGAAAATGGAAATAACTACAATTAGGTGTTTGTAATAATTTACTTCTAAGCTGTGGTCTGGTTTAGTTCAGGGTTAGTTCAAGCCTAAGAGCAACTACTTGTATTTTATGGTGATATTATTGCAAAGTAAACCAAACAGTGGCTTGGAAGATTCTTCAACATGAGCAAAAGGGGTATCTTGTAATATCAATTGGGGTTTAGCAGCTATCCCAAAGAGACCTAGTATTACACAGTGGCTGGAGTATTTGCCTGAGACTTGGAAGTTCCAGATTCAAGTCCTCACTGAACCATGAAGTCACTGGGTGATTTCCTTTCTCTTTCTCAGCTTAACTTCCCCACAGGGTTGTTGTCACATATACTGCCCTGAGCACATTGGAAATGTTACAAATAAGATTAGAAATTAAATATTTTGGAGATAAGACAGCAGGATCTTTGAATCTGCCCCAGGTTATTTCAGCCACAATCGTACCAATTGTTACTAGGATATGAGTTACTAGGTCCTGATGTCTGGCGGAACACAAGAAATGGCATAGCATAAAAATGATAGATCCATCTAGATCTATATTGTCTTCCTTGCCTAGCAGTGAGCTTCCCCTTCTCCCAGCTCTACTTGGAAAGAGTACGTAGTTCAGCCTGGGGCCTTCTGCCCTACCATTGACCAATAGTGCTAGCAAAGGATGTCACACTGATACTCAGCAGAATGGCATGCTAGGCCAGACCCCTGAAGGGTGAAGCATGATGAACACAGGGAGGAGGAACAGTAGCCCAGGGCCAAAACTCTCCTGAAGCCACACACAAAAATGGCCAACTGCATTTCATACCAATTCTCACCACTCTGAAATGGTCATTCTTCCTTTGAACACCATGGAAATTGGTTTCAACCAACACTGGGCAATATGTGACTTCCATGTATTGTTGGGATGCAACTCCAATCAGCTCTAGCCAGCATAATCAATGGTGAAGGGTGAGAGGAACTGTAGTCCATTCTCAAGGGGGCTACATGTTCTTTACCCCATCCTTCACCCAGTCCCTGGAAAGTTACATACCCCACCCAGCTATCCCAATTTGTCAGGGACAGTCCTAAATGTCCCAGATCCTCTCTTTTCCTCCCACTTTTTCCCTTTGTCCACAGCTTACTTCAATTGCTACAAATTGAGTTCAAAGTGCAAAAGTAGTTTGCACTCTGTCAACTCAACAGGGGGGCGAGGAAAGGAGGGGTCAGAATTTTGCCCTTCCCAGTAGGCTCAGGTGAAAACAAACTGCTGCAGCTTTATCTATCTATCTATCTATCTATCTATCTATCTATCTATCTATCTATCTATCATTGAATCTATATCCCACCTTTCTCTCAAGATAGGATTCCAAGTAGCATGTGAATTCTTCCTCATTGATAACTTTTGCCATCTTGAACACACCCTGCTGTTGCTTGGCCACATGTGTCCTAGTTTTCATCTGTGAAACATGGGAGAGAATAAAATTATATTCTTTAAGCTACAAACCCCAGAATTCCCATTCAACACAGCCAGTAAATGAGGATTCTGGGGTCTATAGTCCAAAAAGGTAATGCTTTTAAACTCTGAGATGTCAGGGATCAAAGCCTTGTATCAGGCAATGCTTCCTGAGGAAAGGCTGAGCCACACCATAATTTGTATGCCTCTGCCTTACAGACACTTTCATTCTAGATTTCTAGGAGGTTTCCCCCTGCCGCTTTGCTATTGGCCTCTGCTTCCAAATATTCGCCTTTAACATGTTGTGCTGAAGACTGCTGGTGCAGAAAGGAAACAATTTTAACAGCTGCCATCATGCCGTGAGTGTTTTGAAATACTAAACACTGTGCCTGGTATTTTATTCATTCAACAAGCTTAAGTACTCTAACCTTTTTGACTGGGGTAAGTGTTAGCAGGCACCATAAACACAGAGAGAGAGAGAGAGAAAGAGAGAGAGAGAACTGAGGGAGGGAGAGGGAAATTTGTTTAGAATAATAAAACCTGAAGTGCCTGCTCTTTCAATAGTTAAATGCCATGGACAGATTTTGTGAGCTGGCGTTCAGTGAATATACAAAGCCTGAGTTTCTAAGCAAAGGAAGGAGGGACTGTGTAAAAAAAGGGATCTGAAAGAGACCCTGGTAGTCAGGAGGAAAGACTGTGGCAATGCAGCAGAAAGACCTAATAATAATAGGGGTGACAGTATCTGTCCTGCCTGGCTAGCCCAAGTCCAGTAACTGGCCTACCTGAGACAATGGGCCTTTCCACCCTACACTGTTATAGTGCTATTATTCCACTTTCAACATCATGTGGAATTCTGGGCTTTGTAGTTTATTGCTGCCAGAGAACTCTCTGGCTGAGAATTCTAAAGGCCCCTCCCTAAACTGCAAAGCCCAGGATTCCAAAGGATGTTGAAAGTGGAATCATACCACTATAACAGTGTAGGGTGGAAAGGCTCTATATCATTGCAGCAAGTGGTTGGAAGCAAGATCTGGAAAGAGGTATGGATGGCTTCTGACCTGGACTTTGTGGAGTGGCTGTTTTCTTGGGTTCCTTGTAAAGCAGGCAACACCATTGGCCCACTTTTTTTTTTTTTTTTTGTGCCCAGGGCTCCTTTATGTTGCTGGACACAACTGCCAATGTGAACTAACACTGACAGAATACTGCAGGGGTGGGCCATATGTGGCCCTCCATATGTTGTTGGGCTGCAGCCCTCACGAGCCTCAGGCAGCAGAATCAATGGTGATGTATTAAGAGAATTTTAGTTCAAGAACATCTGGAAAACCCAAACCATTCCCTTGTAATACTATTGTTCCCTGTGCTCCTAAGTGGCTTGTATTTCAATTATATAGCCAACTCCCCCTTTTTTGACAGTATAAAACAAAGGTGGGGAACCTTTGTTGGCCTGACAGCAAGATGGCTACCCAGGAAACTCCCAGTGATCACATGGCAGCAGTGATTATGAGCACCTGACTCACGCACTACTTTCCCACCACCGCCTACAAAATACACATACACACCCCCTTCCCAGCCTCCTGACACAACTGATACAGATCCACTAAGAAGACAGGCATTTTTTTTCTGCTCAGCAATCAGCAAGGGACTGAGCAGGTGAAAGCTCCTACTACTTTTGCTACTTTTTTTGCAAGTTATATGGGAGTATATACCACTGTGTTCTGTGGCTTCCTTCTGATTGTACACACAATGGATTGCAGTGCTGGTCATTGCTTCCTACCCACTGACTCACAAAAATGTCCTGGGATGCCTTTCAGATCTTTGTACCTGCTTTCAAGCAAAAAATGGAGTCGTTCTCACTCTTCTTCATAGCTTGAAAAACTATATTTGGAGGACACTGTTCCTAGAACACTCCAGCCAGCCTGGAGGATTCTGGGAATTTTAGTCCGAAAAAGCAGGTTCCTCATGCTCAGCTCTTTCTGCTGCTAGAAGAGGTATGTTCCAGGACATGAGTAACGCCACAAGCAGGAGCAGAGAAAATGATGATCAGAGGCTTTGCTATGGCTTTTAATGGCATTTAGGAAGCACTGGCCTTGAGATGGTTTAAATTTTATTTGATCTGTAATATAACTAATAAAGTCTAATGTGACATTTTATGATATTTTCCCCGTAAGTGCTAAAAATGCAAATGAATGTGTTAATGTGACATCTCTGGTATTCATTCTTAGAACAGGAAAATCTTTTACTTTTGTTTATACTGCTAGGATATAGGGAGCTGCCCTTTTCTGGGCCAGATAGACCACTGCTCCATCTAGTTCAGGGGACAGGGCAATTGTGGGCTTTCCATGTGGATCCTTCCCCTCCTGTCAACCTTTACTAGTTTAGCTCATGATGAGGAATTATGGAAACTGCAATCCAAGGCCTTAACACTTGCCCATCTCTGATCTCGCTCAATAATGTCTACACTAACTGGCAGTGGCTCTCCAAGATCCTTCCCAGCCCTATCTTGGAATACCATGTGTTGAATTTGGGACCTTCTGAGCTGCAATGCGTGGACTCTGTCACTGAATTGTGGCCCTTTACTGTGTTGCTTTATTCCTTGTTTGTCTTCTTTTACATAGTGAGCAGAAACCCATCCTTAGTTTGCTCAAGTATTGCCAGCTGTTGCACTAGCTCTCCCTAAAAGTGGAGTGGGAAACATTTGTACCTCCAGATATTTTTGCTATCAAATCCCACCTAGTATGGCCGTTGGCAAGTGATTATAGGAGTTGTGATCCAAACCATCTGGAAAATGAAAGGCTCCCCACTTTTGTTTCAAATTTTTTCATTAGGAATGGACCACAGCTGCAAGGAGGGACCACAGGTCAATGGAAGAGTACCTGATATGTGTCCAGGTATAATTGCTGCTAGTCAAAGCATCAAGACATAAGTTATATAAATGATCATCTGCCTGAAACCCCAGAGCTCTGCTGCCTTTAAGCACATAAGAGAATGTGATGATAGTCCCATCAAAGGCATGATTGATGAGAACAAAGGGGAGAACCTTCTCAGTGGTTATTCCCTGACTGGAATTCTCTCTTATGTGAAGCTAGGCTGGCTCCCTCTCCCTTCTCTTTCTGCCAGCAGGGAAAGACCCTGATGTTTACCCAGACCTTTGAATGTAAACTGTCTGTTGCAGAATATTGTGTTGTATTTTTATCCTTATTATTATATTTTAAGTATCTTTTAAAAATTGTTTTAAATTAATTTTTTCATGAAATTGCTTAATTGTTGTTTTCTAACTTTTGCACTATCCACAGCTATAATAGTATTTTGCTTCTGCTCAGATTGTGAGCTAGCTTGGGTCCCATATAGGGAGAAAGTTGAGATATTTAACAAACAAACAGAGCACTGATGGATCAGGCCAAAGGCCCATCCAGTCCAGCACCTTTTTTTTCCCCCACAGCAGCCAACCGCATGCCTATGAGAATCCCCCAAGCAGGACCGTGTTGGGCTGAATGAAAAAAAAAAAAATACTGATTTGGAACAAGACAACTTCCTCTGTTCCTTTAGGTCCCATATACCTAAAGCAGGAATCTCAACGCCCTGTTGAAGGAAATGCCTGTGTAGATGCTACCTTCAACAAGGCTGTTAGAATTTAATGTGCAGTTCAGTTCTTTTAACTCCAGAGAACTGGGCCATAATCTTGTGAGGAAGAGGAGCGTCTGTTGAAGGTCAAGTCAGGGAAGAGTCACCAGCTGCTGGTGGAACGAGGGACAGAGAGATAAGAGGAAGTCAGCTGTCCTCGATAAGCCATGCAGAGCATAAATGATTCTGAAAAATGTTAGCACACAGAGGCAGGGGGAAAATTGCTTTGTATTCCATCTGCCTCCATATATTCTCTCATAGCGGACGGGGCTAATTGAGGGCAAAGACTCGGATGCAGTGTGGCTTTGAAGAGAGAGGATGAAGAAGTGAAAGTGAAACACAGCAGCACAATAAATGTATGTCCATGTTAAGTGTCAATCTTAATCCTAGACTCAAAATCACTATCCCTAGTACCTTGGTGTGTTACGTGGGACAGTTTATTTGAACAGGGCAAGGCAGCCCTTTGACTTTTGGTTTTATGGTAGAGGGTGGCAGTTCAGCTCAACCTGGAGCTAACAGGCTAACTGTCAAGCTGATTAAAGGCAGCTTGTTTGGTCAGAATCTCAGGACAGAAGAACATGTTATGCCACTAATCCTTTATTCGCTAGTTCCTGATAATGAGTGATGGAGATATTTGGTAGGAACATTTACAAGGAAAGAAACAGAATGTGGGAAGGGTGCCTAGTCCTTTTTTCCATGTATTAATTCTCACTTGTAACCTCCTCTCTCCAAAGATTTCTTGTCTGTGAACTGGCTGCAGAAGGGTGTGTGAAGGAAGAAGGAATTAAACATTGTTGAGTAGAAGAAGGACTGAGCACCACTCACCCATCCATTCTCCTTTGCAATTATTTTCCACCCCAGTAATAATGGAATCGGGAGAAATCTCAAGGTCACCTTTTAATGTTAACTTCCATTTTCAATAGCTGTTACTAGTAAAGCTGTAGGCAAATATTGCTACCTGTGTTTTCAGAGCTTTAAGAAGATCTTGATTAATTTTAGGAGTTTGGTGTCTTCTGCATATTTGAGGGATGTTTGAAGAATCCTGATGAATTGTAGTTGCTGTCGGCTGCTTCCAAAGGATCTGTTGAATTCTTGGCTATATCACAGCTCTTAAAGGCCTGGGAATCTTTCAGGAAGCTTTTTAAAATGTAGTTGGTTTTCATCCTAATGCTCTTGCCTGCAGGTAGTACACACAAATGTTATGAGGGAATTTTCCATATCAGAAAGCTTGTACCTTACAGCCACTTTCTAATTATCACATTCACAGGAATCTAAAGAATGAGAGCCCATGTTGTCTAGTGTTTAGAATGCAATACTGGGTCTGGAGAAACCTAGGCTCCAACTGTACTCAGCCGTGAAACTGCCAGTCACTATACCTGCCTCACAGAGATGCTGTGAAGGTGAAACAATGACAAGATACACTGGTCAAGATCCTGCCTCAAGTCGTGCAGTGTAAACCTCTGCAGTAAAGTCATGCAGTGATAGTGTTATGTGACCCTTCTGTTGAATGACAATAATGTACAGCCAAATGCATAACTGAATGAGCAAATGAATGCACAACCAAAGGAATACCACAACCTATTTCAACAGTGCCAGAAGGATAGTCATTGCCATATAGTGTGCATTTGCACACACAATAGCACTGCATGCATAACTCTGCTTCTGCAACCTTGAACCACAACCAGATACTGTGCACAGGAGCTGGGGGGAGTCCAACTTCTTCTTTAGGGGACCTGGCACATGTGTAAGACATCATTAGAATTCAACCGATTATGTACAGCCATTCTGGGCTCTTTGACAGACATTTGCAATACAGATGTTGTTAAGAAGGATTGAATCCTACAAGACAGACTATATACACTTATGAACACCTGATTACAAAGTACACAAGCAATACAGCAAAACAACTGTGCCTATGTGTATTCAGTGGTGGTTGGAGACTCCAATGCCAGTGGAGCAATGAATCTACTCCTGGTTTTAATCTTGGTTTTAACGGAATTATCCTAGGTGCTGAAACCTATTCCTATTCACCAAAATAGGTTTGGCACCTTAGACAAGTCCTTTAGAGCTATTCAAAACCTGGAGTGTATGCATTGTCTCCCTGACATGGGTGCCACCAGCGACCACTGAATTATTATTATCCCCATTACCCCTAAAAGCACATATGGTAGGGGAGTGTGACTGAACTCTGTTCACATAAGGAACAGAAGTGATAAATACGTGCAAGTATGGTTCATGTTGAGACAGCATAGCATAGTGGTTTGAGTGTTGGACTATGACCCTGGAGAACAGGGTCTGATTCCCCACTCAGCCGTGGAAATCCACTGGATGACTCTGGGTGCATCATACACTCTGAGCTCCAGAAAAACCCGTGAGAGGTTTGCCTTAGGGCCACCATAAGTTGGAAGCAACTTGAAGGCACACAGCAGTAGCAACAACAACAACAACGTGGTTCACATTTGATGCACTGTTTGTTTATTTTGCATTCATGCATGTGCAGCTATACTCAGTCTCACACAGACTGACTCTGTCTTATTAAAGCAGAAATTTATTATATATATTAAATGCCTCATAAAATTAGTTCTCTAGGCACTACACAACAGTTTAAACATCACATTTATTTCAACTAATAACTGAAATCCAGAACAACATAAATACTACAGATTCTACCAAATTTGGCTGATTTGGAGAGATTTGCAAATGTGGCTGAATCAAAACAGGGCTCTTGTGAAGCATACCAGATCCAAATTTGAAACCTCCCAAATCTCAGTTAGCAATTCAGATTTGGAGGGACTGAGGGACCCATTTAGTGTGTCTGCAAAAACTGATAGATTTTTCTCCAGGCTCTCCATATAAGGAAAATGCCAAGTAGAGAGAGAACGGAGAGAGACGGAAGGGATGTTGTTCTGTGGCTGGAAGCTGTTGCTTCCAATCATACTAGAAGATTTTATCCGGGCTCACCAATCCCACTGATGTGAGGAAGCAGGGCTGAAACAATATGCTGCAGAACTGGTTCAGTATTCACTGCTGTTTGTGAGTTCTCTCTTCCAGAAAGAGGAATATTAAAAAGAGTTTCTACGGAAGCCATGGGACCTGGGAGAATATAACACTGGATGCTTGTTTGGTAATTGCTGAGTGATAAAATCAAAGAATGGCCAAGATTCTAGTAGGGATATATGCATGCATAAGACATGCTATACATACAGGGCCAAAAAAATCACCATTGCACAATGGATATATTCTGTTGATAGCAGGAGAAGTGGAGTTGCACAGACAGCATTTCATCTATCACTTGTCTCTGTAAGTTGTGCATTGTGCATTATGTGCTGTCATTGTGCATCCCATGCTTTGCATGCTGGTTGTGCACTGTGTATTGTGCATTGTGAAATAGCACCTACTCACTAACATGTGTTGCTCAATGTTGCCATTCTGTAGGAGGACTGGTAGCATTCATGTAGAGTATCTCCACATATGAGTATGTACACTGTGCTATGGGGATGTTAGATTGAGGCCAATGTGTGCCACTGCGTGGTCCAGGCCAGTCATTCACCTCTGTCCTATTGCAATTTTTGTGGCTTTAGTGCTAATTTGGCAAAAATGAAAGGCAAATCCTCAGCTGGTATTTCATTCATCATAACTTTCTAGCCTCCACACTTTTCCTTCTGTGACTGTGTAAGTTTCCTCTGTAAGGACGCTTCCATGAAGCAAGCCATGTTCATACACCCACCCCCCAAAATAATTCATTTTCACAGGGATGTAAGAGGAGGCAAAGTCCAAAATTCCATATATCCAATTAGATCCATGCCTCAGCATCAACTCAATAGCTGCACTTATTTTATCTTAAAAAGGAAGGAGGGAGGGAGAGGCCCAGCAGCCAGCACTCATGATCTACTTCTACTTCTGACTGCTCCTCTATCCAAGTCTTGCTATCAGAGCATTGCTGCAGGTTACCATGGCAATGCTCCGCGTGGCTTGCAAGAGTTGGATAGAGGAGCAGTCAGAAGTAGAAGTAGATCATGAGTGCTGGCTGCTGGGCTTTTTAGAGAATACTGGCAGTCAGGGCCCACAATGTGGGGGTTGAGCTTGCCAGGTACAGAGAGGGGCAAGGGGGCAGAAGGAGGCAAAGAGAAGGTCTAGAGGCAGAAAGAGACACAGAGAGCTAGTTATTACTAAAACCAACAATAATCAAATGCAGAGGCAATTATTTAATATGATAAAAGAGTAGATACATTTATATAGCCTTATAGACACAATTGGCCCTTTGAGGGCAACCGTAATGCTGATGCGGCCCAAGATGAAATTGAATTTGACATCCTTGAGCTAGAGAGTGGTATGACATACTTGCTGATGTTGTCGCTGCTGCTGCTGCTGCTGCTATTGTTGTGTGCCTTCAAGTCATTTCTAAATTAAGGTAAACCTATCATGATATTTTCTTGGCAAGATTTGTTCAGAGGGGCTTTGCCCTTGCCTTCTTCTGAGGCTGAGAGAGTGTGACCTGCCCAAGGTCACCAGTGGGGTGCCATGGCTGAGCAGGGATTCAAACCCTGGTCCCTCAGAGTCCTAGTCTGGCACTTAAGCCACTAGACCATGCTGGTTCATGATGGTTTCATTAGAAAAGGGAAATAAGCTGGCATACAAACTAGAGGAAGACCTCTTGACATTTTTAGAATCTATTTAGTTCCATTTGTTATATTGATATTCCTTCTCCAAGGACCTTAGCACAGTCTATCACACTCTCTATACCATTTTATCCTCACAATAACCCTGCAAGGTGGATTAGGCTAAGAGATAGTGACTGGCCCAAGACTGATTGGGGACAGGAATCCAGGTCTTGTTAGTCCTGCTCCAACATTCCATGAGTAGAGGGTAACCACTGCATCACCAGCACCACTGTTATACAAACTTTGCCCATGACCCCAAGAGGAAAGTGCTCTAGCTGTACAATCATTAAAGCTAAGGTTTGCAACAATTTCCTGAAGCAGCAGGAAGGGGGATCAGATAATAAAGCCAAAATTCTAAGATAATAAAGCACAGTTATAAACAAGCACATGGGAAAAGAAAAGACATTTTGAAGGAACAGAAAAAATTTAAGGGCTAAGGCTGAAATTTTGTACTGTGTTTAGCCTATATGTTCTGAGCAGAAAGGCATTGTAGAGATCCCCCCCCCCCCGAGATTTCTAAGCGGGCCTTCTTCTTGTGGGACTTTATTCTGCATAGGGAGGCATCTGAAATTGTGCTAGAAGAGATTGAGATGTATGAATCATGAAATCTCCAGTTTAAATCTTCCTTCTTCCTTGACCACTGCACGTAGCCTTGCTTAGCCTGTATCCCTCACCTGTAAAATGTGGATGATAATAATATGGATTTATTTTGCAGGGTTCTTTAAAGTTTTAAGACAAAATGATGGCTCAGTTCAACCAGACTGCCAAAGCATGGTTTGTAGCATAACAAGCCATGTATTCATGTACTTGCTTTACTTCCAGCTAAGGAGCTGCATAGGATTTTTTTTTAATCGATATCTGAATTGGAATGCTGTGCTTTCCGCTTTTCTGCTGAATCAGAGCTGATGGGGATGTCTAGCATTTATGTGCATATTTTTAATATTTTGCTCCTAACCTCATCATCCAGACAGGAAATTGTAAGCAGCCAACACAATGGAGATAAATTCTGCTCTAAAATATGTAGACATACTTGCATACAACTTTATCACCTCAGTGAAAACAGAGATCAGAAAATAGCGTGATCTATATTGTTCTAGAAGAATAATGATTCATAAATGCCTTCATAAATTTTTCCCTTTTAACTTGAAGAAACTGAGCTGAACTGACAAGATTGTAGCAACCCAAAGCTGTAATGATTGTATATATTTTCTCTTTGCAAACCTTTAAGGAGATGGATTTAACTAGGGCCACATTTATTTAAAAAGAATGGCAGAGAGTAATTATAAAGGAATTGCATATTACCTAGATTAGAAGAAGTCAGTGTGAAGTTTTGAGAACTTCTCTCTAGTCCAGCTGAATAACAACCGGCGACAGTTATGGTTTCCATGACAGCGGGGTGGTGAATCTGTTCTGGTTTATAGTCTGAACTTTAAAAGCGCTATCCAAGGGAGTGAACTCCAACCCCAAAATAGGATATGTCCTTTGAAGTTAACTTGGATAGGTCTTTTAAAAAAGATAACATTAACTTGGATTTTTTTTTTAAAAAAAGTTTACATTTAAGCTTGGAACAGATTTCTCATCTCACTAACATGGAAACCACTGACCCAAAAGTCATCTCTCCATTTTTCTCTTTTTATAGAAGACTCAAGGTTTAACATATGTTAAACATCTGGTTTTAAAAATCAGTTTGAAAATTCATGTTCAACATTTTTCTTCCTAACAGCATGTGTATCCTCATTGCTGCTATATTTGGCTGTTTGAAAAATATTTCCCTATTAATAAATAAAACCATAATAATATCTGTTAGCTGATTTTTTAAAAAAAACTCAAAAATGACTGTTTTTTATTCTTCCTTCTTACTCCCTTTTCTAATGCTTACAAACATCTCCTGATGTCTATGTATCCAACAGGGTTACCCAGCTTCTTTTCTAAGAACTCCTTTGGTGTTCTAAAAATGCTTTTTTAAAATACAGACAGTTAAAATCTATGAGGCCATCATAAAACATTCCTTTAAATTTTTGATTCAAAGATATAAAATACAACAGATACATTGTTGGTCATAATAGATTCCCCAAGACCATTGAAGAACCATTGACAATAGCCTTAGGTCATCACTCCCTCAGAATCTCCATTCTCCATATCCAGAATCCAGAATCTCCGTATAAGAGGACTGTGCCAATTCACACCCTCTGCTCTGAGCAAATAGGTCCCAAAGGTGCTGGTTATCCCACCCACGGGTCTGAAACCCTGAGTTGCAAGGCTCAGAAACTACACACCATCATAGAGATGCCTATGAATGTTTACCAGCCATATCCCTTATCAGAATTCCCACACAAACTGGCCACAGGAGACAAACTAGCTGCCTCAGCCCCACTGCCTCTACTGAATGAATTCCAGTAGACCACCTCTGCAGATCAGCTACGAACAAATCACATTTGTGAGTGCAAAGGTGAATCCCACCAGCCCCACAAAGTTCTGCCTGGGAATGCTTGGTTTCAGGATGATGAATAATTCTACCTTCAGACTCCTGTAACTCAAGGGTCTCACTTCACGAGCCTGAAAGCAATGGCAACCCATCTTTAAAGATTTCTCACCTAAGAAAACACTATGAAATTTATGGGGAAGCGATAGGTCAGCTGGCTTGCGCGTGCACACACACACACACACACTCACAAACACACAGAGGCTGATTAGGACCTTGGAGATGACCAGAGAAAGGTCAGCCCATCAGATGGTCACTGACATTGCATTATTTCAAGATCTTTGCATACTAAAAATATGAGGGTCTTGGCCTTCAAAAGGCCCAAATAATCTCCCAGGGTGTGCAGTCAGCTACATACAGGCATGATGTCATACCTCTCCCTGCCTTGCAGCAACCTTGGAAAACCTGGCACATGACGATATATGGTTCTTATCCTAGCTGTGCAGCCTGGACTGGGCTGTCTCAAGCTGCCTATTTCAACCAGAAAGAAAATGCAGTTAGGGTACTGGGTTTCCTAGGTCCCTGAAAATGTATTGTGCCACTTTGCAGTTAGTGCAGGTGTAGCTCCATGAGATATTGGTTTGGCCCAGCGGGTAGCGAAACCTTAAGGAAGGGGCTGTACTTGCTAGTTGTGTTTGGAGGGAGGGGAAGAGCTGGAGCTGGAGAAGAGCTGTAATTGCTAGGGCTGGAGAGTGGGCTGTTTTCACCTTAAGTAAAGAAGTGGGATTTTCAGCTATGCATTAAAGGTCAGTTCTTTGTAGTGGAATTTCTATATTGCATTTGCTCCTATTTTGTACTTTATTTGGGGCTTCAAGGTTAGCTGTGAATATTGCAGTAATACTGACTGGCACAGGCAGAAGAGCCCTGCAATCAAGTTCTGCACTGGTGTTCAATGGATGCATGGACATTTCGGGACAGTGCATATGCCTTAAATTTAATATACAATTTCTTTTATTGTTGTTAGAAATATATATTGAGATTTAAAATGCAGTTGTGTTTGCAATATTCCATTTTAGTTGCCCCACAGAACCCAGAAAGAACTACACAGGCAGAGCTTGGAAATTACCATGTACGAATATCTAGTTCGCTGTAATTGAGTCCTCTTCCCAATAACAGATGCCCAACTACACGATGACTGTAACTAGATGATGCATAGTTTCAGTCCTTTTGCTGCATGACTAGAATATTTATTTACTTTTATAGTTAAAAGATTGTCACCTTGCTAAATGGTGGAGGAGAAATACCATGAGGTCCAAGTGGTGGCTTCTGCCATGCCTGGTATTGCTGCAGTTATGATCATTAAGGCAGTGGTGAGATAAATGGGAAGAGAATATGTGTCATATTATAGACCATCAACTTGTAGCATTCAGAAGTTTCAAAAAATAACTTTAAAGTGCCCATATTCATTCGGGGTTAATGGGAAGATGTGAATGTAACATACTTTGAGCCTTGCAGCTAATTACAGTCAGCCCTCCATGTCTTTGATTATTCATGGTTTATTTGCTGTCACCTCTGCTGCTTCCCTATGCCATTTTTAACAGAAACCACAAGCCTCGTGAGACTGAGAAACAGGGAACAAGGCTTGTAAGTGCTTATGAAAAATGATGTGGGGCAGCAGTGGAGGTGGCAGTCAGCCCCACCAGCCACCCACTTCTGTCTTGTGAAGGAACCCTGATGCCTCAAAGGAATACACAGTGGGTTGAATATGATGATCATACTTTTTTAAAATATGGTTTGGAAGGGCCTAGAGTTATTCATGATTTTTCCACTTTCACAGGGGTCCTGTGCGCCTAGCCCTAGCGAATGTGGAGAGATGACTGTACTTCTAAGAGTAACTTTAGAAGCTTGGTGTCATGGAGAAGCATATTTAATCCTGGTACCAGAGGCTTAGGCTAAACTTAAAGGATATGGATACAGCAGATCAACTAAACATCACTTTTATCAGATGAGAATGGGCCTGGCATCTTGGTGCTCCTGGTCAAAGGCTACTAAAGTGGTGAGTGATACATATAGGAACTCTTCTGCTATCTTCAGTGAAAGCTCTGGAAGTGATTTTCATCCACAGGCTTTTCTGCAGAAATGTGAGTCTCTTTCATAATGCCAGCCAGCCACTTAAAAAATGATGAGGAAGGGAAATCCTTGGTGGATTTCTCCTTCGCAACAGTGTGAAGATCAAACACAGAAAGTCACCGGCAGTGAATATTCTGTTCCTTAGAAGTGGAGGCTGATTGCTCTGTGCCTGTTTTTCACACAGCTATTAATTCTCCCCTCCCACCTCCTACCCTGCAAAAAGCCTTACAGGGAACTGGAGACTGTTATTTAAAAAGTCTAACCCAATGAAAATGGCATGTCTTCCTGTGAGGCCCATTCAACCCTTTTCTCTTGGCCTTCCAATTTGATTCCATTGTCCAGTACTGCCATGTAACTACTCTGCTAGAAGGATGCCATCAAGGTAGGACTTTTGGCAGACATCCAGGCCCACATTTGGCAGAAGGAAGAAGAAAAGATCCCACCCAAGAGAACAGGGCTGGCTTACCATATTTTGAAGTGACATAGGGGGTGCTTATAAAACTATTAAGTCCAAAATCTCAAATCATCTAAACTGCATGACTCTGTAAATGTTTTCTTCATCCCCAGTTGTGGACATCCTGAAAACATCAAGATAGTTACTGCTGGATATAAGATAATGGAGTAGATGAATCTTCTTATGATCCAGTAGGGCTTGTCTTTCTCATGGCTTATTCCAAGGCTGGAAAAACTACTTTTTGAATTACAACTCCCAGAATACTTCAGGCAGCATAAAGTTTGCAGGTTCGGCTAGACCTCCAGCATAACATGATTATTTATTAATTTTTTAAAACCACTCTTTTAGGCTGCCCAATAATCCAAACTCTCTGGGCAGCAGAATTTTGTTGTTAAGAATTTCTTTTCTTTTTTTTAAAAAAAGCATAAGTTCTAAAGCAAATTAAAAGCAGCCTCAGAATAAAGCCAGCAACAGAGAACAACTGCAAGGCAAACACTCTGAAAGCAACAATCTGGAAAAATTACTTTCTAAAGTTTGATGCACCCAGAATCCCCAGCCAACACAGATATTACAAACAGTAATTTTCCAAGCTCTTCTAGAAAGTATTTACCTGGCACTTAAAGGAACACACTATAACTGTCAGGTGCATGCCTTCGGGGAAAGCATTCAGCAGCCATGGGGCCACCTGTGGAGAGGTCCAGCTGCCCGTGGGTTAGGACAGTGTTTCTGCTTTGTTTCATTGTCTGATCCATTCAGGGTGCAGAATTGCATGCAGTTCTCATTCACTGAAAGGAATATCTATATAAGACTTTGTCATGCTAGAGCTTCTTCAGCCTCATGCGCTGTTGACAGTCAAGAAGGCAGCCATCCTGGGGGATATGATATTTTTTTGAACCTCTTGGCTTTAATTCCAGCTCTAGCCATGCACAACTAGCCATGCAAGCAGTACTGAGAGGAGATCTGCACATCAATATATATTGAAAGAAATACCCAACTAGTTCAACAGGACTCAGATGAGCTTTTGTTTACATAGATCTACCTTGCCAGATGTGAGGGCTTGAGTGGCAATCCTGCACATTCTGTGGGTCTCAACACAGGTTTTTGTTTCTGCATTGAGTTACTTTGTCAGCACTTTCTGGCACTGTATTGAGTAGCCTTCCTAAAACCTGCTTGCCTCTCCCCGTGCCCCCATGATTCCAGATGTTGTGGTTTGACACAGCTGAAAGGTAGGCAGTTTGGAAGGCTGATTTTGAGGGTATGAATCTCCTAATGGAGATATCGTGTCCTTGCAGAGGTTGTTGGACTATAGTTCGCTTCATCTCTCACTACTGACTATACAAGCTAGGGCTGATGGGAGCTGTAATCCATCCACATTTGGATGGTTGCTGCTTTAAGCTGTCTTGCCTGATTTGCATGCTAAACCAACAACCAGAAGTAGCATTTCCCTGTTCCCAAGCTTCCAAGCATAAGAGAGATATTTTCCCCCAACACACAGATGTTTTTTTTCCCTCTCTGTCTCCTGACATTTAACACACTGATCTTCAAACATACTTTTTTTGGTTCAGAAGGATGGGGGATACATAGTGTTTTGTTTTCTTTTTTCATTTTAGATGGCACTGTCAGCACTTCAAGATGAATTTATGCATCCTTACCAACCTGTACAAGAGAATGTCTGTTTGCTCAAATCTAGAGAGAAACTGTGTCCAGGTACGTAAATCTGCATGATGGCTTCTCTGTCTAGCGTGGGAAGGGAGAAAATGTTGTTTACTTTGAGCATTTATACGAATTCCACATCAGAAGACTTAATTAAGACTTTGGGGAAGGGAGTGGACATGCATCTGTTTAACATGCAGGTATTTACATCCAAGGTTAGTGCTCAAAGAAAAGGAGAATAAGTCAGAGAATTATATTTCCTTTGTTTTACATCAACCTAGAGGAGCATTTTTTTTAGGCTGCTGTTAGCAAAATTGCTATATTCCCCCATGAGTATCATGTTCAAAGATCCAGAAGTAGTTTCAAACTATTTAATTGTTCTTGACCTCAGAGCAAAGGCATAAAAGATTTTTTTTTAAATGCCAAGCTAGCTCTGGCAGTTCAAATATAATGAAACCAAATGTTACCGTCTATACCTGGAAGGAAACATGATATGTTGTTCTAATGAATATGTTTTAAAGATGAAATTGAGAACACTAAGAATTCTTCTATTTCAGTAGGGCAGCAAGAGAAAGTGAAATGAAATACTTATTTGGAAGTGTCAAAACCTAAGTGAATTGTTCATGGTTTTCCTCTGTGGTGGAAGTGGCTATAGTGCCGATCCAGTCATCCATGATGCTAATCATAGATAGAGGTGCACAGCCACTGAAATCTTTTGTCAACTGTCAGAGTAGTTCCGGTATTATTGCCAGCTAAAAGGTAGCTAAACTAAGTACCTCAGTCGCACATTTAATATCTCGTCCGAATAATGCTGCTCAGTGTACCTGAATTTACAGATCCATTTGAGAGCTTTTGATAGTAAGAAAGGGACCCAGTAGAATGTGCCCAGAGCCAGAAGTGGTGCCATTAATTTGATATGACAAATCCATGCTGAGTTTTATAGGAGCCACTCCAGGTTTTATGGGAACATTTTACAGAAGCCGCCCAAGAGGTGCTGAACAAACTGATATGGATCAGTACAATCAGACTGATTCAGGTTTCATCCTAAAAGGAAATTAAGTCTGGGAAAGCAGCAAGAATTTCTAGTTCTTTTTGATTTTAACTGCATATGCCCAGTTTTGCATCCAAACTCTTTTTGGGTTTCCCTCACTCTCCCACCTTGTATTCTTCCTCCTCCCCCTCCCCCTAATCATGTGTCACCTCTTGACTCATGCAGCATTTCAGAAATGGAGCCTCCTGTATTATTATTATTCAGGACATATAGTCAAAACGCTAAACTGTTTTAGCAATATAATACTAGTTAAACATGAGGATCATTTTACTTTGGTGCAAAGATTCCTCTTTCTCTCACTTGATCTCTGTTGAATCTCTTCTGGAAACATAGATTGGGGGAAGCCATCTTAGCTAGTTCTGGAATAATACAAACAGACTGCTAAATAAATGTTTCATTTTGGATAATACTGGATTAATTTAAACTAACCTAGGAAGCAGAAATGGAAAGTCTTTGAAAATACCAGGAGTTCCCAATAAATACTTTGGGATGAAGAAAATATCATGTGGGTCTCCAAAATAAAATTGATTTGTTCAGGAAAAAAGCTGGGACTTTCAGAGAGTTCTTTCTCATCTGGAGGAGTTCTCTGTTTTTCAGGATTCAGCTGAATTTGTGGCACAACCCTCAAAGAAGCTACCAACCACCACCACTTGTATATAATTGCTGACTATAAATTCTTTTTTTCCTCCTGAAATAAATCAGATCCCTCAAGAATCCAGTCCCATTATAACAAAACACAATTTCTTTCTCATCTCATGTCACTGGGGAATCAGAAAATCTCTCAGCTTAATTTTCTGTTTTCAAAAAACTTCAGATTCCTTCTCTCTCAAATAGAAGGATTTTGCAAATTTGGAGAAGATCTTTTTTTTTCCGTTTTTTAAAAATTAATTTTTAACACTAGGAATCCAATTTACAATCAATTTACAATCAAAATAATATACATTCAAAAAATAAAGAAGCAGAAGAAAAAGAAAAAAAGAGAAGAAATAAAAAAAGAAGGAAAAAAGAAAGAAAAAGACATATAACTAATAAACATTAGGGCTCTAACCCTGCCCCCATCCTGACTGTGATGAAAAGTAAAAAAGAAAAAAAATATTCTACTACCACAAATCTGACTAAATAATCTTACTAAGATTACTAATAACCATACTCACAGATTATTACATTGTTAGGTTTCTTACTGCTCAAAAAATTTTTTATGAACTATTTCCATCTTTCAAAAAGTCTTCAATGGGTTTATCCTTTATTTGGCCATTTGGGTTAACTCAGCAACCGTGACAAACCATTCTTCCGTCATTCTTCAGTCCACTTCTAAAATTAAGCAAACAATATTCCTGCTGTTGTTTTCATATACTGAAGAAGTAATCCATATTTACTCTCGAGTTCTTTATCCACAATGCCAAGTGAAAACATTTCTAGTAACATTACAAATCTACCTTTATTATTTTTTTATGTATATATAATTCTTAGACTAAATCTGCCACATATGAAAAAAAGGAGCCCTCTTTATCTTGAAATCCCCAACATTGGTTTGAAATTTTTTTGACAGTTTATTTTGGATTACGTGCCATCTATACATCAACTCAGGGTTGTCTTTTAAATTACTTCACAATGTAAATTTTATATCTTTGGACCACATTCATCCATATGGACATTATGTTAAAAAAAATTGAGCCCATCTGGTCATGTATTTTTCACAAGTTCTTCTTCTGTCTCTGTTTATATACTTTTTTAAAAAATTACATGGCCACCATCTTTGTACAACTCTAAATAAAACTCATTTTCTCTAACCTCTATGGCTGCATTTCTCTTATCTTTATTAAATCTGTCCTTAAGTTGTATATAAGCAAAGCAATTAATATATGTCCTTCCCTTAAGAATCATCTCTCTTGATTTAAACTTCCAGCTGTCTTATTCAACATACAAAAAGATTGTCATATAACAACCACCATGGCTAATGTTATAATATAGTAAAAAGTATCTGTTTATACTTATACCTTACTCTTAGGAGTGCCTTTCTAATATAATAATTTTTTAAATTCAGCATGCACTTTGACTTCATCATACTAAAATTAAATCTTAAATTATGGCTTTTAAGCTCAAAGAGTCTCACATCTCTAAGTAATAGACCATTCCTTCAACAGCGCAAAATGACAGGCCTTGTAATACAACTTGACATTAGGGACTCCCAAGCCTCTCCTTTCCTTAGCATCGTACAATGTTTTTAAATTTTATTCTGGGTTGGTTTGCCCGCCAGACAAATCTGGAAATCTCTTTCTCCCACTGTACATTTCTTATCACAGTGATCATCTGAAAGAGAAATAAAAGCTTTGGTAAAACATTTGCTTGTATTACTGCAATTCTACCCGAAAGGGACAAGTTTAACTTCTCCATTTTTCTAAGACCCCTTTAATTTTTTTCCAGACTTTTTCATAGTTGTTTTGAAACAATAAGCTGTTCTTCATTATTCTAACTCCCAAAGATTTAATCCCCCTTTTTCTATTTAAAATTTGAAAAAGCAGTTAGTTCATTGTCTTCTACTAAAACTATATGTTTAGTCAGCAATTTTGTTTTCTTACAATTCACTTTAAACTTGGAAAATGTCCCTAACACCTTTTTCTTGTTTCTAGAAGAGCCTTTGTTGAATCCAGTGGATTTTGTGTCATTATCACGTTCACATAAGCTCTCAGGTTGTACTGTTCTTTTTCACTCTCATCCCATACATTCTGTTGTCTTGTCTAAGATAGCTCAGTGGGGTCTCCAAGGCCAAAATAAACAGTAAAGTTGGGTGGGGACAACCCTGTCTGGTTCCCTTTTGTATTTCCATTGATCTTGTTGCTTTACCATTTACTAAAATCTGAGCCTTTTGAACTGAGTGTCTTTATTGCCCAAGTAATATTTTCACAAATGTCTATTCTCTTCAATACTTGACATAAGTAATTCCAATAAATATTATGAAATGCTTTCTCTGCCTTTAAAAAGAATCAAAACAGCCTTTTTGTCATGATCACGTTCCAAAAATTCAATAATGTTAAGAACAGTTCTTACATTATTCCTCCATTGTCTTTTTGGGAAAAGAAAATACTCCACTTGCCAAGATGGTAGTAAATATCTTATAGTTATTATTTAATAGTGAGATAGGTCTAGAATGCTTTGTTAATGTCTCACTGTATTTTCTTTATTAATCTTGGTAATATAGGCATTTCTCCAAGAATCTGCATCCACCCTTTTTCTAATAACTCATCAGATATCACTTTTAATGGCTGAAATGGCTCATTTTCACATTTCTTATAATATGCTGCAGATAGTTCATCTGGGCCTGGTGGTTTCCAGATTTAATCTTTGTAATTGCTTTTGTAAGCTACATAATTGTCACAAGCCCATTCAAACTCTGCTTTTGTTCCAAGCATAATTTGTCCAATTGAAATTTATCCAAGCAGTCTTCCATATCTAAGATTTTCTCATTGCCTCTTGCACACAAGTCTCTAATATTCCTCAAAGGCTTTTAATATTTTCAAATTATCCATTACACACTGATCTGTGTCCCTTGTCTTTGTGACATTTTTCTTTATCCTTTCTTGTCTAAACGTAAAGGATAGCCACTGCCCGGGGTTATTTATTGTTCGAAAATTATAGCATTCTCTCCCCCCCCCCCAGTGAAGCTTAGCTAGTACAGGGTTAACTGTTGCTCTGTTGCTATGGTATCCAGACCATGTGACCCAGGATAGATTCTGGTGTCAGTTACTGGTCATACACAGAAAGCAACAACTCTCCCTATAGCAATCTTGCTTCTAGCACTTTCTCTCTGCTATGCTAGCCCATTCACCAAGAAATTGGTGAGTTTAAAATCAAGATATTATCTTCACAGATCCTTTTTATTAGTTAGTTAGGATATAGTTTCTCTAATGAATGTGCAATTATACAGTTTATTAGTACATCTTTTGAGTTTGGAACCTGAAGCTGCGTGTCTTATTTTGATTTCAAGTCAGCCTTCAGTTCAGGGAAGACACACAAAAATTGAGATATGCTTTCTCTGCAACTCTGTTAAAGGAAGGCTAATTCTTCACAGCTTTAGCTTTCATAGAGTCCTCCAAGAGCTAACACTCTGGGAAGCTATAACCCCCAACATTTATGAATTCAAACTTATTTTGGTTAAGCTATGGTAGTTTGGCATTCATTTCTTGAACTGTAAACAATGAGAGCTGCTGCGGAAGTAGCTTAATCTTTTGTTGACTCTCTTTATCAAACTATTTTGTGTTTTTCCTCCAAATTCTGTTATTTTCTCCATCAACTCAGTCTTTTTAGATTCTCTTTTTTTCAATCTGGAACCATATTTTATAAATTTTCCTCTCATATAAGCTTTGCTTGCATCCCAAATTACTGTGGGCTCCATACCCTTATTTATGTTCAGCTCAAAGTAATTTCCTCAATTCTTCTTTACATTGTTGTAATATTTCCATCTTTGAAAGTAGATAAGTCTCCATCTAAACTGCATTTCCTCTGATTTCAAGGACATGATGGTAGGATTATGATCTGGAGGGGGAAAAAAGATAAAATGTCCATACCCTTTAATTTAGCGTTATTCTTAGAAATCCAGAATATATCTATTCTAGCAAAAAGACCCATGACAATCTAAAAAGAAAGCAGTTTCTAGAGTTCAGCTGTAAATATTTCCAACTGTCTATTAATCCAAAATACTATGTATATTTAAAGAAGCTTCAAGGGAGTATCCCTTGTTCTTCTTTAATACCTTTACTGGAATATATATCTTTATTAGGATCAACAACACCTTTCCAATCACCCATGCAAATCAGATTTTGTAGGTCTAGTTCAGATGTCTTTTTAAACAAATTTGCATAAAACATTGATTTCTCATTACAGGGACCATTAATACCCATTAAATGTATCTTGCCATTCTGTTGATTTCCACAATTACAATCTACCTTGTCAATTTTCAAAAATCAAATTAGATTGTAATGTTTGATTTATGTGAAGTCTACTCCATTTCTTTAATTCTTGTTTGCAGACACAGACTCTAGGCCCATACTTTCATTCTGCAAAAGTCTAAACTCTCTTTTTCTTATACGAATCTCTTGAAGATAAATAATTTCATATGTGGAATTTGCCATGATCTCTTTGAACTGTTTTGCAAACTCTTAAAAATGGTTTACTTGTTCATAAATCTCCAATCTTAACTAATCTAGTTTCTGCTTTAAAGTCTCACTACTTTTTTCATATATTTATTCAAATCTAGTATCTGGTTAGACATCTCAGATACTGAGACTTGTATTTTAATGAGCACAGAGCCAGTTTCATTTAGCTGAGCTCTGGACATTTTTCTGGTGTCCATTTTTATGATGTCATATAGATTACTCTCTCCTTAAATTCTAACATCAGAGACAATATTTCCACTTTTCTGAAACATGGCTTCCATATAGACTTTATTATTGTTTGAATATTGGAGATGTCAAATTTATTTTTATTTCCATTCCAAACTGCCACTTAATTTAATCTTCAATTTTTGAGCACTATCCTATCCATCCCTCTTGACAGTTTTATGTTCAAGTCCTTTGCCAATGAAGACTGCACTTCAAATATTTATGATGCGACATGTTTCAAGTGTAATAAATTACCAGCCAAGCAGAGGGATTCTCCATCCCTGTTCAGCATGGTCCATCCAAGGTCCTTTGATAATGATTTAAATCTTGGTTTGGAGAAGGTTCTGTCTAGCTGACCTTATGGAATCTTTGTGATTCTTCAGCTCTGCAGTGGGGAATGTTATAGTTCCCAGGGCATGCATCTCTACCAGACACTTCCTCAAGTCACTCCTGAGCTGTGGGGTTATCTGAGAGACTGTGTTTCTACCCTTGAGGAATCCATCCACATCTTCATACACTTAAACATAATAATAAATCCTGCAAAGCTAGGAGCAATGCAAATACCATGCTACCAATAGTCACCATCTTGGCCAGAGTGCAAATCCGGGGGAATTCTGTCAAATTCTGTTTTATGTCTTTGCCATGTTTAATATATATTTTACCTTGTTCAAGCTATTTATTATTTTAGGATGGACTTGTTTATTTTTTATTTTATCATCATCATCTCACCAACGGCACTACCTTTCAGCAGTGGTGTGATTCCATTTTCCTGTGACCCCAAAGGCTATGCTGACAGTGCTGTTGGTAGGGCCTCCCATGTCAGACAGGCTTTTGCTGAGGAATCAGACTAAATGTGCCAAACAGCTACTGGTTAGCAGCAGTAGGTTATGACACTGGAAGATCTCTCAGAGACAACAGCAATAGCACCATAGCCAATGTTTGTTAGTACTGTGCAGAAGGAGACACAGTACACCTCCTTACTATGAATACCCTATGATAAGACAATCCAAAATGAAACAAGAGATAGTGCCAGAAGATGGAACTCTCAGGTCAGATGGCATTCAGCAGGCTACTGGGGTAGAAGAGAGGACAACTGCAAGTCGCGCTGTGGCTAATGACACAACTGGACTTAAGCTGAAAGAATATTCAAGCTGTTGATGTGCTCAGAGGCAAAAGGCAAACCTGAAGATGCACAACTCATAATATAGGAACATAGAATGTGAGAAGCATGAATTGAGGGAAGCTAGACATAGTAAAACAATGGAACATATAAATATTGCAATACTTGAGGTGAGTGAGCTAAAGTGGCCAGGAATTGGACATTTTCAGTCAGACAATTACAAAGTGTTTTATTCAGGATATAAAAATCTAAGAAGAAATGGGATAGCATTAATATTGAGGAGAGATGTATGAAAAGTAGTCAGAAAATATAATACAAAGTCTGACCAAATCATATCAATAAGACATCAAGGAAAATCCATCAGTATAATCATAATCCAAGTTTATGGTTCAGCTATAGAGGCAGATGAAGAAATGGAAAGATTCCATGCTGGAAACCAGGAGGTAAATGATCACACACCAAAAGAGGACTTGTTGGGAATGCAACAAATTGTTGATTGGAATGCAAAAATGGGAAACACAGACAAATCAAAGACTGTGGAAAATTCAACTTAGGATCAAAAAATGAAGCAGGAGAATGACTGACTTAATTTTTCCAGGTTAACAGTTTGTTCACTGCACACACATTCTTCAAGTGACAAAAGAGGTGACTGTATACATGGACATCATCTGATGGACAGTAGAGAAATCAAATAGATTACATAGGCAGAAGCAGAAGATAGAGAAACTCCATTCTCTCTGCAAAAACAAATCCAAGAGCAGATTGTGGCACAGACAATGCACAGCTAATGTCAAAAATTAGTTTTAAGCTAAAGAACAACATCCAACCAAGCAATGTATCAAAATACAATGTGAAGAACATCCTTGTAGAATTTTAAGATAATGTAAAAAGTAGTTTTGCGGTTTTAAGCTGAATTGACCGGGAGCCAGAAGAACTCTGGACCGAATCCAGGGACACTGTCAGTAAGGAATGTAAAAAGGCACTATCTACAGCCAAAAAGAAAGAGATGCCTGAATGGATGACAGATGAAACTCTTAAAGCACTTAAGGATACATGAGAAGGTAAAAGGTGACAGAAATAGAGTCAGAACCCTGAAAGCTACTATTCAGCACCCTGTGCAAAGGGGCAAGGTGAACTATAATAATCAATGCAGAGAAATAGAAGATGACAAGAAAGAAGCAAGAACAAGAACTCCTCCACAAGATTTGAGAAATCAAAGGGAAATTTAAACCAAGAGTGGGGATGCTCTACAATCAGCAGAGGAATACATTAAATGACCAAGTAGAAACATAAATACAATGGAAACAATAAACTGAAGAAATATATGGAAGAAATGAAAAGATGATAGATTCATTCAAAGAAGAACCATATGAAGATTATCCTCCAACTCTAGAAAGCAAAGTGGAAGCTGCACTCAGAAATAAATCACCAGGAACAGATGGCACACCAATAGTGCTGCTTAAAGTTACACAGACAGTTACATACCAGTTCTAACTAAAATCTGTCAACAGATATGGAAAACAAAATATGGCCCATAGATTAGAAATGCTCAATATACATTCCATTCCCCAAGAAATGGCACATCTGGGATTTCAGTAATCACAGTACATTTGCATTACTCTGTGCAAACAAAGTGATGTTCAAAATTCTACAACAAAGATTTTTACCATATACAGAACAAGAAATGATTTACATAATTTTAAATGACAAGGACACTGAAATAATTGAAGGTTTTCCACACCTTGGCTAAGTCTCAGAATGGAGTCTCAATCTCAGAATGGAGACTGCAATCAAGAAATCAGAAGGAGAATAAGACCTGGAGGGGTAACTATGAAGGAGCTAAAGTAAACAAGATCTTGAAGTGTAAAGATATATCACTGATTACTACAGTTAGGATTGCCCATGCCATTGTACTTCCAATTTCTACATATGGTTGTAAAAGTTGAAAATTGAAGAATGCTGAGAGGAAGAAAATCAGTTGAAATGTGATGCTGGAGAAGAGTTCTACAGATTCTAAGGACTGCTAAAAAGACAAATAATTTGGTCCTAAAGCAAATTAAGCCTGAACTCTCCCTAGAAGCCAAGATGGCTAAACTAAGATTGTCATCCTTTGGACATATCATGAGAAGACATAACTCACTAGGAAAAACAATAATGTTTGGTTAAGATAGAAGACACTAGGAAAAGAAGAAAACCAAATTGCAGATGGATAGACTCAATCAATGAAGCCAAGGTCCTGAGTCTGCAAGATCTGAGCAGGCCTGTTGACAACAAATAATAATAAAGCAAATTAACAAATAAAGCAGGGTACTTAACAACAAACAACAACAACATAAGTCGAAGTTGACAACGAATAATAACTAACCCAAAAAGTAGTATGCTGAAGCAGAATTCTTGCCCATCCTTAGCTACCCTAACACTAACCAGTTGACATATTTATTTTCTTCTGAATCTGAATTTTCTTCTTTGGTGAAAATCGAATAGCCTTTTGATGTCACACAATAGCATTTGAAACTTACATAAATATTGTTTCTGGAAAAAAATCACTGTTTTATGGGCTAGCACTCATTTGACTTTCATGTTTTGTCTCATTTTATTTAAACTCTTCTTAGAATGAAGGAGCAAAATGCCCTTCTGTGGAGGGACAGGCACTTATTTTATTAAATGATCCTTTTCTGATTGTGACTCTCACCTTACAGAGATTTATTTTAAGTCAGCTCATGTTTAAAGACACTTGCATGCAACTGGAAAAAAAAAGATAGCCAGAGATTTAAAAAAAAAAGATACATTAAAAGCCTGCCTTTTACAGGAAATAGCAAATTATCAATTTGCAGAGGTGCAGTAGAGGTTGTTATAACTGGGTCTTAGGATTTGGCTCTCCAAGGAATAAAGAAAGGCTTCCTCCTTTTCTGCTCTGTTTATAGAGGTGATATTTTTCTACAGGCAAATGAAGTTCCAGGTATGACTTCTTGAGGTCGTCTTTTATGCGTTTGCCCACATATAATGGAAAACACCCATTCCTCCAACCTTACCTGGCCTCCTATGTTTCCAATTCAACCTGCATTTCTCCCCATTAACCTTTTCTCATGAAGAAGAAAAAAAGGCAACAATGGTTAGTGACTTGTGTATCAGTGAAGCTGCTCTGGTTTTAGGCCCTTTCCGCCCACTTCTGTTACAGTGCTTTTGTTCTACTTTCAACATCCTGTGGAATTCTGGGGTTTGTAGTTTACTGAAGCCAAAGAGCTCTCTGGCTGAGAATTTTAAAGGCATCTCTCTAAACTGCAAACCCCAGGATTCCACAGGATGTTGAAAGTGGAATAATCGCACTATAGTAGAGTAGGGGGGAAAGGCCCCTAAGCTTGAAATTTGAGGGAGCTTTCCAAGGTGCTGAACGTATTGTATTGGAAGACAGGTTCATGGAAGCCACCAGCCACTACGGAGAAAACATCCGTGATCGATAACCAACGGATTATTAAGTCGCGGATGACCAAGCGAGGTGGCTGTCTCAAACAACAGAGCTGCACTATCATAAATCAGCAAGTAATTGCTGCTCATTTTCTTCGTATAGTATTTTTACTGCGAGAGCTAGGAAGAGGTACCTACGGGGTTTTCTGCAGCCTCATCTATTTCCCCGACCCGCCAAAGAGAGAAAGAAAGAAAGAAAGAAAGAAAGAAAGAAAGAAAGAAAGAAAGAAAGAAAGGGAAACTTGGCTATCTTTCGATCCAAGGCAATTTGACCCATGGGACTGTTCTGCCTCGGGCAGCAAAATATCTGGAGCCAAGCCGGACGTCGCCGTGGACGTTTTACTTTCCAGAAGGGTGAGGAGTATTTATCCCCCTCCCCAAACGGTACCCTAGGAACTTGGGGGGGGGATCTTTTTGTACTAAGGTCTGTGCCTAGTGCTCCCTTCCCGTGAAAACCACGTCGGATCCGGCGGCCGCCCCCCCCTTCCCCCTTTCTCCTGCCGCCTCCTCTGCGCCGCGGGCGGAGCGCCCCCGAAGCCGCCGGCGCGGAACACTGCCAGGCAGCGCCGGCGCGGGAGGAGGGCCGGCGGGGCGGTGCTCCGGGGAATCCGTTCCGCCGCACTCCGGGGCGATTTGTTACACCCCCTCGGGCCCGCCCGCTTCCCGCGCCTCGGCGCGCATTCGGGACCCCGCCGCCGCCGCCGCCGCCGCAGCGCCCTCGCCGCCTTCCGCTCGCACTTTCCGCCGCGTGACAGGAGTTGTTATTGTTGAGGATGTTTCCTCCCCGGCTGGCCCGATGGCTCGCGATGAAATGGCGCCTCTCTCTCTCTCTCTGACGAGGAAGCCTGGCTTCATTAGCATGCCAAGGCGTACCTTTCCTCCTCCCGGCGTTTCCAGGCTCTGGCGCCCCAGAAGGCAGAGAGGAGCCCCAGAAATCCATCTCTGCAGGTGTCTGAGAGCACAAATCCTGCGGATCGGGGAGAGAGGGCTTGTTTGCAGGCTGCTGCAGCAACATTCCCCCCGCCGCCCCCTCTTCTAAACGTCTGAAGGTCGAGGGGTTGATAGGTGTAGGGACCATAATGCAAATTCCACTCTTATCTGTCCATATAGAATTTCATTTCTTCCAGGACACCGATTTTCTCTCCGCTATGATACATCTAAACAAAATAGGCAGGGGGATCTTAAGGTGCCTACTTTTTCAAGGGACAGAAACCATTGCGTGCGGAAGCCATACGCAAGAGGAAGAGTGTTGGGATGATGTTGTGAGTTCCCAGGCATCAGCCTGTCCTGGATGTTATGGACAGCTTCAACCTCACACTCCTTAGATTCAGGCCATTTCCACACTACACTGTAATAGTGCCATTTTTTCCACTTTCAACATCCTATGAAATCCTGGGGTTTGCAGTTTAGGGAGGGGCCTTTAGAATTCTCAGCCAGAGAGCTCTTGGGCCTCAGTGAACTACAAACCCCAGAACTCCACAGGATGTGGAAAGTGGAATAATAGCACTATAACAGTGTAGTGCGGAAATGGCCTCAGGCTTTGGAATGCAAAATCAGATTGAGAGAGTATGGCAGAAAAGCCTTTTATCCTGAAGGACTGCTGTGTTTATCCCTGAGTTTTAATAGACTTGTTTGGGATATTTTTATATTTTCTATTTCGGCATCTGTTTTGGTTAGTGATTGTTTGCTGTTGATGATAGGGGTCATTCATAGGGTAACCTTAAGCTGAAGTCAACTTGGCCATAGTTAAAAATAACAACCTGTAGTGCGTGGTCATTCTATTGCCTTAAGTGCAGAAATATTTAAATGTTTTAAAAATAAGGTCTGCAGGATTCTACACAGAAGCTTATTTTTGGTGGAGGGGGGAGCCCAGAGCAGCATCCATTCACTGCTCAGTTATGGATGGCTTCAGCATGTCTTTCGTTATTGATTCGTTGCTTCTTAAAAGTAATTTCTGACTTGTACTTCAAGCAAAGATGTTGTTCTACATCACTCCTTACTCCCACCTCCAATTCACCAACTGGCAGCACAGAGGACTTGAGTTTCAGGAGCAATACCAGCAGGCTTCAGTTGTCTTTTGTGTGAGAATGTCCTGGAGGCTTAATAGCATCTCTGCAACATTTATTTTATGGGCAGCTTTGCAAGCAGAGGGTGATAGAGAAATAGGAGACACTGCAGGCTTGTTCAGATTTCCCAAGAGATCCCCCCAAGGTGGCACCTGAGTTTTCAATGAATGAAACACTCTGATCTGCCACAAAACTGCTTTCTGTCTTTCTCTCTTTCTTTCTTTCTTTGATTTGCATTTTACTTTCTTTCTGCCTCTTCCCTTTCAAGAGTAAGACTGCCACCATTCTCAAACACCAATGAACATCTCCTTCCAGAACTTGAGCCAGATTCCCAAGTATCAAGAGGTCATAATTACGTTGTTAGTTCCTGTGGACAAAACATTAACTGGACTACTGCTGGTCAAACCTTGTTAACAAACATTAACTGGACTACTACAGGAATAACTCAGTTAACAAAGCCTCTAACAAAGAAGTTCTGTTTTTATAAAGTGTTTTTACATCCCCCAACCTCCTTTTTTCCCCCTTGTCTTCTGTCTAACTAGAAGTAGTTGTTTTTTTCTTAAATCTTGAGGGTGCATGTTAAAGAATATCCCCTACATCATATTAAAGAAGCATTGTTGTTCTTTGTTGCTGTGTGCCTTCAGGTTGTTTCCAACTTACAGCAACCCTAAGGCAAACCTATCAAAGGGTTTTCTAGGAAAGATTTGCTCAGAAGGGGATTGCCTTTGCCTTCGTCTGAGGTTAAGAGAGTGTGGCTTGCTCAAGGTCACCCAGTGGGTTTTCTTGGCTGAGTAGGGATTTGAATCCTTAGCCATTTCTACACTAGACTGTTATAGCGCTATGAGTCCACTCTCAACATCCTATGGAATCCTGGGTTCTGCAGTTTCGGGAGGGGCCAGGTGAATGTTGAAAGTGGAATCATAGCGCTATAACAGTCTAGTGCGGAAATGGCCCTTGTCTCCAAAGTCATAGTCCACTGCTCAAACCGTTATACCATTCTAGCTCTAAAGAAGCATAGATCTATAAATTTGGTCACCAAAATAGAAAAGTGGAGGCTGGTGAAAGAAAAAAAGTCACCCCTGGATAGATTTTTGGAAGAAGCATTCAAGCAGTCTTTAGAAGGTTTGCAATGTTTTGGTTTAGTTGTGAAAGGTTTACCTGATCTGGCTGTTTTCATTTCACTTGTGAGTGCAGTTAGTCTTCAATAAAAGGTTTGCTAAAACATAGTGAACTGCTCTTCTTTTTTGTGGTACAGGAAGCTATCCCTAGTTTTTCCATATTATTTCTGCCTCTCAGTCCAAATTTCTGTTAAAAAATATTTCCAAGGAACATTTCAATTTTGTTAACTGAGGTATAACTGTACAAGCTAGCAATCCGTCTAAATAAACTATAGTAAGTAGCCTTATAAATACAGGCAATAACAAGAATACTTTCCAAGTACAGTATTGCCTCCATCATGTATACATTTCAGGTGTTTTTTTTTTTAAGGCTTCTTGTTAATGGAGTTGAGATGAGTACTCTGAAGTATTGGTGAAATATTTAAAGTATTAAAGATCCCAATACAGAATGAGAAAAGCCTCCAGGTCCTACTGAATTATTATTTTCAGCGCTGATCAAAGCCGATAAATGACCTATTGCTATAGAGATGTGTGGCCCAGCAGTCTACAAAAATGGGGAAATATGCCAAAAACACTTTAAAAATTAATGGGTGTTATCCTTGCCATCAGAGGCACAAGTAACCATAATTTAATTGATTTGAATGTCTCAGATTGAGTATCTCAAGTAGCCCTGTAAACCTAACAAAACGTGTATGTGTATACATAACAACACCACCACAATCAAGAGATTTCCCCACCATACTAGGTCTATGTATTCGATAGTTTGCTGCAGGGATGGGGAACCTGTGTGAACCACCAAATATTTCTGAGATACAGTTGCCATCATGCCTGTAATGTCTAACTATCAGTTACACTGATTAGTACTTATGGGAGCTAAATTCCAGCAATCTCTGGAGGGCCATAGGTTTCCCACTCCTGGCCTCTTTGCAGTGATGTAGACTCAAGTCAACTGACTCAGAATCAAGTCGGACTTAAGCCGCTTCAGTGACTCGACTCGGACTTGACTCAGCAATAAATGATGCACTGACTTGACTCAACTCAACTCGAGACTTGTATATTTTTAGTGACTGACTTATTGCCCTTGGTTCGGTAACAGAAAACGTTCATCCAGAAACCTTATGACTCTGAGGAACACTTCCATCTCTTTTTTCCCTACTGATCAGATGACAATCTGTCTCAACCTCAAAGTGTGGGTACATTTCTTGGAGGGAAATAGCAAACAGGTTAGGCAATGAGCTTGAGGTGGGTTTGAGGTCTGCTCAGCAGCCTGTCCCTGCTGTCATGAGCCAGGCTGAGCGTGCTGCTGATTCAGACTTGGACTCCGATTTAGACTTGGACTCCCAGCCAGGGGAGGATCCCTTGGAGGGGCCTTCGGGAGAGGGGGCTCCTTCAGAGTCTAGGGAGGAGTCTGCCAGTGACCCCACAGCTGTCCCGGGCACAGATCCCGAGCCAGTACCTGTAGCAGATGTTTGTACTCCAGAGGCAGAGGCTAGTGCTTCTGACTCGACAGAGGCTGGTGTTTCTGACTCCAGCCCGGAGTTTGCAGCAGACCCTCCCCCCATGTTCCTCCAGAGGCGTCTGGAGAAGGGGACGGTTCGGAGGTCTCAGCGGCTGCGGGAGAAGTGTCTGATGGATCAGCCCTGAAGTCTTGAGGGGCTCCAGCTGTGAGCTGGGCCAACGGACATGTGATCAGCCCCAGCTGGGCTAAAGACTGTGTATTTAAGACAGACGCTGTTGGAGTTGGACATGGGGCAACAACCGTTGACCAACTGGGAATCTGCGTCCTGTGTCATGGGCTTTCTGTCCCAGGCTAAACCTTGCTGTTTGAGTTTGCTGCTCCTGGGACTTGGATGTTTGTTTTGGTGATGTAACCTCTTGATTTATTTATTACTAAAGCCATAAACTCAGCTCCTGCCTCTGTGTCTGCTTAGCCGCCACCTGACATTGACACCTGCTGCATATTTGGGGAGGCTTCTAAAACTTTTCCTGAGAGCAGAAGGCAAAATTTGTCCCCAAATCATAGGGCAGTGTGTTAGGCAGTGGGCTTGAAGAGGAAAGATCTTTCCTTCTAAAGCTCTTGAAGCTTCAGAAATGGGAAGTAAGAAGGATCCTGTTCCCCACTTCTGAAGCTGCAGTTGGCAAAATTGCAAATGTGGAGGGTCAACTCTGCTTAAATTGTTTTTTTTAATTATTTTTTATTATACCATCAATGAATAATTAAAATATAACCTAGCACAAATCAACTTGAACTTACATACTTGAGGATCATAATCAAAATCTACAATTTTACACATTAGTTATTATAATCATGTATAATATACACCATCTATCATTACATTGTTTAAGTCATTCTCTTCTCTCAATTTCTACTTCTTTTCCAATCTTACCATCTCTCTCTATTCTATAGCTTACTATTCTCGTATTCCTACTTCCTGACTTCACCTGATTCCAATTATTTTTGAATATCGTACTTTTCTCTTTTTTTATTATCCCTTATGGGATTCTTCCTCTATTTATTTTGTTCTTTTGTTTAAATTTGTATTGTTTACTGCTAATTTATTGTCGGTCATCTCTTTTCTCTTATTTTCCCTTCTTCCTTTGTCTTTATAATTGAGAACCTTTATTTACTGTTCTTCCGTGCTTGTTACCTGTTTAAATATGTCTTCTTCAATTAAGTTCCATTTGTTCTCATTACGGCTTTGAACTCTGCCTTATATCATCATAGTTAATCTGTCCATGTCTCTAAATTCCATCAATTTTACAGTCCATTCCTCTATTTGGGGGATCTGCTTGTTTTTCCACATTTTTGCAAATGTTATTCTTGCCACTGTGACCATATATAGAATTATTCTCCAAAATTTTCTCCTTATTTCTTTGTCTATTTTCTGTAATATATTCAGTAGAAATATTTCTGGTATTAGTGGGATATTTATTTGTAACATCCTCGACATAATCTCTTGGATTTTTTTCCAAAAGATTTTCGCTCGGTCACATGTCCACCATACATGAAAATAAGTTCCGTTATCTTTACCGCATTTCCAACATTTGTTTTCTTTTGTTTTATATATTTTGTTTAGTTTTGCCGGATCCAAGTGCCATCTGTGAAGCATCTTTAAATAATTCTCCTTCAATGTTTGTGCAGCTGTAAACTTTTGAGTGTCTATCCAGCTTTTTTCCCAGTGTTCTAAATGTATCTCATGACCTATATTTTGTGTCTCTGCTTAAATTGTTAAAACTGACTTTATTCAACTCTATCCAGAAATTCTGGAATATAGGTTGAAGTATAAAGTTGGCTTCAAGACTTGACTTGAGACTTGACTTGAGGCTTGAAGGTAGAGACTTGAGACTTGACTTGAGACTTGGAGTAAAAGACTTAAATACATCACTGGCTCCTGCATATTGCACCATATGATGCTCCTTTCCTTTCTTGAACTCTCCCACCAAGTTTTTGTCTCCCTCTTTCCTGTCTCCAGATAACCTTCATATACTTTACTGCCATGGTACAGAGTTACTGGTAACTGTTCTTGCTGCAAGAGGTCCTCATGAGCAGCTAGTTTCAGATATTATGGAAAGTAAGGGCAGAAGATAGGCCAGTTCCATCTGAACTTTCCAACAGACTGCCTGAACTATTTGTTTCCACAGTGTAAATGCCACCTTCTTTGTTTCTTCATTTAGATCTGCAAAGATGGAGTGGTTTCATATGACTATTGGCCTGCTGCATATAAACTAACAGTGGTGACGTAAATTTGACCACACCAATGTGCATTTTTTCCACAGAGTAAATATTGCTTGTTCATGTCATCAGGAACCACAAGTTGCCACCTGTGTGTAGTAGCAACTTTTCCACACACTCCTTAGAAGAGACATAGGGCCTTTTCACACTAGCCCTTCATTCTTCTAAAGAAGCAGATTTACACCATCGCTGTGTTACTAGGTTTATAATGCATCTTTCTCCACTTCAGTTTTGGTCTTGTGATTGTAGCAATCATTTGTGTCTTAGCTTTCCCACATGGTGGAGGTGGTTGCGAATGGCTGCAACTTACTTTCAACATGCTCCAAAGGGCACTCTTACTGCTGTTCTACTATAGTGGTAGAGTGCAATAGATTTAAAAACAAACAGAACTGGGGACATTGCAGAATCCCCAGAAAAAGCTTCATCCATGTTGTTCCCAGTTATTCCTTCCACCCTCTCCCCATAGAAAATAAAGTAGGAATGAGAGGGCAGGGCAAACCTTGGTTAACTGTGCCTGCTACATGCTCCAAACTCACCCACATAGTCCCTAAATTAGGACACTGAAAAAGGAATCTTTCGTTCCAGTTAAAACTTTAGAACAATGTCATGATCTGTGATGACAGAACAAATTATTTTTGGTTTCAGAAAATGTTGGATTGCTCCAGAAGAACAGAGCAGCAGCAGCATCACATGCACATGTTCCTGGCTTGCAGAGGCTATTCCATTTCCACTGGGAAAGCACTTATGTAAAAATTACCCTAATGTGACAAACAGTCATTTGAATCTATTCCCACCACCCGCATGAGGAAGGCTTGTGTGGGACAACAGTCAGAACAAGAGGGACCATCTCCCTCTCATCCAACCAGCATTCCATGGAGCTCTGTGACTGTCAAGGTTGTCAAAAGCTGCCAACATGCAAGCCGCTTGCCACTGACTTCTTTGGGAGTCAGAATTCTCACAGTTGTCTATTTCGGTGCATTAAAAATCCCATCCAGGGCTAGCCCCACCCTTCGGCTGAGTGAGGCAATGGCTTTAAGCAGCAGATGCTTGGGACTGGAAGCTTCTAATCCTGCAGGAGTGGGCAGCCCTCCCCCAGGCATTCCTCCCAAGACCACTGGCCATCCCCCTCTCTTGGAGGATAGAGCCACATGTGCCATACAGCTCTGTCCTCCATCCCCTAAATTGGCCTAGTGTCCTCAGAGGTGGGATGCTCTCCTGTTGCCAGTGCTGCAGAAACAGAATTGAACTAAGCAGTTACATGGAAATTCATAGCACAGGACATAGTCAGGGCTGCCAATTTGGATGGCTTTAGAAGGGGACTGGATAAATTCCTGGAAGAAGAGACCATCAGGGGCTACCAGTCAGGATGAACATGCCTATTTGGAGATCACCTCCAGTGTCCAGTGTGCCTCTGTTTATCCGTTTCTGGGAAGCATGAGATGGAGGATGCAGTTGTACCTCTGTCCTGCTGGTAAGCTTCCCAGAGGCAACTGTGTTGGACTAGACAGGGCTTTAGCTTGACCCAACATGTCTTTTCTTATATTCTTGTTATGATCTTATGTAAGATTCAGCAGACACTCCCATCAGCTTCTATATATGGAATGAAAAGGGATGCCATCCTGTTTTCTTCTTCAGGTAGCAAAATATCTTAGGCCAACCAGAGAACATCTGAGTTTGCTTTCCCTCTGTTCTAAGACTCCTGTGCAGGCATGAGGGAATCTCTTCCTCCTCTTCCTCCTCCTCCTCTTTCTCCTCCTCCTCCTCCTCTTCCTTCTTCTCTTCCTCATCCCCTCCTCTTCCCTCTTCCTCCTTTATTTATACCCCACCTTTTCCCAAACTGGGAGTTAAGACACCTTACCAGTGAAAATTATTCCAATATAGTTAAAACATACACAAAAGACCAATATTAAAATAAAATTAAACTACCAATAACATTAAAACAATTTGAAGCATATACTTTAAAAGGATAAAAAGTAGCTTTTAAAAAGTTCAATGTAAAACAGTACAGCACTCTCTAACAACCTTGTCCTTAAAAACCTTCCATTTGAAAAGTCTAAAAAGTTCTAAAAAGTCTTTGCCTGAAGTGGAAGAATAGCCAGGAAAGGGCCATTCTAGTCTCCCTAGGAAAGGAGTTCCAGAGCCAAGAAGCAGCTACCCAGAAGGCCCTATCTTGTGTGCCCACCAACTCTACCTGTGAAGGTTGTAGGAGTGAAGAAGGGCCCATGTGAGGATCTCAGTGCTCTGGCAGTTAGAGAGCTTTGACTAAGCCACATAGGACCTTAGAGCTTATAAGCAGTACTGTTGCTTGCAAAGCTCTATATCTTACACTGAGTCAGAGCTTATCCAATGCTATCTGCTCTGGTGGAGGCTATGAGGAGTGACAGCAGCATTTGGTTCCTTCAAAGCCCACTGTCTGGGCTCTCTTTGATTTCCCCAACCTCCTAGTCTAGTTCTTTGAGAAATGCAAAGTAGTTGAGTCCAGCTGCCATTTTCATTCCTTACTAGAGGCTGAAGCAACCCTACTTTGTGGCACAGTGAGAAGGGAGAGGGGGAGGAAGATTGTGCAGAGTTAAAATGGCAGCTGCTTTCATCTGTCCAGTACTGTTTGGCAGGACTAGCTCTACCATTAAGCAGAGTGAGGCAGTCACCTCAGACAGCAGATGCTGGGAGATGACAGCATGGTGTTGTTCTCCATCCATCCATCCATCCATCCATCCATCCATCCATCCATCCATCCATCCATTCTGTTTATACTGTGCTCTTTTTCCTCAAAAGCTCAGCACGGCTAACAATCTACATAAAGCGCAAGAAAAAACTCAGATTACAAATGTCTAAAATCACAAGTCTAAATCCAGAGATGACCCATGGTTAACATTACAAATATCTATGATCACAAATCGAAATGTCAGCTAAAAGGCAGCCCTTGAGAGAAGAAAATCTTATGTCACAGGGCTTGCTTCATACCCTCTAATCTGGTGCCATCCCTTCTGGTACAGAATTCTGTACCCTTCTGGTATAGATGTTGTGCTCTCACCAGGTTTAATGAGAGATTTGACTAACAGTTGAGTTTCCTTTTGCAGATAGAATCAGAGTGGGGAGCAATTTTGTTCTTCACCTTGAGCAGCAAAATGTTTTTGGTTGGCCTTGCTTTCTGGAATGTCATTCAGAGCCTTTATTGGCATTGCCACCAAGGCCCACTGTCAGAGGCCCCAAAAGATGTCACTTTGCCCAAGGACCCCAAGATCTGAAGCAAACCCTAGCAACAGCTGTTTATGATTCCAGATAGAAAGCTTTCCTGGGTGTCCCCTCTGAGACCCACCTTTTAAAATCAAAGGAACCTAGAAAAGCCACTGTGGGGTCTTCTGTTTGCTAGTCTGTGAGCTATCATTAATGTATACTCCTCAGTCCCACTGCATTAGATGCCTCCAACTACACACCTTGGAGCAGTTCAATACACAGGGGTCCAAAAGGTGTCTTTACAGTTTCATTTTTTTATGTGTTGTTTGTGTGCTTGAGCACATGCGCTATGGCATGCAGCCAGATATTTCTGCCCTCGCTAGCTTTGAGAGCCTGCACAGGAGTTGGAAGGAACATAGAGGGCCTCATTTAGCCCATGACAGCTAAGCTGTCAATGCGATTATTCAGTTATCATCCCCAGTGCCTGTGCAATGGCGGTGCTGGTAACTCATGTCTTGATGCTACTTTCTGGTGTGAAGAATGTTCCTAATGTCTAAAATTCCCTGAAATGTTATTGTGGGTTTTCTGATCTTTGAATGAGACCAACTGCAGTTGGCTGGCATGCTGGTCTCTCTAAATATGAATGGTGAGAGAATATGGATTTCCACAGAGTGCCTTTCAGGATCCCCAAGGGTTTGTGCCTACCTACTTGTTTTCCTTGAACTACAGACATCTGATACTCTCTCTCCCCTTCCCTCCCTCCCTCCCTCCCTCTAAATGCTTTTTCATGATCTATTTTTCCACGCATGGCCTTTGTTTACTCTCTTACTCCTTATTCCCAATATGAAGTCAATATAACTGTATTTGCCTATATTCATCCCTGCAAAACTTTTTTTCCCTCCCTTCCTCTGTTTCTGTAGTCTCTCTTAGATCACATATTCCTTACAGGCAGTGGTACCATCAAGGCAAGACCTTGTGGCCCTGTTCAATAGAATGATCAGGAGAGGCTCACAGTGCTGCAGGCTTGGCTCACTGCATTTCACAGTAAATGAAAGTAACATTCCATGGCATGCTGGTAACATCTGGCATCCTCCTTTTGACCCACAAAAGGCAAATTTCTGCTGGTAGAATGGAACAGAGGGAGATCCTTGTTGATACCCTCTCCCTCTACAGTCCCCCATCCACTCATCTTCTCCAAAAGGTTGAGGGTCCTCTGGAACAATGGAAGAAGTAATATTGCAAGCTGTAGAGGGAGGTTGCCTCCTATCACCTACTTTCAACCAACTTTCTGGGTAGAACTCCTGCCCTCTGGTGGCTCTGTTGCCAGTGGACCAGTGAATTTAAGTTAGAACTTTAAAGTATCTATCCAAAATGCCGAGCCTGTCAGATACTGGGGTTCAGCGAGTTGGAAAGCTGCTTTACATTTTAGACCAAAATCTGAAGGAGCTTTACCACCTCAGTCACATGGAAGCCACCAGCACCCATTTTTTTTCTGCCAAGGAAAAGGAAGCCATTACAACGTAAAGAATGGGTGTACCATAAGACCATTAAATCCAGAATCTAAAATTCATTAATTAGACCATTGCTTCCAAGGAGAGATTGATCTGGTTTTGTCTTTTGAAACTCTGAACAGTGCCATCTATTGATAATGTGAAGCTTTGGAATTCTTCTATGTTGTGTGCCATGGGTCCGTCCTGTCTCAAAAGCACATATACAGAGATATACTCACAAATTCCAAAACAAAGCTGCTTGTTCCTAGATGAGGAACTCTCTGGAACAGACAGTTGCCAGGCTGTTTTGCCTGAACTACCTGCAAGAAGTCTCAAATGCACAGAGAAGGAAAATGGTAGAGGTCTTAGGAAAAAGCATGAGAACATGCTGGCTGCGGTCCAGTCCAAACAGGACCATTTCCAATCTCTGACATATCCCATACTGAGTTAGATGGGCGTTAATGTGCACTGCTATAAAGCAGCTTGCTATGTCCCTAAATGTTTTCCCCTGTCCTTCTCCCTGCCCATTCCCCCAGCCCAATGCCTTTTCATTATTGATTAGCTAGGCCTTTCAAGTGGAGCATAAACAACAGGGTTGCCTGTAGGTTTCTGTGGACCTTCTGTGTTGTGCTCATATTTCATAAGCACATAGCAGCCATTCAGCGTTTTCATTCTTCACACTCCCCCTACCCTCCCAGCCCTGCCATCTTCCCCCAGTCAACCCCCACCATGACACATATTCTGAAACATGAGGGAAGCTTTTGTGGCTGTAGCATCTTTGCTGTATTTTTAGCTCCTCTCTTTTGCTGCTTTTCCTTGTGTACTGCATTGCTGATCTGCATTCCGTCTCTCCTGGATCACCCTGCCAATGCTGGCTCTTTCTCTTGAAGGAAAATTCTCTCACTGTTGATATTTTGAGTGTCCCTAGGTAGAAAGGTTGTGCGGCAGACTGGTATTCAACTTAATCACTTTTACATCCTTTTTATTGATGCTAACCACCTTCCCAAAAGGTACCTTACTGTATCTTTCAGGCAAATTGTATCTAGCAATTTGCCCTTCCTGCTAGCCTAATTTTAGTACATAAATGTTTGATCAAGATGTGATCAGCTGACAAGCTGTGTTTATGCCATTAATGTCAACATGCCTTCAGATCTGAAAAGTATTCTTTGCAGTGGACGGGTGACATATGTTTTCGGATCTTTTGCTATTTTATCCCTCTTAGATCAGCTGTCAATAAACATGGCTGGTGCAGAGTATGTGTGAGTGTGCTGATGTCTTCTGTCTAGCTAAATAAAAACAAAAATTATTTTAGTTATGGAAATGTGTAATAAAGAGAAAGTAATGTTACATTAGCTTTAGTTATACATTAAGTATAACTACTTTGAAGACTTTTGAGCAGTAGTTGTACATAATTATTTTGCAAAGTGTCTTCCTTAATCCTAGTCTGATCCAGCCGGGTCTTCTTAGGTTCTTAGAATATGTTGATTCTAACAATTCAGAATTAGCCCCAAAATTTTGTAGCTGCCACAGAACGTGCCCTGCTCACGCAAGCAAATTGTGATCCCAATGATCTTCCATAACCTTCTGGAATGTGTGATTAGTAAATCATTCAATAGTGGCAGCTGATGGCACCACATTCGGTGGAGCAGTGGATCCAGATTTTAGTCTGAAATTTACAGGAGGTCTCCAGAGAGCAGAACCTATTTAGGCTACAGTGTTTAGCATCTTGGAGACCACCTTTAAAGTCTGGACTAAAACCTGGAGTGGAATAATTGCCACATTGACAAGGAAGCCAAAAAACTACCACTGTCACTCAATCTTTCCTTATATCTTCCTCATTGAAAGTACACAAGAAATACCTAAAAGAGACGACAGAAAATGTTAACACTCATTGTAGTTTCTTATTGTGCGTTCTGTTCCTTTAAGTGCCTCTCCCCCTGTTTTCCTCTGCACTAGCCTGGCAGTAGAGTCTTCCTCTGCATATTCTCTGAGCATAAGATCAGTGATATAACAGGTCAGTTCCCTTGGGGCATGAACTGGTAGGAAAGAAGAAAGAAGAAAGAGAGAAGAGGAGCTGTTGAAAAATTGTAGGCAGTCAAGCAGATCTCAATGTCTTGGGGCAGAGGAGATAAAGAAACAGAAACAATTGGATCAGATTGGCAGGATGCAGGGAGAGCTTAGGAAAATAAATAAATAAAATTATGGCAGCAGGATGTGTTGTAACTGAATCTGGATGGGGAAATTTTGCAGGTCCCAGAGCATTATCCATTCCCTGTTCAGTATAGATGGATTTAGCATGTCTTTATTCTTATTAAAAGTAACTTTTCAAACTCTGATTTATCCTGTTCCTGTTTTAGGAACCAGGACAAGAAAAGCTCTTACACTGAAGGCTTCCTGTGTTCATAAGTCAGTTTTCCTATAGTTGTTAAGGATATTTTTTATATTTTCTATTTGTGCATCTGTTTAAATAATGTGTCCTCCAGTTTGTTGTCATTGTTGTCAGTTAAACACACAAGGATTTAAACCAAGAATTCTAAAGTTTTAACTTGCTTTGGGACAAGTGAAATGGATTATATTTTCACACTGGAAGTTGGAGAACTGGAAAGATGCAAGAGGCATCTATTTCAAATTGTGTGTGTTCCTTTTACTGGGATTCTGCATTGTCCCTAATTTGGAAAGGCAGTTTCTTACCTGTAAAGCCCAGAGACTGAGAAGTGTAGCAAATACCTTGCTCCTACACATTCGTCTTAACTAAGAAATATTTTGTTGTGTCATCTGTTCATAAAAGAGCTTTCTTGCAGCAGCTGCATGTCTACCATTCATTAGATCTTTGACACAAAAGCATCCTCTCACTGTTGCCAAATACAATTATACCAGATTTAACTGTAGAAGGTTGTCTCGCTGTGGAACCAAATTGCGTATGCAGACTTATGACTACAATGTCCATTTCACAATGAGATTGTGTGTGCAAATGTCTATGGCATTTGTGCAATTTTAAGACTTAAACACTATGCTGCATTGGGTAATGGATCAGAATTCATGTGTGAAAACTTTAGAAGTCTTTGACTAAAGGAAGCAACAGGGGGAATGGTAATGTGACCAGAGGTATCTACAGCTAGAAGCTGTTGGTGAGTGTTTTTCCATGCAAAAGCTGTTTTTCCATGCAGTCCACTGCTTCAGGACAGGAAAATTATTCTGGAAATTAAATTCATTCATTCCTCCAGGGGGTTGCAGATACTACATCATTGTGACCAGTCAACAAGTGTGGCAGGGAATTTAAATGTAAGATGCCTTCTGCTGAAATCAGGAAATTGCTGTTGGATCCAATGTTTTTCCCTGCTTGGTAGATTGAGCTGCTACTGAATTGTGCATGTCACAGATCAGATACAATGCCAAAACATTTTGGCCACAAACCTGGAGACCTTAGAAATTAAAGGAGTACATTCTCATTGATTTCCAGAGGATGAGAAGTTAGCCATACCAGTCTGCCACAGCAAAAACAACTTTGTGGCATCTGAAGACTAACATGTTTTCTTTGGCATACATTTTTGTGAACTGCAGCTTGGTTGCAACTGACAAAAGCTTATGCCAAATAAAACATGTTAGTCTTAGGGTGCCAAAAGCTTCTTTGTTATTTTCATGGATATCCTTTTTGATACTTTCATATAGGGTTAATGTAAAGCATGGTGTAGTGGTTTAAGCATTGGACTGTGACTCTGGAGACCAGAGTTTGATTCCCTGCTTAGCCATAGAAGCTCAATGGACAACCTTGGCCAGGTCACACACTCTCAGCCCCAGAAAACCCTGTGATAGGTTTGCTTTAGGATTGCCATAAGTTGAAAATGACAATGCACAAGTAGAATGTACATATTTATGTTATGGGTTATTGTTATTTTTACATGTCATCAAGTCAACTAGAATATACGGCAACCCTGTCTTAGGGTTTTCTTGGTGAACTTTATTCAGAGAGGGTTTTCCTTTGCCTTCCTCTCAGGCTGAGAGAGTGTGAATTGCTCAAGTGGGTTTCCATAGCTGAGTGGAGAACTGAACCCTGGTTTCCCAGAGTTCTCATCGAACATTCAAACCACTGTATGTTTTGTGTAATCATTGTTGAGAGAGTGTGACTTGAGAGCCAATGTGGCGTGGCAGTTTGAGCACTGGACTACAAAATTTGAGAGCAGAATTCAAATCACTGGTCAGCCATGGAAACCCCCTGGGTAACATTGGGCAAGTCATCCTCTCTCAGCCTCAGAGGAAGGCAATGGCAAATGTCCTCTGAATAAATCTTGCCAAGAAATCCCGATGGTAGGGTCACTGTAAGTTGGAAATGATTTGAAGGCACACAACAGCAAGTTATTTTGGGTATAGTATAGAATGTATGATAGTATTATATAGTACAGCCTACGTATGTATAGGCTGCATCTAGGCTTGTAACTTCTGTGTAGCCTCCATTCTATGGAAGGAAGAGTTAAAATGCACATTTTAAAACAAATCCAGATGCACATTGGTTATTTGGCAGCAAATTTGTTCTTTCACTGGTGTGTGGGAGAATTCCTTTTTCTTGTAGATGCATACTCTGTGCCATGTAGGAGGCAGAAAGAGGGGGAGAGAGAGAGACCGAGATCTAGAGAGACAGGGAGGGACGGAAGAAAGCAGCAGCAGCTGTAATTGCCAAAGAAGCAGTAGAACTGGTGCATAGCATGGCAGGGATCCCAGACGAAGCAGGAGAATGCCAAAGGGGCAAAGACTAGTGGTTGACAAGCAGGTGAGACAGCAGAGATACATTTGCCATTCAAAAGGCAAATGGGTATAGAGATACACAGGGTGCTTCTGCCTGCAGAATTTGCCCATATGCTTATCTCTTCTGCATACTAATAGACCACCAGAGAAAGTAGGGAGGATCAAAATGTTGCACTAAGCAAGCCTTATAACCCTTTGATTCTGGGGAGCCACAGCTTCAGGAAAGGGAATATAACACACATAAAGGGGCATACTGATGAACTGGCCCAAAGCGAAAAGCTTAAAAAGCTACCATCAGCCTCCATTTGCAGATGTTTCCCTTGCCTGCAGAATACATTGTCTGGCTGCCAAATTATGTTAAATACACAAGCCTATTTTAAGTACTGCGACTACCCAAAACATCAACAAGAACAATGCAGAGATTTAGCATACATCATCAAGGATTTGATCCTGTGCCAGTCAAGTAAAGCCAATGTGAAGCACTGTCTATCAGTGATGGCGATTGTGTAGCCTTCTGGATGCTTCTAGACTGCAACTTCCACCATCACTCACAAATGAGTATGCCAGCTAGAGCAGATGGGAGTTGTAGTTCAATAATACCGGCTGTAGATGTGTGTATGTGTGTGTGTGTGCACGGTATTCTGGTTAGAATATCACTGGCCTTATGTTTATTAGCACAGGAGAGGGAACATCATTGCCATCTGTCCAACAGTACATCTGCTGGAAATTCTATTTTAGGGTGTGGAAATACAGCTCAGCACTAGTTGCTGATTACCAAACTCATGGTTCCCCTACTCCACCCCTTTCTGCGTCAGTTCTGCTTTCACAGCTCAAAGATGGAGTTTGGAAAGGTTTTGGACTATGGGTCTCAGAATCCCCTGGCCAGCTTGGCCACTGGCCAGTGTGCACTTTCTCCCCAGCCCAGCTGTCTATATATTAGTATCAAGGCTGGAACTAGTGTTAGGTAGAATGCGGCAACTATTGTTGGGGAGTTGTAGTGACAGCTCACCACCACCACCACCATCACCAATGGTCGTGGTTATGTCTCCTGCTTGAATGACTGAACTATATGTTCTAAACTAGCCTGCTTGTCTCAAGTGTAGTGGAAGACCTATCTCATTGCCTGTGTTGAAGTAAGCTTCACTTTCCAGTCCAGTTGGCTTTTCTACATGGAATGGTGAGGTCCAAGATGGTCCTCCATCTTGTCATTTGCAGCAGACAGTAAAATATCTTAAACCAGGCCTAATCAAACAGTCATCAGAGCCACAGAAGCCTTTTATGTATCTTCCTTGGATCCTGCAAACCGGAGCCAGTAGAATTCTTGAACCTGGGGCAACCTTTTCACATTGAGGCCTACGTGTGAAGTCTTTGCAACCTCAAGGACTCTTGCTAGTGCAAAGATGGTGGGAGAAATGAATCATCAAGTCAGAAATGCAGCCCCACAACTCTTTTTAAATGATTAATAGCTAACCCAGTGGCCAGAGATAACAGTGAGTTTTTCACATATGCTTCTTTCCTTCCCAGACGGGAAGACAAGTGGCATAAGGAGTTTCTCCACACCAGAAATGTGTGATTTCACAGAGAGGTGGGACTTGGGGAGGGGCTTCCCAGGACCCTCTGTGGGGTGGGTGGGGAATATCCAGATGAGGCCTAGAGCCCAGCCAGTCCCCTCCCTTGGATTTGCTGTTTCACAGATAACACTTGGGAAAGGAAATAGGGCTAAGGGAAGAGCATAACGATGAATACAGAAGAGACCAGAACATGTCACCTTAGAATGTTCACCATCTTCCAAGAAAAGAATCATCCACAGACTCATCTCCTCTCTGAAGCCAGATAAATGTCCTTAAATATTACATGAAGAATGATAGATTTCCCAGGAAAGCTGATTGTACATAAATAAGGACCTGTCAACCCTAATACGATCTGACTCTGGCACCAGAGAAACTACATGAGTCTGTGGAATGTGACTCTAAAAGAAAATCTGCATGCATTCCTCTGTGCCACCTCTTAGCCCACAAGACATTCAAATTTCAGCAGCATTTTGCACATGAGGTCCCTGGATGTTTTGCTGCATTGAAACGTCTACAGATAAACCCCATCATGAATAAATGTATATATCACTGCCTTTCACTGGTAAGATACAATAAGCTTGCCAGATTCCTTTAAGAAAATAGAGCCGATTTCACCATACTGTGCAGTTCTTATCTTTTTAAAAATGTTGACACACCCCTCCCACACACTTGGATGAAGCATATAGTGAAGGAAAATGTACTACTGCCACCAATCATAGAAACAAAAATCTCCTCTAACATTGGTTAATTCTCAGGCCAAGCTGCGTGATAAAAATTGGATGATTAAAATGTTCTTGCAGACTTTAATGGAACTCTAATCATGAAGAGTTACACACTGAGGGAAATGGCACATAGACTTTAGAAGCCATCCAATACCTATTACTAGAAGAAATTTTTAAAAGTAGCCATATGTTCCATCAAGAAAATTCAGAGATAGATGATCCCTTTTATTGAGACTACAGAAGTATTAGCACAAGGGATGCAGAAGGAAGACTCCAAGCATGTTTGCTCAGTAGGAAGCCGGGTTCTGCTCAGTTGGCTTTATTCACAAGTGAACGAGTATACCTCCAAGTAAACATGCAGAGAGCTGAGCTGTTAACATATCCATTAAAGTATGCAATTTACAAAAAGTCTATCAAAAAGCAACTTTCCCACAGGTTAATATAAGACAAAGTTAACTTTCTGCTCTAAAATGGCACCTTAGACACTCAGAAACTGCTCCTACCCTTGTGTCAAACTACGTGAGCTGCAGGATTAAAAAGAACCTGAAAAAGTCCCTCTTTGAAAGTATGACTTCCATAGCCCAGCACAGCCTAGCCAGGGGGTGGGAGAATCCTCAATCCTCTTACAAGCCAATGAGGTTTCTCCTTACTGGCACCCCAAGGGTATGCTGTAGATGATTCTAGAACTTTGGGGAGGGACAGGATTGTCTGCAAGGTAGACCACAGGTCATTGATGGGCCACCATCTAATTTTGGTGGCTCCCCAAATCCAAAGACTGCTGGTTTTTGAGATTCTTGTAAAACATGCTGGATCAAGTGTGATTTCAGGCCTGATCCAGAAAGGCAGTTTTCACATTCTTAAGCAAAATACACATGCCTTGAAATACTTAACCCAGACTGGTCTTACTTGCAGTGTTGAAGAAATCTTAAATAAATGGCTTGTGAAAATTACAGTTTTAAGTAAAAGCAAAGGAAAGGTATTCAGGCTATGTGAGATAGAAATCAGGCATTGCCTACTCCAAGGACACACTAGATGTTGTTGAACCACAGATTCCATCATCTGCAACCATATCCTACAATGGCTAGTGTTGTTGGGAGTTGATACCAAAGAATATCAAGTGTCCTACCTCTACTCTAAACCTTTTCAGCCTTTCCATTCATTTTCCAAATGGTTTTATTTGTATGGAGAGACAAATTAGGACAACACTCTTTTTTTCCCCCTATATACACTGGGGTGTATGTTCTGCTCAAAATATATAGACTCCTCCTTCCACTAAGCCATTGGAGTCTACACCACAGGTCAAGACTATGTGCAGTTACAAGTATGCAGTTCACAATTATGAATAAAGACTGAAATGGCTTTTTAGCCCATGTTCATGCCACCTCAGTGCCTCCCTATCTCAGCTGAGAGTTCATCATACAACCCATCTGACCTTCAGATTTGCAGCAGAGAATTGGCCACCTGCTGTAGAAGGAAGGATGTCCACCAGTACTGGTTTCCAATCAGTGAACCCCGGACATGCATTCTGAAAACCAGTGGCCTAGATTGCTTGATAAACTGTGAGTGAAGTATTTGGTAAATGCACATCAGTGAAATTGTTGGATAAAAACAGATAAAGAGAGAGATCATATCCTAGACTTATTTTGTAGGAGAACAGCTGATCCTGTAATGTACACCCAGAGCTTGCCATAGAAGGCAATGCTGGAGGAAAGGAGGGGAAAACACTGCAGTGTTTATTATAGATATTTCATCATTATATAACAATAATAAATCCCCACTTAATAATGTTGTAAAGTGATGGTGGAGTAAAATGTGACATGTGAATGAATCACTCATAAGAAATGCATGAGAAATTACATGCTTTGGACCAACAGTTATTATATAAGTGCTAAAGTTATTTCTGAAGGAGGAAAAGGGCGGGGAGACCCCCTTCAGGAAGGCTAATTGACTGGGCAGTGCTGAGAGCTAGAAATGCTTCAGTGCATTACTCTACACAGAACAGCTCCTGGCTGCTGGCTCTGTAATCCCCGTTAGAAATCTAGCTAGAAGTAAGTAGAGGTCTTGCTAGAAAACAGGATCTCTGCTTGGGCATATTCTGGGGCTGGGAGGCCTGCAAAGCATCATCGTGGATGCCATTTTGGGTGACCAGAAATGATGTGGGGTCACTCTGGGTTGCTTCTGTAGCTGTTTTTGTTCATTTCCCATTGGGTGAAATCAAGCATTTTTATACCTCCTAGAGCTCCAGGGTTGTTGTTGTTGTTTTCCAGCTTAAAAAGCTCAGTTTCTTCAGTGAACTGAAGTGGGGGCGGGTGGCTGGAAAAGTCAGTGAGTATCCCAAGGGCTACACTGGATCCCTCCAAGGGACACATCTGGTCAGTGGATTGCTTGATTTCTAGTCCTGAAGCATGGAATTCAGTCTGATTTGCTCCCAAGTGACTGAGTATAAGATTCCACCCTAGGAACCAACATGTCTGATACAGGAAAAGGGTCACCAGAACAATCAAGATGTTGGAGAGAACCTGTGAGGAAAAGTTATGGATCTGGGAAGCTTTTTAGTTGGTATGTTTAAGGGATGTAGGACGACTGTTCCCTTAGCCTTCCAGATGTTGTTAATTAGTTTCATCACCCCTGAGCATTGGGCATGCTGGCTGGGGCTGATGGTCAATTGAATCCAACGCTATTTGTAAAGCCACAGCTTCTCTTCCTGAAGTAGAGGTTTCCTACTTGAGCATGGCATGAAGGAACTGGACAGAAAGAGACATTTGCTGACCCTCTCTTGATAAGACTAGAATTTGGGCTTACAAAATGAAACTGATAAGAAACAAATGCAGGATAGAGAAAAGAAGTTGCCTTTCCATCTCCCAACACACATACGTACTAAGTTTGCTGCCATCATAATGTGATGATAATTGCTGACTTAGAGGGCAATAAAAGGGACTACAGAAGCTCACAGCAGCTATTCACCATTATACTGAGGGACAGTCATCACAGAGTTTTCAGTTGCTTTGCATTTTAAATCCAACTGACCTAATTCACACTTGCCAGGCTAACATGTGCATCAGATCATCTATACTGCGCTTTCTGCTCATCTTTGAATGACGTAGTCCAATTTGCAGCTCAAAAATTACGTATAGGTATGTGAACATTAGGGAATGATGTATATCAGATGTCTACAAGAGCAGGGATTTTGTACAACTTTTAGGCAGTTTGCTTGTGGGTTTGGTTTTTTCTCTCTCTCTCTGTTTTTTGGTAGAGTGGGGCATAAATTGGACAGACTTGTGACTAAACAGAACTTGGAAAGATATTTTGACTGTAAGTCCCTAAATCCCCCAGCCAACATGGGCAGTGACCACTTCCAACAGGATTCTTCTGTTGTTTTTAATGTGTTAGGATGCAAAGTAGAGATTGCCAATGGTCACGGGTTGTGTGGCTGCATTTCTGGCCCCCCAGGGTATCTTGGCGGACCACCCCATGGCTACTTCCCACCCCCACGCACCCCAAATTCCAATTTTTACCCCAAAGCACTCAATATTGTCAGGAACTTGGGGAGTGATTTTGCCACATTTTGTACCATTGTAATGTTTTAGACCTAGGAGAGGCCCTTTTTTTTTTACCCTTCTGAGTTCTGAGTCACAGCTAAGGTTTGCAGAAGTATCAACAACAACAAAAAGTCATAAGGAACAATTATCCCCAAATCTGGACTGAATGTACTTAATTGCCGTGGAATCCTGATTTACTATTGGGAAGGGAATAGGAAGAGGAGGCAAGGGAGGGGTGAATGGAAAGGAATGATTAGAACCCAGGACAGCAGTCCTCCACACTGATATATTTTGTTGTAGGCCTGACCATAAACATCTGTTCCAAATTGGAACTGGATCTTTGTTTAGATACTCCTAGATTAGAGGAGGTAACGTGGAGTCAGGAGATCATAGACAAGTGACTGGACAGGGCAGCCAAGAGCTCCAGTGATGAGTGCAGTTGAGCTTGTGGAACTACTTGGCAGCTGCAGAGTAATGAGAAGGTGACTCAGTCTAAGACCTTGCAGTCAGCAGCCAGAAAGCAGGAATCTGAAGTTTTCTTCCCTCTTGGTAAATCAAATTCATGACAAGTTTGCATCTACTCAAATCCCAAACTCTACTGTATACTTAAAATGAAAGTCTCTGGACCCCTGTTATGATGAAGGTCAAGAGCCACTGCAAACATGCCACCTGACTGAACTGTTTCCATTGGCAGGTGAGGGGACAGGTTTTCTTCCACCCCTTTCAGGCTCTCCCTCCTACTCCCCCAAAACCTGCTTTTGGGGCTGAGAAAAACCAGGCAGAGTAAGTGTTTGGACAGTGCAGAGGGCTGTCAGGTTGAGGAGAAGAGAAAATCCTGTTGTCAGTGCAGTTGATAATTTAGCTGTTGGCCATCTCAGGAGGGCAAAACCTGCCCCCCAAATATGCTCAGTACCTGGGATAACACCTTTGAAGTTCAGACTGAAACCCAGAACAGATTTACCAGCTCACTGACAAAGACAGTGCTTCCCCAGTTTTCCCTGTTCCTTCTATTTTTGCTGCCCACTGCAAGGACTTATGCTCATGGCAGATCTGGTTCTTACAGATTATTATTTTCAGTCTGCTGAGTCACCAGACAAGCCTCACAACTTTAACTGTTTGGACAAAGAGCAGCAGTACTTCCTCACCATTGCCACCCAAGAGGAGAATCAACAAAGTGATACAATCTGAACAAACCAAACTCAATAAGCGCTTGTAAAATCCTCTCCTCTAAAGAATACACACCTTTTGGTTTTGATAAATGCCCTGTCCTACCTATTTATGGATGATTAACAAACTGTGTGTTCTCTCGCTCGCTCTGACTCTCTCTCTCTCTCTCTCTCTCTCTCTCTCAGGGCTGGGTAACTTTCTATTACTGAAGTGAACAGCTTTCAAGAAGGATAGATCTGCTGATTCTAACAGTCTCAGCATTGTGGTGGTAAAACACCACGGACCCTGGGACTTCCAAAATCCAAAGAAAACATCAGCAAGGGAAAATATGATACCATTACTTAGCCTCTTACACAGTCACATATTAAAATATGGCCTGCTGTCACAGGAAAATTCATGAGGGCCAGAAACCTTTCGTAAGCCAAAGGGGAGGCTACCATTTTATTCTCACCAATGCCACAACCTTTCCATGAGGGTGGGATTGCGTGCTTCTGTGAGGCAAGAAGCTGTGCTGATGGAATCAGTACTGCCGGCAGGGTCTTTCATATCAGACAGGCTTTTGCTGAGGAGCCAGAATAAATTTGCCAAACGGCTACTGGGCAGCAGGAGTAGTGCTGGGTGGCACTGGCAGAGGATCTCTCAGAGACAACAGAAGTGGCATCATAGTCAATACTTACTAATACTGAGCAGATGGAGGCATGGTAAACCCCTTTTGAACATCTTTTACTATGAAAATCTTATGATGAGACAATCCATTACCATGAAAAACTTATGATGAAACAATGAAACAAGAGATAGTGCCAGAAGATGAAATTCCCAGGTCAGATGGTACTCAATGGGGTACAGCAGAGGACAATTATGAGTTGCACTATGGCTGGACTCAAGCTGAAAGAACATTTAGCTCTTGATGTGCTCAGTGGTGAAAGACAAGTCCAAAGATGCACAACACATATTATAAGAACATGAAACATGAGAAGCATGAATCAGGGAAGCAAAACATAGTAAAACAGGAAATGGAATACATAGATTGCCATACTTGGAGTAAGTGAGATAAAGTGGACAGGAATTGAACATTTTCAGTCAGATAATCATACAGTGTTTTACTCATGAAATGAAAACCAAAGAAGAAATGGGGTGGCATTAATAGTGAGCAGAGAGATGTAGCAAAAGTGGTCAAAGGATATAATGTGAAGTCTGACCGAGGAGGAGGAGGAGGAGGAGGAGGAGATTGTCAGAGAAAACCCATCAATATAACCATAATCCTAGTTCATGCTCCAACTGCAGAAGTAGAAGTAGAAGAAGAAACTGAAGGATTCTGTGCTGGAGCACAGGAGAAAATTGACCACACAAAAGTAGGAAACAGAGCAGAATCAAAGACTGTAGGAGAATTCAAGCTAGGATCAAGAAGTGAAGCAGAAGAATGGCTGGTTGAATTTTTCCGGGCTTACAGTTTGTTCACTGCACACACATTCTTGAAGTGCTAAAAGAGGTGACTGTATACATGGACATCACCTGATGGCCAGTAGAGAAATCAAATAGATTACATAATCAGAAGCAGAAGATAGAGAAACTCCATTGTCTCTGCAAAAACAAAACCAAGAGTTGATTGTGGCACAGACCATGCACAGCTAATATCAAAAATTAGTTTTAAGCTAAAGAACAACATCCAACCAAGCATCATGCCAAAAAATAACATGAAGAACATCTGCATATAATTTAAAGATAATGTAAAAATAGATTTGAACTCTCAAGCCTAATTGAACGGGAGTCAGAAGAACTCTGGTCTGAAGCCAGGGACATTGTCAGAGAAGAATGGAAAAAGACACTATCCACAGCCAAAAGAAAGATAAGTCTCAATAGATAACAGATGAAACTCTTCAAGCAGTTAAGGATAAAAGCAAAAGTAAAAGGTGACAGAAATAGAGTTAGAACCCTGAATGCTACTGTTCAGCAACTTATGCACAGGGACAAGGACAACTTCTATAATAATCAACGCAGAGAAATAGAAGATGACAAGAAAAAAGGAAGAACAAAAGACCCAGGAAATCAAAGGGAAATTTTAACCAAGAGCAGGGATGCTCTACAATCAGCAATGGGAATACATTGCATGATCAATTAGGAACAAAAAGGCAATGGAAACAATACACTGAAAAACTGTATAAAAGAAATGAAAGGATGATAGATTCAATCAAGGAATAACCATATGAAGATCAACTTAAAATTTTAGATAGTGAAGTGGAAGCTGCACTCAGAATACCTGGGAGAAATAAATCATCAGGAACAGACAGAACATTAAAACAGCTGTTCCAAGCAACAGAGACAGAATCTAATCTATATAAACTCTGTCAACAACCATGGAAAACAAAACAATGGGCCACATATTGGAAATGTTCAACATACATTCCAGTCCCCAAGAAAGGGGACACCAGGGATTGCAGTAACCACAAGCCCCTTGCATTAATTGGTGCTCAACCATGGAACAAATAGACCAGAAACGAAGTTGGGTTAACTAAGGGCTACTTTATTTTGACCTGTTTTATTTAAATTTATTTAAAATTTAAATTTATTTAAATTTATTTAAATTAACTTGAAAGATACAAGGGGGGGAGCAACATAGAATCATAGAATAATAGAGTTGGAAGAGACCACAGGGGCCTTCCAGTCCAACCCCCTGCCATGCAGGAACACACATCAAAGCACTCCCAACAGATGGCCATCCAGCCTCTGCTTAAAAACCTCCAAAGAAGGAGACTCCACCATACTCTGAGGCAGCTCTGACCATCAGGAAGTTCTCCTTGAGGTTCAAGTGGAATCTCCTTTCCTGCAGCTTGAATCCATTGCTCCTTGCCTTAGTCTCTGGAGTAGCAGGAAACAAGCCTGCTCCCTCTTCTACATGACATCCCTTCAAATATTTAAACATGGCTATCATGTCCCCTCATAACCTTCTCTTCAGCAGACTAAACAGACCCAGCTCCCTAAGCCGTTTCTCATAGGGAATGGTTTCCAGACCCTTCACCCTTTTGGTCTCCCTCCTCTGGACATACTCCAGCTTGTTGATATCCTTCTTGAATTGAGGTGCCCAGAACTGGACACAGTATTCCAAATGAGATCTAACTAATGCAGAAGAGAGTTGTACCATTGCCTCCTTTGATCTAGACATCATACTCCTATTGATGCAACCAAGAATCATGTTGGCTTTCTTGGCTGCCACATCACACTGCTGACTCATGTTTAGTTAGTGGTCCACCAAGACTCCCAGATCCCTTTCACATGTACTGTTATCCAGCCATGTGTTCCCCCATCCTATATTTGTGCATTCTGTTTTTTCTGCCTAAGTGTAGGATCTTATATTTCTCTCTGTTGAAATTCACTTTGTTAGCTTTGACTGAGCTCTCCAATCTGTCAAGGTCATTTTGAATTTTGACCCTGTCCTCTGGCATATTAGCAGCCCCTCGCAATTTGGTGTCATCTGCAAATTTGATCAGCATGCCCTCCACTCTTTCATCCAAGCCACTGATGAAGATGCTGAATAGCACTGGGCCCAGGACAGAACCCTGTGGCACCCTACTAATCACTTCTCTCCAGAATGAAAAGCAGCTATTGGTTAGCACCCTTTGGGTTCATTCGGTCAACCAGTTACAAATCCGCCTGACAGTAGCCCTGTCCAGCCCACATTTTACTAGCTTCTTTGCAAGAAGGTCATGGGGAACTTTGTCAAAGGCCTTACTGTAATCAAAATATGCTACATCCACAGCATTCCCTTCATCTATCAAGCTTGTAACTCTATCATAACAAGAGATAAGATTAGTCTGGCATGACTTATTTCTGAGAAATCCATGTTGACTTTTATCCATGATATGGGTCCAGCTGATACCAGGGTCACAACCTGACAACCTGCTCAGCCTACCCATGGGTGATAACACCTCAGCCCCAGGGGCCATCCAAATTGCTTTGGTTTGTCCCCAGTCCAGTATCGTGGAATGTAACCCAGGGACTCCCACCCAAGCTGCAGGGCTCTAAAGTGAAAGTCTTATTCTCAAGTTAACCTCAAGGGTAGCCTCCTTCACCAAACCCCCTGGGACACAGGGCCCTAAAGAGGCGGTTCCAGAGCCCTACCCTACACCAAATGGGTGCCAGTGGGTGATCACCAATGCTTCACTATCTCCTTTGCCCCTATCACATGTCTTGATTTAGTGCTTAGCGCCAATCAAACATAAGACTCTGGTCTCACTCCATGGAGACCATCAAAAGTTTACCTTCCTCTGTGGTGACATTCATCACACAAGTCTGGGTAAGTATTTTCCATGCAAGCAAAGTGATGCTCAAAATTCTACAACAATGACTTTTACCATACATGGAGCAAGAAATGCCAGATGTCCAAGTGTTACTGCCCTGGCTAGCCTGAGCTTTGGGGATATAAAAAGATATCTTTTGATATCGATAATTCGGCTTCACATATCCCTTCCACGTGCTTGCGAGGCCCCCGGACAAGCACGCATACAGGCTCGGCCATTATCGCCGTAATATTCCTAGACAATACAGGCAGGCCAGAAAATAGCCGACTTGCCGCTTTAGGAGACCTCAAGGCAAGTACCTCCATTAGGTATGCGAGCAACTCTCAAAAGATCCTCTGCCCCGCGCTGGCAGCTTGATGATCGAGCTATACAACGCTCAAGTATTCCGCGTTTGCATACTGGCTACTCTATTGATAAATTCAGCTCTAATTCAATCATTCAAATTCTGACCTTTCGGAGGCTTTGTCTCCAACTCCAAATCTATTGTTTTCCCAAAGTCCGACCTAGCCTGCGGTCACAATTCTCCTTATAAAAACCCCTGACTTTGAGCACTCCCTCGGATCGCTCCCGAGTTCCAGACCGCCTTGCTGCCGCTTCGCTTGGCGAGCTTCCCCTCAGCTCCACGTGCTGAGATACATCGAACCCCAGCTTCACTCTCCATTTTCTCCCGGACTTCAGGACAGGTTTCGTATCACCCGAACCAACTATCCCTCTGAAAATCCCGCTATCTTACTCACACCTTTATTTTCCTTAGTTATCTGTGTGTTTGTGTTGCTTACATTGTGTGCCTGTATTTAATAAAGATCATTCATTATTTTCCAACCGGTTTGCTTCTTGACTTGGCCTGACCCCATAGACACTGGGTTGCAAGATCCTACTAAGTTACCCTGCCTCTCGTTTTGCCAACTAGTGCTCTGAACTAATTTCCCCAACTTCTATAATTTTGATAGCAATTTGGTGTCTCTCCTGGGATCCCCAGAAAACAGGGTAACACAAGTTCGGTTCAGAAAAGAAAGGGACAGAAGGGATCATCTTGCAAACATACTTTGGGTAATAGCGTGCACCAAAGAATTTCAGAAGAAGATCAGCTTATGCTTTATAATTATAGCAAAGCCTTTGATTGTGTAGGTCATGAAAAACTACGGATTGCTCTTAAAGAAGTGGATGTGCCACAAAATTGCATTGTCCTGATGTGTAACCTGTACTCATGACAAGAAGCTACTGTCAGGATAGAATACAGAGAAATTTTTTTTTTCCAATTGGCAAGGGGGTCAGGCAAGGTTGCATTTTATCTGTTTAACTTGTACACTGAACATATAGGTAAAGCAGGATTAAACTAGGAGGAAGGAGGAGTGAAAATTGGAGGAAGAGACATCAACAGTTTAAGGTATGCAGATGACACCATAGGACTAGAAAGAAATAGCAGTGATTTGGGATGATTACTGAAGAAACTGAAGAAAGTGCAAAGGCAGGTTTATAACATTAAGAAAATAAAAATAATGACCACAGATGATTTATATAACCTTAAAGTAGATGATGATGATGATGACAACGATGACATAATTCAAGATTTTCTCAATCATTAATCAGAATGGAAACTGCCTTCAAGAAATCAGACCAGTCCTTGGAAGGGCAGTCATGAAAAAACCAAACAAGATCCTGAAGTGTAACGATATATCATTGAATACTGAAGTTAAGATTATCCATGCCATCATACAACTAATTTCTATGTATGGATGTGAAAGCCTGACAGTGAAGAAAGGAAGAAAGTCAATTCATCTGAAATATGGTGCTGGAGAAGAGTTCTGCAGATACTCTGAATTGCCAGAAAGACTAAGAATGGGTCCTAGAGCAAATCAAGCCAGAACTCTTCCTAGAAGCCAAGATGACTAAATTGAGTTTGTCGTACTTTTGACATATCATGAGAAGACATGACTCACTAGAAAATACAATAATGCTTGGTAAGGTAGAAGGTAGTAGGAAAAGAGGAAGTTCTCATTACAGATGGATAGACTCAATCAACAAAGCCACATCTCTAAGTATGCAAGACCTGAGCAGGGCTGTTGATGATAGACTGATTTAGGCTATGGAGATCTCTCATTCATAGAGTTGCTATAATAACTTGATTGCAGTTAACAGAAACAAACCCATTTTTCTTTCAAAAGTTCATGGTTTCACCTAAAGGTTTTGGGGTCTAAATGTTTCCATGTTCTGAATTAGAGGTCCTTTCTCACAGATGCTGCCAAATTCTTTAATATGCCATAGTTTTACAAGTTTTAGACTATAATCCTAAGAAAGCCTTATTGAACTAAGTGGATCTAACACATAGACAATGCCCTATATCATATTGTTTGTCCTAAATAGAGAAGAGACTAATTGAATCAATGACATCTTGATAAATCAATACCCATCTAAGTTCTATACATTCAATGGGGCTGCTCTTGTTGGGACTGACAGTTGTATCTAGGCCAATATATAGGATTGAGGTGTTAAAAAGAACCTTCATTTTGGAGTCAGGAGATATGGGCAAGAGGCAAACAGTTTCCTGTTGTTCTGCATAGCACTCTGACATGCCCAGACCTGAGACATGCTGGAATGTTTGGTTCTCCATGGGAACTCAAGTGGTCATAAAGTATAGTGTATAGACTGTTTATAATCAGGGGTGTCAAACTCTATTTCAGCATTATGGCTGCCCTCAATTATCAGCATTATGGCTACCCTCAATGGGTCAGTTGTATCTGTAAGACTATATAAATGTATCTACTTTTTATCATATTAAATAATTGCCTCTGCATTTGATTATTACTGGTTTTTAAATTACCTTCCCTCTGCATCAACTTTTCTTTTCATGGACATTTTGGGGCTATTTGATTGTAGTTTATGGTCCCTATACCTCTGTAAAGTGACATAGAATTGGTCAGTATATCCAAAGTGTACCACTTTCTGCTCCCCAGACCCTCTCTGTGCCTCTTTGTGCCCCTAGACCCTTTCTATGCCTCTTTCTGCTCTCCCCTCCCCATGCCTCTTTCTGCTCCCCTCCTCCCCTGTGGCTCTTTCTGCCTTCCCCGCCCCTCTCTGTACCTGGTGAGCCAATCCCCACATTGTGGGCCCCCGGCTGCCAGTATTCTGAAGAGGGGCCCAGCAACCAGCACTCACGATCTACTTCTACTCCTGACTGCTCCTCTGTCCAACTCTCATGAGCTGTGCAGACTGTTGCCATGGTAACCCATGGCAGCACTCTGACAGCAAGACTTGGACAGAGGAGCAGTCAGAAGTAGAAGTAGATCGCAAGTGCTGGCTGCTTGGCCCCTCTTCAGAATACCAGCAGCTGAGGACCCGCAATCTGCGGATTGAGCTTGCCAGGCGGGGGGAGTCCTGCAGCTGCAGGAGAGGTGCGAGGGCCACATGAAATGGTGTGGTGGGCTGGATTCAGCCCACAGGCCTTGTGTTTTACACGTGTGGTTTTTATGGCTTTACATGAAAATGTGTCACACTGCCCACTGTGGAGGAGCAGATGGTCAAGAGTCAACACTACCAGAACCTTAAATTCACTGTAAACAAGAACTAAGGAAAGTTCAAGGGTGCAGAATGATTTAAGAGCCTCAGCAGTCATAGGATGGCCTCCAATTAACTTCCCCTACCCATTAGAACGTCTTCTCTCAGGGGAACAGGAAGAGGGAGACCGTTCTCCCCGTTCCCTCTTCCAGGCCTTCAAAACCTGCTCTGCATAGGTTTGGAAGATAGCTTTAAAATTTATTTTTAATGTGAATAAATATGATGAAATACTGAAGGTAAGCATAAATGAGCAGTAGTAGGATGGGGTCCAGAACATCATCCAGCCACCATTGCTCAGTTCTGCATGGTTTCTGTGTGTCACTATATCCATTCTTCCTAAAAGTAACTTTCCAAGTGGGGACCCTCTGAAGCGGATTATAGGGAAGGACACCCCAGGAGATCGCAGCAGTAAGGAATGGGGAAAAGGTTGTGTCACGTGAATGCAGGGTTGGAATTCACCTAGAATATCGGCAATTCCCAAGAGAAGCTCCAGATAGTAATGTTCTCTGTTTCCCGAACAGTTGAAAAATTCCCATAGTTTGAAGAGCTTCCATGAAGATTTAACTGCTGCAATGCAGTGCTTTTTAAAAGAAAGAGAATGAGAAATTGGACATTGATGGGAGGCATTGTTGCTGATGGAAATGACCCAAAGAGATCATGGGAAGGTACCCTTTTTTTTGAAGGGATGGTTAATTGGTCTTTTTTTTTCTCCCCCTGTCTCTGAAACCTTTAGCTTACAAAATGTCGTGTTCTTCAAAGGCCTATTATCAGGATCAACAGACGTTTTCTAACTCTCATCTGCTAAGTTATTCTGTGTAGGTGGCATTCCATAGGTGGGAGTATCTGTACAATTTGGAGCAAGGAGGTACTCGTTTTAACATGCTATTACTCAAATCTTGCCTCAGTGAAGAAGACGTTAGCCACTGCCTCATTTTGCTGCACTGGCAAGAGGCGAGGGGTGAATTTTTACCACTTTCCATGGAAGCTCCCCACCACGTGGCCTCTCTACGTTTGCTCACAGGAGGCGGGGGAGGGGCTTACACAAAGCTGGACCACGGGCCACTGATAGTAACAGGAGACATTGTGCAGATCCAGCCATTTCTGCACTACACTGTTATGGTGCTATTATTCCACTTTCAACATCCTGTGGAATTCTGGGGTTTGCAGTTTCCTGAGGCCAAAGAGCTCTCTGGCTGAGAATTCGAAATGCCCCTCCCTAAACGGCAAACCCCAGGATTCCATAGGATGTTGCAAGTAGAATAATCTACTATGTAAAAGTCAAAGTTTGTGAGTGAGTTTGTCTGTTTGTCTGCGTCAGGTAGGCGAAGACCTCATAAGATGGCTGCGGGAGGCGAGAAGACCTCATACGATTGGCTGGCTGTGAAGATTCTATGGAATCCCGGGGTTGGCGGTTCAGGGAGGGGCCTTTAGAATTCTCAGCCAGAGAGCTCTGAATAGGACGGTTGCTATGGAGAAGGAGGCCTAGCAGCAAGTCCCCTCACGAACCCAACCTCTGTATGTTAATAACTCTGAATACAGATTGGATTGGGGAATAAGGGGAAAAGCTGCACATACTGAACACACGGGATCTGAAATCTGTGTATTTCAACTGCGTCTAATTCCTAAGGTAAGGTAAGGTAATTCCTAAGGTATTTCTAACAAGTATTACCTATAAGAAAATAAAATTCTGGGCCACGCCAGGTAAATACGCTGGTAGCACTATGTAGTGTAGAAAAGGCCCCAGGTGGCACTGGACCATTTTCAGATTACAAAAAAGGCCCAGATGGATGAGCCATTGATCCGTAGCCGTGGGGAGTAACACAAGGGAAGGGCTCTCAGCTGGTTTCAGTTGTGCTGGTCCCATCTTGCCAATGGAAATAAAAAAAAAATGAAGCAAGTGTCAAGGAAAAGTTTTTGCTCCCATAGCAACTGGTTTCTGCCACCTTTTGTCTTCAGGAAAAAAATCCCCCCCCCCCATGCTGACAAGATGTACAGAATATCTAAAGGGCTATATTCTCTCTCCCTGTCCCACCATCTTCCCAGGTGCATTTGGTGGGAACAGGGGAGAGGGCCTTCTCAGTGGCTGCTCCCAAGCTCTGGGATGCCCTTCCCAAAGAGGCTAGACTGGCATCTCCCTTACTCTTTTTCCTCAGCTAGGTAAAGACACCTTACTTTGGCAGGCATTTGAAAATTGGTTTTTTTTATTTTTTTATTTATTTATTTATTTTAGAGGAAACAGCTGCTGTACGACGTGCTGGACTTTTTTTTTTATTTGTTCTCCTTGTTTAATGGTTTGTGTTTTTTAACTGGTTTTAATTTTACGATGGGTTAATTTCTTTTTTAAACTTTTCTTCCCTGTAAACTGTGAATGTTGAAGTATGTCTGTTTTAAGTGTTGTAAGATGCCTTGTTTCCCAAACTAGGAAAAAGGCAGGATAGAAATAAATCTAATAATAAATAACATAACATAACATAACTTAAGACTGCAGACTATAAATGCTGTGCTAATGGCCAATTGCCAGTGGGATCAGGAAACTTTCCTTCTTTCCTCCTTGCAACCCTCCGTGCCACGTGGAAAGCAGCTCCAGAGGGTTTCATTTTATTGAGTGAACATGATGGGGGGCTCTGGATTCCATCGTTAAAATAACCCTCTTGGAACTTAATCTCTGTGAAACTCGTCTAAGACACTGTGCAATATACCTTTGGTGATTTAAAGGAATTAATGTACAAGACAACAGTAAACCCTGAATTACAAGGCAGGGTTATGAATGCTGGATTTGGAAGTGCCCTTTCTAGAATCGATACCTACCCACCAAGTCCAAACAGATGTGGGTTGAGTTTATTAGGCCACCAGGATGGAGTCATTTTTTCATCACTGCACATCAGTACCTGAATTGCAGAGATCATTCTGGAACCTTCAAGCCACAGAAGCTGCAAAGGGGGATCTTCCTGCCAGTCAAAATCCCTGTAAATCCCTGCAAACTAGATAAGACAAAGATGGTTAACAGGGATAATTAGAGTTGTTGCTGGATTCTAGTTCCCCTCAGCCCTGCCAGTCAAACTAGCCAATATTGAGCAAGAAGCCTGGAATTGTATTTAAGGTGCAGGATGGGGTCAAGACTAGCATGCAGCACATTAGGAAATATGCATACTTTTATGTATGTTTTTACAAAACAGTAAAAACACAGAATACGGTAGATGATGATGGTGATGATGATGATGATGATGGTGATATGCAATGAAATAAGACAGTTAACAATGTGGCTACCATGAAGACAATGACAAAATAATAAAGGAAACATTATAAAATTGTTTAAAGTGTAAATTTAATATAGCAAGGAAAAGAGAAAATACATAGGACCTATTAAGCAAATGGAAAGACAGCCATAAATGAGGACATTTCTGACCTGTAATTCCTCAAAAGGGTCAACCACATATTGGTCCCGATCCTTGATGTCTATGCTGCAAAACACACACACACACAGAGAGAGAGAGAGAGAGAGAGAGAGAGAGAGAGCTATACAGAAGATGAAGAGGGAAGATGAGGAAGGAAATGGAGGCAGGAAAAATATTCAAAAGCTTTGTAATAAGGAACTTCCCAGCTTTGTTACCTGAGGGCATACCTCAGTTAACTTATTTGGAAGGAGAAATCAATGACATCTTCTCTCAAGGTGTACTCTGAATGGCAGAGTAGAACTCTATTCACATTGCCTTCTCCATTCCCTCCACTACCACCAAGAATGCTAGCAATTAGTGGTCCTCGAGAGTCTCTTAAACACACATACACCATCTTTCCAAAACTAATTACTTTGCTTGTTTATCAGCAAATTATCCGAGGTGAGTGAAGATGATCATTTGCCACACAGTGCTCAGGTTTTCTCTTTGAATAACGGTAAATCTCCACACATGCACAATTATGCAGTGTGGTCTTTTCACCTGAGAATAACACCCTGCCTCACAGCCAGACACATGACGCTGTCAAGAGAAGACTGTGGCTGTAGGCAAGACTCACTGGCAAAGAAGAGGCATGGCATCTCAGCCAGCAGGCCATGTTCTAGCACTTAAAATAAGACATCTTCCTGAGCTCATACAAAGTCCTTGGTTGAGCTTCAGCTCCCTCAGCCACCATGATCAATGGACATATTGACTGAAGGATTCTGGGAACTGTGGCCCTACAAAGTTAGTTTCCTCACTGGCACTGGTTATATCTTAGTAATAGAAGACCTTTGCACTGGAAGAAAGAGTCCAAGCTGAGCCAATAGTGAATAAGTAAAGAGAGAGAATGGGAGCCAGAGGGAGGTTGAGAAAAAGGAGCTTGTGTTCTGAATATAAAACTACCCTGGGGGTGGGGGTGTCTGGCCCTACCAGATGCTGTCAAACTCCTCGCTGCTATCAGTTCTAGCTGTCATGGCCAGCGGTGAGGTAAGGGGAAAATTCTAGTCCCACATCAGGAGGCTCATACGGTACTCGCCCCAATCTAGTTCCTCTATAGTTCTAAAGTTCTGTATTGCCCATGAGCTTGGTCTTTGCAATACAGTCAAATAGACTTTCTCATTAATTACCTTAAAATTGATATTAAGATGCCTCAAGACTACCTCACCTGGTCAGTTAAAAACACATCTGGGATCCCCTCTGCTGTAACCTAAAAAGCTCAAGCAACTTTCAAAAGTAGTTGCAATCTGATGTACACCATTCCTGGACTGAAAGGTCTGATGGGCATACATAGGTCCTAGAGATCACTATAAGCTTTGGAGAGGACTTCTTCCACAGATAGAAAGTTTGGGTTACCCAGATGTTTTGGACCAACTTCCCATCAGTCCCAACCAGCAAGATTTGGGATTATGACAGCTTTGGTCCAAAACACTGTAGTCCCATATTCTTCACCCTTGTCATAAATGACAACCTGAATGTCTGCTTCATTTACCACATAGCAGGCAATTGTATATTGTTCTGTAGGGTTATGGGCCCCTTCAGATTTACCAGGGAACAAGCCCTATTGAGTGTGGTGGGACTTAATCCTGACCAAACATGAACAGGATGACAATGAGTCTCTGTGTTCCATACCCTCTAGTAATGAGGAAACATTCTTCCAATTTAACATGCGTTGTATTGGGGGCATAGCTATGGGAGGAAGGCAAAATGAGGGCATTGCCACCCCATGAGAATTTTACCTAACATAAAAATTTCCCTCAGTCCCTAAATTGTAAGACACTGAAAATCATTCACATCCAAAACTTTTAGATCTGCTGTTTTTGCATTCTCTGGGTGAACTCTTTTTCATTCGATGCCGAAATTGTGTGTCTAAATGTTTGACTGAAGTTTGGGGAATAAAAGAAAATTTCATTTGGGGAGGCAGAATTCTTACTGGGAAGCAATGTCTTTGTTTTGCTACCCCTATAGCTAAACCTCTGGGTTACATCCACAGGTCTTCTGAGTGTGTGTGTGTGTGTGTGTGTGTGTGTGTGTGTTTCTTCAACACAGAAAATAGAACATGAGAACTACAATCTCCTGCTATTAAATTGCAGTGTTTGTCTCCAACCTTATTTGGAGGGCTTCTTCTTTAGAAACGTATTAATTGTATAGCAAATCATACATGCAGAACTACTTGGAAACTGTTATTTATCTAATTTTAAAAATACCCTTCCCCAAAAAAACAACAAAAGCAATACTAGCCACATTTTCTTGAACAAACTTAGGAGGGAGAGAGAAAGAGAATAAGAACTCCAAAAGCTACAATGATGACCTGTACAACCTACAAGCATCAAACTTTGAAAACGTCAGAGTTTTTCTCTTAGTTTTGAAGGTCTTAAATGCATTGCCTCCTCTCCATGTGTGATTTGACAGCCATTTCACCAGGATGAAAAAGAGGAAGAGAAGGAAAGCAAGGCATCTATGAATCCTCCTCAGAACCATAATATATAAATGAATTTCTTATATTTATTTTAATGTGATTTTTGTTTTAAAAACTTTTGTCTTAATCCTTTGATGGCTTTTTTAAAAAAAGTAGGATATAAACAGAGCTTGGGAAAGATATTTTGTGGACTACAAATCCCAGAATCCCCTGCCAGCAGGACTGGGGCCATGCCGTCCAGGGAGTTCTGAGTGTTCATGTTTTCAAATGTAAAAAATTTCCTACCCTGAAATATCAGTTCCCTGATATACTTGGAAAGAGGACATACCTGGAGCTCAGTCATTAACCAGATGAGACAAGAAGTACACAAGTTCTTCTGGTTAGGTCTAGTGGTCTTTTCATACAACAGAGCTAAGCCTTTTTTGTCCTTTCGCAATGCCTCAATTCCTGATTTACTGTTACAAAAAAAGGTATGCAAATTCTGACCCAATGGTATTTATTTTGTCTTAGAAGGCAGTTCTTGCAAAGCACTTTAGGGACCATCTTGGCTCTAATCCAGGCAATTCCCTTAGCCCTTACTAAAGCCTTGGATGCGTTCAGGGAAATTTTTAACTGTTTCCCTCTGCCCACGAGCCCAAGCCTCCTTCTCTTAAACTGCAGTGCATATGGAGATTCAGATTCAGAAGTAACTTGCTAGGCAGGATAGGGAAAATGTTCTGTATTATGGAGGATATTTTTAAAGAAAAAGCTGCACACACAGCATTAGTCACACATTTCTCTGGGATTATGGCTGTTTTATTCCTTCATGAAATAAGCATCAAGCTAAAGCTGGCCCGTAATACTCCAATTTTGCGGAGTGGGAATAGAGGCCAGGAGAGACTTGCCAGGACTTTCCAGTAAGTCAATGCTTCATTGGAATGCTTTAACACAAATGTCCCAGGCTTAATGTTGATAGTCCTCCGTGAATAAAGGGCTGGAAAGCTGTGCCCTCCCACAAATCAATGCTGTTAAACTAGAGTTCCCATCATCCTTCACCATTTTCCAGGCTTTCTGGAGCTGTAAAGAACTGGAGTCAATCACATATGGAAGGGACAGGCTTTCCAGCCCCAACATTAGCAGAAAAAGATTGGTTTGCTCATCACAGGACTGCTTCTCCCAACTATAATGGCAACATTCTTTTCCCTGCCAGTATTATGAAGCTCCCTGTTTATAACACATTTCATCTACCTCTCCTCCTCACTCTTGTGAAGACTCATTTTTCCAAATCTAATTTTAATATGATGGGCCATATATATCTCTGGCTAGGTTCCAGTAGTCTGAATCTTTCTCTCAGGGCCATATTTTGGAATATATCCAGAGAAATTCAGTTGTTTCCAGGATCTTTGTAGTGCCATCAGAGAATCCTGTTTCAAGAGTTTGCAAGTTTAAAATTTTTTTAAAAAAAAACCAGTTTGCAAGTAATGTGTTGTTAATCTGAAGCAGGAATCATCTCTATTGTTGCACTGCAGCCTGACCCAGCAGGAAGCGTAAGATTCATTGTCCAGGGTTCCCTCTATTCAAACAACAGATTTGGGCTATTAAGCAAAGTAATGTGGGCTTCCTCAGGCAGCAAATTCTAAATGTTGTGAAAGAGCTGGAGATTATTATTTTATTTTGCTATTATTATATTTTTACACTCAGGAACAGAGGAGAGGTGCTTGCTGGATTTTCTGTTTCATGTAACAAAACAATTCAGCTGGCTTTGGGCATGATGCACCTGATTCAGCTGTATCATGGGAAAGGGGCATTTGTTGCTCTTTGCTGCTCTGTCTCAGGCAGCAAAATCTCTTGGGCCAACCTGGCTTTGGACGTTAGAAAGATGGCTAAATGTCACCTAGCTTTCTCCTAAAATCCAGAATCTGGCGATCTTTCATGGAGCTGTAACATGGATGGACTGGTGTTCCCAGGATCTCATGGGGCCCAGCAACCATCTCCATGGCAGTAGGTGGCTTCCATGTCCATGTGGTGGTGAATTCAGTCTGGGTTTTAGTCTGAATTTTAAAGGAGCTAAGGTATGGAATCTATGGGGTAGTGTTCAGCATCTGGGAAGCTCCTTTATAATGTGGGCCAAAATCTGTAAGTGGTTTCACCACCCCACTTCCATGGAAGCCACCAGCTGCCATTGAGGATCTGAAAAAGATATCATCTGAAGGTTATTTCTGTCTTCAAACCTCCCCCCCACACACACACACATGTTTTTGTTCCTTCTCCAACCTGCTTGCCAGGCCTTTCTTGTAAGCATCCCCCTTTTTTGGTGTGGAAGGCTAGGCTCAGGAACTTGGGGAAAGTTACCTTTTCAAACTATAGGTCTCAACTCATGCTGACTATGGCATGCTGGGCATTGTGGTCCAACCATGCACTGGGTCAGGACAGCACCCAGCTCTTCACAGCAGGATCAGCTGAGTGAGCCAGGTAGGCTGCAGTATGGGGACAGATCACTCACATGGGCATGATGCACAAATAATGGCTGATTCTCGCCCCCCCCCACACACACATATGACACTCTTACCTCTTGTAGGACAGATATGCTTCTGAAGAGCAAAATGCCACAGCTCCACCCATCATTTCTCAGAGTGCTTCTTTGGGCACCAGATGGATCCCTGGGAAACTCTGGAATTAAACAGTGAAGATGGTGAACATGACTGTAGAGTTTTGGCCTATAGCAAGGCACCCACTCTGCAAAACTAAACAAAAATATTTTAAAAAATAAGGAGAAAAAGAATATCACTACAGTTACTTGTGGGTGCTCTGGGCTTTGAGGTCTCTGGCCTTGCAGCAAGAGATCTAGCTCTGGTGACACCACCATTCCAGAAGGTTCCCAGAAGGCTTCCTTAATTCTTGCTTCCTCCACCTGTCATAGTTCTGCTGTGAGGGAATCCTCTCATCATGGCTTGTTCTTAGATGCTGCCAACACCCACTTTTCACTGCTTTTCCAGTCAAGGCTCACTTCCTTTTCTCTTCCCAGTTTCCTCATGATTGCCGTTTCCCATGAGAGTCTCTGTTGCCTGGAAACAACCCTGACATTCCAGCCTCCCTCTCCTCTCCTCCCTGCCACCACCAGCCATAGCTTCAGGGCCGCCCGCACACATCTGCTATGCACCCTCAGTCATTTTTTGAAAGTACCAAACTAACAAGGAGCCAGATGGAATGATACATTGAATAACATTTTCTTTAAAGGCAATTGTGGACATGAAGTTTAGGAGAAGGCTGTTCTTGGGGTTCCTCATTAGAGCTGGAATGCTTATTTTGAGGAGACAATCCAGTCTACACAATCTAGACCTTACTCATGAGGAGTGAAGGCATACTGATAGGCTCAGAAGGCCAGGAGAAGTGCGGAGAAGTGACAAGATAGATGCTGCTGCTGTCACTTCTCTGAGGCTGGAGCCGCAATGTATCCATAATTTTGGTTATTGCTATCTTGTGCTCCATTGAAAGTACCCATAGTGGCATGCAGCATGCAGCAATGGTTTCCAGCCTTGGATCTCCTGACGCTGTTAGACCTCAGTTCCCAAAAATCCCAGCTAGCATGGCCAATGATGAAGGATTCTGGCAGTTGCAGTCCAACAGAGTCTGGGGACTCATAAGCTGGGAAGCATTGGCATAAGGTATAGTTGTATAATGGCAAAATAATCTCTTAAACTTTTTGCCCATGTATGGAAACAATGCGGGTTTATGGACACTTAGGATGGATGAATGCCTTGTTTGCTTTCATTGGGGTGCTGTTTGGGGACAGCTGTCTTTGCAAAGGCACTGCTATCTAGAGTTACGTACACCTGCCTCTGTACAGTTTTGCATGGTTGCCCCCTGTAGACCAGGTAAGGTCTGTTATGAGACATAGCAGGAAACAGCCCCCCTAGTAAAAGTTCTTCCAAACTAGCAGCAAATGCAGATTCTTAGGAACTGTCCCCTGAGAACCAAGGTGGCTCAGGAAATTTTGCTGCCTAAGACAAAGAACAAGCTCCCCCCTTGCCAGCACCTGTTCGATCCCACATTCAAAATGCAAAATCTCACTAGTCTCTGAATTTAATTTTACTTTTACTATTAGAGAAGAGATAATGTCCTCTGCTACCCTTGAGAACAGCAGACCAGTTTAGGGGAAAAGAGGGGCCATGTTACAGACATAGCTGTGTTCTTCAGTAGAGAATAGAGCCCAATAGGGCTCAGTGAGCTCTATTAATATTATCAGTAGAGCCCAGTGAGCTCAGAAGGAATAGCCAAAGGGCCGCCACCATGCTTCAACATCTGCTACCTTAGTTGGTTGCATCAGTCTCCCTAGTGGGAGGGCCAGCACTGCTTAGAACACCCTCCACTATTTAGTTAGCTGGGTTAGGCTATGGTTCATTGGTAGCTTAAGACTGCAGATCAGTTCCATTTTGCTGAATGGGAGTCTTGCTTTTGCTTTCAGTAGCAGGAGGATTGCAGTCTATTTCCTTCAAAACACTTTCCTAGGAGCTGTAACAGGCATAGAACACAGAGGCAGCCTGGAGCCTTTCTTTTCTTCTTCCCCCTTTCGCTTGTCAAAAATACACTTCTAGTTTTAGAAAATCTAATTTTAAATGAGGTTTCTGTGGGGGAACTGAGCTTCCCAGAGTTTTAGCTCATGATCAGCTACCACAGTTTTTCATGATCGTGTCATAAAGGGAAAAAGAGAAACTGCAGAACTAAAGAGGGGGCAGATCAACTGGATTTCTGCTTTCCTTGTTTCATGGGCTACACAAGCACAAGGTTTATTGACACATACACCCTGCCACTTTGATTTATCCTCAGGAAAGTTTCAAGGATTAGGCCACAGAGATGCTTTGTTGGGAACTATTTTGGGATGAGGAGAGAAGGCAGATTTGTTTTGATTCCATTACACCAAACCATGAGTGTGTTGGTGTGAAAGACCTATGCTTATTCTATGAGTCGTATGCATGTCGTTATTTATGTATTAACTCCATGCTGGCTGGCATCATCAAGAATGCAATCTCTTTAAAAAAAAATGGGGATTCTAGACACAGTTTATCCAGGGTTTGAAAAATAAGGAAACTAAATAAGATGGTGTAGAGGGGGAGAGGGTTGCATCTATTACATCTCTGCATTGCTGTTCTTTGAGATAATTGATATTAATGCAAATAAACTTCAAAGAGCTAACCAGTTCCTTGACAGCCCTGCACTATAAAAAGATGCAGATTAAAAGGTAAAACAAAAACAAATCCAGATCTTAGATATTTGGGCTGCGTGGCTTTGCTGAAAAGTCCCAACTGGCTTATTTAAAGGACCCCGAGAAAACTGGCTTGTTAGGGGCAACGAAAAGTAATCAGAGGGAGGAAATCATAACATAAAAATAGAAAGCCACGTCGACTGGCCATATATGGAGTCCTGGAGAATTAGAGGAATACCCTTTTCGGACCACCCCTTTGGCGAAAACAAATCACTACCGCATTATTGCTCTCCCTCCCCACCCCCACCCCCAGGTCCATGAAACCAAAACTTCCCATCATAACAAATACTGTCCGAAGACTTAAAAAAAAAAAGAGATCCTTTCACGCTCAAGAGTGAAGGAAAGATCACACCCTCGTTATGAGTCCTTAAGCTACTTTTTAACAGATCCCTTTCTCTTTTTTTTAAAAAAAAGGTGGGGGACGAAAATGCACAGGATTGCGGTATTGTGCAGCAACAGCAGCTTCTGATGAGTCAAGCTTCCACAGACGCCACCCTGCCTCTCTAATTCCCCCCCCCGTTCCTTGCGCGCGCGCGCTCGCGCCCTCCTTTTCCTCTCCTCCCCCATCCGCCCCTCAATAGATGTCTATTAAAAGCTGCTGACGTTGGAAGCGACGGCCATCTTTGATGAGGGCACAGCTCCCATTCCATTCAAGAAGGAGACTCGGGGAGGTCAGGAGCAGCTCTTCTTCCCCGATTGCAGCCGCACAAGCTTTTGGAGGAGGCATCCGAACAGAACTCTCCTGAAGCCAAGGTAAGGAGGAAAGCACGGGATAAAAGACTCTTGCCTTCTTTCGGAAGCCGTCTTTTATTTTCCCTGCTAAGCAAAAGGCATGGAAGAAAGGTAGAGCTCTGGTAGTCTGAGAAGGAAGGAGAGCAGTCATCTCTCTCCAACCGTGATGTTTGTTTCTGACGAGAGAAAAGACGAGGAGAAAAAAGAAAGAAAGAAAGAAATGCTTGTTTACTGATCTGTTATTGTTGTTTTTCAAAATACCGGGATGTGTTCTTATCCTTTAGAGTATCCCTGCATACGCGGTGTTTACGTGTGTACTGTTTCCGCGTCGGAAGATAACTCGAGCGTTTACTTTCGTTTTTCCGGCTTTTCTCTCTGTGTGTCTCTTTCCCCTTCTTCTCTCTCGCTTTGGTGCAAGGGTCCCTTCAGCCTACCCAGTAATATGGAGGCGAGCGTCGGCGGGGGTGGGAGGGAGCTGCCATGTATAGCGCGGTTTTTGTTGCATCGCGGCCGACGGTCTCCTGCTGCAGCTGCCCGTTCAGCACCCTGGACAGCGGCCGCCGTCGCAGGCTGTGCCGCAGCGGCCGCAGAAACCCATCGGGGGCAGCGTGCGCAGCTCGAAGCTTCAACGCGGCGGCGGGCTTTGGTTCAGCACCTCGGACAGCGGGGCGCCCGCAATCGCGGGATCGGGACCCTGCGTCCAGAGAAGTAGGGTTTCGGGTTCAGTTTTCCGGACGCCCGATGCGGGGGGGGGGGGCCTGCAAGGAGGCAAACGCTGCAAAATTGCTTGAAGGGGCGATGGAGGCGGCAGAGAAGGAAGGGAAGCGAGACCCAACTCTCCCTCGAGGGGGGGAGGCTACACACGCACACACATAATAATAATAATGATAAAAAGTGAGAGTGCCGCACATTCATACTGAGAATAAATCTGAGGCTTAGCCTCAGCTGGGGTAGACCTAGTGAATCAAACGAGGCTTACACAAGTACTGGTTTAGCAAATCTTATCCATTCAATGGGTCTACTCTAGCTGGGACTAACAGTGGGATTTAGTCCTTCCTTCCCAGATTCTTTTTCTTCCCTCCGATCAATGCTAATTGTTTCCCAGCGATTGCTCTGTTTACAAGCCGTGCCCCTTTCCCTCGCGTTGCTTCTCAGTCTCTTCAAACATCCGCATTCATCGCCATTTAGGAAAGCGAAGCAGCCTTCTTTGACCTCGCTATTGCAGAGTTCTGCCGCTGCGAAACCTCGGCGTCTTCCCTTAGGTTCCCCCGCACTGCACCGGCCACCGAAAACTATGGACTCTCGTTTTTCTGGAAAGAGAGCCTTCTAGTAACACATGAATAACAATTACGACTTTTTAAAAAAGTGACAGGGATGCAAAGAAGAGAGTAGGAAACAGTGATAAGACAAGTGTTCATGCCTTGAATGTTTACACTAAAATTCATATTTCGCTTCGTAATGTTTTTGCTCCGTTTTCAGGAAGTTAATGGGCTCGGTTTTTTTTCCCCGTAAAAGTATTCTTGGTTATTGTTAACCTTTTAATCACGACATATACACAGCGGCAGAAATGTTCGTCGGATTTTGCAGTTCCAGCGATTGTTCATTTTCTTTCTCCTCGAGTCGTGGCGGTGTGTGTGCGTGGGGGGGCTTCATTCATGTTTCCCTTATCCTTGCCAGTGCCTACTACGACATCATGTAGGGAGGCCATTCTTAAAGGGGGTTATGGGCAGGGATCGGTCGAGATTCCTTTGGAACGAGGAGGGAGGGAGATCGGTGCTGAAGATGCGTTTCAAAGCTCCCCCGCCCCCCTACCCACCCACTCGCCCACCCTCCTCTCCCCTCTACCAGAGGGGAGGAAGACCGAGCGAAGAGTACCCCCTGGTAGTTCCAGGGTACTGCAGAGCTTCCTGAACGGTGTGCGTGACATCTTATGTAACAGATTGGCAGGGGTGTCTCCGACAGCATTCCTGGACCGATGGCACGGTCGCCTTTTCTCTCTCTTTCTCTCTCTCTCTCTCTCTCTCGACTGCGGTGGAGTTGAGTCGAAAAGGCAGGATAGGCCGCTCCTAGGCACAGTAGTTTCGAGGGTTTTTTTTTTTTTAAATAACATTTAATATTGAGGATAAGAGAAGAATCAGGGCATCCACTACCTCAAAACGCCCTAAAGCCAGATGGATCTTAGAGGGGTTTGAATCAAAGGTGCCAGAGGAGAGGTGATTTCTGCTGTTTCCATCTCTCCGTCTCTCTCGGTTCCTCGGGAGCAGCGCTAAAGGCAGGCAAAAGGAAGCCTGCAGGCGGAGGGGGCGGGGGAAATTTTAAAAACAAACAAGCCACGCCGTGAGGTGGCTCTCTGAAAAGCAGGACACCATGAGGGATCGTTGTTTCCATCTAGCGCCTCTCTCCTGTAAATGGTTGTTATGAGGGGAGAGAGCCTCCGTCTGTGATGGCGGGGGGCGGGGGAGGACGACGGACGAGATCCCATTTAGCGGCAGTGGCGCCATTCATGGCCCCGGGCTGGCGAGAGAGACGCGTCAGCCTCAGCTGACGGATTAGAGGGGGCTGACTGAGAAAACTCCCGAAAAGCCGGCGAGAGGCGGCAGTGTCCCCCCTCTAACCCCCCCTCCCCATACCTATGCCAACACGCCCCCTCTTCCGACCGCCACCCCCCCCCCGGCTTTGCTTCTCCTCCTGGTCACGTTTCGCCAGCCTCTCTGGGCGTCCATCTGCGGCACGGAACGCTGGCGGGGAGGGGGGGAGACACGTTCCTCGGACGGTGGTCAAGACGAGGCTGCTTCGCGGGGCTGGATTCCGCCCCCCCTTCCTCGCCCCTATCCGCCAACACGCCTTCCATCCAGTTCAAAGGAGAAGACTTGGTTCTCTTCTTTTTCCCCCCACCAAAAAGGCAAAGCCGCCTTTGAAATCGGGCGGCGGGGGTTGGGCTTGACCGCCGCGACCCTCTTCTGGTTTGTTTCCTGCTCTTCTTCGGCCATTTCCGCAGTAGACTGTTGTAGCGCTGTTATTCCACTTTCGACATCCTATGGAATCCTGGGGTTTGTAGTTTAGAGAGGGGCTCCTCCCTCAGCTGCAAACCCCAGGATTCCATAGGATGTCGAAAGTGGAATAACAGCGCTGTAACAGGCTAGTGCGGAAACGGCAAGCCAAAGGAGGCTCAGGCGGGCTCGTGATTCGAGCCTGCGACGGCGGCGCTTCTCCCTCGCCTCCGCAGCGCTTACGCGCCGCCAGCGAGGCAGGCGGGCGCCCCACGTGACCAGGCAAACACGGGCACGCTGTGCCTTCCCAGAGCCGGCCAAACGCAGCATCCCCTTCCGCGTTCGGGTGGGCTTGTCTGCCCGTCGGCAAAGCAGGGAGGGAACAGGGACTCGGAAAGGAAGGAAGGGGAGGCCGCCCCCGCAGCAGCAGCGGAGCCCTCCCGGCCTGGGTCGCCGAGGCGAAGGAAGAGTGTCTGCCTGTCGTCCTCCCCGCCTTAGGACGGAATTACCAGCAGGGTCCTTAAGAGGCCTCGTGACTCAGAAGGAAAGGAAGCCGGTGTCCGCCGGAGGAGTCGTGTGCGGCCGAGACCGTCACGCCAGCCCGCGGGCAAGGGGAGGGCGACCAGGAAGAGGAGGAAAAGGCAGCTGAGAGCCCAGAAATACATGCGGGGACTTGGGGAGGGCAGGGGGCTTTATAGTCCCTGAAGCCTGTGTCTCCTGAACTGATCGTGCAGGGTTTCTCTGAGCGTGTGCAGAACGCCTGTCTTGAAACACCGCGTGATCTCATCCAGCGCAGACCAGATCAGAGATTATGTCGGTGCGACTTCCCGGGAGGCTTTGCTGAGACGTCCGAGCAACCCGGGAGTTCAGCCCTTGGGAAGATGGAAAGGTTCTAGGAAGAGGGAGAAGATCGGCCGGCTGGCAAGCGTTGGGAGGCGACGCAGGACCTGGGGAAACGTTCAGCCGTAAACGGGGGACCTCTCCGAGAACACCTGTGGAACTCTTTCCGCGGGGCCCTGCTGCCGACGCAGAATTCCACAAGGGCTGGTGCGGCTGCCAAAAGCTGCAGGCGGTAAAAATTAGATTAAGCCAGTGGTGACTTGCTTATGCAGAGCATGGAGCAGCCAAGAGGCTGTTCCAAGAGTGCAGTGACTCAGATGGTTCTTGATTCCAACGCATTGACAGGGAGGGAGAGAGAGTGACAGGGAGGAGTAGGCATACCCTTTAGCACCACCCCCCTCCACGCCCCCGGATTCCTTTGGCATATAAGGGAAGTGAAAGGATCTCTGGATTAAACAAAATCCAGATCTTGAGGCAACATTGATGTAGCTTGTTGGTTCATCTGATTTTATCCCAGGGAAAGGAGAAAGCAATAAAGCCACATAACTCCTACCTTCCTTAGCTCTCTGTTTTGTGAGCCCAGGTTTGAGACTCACAGTTCATTAGGAGTGATTGGCTCTCTCTGAGCTACTGCACAGAATGCTACTGCAGCCCAAAGTCTGGAACATCTAATAGAAAGACATCTAAAAATGTCAAGAGTGTCTAACTTTGAATTGGCAAAACTGATACAATGTATAAGCACATATCCTCTGTTGAATAGACCTAAGGAAATTTGCATGTAAGTAAACATTGAAGAGAGTTGCCAGACTGTGTATCCTAAAGGACTTGAGTGAAGTTTGATCAATGCTGCATACAAAACTATATCTGCTGAGTCTGTTTCGCCCAGTCTTCCTCCAGGTGTCTTGGATTCAAACGCACGCGATTCCTTTCTGCTGGACATACTAGCTTTGGTTGGAGGAAGCTGTAGTTCAAATCACTTGGAGGATTCTGATTGGGGAAACCTGCCCTATGGCTTCTGGCAAAAGTCTGTCGCAGCTCTACTACCTGAGATTCTTTTTTGGGGGGAAAAATGGAGATGTTAGAGATCAAACATTGGACCTTGCGTGCACCAAGCATGTGCTGTGCCACTGAAATGCAGAAGTTTCCAAAAAAGCCACTTTGACATAACAGTTAAGGTGGTTTAGTTTTCTGGTCCAGAGAATGGACTGAAGGAATAAACCTAGAGCTGCAGAACAATGGTCTCTGTTACCTTTTCTGTCTCCTTTTAGTTTTTACCTGAGGAAAACAAGAAAGGACCTGTTTGAACTTGGCCTCTTATTAGAATTTAACACTTATGTCCTATTGCCATTTGTCCACACATTTTTTCTGTGTCTGTATTCATTGTCTCTGACACTGATGTCCAGATATAACATTCCTATGTAAGCAAAATAAGCATAAGGCAGAGAGATCAACAGACTTAGGGACACAAATATGTTCCTAGAACATCTTTGAGATGGGACTTCCCACCCATAGCCTAGTGGGCAGGCTCAGGCAGCAAAAAATGGCTACTGAAAGTTGGGGGAGTGACCAAAAACTTGATGGGAGAAGGAATGGAATGGAGTAATATGTAGGAGGAGGAGAAGTCTGGCTGGAAGGAAAACTGAACAGCAAAATATTGTTCAGGATCCCGTTTGTATTTATGTTGTAATGGAACTGGGTGGATTGAGAATTAAAAATGTGAAGGGCTAGGAGCCATGGTTTATTTCACCATTTGGGGGTACAGCTGCTTCAAATCATTTCTCTCTGGTTTGAGTTCTGTTCTGGGGCTGGTGGCGTTTTTCTTTTGCAAATTCACCTTCAGTCTCAAACATCTCCAACCTGCCTCTCCAGTAAAATAGTGCACAATATTTTGCATCTGAGATTATGTTGGCCTATTGTAGGTGGCAAAAGCCCAAGAAAGGCTGTTTAATTCAAAGTCAGGGTCAGCTGTACAACACAGCAGGTTGAAGCCAAATACTCCAAGTCTAGAAAATATGCCTTTTTTTCTACAGTTTCCACAATCCTCCAGCCATGCTGGGTTGGCTGGCTGGAGAAATCCTAAAAAATACAGTTCAACAAAAGTAACCATACCAGGCTTCCATGGCACAATGATGAATGGTGGGTGAAGGTGGATAGGTATATGAATTGGCTTTTGAGTCATGGAGTAACCGCTGAATCTGGATGGTGCAGCAAGACATTTTTTAAAAAAAGTGTTTACCCCTGTGGAGTATGGTACAGAGCAGCTCATGGAAATAATTTAGGATTTTATTCAAGCAGCAAAACATTTTGGTACTTCTGCCCCATGTCAAAGGATTTTTACAGTTTTATCCTTGCAACCAGATGCTAGATATTGTTACAAGTAGTAAAGCCCTATTTGTGTTAGTGCATCAGTTCCTCAGGAAGGGGCAGCAGCAGCAGCCTCCCAGATATGTTTTTGCTTGCAGCTCCCATCAGCATGGGGCTACACTCTTATAGTGCTATTATTCCACTTTCAACATCCTATGGAATCCTGGGGTTTGCAGTCTAGGGAAGGGCCTTTAGAATTCTTAGCCAGAGAGCTCTTTGGCCTCAGTAAACTACAAACCCCAGAATTCCACAGGATGAGGAAAGTGGAATAATAGCACTATAACAGTGTAGTGCAGAAAGGTCTATAGTTTGTGGTAAGAGGTGATAGTAGTGGCAGTCCAAAAGCATTTTTAGCCCAATTGTTGGAAAGAAGGACTACTGGGATAGCTATATTTAAAGTGACTGTGACTTTAGTGAAATATTTGAATTTAAGCACATACTGAATTGGGCAATGGCTTTTTAATCTAATACAATATCTAATACAAGAGCTTCAAGTCAGACACAAACACACACAGTGGGAGCTCCCATGCGATAAATCTCTTGCTAGATTGTTCCATTTCAAACTGTCTTGAGTGGGAAACACAAATCGAAAGTTCCTGAAAATCCAGGGCTAGACAATTCTCTCTGGCATGCAATTAATTTAATGTTTACATTTCTGTCCTGCTTTCCCACCAGCCTGTTGCCCATTGTATGCTGGTGATTTGGTGGAGATGGGGCACTCAAACGTTCCATCCCTTTTTCCCCACCCCATTGGAAGTGGTACAATCCTGCCTCCCACATATCTCACGAGGCTGCAGATTGTGGAGCTTGGCTGTCAGATGCATCCTTGCCCATGTTGTTGCCTCTGTGCCTTACGGCTCAGTCTGACAACCTTTTACAGAATCTAGAAATATCATTACTGACGTAAATGGTTTTGGTTGAAGGAAATTTATTCTGCTGTCATTAATTTGCTCTCATTTTGATCCTGTTCATTTGCTTGAGCAGTCTTCCTTTCTGGCTGAATTTATCTTTTACCAATGAACATTTTTTTGCTGAACGATGTTAGAGAATAAGCTATTTGCATTCTAATTAACTGGAGTGGAAGAGCAATATCTGTATCTGCTTGCATTGTCCATTTGGTATTCTTTATAGCAAAGCAATCCTGCAGCAAGCAGTATTCAAATGTTTACAGCCCATGCATGAAAAACCTGCCATTCAGAAGTCTATTCCAGTATCTTCTGTATTGGGGACTATAATACTCTCTATTAATCCATATTTTATGGGTGAGCAGTAGAGTGTTGACTCTTGTCACAATTGCAGCAAGGATGTACAAAGGCAAGCCTGTTATACAATGTCAAAGTGTGTCATTCCAAGATGTACTGTTAATTCATCACTCTCAACTGACTGGAATATCCCACCTGTTTGTGTGTGTCTGAGTGAGTGTGATTAAAAACAACAGCACTTCTCCCAAGTTTGTTGCAGTATTCTCTAAAATAAGGGTGGGAATCAAGCAGCCCAACAGATGTTGTCATTGCCTATTGCTATAGTCCAACAATTTTTGGAGGGGCATGTGATTTCCACTGTGGCCCTAAAAGAACAGTATTTATAATGTCCTTTCTTTGCTAAAGTTAAATACAATATCTTTTCTTGTCTAGTAAGAGAGGCTGAAAGTTAATCCAAGAGAAAAGATAGACCAGGAGCAATTTGTTATGAATGTTTTTTGGTTCCTTGGCTGGTGAATGTTCATCTGGCATGGGCTAAATTGAATTTATGCTGGCTGCAGCCATCAAATGCTTTTAGCTTTTCAGCTGGAACTGTCCCAAACCATGTGTATTTTGTGTTCTAAAGAGCCCACATTAATATAAATTGCACCTGATTCTCAGTATCAAACCATTACGGCCACATTAATGATACGCAATGGGAATATGCAAGCTTGCAGGCCATCATGCGTCTGTTTCATTTCACTACACAATTGCATTCACACGAATTGATGATTTAATCCCAGGGTTGCAAACTGAGTTTTTATATACATACAGTCTGTGTTTTATAGCTTTTGAAATATAAGTAATTAAATGTTACTGTGAATGCATGAAATGCCTCCACCGCAATGTATGTCTTTTGATTGGTGAGAAGGATAAAAATGATGATGCAAGTGTTGCTTCAAGACAAACTGTATAGTTCTGTGTGAAAGAAAAACTTACGTATTGGCTTTACTGCACTCTTCTCTTGAGGTTTGAACTTTTAATCAAGGCTTGTAACAATGCTCTGGTGATTCTAGATTCTGGTCAGGTGTAAGTATAACTGATTTTTTAAAGATGTAATCAAATTGATTTTAAGGGCAATATTCAAGATAGGAATCTAGTGCCAGTGTTGACCATTTGAACCCTTGAAGTTGCTTTGAATGACTGAAGAAGTACCATTGAATCAGCTAGCTCAGGGCTAGGAAATATGGGGCCCTCCAGAGCATGTCAGGCCATAGCACTCCTTATCTTTCAGCATTGCTTATGCGGGCAGGGGTGATGGATGTTGCAGTCCAACAAGATCTAGAGGTTTACACATTCCCCAGTGTTGATCTTGCCTCAGGCTGATTGGCAATTGGTTTCCAAGCTTTTAGGCAGAAACCTTTCCCTGCCCTGCTACTATTTGGTAGACTTAGAACTTAGAAACTTCTGTAGATATAACATTTGCTCCAGCAGTGGGCCATGAATAAATGAGTCAGTACAATTTTATGCATAAACAAAATTTAGGAAAATATAGCATATTTTCCCTGTCATTATCTTATAATGCCCACCTTAAGCCTTTCACTAACTTTCAGGTTGCAGTGTTTTCTTATTGAAGGACATGGTGGAGGATTCATTCTCTTTGTGTGTGTGTGTCTGTAAATAATGTGCTTAATGTGAACATTATAAGATGATAACATGTATCATGAAGATTTGTTATGTTATCTATACAGGTAATCCCCCTATCTGTGAGGATTGCAACTATTCTATATACAGTTCTTGTGGCCAATTTGTTACCTTCTTTCCATACTTACCTAGGCATTATCCTCAGATAATAGACATACAGTCCTTCTCTGGGGCTCTGAAGCCTTACCGGCCTGGTAGATCCTGCCAAGCCTTACAATCTGCAGGTATGATCTTTGGGAATTCAGGCTCATCTCCATGCTGCAGTGATGTGGCATAGTTGGGCTTTCTGGAGGATTAGTATCAAATTCTTATGGTGCCAACAATATGACTCTACATTAAGAATGTTAGGGGAAGGAGGAGGATCTGCCATTTTTAATAAGTGAGATAGCATTTCCTAAATGTTTAAAGTAATTATAATTTTCTATGTCATATGGTATCTTGTGCAAAATTTACTAGCAAAAACTCTGAGTACCATTAGAATGATCATAACTAAGCACAATTGTCATAGTAACAAAAATGTTGTTTGCTAAACTATGACTGCTAAAATACACTTCTCTACATGTGATTTGTGATGCTAATATCTACTATTTCATTCCTGCTTTGGAACCTAATTAATTAGAGATGGGCTATTAGAAACACTGGACTCTCTAGTGAAGCATTCTACTTGGACCTGTTCCCACGGCAATGTGTTTGTACTCTTAATGTAAAATAACTTCCAATACCAGTACATGTTATGTTTTGTTTCTGCAACTGTTTATCGATCCATTTGAAAGATTCATTAGCCCACTGTGCTCAGGAAATTCCTTGCCACTCTGAGGAAGCACACACCCTGGAGAGTTGCTGAAATACTGATGACACTTGACATCCAGCATGACTTTCTGGTCTGTGTAGATATGGAGGGCCCAGACAAAGTTTATTCACTTTGTGCAGAGGCTGAGTAGGCTCCAGATTTGATGTACTCCTTGGCAAGATGCCTACTGTAAGCTCCCTTCCTTCATGGGCTCTCTACTTGCCACTATCATTTGTTCTCATTTATCATGGTCATCACTTTACTTCCCCTCTCAGCTGCCCTCCACCTCTGGGACAATGCACATGAGAAAGCAACAGAAGGGAAGAGGAGGGTGCTACTCTTTCTTCTTGCTCTGTCACAATTTAGTGCATGTGGCGAAGGCAAGTAGTGGCAGAAGAAAGAGAAGAAGCAGGAACAGAGGACCCCTAGAGATCAACAGTGAGCCTTCTGCTTCACTGTAGACATTGGCAGGGCCCAGACAATGTTGACTCTTGATGCTCACCCTGCACCAGGGGTCTGACAAATAGCATTGCTGCAGTTGCATTATCAGAATGTGAAGGGGGGTCATGAAAGCCCCTTTAGAATTCTAAATGATAGGATCCTAAATTATGAGAAAGGCCTCATGGATTCTGCCTGTCATGAATCTAAAGGCGGGAGAGAACTGCACCAAATCCACCGGCCATAAAGTATTACCATTTGCAATACTGAATGTAATATAATTAAGCATATTTTCTTACAAATGTTTGGAGAAAAGGATTTTGGATGGACTAGTTAATGTAGAGAACTCCTGACAATCTGGCATCCCTTGGAGCAAGCGCATCAGGAAAGAGAGTGGAAAACCTCTCAAGTGATGAGAATTCACTAAGCATGATTTTTTTAAAAAAAGGACCCATAGATGTCATATTTCATGTTATACTCTAGGGAAAGTTTAACATTTGTAAAAATTATTTCCTGTGTAGCAAAACAAAATGTTCTCTCTCTCAATGGAAAACTGTTAGGGTTAGGCTTTGTATCCTACATTTTGCCAACCAGTAGCCACACTATTTTAGCCTCTGCTCCACAAGTGTGTTGGCACACTTAAGATTCTCACTTTCCATTCAAGTTAAATTACACTGAAGTCTTTCCAGACACTGACAAAGTGGCTAGCTGTTTACTCTCTCAGCATGGCAATCAAAGCAGTGCCCAAGGGAAATTATTGCTGCCAGTATTGAATCTGTAACATCCATATACTAATCCTGCCTTTCCGGAAATGAGCTCTTTGGGATGAACATAGATAGTGCTCTGGTGAAGCCAGAGGTTCCAGACTTTGGATCCTGAGATGCTACTGCACTACAAGTTCCCAAATCCCTGACCATTAGCTGAAGTCCAACAACATCTTTGGAGTGTGGAAACTGGTGGCGTAAACTGACATGGTAGGCTTCTTGACTGAAGATGGATTCGAAACTAAGTCTTCTCAGTCAGTATTCATAGCTACAGTCACTCCACTCCACGCTGGCTATCTCAAGGATGTAGCTTAACAGATTCTTCTGTATGGCTTAGTACTCATACATACATATTTGTGTATGTGTGTATACAAAGATATTTTATATATGAATACTCCTTACATATATCTGTGCATATGCAGTTATATTTGGGGAGTCTAAGAAATTAACACAAACATTTCTTCCATTTCCATATAAGAATGATTAGTTTTATGCTCTTCGTATGGAACCGGATGACCTGTTGGCATTATCAGAACTGGTGATACCTTGTTATGAATGGAGAAAATCAACATGTAGTCCTGTAACTTGTTGAAGACTCTTTTATGAGACCTTTCATAGGCTACCATCTTTTTCCAGATGCATAAAGAGGACGAGAATGCTACTATGTTGTGTTTTATATATATGTATACAGGACAAGAAAAATCAGCTTCACACTGCAGGAAAAAAAAATATGAATATTGTACATGAGACAGTCAGAGATAAGCAGAGCTTGAAAAGGTTACTTATTTGACTCCAACTTTGTGGAGGTAATTCAAAGGGATACCTTTTTTTTCCAGCACTGAGAGCTAAGAGGGTTTCAGTTGAGTTGAAGTGAGGAGAACAGCTGTAGAGCATATTAAGAGTTTTCCTACAGACCCATTTGTTCTCAGTATGATTAGCTGGATGGACAGCCCTGGATTTCCTCACCATCAATTCTTCCTGCCTATTTCTTGGTCTGAAAAGTGTCTGGAAACTTCAGATGGCCCTCAGTGCCATTTCTGAGCACATTTCAAAGTGATGGTTTTGACTTATATGGCTTGGGAGGAGGCATTACAGGTCTGCCTAGGTTTTAAGATCTGGTGGGGGAGAGAGATATGAGGGAGATATGAGAAAGGCTATTTCTAAGCTTTAGAGCTCCCTTTTTAACAGAGGCTAAGTTGCTCCTTTCTTTGTTATCAAGAAAACATCTTTTAAAATCTGTGCTAGCCTTTCAGATGTGTGGGTTACCACTGAAGGTGGTATTTAACTGATTGGGTTTACTTAGGATTTTCAATTGTGTTTTTAACCTATCTTTCTATTTAATGGTATTTCTTTTTTATTATTTGAGTTGTGTTTTGATTTGCAATTTTGGCAGATAGGTGGAATATAAATTTAAAAGTACAATAAAAATAAATGATGGTGCTCAGTGGACAGAACATCATCATAGAGAAGAACCAATCTTTAGCAGCCACCTGCTCAGAGAAAATGATGAAGGCACCTGAAGATGACAGTTGTGGCTGAGAGGCATGGGAGAAGGCAGTCTTTTAGGAGCTTGGTTGTGAACTGTTCATATGGTTTCGCAGTTCAGGACTGGGCATACCTGGTTTTGAATTTCACCAGTGAACATTCTGGAAGCCATTGAATGTCTTTACTAAGGAAGTATACTCACCATGAGGAGTGTCAACAATCTGGCTGCCATATTTTGACCCAGCTGAAGATTCTGAGCACTTCTCAGAGGCAGCCCAACACTGCAATAAGCAAGTTAGGATGCTCCCAATGTATGGATGACCATAAGTAGGCCATCTTAGAAATTCTAGGTATTCCCCAAATGAAATGTAGATCATAGGTAGACAACATCTTGCCAAGGGCTACATGCATCCTTTCGCCTGATCTCACATAACCTTTGTCCAGATTTCATGTGTAAGTGATCTGTCCCGGTCTCTGCAAGAGAAGTCTGTCCCTTCAGCAGCACATGAGGTGGGGAGAAGAGGAAGGAGGGAGAATGTGGGGAAGGAGATAGGGAGAGAAAGGCAGTGGGTACTCCTACATTTGGCACTACTAACATAAGTTCTGTCCACCAGAAGCATGAAGCTCCCTGTATGCTTCCCCAAAAGAACCTGGCCCTTGAAAGAAAAGCGATTGCCCAATCCTGCTGAAGATGCTTTGTTTCTTGGCCTACATTTCATGAAGGTGGACTGATTTCAAAGAACTACTGATGAAGCCATTAAATTATTATGGACACAAATTTCCACCCTTAATCTGGTAGCAGATGTTGTAAAGAAGAGAAGAAGGAGAGCCACCCCTTGGTGGAGATTTGTAAGGCTGTGCTTGCCACTTGTAGTTCACTGACTGGCAAGATGCAAGCAGCAGTGTGAATTAGGTTGCATCATCCCATTAGAAAACACTTGGATCTATCTGGTAAGTGAGACTTCTAGAAAGAACCTAAGATTCTTCATGGAACTGATGGTTGTTCCTCTCCAAATTCCTTAGCAAATTATGGATTCACATAATCATGTTTTTCATGTGATGATTACAACTAAGTCAATGAACAACAAATTGTGTTTTCCAGAGCTTGGAAACTGCAGAAGCAAGCTGAAAAAGAACTTACAAACAGGGTTAGGGAATGTTTGGCTCTTCAGATGTTGTTGGTCTGCAACTCCCATCAGCTTTTGCCTGCCTAGCCAGTGCATAGAGATGATGACAGCTATGGACTAGCATCATCTGAATGGCCAACTATTCCTTAGCCCTGAGATAGTTGGACTGATGATTAGCACTAGCTAGCACCACCAGTGGTGAGCAACGATAACTGGCTAACAAAATCTGACGGATCATGCATTTCCTATGTCTGATTTAGAAGATAGAGTTGGAAAAGTATGCACTTTGCTAGTTTCACTCACCCCTGTGAAATGCGTCCCTCATGCCTGCTGTAGATTGACTGCACCTACAGCTATATACAGATAGGCTGTCCATAGAATAAGGAACCCTACGAAATAGGGGTTCCCAAATGCATGGGGTGTCTAAAAGCATTCAACTGTACACACAGGGTTTAAGTTCATAGGCATGTCATAGGATGTGCAGATGGGAGCACAGGCAGAGAGGTGCACAACGCTTGTGTCTGGGCTGGCAGAAACGGTCTTACTTTCCATTTTATGCATTGGATGTATGCACAGAGATGGGAGAGATAAGGGCTTATATTGTTATGTAATTTAATATTAAAGAGCAGGATTTATGCTGTTATGTAATTTCACTTTGCCATATGTTTATTATATGACCTGATTTCTGCTGAAGCATTCTGTACACAAGATCCTGGCACTTGTGCTGAGTTCTAGTGAATTTCCTGTGCACCGAAGCAGATACAGATTGTATTTATCCATACCTGCACCCACACATCCATTTATTTCATTTCATGTATGTCCTGCCGTTCCCCACGTACACTTAAAGCCCCATTTTGTCCTTGTGAGTAGGTGTGACTAAGAGAGAAATGAGAATGAGAATTCGAACCAGGATCTCCCAAGTCCCAATTCAGGACTCTAACCAGTACACTACACCGACTATCATGGCAACATGAGCAACTGAATTCATGTGGAGAAAATTATGTGAACCAGGCTGTAAGTAGGATACAATCCAGAGGAGAGATGAGGCACCTCTGGCCCTGCAGCTTCCCCCAGCATGTCAAATGGCAAGAGACTGTGGGCAGTAAAGAACAAAACATCTGGTAGGTCAAAGGTTCACCACCCCAACATAAAATATCCATTCCTCTTCCTCTCTGGAGATTTGTAGACGAATGGTCATACCACCCCATGCAGCGATTCCCTGCTCTTCATCCAAAGGGACATCTGCTAATTACTCTTTCTGATGTTAGCCGTTTTTTGTTGGCACAGCTAGAGACAGCCTCTGTATGCCCTGATGTCTGCAGGAAAGCAGTGTTTGCTGACAGCAGCTATTGTACGGCAGCTCAGATGGAGACTTATCAGAGGAGCAGGCTTGTGAACAAAGCAGGAAATAATGCTGTACCTGGGTGTGGCATTTGACATGCCTGCTTGATGCCTAGCATGTTCTCTCTCTCTCTCCCCGCCCCCCCCTCCCCAAATATTACAGCAGCATGTCCACGTTTTGGACTAACCCAGGGTGCAGCATATTAGAACAAACATAAAAAAGTTTTTTTTGAGGTAAGGTTGAAATATTTCTGAGATATTATTGCTGAAACAATGCCTTATGGGCACATATTTGAAAAGGCTGTTTTAAATTTTTAGACATGAATTTTTAAAAATTAACTAGTAGAAATGAAACATATATGCAGAATGAGAGTTAGGCGAGTTCCGCACAAGAGGGGAGAAGTGGTTCACCGCGTGTCAAGAGGGATGTTTTTATACTCCAATTTGGAAACTGAATTCAGAAATTCAGAAACTGTGCTGTTTACATCATACTACTGCGGAGAACAGCGGTTGCTGCATCCACAACAGCAAGTCCCTGGCCACCTCCATTCCCCTCCCTCACCTTGCCCCACCATCTCTGATTGGTCTGTTTTTTAAAAAACACACACACATTTTTAACACATTTCTGTGTCGCTACGTTTGTGTGTAGGAATGTATGTTCGTTGATACGTGGGGAAAAACACGTTTTAACAGTCCTTTACCAGATCCACTCTATTCCCACTATACGTTTAACATAGGAAGACAATAATGATGGCAGCCTGTGCTTTGATGGGCAGAGAGAAATAGGGATAGAAATGATGGAAAGGTCAGCCTGGGAATGCCCACAGCCGGCCACTTCTGCAATGTGAATCAATGCTACGCTTCTGCATGTAGGCAAAAACCGTAGCAGAATCAGTTTGGGAGATTTACATTGGAGTTTTTGTGATTTTCACATACAGCGGTTTCGCATCTCAGTGAACCGCAGTGAACCGTTCTAGGAGCTGAAAACATGCAGAACCATGAGGAAAACTACGAGGCTAAAATGGTACAACGTGTAGACCAGAGGGTAAGAATTTGACGCTGCTACGATGTATCAACCTCGTGTGGAAATGGCCTTAGTTAGATTCCCATCTTTTTCCCAGAACTGGGACTCAAGGTGGCTTACAAACAGAAACAAGTAAAAGCACACCTCAATAAGAAATATACAGAAACTTAGGATATATTTAAGCTATCAATAGAATTAAGACCAGTTTAAAACACTGGCATTAAAGCCATTTTAAAAAAAAAACAATTAGACCACTAATGTGGCATTAACCATTCCCCAGGCACATCATGTTCTATAACTACAGTAAATTCTTTAGTGCCCAATGCTTGGAGTTGCTTGACAAATAATTCTTCATTACTTATTTGTACTTCAGTTTTCCTGTCAAAAGTTAGCTCAGGGCAGTTTAGCAAAACCGTAGAACAGCAACACAGCTACATCAATCATACTATCAAAAGACAAGCCATGTGAAAAAATTGATATAGAAAGGATAAGACAAACCTATAAGGAAACTTTCTGTTAAAATACATAAAAAATATTTTACCAAACAAGAGAATCATATAGGGCAATCCATATGTTTTGCCCAAAATGTGTAATGTCTGTCTTTGGACAGGATATTATTAGCCCAAAGCAAAAAGGAGGTTTAAAGGAGAAGCCTGTTGTGATAGCCCCCACTGCTGAGGGGTTACTTCAGGGTGGTAAGATATTCAGTACAAATAAGTTGAAGATTCTTAAAATGGATGCTGGAACTGCCTTGTGAGGGAAATGAGGCCACTCAGGCCATTTCTGCCCTACACTTTATAGTGCTATTCTTTCATTTTCAACATCCTTTGGAATTCTGGGGCTTGTAGTTTCCTGAGGCCAAAGAGCTCTCTGGCTGAGATTTCTAAAGGCCCCTCCCTAGACTGCAAACCCCAGGATCCCCTAGGATGTTGGAAGTGGAATAACAGCACTATAACAGTGTAGTGCGGAAGCGGCCTCAGTCAACATCGGCAGAGGTCTAACCAGCTACACGTCATACTAAAATAAATGAATCTCGAGGGTGTTGCTGGGCTATTTTCCCCTACACTGTCCTTTCCCCCTTCTTTTTTCTGTTCTATGCTAAAACAGACTATCATGGCTGTCCCTTTGAAAACCAGTTGAGTGTGGGTAATTCTTGTTGCTGTGTTTTTATTTTATTTCTGCATTTATTCGATGCACACCCTGCTTTTTTGCCTTAAAAAAAAAAGGCTCATGGTAATCAAGTACAAACCAGAAACAAAATCTTGATTTAAAAAAGTAGAACATTATGAATAACTATAAAGTAATGGCACCAAAATAGAGTCCTATAGGCAAGGTAAATAGATTAAATAGATAAAGCTTAAATAGATAAATGAAGAGAGTTGGGGGAAGGGAAGACGGTGGAACATAAAGTAGCTTGGCTTGAGTTCAGTTACCCATTTTAAAGAGGTTTTGTTTTGTTGTTCTCATTTTTTATTTTATTCTCATTCTCAGTCCACCTAGGGATTTTACAACTTTGGAGTTGTAAATGGAGTTTACTGGTAAATGGAGTTGAAATTTGGAGGTTTTGGCTTTGTTGCCTCTGATGCCCCAGAGTGTTTTAATCACCAGTTTACAGGGAGTTGCTTGATAAGGCCAATACCTCCATTAATGAAGGCTGTGGGATGCTGCGATGCTAACAACCGGTGAGTCTAACAAACGGTGAAGATTCTGTGTTTACATTCCTCTTTGCACAAGGGGACTTAGAGTTTCTATTGCCTGAAAACCTGAAGTTAAAACAATTTAAAACATGGATGAGTCTGGAGGAGTCCAGAGGAAAGTGTAACTAAGGATGTCAAATAAGAGAATTCGGTAAGGACACTGAGCTGGAGAAAGACCCGAGGCAATTATTTGAACCAGCAATCATTTGCGGAGTGTAAACCTTACAGCAGAAAATTTGCAGCCTGGTGGATGGGAAGAAAAGAGAGTCCCTGCCAGAGGAGCAGCTCTGGAGTTTTATCCAAGTGTATTGTGTCCTTCCTCTGCCTGCATGTGCCTTATGTTAGAATCAGGAAGAAGCTTTGTTTGGATTTGTCGTAGCAGGGTTTCATTTCAGGTCTGGTAGATTCTGAGACAAAGCAGTTATTTGCTTGCCACTTGGGACTTTTCAGTTTCTTCATCCATAATGACTTTAGTTGAGTCACCGATTGATTGCCAAACGCCAAATCTGATATGAGGTACTGAATTAACTGGAGTTGGTGAAGCTTGACAACATCAATTATGGTTAATACTTGAGCTCAGACAATTTGGGCCCAGAAAGTCCATGCACAGGCAAAAGGAACCCCTAGAAGCTTGACCCCAAAAACAATCCTCGATTATTAGTGCACAGCATGATAAAACCATAATTCCACAAGCACTCCAGCCTCAAGTACCCCAATGATTTTGGATAGTGGGATCACAAGTAATTAAGTGGCTCACCAGAATCCTGTGCAATGAGATTATCAGATTGAGAATGCAATTGGTAAGTGCTTTTTGGACCCAGAGGTTTTGGCCAGGGTCCAGCTAAACAGCTCGGGGTTTAGCTATGCAGGGAGCAAAATACTTACTAATTTAAATTCTACAATTCTTGATATTAATGGCAATTTGGTGGAGAAATCTACAGAAAAATCTCACAGGCCTGGCAGCGAACATGCTAGAAATATCTATACCCACCTCAGAGACCAGTGTTTTCTTTCAGCATACATAAAACAAATAGTCTGGTAATGTCCACTCTGAATGGCAGACACACACCAAGGCCTTGGGTAGAAATGGTCCCTGCTATCTGAGACCTGTACTTTAGAAATGCCAGGGAATTAATATGGGACTTTATGAATGCAAAATATGCATTGAGCCAGGGTCCCCAACCAAGGGAATCTCTTCTTCCTGTAGTTAACGATCCTGCCATGTCTCTTCACTGGGAATAACAGAGCAACCCAATTCTGCTTGATGCAGGCACAGGGCCAAAATATTTACCATTCTCCCAGCAGAGGCAGCTCAGGGTAGCACAATGAACCAACAGGATAATTGGATATAAGTTCCTCTGAGACTGGGTGCTGACAGATGCCCTTAACTGTTCCATTCATTCAGTGGATTCTGGGAGCTATAGTCCCCAAATGGTAACTTTTCCGAGCTCTTCATTCATGTAATGCTTGTGGCCTGTGTGGAGTTGGTTCATTGGTTGTATTAAAGCCATTTGAATAACATCATGCGTGGTCCAGGATGTTGTTTCTGGCCTTGCCTGGATCTTGGAAAATTCCTGCAGCCCACAAAGTGCTCTCCCGGGACACTTTAATTGTAACTGGGTGCCCATTTGGGAGATTCCTGAGGAGAGGTGAAATGCCCCTCTCTGGATTTCACTTCTACTGCAGAATGATGAACCCTAATTATTATTATTATTATTATTATTATTATTATTATTGCATGGATTAGAGTAAACAGAAGCAGTGGTAGCTGCTGGCTTCCATGTCCGTCCAGTGAAGCTGCCTGGATTTTGTTTCAGACTTTAGAGAAGCTATCCAATTTGTTAAACAAACATGTAGTGTAAATCTCAGAGGTGATTCCTGCATCCCTCACATGGAAGCCATCCGCCACCCCTGAAACCTGGTGATTTTTGTTTCTCATATGACGAGGGAAACATGTTGCATGCAAAGATAGTATGTGTCCCTTTTTCTTGTTCAGTCTGTAAAATATGGGCCTGCTTTTAAGCCAAACACATCCTATTTTTAGCTTCTGTTTTCCAGTTAGTTTTACAAAGCGAGTCTTAGGTTGTGGGGCTCTGCAGATGTTTTGGCCTACTACTCCCATCAATCTCACCTGACATGACCAATGCTAAAGGACTGCAAAAACTGTAGTCAGCACTAATGTTGCCACCCCTGCTAAAGTTTCGCAGGCTGATACAAGAAAATAAATCTGTTTAGGTAGCTATTGGCCAAGAATCTAACACAGAATATCCCAGAAAAAGCATTTCTTGGCAAATGTTACCTAGGAGAGATATGCTTTCATTAACAATGTGTTCTTGCCAGAGATGCACTTGTTCAGTCTTCTTTTTTGAAAAGGTTGAATGACTCCCAATTAATTATCAGGAAAAGTAGAATATTAAGCAGAGTGTCACAGGGAGCCAAATAATTCATCTGCAGTTCAGTAACCACAGGATCATGTGAAGAGAAACATTTGATGCATGACTCAGTTCCAGGCACAGGGGCAGAATTTGCAGTACAGGATGTATCTAGTGGAATGTTACTTCTTTTTTCTTTTTCCATTTTCCATGAATATGTGCCAGGACATGCATATACCTCGCTATGTATGTTTGTAATGCATTACTGAATTTCTGTAAAGAATTCAGGGTTCCTCACAACTGACTGCAAATATCAAATTTACATACTTCTATTGTTTTGATTGCAGATGGCATTTAGATGATATGGTCATTACTTTAATTGGATACGTGGAGGCCCCGTGCTAGTGTGTATTGTTTACCCAATTCTTTTATTCAAAATTAGCCCAGTTCTCTGATTTATCAAGGCACTTTAGTTAACTTCATGACATTTAGATAAATGATTTCAATGGCTGTGTTTGAATATCACAGGAAAACAATGGTTTAGCATGAGAAGAGTGAACAATAGCAAACTTTGGGCTTGCATGTCTCCCGAGTTCCCCTTGCCTTTTCTGTATTGAAGATCAAAAGCTTCTGCTTACACTTTAAATTAATCCCATTTTGGCATGATGTTAATGCTAAGCTGTGGTTAAGGTTAGTGGAATGTTTAAAACCATAATTCCTATTTATTATAGTTAAGATTAAGCACAGTTTGTCAGGTTTTGATGATACAGTAAACTATGGTTAACATAAAGTGCAAGCACAAGTTTCTGAACTCCTCATGGCTACACCAAAGGAGAAGGGAGCCTGGGGCACCCCACAGCTCATTCTCTACTATGATTTAGCATGGCATATGAGTACAGCTGATGAGTGAGCACTGCTTGGCTCAATTTGAAACTGATGCAGTGTTCATAAGCTTTTCATGGTTAGCATTTGGGGAAAGTTGTCCCAGAGTTCTCGCCCAGATTAATTTTGGCACATGCATGTTAACCATGTTACACATGTACACTGCTGCATTGTTCCCTAGGAATTTGGTGGAATCATAAGAGGTTCTTCTAATTTATTTGTTTATAACACAAAGTCCTACTTTGCAAATGACACACATGTTTAAAAAAATCTCACTCATTACGCAGCATCGAGAGTCAGGATAAATTCAAAGAACTTCAGCATATACATCTACAAAGCAGCTGGGATGAAGCTGATCTCCCACTTACTGACTGAGCAGGCACAGAATCTCATCTAATGCTCCAAACTGGAAAAGAACTGTAATGGGGAAATTTGTTCTTCTTGTAATGCTTGATAGTCTGATGAACAGAGAACCAAATTTGTATGGAAAATTGAAGAAATGCTCATTTTAATCCAATTAACAAATAGTATGGGATTTCACAATATTTCATAGTATGAAATCAGAAAGAGGTGCTCCATACTGACCAGTTTGTATGTCACTCTCTCCATTTGTTTGTCCATAAGAAGTTATGCTTACAGACTTAAAGTAAGAACACCACTAGGAAAGTAGTCTTGTTCTAAAGTCAAGTTAATGCATTGTAATTGTCTGCATTGATATTAATATTTATATTTTAAAATGCAAGTTTAATATTTTTCCCATATTCCATTATTAGTAGATGGATCACTTGGCCAGTACTACTTCGAGATATTGTTTAGGAAGAATATGGATATTGATTAAACAACTAATATATCAAAATAATTGATTCAGAGATATTATATCAGTAATATTTAAATAATAGTAAATGGTGAGTAAATTGAGTAAATGAATATAGTATTCATTTTTTCAATACAGTAAAGTGTAATTTGTATTGGAACATTATAATTGGCTGAATTCAAATATAATGAAAATTGAACAGATTTATGGAAATGATCAATTCCTTTTGTTACTGGCTCTTGGAGATGGTTATAGCAAGAGAACACTGAACCAAAGATAATAACTGATGATATCACAGTGTTTCAGGAGAAGACAATTGTGGAAAAATAAGCATGTGACACTACAGGCATCTGTTGTGCCCAATAAAGCCATTAAGGGGTGAGGTTTTATAGCCAGGAGCTTTGTCCTCTCAAGATAGAGCTGACCTTCTGTGGGATGTGGAGATGTGGATGTGAAAGAACATTCCCAAGCTAAGGTCAAGTATGCACAAAAAGTCCTCACAATAGCCTGCCTCTTATGAAAGGAAACTTTGACACAGCAGTTGCAACAAGCTTTTGGGAGAACTACATCTTCCAGGGCCCCTCAAGACATGATATCATCAGAGTGAACGAAAAGAAGGCAGATGACTTCCTCTTCCTCCTGCCCCTGCTGCTCTGACGATGATGATCTCACAGCCACAGGAAGGGAAGGGATGGATTTTGGCAACAGCTGGCAGAGACAGGTGGTGAGTTTTTCTGAGACTACAAGCTGGCTCAGAAAAAAATATTGAAATTCTCCCACCCCAAAGAACTTGAATCAATTCTAAATTGATCCAAAGTGAGCATGAAATAGTTCATTCATTTCAAGCGGGCTTGCTTAATGTCCTTATTTTAATATTGTTACTCTAAAGTGTAATAAAATGATAGCCCTTATAGACCAGGCTAGATGTTGCAGGAGAAATTACATTGGTGGTTCACATCTCTGTCCCTCTCATATATAAAGCAGAGGGCAAGGTCTGATTTCTACAACAAAGAGGCAGAGGTGAGAGGAATTGCACTTTCCCCTTTTTCCACCCAACCTCTCCATGCTCCATTGCTTCGGGCACTTTTCTTCTAGCTCCACTCTGACGCTGTTAATGAGCTGTGTCAGGAGACAATGCCAGAAAGAGAGTGTGCCAAGGTAAGGAAGAAGTCTGGACAGGGCTTGTTTTCTCTTATTTCTTGCACCCCCTGCTTTCTGTGTGAATAGGCATGTTCTGCTTGGGTAAAACAAGGCTGATCACTTGGCAACCCAGAACAACGAAATAAAAAGAAAGCATGGTTTGATAGCCAGGCAGCCAGATATCCAGATCTCCTATAGTTTTGCTCTCCTTTATGAATCTTCCCCTCCACAAAGTAAAATTCATACAACCTAACTTCAGTGGAAGGCTCATTCCATCAAGTTTCCTTATGAAATTAGGATGTTCTCATGAGTAGAGGGAGTAAGGCATTACAAATTACACCATTGCTTATTGTAACACAATACTTTTTGCGTTGTGAGATTGGTAGCACTGTTACTTTATAAATATAATGTAACAACTAGTACCATAATTTTTTCTTTTTTTTTGGCATGACAAGTAAATAAGATCTGTTATTCACTGTGATGATTTTACTAGTTGTAAAAATGGCCCCAAATGGCTAACCACTCCTAAAGTGAACACACAAAAGCAAGAATATCATAGAATCATAGAACTGGAAGAAATCACAAGAGCTATCAAGTCCTGAATGCAGGAATACACGTTCAAAGCATTCCCAGCAGATGGCCGTCCAACTTCTGTTTAAAAACCTCCAAAGAAGGAGACTCCACCACAATCTGAGGCAGCATATTCCACTGTCAAACTCCTCTTACTGTCAAGAAGTTTCTCCTAGTGTTTAGATGGAATGTCTTTTCATGAAATTTGAAGCCATTGCTCCATGTCCTAGTCTCTGGAGCAGCAGAAAACAGGCTCGTTCCATCCTCCATATGGCATCCCTTCAAATATTTAAACATAGCTATCATGTCACCTCTTAACCTTCTCTTCTCCAGGTTAAACATACTCAGCTCCCTAAACCACTCCTCAAAGGACATGGTAACAGAAAAGTAGCATGTCAGTGAGGCATTAGTAATGTGTTTTGTGCTATTCTGAAATATTTACACCCAGTGGTCAGAATCCTGTATGGCTTTGGCATAGCATAGGCAGCATAGGGTAGTAGTTTTGCATACTGAACTGCAACTTGCCATTCATCACCCCCCGGACTAGTAACATAGAGCCACCACAGCCCCTACTGCAGCAGCTGTACAGTAAGTCCAGGGGAGGGGGTGATTTTGGTCACTGCAGAAGGAGAAAGGGAATGGCAACCTTCACAAGAACCAAAAAGAGACAAATGCAGGCATAACATCAACTTGCGCCTGTGTATGCCACTAACAGGATGCCAGCCAATGTGTTATCTGTTCAATATAATATTCCAAGCTCTGCTCATGAACTGGGATCTTGATTTGTTTAAGTAATTGCTTAGTCTTGAGGAGACTGTTTGTACATATATTTATTTAATCAGTTGGTGAAGTGACAGTTATTAGGCTCTAAGAGTATCTAGAGCAGATGTGATAAATGTGTGGCTTTCCAGATGCTTTTAGAATGCAAATCCTATCAGTCCTCACCAGCCTAGTGAATGATAAGGGATGATGAGAGCTGCAGTCAAGCCACAACTTCAGATCTACCCATCTTGGTTATTTAGGGATGCTAAACTCCTATCTGTTGAAATCATGGCAAAGGCAACACAACATGTAATCATCCATGAGCCTATTCACCCAATCTAATATTAATGAATCTTTCACTAATCTAAAATAGAGGATAGACACATTAGATTGATATCACTAATCTGTCACTTAATTCTATGAATGGATGGATATATTTTTATATGGCATAAAAATAAAGAGATTAATTATATAATAAAAATAAAAGATGACATCTAACCTCTCATCTAGTGTATTATATCTATACCCTGCCTGTCAGAAGGACTTCCAGATCAGCAGCATCCCATTCCTAGAGATTTCAGGACCACATCCTGAGACCGGTGGGCAGGTCTTTGTGCTGTCGCAGGGACAGGCTATTGTGATGATACAGAGCTGTGTTCTTGAGATGTCCCAGAGGCAGGCAGGAGTGGGCTGCTGTGGCGTCTCAGGCCATCAGATTGTGGAAACTGGTGTGAAGGCAGTCCCTATAAGTGGTCCAGGAGCTGGATAAAACCAGGTTAATCAGGTAGTATGGCAACCCAGAAACAGGAAAAAAGAAAGCATTTTTTAATGACCAGGCAAATGGCAAAATGTGTCCAGCAGCTTCAGCTGTTACCACCACTCCTGCTAGGATTCACATCCTATTTTTCCCAACCTACAGCACACTTGAGATACAGAGAATTTTTCCAAGCTTTGTGTTGCCGCTGGAGCTTATGGAAGGCTCTGCCACCCCGCCAGGATTCTTTTTTTTTCTTCAGTCCCATTTCTGTCTGTCTGTCTGTCTGTCTGTCTATCTATCTATCTATCATCTACCTATCCATCCACCCATCCACCTTGCTGAGGAGATTTAAATACATCTCAGGAACAGCGTAACCCTCCTCGGTAAGAACTAAACCTAAATAATTCTTCATTCCTGATGTAGAGAGTTAAGCAAATTTCAGAAGAGAACTGCCAATTTTAAAACCCAAGCTTTTCCATAGGAACTTATTAGCCTTTCACAGCAGAGACAACAGAATCTTTTTGTTCTGTTTTTAAATTTCTGAACAGAACAAATTCTATATAGTTTGTCTATACAGTGCAGCAGCCTGTGCTTTCAGGCATTTTTATCTGGAGTATTATTGAAAGGGAAGATGTAATTCATGTGGCACAGCGATTGCCTGCTCTTCTGCAAGATGTACTTCACAAAATGGCTGCTGTCCAAGGAGTCTGCCAACATATCAAGCAGTGCTTTATGAAAACAAAATGGCCACATTCGTACAACTTTAAGTGCATTGTGCAATATGAGAGGGAAGAGATTTGCTTCTTCTTTCCTCAATCTGATTCTACTTCTTATCCTATCCACCTTTGGCAATGGAAATTAATTCTGCATTTCTGATGTCCATAACTTTCTAGAACTACCTCAAATAGCAGCCAGCAATTCCTCTTACAGCTGGTGTATTGCAAAAAGGGTATTAGCATTAAATATTAAAACAGCAGCTTCAGGCTGAAGCTGAGTGTATTCTGCAGAATGCACCAGGAACTTGCTTTTTTCAAATGCATGTTTGGAATGCAGCATATATTGAGAATGCATATGTTGCTAAGGGACCAGTGCTGCATGGTCTCTGGCAGGCTATTCAGCCAAATGACATCCCTACATCCTTAACACTGAATTTTAACAAACATCAGTGATGTCTGTATTTTTAGTTACAGTTGTGGTCCTATTTTGTGCTGCGGTTAAAGACTTACAGCTCATACTTTCATGAGAATCTTTATTTCATAAAACTGTGGCACTCTTTCATTGCTGAGAGAAATAATGATGCAGCCAAAGGGTTTCTTAAAGGTACAAAAGAAATCCTAACCTTCCTTTGCTCCCAATCATTGTCTTGAAGCTCAGTGCAAGAGCATGCACCTATGGAATTGTTCTTCATATTACAGCTAGCAAAAGTGCACATCATGGTAATGGCCAGTGTGTGTGTGTGTGTGTGTGTGTGTCTGTCTGTCTGTCTGTCTGTCTGTCTGGGGGAGAGAGAGAGAGAGAGAGAGAGAAGAAGGCCAGCATAATAGCAGAATCTTGAGGATATGTGCATGACTTCAGCACATCTCTGTTCATTGATCTCCATGCAGAAACACAGTGGACCTTTTAGAGGGATTTTTTTCCCCAGTAATGGACAGGGCACCCAGCATCTGGGCTGGATGAGTAGTTTCCCCCTCATTGCAATGGTCAGTTGGTACCTGACACTTCACTCTTTTTGCTACAGCAGGGGTGGGTAATGTGTGGTCCTGGTGGCTGCATTTGACCACCCAAAGCTCTTGGCCTTCCCACACTCTCGGAACACCCCTATTTTGGGCCAAAACAAAGAGTGAATGGACACTCCAGGAAGGCTCTAGGAGCAGCAGTTCACTTTTAACATAAGTTAGAGTTCATGTAACTTCACTTTAAATGGACATCTAGCCAACATTTTCTCCCTTTTTGCCCTTCAGGCTCCCTATGTGGGCCCCTAAGGGGTCCAAGGGCAGAAAACTGCCCCCCAAACCCTGCAGTTTCCCACCACTTCCTGGTGGGAACAGATAACATCTTTTGATATATGACCATCATCAGTCAACACTGGTGTCAGTTGAATTATGCATAATAATTTTATAGTTTTGGTCTGTTGGTTAACAATAGTTGAGTATGCATTATGGTAATTGATCACTTACTTAATGCTGATTTCAAAAGGCTCTGGAGTGTATGAGAAAGTGGCTTGGTTCAAATCCTTCCAGTAAACATTCTGTAATGAACCTGTAGGACACCAGAGAAGCAAAAATGAAGAGCAATCTGCTCTAATACATTTCCTATTCTTGTCTGTTTCTTGCTCATGTGAATTGCCTGTTGATATTGCTTTAAATATTATAGATTCTAATTGTGAGGAAAAAAGAGAAAGCAGCATTTGTCTGTCTGTCTGTCTCTCTTTCTCTCTGTCTGTAGAGAAAGGGGGAAGGAGAAGGGATAGTGGGAATGAGTTGCTTAGGATTAAAAAAGAGTTTTGATAATGAAGTATTAGTTTTACTCTTCCATTACTATCTCCAGACTCTATTTTCACAGAGCATTGAACCAAAGAAGATTGAACAAATATGCTTTATTAAATCTTGAAAATATTTAACACATATTTTAGGAGTCTGAAGTGTTGGCAGTTTCCACCTAGAATGCTTAAGGACAGGAGCGTTTTTGAGTTCTACCAGCATTTCTAGATGGAATGTATTTTCAGTGTTTGAGAAGTCAAAACAAAACATTCTGCCATATAGTTTACTTTATAACAGAAGTTATTACGTTAAAGATTCCATAACACTTCTTGACTTTTTTAGCCAGAAAGAGAGAAAGAAAAGAAAAGAAAAGAAAAGAAAAGAAAAGAAAAGAAAAGAAACGAGAGGAAAGTAGGAAAATTTGCAGTATGGAATAAGCAATAAAAACAGAGCTGGCTGTCTAGATGTTGTTAAATTACAAATCCCATAATCTCTGACTATTGGCCAACAACCATTGGACAGCCATGGGCTCCTCCAAAAGGAATCACAAGTTGCTATAGTGTATGCAAGGTTTTCTAAAATACATGACAAACCAAGAGCAGTACATAAAGCACATGCTAAACCAAGAGACCAGAAATCTGCATGGAACATGAAATCTAAAGCAAAATTTACCTGGAACTAATAACATAATTCTGCTTTGCACTACAATCTGCACAAGGAGATTCTTGGTATTTTCATGCATGAAAGACTGCTTTGCTCTTTGCTACTCTAATTTGTTCCATTTAAAAACAGAATATCACATGCACATCATTTTGGTAATATGTTATCACAGAGTACAAAAAGAAAGATGGTAATTTAGGCAAAACGGTGGATCTTACAGTATAACATGGTTTTGCTACCCACACCCCTTTTAAGAAAATTATTTTCATGCATTTCTAAAAGTGGACATACTTCCAGTCCTGGTAACTCTGGCTCCCAATGATGTTTCAGACCTTGCCCATTTATTATTTCAATTCAGCAACTGGGAAGACCAGAACTATTTCATAACACCTGATACTGGATACCTACAAACACACACCAGTAGTGTATATAGGTAACCAGTATCATTTTTTTTTATCAAAATTTAGAATCCATTGAGTAACTTCAAATGACCTTTTGATTCATAAGGTAGTAGTGTTATTGTCTGGGACCCACTGACCATTACTGCTCTTGGAAAATGAAAAGACCATCTCAAGGTGAAGTACTATGCAATGATAGTTATGGCTGCAATCCTATATGTACTTACCTGAGAATAAAGCCCATTCAACTCAGTGGGAATTATTTCTGAATAGATATGTCTAGGGTTATACTAGATATCAATAAGATATCATGATCATTGTGGTAAACACCTAAATGTCATGGTTGTTAAATACATTCACTTCCAAAAGAATCACAGCAAAGCGGAGACTTAACTTCATTTCTCCAAACAGAATTCAAACAATGGATCTCTCTTTTACTCATGCTTCTACCTGTAGCTTCTATATGCACACACACTCAAATTATAACACCCACTCACCTCTTATATACCAGAAAAAAAATGAATGAGAGACTTGGCATCAATCAGCCTTTTTTTAAATATGTTTCCCATAGCTCGGTAATAAAAGGAGGTTAAAAAACGTTACTGTGACAATTAATTTCAAATACTCAGCCAGCAGTCAGAATTTATGCTAGAGGGAGAATGAGGGAAAGGGTAATTGAGGGTGACTGCTAGAAAGTGAAAGGAAAAGTACCAGGCTGTTATGTTGAAGTTGTTTTCAAACTGACATGTTGGCTACTTGTGTTAAGACATGGTTTCCATTAACCATAGTTTAAAACTCCAACTGTGGTTAGAGTTTTCAAATGCAGCCCCAGCAAACCAAGGTCTGTGGCTGGCTGGCTGCTTTTGTTTCCTTTCATCCAGCAATATCAATTCACATCTGCCTAGAATTGGAATGATAATGGAGTGTTTGTGAAATCTGACATTGTATTTAACCATGCTTGGCAAGAAAATTCACTTCACACCGTGGTTTCCAATTCTGATTTCCCAGTCAATCATAAGCCAAAGGTTTAAATCCAACATGAGTCCAACCTAATGTAGATCCTTCTTATTTACAATTAACAAGTACCGTTGATTTAAATGGATTTATTCTAGGTAAAAATAGTGTTGGGATTTAGCCCACTCTTTGTCAGTTTCGCCCACCCAGTGACAGCTAAGCTTTTTTAGCCAAGGCCTGAGGTGATGATCAGCTACAGACTTGAATAAAATCTCTGCTAACGGAAGCACTTTACTTGCTATGGCTACTGCATTATTTGGTTGATCTGACACTATGCTAATGAGTGCTTCACTTGAAGAATAAAATTGCTCAAAGTGTCAGTGCTTCATAGTAACTTTGGTTTAGGACTAATTCTGACATTGCATTTATGTTCTATAAAATGTGGTGCTCATAAAAATCCACATAATTGCATTCTTCCACTGGTTGTTTCATGAGGAAAAAATGTTGTTTCTGAGCTGTCCAGTGTTCCAATAACATTAGGCCTACAGGTTGGTGGTAGGTATGGATTTTCTGCGTCATAGAAATTAAACAGGTAGAGAAAAGAAGAGCACATTCTCCTGTGTGGAGATCTTCCAATTGCAGATATAACTTAAAATGCCCAGCCAGCTGGGAAACTCACTGAGTGACCTCGGAGTGGTCACTCTTTCAAAGCCTAACTTAATTCATAGGGTTGTTAGGATAAAAAGGAAAGAGCACTGTTGTTGAGAATAAATAATAATTTGGAGAAAGACCATATGATGACTCCTGAATGGCATCACATAATTGCACAGTGTAGCAGGAACAACAAAACAATGTTCCAGCACCCCTATCAAAAATTACGTGGCTGCACGAACAAAGGTTCGGGTAACCAGCAGTGGGAGTTTGTATGGAAGATCTGAAGGGCCCAGTCTGTTAGGGTACGCAAAACAAATTCCTAAGATCAGAATTCCTTAATTCTAAAGATGTGACTTTTTGAGCACCCTCCAGTTGATGGATCTTGGGATTCTGGTTAAAGAAAAACCAGAGTAAATCTTGCAAACTGGTAGTCTCCTCATTTTTAGATCTGGTGGTTTTGCAACCTGCAAGCCAGAGTCTAAAGTGATCTATTGTGCCATACTTTGAAATGACACTGAAAGGACACAGCCTCCATCTGTAGCTCAGTTCTCAGGATATGCACATAATGAGACAAGTTGGCAACAAAGGGAGAACAGCTGCTCTGGGGTTCATCCTGTGAACCTGCATTGCAGTAAGGTGGTGGTTGGGAAAACAGGGATCTGAAAGTGCTGTGTAGGCGTCAGGGATTGCAGTCCTATTTCAGGTCCAGCTGCAGCACAGAGCCTTCCAGGTGAGGCAGTAGAACTTGACAAGACCACTGAGGAGACAGGACAATGAAGTTACAAAGAATCAGCTGCATCTTTCAGGAGCTCAGGGCTATCAGATCAGAGCCCTACAGATGACAATCCAAAAGGATAAATTGCTTTGTCACCCAGAGAGATCCATTTTACACAATTCCCCAGTAATCAGCAGTGGTGTCTGGTTTCCCGCTGAGCCTACTGCAGTGGATGTCAAATGCGGCATTTGTCTTACTCATGCTTTTCTCTCTTGAAGCCCAGCTGGCTTTCTGAAAGCGTCCTCCCTGTAGCATTGTACCCATGATGATCTTTATATATATATTGTGTGTTGTTTCTTCAGCGTTACTGTCAAATCCGCTTCCTCATCAGATTGGCTCTGTGTGACGCAGTATGAATTCTAAGCTCAGCATCCTCAGTGCTGCCCTGTGGTCAGCCTGGCTCAGAAAGCCTTGTGACTGAAAGCATGCCCTTTTGCTTTCCTCCTCAGCAGGGCAGCTGGCCCTGAGTCACGGCTGCTGTTGTTTTAATATCTTGCTGTGGAGCCACTTCTATTCTTATCTCTTTTGCCCTTCGGCCAAAGTTGCCTATAATTCCTAATGACAAGATTCCAGCTTAACTCAGCTGAAGGTTATTTTGGATTTCTGTGCATGTAAATAAGAACAAATGTAGCCTATGGAGTCTTTTGAGGCACAAATCCATTTCTTATAATGCCACTTCTTCTAACACAGTTAGGGCTGGCTCTGGGTTGGAGGGGGCTGTAGGCAAAATGCCCCTCCGATGCTGCCCTCTCATAATGCCTTCTAGTTCTTCCCCGTACCACTCACAGTTGGCATGCTTGGCGGTGGCCACTAACCCCAACTCTCCAGACACCACTAGTGCTCTGAACAGTACTGGGCAGCTAAGCCTAGCTGCCATTTCAACTTCCCACAATGTGCCTGACGCAGTTGCCCCCTGGGGTATTGCATCAAATTTAAATGGCACCCAGCCAAACAGCATAGCTAAAAGAACCAGGATGGAGTAAGGAGGAATCTAAGGGAGTCCAGTGCCTATATCAATAACAGGCCTTGCTCAAATGCTGGAGCACTGATGGGCAAGTTGAGCTAGGTTAGGTGTAAGAGGCCACATCGTGTTAGCCCTCAAATTACCTATTATTCCAATAAACTTATTTTATTTTATTTCTAGTATTTAGAAGCCACTCGTACCTATACACCCTTAACTATACTTTATTTACCTTGCATATAAATCTGGCCTGAGGTAGCCTAAGCATGCCAGGTGCAGCTGATGCTAGCCCTTGGCCTCATTAAACTGTATCCTTTCTTTCTTCTCTGGTCTAATTCTTCCTGACGTGCGCACTTTGTGTCTGCATCACAATAAATGCCGGAGGCTCACATGGGGAGTGGCCGGCATATCATCAACACCATTAACCCTCCACCTCACCTCAAGTTAGAGAAGGCTAGGTTCGGGTTCTGTTTTCCAGACACGCTAGTTTGCTGTACAACCCAGACACTAGCTGTCCAATGCACTGAGAACTAGGCCCATGATGTGGAATTTATTGGATACAGCAGGTTTATTTGCACCACTACTTTTCTGCAAGTCAGCAACAACAACAAATGAAATATTGTTTTCTTAGGGCTTATTCTAAGACCCAGAAACAGAATGCAAGGATCTGTACCATCGATAACATCAAGGAATGCATGTTATCAATGCACCCATTTCTAAAATAATCACTGGCCATATTGCTCATGGAAGTGAGAGACTCAGACAATCACTTCAAATCAAGTCTGAGTGAAAAAAACATTCCAAATTTGAAAAATAAGCCCCCAGCATAGGGCCTTTCCGCACTACGGTGTTATAGTGCTATTATTCCACTTTCAACATCCTGTGGAATTCTGAGGTTTGTAGTTTACTGAGGCCAAAGAGCTCTCTGGGTGAGAATTCTAAAGGCCCCTCCCTACACAGCAAATCCCACGATTCCATAGGAGGTTGAAAGTGGAATAATAGCACTATAACAGTGTAGTGAGGAAAGGCCCGTAGAAATGTATATTTAAGGTGATAAGACTGTTATGTTCTGTGGCATTCTATTAATTTATGTCTTTTATTTTCTGTACATTTTCACTTTGAGCATGATATTGTTCTCACATGCTGTACACTAGATTGTGCAACCACCTGCATCAGGAGTGGGAATTATGTGGCCCTCCAGATGTTGAAATGCAACTTTGTAAATTCTTCACCACTGGCTGAGGCTGCTGGAGCTGCTAGGACATGCAGTTAATAGACACCTGGAGGGCAGCATGATTCTCTGCCCTGACCTATAGTATGTTCTAAACCTATTAAACATTCTTCTGCTGTTAGGAATTGTGATATGTGAGGTAAATACAAATATACTGTGCTGTCTAATTTCAGCTGCCAGGGACAGCTTTTGGACCCAGGCACAAAACAAAACAATCTAGGAACGAGTTTATCTATGATCAACAGTTATTGAGATATTGAATATGCTTTTTAACCATTTACTCATTAAAATATTTTGTCTCGGAGTTAGGGGCCTAAATTCATGTTAATCCTAGAGCCGCCAAATCAATGGGAATTTAGTAATCCTTATGTAAACTTCATTAATGTGTCTATTCAATGGGGACAAACAATTGCATGTAGGCCTTGCATCTATATAGAAATTATTATCATTTTAGTGAATTCAAAGCAATTCATATACATTACTGAATGTTTCAAGACCCCTATCAGGTAAAGCATCTTACTACCCCACATTTCAGATGGGAGGCTGGGTAGGAGATACTGCTGCAGCCTGCCTAAGACCACTTCTTCAATTCATGGAACTATTTAATGTAAACCAGAGCCTTCCTGTCACAGCTGTTGCATGTTTGCTGCCTTTGGATACCCTTCTTCTAAGGCAGTAGTGTTCAGACTCTGGTCTTCCAGACTTCGATTCCCAAAATGCCCACAGCGATCATGGATTCTGGCCAAGTAGCACCCAAACCCCTGAAGACCAGAATTTGAGAACTGTTCTAAGGATTCAGAGGTCAGGATTCTTGATGCTAGCCTAGAAACGTAAACACACCACGCCAAATCACATCTACTGTTCTTTTGCTGTTCCATGAATATGGATTTGGCTGGAGAAAGAGAAGCTGTTTGATAACTCCCAGCCACTTACTTGTTGAATTTCTGTTATTTGAGTAGGCTGGAGTAAAATATAGCCATATCAGTCTATAGCAATATATCTGAACATAAGTATAATGAACAGACAAAACTGCCTTCAGCTGAGTCAAACATTTGGCCATTCTGCTGCACTGCTACTTGCTGTAACTGGAGCAGCTCCCCAAGGTATTAAGCAGAGATTTTTCTAAACCTTGATACCTTTTCACTAAAGATACCAAGGTTTTAATTCTGCATGCAAAGTATGTACTCTACAAATGAAGTGATCCTTCCTTAGAATCAGAAATGTCAATAACAGAACAAATAATTTTCAAGAGAAAGTTGTGTAATGATAGAAGGGCCAAAGCATTCCCTGAGTCTGTAAAGAGTGGGAGGCAGTTCTGGCAAACACCAGCAGAAATTCAGGGCAGTAGCCATATTGAACTCAGTTGAAGTAAGAGATTCAGAGGGTCGTATAAAAGTTTGTTCCGCATTTCAGTGTCCAGTGGCATCCTTGTACTAAATCTGCAGTGGTAAATAATACAACTTCATGAGCATAGCTGAATACCCATGCCTGATGGTGGAAGACAACACCAGTCCTCATTTTGTGCCACTTTATGTAGCCTTAAAACCAACACATAGCAATACACAGTGAAAAAAAAGAAAGCCAAGAAATAAATTGATAAACCTGACTATATACAGGGAAAGGTCTTAAACATATAACAGACAGAATTTGAGTGGAATGGATTTTGTTTCATCTTCCCGTTAATCTGGCAGTCATTTGACTGAAACTGATGCCTTAGAAGCACTGTCTATATCCTTGGTCACAGATGACGAAAAGACGTTCTGCATCTAGAATAGTACAAGATAAATCCTCCCCTGCGAGTTGCTGATTTAATCACTGGTGTAACACAAAGGATATGTGTGTCTGTATAGAATACTCTCCGGGCTGGAATTATAGTTTTGTATTAGCATTCTACACTGCTGGCTGAATTAAGGATGTGTAATCACAAATGCTACTGTACCCTGCAGCGTGTAGCTTTCTGTGATTTCTCCTCATTAAGATTCCTGAATAGAAAGTGAGCCATAGCCATGAATTTCAAGTCATAGAAGCGAATCAGCAGTCTGCATGGAAAATGAACAAATAAGTATTGTACATCGGTGGGGTTCTGTTGAACACTCCTGTGGCTAATAAAATTTCTTACTCCACCTATAAATACTGAGTGTTGTAAAACGTCTATGAAAGGCAAACCTATATGTTTTATGCAGTCACTAATCTCAGCTCTGTATTGTTGCTGGAGCAATTTGACATCCGACTAATGGTTCATTGTGCATGCTTATGTGATTTTTCCATTCAAATGCTTGAATTTGCCACCTATGGGGATAGTAACATGGCTATATTGAATCATTTTACCTTTTTTAATGAGCCGCACCTGAAAAACTAGAGGTTTTATTTCAGATGTCAATCAGTTATTGTTGGATGATTGTGTTGGGAACCCACTGATGTTGGTGAGTATTTACCTTACTTCTTCTAGATTAGCAAGCCATGCAAATTTGGTGGCTGAACAGATTCTTGAGGGACCAACCTTTCCAGATATCTACTCTTTTCCTCCCTTTTTGAGGAAGAGATGTGAATGGATTTGTCAGGATAGTTTTGGATACATGAACCTATACATAAACAGCTCCTCAGAAATCCACCTCAGAGTTTTTGGACCACGGCTGGTGATATTTCCCATTGTGTGAACATGAGAAACTGGACTGGACTCAAGTGATTAGCACAGAATTCACAGACAGAGGCCATTTCCACACTGCATTGTTAAACTGATATTATTCCACTTTCAACATCCTGTGAAATCCTGGGGTTTGCAGTTTAGGGAAGGGCCTTTAGGATTATCAGCCAGAGAGCTCTGGGGCCTCAGTAAACTACAAACCCCAGAATTCCACAGGATGTTGAAAATGGAATAATAGCACTATAACAGTCTAGTAAGGAAATGGCCAGAGTCTCTTAAATCCTTGACGGTGTGAAATGACAGATGTTGAAGACAACTGGCAAGGATGTGAGGTTAAAACCTGCTGAAATTTCACACAGAGGTGAATAGCCCTGAATCACAATCCCATCTGGATGGCAGGTCACAGAAGATGCCTTACTCAGTGTGCATCTGGCTATATAGCCAGATGCTCCTCAGCCATCTCTCACTGGCCACCATATGGCGTTGGGGGAGTAAGCCTCAGGAAAGAGGTGGATTGTTAGGAGGCTTCGGTCACTGTGCAGGGGAGGAAGAGAATTCCAGTCACCACAGTGGCTGAAAAGAAGATGCAGTTGCTGTTCTGTGCCTTCAAGTCTTTTCTGACTTATAGCTACCCTCAGGCAAACCTCTCATGGGGTTTTTCTGGGGATGAGAGTGTGCGACATGCCCAAGGTAACCCAGTGGATTTCCATGGCCAAGGGGGAAACTCCCCACTACAAACAACAAACAGCAGGACAGCAGAATCATTAAAAACTCAGTTAGCAGCACCGTAGTGGAACTTTCCTGTCCAGGTCCATCAAAGCTTCAAAGAAATACTAAGAATCTGTGAAGAGTTTCTGAAGGAAATTTATAGTCAGAAATTTGTAGTCTATTGTAACTCTCTCACCAGAGTTCGGGTACTACATGACCTGTTTTCCTTCAGTTCTGGCTTCTGGGCAATTTACTGGAAGCATATTTTATGTATGAACAAGCCTATCTATCAAACTGCCTTTTATATAATTAAACAGTCTTAAATACCACTAAAATAGGAATTGGGTAACTGAAATGATGGGTTTTAATTATTAATATTACTTCAGTTATTGATCAGTCATTAAAATCTTCTTCCACTTCTGCCTATGAATGACAACCTCTGAAGGAGAAAAATGATAGTGCAGCAGGTCTCGTCTTAAAGAGGCAGTTTAAAGAGGTGGGAAGACGGGAGCTTGCTCGGAAAAGGTTCCTGCCCTCTGTGCTATTTTTGCAAGGAGTTGTACTAAGAAATAATTTTAAATATAAAAAAACTGATGCCCAAGAAACCGTAGGCTCTCATCAGTGATAACAATATTGACAAGCAATGTAGCTATCACAAGGCATCTGAATAGGGCTGGAGTAGGGGACCTACTGTGTACTGCCTCCACGGTCTTGATGCTGGTAGGTCTTAGCAGGGAATGCTTTCAGTTTGAGTTGGATGCTAAGAGGAGTATTTGGTTAATACTTGGATGGGAGATTGCCAATGAGTACCAGGTGCTGTAGGCTATATTTCAGAGGAAGGAACTGGCAAAACCACCTCTGAGTATTCATTGTCTAAGAAAACGCTATGAAATGCATGTGGTTGATATAAGTTGATAGGCAAGTTGAAGGTACATGCACACACGCACATCACCTCGGCAGAAGTAAGCACAAACCTGCACCTATTCAGTTCAGTTTTAAGTTTCTTAAAATTACATACTCCTCTGTTTTGAGAGATTTTTAATGAACGACTGCTAGTGAAGACATTCCTGTATTGTGCTGTTTCCCATCCCTGTGTTATGCTGTTAGCTACTGAATTTCAGCATCAGAACTGAATCATCAAAATCTACGTTAAAATTTATGCCAGTTTTTAAAACACTGGAGACATTTGGGGTCACAATAAAGATCTTGGAGTGAACTTGGCCCACCTCAGCTTAAAGGGACCAGGGCAAGCCAGATGGCACACACCACTCAGCACAAACTGCCACAGAAGGCTGCCTCATTGATTTATGGTAATGTTTTCTATGTATGTGGTTGCTTGTTTGTTTTTATTTTTTAAAGATCACATACACTGTAATAGGACAGAACAAATCCTTTTGGTCAGATTATATCTTATATTACAGAATAGCAGTTATCCAGGCCTAGCATTTTTTAGATAAATAAGTATGGATAACTGAAGAGTTATGAAGCACATGAATATCACCATTTCCTTCCAGAAAGCTTTCATGTCTGAAATTTTTAAGAAAAGTTTCTTATTATTTTGTTCAAGTGATTCAAAGATCTGGTGGTGAAGTAATGATGCACAATTGCACTTTGGCTTGATTCAGAATCATATTTACAGGCTTTGTCAGTGAGTACCTTTAGGACAGAAAACATATCCATTTTCCAAGAGTTTTGTTGTTGTCATTGTTTTGTGCCTTCAAGTCATTTCCGAATTATGGTGGCCCTAAGGCAAACCTATCACAGGGTTTTCTGGGGCTGAGAGTGTGTGACACACCCAAAGTCACTCAGTGGGTTTCCATGGCTAAGCAGGGAACTGAACCCTGGGCCATGTCCACACTACACTGTTATAGTGCTATTATTCTACTTTAAACATCCTATGGAATCCTGGGGTTTGCAGTTTAGGAAGGAGTCTTTACCATTCTCAGCCAGAGAGCTCTTTGGCCTCAGTAAACTACAAACCCCAGAACTCCACAAGATGTTGAAATGAGCTGACCTGAAAAACTAGAGGATTTATTTCAGATGTCAATCGGTTATTGTTGGATGATTGTTGCCCATTCTGTTCCTGCACACACCTACCATAGTCAGTCAGCATTTTTTGTAGTCCATGGATACAATCAGTCCCCATGGAGCTGGCTTTTTGGGGCTAGTGACTGTCACATAGGCTTTTTTCTAAATCATTTGTTTTCTACTTTTGCAAATACATGCCACAGAGATTTTTCTGAAAATGCCAACATCATCTTCTTCTGAATGGGTAGAACCATTTCAGCTCTATAAGGACCAGAACTCTGTGAACCAAGATTGCTGTTAATACAGTATATGCAAACAAAGTTCTGAAGAAAGATGTCTCTGGTGGGCATGTATTTTCTTAGCCTGTAGCCCAGGAGCTACAGAAAAGGAGGTTGGCTCTTAACTTCAGTAACAAGTTCTTTTAATTCTTTTGTACCTGTGACTTTTCCCAGCTCTCTTTCCCAGCCATTCCACTTCATTCCCCCTCCCTTCCAGATTTGTATTCCTCCCTTCCACACATTCTCTGTAGCATTTCATGGCACCAAGCATGCTCAGTCTTGTTCTGTGGGGTTTCCCTTTAATAATTGCATTTGTTTTTCCTCCAGTGCACACACACCTTAGGCCATTTTGCTTTTTCAAGATTATTAATTCTAAAAGATTGTAGATATGCTTTGGTTGCAACTGCAGTAGAAATAGATACCAGTCTCTGCAAGAGACAACTACATATGGAAGATCTCTTTGAAGTACACTTCCAGTGCTGTGAAATTTACACATTTAGATTGTATGTATGTAGGTATGTATTTATCCAGATGTATCTGTTGGATGTGAATGCAGGGGTATTTCATAGCAGAGCCAAAGAGAAGAAAAACCTAGTGCATAGTTTACTTTCTCTTTACAAAACTGTGTGCCATATAGCCTTTCTTCTCTCAGGAAGTTGCAGCATGAGAAAACAGACCTAAATCCTTTCTAACCTACTATATAAGAGGAAGAAGAAAAATCAGAAGATGGGCAGTGGATATGGATTATTTTATGTTATATTTTGCTTTAATATTTCTACATATAATCTCTACATACTACTTGAAGGCATGGAATAGAAACAACTATGGTTCTGAGTATTTCTGCCCTCACAATTTCACCACAACTACCTCCAGTCTTGGGAGAAACTCCCAGTTTGGGTCTTCTCTGTGATTAATCTATTAGATCAGTTGCTTGGCACTTGCTCTTTCAAACTTCTTTCTGGTGAAGGAAAATGGCAGAGGGCAAGATGGGCACCACATGTGGTCTTCTTTATCCCTGCAGTTCCTTGTAGTTGATCTCTTGGGAAGTGTCAGTTTCATGAGAGATCCATATTACACTGACCAAGAAAGGATGGAAAATGTATCTTTCAAAGATAAACTGTTGATATGACATTTACCATGAGCAAATGATTGTGAAGCATTGGAGACGATCTCATTCATTTCACTGGATTTTTCATCTTGAATGAGCATGTCGAATAGGGTTCTGCAGCAGGTTTCCCCTTCCCTGAGCTCAGGAATTCTGAGTTGCTTTGCCTTTAGCTGGGTAGATTTAAGCATATCCTTATCTTCCCTGTTAACATGCACTGAGCATTAAAAGTGCTTCATCTTGCCTGGATTGCATCTAGTGTACTCACTGTAGTTACAAAGTAGTTACAATGACAGATGCAAATAATTTAATTTAATTTTTGTTTTGTTTTGTTCTTGTTAAAACAAAATCTTCAAAGAAGCTTAAAAGAATCAGACATCAGGCTAGCTACTGTAGCATATCCAAAATGGTGGATTAGAAGGCATTCTTCCTATATTCTTAAAAGTTGCTAAGGGTGTTGTGGATTGTGTTTCAGAGGAGAGAGCTGTCAGTACCACCTCTGGGTGCTCCTTGCTTTGGAGGGGCCTGTGAAATTCATGGGGTTGCTATAGGTTGACAGGTAACTTGAAGATATGGGATTCTGTAGTCTAAGGCCATTTCTGCACTACACTGTTATAGTGCTGTTATTCCACTTTCAACATCCTGTGGAATTCTGGGGTTTGTAGTTTCCTGAGACCAAAGAGCTCCCTGGCTGAGAATTCTAAAAGCCCCTCCCTAAACTGCAAACCCCAGAATTCCCTACAATGTTGAAAGTAGAATGATACTTCTATAACAATGTAGTGTGGAAATGGCCTTGGTCTTAAGGATTTTGATGCATTGCTTGGACCTCAGGGTTCAGGCAAGAGTCTGAAGCTTTATGCTGTCACCTGGTTACTGCCAGGTCAGCCATAGCAGTACTTTCCTCTGACTAGAATGCTGCTGCTTAGACAGCATGAAGCACCACTTATTACCATAATTGTTGCGATGATAGTTGTTGTGATGATATAGGAGTAAGGTCTTTGGGAAAAGGCTGTAGCAGGGGTAAAACAGCAGTCACCAACACTGCATCTCTCAGCATTCCTCAGCCTTGGCTATGGTGGCTAGGGCTGGCTGGAATTAAAGTCAAACAGCATCTGCAAGGCTGCATGATTCTCATCAGTGGCTTATAGAGCACACATTTTGCATTAAACAGATTCTACTTTCAGTCCTGCAGATCTCCAAGTAGCATTGGAAGCCCTGGCAAGCTACTGCCAGGCAATTTTCTATACCATGCAGGATGAATGATTTCATATGCTATAATAGTGTAAAAGAGGTCATTTGACACTACACTAATTTCTTTTCTGTTCCTTCACTCTACACCACAAAGGGAAATCAGGTCTCATAACTAGTTGTGCAGTTTTTATGGTCAATTATCTAGCGGAAACAATGTTCTTCCTTCAGAGGTTTCCAATTTTGTATTATAGGGCCTAATTAGAAACCCAGAACAAATTGTGCAGATGCCAAACAACAATAACAACAACAACAAACTTCTAGGGTGTGTATTTAAACTGTCCTTCAGATACCTGCCCTCTCATGTTACGATTCTGGACAGATAGTAGAAGATCTGTGCTGTAACTCAATGAGATAGTCCAATCCAAACCAGTAAAGAAAGAAAAAGAATTTTGTAACAGTTTTTGTCAAAGAAACCTTTAAAAATTCAGAGATTTCTTTAGGAGACAGTGTTTCATGTTCTTTTTGGAGTCAACACATGTGTAGAATCCTTTGGAATGTCAAACATGCATTAAAAGGAATTTGTGGACAAGACCGTTATGAACAGCTACTGGTATCAATTATTAAACAGCTGTCATGATGGAAAACAGAGAGTCCTGTAACACCCTAAAAAATCATACAACTCTAGAACTCTAAAAGTTGAAGCTGTCATTTTGGAAAACTGTTATGGTGATGCAGAGAAAAAGTGGAAGGGGCTGTAGCGAGGGTAGAACAGCATTCCTTAACAGTGCAACTCTAAGAATTCCTCAACAAAGAATACCAAGTGTCCCCTGCCAGTGCCTCCAATCTCTATTTAAAAATCCCCAATGAAGGAGAGCCTACCATCTTTCCAGATAATCTGTTCCACAGTCAGAAAGTTCTTACTTTCAAGGAATTACTCCTAAAGTTTGAAGATCCTTTCTTGCAATCTGAATCCATTGGTTTTGGTCCTAATCGTTAGACCATCAGAAAACTTGCTGTTCTCCATCTTCCAAATGACAACCCTTCAGATAAAACAAGTTGATTGCCCAACAAGATTTTGTGGGACTAGATTCCACATTATCAGATGCATGAATTATTATTCTCAGCTGGGAGGTATGCACATATGTTTACACAGGAGTTAAAACAGATAAAAAAGAGAGGATGACTACTTTTAAAAATGCAGTCTGAGATTCACTTGAGGCATGCCTTGTGCAAAATAAGCATAGTGACCATTTGAAATAAACAATTGCTGTTGACGCACTCATGATAACATTGCTAATGTGTGGTGGGACAAGAAAGAGTTGTCTCCATTGAAGGGTCATTTTATTTTATTATGTTTTCAAATATCTTTTGATACTTATGTTTTTTAAAAAACCAGAAATATAGTTTAATTGTGTTTTAACTTGTATTAACAGTTTTTTAGTTGTATTGTGCTCTTAAAACATCTTGGATCCCATGTTGGGAGAAAGGCAGGAAATAAATTAAATTAAATAAACAAACAAATAAATACACCACATGTCAAGAAACTATTTGCACAAAACCCTTATCTCCCCATCTGTTATTTCTATTTTCACATTTTGCAAATCATTATTTGCAAAATCTCCCACCAGTTGGGATGGAGAGAAAGCATCCCCCTTTGCTAAAGCAAGCAGGCCGACACTCCCTTGCACTAGCGTGTTGATTCAAACTGCAGCCAATACAATTCAGATAAATCACAGCTGCATTCAGATGTTGCATTTGGTTGATGATCTGGAGCCAGAATGCTGCTGGCACATTATTAACATAAAAATCATGCAGCAAGAAGTTGTGGCTTCTCAGAGGTTAGCTAAGTGGAGCCCCTACTGCAGCCAGTCATTCCTCAAGCATTTTCACCACCCTCTCTTTCTTTTTGATTTGGTGGGCAAGGGACTAAATGACCATTGTGCAATGGATGAACTCAACACTGTGGTGTCCAGTGCACATTTTGGTTGCAGATTAAGTACACTAGCATATATTTATACTACATCAAAAGTATAGAGGACCTTGGCTTTCAAGTGCATCTGCATTCTGATGAATTTTTTTCTCCCTTGCATCATTTCAAGGAGATGTATGGCCCTATTCATGGGACATCTTCCCTCTTTTCCCCATACTCTTCTAATTCTAAACAGGTTTCACACCCTTTTGCAAAAGGTTAAAAATTGCCTTCAATTATTCCTTTTAGAGGGGAAGTTTGGTAACAGTTATATGAAACACATCATTATCATCCTGGCCTATGGCCCAGTTTTGGCTCAGCACTGTAAGAAACATTTTTTTTTCAAACTGATCCAATGAGTTGTTTGAGAGCCGGATGTTGATTCCAAAACCACTACCTGATTCATTTTTTTCCTAGCTTGTACTCTGCAGCAGAGCTGTAACATTAATAGCACATAATTAAGAAAATTGATTGCAAAGAGATTACACAGGAGAGAACTGTGTCGTCTCTGTGGGGTTTGTAGCTGGAAATCAAAAATTATGCTTTTCAGTGCTGTACTTTTTGCAAATAAGTAGACTGATTCAATTACTGGACTTTTTTTTTAATAAACAAAGATGAGTCAACCTTCCCATGGAGCACCATGAATTATGACTAAATTCTGATACACAATCGCCTTTCCTTTACAAATCGGAATGATCATGTTAGAATAATCACAGATTGCAAAATACTTCATTTCTTCTGACCCATGTGATTCTAAGGTAACTGAAAAGCAACAGTCATCTGTTCCTGAATTCTCTCCTGCTGTGGGTGTTATAGCTCACTAGAAGCTACATTGCTGTAAATAAATATTCATGAACCTGCCAAGATTCAAGTCTATCTAAAAGGTACTACAGCACTGAACAAATGTTAATGAGTCATGAACATACAGGCTGTGACTTTTCCAAGATATTGGTCTCCAAGACCTGTATCTTCTTGATGCACACCCAAAGCCCCTTCTTATTACTGTGAAGAAAAGACACAAGCCTTGGGGTATTCTGATGTTCTGCACATTTTTGCCCTATCTTGTAAAAGTAATTCAGGAAGTAGTTCTCAGATAGGACTGCAATGGGATATTTAAAACAATATTAGAACCATTTAAGACATAGCTGTATGGTCCCTTCAATGGAAAGGGTCGATCTACTCTGGGAGGGTGGAAGATCTACTAAGAAGGTCCACTGATGGAAATCTCTGCCATCTTGGCTGCTATTCCAGTGGCAGTAAGGACAAAAATGGGGGCATTCTGAGGGAAAGTCAAATCATTAAATAGAAACATTGAATCTGCTGGATCTAATGTATTCCCTCACCCACCCAAAGTTGACATGTTCCACAGACAGGGGAAAATGCCAGCACTGGAGGTGGCATCATCAATGTAGAGATATGCAGTTTGTTTTTGTTTTTTTAAGTAGTGAGTGAAAAGGGGGAAATGACGAACATACAAAGTGTCCTTCCTACCTTCTGCCCTTCCCAGCATAAGCCCAGTAGGGTTTAGGAAGTGATCATTCCTCCATGGTGAATCCTCCCCTCCCCAATTAATGGAATTGCTCTATTGTTGTCTCATCTTTCAGCATGAGTTCTTAATGCATATCTCCTCATCTTGACCAAGGCTGTACTTAAATACTTCCATGTCCTTGAAAAGAAACATTCTCTTGATACCCTGAGACAGGCAGTCAAGAAAAAAAAAGGTCAACTGCTGCAAGATTTTTCATGTTTCTGGACTTGTGAAAAATTGATTTGTGCAGACCTTTGAGTATTTTTTAAAAAACAAAATCCAACTTCCCCCATATAAACAGCATCCTTTGTAGGAAACACACTGTTTTCTATGTAAAACTTTCTTCTGGCAGAAAATGCATGGTTTTCTATGCAAACAATTTTTTTGCAAAATGTCCCAAAGTGCAAACTTATTAAAAATGCATAGATTCTAGTGATCTTACCCAGTAGAGAGAATAAAAAATTAAAATTATCCATTCTTGCATGCATGAAATAAATGAAGATTTACATACCTAGTCTTTACTAGATGATATGTCGAGTGCATGCATCTCTGGGTTCCCTTACCAAGTAATATATGGAAAGTTTTGCATTTTTATTTCTGGAAGAAATTACAGAAGACAGCCTTATCCAAATAAAACCACTAAAAACAAATAAAGGAAGCAGGATCAGCACATTGGCGATAAAAGCAATGACATTTTCATGTTCAGAAAAGTGTTGATCATATTGTGCATTTTGTTTTTATTTTTCCCTAGATTTGTGTGCAGTTATCAATACACATTACTAATATGGTATAAAGCATGCAGTTTTAAAAAAAGCAAATTGATAAACTGTAAAATATAATCAATCAATTCCATTTGCTTAGTTTGTCAAGTCTGTGAGACAGCAGTTATGTCAACAGCCAGGCAACTGCCTCTTGTTCAGTTTTAATTAACAGATGGATATTAACACGAAGAATCCATTCTCCCCAACAGAGGTGATTTGTCATTGAGGAAAAGCAAACATTAGCGATGGCTGAAAATCACAATGAGGTCTGCCAGAACTGTATTCCTTTCAGAGTCAGAATCAAGGAACAGAGATTTACTTCACTGATGTAGGTTACTTTGTGGCCTGCGCTTCCTTTCTGGGTTCTAATTCCAAGTAGTTACTTCAGTTGCCCCAACTAGCTATACAGCCTGGGGATGATGGGAATAGTAGTCCATCACATCCAGAGAGTAACAGGTTGGGAAGAGCATCTAGAAAAAGGGGGCATCATCCACCATCATGCCAGTATGTTTACCAAAAGAGACAGAATGAGGGGGAAAGAATGAAAATATCTAAAAATTATCAGTGAATTTTTTGTTTGTTCATTTTATAGGAAGACATGTTAAATGGTTGGTACTGCTGGAACCTCCCATGTCCAGTAGTCAACCAAAAAGTGAAAGATAACCTGCTTTTCTTTTATTCTTCCTGTTTTGCAGCTGTAGAGTTCATATACTTATCACATTCAGGAATTATACATGCCTAATACCATTCATTAATTTATATAGTTTTTCCTTTGCTGTCTCACTTAGCAGGCATATTCATATTGGAGTATGAATTGATATAATCCATTTTCTTCCTTCTGCTAAGTATATTAACATTTTTAATTTTTCTGTTCTTAGGATCATTTGTAAATATGTAAATAAAACTAAGTAAATAAAACTAAGTTTCTGTCTGTCACCATGTCATGCAAAAAATAACTAGATGGATTTACATCAAATTTAGAGGATATGTTTTAGATAGTCTGACAAATATATGTATATATATGGTACACACCATTCACTTTAGTGGGTTCTTTGAGGTCAACACACTTTATTCATAAAACTTAGTGTAGCACATTATTTGAAAGATTTTCACAAGCTAACCTCAAAAATAATCTTTTTGTATATAATTGGATGTAACTTCATAATTTTATATAAATAAAATTATATGTCTGTGTCTGTCTCTGCATCACACATAGATATGACCATTTGGAGAGAAACTGGGGGACAGAATGACTTAATGTATAGGCTGGCATACAGAGTTTACTCTGGGGGCCTCTTGGAGGTCACCTCAATTATTTTTTTATTCACACAGAGTAGTGTGTTGGGTGAGCAATCTGGAGAGGGATGCTCTCTCAAGGAGAACTGAGACTGATGTGCAATGTGAGGAATGTTTGAGATACTCATCCTCCAGGGCAGATGAAACTGAACAGTCGTGAATGATGATGAACAGTTTCCCTGAGCAATGCCTGGTTGTGGGCAATTTGAACAGAATGTCTCATTAGTCTTAATCAAGAGCCCTTGTCCACTTCAGCTCTTTGGGGGGGCATAAAGAATTGCTTCCATTTGCCCTAACCAGGAATCTTTCATCAAGAATAAGGATGGCGATCAAAGTGGAGGATAAGAAGGGTACCCTCTTCTCACAGGAGGTTTCCAAATGGCACAGCAAAGACTCAAATATGGCTATAGTTCTCCACTATAGTGCAGTTAGCATATTTAATTCAGTTCTAGTACTTACTAACATCTTGATAATGCAATTGTTATGTACCTACTGATACACAGATGTAGCTGAAATACATTTTGTGGAGTAGCTTTTGCTCCCCCCTCCCTATTTTTCTTGCTTCCTTCCCCTTTTCTGAAAGATGAAAGAGAATAGATACAATGCTTATCAGTTGGTATTATATGTGTATTTAAACAAGTGTGTAATCTAACACCACAACATATGGCATGATTTTTTTCCCCATGATAGTCTTTCCTGGTTATACATTAACAAGAATAGTCTAAATAACACAGAAAATACATTATATTTTTAAGAAGGAACACATTATGCAGGGAGGTGAAAGACTACAGATTTACAAATATGTGGGAGAAAGAATGGGCAATCTCTAAAAGGACAGGTGATGATGACAATGACAATGACAATGACGATGATGTTGATGATGACAACATCCATCTTTACGGGAACAGTTCTATGGCCTCTCTGAGCATGTATAAACATAGTTGGAATGTCAGCCAATAGAGACAGATATGATGGAGACACCTCTTTTGGGTTCCATCTTGAGAGACTTCTACTGTTTACTCATTTCTCCTACTTTGTCCCAGTTAATAATGGTATTTCTCATTTAAAGCACTTCATTTACCTTGTTTCAGTAATATTCTTAATTTGGGAACATTGTTATTCTTATCATACATATGACATGATCGTGAAGAGTGTGTAAATTGAGTTTGTCTAAGAAGTTTATGTCTGATCCTAGTTGAGAGCTCTTAATCTAAATCAAAGGTGAATAGCTACCAACAAACCAGCAGCCACTTTTGGTCTTCCACCATCTCCTGGAAGCCACAGCTGAGGGAGTCTGCGGCCAGAAGTCCAGTTGTGGTTAGCTTTGGTTTTACATCTGAGGAGAAGCCTTCTGTTCTACTAAAGAAGTGCGAGAACAGAAAAGAAAAAAAAACCCTAAGGGAATAGAAGCATTTTTCAGTGGGCCTTGGCAGGGGGTGCTTCATGTGACCAATGGGCCACATTGTGCCTACCTGTTCTAACCAGCTGCTATGGTGTACTTGTTATCTCAGAGACTGAGGTCAGCCTGAAGTATACCCTTCATTTCTGTAAATTATTTCAACTAGGCTAACTTCAGTGTTGACAGAGGATAGAAGTGCTCTGTCACTTTCCACAGATAGTGCATTGACCACTTGACTTCCCCTTCTGTGGCACAGATCAAAGAACTGCCCTTTTTGGTTTCTCCCCCCACCCCCAACCTCTCTCCTTCCTTGAGGAACTCAGTGGGGAAGATAATGCACCATACAACACCCGTGATCAAAAGGCCGGGTACTTTAACTACTAGGACTGCCAGTGTTTACCAGAACCATTGCTATACACTTTCTTGAGGATGGCAAGGAAACACCTCAAGGCATGTTCTCACATTTTTCTGTCAGTGAATTAAAAAAAGGGAGAAAACTTTCCTGTGAACAAGGTGTTTACAAGTTCTTTCACACTGCAAAATAGTTTGCACCAGTCCTATAAATCTCTACTCAAGATTTAAAGTTTGAAGCGCCAGAATAATCAGGGCTTTGGATGTATCCAGATGAGATTTTTATTGAGCAATCACCCTTTGCCATTGCTGAGGGTGGGGAAGAAGGTGGGAATTGGCAAACAGTTTTAGAAGAAGCTTTGATCATGCCATCACCTTGTTTCATTCATTGAATTTTATGGGTGCCTGATATGAATATTGACTATTTCCCTTGAGTATAGTATAGTTCAGTATACTAATTGCAGAGCTACACTCGGCATTGAAGTGAGTCTTGAAACTAGTTGCTTTGTTGTTATCTGTAAGTAATGCTATTTATGTGAGTACCATGTTACGGCACATGGTGTCCTGGCCTGCTTCATGCCTTTGTTTGGTGCGAAGAAAAATGGTACAAGGACTAAATCCAAAACTGGCATTCAAAAAATAATCTTCCCTCCAAAAGGAAAGCTTCCCAACCCAAATGTTGAGATCATACCAAGTGTGGAATCCTGGGCCTAACAAAAGATGGGATATGGAGTTCTTCAGTTTGAGCTCTTCTATGTTTAGAAACTAGCTGCCAGATTTTGCCTCCAGGTCAGTTTTCAGTGCCTTTCCCACTGCAGGTACATACTTGGGAAACTTTCTCTCCCTGGTATAGTTTTTTTTAAGGTTAATTGACTTAGTGCCTGTAAAAAAGAAGCCAGAGGATATAGCTGCTTGGGCCATTGTTTTTTTTTTTCAGTTTGCAGGAGCAGCTTAGGGCAGAAGAATGTAAACCAAGACACTTTGGCTACCATGGAGAATATTCTTGTTGGAAGATAAGAACTGCAGGAGAGTTCACATCACTTGCAAGCCAACCTGAGTCCCAGTCCAGGAGAAAGGTGGCATATAAATGAAATGGAGAGACACACAGATCATCCTTTATTTATAACCCTCTTCTTTTTTAAATCATTTCTTCCTCCCCCACCCCCCCTTCCTGAAGAAACACCATTAAGGAACAATAGACAGAATAGGTGCACTGTGCTTTCTGATTTTGAGCAGCAAGACCTCTTTAGAAATGCTTGGTGCTGTGTTCAGTTTCTAACATGTTTGTGTTTTGCCACCATTCCTCGCATTTTTTCCTACCATAGAAAATCCATTAAGAAGGCAAAGGCAGAGTAGCTCCACAATGTCTTTTTACTGGTAACACTGTGAGCTATTTCTCAGGAAGCATCCCTGGTGATAGATACTGTCCTTAAAAGTCTTTAGTTCTGTGCTGTCACCAACTTTGAAAAAGTTCTGAGTTGTTTGGGGTAAAACTTAGATGTAAGTTCTTCACTTGCTGAACCTGTGCTTTTCCATTAGGTTTGTTGTTCATGAAGGTTGATAATAGTATCTTTATAAAAGAGAAATGAATCAGTTCTGCTTCATGATTGTACCAAGCATACATTCGGGTTCCTATTCAAGAGAATGACTAACAGACCAGAAATAGAACAACATCACCTTGGGAACAATCTTTGAGTGTTCTCTGGATCATGAGAATTGCTAGCCACTGTTAAATGATTTGATGGCAAGAACCATAATCTAAGAGGGGTTTTGAAAATACTGGCATTGACGCAAAAATCATCAAAAATAATTTGTTGGTAAGAACAGTAATCTAATGGTGTTTTTCAGAGTTCTTAAGGACTGTGCCAATTTCCAGCTTGCAACATGTTTAACTTTACTTCACTGGCTTTATTCATTTATGCTATTCTCCCTTCTTCCTATCTTCTAGGCTTACGGGCAGATCAAAGGAAGCCTCTTGATCCAGGAGCCAAAGCAACACATTCACCGCCAAAATGGCAGAAGATGCTGATATGCGCAATGAATTGGAAGAAATGCAGCAGCGTGCTGACCAGATGACTGATGAGGTGAGGAGATGTGACTAAAACCCAACACAAGGAAACTGTAGCCGGTTGTCCAACAGCTGAGCTTTCCCCCAAATACATTCAGAGTTAAGACTGATCTGTTAGGTCCTGATCTCTTAGCTCTGCTGTCTGTAATCTTATGAACTGGACAGGGTGAGTCTTTAACATATGAAGCAAGCACTTTGCCATTCAGCTATAGCCTTTCCACTGTCATAGGACAGTGAAAATTTAGAAAGGTAATTATGGAAGTGTCAGAATTGTATCCAGTGAAGATGATATCCATGATGCCTGGGGATGATGGGTGTTTTAGTCAAATGCATATCAAGGAAACCAGATGGCTGTTTTAGGCTTTACCACTAAAGTCCATTGCATAAGGCTAGTTAGCTCTGCTTGTGGGCCTTCAATTGGCTTCTTGTTGGCCAATCTAGGAACAGAAAGATGGACAGGATGAGCCGTTGATCAGCTCCAGCACAACCCTTCTCCTAATCTTACCTAGCCATAGATCAGAGGTAGGGAAGCTGTGGTCCTCCAGATGTTATTGAAATTAAATTCTCATCAATACTAGCCACAGTCAAGAGTGATTGAAGTTGCAGTCCAAACACATCTGAGGATCATGGATTCCTTGCTCTTTCTACAGAATCATGTGTTTATCAATCTCTCTGGGTATCTATGATTAGCCATATGAGTGGTTCTTTAGGGGAGAAAAGTGAGATATAAATTGTCTAAAGAACTTAATTAGATTGTATTGAATTACTTTGCTTCTCACTAAAGTCTTACTGCTTCTTATCGTGGCTGGCCCAAGAGATGCCACCATCACCTAGAACAATCTTTCACTGCTGATAACAATATAGCTTTGTCCAATCACTCTGAATTCCAAGTGCTGAGAATTTTGGGCATAAGGTTCTTCAGCTTCCTTTGCTTAAAAGTCAAGTAAGAACCTTGGCCTGTTCAGTCACATCCAACCTGAAGTATCCATCTTCTTGTTGTGGAAAACCAATTGGAAGAAACATTATATAGCGTAATGGAGACAATGTTGGATTAGGATTGTGGAATCTCAGGCTCAAGTCCATACTCAGCCACCAAGATCCTTGTTCAGTTCAGATTCAGTCATCTTGTGCCAGTTGCCTAATTTACCTTAAAGATTGTTGTGAGAATAAAATGACAGGAAAGAGAATCTCAACTATCATCCTGAGCTCCTTTAAGGAAAACGATCTGTCACTTCTCTTTATTTGACTGTGAAGAATGTGCCCAAGTTTACCAGTTGTAACTCTTATGTTTACCAATATTTACCAGTGATACAAGTTTACCAATTCATTTCATTTTTCATTTCTTTTTCCTCTCAGTCACTTGAAAGCACTCGTCGTATGCTGCAACTTGTTGAAGAGGTAAGGACGCGACGATTTCTCATTAAAAACATTAAAAACAGTCTTTATGCTTGATATATGGACATATAAATACACCTTAATTGTTTTCAGGGTTTTAGACTATTACAAATGTTCCTGGATTGCAAACAACCCATCTGAAAACTGCTAGAAATCCAGAATATGAAGGGTGAATTATAAACGATAATGTGTTGGATTCAATCATACTTAGAGTAGGCTGACTGAAATCATGACTAAACTATATCTCATTGATTTCAATGGGTTTATGCTAAGTATGACTAAGACTGGATCAACCCATTAATCTGAAACAACTTCCTGCTCTCACTGCAATAATGATATAGCAGTCTACTTTTAAGTGTGCATACTGATTCATACGCGTCACATATTGTCTTAGGAATTTGAGCATTATGATGTGGGTATTGAGAACTCCTCCAGCATCATTCAGATCTGACAATGAATTGGTACTATTAACTCTTTCAGCTTATCTTAAAAGCTTAAAAGGCCATGATGGGATAGAGGACAATGAATGGTATTTAAATATTGAATCTAGATGTAGGCAGGTATAAGTGGGCTGGTAGAAGCAGATTTCTCCACAGCAGACCCTCCTTCCTCCTTAAAAAAAAAAACTGTCTAAAGGGTCAGGGGCGTGGTGAATGGAGTGAACAAAGGAGAAGACTACTTCTTAAACTGGGCAGAACTATCTCCTTCTGTGAGAGCTGGACACTTCCATGACAGCGGGGCAGTGAATCTTGCTCTTGGTTTTACTCTGAATTTTAAAAGAGCTATCCATGGTACTGACCTTATTTAGAGGATAGCATTCAGCTGCTCCAGTAGTTCCTTTAAACTTTGGATTAAAACTTGGAGCAGATTCACTGTGCCCACTGACATGCAAACTGCCACGGACCTTCCTTGACAGTGGATGCACTTCTGTGTATGTAGGTCCTAAACCACAGCTTAGCCGTCCTGGGTGGTGGATTTTAGGAAGTACAATCCAAAATGTCATGCTTTGGTCTAAATGTGAAGAGATCACATTAATGCAAACTGAGCTGACTGACCAATACAGTGTCAAACAATTCTACAGTAGACATGATGGGTTTCTTCAACAACGTAGTGAATCAAAAGGCTCTGTGAAGTACAGATTATTCTGGAGATCTATTCAGCAATAGTGTTTTCTTCGTTCAGTATCAACACAATGAAATATTAAAGAATAAAATGAGCAATAATAGTAATAATACTATATAGCATTTGCTTCAGATGCTTGAGTTTTTCTCAGTTCTTACAACAACCCTGTAAGTTAGGTCAGCATTATTCTTTCCATGTTACAAGGTGGGGTGAGAGATGCAGATGAGAGAAAATGGCTTGCCTAGGCCTACCCTCTGAGTTCATCAGAGAGCCAGTGTTCAAAGGGAGCCTTTCTAATTTGTAATTCTGTCTCAGAAAAATCCACTTAACACTATGCAGTCAAGGCTTTGATAGAACAGCAGGGGAAGACAACTTGGTTCACTTTCAGATGTTTGGGACTACAGTTCTCATAAGCCCCAGCATAACCAATCAACAAAGGCTTGAGGAGCTGTAGACCAAAATATCTGAAGGCCTGGGAGGAGAGTTTCTTTCACCTGACATCAGTACAATTCTGTCAGGCTGGCAGGCATTAAACTTTTTTGTTCCTTAGTATTCAGTCATAAGACTTTCTGGGGTCTTTCCAAACATGCTGGGTGTTTATTCATACAAAGCATCTGTCACTTTTGGACAGAGGCCGTCACCATCCCTACTTCTGCCACTTTCAAATGTTGGGCTATTGAGATTGATTAGGAAGGAGGGGGAATGACAGCTTTTCAAGAGGAATGTCTTTGGTTTATCTAAAAGATTTGTTGTGAGCTGACCAAGGAGAAAGTGTACATGCAATACCGCAGCTCCATGTCCAAAAGCCCCAGTCACCCATTCCCATGCAAAACACCTTCATGAGAGGACACTTTGTGTTAGAAAAGCAGCAGAAGAGAAAAGTGACTGCTTAACCCTTCCTGTTACAGCCTCTTTTCCTCTCAGTCCACCTCTTTCCAGCTGCTTTTCACCTCTTCTATTGGTCTGAAGACAAAACTCTTGGACCCCATGGAAATAAAAATCAGCAGGGGTGCAGGACCTTCAGGGAAGTGTAAGACTCCAAGGAAAAGCTTAGAGGTTAAGTAGTTCCTTTCTCCACATTCTCCCACAGGCGTAAAGCCCCACAGGAGAAGTGGGCTGCTAGGTTGGCTAGAACTTCCTTCCCTGCAACTGCATGGCAATTCATAACTTGCCCTGTTCTCTTCCGTTTCCATTTAAACCTGTCCACTGGGTGGGAAAAGGCGATCTTAAGGAGTCAATGCAATGGAACATTCTGAAGACTCTGAAATTTTCTGGAGCACCTGAAAGGTTATGAGGGCAGCTTTTAATTCCCACAGGCACAGAAAGTACCAACAACATTTGATCAAGGAGTAATATTTTAGTACATTGTGATGCTTAAGGCTAATGTACACAACTATGTATCATATTATGCTCATTGTCAGTCAAGCTAACTCTCTGTCTGTCTGTGTGTCTTATCAATATGGGCTATGAACCAGCTAAATATTCTATCCTCAAAATCTTTCACAACTACACAGGTATTTGTGGTTTGATCTCATGGAATGTACAGATAGCTCCATTTGGATCCAGGCTGGTATAAAGTCAATCAATATAGGCTGCATATTGGTCCCATAAATTGTCTCCAGATTCTTCTTTTGAAACAGAGAGTGATATAACACTGCCTTACACAGTATGGTCTTTCCATCTTTTTCTGGGGTGCACTAGCTTGGACTCCTTCATAGCTCTATTTCTCCCATTCCTTTCACTGGGGATTGGGCTTGGGAATTTCTGTAGATGTACACAGCATGTGCTTAGCCACTGAGCTGCTTTTGGGCACATTTTGTATGCTCATTCCTCATCTGGTTCACAATGAAGGGACTTGTTGAGGAAACACCACACTGCTTTTGTTCTAGGAAGAGATGGAAATACCTGTTTGCATTTTTGCATAGCTCTCTTCATTGCACTGAATGTTGTTTTTGACCCAGTCCCAGCCACACACAGTAATTATAAATAATCCTTTCAGAACTTGAGAATCAAAGAGAAAGAAACAAAGTCCAGTCAGCTCAATGTGCCTCATTCTCCTGACATGGGGATTCTCAAATCTTTTGCCCATAACACCACTGGAAATTGTCCAAATAGGAAACTTAACATGTTCTGAGTAAGTGCAGGCAAGGCAGCACTGAAGAAAAATTTCCTAATGGATCACTGGGACTCATCACTACTACCCGTCATGTTTTCAGTAGCATCTATCTACCTATTTCCCTTTCTGCTTCTTGCAGTTTCCTCCATCTAGAGTTCTCCCTCTTCCAGTGGTTGCTGATGGCCAATACACCTCATATATATCATGGTTTGCTAAATGCAGTTGGCTTGCTTGTTCTTCTGGCAACATGTGGCTTTCATATAAAGGACCTAGCAAATATCAGAAGCTTTCAAAACAATAATCAGTGGGGGCTACAGCAAAACGTTAGCACATAACTGCTCATTGCCAGGATTTCAAGCAGGCAGGCTTGTCATCTCTATTATGGTGACCTTCCCACTCCAGATTTCTAGGTCCCCTGCCCCCAGAGTAAGCCAGCCATTTCCATGCTCACAGAACATGTTTATTCCTCAGAGAAATGTTTTGGAGTATTTTTTTTTCTTCTTAGGTGTTTACCCTGTTGATTTCTTTTGTTTTTGAACTTCTGTAAATTTTGGGATTTCCTCAAACTTACTGATACCTTCCTTTTGTATGTGGCTGATGCCAGTTTTGGTGCATAAAAATGCAGTCTCAAAGAATGAAACCACAAGTAGTATATAGAAAACGGCTGAAGCAAATTGAATGGACCATCTTAGCTCCAATCACCCTTAGACAAGCTGAAAATTCACTAATACCTGTAATCTGGCCATTTTCCCTTCTCTGCATGCCACAAATATATCCTTCTTTTTCCTGCTTCCATCCCCTACCATACCAATTAACTATCCACCTGTTTCATTTCTTCTTCTCTACCTCCTTTACAGATTTAGTTTCCAGGTTGAATAGGTATAGCTCAGCTTCTCTGCATGCAGAAAATCCCAGGTTCAGTCCATGTAGGACTTAGGAAGGACTCCAGATTGAAATCCTAAAGATCTGCCTGCAGTCAGTATAAGCATTACTGGACTAGATGGACCAGTGTTCAACTCAGTACAGGGCAGCTTCCTATACACAAGGTCACAACAGATTGATTCCAAACAAATAGTCAATGTGGTGGCCTTGGAAAGTTCTTAGGGGTCATCTGGTCTCATGGCTAGGGCGGTTTTTATCAAAATAAGATGAGGCCAATCTGACTTCCCTAGAGAGAGCATTTCACAGTCACGTGCTGCTACAGAAAAGGCCACATCCTGTGTATCAACATGTATGTCCCACCAACATAACCTCCTTTGATGTTGGGACATACAAGATTGGAGAATAGAGAAAAGCAACCTACATCTTCCTATATTTCTAGCTTTATGAGTAAGAACCAGCATCTTGAATCCAACCTAGAAACCAGTGACATTGGGATAAGGTCGGTGTTATATGGTCTACAAAACTCACTCCAAAAAATAGTCCAGCTGCTCCGTTTTGCACTCCCTAGTTTTTGAACGTGAAAACAAGGGAAGCCCCATATAAATGTTTTCACATTCAGGCATATAAACTGGACGCATGGGTCACCATGGCCAGATTTTCCTTCTCCAAGAAAGGTGGACAACGGTACTACTAATTTTACCTGTTTATTTAGTTTATATCCCAGCTTTCTTCCAATATGGTCCCTAAAATGGAATTCAGCCACCTGACACTCCAAGAGCTATGTGAAGTCCACAGTCACCCCAATGCTACAAAACCAATCCATTAGAAAGAGTGCAACACCATGTAGAGTAGAGATGCACAGTCAAACCTAGGCAAACGTATCTACTAGCCAACAGAACTTCCATCTTCTATAGACTAAATCTCAACTAGTTTACCAACAGTCATCCCATTACCACATCCAAACAACGGGTTTGGGTTATCCACAGCCTCACGGGTGCTGATTTTTTAAAAAAACAGAGATACCATCAGATATCAACAGCATAATGATGAAATCCCAATGCCAGTTTAGGATGACCTCCCTTAGTAGCTTCATGGAACCAGTGACAAACTTATCATCTACAAAAATCCTGTCTATGTATATTGCTGCGCCCCTTTGGGTGGTGTATCAATGGCTACCTTAATTTGATGGTTATGGGTTGTTGGTTTTTTTGAGCCATTACTTTCAGTCAAAATGGCAATATATACACGACCCAAATGGAAGCAAATAGTTTACTCAAGTGCCTTGAACTGGTTATGAACTCTGCTGTGGTCCTGTACATTAAAAAGTGTTCTCTTGGGGCACATATTCCATATAAATGAATTCAGCTGGATCTAAAATAGCAAACAGATGCAAAATATTTTTTTAAAAAAGATTGTTGTATAAGATTGTAGATTGTTCAATGTGATAATAAAATGGCATGATGTTGTATGAGAAGAAGTCTGCTGAAATCTCACAACTAAATCAGATTGCTAGATCACCTACCCCAGTGCTGTTAACTCTGATGGCCACCAGCAATACAGTTTTCAGGTCTTTTTCGTGGCCTTCTTCTTCTTGATGGTTATGCCTTTGGTGTAATTGTCTGATCAATATATCAAGGTACTGGGGTAAAATGATTTTTTTTTTTTTTTTTTTGCAAAGGGAAGTGATCTATGCTTCCCGTAGATGTCAGTACTACTGAATCTGGAATAAACAGTTCTTCCAGTTAAAATGTTTGACCTCAGGATCAAAAGAAGAAGAAAAACATGAAGGAAAAGGCGAGTTTTAATGATAAATCAGCTTGCCATTTTGGCAGGCTGCTCCAGAGAAAGTCACTTACCATTTTAAGGGAAATGCCAGGAACCTACTTGTGTTCTGGAAGCACTGAATTTTTGAGAGGTCAATTTTTTGCAGTGAGAAGTGATGTATGGGGAGTGGAAGAGATGTGAAATTTTATCCTAAAGAGCAGCGCCCGCGCGCGCACACACACACACACACACACACTGCACAGAGAGAGAGAAAAAGAGGGAGAGAGAGACAGAATAATGCTATAGTCCTAAAAATACTTAATTAAGCATAACTCCATTGAATTATGTCTTTGAATTCTACCTCCGTTAAATTATATATGAGCTAGACTCTCATTGAATATTTCCTTTTGCTGTGAAGTCATTATTTCAAATTCCACACATATACCCCAAAACAGACATCCTTGACAAGAGGCCTGCCAAAAAAGAGGGGTGGATCATGCTACTGATAACCTTAAAGTAGGTCAGCATTTTTATGCCACTTCACATTCCCCTGCTGCAATGGGAAACCTCTTGATGAGAGATAACTGTCTGTGAAAAGAGAGTTCCCTTTATGGAGGAGTCAGAAGATTTTGTGACAGGTACCTCCTTGTTTAACTCTGTCCTCTTTGCTAACATGACCATAACAGAAGCCCAGCACAAAGGCCTTTCTGAACATGTTCCTATATGATCAGAATTCTGTTTTGTAAAGCCTGATGAAAATTAGGAGATTCTATACCGTGGAAAGGATTTTCCACTTTTGCTTTGGTGAACAATTTCAGAACTATTCAGAAGTGGAAGGAAGCAGAGTGGAAAAGAAACGTAAACTTAAATAGAAATAGAAAGAAGAGGGCTTTCTGCTGTAAAATGGCAGAATGGCAGGAGGTGTTCTTTGCTACAGTGGTGCAGCAGAAAGTTAGCTTATTCACTTCTTTTAATAGAGAGAATGGTTGCTCAACTTGAAAGGGGAAACAGAAGGCTAGAATTCGTTATTGTTATCTGAAGAAAATCTGAGAAGAGAAAAGGAAAGACTGAACATGCCTACCAGGGAAAGCATAATCTAACTGTTCATCCTATTATATCTATATTGAATAGCAATTTGTTATGGTTGTTGTTATATTATAGATGTTTTGATTTGTCTATCTAAACTGTGTGTACACGATGAATGCTTGAAGCCTCATGTGTTCATTATGCTTGAGTTCTGTGCTGGGTGATGCTGAGGTTCTAATCTGTGTTTGAAAGCTTACCAGCATGGATACCTACATACCAAATTTCTACATAGAATGAAAATTGGGATGGTGTGGGAAGACAGAGTGAAAATTATTTTCTTTTTCAAGGGAATTCATTAGCCTGTTTCATGAACCAACAGGCAACACCATGGTTTTAAAATGAACAGTGGTCAACTGGGGAAAAGCAGAGGTCTGACAGAACCAGGGGCATAAATCATGACTTTCTTGCCTAGGAAATGGTTCTGCAAGTCACTCTCGTACCTTTAGGCAACTGACACTTCCCTTTAGTGTCTTCTAGCTACTGGCGGTGTCACACCGTCCTAGCAGATTAACGTCTCTGCAGCCACATTCAAAACAAGACCATTATGCCAGAGAAAATGAAATAGCATTAATGTGTGTGCCCAATCTGAAAAATCCAAAATGAAGAAACTCTATTCTGATGTCTGCCCTGTCAGTGCTTTCTCAGTTTTGCTGCCCATAAATAGGATGAAGACTGTTGTGGACAGCTGAAATCATAATATTGCTTCAGGTTATTTTAGAGTGCAGTAGAAATAGGTCCTTTTGTGTTCAATGAGATTGACTTCTCAGCAAGTGTGTTTAAAAGTGCAACCTATAGCTGCTATTCTGCCCTCACTTACCTGGAGTTCAACTCAACTGAAGGCAATGGGATTTCCTTTTGAGTGGAGTTGTACAGGATTGCACTGCTAATATTGCTAAATAAATTAATGGATTTATTCCCATTCCTTCTTGTCCTCCAATTGTTCTTTCATTCAACACTATGAGATAAAAGTGACATTTCACTGATATTAACTGAGCTGAAATTTCTCGGAAGAAAATTTTACGTGATTTGTTTCTGAAATGTTTCATTTTAGCCCTAGCACACACACCTACACCCACAACTGGAGCCACCCACTACCATCAGAAAGTACTCTGTACTCTCTTTTGCCATCCACAAGTAAAGTAGAAGATTTTGATGGGCTAGCATTTTTGAAAGTCTTGTCTTCCATTCACTCACCAAGCCTCAGAGTCCACTTTCAGCTCCCGTATAGACAAGAGACTGTTCTTTGATGAGTCACATTCCTCCCTTCACTGTCCTTCACACTGATCTCAGTTTCTGTAGGGATTAGGGAATATATGTGTTTGTATGTATGTATGTATGAATGAATGAATGTTTAATCAACTCTTGAGAGATTCCCACATACACACTGCCATTACCATTGCCATATATATAACTAACAATTTAAACCTGACTGGTACAGTCAGAGAAGCAATGAACAGAAAAAGTGAGTAAGCCCTACTTCGTCTTCCTGCTTCTGATGCTTTATGGGAAATAGTACTCACAGGTTCGATCAATGGGGAGAGAGCTGAGGTAGGAAGCCAGTTTGAAAGCCCACCATGGGAGAAATCTACATGCATATCCTTCAGTGGTCCCCATTTAGTAGGGACAGTCTCAATCCTCTGTTGACCAACTTTTATTTATCTATTTTGTTCATTTACACTCCACCTTTTCCTCAATAAAGGGATTCAAGGCAGCTTATAACATGTTAAAACAATAGAGATTAAAACTATATAAGGATGTCAATAAAAACTATAAATACAAAAGTTACTTAAAAGACAAACAGTTCTTAAAGTTATAAAGCACTTTTTCAACTGGTTTTAAAATGTCCGACTGTCCCTCTCCTCCTCCCACTTTCCCCTTCCTCCTCAGCTTGCTTCCATTGCTGAAAACTGAGTTTGAAGTGCACAAATGTTTTGCACTCAATTTACTCAGCAGAAGGGAGACTGGAGGAATGGAATCTTGCCCTTCCCAGTAATCTCAGGCAAAAGCAAACTGCTGCAGCCTCTCTTGGCTTATGTGTTCTTCCTCATAAATAATGTTTGCTATCTTGATGGCACCCTGATGTTGGTTGGCTGCACATGTTCCAGTTTTCATCTAGGAAATGTTGGAGGGTATGCAATATGATCTGTTCTTCATACTACATCAGAAGTAAGAAGAAAAGAAAAAGCACAGAGTGTGGTTTTTCTTTTTCCACACAGAATGCCTTCTAACATTACATAGGCACAAGCAGCTGGTGGTTCTTTCTTCCCATGCATGTTTGTGGCTTCCAGAGCAGAAATTTTGGTCACTTTCACAGCCTACCTTGTAGCAAATTAGAAGTAAAACCCAGCTTTGGGGGTATGTTCATGCCCTATTGTTTTCTAAAACAAACCAGTATTTCCATGATAGCCAAGGGAAGAAAAGAGGAACATGAAGGATACTATAATATATTTGGGGTGGGGTAGGGTGCTCTGTTGCTCATTTTGTGCTATACTTTTAAACCCAGTAAAAGATTCTTGCTCCTCCATTGTGCATCCCCTATGTTGAAAAAAGTCTTTTTCGGCCACTCATGATGCTTGATTGACATTAAATTATGGAAGGTCAGTCAATATTTTGTTTTAAATTTGGTTCATCACTGTCTTGGTTGAGAGATCTGTATGGATGATACAGTCCCTCACTTTTCACATTCTCAATGATTGAGGAGCAAGGATATACCTTCTCTTCCTGTCCTTCTGGTTCACCTGTCCTCCCTCCAAAATGTTTAGCTATCAACATGTGGGTATTGCATTTTGATAGTGTGTGTGCATGCAAAGTCCAAAAAGGGATAGGTCCAAGTCCTATGGCCAATTCTTGGGTTGTATCTAGGATAGGGGCGGGAACGATGAAGCCCTCCAGATGTTATTGAAGTACAACTCCCAGCTTTATTCACCATAGGCTGTGCTGGCTATGTCTGTTGGGACTTGCAATCCAACAATATCTGGAGAGTCATATGATTCCCACTCCTGATCTAGAATATCACACTCTTCAGATCAACACACATTAGATTTAAATGTTAAGATGCCATGCAAATGTGTCCTTCTTTGGGTACCCCACTGGATATGCATGCTGCGCCAGGGAAGATATGCTCTCATTCCCTCATCCACTGTAGGAGATAGAATAGACATCAACATGGAGAGGTGACTGGCTCTCACATGTAGTGGCCCAAGGAGTGAACTATCATTTCACTATGAAAACATTTTTCTCCTCCTGAAACCTTTGTTGCAATGAATACCTAGTGGCTTTGGTGCAACTGGGAATACTGCGTTTCTTCTATACTTTATATGGACATGTCCACTTCCTGTTGTGTCCCTCACCCCTTGCCAGGCTTTCTGCTGTTTATCTTTGACCCTTTCCCCCATCAAACTGCTTGTTCTCTCACTAATTTCTTTCTATCTCTGTCTCTTTATTTCATCTTGTTATTCTTGCTGGAATGTAGAGCAAAGATGCTGGTATCAGGACTTTGGTTATGTTGGATGAGCAAGGAGGTAAGTTTGGATTGTTTACATAAGAAATTAAAATGTCTTTATATTGAAGTTAATTATTAACAAGGTATCTATTAAACATCTTAGCAACACACATACATATACGGGTGGATGTTCACTTTTGCTTCTCAGTCTACAACCAGATAAAATATGAACCTGTCTAGGAGACATAGAAACCCGAAATGAGCTTTCTGGTCTTCACTGAAATTAACAGGAACTTCTTAATGGACTCCAAACTTACTCAGTGTAGAGAAAAGCACTAAAGCACTAAAATAAAGAATAATATGTTGGGAATTAACATCTTAAAGAATGATAAGAGCACTTTCTTGGATGTTCTGCTCCAGTTCACAAAACTGAGAGTGATTTCAAAATACTGTCGATGTTCAGTGTTTCATTGTAGAGTCAGCCTCAGAACTATATGTAGAACATCTTGTAAAGGGCTGAACATGCATCTCAGTGAAGTCCAAGCCAATCAGAGTGCAGTAAGAAACACAGGATGCTGCCTTATGCGAGTCAGACCGCTTAGGCCAGTGTTACATACAGTGATTGGCAGCAGCATCATATCCAGGGTTTTGGACATGAGCTTTTTCCAGCCCTTGTTGGAGATGGCAAAGATTGAGCCTACTATATTTGCATGCAAATATTTACTCTGCCACTGAGCTGGCCCCTGTATATCATCAGACAGGACAATGTATATATAGTCTGAATGCTTTTTCATGTGTATGTGTACTTCCTATCTAGGACATTCATAAATGTGAAGCAACAAGTGGAGACCTCATCTGTACACCAGGCATATGTGTTTAGAAATCTATAACATGTTTGATTGGTTCCAGCTCAATCTCTCCCACCAGGCTAATCATAATGTTACCTTATGGAAGAGACTGAGAAGTTAAATCTTGTGGGAGAGGTTGAACTGGAACCATTCAAACTGATTATTGACTTTCAAACACCGTTGTCTGAACCTAGTGAATCTTTGTTACCCTCAGATTGCTTCACAAGTTACAAATGTCCTACATAGCAAATGCATGTGGGCATGGAAAAAGTTTACTCTGGGGGAGGGGGCAATACTTTCTAAATTGAGGTGCACAACTGTGAATCTCCAGACATTTTTTTGAATGCAATTCCCATAATTCCTGGCTATTGGCTATGCTGGCTAGGGATGATGGCATTTGCTGTCCAACAACATCTGGCAGGTCACAGTCACTAACCTTTATGCTAAGCATTCTGATAGAAAAAGAAATTTTGATACAAGGTTCCTATTGAACAGTGAGACCTGAAGAATAACTCTGATCATATGGGAATGCAGGAAAACTGCAAATGGGGAAGAATCAGATCTTAACACACCAAAAAACTTCATTCAATTGGTACTGGTCATGCCTTCAGGTATCAGCTTAATTATTCACCGAATGATAGTTTGTAGATTTTTTAAGTAGAGAACTGCTCATATTTCTGGACTTGGAAATGTTGTGATCACTGCACTGTGCTTAATGCCCTCTAACCAACTTCGTATCACTTTTCCTTTTTTTAGCAATATGCAAGCTGGATAAATTATTGTTCAATATTTGAAAAAAAAAGTAATTTATTTGTTGAAACAGTCATACCTCTGCTAATTTCTGGGACACTGCTGTTGTTGTTTGTGCTCTGTTTCGAAACCATCTATGTCTTAGCAGATGATCCGATTAATGAAACCAGCCATTAACCTGGCCATGTGATCTTTTTTCAGATGACCCTGGCAATAAGATTGTTAGGTGCTATTTAGATAAGGACAGACATGGATCATTTAAATATGCAGATAACAAAGAGGATCCCACCACTTTTGGGTTTCTCTCCTTATGTCTTAAGGTTTCCTAGATTACTTGTTTACTTTGATATTGCAGGGAATTTGCAAGGGGAAAAAAAGGCCCCATGATGTCAATATAATTAGCACAGAGCAAGAGTTTATTTCCGGCATAAAAAGCAAATGTCTTTGAGATCATCTAGGCAGTGCAGGGGTGATCTGGGTGGAAACCACAGGCCACATACTAAGCCGCAGAGCACTTCTGACAGTTCTCTTATTAATACCTGAGTGATCTCAGTGTTCATTTGAAAAAGAAGTTCATTTCAAATCCTTGTGGATTTGCAAACATAAATGGAAAGGTAAGGGGAGCAATGACAGTTTTTCTGAAAAGCTGAGACACTACATAGCCAGCTCGTCACAGAGAAACTTCCCATAATAGCATATGCTGTACAAACACACATGTTGCACAGGCATTTATGAGTTTGGGTTCTGTGAGTTTTTGAGGAGCATCTGGCATTAGCAACAGCAGATTTGGTTGTCCTGGATCTGGAAAGGAAAGGGTTGCTGCAAAGAGGAGATCATCTGACCTACTTCTCAAAATGTGAGAAATAGTCTCAGATGGAGAACTAGCTGTTGGTGATGAAAAATGAAGAATCTCCACTTCTATGGTTACATTATGTTTTGGGCAGGTTTTAGGTCGGATATTTGCTAATTTAAGATATTATTTCATGATTGTTACCAGCCACAAAATCTTCCTTTGAACACCCAGGACTCCAGCCCTGACTGTAGTTGATGAGGGAGACTCTATGAGGAGTAGCACCCCTATATACTAATCAGAGTCCAGAAACTGCAAGAACATACTCTAAAGTCCAGCCTTTGCACCCGAAGCATCACATGACACACCTCTTTCTTCATGCCCTATGCTCCTTTGTTCAGAGGTGATCTTCAGAAAAGAGTCTTATAAATCCTCTCCTTAGATTCATAAACGTGTGTGAATTGTACATTTTCATTAAATATTTTCACTTATCCCATGTATCTAATTATTCCTTGCATGAGGATAGCAGTCGTGTGGACCCTGGGCAACATGCAGGGCCCCGAAGCTGTTTTGTAGCCTCTGGAGCTTTCTTTGGGATTCCATCCCCTAAAAGGAGAATCACATCTCTAGGGCGTATGGTTCCCTCTAAAAACAAAGTGTGGGGCTGCCTTGTTTTACTAAAAAATCCAGCTTTAAAGAAAACAGACATGTTTTTAATCAGAAGTTATTTTTTAAGCATTTCTCATTTGATTTAGAATGATTGAAGTGACTCTTAGAGGCCCCTGGGGCTCAACCTCCCTGCCCCCCAGACATTTCCTTCTCTAAATGCAAATGGCCTTGGAATTATTTGGATGGGAAGCAGGAAACCGTATGACTGGATGGTCAGTAAGACTTTCTGTCAGTACTAAGTAGAATTTAATAGTCAAACATGACTTACTGTGTGGTAAAATAATAGACAGTCCAATCCAGATGTGCTCATTCAGAAGTAAGTCCTTCTTTGAAAAGGACTGCATAAAAATTCACAGGATTGCAGCCCAAAGGGTCAGTTTTGTGCGTGCTTACTCATGAGTAAATCAGAATCTGAGACTAGTCACTGGGACAGTTTGCCATGGATGCCTGCATAATTCACAGAACATTGTTGCTCAGCTTAAATCTGATATGAAAGAGCTGTCTTACACATAAAATAACCAGTTATCACAGCTAGGTCTCATCACACTGTTCACTCTGGCATGGCTTTTCAGGAGATAAAGGCATGAGATCTGCTTTGTGGGAAACTAGCAAACTTCCATTCTCCTACTTCTTGGCTTAACCATAAGAAGTCAGGATGTGAAAGGGCAAAGATTTTGCTGTAGTTGCTCTGCTTCTCTGTTCTTTTAGCTTCTCTTGGTGGGAGGAGGAAGTCACAATATCTGTCTTTGGGCAACCTACATAAGCCCTTGCTTTACTTCCATGCTTTTCTCTTCTTCCCAAGGTGAGGAGGTACCTGTGTAAGCTTGGAAGACTTGGTGGTGGTCAAGGCAAACTCTGTTGGAACCCTCCACAGTTGGCAGTGGGCAGAGTTTTGTTTGGTGTGAAACACTGGTTACATCCATTAACCACCGCTAAGCCAACATGCAGCTTGGTCCTCCTCAAACCTGTTTTGATGGCTCTTATCAGACCTCCAAATCAACATAGCTCCACTAGGGAGCAAAAAGACTTTGCCCTCTGGATTGTGTCTTTCAGTCCTGAAACCAAAGTCAGCCGTTAAATCAACATCTCTAGATTTAAGATGATTGGAGACCATTGACCTAGGGCAGGGATCCAAATCAGATCACTCCAGCCTCTTTTGGTTAACGTCCAGTTTGCATTTGCTTCTGAAATACAAAGGTGGTCATGCTTTTTTCAGAAGGATTTAATTAATGACAGAAGCTTCACATATGATGAATCCAAGAACCCATTATCAAGGCCAGGGTTGTTTCTTCAGCGTACACAGTAAATAAAAATTGTCAGCACTTCTAAGCACATGCAGAAGCTGTATCCCTCACCTTAGAGTAGCCATAATAAACCTGGGTGCAACTGAGATCAGAGCTAAAGAATCCACATCAGCGAGTGTGATTTCCAGGCATGCCTGGCTCACTGCACCTTCCTAGAAATTAATTGTCTGTTGCAACAGGAGTTCTCCTGGCATTCTGCTTCAAAATATTCTGGAAAATTAACATTATGTCCTGACGCCAGCCTTTGAGAATCTGCTCCCATCCAGAAGTGTCAAACTACAACTCCCATAATTTCCAGTTACCATGGCTGGAATAATGGGAGTTAGAGTCCAACATCTCTGGAAAGCAACAATTTGAAGAAGGCTGCCTTTTTTTTTTATGTGTTGATCTTTAACACATACAAAGGTTGGGAACATTACTTTATGGACTATGTCTCCTAGAGGCTATGTTGGCAGCATGGAGGGTTCTGAGAGTTGTAGGCTGGAAAAAAAAACCCTTTCCCCAGCTCTGGAGACTTTAGCAAATATGTAGCACCTTCTATTTTACTATTCCTGTTCTTTACCTATCATTTGCCAAAGATTTCAAGGAAGAAAAAAACATCAGAAGCCAAAAGACGGCAGCTTATTTTTCTCTTTTTTTCATCTCTTTTCTTTTTGTTCAGTCTCCAATACTGTTTTCTTTTTAATTGCTTGTTTATGAATTGTTACCTTTCTTCTTCTAAATATTCATCTATGGAAATGTGAGTCTGTATACTTTTGAGCAGAACCTGCTACAAAAATCTGGTATTCATTTTTTCCCCCTCTCTTTTCAACCTGTGTAGCTGGGATAACTCTTTTCTTCTGATTAGAATGTTTCTTTCCTATTTGTCCATCATACAGTGCTGGAAAAATAGATGTTGAATCAGATTCTCATGGGGAGGGGGCCAACTGGTGACATGCCAGTTAAGCAAAAGTATTTGTTGCCCTGCAAAATTATTGAGAAACAGTCACTAAGGTAGAAATCCAATGCACATTTACCTGGAAATAAGATTTATTGAATTTAGTGATGCATACTCCTGAACAGACATGTATAAGGTTGTACTGTTCCATGACAATCCTATGCACCCGTATCTGGGAATGATTATTATTTATAGTGCAGAATTTGCTTCAGAGTAAACATGCATTGGAATATACTGTCTGCATGTTAGTGCAGTCTGATTGTATATTTAGAATACTCTGGAATATTTGACATATCTTTTTCATCTGATGATAGTAATAGTAGTTGTAATAATAATAAGAGGAAGAAGAAGAATATGAAATTATTCTCATTCACTTGTGAAAATGTAGGCCATACTTCTAGCCTAAGCAAGAAAGAGACCACTGGAGTTCATGGAAGTCACTTATTATTTGCATAAAAACCCTCTGTGGTGTGCTTGATACTTATGTTATACTGTTCTAATGCGAATCAGGTGTAACTGCATTAAAGTGAAAGGAATAACATTGATCTAATCATGTCCTGGAAGCCATGGGAAGATCAGGTAGGCAACAAAATGGTAGTCAAGAAAAGAAAATGCAACAGTGAATTTTATTCTTATATACATATATATCATCTGTATGAATGTCCCTGAGTCTATGGCCATCTGTTCCATTTGCTTCTTTGGACATGGAATTGGGTCTTGTGATTTATGTAATTCCTTTTACTCCATTAAGGTTACTCCTGGTATATAACAATGTCACTGACAGAGGAATAAGACCCATGGTCTTCTCTTCTTTAGAGATGGACCACGGCCAAAAATTCAGATCTGAAGAGCCTCAGTCTTTGAAAAAGTTTGTATCTGGACATGGATCTTAACTACTCATATCCATTCTTAACATCATTATTAACTGTACACACTTTCACCAGTTCTCAAAATCAAACCAATTACATTTTCAACCATCATCAAACTCAAAGACATTTGTAAGTGAAAGTACTGTAGATATTTTCCATGGAAGGCAACCATTTAAATATGTTATTAATGTACATAAATACAAGGTAATAACCCCATTTCTTTCTTTCTCTTGGATGTCACTGATGTCTTAGTAACTGGATGTATTGTATTATATTTCTGCACTCTGAGGTATTTGGTAGTTCCTCCTCCACTTTTATATTTTTGTTCAAATTAATAGACATCAAAGCATTTTCCTTTTTTTGTACGTGAGTGTACACGTGCTTTACCGTATTAGTAAAGAGCATCATTCTTCAGCCTCTAGGTTCACTTTCATCCTTGCTTCAATGCATCAGCTGCAATTTATGCATTGAAATGCCTCCATAATAATTCAGTTCCTTCATCCACCATCTTTTCATGTTCTGTTGAAGACAAGCAGCTACAACAACAAAATACAATTCATTCCATACTGTCATCCCTTTGTCCTGACCAGAACAACTCGATCGTGTTGAAGAAGGCATGAACCATATCAACCAAGACATGAAGGAGGCCGAGAAAAATTTAAAAGATTTAGGGAAATGCTGTGGCCTTTTCATATGTCCTTGTAACAAGTAGGTACTGGGTACCAGCTCTGCTCTGTAAGTGTCCAGTTCTTTGTCACGAGTGAATGTCTGAAGTTGTTTTCTTTCTTTTCTTTTCTTTTTGTCTTTTTTTTTCTTTGTCCCTTTCCATCTGCTTCATACTGTGGGGATAAAATACTTGTGTTTAATCAGAACAACTGGAACGCATCGAAGAGGGAATGGACCAAATCAATAAGGACATGAAAGAAGCAGAAAAGAATTTGACGGATCTAGGAAAATTCTGTGGTCTTTGTGCCTGTCCATGTAACAAGTAGGTGCTGCCTGCCTGCCTGCCTGATTTCTTGAGCACCCAAGGCTGTCGTCAAAACACTAAGCCTTGTGACACTCATCCTTGCTTAAGGCACCTGGGCAGGATGAGCATGTGGCATGCAGAGAAAACAATTCTGGTTCCAATGCGTTCATCTCACAGTGTAGACCAGGGGTTCCCAAACTTTCTAGCCCAACAATCACTCTTGCCCTGACACTGACATTCTTCCCAGGCCACCTTCTACTCCCCCCATTGTCAGTATTCAAATTCCCAACTCGTGGGGATCCAGTGTGGTGGCAGTGATCCATCTCAGAATCTATCTTCCTTTAAAAACCTGAAGAAGTTGGCTGGAAGCTTGAATACTGATCCAGGGTGCATGTGGCCAACCCTCAGGCCCAGTAGAGAAAAGGAAGTAGCAAGTCAGCTGTTGCTTCCCCTCCATGAATGGGTATTGCTGTGACATGGAGGACTAGATGAGGCTGGGATAAAAGTGGCTCTGTTAAGAATTTGCAAACCACTTCCTGTCATCTCAGAGAGCAACCGTGTCTTGTGGGCTTACTGCTTGGGAACCACTGGCATAGACAATATAGCGGGATTCCTGTAGCTGCATTAAAATCAGGCATACCACAGTGAGATCTTTACTGTGAACACTTTTTAATGATGAAGATTTCAACATTTTACAGTGTGTGTACTACAGAGTGTTAATAACCTGTGCTTCAAAAATTGTGGCATTATTATACTCTTTTATTTCTGAATATTCCCCCTTACCCCCAAAGATCCTTAAAGGAAGGACTTTCTTGCCCAAGCCTTGTGGCTCAAAAATGCTCAAACTGGTCATTTGGAACAAAATTATGTCACTCTGATATTCACTGAATATCTTTCTTCTCAAAGTTTGGGGACATGCTGTGATTACTTGTTAGAACCCAAGCTATGGAGAATTTTAAAAAAAATTGGCAGGAAAACTGCCCACTTTGCAAACTATCATGCCCTATCTGGGTTGTGTACACCAACCAGAAATGTTGAAATGTGCTGAATTTGCTTGCATGTTATTACCATAACTTGAAAATGCAGCATAAAAATGTGATGTGTTGACTCTGAAATAAGAATGCAGACATGAAAGAGTGGACTTTCTTATGGATAACAGATTTAGCATGCACTGGGTTGTTGCATGAATGAATGACTAAAAATACATCTATAAGTAGGCAGCCTTAAAATGATATATGTATTTGTAATTTATGTTAGTATTTCCTTTTTTGGTCTTATGGCCTTATGGTCTTATAGACCATTATCTGTAGTCTGATTTCTTATGCTTATTCACTCACCTTGTCTGAATTATCCCTTGTTTATTACATTACTAAATCCAAATGTCACACTGGTCCATGAGTTGTAGGTATGTGTGTGTAGAGAGCAGCACACTTTTTTTTTTTAAGTGTTTCTAAATTGCCACATTCCTTACACTTATTTGCAAGGCTTGGTCAATCCTTCTAAGCGATCCTAGCCTGAGCAGAGAAAACTGGCCAGATTTTTTATAAAACAAAGAGGATTGCAAGATCCATATAAATTAGTGCTAGCATCCTGATGTAGAATTATTAGTGTGTTGGAGTAATTATCCTTCTTTTATCATATGGTGGGCAAAGTGTAGCCAAGGGGCCACTTCTAGCCCCCAAGGCCATTTCTGAGGTCTATGGGCCCCTGGACTTCCTTTTCCTGTTCCATTTGTTAAAAAAAAAGCAAAAAGGATGAACTGATGCTCCTGGAAGCCTCCAAGAATGGAAAGTCATCCTTTACAAATGGCGAAGGTCCATTTAATACCAAACAAATTCCACACCCTACTTTCTTTTCTCAATGTTTTAAAAATTTTCTCAGTCTATATGGACCCTGAAAGATATTGAAGGCCAAAAATTGGGTCTCAGAACCACCAAGGTTGCCCACTTCTATTTCACCTCAAAGGCACCATGGATAAGACAAGTGCGCTGGGGCCTTGGCTCCATGGAACTACCATACAGAGGTAACTGCTTGACAAAGAAAGTTATTGGTTATGTTCTTTAGGAAGAGAAGGGAAATACAAGCACAACTGCCCAGCTTAATAAGTACCCCTATACACTGGTGTGGTGCTTTTTGTCACAGTCTCTTCACAAAGGTAAACAAGATGAGTTTGTGCTTGTCTGGAAGCAAAAGGTGGTTCTGGTCACCGGACAGAGAAGTCCATAACAGTGGTAGGGCACTGCACATTCTTATACATGTCTATTGAGAATTAAATCCCATTGACTTAATTCTTATTGACTTATAAGTGTGTATAGGATTGCAATCCTCATCTTACTACCACTTTGCAAGAGACTACTGGAGCCAAGCACAGGGTGAGACATTGCTATGCATGTTGAAAGGAGAGAGTGTGTTGTCATAGGAAAGGCAAAACTAAGGGAAGTTTAAAATAACTACCTATCATATCTTAATATTTATGTTAAAAGTTCATTCAAGTCCACATTTGCACTGTTTTAAAGTCAGACTAGTATTCATTTTCACAATCATTTACTTGCCTATTTAATCCCATATGTAGCTTCATCCTTTACAGGAGAAATTGCCAAATCTTGTTGCACCTTAAACATGACCAAATTTATTATTATCCTATGGGTGCTTATTTGAAAGCCCAGCCTACTGAGTTCAATGGCCTTTACTCCCAAGCAGATTTGCATAGGATATACAGTTGGCCACCATGATCCTAAATAGATTTAATTGGATCTAAGACCTATTGATTTCAATTGGGTTTACATCTATGTCGATAAACATAAGACTATTACCATACACTACAGAACTGAGTGTATTTGTTCAGAATCTTTAGAAATAAAGTCACTCAGCCTGCTCATTCTCCAAAGGCCACTTTTCCCACACAGTTTTATAAATCACGCTCAAGAAATGTGTTGATGAATAGCACCATTTAAAACATATGGCCATTTATATCATATTCAGAATATATCCTTTTCCGTTACAAAATCCTTAGGTGGTAGTAGTATGGGGCATTTATTACTAAAATTTTACTCTAAATTTTCAAATCTTATTTCCTCAGGCAGGTGAACTTACTTTTATGAAAAGACTTGTACACACTAAGGCCATTTCTGCACTATACTGTTATAGTGCTATTGTTCCACTTTCATCATCCTGTGGAATTCTGGGGCCCAAGAGTTCTCTGGCAGAGAATTCTAAAGGCTCCTCCATAAACTGCAAACCCCAGAATTCCACAGGATGTTGAAAGTGGAATAATAGCACTATAACAATGTAGGGCAGAAATGGCCATAGTTAAAGGTAATCTCTTCCCCACACACCCCTTTTAACCCCAATAGACCTGCCAAAATTGATATCATTTCTGGGCATATAAGATTCTGTTAAATCCAGTTTGCAATTTAGTATTGTTTTGTTGGTCAAAAGAATGCTGCACATATTACCTATCGCTACTGGTATGCCTAGATTTTAATTTCTCTGTGGTGGCTCAGTCAAAGATGGCTGCTCTGAAACTCTGTGCAATTGAATTCAGACAGTGGCTCTCCCAAGATATTTTCTATGGCACAATGTTTAAGATTCTGTGCAGCAGCTGGAGATCCATTTTTGCCTGTGTCCCACTTGCTGTGTAGGCTGTTTCTGCTAGTGCATCAAGACAATGTTGAACCACTGGGGCAGCTGTGCTTTTACTGAGAATGCTTCACTTCTTATTCATGCCTGTAGCTGGTGCATGAAAAAAAAAATACATAGAGGAATTTCCCTTTCTGATGCTACACATGCTTGTATTTTTATTTTTACTTTTATTATTATTATTTTTTCCTGCACTCATCCCACTATGGCCCAATTTTACTTTTTTGTCTCTGTGGACAAAGGTTTGTACATCAGCTCCCGATGTATAGTTACTCTTTCCAAGTACCGATATATTATTAAAAGATCTAATCAAATTGCTCTAATGATGATTCTGTAAGGCATATTGGCCAATGTTGCCATGATTCTAGTTTAACACTGGAAAGGTTGGTGGGTATAAACGTCTGCAATGCCACACATTAAAAAAAGGAACCATAGCCATGATGATATACTTAAATGGAGGCCTGTTTTGTTCTGTTCTGTTGAAAATTTAAAACAATGTGTTGCTATGATGTGATGTACACACTACCCTCAGTGGACTTGTTTTCATGTCTGTCTAGCAGTACGTTTTCTGTGTTATATGTCCAACTATATGTGTGTCAAGAAATGCAGCTGAATGTTCTCTAGTTGTGTTTCAAAAAGCCAGCAAAAGCAACAAAATTGTTGTCAATGTGGCAAAATTACAATTGACTCCACTGGAAATTAAATTTGCAAGCAACACAGCTGTGGCAGCAATTTTTTTTCTGAAAAAACAAAAACAAAAACACTTTTGTTCAGGTTTATGATATATCGGTATACCAGAATGTCCCTCCTCTCAAACACTCATTTGCTTGACTCAACTCTTAGCCTGAAGAAATAATAAGAGGGTTTTTTTTCAGTTGTCTCTCCCTACTAGGTGCTTTGTTACTCACCTTTTGTTTTTGCATAGGCTTAAATCAAGCGATGCTTATAAAAAAGCCTGGGGCAATAATCAAGATGGGGTTGTAGCCAGCCAGCCGGCACGTGTCGTGGATGAACGAGAACAGATGGCCATCAGCGGTGGATTTATCCGCAGGTGAGGATTGTGTTTGCTGCTGTTTTTTTTTTTTAATCCAGACTCTTTCCCCCCCCCCTCCTTCTTTCCTGTTGTTGACATATTGAGAATATTTCCATATGGTCTTTGTGTTTTTGTTGTTGTTTCTTCCCACTTGATCATAGCCAAGTTAATTATCCCAACTGTTTCAAAATTTTCCACTGACATGCCATGTCCTATTCGGGAGGGGCTCTCTAATCCACCAGATCAGGCAGCAGGAACCAAAAGTTATCAGGTTTTTGAAAACAGAAGGCTGATAACCAGTCTTTCCCCTATAAAGTAAAGAGAGTGGATGTTAGGGAGGAACAAGGACTATTGCTGTTTCTGCCTCTCACAACCATTTCTAATTTGACAGAAACCATGAGATCTACTGCTGGTGTGGCGGAATTCAGCAGTCATTTCTTCCTTCTCTTCTCTTTCTTCTTCCATCACTTCCTTGGAGATGTGGAAAGAGTGCTCAGACACAACCAGATTATAGTTATTAGATATTGGACTTGATGGGAGGGTACTGGGAGAATCCCAGACCCTCACTGATCAAGCTCTGATGAAAAGTACAGGATGTAAGTAAGGTTCCTGTTGGCAAAGTTACTGATTTCTCTTAATAAGAGGGACAGGAAAGGTTGTAGAAAGCCATAGGAATTGCTGTAGAACATAGCATTTGGTGATGGTGGTGGTGGTAGACAGGATGGTGGTGGGTGAGGAGGGACACAGGAATTCATAGCAAACACATAGTTTGTTGGTGTCGGACAAGATTTTAGTGGTCATGATGGACAAAGGGGGGCGGGTGTATGAAGCCATAACCAAATCTGTGGAACACATGGTTTGGTGATAGTGGTGGAGGACAAATGCAGGAAGAAGAATTGTAAATCTATAACAAACTTTCTAATACTCATTGCTTGGTGGTGGTGATGACACTGCCTGTGTCTGCTCATGTTTTCCCATGTGAGGCATCAAGTAACTATCAAGCATTTCATCATACCTTTCTGGAGAGATAGAAAGAAATATCCTGTTGCTTGAGGATTTCAAAGAACAACCATTTGAATATAACAATCCTGTCACCACAACAGAGAACACATGCAAAGAGGAAATATCATGATGCCATATTATTTTGTGTCATTATTTTAAGCATGTGTGCGCTAAACTTCAATATAAATATTTACAGGCCAGCAATCTATTCTATATCTTTTATTAAATTTATATCAAGCCTTTTTCCCACCACAGGATCCAAGGCAGTGTATAATGTTTTGAAAACACAACACAACTTTAAAAATTCTTAATACAAAAGTTAAAACATAATTAAACTAAATGTCTGTTTTAAAAACACAAGTTGAAAACAGGTTAAGAGCAGCATTAAAAGATGCTTTACAATAGTATAATAAAAACACTATCCTCTTTTAAAAGCCTTGTCATCTGCAGCACACTAAAACCCAAATGCTTTCTTAAATTAAAAGGTCTTTACCTCCAGGAGGAAAGACAGCAGGGTTGGGGGGAGGACAACCTGATCTCTGTCCTGAGGAAGGAAGTTCCACAACTTAAAGGCTTTCTGTTGTGCTCTCAACAGATGTACCTGGGATGGTGGTGGAACTGAGAGAAAGTCTTCCTTTGCAAATCTTAGACCATGGGCAGGCTCGTAAACAGGGCTTTGTAGACTAGCACAACCCTGTTTCATGGCTGAACAATAAAAAGTGTGCAAGACTGTCCCTTTGAAAGATCAAAGAAAGCCAAAAAAGTATGGATCACAATGTAATCCTATTATAAGTGTCATCCCACCTTTATTCTTCATTTCTCTACAGGGTAACAAATGATGCCCGAGAAGGTGAGATGGATGAAAATCTGGAACAGGTCAGCGGCATCATTGGAAATCTCCGTCACATGGCCCTGGATATGGGCAATGAGATTGACACACAGAACCGCCAAATTGATAGGATCATGGAGAAGGTAAGACCTGACCACATCATGTCCCTTGAGTAGGATACTGGGAGCTATTGTGTTGTAGTGGTTTGATTACTGGATTAAGACTCTGGGAGACCAGAGTTCAAATCTCTGATCAGCCATGGAAGCCTACTGAGTGATGTTAGGAAAGTCAGACTCTCTTAGCTTAAGATGAAAGCAATGGTAAACCTCATTTGAATAAAGCTTGCCAAGAAACCCCTACAATAGAGTTGTTAAAAGCTGAAGTTGACTTGAAGGCAAATAACAATGACAACAACAGTGCCATCATTTGTTTTGGATCCAAAAGTAGATAGACATGTAGAATTCAAGCAGTGGTGTTTACTTTCAGGACAAGATTAGTTCCATTTGAGTTATTTCAGTGTAATGTGTATAAACCCGCTCTATTGCAGTGGGACAGGGGATTTGAGAGTTGTTCTGATGCCCTAACAGAAGGCAAGCAGGCAGGCAGTCTCGAGAAGGCATTGTGGAAGGCTGTTCCAGGCAAAAGGGAGAGGGTGGCTGGAGACTTCGAGGAGTAGGAGACTTCATCATGCCTGTACATGGTGATGCTGGGTGATCAAGGGACATGTGTCATGTCCTAATAGCAGGGGGAGAGAGAGAAACCTTTGGAAGATTTTGAAGCTTGTGGTAGATCTAAAATCATATAGGAATTGAATATAGGGATTTAAGAAAGGGGATTATCACATGATTGCATGGATGAGGAAGATCAGTAATGGTTCCCTCATGTGAACAGGGGCTGAAAGAGGTGAGGAGATAAGGTGTGTGACCTCTCAAGCAGGTAACAGAAGGAGTTCTGTAGACCAAATTATAAGAGTGGCCATCTTGGATGTATTTCAGAATCCAAAAATGTTGTGCTGCTAGGATGCATACCTTGAAAAATAACACCATTAGACAAAATGTTGTTGCCCCTGAATAGTGCTGAACTGCACATTCAATAATATCAGCATCACACTACATTTAACTTTGATTGTAGTAATTTATTCTGTATATCCTAATCAGTAGGAAGCTAGATGTTTGAGGATGGGATAAGGTAGCAGCCCCTTTGTGGTTCCATCCTACTCCATCAATGAGAAAGTGTCCAATGACTGCAACTGCAGCAAGGAAATGATGCGATCTAACTAAAGGCCCTTGTACAGAATTGGCACAATGCAAAGTTATAAGGTGGAGGTGGTGGCTGTAGTAGTTATAAGGTAGTTGTGGTTGGACTTGTGCCATGGACTCATACCCACTGCCCATTGAGATTTAGATGAGAAAGGTAGGGATAATCCTTGCTCTGTGCTACATCTTCTCAGAGCACGGAACAACTACTTGTAAATAACAAGTTAGTCGGAATTCATTCCTTTCAAAAAATAACTATGGCATATAAGTCCACTGTAATATAACAAGACACATAACTATAGCTAGTTTTATTAATCTTTATAATTGCAATAGTACTGTGGTGTCACCCCTTGGGTGTTTTTGTTCCACAAACTCCCAACTCATGGCATTCTGAATTTTTTTAAACATTTCAGAAAATAACTACCTTAGTTGTTTTTACAATAAAAAAAAACAATGCATTACTTTTAGCAAATTGCAGTTGTAATATTTACTTTTGGATCTTGGGACTACCTGTAACTAATTGTTTTTGAAAAGTACTTTTCTAAACTCACAACCAGGTTTCCCAGCTCTCAGTGCCTGGCCCTAAATATCAGGGGTTGGCCTTTCTTCTCCTGTTTTCAGGGTGAAGAGGAAGGGGCTGTGAAGGCACTCCCTTGTTAAGTTTGTGTGTGTGTGTATGTATGTGTGTGTATATATATGTATATATATATTCATTTGTTAGATATGCAGGGGCTTTTTTTTATTTGAATGGCACAGTTTGTGCAGCTGTGACTGATGCTTCAAGCATTATGCTTAATTTCATCATGAGGGCCTGCCCCCTGTGACATATCACTGCAGATTCTTCCTAGGTCTCAAGTTTTGGACCTGACATTTTAGGGCTGGGGATAGTCCTGAACCAGCAGTCCCATCAACAGCAATGGTGCACAACTGCCAGAAATTGGTTGAACCCCATTGCCTCTCCCTCAGGTTACTCTGAATGGCTACGTGCCCAACTGTTACTTCCCCAACCAAAAAAATAATAATAAAAAAAATTGGGGCCATCAAAATTGGGTTTTGCTCCAATTTGCCAGTAGCTACCATCTACATCTTTATAAGGCATTGGTAGATGTTTTGCTACATTTTCAGGTGAGAATGCTCACCATTTTTAGTCACCAACAGACCTTTTTTCAAAGTAGATAGTGCAGGGCTTCCCAAACGGTGTGCATGACACATTAGTGTGTCACCTGTAGTATGTTGATGTGTCACCTCCCCAGTCAAGAAAGACCCCCCCCCCAAGTTTGGCCCACTGCCGTCACTCTGTCTGGAGCCTTTCCCCAACAAGAGCGACAGCAGTGGGCAAGGACTGGGTGGGAGGGAGCTGCCTTTCCCCCTGCTGTCTCTCTCGCTGGGGCCTTTCCTGGCAAGGGTGATGGCAGCAGGCCAGGATGTGGGCGGGCTGCATTCCCTCCCCCCCGATACGCCTCTGGGTACCTCCAGTTTGCTAGTAAAGCTGAGTTACTGTGTCGTGAAATGATGCATGTAGAAAAAATATGTCACCAACTTGAAAAGTTTGGAAATCTCTGAGATAGCAATTGGACTTCCTGTTCTGTTCACTTCCTATTCTAAAATAATAATAATAAAAGTCAGATTAAGCTGGGGGAGAAAAGTATTACTAGGGTTAAAACAAACAAGGAGCCTCCAGACATGATGATATGGCTAGCTGCACTCTTGTCCTAAGATTTGATGGGGTTATTGTGCCTGCCAAAACTGAGGGGAGAGGCAAGAGCATGGGGGACTTGGGGGAAGAAGATGTGGGTTAATCTTTTGGAAATGCAAATATGGCCTTGGGTTGCATGAAGGCCACAGGCCACGTGTTCTCCTACATTTGTTCTACAACTCCCATGACTCCATTTCCCCTTCTACCTCCTCTTTTTCTCCTTTTCTAGGCTGTTTCCAACAAAACCAGGATTGATGAAGCCAATCAACGTGCAACAAAGATGCTGGGCAGTGGTTAAATGCAGCAAAGTGGAGGTTCTTCTTAACACTGTCCCCGTGGACAGTACTTTCATGCTTTTCTCATGGTATTTACCAACTAGGTTTGCACACATGCACATATCAATCCTGTTCAGCCCCTCCCCGCCCCGTTGTAAATGTTGTCCTGTGTAAGTTGTCAGCTTTCCAAAAATGATACTTGTAAATTTATTTTTATTTTCCAAATCTTTTTCTTTCCAAAGGTTGTATATAGTACTAATTTGCTGGCTATAGCTCATAACAATGTTCAATTCACTTGTTGGGTTTTCCCCCCATTCCTTCCACCATTCTATCTTTCCTTCCCTCCCTCTCCCCACCCTTTCTTTCTGTCTGTCTGTCTGTTTTTGGTTGGTGAGTTTGTTTTTTTAAAACTTTATGATGTTTTTGCTGAATGACAAAAAAAAAATGTAGGAATGCTCAACGTGCTGTTAAACTTTTAACTATACAGTATTGTTCTTGTAAAACTGTTAACATTCCACAGAGCTACTCCCGGAAGTCTTTTCTTCAGGTGTCATGTTGTTTAAGCACTTAAGAATTTGGTGTTTTCTCAGTTCTCCATTGCTATCATCAGTTGTTATGAGTTCATGATTAAACAATGTGGAATTATATAACTTATAACAAGCATTGCACTAAAACAAAAAAAAGTGATGTGATTTATGCATTTATTGCATGAGAAATAGACTTTTAGACTCCTTAACTTAAGTGAGACCTTTCCATGGCAGTAGCAACATCAGCGACGACAAAAGAAAACAAACAAAAAAAATTTCGCATGTTCGGTATTGGGACACTGTCAGGACTATGTTATACCAGCAAGTTTGCAGTAGTGCCACTTTCTTTCTTCTTGTCAATATATATATATATATATTATATATATATATAAATATAAATAAATATAGTTATGAGCCATGTTCATTTCTTTCCTTTTCTCTTCTTTTTTTTCCTTCAAACTTTAATTACAAAAAAAAAAAAGATGGATTAGGCACTCATCGTTTAACCATCGCCAGCAAATTAAACATTTGGCTGAAACTATGTCAAAGATTTTAAAGAAAAACAAGCATCAACAACTAAGAAATAAGTGTAATATATAGAGTTTGTCTGCTGCTTTCAAAGACTGTCTTTTTTGGGGGGGAGGGAATGGCTACCCTATGAAATGTTGCAGAGAAATGTAATTTTTATAAGGCTCTCTTTCTCTTTCTAGCTTCTCTCTCTCTCTCTTTCCTCTCCCCCACCCTCTCCCCCTATGTGGTTTGTTATTGGTACAGTTCTCTGTTGCTTACCTAGAGCTATGCACACCAAAATCACTGCGATGTTTAGTAGCTGTTATTAAAAAAATAAAATAAAATAAAAATAACCTACATGAATGAAATCTAGATTTAAAAAAAACTGTGAGATTAAATATAGTTGCCGCATGTAATATGAAATTCCTTTTGTCTCCTGTCAGTTTGTGATGTGATTGACATTTTGTAGCTAGTTTAAAAATATTAAAAATTATAGACCTCAGACACTTTCTAAGGCTTTTTTTAATCCATTGGTTGACTCTTTGTCACACATACCTTGCTATTTTCATAGTCCTCTTGTTTCTTAGGAGAGATCCACAACAGCCTGAAATTCAGTGGAAGGCAGGTATTTTGAGACAAGAGGCCCTTTCAGGTCACACAGTCATAGCACTGGGCCCTCCCATATTTCACAATTGAAAACTGAGGCACATGTGGTCAAGCAACATCAGAGTGTGGTCAAGAGAGCAAAGGTTATTAATGAGAAGGAACAGAAAAGCTAGGGGAAGTTGAAGCAGATTGCTTTTGCCTGATCCTACTGGAAAGGGTTAGAATCCACACCAGAGCTTTCCAAACTGTGTGTCGTGACACGTTAGTATGTTGGCTGAAGTGTGTAGGTGTATCGCCACCACCGCCCCGGGGCTGAGAAAGACCCTAGCAAGGGCAGTGGCAGCAGGCCAGGCTAGGGTGGAGGGGCTGCTTCTCCCACCACCGCTGCCCCAGGCCGAGAAAGACTTGGTGAGGGCGGCAGCAGTGGGCCAGATTTGGGTGGAAGGGTTACCTCTCCCGCTGCCCCAGGCGAAGAAAGACCCTAGTGAGCGTCGCGGCACCCTGCCCTACGTATGCGTCTGGGTACTGTGCATGCGTAATTGGGTTGAAACAGTGGAAATGAATGTGAAAAGACACGGCTGGTTGACAAAAAGCTGCCTATCTGTAGGTGTGTGCCACACGGGATTGTTCTCTCACTATCACTGCAGGAGTGGAGTGCTGGTGCTGTTATTTTCATACCCCTAAAATGGATAAGTTTCTAATTAAGAATTTCATCTCTTGTAATTTTGTTATTACAATTTATGTTATGTGTCTCTTGTATCTCGTATAAGGGATTAGCCTAACCTCCAGTTTGCTAGTAAAACTGAATTACCGTGTTGCGAAATGATGCATGTCTAAAAAGTGTGTCACCAATATGAAAAGTCTGGAAAGCTCTGTTCCACACACTCCGGTCTTCTCCTCTCTGCTGGATTAATCAACTGCAAACTACTTTTGAATTTGGTACTCAGTTTGCACTAACTGAAGTAAGCTGAAAGGAAAAGGTGAGAAGGAAAGAGAAAGTGGACATTTTAAAGGCAGGTGAAAAGGTGGAAAGCAGAAGATTGACCAGGACTGTCCCTGCCAAATCAGGATATTTAGAGGGTATGTAGCACTATGTTTCCATTTCATGCCATGCCATGCCGTGGTTTCATCCTCTGGAATTCTGGCGTTTGTAGTTTGATCAAAGGCACCACGGCTCTCTGGCTGACAATTCTAAATGCCCCTCCTGACTGCAAACACCAGGATTCTATAGAATGGAGCCATGGAAGTCAAAGTGAATATGTTGCCATGTACTATTAATAGCCCCAGGAAGGGTAAATATTCTAAACCAGTGGTTCTTAACCTGAGGCCCACAAAGCCCTGCTGCTGGACACCACCAGGAGCAGCAATAACAAGGATGCAACAGATTGTGTGTGTGGGCGAAGTGCAGATGCCAAAACTACTCCCTTGTTTGCAAAGGAGCAGTTTGGGTGTGCGCACACGCCTGCCACTATGTCCCCTTCATGACAGGGGACACGGGCACCAAGGGACGAATGAGGGAGCAGTTTCAGTGCTTGTACACACACACAGTGCTATGTCCCTGACTAAAGGGACATGGCGGCAGGCATGTGCACATACCCAAGCTATGACTCTGGAGACAAGGATCTGAATCCCCATTTGGCCTGGAAACCCACTGGGTGACCTCAGGCAAGTCACATTCTCTCAGCCTCAGAGAAAGGCAAGGGCAACAAATCTTGCCAAGGAAAGCTCCATGATAAGGTTCACTTTAGGGTCACCATAAGTCAGTTTTTAAACGGGAGAGACATTATGGCTAGAAAGAACCTCCTCTCGTCAGTGGTACTTTGTTATTGTGTGCCTTCAGGTCACTTCCAAATTATGACAATCCTATGGTGAACCTATCACAAGGGTTTTTTTGGTGAGATTTATTCAGAAAGGGGTTGCCTTTGCCTTCCTTTGAGGCTGAGAGAATGTGACTTGCCAAGGTCACCCAGTATCTGAGCAGGGATTTGACTCCTACCCTCCAGAAGCTAGGAGGCTAGGAATGAATGAATGGATGGATGGATAAATCTGAATTTCAATACTTAAATTTTGAGTTAAGTCTTGGAGGATCCCAGTAACAAATTATATTTACAGGGGTGCCCAGTAAAGGAAAGGTTAAGAACCACTGCTCTAAACAATTAGGATTTTATCCACCTACCCTTCCCCACATGTTCTCTGCATTGAATTGGGTAAATTTTACATTACATCACGGGGTGGGACTCAGTAGTGTAGCATAGCCAGGGCACACAGGGTCAAAATGGTGGGACTTTTACATTAGCAGGGACAGTTGTATCACCTGTCACCCTCCCTGGGTTTCTCTGTTTTTTCTGACATTTTGATGCAACCCTCATAGTAGCTGCTCTATACAGTAAGTGGGAGATGGAGCTTTCTGGCAAGAATTTATTGCAGTGAGGTTCTACTGTTACTTTTATAATGCATTCAAGCTTGGGCTTGAATGGGGAACTGGGATTCTTCAGCTATACAAAAGATCTGCTCCTGGAGGTCTGGAACAGCAGCAACTGGCTTGCAGATATGGATCCATGCAGCTGACCAGAGTGAAGAGAGGAAACTAGGGAGAGAGAAGTTAGATGCAAACACTTGGGCCCACTATGCTACTTGTGGAAAACATAGAGTAGAGCAGCAGCCACAAGGAGCCCCACAGGACCTGGAAAATCCCCCAAGGGCTGGCGGTGAGCCTCCCACAAGTCCCAGCGATAATGGCAGGGCTGGATAAGGCCATTGTGTGCCTTTCCACACTACCCTGTTACAGTGCTATTATTCCACTTTCAACACCCTATGGTATTCTGGGGTTTGCAGTTTAGGGAGGGGCCTTTAGAATTCTCAGCCAGAGAGTCTTTGGCCTCAGTGAACTACAAACCCCAGAATCCCACTATAACGATGTAGTGCAGAAAAGCCCTGTGTGTCAAGGGTGCTAGAGGAAAATCTGCACAGGGATGCATGACAGGGAGATGCACAGGGAAATGGCAGGATCCATTGAAGTTGCTATAGGCACACTTTGTTTCCTGTTTATTCATTAGAATGCTTCCCTCCCTCCCCACCCACCTTGGCACTGGCTCTAGATGGTCATATTACCTGGTTTGCTGAGTCTTAGCCAAATTCTGGATAGGAGAACGGAGAGGGGCAGGGCAGGGAAGGAAGGAATAGGGAAATGGATTTTTGTATGACAGGACTGTGAGGTCAGTTCTCGTATTAAAAATAATTTCTGGATTGAATTCTAGGCACTCTTGTTTCACCATTCTAAGAATATGTCCCACCCAGATCTCCATAACAACTATTTTGCTCCTGTCGGCCCTCCACATGTGCAGATTTAACTTTCATGGATTTGATTATTTGTGAGTTTCTCCAACCCCTGCACCTTGACTCAGGTGCTTCTTTTCCAGGAGGAACCTATCCCCTTGGCAGCTCCAATCAGGCCATGAAGTTCTTTAAAAACCCACCTCTGGTCCTCCTCTTCCACCACCACCATCCACTGCCTCGCCAACTACGGACAGCTTGCAACCCAATTTCTTAGCACCACAAACCCTCTCCTGATACCTCTCCACACCCAAGGAAGGAGATGGGCATGAGAGAGGAAGCATAGAGACACCATGCCAACCCAACCCCCCTTCCCTCTCCTTTCTCTGACCTGGTTTGGACTCTGGGTGCCATTTTCCCCACCATGCCTCAGCCCCCTTCCCACAGACATACACACATACTTTGATATTTGTAATTTTTCCATTTTTTGGAGGGGTCCTGTGCCCCTAACCCCAGCAAATTTAGAGGGCCAACTGTAGATCCCAGAAGCCTGCAATCTGATTGCATCATGCTCTATTGGAGGGGTGGGCAACTATATGTATGGTAACCTTCCTCCTCCAGACACTGGCCACCTTGGGCCATACTTAGCAAGCCCAAACACCTTTGTTTTGCTCTCCAGTCCCTCTTAATATAGTGACGGTTAATAACACTGAATAAAGATTACAGGAGAAAACAGAGGTATATGGGGGTTGAGGGTTCTGCAGTGCTTGGGGGGTATTTTCATGCATTTGTGAAGGACTTATACGTGCTTTGGGGACAAAAATTCCTTGAAAATTGTGCCTTTTTTAAAAAAAAAATAAACTTGAAGAGTTGGAGGACTTTGCAGGACTGATGGAAAGATTCAGGAGCCACAAAAGGGGGTACTGGAAACCAAAGGCAGGCCATAGGTAACAGGCCATGCTGTGCTCACCCATGCTTCACTTCTTGAATTCAATGGCATTCCAGACATCAACGCTGTATTGAACCAGGGCTTACTGGGGTGAAGTCCCAGGACTTTCTGATTAGCCAGGGCTATGATATCATCTGCCAACCTCCTTGGATTCAACTGTTTCCTCTAATTTTGGATGCAATCCCCACCATAGCCAAAGAGTAGATGGATTATCCCAGTAACAATACATAGTTATGTGCTAACCCTGTCGTAGCCCAAAGTCATTTGCAGTGGCTTGGTCTTGAATAGACATGAATCCTTAGCTTTGTAAAAGACTTGCTCCTGGTGGAAAAGAAAACTGCAAGACATCTTTTGTATATAAGCCAACACAGCCACCTGCTTTTTTGGGACTCTTGTGGCGGGGAGGAGGCATCGTGATAGGGACTGTCCTGATGAGGCCTGACAACTGCACCACTGGTGAGGATCCCATCTCTGTTCTCACAGCAATTGGGGAAAATGCTTCCACAATACAGCTTTTAGTGTTCAAGCATATTCTGGCTTGTGCTGGTGGTTGTTACAGTTTGTTTGTTTGTTTTTCCTGAATAGCTGTGTAAGAATCTCAGCATAATCTAGAATACTTTCAAATTCCAGAAACCAAAGTGTGGAAGCATTTCTCACCCCCACCTGCCAAAGTTTAAAGTGCTGTCAGTCTCATTCAGGAAGATAGAAGCGTGAACTCTAGTACTTGCCTCCCCTCTTCTGCCTGACAGATGCTTGGCACTTTCAAGAGGAAGCGGCACCGTAAGGCCCCTGCAGTGACAGAGGTAGAGAACACGAGGTACTTCAGATGTTCTCGGACTGCAATTCCCAGCTCTAGCCAACATAGCCAATGGTGTGGTGTGGTGGTAGATGCTGTCCAGCATCACTTGGAAGGCCACAGATGCCAACCCCTGCATTACCAGTTGCTGAGTCTTTTCCCCATCACCACTGTGCACCTTTCTTATGCACGTATGTTGAATTTTACTTGAGGAGGCCTGTGTGGAATATGTTCTGCCTGTTTACGGCCCTTTTCGCACCTTACCTGGTGCCGCTGGTGTCGTGCAGGGATTGCACAAAAAGCCTTGTCCAGGAGGGAATCATGTCCCCTGCGCTTCCCTGCACACCAGCTCCTTGCTGGACGGAAGGAAGCACGATAGCTCCGCTCCTTCCTTCCACAGCGCAGCCGGATACTTTCTGAGGCTGCGCTGGGGGAGGAAGCACCATGGCCGTGCTTCCTGACATTCCACATGCAAGGTAAGCGTGGGAGGGACACGGGGGGAACGTGCAATCACGCATCATTTTCAGCAAAGAGCCGAAAATGATATAATGTGCAATTGCCACGGGATCACTACAGGAGCGACACGCGATCACAAGAACGTCATGTGGAACCGTCCTCGTGATTCCGTGTCGCTCCCGTGGCCATTTCGCGTTCAAAGTCACGTGCGAAAAGGGTCTGTGTGTCTATGTGTATTCTGGCTGGCTTTTTATGTGATGTGTGTTCATTGAGTGGCCACCATTCTCCTCTCATAGGTCATTTCTGCCTTACACTGTTACAGTGCTATTATTCCACTTTCAACATCCTGTGGAATTCTGGGGTTTGTAGTTTACTGAGGCTGAAAAGATATATAACAGTGTAGTGCGGAAATGGCCATGAATGAGAACGTACAGCTCCATGATCATTCAAAACAGCTGTATTAGATGACCACGAACAGATGCAGTTCTAGCAGAGAAAAAAGATTATCCAGGCAAAATATTATCCTGAGCCCCACTTTAGCTTAATGATAGGGCAGCTCATAATAAACAAGATTCCTCTCCCCTGCTGATATTTTACACTCTTACAAGCCGAATCTCTCTTTATTCTATATTCTAACACTAAGAGATAAATGAGTGAGAGAAGTGAGAAGAAGAAATAAGAGACAAACGATGAGACCAACTAAGCACAACAGAGCAGACTATTTTAATATTCTTGTGAAGGCACGTGATATGAATGCTGTCTCCTCAGGCATTCTGTCATTTTTCAGAAGGAGACATTTGGAACAGCTTGTCTAGCATTTATTAGGAGAGGTTAAATAAGATATTATAAAATTGTGGGATGCAAGAGCAAATCTTCCTGGGTGAGAGGATTCAGAAAATTCTTTTAAAAAGGTCATACCAGTTAACTAGCCTCAGATTGAAATGTATGTTAGCCAGTACCTTAATAGACATCTGAGGGGCAACTAGAAGTGGAAATAATCAAAATAGCATTAGTTTCCCAAAGGGCTTCGCTGTGGGGACTTCACTAGGGGAACGGGAATTAGTCATCCATGGAAACTGCCTCATAAAAACATGGGTAACACAGACTGTATGATGCAATAAAAAGGAAAGTGAACAGGATACTGGTAGGAATGCCTTGAAAGTGTTAGTGATGATAAAGCACACTGCTTTTGCCAATGTCTTGGAAATCCACCAGTGGCTAAGGAGGGGAACTTTCTGTCTGACCATTCAGTGTGTACACTGGAAATTTAGCTTGGAAGCTTTATTCTAAAATATCTGTGAGGCTTCTGTTATATATACTGTCTGTCAGTACTCCAAGGGAGGGACGGACATTATTTCAGGGCCATAGGGATACGATTCGAGGGGTGGAGCCACAACAGGAGTGGGCCTGCTTTTCCATTCCATGGAAAAGTTATTCACATGATTCTGAACACCCAAGGAAGGTTTTCAATGCTCCATAGAAGGGGCAACTACTACGTCTGATTTCTTGAACAAGTTTTTTAAGCTATGCATGGACAGGAGTATCTGAAATGCAAATAGGCTCAAAATGTTATCCTGAGTTGGTTGCTTTATGAAAATAATCACATCCAGGCCCAGCCCACAACATTTTGCTGCCTGAGGCACAGCAGAAATCTTCCCCTTCTCTAGCCCAGGTCGTGGTACACGGTACCCAGGAACAACCAAATTATTACAGGACTCGAGGCAAAAAATCCCCCTAACACCTCTCTCCATCTTCCTGGCAGTAAAAACACAATAATTATGCATTACTAATCATCTGTTGCCTTTTTGTAATACCTCAAATCTGCTGCCTGATTTTGCTTAGTGGTAGGGCAAGCCCAGATTGTGTCAAGAAATGAAGAACCTGCTGGCATAAAAGTGACTGAATGTATTTATTTATTGTATTTGTATCAAGACAACAAATGCGTTTCGCCTCCCATTCCTCCATTTAAAACCCCAAATAATATTGGCAGGTAAGTTAAGGTGAGCCACACATCAGAATCTGTGTTACCATGAGCCATTTAAGTCATTATTGCCTATAGTGCCTGGCATCAGGGAGCTGGCGTTTTAGAAAGGACTTCTTCCAGCCCTAGCTGAAGACTCCGGGAACTGATCACAGGGTCTTTTGCAAAGAAAGCATGTGTTCTGCCATTGAGCTATGACTGTTCCAAGTGGAACATCTAACAGTAATTGGCCAGAAATCACCCACCAATAGGGTTGCCAGGTCAGCAACATCTCATTCCTGGCAGTTTCCCTGTGATGCCAGTGGGATAGGACTTTGTGATGTCACAAAGGCAAAGAAGGTAAGGGCTGGAATTGGGCTTTTTTGACCAGGTGTTAGTGGAAATGGGCACAAGGGAGCAATGGAGAGGTTTTACCAGTTCCTATGCATATAGAAGGCTGCACATCAGTCCATGGGGAGGTTTTTCTCCAAGCCCAGCACAGCTGCTACTAGGGCTTCTGCAACAACAACAACAACAACAAGGTCATCAGTCGTGAAACTGGTCCTCTATTCACTGCTCTGTTGCAAATGGTACCATGGACCCAATTGTATTTCTTTCTCCAGTGTTCTCCTCTGACTCCTGGCTTTTTGAGGCAAGTGCAACACACACACAAATACATGTTGAGCTAGTGAGCTTGGTACCAATAGGGGATATGTGAAGATGGATGCCTAGGCTTTGATGACATCTCAATATCCCGAAAGGATTCTATGTGGCCTCCTATTTTCCCACTGCTCCCTGTTTTTACCTGGGGAATCTTATCAGCTGTACCTCAGACAACCAGTTATCATTTTCCCACCACTTCTTTTAACCTTAGAAGTTGTCATATCAGTGCCTCAGCTAGCCCTCCAGCTAAACTGAAACCAGCATTGCCCAAGTCTGTCTCTTATACTCACTCCCAATAGTTTCCACAAGACCTTCAATTCCACCACCCCTTTTTTTTTAATTTTAGGAATCTTACCAGCAGTACTTCAAAGAGCCCATTCATTTTCCCACTCTTTTTTAACCCCAGGATTCTTAGAACCAGTACCTTAGACTTCTCCTATGTTCCTACCCCTCCTCACCCCATGTCTCTGGAATCTTAAGAGATAGCAATTTCCAGTTTTCTACTACTTAAAAATTAATCTCTATTTATTATGGCCCCTTACTTTGAGGGAACTGTGTTTTGAATTTCAGCTTGAAAGTGGCCACTGAAATTTGGATGTTTAAAAAAAAATAGCGTCCAACACAATTTCTTCCTAAGTTATGGCAGCCCCCGCCCCCCGCTTTTCTTTTAGTATGCCTTCTATTTTTAATTTCTGGTTGTTTTTTTTCCTTTGAAACTGAAACAATTGAGCCCCTTTGTGGAATTTTGACTTGAAACTCTGCACTGCAGCTCTGATAAATTTTAAAAACAGTTTGTCAACTTTTGAGGCATTTACCACAATGTTGCAATGAGTTATGGGTCCCACTGGCAAAGACAGACAATTTTTTCATTATTATTGTTGGATTGCTAGCTTGGGCACATTGATGTATAAAGGTGTGCTATACATTTAAGAAAGAGAGAAGGGAGGCAGGCAGGCAGGCAGGCAGGCAGGCAAGAAAGAAAGAGAGAGAGAGAGAGAGAAAGAAAGAAAGAAAGAAAGAAAGAAAGAAAGAAAGAAAGAAAGAAAGAAAGAAAGAAAGAAAGAAAGAGTCAAAGCCCTCTTGAACATTGAAATGGAAATCCAGTGCACTATCACCAAAAAAAACTCTCAACAATCTGGAACACTAACTTTGCCTTCCCAATCATAGGCCCACAGTGAGAAACCTAGAATTCAAGAATCAAGCATACGGGCAGCTTGTTAGCAGTTTATTCAGCCCTAATCTTTGATCTCCATATTTCATGATTGAGGCCCTTTCCGCAAGGCATTTGCCATGCAAAAGGGCACCTGGAGCATCACACGATTGTGAGGAGTGATCTGCATGATGCACTCACAATCGCGCGACGCTCCAGGGGCTGGCAGGGGCTGGCAGGGGCTGATTACGCACCTTTACCTTTTCTGCTGGAAGCCGAAAATGACGCATGATTGCGCATTGCTCCTGGGCCCCGCGTGCACTTACCTGGAATGCAGAGCCTCCGAAGCCACGCCGGTCACACTTCCTGCCCCCGCGCAGCCTGGGAAATTCCCAGGCTGCACTGCGGAAGGAAGAGCCGGGGCTCTTGCGCGAGCAGGCAGCTCGTGTGGAGCTGAAGCAGCAGGGACGTGAGAGCCTCTCGGTGGAGGCTGCTGTCGCGATCCCTGCACCCCAGTGCCAGAAAAAGGTAAGGTACAGAAAGGGCCTTAGTCTGCAGTCTTCTGGACTGATGCAACATGTAATGTAATAACGGGAGTGGGAGGATGATGGACTCCCATCCATTAAAATCTGACCTGAAAATGTACCCAACTGATTTTTTTTTCCAAATGCAGCTCTTCAAAAAAAAAGAAAGTGTGGGATTAAACTGGATTAGCTGCCAACATCACTGAGGGACACGCATCATGAATTATGTAATGTGATCCTCTTTGTAGAGAATCTATACTAGACAAGAGCACAATTTCAAATAAAGATGGACATGAAATGAAAGCTCAAGTCATACCATTTCTCTGTAAATTGAACAGAACACAGAACAGAACCCTGAAATGGATCAAAACAAGAATGATATGTTGTAATCTTTCCAACCTGAGTCCCTCCTCCAGATGTTTGGACTCCATCATCCCTGACCATTGGGCATACTGACTGGACCTACTGGGAGAGGAACTTGAAACATCTGAAGGCAAAAGCTGACCTCTTGAAAAAAGAACTTTCTCAAAAGTCAGAGTCTCAAACAGCTTTCCCTGAGTGGGCATGAGATATCCCTTTCATTGATTTGGTGGCAGAGTGTGAAAGAGTCACTTGTTTAGACCATAGCTCCCAGAATTCTTCCACCTACTAGGGCTAGTGGCTGAAGGAATTCTGGGTGTTGTGGCCATGAAAGGATTCTGGGAGTTTCACTTATTTTTCCAAGCTCTGTTTACTAGAAAGTTACTGGCTGCAAACTACTTCCCAATAGGTCCAGCTGTATACTCAGGACCTAAGAGTACAGAATCATAGAGTCCGAGAATCAACCAAAAGGGCCATCCAGTCCAACCCCCTGCTGTGTAAGAACACACAATCAAAGCTCTCCCAACAGATGGCCATCTGCCAGCCTCTGTTTAAAAATCTCCAAAGAAGGAGACTCCACCACACTTTGAGACAGATGTTCCACTGTCAAACAGCTTTTGCTGTCAGGAAGTTCTTCCTAACGTTTAGGTAGAATCTCTTTTCCTGTAGTTTGAAGCCATTGCTCCATGTTCTAGTGTCTGGAGCAGCAGAAAACAAGCTTACTTCATCTTTCATATGACATCTCTCCAAATATTTGAACATATTTTTCATGTCACCTCTTCATCTTCTCTTCTCCAGGCTAAAGTAGCCGAGAAGGAAGATCCTTATAGGATCAGACCAAAGTTCCTCTAGCTTTGCATTCTGCTTTCAAATCCAGCCAGCAAAATAATTCTGGCAGCTTACAAACGTACTACATATGTTGCAGGCAGTAGACTTCTCTTGCTATTTGTTTCCAGCAGGCTGCACGTATCTTTGGAAGCTAAACTACTGGGGGACTTATTGGGAGAATTGAATTTATGGTGAAATGGAAGGGCAGCTTATGGTCCTCTGTGTGTTATTGGTCTGCAGTTCCAATAGCCCTATTCAGCATAGTCAAAGGTGAGAAAGGATTGGAAATTTATTAGATTTTTGCCAAGCTTTCCTCCTTCTTCTTAATCAAAAATGGTGGCTCAATCCTACCCTGCCCACCACTGGATCTGGTCACAGGGCCTAACCAGCATTTTTCTATAAATGTGCTTTTGTGGGGAAAAGATTAATTCTAATTGCTTATTTAACGAATGGTGATTGAAGGTGTATATAGGGAAGAAATAAAAGGATTGGAGGAGTAACTGAAGAAAGCAAAAAAAGAAGCAGCACAGAGATATTAGAAGATATTTGTCTTGAAAGATTCCTGAAGGCTGGGGGATTTTTCTGTGGCTCTTTAATATCATCATCGTTATCATCATCATCACCATCATCTTATCACTAAATGATCTTTAAACGCAGCAGTTTGGGTAGTGCCCTTCTCACCATCAAAACCCACCTGAAGAAAGGGCCGATTTTCAGCTGAAAATTAAACCAGTAGTGAAATGACATCCCTTCCAGTTCACTAGAGAGGTACCATGTTGCTCACTGGAGTGGGTACAAAGGTGAAATTTGCCTCTGCCCACAATGCCATTGCCCAAGCCGATGATTCAGGGTTCTGATTTAGTGATGGCTAGCATATATATTCAGCATTGCCTGGGATTTTATTTTCTCATAGGTAATACTTGTTAGAAAGATTTGAGATCCTGTGTCTCTAATTCCTCAAACTGCCTTGCCCAGTACCTGTAACTTTTCCCCATATTCCCCAATCTAATCTGTATTCAGAGTTATTAACATACAGAGGTTGGGTTCCTGAGGGAAATACACTGCTCTCCTCCTTTCTGCTAGGCCTCATCTCCATAGCAACCGGCCAGGCCCAAGAGCTTTCTGGCTGAGAGTTCTAAAAGCCCCTCCCTAAACTGCAAACCCCAGAATTCCATAGAATCTTTTCAGGGAGACAATCAATCCTTCACCTCACACAGCCAATCATATGAGGTCTTTGCCTGACACAAACAAACAAACTTTGGTTTTTATATATTAGTAAATTAATGACTGCAGAAACTTTGACTGGATATGAATGGCAATAGCAATAGCAGTTACATTTTTATATCGCTTATCAGTGCAAAGCACTCCCTGAGCACTTTACAATGTGTTTAGCTAATTGCCCCCAACAAGCTGGGTACTCATTTTACCGACTACGGAAGGATGGAGGGCTGAGTCAACCTGGAGCCGGCAGGATTGAACTCACAACGTTGTGGCTGCGGTACCGGCATTTAACCACTGCGCTATCAGGGCTCTGAAGAACAAGTGTTCTTTTTGTTTCAGGTTTTAGGCAGTCTTCTGCATGGCTGCTTAGAAGTACACCCCAACCAGTTCAGTAAGGCTTACACTCAAGTAAATGGGTATAGATTGGCAGCCTGAATATCTTTCAGAATCAGACTTGTCTTTTGCTTCAGACAGTGAAATTTCCCAGGTTGACACAGATGCTTCTCTCATGACTGGCTGTACTTGTGGCCCTCGATGGCTAATTCAGCCTTGCTGAGGATAACAGCTACACAAGTGGCTGGAGGGCTGGCCTTATATATTTTCTGTCTCAGGACAAGATGGCACTCTTTCATTGCATGTTTTTTAACAGCGTTGATGGAACAATATCCTTCAATGTGCCTCAGGGTAGTAAGCTAACGTAGGTGGCACAAGGCAAGCTGTGTGGTGCATGAAGCTCCTTCCAAGAGAGGACAATGGTCAGATAGCTCAGGAAGAAGAGCCAAGGAGGTATCACTACTATCAACCACAACCAGCAGCCTGAAGTGATCGCTTCAATCTATTGAACAGAATGGAGCTTGGAAGTGGAAGTGGCTAGATGCTAATAACTAGTTGCTCATAATCAATTCATTTTTCCAACAATTAAAGTATAACCACATTATGATTCCAACTTAGCAAGGCATAACTTCCTTTTGTGGTGCAACTATAACATCTAGCTACTTGTACGACTGTGGAGGTGTTGCCTCAGTGGATTGAAAGAGAGAGAGAGAGATCATGGTTCAAGTGCCAGCTCATAGTGCTGCCTTGTGCTTTTTTGCAGGTGTCAAGGAGACAAGAAGGTGGACATGGAGAGACTATTTTTCATTTCATAGGCCAGCAGGTTCTCACATAAAATTTGTTAAAGTAACTAAAATGCAACCATGTTATTTAGAAACAAAAAAGAGTTACTGTTCAAAACTGTAGCTACAGCAACAGTTTTCGGGGACTCGCAACCCCAAAACTATGGACTTTAAAAATAACTTTCAAAGCTCTACAAAACAGCAGGGCCATCTCTGGGTAGCTTTTCTATGGGCCACTTATAGATAACAATATCTATTGATTATCTATCAATCTAATAATATCTATAGAGTTGGAAGTGAAGTTTGAAGGAGGAAAAGAACAAGGGAAAAGGAGTCACTTCCAGTGTGTTTGGGCTAGAGAAAGGGAAAACAAAAGCTCCCAGGAACTGTTTGTATCAGAGGTGAAAGTCACACAGACCTCTAAAAGTAGTTAGACTGCCACTCCCAGCATGTGTCACCATCGGCTATGCTGGCTGGGGCTTGTGGAGTTTGCAGTCCGACTATATCTGGAGGGCTGTATGGCATCCATTCCTGGTTTATATTAAGGTGAGAGATGCCACCTAATTGTGCAGACAATGTCATATGATTTTTGTGTGTTTTTATCCTATTACCAAAATCGTCGTCGTCGTCGTCGTCATCATCATCATCATCTGCAAGAAGAAGCCCAACATGTACCAATCAGCCCATCAAGAAACATGAAAAGCACAACATCCTCCAGGGGTACCCAAATTAGTTAAAGTGCTTTGCAGTTAGGTAGCAAACCTTTCCATAAATTACTCTGTGAAACAGAAGAACAATATTACTGACCACTGTTATAATTCAGACGATTGAACAATGACACATGAAACACAGCATGCTACTCCTTTCTTCTCAACAAACACATGTGTGAAACGGAGAAAACAGGAGTTTTCTGACTCCTTTGGGTCAGAACATTTCCATTTCTCAGGCACATCTCCCTGTTACTTTGTGTCACCTTACAGTTTCTAATGGGAAGAAGTGGATGCAAGGAACACAATGAACCCTGAAATCCACGCTGATTTTAAGTGAGATATCACTGCCATATTGACAGCATAAATGTGTCACGGTGCCTTTTATTAATATTCTTGGCAGATTTCCTTGCCTGCAGAGTAGTGCATTGAATTCCAATGAAGAATTCACCTTCCTCTTGGAGGTTTCTGGAGAGATCTTTTAACAACACACAGTCCCTGTGACACGTCATGCCTCGATTTTGTTGTTATTCAGTTACTGTGAAAACGGAAAAAAAAACAGGTTTCTTTTCTCTTCGTCTCTCCACTTTTTCCTTTTGTTCAAACAAATAGGCCCATTTTAATCAGACAACCACAATGAGATGTTCTGTTTTCTTCCCATTGTGATAGATATGTGTTGCCATGGAGATATGAGCACTTTCTTCTCCAAATATATAGGTGTGACAGCCTTTTAAAAAATGTTATTGTAGTGAAAAGACAATAGCTCAGGGTGGAAACGATGTTTGGTATGCGAACTACCAAGAGTTTTGCCCTAGCGTATCAAAATTACCCATTTTTTAAAAAGGTGAGGAGGGGTCTGGAAAGTCTGGAGATTGGTCGGGAGCCTCAGGAGATGCACATAGCTTATGGGCTTTCTCTCTCTCTCTGCTGCTACTACAAATGTTAGTTACAAGATATAAAGTGGTATATCTTACAGTGATATATCTTGTAAACTAACATTTTGTAGTGCTGTACAAACATTCAGAAATGACAGGCGCTCCATCATCCGGCTTGTCCGGAATGAGGTGGGAACTGTATTGTGTCCAGACCAAATATGACCCTCTGGAGTGGCCCAGTGTGGCCCTATTTACTGCTTATAAGCCACAAAGCCCAAACCCCACACAGAAAAAAAAAATAGGAGAAGAAGCATTCTTCCCCCTGCCCCAAACCATTTTAAAATGCTATCTCAGGGGCCTCCACCCCAAAACAGCAGGAAAACTTCCTGAAAAGTTCCCAAAAGACAACCTGGAATGAAGCAATATCACTTCAAGTTACCCACAATAGTGGCTGTGACACTTATAGTAGCTCTAGGGAGTTCTGGAAGGGGCCAAAATTTTTTGGAGTGTGCCTATCCCAGTTTAGAAGATGTCGTTTAAAAGGGGGGAAAGATATTGAGAGGAAAAGGAGGGGGAACAGGTATCAAAACATTCCAGTCACATAATAAAGATCCTGAATGTCCACTGAGGAGAAGTTTTGAGAGAAGAGGAGCCAAATGACAACCGGTTCTAGCCTACCAGTTCCAGAAAAGGGGAAGCCTTTTGTAGTTGGTCCTTGGCGGAGCTAACAGTTTGATTTTAGACCTTCTTTTGCGACGGCTACCTTCTAACATCCCTCGCTCTTAGTAAGCAATGGCTCTTATTTTAGATTTTCGTTTTCCTGCCACAGACACCCCAAATATAAAGGACTGTGGGATAAGTGGGAGAGGCTTTGACTTCTAGTTTCTTATTTTTCTATTGCTCGAACTACTTCAGTTCTTTGGACCTCAGTGCTCCAAGTACATTTCTGCTTTGCTTGCTCGTCAAGTGCATAGTTAGTTTTTTAAGAGAACCATTTTTGTCATTTCCTTAAGTGACCTAGACAGGTTTCAGTGTGCTAAGCTAACATTCAGACTGAAAGAAGGGGACATAATAAAGTGCTAATCTCAAATGAATCCAGTCAGGCCTGTCAGAGCTTCCTTGGTACAATGCAGCCTGTGGTAACCCATTGCTTAAAACAAAACAAAAAAACAAAACAGCAACTGATCCAAATTTTTCTTTCAGAAACTAAACATTTCTGAGCCTTGGAGCAGGGATTACTAGGTTCTCTTTGTTGGGCATTATAGAATCCATCCTTAAATTGGGTCCTACTGCATGTTTTTAAGCAAGGAAGGGATGTCTCATGATTGCAGAGTACGTACCCTATCATTTCTCTGATTCAGAATGGCTCTGCCATTCCATTTTGTCAGTTGCTTTTAAATTGTTCCACTTTTTCTTTCCTCCTTCCCTCTTCCCCCTTTGTCCTCAGTTGAGTTCAGTTTCTAGCAACTGAATTCAAAGCGCAAAAGTAGTTGGCACTCAACTGAGCAGCAGAGAGGGGCTGCAATCTTGCCCTTCTCTGCGGGTTGGGGTGAAAGCAAACTGCTGTAAACCATCTAACTTGTGTATTCTTACTCATTAATAACTTCAAACATTTCACCACACTCTGATAATAGTGTGGTGATAATGCTTGGTCACACGTGTCCTGGTTTTCATCTGTGATATGTTGGAGGATGTGTGTTTATGATTTGCTAAGACTTGTTTTTGGTCATCAGGGCTTCTCATTTGGCTTTTGCCAGGGATTCCTAACCAAGAAAAATAAATAAATAACAAATAAAATCTAAAAGAATCTATTGTACTTATCTGGGACTGACAGGGGCCCTCTTCAGTTCAAAATGCTGTTTGCACAGGCTTAATTTATATATAAGAATACTCCTCTTGGTCCAAACTTTTTCCTCCTCTCTATATATCTAACAGGCCATTTCCGCACTAGCCTGTTATAGCGCTATGATTCCACTTTCAACATCCTATGGAATCCTGGGGTTTGCAGTTTTGGGAGGGGACGGCCCCCCCCTCCCGAAACTGCAAACCCCAGGATTCCATAGGATGTTGAAAGTGGAATCATAGTGCTATAACAGGCTAGTGCGGAAACGGCCTCAGACATAGTAGAGCTAGGTAGACCTCTTCTACATACAGCACAGCAAGGGAGAAGAGGCAAGTATCCAAAAACAAAAACAAAAAAATGATGGTCCACAACTCATTTGGACAATAAAAGGTGCTGCATAGCCGCACATAGTGCTTATTCCAGTTGTTGTCAGGGACCATGCAGCATGTGAAATGTAAGTAAAGCTAAAAGGATATTTCCTGAACTGAAAGGCATCTCCAAAGTTAAGGCAGAATAGTAGAAAGAATACTCTGTCATTTGTTGCATTTTCCTACTCTGTGTAACTAACTTGGTGACAGGCAGATTTCAAAAATAATTGTTAGGCTGTTCTCTCTTAGCATCAACTTAATCATCTCTGTCTCAGAATATCTTTCAAGGAAACCCCAGCAAAACCCCTTTCTTTCTGGCAGATTCATATGGCTCTGAACAGACATTTCAGGTTTCTATAGATAATGCTCTTGTCTCTCTCACAGAAAGACAGAGACAGAGACAGAAACAGAAACAGAGACAAACATAGGGACAAAAACAGAACTTTGCTTAAGAGAGTTTACACATACTAGCAGCAATGCTCCAGAGTCTCAAACTGGGAGTCTTACTAAAGCTTGGAAGTAACCCATTAAAAATAATGGCTAGCATCCTGTTGGAAGTTTATGATGTCCTAAACCAAATTACGATTATGCGTTTAGAAGTGCAGCATTGTGCAATGGTCATATCTGCAGGCAGGAAATGTTGCCATAGCTGTACCATCAGGACTATTTCACAAGAGGTATGGACAGTATGGCCATTGTGAAACAGTCGCAATGTGCAATAGTACAGCACTTTCCCCGTGTACTTATTTTTATACCTCATAAACATCTGCACAGAACTATCACCTATTCCAGGTCAACCACATTTTCCTCATGGGAACCTGCACTAGAAACTTTGTAATGTGCAGACCTTGATGATGTGCAGTACAAGCACAGTATAGCCTTCAGTAACAACTTGTAGATTGCTATCTTTACAGTTTGGCACATGCAACAGCATCTTAGCACACTTAGCACACTTACTGATTGCTAGGGATCAAAATGTTTTATGAACCAGCCAGATAGATCTGTAGGATCTCTAAAACTTTGTATGATTAAAAAGTCTTGAATTACCTCAGCAGCTCTCTTGAGCATCCAACTGTCTGTATCTGTCTGTGTGTCCATCCATTCACACAAACACACAACTGAACACATATATGTACATGCATACACATCTAGACAGAAGGGATTTGGAAATGGATTGATGAAAGGAATTAATTTGTCTTGGTAAAGAGAAAACCTCTTTACATACTTAGAATCTGCTATATGTGAATCTCACAGACTGTTATCTGCAGCAAAACCAAGACATGATGGGACTTTCCATTTTTAATACATGTGTGAAAATATTAGATGCTATATTGGTTTCATTAAATGCCAAAGTCAGAATCATTCATGCCACGGTATGTTTGATTTCTACATACAACTGTGAAAGTTGGACAATGAAAAAAACCGAGGGGAAGAAGATAAACTTATTTGGGAAAGAATTTTATGGATAACATCAACTACCAAAAAGAAAAAAAAATGGGTCCATGAGCAAATCAAGCCTGAACTCTCACTGTAAGCAATAATAACTAAACTGAGGCTGCTGTATTTTGAACATATCATGAGACAACATTATTCACTGGAAAAGACAATATTGCTTGGTAAAATGGAAGGCAGCAGGAAAAAAGGAAGACCACATTGCAAGTGGATAGACTCAGTCAAGGAAATCAGACCCCTGTGTTTGTAAGACTTGAACAAGCAGTTGATGCCAAGGATCTTGACGTCTCACATTCCTGATGGCAAGTGATAACAACAAATGGGTTTCGTCATGGGAGAAAGTGGTTTTGAGCTTCTAGTCTTGTTCTCTCTTCCCCCAGAAGAAAAGTCTTATATGCCCCGCTGGAAGCTCATCTGTCACCCCAGCAGCTTGTGATAGAAGACACAAGCCCCAAGGTGTTGCAAAATGCCCCCTTCCAGCCATTTTCTAGTTAGTCATACACATGGGCCAGACAAGGCATTATCGCCTCACATGGTTAACATGGTTAACATGTGAGGGAAGAAGCAGGACTGGAACGGAGAGCCCAAGATATTTGGTGCCAGATGTGGAGCAATTCAAGGTGCACAGTGCTAATCCTAGCCAAGTTATTTTGGCACAGAAGTAAGAGCCTGGTGGTGTAGGGGGTTAAATGCCGGTATTGTAGCCACAAGGTTGTGAGTTTGATCCTGCCAGGCTCAAGGTTAACTCAGCCTTCCATCCTTCTGCAGGTCGGTAAAATGAGTACTCAGCTTGTTGGGGGCAATTAGCTAACACATTGTAAACCACTTAGAGAGCACTTAGCTGTTAAATGGTATAGAAATACACATGCTGTTGCTATTGCTATTGCTAAGAGAAATTCCACAAATGATTTCTCCCTATCCGTGGTAATACAAGCACAGTAACAAATTAAATGATTTAACAACTTGCTATTCTTTCATGGCACCTCAGATCAGTTTCCTGGGACAGCTATCACACCTGCCTAATGGTAGGGACGGCCCTGGTCATAGCTCAAACCTTGTCCCACCATCCAAATATTAAGAGGAAAGTGTGAAGAGGGAAACTTACTCTGTGCCTGCTGCTTACCCCTCATGTAAACCAACCTTGCACAATCTGAATCCTGCATTACAGAACTATAAGTACACAGGGCAGACTCCTCTCTTCCAGTGGCAGTTTGCCTGTGGTCCAGTGAATCCATTTGAGGTTTTAATATTTAATTTAGAGTTCTCCAAAATACAGAAACTATTGGGAGGAACAGGGTTCAGTACTCTGGATAGCTTTTGTAAATGTCTCAATGTCTGAAAGCACCAAAATTTGTCTCCTTCCTTCACCAAAACACAAAGAATAATTCACAGATGGCATGGCAGGGATGCATAGGCAAGGCTGGAAGGCAGGGCTCTGCTCTCTCCCTCAACTGATGTCAACAGCAGCGGTTGGGGCCGAAACCATATTTGGTTGAAGATGATGTCTATAAAAATACACCTTCATGAGTAGCTAAAGGAGTGAGATCTTCTGATCGTTGAACAATAGGTGATAAATGAATGTTTCTCTTTCCACAATTATCTTTCATAATTGCCTAGCCCATATTCATATCTGTATTCTCCTTGCCCTCCCTTCCCCCCTCTTCTTGTACATATATTTAAAAATCCAATAATTAAAAAACCCTTGCAATAATTGAGACTATTATCTTGATTTTCTATAGGGTTCGCTATTGTAGAATGGTGTAGCCCTCTGCAATCTTAAATTTAGCAATGTAAATAGATATATACTGCAACCTATGCAGCAGCAGTGCTGAGGAGGCTCATATCCTGCAGCTAAATGCTGTCATATCCTTCAAAGGCAAGCAAACAAAACATAACTCTAGAGGGCAAATATAAAACAGTTCAAAACATTGTGTCCGCATGCTTTAGTTCTAAGTTACAATACATATGGAAAGGCCTTCCTTAAACATTGGAAGAGGTCTCTGCATGTTCAGTTATTCAAAGAGCTTCTGTCTTTGGCTCTGTCTCTGGCTGTGCCCCACCCATATAGATCAGCGACAAACCAAAGGTAGATGAATTTAATGGTAACTCTATGGGTGATCTACAGTAGACTGGAAGGGGTTTCTGACTTTTTATACAATAAAGTCAGAAACCCCTTCCAGTTTACTGTAGATCGGTAGCCCTTTCCAGTCTTAGTCCCTTTTCGCATGGCATTTTCCATGCGAAAGGGCGCCTGGAGCATCGTGTGATTGTGAGCAGCGATCTGCACGATGCACTCACAATCCTGCGACGCTCCAGGGGCCAGCAGGCGCCGATCGCATACCTTTTCATTTTTGGCCAGGAGCCGAAAATGGTGTGTAATCGCGCATTGCTCCTGGGCCCTGCACGCACTTACCTGGTGTGCAGAGCCTCCAGAGCCACGCCGGTCATGCTTCCTGCCCCAGCGCAGCCTGGGAAGGTCCCAGGCTGCACTGTGGAAGGAAGAGGTGGAGCTCTCGCGCAAGCAGACAGCTTGTATGGAGCAGAAGGATTCCGGATGCGAGAGCCTCTCGCCAGAGGCTGCTTGCGCAATCCCTGCAACCCAGCGCTGGAAGAAGATAAGGTGGTGAAAGGGCCTTAGTGGGGTTCTGGTAAATCACAGCAAAAATCCCTGGCTTTGAGGTCTGTAAGTGATGTACCACCTATATATTGGCCACTGCTAAATTAGTAGATCTCAGGGTACTTGTAAATAGCAAAGTAGATTCCCCAGTGCATGAAATCTGCTGATGCCAGTCCTCAGCTATTGATCCTCCTGGTATAAACATGGAGAAAGTGAGGGATGCTCCCTTTGATTGTCTGTTCAGCATTTCTCTCAGAACTCAACCGTAAAGGGTTGAAATTCCATCATTTCATGGGCATACTGGCCCAGAGAAGGCAGTTTAATTAAGAAGATCTCTTATATTCCTTTATGAATCCAAACAGTAAAAGGTACTGACCCTTTACTTGACCTTTTCCTAACTGTAACACTTTAAAATCTGTACCACAAGCTCTTTTATTATTAATGTTTAAGCCTCTCTACTGTCCTAAAAATAATCGGCCTATTTTTTTCCTCTGTGGAGAGACAGAAGTTCTTTTCCTGTGATTATGATGTATTTTACTTTCACTGTACAAAAATAATCCTCTTGCCAGAGCACAGAAACAAGTTGCATCTCTGCTTCCATGAGTTATTTGCAGAAATCTATTTTTTGCACTTCCCCAAATCACTCCCCCCTTGCTTTTGAGGCTTAATAATTACCACCAACTTTATTGCTCCCCTTGCCTCAGCATTCCTTTGTTATAGTCAAATGTTCTCTTGTAGAAAAGCTTAAAAATGAAGTGGTATAAATAAGATTTAGACTGAATTACCATATATAATGTCTGTATATTGCCACAGTAAGAAGACACTTATAGATGACGAGCCAAAAATCTCATATATCTGTAAAATGTCTACCATTTCAGGCGGTGATAAAATAAATTATGACTTATAAGTGGGTTTCTACATTTGCTTTCCAGCCCTGACATCTGCAACTAAGAGTTGAGGGCTATCGCCTGTTTAAACAGTTTTCCAGCTATTGTATATGAGCAAAGCTTCCTTGGTGGTGCAGTGGTTAAATGCCAGTACTTTAGCCACAGGGCTGTGAGTTCGATTCTACCGGGCTCCAGGTTGACTCAGCCTTCCATCCTTCCGCAGGTTGGTAAAATGAGTACTCAGCTTGTTGGGGACAATTAGCTAACGCATTGTAAACCACTCAGGCCCTTTCTGCAGCTTACCTTTTCTTGGCGCTGGGGTGCGGGGATTGAGGGAGCAGCCTCTTGTGAGAGGCTCTCGTGCCCCCACTGCTTCAGCTCCGCAGCTGCTGCCTGCTAGTGAGCAGGCAGTGTGAGGGCTCCTCCTCTTCCTTCTGCAGCGCAGCCTTGGATTTTCCCAGGCTGCGCTGGTGCAGGAAGCATGAGCGCCGCAGCTCTGCAGGTTCTGCAAGCACAGTAAATGTGCACAGGGCCCTGGAGCGATGCAAGATCATGCACCATTTTTGGCTAGAAGCCGAAAATGAAATAGTACACGATCAGCGCCTGCTGGCCCCAGCAGCGTTGCGCAATTACAAGGACATCATGTGGATGGCTCCTTGCAATTGCGCAACACTCCAGAGGTCCTTCTACATGGTGAATGCCATGCAAAAAGGGCCTTAGAGAGCACTTAGCTGATAAGGGGTATAGAAATACACATGCTATTGCTATCTATTGAAATTGCCAAAGGCAAACCTAATTTTCTCTTCTCCATATTTGGAAAAGCTGCTGTTGCTCAGTAACTAGGGGTATTCAAGTGAGTAGTATGACTGAGATTTCAGAGTTTTACAAGTGTCATATGAAGAATTTCTTAATGGTTAGAAGCCAGACATACATACTTTCCAACATTCCACCACTGAAAACTGGGACATATATGGCCAAGTGACATCGAAGCACGGCCAACATTGCAAACGAAGAACACATGAGCTAGGAGAGGCTGCAGCAGTTTGCTTATGCCTGAGCTACTGACAAGGGCAAGATTCCACTCCCTCTTTTCATCTTTCCCTTACTGACTTTGCACTTTGAATGCAAGCCATTTCCACACTACAATGTTACAGTGCTATTATTCCACTGTCAACATCCTATGGAATCCTAGGGTTGGTAGTTTAGGAAAGGGCATTTAGAATGTCCATCCAGATAGCTCTTAGGCCTCAGTAAACTACAAACCCCAGAATTTCACAGGATGCTGAATGTGGAAGAATAGCACTATAACAGTGTAGTGTGGAAATGGCCTCAGTCTCTAGCCATTGAAGAAAGTTGAGGACAAAGGGAGAAAGAGGGAGGAAGAGAGAGAAACTAGGATGTTTTAAAAGCAGCTGAAAAGTAGGACCTCAGAGGATTAACTGGAACTATTCTTGTCAAATCAGGATATTTTGAGAGTAACGTATAGTCTGGTCCTAATCATGTTTACTGAGAAATGTCAGAATATTTGTTATTTATACTAGAAGAGCCCAGTGGGCTAGTGCTGTAAGTTTGTGGCTACAAATAACAATTCTTGGTGGTCATAATAAGGTAAATATCCTCAGACTTTATTGCTTCAGGAAACCCATCCAGAGATACGACAGGAGGAACAAAACCTAGACCGATCAACACCCAGAGAGCAGACTGAGCAGGCATACTAGTAACCTGGGGCCCATTCACACTACACAGTTATGGAACTATTATTCCAATTTAACTGCTATGCAATTTCCCATAAAATCCTGGTCAGAGGCACCAGAGAAGCACTCTGGCTGAGAATGCTAAATGCTCCTCCCTACACTGAAAATCCCAGAATTCCACAGGATGTTACCGTGGCAGGTAAAGTGGAATGTAGTGTAATTGTATAGTGTGAATGAGACCCAAGTCATACATAGTCTTCCTCTCTATGTATTATATTTCTATTTAGATTATAGTAATACAGAACTTTCTGCATTTGTACCTATCTTTTTGCTTTTACGTCCAACTCAGTGAACAGAAACTTCTGTCCTGTTTCACGGTTATGCATTTCCTTCTTTTTTTGGTGCCATGTTGTCGTGGACCCGGGGCCCTTCCACCACTCAGTGTTGACCTCTGCCCTTGAATAGGAGATGAAAACTCCCCGGGTTCCATTCATTAAATGCTGCCACCACCCACTGAACAAAAAAAAATCCCTGCCTTAATAGCGCAGTGGGATGCTACAAGGGAGCCAACTATCCCTAAGTTTAGAGATCCCTTTCCTCCCCCCACCTTCTCTGAGAGAGAAGAATTGTATCTGCGCATATTGCTGACAAGCATGTGGGAATGAAGAGAGCAGAGAGTTCTTTAAAGGAAAGGATTTCTTCTAAGAACAGGCAATATAAATAACAGAAAATACGACTGTACATGGGAGCTCCTTCCCCCTGGTCTTGGTTAGAAGTTCCGAGTCACAGATAGTTGCATCATATCAGCCAGAGCTTTCAAAAGAACAGAAATCCTAACTTGACTATCTAAGAGACATCCTAGCTACTCACATCATTGATCAGGTTCTGAGATGGTGTGCAGAGGCAGAGCTGGCGGCAAGGCCTAGCTGGGCTTACCTGCAACTGGCGATATGCCTCCTCTGATGGAAGTCTTTGTTCTTCTCTTGCCTCGTGGTCCCCTGAGGCTTTTAAAAACTTCTTCACCAAAGCATCTTGAAGATTCTCACCTTTCTCCCCTTGATTGGGCAGCTATCGCTCATGACCTGTGATGTTGAGCCCTAGTAAAATGTAACCTAGCCCAGCACTCATTAACCCTTTGTATGCCTGGAGGGAGAACTATCTCCCTTCAGCTCTGTTACCTGGATAATGGGAACCCCTATTATCACACATGTAAGTAGCTGCCCAAGCATGTACTTCCTTTCATAAGGTGGTCTTCTGAGGCATCCTGCCAAGACGTTGGGGTTGGCAAGAGAGGCCCCCTTCTCCAGATTTCTGATTGACTCTTTTGTCTCCTCCATGGGTACCACTGACTTTTGGAGGAAGGGCAGAAGACAGGAGGGGGGATGATATTTACATTGCCATTACATCTTGCGTCACATGATTATCAGGTGCATCGGTAGTTAGCACCGAAAGCAAAGCCAGATCCTTAAAATAATTTCCTAGCCCATTATTCACGCATCAAGTATGTCTTGGAGGCTGAGAACTTTGTTGCCCTATATACAGGTTTTCTGAATGTATTTGGATGATCTTTTCTTCCCAGGCACGTGGCAAAAAAGGACGATGCCTCTGTCTTTCTTCCTTCTCCTCTCCCACAGTCTCCAATGTGTGATGTTAAGAAATGGAAGATTTTTTCAGCAATAAAACTGGACAGAGAAGACAGCAGCTGGAGTGGGGAGGTTTGAAAGAAGTTAACTGGAGCTGAAATCGTAGACTCAATAGAGAATATTAACCAATTCTCAACATGTCCTAATGGCAATAGGATATTAATAATTTAAATAAAATCTCCTTCAGGGTGAGCAAACAATCTTCCTGTTCTAAAGACCCAAAAGCAAGAGTGACATCTGCTGTTTACTGACTGTATCTAAAGCATAATTTTCATTTCTCACTCCCACCCTCAACCCTCTCCTGCATTTAGTAACCATTTTTTATTAAGCAGATGGCAATGGAACTCATGTAGTTGTGACCCTCCCAGTAAAAGAGTGATTCTTTTGCTCTACTGAAGGATGAATAGTCTGTTCATATGTTTGGTTTCATTCCTGAATGTGCCAACAGACAGAGCATCTCTTGTTAAGAGTTGCTTCTGCCCAGGCTGGTGTCAAATGCTTTGTTACTGCCCTGGCTAGCCCGAGCTCTGGGGATATAAAAGATATCTTTGATATCAATAAGTCGGCTTCACATATCCCTTCTACGTGCTTGTGAGGCCCCCAGACAAGCACGCATATAGGCTCGGCCGATAATCGCCATAATATTCCTAGACAATATAGGTAGGCCAGAAACAGCCGACTCACCGCTTTAGGAAACCTCAAGGGCAATACGTTCATTAGGTATGCATGTAGCTTTCAAAAGATCCTCTGCCCTGCGCTGGCAGCTTGATGATCGGACTATACAACGCTCAAGTACTCCGTGTTTGCATACCGGCTATCCTATTGATAATTTGGCTGTAACTCAGTCATTCAAATTCTGACCTTTCGGAGGCATTGTCTCCAGCTCCAAATCTATTGTCCTCCCAAAGTCCGACCTAGCCTGCGGTCACAATTCTCCTTATAAAAACCCCTGATTTTGAGCGCTTCCTTGGATCGCTCCCAAGTTCCAGACCGCCTTGCTGCCGCTTCGCTTGGCGAGCTTCCCCTCAGCTCCACGTGCTGAGATACATCGAACCCCAGCTTTGCTCTCCATTTTCTTCCGGACTTCAGGACAGGTTTCGTATCACCCGAATCAACTATCCCTCTGGAAATCCCGCTATCTTACTCACACCTTTATTTTCCTTAGTTATCTGTGTGCTTGTGTTGCTTACATCGTGTGCCTGTATTTAATAAAGGTCATTCATTATTTTCAAACCGGTCTGCTTCTTGACTTGGCCTGACCCTGTAGACACTGGGTTACAAGATCCTGCTAAGTTACCCTGCCTCTCGTAATGCTAAAGCAGTGCTCAGAGCTAATCTTCCCCACCTATTGTTGAGCACATTTTGGTGTCCCTCACGGGGACCCCCAGTAAACAGGGTAACAGCTTTTCAAAATAGGTCATAGCATGCAGACTCAGGAGAGGATGCAGAATAAATTTAATGTATGCAGTGAGGACTGGGAGAGGGAGAAGGAGGCCTAGCAATTATCACTCCCCCTCAACGCTGGATGTTGAGCAGACATCTATGTGGTAGATTCCAAACTCTCCAACATTTCACAGATGAAAACCAAGACACATGTGGCCAAAGCAACATCAGAGTGTGGTTGAGGTGGCAAAAGTTATTAATGAGGAAGAACACACAAGCTAGGAGAGGGCGCAGCAGTTTGTTTTTTCTGGAGTCTACTGGGAAAGGCAAGACTGTTCTGCTTTCTCTCCCCCCCCCCGCCCCCAGCTGAGTTAACTGAGTGCAAACTGCTATTGCACTTTGAACTCAGTTTGCAGCATCTGAAGTAAGCTGAGGGGAAAGGGGAGAAGGAGAGAGAAAGTGAGACATTTTAAAAACAACTGGAAAAGTGGAGGATTAATTGGGACTGTCCCTGTTAAACAAAGAGGGTATGGAGAGCGTATGGAGAATCTTGCTGCAGATTTTTGGGCAGAACTTAAGAAAACCATCGTATTCCATCTGAATGGACATTTTCCACTGGCTTGCAAGGAAAGGCCTTATTAGATTTAGATTGATGTACTAAAAGTGTGTGTGTGCGTGTAAACACACACCTTGGCATAGGACTGGTCCTACTATTAAGCACAGAAGGGTGTCAAGAATTATTTTTAGTGCCAGGGAGGGAGAAAGGCACCCGTGGAATTTTCTGCCTTATCTGCTAAAACATGACTGCCTATGGGTAATTATAAACCTTTATTTGGGCAGGAGAGGGTTACCAATTGCTGCCCAAATCACGATGGTAACAGTTGCTCTCAACCCTTTAGTACTGCGGTACTAGCACAGACATTCCTGCCACATTTGATATGCTTCCTTTCTTTCCAGCTGTGGACCACAAGGCTCAAGTCACCTTTGGAGCACTGAAGTGGGTACCTCCTGTCCAGCATGAAATGCAGGTTTGCCATTTCAAAAGGTATTTTGCCTATGTGACGAACATGATTCAACGTAAACGGTAATACAGTATAATATGGGATTGTGTCTTTGTATGGTATGTCAGTACGATTAGTGCTTGTCTTTGTGCGCATATACACATACGTGTGTGTAACACAGTGGTGGACAAAGTGTGGTTCTGTGAACTCTGTGCAGTTCTATTCCCTACCACCAGGATTCTGTGGATCTTACTTCTTCTGTTTTTTTAAAAAGAGTAACTTGCTTTTTTAAAAGAAGTCATACCATAATAACATGTCATGTTTTGCTCATGTCATGCTGAGTGGGGAATTGAATTCTGATCTCTAGGATCAAAGTCCAATGCTCCAACCACATGCTGGCTCTCAACATATCATGTCACTACCCCCTAAAAATTAAAAAATTTAAATTTTTTAATAAAAGCATTAACATGCCATTTTAATAGACTGCTCTCCTCCACTTGCACATACAGCAGAGAAAATGCTAGTTTTTCAAAATTTGAACTGCACTTCTATCATTTGCATCTAGGTTCCACAAAACGGCGAGCCTAACTGATGTGAAAAAATTTAAACTACTTAAAAACAAAATGGCCAACAGCAATGTAGCAGCCGAATACTTCTACAAAATAGCTTGGAAACTGCCCACTGCTACCCCATCCCCACTTTCTACCATAATTTTTTCAGACATTTCACTTTTTTTGGTATATCGTTTGACAAAGTAGAAGTGTTCCTGTTCTTTATCAGAAAATTTGATGGCAGAGGAAGAAATTATATGGAAACATCAGAATAGGTTCCTGCATAGTAATAGTAGTAGTAATAGAGCAGTTCCATTTTTTTCAGCAAAATTTTTATTCAGAACTAAACAATATGTACATGTGAAAGAAGATAATGAAGCCAGGTAAGCCTTGCATAAGTAAATAAATACACTTTTGAACCTTCTAGAGACCACTTGAAGGCCTCATTCCAAATGCATCCTACGGTGATTTCTTCTTCTTTTTCTCCCCCCACTCAACAGTTTCCACTTAAAATTTCCATTAAGGTGGGCAAACTTTTTGAAACATGAGAGGGTAGCTGGCGAGTCAGGCTTACTACACTACCTTTTCCTCTCTGTTTGGCTGTTCACATATGTTGAGTAAGGGATTCTGGAGACTTGCTGCCATTTACCTTGCCTGATGTAGACAGGCACACATAGCTATGGTAGGATTGACTAGAGCAGAGCTTTCCAAACTTTTCATGTTGGTGACACGCTTTTAAGACATGCATCATTTCGCAACAGAGTAATTCAGTTTTACTAGCAAACCAGAGGTTAAACTAACCCCTTATAAGAGATATGGGCACATACTTCAATTGTAAATGAATTGTATGGGGACACAACATATTTCGTGAAAACCTTTCGTTTATATTTTTTAAAATATATGATTTATAAATAATAACATACATTTCCAAGGTTCGAGTAGGGGGTCATTCTCAGCCCAGGGAGGTACCACACCTACACACTTCAGGTGACACACTAACGTCGTGACACACCATTTGGAAAGCCTTGGACTAGAGTATAATCTCACTCTTTCTCAGCTCAAGCTTTTATTGCATTGTTTACTGTAGACGTGCTACTGCAACCTGATAAAGTACACAGAGGTTTTCTAATTCTCCTTCACCAACTTCCCAGTTCCAATGCTGCTAAAAAACATCCAGCTTAGAAAGAGGACAAGGAGGGAAAGGGAGGTGAGGAATGTAAAAAGATTTGTAAAATGGAGCTTCTTTGTCAGAAGCTTTGCTAACTGTGGTATGCCTATATACAATTTTCTGTGTTTTATTTCATTCATTTCCTTCTCTTCTCCATTCATATACACAAATGCAAAATGGCATGTGGGGGGGGTAAGAAGTTGGCTGCTTATTTCTAGCTAGTGAAGCTGCAGGGTCAAGGAGAGAGTATATTTGGGGAGGGGTAGAGGGAAGGAAATATGAGGTCTGGAAGATCAGTATTTAATTACATGTTTCAATTTAAATTACGCAAAACAGCCTCTTACAGTTGCATCTTTTGTACAAATTGGAAGGAGCATGAGACACAAAGATTGCCTGCATGAGTAATTCAGACCTAGTTTATGGTAAAGAATGCTGAAAAACAGCTTGTCCCATGTGGGCAGAAAATCAGGCAAATTGGATGGTGGAGGGGGAGAGTGGGAGCCTTAACAAGAACTGTTTGATCTTGCTTGGCAGCTGGAAATGTGAAGAGGAAAGAAAATGATTTCTGCCATTCTAGGCTTCTGGTGGGATCAGACTAAATGGAGTTGCCTTCAAGCTCCGCTTCCTTTCTTAGAGATATATGTGTTCAAAGAATGAAGTACAGTAAATGGGATGTTTATAATTGTCAGGATTGATCCTGCTGTTAGGCAGTGGGAGGCAGCCTTCTCAGCCAGCCAGCTGGAGGTGTGATGAAGCTGTATAGAATGGATAGTAATGCCATGTGTGTGTAGTGCTTTCAAGTTGATTGTCAACTTATGGTGACCCCATAACTATCAATGGGTTTTCTTAAGCCATTTCCGCACTGCACTGGTATAGTGCTATTATTCCACTTTCAACATCCTGTGGAATTCTGGGATTTGTAGTTTATGAAGGCCAAAGAGCTCTCTGGCTGAGAATTCTAAATGCCCCTCCCTAAACTGCAAACCCCAGGATTCCATAGGATGTTGAAAGTGGAATAGTAGTACTATAACAGCGTGGTGTGGAAATGGTCTTAGACAAAGAATGCTCAGAGGTGGTGTTGCCAGTTCCTTCCTCTGAAATTTACTCCACAACAGCTGGTATTTGTTGGTGGTCTCTCATCCAGGTACTAATCAGTGCAGACCCTGCTTAGCTTCCAAGGATCTGCTGCCTTTAGGGTAGCTGAATTTTCTTACTTCTATTAGATCTTTTACTGACAGAGAGGGGAGAGCTGCTTGTCAGAATAACTGTCAGCTGAGCCAATTTTATGTCACTTGTACCAAAATAACTTTGAGTACTATATACAGCTGAGTGTGGGTGCGTTGGTGCCATTTGTTGCTCTGCCTTGGGCTGATAAGAGGTATACTAACAGCGGGGAGGACTGGGAAGTTCTGTTTTCCCGAAGAGTGATTTGACAGGAACTGTTTTTGTGCTGGAATCAGTGCTGCTTCTTGATGTCTTTATTCCATTAACTTCTAGTTGTATGCTTAAATTTATTTTTTCCCACATGAAGATGAATTGTAACAAGGTCTGACATGCCATCTATTGCAGCTTAACCTCCTTATATCCAAAAGACCACCTGTTTATTAAATTTGAATGGAGTAAATGGCCAAAATATAAATTGTCAGAGACCATCCTTCCCCCACCTTTTGAATAAAGTTGTAATTAATGAAGAAAAGCTTCACTGAAAAGGAACTTCTCCAGGTGGAGAGGGAACTTCTCTGACAAATGAGATACAGCACATGGCTACTGGGGACAGAGCCTTCTCTGTAGTAGTACCCCAACTGAGAAATTCCCTTAATAGAGGGAACCACCTGATGTTCATTTTGCATCCAGCTCTATCACTCCTTTCCCTCTAATCCCAAGGAAGCTGTCTCCATGCTAAACTAGTGCCTGGCCAGTGGCAGAGCTTGGAATGTGTGGAGGGGTGGGAGGGGGCGTGGCTATGGTGCAAGGGGCAGGGCCACTGTGCACAGGGGTATGGCTACAGGCCCGGATGCCCCAAAAACATTGCCACCTGGGACGAATCGCTCCCCCCCCAACATTCCTATGCAACTGTGCCTGGCAGCTGTAATGGATTGAATGAGGATGAACAAATTGAAACTTAATCCAGACAAGATAGAGGTGCTTCTGATCAGTCAAAAGACAGATCTGGGAATAGGGATTCAGCCTGTGACAGGTGGGGAAACACAGGTTCATGGTTTGAGGCTGTTCCTGGATTCATTGCTGAGCCTGGAGGCCCAGTTTTCAGAAATAACTATATTTGCATAGTTAAAGCTGCACTCATTCCTGGAGAAGTTGGATTTAATCACGGTAGCATACCCCTTGATTACGTCCTGTTTCGACTACTGTAATGTGCTCTACGTGAGGCCGCCCGTGTAAAGTGCTGAGAAACTTCAGTTGGCCCAAAGAGCTGCATCTAGATTGTTAGCTGGGGCTGCCTACAGGGAGCACACAACTCCCTTGCTGCAACAGAGCACAATTCAAAGTGTTGGTGATGACCTATAAAGCCCTATGCAGCTTGGCTTGAGGCTATTTGAAAGACGGTATATCTCCTTGTATGAGCACATTAGAGCTCTCGAATCAACTGGAGAGGCCCTTCTCTCTGTCCCACCACCTTCCCAGGCTCATTTGGCAGGAACAACAGAGAAGATCTTCTTCCTGGCTGTTCCTGGACTTCGGAATTTCCTCTCTAAGGAGGCTAGGATGGCATTGTCCTTTCTGTCCTTCTATTGCAAATTAAAATGTTTTTATGAGGGTTGGGCCAACCAAATCTGCAAATCCTCGAATCCTTGGGAAGGATTCACGGCCTTTACGTGGTTAAAAGACTGGGTTGATTTACAAGATAAGAGAATGCTGGCACTGGAAGGTGAGGACTTGAGGATGGGATGGCATGCCTGTATGTTTTATGACAAAGCAATAATTGATAAAGATTTCACGCATCATTACATTAGGAAATCACTTTTGAAGATATGGAATGAATATAAGATTAAAAACATAAGGCAGCTTCCCACATGGGTATCCCCTCAGGAAGCCTTCTTCGGTAGATGGACTGAAACAGACAAATGGTTGCGATATGAAGACATATTAGAGAAATCAGTCTTAAATAATTTCAAGATCAAAACAAGAGAAAAAATGGAACTAGAAGGAATAATGTTGGTTCCCATACAGACAGTTAACTAAAAGTTTTCAAATGGACTTAAAGACATATGGAATAGAATCAAAAGAGAAAACGGGGATTATTAAATGGCTGTTTGAAAATCCCCCTCATTTATTATCACATATATATCAAGACATAATGCAACAGGAAAGACAAGAAGAAACAATCAAGTCAGCAATGATCTTATGGGCTCAAAATATTGGACATTCAATTCAGTTAGAATTCTGGGAAGAAAGTTGGAAAAAGACACAAAAATTTACAGTTGCTCAGAATTTGAAAGAGAACTATTACAAACTGTTTCATAGATGGTACATGACACCAGACAAATTAAAAAAGATTTACAATACAGGTACCAGTCTGTGTTGGAAGTGTCAGAAAGAGGTCGGTATGATACATCACATGTGGTGGTCATGTCCCAAAGCTAAGAAATATTGGACTGATGTACATAATAAAATTTGTGCTATAATGAAAGTTCAGTTTGCCAAGAAACCGGAATTGTATTTGTTAAATATGACGAAGGTATTTGATGGTACTGAAGTAAAGAAACATTGGCGAATAATTCTTTATATGTTAACAACAGCCTGGATAGAATATGCAAAGCTTTGGAAAACTCAACAAATACCTACAATAGAACAATGGTGGGGAATATTTATGGAAAATAGAAATGCTGATATAGTTTCACAGAAACTAAAGGGGAAAACAGACGATGAGATCAAAAAGGAATGGCAGATTGTAACGGGTAATTGCTGGGTACTGTTAAATGAAAATGAGTGATTCATGGTTAAGATAACTAATGAGGGGGCTACTGATGTAAACCATGGAACTGTAATGTAGAGAATGAAATGCAAGAACTATCATGTAACATTATCAGCATAAAGTGGTACATTGATACAACTACGTTAAGAGAGGTTGGAAATGAAATCTAGATCAGTGTGGAAGATCAAAAATATTTCATGTAAATTAACAGTAATAATGTTTGTCTTATATGTGAAATTTGAATAAAATGAAATAAACTAGAATCCTTGGGAAGGATTCGAGATTCGTGGATCCGAAACCCTGTCCCCAAACAGGCGAATCAAATCTTTCGAATCCCTGCATGCCTGGAGGCCTGAGCTGGCGTGAGAGCCCCGGATCAAGCTCGCTCCTGCTGCCTGCCCCTGTGGCTGCCTCCCTCTGCAAGGTAATTATTCTCTTCTTCCTACTCTTTTGACTTGAGACTGGAGGGTAGAGATTGGGACTGGACCACAGGCTGGTGTTAGTTTGCTTTTGTTAAGTGCCTTCTTTGTTTTAGGACTTGAGACTGGACATCAGGGTAGAGAATTGAGACTGGGCTAGAGGCTGGTGTTTTTGTTTTTTTGTTTTTTTAAAGTGCCTTCCTTGTTTTGGGACTTGAGACTTGACTGGAAAGTATAGTGTTCTTGAGATTTCAAGAACAGCTGAAGAAGATTCCTTTGCGTGGCTCCCTTGCAAAGCTCTTTTGTACACAGTTCTGGGGTTTGTAGTTGGACAAGATGTCAGAGCCTTCTCTGCCAAAGTGTGCTGGTGCATCATCAAACTACAAACCCCAGGATGCCAGAAGGAGCTAGGCAAAGAAAATCCAGGTTTGACCTGGATTATCTCTGTACTGTAGTATGTGGCCCTGTTTACACAGACAGGAAAATGTGGGATTAATAATCCACATGTTCCTGCTTGGGTATAAAGGGCCTTCATGTCCTTTTCAATCTGGAGAGATCCTGAGGAAAACTATGACAATTGTCCTGGCCAGATTTCTTCAGAGGGAAGTTTGCCTTTGCCTAGGCTTTTGCTAAGGCTGAGAGAGTGTATCTTTCCCGAGATTATCTTTGCCCCCCCCCCTTTTTTTTGGTAACAGCCAAGCCAGGAGATGGCATCATCTTGAGCATCCTCCAACATCTGGAGCTACTTCCAAATTACATGTAATTCTTAATAAGATGTATATGGATATGTTTTCCTGGAAGTGAAAACTATTATTTAATTTGTTTTTCATTAAACAAAGATGTCAAATTCTGCTTCAAAACACTTTTCAGTAGAAGTGCTTTATTTCTCTTGCTTTTTAAACACTTTTGTAAAAAAGGATTCTGAAGATTCGAGATTTGCAGAACCCTCCAGGGATTCGGATTCGGAAAATTCTGGATTCGTCCCACCTCTAGTTTTTATGCTATCAGGCTTTTAGAAACTGAGTGGGCTGGGTTATAATGCTGTGCAGTACTGTTTTTAAGGTCTGTATATCGTCTGTTAATGAATTTTAATGTTTTTAATGTTTAATGTTTTAACTTTGTAAATTAAATGTCTTTTAAAATAATTCTCATCCTCTTATTTTTATCAGTGCTTTTGTACAGTTTTTAATCAGTACTGTTTTTAAATAAAGCTGCCTTGAATCCCATTATTGAGAGACAGGTGGGATATAAATGAATGAAAAGAAAATTAAAAAATGATGATATTGTTCTGGGCTTTGAGATGAAAACTAATTTGTGATCTCAGACCTTTAAAAGACTTTTTGCAGCTTTTAAACAAGGGTGGGAATCATAAAGCCCACAGGGTCTTGGGACCCCCACTGATCCCCCTCCCAAAGCCCCCAGTACTCACCCACAGATTGTTATGGCTAGAAAATCCCTTTTTAGCCAACAATTTTAAAAAAGGCCTTTAAATGAATTAAATATGTGGTTTAGAGGGGCCTCACACCCTGAAACATGGGGGGAAAAAAGGTCCCAAAGGTGGCCGGGAGTGACACAATGTCGCTCCTGGTGTAGAACAGCAACCTTAACAGCATAGCTATAGTGCTTGGAACAGTTGAAAATCATCTGGTGTAGCCTCTGGCCTCGAAAGCATGCCTACCTCTTCCAGAAAGGCTTTAGGGAACTTCTAGAGATTTTGAAAAATTCTGGCACTTGGATATGGGCAAAATGTTACCCTCCAGATGTTGTTGGCATACAACTCCCAGCCACCCTAGCCAGCACAGTCAGAACTTGTTGCTCAGTTTCTGGAGAACTGCATTTTGCTCACCCCTGCTTAAACCCTGCTTGGATATTTTGCTGTGCCAATTGCTTTTACTCTCTGTGGCGTAATGTTTTGTTTCATATTTTTTGTTTAAAGTGATTTAGTATAAGCTACTCAGAGAACTTTGGTTAAAGACCAGTAGATACATGTCACAAATAAATAAGGAGGGTTGAATACCATGCTTATGTGTTAAAAGGACAAAAATGAAGTCAGCAGAACCAATAGGACCAGCTGCAACCCCACGATGGTGCACTCACTGGCTGTGCATCTGTCGAAAAAAGATGGGGCTCTGTGGACATACCAGTGTACACGAGTAGTGCTCCTCCATGCAAGGAGAAATCCAAGTCTTCCAGAAAATGCAGGCAAAGGAGTCAAGAAAACTTTCAAGATCATTGCTGTCATCTCATTCTCTTTCAACCATCAACAAAAGAATTATTCCTGGTGTATGGGTCCTCAGATTAACTTAGGAAAAGGGAGCAGCCCCAACACCAGGATTTTTGGGGTCTTCAACACAGCATTCTCGGTGGTCACCCCCACTGGGATAGGCAAACTGAGAAATCTCTGAGGTTATATTGTCTTGGACTAACTGGACAACATGAACGTGCTAGCACTGCTAGGCAAGTGGTGTTCTGCTGCCGAGTGGTATCATTCAGGAGGTAGGCACCAGTTCAGTGGAACCAGTTGTTAAAATTGTTAAAAGAGACAAGGCTGAGAACAGGGAGGAGGCAGGAGTAATGAAGAGGAGGAGGAGAAAGAGACTAGAGTAGATGTGGAGGATGGAATGGTAAGAGGGTCAGAGGGAGAGGAACTGGATCCTCTGGAGTTGCACAGGAGAGCCAGGGATGGGAACCAGTTGTTAAATATTTTGAATGACACCACTGCTTGGGGCCCTGGGCAATGCTTCATCTTGTCCCATTCTGGAGCTGGGTCTGTGAGGAAGGAGGGGATGTTCCTCTATCCTGTGAGATGAGTTTTGATGGTTGGATGGACTTTTCTTCAAGTCTGTCTACATTGCTATTATCAGCTATCAAAGAACCTGATTCCAAGCTTACAGTAACATTCTTTATCAGACTACTGAATCTGAAGCAGAAATGGAAGAGACGAACAGTAGTCCAAAGACTCTTTTTACAGTTACTGTTCCCCTTTAAAAAAAAAAAAAGCCTTGTAAATCAAAAGCAGAGCTTTTTGTAGTAGTCATCCCTGTCCTATAGATGCGTCAGTATTTAAAGATGCTGGTAATAAAAGTTTGCACTTTTCATACCAAATTGGTGGTTTTGTTTTGATTCAACAGGAGTCTTTGGCATCACTCCATTGCTACCAGATGGTATGGCATCTGGTAGCTATGGTATGATATGGTATGATACAGCATTTCAAAGTGACCAAGTGAATATTTGTTTCAAAAAAGCATTTTTGCAAACAGCAACCCCTTCTCAAAATAGCAGTGCCAATATTGACCAAACATCTGTGGATACTTAATATTTATGTCTGAAGAAAAGGCTCAATAATAGGAATTAAATCTCGTGCACAAACTTAATTTAGGGTAACATTAAGACCTGAAGGTCACATTAAGACTTGAATGCCATCTGTGCAAAAGAGACCCACAAGCCCAGTCAGTTTAGTAGATGGAAGCAGATAGCATAAATACCTGGGTTCTGGAGGAGTAGCTTTTGCAGCAGCACAGCTGTCCCTTGTGGCCAATAACAGAAGTCAGCCAGAAAATGTGACTGAGGGATTGTGAAGAGGTAGGACTTCACTGATGACGTCAGAATGCCATTGTGACAGAGTCTGGGGCTATGGCTAGCCTGAGTGGTAGGGCAACCCTAGCAACAGGTTGCCAGGTAATGAAAGTGGCTCTGTGTGACAGAAACCCAGTCCATTAGTGAGAGGGATAGATTGAGGCTTGAGAGGACAAGAGGTGTGTGTGTGTGTGTGTGTGTGTGTGTATGTATGGATGTTTTTGTTTTTATATATATATATATATGTGTGTGTGTGTGTGTGTGTGTGTGTGTGTGTGTGTGTGTGAGAGAGAGAATGATACAGTGACTTGGATTTTTGAGATTCCTTCAGTGATATTCCCAGAGAGAGAGAGAGAAACAGAGAGATTCAGTCAGCCTGTGTGGTTGTCTTCTTAGACGTCTACAAAGAGAGACAGAGGAGAAGCCAAACCAAAACCAATGGTTTGGTTGGGTCAGAAGGTGTGACCCTGATTGAGAATTAAGCCTTTGAGCAAAAGGGAAGCCAAAGGCTTGTGTGTGTGTGTGTGTGTGTGTGTGTGTGTAAGTCTGTATCTGCATACTGAGTTAAGCTATAAGAAACTGGATAAACACCTTTTGAAATTCCGTATTACTTGGATATACTTATGACACCCAATACCTTTCCCTGTTTGTTATTTTAATAAAGATGACATTATATTTTTATAAATTCTGACTCAGTAGAGTACCTTCCATTGTTTCTAATCCATTAGTTACATGCTACCACAGATCAGTAAATCATTCTGAATAACAGCTGAGAGGCTTTACTCTCTATACTCTAAGGTGGTGGTTTTAAAGGGGAAAGCAAGGCGGTATAAGAGGGCAAGGTGCCCTGCCTCCCCCACAGCCATCACCAATGGAAGGGATCAAAAGCGGCTGGTATGGTGGAACTCATATCCTCTGAAACGGTTGCCTTTATCACATTAAGGAGAAAGTGCTAGTGATTATATGTGTTCAGGTATGGTTATTGATTATTTTGGACATGTGTGCAGGCCATGTAAAAAAAGCACAGTTACCATTACATTTCCCTCCTGAGTTCAATCCACACTGAAGGTGTTTGTTTCTGGAAACCTGGGAATGGATCCTGGCTGTAAGAACATGCAGATGTAGACTTCTATCTCTCCGCTTCATATTTCTATAACGTTGTATATTGAGGTGTATTTGACCTGAGCCTGAATTAAGTTCACATGTTTCTGTCTTTGCTTGAAGAAAGATTAGAGGATGCCAGAGGTGTGCAAAGCATAGAAGGCCTACAGCAGGAGGAGCAAATGTGAGACCTGGGACCACACATAGTTGCCAGAGCAGCCTCCAAACTCCACAGACCTGTCTTTTTTCTAGTTGAAAAAGGTGAATGAACTGCAACAGGAGTGATTTACTCTTTAAATAGGTCACAGACTCTCTTTCCTGCACTGTTTAACATTTTAAAAATACTAGTTTTTCAAAATAAGAACAAATTTCTTCTTACAGGGTTTTTTTTTGGGGGGGGGAGGAAGGGGCATTTTTTCATAGTTCCAGAGGCATTTGGAGAATATTGATCCCCTATTCTGTCAAAAATGTCCACTCCTGGCCTCCAGTTTACAATAATCAAAGTTAAGATGGAGGTTGCATCTCCATAAAAGTAGAGTGGAGGAGAGACACACATGCCATCTTAAAGTAAATAAAAGAAAGTTGGAATATAAATGTAACAAATAGATAGGCAAGCTCTCACAGTCTGACATGACTTTAGCTGTTCTTGGCAAAACATGCCACTCTGTTATAGGTGGTGAAATGACTGGCTGAGAAGCTGGAGCATTTCCTGGAAAAACACTTAAGGCAGTGATTGATACTTACAGGATTAATTAGGGCTGGTAGGAAACATGCTTCTCAATGTTTCAGCAACAGTTTATTCTACAGATGATCTGGCCATCATGGCATGTGCGCATCCATCAATCAAGGGTTAAAAACTGCATGCCCAACTTTCAGTCTACAACCTTATTCTGCTGTGTATGTAGACCAGGTGTAAATTATTCACAATAGATTGATCAGAAGGAGGCCATATGATTGACTGAAAAAAAAATGCTTACAAGCAGCAATGAGTGAGGTTTCCCCTACTTCTTATTAACCCAGAACTGATCTAATTTCCTCTCTTCAAAATGGAAACAAACCTGGATCATCTTCCCATGTCAAAATTTTCCAGTCTTGGAAAAATAACTGCATTCCATTCCATTACTTTATTTATAGTGGATCTTGTTTCCAAAGCCAGGACTTAAGCCTGCTTCCAAAATAAAAAGAGCAGCGGATAAAAAAATGTGTGAGTAAAATGATACAAGAAGGTATGACTAAAAGAGTATTAAATTACTGAGAGAATTAAAAGCATTTAAAACACTGATTTAGAAGTCAGGAATAAAAACAGTACAGCACAGTAAAAAAAAAAGCCATTTTCTCATAAAACAATTGGTTCCTAAAAGCCTCCTGGAAAAAAAAAAGCCTTTGCCAGCCGACAAAAGAACAGCAAAGAGGGGGCCAGCCTAGCCTTCCAAAGAAAGGAAATTACAGAGTTTAGGAGCAGTCACAGGAGAAGGCCTGGTGAAAGTTATAGGATCAAGAAAAGTGTCGCCACCCAAAATTGTAGAGCTCAGGTTGGCTCCTACGGGAATATAGTATGGGCCCTCACCTAACGAGTGTTTTGAATTGTCCCCTAAAACGAACCAGTACCCAAGGCAGCTGTTTTTCAGGGGGAGTGTGAACCATCCAGCATAGGCTGATCCCCTATTCCCTGAGCTGTATTTCTGAGAGCACCACTATCTCATCTGGATTAAGCTTCAACTGGTTTGTTCTTATCCAGAGCATCAGTTTAGAACAGAAATAGTTTCTTTGGACTGAGCTGGATGGTCATCAGCATACTGATGGCGCCAAGCTCAAAACTCCAGACAACCTCTCTCAGAGGTTTCATGCTGGGACAAAACAGAATCCTGTGGAATCCCACAGGTCAGTGTCCAAGGAGTAGAACAAAAGTCAGCACTACATTCTGAGCTTCTCCCTCCATAAAAGAACCTAGCTGTCATAAAACAGTGGCTCTAAGTCCCACCCCAGTGAGGCTACCAGAGTACCAAGGTAAATGGTATTAAAAGATACTGAAAGGACCAGCAGAAGCAACAGGGACATTCTCTTCTTATTCAGTTCACAGCAAAGGTCATCCATCCATCCATCCTTAACTGGGCTTGACTCCAGACTAAAATGGATCTAGATAAACCATCTGATTTAGGAATCCTTGAAGCTAGAAAGCTATGACACATTTCAGTACCTTGCCTAGAAATGGAGCATTAGGAATTAGTTAGTAATTCTCTAATGGAGTAAGATTCAGCAAGGTCTTTTAAAAAAGTGGTCTTACAATGTTCTCCTTTAGGCACATCGGAACCCTACATTGCTGGAGACAGACACTGATCACTCCCTTTTGCTATCCATCCAGTATCTCTCTGGACTTTTTGATAAGCCAGGAAAGGCCAGGATCTAGCACACATGTGGCAGCTCTCAACACTCCCAAGGATCCTGTCCACAAGCTGAAATGTATCCATTAACATTGGACAAGCAAGAGCCAAAGTTACATCCACTGGGCCTGTATTAATTATAGGATCTATGTCAAAGCAGGCTCAAGTGATTTTATCTGCAAAACAAATTGTTCACAGTTGGCTGTTGAGTGATCTAGGTTCTGCACATGTAGGCCATAGTGTAAGAGTGTAGTGTAATTCAGTAGTGTAATTCAGGCTCAGGTCAAATACATCCACTTGAAACATCTCTGAGGGATGGCTCTTTACTGATGCAACTGTGGCAGAGGGAAAAAAAGATGCTTTCGTTGCCTGCCTTGCCTTGGAACAGGCTCTAGCCTGTGTTTAGTCAGACTTGCTCTAAGTTTCACACCAATGCCACTCTAATTACCATCTCACTTATTTCCCTGCTGCCAGCCCCCTAGAGAATCAAGGAAGTGCTTTAGTTCTATTCCATGAGAGGCGATGGCCAGGAGCAATCATGTTTACCACCTTGACCATTTCCCTATTCCAGAAGTCAACCAGAGCTTTAACAGATCACCTGCCAAGGCAACAGGTAAACCTCCGCAAGCCATAAGACAATCTCCTGAATCTGAAAGTTCAGTCAGACTTGCTCCTGGGTGGACCATCTTAAGTGGTTCCCATTTAGGTTTAGTGCCCTAGTGAGTCAAACCCAACAGTTCTCTGACAACAGAACTATAAAAACTACTATATAACTATAGACATTTATAACAATAGAACTATGTAACAACAGAATTATAAAAGAAGTCTTCCACTTCCAGATCACGTACACTCCACCCAGCAAAGAAAACATGATCTAGAGTGTGCCCCAGCTGTATGAATGATGCCAGATGCCACTCGGGACAGATCCATGGTTGCTCTGGCAGCCATGAAATCCTGACCCATTCCCAACAGGGCAGCTTCATTATGGATGCTAAAGTTCCCCCAGACCACAAACCAAGGGAATTCCAACACCAAACTTGAGACTAACCTCACAAAGGGAAACTATTGGGCAGCAGGATGGAAAGTACACCAACATGATCTTTATTCTTTCCCAGCCGTCCATGCAAGCACACACAAACCCAGCAGACTGTAGGACAGGGTGCCTGGTCAGGGGAAACCGAATTACAACAGACCACTGCAGCTCTACTTCCCTACCCCCCACCTCCCCAGATCTCACTTGCCGCGAACACAGAATATCCTGGTCAGCAAACATGAGTGAGATTATTCCCTCTCACCCACCTCATCCAACCAGCGGTTTGTGATACAAGCCAGATCAATATGCTTAACCAGCATCAAGTCCTAGTCCTAGTCACCATTCACCAACCTGATATTCACCAGCAGCCTTTTTCACTCCTGGGGAACTCTCACTATAACTATCCAGAATATCTGAAACAGAAGACAGACCTCATCCTCGAGGTAGGTTTTGGAAAAAAAGAAAGAAAGAAATATTTGTTGGGTATATAGTCTAAGAGGCTATTTTGAAAGGTTGTTTCAAGGAAAAATTCAAGAGAAGGATAGCAGTCTAAACCTTGACTTCGCAGAGGATTATTTGGGGTGGTGGGGACAGGACTCTGGTTCTCCAATCTCTGGAGCAACCCTTCAGAACAGAGCTTAAGGACACCATCTCTGATTCGGAGGGCCTTCTCACTGGCTGCTCCTACACTGTTGAACTGCTTTCTACAGGAGGCTTGGCTGGGCCCTTCTCAGCAAACATCCTTTTTTATTTAGACGAGCTTTTGGCTACTAAGTAGCTGCTAAAAAAAGATCTTTAATGGGTGTGCTTGTATTGCACTCTTCTCTCTTCCTTCTTGTTATGTTTTTTCAAATGTGTTCAAACTGTTTTGATTCAGTGCTTGGCTTTAACATGATAGCTTTTTTGTAAACTGTTCATTGATGGTATAACTGATTCACTTTTAGCTATATTCTGTTTTATTTTATGTTGTAAACTGCCTTGGGTCTTGTACCCTACAGAAATATGAGATGATAATCAATGAATAAATAACCCATACAAACTGGAGAAGAATTGAAGGGCTTCCTTAAAGTGAGCGTAACTGAGCTCCTGAACTTGTTTCTACGCCTGAGCCCAACCAGGTTCACTGCCATTTCTAAGTAGGTGAATCCTAGACCAATAACGTGTCCCATTCACAAATCCAGTTCTAAAAGCTATGCAGACAAGCAGCTTTGACATAAACGTTCCGTGTCTCTGCATTCATACAATCATTTCAAGAAAGAGAAGCCAGGAGTGTAATCCCCTGACAAGACTTCTCATCTCAGATCCAGCAGCCACTTCTATGAATAATAACAAAGAACAGTGGAGCAACTATGAAAAGGAGTGATCTGGGTACATTTGATGATGAAAAAATATATTTATACACCTTGTCAAAAAAAAAGCATGACAGTTCATCATTCAAAGCTGGGCAAGCCTCACTATATTCAGGCTGTGCTTATCCCTGTGCTCATGGACAAAGCCTGTAACTCTGTTGAAAGGAAGAGAACAACAAACAACATATGACTTTCAGACTGTGGCAAAAACATGAGCAGGATTATAATGATACATAATCATTTTGTTATTTACTTTATTAAAATATTTATAACTCACTCTATACCATAAGATCTCTAGGTGGATTCCAATAAGCTATGTTTAAACAATTTAAAATTGAAAACAGTAAAAATAAAGTAAGCCTTTTCAGAAGGCTTCACTTAACAATTTTAAGAAGTTAAACATTTTAAAACTATGAACATGTATTTATGAAACAGCATCAGAGCCACAGGAGGGTATTCTACAACTGGGCTGAACAAATTAAACTGACAGGATTACAGTACTATTTCAGAAGCCAATTTAAAATCTGCTATATTACTAGATCTAATATGGTTAATTTTAAAGGGATATTAGGAAACACACAAAAACATGTCATTATTCTACTCTCTCATTTTAATTATTGGTAAAATGATGTTTTTTAAAAAATGGGAATGAAACAATCTACTTATTCTGCAAGTAACAGAATAAGACACTTTCCTTCTTTCCCCCTTTGGTTAAATTATAATAACTGAACATAAACACTATGAATTTAGGTCTGAAAAACATTTTTAAGTATTGACGATTTAAGCAGAATTAAAACAATTAATATTCAATTTACAGCTTTATTTGATCTGCCTTTGATAAACATTCAGATTAATTAAGTTGTGACCTACATTGCTTTTGACACATGGTTTGATTTTGCATTCTGTAATTAACTTACTACGAATTTGCAGGTTACTAGTTTGACATTTTAGACTGATAGGTCTCTACTATCATTTAAACAGCAATAACACAATCTCTGAAGGTGGCTATAAAGTAACTTCAACTCCATTTCCTCCAGTATCACCTTAGCTGTCTTGTAGTAACGTGATTGTGCTTAGCCTCTCATCAGTTACCACCACTGCTTTGCTGCATTCTAGGCTTATTAAAGACTTCCCAACAGAATGTTTTATCCATGTGTGTATAGATAAATTGTGATGTAAGATTAAGCACAAACACAAATAGGAATATTTTGAACTGAGGAATGATTATGTCGAATCTCTGCAAGATACCATCTTTTGGCCATGCCAGCTAAATGGGCAAAGATCCATGTGCAGAGTTCTTCCATGTGTACAAGAGGTGGGGAGGAACACAGCTTTGCCTTCCACCTGCAGCAACTTGTGCAACATTGAATGTCCCCTCTTTTTTGGAGGCGATGCCTCACAATCTTCATTAAGATATTCTTCAGGGGTTGCAAAGAGAGGGGGTTGGATGCCTGGGAAAGTCACTGCTCATGGAGAACACCACTAGGACATGCAAATGCTGCTAATTTTGATCTTCAATTATGTATGAAAGATCTAAAAGCAGATTGGCTGTCTCCACAGCAACCTGCAGAGCATTCTTTTTTGCAGCAAAACAGTCCAGAATCAGATTGTCAGTGGAGGTTACAGAAGACTCATTCACACAACTCTGTGGGGGGAAAGGACTGGCACAACACTGCAGCATCCTCCAGTGGAGGCTTTGCTCTTTACCATAAAGGCCACACCCACACTTCCAAATTAAGTCTGACCAATCAGACCTGCTAGGAACATCAGGTGAAACAGACCAAAAATGACCCCACTTCGTATCAGTGAGGATGTTGCCACCATCATGGTCTAGACAGCAAGCTACAGACTCCAGTGAGGAGCAAAAGGCGTCAACCACCATCTTGAACTCTGCCTGAGAACAGCACAGATCTTCCAGGGTGCTTCCTGCCACAGTACAGCTCTAGAAGAGGAAAGGTGGGGAGGAAGACTATTAAAGTGGTTTAACAAATTATGAGTAACAGACAAATAGGCAACACAATTCTGTTCAGCGGGTTTTACTCTGGGTGAGAATAAGCACAGAAAACACATACATATATGGATTCCAATCCTTCTTTCTCCCTGTACCCATGATTGTCCTGCCACCCTTCATAGACACCATACAATTGTCCTGGACTCCTTGTTCCATCATCCAGCAAGCGGAGTGGTAGAAGTCCCTTCTTCTTTCTTTTCTTTTAGTTTTCCATTGTGCCCAGGACATGCTGTAAAGCCCACATGCAGTGCCAGATTTACTCACGAGCTCAGTAAACTAGTAAAGCTGTAGCTCAAGATCTCAGATTATGAGAGGCTTCTAAACTCACATCCCCTTTTGTAAATAAATAAGTTCTAAATTTCAACTTTTACACAGCACATAGATTAGGGTAATGCTATGTGCCTCTTAAACTTGACACAGCTTGGGGTGTCAGTATATCAAAATTCTCTGCTCTGGGGAACTCTTCTGGGCCACAGGGGCTTTTGGGGAAAATGAAGATGGTGGCTGGAAATCAGTGCTTGATTTTCCTGTCCATTACTGTGGTTCGGTTAAAAAGCCATACACACAACACAGTTATTTTTTAAAAAAAATGAGGGAGGGCTAGGGAGCTTTCTGGACACCAAAGGAGGTGTCTGAGGGCACTGAGCACCCATGGGCACTGCATGGAAGGAGCATTGTTAAATAAAGGCACTGTGATTTTGACCTGAAAAATGAACCAAGGAATAAGGGGGTGAACAGCTTTCCTCTACACATGCTTCTTTTGCTTTAGCTCACAGTCTACTCAAGGTATTTTGTCTTTAAAACACAGTAAAGCCTGAACAAAAGTAGAATCACAGACCTCTGCACAAGATACAGAGCCTCAGTAAGGTGTTTCTCCTCTTCTCATAATCCCCTATAAACAGACTGGACTTAAGTGCATTAAACAGCTTTAAATACCTTCCCAAAGCTCTACATACCGTGTGCCTGATGTATGAGGACAAATGAGTTTCTGTGCAGCCACTGCCTAGCAATACCCAGGGATCACGGAGGGTTAATTGCAGAACACGTTCTGCAGTTTCACAGGCAAGCTATGGGAAAGAAACCAAACACTTCCTTATTAAAAAAGAACGAAGGAAGAAAATCACCAGGAAAATGAAAAGGCTCTTGAGGAATCTATTTTTAAAGTGGAGCTCTCCTCTCACCCATCTCTACTTTCCAAAATTCAGTAATTCCACACTTTGTCCAAGAAACTCTGCACAGTGTCTACAGGGCTTATCTGGTTTTATCCACACAACAACCACATGAGGTGATTTGTGCCGCAAAGTCACTTCTGGCCCAAAGCCATACAGTAGATAAGCTTTAAGGCTAAATGGGGACTTGAACCCGGGTCTCCTGGATCCATGTTAAGCCCCTTTATCAGACATTTAAAAGTAAAGACAGTAAGTGGTTTGTTTAATAGAAATACTGTGCCCAATTTCATATCAATATGCTTCAGTGGGCAACAACTGGGACAGTTTCATGTCCAACAAGAAAGTCAGAAATCCCAATTCAGATCTTCTACTTAGGGGTAACCTACAGGTGAAACAAACAACCACATATGGTGTTCATGTGTCTACTACACTGCAGTGTGTGTGTTAGGCCCCCCTCTCTCCCCCCTCTCCCTCTGTGTGTGTGATTTTTACAACAGGGCAAGCGATGGGACTGGAATTTTCCCTTTCATTTCACCTTACAGCAAGCACTTCATGTCAGGATGAAGAAACAATTTGCCTGAAATGATGGGCAAGACCACAGCAAGGATGGAGGCAGAGGAGTCAGAGCTCCTTAGCCATCTATTCCTTTTTTACCACAAAAAAACTCCCTCTGCCCCTGAATGGCAATTGTACAACCTCTAAAGGAGACTTTTATTCAGTCTCCCCATTTGGGGAGGATCAAAATGGAGATTGATGTCTCCAGGTAATGTAATTCTCCATTTAAATGCCTTCTGTCTCTCAAATTACATTTTTGGAAAATTGGAAGTAACCTTTCAGTCACTTTTGGTTTCATAAAAACGGAAATGCAATGTCTGCAGAGTGGTGAAAAATGGGGCACGTGTGGCTTCTGGATCCACCATGGTTGCTCAGCCTATCATGGTGAACAAGGCAGAGGTATGACCAGTGGCAGAGCTTGGAGTGTGCGGAGTGGGGGCAGGAGGTGGTGTGTGGCCGTGGTGTGTGGGGACATGGCCGTGGTGTGTGGGGGTGTGGTCATGGCATGTGGGGGCGTGGCTACAAGCTGGGATGCCCCCAAAACACTGCTGCCAGGGGCGAACCGCCCTCATCGCCCCCACGTCGCTACGCGACCGGGTATGACTAAGGAAAGGTGGGTGAAGTGTGGACCTCAGCTAGAAGTTCTGTTTCAGCTTTGGGCAAAGTGCTCATTCAGAGCTGAACACAAGCCAGAGTCACATGGGAGGCAGCCAGCTTAGCCAGGGATAATACCAGGGCTGGGGAAGCCTTTGGCTCTGTCAGTATTTTGGACTTTCACACCCTACTATCCCTTAACACTGAGCAGGCTATAGTCCCAACCATCTTGAGGGCCAAAGATCCTTCACCTCTGAATTCCACTAATCCAACGATAAAGGAAGGTTTTCCAGGCAAAGTCCTGTTCTGAATAGGAAGTCCTTAAAACCCTTCTTTCCACACCAAGCTAATATCTCAGGGAAAGGTACCTGGGAACCCTTCACTACCCAGAGAGATGGCCCACTCTGTAGTTGTAGCACACACGACCCTCCCTGGATTGGGTGGCCGTGCAAGGTTCAAAGTGCGAGATGCTGGGAGGCAAGAACCAAGCCAGCAAGCCAGTTCTGGTCTTTGAGGATGCAGTTTATTAAGCGAAGAGGCAAAAAGAAAAGCGAAAGGCACACAAGCATACATACACTCTGACTCCATCAGAGAAGCAAGGCAGGCAATGGAGCAGCGTTCTCTTTGTTCCAACAGATTATATAGGCTTTTCATACACGAGTGGCAAAAGAGGCAGCCAACCCATCAACCCACCCTGCTGAAACAGGCAGGAGGGGGGCTATCCCACCTCAGACACCAATTACTGAGGCACCCATGGGCCAAGTGCATGATAGGCTCGTGGCCAAATCTCATTACTTGCCCAAAACGGCAATGGACGGTCTCTAATTAGGCTTTACTCTCCCCTCACCATACCGGATGGTGCAGGGAGTGAAGCACCCATTGTTAACATTCCTTGGCTATTCGCACAGGAGTGCAGCATACAGGGCAGCCTGACCTAGCAACACAACAGCATGAGCTAACCCTCCCAAATATGTTCTTCAGTGCAAAAGCAGGCTGACCCGAAATGTGTGAGTGTGCAAAACAGGGCCTACCCAGAGGGCCTCGGGCCCAACAGTAGTTCCTGATGGCTCATCCCACAGAGCAATTGCACCCAGAGCCATGTGTTCCTATTTCCAGCATCAGCAGTTCCTGATGCTATTCCCTCTCAGTCTAACTAACTTCACAAGAAGTGTTGAAGCTAAAATGCTATTCTGAGCCTCCCAGAAAGAAACACAATTAATACATGACAAGCATAATATTAGAGCCAGCATGGTGTAGTAGTTTGCATGTTGGAGACCAGGATTCAAATCCCATTCAGCCATAGAAACTCACTCTTTGACCTTGGGCAAGTCACACTCTCTCACTCTCAAAGAAAGGCAAAGGCAACCCCCCGCTCTGAATAAATCTTGCCAAGAAAACCCTGTGATAGGCACATAACAACAATAGTATTATAGAACAAAGGTGAGCAAACTGCAGCCTGCAAGGCCACACGTGGCCCATGAACCCGTTTTGTGGCCTGAAAGCCACCCACCAACTCTCTAAAGCCACATCCACTAAAAAAAATGGCATGATTTTGGGGCAATCTTTGTCCCTCAAACCACGCAGAGTCCCCAGACATGTGAAAACACATGAAAATATCCCCACCTCTTCCCCAGAAGTGTCCCAGAACCCCATACTAGCCCCAAATACTTCCATTTTTCTCTGTAGTTCCTCTTAAAATGGCAACAGGAATAATCTGACGTGTTGTGTTGGGCCTGCTGGGAGGGAATGTGACCTGTGGTGGCGGTGGTGGTGGTGGTGGGAATTTAGAGGGAAAGTTAGACTCTGCCCCCATGCAGTTGCCTAACCCTATTATACAAGTTGCCTTCTGAAAACTAAACACAGCCCACAGCCAAAGCTTCTAATGCCAGTGGCAAAACAACATTCTCTGCATTAGGACTGTTAGGGTTGGGGCGGCAGAATGAGGTTAAAGCCTCTTGCTCCACCCCAGTGATCTCAATGCAGAGATAGATGTTTCTTCACTAATAACAGTGGTAGCAAAATAACAACCTGGATCAGAGTTACTAGAGGTGCTGGCAAACAACAGAGGAGAAACAGCACACCTCTGCATCAGGATTGCTGGAGGAGGGCAAGGTTAAAGCCTCCTTCCTCCAATCCCAATAGAAACAAAGCATGCTACTAGTAGCAGCAAGGAAATAATGACCTGGATTGGGATTTGAGCAGGAGCTTTAAATCCATGCCTCCATTCCAGTATCTCATTTTAGTGAACAGATAGCAGTGGTCTCAACCTCCCCAACCTTGTATGCTGAGATGGGTATGCAGAGGTAGGAATGTGTTACACATACATATTTATGTATGTCCATACAATTCTCAAGACCACAAATATTTCCCATTCCAGTCTTAGACCACTAGTCCCACGATCAAACTATATGGTATGCTTAACATATTTTGTTAAGAAGAAATGCTCCTTCAAGTGGTGAAAAACATCTGTTTGTAATAGCTTGTGGTTTTCCTCAGCTGTGTATCTTGCCTTATGAGTTTGTTTTGTGATTGATCACTAGAAGATAAACATGAGCTTATTTGGCAAGTCTGACTGCTGAGGCACATATCCTTGATGAAATCTCACTGTGCAAGCTGAACTTGGTTAATATACCTTTATTTTTAACATTTAGTTTAACTCTAAATTGCTTGATAAACTTTCTGCCAGTGTAAGCAGAGATGAGCTAGCAGAGAGTTCTCCAAATGACTCAACGTTTAATCATATGACCCCTCAAATATTTACTTGAGAGCAGGCATTACAATAGATATTTATAGAGATCACTCCTACCTTCAGCGCATCCCATGCTGTTTCGTTTCTGTTACATAGCATCAAGCTGCAGACAACTGGGTCATTAGGAATTAGATGAAAGAACCATTTTGAAGCAATACACTGAGTTCGTAAGTCCTTCAGATGGCCGTAACAAGCAGGCGACAGAAATTGTAGAGAAGGTATTGGTTGAGCACCTGTTCAATAGAGAAAAAATAATGCCGTGCATTATCTTAGAAACAGAAAAGCTAAATATTCTGTAGTGTTGCATAAAACCATTCAAATTTTAAGGTCTAACCCAGGAGTGGGAATCATGTGATGCTTCAGATGTTGTTGGACTGCAACTACCAGTCTTCCTCAATGTTGTTTATGTTGACTAGGGCTGCTAGGACTTGCAGTCCAACAGTATTTGGATGGGTACATGATACACACCCCTGGAACCATGGATGAGCAGTACAAGGGCTTCCAGATGTTGCTAGACAGCAGTTTCCATCATCCCTCACCACTAGATATGCTGACTAGAGCTAATGGAAGCTGAAGCTCAGCAATATCAGACTAGTGTTTCTCAACCAGGGGCCATATGCCCCCTTGGGGCTCCCAGGATATTCCAAGGGGGCTGCAGGTGAAAATCACGTAAATGGGGGGCCACAGAATGGGACTAGGGGGCCACAGAGGGAAATGTGAAGAAAACAGAGAAGTGACCAAGAAAAGAGCAAAGCAAAATTGTTTTCATGGCATTTCCTATTTCATATTTGGTGGAATCGGGTTTCAGTCATGTGAATTATTGACTCAGCCAAATGTGGAATCACCTTAACATAATGGACAGAGGTGATCTTCGGTTATCCCTCAAAGCAATAGAACTAGATATAAAAGAAGCTTGTTTCTGGTCATCAAGCACAAGGGTCACATTGATTGAGAAATACTTAAAGTATAATTTTTAGGTAATTGTATTTTGTATACATTATAAAAATTATAAATAAAACATGTTCTATTTACAAACAAAACATTTAAATAGCTACCTTTCTACCGGTAGGACAGGGGCGCCACAGGAAGGAAATAAGGTAGGAAGGGGACCACGGTCAGAAAAAGGTTGAGAAACACTGTTCTAGAGAGGCACATATTGCCCAATCAACAGCTAGAGAACCACGCTTTCCTTGGTCTCAGCTAAGCACATTTTCAACCATTCTAGTAGTCGAGAGAACAGCAGTTGGGGGAACAGTGGGCCTTGGGATTAGTTTATTTGTGAAAGAGTAACATCAGAATAGAAAATTCTCATTTCTATTTTGCCCATCTGAAGAGGACATGGCAGAAAACTTTCTTGGTGGCTGCTCCTAGGCAGCTTCCACGGAAGGCTTGGTTGACCCCTTCTCAGCTCTTCTTTCATCAGCAGGAAAACACATTGTATTCAAACTGGGGTGTTTAGTTATTGATAGCGGGAGGTCTTTTTATGGGGCATCTACTGTATTTTTTACTTTATGGTTATGCTTTTTAAAATGTTTTTATACTTTTAAAAATTTAATACTGTTAAATATGATAAATTGTTTTAATTGTGCTTTAATTTTACTCTCAGATTTTTAGCTTATTTTGTTTTAGCTTTCTTGTAAATTGCCTTGGATCCACGCAATGTGAAGGATAACACACTGTATAAACAAAACAAAAGAAATAGTTTGCAGAAGGCATAGCTAGTTTCCTGCCACTGGTTATAGAGAGGGCCACTGGCTTAGATAATGCTAAAAGGGATTAGCCAAGTTCATGGATGATAAGAGCTACATTAATAATTAGCCATCACATCTAAATGTAACCTTTTTGTTCAGCACACAGCTGTCACAAGTTTAAAGTTAATTTTTCCATCATCTGTCTGATTACTGGGAGTCCAACTAATAGGAAATGGCAATTTCTTCTGCTTCCTGCTTACAGATTTTCTAGAACACCAAAGGGGAAACTCCAGTCTGGGGATTAGATTTAGTCTTTAAAGCCCTTCAACTGGCTTGGGGAGTGATCTCACCTTCTTCAAACCCTCAGAGAAGAACAAGGGGAGAAACAAGCTGCCTCCAATGAGAGTCACAGCCTCAAAGTGCTGAATGTTGAAGTGGAAGGTCCCCAAAATTCTCCTTACCCCTTACCACTTCCATACCTTGCCTCAGAGGGCTCTGGGAGAAAGCACTCCGAAGTGCTAGTTCTGGAAAGGTTAGTTCCCTCTTCATTCCTCTAGAGAGGTGTGTGTGTATTAATGAAGGAGGGTAGCAGAGGTGTTCATGGCTGTGTCCACTGATGGCATGTACCCTCAACATGTTTCTTTGGTACCAACATGGCCTTCAAGGGCAGAACACCTTCCCCATCCCACCTTGGAACAATCTGGTTAATCACCATGGGAAACTGGATGCTGGATTAAGATGAAATGCATCTCACATGCAATATAAACAATTTATATCAAGTCAAACTTTAAAATAACTTTAACAATAAGCTACTTTTTGAGGACAGAAGTATCTGCGACAGCCACACAGAGGCCCAAACCAATCAGGGACTAGAGGTAATCCATCCCGCACTCCTGAGGTTGCATTCCCATAAAGGTGCTGTTTGCATGGGGTTCACAAGCAAACCTTGCTGAAATTGATGGAAGCAGTAGAGCCACAAACCTTTCCTGATTGCTCCCTCCATTACATTTGTTTTCTGATCAGCCTTAATGAGGCACGCAAAACAATTATATACATTGACAAGGGAGGAAAAGATTGTCAATTATTAAAGACTACAAAGTTGTCTCATTAGAAAACTCAGACTATTGTCTATTCTGTAGAGATCTCAGGTGGTGGAGCTAGGAAAGATCTCAGATTGCTTTTGTGTACAAAGTGGCAGTTGAATCATGTTACAGATTAACTGATTCTGATCAGTTTATGGCATACAATCTAAGACTGTAATCATAACTCCATACACTTACTGCCACTGCAATCAACTTACTTTTATGGAAATGTCCTAGTAAATAAAATGGAAGGTTCTAAATGGGCTAATTTTACTGCTGTTCAGTAATGTTAATAAATTGTTAGCCTTTAATGATCTTGGATACTTTTGCCTGGGGATCAGTCATTTAAACTGAATTCTTGAACGACACTGTATTTCTGCTATTTCAGCAGTACAGATTTCAAAGGTTCACATGGAATGTATGTGTTTGCTTATTTGCTGATAAGGCTGAGATAGCTGAAAGAATTTCAAGTATAAACCAAGAGTACTATTGAAAGAGATAAAAGAAAAGGATATTAAAATAGAGCATAAGAAGAGGTACAGATTCTTAACTGGCAGCAGTTGGAACATTCTCAATAGAATCCTTTCAAGTTTGGGAGACAAATTAGCATGTTAGCGTACCCATCTTCTCCTTCCAACAGCCCTCAGAACTCTTGCAAATGCCATACAGAGGGTTACAGACCCTAGCAAATGGGGTGAGCTGTGACACAGGGGCTGAGGAAAAAGGGGTTGCTTCTTGAAGACTGGGGAAGTGGGCCCTCTGCATATCAGTGGAAAGATACCATTGGATACAACCAAATATATTTACAAAATTGTTTTTGGAGCTTTCAGTGGATTAGCGTCTTTTGCATCTACCTTCCCATGAACTGCACTATAATTTTTGCACATGACATAATTACATGGGGAAAAAAATTTATGAACGGCTCTTTCTACAAACAGAAAACACTCATTTCTGCTGCTTCCTGTCCCCAGAAGTTCCCTTTACAAAAGCCAACACCAATCCAGGGGGTCCTCAACTTTCAGAAGCATCTGTGAGGATTTATACAGGAAGTCCCCTCATGTCTTTGCATCAAAGACATTGTACTGGAATAACGTTAAGTTGGTTCCCCTACAGACAGTTAGCAGAAAGGTTTCAGATGGATATAAAAACATATGGAATTGAACTCAAAGAGAAAACTGGAGTAATTAAATGGCTGTTCGAAAACCCGCCTCATTTACTTGCCCAAATGCATCAAGAAATACTACATCAGGAGAGGCAAGAAGAAACAGTAAAGGCAACAATGATTTCATGGGCACAAAATATCGGACATTCAATACAATTAGAGTCTTGGGGGCAGAGCTGGAAAAAAACACAGAAATTTACAGTAGCACAGAATTTGAAAGAGAACTATTACAAGCTATTTCATAGATGGTACATGACACCAGATAAATTAAAAAAGATTTATAATACAGGTACTGGACAACGTTGGAAATGTCAGAATGAGGTCGGTACGATATATCATATGTGGTGGACATGTCCTAAAGCTAAGAAATATTGGACTGAAATACATAACAAAATATGTGCATTAACGAAAGTACAGTTTGCTAAGTTACCAGAATTGTATTTGCTAAATATGACTGATGTATTAGAAGGTACTGGTATAAAGAAGTACTGGAGAATATTACTGTACATGATAACACCACCTCATATTGAATATGTAAAGATGTGGAAAACTCAGCAAATACCCACATTAGAACAATGGTGGGGTACACTGATTGAAAACAAAAATGCTGATATGGTCTCTCAGAGATTAAAAGGGAAATCAGACGAAGAGATACAAAAAGAATGGCAAATTGTAACGGGTAATTGCTGGGTACCATCAGATGGAAATCTGTCATTCATGATTTAAGATAAATTATGAGGGGGCTACAGGATATACATCATGAAGCAGGAATATGGAGATGGAAATGCAAGAATCAACAAGTAATAATAGCACTAAAATGTAGTACAATATTTTAAGCATGTTAAGAAATATTGATAATGAAATCTAGATCAGTGTGGAAGATCAGAAATACTTCAAATAAGTTGACAGTTATAATTGTTTGTTTTATATCTGAATTTGAATAAAATGATTAATCAAAAAAAGACATTGTACTCAGCCCTGGTTAATACTTGAATGGGAGACCACCAATGAATATCAGGGCCATTTCTGCACTAGACTGTTTTAGTGCGATTATTCCACTTGCAACATCCTATGGAATCCTGGGCTTTACAGTTTAGGGAGGGGCTTAAACTGCAAACCCCAGGATTCCATAGGCTGTTGAAAGTGGAATAATACGTCTATAACAGTCTAGTGCAGAAATGGCCCAGGTCCTGTGGGTTGTATTTCAGAGGAAAGAATTGGTAAAACTACCCCTCTGAAACTCATGGTGTCGCCATAAGTCAACAGGCAACTTGAAGGCACATAAACACACAATAGTTATGCAGTGAAATGCCATGGATAAATTGGCCCACTTGGATTTTAGTCATAAAGTTAAGGTTAAATCAAAAGCCACTATTTTCTTTATCAAAGTATCTGCTGTTTTATATTAAATATTTTCTAGGATACTGTTGTGCAAGTCATTATGTTTTCTGTCTTATTCACAAAACAAATGGAAGTTTAATCATGACTAATGTTTCTCCAAAAGTGCAGAGTGGCAGTATTCAAGATGAACACTCATCACTTTCCACAACTAATAAGCAGGGAAAATGTACTAAATTAGGACTGCCCCAACATTTTACCCACCAGTTACATACTCTGTGCTAACCACTTAAATATAATTATATACGCACATGTACAAAATTATTTGTACAGTCAGTAAATCCTATGGATTCTGCTTTCACCATTACATTCTTGATTATTCTGTTACAATAACATTACTCTAATCTCAGAATTGGGCGAAGGACAGCTAGGTAGCAGTCATAATGTGCTGAATTTCAGTTTCACTTTATTTCCCTTTCCATTTACCAACTTGTTAAATATATACCCTGCCTTTCCGCCAGCCAAGGGCTCTGAAAAATGGCAAAAAGTGGTACACAAATAATTCAACAGATTGTAAACACAAAGATTCAAAAATGTGAGAATGCTTCTTTATTTTTAGTAAATTTAACTCTTGCTTGTATACTGAAGCATTCTATAAAATATTACAAACATGAAGACTTAGGCCCAAAGATGATAGGTGGCAGAACTGTTTTGCAATGGATATTTCTATCTTCCCACAACAGCCCTTCAGATGCCTTTCTTGAGGCTCACGGCAGCCCTCTGCAAGAGGGTACGATACAGCCCAGAACAGGCACTAGTAAGAATCAGCAACCTCTCATGGATGAACAGAAACACATTCCATATGAGCAAGGGATTCCTCGGATCTAAGATGCCTTCATTTTTACTATACTGTCAGTGAACTGCTGCTGTTTCAACATGTGTGTGTCTACACTGACATTTCTATTTTACACGCAATGAAACTTGCAGGTTTCTCGGAAGCTCTGTTTTTTTCTGTAAGAGCTAGGATTCTCAAGGCTCCAGTACAAACATAAGCTTTCCTATGCTTGTATGTATGGAGATTTGTGTTTTACAGAGGAAATAGTAATGGGAAATATCCACCAGCCTTTTTTCCCCTCAGCCTTCTGGAGACATATTTCCTTGAACTTTTCCCCTTGTAGGCAGCAAACAGCAAAGTATCTTCTATAGAGAACAGAATAAATACACATGAAAATCTGGAAGAGAAGGATCTAGATTGTTCTGTCTCAGCAATTCTATCCTTGTTTTCACCAAGGCAATAAACACACGTATCATATTCAGAAAGCAGGAGATGGCTTATATCGCATAATACAGAGGTGGGCAACTTGTGGCTCTCTAGAGGTTGTCATGCCAAAATTCTTAGATGCTTTAGCCAGCATATACAGTTAAACAGATGATCTAATGCTTATTTCTAAAAAAATAAGAAACAAACAAAATGCTTCTTCACATAGGCAGCAGGGGTCAAGAGGAAAGGGTTCTACCTAACCTTCTCTGTTATACTAATTTTCCACATCCTGGCTTTTTTTGCAGAGTATTCAATCACATTAGCCACCACTTGTACACCAGAATAAATCTAACTCTTGGCCTCACTCAATCAATGGAACTTACACATGTACTGGCTTAACAAGGTCCCACTGATTTGATGGGTCTGGTCTAGTCAAGACAAACAAGAAAGCCAGCCTCTAAAATAGTACAGCCCTGACAAAGCTTTACTACTCGAGTGGGAACTAGGAAACTCGAGAAACCAGGTTGTGAAGAAAACATAATAGGCAAGAAAGGTCTTTGAAAGTCCGAATACATGTGCCTTTCTCATACTAAAAAAAAAAAAAAAACTCTCTGAAAAAGTAGGATGTCGGGGGTGGTCAATTAAGGTGTTACTGTAGCATTTACTTAGCTTCATACATCACATTCAGAATGCAGGTATTAATTAATAATCCAATGGAATCTAATGGAGCTCATCAGAACATTCACGGCAGATCTATGCTGACGGCACGTGAAATCACCCTTCCTTGAGAATCATATTATGTAGTTATTAAGGAGGAATGCATGTTCATTACCTGTCATTTGTTTCAGTGGGTCCATCAAAGTCAGTCCAACTCTTTCTATTGCAACGACATGGTTCTCCTTCAGGAACTGCTGCAAGGCTGGATGGATGACTTTCTGACACACCAAAACACCTACACCATCCTTTACTATTTGCTTGCCTACATTCAGCAACTGAGCTAAGACTGCTGCTTCTAAAGAAACTCCTTGAGGGACAAAAATGACTCCTTCTCCAGTGTTGGACAGGTCTCCAGACAGCGACATACAGAAAAGTGCCATCTTGATTGTGTCCGAAGTATCTCTTTTGATCAGAGGTATCTTTGTCAGGTCCAGTTCTGGTATTTCTATCAGAAGTCCAGGATATACAGCAGAATCCATAACCCGCTTATTCTTTACAGGGATGTAAAGACATTTTCCCAGCACCACATGGGTGTCAATGGTCTGTGGGATTGTTAATAGAAAGGCCTCTAACACTAAAATGCTGATATGGTTGGTTTCCTTTTTGGTAAGCCTGCAGGCAGGTTTGCTGGTTAATATACTATGGACCACAGCCAGGGGGATCTTAGAACTGCTAAAATCCACTGATATTCTACAACCGCATGTTTCAGAAGTGAGATAGTCAATGCACAGGCTTAAAAGGTGTTGGCTGCTTTTAATGAAAGTACAAGGAGTGATGTTCAGGTTGTGAAATTTTTCAAGCAGGCTGCAGCAAAAGATGGCCATAAACAAGCCGCAGTCACTGAAGCGTGCAAGATGATTCTGCACAGAGGCTGTCAGAAGCTTTAACACCGGATGAGTGACCGAAAGGCCACTGAGCAAAGCCGAGGACTGTGATGATGTGCGCACATATCCACCCACACCATTGTGAAGCTGCTTAAGTCGACCCGTGGGGCCATAGCAGGACCTCACTATTTTACTGAATACCGACAGATCGTGGCTAAGGGTCTCCTTAGCTAAAGGTTCACTGGTACATAAAGCAGGCTTTTTGAGATCAAGACGAGACATCTTTCGAGATAAAATTCCAGTCAAAATTTAGATGCATTCCATGTCTACAGAACACCTTTTAATAAATGATATACACACAAGTGAGAACATGACTGATGCTTTCTTTGCACTCAAGGGCAAAACATATGTGCTTATATAATATTTAACAAATTGCTATATGAACAACTGGTATGATGCTGGCAGAAATGGTGTTATTCATCAAGACCCTTTGATTTAATTTCCAAGCCTGATTTAGCAGAAGACTTTGCAGCTCTTTGTACAAGGTAGGTCCCCAAATGCACACCAACAAAGGACAGTCCAGCCACAAGTAGCCAGTTCTTTCTAATCCAGCTGATCTTCTTCATCTCTTTTGTTCAAGTGTCTGCAATTTTTCAAAAACAGAACAAGATTTCATGAGACTACAGTCATAGTCAATGGTAATTATTTTTCGATAAAAATTGTGGCCAAAAAGAACAGCCCCCTGCCCTTACTAAATATATCATTATCACACAGAAGACACTGAAACTGGTTGTCAATTTTCTCTCTAACCCAGAACCACTCCATACACAATTCATTATGCAAGCATAAAGCAAAAGTCCTTGTTTTTAGAATCTTTGAAATGTAGAACAAACCAGTATTAACAATATAAGCAGTTATGGATTTCTACCAAAAAAATGTCCTAATTTTGACTTGCAGGGTTTCGTTTCACCTCTGTTTTGAAGTCTTCAGAAGGAATATGACTGCTGTTTTCCAGTTTCTACACAACATCGTACCCCAAACACTCAAATCTTTAGGACTGTCATTCAGTTTGGGCTAACTGAAAATTGTTTTATGTATCCTCCAGAGACGTGTAACGTGACTTAGTGCTCAATAACTCAGATTGTACTAGAAGAGATGTACATCAAGGGTGGGAAATGCTAAAACGGTCATGTGAATCACAGAACAACACAGGATAAAAAGAATCAAATCTCTCTCTTACTTATAGTTAAGTGGAGAAATAAAGCTGAACAGCATAGACTTTAAAAGCTTTTTCAGGATCCTGGCATTTCATTTTCAATTTCTTTTAAATGAAACAAGCTGTCCACAACTGTGAGGCAAAACTGTGTAAATTGTATCAATTAGATCTTCTGACTCCCAGGGGAAATTCAGGAAAGGCAGGATTCTCCATTCTGATTGTTATATCTTCTCTTGTTCTATCTGTTCTTATGCCCTCATGAGGTCTTACAGGCATTTATTCCACTGGATGCTCATGTGTTCTTAAAAACATGATTTTTTTTGTAAGTATCGGGGGAGGATCCAAGTCTGTAATCAAAATAAAGCAAGCATATGCAGCATGCAATTTGCAACTTCCCACTATGGCAAAAAGTCACAGAAATGATACAGAGATGGAGCGCTACATTATATAAGAGATAGGAAATGTGTGGTCTTCAGAGATTGCAATACTCGTGATTCCTCACCACTGGGAATGTTAGCCAGATGGTTAGATAGATGTTCAACAACATCTAGAGGGCTACATGTTCTCTTATTGTACATCCCAACCTTAACCTCAATTTTAACCTCATAGGTACATCTGATGAGAACATGAGAAAGGCTTTCTTGGTGGCTGCTTGTGTGTGTTTTTTATCTGTTGTAAGCTGCCTGGAATCTCACACTGGGGAAAAGGTGGGATAACATCATCATCATCATCATCATCATCATCGTGGTTATTTAATGAAGGTCAGCAGAAATCAAAACAGACATTAAAAAAGTCCTAGTATATCCTCAAAGACTAGACAGTAGATAGTGCTGTATTCTGTTCCAGCCACAGGCCAAATAAATATGTAACAATAAACATATCCACAAGAGAATATAGTCTACATAACTAGGGTCCTATACATGGATAATGAATATCCTATGCAACTTTGAGATTATTTCTGTGGCCCTTTGTCTGTTATCTGCCTGTGATCTTCCAAATACTATACAGTGGTAGATGCTAAGACCACAGTTGTTGTGCCTGGCTCTGCATGCAAGCAGAAGGGGATCTGGGTTATCTATGATAAATTGCCATGACCCAAAGGTGAGGAGCAAATCACAGTATGGTATCTGCTATGGTGTCCACAGTTCATGCTGATGTGGTGGGAGGAAGAAGGAAATTCTTGGGGTTGGTGCCCTGAGTGGACATTTGTGTCTGGTCAGTTTCAGGTATGTTGGCACCTACTATCGTGCTAGGAGATATTCTTCACTTGTGGTTTTGCCTCGGTTGTCCTTCCTAAGTTACATCAACCATGCTGGAAAATGCTGCATTCATGAGGCTGGCTGCAAGGTATTTTTGAGTACTACATTTGCCTGTATGAGTTTTCTTATGAGGTGGTTATGGATCAGTGCCTAAGAGCATGGGTGGGCAACCATAATCCTCTAGATGCTTTTGGTCTACAAATGCAGTAGTTGGGTGGGACAGGTTAGCTCAGGCTCTTTCCTCTTTGATTTATGCTGACATGATGACATTTGCTCATCTATATGAGTTGAGAGGACTGAAAACTTGCACTTAAATTTGAAAAATATTGATAATCATCCTTCTTTTACACTCAGAGAAACAGATTGGGGGAGTAAGCTCAACCTTTAGTAATAATCACTGAAGCTTGAAGTCACAGAGGTTGAGAAAAAATGTATTTTGAGAAAGGAACAAGTATGAGCCCCATTTTAATAGCTTCAGTGTGCTTTGCTGAAGGCTTTAGTTACAGCTTCTCTGTGAAGGCAGGTGGCAAGCCACAGCTGCATTGCATCATTTTCATTACAGATGTGCAGCCGTGCCTGAATCCAGTTGTGCCACAAGTATGAAAACATAAACAGATGAAAACTGTTAAATCCTATGAATGCAAGCAGCCAGAAAATGTTTTCATTTTATAAGCAAGTGATGAAATGTATCTCTATCTCTGTATGTGAGAGTTTAAAACCTGGTGATGCCTTAAACTGAAGGCAGCAACATCAATATTTGAATTTACTTCTGCAAAGAAAAACTAGCTGCCTTACATTCTCAACGAATTTAGTTGCTCACTCCTTTTTAAACAGTTCCTAATCCAAATACATTTTCACAGTACACAGAATCATCTAATTAAAGGGAAGAAAATGGAAACCAGGATTGTCATGAACATACAAACCATTCTTCTAGCCTGATCCTATGCTGTTTTGCCATAGGGCAGCAAGCATCAACAATAAAATTACTCTGGTTTTACAAATTGCTTTAGAGAGTTTTCAGCATGCTTCACAATTTGTTCCATATAACAATCTTGTAAAACAAGAGTAGGCAAAATGTGATTCAGGCTGTTCTTGCAGTCTTTGACTATTCTTCTCTGTCGTCTTTCTAGCACAAAAGGGGTAAATTGCCTTTCTTTAAAGTCTCCAGAAGTGACCCACCTTATAGATGGGTCATATTCTCTTCCATTTAATAGCCAAAATACCTATTTTCAAAACCCACAGTGGACTACTGGCCACCACTGATATTATTTTTGACTTTTTTGGCCTCCAGGGCAAAAAATTGGCCCCTAGTCCCACTGAAGCTGCCCCCTCCCCTCATAAAATTTATACTGTATATATTACTTGTGGAGAAGTCAGTATAGGAATGTCCTGGCTAACTTCACCTACTGTGTTCATAGCAGTTTTCCTAATTTGTAGTTAACTACTATATAGCATCAGCAATCAAAGGCTTTGCTAATGCTGCTGAGGCTTTTGGTTCTGCAAAAAAACATCATCCTAAAGTGGGAAGTACAGACGACGTAGTTCTCCCAACTGGTCAATAAAATATTTTGGCTCTACTTATTTACACTGTGGCTGGGCACTGGAATTCTTCAATCCACTGATCATACTCCAACCCTCCTGCCAAAGTCACCATGGCAAGAATGGCAAAATGGCTACTTTTTAATACAAGGCTTGAGGTATCCTGGTTCCAGAAAGCACAATTATCCTTAAAAACCAGGGTGCACTTTGTTTACATGTCAAAAAACAGCAATGGTGCTGTCTTCTACCTTGCAAATTCAGCAGAGTAGTAGGAATCTCAGGAGGGGCTGCAAATAGGATCTGGGGGCTAGATGTGTGCTATCTGCTGCCCATGCAGATTTACTCCCATAAAGTGGAAATGTGAATCTAACCCTGTGGTAAAGAGGCACAACCACCTGGAAGACTGTTAAGACCTGATGGAATGGACTGCTGCTCTTTGTGCCATGGGAAGTTGCAGCAAGGGAAATCAGGTTGCAGAGAAGAAGGTTTGCCATTATATGGGTTGGCAGGATAAAAAGAAAGCTTAGGCTTGGCTTTAGCTGTATAAAAAAATTCTCTTACATTCATATCACTTCTCTTATTTTGCTCTTGTTGCACCAGGAACTCACCTTTCAGTTACTCTGCAGCGCTGTATGGTTATTTTCCTTTATTTTGTTTCTCTTGTTGCAACACATATGTCACAATGCCAGGCTCTGGGACAACGTCATCTGTCTTGGGTTGGAAAATAGGATGGGACTTGAAGTTATACCAGCCCCAGTGTATCAACACAAGGCTTGTTCCCATAACAATTATTATTCTGTAGTTCTTCCAAATCGTTCTAAGGCCCATAGTGTGTGCTGGCCTCTACCTACATAAAAGAGTTGAGAATCTTTAATATGTTCTACTGAACACAGTTTAAGCACACTGCCTCCTAACTGTAGTAGTAATAATAATAATAGCAGAACAATAAAGTAAAACCTGAATATTTCCATTTTGGCAGCCTGATCCTAACAATATATTCTTAGAAGTACAAATAATCATAAGTATGCCTTGCTTCCAATGATGTTGATGAATGCAGCTTTGATTATGCATCAGCATGAAAAATAACTTGAGTGGCATTATCACCACCAAGCGAGTTAGAGAAACATTGGGGAGCAGACTTATAGCAATCCTTGACTCACCTCATCCTATCCTCTCTCTTGTTAAAATGAGGGGGAAAAAACTGTAAAAAAAAAAATCCAGACGCCACAAGAGAGGCCTGGGCAAAGTATACTGGGCAAAGTGCAGCCTGTGGGATGTATGTGGACTCTAGGGACCAATCTGTTTATTTTTTGCTCTAAAATGACCACCTGGGGGTTGTAGAGGGCATTTGTACTACAACTGGAGGCTTCTTGAGACAGAAAGTGAGCAGAAAGTGCCTTCCACTCATTCTCTGCTGTTAAAAAGGCTGCAAAACATGGTGAAAATGCTCCCATGCCCCCTACAAAGCATTTGGGGACATTTTGCAGCAAGTATTTTTTGTTGGTTTTGTGGGGGAGCAGGCAGGGTTGGGGGTGTGATTCTGCAAGGTCTTCTGGAGGGCTAATGCAGCCCCCTAGCCTTGAACAGTTTCCTGCCTTTGTCTAGAAACTGTGTTGTAAAGTGCTATCAGTTGGAAGCATAACTAGTACATGGCATCACGTGAAACTTCAGCTTCAGACAGCTTTCACTGAAGTGGTCAGCCGGAGTCTGTGTTATACATGTTCAGGTTGCAGATGGAGGCTCCTTAAGATGAAATGCTCTTCCATATAAAAAGCAAAAATATAAAATAAAATAAAATGGAATTCCCCTACACGTGGAAAAATAGCATGTCAGGGAAGAATTTCCTCACTTCTATTTGTACTCAGGATTAATTATTCTGTTAACTTGTTGACCTCCTTCCATTTTATGATTTTTAACTGAACTACTCTTTTCCCACAGTGATTTCTATTCAGAAACATTTGTCTTGTGAGCTGGGCAAAGAAGAAACAAAATCTGAATCCAGATCATTGCTGTGTGTATGTTTAAAAAAAAAAACAACAGTTATTTTAAGCCTAAAACCCTATGGATACTTAAGTGAGAGTAAGTGCCATGGACAGCTATGTAAAATGCATTAGAAACAACTACTTCCTCTTACATGAACTTTACTTTTCCTACAAACCAACATGTTAACCTGATTACATTTCAAAACATGAACCCATGAACCTATCAAACACAATGCATTAAAGCTTTCTTTCCTGTGTAAAAGAAAGAGACGGAGAGGGGAACCGTGATCTGATTTTAGAGACCTATCATTGTGGCAAAATAGGCCATGCAAACAGCATGGGCATTTAGAGTACAATCTATCTACAGTTAAGGCATTTTAAGTTCAAAGCGGGGGGTTAGGTCCATGTACCTGTCCTGGATTGTATAAAGCCTCCACTTAGTTGTAAACCATTATGTTACAGCTGCTATAGCAAGGCAATTACTTTGTCACATGTGCGTGTATGCATTATGCAATAGGAAAAATAATATAATTCATTTTTCTTTTTGGTAACTTCAATAAATCCACCCCGGTTGCATATAGATGGACACTGCCAAAAGTGAGAGAAATCTTATTGTTCATCTTCTCTGCAACTCTGAGAAAAATTTTCTGATGGGCTAGAGAGTATGAGGGTGGAAAGCTGCCAGGTCACCGTGGGAAGTGGTGCTAGAACCTACAGGGAAGGGCTAGGACTCATCTTCTCCTTCCTGCCATATGAGCCTTCATAAGATCAAGAGGTCCTTCTGTCACAGAAGAGCAGGTATGAGTCCAACCCACTGTATTTATCTGTGTTGGTCACACAGAAATGTCGACGGGATATGTATTCAGATGCTGATTCTACCTGAAGTAATGCAGTGTAGCTATCGGGTATATACAGTTCAGTTGCAGAAGGGCTCTTGGAGATTAACTAGTCCAAAATCCACATAAGTACATACACACACATGTCTTGCAGATCAGGATGCAGCTACACCATCCAGTCTGATTAAATGCCTCCTGCAAAGAAGAGGCCACTGCTTCTGGAGGCGGCTTCTTCCCTTGCCAAAGTGCTTTTATCATTAAGATGTATCTCCTATTGCAGGATTTGGGAATTTGTGGACTCACAACTAGGTGTTGTTAGATTGCAGCAACTATACCCAACAAAGGCAATAATAAAGGATGACAGGAGTTACCATCCAACTACATCTGGATGCCACAAGTCGCCCACTCTTTCCTTATGTTTAGCCAAAATTTGCTTCCTTGTGATTTCTACCCGCTGGTTCTACCTGGCCATGTGTAGCAAAATGAAACAAACCTATTCCATCCTTCACATGATAGCTTCTCAAATATTTGAAAACCACAATCATATCTGCTCTTAATCATCTGTTCTCCAACATACTAACCCTTTTCAAATGAGCCTTACCAGCCTGATTGCTTTTCTGTGGATAGACTACCTGTGTCATTGTTTTTCTTAAAATGGGTCACCCAAAACTGGACACAGTAGCCTGAATCCAATTGCTAATCCCAGCTAGAGTTGACTACTTTAATAAACAGCTCAATTATAAATCAACACCCATGTAAACTCCACTGACAAGTTGAGACTGAAAGGTACTGTTCCAAATGCAACTTGACAAATGTAAATTAGAGCAGACCTATTACTTTCTGTAACCTGGACACTATGCTTCTGTTAAAGCAGGTCAAGACAGCATTAGCTTTCCTAGCTGTATTTCAGCATTGGCCATATTCGGCTTGTTATCCATTAAGACATCTAAGTTATTTTCTCATGTAATGCTTCCAAGACAGGATTCCCCATCTTATACTTCTGTGTTTATATTTTTTGTACCTAAATGCATAACTTGACAATTCATCTTGACTGAAACTCATCATTAGTGTTCCAGCTTATCTTGACCTTTTTATTCCAATCTGGTATGTCACCTGCATATAAAAAACCCCTTTTGCATTCACTCTCCTGATCTGTACAGAATTCCCTAAATATCTTGCAGTTACATTAATAACTTATGTACTGAATGTATTGAATACTAATTATTGTTTTTATTGTGTGATTATTTTGGTATTTTTAAGGTATGTTTTAAGGCAGTGCTTTCCAAACTTTTCGTGTTGGTGACACATGTTTTAGACCTGCATCATTTCACGACACAGTAATTTGGTTTTAACTAGCAAACTAACCCCTTGTAAGAAACACAGACGCATACATAAATTATAATAACGAAATGTATGGGGACACAACACATCTCATGAAAACCTTTCATATATTTTAAAAAATATATTATTTATAAATAATAACATACATTTCCAAGATTGTTGTCATTTATGAGTAAAAATATGTAAATATGTGCAAGAATTTAAAAATTTGAATAAAACCAAAAATTATCATTTTAATGGGATGTATGAGGTTGATAGGATGAACATAGCTTTTCAATATTTGATAGAATATTAGATGAAGACACTCGTATTTTGTCATCAAGCATTTTTAAGCCTCCAGATTTCAGTGAGGAAAGACCCCAGTGAGGGTGGCAGTGGCGGGAAAGGCAGCCCCCCCACCCGATCCTGGCTCGCTGCTGCCCTTGCCGAGGAAAGACCCCGGCGAGAGCAGCAGCAGTGGGTCAGGCTTGGGTTGGGGGGTCTTTCTCTGCCTGGGGAGGTGACACACCGACACACCTCAGGCAACAGACTAACGTGTCATGACACACTGTTTGAAAAGCCCTGTTTTAAGGTATGTAAGGTATGCTGCAAGAACTGAAATATCAAAGAATCTCTTAGAAATCTATTAAATTTAAAAAAAACACCACAATTTCCTTGAAACTTAGGCCTCAGTGGATAAAGGGATTATCCAATGCATACTTAGCAATGAAATAAGAAATCTGATGTGTCATTCTACTGTTTAGAGAACAACTGTGGCACAGTGGTTACCACAATATCGGACAAGACTGTCAAGATGTTCAAGTGTCTGTTCAGTCATGAAACTTGCTGGGTGAAGCTCAGCCAGTCCCTATCTCTCAGCCTAACCCTCCTCACATATCTTGGTAAAATACATTAAAGTGGAGAATAACAAAAATTACTTAAGTCAACACAGGCCGTTACACATTAAAGTGGTAAGAATCATCATCATCTTCATCACGATCATCCATCATTAGCAGCTGAGAGTAAAAAAAACCCCTATGAAGTATAGAAAATGTTTTAACACAATTTTTAGAGCATAGGTCCTGTGTACAAATGGCTATACTCTACACAACATGTACTCAAATCGCCTTAAGCAACAAAGCAAGCTGTCTCTGTATCGCAACACTGTGGACAGACCCTTCCAGATTACCTCTAATTCCTCCTCTCATTAACCTGGAAATAGCAGGTCAGACACTTAAACAACTGCAGAAGGTTGAGTCGAAATGGAAGATCAGTAGAAACCTGGGGTTAGGGAGAGAAAGCATGTCAGCTTTCACCTTTGATCCTACAGTAAAGGTTAAATAAATAATCCCAATTAGGTTCCATAAAACAGTGGTTCTGAACCTGGGGTCCGCAGAACCCGGCGGCTGGACACCAACAGCAATACGGAGGCAGAAGTGGGGTGGGGATGCAAGTGCTGAAACTGCTTCTTCATTTGCAAATGAGGAAGCAGTTAGGGGGCACTCACATGCCCTCTGCCAGTCTGTGCCCACATCCCCTCCTGCTGTGTCCCTAATGAAAAGGAGCATCGCGGCAGGCATGTGCACATACCCAAACTATGACTGTGGAGACCAGGTCTGAATCCCCACTCAGCCACAGAAGCCCATTGGGTGACCTCGGGCAAGTCACATTCTCTCAGCCTCAGAGAAGGGCAAAGGCAACAAATCTTGCCAAGAAACCCTCCATGACAGGTTCGCTTTAGAGTCACCATTAGTCAGTTTTCAAATGGGAGAGACATGATGGCTAGAATGAACCTCCCCCTATCAGCAGCACTTTGTCATTGTGTGCCTTTGAGTCACTTCTGACTTATGGAAATCCTAAGGTTGAGTTAAGTCTTGGGGGACCTGGGGAACAAATTATTTTTACAGAGGGGCTCTGGTATCACAGGACTTTTGGGGGTGTGTGTGTAAGATTTGTTCAGAGTGGGTTTGCCTTTGTCTTCCTTTAAGGCTGAGAGAATGTGACTTGCCCAAGGTCACCCAGTGTCTGAGTGGTGATTTGAATCCTAGTATCTAGAAATCTTAAATAAATATTTGAATACTTAAATCTAAATTTAAATGTTTAAATCTTGAGTTAAGTCTTGGGGGACCTGGGAAACAAATTATTTTTACAGAGGGGCTCTGGTAAAGAAAAGGTTAAGAACCACAGCCTTAAAACATCCTCCTCACACATAAATCTCACATGTCTCTCAAGTAAGATCTCAGCAGGTTGGTGAGGAGTCAGGAGACTCATAAAGCACAGTGGCAATGCAGTCCTCTGTATGGACTCACCAAATAAGATTTTAGAAGGTAGGTGGAAAAGAGAGAAATACCTGTATTTTTTTTACCTTATAACCAATCTTATCTGCTCTCCAATTAGCTCAAGGCATGGTACATTTCTCTTCTCCTCCCTATTTTAGCGTCACAGCAACACTGTGAGGTAGGCCAGGCTGAGGAAAGGCCCAAGGTCACCCAGAGAGTTGCAGCACACAGTGGGAACTTGAGCCTGGATCTTCCAAGCCCTAATCGACCAACTCCAATTATTACAGAAGCGTCTTTTGCATGCAGGTGTTTAACTCGCTTCCTTTCTTGTTGTTCTCCGGCATTTACAAGCTCATAAAACAAACTATAGCAAGAATATTTATGGGGTGCGTATGGGAGGCGGAAAGTAGATGGGCCAGATCTCGTTTTCTCCTTCCTCTCCTTAGGAAACGGCAAATAATTTTACAATTTCAAACCCTTCCCGGCTGATCAGCACATTTATTCCAATCCAGTACCTCTCGCTCTTGTAAAACGGGGCTCCAAACGTGACGCCTTGTTTCTCGCTCCACTACTTTGTACTTCCCTGCTCCCCCCGGAACCGGAATCAAGGGCACTGGGACTACATATCCCAGGATACACCAGGAGCACAAAGACCTATGACTGGGCGATAGATTTTTCTCTACGCATGCTGGGAACTGTATAGTAAGAGAGCTAACGAGAGCCAGTTTTCACAGAAATAGCCGAGTTCGTTGCTGTTGGAACGCAAAATGGATCGGACCGAAAGACGGTGTCAATCCGAGCCTCTGAAACTAATTGATTTATTGTCTCATGACGTTTACTAGATATCAATCTGGATGCATCGGTGGAAGCGGACTGATCGGCGGAAGATCATTCGGAAAGAAATCAGCCTCAAAGGAGCAGCTTCCATTCTCCTCACCTCTTTCCGTTTCAAGCTAGAGGAAGAAGATGGAAGGAGGACCAGAAAAATGCCTTCTCGCATACAGCCCGTTTCTGCACTAGACTGTTATAGTGCAATTATTCCACTTTCAACATCCTCTGGAATCCTGGGGTTTCCAGTTTAGGGAGGGGCCTTTGAAGTTTTTTTTTTTACTCTCAGCTGCTAATGATGGATGATCATGATGAAGATGATTCTTACCATTTCAATGTTTGAGGCCCCTCCCTAAACTGCAAACACCAGGATCCCATAGGCTGTTGAAAGTGGAATAAATTGCATTGTAACAGTCTAGTGCCAAAATGGCCACAGGTTAAAGCTCCTACAGCCTCGTTCTTTTAACTGCATTCTGACCTTGGGGGAGAATTAGCCTACTTGAATCCTAGCCAGATTGTTATTTAAAGTAAAGCCTTGTCACAGCCATATTAAACATACAGGACATTCTGATTGCTCTTACATTGATCTTAAGTATATCCTCTATCAAAACGTGTCTACAAAATACCAATTCATACTAGAGACTGGGAAGATAACCCCCCCCCCATCTCTTTCCAGACAGAAAGCATCTCCAGCTCTTTTAGGCGTAGTATATTCATGCTGATCATTCTCTCCTGCCCCATCATAGGAGGATCTCTATGGAGCAGTCTTATTTTCTTCTGATTAATAACAGTTATGACAAAGAGAAAACTTTGATATTAATGTTGCATTAATATAACATTTTAAATAACATTACAACATAACAACATACAACATAACGTTTTTAAGAATAACAACAATAGTAGTGGTAGTTGTATAATTTCATCCCATAAAAAGCTATCTGAGAAGGGATCAAGTAGAGGTATGCCTTCAAGTCACCTGTTGATTCACAGTGACCCCATGAATTTCATAGAGTTTTCTTAGACTAGGAGCACTCAGAGGTGGTCTTCCCCATCCCTTCCTCTGAAATATAGTCTACAGCACTTGGTATTCATTGGTGAGCTCCCATCCAAGTAATAGCCAGAGATGATCCTGCTTACCTTCCAAGAACTGATGGGATTTCATGCCTTTAGGGCACCAGAGCTGCTGCTGTTGCTATTGTTATGTGCCTTTAAGCTGTTTATACCTTATGGCAACCCTAAGCCAACTGTACGGAAGGAGAGAGAGAAACTGGGACATTTAAAAGCAGCTGAAAAACTGGGAGGACAGAGGATTAATCCAGATAGTTAGAAGGTGTGCCAAAGGCCATGGAGGAAAAAAAAAGTGGATTTCAAAGGGATTTGAAAGAAGGGAGGCAGCATCAAACATGTTTTCTCTAATGGAATATCAGCGAGAGAAAAAGGGGGCAGGAGGACTTTGTAATGCTGGGATTTTGAAGGTAATAATTCTGCAAATAGCAGACCTTGTGGCTTATGCCTCTTGGAACAAATCTCAACTCTAGGATCTATATATGTTCACATGGCTCTTGGAGAAATCTGGAAGGCACTTCTCTATCTCCAGGTAATAACTATATATCAAATCAAAATTAGAGAAGGTTCCCCTACTTTTAATGGTTTCCTTCTCCCCTTATCTCAAGTAGAGAGGAAAAGGTAACTGGACAGGGACAGGTGTGCTAAACCAGAAGGATTTTATGCTTGATTTACTTGCTTCCTTATGCCCATGCTTTTTAAAAAGTATTTTTAATTTTTAAATATTACTTTTAAATATTAAGCATTCTTTTTTAAATATTAATAATCATTGTTTATTTCTTTATATGGAAGCAGCTAACTGCATAAGCTCACTGCCTTTTAAATCAAGGATTTCAAGTAACTTCAAAGGTGCAATTCAGATTTTTAATACTTTTAAAGGACTTAAATGGCATGTAATTTAAATATTTTACAAGCAAAACATTAAAGTTTTCTATTAATCTTTTTCCCCAAGTATTTTTAAAACTTCTTTGTCTTCGTGAAGTGGCTCTTTAATTCTTCTATATACAATACTGTATATTGTATTAAATATATAGCATACAGGGAAACCTTGCTTTCTTTTTTCCTTGCTCTTCAATGTGAAAGTCCATTCTAAACTGGGCTTATCATACATAGGCAATTGTTTATACTCATTAATCCCTTAAATTATTCCCTATAGGGAGGCTTAATTTAAAACAAAAAAAAGAAGTATTTCTTGGTGTCTCAAGAGGAAAAGAGCAGACATAAAAATCATGAGTTCGTTATTGGATTCCAACTACCATAAATGTAAATACAAGAGAGAGAACAGGCAGGCACAGCTCCATCAACACCTATGTCCAACAACTAATGAAAGGCACTCCCTCCATCCCAGCCACTGCTGCTATGGCCTCAAGGAGTGAGAAGAGTAGGCATCATCTGCTGGGTTTAATCCACTCTACCATTGCCATCTCTTTTCCTTGTATGTTGTGACTTATTTAGATTGTAAACCTGAGGGCAGGGAATTGTCAGTTTAGCAATTTCTAAGCTGCTCTGGAAGCCTTTTGGGCTGGAGGATAGGGCATAAATACTCCAAGTAAAATAAATAAGCACAGTATTTTTAATTACAACAAAGTCAAATATCTGATAGAGATGTCATACTTGATGGATTTTGTGTGTGTGTGTTCTGCTGCTAACACAAACATAAGAATGGAACTTAGCCTTGCTTTTAGTAAAAGATAAACCCTAAAGACACGAGACTGTGTTTGATCTTGGAAGCTAAGCAGGGCGTCAGAACTGGTTAGTACTTGGATGGGGGACTGCCAATGAATACCAGGTATGGTGGGCTATATTTCAGAGGAAGAAAGGGGTAAAACCATCTCTGGGTGTGGTCTTAAAAACCCTATGAAATTCATGGGGTTGCCATAAGTCGACAGGTGACTAGAAGGCACATACATATACAAGTGGTTTGGTACTGTCTCTACTTATACCTTCTCCATATGTGATAAAGAACATTTGGAAACATGTTCTAGACTCTCACAACACACAGTTCAGTTTTCCTTGTTTAAAAGTTTGAGCAAAACCTGTTTGTGAAAGGTGCTATGTTGTAGAGTCTCTGGAGGGGAACATGAGAATGCATTCTAAAATAAACAAGATTATTTTACCTTTTGTGTCTTTGAGTGAAGAGGCCTTGGATTTCTGGACATAAAAATGTTCTTTCATGCCAAAACTTTTAAGAAAAAAAATAAGAAAAATAAGAATAAATATAAGGAGAAAAAACATAGATACAAGATCACCTGGGAGTAAAGCCCCTGCCACATAACAAAATCTTGCAACAGACTATTACATTTTATTTATAATGAGCTTTTACTCTTCTTCCTTACATGCATTGAACGTTGCTTAAAGTGACAGACCACTTTACACATTCTTGTGTGGGTGTTTGATACAAGAAAGTGATCACTATGGCGGTCAAATTCAAAGAGCTGATTAATACATATTTCAGTGAAAAGCCTGACCCTAATTCAGGTCACAAGAGTTGAACCTCTAGATGAATTTTGTTGATCTTGACTGGAAAAAAAAACAGCTTTAAAAATATAATTTTTAAGCAGTGGTGTCCTGACACCTGAAAATTATTTCAAGGGTTGCTTCAGGATAACAATATTGAAAAAAGCCGCTGTAAACACTGACCTTAGGGTAAATCAAACGGAGGTGAGGCCTGATTTTGTAATAACTCAATTTAGATGTCTTTTGTCCTAATCAGACTAATCGATTTTAACTTTTTTTTTCAAATAAAGACGCAATCTTGTGCACAAATGTCTGTAACTGTGGTTAATACGCAGAGAGCAATCCGTGTCTTTTCCACTTATGCACAGCTGTATGTCTTCAGCCGCTAAGCCGAATCTTACAACCACTTATGCACAAAGGCATTCGTTTGAGCCTTAAGTCACGATAACCCTCTGAGACTACTGAACAGGAAGATAACGGCCCGGAGGCGGCAAAGATAAATCACTGTTGGCTGTCGCCTATCACGTGGTACAGAAACCCTGGCAGCGCCGGGCTGTTCCTCATTCCAAGGGGGAAGCAATTGCCGGCATTTTTGAATTGGGTAGGAGGCAGTTAGGCGACGAGTTTAAAAAGCCTTAGAAACCGCTTCCAGCGGCGGCCATTTTGAATGGGGCGGATAAGAGCGGGCGCGAGGAAGGGCGGGCGCCTTCCTGTCCACACCGGATTTCCTAATCCGTTCTTGAAGCCTTGGCGCTCTTTTGGTAATCTGGGGGAAGTGAGAGGGATAGTACAGAGCCCGTCCTTGCAGTTTGCTCCCACTCCCCAGACGCAAAGATATTAGTTTATGATGTAGGAAACACTTGTTTGTCGTGCCTCGGCGGGAAACGTATGTTTTCAAAAGACTCGCTCTTATACACGCTTCCTATACACGCTAAACTATCTTATTGCCCCTATTCTGTGACTGGCTGTGTGTGTGAGAGGGCAAGGCCATTTCCGCACTAGCCTCAGGCCCGTCCCTAAACTGCAAACCCCAGGATCCCATAGGATGTTGAAAGCGGAATGATAGCGCTCCAACAGGCCAGTGCGGAAATGGGTTGGTGTTACTGCAATTCCCTATTGGAAGCTGGGGCTGAAAGGCGGCGGTTGGTCGCCTGGGCAAATCTCTACAGATTCGGTCGCTCATTCCAGCTTCCCCCGAGCCCCGGGCGCCTTTGCCAGTGGTGGTCGTAAGAGAGCTGGAGAGACGTCTCCGATATCACCGGAAACGGGGGTTCCTTTCCTCTTTCTTTTTGGGGCTGTGTCAGGCGGTGCTGGAGCGCGGAGGGCTGTTTTGACGCTGCGGCGGTGAGTTAGCGCGGGATTAAGGAGGAGGAGTGGCTAGTGCGGATCCTGAACCCAGAAATCGCTTAGTCTTGAGGGTGCCCCTGCTTTTTATAGGGAAACAGACTAACCTAGCTAGAGATCTCTTTGCAGAGAGCATCGCCGGCTCATTAGGGCCTTCCGTGTGGGTCATTCCACTCCTTACTCGGTTCCTTGTGTAGTCTTCCGCACAAAGGGACAGACAGCATGGAGATTCTACTGCAGGGGCGGGAGGTGACTGTCAGCCCCTCTCTTGTTTCTTTTAACGATCTTCAAGACACACGCTGCAAGCGCCCCCGAGTCCTGGCATTTTTCCCGGATACGTCTGTGCTATTGTGTTGGCTACTGGGGAGACTTTATCTGCCCACCCCTCCCTTCACGTGTGCACGTGTGAAGGGGAATCTCACGTAGAACAGATCCGTGGAGAGCTATACCTCTGGCCCGATCCGCGAGGTTGCGGGGTATTGCTTGATCTTGTTCCTGATGACCGCACAAGGTGGATGCTTGTAAAGCAAGTCTCCGCCGTTTATGCATTTATACTCGGCCAGGACGCGGCATAAAGCTTAGGTTTTGAAAATGCTGTGATGAGAGAATCGCCTTCATTGTTGCCTTTTTGGATACCCTGTGAACGTTTGAGTTACAATTACCGTGGCTGCCGAATTGAGTGCTTCGGTTTGGCTGGACTTCACTTCCCAGAAGTCCCACTCCTCAGGGCCGGCACTGAGGGGTTCTGGGAGCTGGAGTCCAACGCCCACTGGGGATGCGCACGGCTTATTAGTACAGGCAGTCCGGAATGAGATTTGTTTCTTTATTAAGAGCTGGGGCCCGTAGCAAAATGTTGCAGTATGAGTGCCTTTGGCCAGGTTGCTGTACAGCCATTCTGTCATTCAGAGTTCTCTACACCAGTGCATTTCAAGCTGTTGTTATGGGGGACCAGCAATTCCCTCTTTGCCCTCTGTGCTAGGGACTGGTATATTTGTGCCCACTGGCTACAGTTTGTTTCTTTCTTTCCTGGAAGTTTATCAGGGATGGGCCACTAATGGCTCAGGGACTGGTGTGGACCACAACTTTGAGTAGCACTGCTGTACGCCATTCTTATGCCCTCTTCTGCTTTCTATCACCTGCTTTTTAAACTTAGGCCATTTCCACACCACACTGTTATTACTCCACTTTCTTCCACTATTACTCCACTTTCAACATCCTGTGGAGTCCTGGCATTTGCAGTTTAGGGAAGGGGATTTAGAATTCTCAGCCAGAGAGCTCTTTGGCCTCAGTAAACTACAAATCCCAGAATTCCACAGGATGTTGAAAGTGGAATAATAGCACTATAACAGTGTAGGATGGAAGTGGCCTAAGTCACTATTCCATACCTGCTGAGTATTCCCTGTCCTTAGTGTATTATCTTGGGATTTTTTTTGTCTCATTAAGTATTCTTTAAAAACAAACCACCTGATTTCACTCAAAGGCCCTCAACCTTTTTATTTACTTCACCTTAGGGAACCTCTATCAACCAGGACTTCTGAGGCAACGTACAAGAACTACAAAGGCTCTAATTCTGCAACTAGTGAGAGATTCCTGCTTTGAGCACACCCCTGGCCGTTTCTGCACTACACTGTTATAATACTATGATTCCACTTTCAACATCCTATGGAATCCTAGGATCTGCAGTTTAGGGAGGGGTCTCAAAGGCCCCTCCCAAAACTGCAAACCCCAGGATTCCATAGGATGTTGAAAGTGGAATCATAGCATTATAACAGTTGAGTGCGGAAATGGCCCGTCTGGTTTCTTAAGCCACTGTTTTGTACCTGGCTCTGGTTGGTATGCTTTGCAGTTCTAAGGGGAAAAAAATGGAGTAGGTCCTGTAATCTTCAGTCTACCCAGCTCAGTGTACAGTACACACAGAATAAGTTTCGGCTAAATACAAACTGTAAGGCATGCCTAGCTAGCTGAGATGGGGGATGGAAAATTTTCCAAAATGGAAATTTTTCCAGAAAGTTTTCTGATGATATGTTTTTCTGTGGAAATTTTCCCACATCATGTGTTGATGGTTATCCCTAGTTGTCTGGACTGTTGTACTACAATCAGTCACGTTAGATGGACTAAATATAGGACACGAAGTTCTGGTTATTCTTCTAAAGAGACAAGCATTAACAAGAATAGATTAACAAATGAATGCACCACTAAGTTTGTTTCTCTTATTATAATCTCTTGCTTCTCAATCAGTCCTAAGTATAAGCAGACAAATGATAAGTTGCCTGTGTTCACAGACTCACATGTATCTGTCAGTAAAGCAAACCATTTGACTAGTTATACTGAATCAGTTATTTTCCAGCTTGGAATGGACTGGTAAGTAGTGTAGAGAGTGAGTGGAGCAAAGGAAAGTTAAAGCTGTTGATATAAGCTATGTTAGTTATTTCACCTTAAAAAACAAAGGGAAGTAGATATTATTCTCTTTATGTTGGTGGAAATATTCCAATACAGTAATATCCACATAAAGCTTTGAAGGTATTTGATTGTAATATTTAAACCAAATGCACTAACTTGTATACAGCACTGGAAAATTTTCCAGAAAACCTGCATCTGCTTGGTGTGAAAATAGGAATAAAAAGCCATGAGAAGAGAAGTTTAAGGGAAGACATGAATAGGAATCTTCAAATATCTGAAGAATTATCAGGCAGAAAATGGGACAGGCTTGTTTCAGAGGGCAAGAGTAGAACCAATGAGTAGTGATATCAGTTAGATTTGATTTGCACATGAAGAGATATCCCAATGGTAAGAGCTCTCTGACAATACCTCAGAAGCTAATAGGTTTTCTTATACTGAGAGCGTTCTGCAGAGGCTACATGGTCCTCTGTTAGCAGTGCTATGTTTGTATCATTACGCAATGGGGTAGACTGGATAACATCGAACATCCCTTCCAGTTCTGTGATACACAAGTTTCTCCTTTCTCATCTATGTAGAAAACAATAAGTTTTCAGGACATGGGTATGTTCATGGATATATCCAATCAGTGTGAAGTATTAAATGTGGTTGGTTCAAGTTAAGATATGTATCAGTTCCTTAACTATTGAATGACTATACGGATGGTTCTCAACACTTGCGAGTTAAGCATTTGTGGATTTGATTACTCTCGGATTGTGTAGCTGGGAGGAAATCAAACTGATGGGGCGCCTAGGTCTGGCTCCCTGCGCATTCCTTCCTCCTTTGCGTGGGAGGAGGGATGGTGCCCATGCTCACCCAAGCAGATGGGAGAGGGAAGGTGATAGGATGGATAGAGGAATTACATACATTTGCTCACTCATTTAGATGGGAGGGGAGAAAGGAATGGGATAGGAGGAAGGTGTGTGCATGTGTTTGCTCACTATGTGGGCAAGACAAAGAAAAGGGATGGGGTAGGGTAAGGAGGGTGCATACATTTTCTCAGTCACGTGGTCAAGAGTAAGGAAGGGGATGGGAGGAGAGGAGGGAGGGAGGCAGGCAGGCAGGCAGGCAGGCAGGCATTCATGTGTTCTCTGACTTGCGTGGGTGGGAGGTGGAAGGGAATGAGACAAAAGCACATGCACAGGTTTGCCTACTTGCATGGGTGGAACGGGAAGGAGATGGGACAGCAAGAGGGAGGGAAACTGCACACATTGACTTACTTGCTCACTTACATGGGTGGGAGGAGCGAGGGTGCACACGTTCTTTCACTCGTTTTTTGATTCTTCCTCCCACTCCTACTCTCTGATTCTCCCACCCACCCATGCAACTGAGTACATGAGTGAGCGAAGGAACACACACACACACACACACACACACACACACGGCCATCTTAAACATAAGCCTCCCAAGCCTGGGGTGAGGAATGCAAGGGAATGGGAGGAGGACAATGGGGAGGGAGGCAAGCATGTTCCTCATGAATAATCAAATTCATGAAGGTCAGACTTGCAAATGTGGAAGAAGGACTGTAATGGTTTCTGTATCTCACACTTGAGTTGTCCACCAGGAGGCAACACTTATTTTGGGGCTACTTTAATAGAGGGTGACAAGATTCTGTCTGTTCTAGGTTTGCAATTTGAATAGAAGCCTCCTTTTTTAAAGAGATGTCTTCTCCCCTAAAGCTTGATAGTGGGGCGGTTAAGTGTGTGAACTATAAGTCTGGATGTATGTTCTCTTTGTCCACTGTCCCTGCTTCAAATCTTGCACCTGCTAGGAAGCCGTAGGCAAGCTTGCATAACCCTGTATCTGCAATATGAGGATAATATTGCTAAGTAATTGTGACACTCAAAAGACAATGTGACTATGAGAAGATAATGTATGTAAAATGGTTTGAGTTTTATTGAGTATAGCTTTCATGGCTAGGAGCCCATTTCATCAGATGCATGGAATGGCCCTCATTGACAGATTCTTAAGGTAGGTTGAGGGATGTAATTAATGGAATTAAAGGAAACTGAAATCCAAGAAATACGTGTGGCAACCATGTCTGATACATTCTGAGTCTTAAGGAAAATTGGTGATTTGCAATGTATGGAGATTTTCACCAGAAGTAGGGGAGGGGAGCTAATTTGCAGAAATCTCCAAATAAATGGAGAACACTTATAATAGAAATGGTAAAGCTCTAGTTTTTTTAACTACCAACTCATCCAGCAGTGATAATTTTACTGAACACTAGATGTTGCTGTTGCATTACAAGGAAAACCCAAAGGTACTATTTTCTTATAATTAAGAATAGAATTCTGAACTGATAAGGAGGAGAGCCAAGAAGAACTCAGACTTACTCCAGATGTGAGCCTTCTGTCATGTTGTTATGGCTTTTACTTTTTTTTTTTTGACTAAGGAACTGTAGTGTAGTGCCAACACACTATCTGCTCTGCACCATAAGGTTGAAATGGCAAGATGTACCCAGACCTCTTCTTGCTTGTGCAACTCACCTCACCTGCTTTCCCACCCCTCTGTTCAGTCACTCACACCAGCACACCCAGCAAGCCCTCTGATTATCTTAGAATATAAAACAAGCTGATATGGGAGGAGGTGATCTTTCAGATATCTTGGCCTGAAGTTGTTTAGAGCTTTGTAAGTCAAGACAGCACCTTGTTTGGAAGCAGTCTAGGCACATTTAGTCCATGATGGTGTATTCTGCTTTCCCTCCCCCACCTTTTTTTTTGTATCTCTGCAGAACTTAGAGTAAATCTAGGCCCACTAATAACTGCTCTTGGATGCGGACGGTGGCTGCATAAGAACTCTCACTTGGCGAATGAGTTTGCCAATATAATATAAGATAGTGTATGAGATAAAAGAAAAGAAGATGCCCATGACCTTTTTTTTTTGCGGTAGGTTGTTTGTTCAGGGGTAGGGACACAAATCTTCGGTTATTTAATCCTCACATGCACAAATGAATAATTTTTTAAAAATTATCTCTGTGGTGCAAGAGTGTGACAGCTTTGTACACCTTTGATATTTTTTCCTTATTTTCTTTCTATTTTTCTATTTGCCAATATTTTTACAGATTTCTCTATTTTGATACTGTATTCTGTCATGTGCAACCAATCTTGTATTAGCCTAATTCAGGTGAATTTATGCTTTTTATCAGCATGGGATGTAGGCCTTCTTCCCTGGCACCCATGTGTGTAATATGGATGTTTACAGGAAGGAAGCTTTTATGTGTATGGATTTCAACAGAATATTTCCTTCCTTCCTGAAGTTCACTCCGGAAAGGCTTATTGGTATGACTAGCTCACACTGATATAATCCACGAAGAGTTCCACCTGAAGAGAACTATTCTAAAGAAGTATGCCCCACACAAAGGTGTACCATTTCTATGGACTGTGGCCTATTCTCAGCTGTTGAAGAAGTCTGTGGAGCACTGCTTCATTTCAAATATGCAAAGGAGTTCCCATAGTGTTTTGTGCAACATGGCTTAGCTGCCCCTATGCCAATAAAATCCTTAATGTATTTATTTACTATAATGAAGGTATGCATTTTTTTTCTTTGATAGAAATCAGAACAGGGCTAGATGGCAGCAGGACATGTGATTTGGGTTACATACTCATTTTTTCTGTTATAAATGTAACTCTCCCAAATTCTGAGGCCATGTTGCAAGCCTTCTATTATTGTTTATATTAGCAATGTTTGTAGGATTTTTTAAAAAAATACCCAAGATATTACTTCCAATCTGTACTTCTTGCAACTTGCTGTTATTTACTATTTTAGACCTTGACTTCTATAGCTGAACTAAGAATTTTGAATGACGTTCTTCCCATTCTCTATCCCGCTGGCATGTAAGAATGTTTTTGTGCATTTTATCGATTTGCAACAGAATTTCAGGAACTAATCTTAAGCATCCCTGTATGTTTAATTGCCTCTTGAAAAGAAAGCAGCTTCATAAGTTTCCTTCCTCTCATTTGGTTTGGTTTGTGACTGGTGTTTAGAAATTTAACTTAGAATAATATGGTGTACCAAATGTGTTTTCTAAATTTCCCTCTCCCCTGTTGTCCCCATCTGTCTGCTTCCTAGCACTTGCACTGCTTTCCTCTCTCCAACACATACTTTGGGATTCAGTATTGCTGTTCCTATGAGAAGGAAATAGTTTTGGATTTTAAGATCACTGCATGACTTGCTTGCTTTCCCTAAGGAGGAGGTGATCCTTGCCCCGAGCAAGCAGGGATGTGACTAAGATAACATTTAGGAACAAAGCTTCTAATTGAAAGGGCATGCAGTTGTACTGGTGACATTTGTCTCAAAGAAGGGTTTTAATTTAATGTTTCACTTTAATTGTTTTGTATATGAGCTTGTAGTTCCTGCTCTGGTCTTTGATGCACTTAGATTTGCATCAGACCTTGCTAGTGGCACCTGCTTCAGGATCATGTCTTTCAGATTCTGGTCTTTTTAGATGTCAGTGTGATCATCCAAAAATTTATTGTGACCTGTAAATAATCTTGCTGAAGTCTCTGGTACTATGCACATGTAAATATGTATTTGTTTTTCCATCTCCTCTCTGCCACCTTTTAGGTGGCAGACATACAGAGTGCTGGAAAGAAGTAGGGGCCTCAAATTCCTAGGTGGCAGCCAGAAATTTGATGAGTGCTTTGCTGAATTGGTTAATAAGTTACATCTTTATTCTTACATGAGAGAGAGTGGTGGTTTATAAAGCACATTATTTATAGACTAAAAAAGTCCTGAAATGCCCACTGTAATCCATATAGCATCTGTCACTGCAGTAATAGCACAGACGATTAGAAAATTACTGTCGAAGCCAGCCTTGGAAAACTGGTCAGCATTCTCTTGCTGAACTCTTAATCAGACGTCCATTATAATTTTAGATTTAAAAGAAAATGAAACAATTTGATCAGCAGTCAAGTTCAAGGAGCATTTGAGATTTCTTTACAATTATCCCAGGTTTTGTACTAGTTATAGCTTTCATTGGTTAGAATTTACTTGACCACAAAGGGCACAAACAGGAATCATAACAAGTTAAACTTAAATATACAAATACTGCTTTTTTTTTGTTTTTTTGCAGTTTGAAGATGATGTGACAAGCTGCTGGAAAATGCTAAGAGTTGCAGAGTAGTTGGGCTATGGATTAATTACTTGCCATACTTGAGAAATGAAACAATATAACAGTAGCAAAACAGTTATTCTAGAACAATTCCATCATCTTTTTGCTCTTTGGGAGAGGAAATTGTTTCTGTTGGTCTAAAAAAAAAACTTTGGGGAGACCTAGAGTTTGGCTTTTGATCAGAGCTTGAATTTGTTGCCACGTTCTGGTTTGGGAAGCTGTTCTTCCCACATGACAGATTGAATTGCAATCCTGTAGGTAGGGAGAGGGAGCCTTCTGGAACAACATGCGACTTAGTTTGCTTGATTGAGCAATCTTAAGATGGAATTACGTGGATCTAGGTTGTGTGGCTCAATCTGTCAAAAGGAGTTTTGCAGATAAACCTACCTTACAATGTATGCTTATTTGGGGCCTGTTCCATCTGTGTGATTGGCTACTGCTTCTCAGAAAAGTTTGGAATAGCTATATGTGAAAGTCAGGGCAGCTTTACCAGCTCTTGGGTAGTATGGCTGCATTATAGGAGACAGCATAGTAGGGACATATCTGCTAGATGAATATGATTTGCAGTTGCTTTTTGCATGGAATGTCACTCTGTTACTTAATGGTGATGTGGTATGTTACAGAGCTGTGGAAGATGTACCTGGAAAAAAGTCTGAACCTTGTCCAGATGCAGATCATCTTGGATATTAAATGTGCATGGCAGGCCAAGTAAGATGATATGAATCTGTACCAGACACAGTAACTGTGGCAGTTATATGCTGTTTGGCCCTAGTTTTCATACAGGTTGACAACTGGTGTTTTGGCTATACTACTTGACGCTACAGCTGGGACTCATGTGACTGAAGGAGAACTTGTTTGGTAACATTCATACACATGGACAACTAACACATATTGATGAGGGAGATGAGTTCTAGTACCAAATTCCCCACTCCTCTCCAGTTTTCTCTGTACTTTTTTTTTAAAAAAAAATCGGAGGTTTGATGGAACATTCACTCTTGGGCCTGCCACTGCAGTTACCCGCGGTGCAGGTCAGACTGATGTTAGAGAACAAGGGGCCCTTTCACAGTATGTAATTTTAGCACTATAATGCCATTCTGACTGTCATGGTTCCATCCTCAAATCCTGGGATTTGCATTTTAGGAAGGGGTGTTTAGAATTCTCAGACAGGGAGCTCTAGTGCTTCATCAAATTGGAAACATCCATGGATGTTGCCATAGGAATTGAAGTGGAATCCTAGCATTAAAATTGCAGTTTAAAAAGGCTCTAGGCCTTGGTCACAGAATAGGCAGGATACTTCCCCTATGCCACCTAAGTTGCATTGTCTCAAAACTGCCTAGCTAAAGTTGTCTCAGTAACTGTTTGACCCTTCTGAGTAGAATTGTGCCTTTAGTTCCTGTTTCACTGTGTTCTTATTGGGTGCTGTGTGCGGTTTGCTGCTTTTGTTTTAAGCCCTAAATTCTGTAAGAATAGTTTGTTACAGCTGAGCCTGTTCCTGACACTGAAGTGCCCTCTCCTTTGCTCTTTATTTCAGGGCTCTCCTCAACAAGCTTTTATCCTGTCCTGTTTTATTTTGAATTCAGAAAACATTTGCTTTTAATTACCCGGCATTCGCCCTTCTGTCAGACTGCTTTAAGTGTTGAAGTGCAAAGATAAGTAATAAAAGAATCTACTCTGTTTTTCCCATGGCTTGAGGAATGTAGAAAAGCATTTGGTTCTGTCTGATGAATGGCCTGTATTTTTCCCTCCCTTAGCCTGAGGCATGATCAAGGGCCGCGGCTGAGGAGCCCAAAGGGAAGCTAAATACTTATGCAGTGTATGATATGGGGTAAAATATTTGGAAGCCTTTCAATCTAAGCTTCTCTTCTCTGTCAGAGGGAAAAAACAGGCCATATATTACAGTGCCCATAGAAGTCCTGTTCAGGCTCCACACAGTTGGGTGCAAAAATATTTCTGGCCCATTTTGTATAATGATTAGAGTGTGGGACTAGAACATCTGTACTCATCTACATAGTTCATTGTGTCAACTTGAATTAGCACTATTTCTGAGCCTAACCTATCTCACAGAGTTGTGAGAATAAAAATAGTGGTGGCAGGGGCAGCTACAACATCTTGATCTCTTGGTCCGTTGAGGTACAGAGGTAACCAACAAACACTGCATGAAGAAAATGGTAGTCAAGCAAATTGAATGCAGTCTCCTCCCAGTTTTCCAAGGAAACTCATCTGCTTCTTAATTTTTAAATCACTTTATGTAGTCTTATCATGGTATCTTGTGTTCGTTCCCCATTTCTTCTGCTGGATTAGGCTAGTGGATCCCCTCTCAATTTAGAACTTGAAGCTATATCAGTTCAGGGAGGTGAGAAAACTAGCAGCTTTTGGCACTATTTATTTCAGTTACAGTTGGTCCCCTGTATCTGTGGGGAATATATTCTCTAACTTCCTGTGGATAATAAACATGGATAATATCACTATATTTTGACCTCCAGGCTGGGAGAGCTGGTGTGGGAGGGAGGCAGCACCGCCACCTGACTCCTCCTTACTTCCTGTCTGCTTTCCTAGTGGAGCTTGGTGAGCTCTTCATGAGCCAGTCTCCATCCTTGCTGGTCATGGGTACTCACGTTGCACAGGAGGCAGAGGTTGTACAAGGCTCTTGAGTTCTCTCAACTGTGGGAGGAGTCTTCCTTCCTTCCCAATCATAGCAATCTCACAGAAAAAGAATTCTTTTGAACTCTTCTACCAACATAGCATTTTTGTTCTGGCCGGCAAATATGAGGGTAGGAGAGTGTGCAGCAGATGTGTTTCATTCCCTCTTCCTGCAGTACACTGTAGTCGCATAAGAATTACTGTTGTCATGGCTGTGTTTTCAATCTTTTTACATGTGTGGACTGTATGTGTTTTTATTTCATTTTTACCACTGTTAGTCATCTTAGGTGCTTTCTTATTTTGGGCAGAAAGTCAGGATGTGATAAATTAAATCGGGGAAAATGAGTTGGATGTAGGTAGTACTGCCGTGGCAAGGAGGATGGCTAGTGTTTGACAGCTTTTGGGTATGCTAATGGTTTTGGCTAGAGTGAATGCCTCCATTTTGGAGGCAAAATATAGAAAGGGGAACAGATTTTAACCCAGCGAGAGTAAAATAAGTGGTTGTACCTTGCTTGCTAGCAAAAGGGTAACGTAGCAGTTTTTGATGTATGGCTGTTGGCTTTTTACTGTAAAAATCTGATGACTAGCTGAATTTAGTAGGCAAGGCTGGAAAACTATTTCATATTCCTAAGTACACATGTTCTATTTTAAAAAATGGCAATTAAGACCTTCACAGCTTCAGTGGTATTGTAAATTTGAGGCTCTTCTGATCAGTTAGGTTCTTCTGCCCTGAAATGCGACAGTTTGCACAGAACAGGAAGGATTCTTCAACTGTATTCTCAAGTAGGACCCAGAGAAGTAAAGTGTACCAAGTCTTCATATGTTTTTGCATTTCTTTTCCACCATCAACCATTTTTTCCTTTTCCTATATTTATCTAGTTATTGGAGTTCTCCTGTAAATCCATACATCTAACCTTTGTCCTTTCGTCACAATAGTCTGGTTCATCAGAGCAGCAAATCAGCAAATAGGATTAATGAAATTGTTTCTTCTTTTGTTGTTGCTGCTACTGTTTAAAGTATATTTTGAAATGTTTCTCAGTATAAAAAGGATAGATGATGTTGGTTTTGTAAAGCTGTTTTTTTCAATGGAAGACGTAGGCCCTTTTCGCACAGCATTTGTCATGCGAAAGGGCGCCTGGCTTGTTGCACAATTGTGAGGAGTGATCTGCATGATGCACTCATAATCGCGCAACGCTCCAGGGGCCGGCAGGCGCTGATCGCACACCTTTTCATTTTCAGCTGGAAGCCAAAAATGATGCGCGATCATGCATTGCTCCTGGGCGCTGTGCGCGCTTACTTGGCGTGCAGAGCCTCCGGAGCTGCGCCGGTCGCGCTTCCTGCCCCAGCACAGCCTGGGAAAGTTCCAGGCTGCACTGTTGAAGGAAGAGGCGGGGCTCTTGTGTGAGCAGGCAGCTCGTGCGGAGCTGCAGCAGCAGGGACGTGAGAACCTCTCACTGGAGGCTGCTTGCGCGATCCCCGCACCCAAGCGCTAGAAAAAGATAAGGTGCAGAAAGGGTCTTAGAGTGGAAGACATTGGTATGTTATTTAATGTTAACCAGATCTTCAAGTAAAATCAGAAATGTTAATAAGAAAAATTAACATTCTCAGGCTGTTTCACAGATCCTTATTCATGACATCCATTGGTAATATGGATGGGTGAATGCAGATAACATTTTCATATTTCTTAAATGTAGCACTTTTCGGCAGAGTCGTCATCATCATCTATTTCAATTTGTATGCCCCACAAAGGTGGGCAGAGTATTTCACAACACAACAAGATGCGCAAATCACACATCATTACAGTAAAGAATCCAAATCAGCTCCCATTCAAGCTATATTCAGCACATTAAAAACATGAATCTACTGAAATTTTATTTTTACTTTACTGCACAGCAGGAGGACTCCAAATTTGATCATAGTATCTCTGAGCCTTTCCCCAAACTGCCTTTATATTTGCCTTCTCCCAATCTGATTCTCCTCCCAGCAGGTGAGAAAGCAATGGTGGGGGTGGGGATGAAAGAGATTTTGATCAGAAACAAAGCCCATTGAGAAAGAGAGAAGCAACTCTTTCCTTCTAATTATTTTTCTGAACTATTTCTAGACTGCCTTTCAGAGGAAAGCCCTCCCAGAGCAATGTACATAAAACCTAAAATTACAATATGATATTCAAAATAAAATACTTTAATTTAAAACAGCAGTTAAAACATTCCATAGTCCATCCGAACATTCTTCTAAAACTAGTTAAGACAGAACTTAAAAGCAGCAGGAAATCATTAAAACAACTTAAAAGAAACTGCAAACTACTGAATACTTGTTTAAACACAAATCAAAGCAGGTGAGGTTTCAAGGACCATTTAAGAGCCAGCATTGATTAAGCCAACTGCATATTCCTTAGAAGGGAGTTGAGCAAGTATGGTACCATCACCAGGAAGGCTGTGCTCTCATTTCCATTGCTGTGTCAATTTAAATTAACAACTATCTGTGGCTGCGGTATAAAGTACAACATACCTACCACAGAGATAGGTACTTGATCTATTCCGCTCTAATCCAGTTTGGCTGTTTGTTGGGCAGAGCCTGGATAAATAAACTTTCCCAGAATCAGAGTCATTGTGGGCATTACACATAGACACACCCTGTCAGCAACCATGCAGGTTGGGGAATTCTGGGAGTTACCGAAAAAGGTAATGATTCCAAGCTCCGTAACTGAGTTTCCAAGTAAAGAGAAATCAAGTTCTACACATATATGGTCAAAAGACTTCTCCTCCTCCATCCACTCTGAGCTTTTTGACACTTAGGCTTTAGTGTCAACATTCATTTCTTCCTCCCTGAAGTGATTCTTCTTTTATTTACTTTCCAGACTCCCTGTGAAATTGAAGAGCCTGTCATGACATCACACAAATTGGTTATTAAGGTAAGCTGCTCTTCAGAACGTGAATAGCAACTGATTATTGGCTTAGTAAACTTTTCCTCCACTGAATACAGAGTCTTAAGATCCTAACTTATTCCAAGTTCAGTGGCAGATTATCATGGCTGATGATGGCATCAGTCCAGCCACTATCCTTGTGCACAACATGAACAAATTTTGTGACTTTCTTAAGCTTTGTGGCTTTTTTGTGGTGCAAGTGGTTTCTGCATCCTGAGGCAAGGGTGTGCAAAACAGTGATACTTATCACCATGAAAAACAAACCATATTTACATGATTGATGAGAGAGAAGAAGAGGCAGAGTCCTGACCGTGCCATTGAATCCTAATGAAAGATATTAATGGGTTAGATCCTAAGGACATGAAAGCTGTTCCACAAATCATCTGTACAAGAGTACATGCAGTGCTATGGTTAGGTATGTATTTGGGAATATGCTTCTTAATAGTATGGCTTGTTTAGATGGAAAAACCTCTCTGGATTGACTGTTACGTTTCTTGTGGTGTAGGCTATATTTCAGTGATAGGAACTGGCAAAACTGCCTCTGAGTATTCCTTACCCAAGAAAACCCTGTGAAATTCATGAGTTTGCTGTAAGATGACAGGCCGTTTGAAGGCACATACACACTTGCATAAGGTATAGAAAAGAAGTGCCTTTCTTGAATTGGAGATTCTTAATATTTTCATATTAGCCATAAAACTCCAGATGTGGTGAGAAGGAGAAAGGGAAGAGAAGCAGTGGTGAAGAGAAAGCATTCTATAGAAACACAGGGAATTCAGTGCCCTCCACACATGTCCTGTCCTCCTCATTAAAATGAGGGCAGCAGTTTTTAATGCCCTTGAGTTAATGCCCTACTCTGCCCTAGTCTACCTGTTCAGCAGCACTCATTATTTGGCACTGTGTAAATCTATATAAATCACATAAATGTAATAAATGTGTAAATAAAATGTGTAAATAAATAAATGAATAAAATAAAAAAATAAATAAAATAAAATAAAGTAAATAAAATGTGTAAATAAAATGTGTAAATAAAATTTACATAAATGTGTAAATCACATAAAATGTTACTGTGCACACTATGAATGATTCTTGAGACAGCATAGCTATGACTTGTGCAGAAAGCATAGTTAACAAATCTTAAGCTTCCACTCTGAAAGTCCAACAAATGGGTTAAGATAATAATATCCACTATCTCTATGAAAGCTATAAGAGAGAAAATGAAAGATTCCATGCAACCATTAGTAAAGCAATACAGACTGACCACCCAAGAGCATAATCACCAACACAAGGTTATGTGTGATCTGATATAAGATTTACACAGTTGATATGGGAGAATTATAGTAAGAAAAAAACCTTTTAATTCAAATTGAAGTTATGATTGGTAATTCAAAACATTTTTAAAAAACTATAAAATACTAAATGAAATTATTATATGGTAAAATGAAATGAAGCTGATTTGGATGCAAAGCAGATCTACATGTAGAAAAGATTTTGACTTACAAACCCAGCTGCTCTGAAACTGTTTGGTTGAGGGTAGTTCCAGTGATTTTAGTGAGCCTCGTTTCATTAGAGATGTCCATCTTAAATCTTAAATGCTTCTAAGTGACTGGTAGGAATTTCATTCTTGACTTAGTTCGTTCTTGAAGAAAGCAACAAAAAATATTAGCAGTTTCTTCCTACTCCAAGAAAATATTTGAAAACAGAACACTTTTCAGATACTACTCACAATGTGAGACTCATTCTGCTGTCAGGACAGCACGGCTGCCCTGCCATGAAAAGCCTTTTAGGTGTGCTACGAAGTCTGGAGTGTAACATGTTGAGGAAATAGGATATGAAAATATGAAGATGTAGTGCTAACTACTGTACCTCTGTAAACTGTTCTGTATCCTAGAAAACAACTACTGGGTTTATTCTTCTGAAAAACATGCATATATAATCCAACTTAAATCCCGATCATCATGTATATGATAGAATAGAGTCCATCTATATAATGGCCTGTCACAATATATTAAACCCTGTTTGCTTCATAGGGCTTATCACAGTGATTATAACACATAAAGGAGTTGTTTTAACATCATATCGCGTCTTATATGCACTATAGATTTAGATGTGTTGCTTTTGTTATAAGTTTCTGTTTAGCATGTACCTTGACCAGTTCCAGGTAGCTGCAGAAACTGGGTATAGTTGTGAGATGGGCCTGCTGGGAAAAGGACATGTTTTAGCTTCACTGGAGAGAGAGGGAAATGTTTGGTGTCTGGGTGCAAAATCAAGGCCGAATGTTTGTCCTAGTAACAGATAGCAAGAAGAAAGTTAGAACTATGAGGTAATGTTCATAATGGCAATTGGAATACTTTTGTGGGCAAAATTCAGGGTACCATGTAATGTATATAAAGTACTGCAAATGTTGCCATCTCCTTGTCTTGGCAATGTTGCCATGTATGCAGTTGCTTTGCTATGATTCTCAGTAAAATGACTGGACCTTTTGAACTTTGCTTCTGTGATCTGAAGCCTAGTGTATATCACATCTGCAAATAATTCACATATAGCCCTTTTACTCAGAAAAGAGCATCTTGCAATAAGAAACAACATTTTCTACTGTCTTATCTCAGTCATGCACAGCTGATAAATCAAACAAACAGACTATCTCCCAGCTTGTTACTTACTTCCAGGCAGTAAGCAAAGAGTCATAAAGTCCAACATAAACAAAGTCCAACAGGCTTTCACAGCAAGAGAGTGTCCAAGGTCAATCTAAGCATTTGTCAAGGCATCCAGCAAGGTAGTAGGTCAGATAAGCTATGACAACTTGGGGTGGGTGGGGGGGGAAGGACGCCAGCTAAATAGACCCAAAGCTTAGCACAGCTGTACCTTGATTGATTGTTGCCAGTTATAAATTCTGAGAGAGCGACGCTGAGTCTCTCTTTGTTGCCTGTGCACTGTGAAGCTGGGTCTAGCTAAGTGTTCTTCTGTATCTGAAGAGGCAGGACTCTCTGTTGGACTGGCACCATCCTGTGTTCTGTTTCCAGCACTATAAGCTCTCTCTGTACAGCAGGCCCTGGCATGCCTTCTGTTTCAGCCTTTGGCGTGCCCTCTGCTGCAGACTCTGAGTCAGACTCCATGCTCTGGAGGCAGGGCATGACATCTACACAGAAAATAATATTTATGAGCAGAAATATTATTTTCTGTTCAAAAAAAGCCATCTCTGATATAGAAAATGCTGTCTGGGAAGGGGGCAAAATGTATGAATTTTGAGCAGGATAAGTACTGAGCTGTGAAGATTCTCATCAACCCAGAATTCTCTTCATTAGAGTTTCTCAGCACTTAAGAAACACATTTTTTGAATATTTTAAAAATATGTTTCTCTCTACTCAAAGGGAGCAGTGGTGGTGGTTACAAGCAATTGAACTAGAATTTAACTTTCCTAACTGAAGTGCAATTAATATTTTTGTTAAAGGATGATGTTTCCAATCTCATTGCTCAGCACTGTAAAGTATAGACTTTGGGCTACATGTGAATCCCCTGGATTCTCCCAGACCATGCTGCTGTGTGGCCAAAAAGAGGGAGAAGTGCCGCTTTTGTAAACTTTCGAGAGTAGCAATTCACCTTTTAAATCAGTTGCGTGAGCCCTTACCCTCACTGTTTAATAATAAACTTACCTCTCCCTTTTCTTTTGAAAGCCGATTTTTTTCCTTAAAGTTTGTTGATATTTTTGGCAATCTTTGTGGATCCTAGAGAGCCCTGGGGAAGAAAACTGGGCTTTAGATCCACCAAAGTTGTCTAGTGTGTGATTGTTCACTGTTGGGTTTATTTGTTGTTGATTTGCATTGCCATAGAGTAGCCATGATTGTTGGGAGGGCAGCAAAATCATGTGCTTTGAGAATTGCCGTCAGGGTCCAGATGTTTAGGACTATACAGTTGACCCTCCACTTTTGTGAGGGTTTGGGCGCAGGACCCTCACAAAAATGGAAAAACTGTCAATATCTTACCCCTTCCCACCCAAGTGAACAAGCAAGAGAACACACACATACACTGTCCCTCGTTGTGCTGTCTCCTCCCATTCCTTTGTCATGCACTTGAGTGGTGAGGGAACATATGTGCGTACCTCCTGAATAATCAAATTTGAAACAGCCAAACTTGCAAATGTGGAGTGAAGACTATAGTTCCATATCACTGGGCATACTGGCTGAGCTTATGAGTGTTGTAGTCTAAAACATATGAGGGTCACCAGAGTGTCTTCCCATTTCTTGGATATTAATCATTGTTAATTGTAACATGATATTTGTGGCTGACAGTATGGACCAGCAGAACAGTGAACAGAGTACCTGGTCTCTCTTTCTTTGAAGGTAACTTGCTGTGCATACAGCGTAATTTGCAGTGCTTTGCTGGGCTGGTCCTACTAGGAGAAGAAGTTCTGGGAATTTCTGCTTCTTACGCAAAAATAGCTTGGCTAGCTTTGTGCAATATGCATTTGACTGCACAAAGGGCACTATATGTTGGCTTCATTTCATATTTTGAACCACCCATCACACTTGCCAGACCATGGTTTTACACTTTCAGTCAGACAGCGACACATATTACTGTATGTCTAGTTCATCCCTTGAAAGTCTCTTTGGATGGTTCTTTTAACTATTCAGGATTCTAGAAAGTGGATAAATTAATCCCCTTAAATTAATTGTTGATAATTCCTCCTGTGAAACTCCTGAAAAACTTTCTGCCCATATTTCAAAAATCCCAAGTCCATATTGATGATATCTTTATCAGGCCAATCAAAAGGTGCAAAAAACCAAATTTATGTTGGAAATCACCCACATTTCAGTGTCTGAACAATCCTTAAAGAGAGTCCTGAAGAACACCTTGGTAGGATATGATGCCTCCACTCCAGTACCCCAGCTAGTGCTGATAGGTTTTAGTATATTTGTATGTGTATGTAGAAGTGCATTTAACAGTTTTAAGAAGACAGAAGTTTCAAAGTATGTATTATCTTAGCATACACAAAAGTCATTGCAGCACCCTGGCTAATGGTATGTGTTTGAATCTTTAATATCTTATCTGTGTAAAGGATTGAAGGTATGAACTTTTGCAATTGCTCTCAATGGGAGGCATGACAGTCCAAAGATCTTCTGTCAACATTCAGCATTGTTCATGGGCTATTGCATTTAATTTTCAGCAGGAATTCATTGGGGACAGGCTGCTCCTGCCCTTTCAGATCCCCAGCAGAGCACAGTGAATTTTACCATAGACTTCCAAACACATTGTGGTCTGGAGACCACTGACTCATGAACAATAAACCCAACTCATGTGAAGAGAGGAGCGATATAAGAAGGGCTATTAGCCTGACAATGAGAGTCCTCCTGGTTTACTTTGCAGATGTGCAACTGCCAAAGTAAATACATGGGTCAAGTTCCCATGCTCATATCGGGAATACGGAAGTAGTTATGGTTGTTGATCAGCAATCATGTGTGGACTCTGGGTACAATATAGAAATTCAGACATTTGTTGTCCACTACTCCGTTTATTTTGGGAGTTCGCTTTGACAGTAACATCAAGATAGTTTAACAAAATAGCAGCTTCTTCTAGAGGGCTGTTTTTCTGACAGACCAGTAAGTATACTCTCAGCAGGGCTTCTACAGAACAAAAGAGACACATTTTAAAATTTGTTTTTTTTTTTTTAATGTTCATTTAATGAAAAAAAAATCCAGAGGGCGGTGTCCTTTGTTTGGCTTTTCTGGAAGAAGAATTGGAACTTATTCCATTGTTGCATTATTTGTTTATTTATATTTCTATATCATGTATTAGGCCAAGGTCTCTGTGATATCTTTCATTATGTTTCACTGATTGATGTGAGCTTCATTCACAGTGGTCGCAATCCTGCATTCACTTATGTGGGAGCAAATCCTTTTGAGTTCAGTGGGATTTACTTCCAAATAATGATTCATAGGATATCACTGTGTTTCATTAATTTTTACTTAAATCACAAAAGCCAACCAGACTTTATCCTGCTACCTAATTGAGAATGGTAATGTTTTCTGTGTATATACAACTAAGCTCTATATTTTTGTCCCTAAAGAAATGTTTGTTCTATTTACCTTTTGAAGTGACTATATTTCACTTACAAAAACTGTTTACCAAGAATGTCTGTCTTTGAATACTTTATGGTTGCCAAAACAGTGGAGGGAATGTGGGTGTATAAGACTGTTCATTGCAATAGATTTGGGATTGTAAATCAGTGCCAGTTTGTATGGTAATGTATGTTTCGTATCAAATTGAAGTACAGATTTTGTTTTCTATGCAGATTGCGGTTCCTGCTCTGTAATATATTATCTGAAATGTTATTGCTAAGAACTGTTTGTGAAACTCTGGAAAATTCATCTGCTCATCTGTTTACGTCTCAGTGGTTTCAAATGTAATTTAGGAAGAGAAGAACACCTACAGTCTTAATGGCTTTGCTTCACTGAAGCACATGGATCTTATTAGATGTCTCTCAGAGGATTTCAAAATATTTTCCTGTTGCAATAATGCAATATTTTCAGTAGAGGGAGTAGTTACTCAATATTTGGACTTCAATCTGCAATTCTTTGGCTGAAAATTAATACTGCCTTACATGAGGATTGTTTTACTAATCTTATGATGTGTTATAGAGGGCTGTTTCATTCTAAATTCATGTGTTTCAGTTGCTTCTTGGACAGAATGCTATAATGTGTTGCAATAATGTACAGTAAAATGTGATGCAAGTAGATGTATGTTGCAAAACAGTCCTCAAGTCAGTTAGCTGGATGTGAGCCCAGTCAGTCTGAAAAAGCAGCATAGCTTTCTGAAAGTTCAGTGGTAATGATATTGGTAGCACTACTGTTTCACTTCTGAATATTTCCCATGCCAGGCCTTTTTAATAGGAGCATGCCACTAAAATATTATAGCAAATCAGTATGGATTAGCAGTAATTGGGTATTGGATATGCTTAAAGAAGCAGATATATTATAGTTAGCCTGTGTCATTCCACATCTGGTATCTGTGTGAAAAGAAAGGATTTTTTAAAAAAAGAAAAAAGAAATGGTGCAAATGGTAGCTGTAGTCCCATACCTTTGATCCAGTTGTAGTGAGTAAGGTAAAATAGTCCTTAAATCTGATCTAGCAACAGCATTAATTAAAAAAGATAACTACATTTTATTTTTAAACACCATAAACATATCACCAACTCTGGCAGATTCTAGTTTTGGTTCTGCTCTGTCACCTGCATCATTTTAGGGTTGTGTTGTGATTTATGTTTTATGAGGCTTATCAAATCATGTCTCCTGGACCAAGTTTTTTTAAAAGCCTGTGCACATAGAAGAGATGCTGAATTATCAAAATAATTTAGTTTAGTTTTACCTTCCTTAGCTTAAGTTTCATAGCGTATAGGTATGCCTGCCTGTTTTGGTCTTAATACTGTTTTCAGAAGATTTCTTAGTGCTGCTGATGTAGATTTGTCTTCCTTTGCCACAGCATCCCTTGAGGAAATTCTGCTGCTCCCCTCCCCATGGCTCTTGCTTAACAAATGAAGATGCTGTTGTGATTTCTGATGAAAATGGTAGATTATGATTAAAATACGAACTATCAAATGAGCTCCCACAAAAATGAGTCTTGAGTTCTTCACACTTCCTGAGGGTACATTCTTGAAGGCTTTAATGTAGACTCCTAATAAAACTGAGATTATCTTCTCATTCCCTAAAAACTGGTCACTTGCCAGACAGTGTGTCTTTATAACTTTTGAATTCATGTCAATGAACTATAGGTCTTTGGGCACAGAGTAGACCAGTGAAACAAGTACATTTGAGATTAGTGTTTGGCTCCTTTGAATTCAAGGCTAAACACCTCCTTTGGCTGTAATCGTATTATATTTCTCTTCTACTTTCAGGTGTGATTGTATTAATTTTTCTGCACAATGTATTCTGATAGCTGTCAAATCTTCTTCCTTGGTTGGTGACTTTGGAATGACTTTTGACTGACTTGAACACTTGTTGCAGCCAAAGGGTTTTAACAGGTTCATCTAACTTGAAAAAATAAGCAGATCTTTGGGTTAAAATGCAGCCAGAAGAGCACACCCATACCTTACACCCTTCTTGGCTTACATGCAACAAACTCAGTGTTCATTATACTTTCTGAACCATAACAAAAATAGATTTTTCTGTCATAGATGCTTTAGTTACTTTGGTTTCTCCTTAAAATTTGAAGAATGTATTATTGGTATTAAGGTATATAATGCCATCTCTGAGATTTGAGTTATTTCAGTGTGTATATTGTGTTTTGTTGCTACAGGGCATGGGTGGTGGTGGGCAAGTAAAACCCAAAGGGGTTTTGCTACTGAAGAACGATGTTTGGATAAAAGTAACCCCCTTCTCAGATACCACTACATTTCTAGTGTGTGCATGTGTGCTAACCTTGATCGTTTCGGGTTTGTGTGAGTAATTCCTTGAGAAGCTAAATGTCTACTTTGATCCCTGTACCATCTTTTCTATGATGGGGAAGAGTAAAGAGAATTACTTCCATGAGGTCTTACAGTGGCAAAGACTGCAGTAGCTGCCTCCCTCTGTTCTTTGTCCCCATCAGGAAGGCTCTCAGGAGACACCTGCAGCTTGTGTGATAAAGGGATGCTAAATGTTACCCTAGCAAGTTGATTTTCTTCCATAAGTTGCTCGCACATGGCTTGGACACTTTCTTTCTTTCTTTCTTTCTTTCTTTCTTTCTTTCTTTCTTTCTTTCTTTCTTTCTTTCTTTCTTTCTTTCTTTCTTTCTTGTGCCAGGGAGTGAGTGGGCAGAGTTGCTGTGGCTCTTACTGGTGAATCACAATACAGAATCCCTTACTGAGCAATGGTGAAATATTTTTTTTCCTTTTCCCCTGTTGTGTGATTAAATGTTGTTTAAGTTGTGTAGGAGCCACTCAAGGACCATCATGTGGGATAATCAAGCCCTGTGTGGTCTTTTGGCAGTAATCATATCAACCACAGGGGCCTTCCATCAACTGCACATGGAGCTGATTCACCTAGGGTCTTGTGGCAACTTTGCAAGACTGTTCCACGATGAGAGCCTACTTCTGACTTACACTCTGAGTTTGTGGTGCTTCTTTGAGAGCATGGGTCCAAATAATGTTCAGCATTTCAAAACTAGCTTCATGAAAGTCAGGCTCAGTTCTGATACTTGCTAAAAGGTGGGCAGAGAAAACTGAGGAGGGTTTTAGGCCAACACGGATGGAAACAAGAACCGTTGGCTGCCTATCTCTGGCTGCTGTGAGGCACTGCTTGTATTTGTTAAATGGCAATTTGGGCCCAAAAGAAAATTAGGAGAGCTATGATTGTTATTGATAAACAAACAGAAGGTGATTAGGGCATCCCGTATCTCTATGGCCCTTTCCGCACCTTACCTTTTTCCGGTGCTGGGGTGTGGGGATTGCGCAAACAGCCTCCGGCAACAGGCTCTCACATCCCTGCTGGTTCAGCTCCGCACGAGCTGTCTGCTCACGCGAGAGCCCCGCCTCTTCCTTCTGCAGTGCAGCCTGGGAGTTTCCCAGGCTGCGCTGTGGCAGGAAGGCGCGACTGGTGCAGCTCTGGAGGCTCCACACGCCAGGTAAATGCGCGCGGGGCCCAGGAGCAATGCGCGATCGTGCACCATTTTTGGCTTCCAGCTGAAAATGAAAAGGTGCGTGATCGGTGCCTGCTGTTCCCTGGAGCATCGCGCGATTGTGAATGCGTCGTGCAGATCGCTCCTCACAATCGTGCGACGCTCCAGGGGCCCTTTTGCATGGCAAATGCTGTGCGGAAAGGGCCTATGTGTTGGCCTATCAGTTTCTCAAACATTACTGCCTGTTTGGGAATATTCTTAACTGGGTTAGGAACTGGTCTTTACACTGTATCATTTTGCATGATAATAACTAAAGAACCCTAAGCTGGGTGCTGACTGTATGCGCAGTTAGGTTCTTTAGAATGCAAATTAATGAGTCTAGTTACACTTTATACTCCTTATACACAGTCGCGACATAGTAGAAAGGAATGATAAATACTTTAAATTCATGGTTCTCAACCTTTGGTCCTCCAGCTGCTTTGGACTTCACTTCTTAGCAACACTAGCCAGCACGGCCTATGGTAAGGGATTCAGGATGCTGAAGACCAAAACCATCTGGAGAACCAAGGGTAAAGAACACCTGCTTTGGATGTTACATATTTCTGGGAGTAGCTTTTGATGAGGCGGCCCATGGTTGCAATAAAGCCCCTAATGGTGTAATATGAGGTCTATATTCAAAATACAGACATACCTTAGTTAACAAATCCTCTGACAAAGAAGCCCCTTTTTGCAGTCTTTTTCTGCCCATCCAGCCCCTCCTCTTTTCTTTCGCTTCCTCCTTCTAGCTGAAAGTTCGTTCTTAACAGTACAGTGTTGGAATTGGGAGTGTGGTGAAGAATTGGAGAAACACAGATTTTCATTGAAGCTTGCAGCAGCGTTTCTGCTCTAAACAATGCAATAAGGCTTGAGCTGGGAAAGAATGGAATATTCTTCAGCCGATCCTACTGTAGTTTTGGGTGCGCCTGTCCACAGCAGGCAAAGTAACAGCAGCTGCATCTAGAATCCCTTATTGAACCTTCATGAACAGCAAAAGAAAGAAAAGCAAAAGTAGCCAGCTATTCCCAGCACATCAAAAAAGCCACAGAGATATATTTTCAGCCATCGAAATAGAAAAGTGCAAAAATAGAGGCTGTTGAGACTATAAATAATCCTTGGATGCATTTTGGAAGAAGCTTTTTAGGTGTTCTATAGAAGGTTCACGATATTTTTGTCTGCTTATGCAAGGTTTACCTGACCTGATTGTTTTAGTTCCCATGTGTATACTGTTAGTTCTGAATAAAAACTTTGGTGAAACATGTTGAATTATTCTCTCTCTCTTTTGATGTTGTGTGAACCTTTCTGTAATCTTTCTATGTTATTTCTACTTCTGATACCACATTTTCTGTTGAACAATGTCCAGGAACACATCTACTTTGTTATGTGAAATAAAAATCGTCCCTCACCTTTTTACAAGTACACTTCACTTATTGAAGTAGATATCTTCCTGGCCATCTTTTAAAAATGTTTTTTGAAAAATTTAATGGAAATGACAATATGTGAAGAAGGCAAAACTTGAATGACTGTTTGGTGTAATGTAAACTATACAGCAAATGTTAACTGATCGTATAGAATTGTTTTAAAAATGATTTATAGTTGAAGTAAAGCATGCACTGATCATGAATAGGCAGTCACAGTCGCCTAGCTTGTTTGTAATGGTAAAATACAGTTATAGTTTCTGCTTCCCTGCTCTCTCCAACTCTGGTATAGCTGTGTGGCAAAGACAGGAAGCATTAACTTTCATTTTGAAGTTAACTGTAACTTGTTGTTATGCCCAGGCCTGTGCAAATTGTGGCAAATGTTGCTTTTGTTTTATTTAAACAAGCTAACTTCTAGTAGTGATTAATGATCCTGTTTTATTTCAGTAAATCACATTTACCAGTTTATCCTGGTTCAGCTGTACTGACAAATTATGCTTAGATGAAAATGGAAATGAAAGCCTCTAAATTTTTTTTAGCTGTCCTAGGGGAGGGGAGGAGAAAGGATAAAAACATGAGGCGTGCACATTAAAGACATAATAATGGCACAGCATTACTTCTGAATCAGAATACTGTGCTCTGTTTTGCTCATTTCTCATCAATAAGTTGTAAAGAAGGGAGTGGATTGGTGTTTTGGGTAAAGGATAGAAACTAAACTCAAGGAGGGAACCTAAACTTACAACTTCTTCACATGGGCTTCCTTTTTGCTATTTACATTTTTTGCTGATGGGTTTTTTTTCTCCGCCCACACTGCACTGTCTACAAATAAGCGACATTTGTTCATTTTGCGGTGAGGATGTGGGTTTAGTTTCACTTCTCTAGCAACCATGATGTTCCTGAACATCATACAGAAACTAATTTTAACACTATACCATGACTCTGCAAAATGTTTCCAGACTACATTTCAACAACCTCTTGTAGTTTTTCCCCCTCTGTCATTATAGTTAGTAAGCTTTCTGATTCATGACTACTGGAGAAGCCCCCTTACAATGCTGACTAATGGTCAGCTGATGTTAATAACTATATATATATATAAAAAAAAACTTAGTTACTGTTGGTCCATCCAAAGAGCACATGCACTGCATTTCTAATGTGCAACAGTAATTATGCAAGTTACTTCATTGTGATAGGGTAGGCTGAGTGAAAAGTATGTCTGAGAACACTGAAGTTGTGATGACTGGAGCAAAATTTTGGCAATGTACCAGAGAGGAAGTGAATATCAAGATGGGGGGAAGGATGTGGAAAAACACATTCAAAGTACATATTGCTGTATGTGATATGTTCATCACAATTTGTATTTTGCCAATCTTTTTGGGAGAAAAAAAACCACATGTTAAGATTAAGATAATATAGATAAAAAGGTGCTTAAAGAGTTTCATTTGATGGCTTTGATGTAGAACTAGTTTCTTTTTTGTTTGAATTCAGAGGATGATTGTTAAATATACTGTATTGTTAGAGTTAAAAGGGGAAAAGAACTGTTGATTTGATAAAGCATATGGATTTTTATGTCAGGGTTACATTATGGGAATTGAATTATAAGAAAATGTTGAAACTGTGATAAAAGGAATCAGGTATGTGATTGAGGTTCCAGAAGAATGGATAATAGAAATGTTAAATGGTTAATTTTAAGGCATAACATTTAATTTCAGTATTACAGTGTGCCCTCCTTATATGCCAGGGTTCTATTCCAGGAACCTCTATGGAAAACAAAAAAATGCAAATCCTCATGTCCCATTATCTTCAATGCACACAATATCCATGTGCCTGTGGCAGCATGAGCACATGCGTGTTGCATCCATTGATGATAATGGATGCTATGCTTTGCATAACCTTGGATTCATGTGTACCGAGGTCACACAACAAGTGGATGTACTGTATAAGACTTTGGAAGAATAAAATATTGCTTTTTTTAGCTTAACTAGAAACTATTATTAATTAATTAACACTGATGCATAGATTTTGGAGCTAACTTTTTATTAACTTTCTATAGGTTAATTACTTAGTGTACAAGTTATCTTTTATACTTGGTTAATGAAATTGATATAGTATAGAAGGAAGAGTGGTTTTGTTTAATGTTAAAAAAAGAAAACCCAAGATGGAGCAGGCTTCATTGGAATTTAGTTATAGCTGCTGGGGGAAAGGTTGGAAGTCATTTTTATTTTTCTCATTTCTGTTTCTGCTCCCTTCTCTTTCTCCTTTTCTTTTACCCTTTATCCTTTGTTATAGTTTTCCTCTTTTTTTAAAGTGTTGTATGTAGATCATTTTCTTTGTATACTTTTGATTCTGTAACTCTAATAAAAATATTGAAAATAAATACGTATTCCAAGAATTTGGTGTAAAGGTTTACCCACACAGGGCTTTTATTGCATCCCACAGTCATAGAATTTTACAGGGATCCAACCTCTGCATTTGTAATCCTCTCATGTTTTCCTATTGCTTCATTTTCTTTCATTTTCTTATGACAGAAGAGTTACATGATGCCTTTTGATTGCTAGAATTAGGAGCCATCTGTCTAGGAGTACTTTGAGGCCATTTCCACACTATACTGTAATACTGCTATTATTCCAGTTTCAACATCCTGTGGTATTCCGGGGTTTGTAGTTTCCTGAGGCCAAAGAGCTCTCTGGCTGAGAATTCTAACTACCCCTCCCTAAACTGCAAACTCCAGGATACCATAGGATGTTGAAAGTGGAATAATAGCATTATAATAGTGTAGTGCAGAAATGGCTTAAGTCTTCTCTGCTGAAGGAAATCCACCAATGTATATTTTCTCTTAATAGGAGATTCACCTGTTAATCAAGCTCTCTATTTCCAATCTCATCATGCTCCAGGTTTTAATTGTGAGGTAGAATTCATTTCTCAGTTCAAGCACAAGATACAAAGGTGTTGTTTATAGACTCGTCTACTAATGGACTTGTCTCATAAGCTGAACATCTAGTATAGGGTTGCAATGCCTATTCGTTGATCAGTTAAATGTTAATCAGTCAACCACCTGCTGTTTGTCCATGGTCAGACTGAGAAAGCCCATGTCTAGGGGACAACCCTACCTTTGAAAATGGCATTATGACACCATCTGATAGTAAAAGTGGTACTGATGAGATTCTGAGGATTAGGGTTTGGTTTCTTCACGGGCACAGAGGCTTATAGGAGTTGGGGTTATAGTGAGTGGGATACTGGCTTCATTGCAATGGGCAGAAAGGCTGAGTAGAATGCAAACAAAGCAAAGTATTCTCCTCAACCAAACCCAGAAACTGCCGTCTGTCTGAATCAGGCTGTCATTAGAGCATATAAACTGAATAGTTTGACATACTTTAGTTCTGTATTAAGAAACAACCATGAAGTATTACAGGATTCTTGCCATTTGTTAGCTTTGTTTGTAAGCTATGTAATCTATTATGTAGAACAGACAATATTGTACAAACATAAATGCGGGAGAAAAGCATGCAGTTAATTTTTTCCTTCCTGCCTTCTTTGTTGTTGTTGTTGGAAGTCATCTCCTGAATTCAACATATTATTATTTTGATTTTAAACAATAGTTTGAACCCAGCTTCTTTGCTGCTGCAGGGGTATTCCCTGAACCAAGTTCTGTTGCTCAGTGGAATAGGAGGGTGAGGGCGAAATAACTTTCTCTCTCCCTCACCGTTTTCTAATGAAGGAGGACCATTTCGGGGACGAGAGTGAAATTAACAAAAGCTGATGCCTTCTCTTTTCCATATGTTTTATTAGAAGTCTCACACCTTGTTTCAATAGGAGCTTTTCTACCCACAGGAAGCATTTTCTCTATCCAACACATTGGTCTTCTAGCTACAGATATATTGATTGCTCTAACTAGTTTTTTTGCTAAAATTTTATGACGGTGTTTAAAACATATTTATCCCGCTTACAGAAGAGTTACATTCTTTTACCTTAAGGGTCTTTTCTTTTCTTTTTTTAAATTTCTCAGTGGCACTTTTCATGTGGAGATTGCTCAGCCCATCCCAAATTAGGCAAAGTCTGAACTACTTTATTAGTCAGTTCAGGATGTCATGAAGTTACATTCCTGTATATTTGGAAATTGTTCCTCTGAAGAGTATTGTTTTCACTCAACAAGCAAGGGCTTGAAATTTCTTCTTTAGTCACATGGGCTGGAAGATGAAGATATTTTGTCTTAGCTCACAGAACTGTTCTGTAATAAGCTTGGGGAAGTCCCGTTCCTGTTGTTATAGCAACTGGAATATTGTCCTGATTCACATGGATACTTCCTTACAGCAGCCCAGTGCACTGTTGTCTGCAGCCAAAACTTACCATCCTTCTTTCTTCCATATAGTGAATCAATTGAAGATTATATTACCATTTGTCCTGGTTGTCACACAGGAAATACTGTCTCACGCTGCAACATGAAACTTGTTATTTGAAAGGGCCTTTTTAAATGAAATTTCTGCTGACAAATGGCTAGTCACAACTGAACGGGAGAGATTTGCTAAGTGGGGAAATATGAACGATTTCCTTGAAATATAAAATAATGTAAAAAAAAAAACCCAGTGGTGAATAAAATAAAAAGAATACAATAAACAAAATGTAGCATGTGTAATAGAGAATTGAAAATACAAAAATTGCAATACAACAAAATTCAGCAATGCAAAAGAAAACATAATACAAAAATAAACTGGATGTAAAGCATCTCTTTACCTTGGGTGCCTCCAGGATGATTTCTGAAGTTATCTCATGAATGCATACACTTCAGAATAATTATGGCAAAGATGGGTACTTTGTTGTTCTCCAGATTTCAGTAACTTGCCTTAAGCCCCCACCAACAGACAGCATAGCCATGGTTGGGGATTATGGGAGCTGGAATCCAGCCAGGCTTCAAGAGTCAATAGTTTGCCATCCTTGGCTTAGATAGAAAGCTTGTTCTTTCTGGGAATCAGACATCAAGCAGGAAATTTTTTGTAGATACCCCATTCTGGTTTAATACATGAATATATGCACATAAGATCTCTTGAGTAGTCATCACTGGTGTGCCATTGTAATGGAGGACCATATACAAGAAAATTTGTACAGTAAGATACATATTTGCTAGACTTGTTGGTATACCTGAGTATATGAAGCTGAACACACATTCTTCCTCCACTTAATCTTGTTCCATTTTGCTGTGTGGGTAGAAGTCTGGAGAAATACCTTAAAGTATTCACCCATCTACCCTTGTTTTTTCCACATTTCATTGTATTACAACTTGGTATTGAAACTGATTTATTTGACATTATCACCATTTGATGTATACAAGACACACAAAACTCTAAAGGTACAAAATACCTAATACCAACTAAATTCAGTTCTAAGTTGTAACACAACAGATTGTGGAAAATTCAGAGGAGGGGACTGAATGCTGCTGCAAGGGGCTGTAGGTGGGAAGAGGGTCTAAGAGGTAATAGAACTAAGGGACCAAAGGCCTATTTTTGGAAAGAAGTGAGGAATTCGGCAGGATACTTGAGATACTAGTACCTTGGGGTAGAAAATACACCAATTAGACCTATTGTGTGTACAGTGGACCTACCATAGTCACGAGGCATTGGTACCAGAACCCTTTGTGGATACTAACAATCACGCATTCTCAAGTCCCTGTGAAAAAATGGCACAGGGCAGTAGTGGCAGTGGCAACAAACCACAGCAGTTGCAGAGGTACACCAATTGCCATAGCCCTGCTGAAGCTCCTCACTGCCCTATGATTGTTGGTGGTGGAGGTGCTGATCCAGCTCACTTCATTGTGAGTGAATGAGTAAGATCAGCACAGTGAGCAGCTCTTTGGCAAAGCTTCTCACTGCCCTGCAATTGTTGGCAGAGATGGCTGTGTCAGTCTTGCAAATGAGCAAGCAGGATCGGCACTGCCACCCTGAACAATCCCAGGGCAGCCAGCACCTGTAGGCGGTGGAATTCTGCAGGGTTATCCTTATAGTGGCTTCCTTGTAAATATAGTTTTTATTTATCTGAGCATTTAAAAAACATTCTCTGATGAAAAAAAAGGCATCCAATGAAAAGGTAGGTCATATTTATTTTAGCTACAGAGTTAGAAAATTTAACTTTGTTAGGAGCTTTAAGTTAGGTTTTTTAGACTGGCATATACGAGCTCTACTTGATGGCAATATAGCTGTTGTATAGCTCTGACAGTACAGTACTCATTGCCCCATTTTTTCCTAGAAGTTAGTTGACATTCCTGTGCTCCATTCATCACCTGATATGTACACCACTTATAAAAGTGATATAAAATGCTCAACCATTTTTATACCACCCACAGTTTATATATAGCTAAGTGATTGAGCCAGACAAAACTCTTCTGTAGGATTTATTATCTTAGCAACAGCAGCTGCTGCTCTAATGGTGATAACTGTTTCATGTAGGTAGAGTTAAGATGGAAAACTCTGCCTCTTATCCGCCCTTTTGTGGATAGTTGGGGCATCTTGGTTTGACTTCTGTCTTCAGTAAACCCTGAAATCACTTGTTAGATTTCCTGTCTGTAGTTTATCTTCTTTTGGATCATTTTTATTCAGCATGTGTGTGTTTAGAACATGCTTTAAGTTGTATCTTGAGAATTTAAGCAACCAAACTGTGGCTTCACTTGCAAGTAAAATGATTTCCATGCTGCTCTTCTTTATACTTAAGGTTATAATACTGAAAAATAGACCACACACAGACAGCCAAGTCTCTAGCCACTTCAGCATGTAAACAGTCTGGCTTCTTGCGATGTGGAAAAAATTTCTTGTGCACTGTTCTTAATATGATCAGCATGTTAAAGTCCTGTGTTCAGCTATGTCAGCATTGTTTGGCATCATATTCAGTTCTGTAGCTCCTGATAATGTGGAACAAAATTGTTTACTTGTGCAGACTTTACATAACAACCAGCGTCTGGAGCGAGTTAAGTATTTTCAAAAGACATCCATAGTTCTGTATCTGCTGCCTTTAAAACAAAGGAATGCTCCATACATTTAGAGAGGAGGTGACCAAAATTATGTGTTCTAAGAACGCATTTAAGAACAGCTGAGCAATTCATACAGTCATAATGACAACAAGATTGGCACACCTCACTTGTCTTTTGATAAAATTTAGCTTTCTCCAGTGGTGACTAGTGGCTGCCATGTTACTGGGGTGGTGAATCTGTTCTGGGTTTTGTTCTAGACTTTAAAGGAGCTGCTGAAGGGGCTGAAACTGTGCTGGAGGTAGAGTTCAATACCTTAGATACCCCATTTCAAAATCAATGTCAAACCTGGATTGAATTTACCACCGCACTGACATGGAAGCCACCGACTGTCATTTGCTATCTTCCATTTCTGAATTTTTTAAAAAAGTGCCTCTCTCTGTGTTGTTTGTATTGGGACTCGCTGCTCAGAACTCAGAAAAGACCATTCTTTTTTCTACTCTGGATGTGGAATGTTCATTTTGTTTTGCTGGCAGAACTTCAGGACTTCAGTGCAGGTTTGCCATGACCTGTTCTCCTGTCAAGTCTGTAATAAGTTATTGATAACATTTTTACTCTTCTCTTGTCTTCTATACAAGTTGAGAAGGTGCTTTGTTAGCTTTGATATATTTAGTGCAGTATAATAAGGCCTATGACACTAATTAAAATATGGCCTTATTTCTTCCTTGAATGGTGAAGGCCATGTCACAGTGGAAATAAGGAGGAGAATCTACTGATCTAGGTTGAGATGTAATTATCTTCCCTGGATACAATTTTGGAAGGGGGAGCAATAGGAGAGGCGTGTTGCCTTTGTTCATAGCTGTAGGTTTTTCTACAAACCTTGGTCTGGCTGTGGTTCAGAACAGGATTCCAGAGTACATGGAATATTTTGTTCTGATTCAGCAGAGTTCTGTTTATGTATGCTGGAGCAAGCTTGTCTTCTTGTGCTCTAGAAATTAGGACACAAACCAGTGGATTTCAACTTCAAGAAGAAAGATTCCACCTAAACATTAGGAAGCATTTCATTATGGTCGCAGCTGTTCAACAGTAGAACAAAGTGCCTCAGATGGTGGTGGGCTCTTCTTCGGGGGGCTTTAAACAGGTTGGATGGCCACCTTTCAGGAGTGCTTTAACTGTGTACTCTTGCATGGCAGGGGTTGCCCTAGGTGTCCCTTGCAGTCCTTTGCAACTCAATGATTCTATGCAGCTGCAATTTTGCAGCCCCTCGTACACACAATACAAGAATATTGGTACTTATACCTCCCCAGCCCAGGCCTATCCAGATGTTTCATCTTACGAATCCTATCATCGCAGTTAGCGTAGTCTGTGATCTGAGCAGACGGGAATAATAGAGCAAAACATCTGGAGAGACCTAACATGGGGAAGGCTAGTTAACAGTTGTACTGCATCCTGCTTTCCAGAGCAAGGCTTACTTGTATAGGTAGTTTTCGTTAATTGCTTATTTTGTTTATTGCTACAATACTTTAACTTTGATTTCAATTGTCTTTTTAGTAGGTCCAAATCAGCATGAATCCAAGAGAGGCAAAAAATAAAATGTGTTGTGCAACTTTTCATCTTAATTTTTATAGTGCAAATTGGGGAAGAATTTTCTGTGAAGAATGCTCTACAATCCTGTCTGCAGCATTAAATGCTGCTCATCATTGTTGCTGATGCCTGGAAGGTCTTGTAAAATCTGTGCAGTGTAAGATCATCCCATCAATTAGTTAGACTGTTTCTGGAGTAAGGATGTTACCCTGATTTCTGGGGTTCTGTGGGGGACACCTCAGTGTGCTCCATATAATGGGGAATGGGAATTAGCCAGAGCACAAGCTGTAGCACTGTGAGAGGCAGGGTAACCTAGCAAGATCTTTCAACCCAATTTCTACGGGGTCAGGCCAAGCCAAAAACCAAGCAGAATTGTCTAATAAATGATTTTATTGAGGGGAATTGACTCATGCATGCACACAAGATACACACAATCACACATTCACCCAAGAGCTAGCTGAAAGAGAAAGGGAGGAAAAATTATAGAGAGGCTGAAGGATTCGGGGGGATTTGTAATTACCAGTCCAGAAGAGTAGTGAAGAGCAGAAATGTATTTTGGCTTGGGTAGGACCTAAGGACAGTTCTCATTCAGGAGCCAGACGGACAGAGTGACAGGTAGACCTCCAAGAGACTGCACTGGGCATCCTCAAATCAGAGGTATTTGTATGCAGAAAATGGCTTGTGGCTGTGAAGGTTCCAGATGCAAGGCAAAGGGAATCTGTTGTGGACAATGAGTCTTTCGCCTGTTGATGGGCTTATTGCTTTGATTGACAAAGACATGATGGATGTTGTAATGGCTGTCTATTGTGGGTGCTGTGAGGAAAAAGGAAGGAGTCCAGCTGTACAAGGGATGGATATCTGTCAATCAGTGTCCTGGTGGGCTCCTCACAGTTGGATTCCCTGGAAAATTCCAGCTTCTATTTAAGTCTATTATCCACAGGAATGGTGTGTATTTGCCTAACAAATGACTCAGTCTTACCTGGAGGAATTTTGGAGTTGACCTATGCTTCTCACATTTACAGTCAAATTCTTTCCCTCGCTCAGTTTGACCTCTCTGTCACCTCTTAGGCTTGGATTTGATATCAGAGCCAATAAAATGTGTTGCCAATTACATATGATGCCAATTAGATATGGTGCCCCTCCAAACCATACTGATATTGGGGACCCCCAAAGTGGGGCCTTACAAGGAGTTCTGATGGCACATAGTTTCATTTCATGGTCTTTTCTTCTTGTTGCCCAAAATCCTTACTTAATAAGTGTTCTGTTCATTCTTATTAGTGTGCCAGTGAGATACTGAAGGCACAATTGAAAACTGTGCCAATAAGGAGGAAAAATGGCAGGTGTCTAAAGAAACTGTAATGGTTGACTGAAGAACTCTCAGCTGAGCTAAGTGTTAAAAGAAACATGTACAGGAAATGGAAGAATGGTGAAACCCACCAAAGGGGAATTCAAGCAAATAGCCAGGAGATGTAGGGAGAAAGTCGGAGAAGCTAAAGCGCAGAATGAACTCAGGCTTGCAAGAGACATCAAAAACAATAAAAAGGGCTTTTTTAGATATGTCCGCACCAAAAGGGAAAACAAGGAAATGATAGGATCACTACGTGGAAAAGATGACCAATTAATAACGGGGGGGGGGGGGAGAAGGCAGAACTACTTAGTACCTTCTTTGCCTCAGTTTTCTCCCAAAAGGATAGAACTGCCCAACCTGGGGCGTGGGGAGCAGGTGAGGAAGTGAGGGAAATGCAGCACAGAATAAGTAGAGAAGTAGTACAGGAATATCTGGCTAAACTAGATGAATTCAAGTCCCCAGGGCCAGATGAATTACATCCAAGGATATTAAAAGAACTGGCAGAAGTCATTTCTGAACCACTTGCAATAATCTTTCAGAACTCCTGGAGAACAGGAGAAGTCCCAGCAGACTGGAGGAGGGCAAATGTCATCCCCATCTTCAAGAAGGGGAAGAAAGAGGACCCTAATAATTATCGCCCGGTAAGCCTGACATCAATTCCAGGAAAGATCCTAGAGCAAATCATTAAACACCTTTGTAATTACTTAGAAAGCAATGCCGTAATCACTAAAAGTCAGCATGGATTTCTCAGAAATAAGTCATGTCGGACTAATCTTATCTCTTCTTATGATAGGGTTACAAGCTTGATACACGAAGGGAATGCTGTAGATATAGCATATCTTGACCTCAGTAAGGCCTTTGACAAAGTTCCGCATGACATTCTTGCAAAGAAGCTAGTAAAATGCGGGCTGGACAGGGCTACTTTAGGTGGATTTGTAATTGGTTGACCGACCGCACCCAAAGGGTGATCACAAATGGTTGCTTTTCATCCTGAAGAGAAGTGACTAGTGGGGTGCCACAGGGTTCTGTCCTGGGCCCAGTGCTATTCAACATCTTCATCAATGACTTGGATGAGGAAGTGGAGGGCATGCTGATCAAATTTGCAGATGATACCAAACTGGGAGGGGTTGCTAATACACCAGAGGATAGGATCAAATTTCAGTACGACCTTGACAGATTGGAGAGCTGGGCCAAAGCTAACAAAATGATTTTCAACAGAGACAAATGTAGGGTCCTGCACTTAGGCAGAAAAAATGAAAGTCACAAATATAGGATGGGGGATGTGTGGCTGGATAGCAGTATGTGTGAAAGGGATCTTGGAGTCTTGGTAGATCACAGGCTGAATATGAGTCAGCAGTGTGACGCGGCAGCCAAGAAAGCCCATGTGATTCTTGGTTGCATCAATAGGAATATGGTGTCTAGATCAAGGGAAGTAATGGCACCACTCTATTCTGCATTGGTTAGGCCTCATTTGGAATACTGTGTCCAGTTCTGGGCACCTCAATTCAAGAAGGATGTTGACAAGCTGGAACGTGTCCAGAGGAGGGTGACCAAAATGGTGGAGGGTCTGGAAGCCATGCCCTATGAAGAACGCCTTAGGGAGCTGGGTCTGTTTAGTCTGCAGAAGAGAAGGTTATGAGGGGACATGATAGCCATGTTTAAATATTTGAAGGGATGTCATTTTGAGGAGGGAGCAGGCTTGTTCTCTACCTCTCCAGAGACTAGGACAAGGACAAATGGATTTAAGCTGTAGCAAAGGAGATTCCACTTGAACCTCAGGAAGCACTTCCTGATGGTCAGAGCTGTCCAGCAGTGGAATATGCTGCCTCGGAGTGTAGTGGACTCTCCTTCTTTGGAGGTTTTTAAGCAGAGACTGGATGGCCATCTGTTGGGAATGCTTTGATGGGTGTTCCTGCATGGCAGAGGGTTGGACTGGATGGCCCCTGAGGTCTCTTCCAACTCTATGATTCTGTGATTCTATGATTCACAGCATTTGTTTGGTTCAGAAACCACATGGCCGAGTAGTCATACTTATTCTGGCATTGTTCTTGTACTATTTCAGAAGCAACTGCAACAACCCAGGAACTGCAAGCTTGCAATATCCTTTCCTTTGGCTGAGGGCTGGTACGACATATATTCTAGCAGATGTCATGTTACTGTCATGGAATATGGTCAAACTCAGCATTCTATCCTTTTACAATTATTCCTAGATATGTCCTGGGTTTGCCACAGCTGGGCTGTCAGCAACATTATAATAGAAAGTAAGGCTCTACAAATACATGAAAGAATTTAATTGAGCTATGGCAGGATTTCAAAGGTGTGGCCTTCCAGATGTTGTTGGACTGTAGCTCCCAACAGTTCTAGCCAAACATAGACAGTGGTGAGAGGTGAGGGGAACAGTGGTCCAGCAACATGTGAAAGTGCACATATAACCTAGCCCTGCTATAGACTTACATTTTCACCCAAACATTTTTGTGGAGAGGATCTGTTAACAAAGATTGATTTCTTTCAGCATATTTTCTGTAATTCTGTATAGTTCCATTAAATGTTAGTCTTGTGGTGGTGATTCAGTAAACGCATGAATGAGTTCAAGTCTGTTGCACTTATAATTGCAATTAATATTTTTACTGAATCTTCGCCTTAAAAAGACCTGAATTAGGTTGTATTGCATAGAATGTAAGTACAGTCATCCCTCCACATTTGTGGGTTTAAATTTCATGGACTTGATTATTTGTGTTTCTCCAACCCCTGCCCCCCCCCCCCATTTCAAGTGCTTCTTTTCCAGGGGAACCTTCCCTCTTGGTGGCTCTGATCAGGCCATGCAGTCCTTTAAAAACCTGACTGTGGTCTCCCTCCTCTCCTACAGCAGCTGCCTGGCCACCTAAAGATGGCTCAGAGCCCACTTTCTTAGCACCACAAACCCTTTCCTGATGCCACCCCACACCCAAAGAAGAAGATGGGTGAAAGAAAAGAAGCATAAGGGGGCCACTGTGCCTTCCGTCTACTTTCCCTGACCTGGTTTGGAGCTAAGTGCCCCTTCTCCCCTCTATGCCTTGGCCCCCTTCCCACAGACACGCACACATTTTCATATTTACGATTCTTCCACTTTCGCAAGGGTCTTGTGCCCCTAACCCTAGCCAATATGGAGGGCCAACTGTGTATTGATGAACACAGAAGTTAACTTTCACCTCAATTTTAATAATGTGGCCTTTGGAGCATTTGTTCTAAATATTTGTCTTCTTAGTTATTTTGGACTTTTAAAAATAAAACAGGAGTTGTTTGGTGGGGTTGTATGAAACTACTTTTTTTAGGGTAAATAATACTCATCAAAATGAGAAAGATTCTCAAATGTGATTCTCCCCTTTCAGCAGCAGAATTCTGTTTCTGGCTAAGATTGTCTTGAAGAGCTATAATTTCATCATTCTGTGACTGAGAATTTGTATGAGCATTTGGATTTAATTAGAGCTCTTCATTTTATGTGTAAGATTTCAAAATGATATTCTGCTAATTTCAGAGTTGGATGAACAGCATTAACCATGGTGAACAAAAAGCATTCAAGGGAAGCTGGACTTGAATTCAACATGCATAATACATGATTATGCGTTGAACAAAAAATTAAACATTTAATAAAGTTTTAGTTTCAAGCTAACAAATCCCTGCAGAGGGTATTATGACTGTGTGGGGGTGGAGGACAGACCTGTTTTTTCCCCCAAGATCTCTGCTCAGGTCCAAGCATCTAATAGTTATGTTAAAGGGCAATCAAGCACTGAACAGTAACACTGATCTTTACTAGAGCTTTTGCTCTGACTGCAGAGAGTAGTCTTTTGACAGTGGGAACCTCTAAAAGAGATCCGTAAAAACTGAAGGGCACTTGGGAATTGAGACTGATGTAGACCAGATCTGTATTTCAGCCAGTAGGAGGGAGAAAACTAATCTTCAAAATTTTATGTGCCAGCAATTATTCACAGATTGTATATAGCAGAATATCTGGGTTTTTTAAAACAAAAAATCTAATCATGCTGTGATAGTTTTTTGTTTTTGTTTTTTAAAGGAAGAGTCTAACATTATTGTTTTTGTTGGCACAAAGGCACTTGGGGGTAGAGGAGGAGATTTTTCCTTGTTAAAAGTCCATATTCAGAACATACTTTGAAAAATGACCCATGTAAAATGGTCTCTATCTGGACTATTCACTCCAAAGGGTACAGGCATTTAGTTTGTTGTAAGAGAAGCTTCTGTGATTCACCAGAGGCTTCTGTCAGGAGATCAGGGAAGGCCATGTTTTAAGGGAATTCAAACCTCCAGGCACGTGGTGGCAAACAGGACATTGATGCAGATGGCGGGGGTAGGGGGACAGGAGAATTCAGCGGAGTTGCCTTATGCAAGTTGAAGAGCCCTTCCATTTGCGCAAGACACCTTTGGAGCAAAGCCAGGAAATGCAGAAGAATACTGGCTTTGGCAAGGTTGGAAGATTTCCAAGTGATTGCTCATTTATTGATAGCAACAAAGATAGTAATTACAGAAGGAGGAAAAACAGCAGATTCGTATTCACTGACTGGTAACCTATACTATATGATCTAATCATCATAAACTGTGGAAGTTTGTATACAGTAGAAAAGAACTGAAGAAGAGAGACAGAGAGAAAAATCTGTGTTTGAAAAAATGGGTGCTAAGTCATTTTCGGACAGTGAGATACAATATTCATGCAATACATGTCTTTTCTTAAGAATTGTAATTTACGACATGGTTTAGTGTAATCATATCTCTAGCATAGTTATGATGCAGTTAGAACAATATTTCAACTAAATATTCAATTGAAAGCTTAATAAAATAGTATGATCAATTTATTTCATCAGTGTCACTTTTTTCTTGACAGTTCTCTTCATGGTTCTCATATTTGCAATATTAGGGGAAAAACTGCTGTTATACTATATGTAATATCATCTTATGTAAATCGACCACAAAATATTCTCAGAATATTGTGTCTCATGAAAATGTCCAACAAGACTATTCAGGAATTGGGTTTGTACCCACTTGGTGCCGCTCTAGACAAAAGGTTTTTGATCCAGTGGTGGTTTCTATCAATAGAATGGTGAGGAGTGATGTTCAGTGGTTCTCTCTTGCTTCAGACCTCCTGGTAAATCTGCTCCAAAGGATGGAAGGGACCCATCATATCAGCATAGAATGTGTTGCAGGGTGAAGGAGGAATAGCAAGCTAAGCAACGAATAAGTTAATTAATTAACTATTTCCTCTCTAGTAATCACACTCATTTTTCTGTTTTTTTATTGAATGATAAAAATAAACAATAAGAAAACTCAACGAAGTAACAGTACAAACAATGATACTACGTGAAATAAAACAATACCAAAAAAGCCACAAAATAACCAACATAGTAAACAAAAAGGAAAACAAAATTACAAATATCAAACTAGACTATAAAAAAGCACTAAACTACATATAACTAAAAAAAATGGTTTCTGCCCCTGCTGCAAACAGTGAACAGTAATCCAATGGTAACAATTAATCATTTCCTCATAAACTGAATTTAAAGTATATATTTGTTGCCTATTGATTCTTTTCATAATAAATTTAAAGTTACAATATGTAGTAATAGTAAGTCTAAATAAATTATTAAAATAAACCTCAATTATTAAAAATCATAAACTTAAAAATTACTTATCAATTAATCATTAGTAATCTATTCTTATTCTGTTCTTTATTAAAAACCAATAATTCTTAAAATAATAATTATCTATATAGTAAGTATTTATTCTTTTAATAAAAGCAACAAAGAAAATAAACCTATTTTCTGACTATTCTTCTCGCAATAATAAAGAATAACATATCTGAAATTATCAATACAAAATAACAAATCTTTCATCGTCATCAAATATCCTCAGTCTCTTGATAACGTTTACTCCTAATAACTCATGATCATAAATCGTGATTGCACCCAGTTCTCTAAATTCTCAAAGTAATGCTGAAGTATTTTTTAAAAAATACTATCAGGAATTAACTAGGCTGAGTGTCTCTCCCTCTATCACATTCAGTAAAACAAGAAGGGCAACTGCTTTAGGAGAAGAAATATTAGAACTGGAGAAAATATGTGACATGGCTCTGTTGTTAGGCAGACTAATCTATATGATTTCTTTGGGGGAGAGAATTTTCAGGAACCCAGGACAGAGAGATGGGATGGTGGAACAAAAGAGCAGCTCGGTTTGGTAAGAAAAAGGGAATGGAAAGGACCAAAAAAAAAAAAGGAAAGAAGAAAAGATAATCAACTCTTGGAGTAGAATAGGAGTGGTAGTAGAAAGAGAGAGGTTATTTGCATCCAGAGTCCTTTCAGAATGCCCTCTGACAAGCTTGTACAAAAGGAATGTGTTTGGCGTCTTTCTAGAGGGTTGAGGTGCGTTGTGATTCTTTGATAACTTCATTATAATTAATTATATAACTAAGGTAAGATAGGTAGGGAGAAGAGTGGGCTTGTTAATTAACTTGATACTTAAAACTTCAGATGCCACAGACTATATTTGGGATTTCTGGCTCCTGTATGCAAAAACCCTGGCAAAGAGCCCTGTATAGGCTGTTTACCAGACCACTTCTTGATTGGATGTGAGGTGGCAGAAAGGGTGCAGTGGATCAGTTGTGCTGAAGAATGTTCTGCATATTCTCAGAGACTCTCAAATTTTAGATTAAGAGTTTTCCATTCTCAATTCATTGAATCAAGACCTAGCTATCTACTTATTGCTGCACTTGTGGTCGATCCATGCCCTTTAACTAAAATAAATCACCCCCTACTATGCTTTAATAAGCATGTCATTGGAAGAGTGAGTGAAGTGTACCATGTTTGGTAGGGAAAGCTAAAAGAGGTGCAGATGAGTAACCAACTGAATTAATGAGGTTGTAAGATGAGATCCTGTGCTTTGGAACAGCCTTCTCTAACCTGACAGTTCCTAGACATAACGGATTCCCATCCCTCCCAGGTAATAATCATATTACAGGATTTGTAGTCCATATGGGGGAAAAGAATGGGGGAAGGCAACATTAAAAGGAAAAAAAGAGAGAGGTCTTTTTAGGGAGCCAGTAACAAAACGTGCCTTCTAAGCTGAAAAGTGACAACATCCATGCCTTTCTCTGTAAATATCACGGCCTGGATCCAGACTAGTGTTTTGATCAATGTGTTAATTAATAATAATTGGCCAAATTAAATAATTTCAATTATTAATACTTCTGCTAGTGAATTCATTCTCCAGTTTCTAGCATTAAGTTAATTTTCAGAGCTAATGTTCCAAGCTCTGCACATGCCAGTCCTGTGGGTCTCTTGATTCTCAGGAGCCCCTCTGGAGAGACACAGGGATCAGTATTTGGAGCGGGGAGCTAGGAAAGTAACATTGTGCAAGTTTATTTCCCCTTAGTGTTCTTCTGGCTCCAACCCATTCTTTTTATTAAAAATGGTGCACAGTGTTGAAAAGGAATTGCACAGCTGTATATCCAGGGCATGGATTAAGACTAAATCTGCAACTTGAGTTGGAAATGTGTGGCCCTCCAGATCTTTTTGAATCACTGTTCCCATTTATATTCTCAAATGTGGATAGGAGTTGGAGTCCAACAACATTTGAACATGTTTCCAGTCCTGATTTAAACAACGAAATAGTGGAGGAAGAGAGACTTTTTAATTTATTTAGATTTCAGAAATGGATAGCACTTTCTGATCTATGAATCTGGAAAGTTCATCCATTTTCTGTAACTATTATTTTACTTGGGCATATGTTAAATTTTCATGATAAATTTCCTTCATAAAGACTGCAAGGAAGCTGTTAAAAACACTGAAAACAGATATTCATCATTTGTTTGTGCATCTTTTAGTTTTTTTTAATTACTGCCCATTACCACTGCCTCTTGACATTATAATCATTAAGTGTGGGAAATATTTTCTACCTAGTAATACAATCCAATGGAAATGAAAAATAAGGCTTTGAAGTATTAAACTTGTAAGGACAAGTTTGACAATGCACTTCTCAAGACAGCTTGTACCTTGATTCAGCAGTATATGTGGAAATAGTAGCCTTTGGTCAATTTCTACATTTCTATAAATGGAACATGTAGATGCTTGAAAACATTTCATAAATCGGAAGCCTTTGAAAATTCTCCAGAGACACTAGAGCTAGGACTAAGCTCTTCTAGGTTCTCAGCTGGTTCACAACTAAGCCCTGAGTCATCTTCATCTTAGTGCATGGACCCTTAACCCTATCCTATTCCTATAGCTTTGCTGGACTAGTTCTTGAAGGTACTTCATATGAAACATGCTCTATTTCATTTCTAATGCAAAATCCTTGTTGTTTGATCAGTTGTAAAGAGTGCACACATGCATGTAAATCACAAGTCCTCTGTAAATGTTGGCAATTGTCATACACCAAGTCTTGTCATACACTTGGTTTCTCTAGCTCAGTATTGTCAACACTCTGACTGACAGTGACTCTCCAGGATTTTAGATAGCAGCCTTTTCCATCCTTAACTAGAGATACCAGGGATTGAACCTGGAATCTTTGAGAGGAGGGGAATACTTGCCCTAATTTGCTCTTCATGTGTGTTCTAAAGGAATGGCCTGTGATTCCCTAATGTCTGTGTACTCTGCTTCAAACCAGGCATGATGAACACACATTTCATATTTGGGGGTTTGAACTCAAAATACAAAATGTATCTTTGTAAGAGGTAGTCTGGTGTACTGAGAATGTGCATCTTGAAATAAAAGTTGCCTATCAACATGCCATTCCTTGCCAAACAGTACTTGGGCAACTAAGTGCAAATTAGATATGCAACAAGATAATAAATTGGTAATGCAACTACAGAAAATAGCACTTAATACATTGTGCTTTATGTTAAGCTACCAAAAAAAAAAAGCTTTTCTAAAAACATGTACGAGGCCAGACTTCCACACATTGCCAGAGGAAAAAAAACATGTTCTACATTCTTCTTAAAATTTAAAGGGAATAGAAGATGAAATCAGCCTTTCAAATGAACTGAAGAAGCATGCAGGCAGCACTCAAGAGGCCCTTCTTTAAAAAGAAAAGAATAAGAGACCCAGATATTTTAACTGGATTTTTAAATGTATGAATACAAAGAAAATAAAAAGAGAGAGAGTGGTATATTAGGATATGAGTGTGGGCTGGACATATACAGTCAGCCTTCCACATTGGAAGAAGTCATTTCTGAACCATTTGCAATAATCTTTCAGAACTCTTGGAGAACAGGAGAAGTCAAAGCAAACTGGAGGAGGGCAAATGTTGTCCCCATCTTCAAGAAGGGGAAAAAAGAGGACCCTAATAATTATCGCCCGGTCAGCCTGACATCAATACCAGGAAAGATCCTAGAGCAGATCATTAAACAGTCAGTTTGTAATTACTTAGAAAGCAATGCTGTAATCACTAAAGGTCAACATGGATTTCTCAGAAATAAGTCATGCCAGACTAATCTTATCTCTTCTTATGATAGGGTTACAAGCTTGATAGATGAAAGGAATGCTGTAGACATGACATATCTTGACTTCAGTAAGGCCTTTGACGTAGTTCCCCATGACATTCTTGCAAAGAAGCTAGTGAAATGCAGGCTGGACAGGGCTACTGTTAGGTGGATTTGTAATTGGTTGACCGACCACACCCAAAGGGTGGTCACCAATGGCTGCTTTTCATCCTGGAGAGAAGTGACTAGTGGGGTGCCACAGGGTTTTGTCCTGGGCCTAGTGCTATTCAACACCTACCTCAGTGACTTGGATGAGGAAGTGGAGGGCATGCTGATCAAATTTGCATATGACACCAAATTGGGAGGGGTTGCTAATAACCCAGAGGACAGGATCAAATTTCAAAATGACCTTGACAGATTGGAGAGCTGGGCCAAAGCTAACAAAATGAATTTCAACAGAAACAAATGTAAGGTCCTCCACTTAGACAGAAAAAATGGAATGTACAAATATAGGATGGGGGATGATTGGCTGGATAGCAGTACATGTGAAAGGGATCTAGGAGTCTTGGTAGATCACAAGCTGAACATGAGTCAGCAGTGTAATGCAGCAGCCAAGAAAGCCAATGCAATTGTTGGTCGCATCAATAGGAGTATGGTGTCTAGATCGAGTGAAGTACTGGTACCACTCTATTCTGCATTGGCTAGGTCTCATTTGGAATACTGTGTCCAGTTCTGGGCACCTCAGTTCAAGAAGATGTCAACAAGCTGGAACGTGTCCAGAGGCGGACGACCAAAATGTATAAGGGTCTGGAAGCCATGGCCTATGAGGAACGGCATAGGGAGCTGGGTCTGTTTAGTCTGCAGAAGAGAAGGTTAAGAGGGGACATGATAGCCATGTTTAAATATTTGAAGGGATGTCATGTCGAGGAGGGAGCAGGCTTGTTTTCTGCTGCTCCAGAGACTAGGGCCATTTCCGCACTATAGTGTTAAAGTGCTGCTATTCCACTTTCAAAGCCCTGTGGAATTCTGGGTTTTGTAGTTTACTGAGACCAAAGAGCTCTTTGACTGAGATTTCAAAGTGCCCTTCTCTAAACTACAAACCCCAGAATTCCACAGGGCTTTGAAAGTGGAATAGCAGCACTTTAACACTGTAGTGCGGAAATGGTCTAGGAAAAGGAGCAGTGGATTCAAGCTGCAGGAAGGGAGATTCTACCTGAACCTCAGGAAGAACTTCCTGATGGTCAGAGCTGTCCAGCAGTGGAATATGCTGCCTCGGATGTGGTAGAGTCTCCTCCTTTGGAGGTTTTTAAGCAGAGGCTGGATGGCCATCTGCTGGGAATGCTTTGATGTGTGTTCCTGCATGGCAGGGGTTTGAACTGAATGGCCCCTGTGGTCTCTTCCAACTCTACAATTCTATGATTTGTGGGTTTCACTTTTGTGGATTTGATTATTTGCTGTCACCTCTGTTGGCTCCCTATGCCATTTTTAATGGGGACTGCAAGCCTTGTGAGGCTGAGAAACTGTGAACGAGGCTTGTGAGTCCCTCTTGAAATGATGCAGGGCAGCAGTGGAGGTGGCAGTAAGCCCCACCAGCCACTCACTTCTGCCTTGTGAAGGAACCCTGATGCCTTAAAAGAATCCATGGTGGGTTGAATATAGTGATCATAATTTTTTGTGCGTCAAATATGGTTTGGGAGGGCCTAGAGTTAGTCACAGTTCTTTCACTTTCACAGGCGTCCTGTGCTCTTAACCCTAGCGAATGTGGAAGGATGACTGTACCTTACTATCAGCTGAACATATTTCTAAAACTATATTTTCTTGAAACTGGCACCTGTAAAATATGTGTTCCCTACTAAAGCAGTGAGAACTGTCTATTGAAAAATAGAGAATGTTTATCATTTTAACCTTGGCATACAAGCCTTTTAGCAACAGTAACAGCATGCAGGATCCAACCACGTTGACTATTAGTTGGAGAAATTTTAGCTATGGAAGTGAGGGCTGTTTTCCCTTGATTGATTTGTTTAGAGCAAGCTAACTTTATTCCTTTACACTCTAATTTTATTCACATCAAATTTAGTACTTTCCAACAGACATTTATAAACTGCACTTGTTAGTTTCATTTTTCCAGAGTATATAATCAACCCCTTCCTAGAACAAGTAGATTCAGACCATTTATGGATTATTATCAGCTTCTTCCTTCTCACTTGGATGCCTCTAGTTTGAACAGCTCCTGGTTTGGTTCTATTGGATAGAATCCCATTGCCAAGGCCTGGTAATAGTAATGTGAACAAGGTGCTTTGAAGCATGCAATTTTCCAGCTGTTTGCTCAACCCCAGCCCTCCAACCAACCTCTCAGGAGTAACCACTGAGTCCAGCAGATCAATCATTACCTCTTAGAAGAGGAAGTACTTCTGTTGCCTTCAGCAAGAGGGTCATGTGAGTACTCACAAAGAAGCTATCTCTGGCACGTGAAGATGATTCTAAAAACTGGTTAGTCACTCATCTTTGTTTGGCAGAGTGTTTGATCAGGTGATGGCCATGCCGTGCACATTTTTCATTCTGGCAGGATTTGGAATGAAAACTACTGAAGGAAGAACAGAGGATAATGAACCCATTAATTTTCCTAAACATCTTAGAAGCTTTGAGCTGAACTGATCATAGTATCTTTCTGTAGTAGTTGTCCTGAATGGGTCATTGTGTTTCAGTAGTACCTGGCATACTGCATGACCATTTCAAGAAGATGGTGCTAGGAGACTACTGTTCATGCCCCTAGCACTTGGGAGGTGATGTTCTGTCAGCTCCATTTTGCCTTCCATGGTGTTCAACAACTACATGAAATGCCCGAGTAAGACCATGTGAGTCAAGAGTTGAGTGAGACAGTGGGCCTGCTCAGTTATCATGTAGAATAAACTGAAGCTCAGTCTTATAAGACTGATGGTAGATCATTCATTTGGTGTAGGGAATGTTGGTCAACCTATTATAGAAAGGGATTTTGCTTTCTCCTAAAGGGTGATGTCTGCAGCTTGGGCACTGTTAAATTCAGCCTTTTCATCTTTCAGATGCTTTTAGTATTGCTGATGGTTCTTACCGTTAACCCTTCCTCATTTCAGTCTGTAATCATGCTTAGCTTTCTGTTGAAAACTTTTTTAATGGATTTATTATTTTATTCTGCATCTCATAACTGCAAGATGACAGAGTTCTGACAGCTCTTATGGAAGTGAAGGGTGAGATATTAAACTTTACAGACAAAAACTTAAAATGCCTTACAATGTCTTATCCTTCTCTTTCTAATAAAAATGTAAAGTTAATATATATGGCTCTGGGAATGCCTTGCTGGAACAGTGGGAGTCAAGTTTGATAAACACAAAAAAACATGGTTAAGACTGTTCTGCAAGGAAGAATATGAATCAAAGACATAAGTTGAAACTGTGTAATGTTACAAGTTCATGCCTGTGTAATCAACACATCTTTTAATGCACTGAAATATTGGCATAGGAATTTAACATCTGCAGATGTTTTGTGCTAGAGTATGGTGTGCACATGATCACTTAATGAGTTGATTGCTGCGGTAGGTAACTTTTTAAAATAATGGGAAAATGAAGACAACTAAGTCACATGGGATGTTCCTTTCCTCCCTCTCTGCATCAATCCAGTTGGGAAGCTGACTTTTCATGGGAATAATTAAAATAATTCCCAATCTGATGATCATGTAGTGGCAAGACTGAAAAAATGAACTTCCTCTGGCTTCCCAGTTTTATTTATTCACCAGACAGTCAGCATAAAGGTGCCTTAGGACATTGACTCTTTCCAGATTTACCTGTGAGCTGTGAGTATGTCCCGCTTCTTTTCCGTTTGGTATTACCTTACATGAACTTAGCTTTGAAAACTTTTCTCAGACTCTGTCTGACTTTAGTGAGTTTTTTTAGCATAGTAATAATGCACATCAAAAGCTGCAAAGATGATAATCTTCCATTTCAAAATGTATGAATTTTATTGTAATTTAATAACTGAGTGTGCTGCCATGCTTCGTTAATAAAGGAGCTCCTAACAAAACCCTCCAGTCCTGTTGTTTATCTTATTTATTTAAAGTTTTTTTTAAGAATCCCACCTTTGCACTAAAATAGCCCTAAAGGCAGCTAGCGTGCGCATATTCCTCACTGTTTACAGCAGATCTCAGAAGATCAAGACAATTGGGATTTATGGCTTTTCTTTGTCACTATGAAGTTTCATTTAAGTGATCTGCTTTGTATTTCTCGGGAAGATGACAGCATGTGAAAATGAGTTTGGTAGAAAGTTGCACAACTGTGAAGACCATTGTTCTTCCCAACTATTCTTCTTAAGCTTAAATCCTACTTCTGAAGTTTTTTTTTTAAGGAAGTACATGACAATTCCATGTGACAGTTGTGCACCTACCAGAATAAAATGCTGTTGCAAAGCAGTATTTGAGTGCCCCAGAGTAGAGGCACTGAAGCAGAAAAAGGCTTAGAGTACTGTATGGAAGATTCCCCAGCCTAGTGATTTCCAGATGGGTTGAACTACAATTCACAATTCTCCCGCTTGAGTAGTCAGTGAATCCGCCATTGAAGGGGTGGTGAATTTGCACTTATTTTATCCCCTCTCCTCCCACAGATGCTGTGGGTTGAATGGGAGCTTTGGCAGTGCTGCATGAGGGTCCCACACTGGCAGGACTCCCCTTCAACTCAGAGCAGCTGCAGCAACAATAAAATCCACAGTGCTTTTGTTGACTTCAGCCATAGCAGATCCACTAGCTCTCCTGGCTTCCAACCAACGTAACCAACACATTGGGAGGGTACCTATTTTTTCAAGACTGGTGTACTGTCATAAGGTTCTATATACAAGGTCAGTGTTTCCCCCTCCTCGTCGCTTTTCTGTTTTTGTTTCTCGTCTTCTATAATTAGATATTTGTTTGTGTTTATTTCCTTCTGAACTTGGAACTTCATCTCCATTTCTAGTGACCAGTTATACCTATTCATAGCTGACATATATTAACAGTAGGGTCAACTCAGTCATTATACCAGTATGTTTCACTTAGATTGCAGAGAGCATATGTCTGTATTAGCAGAAATTGCAAGAATGTTTCCAAACTCTTATCACTTTTATGAAAAGGATTTGCTCACCAACGAATCTTGGCATACAATATTAGCCTGACCTGCAGCCTTTAAGGCGCCTGGAAGCAAGATTTTGTTTGTTTGTTTTCATTTAGCATAATTCTAGACTGCTAATCATAAAACCACGTCAAAGCAGTGTACAGCAGTAAAACAACAATAAATTCAAAACAATAAACAGTGCACAACATCTAAAAAATTATGAAATCTGCAATTAAGAGCTAGGCAAAGTCTGAGAAAATCAGTGCGTTTTCTGGAGGCATTTCAAACAAATAACAGATGGTGCCTTCTATTTTGTATAATAGTAGGCAGAATATTGTAAAGTACAGGCCCTGAAATAGAAAAAGTTTGCTGCTTGGTCACTGCTGTGGTGCTGTGAACAAGATCTTTCCAGATGACCTTAATGCCTTTGTGAGTCTGTAAAATATGCTCAAATGGAAGGATCCTTTTCAAAGACTCACCCTGCATTGGCGTGTTTGCCCATATGATGTGCTAGTACAACTCCCCTATTATGCTTTTATACTGCAATATCCATAGTAATATCAGGACTTGTTTTATTTCTTCAGTACTTTGTTTTTCTCTAGGAAATTCATATGACTTTTCTATCTTTAAGTGACACAGCATAGGAACCACAAGTGTCTCCCCTCATATTTTGCCACTGGCAAAAAAACAAAAACAAAAACAAGGCATGGCGGATGCGTGTACCATGTTTTCAAACAGAATTGTTCTTATGGAAACCTGAAAACAAGCCCGTGCTCCCCACGCACCTTGTTCTCCTAGGGAAGCATTTCTTTGTCTGGCACAACTGCACTGCTAACTTTCATTGGAAAATGTAGCTCTGTGGGGTCAGGAAAGGTGAAGGCCACAATGAACTTGGGATGGGGGAACAGAATTTGGAGACTACTTTTACACCAAAAGGTTGGGTAAACTGAGCAATAATAGCACAAACCCCTACACATTTAATCAGGGGTATGTTCCACTGTATCCAGTAGGGCTTACTTCTAGTAAATACGCATAAGAGTGCAGCTAGAGTATTTCATGTCGATTCTGAGCAGAAGTGCTGTTTAAAAGATTGATCAAACAACTCAAGTATTTCTTGTGTCAAGTCTTCATATAAAAGGAGCATTTCATCCAAATCCAGAAGTGCTTGCAACAACTGTGAATCTGAACAGTTTAGTCCAAGGCTGGGCACAATGGATTTGTGAGATCTACTTTGTTGTTTCTTGAGCATCCCAAGATGCAACAACCAGACCAGCTGCGAAAGACATACCCATGTACAATTAAAGAACAGGGTCCCTGGGTCCTTAGGAATTTGTTTGAGTACATGAACTGAACAGAGCTCACAATCCTTTCACATAATGGTCTAGTCCTGTTCATTCTCATTTGTTCTCCCCCCCCCCACAAGCATTCTTCATTTAAGCAATCACGTCTTTCTGGCAATATCATTTCATTGTTGCTATTATTATTATTAAAGACACGTGCCAATGTACTTGAGATCATTTAGATATCTACTGTTATACCCAAACATGGTTTTCTACTCACCTCTGGTTTAATCAGAATTGTTCTTCTTTGGTGATACGACAGCCTTCTGTTGCTTCATCAGATCTGCAATATATTCCTTCTATTTGTATGTGTGCATTTTAAAACAAGTAAATTTAGGCTGTTTCTGTGATTCAGCTGCATGAAGCAGCAGTTGACTGGGACCCAAATACTCCTCCCTGGTTGCCTGGAGTTGTTTTTACTTGCCATAGTCAACCAGTCTTTTGGGTCTCCATGAACTACAGCAGCTGGGAAGCTGTCAGGCATGTAATGAGTTTCCAGTTCCAGATGCTATCAGTAGCTGTACCTTGCTAATGCCCAGAGAGTGCTTGGATTTGACATCTTTTTGCATTGTTGTTCTCTGGCAGCATTGGGGAGGCTAACAATTCCCAACAATTAAAATAACGAGAAGACTCTTTGATTATGAAACCTGACAGCACTCATTTTGGACTCTTGGCTACCTTAGATATGAATAGCACTGAATTTAAACAGTGTATGTGTGCGGAGTTCAGGGAGAGAGGGCAGCAGTGGGATAATGGAGATAAAAACAGAGGAGAAGCATATATCTGGTGCTGTTTTCATAGCAGAAGCAGTAAAGTTGTATGCTGTAGCAATATGTACCAAAGGTGTACGCTGGAAGTGACGGGGAAGTTGGAGGCAAGTTCTGGCCTGGTATATTTTGTTGATTAGGCTCAAACAGTGACCGCCCCAAGGTCAACTTGTGAACTTCATAACTGAAAAGTGATGTGAACCCAGGCCTCTCTCTCTCTTTCTCTGCCTTCCTTCCCCTTCTTCTTCTGTGTATACACATACAATGTGCATGCATTCAGAGTGATCTTTATGTACACAAAAGAAGTATTGAGGAAGCCCTTTCAACCTAAAATTCAGATTCATTTCCACCAAAGTTATTCAGGGCTGCATTCCAAAATAAAGGGCTAGGTTTAAAAACCACAGCATATTTTAATGTAAAAGTCTTTCTACCAGTAACTAGCTCTTAAGGGGAAGCATTTCAGCCTTTTAAAATGGGAGGAAGCCTACCATAAAAACCTGGAACCCACTAGCTCACCCCAGAGGTCTGGATTTAATTCCATGACCTGTGTTCCCCATATCTGTGTTTACATGGATACAACTGATTATATATAAAGACTGTCCACGTTTTGAGGAGTGTGACTGTGGAGGCTGCCGTGATGAGCTCCTGCATTTTAAAAAATTATTACTGTGGGGGCTTTATTTTGCAAATTCCTACTTCTCTTTTGTCAACTGCTCCAGCACTCCCTACATCGACATACCGCTCATGTTTTGACAGTTTTTTTTTTTAATGTAGGGGAAAATAATCTTTGTATGTGGGGAAAAGAGATTACAGACAGCAGATCTAAGGTACAGGTATCTCAATTGTATGCAAGAAGGAAGCACAATAAATGGCTGCAGTTTTTGCAATTTAATTTTCATAATGTTTTGGAAACTGATTGATAGAATTTGATCCTTCCGCACACCTCTTACTTGCCTTTTCACTGTGTTAATAACTAACCAGCCTGAGGAGGGGAAAACAATTGGTTGCTAAGGAAACTACAGTTTCACTTATGCTCTAATTTGTGGCCAGTCATCAATGATTTCACAGTTCATCAGAGCAGAACTTTAGAAGGAAAAGCTGAATGCAGCTGATTGATTTCTTATTGGAAACTCTCCAAAGCAGACCAAAAAAAAAAAAAAAGAAAGAAAGAAAGAAACAAGCAGCCATATTGGATCCATTTAGAAAAAAAAAAGTCCAAACAATAACAGTAAAGTAATACCTTCCACAGGGAGAACTGAAAGCAATAATGAAGTGAGCTTTTTTTTTATAACTTTCACAGGACTCTCATCCACAGATTGGTTAAATTATATAATGTCAAACAAACAAGTGCTATACAAACACCATGCATCAGGCTGTGGGACTACCAAAAAAAAAAATACCTTGTCATATCAACCACAAAGATATGCATATTTCTCAGAAATAAATTCTGCTGTGCTCAATTAAGCTTACACTCTGTTGTTTGTGTTTAGGACTGCAGCCTTAAACAGTATTTTTGTTTGATCTTAAAATATAACATGCAGGTTAGTGGGCTGTTTTCCTGTTATTGCAATGTAGTGGATCAATATGTGTGTAAAAATAAGAGTGCAATTACTGGCTTATTTTAAATTAAACCGTTTAACATCCTTCTGTTATACTGCAAGCAATCCAGATCTCTAAGAACATCCATATTCGAATGCATGTGAGTATGTGCATTCAAGCTGCCTGTTGACATGGTGGCCCTATCAACTCCATAGGATTCTTCTTAGGCAAGAAATACTCGGAGGTGATTTTGCCAGTTCCTTCTGAAATATAGCCTACAAATCCTGATATTCGTAGGTGGTCTCCCATCCAAGTACTAACCAGGATTGGCCCTGCTTAGCGTCCACGATCAGACAGGATCTGATGCCTTTAGGGTACTGAACATACACAGGGGTAAATGCAAAATCAGATGTGTGTATCATTGGACACAATGAAATGGCATCCATATGTAGGAATGTGCATGTAACATCTAGTCTTTATTTCTTAAAAGCTAGGATATCCAAGACACTCAGCAGAGTTTCTGCAGTTATCCAAATGATGGAACAGAAAAGATGAAAACTCCACATAGCAGAGAAGCTGCAGACATTAAACTAAACTACAGACAGAGGAAACATGGGAAGGGCTTGTCAGGCTTGCCCGGAACTAAATCAGTCCTGGCATGTCGATACAGTAGAGTACAAAACCTGTGCAGGAAAAAGCAGTGGTGCAAAGTTTCATCTCCCACATTAGAGCAAAGTTGCCAACAGCTTTCATTTTATATTATTTTCCTCTCATAGTGCCATAGTTGCAGTGCACAGATGCACATCTTCATTGTGGCATTTATAGAAATGTAAAATGAGCTGAAAGATAGTATGGTTCACTGAATGGAAGGTTTTTTTAAAAAAAAAATCTTTGCTTCTAATCCAAGTAGTGTGCAGTCATTATTTGATACCACTTTAGTGCATATTGTACTTAGAGTTAGAAATGAAACATTTTACAAGAAGGGCACTACATGTTTTGAACATCCCAGCATGTGCCCCTTACCTGCTCCTGTAACTGAAAGGGCTAAAGACACTCTCTCTAGCACACAGCCCCTACCAACCTGCAGTATGAAGAACAAACTGCCTTTATCTTGGAATCTGCACTCACAGATATATGAATGTCTCACACTGAATGAGCACTGAGATGAGAAGAGTTTCCTTTTGCTGCTACCCTGTGTTTGAGAGGGAGGTAGGGAGACACATTGCTGTGCAGTACTAGGTACATTAAAATCTTGAATTTCTCCATTGATTTCTATTGATTTTCACTCTTACCTTGGCTGCTGAGATTAAGAAATTGGGTGTGGAGGAGAGAGACATTTATGTAAGAAAGGACATATGCCTGACCTCTAACTCAACAGTGTAGCCCTCAGGTGAACGTTTACTCAGAAACATCATATTTTGCACCACCTACTACACCTCAAAGTTCTAGTGAAAAACAAAATGGCTGCTGCTAGCCTTCTGTTCATGTCTGCCAGAGGGCAAAAAAGATCCTTTGAAGGATATACATATGTTATTTTAAGGCCAAGCTTTGATGCCTGGAGAACCACTGAGACATGTCATGGCTGCTTCAAGAAATCGTTAGATATAGAAGTTATAGAAATGTATTAAACAATAAGGAAGAAGAAGAGGAGGAGCAGCATCTCTGAGCCCCAAGAGGTTTAGCTGGAGGAGAGGCACTGAAGAAGACAAGCATTAGTCTTGCGGTTGCCAACCAGTGGTCTGTGGACCACTGATGGTCTGCCAGAAAATTTTGGTGGTCCGTGGAGAAATTTGGACATTATTTCATTTCCGACTTCCGGTTCAGATACGAGAGCTGGAGACACAGTGCTTGGCGTGCTCTGCCGAAGATCGCCACTGCCTCGGGTTGCTGATATTGGGGGGACCCCCAGACCGGCTTACCAAGTACCCCTGAACTAACGGGGTCTTGCCAGGAACCAAGACAGGACCTGTGAACCAGAAGGAGATAGCCAAAGGGTCTCCCAAGAGGCTGTTGCTGCCATTTTTTTCATCTCACCTGCAGCAATTTGAAGAAGATGAGAGGAATTACCTCTCTCTCCATACATCGGCCCACCAAATTTCTCTTGGCCAATTTTTTGCTTTGTTTTAAATATACTATTGCTTATTTTTTCATTACGTGATAGAGCTGGAAGACCTGTGTTGGGGATAGGGCAATAAGACCTTCTAGTTCAGACTTTGAATTAACTTTCTACAGAGGACCTCCATGAGTCCAGGAGGATTTCCTCCCCTTCCCTCACACTTCTTTGGAATGATCTGTTTGTTGCTTGAAAAAGAAGAAGAAGAAGAAGAATCAGCCCAGGACAAGTTATTTAGCAACTATCACACAAAAGATAAACTAAACTCAACTTTGCTGCTTTCCCTACAGGACTCAAGTTTTTTGTTTTGTTTTGTTTTTTGTTTTTGTTTCTGTGTCTAATTCCTGGCATTTCCTTCTTTGTTTGCTAAGACACAGTTGAAGACAATCCTTCATTTCTTTTTTCCTTCTGCTCTAAACTCAAAACGAACTAACAGCCCAGAAGCACTTAGTTTAAATTTTCAGCAAGATCTATTTTTCCCCTTCTTTTGAATTTGGAGACCGTATGTGTGTGAAAATTGATGATGTGAGAGACTCTCCCAATCTCTGTAGATTTGACTTTTTGAGACACTGTGTTTTGTCGATTTCTCCTCTGCTATCCCCTCCTTTCCAACTTGAGTCTGATTCTCCTGTCGTCTTCGCCCAGGTTTGTTGGAGGGTATTGTGTGTGAGCTCTATGACTGCAACTGTTACTGCTCTGACTTAGACCCATACTGTTAGACATTTGACGGCTATATCTGTTTATCCTCCAAAACCAAAACCAACTGCAACACAAAGAGAAAAGAACAACTCAGTGAGAAAAAGTGAGAGGAATTGTGAGAAAATAATGGTAAAGGAGAAAGAGACAATGAGAGAGAGAGAGAAAAGGGGAGAGTGGAGAGAGGTCTGGAAGGGACAGTGAAAGATAATGAACTTGTTTATTGAACCTACTTAATGAATTTATTTGATAAATGTATTTGATGAATCTATTGAATCAATTTCTGTATAGAATGGGAAACCAAAAGTCAGTGTATGAATTCTGTGACACCCACACTGCAGAAACACTAAATATATTATTCGAATAGATATTTTGAATGAATTGACACAGTGGCTAATAAATAAACTGATATTTTGATTTATCGTTATGGATTTATCTTTGTAGCCTTATGAACTAAGGAGTCTGTAAATATCAGAATATGAATCAATTAGTATTTTGATTTATCTCTATAATATCTACTTGATGATTTAAGTTGCTTGTAAATAATAATTTTGTTATAATTAAACAAGTGTATTTCATATTAATAAAATGGAACTTTTATGATCATTATTTTATAGATGTGTGTAAAAAAATTCATGTCAGTGGTCCTCAGGATTCAAAATTGTGAGTTTAGTGGTCCGTGAGGTCAAAACGATTGGCAACCACTGCATTAGCAGACACCCCTTCCTCAAGGAGTTGCCTTTTGAAAGGTCCTGGTACTACAGCTCTTGCAATCCTTGTACTGGATTAGTAGTTTGGTGTCCCCGGTAGTACTTCTGAAGGGGCTTAGTTTGAATCAACCTAAACTCAGTGGTGCATTCGTCTTCTATGTACAGAATTAAGGCAATTTAAAAGTATTTAAGGCTTTTTTAGTACCAGAAACATTGTATCAACAGCTGGAATATGTCTTTACAACTGAGTCGTTGTGAAATTAGTTTGCTAAATTTCCACGTTACAGGTTTCACTCACTGAAAGAACAGAATGCTTTGATCTGTTTATCGAAAGCCTTCCTTCTGTTTTCTTCCAGAGAATAAGGAATCAACAGATGGCTGCTGAACCAAAACTTAGATTCTTTTAAATCTGATGAGATAAAGAAGTCATGAAAAATCTCTACTGAGTCATTAGCTTGCACTGAACTGAGTGTCATTAAATGTTCTCTGACAATTTCCATGTACTTGTAGCATAATGTATTTGACAAAATGTTGTAGTGCAGAGTACTCCCATTCACAATACTCTATTTCATTCCATTTCATTCTTAGTTTTCTGCCCTCCCCAATGTTTAGTTAATATTCAGTGCCCCCTGAGCATGCTCAGTCCTCACTGGTTTATTTTGCATTTCCTTTCTTAGATTTCTTTTCTTTTTCATTTGAGTATTTTTTCTAATGACAAAGTGTTCTGCAGACCTTATGGTTTGCCCAACCCTGCTGATACCTCATTCTTGTGTGTCAGTTATGCCATTTTTTTAACCTTTCTGACAATTTGGCTTAATATTAATGCATGTGATGATACAATAAGAATTATGTTTAGATCATGGTTGGAAAGAGTACAGCCTGTGGGTTGTGTGTGACCATTGAAGGCCTTTTTTGAGGCCCCCAGAACCCCACTCAGCACACTCCTCAAATTTCAAAATGGACCACATCCCCCCTCTCCTAGAGGGAGCTTGAAGGCACATAACAACTTTAGTCCCAAGATAAGCCTTTTTATGAAATAGCAAGTCAGTTGTTTCAACCTGGTTGACTTCCTGTTTCAGAAATTCCTCTTAGGCCCAACAACAGGTAGCAAAATGACCCCAAATGCACACAGCCGCCTAAAGCATGGGGAATAAATTTTTAAAAATGGGAGAGGTAGCCATGGTAGAACATAGGCACAATACAGCTTTCTAAGGTACCGTGGAGGGCCAGTTTGGCGGTTGTAGTTGCCCACTCCTGTTTTAGATAAACCACGAGATGTTTTTGCTGTTTTTACACATGCCTTGATCTAGTTCATTTCAGTAATAAGGAAATGGGTTTTAGCTTGTATGTCAGCTCTTAAGAGGTAACAAAAATACTGTTTCTTTAAAGCTGTGATGTCAAATATACTTGGTAGGGAATAAACCTATTTGGACACAGTGAAACTGAAATGGATGATTCAGATTTGGCTTATCTTCATTTGCTTAATGTGATGAGGTTTTTAAAAAATGTTTAACTTGTGAACTTAACACAAAACATCCTTGGAAAAATCTCTATAAATAATACTTATGATAGGCTTGTCATACAAACTTTCTACTCTGTCTTCACAACTTTATTTATGGGACGTACATAAATCCTCACTGTCCTACTTTGTAAAAAAAAAAGGGGGGGGGATAAAATCCATACCGTTGTGAAATCAGCTGAATGTGTTTTGACACCTGTCTTCAGGAGATTTCCTACTTGTGTCATCATTGGCTATGCAATAATAGCTCTCCCTGTGAACTTTTGAACTGGTGTAGTTGGATTCACTCATCAGCATAAAATCTTCCTGTAGGTACCTCTCCCAATTACTGGAGTTAAACTTGTTGCCAACATCCTGATCTTAGCCCCAGGCTGTGGGAATGGAACAGTGGTCTGTAATTTAAAATCAGAAAGGAATGTCTTGTTGATACTCCCATGTAGCCCTCAGTCACTGAGCCACTTCAGAGGAAGATTTATAGTACGATGGTGACAGGAGACCATTTTGCATGGGGAGTTAAACCAAACAGTTCATTCTCTTCATTGAGAGGCAGGCCACACAGGGCTTGGTTTTGAAAAAAATCCACTGCATCATTATTTGCTTGTTTCTTGGACCTTAGTTTTGCATTGACTCCTGTGCATCTCAATACGAATTAATGGCTAGTGTAGAAGCCCGAGTAACTACCACTTTAGTTTTTCTGCTTCTGGTGTAGAAATATGAAGTGGGCAATGGTAGCCAAGGAAATGATTCACTGAAATGAGATAGCTGCCTTTGAGTAATGACTGGGGGGAACCCAATGATCTTACTATTGGGCATTACGAGGCAGTTGTGAAGGCATGAGGCTTACAGAAATAGCTTTGTGCCAAGATGTGGGCACTGATTAGCCAGGAATGTTGAATATGAATCACTGATGTCTTGGGCCCACATCAAAACTGGGCAATTATTGTCTATACCTCTGCACAGTACTGATACAGTACTGAGCCTCTTGCTCACACAGTAGTACATCCACCTGTAAGGATGCTAGTGTCTACCTTTTCCTTGGTTAATACTTAGTGGCTGCTTCCTCTTAATAGCAGATTTTCACACTGGCTGCCACTGAAAAGAGGGACTCGTGGTTCTCCACGCCTGAGAGATTCTGGAGTTCCAAGTGATCTCTGGAGTACAGTCAGCTTGGCTACGTGTCCCAGCTCTGCCTGCTGCATCAAATCAGAAGAGTAAAAGTGCTCATGCTGCTGTCTTCTTCACGTCTCTCTTCAGGCCAGCTTATCTTTAGGGTTGATAGAAGCAAAAGTTTGTATGTTCTAAGTAGTCTAAATTCTCAGGTAGGATAACATGAAATGTGGAACAGCTGAAGTTTGTTCAAAGAAGAATCTGTCAACTCACTGGAATTATAAAGTTAGCTTAATTTATTGTTATAAGTATTAATGCTCTAGTACTACTGCTACTGCTGCTTGTGTATGTGAGTCCATACTTTAGTATGGAGAATCTTATGTAAGACCATATTATTAGGCATTATAAGGCTATAGTATAAGGCTTTAGATGTGGCACTATACGACTGTATTACATCCCAGGGTAAAATCTTCAGCTGTATTTATGACCTAACTAGGAAACTTATGAATCATTCTCTGTCCAGGCTTATTGTTGTATAAAAACAGTTTTTTTTAATCTTTCCCTCTGCTATCCCTACCAATCCTCAAGTATGGGAATTATGCAATCCTGGTAGATGTCTACGTTGTGCCCCCAGACTCCAATAAAGACAATGTTTGGTTTTCTGATCATAAGAAAGAGGTGAGTTCAACTTATTTGTGTTTTTAAAAAAATTCTTGGTATTTCCAATTCTGAGTTAATACCTGTGTGTGTGCTAACGTTCCTGATCTTACAGATTTGCAATCACCTGCATGAGTGCAGATGTGATATCTGCAACTGCAGCAAAGAAGCGCTCCTTAGTACTGCTTGCTTCACTGTACTACCCTCCCAGGGGAGTAGCAGAGTATGTATGCAAAAATTAGGGCATTGCCTCAAGAAGTCAGAATTCTGCCCCCCCCCATGAAATTTTCCTTGAGTCCCCAGATTTTTAGCATTGCAGACAGTAAGACATTGAAGAATCATTCACACCAAATACTCTTATATTTTCTGTGTTTACATCCCCTTGGTAACTTTGCCTGCCTCTTTTCTTTGGATGCCTAATGATTTTTCTAAATATTCAACTGAAGTTGTAACTTACTGTAATGCTAGACGTTTGGGGACTAAAGGAATATTTCATAGGTAGGCAGAATTCTTATGGGGGAAAATGCCCTCATTTTGCTCCCTTGTAACTGTACCCCCACCATCCTTACACTTGCAGGATCATTTCTCTCACTGATTCTTGTAATCCATAGAATGATACATGAAGGGTTAGATATAAAGAGAAACATTATCTTTCTAAAATTTGCCTATGGGAAAAGGAGCATTTAGACCAGTGATGGGAATTGTCTGTTCCTCCCTGTGTTGCTACGTGACAACTCTCATCAGTCCTAGCCAGCATAGCCAATGGTGAAGATTGTTGGGAACTGCAGTTCAACTTCAGGAGGGCTACACAATTCTCACCCAAAGTTAAATTCTTCCTTTTGCTTTTATATTAATAAAAGCAGTCATATTTTTCCTTTCCATTTAAAATGACCAAGCAGCATGTGTTGACTGTGATAATCTTTATCAATTATTATTACCACGAGTATAGCTTTCTATGTTTTCCTTCCCCCTCCTTTCTGTTGCAAATCTAGTTTTCTTGATTCCTATTTATATGTATAAAATAACAAGAAATAACTGAATTGTCTTCAGTTATAGCCTCATATATAAGATTAGTTTGAGACAGACAAGCAAATAATCCTTTATTTTTTTCTTTAGTTTCCCCTTTTCTGCCCATTTATCCTTTTTTCCCCCCAGTCTTTTCAGGTATGAGAACTTAATAGTCTGGATATTACAATACAGTAATAATAAGGTGTAACAATGACAAATTTGATTCCAAATCAAGATTACCATTGAAATATTTTTTCTTGTTACTGTATTTGCAAAAAAACCGCAGTTCTTTACAAAATAAAAATATTTAAGAATCCATGATTTCTCAAACTTTACAAGATATGTTTAAACCTACTTTGAAACAAATTCTCTTGCAGGAAATCTTCATGCTTCTCAAAGACACTGTTGATTCAAGAGTGCAGCAATACTTGAGTGCTCCTAAACGACCTGGTCAGTGGAAGCAAATCGAAAATGCTAAATCAGCTCCTTTCTATCTGCAAGGTAGTAGCTACTTGTAAAAACAAACACACTGATTTCGTCTTTGATGGTTTTAATTAGCCTTTTGAATACTGAGTTGTCTCATTACAATAGTTTGCTGTCAGAGTGGGAGAACACTCATCTTCAAAACTCATAAAGCTGAAAAGAAATGTTCATTAATTGTAATATGACATGTTGGCATGTGTGGGGATAGCATCATTGGATGAAGGCAGCATTAAGCTTGTTACCCTGAAAATCTGGGGGTCCCAGAGGGACACCTCGTTATGCTCCAAGTGTTGGGGAAAGTAAGCTCAACGGAGCACAAGCAATAGCAATGCGAGAGGCAGGGTAACCTAGCGAGATCTTTTACCCAGTTTTTACGGGGTCAGGCCCAGTCAGAAATCACACAAAAAGGTCCAATGAATGACTTTATTAAACAGTAATAGCTCTCATCAATGCAAACACTCGCACACGCATCCAACGGCTAAAAAGAAATAAAGAGTGGAAATAAGATAGAGGGATTGTTGAAGGATTCATAGTTTGGGTGATATTGCATCTTTTCCTGAAGTCCTTGGTCTAGGAAGCAGCGAAAGAAAAGGAAATCAGCGAAGAGACGCTGAGGAGATCATGCAGCTATTGGGAGGGGGGGACCGGTCAGTTGGTTTAACCGGGAGGCATCCAAAGAACTAGTCAAAAACGGGGACTATTTGTAGGAAAAATTTACCTTGAGGGCAAATCCTCTCCCGGGGAGAACAAAGGGGACAGCAACGGAAAACAACTTCACACCGGCACCTTCTTTGATATTGGAAGATAACAAGGTGTTACCCAAGTATCAGGATCTTCCACCGCTTTGGGTTGCGGTGTGAGTTTATGTAGATGGATTTTGCCTGAAGATTTTATTGCTTCCAGTGCCCAACTTTGTGGGAAAATTCTTACTCCCTTCAGGTTGGCTCCTTAAAGGTTGATGATCTTTTGTCCACCATGGGTTGGCACAGCTTGAGGTCTCCTGTGGCTACGTGACTGGGGAGTTTACTGACCTGACCTGGTTCTTTTGATCGTACGACCGTTGTTGCCTATGTGCTCATCCGGGTGACCTCTCTGGTGGGTTAGATTAATTTTATATCAAAGTTTTAGACCCCGGGACAGGGTTTACCAAGGGGGCAACAAGCTTCCTGTTAAGTCGGGTATGCTCTGGTATTTGTCTCAGATCAAGATAAAAACACAAGTTACTCCATATGCCTGTGGCTACTTTAACCCTCCTAAAAAAGCACTGTAGATGGAGGGGGGATAGTTTATATTGTAATTAGTGGGTGGCAGTAAATTAGCTGGTTGGCATATGCAAGGCTGATGTTACCCTGTTTTCTGGGGGTCCCGTGAGGGACACCAAAATGTGATCAACAATAGGTGGGGAAGATTAGCTCTGTTACGAGTGGCAGGGTAACTTAGCAGGATCTTGTAACCCAGTGTTTACGGGGTCAGGCCAAGTCAAGAAGCAGACCGGTATGAAAATAATGAATGATCTTTATTAAATACAGGCACACAGTGTAAGCAACACAAGCACACAGATAACTAATGGAAATAAAGGTGTGAGTAAGATAGCGGGATTTTCAGAGGGATAGTTGGTTCGGGTGATACGAAACCTGTCCTGAAGTCCGGAAGAAAATGCAGAGCGAAGCTGGAGTTCGATGTATCTCAGCACGTGGAGCTGAGGGGAAGCTCACCAAGCGAAGCGGCAGCAAGGCGGTCTGGAACTCGGGAGCGATCCAAGGAAGCACTCAAAATCAGGGGTTTTTATAAGGAGAATTGTGACCGCAGGCTAGGTCGGACTTTGGGAAAACAATAGATTTGGAGTTGGAGACAAAGCCTCCGAAAGGTCAGAATTTGAATGATTGCGTTACAGCCAAATTATCAATAGTATAGCCGGTATGCAAACGCGGAGTACTTGAGCATTGTATAGTTAGATCATCAAGCTGCCAGCGCTAGGCAGAGGATCTTTTGAGAGTTGCTTGCATACCTAATGGAGGTACTTGCCTTGAGGTCTCCTAAAGCGGCGAGTCGGCTGTTTCTGGCCTGCCTGTATTGTTTTGGAATATTACGGCAATTATCGGCCGAGCCTGTATGCGTGCTTGTCCGGGGGCCTCACAAGCACATGGAAGGGATACGTGAAGCCGAATTATTGATATCAAAGATATCTTTTATATCCCCAAAGCTCAGGCTAGCCAGGGCAGTAACACTGATAAGAAAAATAGCAATGCCAGAGTTGTCCCTTTCTCCTTACATTCCTCTGTATTGGTTTCCTCCAGCCTCATAACTTCCAGAGATTGAAAGCATGTTCAGAGAACACGCAGGCAACCATGGCAAAATTGGGTGTTTCTGCCAGAGCTGCTTGCTTGTTTAAAATAGCTGCAAGTGTTCTTCTGAAGGTTTTTAGTTATTTTTCCGAAGTTGAAGAAACTGCACGTGGTTGTACTTGCAATGCTCTTTCTTCCTGTTCTAGATTTTATATTGTCCAGCCAGTCTTGCTTTTTAGATGTAGTATGTCTGTCCCTTTTGCTGGTCCAAAAGGCTATGTTCCCATAGTTGCATCCTGAACTCTCTGCCCCCGCTGCCCCATCATGCTAGGTTGTTGTATCTGGAAGAGCTGAGTCCTCTATCCATGTGAACTTCTCTGACCATTAAGATTGGTTCCAGAAACCCTGCTTGTTTCCCCTCCAGGAGGAGAGGAGAGATTTGGCAACCAAGGGGAAAAGGCCTTTTTTAGTGGTGAACCCCATTGTCTTGGGAAATACTGTGAGATCTCTCTCTATGAGTGTTTAGGCAAGCCCTGAAACTTTGTTTATTTTAACTATTTTAGTTTTTAAAATCTCACATTGTTTTTATCTGAGAACCTGTTTCCAGTTCTTCCTACTGGGTCTTCCTTCTTATTAGGGATGGGACGAATTCAGAATTTTCCGAATCCGGATCTGAATCCCTGGAGGGTTCTGGGAATCCACGAATCTCACAAATCTTGAATCTTTTGAATCCTTTTTTAAAAAGGAGTTTAAAAAGCAAGGGAAAGAAGGATAATCTTGGGCAAGACACACTCTCTCAGCCTTAGCAAAAGCCTAGGCAAAGGCAAACCTCCCTCTGAAGAAATCTGGCCAGGACGATTGTCATAGTTTTGCCTCAGGGTCTCCCCAGATTGAAAATGACATGAAGACCCTTTCTACACAGGCAGGAAAATGTGGATTAATCCCACATTTTCCTGCCTGTGTAAACAGGACCACAGAAATAATCCAGGTCAAAACTAGCTTTTCTTTGCATAGCTCTTTCTGGCATCCTGGGGTTTGTAGTTTGATGATGCGCCAGCACACTTTGGCAGAGAAGACTGTGATACCTTGTAAAACTACAAACCCCAGAATTGTGTATGAAAGAGCTTTGCAAGGGAGCGATGCAAAGAAATGTTCAGCTATCCTTGAAATCTCAAGAAGACTGTACCTTCCAGTCAAGTCTCAAGTCCTGCAACAAGGAAGGCACTTAAAACACAAAACAAATAAACAAACAGCCTCTAGTCCAATCTCAATTCTGCACCCTGCAGTCTCAAGTCCTACAACAAAGAAAGCCCTTAAAAACATACACACACCTACCCACAAAAAAGCCTCTAGTCCATTCTCTACCCTCAAGTCCTGCAAGGGACACTCAAGTCAAATCTCTAGGCATAACTCAACAATTCCCAATCTCTACTCTCTAGTCTCAAATCAAAAAATAATACAGATTAATGCATGCTCAATAAATGATTCTGGAGGCAGCTACTGTTCACCTTGTTTGTTGTAGGCAACACACACTCCTCCTATAAAATCAGCTAGAGTAGAATCCCGTTCTTTCCCAGCTCAAGTTTTTTGGCATTCATTGTTTACCAGAGACATGCTGCTGCAACACAAGACCAAAAGTCTGTGTTTCTCCAGCTCTCCTTTGCAAGCTTTCCAATGGCAGTGCTGCTTATAAACTTGCAGCTAGACAGAGGAAAAAGAAGAAAAGGAATTGAGAAGCATGAAAAGACTTTCTAAAAGGGAGCTTCAAAACAGGTTAACTGAAGTATTTGTGTATTCAAGACACAGAAACTAAGAGAGGAAGTGGCATCATGACAATTTTAGTCCCAGAACTGACCAAAGAAAGCTGGTGAAGGGGAAAGTATGGCTGGCATGGCTTGCATGGAGCCCCTGAAGCCCTTTTTGCAGTCTTTGGAACCCCCTGGGACATTCCCACAAGCTCCTAGACCCCCCCACAAACTCAGTTTTGCTCCTCTGTCCCTCACCTCCCAATCTCTATCCCAACATTACCTTGCAGAGGGAGGCAGCAGTAGGGAGAGGCAACAGTAGGGGCACAGGCAGCCAAAGGGAGAAATGGCAGCTCCCAGTGCGTGCGAGGCTTTGTGCCAGTCTGCCGGCCAATCACCTGTGCCCACGTTGGGGGGGGGGAACACGTGAGGAGCAGGATCCTGTCCTGGTCCTGAGTTTCAGGCGTCCTGGTCTCCTAGGTTTTCAGGCGTCCCGGTTTCCGAAGTTTTCAGGTGTTCCGGTCTCCCAGGTTTTCAGGCGTCCTGGTCTCCAAAAAACTGTTTGAATGGTGGATTCAAAAGATTCTGTTTATCTATTTTGGCACAGGGATTCAGATTCCCGAATCTCGAATCCCTGCCAAAGATTCGAGGATTTGAGGATTTGGTTGGCCCATCCCTACTTCTTATGATTGAATGGTTGGCAGAGTTGGAATAGAATGACACAGTTTTATTACAGTCTCATTGGTTTCTCCCTCCTTATTGCCGTGTTGTTTATTTTTAATACTGATAGCGTTTTAAATTGATTTTACTGTATGCTGCCTTGAAAGAATGTTCTAGTCTGAATGACATAAATTCCATTAGTAAATAAATAAAGCATGTTACAGGCTTGCAAGTGTATACTCCAAAGGATAAAATGAGATTATGGAATGTTTTGGTTTCATCATGTGGAGAAACTCTTTGGTGGGTGGAACAGAAAAAAACCAAGAAACTTCTGTAGTGTAGGGATGGAAAATTTGCCCAGGCTGACAGAACTCCAGGCATCTTGCTACTACCTGTTCCTTTGTACCACCTATTCTGCATGAAAGAAAGAAACATGAATGTGTTTCTAGCACCCAGAGGAGGTAGTGTGTTGCTTATTTTCCTGGGCAGAAAATAAAGAGTAAAGGAAGAGGCTGTATAACATATTCAGGGATAGCTGTGTTGGCCATGCAGCAACATACAACAAAATCCACAAAAGAATGATACCTTTATTGGCCAGCCAAAATACACAAAATACAGGCAATGTCTCTCTAAGATGTGGGAAAGGAAGCATTTGGACATTATTACACCATCAGTACAGTCCTGTGCATGTACTTTCAGAAATAACTCTCATTGCATTCAGTGGAGTTTACTTGCAGGTAAGTACAAGCAGGATCAGAGCATAAATCTCATCCAGGGATATGAAAAGAATCTTAGGTTCTAAAAGCATGCTTCCTCACAGATGCTTGCATTCCATGTTACATCATTCAGACCAACTGAAAACATGTCTTCAGGACCGTTTGCCGCAGTTAAAATTTATAGGTGTGTTAGTCTTCACGTTTTCTCCTGTACTGTAATTAGATACAATCTGTGAAAAGAAACAGTTCTGAAGTTTTTGCTAGAGCATTAAAACTATTTAGGCATTTAAAGTGAAGTGCATGTGTTTTCTGACATCAGGACTTAAATAGCAAAATAAATAGCCTGACATGGTAATAATGGAGAGGCAGTCTTTTTATGTATACATATAAAAAAGAAAAGAACTGTAAAACATCAACACTGGAAAAGACACATGAAAAGAAAGTGCCAATTCTTTAACTCTAAACATTTAATTTGATGCTCCATAGTAAAAATTATTCCATTTTCTTTAAGTAACTTTAACTGCAAACAAAAGGGCTATAACTAGAAGAAGGTTTTATCTCAGATTGATAGACAGCTTCTAGAAACTGTCTATCCAAGTTAGCTCAAAACCATGTTTAGAGATCTGTTGCTAGAGAGGAAAGCCTAGGATGAGAGTACTGGAAATTATTTTCTGATTTAGATAGAGATCGGATTTCATTATAACCTGATCTGGTTTCCCATGGCCTTTTTTCATTATCGCTATTCTTGTATTAATTATATCAGAGGTTCAGCCAAAACATCATCCATGTGGATCTGCATGATTTGCCATTAGAAGGTGGAAAAAGTTCCAGCTGCAGAAGCAAGAGGTGCATAGTTATGTCCACACAGAGCCCTAGCCCTCCTGATATCAGGATTGCATGCAACAGACTGTTTGCCTCTCTGCCTCTGTGTCTCCAGTAAGACTCTTTGCATGGCACAGCTCTGCCAGACAGGCTCAGAGAGGAGGGAGCTGAAATCTGGTCCTTGTGCCTGCACAAAGAAGTGTATTGTCAAAGCATATCTTGTAGAATCTGGCCTTTAGAATAACTTCAGATGGCAGCATGCTCATTAACAGTTTGATCACTGAACAAACTTTTTTTTATGGTTTGGGTTAATATTTGGGATCTTTAATTCTTATCAAATTAATATGAAGTCCTAATATAAAATCATATATTTAAAAATGGTCTTTCAGCAAGCAGCAAATTTTGATCTTAATAATCAGAGCTAGGAAAATGTAAGGTATCTACGCTGGTCACCACCATGCTGAAATGAAGACTATATATAGTTAGTAAAGGGCCCCAACTTTAATGAAAATTAGTAAGAGACCTGCAGTGAGGAAAACATTTTCAAAACACATTGAATTCTAAAACTCATTGAAGTAGAATTCTTAAATGCTGATGGCGCTTCCCTTCTTCCCTACATTTTAAGGACAAAGCGCCGGAAAGTCTGTTTTTGGACTGTTACTGTCAGGGTCCTCAAGCCAGCATGACCAATGACCTTGCTTGCAGTGGAAATTCTGATAGCTATGGTCCAATATGGAAACTTTTCTAAGTTCGAATATAAATGAGATGATCCTAGTTTTAACTGCCAGATGTGGTGGTAGATCTGTGCTTCTCTTGCCTGTTCACATTAAAGGCAGAAAGAAGAATCACCTTATGGCTTCTTCTTAACACAGCTAGACAGCCTTAGATGGTGGGAGAAGATGCCAGAGACTCCTCTCCTACATCCTCCTCTTTCTGATTAGCTATGAAAGAAAGCTAGGTAAACATTTGCCAATTATGAGAAACATGCGGAACCAAATCAGCCAAACTAGGGGTGTCCTTATTCCTCAATAACTCCACCAAGTGAGAAGCCAGTGAGGAAACTATTTTTGATGGCGAATTACAGGGACAGCTGAAAAACTTCAGTTTGACTCCAGCCAACTGACTAGCTAATTCCATCCTGCTGATCAGGGTGAGGGGTGACCTTTTAGGGGATATTTTCTGTCCTCACTAATTGGCTTAGTGATCCTTGCAGCACCTCTAGGGTGGTTGGTTCTGTACTAAATCCTGTAAGAGATAGGAATCCCACCCACAAGTTTCAAACCAGAGAACAGCCATCTAGATATTTGAAATATTAGGTATTCTGATTCAGAGAAATCATTAAGTTGATTGTTTTTAAAAGGGCATGGTTCCTGAGTATAAAGTATATATGTATGTGTCTTCAAGTCACCTGTCAACTTATGGTGACGTCATTAATTTCACAGGGTTTTCTTAAGCAAAGAATACTCAGAGGTGGTTTCACTATTTCCTTCCTCTGAAATACAGCCCACAGGACCTGATATATCTTGGTGGTCTCCCATTCAAGTATTAACCAGGGCTGACCCTGCTTAGATTTCAAGACCAGATGGGATCTGGTGCCTTTACGGTATTTAAACTCCTCCTAGGTATAATACTGGAACAATATTAGGAATAAAAATTTGAAACAAATGTGTCTTCTTCTCCTACCAATCTGAATCAGAGCTTAATGATGTTTAAATGGATTTGCGCATATCCGTTCCATTTCTGTAGCCCAAAAAAGCAATATTTCTAATTTCTGGATTGCAACTGGAAGCTCATATAATTGAGCACATGAAAATACATTTAGAAAACTCTATATTGTCAGAAGGGCAATTCTTGCTGAATTGACTTTCTATATGGTTGCATTTTTTAATTTTTAATTTTGCTTTAATTATTTATTATTTATAGCATTTTAACCTTTCTCCTCCCCCTTCCTAAAAGGCTCTTAGAAGGACTTACCTACAGTTAGATGTAAAGCCAAGAGTCACACTTACAAGCTAATAAAGCAGAACACCAAATGTGAAAAGAATGGGGAGAAAAGAGGAAAACAGCGTGCAATACTTCAACAGGTGGAACGGCTGTGATTCACCTCTTACTACTCCCTGCTGCAGCCTGCTGAGATGGTTACTGGTGATGACAGTATGTGTGAAGGAGCATTCTGTCGAATCATGTAAAGTCCTGCTTCCAGTCTGAAGAGGTCCAGGCTGGACAGAAATTTACCACCAGCTATTTTGTGGAAATCTGTTTATTTTTAAATGTGTTTCTATGTAGCTTTTCCATCCAGAGCTTCAAGGTGGTATGTCCTTTGATAGTGATACAACAACATCACCAGAAAACAGTCAGAAAAGACAAAAACAACAGTAGACTGCCTCAGGCTGTTGGTAAATTCTTTGAGAGCAGGTGGCATGCTCCTTGGCCTGGGGTTTCTTTGCTCCTGCCTTCCCTCACAGCACACTTCTCTTCATCAGCCTTTTTGACTCCAAGGGAGGTAGAAAGATTAACCTAACACTTCCAACAGGCCATTGATAATCCCTGAAGGAGCTGATTACCCTGGGTTTCTTTTCTTTTGCCTTCCCTCCGGGCATACAGATTTTTAAAGGAGGAGTTTTTCTAACTAAATTATCTCATGTTATTGAGGGGAGGTCTTTTCAGGCATAGAATACTGGGGATCTGTAGTTCCATTTCAGATAACTAATACTTTTTATAGACTAGTGAGCCCAGCTGACCACAGTGGCTTGTCTAGACATTTACATGTTATTCCTCAATCCTATGACCCTTCCCAAACCTTTTTGGTTCAAAACTTTCAGATTCCTCTGGTTCATCCCACTGTGTAAAAAATCCTAGAATGTGGTTGGGGGAGAAATGGGGGAAAAGGTAATAATAGTTGATATAGTCATTCTTACGATCACTTTTAATGTGCAATATGTGATGGTCTTAAACTGCTCACGAGTATGCTTTCCTTTCTGTATATGGGACACCTCGAGTTTTTTGAAGCGGCATTTTCACAAGGACCAGTGTATAGAATTCCAGTGAAAGCTCTTTTCTGTAACTCTAAGCTGAGTGTTGAAATGTTCAGTGAAAAAAGATAATTAAGGGATTAGGTGTAATTGAAAGCACCAAAAATGTGGAGCAGTATATGCAAGCAACATTCAAGATTGATACAAACGAATTTTCTGTTTTAAAAAAAATTACCAGAGTATACTACAGTCAAATATGTCTTTTTGCTCTTCCGCTAGCTTTCCTGTTTAACAAAAGAAAAAAAAACTTTCCTGTTTTACCTATTTTTCCAGATAATAGAGATTTTCAACCCAGCCAGCATGGAAGAAAACACTTTTCAGATAAAAATTGAGCAAGAGAACAGGTTATTTGAAATCTAAAATTGCTGGGTTGTAAAGGAGGTGCTTTTAGATGCTTTGAGCTAAAGAAAAAAAATGACAAAAGCCTTATAATCTGAAATACGGGAGTGTCATGTACGAAAAAAGCATTTTGAGAACAGTGTGGGTCTCCTCAGTTCTATCTTGTGGTTTTGGAGAAGACTTTGCCGAATTCAGTCACAGAGCTCTTCAGGTGCCAGATTTTGCTGGGAAGGGAACACCTGCCAGGCATCTCCAGATAACTCAGCAGCTCAGAAGCATTTTCCCAGGCTCCCAGGTGAATGGTCTTTAATAGCCGTGGGAGACAGCTTTCCACTGTTCTTCGCCATACCACAGACTCTTACTGGCGGCCTTGTAGATGCTCGAGTCAACTGGATTGTTGACTTCTTTAGTATACATGTGTTGCTAGGTAGCTTAACAGAAAAGGCTGACACGATGATACTTCCTCTGGGCCTTGGGACTATGAAGGCATACCAAGCAGGTTAAATTACTGCTTCTTTTAAAATACCTTACTTATGGTAAAATTCTACCACTTACAGCACTGTGCTTAATCCTTCACATTGTAGATTCTGTTATATTCTGTTTTTAAAAAGAGGATTTAATGCATTTTTAAATGTAGAAAAAATTGCTGCTGGATACCTATCTCTTTTTACCTTAATATGGGAATTGTGAGCAAACAGTATTGCTTTAAATGATAGAGAGACTGTTTTCCCTCAAGGATGAAATTGCTGTTTCTGATCCCTTAGCAATTCTGTGTACAGTGGGCCCTCCACTTTTGTGAGGGTTCAAGGCACAGAACCCTCATGAAAGTGGAAAAAATGCGAATAACTCCCCCCACATGACCCCCTCCCATTTTCTTCTGGGGGCCCCCTCCGATTCCCTTGCTTTTTGCACACTAGGGCCAGAGGCAGTAGCGAAGGAAGGTGGGGGGGACGATTCGCCCCGGGCAGCAATGTTTCTGGGGCATCCCGGCCTGTAGCCATGCCCCCGCGTGCCCTGGCCATGCCCCCATGCAACACACCATGCCCCCTGCACAGTGGCCATGCCCCCTCGTGCCATAGCCCCCCCTGCCACCCCCCCTCCACACACTCTAAGTTCCGCCACTGACAAGAGGCAAGGGAATGAGAGTGGGAGCTCTGGAGGGGAGAAGGAAAGCTCACACGAGCCTTCCTCCCCATTCCCTTCCCTTTTGCCTTGGCACGAGTTCTTGGTGCTGGAGCCAGAAGCAAGGGTATGGGAGAAGGAGTTCTGGAGAAGAGAAGGAAGACTCACGCATGCTTCTCCCCTCCATTTCCTTGCTTTTTGTGCGGGCACTTGTCCTCCTCCTGCACACCTGGCGAAACACAAGGGAATGAGAGGAGGAGAATGTAGGGGAGGCACATGCATGCCTTGCAAATAAATTTGCAAAGATCAGTCTTACAAATGTGGAGGGAGGACTGTATGATCGTTGGTTGAGTCTAGTAACACAACCATGCATTGTACAAATCTTTGTGATGCCCTCAACAGTAGCTAGTTTATTGTGGCATAAGCTTTTGTGTCATGCCATATCCTACCAGGTCTGGCATACATAATGAGCAACCAGGGTAGGTGACTGCTTGCTTCATCTAATGAAAGAGGTCTATCTGGCATTCAGAAACTGGTGTTTGTTGTTAGCCTTTAAGGTTTTAAAGTGGCCTGTGTTCCTGGTTTTTGCTTGCTGCTAGACAAAAAGATGGCTTTCCGCTCTAGAATGTGTTCCTTGAACTGAAATGTCTGCTGTTGGAGTATGGATTTAGAATCATTCCAGTTAAGGCATCAAGCCACACTAACAAGGTGGGGTGAGGCTGCTGATCAGCCACTGTCTTAATTTTCTAATCTCTAAACACAGGGGTGTGAACCAGAGTGATGAAGGCCTTTGTTGGTGGTTGTCACTTCTGAGGCACTTTTCCAAGTAAAATTTATATCATTTGAATGAGCTCCAGCTCCCAGAGGAAATCTTTCTACCCTGCCCCCACAATACAGATCATATACTTTCCTCTCAAGCGTCTATGCAGCGATGAGGAACTAGCCTTCATGGAAACTTTTAATAACTATTTTTTTTGTGGAAATTTTTAACCCTCCTAAAATAATAAAGTAATATTTAATTGTTCAAATGAGTTTCCATAAAAATCCATGCCAGCATTCTTTATGATCCGCCAACTTGTGCCAATTGATTTACAGTGGTTTCTTAGAGGAGCCAGACATAGAAGAGGATTCTGGAATTGAGGATAGGGAGGCAAACAGTTTCCAAATATAGTTGTCATTACAATGTGGGCATCCTGAATGAGTTGTTTGTTATATGAAAAGTAGGCTTTGGACAACAAGAAGGCCAACTCGCTCAGACACGCATCTCTCTGCTCATCTACAAACTATTTTTCTGTGTTCAGGGAATAAGCCTTTTCAAAGCATGAACATCAGGTGAATTTAAATCAAATGTACTAGATCAAACTGTTTTCCCATTGTGATCTTGGCTGTACTCCTCCAGAGTGTCAGTAGTGATGACCCCAAAACTAACATTTTCCGAAAAAACACACAGGAATACAGTGTGCATGGCTTCAGATTATTTAGTCATTATAGCAGAGTGCCCTTGTAAAGTATGCAACGGAGCAGTGGAGACAGGATCAGAGTTTTTCCAGAAGATAAGTGTTATTCGGAAAGTAAATATAATGGCAGTATAATGGTTAACTGTGTTAATTTTATGACAGTTGTCCCTGGAAGAGGGAGAGGAGGATGAGGAGTGAAATGCATGTCAGCCATGGAGACTACATAGTGGTTGGTTAGAGTCTGAGATGGAGAATTATTACTGAGAAAAGGAATGAGGGAATGCTACTCCTTTCCTAATGCTCTTTCTGAACATAGGAAGTGGGGGCATTCTTAGCTCTGGTCTAAATCTGGGTAAATCCAAAAACACAGAAGGGAGAAGACACTTGGGATATGAAATAGGACAGCAGAAAGGAACACTCGGCACCCGGATTTCAGAACCACCTCAGGTGATGCCTTTCACAGAAAAACTTTTCATCTAGAATTTTCTGAAGTTGGGGAAAAGTGCAAGAGCAGGCACTTAGCTAGGAGGTTCAAAAAGTCAGTCAAAGTGTTGGGCAATAAAACTAATGAAAAGGACTACAGGGAGACTCTTGGAGGATTCAGGACACTTATTGAGCTTAGACATTCTGAGACATTTACAGGCTTTGATTACAAGGATTCACAAAAGAATGTCCCTGGAAAGGTGATTTCCAAATGCTCTTTCTTTACAAAGGAGAATATTGAGCAAAGACAAAGCATTAACACCCAGGATGGCTGTACTGTCTAAAGATGTAACTCCTCAATTATTTTCTCCTTGCACATGAAGATGAATAATTAAAGTAGCTTTTCCTGTGCAGTGGGAGAAAATGAAAGTGAAGAATATGCAATATTCTTCTGGTCTTTGACTGTCCCAAAGAGTTGCACAGTGTAATCTTCTGCAAAGAAATATTATTTGCTGAAAAAAATCACATTGTTTTAGCACAAACCGCCTGTTTTCTGAGCAAGTAAAGCCATATTCTGCATAGAAAACAGATTTTTGGCACCCACCCACCCTCACAGCCACCCACCCAGCCAAAAATAGTTCCTATACCATACTTTAGGATATCAAATACCAGGAGAAAATTGTGCAAATTCTTAGTGCTCTATCAGTCTTCCCAGAAAGATTTCCTGACTGACAGGAAACCTTTCAATAGAGAGTTTTTGAGAGAAATGCTTAAGTCAGTTTTGTCCATGTTTGCTATATCCTTTCCAGAGCTTTCCAGACCAAAACTGACATCCTATGTCAAGATATTTAATAACATAATAATACTTTCTGACAAAGTATAAATGGTGAAAATTTTAAATGAGATTAAATGGCAGACATCCATTGCATCTTTTTAATCACAACTTGGCCCTGATGGGAGATAAACTGTGAATGAAGATGGCTTTATGGACAGCCATGAAGATGGCTCTACAGACAGCAGGGCAAAATGAAGTATCATGCAGTGATTGGGACAAGTGTTTCAGTAAGCACAGTAGGTGTTTACTTATATTGCACTGATCTGAGGTGAGCTATTAGCTTCTGAATGACAAATAATTTGGTATTATAGTGAGGTAAGACAAGGGCCATGCAAATTAGTTACTTTAAATACATATGAAAAATATGAGTGTTTTAATGGAAAGGACCATTCAAGAAGTATGGATCATGAGTCATTTGATTTCTTTACCGATTCTATTGTTTGCAAAACAGAATGTTTCATGAATACAGAAGTAGCCATGGGAAACCATTCTATTTGCATTAATTTTGTCTGTCTGAAATAAATCCTTGAAACAATCAGTTCATCAGATTGTAACAGCAAGTGTTATGATGAAAATAGCCGGCCATAATGTTCCTGTAATGGTTCCCCCCTCCCCCCAAATAGTCTTCACAATTTTTTATCCTGTTCCCAAACATCTTCATAGGGTTTGGCTTAACTTTTTATAACTTAATCAGATATAGAATTAGGTTTCATGGGGAAATTTTTCTTAACTTGCTTAGAAATTTAAAGAACTTTTGAAATTTTGATTGCAGGAAGTATTGTTGCAGAACATAGCAGAATGTTACTTTGAGGGGGGGCAACAGTAGCATAAAGTGTGTGTGGATGAAGTAAAGATAGCTTCATAACTGGGTCTCAAACTTTGCAACCATATCTACTTTGAATTTTTGACACTCTCCAGTCAGCCAGAAGCAAAGGCAAATGCCAGAGATGAGAAAAAAAGAGAAATGTAAAAGTGTAGAGAAATAGCTATCCTTTTGTCCACAACATCATTAAATACCATAAGGGTGGTTGTATACCTTACTGATGCCAGTGCAGTTTGGGAAAGGAGCAGGTTGGTGCCCTGCTTTTCTGGTCCTAGTTGTTTGACTGGTTAGCAGCAACAAGGAAGGAGCATTTGCGTCCTTTTTTCCAATGTCTGATTGAGGCATAACCTGTTTCTTGGGAAATGACAGTGACATCTTCTCTTTTAACTGTTGTTAAAATGTTTGCTTTAATTTAGGCTGTCCTTGGTGGCCAGTCTTAAGATGGCTGGCACAGAGTTTCTCTGTCTCTCTCTAGCTTTATCTTTTGTTATCTGTTTCTCTGTGTGTGTGTATTATTTACTTGGTGTATTTTAATCCCTTTGTTTTATATGTATGGTTTTTAGTCCAGATACCTGTCCTCATAAATCTGTGCTATTTGTGTGAAACTAAGAGGATCAAATAAACCTGTCTTTGTTTTTCTATTACAGCTGCTGACTTTCACATTGAAGCCTACTTTGTCAGAAGATGGGTCAATCTGCGATGTATTTGGGGACAGCAGAATGGCAGTAAGTAAGCTATTTTTGTTGTTGTTGTTTATGCCATTTTGAAGAAAACAGACAGAGGAAGTTTGTTTTCATAGCAGTTCTACTCTAGGGCCTCAGACAGAACATATACACTGTGGAAGGATCTCTGTCCCCACACCACTTGGTTGTGGTGCCTTCTCTGGGGACACTGGCTACATAATTCATTCAATCATTCTTTCATGCAATCATTCAGTTGGCTTGCAGCAATGGAAAGTACAGAGCTACAAAGCAAGAACCAGAGCTTGGAGGTAACAAGTTACAGTTAATGCAGTTATCTGTAATTAGTCACTTGTGGCAACAATACAGTTAGAATTATGAGCAAATTTTATAAGCAACTTTATTATTGTAATGAGTAACTGTTTCTAGTTACCTTGAAAGTCATATATAAAGGATATTTTTAGAAGCATTTTAAATTACTCAGTTCTCTTGTCAATCAAAAGTCTTCCCCCTGTAAAAAAGCAACAGACTGAAAAAGTAGCAAGCAGCACAGCATGTAACATAAAAAGCTCCCTTTCTGAAGTTGGACTACTGTAATGGCAAGAGTTTGCTTTTCCAACACCATAACAAGCAATGGGAACAACCACATTTTCAAAAATCAGAACCAAACAACACATCTAACCCCTTTTGGAGCAGGAAGCAACATGTAATGTTCCTTTCCATAGGGCAATTATTGTCCTTTGGCCCAGTGGAGGTGACAAGAATAATATCTTTATGCAATCCACCCTGCAGATAGGTGAAAGGAGCTGTCAAACTCACATTGTTTGTGTCTTGGGACTAGAAAGCTGAAAGAAATATACTCTGGCCTCTGCTACTGGCCAGGGACCTAGGACCCTTTTGTACTACACTGTGATAGCACTGTGATTCCACTTTAACTGTCATGGCTGTACTGCATGGAATCCTATGATTTGTGGTTTGGTCAGAAGCATCACAGGAGCTCCCTCACTGAGAATTCTAAACTCCAACCCATTCAATAGAACAGAACTATGGCAGTTGAAATAGAACTGTAGCACTTAACTGTGCAGTGTAAAAAGGCTGCTATATTCCTTGCTCCTCACTCCCTTGCACAAAGACTATCATGGTGAGAGGAGATTGACCACACCCATTGGCCAAAATAGGAGCAGCTGAAGGAGCTCCCTGCCAGAAAACACTTGGCTGCAGTTGCTCTTAAGACAGCAGAGCTGAAGGGAGGATAAAGGGTTGTTGTATGTGTTTGGATGTCTGTGATTAAATCTGTTGTAAGCTGCATTGAGGATCATTCAAAAGATAAGATATGAATCTTTTAAATAAGTGAGTAGCTGTGGTGAACTTCTTGGAGCATGGCTATCCAGAGTGCCAGAGCAGCCTAGGAGAAGGTTGCCAGGAAACCAGAATAGGCCCTCAGGAGAGAAACCTAGCCTGGTAGTATGTGGGAGGGGCTGGTGGCAGAGACAAAAAGATATTTAAAAGCAAATATTGATTGTCATTTTCAGTCCCTCATTGAGAAGTTCTCACCAGAGAGATCTCTGGAGTAAAGTCCCACAGTCAGCCAGGGAGGGTGACTGTGTGGGAAGGGTTTAACTCTCAGGGTAAGCCTAGAGAGAAGCAGAGGAATAATTAAACCATTACCAAATCTGGTCAGAATGTGTGACCTAGATTGGGGGTTGAGTCTTTGGTGAGAATGTAACCAAAGGGCTGTTTATGATACCTGTGCTTATATTAAAGTATAAAGATATAAGGAAACTGTCTAAAAGAACTCTGAAGAACTATATCAGCTTTGATCTGCATATGAACTCCAATAGTTTGTTTTGTATGTTATTTTAATAAATATTATAGTTTATTTTTATAAATACTGACTCTGCTGAGTAGCAGAGAGAATTTAAAGAAATATGCTACCATAGAACTATTAAGGGGTTCTAAATAACCATTAGAAGGCCTCACCTGTTTACATAAAGGTGGTGTTATAAAGGGGGACAGCTCAGATTGGAGAACTACCATACCAATCTGAGAAAATAGTAAGCCCTGTTACAGTTGTTTATTTATTAGAGAGCAGACTTGGGAAGATCTCTATAAGCAGATGCAAGTGTACAGGGACATCTTTTCTGTAGGCCTCTCTAGATCAGAGAGACAGTGTTTGTGCACGTTAGAAACAGAGTTTGTTCCATCTGTGGAGCATTTTATTGCATGCCAATAGTCTCATCCTCAAGGGCAATGCACACCCAGAAACAGTTACTTATCATACCTTACTTATTGTACATGTGCTAGGGGACCCTGTTTACTGGATTTAGACAGATATTGGTGTTATGATAGTGCTCCGGTTGCTTTATGGTTTAGCGTTTGCTAACTCATTAATTTTTCATAGTTTGTTTCTAACTGCAGTCAGAGTAATGGGTTGTGCACATCATGTTGGCACAGTGGTAAGACTCAGCATTTTATCGAGTCTCTGGCCTATGAATCAGTAGAGGCTGCCATATGAGTCAGGCCTATTGTTAAAAGGTGCTGCAAGTAGATGCAAGAATCTGCTTTTGTTCAGACTTCTTCTATAAAGCAGCTTCTAAGTGATGTCATTAGACCTGATTGTGTTTCATGTCTTCCCAAGCCTAGGAGCTCTAGGAGGATGTGACATCAAATCTCATGTTACCAGACATAACAAACCACTCAGAATATTTAAAAGTTAAGTTACAAAAAACCTGACTGGAATGATGTCTGTCTTATAATCTTATAGAACATTTGTTAAATCTACTAGGTCTGTTAACATTTACTTTGATAGAAGTATAGCAGAGAGTTTCTATCTTTTTTCTTTTCTTTTCTTTTCTTTTCTTTTCTTTTCTTTTCTTTTCTTTTCTTTTCTTTCTTTTTCTTTGTTAAAAAAAAATAGTTGCTTATATGCCTTATTAAGTTTTTGGTCATTCACGCTCTCATAACCTCCAGAGTAGATTGCTTCAATTAGCATTGCAAGGCACTACCCTGGAAGTGAGTCCAGAAGCTGCAACTGGTCCAAAATATGGCTGTAAGAGTACTGATGGGAGTTGCCAGTTCAAATCTTACTGCATCAGTTCTCCATCAGTTTCACAGATCACCTCCAGGCTTGATTGAAGAGTCTGGCTTTGACCTTAATGGCCTGAATAGGATTGGACAGGAATATCTCTGGAATCATATCCTTTCTTTCCAAGCCCTCTGTTCTGCTTCAGTGCTCCTCTAGCACTATCTAACATGAGGCACATGGGTTCCCAAGAGAGAGCTATTTCACTGTGGTAACAAGGATTTAGTAAAGCATCCCAGAGCAAAGAAGTCCTGAACCCCCTCCATGCCAACCTTTAGGCAAGCCATGAAGGTTATTTTATTTGAGATGTCTTTGCTAGGATTTTACTTTTGCCTTGTATGCCAGTGCTGTTTCAAATGGTTGTGGTGTTCCTACTGTGATTTGTGGTGGTTTTAGATATATAATATTGTTTGGTACTCATATTTTTGTTGAGATCCTTTATGCGGGGGGGGGGGGGCTGGTGTTAATAAGTAAAAATCTCATGAGTTATCCCATCTGGCAAAAGGTACAAGAGAAACTCCTACTGGTATTGTTCCAAAAGCATAGGACACTGTGAGGTTCTCTATCAGAACTCACAATTAAATGTAAAAATGGGGAATTAATTAACTCAAATTAAGAATATTGCCAGAGAAGGGGTAATTTCAGAACCTTTTCACCTATGTTTATGGGGTTTCTTCTAAAGAGACCAACCAGAAGATTTATAGTTCAATTTAAATGTGTTTTATTGGGGGAAAATACACAGGCACACACAAAATCATCACACACACAAGCAATCACACAGGGCTAGCTGAAAAGAAAGGGAAGAAAATGGAGAGCAGGAAGAGAAGGAATCAGTTTATAATTACCATCCAGAGAGAAGTGGAGAAGGACAAGATGGCTTAGGCTTGTGCCCAAGGATAGCACTGATCAAAAGTCAGAGTGACAAAGTGGATCCCTGGAACTGAAATGCTGTGCTAAGGGACCCAAAATTAAGCTGACATATTGTCATCAAAACCTGTCCCAAAGGCATGAGGTGTTAATGAATCTCTGCCTGGACAAACAATTAAGTTTGCAGGGTGGACAAAAGGTGGCTGGAATGGGTTGATGGTTTTTAATGTGTGAAGAAAATATTAGCATGTAGGTGACAAAGGTTTTGATGACTATATGTCAGCTCTGTGCTAAGGACAAGATTGTGGAAGATGCTTGTGCTATGAAGGAAGGCTTCAATAGGAAATGCACATAGCAGGGGTCTTGTCTGCTTTGTTTGTGTTTGAGGACAAGATAAAAGGGGTGGAAAAATGTTTACTAAGGATCCTTCCTTAGTACAGGCGTTTCCATAGGAAATGCACATAGCAGGGGGTGTTGGTCTGCTCCAAGCTCGGCTATTGTTCTCATTGAAAGGATTATCTGTACAACCTGGCCACTCTGGGGTCACCTTTTGGCCAATTTTCCAGCCAGGGTCCCTTATGCCATGTCATTTCCAGTCATAATTGTATACAATTTATATTTTATGCCAATTAAACATATCTGCCAATTAATATATTTTGCCAATTAGACCATATTAAATTGAGTCTGCACAGCCCAGTTATACTGGCTCCAATGGAAGCTTCACTGGAGATGGAAATGGCAGCTTGGGAGATACTATTACAATTGTTATAACCATGACAGAGACTGCTAAGACTCCTCCCTTCTACTGCCATTTACCTAAGGGGGGGGGCTGCATTTTGGTTGTATACATGGAATGAACGTCACATCTACCTTGTGTCTTAGAGTTCTGTATTATTGCTACATAGTACAGTAGATGTGATCAGACAAAGAAACAGCATGGCAGGATTTTCTTGGGAGTTTCTTTTCTTAGTGGCTTCCTAAGAAATGGATGGTTCTAGCCTATATTTTTGCATGTGGTAAAACTTTAGTGTTTTGTCAGGTCCTCTTCTTGACTTCATTATATTTTTAAGGGGTTATCCTGGTGGAGTGCTCTTATGTATCAAAGGAGGAATAAATAAGGAAGGAAGCTTGGCTTTAGATTGCAAAAACAAAATGTAATGTATCTTAAAACCTGACTGATCAGTTATTTTGGAGCCTGAAATTTTCAGTGCCAAAGGGAAAAAATGTCTGGACATACACATGATATCTTTGCACATTCTTCTTTTACAGAGCTGCGTGTATTTCCGGAACGATTTGTGATTTGTGTCACAAGGCTTGAATCCAGTCCACCTCCTTGGGTCAGTGAAAGTATGGCACCAGTATGTATGAAAGAGTATTTAAAAAATACCATATTTTAATGTGTACTGGTTAGAAACGTGGGTGGCTTTATATAGGGCTTTGCCATTCATAGATTCTTGGCACGTGCTCTAGGATGGAAAATGTTACATAAATACTTGGGCCAAGATGTTTAAAGCTTGGAATCAAAAATTGTTCTCTGAATTCACAAGGTACACACCCAGACAGAGCTTCTGGTAAAGAGAGTTTCTGAGAAGCTGACCACTTGTGAAAAATCAGATTATTCCTTAAGATTGCAGAATAAGAGAAACTTACACCTTTATTTTTGAATTTGCATTATATACGCCAGTTGTGGGTATTGTTGCCACTCATTGTTCAACTATATTACATATTTCTCACTTGGCAGGAGGATTAGACTTGAATTTAACTCTTTGATTTAAGAAGTCTAATCAAGCATTGGTTGGGGATACCATCTTTTTTTCCTGTTGTATTTAACATTTTCATGTTGTTCTTACTAAATTTGTTAAGAGTGGATATGTTTATAGGTCACAAGGCAACTGTCCAATTTTAACAAATCAAGCAATGGAAATTTTAACTCAGCTTGTCCTTGACTCTGTTCTTGGTGCTGCCAGAAGTTAATTCAGATTCAACAGAAACTAAAAGTGTTCCTGGAGTAGTTTTATTTAGTAGAATCATTGTAATCTTATTCTCAAGCCAGTTTAGAACTGTTGGAGGGAAAATAGATCCCTCCTGACAATTCTTTCAAAAGTAATCATAGTTAGTGACGGACTTCCAAATCAAAATGTATTTATCTATTGGATTCATATCCCACCTTTCTTCCAGGATGGGATCCAAGGTGGCTGATAGGCATTACCATCAGTTTGTTAGGTCCCCTGGCCCAAAGCTGTGAGAGTAGACAAATTTCACCACTTCCTGTCACTATAGGAAGCATCATTTTCAGACAAAAAAAAAGTACAGTGGCCCCTCCACTTTCACAAGGGTCTGGGGCACAGAACCCTCACAAAAGTGGAAAAACTGTGAATAACTCCCCCCATGCTCCCCCTCCCATTCCCTTGCTGTTTGCGCTGGCATGTGTGCCTTTCTTCTCTGTACCTTGGCAAAAGGCAAGGGAATGGGGGAGGAAGGCATGCACATCCCTTCTTTCTCCATGTGTGGTGCTTCCCCCTTCCCTTGCCTTTTGCCCAGGCACAGAGAAAGAAGGCATGTGCACTTGGACAAAAGGCAAGAGAATGGGAGGAGGAAAATGGGGGGAGGGAAGGCACTACATGCCCTGCAAATAATAATTTGCGAAGGTCAAACCAGCAAATGTGGAGAGAGCACTGTACACCCACTTTTCTAGCACTCCTCATATTTGTTGCCCTCCCTCCAAACAGGGTGAGCTGTCAACATGGATTGGCCAGGGAGCTAATGGGATTCAAATATCACATATACTACTAGTGCAGTGATTATTCGTTAGAGGATATTTTCACTCCCTTGTATCTGGTCCTGTGCCTGTTATGAGCCCTATAACAAGACTGCCCTTTTCAATCCACTAGCTGTGTTTACATTTCTGTCAATTTTCCCCTCCTCCCCATTATCCCAGTCCTTTCTTGCTGTTCTTGAATCAACAAGGAAGTTTATTTCACTTGTTTTGTACAGAGCAAAGCACATTTCTTGTCCCCCCCTTTCTTTCTTCCTTTCTTTTTTTTTTTTTTTTTTTTGAAATTTAGGTATTCATATGCGGGAATCATTTAATGGGATTGTTTAAAAAATGTTTGTGAACTGTTGCTGTAAAGCTCATAATGGGATGTGCCATTACTTAGTGGCAATGCACACATTTTGCATGGAGAAAGAAAATCTAGATTCAGTCCGTGGCATCTCCATGGAAGATGGTCTTTGGCAGAGACAATCCCTTGCCCGAGATCTGGGAGAGCTGTTGTTGACTGAAATCTGAGCTATGTGGCCCCGTGATCTTGTTCACTGTAACAGAGTTTTGTACAAGATGCATTTTTTGGTTTTGTGTATGTTGCATATGTCAGAGGCATGTTATCTTATGAACACTCGTCTTGAATTTTTGGTTTCACATGTGCTGCAAAATTCTTCCTTAGATAAAACAACAGAAATATCAGCATTCTATGATTGGGCTCTATGTTTGATACCAAAGAGGACAAATTTAGAGGAAAACCCTTAAAACTCTGTGAAAATGTGTCATCTCCTTTGTTTGTGTTTTTTTAAATGAACTGTTATGTGAACAGCAAAACCTCTATTTTTCTGTACGGTGCCAGATTGTGGGGTAATGGTAATTCCCTAGGGTATTTTCCGAGCAGTAGGAATGTAAGTGCTGTCCTAATCCTGCGGTTGAGGCCTGAGTCCCTTGGGTCCACTATTCATACCACTCAGTCCCTGATCTCGTGGCTGTAGGGTACAGCAGCAATTTCCCCATCTCTTTTAAGAACAACTCTGTTTCCTGCTCATTACATTGGGCTCAGAAATCATGTGTGCAGACTCTTGCATATGGGATAACAATCTATTCATGCATCTTGGTAGTTTTAAGTGCATACAGACACCCATAGACACACATACCGGAGGAAACTGCCTCCAGTTGAGTCAAACTGTTGGTCCATCCATCCTCCATTGTCAGTTCTGACCTGCATCAACCCTCCAGGGTTTCACATAGGATCCTTTCCTACTTGTGCTTAGAGATCCCTGCTGGTCTCCCATCCAAGCAGCAATCAGGCACAGTACGTCATAGCTTCTGAAATACAATATAGATTTATCAAGGGTGGTATACACAGAGAGAGAGAGAGAAACAAGCAAGCCTAGCACAAGTTGAAGAGAGTGTGGGGTCAGTGAGTAGGTGATTGGAGTCTTCTCTGCCCCACCAGGTTTAGAATAACAGCTGCCATGGCTTCCAGCTTCCCATTGCTCAGGTAGTCTTTCTGTTTACCTAGTAGTAAAATTTTCCTATTTCTTTACATATTCTGTGATCTTAAGTTGAACTATGAGTCCCAGCTAGGGACAGTCAGTGGAGTCTTGGTGAGTCAATACTTACATAAGACCCATTGATTCAAATTGTCTGTTCTAGTAATGACTTAATTCAGTTTAGATATATATATTTGAAATATGTCTTGTGTTTTATTCTTAAATAGATGACTGCAAAAATAACCAAGATCCTTTTTTTTTTCACCGACTGTATACTGTTAGCTAAAATTGATAGGCTGCATTTTAGATAAGTCTAAAGGTTCCACCTTTCAAAATAGATGGAAATTGCCAGCACATTATTCATGCACCATTGTAACATCACTGATGTTCTTAATTAAAGATCAAGGAGTGTGAAAGCATCTTGATGTCAGGGAACAATGGTGTTTTATATTGCCAAGAAAAAAAATAGTATTAAGAGAAAGTTTAACATAGAACACAAAAGAATGCAACAGTGAAGGAAGGAGAAGGATAGGGCTGTTAAAAAAAAAAAAAAAGGAATGAATTTTGTAGGAAGTTGGAGGAAGTGAGGTCTTAGTATGCAGGATGATATATTACAGCAGTCTTGGTTGGGCAAGTGCATACCTGGATAGTGATAGCCTGTAGAATGTAGTTGATAGACTGCTGAGAAGACTATGAAGACCAAGTCACTTCCACCTTCTTGGATATACTTTAAAAAAAAAAAGTTAAATCTTGCCATCAATGCCTTGGATAAGACTTATGGCCCCATTATAGCAGGATGTTGTCTCTGATAAGCCACAATTGAATACAGGAAAATAAAGTTCCCCAGTGTAAATAACAATAAAATCAGTTGTTTCTTCTGTCCTTAAAAGTGGATTTTCATTCATCTTGGTAGTTTTAACTCCAAGATAAATATCTATGTACCCTGTAGTGTCTGACAAAAGCAGTAAGATTTTTCTTATTGTGGATGTCAAGAACAAGGTCATTTACTTCCTCATGTGACTTTTAATGTTGTTCCATTAGGAATGCTTTTTTTATGGTAATGGTTGATCTGTATTGAGATGCAGTAGATAACAATGTACTGAAATTATGCCATTTTGTTCTCAGTGATAGCTGGAAATGATTTATCAGAGAAGTCTATGCCCAAGACCATTATATTGGCTTTCTTTTCCTGATAAGCAATACTGACCTTGCACGAGTATCCATTTTGAGAGATTGTCTGTGTTCAAACCAGACTTAGTTTATTCATTCAACAAAATCAAATGCTAAAATTCTTCCTTTCTGTACCACTTCAGGCTGCAGTAAGAGGCTACATGTTATATTTTTCTCCCCTATTTGCACCCCACCTTTTTTCAGCAGTGATACTCAAAGCAGGTTACAAATTATTAATACCAATTCAGATTGAAAACAGTATAAGAAAATCAGTATGTGTGTGTGTGCAGGACAGCATCAAATGAAATTTCCTAAAAGCCTGACAAAATAAGAAAATTTTACATGGCAGCGGAAGGAGAGCAAGGGGGGAACCATCCTGTCCTCCCAAGGGTGAGAGTTCCAAATCTGGGAGCAGCAATTAAGCATGCTCTTTGGCTTGTTCCCACCAGATGAACTTAAGGAAGTAGTGGGACAGAGAGAAGGGCCTCTCTTGCGGGCTTATATAAGGAGACAGAATTCTTCAAATAGTCTGGACTCAAGTTGTATTGAACTGTATAGGTCATAATCACAACGAACAAGCAAGTAAAAACCAAGATGGGAACAAGAGCTCCAAGCAGCTGCCTGCCTGGTGTGGTATTTTTCATTGTTTTACAAGTTCTTTGTTTTTTTTAGATCATAGGGACTAATTAAACCAGGTACTGTCACTCTGTAAACACTCTGTAAAGATACAATCTAGGAAGAGAGCTGTTTCATCTTTGTAAATGACTAAACTGGCACTTAAAGTAGTTGTGAGTGTGGGGAAGGGTGAATTTGGACATGGATAAAATAAAATGACATTAAATTATAGCTGAGAAATGAGGTTCACAATATTTTGGAAATAATGTTGCACAAAATAACAATTGAGACCCTCAAGCTAAGAAAATTATGGAATAGATGTTTTCAGTTTTTTTCTGAAAGAACTGTTTTGTGCAGTGCTAAATTAATGAAATGAGATGGAAGGAATGAGGAAACCTATGATTTTTGAATGAAACAATATTACTTAGAGGGCCCATCCAACCTTGCATTAGGAAACAACTGAGAAAGTAATAGTATATTTCACTGTCTACAATCATGACTGATGGTTGTCAGTACCAGGGGCAGGAATAATTATCTAGTGATCTGTTCTAATAGAGCACTTGGTGAGTGAGCCATCAGAAAGAGAATTGTGCTTTTTTGGCCATAGATCAGTTTACAAAGGTTAGTGGTAGATCTCATGTGAAGTTAACATTGTTTAAATTAGCATTAGAGTCCTTGTTTGTTGTTCAAAAATGCCAAGATAGTGAGGAAGGGAAAGCAATAGCCAGGCAATCAGATTGTGTTACTTGTTTGCAGTGTCTGTTTCAGTGTTAGCTGGAGCTTGACACAAGAATTGTGTCTGTTTAGATTTGCAGTATTAAGTCCCCCTTCATTATCTCACTTCACAATCAGTGCTGAAATATCTGATCTTTATTTGGCTTCTCAGCAGTTCATTACATTCTTCTTGCATGTTGAAAATAATGCTGTCAAGGTGAAAATTGCAAACTTAACTCAAATGATATTTCTTCCTCTTTTTGTAGCTGTGCAAAATATGTATAAACCTATTTTAAATAGCCTTATACCAGGCACAATGAAGTTGAAAAGAGATGGAAGATGACGGCTATGCTATGTTAGAATGAAAGCAATATCATGAACTTACATGCCTGCACACCTCTCTCACCTTCTTGAAGTTAGTATCGTGATTTCTAATGCCTTTCAAGAAGAATTTGCATTAGGAAAAACATCAGAACATGAAAAGAGCCATATTGGGTCAGACCAAAGATTTAGCTAGTCCAACACTCAATTGCAAATGGATAGCCCACAAGGAGGACCTGAGTGCAACAGCACCTTCTTGCTTGAGCTCTCCAGCAACTGACACAGAGAGATTTGTTGCCACTGTTACCCTGTGTACTGGGGGTCCCAGGAGGGACACCAAAATGTGCTCAACTAAAGGTGGGGAAAATCAGTTCAGAGCACTGCTTAGCGTTACGAGAGGCAGGGTAACTTAGCAAGATCTTGAACCCTATGTCTACGGGGTTGGGTTGAGTCAAGGAGAACACAGAAGTTGAAATAATAAATGATGTTTATTAAATACAAGCAAAACAGTGTATGCGACACACTCACGCGAGATAACTAAAGAAAATAAAGGTTGGAGTGGTATAGGGGGATTTTTAGAGGGATTGTTGGTTTGGGTGATACTTCACCTGTCCTGAAGCCCAGAAAAATAGAGAGCGAAGCTGGGGTGCGATGTAGCTCAGCACGTGGAGCTGAGAGGAGGCTCGCCAAGCAAAGCGGCATCAAGGCGGGATGAAACTCGGGAGCGATTCAAGGAAGGTCTCGGAATCAAGGGTTTTTATAAGGAGAATTGTGACTGCAGGCTATACCGTACTTGGGGAAAAACAATAGATTTGGAGTTGGAGACAAAGCCTCCGAAAGGTCAGAATCTGAATGATTGAGTTATCGTAGAGGTTCTCAGTAGAGTAGCCAGTATGCAAAAGCAGGGTACTTGGGTATTGTATAGGTTACCCATCAAGCTGCCATCGCGGGGCAGAGGCTCTTTTGTAAGTAGCGTGCATACTTATTTAGAGTACTTATTTAGAGTACTTGCCTGGAGCAAGTACTCTAAAGCAGTGAGTCAGCTATTTCTGGCCTACCTGTATTGTAGTTTGAATATTATGGCTATCAACGGCCGAGCTTGTTTACGTGCTTGTCCGGTGGCCTCGCAAGACGTGGGAAGGAATAGAGAGGTGCAGCCGAATTGCGATATCAAGGGATATCTTTAATATCCCCAAAGCTCGGACTAGCCGGGGCAGTAACACCACTGACCCTTACAGGAAGTACAGATCCATCATGGCTTACAGCTAGTGATAATCCCATCCTCAAGGAGTCTGTCCAATCTCTTTTTAAAATTGTCCAAGTTGGCAGCCATCAGTACACCTTGTGATAGCAAATTCAACAGTTTAGCTATGTGCTATGTGAAGAAATCCTTCCTTTTTTCTGCCCTGAACGTACCAGCAAATGATCCCAATTTCTAGTATTACAGGAGGGAAGAAAAGCTTTTCCCTATCCACATTCACCACACCATGCACAGTGTTATAAATCCTCTTTGCCTCTCCTTATTCACCCATTTAAAAAGCTAAATAACCTCAATCATGGAAAGCTTTCCTTTTAGAGCAATTGTTCTGATCATTTTGGTTGATCTTTACTGTATATTTTTGAGCATCCCTTTTTTTTCTAGTGTGGTGACGAGAACTATAGAAGCATCGATGCATTGTACATTCATATAATGGCAGTATGATATAGGCAATTATATTTTCATTTTCTTTTCTAAATATGCCTTATGTGGAATTTGCCTTTTTATGGCACCTTGGGTTCATGTTCAATATGTTCATCAAACTGTTCGCTACACTACAAAATCCCTTTCTTGATCTATCACTGCTACGTCAGATGCCATCAATGTGTAGCTGAAGTTAGATTTCCTCTCCAATATGTATCACTTCAAAGTTGCTTACACTGAATCTCATTTGCCATGTTAATGTTCAAATTTGGAGAGAACTTTCTGAAGCTGTTTGCAACTTTTGTTTTGTTTTGTTTTCTTACCACCCCAAACAGTTTGGTGTCTTCAGCAGGCTTGCCTACTATGCTACTGACCCCTACCTCCAGGCCATTTATGAGAAAGTTACAAAACACTGGTCCCAGAACAGATCCCTGGAGGACCCCACTGTTTGCATTTCTCCACTGTAAGAAGCAACCAATCATTTATTCCTACTTGCTGCTCCTTCACCAGTTTTTAGTCCATAAGATTATTTCTGCACTTATTCCATGACTGCTACATTTTCTTTCATCTTTCTTATATTTGCTGTGTTCGTATTCCTTTGGTAATTTTACCTGCCTAAACTGTATTTCTATATGCTGAAGAGATGTTTTAAGTTACTGGAATGCTGGAAATCGTAGGACTGATTGTCTTTGGGAGGGCAAAATTCCTATTTGATGGAGGTAATGTCCACATGTGTGGTGTAATAGTTTGAGCATTGGACTACAACCCTGGAGAGCAGGATTTGCTTTCCCACTTGGCCATGGAAACCCATTGGGCGTATCACACGCTCTTAGCCCCAGAAAACCCTGTCATAGGGTCACCTTAGGGTCACCATAAGTCCGAAATGACTTGAAGGCACACAACAACAGTGCCCACAATTCTCCTCCCCAGATATACCACTGCCATAATCTCATGACTTCAGGCATGTTTCTCCTATTAAGTTATTTATAGTGTCAGAACCAAGCTAGAGGAAAGGAGTTTGTTCCTATCACTGATACTCCCTTTTTGTTGAACAGAAAAAGATCTTCCTTCACTGCATGATATCTAAATGGAAAAGGTGCATATCTGGCCTTGTGAAGGCTAGTTCAGCTAGTTCTGTCTCAAGCCAGGGAGCGAGGGAGGACCAAAGGAAATCACCAGGAGACAAGGAAAAGATTATTTGTTTAAAGCCAAACACATTCTAAAGTAACAGTTTTCAAAGCAATTGCTATGTTGATCTCTTGCAGCATAAAAAGGAGGATATTCATCAGATATTTCAGTGGGATCTTTACATATTACAAAAGGAACCTTCTTAGAGAAGGTTTTATGCTCAGGGAAAATGACTTTTGGTGAGCAGATTTATTGCTTTCACACAACAATGCAAACTGAGAAATGTGATCATCTGAAAGACTCATATCACTTCTCTCAGCCCTTTGAAAATTTAGGACAAGGGAAATAATTTGCATCTTTCTGGTTCTTGTTACATTCTGTCTCACTCCCACAACTGTATAAATATGTGTTGTGCCTGTGGCTTTAATATCTCTTCGTACTGCATCTGAAGAAGTGGGTGTATATCCATGAAAACTCATCGTAAAATAAAAACTAGTTAGTCTTAAAAGTCCTGCCATATTTCTTTTTTCCTCCCCCTTCCATCTTCCTTTGTGCATTATAAAGTAGTTAATTCTTTCTCAGAAGCTCCATACATGTACAGTAAAACAATAGTAAAGCAAATATAAAGCAAAACAAACATATATAGTAAAACTACAAATATAGCTCATAAAATGCTAAAACCAAACTTGAACCTTCCGTCCGTCCTTTCTCTCTTTCTTTCTTTCTTTCTTTCTTTCTTTCTTTCTTTCTTTCTTTTATTTAAATGCTAAGTGGGCCCAGAACTTGGGATATAATAAACAGAAGGAATAATGGGGAAAATGTGGTCAAAGGGAGTTAAATTTACTTGTGCTATGATCTTAAGAAGAATTTTTATAAAATAATGTACCATTGATACTTGACTCCAGAAAATCATTGGGGTCATTTTTGAAAGACTCGGAACCTTTGATTGTATTTTGGCTGAATGGTGAGAATAGCTTGTTAACGGAAGGTTTTGATAATCATTAGGTCTGGTGAGCTTGAAGAACTGTGTGAATAGCATATAATCAAAAAAGTTATCTTATATACTAAGAGGTATAACTGTCATTAAACTCAGAAGTTAGTGTTAATTGTCCCTTTTTTTCTGTCTCTGTTTTTTATTTCTTTTTTCTTTTCTGTTTTTCTTTTCTTTGTTTCTCTGTTTGTATTGAAAAGTCTTTAATAAAAATATTTAATAAAAAACTCAAAACAAATGCTAATCAAACTATACAGCATTTTAATATACCTATATATTCAATGTACTAATATGATCTTAAAATAATTAACATCCTAAAGACGCAAATATTTTTTTTAAAAAAAATATTTTACCTCATGGCAAGGTTCTACAACTGAGAAGTTTCCAGAGAAGGCCTTTGTAATAAAGCTAAACTACACGCATACATTGCTAATATGCCAGGTTAGGTTCCAGACCACCCCTGTAAAGCAAATATTGCCTTAAAGGGAATCACAGCCTTTTTTTCTTCACTTGCTAGTGCATATAAAAGCCTAAAAACGTATTTACACTATCATATATTAAGTGTGCAGTAGTGCTAAGCCTGAAAAAAGATGCAAAAGTATATATAATAAAAATAGAAAGAGTATGACACTGCCAGAATATGCCAGAATATGATGCTGAGACATGAAGTGCGTAAGTGCTATAAACAGACTGAGCACAGGTAACAAGGTGGCGCTGTACTGTATAATTGAAAAGCGTAGCACTCGAAAGCGAAGCACCTTAAAGCAAGGTCCTCCTTATAGTAAATGGTCTCAACTAAGCAAATGGTACTTATAAGAAGATCTTTATCCTCCGTTGTCCTGTATCAAAACTGAAAGCTTTAACCACTGTCTTTAAAATAAGCACAAATATCATAAAAACTGAACAAGCACTTGAGCAACAGTTTAATTCTGCTAACTAATAGCTATTGTCATCTTATTTCTAAGGGAAGCAACCAGGATGGTGGTCTGTTGGGGTAAAAACCTGAAAGGTGGGGTTTGTTCTTAGAGGTGTATTCTTAGAGATGCCCCCCTCATTTAACCATCATTGCTTATCTAAGGCCAATTGGTACAGGCTTCTAAGTAATCTAACTATAAATGGCAAGATCAAGGATAAGTACTGGTGACCTCTGAAGTCATCAGCAGTTATTGTTCGTGCTACCATAATTAGATCAACAAACAGCCACAGCTATTTTAGAATTTGCCCTTGTAAAATAACAATGTTTATTTCTAGCAGCAGTATTTAAGCTGCATACACTGTGTTCAGAAATGTCACTTTTTTTCACCAAGAGAATAGTCTTGTGAGATACAGTTATAAAGGATGTCTTATGATTTTTGTGTAAATCAACACAATGAAAGTTTGCACAAAGAACCTGTCAGTTTTAACTTTGGCAATAGGAAAGGTGTAACGTCTTTCAGTGAACTTTATTCCATGTAGGAGTCCTCATTTACTTCAATACAGACATTTCTTCAGGAGGCATTTGCAATAGAGAGTCAGAAGGAGGCAGGCTTAGTCAGTATCCTAAAAGTTCCCAATTCTCTTGTACCCCAAATCTGGATGTATTAGTGTCTTGGAGAGAAATGAGGCGGGGAATGGGCTGGGGAGGTAGAAGTTGTGCCAAGGAAAGACTTGACACATCTGGGAAAAATTCAACACCTTTTTCCTGGCTACCCCTTCACCACAGCCAGCCACATGACACAGTGGGAACTTTAATTTCCACTGTTGTGTGTAGCTCTTCTGCCATGTGCTAGTATTTTTGGGGGGTAGTTTCTCATATGCACAAAAGTCATTGATAATTGGAAGTCGGTTCTGGCTTTCCCAAGTGTATCTTTCAACCAAACTGTAACATCCCAGAATACTGAACCAGAAATAGGAGGGTTTAATCTTCACTTCTCCCTAACCATCTTCTCTCTATACACTAGAAAAACTTCTGCCTTAAAGGAATAATAGTTCAAGAAATACAGGTACATCACAAAGAGCCAGAAAAAAGTAACACTCCAGATATGGCTCTGTCTTGAGTTTCCTCCGCATGTCGTCAAAAGAATGTTGTCCTGGCTTTTCTTGAAACATGCAACAGACCTTTACCTTCTTTTGTGTTGTCAGTGAACAATAAATCCATTATCTGCAAATATTCCATCTGAATCTACCATCTATAGTCATGTGACCTCATCATGCAATCAGAAGTAATTCATGCCTCAATTAACATCTTAGCCTTGGAGTAATCATGTAAAGGGTGTATGGCATATTGTACATAATTTGCAGCATTTATTTGCATCTAACCACCAGTTCTTTCTCTTGATGGTCAGTGTACCAGGTATAGAACCTGTTCCTTAGTAAACTCAAATAGAACCTTATCAGCATATTTTAGAAAACAGTGAAAAGTTTTTCTGTGTGTGTGTCTGATTACATCTGGCTTCTTTGGAAAATTTGTTCTATGCCCAACAGTTGGTGGTAAAACTGAATCCTAGGATTCTAGCAGATAGAACACTGTGTAGTCATTTATGTTCTACACTGTATAAAAATAACAGAAAATTCTTGCCTTCGTCTGCTCCATTGGCTGACTTTCTATATCATGTTCTTGTTTGGATATTGAATGTTGAAATTCAAGCATTTCAAGTAGCAGTCAGTACCTTTTACCATACCTGATTAAAAGCTATTAGAAAAAATAGTAATATATAGCAAGGTCTCCCTGATACAGAGATCATGCCAGAGACTTATCTGTTTCCTTGCAGTTAATTTCCTGTGCCTTATGATGATGATGTTTCAAAAAGGTTAATGATTTGTATATTCCTCCCTCCAAATCTTTCTAACCTAAAAAAGGGCGATTTCAACTTTCCATGGAAAAACTGGTAAGTGATATTAGGATTTCAAGGTTAACTTTAAAATAGCCTTCTTCACCCTGCCTGTCCTGGCTAAGAATGATGAAAGTTGTATAGCTGAACACATACAAAGATCAACAGGTTGGGGAAAGTTGCTGTTAAATAGTTAGGAAGGACTTTGTGTACGTGTGCCTTCGAGTCACCTGTCAACTTACGGCAACCCCATGAATTTCGTAGTACTTTCTTACAGAAGGAATAAACAGGTGGTTTTGCCAATTCCTTCCTCTGAAATATGCCCGACAGCTCCTGGTATTTGTTAGCAGTCTCCCATCCAAGCATTAACCAGGGCTGACCCTGTTTAGTTTCCAGGATCAGATGGGATCTGGTACCTTGAGGGTATTTAGAACTTTAGGGAATGACAAATGGTTACCTAAAGCTGCATTAAAATAACTAGAAGAGAACTGGGAAAACACAAAAAGCCACATCTTCTTCAGAATCTGTTCTTTCTAATAAATATTCCAATACACAGAAGGGGAGAACAAAGTCCAAAAAAGACCAGACCTGGATGAGTGTGGAAACTAAGCTCAAGCTCTGGAGATACACTGTTATGTTACCACATTTACTCTTAGTAACAGGTGCCCAGCTCAAATCTCAGGCAATCTCTGTAAGTTTAACTCACTGAAAATAATAAGAAGCCGCTCTCAGGTGTTCAGACTCATGATTTTCAAGTCCTATATGGATCTCTTTGAAGACCCAAGTTGCTCATGTTAGAAATACAACCATGGTACACATAAGGGATATCAGGAGTCATGACAAATAGTAAGTTGCACGATGGGTTCTTAGATGTCAACAACAATTGTGTGCAGTTTCTGCATGGCACCACTACAATTTAAGGAAATATCTTGCTAGCTGAAGAAAGAATAGCATTTTTCTAGCAATATTGTAAAAGTGGCATTTTGTCTATTAGACAAATTTAATATATTTGAAAGAAAAGTATTTCCTTTGGGAAAGACCTACAGAGCCAGCAGCATATTTCTTGCACAATAAATTGGTAATATAGAAGCCGTCTTCCTTTCTTGATACCTGTGTCTACTCTGTCCAAGAGAAAATAAATACCTATATATTCAGAATAACATGTTGTATATTGGGCTATGGCATTCAAAGGAACAGGGAAGCACCTGCATTTCTGTACTTCAGAGCTTTCCAAACTTTTCATGTTGGGGACACACTTTTTAGACATGCATCATTTTGTGACACAGTAATTCAGATTTACTAGCAAACCAGAGGTTAAACTAACCCCTTATAAGGAATACAGACACATGCATAAATTGTAATAACAAAATGTATGAGGACACAACATATCTCATGAAAATGTTTCATATATATTTTAAAAATGTATGATTTATAAATAATAACATGCATTTCCAAGGTTGTAGGCAACATACCTACACACTTCAAGCGATACACTAACGTGTCACAGCACACCCGTTTGGAAAGCCCTGCTGTACTTGTTCATTTCCCAAGCATAGGTAAATATATCTACCTTAACAGTTTTCAAAATGATGTGATCATAATTTGTTGCTGTTACCTTCCCTCCATTTCTTTTCCAACGAGTAATACCACTGTTTTCTGGCACACTTTGATATTTAAGTATAAGAAAGGGCCTGCCAAATCTAAGTGGACGTAATATTAACCTAGCATCTTGCTTCTAGCAGTGGCCAAACAGATGCTTCAAGAAAATCCACAAGAAGGGCATGGAAGCTATAACCCTTCCCCACTGTTTGCTTTCAGCAACTGGTATCAAGAGAGAGACAGTCTTCAAACCAGAAACTTCCATTCAGTTATATGGCATATTGCTGCTGGTAGACTTCTTCTCTTCCATGGAGTTCTGTAATCCCTTTTTATAGTCACGTAAGCCACTGGCCATCAGTACAGCTTGTGCCAGTGAGTTCCATCGGTCAATTATGTGCTGCATGTAGATGTGCATCTTTTGTCTGTCCTGAACATCCTGCCAGTCATTGGGTGGCCCCAAGTTCTACTTTTATGAGAACAGAAGCGTGGAAAAATTCCTACCATGCATTTTTTTTAAAAAAAGACATCCTCGAACATATTCTTCTTCCCATCATCCCCAACCATCTCTTTTACAACCCCCTCCTCTCCATAGTTAAAAAAATGATTCAGCCCCTTGGTGATGTGAGTTCTGTGTCTTTCTCTGCCATGGTACCATTGTTCATATAATGTCTATCTCTGGAATCCTTTTTATGTCTGTAATACTTTCCTTTCTTTTCCTGACTAAAAAGAATTTGGGATTACTGAACAGGATGAGAAAAGATTTAATCTTTCCTTTCTCTTCCACAAGACTTGGCATTCCCACAGGAAATAAACAGCAGTACTCTCAAAACAAGCTGCCCCGCTTCTCTCTTCCCCCCCCCATTCCACCATCTCCTAATTAGCCAATTGTTAAATTGGGTGTCACTATTAATACTACATTGACCTTATGGTATATGAAGTGTCTAGTTTTTGTTAGGTTTTTTTTCCCTCTTCCTCTGTTATGGAGTCATTCCAGCCTCAGGCCGTTTACATCCCTCCTAAAAGCAAGAAGCTCTCTGGTTCCCACAGAGTGGTTCAAAGAATGACTCATATTCCTTAGGTTAATTGTTCAGTTCTCAAAATGTAGCACTTACAGGGTGTGGCTGCAAGGGGAAAATCTACTGTACTTATAGGACATGTTGAGAAGTGTTTCACATATGCATCATTTTCTCCTTTTTACATTTTTTTTTCTCCCAAGCTTTAACCATTTTCTTTCACTTCTTTAGGGGTCTGAGATTTTAAAGCAAAACAGAAGTCCAAGTGTGCTGTAGTTTTCACTCAGCCATACTTTCAGCAGTTAAATGGCTGGCTTCAAAGCAGATTTAGGGTACAACTAAAATAATAAGTGAGATATAGTCCAGGCTTCCCTAACCCAATGGCTTCTAAATGTGTTAGACTCCAACTGCCATCGCACACACTCTGCTGACTGTTGATGATGAGCTTTATAATCAGACACATTGAGAATGTTGATCCTTTACTCAAGTTGCTAAGGAGCAGCCAGAGTGACATGGGAAACCCTTGGAATGTCTCCAGAAGTTTTTTGTTTGCTTTTACTTTCGAGCAGCTGTGAGTGGAACTTTCTCCATATTTTGATCAGAACAGAGGTGGTTAGGAAATAGTTAGCCCCTTTCACAGGGGCTGTTTTTCCAATCAGAATAGCTCCAGACATATGTGTGTTTGTTTTTTTCCTGCAGAAGGGAAAACACAAATGAATGTAACATATTTTCTCTCTTTAGGTGGGAAGGCAGATTGGGAAATGGGGCAATTTTGATCAGCAAAAAAGGATAGTCAACTAAAAACTTTATTTTCTTTGCCTCTACTGTGGTCTTATCCAGTTTGCTCTCCACAGCTGAACTGAAGTAGTAAAAACAAAAATCACCACGTGACATTCAAGATATTTCTCCTATACCATGTCTAGTTTAGCAATCAATTAGTCAAATGCAGTCCTTCCTCCACATTTGCAGGTTTGACCTTCACAAATTTGATTATTCACAAGGTGTGCATGTGGCTTCCCCCCTTCTCCTCGCCCCACATTCTCTTGTGCTCTGCTGGACATGGAGAAGGAAGGCAAGTGCCTCGCAAAAGGCAAGGGAATGCGGTACGGGGAAAGCACATAAACACATTCTCCCTTCTGAAGCTTCTCCTCCCATTCCTTTGCCTCTTGCCCCATTGCTGTGAACTTGTGCTGAGCCAAAAGGCACGGGAGTGGAGAGAGGCACATTCACACACCTTGCTTCTCCTCTCTGTAGTTCCCCATTCCCTTCCCTGTGGCCCCAGTGCACAAAAGGCAAGAGAATTGGAGTGGGGAAGCTCAGAAGGGAATGGGAGGGGGATTACAGAAGTATTAGCCATTTTTCCAGCTTTGTAAGAGTTCTGCACCCTGAACCCTTGCAAAAGTGGAGGGCCCACTGTAAAATGAAATACAGTTGCCCCACCACTTTTACAAGGGTTCAGAGCACAGAACCCTCACAAAAATGGAAAAGCCACAAATAACTCAACCCCCTGCATTCTCTTCCCATTCCCTTCCAGGGCTCCCCCCTCCCATTCCCTTGCCTGTTTTCCTGACATAGATGTCTTCCTTCTCCATGCCCAGTCAAAAGCCAAGGGAATGGGGAGGGGGAAGGCATGTGCATACCTTCCTTCTTTGTGCATGGTGCTCCCCTCTCTCATTCCCTTGCCTTTGACCCATGCATATTTCTGCACCAAGGCAAAAGGCAAGGGAATGGGGGGAAGGCACACATGCATCTTCTCTGCATGCAGTGCTCCCTCCTCCCATTCTGTTGTGTTTTACCCAGGTGCAGAGAAGGAAGGCATGTGCACCTGGGAAAAGGCAAAGGAATGGAAGGAGGAGAATGTTGGGGGAAGCCCAGGCATGCCTCACAAATAAATTTGGAAAAGTCAAGCCTCCAAATGTGAAGGGGAAATTGTAAACCAGTTTCTAGTTTTGTGTCCTCAGATTGTGGGCCAGAGGCTCACATAACTGAATGTTCATCTGCATAGAAAACTAGGGTTTGGTACGGCAAAGAAAAAATAGATAAAGATTTTTCAAATCATTATATAAGAAGATCACTAATTAGGATTTGAAACAATGTAAAGAAATCTGCTTATAATAAAATACCCCTTTGGCTATCACCTCAAGAAGCTTTATACGGGAAATGGTCTGACCAAGAACAGGAATGCATAAGATACAAAGATCTAATAATTCAAGACAAGCAAGAAGTAATAAGGATGCGAACTCAGGAAGAGCTTGCTTCACACAGCTTTATTCTCAGTTGGTTCCCATACCTCCAACTGAAAGAACGTTTTATGATGGACCTAAAGTTGGAGGGCATATCCACACAAAAAACATATAATGAGCTGGAGAACATAATATTTCTTAAAACAAAACAAAAAACTTCACAATTTTATAAATATTTTTTAACCCAGAAGCTAGAGGATGAAACAGTAAAAGAAGTAATGATAAAATGGGCGCGGAACTTCCAACATGAAATCCCAATTGACCATTGGGAAACAGCATGGAAAAATACGAATGAGTTCACCAGTTCTCAAGATTTAAAAGAAAACTTTGTTAAAATGATGTATAGGTGTTATCTTACACCTGAAAGGATTGATAAAATATATCACATAGGGAATAATAAATGTTGGAAATGCAAAGACAACATAGGCACATTTTATCATATCTGGTGGACATGCCCAAAAACAAAGCAATATTGGATAAAGATACATGAAATAGTGAAGAAAATATTCAAGGTTTCATTTCCTATGTTACCTGAATTATATTTATTAAACATGACGCACATGTTGGACAAAGATCTCGGGCAACAAAACAAACGGATAATACTATATTTAATAACTTCGGCTAGAATGATATTTGCTCAAGTTTGGAAAATGCCTTTTGTTCCTGACATAGGACAATGGTTGACAAAAATAGTAGAAATGAAACAGTTCGATGTACTGTCTCATTATTTAAAGGGGAAAAAACTGATTTACTGGAAAAGCAATGGCAATTGGTAATGACATATGTAAGTGAACAAGGTGTGAATAGTGCTCAAATGTGAGTTTGGATGTGAAGAAATGGAAGGTATGTAAAAGAGGAAAGGAACATATATGATTTATGGAATAGAGAGAAATATTTTGATAATGACAAATATAGATAATCTTTACACATTAGTAAATTAAGTATTGTTAACATATATGTTTGGTAAAGATATTAAAGGAAATGTGTAATCAAACAGTAAAAAAGGAGAAGATAAACTAAGATAAGGGAATTACATAAGTCAAGAAGAAGTAGCGTAAATATAATTACGTTGTGTAGATGGCAAAGGAAGTCAAGGTGAATTCAATGGAATTTCCTGTATAAACTTATAAGAAACAGATGATAAGTTGTACAGGTGTATATATATACTTGAAAATATTGAAAAGGAACAATATGTAAAGTCACCATTTATTTTAACTATGTGATTGTATTTTATATAGAAATAAAATTAAAAAGAAAAAGAAAACTAGGGTGGCAGGGACAAAACTAGAGAGAGAGAGAGAGAGAGAGAGAGAGAGAGAGAGGGAGAGGGAGCATCATTCAATCATGTGAGCCACTTTTCCCCAGCAGCTCACACAGGCTGACCACTTCAGTGGAAATCATGCCAATGTCCCATATGTTTCAAAAGCAGATTGCCATGGCTGCAGTTAGAGAAATGTATGTCCACTCTCTTCATTCTTTTCCTACTAGGGGTACAGATCCTGTTGTATAGTAATTTGGATCTTGGAAACTGATTGTCATCTATTGATAAATTGTTCTTGGCATCACTCTAGATCCAGTGCAGTACTCCATGAGGTACTATATTTACTTTATAGGTCTAAAAATACACTACATAACTATCATCTTGGTACATCAGGACTTTTAACCTCTTCAGCAATTGTGGAAGCAGTGAAGTAATACACTGAACTTCCAATTATTCAGTTTTAAGTTTCATAAGATTCTTTAGAGGTAGAGGCAAAACTTCAATAGTTAAGTCTTAGAGGAATGAATATAATGATGTGCTGAAGCCATCCATAACTAAGCAGCAGTAGGATAATGTTCTGCATCCTATTACTAGGGTTTGGGTATGGGGATATAATATGTGTAAGGATGTTCACAATTATATGAATTAGATCTTAACGTGTTTTAATATCCTTATTGAACAATGAATTGAACAATCTTGTAGCTTTGTGGCTGTGTTTCTTATAGAAAGATACAGACGTGTGCTAATGTCTCATTGTATCCATGTAGTAAGTATGGAAACCCATGGGAATCCTTCAGAGATTGTGGTGGAGACCATTGCCTCATCAAATCTATTAGTAACTGACAAAGCCTCCTGCTGTCTGCTATACAAACTCCTGGCTTTTGCCACAGTTTGAACCACAGAGGCATCAAACATTTGCCAAGAGTTCCTTCATATGACATGGAATCCAGCTTGTTGGCCTTGTTTGCTTGTGGTTCATTTTAATGACTAAAAAAATGTGCAGCAAAAGATTGTTGCAAGAGAGGCATCCCTGGGTTTTTAAAGGATTAAAGACAGTTCTCCTCCAATTTGCTTCTCTTCATCTAGGAAAGCATAGGAAGTAACTCTAATTTGGTATAATTTAGATAACTGCATAGTTAATGGATCATAACTTTAAAACCTGTGTTATCTTTTGGGTTAGAAAGAGACCCTTTCTACTGGGACATCTGAATATTTTGGAGAATCAACTGACAATGGAAAGAGCAAGATTTCCCTCACTCAGCAGGAAAAACAAGACATCCTGAAAAGGATGTAAGTGCTGTCCCACCACTGTGACACAAATGAGTTTTGTATATTTAAGATGTGAATGCAAAAGATAATTAATGTCAAGGCTTCAACAGAGTACTGAAGGCACAGTGTTGCTTCCTTGTTTTCAACCCAAAGATACACACAACTGTTTGGGATGAAATTAACATTTACTAAAGTCAGCTCTCTGTAATAACACAGACCAGTCAGAACCTGTAGGGGGAAGAAGACGGGGAGAGTTTTTGTTTTTTGTTTTTTAAATATTCCTCTCCATTCAGTTAAATTATTGGGAGCGAAGGAGGGACTAGGTCTCGAGGGAAAAAAAACCTGCTCTGAAACACTGTTAATAAACCTAGTTTTCTTAGGTAAGAGAAGTTAAGAAGGAGGCAGCTGAGCAGAGCAATTGCTTTGAGGGATGGAGACCTGCCAAAGCTATCACGAGAGACAGAAGGAATGAGATTCCAATGAGCCTGGTCTCTCCTCACCTTCCCCTTTCAAGGCTAGAAAACGGTTGCCTCATTCAGTGCCTGGAACAAGTGCTGATGGTGAATTAGGCTTATAAAAATTGGTGAAGGGTATGCTTTTTCCCCCTAGTTTAAGTCTCTTCATCACCCACAATCACTTATATTGCAAGAGGAAGTGAAGGGAGGGTGAAGGAATAATAATACAGTAGCCTCTCCACATTTGCAAGGGTTTGGGGAGCAGAACCCTTGCAAAAGTAGAAAAACTGTGACTAACCCCTCGCCCCCACCGTGATTCCACTCCAGAGCTCCCCACTCCCATTCCTTTACCTCTGGCCCTGGCATTCCCAGGTAGGGGAGAAGAAAGACAAATTACAGGGCCTGCTGGTACTTTCCCTTCAGATGGAAAAGAGCAAAGTTTTGGTATTCTACTACTTCTGGCAGTCATCTTGAGAAAGGAGGGATAGGAGCAAGGAGAGCACCTGACCAGTCAGCAGCCATAACATAGCAGAAAGTGCAGACACATGGCAAAGAGGACATGCTTCTGGCAGTTGGGGGGGCTTTACTCACCCCAAAAGGAGAAAAAAAATCCATTTTAAACATAAGACCCACAAGCTTGGGGTGAGGAATGCAGGAGAATGGGAGGCAGAAAATGGGAGGGGGGGCAAACCTGTGCCTTGCAAACAATCAAATTTGCAAAGGTCAAACCCATGAATGTGGAGGGAGGACTGTAATAAAGAGTCCCCTGCTTCTTTACCCTCTGGGTGACAACAGGCTTTTGCTTAATTCTAACAAAATGATTGATCCCAGACATTTGAGTGTGGTGAGGGGGCACCAAAGGTAGGTTACGGAGATGTAAAGAAGAGTCACAAAAGTTTTTGTCCTGCAAAAGAAAGGGTGTCTCTACACATTGAGACATCCTATTGAAAAAAAATGATCAACTCCTCCAAGTTTTTTTGCATACAGGGACTTTGTTAATGAAAAATTTGCACAAAGTATACTGCTTCTTGTGCAAAAATGTTAAGGATTTTTGCAAATGAAATTTTCACAGAAATGTCCTGAAATAAAAAAATATATCAGTAATTTTGCAAAAGCTCCCATAGTATTAATTAGTGAGGGATAAAAAAAAATCTTTCAGATTCTTCACTCTTGTGAAGAACATGCATGTGAGAACAAATGATTCACATCCCTAGTAGTAAATGACTGTGAAAGAACAACATCAAGTACTTTGTGATAAGGAGGAAACCTGGCACCATCCTTACTGAAGACTGACTTTTTCCAAACCTCTTCCAATGAAGAAGAGGATGGGATTGTATTTAGACCTCCACTAGGCCTTGAGGTAATCTTTGTGACTTAGATTTGTCTGTGCCCCCTTCATGATCTCTGTTCCGAAGGGCTTCTACTGAACTGAAAGAAAGCAAGTGGCCCAATCTCATACAAAGGTCCAGACCTAGATGTTTGAGGATAAGCTCCTGTGCGCTGGTCTCTGTTGTCAGGGATATTCTGTGGGAACACAGAACACCTCCTCTTGGCCCAGTTAAATTTGAGGATGTAGCAGAAGTTGGAAAGTGTAGAGCAGCAGTCAGAAAAATGTGACCTGCAGGCTGTGTGGAGCCCCCCAGGGCCTTCAAGAGTTTAAAAAAAATCCCAGATTTTCCAGATTTTCTTTTGTTCCAGAGTGCTTCAAAGTGATCTCTAGGCAGTGTGAAGGACATTTCCACCATGCTTGGAGCATCCTTGGCCCCCCACCCCTGGCCAGGATCAAAACAATTTTTTGCCATTTTCGTAATGCCTCAAAATGCCCTATAGGAGGCCCAGGAAGGCCCAAAAAACATAGTGAGAAATGGCTCCGTGTCCTCTAGAAGTCATCTGGGGGCAAGAAAATTGATTTATTTTTCAGAAACAGGTTTGGTGGGGGATGTGGCTCTGCAAGGTCTCCTGGGGGGGAGCTAATGTGTTCCCCTGCAGCCTTCCACAGTTGTCCATCTCTAATGTAGAGGATGTGCCCCTCCTGCCATGTAGAAGCTCCTAGCTTGTACCTTGTGGGTTACAAAATATGAAGTTTTATAGAATTTAAAGTAGAAAACCATGGCACCTTGTGTGACATTGCAGAAATGAAACTTGTTGCTCAAATTGACCATGTTTGAAGTAGGTGCTGTGGATGAGGGTGAGAGAGGACAGAAACTTGTGGTTGAAGTTTTGGTTCAGATTTGGTTCAGCTTGGTGCTCATATTCCTCCTGATTTCCTGGATCTTGGTCTGCTTAGGAATAAGGAAAGTTTCCAGAGAATGGAATAAAATGAGAAGCCTGTTTGTAGCAACATTTTGTTTGGAAGCGGCTGAAAATCTCTTAGGTTGGGGTGGACAGCTGTCAGAGGTTAGGGAATCACATTGTCCTCCAGAGGACCTTGGAGGGCTGCACCCTTGAAACAAATTTCAAATGTTTGCTGCCCCCCATGCCCTCTAGGGAGTGTGTGTACAACGTCTGCTTGTTGAGGGGGCTGGCCTATTTTAGACATAGGGATGGCTTTCTTTCCTAACAGGAAGTAAGCTGGAAGTCCAGGTCATTTCCTGTTAGAAAAGGGGCTTCTTGTGATCCTAAAATAATCCAGAGGGCCCAAAATGTGGGCAAATTGCTCTCCAATGCCACTAGGAAGCATTGTTCTCAAAGGTTTGGTCTCAGGAGGGCACAAAAATGGCACTTACAGCCCTCTTGTAGGCTGAATTAAACTCTAAGCACCTTACCTTCCTTCCAGCAGACCCATTGTATTCTAAGTGCAAAGAAATTGTGTTTCCATACAAGAGACCATATTAATTTGTTGCAGCAAAACCTGAGGAGTGCCTTGTGGCACCTTGAAGACTCATGCCTTTATTACGGTATAAAGGTTTCTAGACTTAGACAGCTTGTGCCACGATAAATTTGTTGGCCATGAAAGTGCTGCAAGAGTCTCTGTTCTTTCTGCAGCATAATGTGTTGTTAGTCTGCCTGTTTTAGTCATACTGTGCACTTCACAAGGAAGACTTTACATCCTCAGTGTTGATTTTAAAGCTGACATCTGCAGTTGTAATAAGATCCAGGATGCTGTCCTGGTGGTGAACAGGTTAAACTGTTTAAAGTTAAACCATGCAAATGGCATGTGCTGTAGAAAGCTATCTGACACCAAGTTTCTTGAGATTTTTCTTTTTCCATTCTTTCCTCCTGGAAGATCATCCAGCTCATTAACGATATGTTTCCCCAACTGTTCAGTAAACTCCTCTAACATCAGCTGACTTTGGTTAAAATGATCAAGTAAGTGTGAAATACAATGACACTTGGTAGCTTTCATGTCAGTGGAGTGGTGAATCCATTCTGGGTTTTACTCTGCAGTTCAAATGAACTATCCAAGGTGCTGAGCCTTGGCTAGAAAAAAGGTTCAGGACCTTGGATGGCCTGTTTAAAGTTTGAAGTCTGAGTTACCATTGCCTTGACATGGGCCATTGACTGCCCTGTGGAAGGATTCTTGAGGATAATTAGAGCAGATCGTATTCTAGATCAGCCTTCCTTGATGCCCTCCAGAGCTGCCTGACTTCAACTCCTGTCACCCTGCCCATTAGCCAGGATGAATAGGAACGAGGGGTGTTCTGAAGGGCACCACATTGAGGGAAGCTGGTCTAGACAGGAGCAAGCTACGATAAGTCATGTGTCCATGGATGCTGGTTGTGGGATTCTGGGAACTGTGGTCTCAAAAGCTAATATTTCCCTACACTACCACAAGGTTACTTAGGACTAACTTTTGGAATCTTGTTAGTATTGTATGTGCATTAGGCTCTGTCCTTCACAAGACGGGGATAAATTTGGTGAGGTGAGGATATAAAATAACATTAGAGAGAAAGAGGATCTGTTCAGGGCTGCCTGAACCCCTTTCCCTCCCCACATGTAGCTCAACATGCTGACAGTGGGAAGATAGAAGACACTGATGCAACAATGCCCATTAGCCAGCCTCTAGTTCACCAGGATCTATGGGTAATATAGTTCCCATCATTCCTAATTCATAAGCCACTATTTTTATTTTCTTTTATTCTATTTTGGAAGCTTATTCTGTGTTGTAATGTGCTGCCACTCTGTTCATGTTAGCTGCCTCAAGGGTCTGTCAGCAGGAAGAAATCTAGGAGATAAATAGTTTGAATAAGCAAAATGAATAAATAGCAGGAGCAGAATGGCCTCTGTCTCAGTCCTTGGAAGGACCAATGATCCAATTTAGTGATTATATTGTATATGTTTTTAATCTGTAGTGCAAGCCAATGTGGATCCACTTATAGCCAAAAGGCAGCATGTAAATATTCATAAATAAATGAATGCATCTCTAATATTAAATCATTGGCTTGAGAAACAAATGTGGTGTAACATCTGTTGTGTTCAGACTGTTGCCCCAGAAGTGTGTTGGAGTACCATTTTGTGTCATAGACTGCAACTGTATTCTGGCTGGGACCATATTCTTTCTTTCAAAGCAGCCCATGCTTTGGGATCTTGTGGAGAGGCCCTTCTTTCTGTCTCATCGCCTTCACAGGTACATCTGATGGGAACACAGGAAAGAACCTTCTCAGTGACTGCCCCCAGGCAGGAACTCCCTTTGCAGAGAAGTTAGACTGGCACCCTTCCTACTTTCCTTTCACAGACAAGTAGAAACTTTTTTAGATAGGTGTTTGATGTTTCATGTTTGATGATTGACTATATGCAGCCTGTCCCACAGAATAATGTGCTGGATCTTGCTAATTGTTGTGCTGGTGTGTGTCTGTTTTAATGATATATGTTTTCATCTGGTTTTAATCATTTGGATTGTTTAATCTCATTTTAATTTTCTTTTCCTATCTTATGGATGTATATCTCTATCACTATATATTTGTTGCAAGCTGTTTTGAGTCCTGAACTGGGAAAAGGAAGGGGAGGAGGAGGAAGAGCAGGAGAAGGGGATGTGAATTGTCATATGGCACATCCAGAGAGTGCCTTGAGGAGACTGGCAGTGTGCATGAAAAAAGGCAGGTGGTACATGGAAGTGAGCTAGCCTAAAGTTCCACACTACTGACAGAGAATAGTCTATCCCACTTCTCTGGAAATGAGCTCCCTCTCTGTATGTATGGAAGATCTAAAGACCGTATGCACTGGATGTTATAATATCCACATAAGATCTCATTCAGCCCTTTATAGTCAAATTTGAACTTCGCCACAACCCGTTCTTTACTAAATAATGACTTACATTTGGAAAGAACACACACAAGGTATCAGTATAGATAGATACTATGTATTGTGTACCATTTGTTGCTGCTCATTGTGATGAAAACCAGGCTTAACATTTCTAGAAAAGGAGACCTCTGAACAGCCTCTGAGGCTATTTGTAGAAAGGGTGAACTAAATTCATAGAAAGGGTGAACTGTAGCTGTCATGAGATCTGTGTTATGAAAGTAAAACTTTTTATAAATATATGTGCATCTGTATTGTTTTTATTAGAATGAAGAGGACAAAAGCAAAGAAAACTAATGAGAGCAAACCTCAGCCCAGCAAGGACACCATGAAAGTGTATCTTGGCTCGCTGTGCTCAGACAGGGAGTAGGAAGAATGTATTTCAAGCTCCTTCCGATCCCGGGCCTGAAGCAAAATGTGGGCGTACAGCACAACCAAAGGATTGCATAAATACAGCTGAGAGCAGCTTGGGGCTTCCTGTTTCAGAATGGGACACTGATGTGAACTGGAGACAGTTGAGCGACGCTAGCAGCCAGCAAAAACTTCATCTTGCGGCGTGGTTAGACACGACTTCTAGGCAGGAACCCTCAGTGGTGGCTGTGAGTCAGCACTGCCCCATCCAAACCAAAGTCAAAGGGTGACTGAAACAGCAGAAATGCTGTTCTGGGCATGCAGGAAGAGTTAGGGTGTCTCTGAGGCAGGATCAGTCACTTCCCAGACATGCAACAGGGCTGGTTCTTTGGAGCCATCTTTTGGAGAAATCCCCACCAAATCCCACATTTGTTTTCTAAGTGAGGCTTGGCAGGATCCATGTCCGATGGAAGAGTTGCTTACTTGAAGAAAAAACTTCCCCTGAGACTTGTTTTTATGAGAAATACTATAGCCATCATGCAGACAAACCCAAGCCAGCCGCAGTCACCAAAGTATAACCCTTAATGCTGCTTTCCCCCATATGCCAAGCTTGCAGAGAGAGACATTTGAAAGATTGGGCGTGGGGGAAAGATAGTGAGCAGAAAAAATCCAAAAAGCAGGAAAATAAATCCCTAAATTCAAAGCTAAAGGAAGAAACTTGTACTGTGTTTTACAACTGTGCAGATGGCTGCTGAAATCCTTTGCTCCAAAGATATGATAGTGACTTGCTGTTGCTTTTCCTTAGTGAGTGATTGGAGAGTGTCTGATTGAAGTATATATTATTTTCATATCATGTTTTTATAAATTCACCACAGGCCTTTGTCTACTTAGTTGCTTCCAACTCAGTTTTTACAGTTTATTGTAATGGAGAATGAAAGGGGATTTATGTACCTTTGCCCATCTTTTTCTTCAAGTTTTATTCCTGTTGTATAACTTTTGCAGGGCAAAACAAATTCAGAAGAAATAGAATGTGCTTAATAGAATTTATCAGCACAGCTAGCAGCTTGGGAAGAGAAAGAGTGAGACAGGGATGAAAACAAACCATATTTGTGTCTCAATTCTACGTAAATTGGCTTTAAGCTAAATATCCATTATTGGTTTGTTATGAGTGTTGTCATTTGCTTGACTCATTTGCCCTTCCTTTTTCTGCTGCAATAAATGTTTATGAGGAAATAAAACTACATCAGAATTGTTTTAATGAGGCTAAGTACCCAAGTGGCAGCAAAACTCATCAGTGCAATTGATCATGGAAAGAATATACCAGTTTTGCTTTGTTTTCTTGTGCTAATTTTCTTTTGCCTGTTCTTGAAGTAGTTCATTAGCAGCAGGGTGGGGGGAAGTGCACCTATTTCATTCTGACAAAAGCCCATGAAATTGGTAAGGTTACTAGTGTGTGACTGGACCAGGGTCACCACAATGATTTTCATTGGTAAGTAGAAATTCATAGCAGATTTTAAGTATCTGATACCACTGTGCCCTCCTGATTGTATACCGCTCTCAACTGTGCAAGCATATGGGGCTTTGACGTTGATGTTACTATTATTCATAGATTTTAATTGTTTTTAGTTTGATGTTTCAGATTATTATAAGCTTGGTTGTATTTAATCTGTATTGGTGTTTTCTGGGGCAAAAAAAAGTAATAAACATATACATAATAAAGATTAGAAGAGCTTCCAGGGGTAAATGCTTCTGTATTATGTGCCTTCAGTTTAACTCTGACTTGTGACAAGCCTATCACAGGGCTTTATTGGCAAGATTTATTCAGAGTAGGGATGGAATTCCTCACTAATTTCATTCTCAAAGAAAGCAACAAGTAAGTTTTAGCAGTTTTCTTCCCATTATGTGAAAGTCTTCAGAAAATATACTTTTCAAAGATTATTCACAGTTAAAGATGTATTCTGCATAAAATGTGCACACTTTTTCATTAAAAAAGCATTTCCTGTTCAGGAAACAGCTTTATTGAGAGAATAATGTTTCTATGCAGAAATACTATTTTAGGCTTAGAAGATGCTGTTTGCTGTGCAAAAATGCTGTTTTCTACACAAGAAGTGTACATTTTCTCAGTAAAAAATGCTGCGGTTAAGGACTTAATCTGTGCAAAATTCACACATGGTTTTTGCTCAGAAAGCAGCATTTTTTTTGCACAGGAAATACTATTTCTGTGTGGAAATCTTTTCTCCATAGATAATGTGCAAAAGCTAGAAGAAGCTACTTCTATGCCAAAAGGCAGTTTTCTTTACTAGAAATCATATGCAAATTTTGCACAGAATTGGTTTTGAACTGCAAAGATTCTTGTCAGTCCAGGATTCTCCTTGTTAGGGTTTCCTGACAAGAAACAGGATTTTTCGACACTTAGAGGAGGATATTTTCAAACATTCTTTCCATCGCCAGTTTAGAGTGGGTTTGACATTGCCTTCCTCTACTTCTGTGAGAGTGTGATGTGCTCCAGGTCACTCAGTGACTCATGGCCAAGTCGGCATTCAGATCTTGGTCTTCTGGAGTCCTAGTTCAACACTCAAATCACATCACCACAATGGCTATAACCATATTTCTGAATGCAGCACCTAAGGTGAGATGCTGGTGTGCTTGTAAATCTCTCTTGAATCATCTAGAGCTCATGATTTCCCCACCAAACTGGAATCCAGAATCTCTGGTTTGAAAGTTACATCTAAAATCTTCCTCATAGTACAACTTGGCTCTCAAAGTCCTGTGAGAAGAAAAAGTCTGGTTGGCTGATCTTAAGTAGGATTAATCAGAGGTTGGTCTCCTGTGGTCACTGAAGCTGCTTTCATGGGTAACTGTGAATAGGTTTGTAGTGTGAATTAGGAATCTGAAAATCTCTCAGTGTCTCAGTGTTTTCGAATTTCCCTGGATTGTATCTGATTTTCTTCTCATCCTTGTTTCATATTGGACTGTTGAGACTTTCTTCTGAGATGGAAATACATGCAGTTTTTAAAACACGTCTTTCCTAATTTGAAGGTGTATTTGCGCAATTTGCGTAATTTATGCAGCTTTTTCCCATTGACTCAAATGAGTTTTTTTCCTTTATATGAATGTTTGCCTTTCATAATTTTGAATTGTGAGTATTGTTTTCTGCCTATCTTCTTTCTCAGAAACTTCTTGTCATTTTCTGAAGTATGTGAGTGTTTGCAGTAGAGTGTGTACCTTTTTAAAAGAGTTTTCAGAGGTGTGAAAACCCTACTTTCATCAAGACTCTTGTATCCAATTAACCTTTTGGCCAGAAATGGTATTTTTTTTCTGCATTTATTTATTGTACGAATTGACAAGCTGTTCAGCCTAGAAGACTCCCAGCCTCTGCCCTTTGATTTACTACATGAAGAAAACAAAATGTAAAAGAAAAGGGGAGGAATGAGGAGGGAAAAGGAAAACAAGAAAATTTCAGCATGAAATACTTAATGTTATACAGTTCTTACAGTAACCAGCTACTGTGTAATAGTGTGGCACGTTTGAACCAGTGATCCCTATCCTTACACGGCCAAGTGTTACTATGCTGCAGTTGCCATAATCCCTCCTTGTTCGCTGTAAAGGCTAGGAATGATAAGAGATGTAGTCCAGCATTTGGGAGCCCACAATTGGCAACCACTGCATTATATTGATCCCTTTGATTTCAGTGGCAATTTCTCAGTGGATTTAGATGAACTTGTTTTGCCAAGGTTAGTGTTCTCAGGTATACAAACCTGCTGATTATGATCTTCAGATTATAATTCTTAAAGGGGGAAATTTGTCTGTTTCTAAGGTGATATTTAACCTTCAAAGTGCAAATGCAGAAAATTGCACTGGCAATCAATCTGGTGTCCACTGTAAATTTGTAGCATTCCCATCTTTTCCATGTGTGTACCTGTATGTTTTGCCCCAAGTGATAAATAGTTGCTTTGGAAAGTGATTCAAGTGGGAGAAGACTGAACCCCACATCTGATGTACCGCAGCCTTGGTAAGAATTAAGGGGTGGTGAGGGTGGTTTTTGGCTGCCTTCTCTGTTTTTAACTAGCAACAGAAATCGAATCATGGACTGACCAACATCTTGCCTAATCTGGCTCTAAATTATAACAGATAATTTCTTTTTTAAAAGGTGAAATGGGCATGCAATAACTTGAATATGGAAAATCACTCTAATCCCCCATACACACATACTTTGTAAAAATTCTTTTTTGTCAATGAAGAGCTTCTCTGCCCAGTTTATCAAAATTCATTGACTAGATTTATTTTATGAGCTTTAGCATGTCTGAGCAAGCTGGACAAAAGCACCCCAGCAGTACTTTCTTAAATTCTTCAGATCCTTCCCTTGCATGGGAAGAGGGAAAAGCATAGTATGCCATTTAAACAATTATAGAAGGGAAATGACTCACCACATATATGTACATTGTATATTCCTAGTCTGAATCTTTGATCCAAGAATATAATTGACTTTTTTTCCTGAAGAAAAAAATCCCTTCCTTTCTTTGGATTTCTTCTTAATTGAATAGGGTGAAATGTATATGTGTTTGCCAAATATTTTCCATCATAAATTTAAGAAAGGGATGCATCAATTTTAACAGTAGAAGCTTATACATGTCTACTCAGAAGTAAGTCCCATTGTGTTCAATGCAGTTAAACTCAGGTAAGTAGGAAATGGATTGCTGCCTTAATTATTGGTTTTGTCTAGCAGTTCTTGCTTTATGAACGTGTCTTATAAAATAGTTATCAAGTCTGACAACTACAATTCAGAAATTTAAAACCAGGCTCTTGAAATCCAGTTTAAACGAGACTTTCCGTGCTTCAAGAAAGTTTCCAGTGGCTTTAAAGGGATCTAAAATTATTTCTTTAAGCACCAACAATATCCTTTTGAACACCCTTCTGTCCAGCGCTGGCACATGGATAGAATAGTCTAAAAGCATTCTGACCTGTCTATAAGAAAGTAGTGGAATGTAAGAAGGCAGATATTATTTTAGATATGTGGGATCCAACGTATGTAATGTTTTGCAGTTCAAATGCAAATGCTATAGAAAAGTTTCAGCAAGACTGATTTTTTTTTTAACCCAGATGCCCTTACATGCCCGTACCTCAATCAAAACCAACTTTCAGATTCAGAGACCTGGTCTTTGAATTTAAACATTATAATTTAAACATTAGAAAGTAAACATTTGTTATAAAGAGTTGCTTGTACAGCAAGGATAGAAATCATGTGGCCCTCCAGATGTTGGTGAAATACAGCTGCCATCAGCACTAGCAAACATAGCCAGTGATGAGAAATGCTGGGGTTACAGTCAAACAGCATCTGGAGGGCTGCAGGAGCCCTAACCCTGCTGTTTATTGTTTTTGTTATATGCCTTCAAGTCACTTCCAGCTTATGGCAACCCTATCAAGTATTTTTCTTGCCCAGAATTGTTCAGAGGGGCTTTGCCATTGCCTTCCTCTAAGGCTGAGAGTGTGTGACTTGCCCAAGACCAGTTGGGTTTCAATGGCTGACGAGAATTTCAAACCCTGGTCTCCCAGATCTTTAGTCCAATTCTCAAACTACTATATCATGCTGGGTCTACCTTTGTTGTACAGTATCCTTACTTTCCTAACCTTCTGGATCCCTCCCCACCAACCTGGACATGGTGAACTAGAAACAAACATTGATCAGAGGCTGGGTAGTGTAAACCTCCACATGCATAGTTGGCTGAGCATCTCTTGTATTAAATAGCAACATTGTATGACTGAATGCACACCCATATTTGCAACCAAACCAAATAGGCAGGCCCCATTCCATGTGCATCTGCATACACAATGGCATCATGCGCATGACTCCATTCCTTCAGTCTTGAACTCAGTGTGGATGTTCCACATTGGACAAAAATGTCCAATGGCTTCCACTGTTGAACTTATGCATGCATAAGAAACCAGTGGGATTCTGGACAGTAAAGCATCAATCTGTTAAAAATGTGAAGTAAATAATAAACAAATATAAATGTATATGTTTTCACTGTAATAAAGAAGATACAAATATTAAATAAACATTAGGAAGGAACAGAAGATTCTTTTCACTTAGGAAAAACCCATAGTATCACAGAGTTGGAAGAGACTACAGGGGCCATCCAGTCCAACTCCTTGCCATGCAGGAACCCACATCAAAGCACTCCCAACAGATGGCCATCCAGCCTCTGCTTAAAAACCTCCAAAGAAAGAGACTCCACCACACTCCGAGGCAGCATACTCCACTGCCAGACAGCTCTGACCCTCGGGAAGTTCTTCCTGAGGTTCAGGTGGAATCCCCTTTCTTGCAGTTTGAATCCATTGCTCCTTGTCCTAGTCTCTGGAGCAGCAGAAAACAAACCCACTCCCTCCTCGAAATGACATCCCCTCAAATATTTAAATGTGGCTATCATGTCCCCCCTTAACCTTCTCTTCTGCAGACTGAACATCCTCAGCTCCCTAAGCTGCTCCTTATAGGGCATGGCTTCCAGACCCTTCACCATTTTAGTCACTCTCCTCTGGACACGTTCCAGCTTGTCGATATCCTTCTTGAAAGGAGGTGCCCAGAGCTTTAGAAGTGTATCCCAGATCCCCAAATATACTTATCATTTACTCTTTTTTTCCATAATTAACTTAGCTTTCATTGCCCCACCTGCCAAGTGCAGAGGCCTTTCCTGGACTGAGGATGATCTGCCCTTTCCACTCTTAAAACCAGAGTGTGTTGGTATTGCAGCAGATCTGAAGATCCAGTCCCAGGAATTCAGAGCACTTCTTGAACGTGTAGGCATCACTAAACATATGCAGATACCTGCTGTTATGATGTGGTGTTGCAGTATTATACTATGTCTGTGCAGGAGTTTGTCAGCAGCAAGGCCTCAGTGTCTTGAAACGGGATGCCATGATAGTCTGACTATCATGATAATCTGACTAAAGACGCTGGGCTGACCAAAACCCTCAAAAACCTGGAATTCTTCTCTAGCTTGGATTAAATTCTGGATTGCAAAAAAGATTCCCGGTTCCCCCCTTAACAACTCCCACTCACCCACACACAACACATTCCTACCTATCCCTTTCCACCTACCTCTTGGCAAGTGGTACAGAAAAATAAAAGCACTGTGTGTGTGGAGAGAAGAGACATTTATTCTTTCTTCTTTGTTGTGTCAGGTATTCTGTGGAAGTACAGGTATACCTCAGTTAATGAATTAGATGTGTTCCTGGGAAATACTTGTTTGGCTGGAAATTTGGTCCCAGAGGCAAAAAAGAAGATGGAAAGAACAGGGATAAGTTCCTCCACCACGAAGGAAAAAAAGAGAGAGAGAGGGCGAGAGCAGTTCAACATGTTTCAGCAAACTTCTTCTTGAAAAATAAACAATAGGCACATGAAGAATGAAACAACCAGGGCAGGGAAGCCTTGAATAAGTAAACAAAAACATTTTGAAGCTTCTACAGATCACTTACACAGTTTCTTCCAAAATGCATCGAGGAACGATACTTTCTTTCAATACCCTCCACTTTACTTATGATTTCCAGTTTGATGGCCAAACATAATAGAACTAAGCAGTTTTTTAAATGTGTGTGTGCTCAGTGTAGCAGGCTAATCTGCTGTCCCCTTTTCTCTCCATTTTGCTCGTCACACATGCCATATAAGGGATTCTGTAGGCAACTGTTGTTTACCTTGGCTATTACAGAAAGGTGTATGTGGCTACAGGAAGATTGGGCGGAGTAGAATCCCATTCTTTCTCAGCTCGAGCCTTATCGCATAGTCTACTACAGATATCCTGCTGCAACCTGACACTAAAACTCTGTGTTTCTCCATCCCTCCTTCACCATTCTCTCAATGCTGCTAAAAAAACTTCCAACTAGGCAAAAGACAGGGAGAAGCAGTGGCTGGAGAATTTATAAAAAGAGGCTTCTTTGTTGGAGGCTTTGCTAACTGAGGTATGCCTGTATGGGAGATATTGTTCTCCTAAAATCTTTTATTCTGGCCTGATTCTACAGTAGACAATTACAGAGTCCCTACTGAATTCTGCTTCCATTTAAAACCAGCACTATGAGTTATATCAGATGGGTACTGGGAGATTACCACCAATACTGGAAAGGAATACTGGGTTAATCTGCTCTTATCAAAGGGCAGACTGCCATGCTGTGTGCCTGCTAAGTATTATCTATGGCTTTGGAAAAGCATTTAACAGCAACCTCATATTTAACATGGCCTTGAAGTTCCAAAGTCTTAAATTAGTCAATTTGATGAGAGAAAGGGCTACAGGCATCTGCAGAAATGAAGTGCTAGAAAGTGTGTATCAGCATTTCCTAGTTTTTAAATGGTATTGCATACTATGTAACAGTCTCCAGGAGTACTGTTCAATAGTTGTGTGTTCTTCTTCCTTGTTAATAACTTAGGCCATCTTGAACACATTCTGAATTTGCTCGGGCACAAATATCCCAGTTTTCCTCTGTAAAATGTTGCAGAGTACAGACTTTCATACTTTGGAAATTGCATTTGAGGGGGTGGATGTATCTGACTGCTTTCCATTGGCAGCATTCATCAAACTGCGGGGCCAAGACCCATCAATGAATCTCAGCGCACTCTAAGGAGCCTGTTTGCCTGAGTCTCTCACAACACCGCTACACTGAAGACTTATGTGTGTGTCTGTGCCTTCAAGTCTCCTGTCGGCTTATGGTGACCCCATTAATTTCATAGGCAAGGAATTTTCCAAGGTGGTTTTGCCAGCGTCTTCCTTTAAAACATAGCCTACAGCACTTGGTATTCGTCAGTGGTCCCCCATCCAAGTCTTAACCAGGGTTGAGCCTGCTTAGCTTCCAAGATCAGACAGGATCTGGTGCCTACAAGGTATTTAGGCCCTTGAAGACTTTTAGCAACTCATAATTTAGTAATAATTAAAATTTAGTTGACCTAACACAAGCAGCACACACTTCCTGTGAGCACAATGTATATGCCCATGGGGGAGTGGAGCTGGTTAGGAGCCAAAGCTGCAGCATGCAGAACTGGGAGGAAAGAAAGGCAAGAAGGAATGAAAAAATGGAAATGAATGGCAGATAAGTAGACTGGCTGGCCAGGTAAGGCAAGCAGAAGAGGAAATGGGAAGGAGACAGATGGAAAGTTAACTGCCAATTGTCTACCATTAAAATTTTATTTTGTAAACTATGCGGAGGATGCTTGGCCTCCAAGGCAATATAAACATATTTTAAACCAAAAGATGCACAGATTGAGGAAGTGGAAAGGAGAGGCATCCTGCTACACTTTCGCTGCAGCAATATTCACCTCTTCTCCCTCGGAATAACCGGGGCGGTGGCAGCTCTGCGAACTTGAGAGGCTGTGTGTCTGTGTCTGCACCGTGGAAACAGTTGAAGAAGGGAAGAAGACTGAATTCAGGAAAGGTGGCTAGGAGACATTCAAGGAGGAATGGCTGCTTTGAAGGAATTTAAAAAAAGAGAAAAGGAGTGCAGAGGAGGAGGAGTTGATAGCAGTAGTAATTGATGTTGCCTCACCAGCATTTCCTGAGATTTCAGAGCCAAAACCTGCAACCAAGGATTGAATCAATGTGACACATCTAGCCAATGTGATGTCGTGCGGTGGGGTTTTGTGATGTCACAATCATTGGGAAGTAAAGGGCTGGAAGGAGATGCAACTGCTTCTGGCACAGCCGATGGTACCACTGGGCACAAAGGCAAGCAAGAGCCATTTCCCCATCAGAGGTAAATGGGTCCAGAATCCAGGTAGAACCCTTTCTAAATAGGTAATATGGCATCCCAGGGCTTTAGGGGAGGAGGAATATGTCGTAGGCACCCAGACAAGTGGAAAAATGTGCTCAGCAGCTGTAACTGGTTGCTACCATCCCCGCCAGGGCTCCCTGCTCACATCCCATGTGTCTTACCTACAGCACACCTGGGCCAGCATCTTGTTAGTCCAGTGTTCCCAAGGCTTGTGGAAAAGAATGCTTATGAGTTACAGGACTGGTGCCCAGGCTTTAATGCCACCAGACACCTACAGGATGTTCAAAGTGGAATAATAGCACTATCACAGTGTAGTGTGGAAAGGCCCTAAATGTGAAAAGAGAAAGAAAGAAGAAATGACAATGGATGAGTGAGAGCACTTCAAGAGTCATATGGAAAAAAACAAGAAACAATTTAAAGTTACAAAGCCTCTCAACTTAGAATCTCTCGTTTAGTAAATTCTTCCCGAAATGATATGGCTGAGTCATGATACTTCCCGTGGCAGTAGCTGTGTTTCACTTGAGGAAACTAAAGAGTTCCCTGCTACAGTGGAATTGCTGCAGGAGAAATTTTAGCCATTTCCAATGTGTTTTTCAGTGTCAACGTAAAATGATACCGGTAATTTACTGCTGATTATGCTGGTCACTGTCCCCAGCAGCCACCATTTTATGACCAACTGCGCTAACATTTTGTGATTGGTGTCCCTCGTGTGTCTTCAGCTCTTTCAAGAAGGCCCAGGGCTGGGAGCGAACTTTGTGAGAAACCTCGTCATAGGGAATAGGGTTAGGACTAATTTTGGTGATCATTAGGTACCAAAAGGCTGTAGTATGGCAGGTATGTTTGTGTAACGGGTCTGCTAGAAGCACAGAGAAGCTGAATGGACAAATCCAATTCTAGGTTATGAGAAAAGGGGCTGAGGAACTGATCAGTGTAACATCAAAAACAGTCTAGAAATGTAGATAAGTAGGTGTCTAATTCTATTCAACAAGGAGTGTTACCTCATCCTGGTTAGTCCAGAGACTTCCATCAGAGGAGCGCCAGAGAACTAAACTTTTATTACGTTCGGGATCATTGGCTTGTGAACTTTAGTTTGGCACCAGGGAGCTTCAGTCTTCCAGTGCAAACATTCTTTTGGGAAGTCATCAGGATGTGCTTTGTGGGTAATCGTGATACTGGGGCATCTCTTTTAACACAGCTTAGCAGTATGTTGTATACGGAAAAAACATGTTCTGAAGAAAAATCTCTTTTGCATGTGCCAGCAATGTACTCCTTAAAAAAGAAAAAAACAATGTCCGGAATTCTACATGGGCCACTTAGTTAAGGATGTGTAACTAAGTAGAGTCCCCTGGCCCGCTCACCCCCCTAAACCTATTTCATTAGGCATCAGCCACACCAAGAGAAGGAGGTCCGTTCCGCAGCGCAGGTGGTTGATGTTTCCACACCCCTCCCACTAGCAAGCAAGGTTGCAGCACAGAAATGCATGAGAGTCATGTCTCTGGTTGCCGTAACCTCATTCCCTAGCAGGATCAAGAGGGAAACATCATCGACCCATGCCTCAATTGCGGGCAGAACAGACCTCTTTCTCAGTGTGGTTGATGTCAAATAAAATACGGCTGGTGGTGGTTACAACTGTGCAATAGTGCAACAATCAAGACTATGACCCTTTTCGCACCTTACCTTTTCGAGCTGCTGGGTTGGGGTTTTAGCGCGAGAAGGCTTGGGAGGAACGCTGTCACATCCCTCCTGTGTCGGCTCCGCAGCTCCTTCCTCATTGCACGAACCTCTTCCGTTTGCAGTGCAGCCTGGGACCTCGCAGGCTGCACTGAGGAGAGACCGTGTGACTGGCCCAGCTCCCGAGGCTCTGTGTGCCAGGTAAGTGTGTGCGAGGCCCCGGAGCGATGCGCGACCACGCAGCATTTTTGGCTTTGAGCAGAAAAAGAGAAGGTGCGTGCGCGGTCCGCGTCAGGCTCTCGAGCATCGCGTAAATGTGAGTGCATCATGAAGACCGCTCCTCACATTTACGCAACGCTGAAGGGGCCCTTTCGCTTCAAAAACGCTGTGCGAAAAGGGCCTTAAGTAAGGATTGTGAATACAGACCAGTCATGGATGCATAATGCTAGGTTACACATCTGTAACTCTGATACTGAATTCTGGCCAGTATTTTTTAAAAGATTTTTGAGTATTGGATGAATAAATGATCCAGTTGTTTCTGGAGCACATATTACAAGTGAATCAAGAAGTGTAAGGTCTAAAGCTAAATATTCTGAATGCGTGTTTTTTTAAAAATATAGTTATTGAAAACACATTTAACAAATATAAAACAACATTATAAGGGGGAAAATACAAAGTTTTATGATGGCAGCCTGCAGGAAAATGCGACTGGTGGAGGCAAAGGATGGATACAAACCCCTTTTCCTTTGCTGTGCCCTGTGACAGTCTCTCTAGGCTAATCGAAGTCAGAGAAGTTACTTTATGCAACAATTCCCAGCATCCTTGAGACAGCGTTGCCTTAGTGGCTCTGCTGGCTAGACGACTCTGGGAGATAAAGCCTGTGGATTGTACTGCTGTACAATTCCTGCTCGCTCCACTGATGGGTCATTGAGGAGACCTTTCTAGATTATTCAGCCATTTTGCTTTGTAACATCAAAGCTATTAAAGTTTAACATTGGCTTAAGGCTGCCGTAAAACTGTTTATATCTAAACTGTTATGAGTGAGGATGGCAGTTCGGAAAAGATTAATTTTGTTCTCTAACCAGATGCCACATTATGTAGCAATCAGAGGAGTTTATTGTGACACCTTGTCTTGTATGCATATTAGAGATAATGACTAAGCTCTAGTTCCATTCACTCAGTCTATAAAGTGGATTAGAATCTCCTCTCTGTTATTTAAATAGCTTTTGAAAAGACTTTCACCATCCTGGCTGGGGGCCAGTTTGAACAGCTTGCTATATTGTGCACCATGGATAAAGGTTGTGGTTATGCCAGGGTTGGTGAGCCAGTCTTCAGTAGCATTCGTGAGATGACTCCAGAGATATCATTTCAACATGCAAGGTGGAAAGAGATTTTAAAATATCTGTATCCCGTTGACAAGGGCAGAGGTTTTGAATAAGGTTTGATGCAAAAACAACAAAGCGACAAGAGAGCTTGTGGTGATAACATTGTTATGGTTTCCAATAGGCTACCATCAACGCAGGTCATATACATCCCCACACACCCACTTTTTTCAGTTGAGGGAACGTGTGGCTTTGGCATGTGTGAATTTTTGCACGTGTATTTTGTACTCAAGATCTGTTTAACAGACTACCGCATCCAAAGATAGTCACTCAGCATGTAGGATGAAGTAGCTGATCAACCATCAAGGCTGTCAACAGGTTTGGGCCCCATGGGTGGGGGGACTGGATAGAGCCCCTTAACTGGTCACAAGCAGCAAATCTGTGTAATGGGTGGGCCAGCTGACCAGCTTGTTAAGCACCTCTGGGCTGGGGAAACAGTTTTGGGCCAAATGGAAAAAAGACCCCCAGCTCTGTATAAAGGAGGGGAATCCGATGAAGAGGTTCTACTCCCCCTCTCTTCCCTCCCTGATTTCCTGCAGGGCAAGAAAAAAATTCTGTCGATCTGATGTCCTGGGCACCTCCTAGGGCGTACCCCACAGCAGTCTTGGCCGTAAGGAAGGCAAGCAAGGCCGTGAGGCAGAGGGAGAGACGGGGGGCCATTTTGAGTGCCAGGTGTGTTGGGGGGAGGAATGCGGGAGGGTCCCTGGGGTCTGGAGCATCCTGGAGTCTGGCTTTGCTAGAGACAGGAGGAATTTCTTCCTTTGCTCCCATGGTCAGGCTGTTTTACTGGACGACTGCAAGAGTGACTCCTAGGGCAGCAACCTTGAGGCCCTGACTGGGCCACTGCAAAGACATTCAAATTTTGCCCATCGTAGTAATTTTTCTTTTTTCTGAAAGTCACTGATTTTATACCAGATCTCAAAAACAGTCGACGAATGATGACACTTCCAACAAAGACAAAAACGTAGGAAACATAGTCAGGCCCAGGCCGCTTTCTGGAATGGTGGGCCACAGTAATTTGTCCCAGCTCCTCTCCCCACTTTCTTTGAACCCATCAAAGATGTTGATGCTCCTCCTAAAGAACAATCTTCTTCGCAGTCTCTGCACAGTCACATGCATGAATTCTGGGCCTGTGCAGAGTTCCTTTCTGAAAACTGGCATATCATAGCTAAACTTGGCAGGAGACCTGCCCACTTGGTCACCCACTCAGCGAGCATGGCTCTGGCTGTTCGCTCACTTCTCTTTCAGCTGCTGCAGCTATTTCAGGAAACTCTTGTTCCAGGTTAGATTAAAAACTCACAAGGAACAAGTCTCTTTTTCCTTCCTCATCACTGTTCCTCCTGCCATTTTTTTTCTTTTTGATTTGTTTTTCTATCTTCTTCACGGTTTGTTTGTATATTTATTTAGTATGGATCGACGTTTAGAGGGGAGGGTGGCCCTTTTAGGCCTACAAATCAGGGAACAGCAATATACCGCCATTGGGTGATCATGGTCTCTGTCTCCTTCGTTTGGGAGATACCGGTAATTGTTGGGGCTAGACCTGTAAATGTTGTTTCACATTTATCAGCCTCTTGATTTCATACTGCCCTATAGGAGAATGCACTCCAAGCAGCCGAGGAAATTCACCCAGAGTCAGCTCTGAGTGATCTGCCCCATATGGACTCTGTTAACCAAGCCTCCAACCTGGAGCAGCAGACAGTCATGAATTTGGTCTCAGGGAGTCCTTCTCCTTCTGGTCCTGGGATAATATGTCTCTGTGCTGGTGATAAGTCGAAAGGAGGGGGAAAATGGAAGCCATTCCCCTTGACTGTACGATCAGAGAATGGGAAGAGGAGCCTTGCCAAAACTTGATCACAACTCATAACCATCAGGTAGGTCAGACAAAAAGAGAATAACTGGCCTAAGATCACCCGATAAGTTTTATGCCTTACTGGGGACTAGAACCTGAATTTTCCAAGGCCCAGTAAACACCCCATCTGATTTTCTACACTGCTTATTGGGCAGTGTCTGTTTCCTTTGCTGCAAGGGACAAAGAAAAGGATATGATCCATCAGCAGGTTTGCCATGGAAGGAACAAACACAATACAAAAGCTGAATATATGTGTCTCCTCCTGCCTCTGCCACCCCCTTTGGCCTCTGGTTTGGCAAGAGGCGATGGCGGCAATAGACTTCTCTTCTTTCAGCCTGTGCTTGGGAAAGAATTGGCCCTGATAATATAGGGAAAGCATAACTTCCATCTTCAGCCTCAACGATAAATTTACATAAAAACTGTTATGGTCACAGCTGACCTTTGCTTGCAGTAAATGTGTGGAAATAAAGACCTACTGAAAGAAGGGCCAACCATGAACTTTGCCTGCTCCCAGTAATGAGAACATCTTGCATTAATAGTGATTTCTGGAATGATGTTATTAAAATAGCTTTGCCCGCTTCCCCCTTGCAAAACCCCCACAAAGAATAATATGGGTTTCACTCCAATTTATTCAAGCTCAATGGAACTACCAGCATATTTGAAAGAGGAGCACCCCTTTTAGATCAGGCTAATTTGCCAGTCGCACAGCCTAATCTGGACTCATTTACTGGAATCCGGTATGACCTTTGTATACTGCGTAGTATCATAACAATGTTGCTCCATAGTGAATTTGGGTCTGATCCCCTAAACCCCACTTACCGGTAAGCAACGGCTGGCATTGACAGGGTTCCATTCCCCTGTCAACCAAGAAGCAGCTGCCTAATGAGTTATCTCTGGCACAGGCAGAAAAAGGACCCTTTTCACAAATCCCCCTTGCACTGGAGATTGCTTGCACAAGGGGGCTTGGGTGGGAACTTCAGGCAGCTGCTTTTAAATCAACAGGGAAACAGACCCCTATCGATCACAGTGGCTGCTTACTGGTAAGTAGGTTTAGGGGATTTTCACAGTCCCTATATGGCCCCTAAGCTAGGGGCTGCATAGAGATCATGAATATGTAGGAGTTGTGAATGCATAAGTGCAGTTTACATATTTGCAATTGCTCCACAGAATTCTGGTCCCCCATTCCTAATCATAGCTCTGTATGCAAGGGTCATGGTTAATTCAAGGGAAATGTGGACTGTACATACTCAGAGGTGTCCTTTACTTTTGCTCCAGGTTTGGAGAAAGGGTTAGCACTGAAGAGAAGTTTTAGCTACTCCACTGAGCCCTGGAAGCTGCCCCTGTGTTCTAGCTAGCTTTGCAAAAGAAAAACACCTTTTCTGCTGTGAGAAGAGGATGGGGGCAGTAAAAAAGATATGACTGCACTGAACACCTGAACAGGAACTTCTCAGAAACTTCATCAGGCCCAAGATTCTGCCATCAGAGTGCCAACTGAGGCTAGTTACAAGGAGCATATAACTCCTTTATTGAAACAGCTTCACCAGCTAGCACTTTGCTTCTGGTCTCAATTCAAAGTGCTAGCTGTAACTAAAATCCTAAACATCTTAGAAACAGACTGTCTGAAGACCATATCTTGCTGTTACCCCAAAATGTGGGTGATTCAGGGGTCCACCCATGGTGCCAGAACCTCTGTGAAATAGTGGGGAATATTAGCTTAAAGAGGAGGCCTGTGAGAGCAGGGTAACCTTACAGTTGTGTATACCAGTACTAATGCAGGGAAAAACCAGCTGGACATCTAAAAGTAAGCTTATTTGTTTTATTGAGGGAATTAACAGTCACACACACACAAGATCCAAGCAGTCTTGCAATCACACAAGGCTAACTGAAGGAAAAGGGAGGAAAAGTTTGGATAGCGAGAGCTTAGGGTGAAGTAGGTGATATTTCTCAATCCAGCAGAAAGGAAGTAAAGCGGTGTGACTTAGACTAGGAATCCAAGGGGTAGTACTAATTGGGAATTGGAGCAGCAGAGTGACAGTCAGTACACCAAAAGTGCTATGAGTTATCTGGCAAAAAGCCAGGGTTTAAATACTCTTTTTCTTCCTTGATGGGGAAAGTGTAAATGGCTCTCTGGCAGAGAAAACAATGGAGTCTGAAGAGTGGAGAATGGGGTCCGGAATGAGCTAATGGCCTTAGCATTAGGTGACAAAAGACTGTTGGGAATTGTGATGGTTCCTTAATGGAGGAACAGATGAGAAGACAAAAGGGAGAGTTTTGATGGACAAAGAGAGAAGGTTGAAGACAATTATCCTTTCTGTGGAAGCAGTTTCAGGAGCTATTGTTTCCAAAGATCAAGTCATTGAGGGACATCTGCCAGTCCATTGTCCAGGGCTTCCTTGACTATGACCTGCAGCCGGTTCCTCTTTGCCAGCAAGCTCTCAGTCATAGCAAGATATAATTTATATTTCATGCCAATTAAATATTCTATCTGCCAATTAAACCATATCAGAGAGTAGGGATGTACCGCCTTGTAACATTCCTGTATGAGACTGATGGAGTTTTAAAAATGTTGACGGGTTGACTTGACTGCTAAACATAGAAAGCTTGGGGTCTCTTAGTGGTAGAAAAGCAGGACATAAATAAATAAATACATTTTAAAAAATGAAAAAAAAATGTTGACGGGGGGATGTTTTCTTGGTCCCACCCTTTCACAAGCTCAACTGGTAAGGACACGGGTCAGGGCCTTTTCATTGGCCGCTCCTGGCCTGTGGAATTCTCCCTCCCCCTGGAAACAAGAAGAGGGCCTCTTTTTTTCTCCATCACCTGATATGTTCCAGGATAGGCCACTGAACACACACACACACACACACACACACACACACACAGACTTTCACTATGGATGACCCATGCAGGTCATGAGGATAGTGATGTATTGTTTTTTTCCAAACTGCTACCCTCCAGGACCTAAATCCAATTGCCAGTTCCAACTAGAATGGAACCACTGGATTAATGGAATTTAGGTAAATGTTGATTTACCAGGTTCTGATTGTTTCATTGGATCTATTCTAGTGGAGACCAAAAATTGGATTTAAGCCCAGATGTGCTGGACTGCAGTTCCCTTCTTCCAAGCCATACAGCCAATAGCCCTACCAGCTGGGAATAGTGAGAGTTGTAGACCAACAAAATCGGAGAGCACCAAATGTCAGGGAAGCTGGAGTAACCTATGATCTATTTCCTTTCAGTTTTTCCTTTTCAGTTTTTTTCTACCTTTACAAAATCAAGTGCTCTTGGGTTGTCTAGGAATCAAACCTGGAAGGAAGACATTTGTAAGTATCTGGCTTTGGTATACATAATGCTTGTTTAACTAGGGCCCTTTTCGCACGGCATTTTCCATGTGAAAGGGCTCCTGGAGCATCGTGCGATTGTGAGGAGCGATCTACATGATGCACTCACAATTGCGCAATGCTCCAAGGGCCGGCAGGCGCCGATCGCACACCTTTTAATTTTTGGCTAGAAGCCGAAAATTGCTCCTGGGCCCCGTGCGCACTTACCTGGTGTGCGGAGCCGCGCCGGTCACGTTTCCTGCCCCAGCGCAGCCTGGGAAGGTCCCAGGCCGCACTGCAGAAGGAAGAGGTGGGGCTCTCGTACGCGCAGGCAGCTCGTGCAGAGCCGAAGGACCCCGGACACAAGAGCCTCTCACCGGAGGCTGCTCACATGATCCCCGCACCCCAGCACTGGAAGAAGGTAAGGTGCAGAAAGGGCCAAGGTGAAATTTGACTGAGGTGGATGGAGTGTATTTCCTGAGAACAAAGGTGACAGAAATCATATTTGTTGATGAAGTAACTCTAGGAGCACTCTAGAACTTTTCCCAGCTTTTCAACAAATCATTATCCAAAACACAAACATTCTTTATTTTGAATGAGGCCTCCAGTGATGTGTGTGTTTGTATGGTCCTCATCATCACAGTCCCTCATTGTTTTCCAGACTAGTATACTGTGAAATGGCAATATGCAATTTCCATTCAAATAAACACATTTATATGTCTTGTTTCTTAATTTGAAACATTCTTTTCCTTCCCTGTTGTTTCTACAGCCCTGGAAACTACTAACCACAATAGTAGTTTTGTATTTCAGAATCCTGTTTTCTTTGAATTCACTCCTTTGGCAGCTGTGAAGCTGTTGAGTATCCTATCTCTTTTTCTTCCATTACAAAGGGGGTGCTGCAGCATTTTAAAGACTCTGATTCCTTATCTCACTTTTCTTCAAAATGATGCTATATAAGGTAAGAGTATTCCAGCTATCTTGTAGAGGAGAGAACTAAGGATAGACGGCTTGATCCATTAGTCATAAAGAAACTACAGAGAAACCTTGTTCTGTATCTCTCAGAAGAATTCTGTATCAGAGATGTTGCTGGGCCCTTTAACACCACACTGTTGTAGTGCTGTGGTTCCACTTTAATTGTCATGGCAATACTTGTGGAATTTGCAGTTTAGGGAGGGGCATTTAGAATTCTAATGCTAATGAAGGGCCCTTTCATATACTACATAGTTCTAGTGCTATGATTCCATTTTAACTTTCATGGCCATATCCTGTGGATTCCTGGGATTTGTAGTTTGGTAGAGGCACTAGAGGAACTCTCTGGCTGAGAATTCTAAATGCCAAATTCCTACGTGCTCAGCTTCAGTTACTTTAAAGCAGCCTTGCTCTTAACCGCAAGAGATGAATTTGTTCAAACGGTGGAGAAGGCCTATGCTTACCTCCCATAGGACAAGGGTGGGAATTGTGCTTTCTTCCAGCCATTGTTAGATGTCAACTTTCCATATGCATTATGCTGCCTGAGGCTTTTAGGAGTTACAGTCCAACAAATTTGGAGGTCTCCATGATTCCCACCCCTACCCCCAGTCCCAGAAGATGTTAAACAGATCTAACTTTTGATGTTTCAGGTAAGGGGTGGCAGCAGAGCATTCATGGCCCCTGGGCTTCGTTTTTCCTCTATTTCTGTAGAAAGGCAGGGCCACCAATCAGTTCAACACTTCACTTCTTGCTTTAGGGCAGGAGTGGACATTGGCTGGAATTTGATTAGGGACCTATGTATGTGAGGCCAAAGAGTCACCTTTACACAATGGATGTATTCTGCTGATAGTGGTGGAAGTAAAGTTGAGCAGATTGCATGTTTCCCTATGCCTGGTCTTTGGAAGCTGCAATTTGCCCATTCCATGTCTCAGCTGCACATTGTGCATTGTGTTACAGTTCCACATCGTGTATTATGCACAGCAGTTGTCCATTGTATATTGTACTTTGTGGTTGTGTATTCTATAATTTGCATTGTGCATTGCTCAATGGCAGCTGATCTCTGACATATGTTCCACAATGTCGATATTCTCCATGGGGACTGTTAGCTGTAGCTTATCTCTCTGTGTGGATATTTATGCTACACTGAGAGGATGTTGGACTGCAACCATTGTTGGACTCTACCTCCCAGCAGCCCTAGCCAGCATAGCAAATATCTGGAGGGCCATAAGTTGCCTACTCCTATTTTAGGGATTGCTTTTGCCTGTTTTTACCATGCAAAACCAACATTTACAAGGAGAAGCTACCCATTCACATTGATCTTATAGTGAATAATGACCCAGCGATAGTGCACAGAGCATGCCCACTCTTGTCAAAGTCTGCCCAAGATATTTTGCTGCCTGTGGCAGAGGACAAGATGACATTATCATTCCAATTTCCTTTCCAGCAGCTGACCATACAGGCCATTCACACATTGGCAACAGGACTTACCCACTACATCTAAGGGTAGCAGGGTAGTTAGTGGGCGAAACACAGGCTTGGTAGCAACAAAACACCTGATCAGGGGAACATTCAAGTGGCTCCAGAAAAATGGCTTTCTTCTCCCTAGTGCAATTGCCTGACTCTGATGGGAGGACTAAAAAAAAATGCTTATAGCAAGAACCCTCTGGATAGTTTTGGCTTAAAGTTCCCACGTGCTCTATCTGACATAGGCCCTGTCACATGATGCCCTTTTTGCGCAATGTCCTGATCCCATCCCAGCAGTGCCATTGCGGAGATGGGATTGGGACCTGAATGCTCCCCACTAGACCCTGATGGCTGCCGGTTGATGGGTAGCATTAGGGACAGTCTTCTTCCTTCTGTAGTACATCCCCCCCCCTTCCTGTGCTGTATTGCAGGAAGAAGCACTCGATAGCACTTCCGCCCTTCCCACATGCCCACAGCCAACGATATCACTGCAGGAAAGGTAGCCGTTGCCAGATTTTTTTCCCCCGCTAATGGTATACAGTGTGACAGAAGGAGATGGGGACGTGCAGCGGGACCACAATAACGTCATGGGATGGCACATGTCCTGGACTGGCACCAGTGCGTTGCCGTGCCAAGATGGCAACGTTGTGCAGTATGGGCCATAGCCAATGATGAGAGATGATGGGAGTTGCAGTCTATAAACAGCTGGAGGGCCACGTTGCCCACCCTGAGTTTATAACAAGCAGCAAGTTCACAGGAAGTGGTGTTAAGTAGCCTATTACCTTTGTTCACAGAGGAGAACATCTTGCTAACCTGAGTGACACCTGTGAAGTTTCACAAAAGGAGAAGAGTCATGCAGCTTCTGCTCAGCCTGCTCTTCAACCTGGTTCACACTGTGTGAGCATGATGTGTCAGCCAGTTAGAACTCATTATCTCTATTGGTTTCTTTGATACTGTAATGGGAGGCAGCCTAGCCATTCGATGAACTATTTTTGCGACTATGGCAGTAGATGCAATCTAACAGGAAGAATCAGGCTGGAGTTTGATTTGGCCACTGGAGCCGGTGAAGTGAAGACAGAGGTGTAGCTGTTGCTGGGGGACCGGGGAGAAAAATGAGGCCATTGCACCTAAATAAAAATTCTGTCCCCCAGATGAAATCTTCAGTCCCCAAATTTCTAGCATTGCAATACTGAAAATTGTCCACAATTGCAACTCTTCTACTTGCTGTGTTTGCATTCCTTCTTTTCTTTGGATGCCTAACTCTATTTCTAAATGCTCAGTTTAAGTTATAAGTAACTGCAATGCTAGAAATGGGAGAACTGAAGGAAAATTTCATCTGGCAGAATTTTTATCTAGGGAGAGTTTTGTTCATTTTGGCCCTCTCTGCAGCTATAACTCTGAGCGAAGACAAGATTGTGATCCTCAATGCCAGGTTTATTTCCTTAGGAAAATAGTAAGGCTCCTCTGAAGAAGATGTCTGGGATGAGGAGGCAATAATTTACCACCAGCTAAAATGCAAGGACATTGTTTAGCAGAAACAAGTCAGGTCTGTAAGTTCAGGACAGCAGTAAGATTTCCAAACCTATCCAACAGATCAGACCTACAGTTGAGAGATAAGGGAACTGGTTTTCACCCTAGTGACATTGAAACTTGCTTTCATTATAGGAGCTCATGCCCAAGATAGGGAGCATTGTTCCCATGACTCACTGCAAAGCTGGAAAAATAATTTGCTGTTGTTGCTCATTGCAGTGTTTTAAAAGCAACTAACTCCATTGCTTGTCATTTTTCATTATTTTTTGTTACTTTAGGCAAGATTCTGAATTGGGAGATTATACATGTATAACCACAATACACATCATCCACTGAGACTTCCAGAAGACCCATGGGAAGCTCAGGATGTCTGTTGCCATGCGCCCAGCTGTAGGAAAATAGCTGGATGCTTCTCTGCCCTGCCACTCCATACTCTCTCTGCTGTCCAGGAAATGTCTGTGTTGTGGGAGGGAGGCTGCAGTAGGAAAAAGATGGTTTGAGGGGAATTGTTGTTGTCATGTTAGTACCGAATTCCTACCTCCATAATGACCCCAAAAGTGAGTTTTCATAGTGTAAGTTGGATGTATGCCATCATAGTTCACTAACAGGATGCCAGCCTTCATTTTGAGGGGGGAAAACTGAGATGATTGGAAACAAAACAACATGGAACTTGAAAAATTCCATTCAACACAGTTTGAACAATGCCCTTTAAAAGTAAGAAGGAAATGTTACCCACAGTGGTTTTGCTCCCACTCATTATATTATTTGTAAAATATAACTTAGGCCATTTCCGCACTAGACTGTTATAGCCAGACTACCCCTCCCGAAACGGCAAACCCCAGGATTCCGTAGAATGTTGCAAGTGGAATAATAGCGCTATAACAGTCTAGTGCAGAAATGGCCTTAGTTGTATCCTCTTGGAAGACAGAGATAGGCAACTTGTTACAGCTAGCTAATTCCTAATTGCTATTTAAAGCTGTGGGAGTGTAAAGTTCTACCAGTGTACTTTTGCTTTTCTTGTGCACCCCCTCCACCCCAGGCCATGCATTGGGGGCACCATTTAGTGGCTGTTGCACTACTAAATAAAAATATTATATAAGTAGGTACTGGTACAGCAGTTTTAAAAATACTTATTGTTGTGTGCTTTCCAGTCACTTCCAAATTATGGCGACTCTAAGGTGAATCTATCACAGGGTTTTCTGGGGCTGAGTGTGAGTGATGCACCCAAGGTCACCCAATGTATTTCCATGGCTGAGCAGAGAATTGAACCTTGGTCTCCTATGATGATACTGTGTTCTCTAACAGAGTGTGTAGTTGAATTCTGTGACCAAAATATTCTTTAACTTATACTGATGTGACCAACAACTGGGTGCAGCTCTGCTGGCTGTGAGGGTATGCTTGCGTGCTATTGAGCTTGAGATGCATAGAGGAAGATCCAGCCTTCTTCCTCCATGTAAGTATATTGGTGGAGCTTTATGTTCCACCAGTGCCTTAACAAGGATCATAGCCTTTGTCTGGTAAATATTGGTTTGGATGTTCCAGATCACTTTAGAAGTATCACAAGCATCCAAGTGAACAGATACTGCAATCAAGAAACCATAATTTGCCGGAGTAAATGATCAGCAATATCAGATTGTTGTTTTCAGTTTTTAAATTCCATGCTGTGCAATGTGCTATTATTACACAGCCAGGGATTCAAGCTGGCTTGTTCATCTCCTCTTCATACAGCCAATAATGAGGAATAAGAGAAGATGAAGCGCACTAGGTTCTACTGTAGAAGGGAACAGTTTGTATATGCTGTCGTAGATCGTAGCTGAGACCAGAAATCACAGGGTACAAATAACAACTATTAGAATCCTGAATAGAATGATAACAGCCTGGTGAGCATCACACTCTGACTGCACACTTCTGATCTGGTGCAACTGACGTTTTTGGTACCACAGTGTGCTGACACAGCTGATTGGTTGCTGGGGAGGTTGGAGAGATGCCCTGGATGTGTCCATCTGTGATTTTGCAGAGACAAGACACAATTTTTCTGGATCTCCAGCATACTTGTGTGTGTGTGTGTGTGTGTGCATTCAAGTTGCCTGTTGGCTTCTAGCGACCCCATGAATTTCATAGGGTTTTCTTAGACAAGGAATACTCAGAAGTGGTTTTGTCAGTTCCTTCCTCTGAAATATTGTCTATTAACACCTAGTATTTGTTGGTGTCCTCCCATGCAAGTACTAACTCAGACTGACCCTGCTTCCCTTCCAAGATCTGAGAGAGGATCTGGTGCCTTGAGGGTATTTAGGCCCATGGGTACTCACTAAAATTCTCTCTTCTCCTGGCTGTGGAATGACAGCCAGCTAGTGCTGGGCTGCCCCCCACCCTTCCCTGGCTACGTGGATGCAGTCCTACATGAAAAAGGTCAGGTGGGCTGCAGGGATGGTGCTGCTCACATAGATATTAAGTACTTCCTTTCACAATGACCTGAAAAGTGCATACATGTCAGTAATAGGAGTCCCGCCACTGTCATTCTGTCCTTTTTAAAAGTCATAAGGGTCAATTTTGTTACTTTTAAATGCTTTAATTACAATGTCATTAGCCATAAGGTGGAGGTTGGCTATTGGCACAATGTATTTAACATTCAAATATTATTGGGGGAAGCACTTTCAGCCATTCTGTTGGACTGGGTTGTAAAAACTAAAACTAAGGATGTGTTACTTGTAACACTTTATACAAAAGAAAAAGCTAACAAGTCCCCCCGCCCCCTTTTTAAAGTGAGGATTACAAGGTCTGGGTCGATGTTTTTGGCCCAGATTCCATTGGGGAAGACACTGGCACTAACGGAGTTTTCCTCCGTTTTGTTTAGAAATTGTCATGGAGGCAGTATACAGAGTCTCGCTTGCTGCAACCTGTTCTGAAACCTGAAGAGACCTCTCCCAACAATAGGATTTCAAGCAGGAAGCCCAATTTTTCTAAGTCTGTTACGCTCTTCACCTAAGCAGTATAGGCATTCCATGTGGACATCCAAAAGAGACACCTACCGCTCACATGAAACACACAATTTGAAGAGGGAAGTGGACGCCATAGGCTAAGAAAAGGAATGGGATGGGAAACGAGGTGGGGGAGAAGAGAGTAAGCCAAGAGAGTCTTTTTTAAAAGAAAGGCAATGAAATTTAAAAAGAGAGGAAGCCAAGAAAAATAAGGCAAAATTAGCTACTCAACAAGGGAATGCAACCAGCAGAAGTGACTCTTTCATCAGATGGAAAGAAACTGAGGGGAATATAGCTTGGCGAGGAGGAGCACGCTCAGTATGATGAGGTGGGTCTTCCCGCCAAGCTACTCAGTGCTGGAACTTTCTGGCAGGGTCTCTGTGCAGGTGCAAAACCTGTTGTGCAAGGCACAGAGACCATGAAGAAGAAGAGCTTTCAGCATTTTGCATATGCTGTGTTTTCTTCAAAAATACCCAGTTAGTCCAGAGATACCAAGTGAGGGTACAGATTCAAAATAGTTTTCAAAGGGCAAGCTTGGGCACACTTGTAATGGCAGGGTAGGGTGCTTTCCAACACAATAATAGACACTGGCTGGCAAAAAGGATCCTCATTCAAAGCCAAGGTATGTCCCGGAGGCACATGATACAGCAACTTTGCTGAAGCAAAGCCGGCCTGGCCAGTGCTTGGATATTCTGTGACTGCCAACTTAAGTCACAGGATGAGAAAAAAATAAGATGGGAACGGTCCTCAGCCTGAGGAAAACCAGGCCAATGGCCATTCCATGTTTCAAGCCTCAGTGCAAGCTGGTAATGGAGTAGACTCTACAAAAGTGAGAGAATGCCCCTTAACCATCATTATTGCCAACCACTGATTTTTCAATACATTTAAACTGAAGTAGTTCCGTTGCCATATACCAGAATCAAACAAGTTTCCAGCCCTTGCAGCTCCTCTTTTGAGTTGGTGTAGGTGGTGTAAATCTGAACGTACCTATATGTGACCCATCAAAGTTTACCACAGTGGAAATAAAGGCCTACATGTGAGCTGTCTCATGATAGGAGCTGCTGGTGGAGAAGAAGTCATAATGGTGTTGATATGCTCCACAGACCTTTTTGCTTGATCTTTGACCTTTGCCTCTACGCTATTGTTACCAAAAAGTAACAGGGTGACCCTCAAGTTGGAAGCATCTCAAATGAAGTTCAACCTTTACACTGTTTTATACAAAAAAAAATTTAATAAATATTTTTCAAGATTTATTGCCAGGAATAACACATCAAAGATGTATTTTTATGTTCATGTAACACTAATATTACCATACAAGATATCCTCATGATCTTGGTGGTTAACCCATTGAGATTACAATGTCTGAAGCCTTTTTTTAAATTCCAATTTTTGTAATAGCACTTTGATTTCCTTACTTTTTCTTTTTTTTATTTAAGGCGGGCAGTGGGAATCTATGGCAAATCTACACAGTGATCTTACTGGACATTCTACTGTTCAAGTATTCAGCAACTAGCTTATTAGAATACTTTCTACATACAGTAGATTACAAAGAAAAGAAATCGAATCTACAAGTGGTTCAGCATTATCTACTCATGGTGGGGAGAGAAAAAAAATCAAGAGTTTACAAAATAAGATTTCGGTGCTTCCAACTTCACATACTAATTCAGTATTTTTAATTACATGCAACCACTCACATCTCACATTTCATCTACAGAAGATTATAACTCCTTTGTTTTCCCGAAAACTGCTCTGAAGCAGATCTTCTGCCTGTCATCTTTCTTTCCCCCCCACCCCATGTCTAAAGCAGCCAGAAAAAAAAACAAACTTAACCTAATTCTAAACTGCCTCAGCTGGTATTTAACAAATAGTTTTAAAGTGATACTATGGTAGGTGATTTCAAAGGAAAGAAAAAAGAGACAGCACACTTGACATTGTACAAAAAGTCAGCATCAAAGGCTTGATTGAAAGCCTTTCCTGTTGTGTTACAATTTTGTTTAAAAAAATCTGATTTTTCAGAACACCTTAAATTTTGGCATGTAGGCAACATGTAACAATGAAAAAAAAATGCAAGGAAAAAATAGTCAAAAATGTAAAGAAACCATTAAGCTTACAATGCTATGAAAAAAACCTTCAACTCTAAACACATACATATAAATAAAAAAGGAATGATATTTAAGGCTCTTGATTATTAAGTTAATAAATCAAATATACACAGTGATTAATAAAAAAGAATTATTTACATAACTATACAAACTTCTACTTTTGACACATTTTCCTCTCAATTCTTCATTTTTTTTTACCAGCAATTGCTGACAAGAAGCCCCCCTGTCCCACCCATCCCCCATCCCAAACAAAAAAAAAAATTACAATAAAAAAAATAAATAATAAACTTTTTCGATAGTTGCTGTGGTTCTGAGCTGCAAAGGCACTTTCAAATACAGAACTAGTTGTACGTCATCATAAAACCAATATACAAAAGAATTCTAATTCAATAAATAAATAAAATGTATTTTTCTAAGACTATAAATCATGACATCTCAAGAAAAAAAGTAAAGAGAAAGGGTGCAGGATGAGGACTTTTTTTGGCTACAGGAAAGAGCTAAATAAAAGACCTTATACCTTGTAAGATACCTTATGAAAACTTTCCAGGACGCATCAGCTGCAGCTGAATTGACACAGGGGCACTTTTGACTAGTTTTGCATAGATGTGAAATGCAGCACTTGGTAGTCCAGCCAACCACAGCAACTATCACTGCCAGTGTAAGCCAGCTTGTCAAAACTTAAATTAACACAGGGATTCTAAGCAAATAATAGCCTTAGACTCAAAATATTACACAACCATTTTAAGAACTACAAGCTCCGAGTTGCCTTCAATGGATAGGTAAAGGCCCTGCACGGCAGCACCTGCTGTCTGCTATACAATGTACTCCATTCGGTTTAAGCTTTGTGCGCTTTCTAAGTCCCGGTTGTCTTGTTTGTTTGTCCAGTTCGGGTGTTTAGTGGGTGTGCCGTTGGGTGGCTTTTCGTCTCTATCTACTAGTGTGTATGTTGCCTGTTTGGCAAATCGGGTTTTTTGCTGGTGCTTGTCCATGTCGTCTTCCTCCACTTCAGAGTTGTGTGTCCTTATTTTGGCAATTTTTGAGTTCTTGTTTTCATAGTCTTTGATCGGGACGGCGTTGGCGCCGTGCTTCTCTATCGGGTTTTTGATCTGGTTCAACTGCTCCCGCACATTATTGGTAGTGTTGTCATCCGAGGCTGTGTGAGTGTGGCTGCTCTGCTTTCGGCGCTTCCGAATGCACCAGTAGAAAGCAGTGACCAAACAACAGATCCAAGCCACAGTCAAAACAGAGCTCAGTAAAGGAACCAAGAAATCTGGAAAGGAAATTGGACTCGCGTTAACACCACAAAGTCCTTCAAGGTGGCATGTGTGCCTGCTTTTAGGAAGCACCAACACATCTTTAACCCAACAAGTGTTTAACAAAAATGGTGTTTTGTGTATTTTATTTACTGTGCTAGTAGGCTGGCCAATAACTGCAGGTAACCAGTTAAACAGGTCCACAAAGGTGAACAAAAATCTTACTGTTATTTCTTTTCTTATAGCTTTAGTATTTTTTTAAACAAAGTCCAAGAAATCTTCCTTTTTCTCAGCATAAGTGATTCAGGGTTGGCAGCATGAAATTAAAGACCTGAAGGATTTTTCCTGGCCTAAAGGTAATTTGCTCCAGCTCCCCAGTTTCTAATGTTGAACTTTTTACTTAAGAGTTACTGATGTGTCCTGATTGGTATTCTGAGACAAACAAAGCTCTTCTTAACATGCCCACTAACTAAGGAAACTGAGACCATCCATCTCTTCACGACCTCTGCCTCTCAAGATGGCATGTCATTTGTTGAAACTGAAGAAATCAGTAAATTTCAATTCTTGGCCATGAGGATAGGAAAAAAATGTACCAAGGCTCCTCATAGCTCTGACTCAGCTTCAAAGTTTTCTGCAAGGACAATTTTCACTAGGTCAAAACCAATAAAAGCTTCAGATTGCATGGCAAGTTTGGTAGGTTGGAAACATAACAGAGTAGTTTCAAGCTGTTCCAGTAATGCTTAAATGGGCACTTTCTTATACTTGGAAGCATGCATGTCTAACAATGAATATAGTTAGTTTTTAAGGTGAGCAATACACTAGTTTATTATTGTTTTAACATGGGGAGAGAATATCATCACTCAGTCTTCTTCTTCTGAAAACTTACCAGTTTTGTTTTTAATTGGCCGCCTCTGTACTCGGACTTCTGCAACTGCAGCAATAAGCGTGCTGTTCCCATCACGCTTGCTCACCAGATCAATGATTTTATCAGTTATTTCTTTTATTGGGTTTTCTTCTTCCTGGATATCTTCAGCAGACTAGGAGAAAAGTATGGCTGCATATTAGAGACAACCTGGTTTGACTAGAAGATATAAACCAGTGCTTGCAAGAGAAGTAGATGGATTCCAGAAGAGTATAGAATGAAGCACTTGGCCCAAATGCTGAACACAGGAAAACACTGACTTCTACCAACACAGACATGCTTAAAAGGTAGCAAGTGTGAATATCTAGTCCCAACCGCAAGCCTGTTAATCATGCTATTAAACCAACTTTCCATTTTCCAAGATCATTTGACTTCAAACACATCACACAATTTAATACAGCTGCCAGTGCTAATTAAATAATTCATTGATTAAGTCATTTAGTTTAATATGAACAAAAGATAGCTAATGGCCAAATAAAATAAAATCATCAAGTTTCATGTAGGCATACAAAACAATCAGGACAAAGGAAAAGAAAGGAAATATGGAAAACAGAGGATTTGATGTCACTGTTGCTACCAAAAATGATAGTTTCTTACAGCTAAGGGAGAGAAGGAAAAATGGAAAAGATCCTTTGTTCTACTGGCCTAAATACAGACTAAATCCAGATCTAGTCTAAATGTATGACAGCAACAAACCTAACCGTTTCAAAAGCCAGGCAGGAACATACAATTAATCAGAAGGCAGACTTACAATTGCAACGTGAATTTCATTGTTTGCCAACTGTGATAGTTCACAGGTGATGTAGATGGAATATTCAACAGAGACGTTCTTCAAGATACTCAGATTCCGCAGCTCACTACAGATATGCTCAGTAGTAAGGCCCTGGAGGAAAAACATATATACAGACTGTGAGATGGTCGACAGGGAAGACTATGAATCACTTGTGTTTTTTCATTGCCAATTGTAAGTGGCTGCACTCACACATGGCATCTTGTCTCTGTCTTACAAGACCAGCTGCGTAGGCCACAAACTTGCCCTTCAGCAGAAACGGTCATTAGAAGTAGGCAAAACCAAGTTCAAGGAGTGTAAAGATGAAGATGAAACGCATCTCAGCATACCAAAAGCATCATCTGTAAGTCGCATGTCCTTATAACCACCTTTGTAGTGTTCACACTAAATACTGTTATGTAGGCAATTTTTTTTTTTTTAACATGCAACATGTGAAGTGATCCTGAAACAGTTAAGCTAAGAGTTTGGCTAGGAGAAAACCCAAAGCTTCTTGAACAAGCCTGTGGGGTTTCAAGAGGCTTCTTAAACAGCCTTGGACAAACTGCATCCTTTCATCTAAAACTACATCAAAGAGCTGGTGCAAGGCTACAAGGAGATAATCCTGGGTCCAGAGTATGCCACCCAGAGCTACAGAGAGAAATGCACATTGTGGAGATACAAATGCTTTTATCAGTTCTTCTATGTGATTGACACAATTCAGATTGTAATATGGAATTTCCAATAAAGCTACCTGTGATTTTGAGTTGTTTGGCTGGTCTTTGTAAACTGTAGTGAAGATTTACATACCGGGCTCATCATCTCTTTGTTAAAGGTGAAGGTGATATTAGCACAATTGTCCTGGTAATATGCGTCAGAACTGCATGTTGTTTTCACAGGCTGTTGATTTGAAGGCCAGCATTCACCGATGTTGTCACAGGGACGTACAAAGCAGTGGTCATCTTTAACAGGATGACAGGTGTGGCCTGCAGGACATTCACTGTGACCTTTGCCACTGATCAGGCAGGGCTTTGGACCACACCAGACCTGAAGGATATTGAACACTCCATTAGTAACTGGCCTCTTGCACAAAAAGGGAGGAAGAACAATTGACCTAGGAGTCACACAGGACAGTACCTTAGAACAGGTCACCTTTCCATTCACACACTGACAGGCATTACATTCATCATCCCACTTTGATCCATCTGGAATAATATGCCCACTGGTAATACAAGGCCTTCCTGAAACTGAGATACAACAAGGGTAAGGTACTAGTCCACACAAACATCCACAACTCAAAAATTATATGAACTGAGAGGTTGGCCTAAATCCTATTCTATATAGAGTAGACCCAAGGATTCAGTGGGATTTGTCTACGTGTTGAGTCACCATTCAACTACTGATTTAAAGGGTCTCTTCTAGTTGGGACTAACCAATAAGATTCAGACCACTGTCTGTCAAATATATGACAAGTACTGAAAGGAAGCCTCCACGTTACTTTAATGCCCTGAAGACTGGAGGACAGCCCGTGAATGAAGTGACATATGAGAAATGTCAGGTGAAGTTCTGCTGACTTTCACTGATATCTGCTGTCTGATTAACCCAACTGCCAATTCAAAGGGCCAGAGAGAGGGTATATTTTTATACTGGTGGGTGAGATACAAATTTAACAAAATTGCACCTTGTTACAACTAATTACATTATGCAATTTATTCTGTTTTGGGTTACCTTCTTGGCATCTTGGACCACTGCGACCAGTTGGACAGATGCAACGGTATCCATTGATTTCATCAACACATGTGGCTCCAAAAGCACAAGGAGAAGACTGACATTCATTGATATCTGAAGTGAGAGGAAGATAGGAAGACAGAGAGAACCCCCCCATACCATTAATAGTAGTAATAGTAGTAGTAGTAGTAATAGTAGTAGTAGTAATAATAATAATAATAATAATAATAATAATACTTTATTTGTTACCTGCCTCTCCCCAAGTCTATTATTTTAGACTATAGAGATGTACTCCTAGACAAAGGCTAAAGTTGAGAACTTTGTTCTAACTTAAGAGGCTCTTGTCGGGCTCTAAGACAACACAGCCATTTCAGAATCAATAAACACCAGTTGTTTGTGAACACATGAAGCATCCTTAGGCTGGGCCAGAACAAGACCTCTGGAAAGTTACTTTGTTTGTTCTCTAACTTCCAGAAACCCCCAGGCAGTACAGCTTGTGTTGGTGCCAGTTAAGTTTTCTGGAAGCTGTAGTCCAAAAAGCTCACCAAATTTCCCAAGCTCTGGACACAAAACCATCTACTTGGGATTTCTTATGTGAGATTCCAGGTACAGATGCTGGAAAGTGAGCCTGCACCCTTTTACTTCTAGTATTTTCCCTATTACTCAGTTAAGCATCTTCTCTTCAACACATATAACCTTTCAATGCAGCATCCATGTCTGATTTCTACTTCCAATTCTATTTTCACTGTCATTCTCTCTCTTTTTTTTTTTAAAAGAGAGCAGTACAAATATCCTCTTGCTTGTAATTAAATACTAATTACAGGGAACCATGTAAACCACCTCAGGTTCTCAAGGCACAAACAATTATTGAGAGTATGCTTTCCTTCGTGCACTTCTATGTCAATTGAAAGATAAAAAGAAAGCAAAGAGATTGTCTCAAAACTCTCCCCACCAAATAACTTCTTGTTCGACAGATGGAACTCTGAGTCCCAGTGAAATCCGTGGCACTTAAAACGGTAATGCCCAACATCCCCAAAAAAGCTGAACAGCTGGAGATGTTAAAACTTCTTTGGTTACACTATAGCAGCTTTTCTCAGCCCTTTTACCCTGGAGGAACTCTTGAAATCATTTGCAGGTCTCAGGGAACCCCTGCATAAAAAATAATATATCTACAGCCCCCCTCCCATTTCTTTTGAATCCCCTCCCACTACAATCTCTTGTGGAACCCTTCCAACCTCTCATGGGCCCCTACGGTTCCAGGGAACTCAGGCTGAGAAACTGTGCTCTACAGAGTTCAATGCACTGAGGGCCAAGAACATGGATAAAGTCTGTGTGGTTAGCAAAAGATGGCCGTATCAGACGTTGTCTGCCTCTCAATTTCAGCTGTTGGACATGAGCTAAAGGGTACGCTACCGTACCCTGTCCTGTTTGTAAGGTTTAACATCATCATCTGTCTGGCCAACATGTGAATATAATGCTGATGAAATTGGCTTTTTGTTTCACCTGGCAGAGATCACCAAGGGAAATCCATGTGATATTAGCCAATTCCACTGCAGTTTTTACACAAACGACACAAAGGGACCACCTTGCAAATTATAATTTAACACCTCCTCATAAGTTTTCGATCAAATGTAAGGTTAGGTCACAAGATAAACTGAAGAATTAAAAACACGTACTTATCCTGCAGTCAGGACCTGCGAAGCCTGGAGCACACTCACAACGGTACCAATTGTCTCCATCTACACATGTTCCACTGTTATAGCTGCATGGGATAGAAAGATGGGAAGAAGGAGAAAAACCAGGCAAAGATTATCATCTTAAACTCTTACGTTCACAAAACACATTATGACATTCAAAATGAAGTAGGGAAATATAGGTATGAACGACAGCTCTAAAGCTGTCAGCAAGCTCTAAATAGCAGATGTACCATCTATGATAAACAACATTAATTTCACTAACTATAATAACTACTTTGAGATGCTACCCAGTGAAGTGAAGTGGAAGAATGTTTAGATCAATTAGAGGGTTAAGGGTAAACTGGAAAATAAAGAGGAAGAAAGCATGGGAGAGCTGAACAAAAGACATTTAAGTACAGTCAAAAGACTGGAGTGGGGGGGAGGGAGAATGTCACTTTCCCCTTTATAATCTATTCCCCCACTTTCAAAAAACTCCAGTTCCATCTAAAGATCCTTCAAGAAAAACAGAAGTGCCCTTCTAAGTAATGATTTATGAGGTACAAACAAATAAAAGCCCAACTTGCTGCCAGGTTCTATTGCTTACCAAGGGTGTGGGCTGCAATCATTTGTATCTGAAAAAAGATCAGAGATGTAAAATTAGCAAACCTTTCTCAACAGTAAAGCAACCAGTTATCAAGAAGGCGGCAGGCTCTACCTCTGGATTTTCTGCAAGAGAGCTGGACTAGAAGGGCTGACAAGGACCCCCTTTCCAAACCTTACAACCCAATCAACAAACTCATGACAACATTTCATCCTTTGGATTTCTACAGTACTGAATTCTAACTATGCCTTCCAAACAAACTTGAACTGTACTGATCAACACAAACTGATCAGATGCTAGATCTGGACTGCCCATAAGACCTCTGTATGATTTGTACTATATACCAGTTACAATTTCTGACTCTAAACTGCTCAACAAGAGCAAAAACTAAAAGCCTCCCCCATCCAATTATAAGGCTGAAATGAACAAAGAACTGGGCAACTGGTAGTGGTCTTCCGCTTAGAAGGACTGTGAGCTCAGTTCTAGAACTCAAAATGAAATCTCAGAAGTAATTAATTCTTTAACCTTTGTACAAGTCCTGAATTTGGCGTCTGCAAAAAACAAAACATAACACCCCTCCTCCAAACTTAAATGAAACAAAAATAGCCACAAGCCCAAAGTTTCCCTTCCTCTAGCTTCACATACACAAGCAGAGGAAGAAAAGTGAACAAGAATCAAAACTGGGTGGCGGCTTCTAGCAAACAAGCAGTCCCAACCCATAGAGAGAGGGGGGAAGCAGCAGCGTGAACAAGGAGACATCTGTCTCCACTTATCTCATTTGCAACTTTCTCATGCCCAGGTCAGAACTACATCCTACAATGTCATTAAAGTCAAATGATTCAGGTGATGCTAAAATCCCACATCAAACAGATTCCCCCTTCTGGTTTCAATCTCAAAACCCCAAGGGCAACCAGATGAGCCAGTTTTCTCATCAACCACCCCTTTAGAAGTATTTGGGTAGGGACAAGAGAGAGAACTTACTCTGAGTGCAAGTTGGTCCTTCCCAGCCCTCTTTGCAAACGCATGTAAAAGAATCTCCACTGACCACACAAGTACCGCCATTATGACAGGGGTTTGGTAGGCAACTGCTGTTTCTTGCTGTAACAGAAAATGAACCAAAAACATGTGCTGATAAGTTCTCAAAAAGATGAACAGCAGAAAACATAGTGAGCAGAGACTGCTCTCTCTCACACCTACCTATATTGCAAGTGGCTCCTTCCCACCCTGCAGGACACATGCACTTGAAAGCATCACCCTCGTCATAACAAGTCCCTCCATTATTGCATGTGGCTTCATCACACTGGCTATCACCTACAAGAAAGTGGAAAACCAAGCAACTGAGAATTAGGAACTGTGGTAAGTGAACTCACTGCTCATTTGAAAGTAGCTTAGAACCAACCAGATCTCCTGACCAGTGTTCAGAAAAAGCTCTGCTTCTCTGAGAGTTGTTACTTTTTTCTCATCTCATGACTCACAGTATCAGTATACATGGGTCAAGTGTGCCACACACATGAGCTCTGACCCTCAGGAGCTGCAGTTTGGTTGGGTACCGCAAGCATGACTGAAATGTGCTCTGAAGATGAGCTTTGCATTGTCATGCCCTGAATGTCCTCTCCCCACTCCTTACCCTGCCCCTCTCCGTTTATTTGTTCCAGCAACCTATCAATCCTGTATAAAATTATATGCCATTTAAAAGAAGATTTGCATCAATCAGTGAAAAAGACTTGAATTAAAGAACTCTTCCCAAAGCAGCTGGATCTGAGATCTGTCTGCTCAAAGCCAATAACACTTGGGGATAGAGAGAGAGACATAACACTTTGCAAAAATTGGCAAGCCCTCTTAGCTGGTCAAATTCTTTCACTGAACCAGGTCCTTCCAGCTTTTAGGGACAGCTTTTAGGGGATAACCGGCCTTTAAAAACACTCACGTGAGTGGCAAGTTTTTCCTTTCCAGCCGTTTTTACATTCACAGAAGAAATCATTGACCAAGTCTCGACATGTCCCTCCATTGTGGCAAGGGTTTTTACTGCAGTCATTAATATCTGGAAGTAACAAAAGAGGAAAACTGGTTAAAAAAAGGCATTTGCAAAAGCCATGAAGTTTGCCTTCTTCACATGCAGGCTTGATCCCTCTTTCTGGCCTCCAGTCTCAAGCCTAGATTAAGTGCTTGAAAATCTGAATGTCACCACTGACTATATAATGTTTATTCTGAAAATCTGTACAAATATCACTCCAGTCCCTTTCAAACAAATATACTAGTTAAGCTAAAAGCAAAGGAGGCCTATTACATAATTATACAGTTTCCAGGCCAAAGGCTAGCTGTTCAAACAATCTTCTGTTTGGTTTTTTTCCTGCTCTGAAAAACTCATAACAAAAACAACATTAAGATACTCTCTTCCCTAGGTTTCTAACTGACAGAATCTCCCTATGTCATTATCTTTAAAATTTATATTTGCTAGACATTCTCTGTTTATGACACAGGAATTTTAACTGAGTTAGTAACATTGAGTATCCCTTTATCTGAAAATCCAAAATGCTCCAAAATCCAAAACTTCTGAAAAGTGGAACTCAGCCCTCTTCCTGTAAGGAATATGAGGGAATTATGAAGGCTCATTTGGGACTGTGTGCATGAGTACAGTGGGGTTGGCACCTTTCCCCCTCACAGCTCACTTTGCACCATGTGCGTGCACTGCTTGCAAAATCTCTCAGTCAGCTTGGCACCTTCTCTCCCCTCTCAGCTCACTTTGCCAGCAGTGTGCGGACAGTCCCAAACAAGGTGAGAAGGGACAAAAACGCATCAAGCTGACTGAGAGACTCTGCAAGCAGTGTGTGCTCACAGTCCCGAACTAACCTCTGCAGTTCCTTCATGTCCCCTACAGCAAGAAGGCAAGAGAAAATCTGACAGAAGAGTGTACCCTGCACTGACAAAACCGTATATAATCTCATTATGTATATGCAAATATTCCAAAATCCAGAAAAATCGAAAACATTTCTGGTTCCAAGCTTTTCGGATAAGGGATATGTAACCTGTATTTTAAACCTTCATGTCATTTATATACTGGTTAGCAGTAAGAATATTCCGTTCTTAAGCCACTCGGCCCTTCTAGACAAATGTCACCAGAAGGAAAGAGAAGCTCGCTTAAAATTTTGAAATCTGAAATCTTTTTTTTTTTAAGGTATCTTCAAGCTCACTTGAAATGTGATTTTTTTAAAAGTTATCTTCAGTGAAAATAAGGCAAAAATGTTGTTAAAGATTCTGGCACACGAACAGCCAGATAAAAAGGGTCTGCTTTGGCAAGCCATAGTGAAGTTGCCAGCAGCGAACGTGGCAGGCAGGTCAAACAAAGCCCCAGCCCTCTGTTTTGGGTTGAGAGACAGGAGGGAGGTCAGCAGAGGCACTGAGTGAAGAAGCAACCACACAAACTAGTTATTATCACCACTCTCTCTGGCTCCAGCATTAATTCCTTCCTAATTCTGAATGGGATGCTAGAACAACAGTGAACTGGATGAGGCGGTCTCACTGCATGGCAAGGGGAGGCACCTGCTGCTCAGTCCCTCTATGTTTTGTGAAGCCTTGAGGTAACGCCTCCTCCTGAGCTGAGGAGTTAATGCTAGGGTTAGAGGGACTGGTGAACCAGTGATGGCACAGAGCTGCTGCAGTCCCTTATGCCTGCAGTGTGCATTTGTGCTGGCAGTGTTAAGTTGCAATGGTGATGCATAGTGGCAACAGTGTATCTTTGTGCTTGCCGCAAGTTCCTCCCTCTTCTTCGATTGTGCAGTTTGCCACCATTTTTTTGTCATAGTTTTCAAAATTCTTTTTCCACAAGAGCTGGGAGGCACAAAAAGGAGACTAGAGGGCAACCCTTTCCTATGAGTCTCTCTCTGCCTTGAAGAGATCTACCTCTCTTGGGTGACTGTGCTTCAGCCTGAGCTACCACAAGACGATCAAGTGCAGAAAGTCCTGAGAACAGCAGAGTCCCGCTCTTCCTTGTTGTGTGGGTTCCCAATACCACCCATTCATTAGCTGGAGAAAGAGGACCCTGCTTACTTGCTTCACAGAAGGTGCCCTCCCATCCATCACTACAGATGCATTTGTAAGAGTTGATTCCATCAATGCACGTGCCACCATTTTTGCATGGGTTGCTCTCACAGTCGTTGATGTCTGCAAAAAATGAACGAATGTATAAGGAAATAAATGAAAGGTGTTTTAAAACCAGATGAAGAGGAGAGTTCTTTTAGGTTAAAATCAAAGGTGGGAAAAATCCTCTTTGGGGGACTAAAACATCCACAATCTCCCAGCCAGCACGGCCACTGGTTTATATAGACTTATGAATTTCTTTATATAGAGTTACGTGTTTCTTGAAAGAAACACAGATGTGTGTGTGTGTAGTTGAATAAAGCATTGAGCAGCACTATTTTCAGGAAGAACTTGGCACCATAAAATTGAAATAAATTTAACCAAAGTGACTGGAAACAGAAACTTACATTAATAAAGCACCCAATGTTTCAGGTTCCATCTTCCTTGGAATGTCCCTTGGAATAGGAGAGATAAACAGCAGCCACTGGTAGCTATGGCACTGCCAGCATCTCAGAGGGGAAATCAGAGGCTGGTGCTGGACAGAAGAAGAATTGCTGTCCAGCAATTCAAGGTATTCTATTTATTTTGTTTTATTTATATCCTACTTTTCTCTGGCACAGGATGCAGGGAGGCCCTCCTCCAGAGGATTTCTTTTTTCTCAAGCATGGTAATATCATGTCGTGTCCTCTCTCTCTCTCTTTTTCTGTCTCTCATTCTTTCTGTCTCCATAAAGGTATATGCATGTATATATGCAAATGCATATGTATATACTACTCCATCTGTTTTGGAAACTCCATCTGTACACCATCTGTTTGGAGCTTCTGAAGGGCTGCTGAAATGGTGTTGTTCTACATGGCCTTTGGTGTTTGAAACCACTCTGTTTTAATTGTATCTTGTAAAACTATTCTATGGACTATTGTTTTAGATTGCTTTAAACGTTCTTAAAAGAGAATTTTAATTTGATTTTCAAGTTTTTATCTCTGCATTCTTTTAAATGTTTTTACCTGTATTCCATCACCTCAGGGGTGCTGGTGGGCTGGAAAATGATATATAAATACTTAAAAATAAATAAATATGTATGTGTTTGTGTGTATACATATGTATATGCATGTTTTATTTATTTACAGAAGGAAGAATGGTCCATCTTGCCCAGTACTGCATACTCCAACTGGTTGTCCAGGTCTCCAACCTAGTCTCCTCCTAGTCTTGGTACCTGGGATCTTTTCTACTAGATGTGCCAAGATCTAAGGCAGATTTGTTGGACATGCAAAACATGCGTTTTACTAAGCCATTCCCTGGAAGATGATAACATAAGAGAACGAGCCTAATAAAAGCCAACAAACTCTTAACATCACTATCTTTTAAACTCTTCTAAAGGCAGGTCATAACCCTCATCCCACCCCTCAATGTAAATTTGCTAGATGCTACCCCAAGGTCTCCTGTACATAACATCATGTGGAAGTTATAGTTTATAGGTGGCTGCATGTTTAAAGGCAGGGGCCTCTTAAAACGAGCTTCCACAAGGCCAAGAAGTCTCAGGCCTCGATTCACTTAGGGAGGGAGGAAAGCGCTGAAAGTGAAGTGCAAAACCTCCAAGGACAAGTAGGCTATTATTTCCAAGGTATTTACATAGGCTCCTATAAATTCAGGTTTAAATAAAATGGGGAGAGAAAATGAGGGAAAATCTTCAAACCTTACTTTCATGACAGTAGGTCCCAGTGAAGCCTTTGTTACATTCACAAGTAAATTTGCCTCCTGCTTGACTCTTGCACTTGCCGTGGGGGCCACAGACATTGGAAGAGATGTAACGAACTCCTTCTGGGGTGCTGTTGGAAGCCACTGCTACCGTGCAGCTGTCAATGACTGCAGAGGGAAGAAGACAGGCATACAAGATGTGCTGTGTTGTTTCCTTACAAATTCTGAGTTCCTCTACCCTCAACCCACTAAGTGCTTTTCTCTACCATTAAAACAAGCCTTTGGAACACTTTGCATTTTCTGACTGCTCACAACAGAAGTGACTGATGGGATACAAGAGGCCATCAACAAAAACCAAACCAAATCAAACCAAACCCAAACCCAACACTCCTCGCAAAAAAACAAAAAACCCAAAAAACACCACCCTTGAATCACATTCTCAAAGATTCAGAAAGTCTTTGGCACATAAACTGACACAGAAAGGTTCCTTTGTCCCCAAACTCAAAAGCTGTTGTAAGATAGATATGTAATTTTGCTTTATTCTGTAAGACCTAGTAATATGTTAGCTGGGAAGACAGCAGTCAGACTATAGGTCCATCTAGCTAATAAGCTGTCTACACCAAATGACAGCAGTTCTTCATGGCTTCATAGAGTAGCCTTCTCCACATGTATTTAAGTAAATTGGGCCTGTGACCCTTTGTGTGCAAACTGTGGGCTATACCTGTCTCAGCCAGCCTTGACTGAACTATGTTGCCAAATGGCCTGGGAAAATGCCCAGTGAAAACATACCTTCACAAGGAGTCGAACGGCAGTGATCTTTGAGATGAGAGCAATTCTTTCCTTCATAATCTTCAGGACAGTTGCTACAGAAGTAATCATTCTCATAATTAAAGCACTGGGCCCCGTTCTGGCAAGGGTTGGGTTCACAATAATCTATGTCCAACTGTAAGCAGTGAGGTAGAGAGCAAAGAGGAAGATAGAAGAGAGTCAGTCTTCAGACAAAGGGGTTATTATTACTCTTTCCACTGCCACAGGCAGGAAACACTATAGAATCTGACCTTTTTTTCCCCCCTTTTTTAATCTGCTGCCTCTACTACTTGTGTGCAACACACTCAACACAGTGACTGCCAAATTCATTAAAATAAAAAGTTTATCAAGCAGCAGCTAAAGCTTTGATTTGCAACTTTTAAGCATGCAAACTATTCCCCAACCCAGGACACTTTCTTTTTTTAAAATACAGCATGCTAGATATACAGGATTCAGCACACAGGTCCAGAGACTGTGAAGCTTGAGGTGCTCTTATCTTGAACTTGCATTTCACCAGCCCTCACCTGGCAGACATTTCCTGAGAATCCAGCAGGACAGAGACATTGGAATCCATTGATTTCATCTTGGCAATGACCCCCATTCAAACAAGGGTTGCTTGCACATTCATTGATGTCTCTCTCACAGTGATCCCCAGCATAGCCAGGTGGGCAGACACAGCGATAACCATTAACCAAGTCCTGAATGGGAAAAAGAGGGTGTGAAGATAACAAGCTCAGGTCAGTCCATTCAGAACTGTCAACACCTCTGAAGCTTTTTATGTACAAAGTCTCAAATCAGATGGGGACAATTGGCCCCAAGGCCTCAAATGGAGCCCAAACAGATGGGGTGGTGGCAAGTAGGCATTTTAATATTTAAAGGAAAAGGAGTTCACAAATGAGGTTACCTGCATCTGCTCCCGCTTCCCTCCCCAGACTCTGCAGCTTTGAGCATTTTTCTCCCAGGGGCTTTGCTATCAGCAGTAGAGCAACTGGGCATAGACAATACAGATCTACTGCAAGAATGACATAGGAAGTAGGAGCAGTAAGAAGTCTAGCATCTTCACCCATGCCTCTCTCAACAGTCTCAAAGTGCCCCCCTTCATCCCTGCATGTGTATATCCTTAATGGAATGAATTAACATAGCAAGGTATATAGTTTCCAAAAGGAGACACTTGGTGGTTAAAAGATAAACAAAAAGAGAGTCCATCCATTCTGTATATATGTACACCTGCATATAATATAATACATTATTCCTATTTTACTTTCCAAAATGCAAAGTGCTTTAGAAATCCCCCAATGACCATGCAAGAAAGATCACTGCTAACCCTCACTATACACTTAAGAGGTAACTCAGTGTGTTGACACCAAGAGTGAAGTAATGATATTAAAGCAGACAAGTGTGGTGGGAATGGGAAGAGAGTAATTGTTCATTTTATCAAGTGATAAGGAAATATGTCTGTCAGGGAGGAGAAAAAAAACCCGCTATGAGTGGAAGTAATCTAGTAACGGAGTAAGCTTCTGAAATCTGATACTCTGGAGATTGTAAAAGGAAACTTCTGGACAGAGCTTTGTCTGGGATGTTTTTGGGATAGATGGTTTTGTCTTAGAGCAGGGCAAATGGACCAAATAGCTTTGCACCCCTCCAGCATGGCCTTCTGCTGCAGGGATGCTTGAATTATTCAGTCTAGAATTTATAAGTAGGAACCAGCATGGTCCACACTTCCTCAAGTACAGATCAGAACTTTTTTATTTCCTATTTATCACACTTGCCCCAGTGATCAGAAGTGTAGAAAGATATATTTTAATAGAAAACACATTTAGAACTAGTTGTTTAAATTAGGATTTTATAAGGATTCAAAAAAAAAAGTTAGAAAATTAATGCAGAAATGGACTGACCAAATGAAAGTTATGCCTACCAGAAATACAGATGCCCATCCTATTTGGCTGGAATATTTTCTGTCAAAGGTTGCTTCAAAAAGTTACTTTTCTGAACAACAATTCCCAGATTCCTCCAGCCAGTAGCCATGCTGGCTGGGGAAGTCTGACAATGGTAGTCTAAAAAAAGGAAACTTTCCCCAAGTTCTGCAACTTTCTATTAAAAACCTGGTACTGAAGCCACATCCCACAACTAAAAATTACTTACTCTGCAAGTTCCTCCATTTTGACATTGTCCAATACAGTCATCAATATCTGCAGTTAAACAAACACACACACACATTGAGTTAGCCAAGCCCGCAGAAGGCAACACACACTGAAATCCTAGAGAACGAATCCAAGTGTCTCCGTAGAGCTAGCTAGATATACCCTTTGTCAAGCTTCCTGCATGCTTTCCTCCCGATAAGGTCATTATAATGGGTGGGAACCTTCAGCAATTCTTCCAGTGGAGTTAAGTTGAAACTTCACATCATTGTTTCGAGTCACCTTATCTGAATATAGCCATGTTGTGGACTAATGGGTTTGATAAAACTCCCTCTTATTCATGCCAGAACGACTACTCCCTTTCTAAAAACATCAGCTGCTGTTCCCCTCCCCAAGGTTCTGTGGCCATTGCCAAAAGCTACGTTTCAGATTCTTGTGTTTGGAACACAGAGTGACATTTTTTTGCCTTTGGAAACCCAAGGAGACATAATGACAAATACATTATTTACGTTACACATCAGGGGTGGGGAAGATCGTGGAGTACCTCAAAATACTGTTGGACTACATTTGCCATGCTGGCAGCTGGGGATGATGGGAGCTGGAGTCCACCATCCATGCCTGATGAAAGCTGAAGTCTAGCAACTCCTGGGGGGACGCTTACTGCTCCTCTACTGCTGCCTAGGTATCTCTAACCACACACCACTTCCATAAACACTTACTTATGTCACAATTCTGGCCAGTCCAGCCAGCAATGCAGTCACAATAGTAGCTGCCAATCAGGTTCCTGCAGGAGTTAGCATTAAGGCAAGGTTTTCCTTCACATTCATTTGCATCTGAAAAGAGAAGGAGAATCATCCAAAGTTAAGTGGAAGATACAGTTAAGAGAGAGAGACACATCTTTATGTTGTTTGCACAGCAAACAGCATTAGGTTCATTAAAGACAAATGGATTCTCAAAGCTTACAAGAGAGGTCTGGCAAGACCTTTAAAGGGGGGAAAAATAGGAAGATGCTGAAGGCCCTCCTTATTTCTCCCCATTACAGCTTCAATAATTAGGAGCAACTTTATTTTATTTTATTTTTAAATAAAGGAAAAGAGGTGAGTGAGTGAGTAGGTCGGTGACTGAGTGGAAGAAAAAGAGAGAGGTGGAGAATGCCAAAGCAGCAGAGCAACCTTAGTCACTGGGATTAATATGCTGCACTAAGAATGTAGACGGCTCATTCTCCATGAGATCATCCACAACTTGGAATGCAGCTGTGAATTCTCCAGTCTGAAGGAGTTAATGTGACTGGAGAGATGGAGCTACTTTCCCACAAGGCTGAAAGGGAGGGGAAAAGAGGTGGGAGAGGCCCGCAGAAGTACACTATGGTTTGGGAAGAAATGTCAGCATTAGGCTCAGGAAGGCTAATCAGAACAGATCCTGTGAAGATAAATGAAACAGCTTCAGACTTCAAAAGGAGCCATTTCCCATGCTACAAGTCAGGGGCAAAAAGACTGCTGCAAGCAACGCTCCTATGCCCGTGAACAGATTGCGGGAAGCCTCCCTCCTCTTTTTGTTTCCAAGGCAGACAAGAACACTCCCAGATCTCCAGATCAGTGCTTCTCTCCTACAAGAGCCAAGAGCTGATGTTTTCAGAGTTCACTCTCTGCACTGTATTCCAGGCACACAGGTTTGACTAGATCGTGAGACCCAGCCCCAACACAGACATCATCACAGCCTTCTGGAAGCTGTTTCTGTGATAGCAGCAGCTAAGTAAGAGGGAGGGAATGGGGAGAGAGGAAAAGGGAAACTACAATATCCACTAGCCACCACTAATATAGAAATACCTTCTGGAAGGCTGCAATTGTAGTCATGGAAATGGCCATCACCATTGCTAGGGAAGCACAAGAGCAAAAATCTGGAAGTCTCTGAACAGTCCTACACATCCGTAGTTCTGTCTTTGGTCCTCCAGATGTTTTGTATTTCACCCACCAGAAGCCCCTGCCCACATGGCCAAGTGTCAGGGATTCTGGAAGTCTAAAAGACCTGGAGGACCAAAGGTGAAAAGCACTGACACACATGCTTCCCTGCTGCCCCAAAAAAAGACTTACTCTTACTCTGCTGAAATTCAAGAGCGACATGCAGGAACACTTCAATACTCTGACATACTGAGGTGAGAAGTCCTCAGACTCCTGTGCTTTGTACCACCCATGAGAATTATGTGGCCTTCCAGATGTTGCAGAACTGCAACTCTCAGCATTCCTAACAATAGGCTAGGCTGGCTAGGACTGCTGGGATTTGCAGTATGACATGTAGAGGACCACATGATTTCTCACTCTTGCCTTATATGCTCAGAGTCACACCTTTGGTACAATGTCAAAGACGCAGAAATGTCAGTCCCCTAAATAATAAAGCTTAGGGTGAGGCAAAGCAAGCACTGAGACTGGGAAGTGGAATTAACACCTTTATAACTTGACAGCTCATATTCTCAGAAGGCTGAACTTTTAACTTGGCCTAGCTCTAAATGCATGGGCATATGTTTTGCGAACCGGTGAAACCTTTCTGAATTTTACAACATTTCTGTATCCATTATTCAAGATGAATGTTGATGAAAACTTGCAGGCTCACCAGACTGGGCAAGTTGCAGCTAACCTTTTGAACTGAATATGAATGTTCCTCACAATTAAACATTTACACTTCTCTCTAGTGCAAGTTTTCTCCAGGGGTTACATGTATGTTCCATAGATCTACAGTTAGCAGCCTAAATACTCTAAAGGTACCTGATCCCATCTGATCTTGGAATCTAAGCAGGGTCAGCTCTGGCTAGTACTTGGATGGGAGACTGCTAATGAATACCAAGTACTGTAGGTATATTTAAGAGAAAAGACCTGGCAAGACTACCTCTGAGTACTTCTTGCCTAAAATCCTATGATATTCATGGGGTCACCATAAGTTGACAGACAACTTGAAAGCGTACCCATACACACACACATATATATACACACACACACATACTCACAAGCTGCACTAAGCACTTACCTATCTGACATGTTTTGCCAGTCCACTGGGGTGGGCAAATACACTTAAACCCATCTACTAGATCCTGGCAAGTCCCTCCATGGCCACAGGGATTTGGAGAGCAGTCATCAATATCTACCAAGAGAGACTGAGCTTCAGATCAGAAAGCCAACATCTGGCAGTCAGACTTGATGGGTCTAACATCAATTTGACACGAAAAACTTCAAAGCACTGAAACGTTCACACAGGTGAAGTTTTCACAATGGAGTATTCTTTGAGGAAAACACCAACCGGGCAATTTCAACCTGCCCCACGATGAGAGTTTGGAATTTTTACAATTTTGGCCTACATCTTCTAGTATCTTTTAACTGGCATGTCTACTGGCCACGAGGCTTCTGGGAATTATAGTAAGGAAAAAAAAATGAAATTTTATGAACTCTGTCTCCAAAAGTTAAATGGCTAGTTCAGAAAGGGTGCCACTAAAAAATGTCCATTCATAAATATTCACAAAGGTATTTTTTGCTTATTGCAGAGCACAACCACAAATCAACTGAACTGAACTCAAATTTGAGCCTAGTTCAAAACAGAACAAAAGAAAACAGTCTACAACAAGCTCACACTGTCACTGCTCCTCATCCCAAAAATTATCAAGGATGTTGAGAGGTCTGTGTAACCACGTGCAGGCCTCAGCCCTACAGTTGCAATAAAGGCTGCTCTACTGGATTTTTGGCTTGGAAAAAGGGAACACTACAGCAAAGAGGCCACCAGAAAGAAGAAACTCTGAATCCTAAATTTTAGCAAATCTTGAATCAGATTCAGAACACATCTGTAACTTTACTTCCAATGCCTCCTTTGCCCCCTCCACTGTGGCAGCCAAAACTTTAAAAACAGGGACAATTCATTTCAGTGGTTAGCAAAAGGAGCTCCAAATGGCTCCATTTATCCTCCATTTAATATTTGGACCCCACAAGGCCCCTCTGAAAGATGCAACTGGGAAGCCCATTAAATGAACACCAATCAATGTCAAATGGTCCCAATCCAAGCCATGTTTTCTCCATACCAATTTTATACCTCTACAGTAACTTTGTAAATAAACTTAGTGAGGTCATGCTGAACACACTTTAAAAATAAATTTTACAGGTCTGAGAAGTTGAGACTTTACAGAATTACAGATGACAATGCCAACCAGTACGTGTAGCATATCACAATTATAAAGATATTAGGACACCTAGCGTGCAAACCAGACAGTTAAAAAATAAAAAAGAGCGGAAAGCTGTATTGGTTTTTTTTGATTGTCAGCCAGTCAGTCAGTCAGTCAGTCAGTCACTGCTTAGAATATCAGGCAAAAGCCACCATGAAGAGCCACCTGCAAATCCACACAACTCTCAAGAAGCATGCAAGTCCATTTAGTGACATTTAAAAGTTGCATTAGGTTGGAAATTCAAGTGAACTTACTAAGTGTGCATGTTGGTGCTGCCCAGCCTGGAGCACAGACACACTCAAATCCTGTAGAGGTTTCAAGACAGCTTCCTCCATTGTGGCAAGGATCCGAAAGACAGGCATGTTCAGCTACAGCAAGAACAGAACTCTTCAGCTTAGCCAAGGCCAGCATTATGAGCAACCACCTTTTTACCACTCCATTGAGATCCCTTGCGTCCTTCATGGGGGGTGGGTGGCTCCACTCTGTTGGCAGACATACCACTGTGCCTAATGCTGCAAATTAACCACTAGCTTTATATGGGGATTGTGTGTAAGGAGGGGTGGGAGTGGAAGAGACTGTTAATCCACCTAATCAACAGGCCATCAGCTCATTTTTCAGCAGCCACTTAGTACTTGCTTATGCCAAGTGCCACTGTGCCTACTACCATACTCCTTGTTAGCCCATCTCCTCTAGTAAAGCATTATCTGGAGAAGGGCAATTGGCCAGAGATGCCAAACAATCATCATGACACTAGTCATCTGTGCCATCAAATAAAGTCAAGACATGGAAGACAAATTTATGGACTCAAAAGAACTTCATTTTGCCACTTCTCATAGAAATATACACACTCAGTCCTCACTCCCTAAGGTTTCCTTCCTCTTCTAAAAACGTATTGGGCAAATGCAATAGCAATTTAATCCTGGAGAAGCAGCTGTTGCATCATGGTGGGACAAATGTGACCCTCCACGAGATCTTTCTGGACAGCAGTTTCCATCAGCCTTAGTTAGTGTAGCCAAATGGGAAGGAATGATGGGAGATGCAACCTTTTAGGTGCTATTGGATAGCACCTGCCACCAGGTAAAGCCAGCATGAGTGATGGGGCAAATGATGGGAGAGGTATTCTAGCAACATCTGGAGGACGCAGATCACCATCTCTACTTGGAAACATGTTTTTGTTCTCTTCTCCTATCTCTCTATCACGTTCTATTCAGCATGCAACTTTAACATGCAGACAAAAACCTTGTACCCAAAGACAATGTTGCAATTTCTTAAAGTCCATACCAATTTCACAATTTTGTCCTGAGTAACCCTCTGGGCAGGAACACTGATATTTGTCAGGTCCAGTGTTGCTGCAGGTACCTCCATTCAGACAAGGGGGGTGGGTGCCACAATAGTTGAGATCTGCAATGGAGGAGCACAAAGAAATTGCTTCCTTGCATGTATTCTATGCTCTCTGCAGAACAAGCAAAGCATAGAATGCTAACAACCCATCTGCAGACTTGCATCTGAGACCTGAGAAGCAAAGCCAAAGTACAGAAGAGCTGGATTGTTTCTCAGGGCATTTTCCACCCACAGCACCCAATCACCATTAGGCTTAGCGGCATTTAATGTTTCACACGTGGCGCCCTGTTGGTTTCAGACTTACCTTTATTGCAGAACTGGCCACCCCAGTTGGTTTCACAGAGGCACTGCCATGGTTCATTGCAAGTGCCATGGACACAGCCCGGGTGTGGAATGCATTTGTCACAGTACTGGCCTTGCCATCCATACTGACACCTTCAAAGAAAAGAGCTTGCAATTATTTTCCTCTCTCTCACTACAGACAAGGGGTACAAATCCCTACGTTTATTTTGCATTTAAAGATAATTCTTTCAAGGGCTATTTTAGTGGTTCCTTATAAACAAACCAGAGTCTCTAAAGGCAAGCTTTTCACAAAAGAATAACTGTTCTGGGAGGCCCAGTGTGATGCCACTGAAGACAATACCCGGCTATTCTGAAATGCATACAAATGGATGCGGGAGGGGGGAGAATGAGTAGGTGCACACTACAAATCAATCTCTGGGCTTTGACAAATAGATTATTAAAAAAAGTGTGGGAGGAGAAAAAGTGTCAGGAGGAGCAACAATTCTCTAGGGATCCTCATGAATTTAAGGATCTAGAGACCCTTTAGCAGAAAGACAAATAATCTAAGTAGCAGCTAACTAGAGCTTTCCTGACACAGCACCTTACCATGCTGCTGAATTGCTTTATTTTTTTCTTCTTATGAGCAATGGGCATCATACATTAGGAGAAAAAGGAAGCAATTTCTTATTTCAAAGACATACTGATCTGTGGCACTGGACAGCTAAGTTAAGCAACTGCTTCCATTTTGATAATATTTAACTGCATATACAGTTGGTTATTTGCTTTTTATTTTTAAAATATTTTTAACTGGAATATTCTCCTCAAGATAAAGTTGAGCACAGCAAATCCATATCCAAGATGATTTTATCTAGAGTTTGGCTCAAGAGCTTATGCCTTCCTGCTAAAGTATTATTTTGGTGCAAGAAACCAATCTGATGTAATAACAGAGCAGGCAAAAGTAATCCATTATCTAAAAACTAAACAAAACCAAACCCCCAGTCTCTCCCCCCTCCACATTCTCTAGCAAAGCAAACATGAGACATTAAAGAGAACTCCCTGGATTGAATATATTTCATGATGAGGCTTTATTTTAAAGTTCAATAGTATTTCAAAGAGGAAAAAAATTGTGAAAAAAGTCTGAAGCATGAAATCATGGGTTAACTGAAAGTGCATTTCATTACTGAGACCTGGGAAGAAGTGATCAGCAGCAATTACTCACTAAGCTGCCCCTAACTTATCAAAATAAACCTTCCCTATCCAAGTCAGTAGGGCTTTCGATTTTCAAAGAGCTCCCCTGCCCAGCAAATCCTTGTCATGGGAAAAGCGATAGGGATCTTTCCAAGGCCTAATCACTCACAGCAAGCAGCCAGGTTTCCAAAAACCTCAGACGACAAACCACGCCCCTAATTAATTTTTAAGAGCAGCTTGGAGAGAGAGACCTGTTCAAAAGCCTCTGGATGTCTTGATGTACCCGATAAAACAGAAACAAAGCAAAATATTCCAGACCCAAAACTGTGCAGCCTCCTTTGTCAGAAGAAACAGAGGTCCCTTTTTTGTTAGAGAAGCCACCAAGGACATAAAAAGAAGAGATTCCATTCTCAGTCCAGCAAACTTCCACTGAATTCTCTGCATGCATTAAGCTGTTGCCAAACAAAAGCTTACAGAACAGACAAGCCGGTACAGCTTCAGTAGTCACTGCAGCCTGCACGGCTTGGACAGAGAGGACCAAAACTTCTTTAAAAATAACTTTTCCTCAAGCTTTAGAGCATGCCTCCAAAAAACGTCTGACCTTACTTTTCAAATGCTGGGCACAGCCCGTCTTGATAGATCAGTTCCAAAAGCAAGTGATGGCCAATTTGAGAAAAGCCAAGCAGTGCTAACTTTTGCCAAAGAATTTGTTAAGTCTTTCCACATTAACAACATACAACATCATCTTCTCATGCGAAGCAAGCCTGGCTTACAAACAGACTTGTGAGTCCATTTTTCATTTTATCTGACTGCCCCCTCCTGCTCCAAGCTGCTTCCAAAATCAATCAGAGAGGAAGGAGGAGAGAGGGAGTGGGAGAGGGAGAGGGAGACTGAGAAAGACTGAGACTTCCATGCATTATTGTTTCAGATCTTAGAACAGCTTTGGCTGGTGTTTTATTTTTAAATGGTTGCATTTGTAATATAACAGACTATGAGTCATCTTAACTTAATGGAAAAAGAATTATAATCTTGTTCCGCTGAGTCCAAAAAGATAATTGAGGCTGGGGGTATCAGGAAGGACAGCTAAACCGCTAGAGGACTATGCAAGAGAAGTGTGGGAAAGTTGCACCTTAAGTAAATAAGGGCACTAGTGCATGTCTGGGCAGTGAGTGGGAGGTGAGAGACACAGTAAGGCTTGAACTCTGGAAACAAAGCCTGTTGTTCTGGCTAGCAAAGAATGTGGGCAAACCCCGTAAGGCACTTTTTAGCTGGATGACAGAAGCACAAATCTTTTGGAGCTCTGGCTCAGGCACCTCTTGGTATCCAGCCCAACTAAAAACAACGGTTGTGGGGGGGGGGGATAAATACTACAGCCCGATGTGGCATAGAGAAGAGAAAGCTGCAAAAACCCACCACGCCCCTCAGTTCTTCTGTGTTAGGGAGTGTCAGATTTTAACACCACCATTGTCTGAGGGCTGATTCATGGGTTACTGAGGGCTTTGGTGTGGGGGGAAGGAAGCAAGCTAATGCAGGTTTATTATCCAGAGAGAAAAGAAGAGGCCCACCCAAGCCCAGTTCCCTGAACACATAACTATACACTGCATGCACACAACAGGACGCATGATATGGTGTGATTCAACACCTGCTCTCAGCCCCTGGCCACCTCTGTAAAACCACACAGGAAAATCACAGCTCACACAGCATTGCATGCTCTCTCTTTCCCTCTGCCCCCAGGTTCTGCGTACTTTGAGCTCTGAGGGAGAAAAGTAGTGATAGGAGAAAGGGTACTTTGCTCTTCTTCTGTGCTATGAACATGAGCAGCCTAGCCTCACGACCCATCTGGGAACTGGAGTAGACTGGCTAGGACAGCCTTTGCCAAGAACTCTCCAACAGCTGCTCTGCCCTCAGGACTCTGGACAGACACAAACCACAATCACAAACTCCACCAAAACAACTGGAAGAGCGAAGAGAGAGCATTTTACATAGGTAAGAAAGGAAAAGTTGGGTGGCCAGGGGTGTGGGTAAGTGTAGGTGGGTGGGAAATGCTTGAATGCTGGTGCATGTGATCAGCAATCCGCAGACACTCCCTGTGCATTTTCCAAAACTGGAGGAATGCCACCCATTTTTCCCCTGATGAGCTGCGCTGCTGGGAGAACACTATTCCTGGGTTCACGAGATCTATCTTTTCCTGTTCCAGATAGCAGGAGCAGTCTCAGTGGTGATTACTGAGGGAATGGGATAGACTTTTACTTCCCCTCAACCTCCCCCAAGTCTGGGAACCGTACATCTCAACAGGGAGGAGAGCCAGTTCAACTTCTCCCTCACTGCACACTGAGCGCACTCTCTCGCTCTCTCTGCATGTGTGCAAGTGTGAGTGAGTGAGTGAAAGAGCTTTAATTATGCATCCTTGATACCCTATCACAACTGACAACTGAGTGACAACTGATACCAAATGAACTAACAGCTAAGAGAGGAGAGAGAGAGAGAGTTGTACACCCTTGCTATAGTCTAATATGTGCTGTGGCATGAAACCATCTCCCAAATCTCCCCCAAACACTTTGTGATATGTTAATACTGTGTTTTATTTGAACTTGAATGCTTTCTCCATCCCTCAGTATACAAGGCAGCAGCAGCAGGGACTAATGTCTTCTGCACACAGAGGAAGTACTTCTCCCTCCTTATAACTAGGCTCTACTATAACCACTGCTGGTCATGCCCTCCTGAATGCCTCTGCCTTATATTGGCTGGGTCCACTGAAATGAACAAGGGCTGCACACACCATGTATTATTGCAGATCCCATGCCAAAGAGGAGAAAGTATGACCACAGCCATGGCAAGCCAAAGCCAGACCAGTGACTGAGCATCTGGAGGGCTGCCATTTAGATCTTCTCACTCATCCCTTCTCACATCCCTACTACGTCTCTACGTCCAAGAGACTACATGCTCCAGCTGTTGGCCATGGCTCATGATTCACTTTGGACCTCTTTGGTCCCTACAGGCCACTTCCCATTGGGTACAGGATCCCTTTCATGCCTCATCCTTGTTGACCCCCAATGGAGGCCCATGTATGGATCAGCAGTGACATTCTCCTGGAGGTTATACTGTGGGGTTATATTCTACCTTTGCAAGCTTCATAATAGGCCACTGTGCAACAGATGAAAATGTTCTGAACATGGACCATCTGTCCTAAGGGACATGGAGCCTTCTTCCTTTCCTATTGAGCCACTGTCCCAGTGCATAGGAGACCCAGCTGGAGTGACTGGCACATGACCTCACTTTTCTTTCCCTTCCAGGATCTCCTCCATCTGTGGCGCTGTTCTGTCAAAGTTCTGACATTTCTTCATGTCTTGTTTCTCTGTTGACAAGGAGATGTAGCCAACCACTTGGTAGGAGCAGGCCTCAGGATGGCATGGAGAGCTTGATGGGAAAAGAGGCAGCAGCTTTTCCTTCTTTCCTTTCCTACTCAGGTGCCCTGGACTGTGAGAGGACAAGGCGCCCAAGTGGCACGGCAATGATTGCTGCCAGGGCATATTAGGCCAACAGTAGGAGGCAGGGAACAACACAAAGGAACATTCGCCTGAGTTCTGGGGAAATACAGGAGGCTGAGGTAGCCTGGAAGGTCATGTTGCTGTCAGAGAGCTATTTAGCTTGGTGTGGAAAAGGTAACTGTACCACACAGAATTCCACTTGATCAGCTCAGATGTGCCTGAGGGCCAGAGACCCCCCCCCTTCCCACTATGGGGTTGTGTTCCAGATTAGAACACTCCTCCCCATCAAAATGTGAAACATAAGCTATTACCCAAGGCTGGAGTCCTTCTTGAAAGCTCTGCGCTCCTGCTATCTTTGACTGGGGCCCTTTTCTACTCTACAATGATAGTGTTATGATTCCACCTGAACTGCCACGGCTGCCTCCTATGGAAACTTGGGGTTTGTAGTTTGGTCAGAGACTCTAGAGGAGCTCCCAGGGTGAGGATTCTAAAGGCCCCTCTCTCAACTCCCAATCCCCTGGATTCCACAAGATGGAACCATGGCAATTAGGGCAAAAGGGCCCTGGATATTGGGCCCAGAAGAGAAGGACAACAATGTGCCAGAAGGCTCTAGCTGGGCAACTGTGGAACTGCTCTGTGGTACTTCCAGTTTGGGTTCAAGTCCCTGGAGTGCTGTCAGTCTTTTGTGAGGTATGTAAAATTGATGGTGGTGGTGCTGGCTGCAGCAGCACTCCCCGCACAGCAAAGGGGTTCACATTCACATCTGGCACATAGAAGATGACTATGGGCCCTATGCAATTGAGCCCATGGAAGAATGCAGGTGGTTTCATGTTGTGTTTGTGGCTCCTCTGTGAAAGACAAACATTATGCTAGCCTGAAAAGACCCAGTCAAATGAGGAGGAGAAAAAAAAAACCTGCCATCCAACAAATCCTATCTAGATGTAAAGGAGGAATAACTTACTCCTAGAGTACTGAAGGAACAGACCATGTTTTTCAGCTTTCCAAAGGAAACACTTCTAGTGCTTGGCTCCAGGCAAGCCATTTCTTCCCCCCTGTCTGCTCGCCAGAATAGAGGAGAAACTTCAAAGAACAACAGCAATGCTCGGCCTTCATCAGTCTCTACAGACAAGATTCCATCCCAGCTATTAACCTCTCATCACTCTGAAGCTTGGCTCCCAAGAGCAGAGAAACGAAGAGGCTGCATTAATCCTATTCTAAAGAATGGCTGACTTTTGCCTATTGATGGGAAAAGCTGAGGACAGGCAGAGGGTGGGTTAGGGTCGGAGTGGGGGGTGGTAAGGGAGGATGGGAAGGGGTAAAAGGAGTAATGTCATTAAAGTTACCAGAGGAAAATGCCTTGATCAGCAGATTATACACAAAATTGCACAGAGAATGTAGCCACAGCCCATTATGAAACAATCACAATGCATTTGTCCTTTTGCCTCAATACTCTAAATTTATCAAATGCTATTGTTTTAAAGCAAGCTTCCCAAAGAGAGGCCTCCAACATATTTATACTTTACCTCACCAACACTGGCATGAAAAACATGCACTTAACATTAGGAATGCAGAGCAGGAACAGGGAGGCCTTAGTCCTTCCCCAGTGTTTAATTCAAACAGTTTTGATTCCCTACTAAAAAGAAGGTTGGTTTAGTTTACCTGCACTCTCCTGGAATTTTGCAAGTGCCATGTTTGGGGCTGCAACCTTGACGACAGATGGCTGTAATGAGAAAGGAAAGGAGGAAAATTAAGGAGGAAGCTTTAATGGCACAGCACAGATTCTTTCCTGGACCCTCACTCTCGTGGGAATGTTTTAATCTCTAGCTAGTACAGTAATCCTAACAAATCCAAGGTTTAAGCCACTCCCTTGGATCAAGTCTACCGGAAAAGCAACTGAGGTAGTCAATGCATCATGACAGTAAATCCAGCAAGCTACAAAGATGGGATCACACAAAGATCTTGATCAAAGGCCTTGTATTAATATAGAAAGCAGACTACCTAAACCAATTTTTAAAATTTAAAGCCTTAGTATCCTAAATCATCTCTCCTCTCAACATTCATTCTCTTTTTAGAGTCTGCTTGTGTATGGGTCTGTCTGTGTGTGTGTGTGTGTGTGTGTGTGTGTGTAACCAAAATAATCCATTTATACTTATCAATTATTTTTATACCCTGCCATTCTGTTAAAAAGCCACTTTAAAAAAACTTCCACTGAAATCAAAACACACATTATCAAACAATGTACGTCAGGGTTCATGGTTTGGTAGCACCATTGCCAACATGAGATGACTGAACATGAAATATCAAGTGCCTTGCACTTGTAATCTCAATACAAGAAGGAAGCTTTGATTCTCCACATACTTTCAAAGATAGCCCACTCTGTGCCGCATGACGTTGCATCAGAGCAGAGGCAGGAAACCACCACAGAGGGCTACACTGTATATTGTGGGTAACCTTCTAGGGGGTGCATGCCAGATGTGGTTGAAATCCCTTGAAAAAGGTAGATGGAGGCCAAAGACAAAGCAAGCGTAGCCACACTACTCTGATTTTCATACACACATTCCACCCTCTCTCTCCCACCGCCACACAGAGTGAAGCCCCTCTTCTGTCCCAGTGAAGCAATGAGGTTTGAAAGGGGCTTCTCATTAGAGGTGATGGCGCAAATTCAACAAGGAGGCTGTAGTGCATGGGGAGAAATAAGCCTTCTCTCCAATTTCCTCCTTACAATTTGATATGGCTGTTTTCAAGCTTAACTGACACATGAACATAATGGAAAGAAGTGGGTAGGGCTATTGTAATAGAGATATGACTTTTTGCTACTTCTTGGAGGAAGCAACAAATAAATTCAGCAGCTTTCTGCTGTGAGACATTCTTTTGAAAACTGAAATTTGGGACTCACTCTGAGCAAAGTTTGCCAGAAGCACGTTTTGCATGGAAAACAATATTTGTGTGCAGAAATATCGCTTTCTACACAGAAAAGATGTTGTTTTCTGCACAAAAAAAATGTCACATGCAAATTTTGCACAGAATAAACTGTGAAGATCTTTGTCAGTCCAGGATTCTTCTCACTGGGATTTCTCAACATTGGAGAAACACATTTTCCAATCGCCCTTCAAATATTTTTGAATGTTTTTTCTATCTCTATAGCGTGATGTTTGAAGAAGCCATTTCTCATCCATCTCCAAGTTTGCCTAATGTACTACCAGCTGAAGTCCATCAAACCTAAAGGCCTTAAGGAAAGCTGTGAAGGCCTTTAAAGGTCGTTCATAACCCTTAGATGGTGCAGAATGAGGACACCACGTATAGGGGAAATGCACCTTCTATACTGCACCAGCTCACTGACTGCCAATGTGTTCCCAAACCTAGCATGAAGTCTTTAAACCTTCAGAGTCTTAAACAAGTTTCGGACTGCATGACCTCAAAGATTTCCTTCATCCATACTAGCCTGCCTACACTTTGAGAGTGGTTTTTCTCATCTTCCCACTTCTGAGAAGTGTCAGGCTGGCAGGTAAATGAAGAGGGCCCTCTTTGCAGTGACTCCACTTCTCCAGAATGCACTACCACTGAGGTCCTTTAAATCTTAAGGCCTTCACAACTTATTTTTTAACTTTCTCCTTGGTTGTCATTATTTACAGGACTTTACATTTTTCAGGCATGATGTCTATTTTACTGTTGTCACTGGTGTTTGCTAATTGTCATGTTTACTTCTGCATTCATTTTATCTCATGACAGAGATGGAAAGAATATTCATAAATGTTCTCTTCCTCAGTGAGAAAGGGTGCCTCAACATGTTGAGACACCCCATGAACAAGAAAAGAAAAACATCAACCCGTATGAGAGCAATGGCAGTTAAAAAAAAAAAAGTTCAGCTTTGCACAGAACAGCATTTATTTAAAAAAAAAGTTTGCTGTGCCAAAAAAAAAAGAAAAAGAAAAGAAATTTTTGCAATCAATCAATCAATCAATCTTGAAATGCAAGAAATTTTCAGAGAACGTATGCAAACTCAGAAATTTGCCTAAGCAGCAAGGCGTTTTTGGTTCTCACATGCAAGAACAAAAACTAATATTTACATCCCAACCTTGCACGCTATCATGCTGCGCGCCACGGGGTTTTGTACCTTACAAGGGAGCCTAAAATATTTGATACGTATAAAAAATTTATCCAACTTTGCCCAGAGATGCAGCAAAAACAACCCTTCCAAATACCTGGTTGGCTATTTGGTCCATTATGTTTCAGTAAGCCTCAAACTAATCACACTGAACAAAGACAAGTACTACATGCAGCAAAGAAAACAAAATGTTGGAATCACAAACCTTTGTTACAGTCAGGGCCCATCCAGCCTTCTAGGCAAGTTTTGTTACCATTCTGATCACAGGTGTAGTGTCCAAAGAAGTCATCTCTTGGCCGACAAAACTTGTTGCAGCCAAAGCCATAATAATGTTCATCGCAAGTGACCCGGATCTGGTATTCAAAATGGGCCACACCTGCATTTTGCTTCAAGACCTGCCACTGACGACTTGGATTGATCATACCAGAATGAGATGCTTTCTCAATAATGCTATCTGTATCTAAAGGGAAAGAAAACAAACAAAAGTCAATAGGAAGAAAAGAACATATTCTACAGTGAAGGACTGAAACAAAAAAATTAAGAATATTGTCACTAAGCAGATTATAGTGCAATGATGTTGTTGGACTGCAACTCTCACTGCCCTAGCCAGTATAAGCTTAATGTGAAGAATGGGAGGAGTTGTAGTCCAGCAACATCTAGAGGGCCGGATGTTCCCTGTTCCTGATCCAGTTACTAACTGTATGGTTTTCAAATGAGATTTGGACCCGCTCCAAAGCTCAGAGCTGCTTGACAGATTCTTTCCCTCCACTTCTATTTTCCTACATGCCACATGTGTGCAATCCTGTGCAACAAGTGCACATCTTCCACTTTATATGCACACTGCAGGAAACCACTGGTGAACACTGATTTATGTCTTATGTAAGAGAGACAAAGAGTTTTAAGCACGGCTTCATTTAGCCACACAGCGAGACATTAAGAGCACTACTTATGCAAGACTCATTTATTTGTGGGAATCTTAGATAATATTTACTCCATTAAATTATAAATTAGGAACTGTCCTGAGGTTTAAGCGCTGGAGAAAAATAAGACTGGTCTTTCCTGCAGAATTAAAATCTGATGAAATATATGCTACGCATACTCCAGCTGTGTCTGTCCACCAAGGGAACTGGCACTGTTAGTGGAACAAACTCCCGCCTTCCCTCAAGCATCCCCATCTGTATGTATCTGTTTCCTTGGGTTGGGAGATCACTTGCAGCAGCTTTGGGGAGGTGCCCAAGGAGAAAAGGGAAGGCTGCTAATGCAACATTGGATGGAAACCTTCTTTTTTCATGTCCTTTGATGTCTATCTCCTTTCCTCACTTGTTCTTTATTAGCTCTCCCAGTTGATATCATTCTGCACATTAAACCACTCAGCGATGGGAGTCAAAAACAGAAAGGAAGTACGGCCAAAACAGAGCTCTTATGAAAAACACTCAGGGAGAGAAAGAAATCCAGAAAGGGGGTGGGGGTGGGGGAGGCAGGCAGGCAAACAGGCAGCCAGCCTAGCAATTTGGCCTAAAAGCCGGAGCTGTACTTCTAAGAACATGAACAGACTTCTCCAATTATCATGCCCTGTACTTCACTATGAGAACTCATCCAGTTAGGCATCCTTCCTCTGCAGAGTACTTATAAAGCACTCAGGCCATATACAGTAGCACTGTTACAACAGCCTGTTTGCTCTTGGCAGACAAGGGCCAAAAGTTTCCAGGCAGGCAGAAGCTGCCAGGGACACAATCATTTCTGAGCAAAGCAGTGACATTTGGTCCTCTTCTTTTGTAAAGCACCCGATTTGTATTAAGCAAAACAAAACACCTTGCTGTCAGCTATACTTTTCAGAGCTCAAACTACTTCAGGTAGCAATCCTGGTATGCACGCTCACCTGAGAGTTAAACCCCACTGAACTCAATGGGGCTTAGTTCTGAGTAAACATGTAAAGGACTGCACTGGAGACGTGTATCAAGGAAAATTCTGATAAGGGTTTTCTAATGCTCTCTTTCAAAATAGAGGCCCCATACCAGGTTGTTCTTCCTAACCGAACAGCTACATAATAAATCCCCAAACCCTAAGATTTCACATTTGCTTGGAACATTGTGTATACATCTGTGGTATTTCACTTTATAGTCCAGACTTGTGACTTCAATGATCTGACACTGCCTTACAACTTGTTTGCTAGCAGTAGTTGACTGCAGAATGAAAATCTATCAGAAAACAGCTAAAAGGTGACTGCAGACACTGTGCAATGAGCAACAAAAGGGGAGGGGAAAATGGGTGGGTGGAAGTCTGCTATAATAACAGGCCAGTTATCTGAAATATCAAATACCATTCAGAATGACAGCAAACTGTTAGAAAGTGTCTGCACAGATTTTCAGTATTTTTTTTTAAAAAACATGACTTTATTTTCATATGGCTTTGTTTGACTGTGTTTCAGAATTACAATCTATGCAGGCATGCACACAAACACATACACAAATGAAGTATTGGTCTTAATACTAGTAGCACATTCAACAGTTTAAGACAGGCACTTTAAATATGCACTTTTAGTGTTTCAAAGCAAGCCACTCCTGGTGTTTGGAAACAGCACGATTTTATCCCATATCTCTTTCTGCTGTTATTTCAAATCTTTGGCTCTCCTACATTTTTAGACAAAATAATTAAGGGTGTGAAGCCCCTTGTGATTTTTCCTATATAGAAACACACATGACCATGGGAAGCTGTGATATACTGGGCCTGACAATATCTGATCTCTCTGGTCCAATCCTGCCTATAGTGACCCTCTGGGCTGGTATGTGACTGCAGTCTTCACCATTCCTCACTATTGAATATGATGCCTAGGGCAGATGGGACCTACAGTCCAATATACAGGTCATCCCTAGCTTGTCAACCGGAGAACTTTTTACCCAAAGGTGCCAGAAGAGAATGAGGCTGCGATTTTTCATATTTAAGCCACTAGTAACGTAAGTGGTGAAAGAAGCTCCATACAATGCTTTAAAACCACAAGAAAGGGAAAGGACGGCTGGTTATATCACATATCTACTTTGCCAAGAAGGCACAATCCTATTTACTTAAAAGATTTTCGTATACCACCCTTCAACATATTAATACCAGGATGGTTGACAGTACAACAACAGATTGTTCTGAAATATTCACCTTTGCTGTGCTCTCTCATAGCAGCAGTACTTGCAGAGCCAAATTCACACAAATAAGCCTGAAGGGTTCACCCTGCCCCTTTACACCATTCCTGAACGAAGGATCATAATGCTTGCAAAAACATGCCACAAACCATGGGCTGTGTGCCAATTCAATCAGCAGCAGCCAACCCTTTTCCCAGGCTCCTGCTGGCATGGCAGCCCCTAGAGGCTACTGCTGCCACTATAGTCATAGCCACACAGAGCCTTGTTTGCACTGAGTGAGGCTTCCACACCATGCTCTACCCAGGCAGAATCGAGAAGGATCTCAGGGAATGGAGCAAAGGAATGGAGTGAACTTGCGTACATGCATTGGCCCCCTTGTACGTGGCATTGCCAGCCAGTTATTAGCAACCACACAGGAAAAAGCAGACAGACACTCTAGTAACCAAATGTGGTTGATATATTTTCCACATATCCTTCACTCCCTCGGCTCCCCACCCCTGCCCCACTTTGGCAGCACACCCTAACCAAAAGGAAATTAGTTCAGCACTCTGCAAACCTTCCATTACTAGGCCACAGAGAGGGAAGGTTAATGACTAGCAATCCCGTGGCGGCAGACAGGGTAAGGATACAGTCAGTCTCGAGAGAAAACAACCTTCCTACTTCTCATCATTTATATCGGAATCATAACTCTGAGTCCAAAGGGTCAATGAATAGGGATATGGAGAGAGGACTCAAGTATATAAGAATATTTTGGGATAAGCTAATGTTAAGTCCATTCCTACTATCGCTGCAAATCAAGATTCGTAAAAACCACAATAAGATTTCAATCACAGCATACATTCTAACTCAACTGCATTGTCACCTAAGACTTCAGACAGCTTACAGAGTAAGACCACTGGTCCATTTAGCCCTGTATTGTCTACTCTTGTGGGTCTCAGACATTTGTCTTTTTTTTTCTCTCTCCCTCCCATTAGCCCCTCAAACAGGTGTTTCTTGCAACCTAGCTGCCAAGATCCTTTAAATCTGAGATCCCAGGAACTGAACCTGGATTTCCGTGTACACTAAGTAGGTGCTGTACAACAAAAATGTACTTATCCTCACAACATCTTCAGTTTAGAGATGCCCAATGATGTTCATTTTGAGGTGTTTTGCTGTTGCTGATTGAAAGGGGTGCTCCATGAGGAAAAACTGTAACCACTTCTAACGTGCCACAGTCCCTAGCATAAGCGTTATTTTATTGACTCTTGTACTTGAAAAAGCCAAAGACTGCTACCAGTGTTGTGGCTACCAACGTCCACAACCAAGCACCCCAGTTTGGTCAGAAACACTTGCTATAACAAACTAGTACCACCAATGGAGAACTGTTTAGGGGAGGCTCCATGCAGATGGCAACTCCAAATATATGCAAGCAGTCGTTCCAATTTGAGGATAAAGCAGTACAATGTCCCCTCTACTCTATTCTACTCGAATTACTACAGAATCAATAACTGAAGACAAGAACAAGATACAAAGAGATCTCAGACAGGATTCCTCAGTGCACTTCACTGGTTGAAGCCTTCCCATTATACCTCTTGACTCCCTGAATCTCATTCAGCTAGAAGAAGGAGTAGCAGGCAGGAAATATTAATGCAGAAGCAAAGGTGATCAACCAAGCCAGCAGAAAAGTACCAAACTGTTCCTTTGATGGTGGAGAAGGCTGTCAATTGCATCATGATAGCCGCATGTTAAATTCACTGTCAGAGGCAGTATGCTTCTTTCCGCACAAGTTACTGAGGAACATGAGCAGGAGGGTACACCAGGGCCCAAAGCCTGCTTGTGGACTTTCAAGAAGAAACCTGGCCGGTCACCATCAGGACAGAATGTTGGACTAGACAGGCCTCTTGTTAGATCCAGCAGGACTTTCTAGTCAAGCAAGGATTATTTAATGGATTCAGTTTTGGAAACTAGTACTCTGAGATATTTAGACCTCTGTTGAATGTTAACTTTATACCTGCCTCACACCAAAAAAAAGGTTTGCAATTTAATTTGTCATCTACTGTGACAAATGGGAATAAGACAAAGCATGCATGCAGGTTTTTTTTTAAAAAAACAGCACCGTAAGAGGGGTTTTTTTTGCTTGTTTCTATAAAAATGTATAGAAATGGAGCCATCTATGATAACTGTGTTCTAATTCATCACTAAGTTAAACGAGACATGAAAAGTTTGCCAACAGCAAATAAGTTACATACTAAGGAAATGAGGAAGTATTCACTGGATGCGTAATCAGTGTGATCAAATTAAAATATACAACACTGAATCTATTGCAAGTTTAATCATGAACATGTGCAAATTTACATCTGAACTTAGTCGAACATGTTTCAAGGAAAAATGCATTTTAACATTTTGTTGGAGGACAGCTTTACTTCCAGAATGTTAGAACAAATAAAGGATTCATTGTGAAGCCTTGGAAATTCAGTTTCATGAAATAAAGATGAGATCTATTCAAAGCAGAGATAGTACAGGCTCTGAATGAAAAGAACTGGGATTCTCCAGCAAACAAGAGCTTCTTTCAAATGCAGGCATTTTCCAATAGAGCCAATGGAGCAACACCTGTAAAAGATTTTCCTGGCTTTCAGATATTGTTCGTAAAGAGGCCGACACAACCCTCTATGCCCACATACCAGCAAACATCCAGTCTCATCACTGCACGAAAGGTATACTTGGTCCAAATCTTCTCGGACCTCTTATTGGGAGACAATTTTAATCTTAACGGTGAAATTAAGTGTTCAACTTACGGGATCCGCTTGGATATGCTATCAAAGCAGATCTCTACGGAAGAGAATCTTCCACAGTGATTTGGCAATGGGAAAAGGACGACTACATGGATAGAAGTGACAGGCACAAGAGCTTCAAAATGAAGACACACTGTTCCAGGTTCTCAAGATAAAGCGTGTCATTTTTATTTTATTCACTTAACAAGGTGTAGTGATGAGAACGACATAGGTTTCAGCACAGGGATTAAATGCAGGCATTTGAGTAGCCTTTCACAACCTGCTGCTCCCCGAATTCTGGACTACAATCCCAAGGGATTACAACCGTAGGAAAGATGGAGGGTTGTAGCTTAACATTTATAGATGTTACCTGATTGGAGAAGATTGTGCTAGAAGACCTCCTGCCCCTTTGTTTCCATCTCTGTTATGAATTCACTGGGTGGCCACGGGAAGGCACAACCATCCACCTGCCGACCCTCATAATATGGGACTAATACCAACACTGGGCTTACAGGGCTCTTCTAAAGGTCAAAGGCAAATCCTCTAAGCAGTTCATAAGGCATCATGAAAACTGCTCTGTTAAATGGAAGTGTTTATATAATTTTGGCCAAACCACATTGATTTAATCTAACTTCGGCTACAGAGCCTGTTATAAACAGCAGCCTAAAAAGAAGTTGAACATTTTGATCTTTGAAAGCTGAGGGGAGGGAGCAGTCTGAAGAAGGGACTTCAGCCCAACTCAGTGTAAACAGTCACGACAGACACGCCATTTAACATTTAAAGTTTTAAAAGGAAGAGGACAGAAAAAAGAAGCAGCAGCACAGCAGAACTCAGAAAGCCATTTACTGCTGTATCCAAGCCAAGATGCAACACTCACAGCAAGCTTTAAACACACTCTGGAAGGTTGAATGTCAGAAGGGAGGGCCTTCAAGGTTCCTCCTCCCAGGAATTCTCTACTTCTGAAGAGCAATGGAGGTTGCAGATGTTGCTAAAGCCACAGGAAGAAGGCCTTTCAGCCAGCCAGCCAGCCAGCCAGCCAGCTAGCCACCCCCTTCTCCCTACCACTAAACAGCAAGCTTTGAGAGCAGTCTGCCAACACTTCTCCACACAATGGCATTTCCACCACCCCTCAACCACACCAATGACCACTGTAGCATTGACACGATTCTCCTGACTGTAGCCCTAAGCTTTGGAATCAGCCGCTGGAACAGCCATAAGGTGCAACATAACAACTCCATGGAAAGGAACGCAGGAGGAATTTGCGTGCAGCAGATGGGAGCTGTAGTCCAATGCATTTGGAAGGGGGCACAAGATTATAAAGAGCTAATGCAGAGGTAGGGGGATGACATCTATGTAAAGTGGAAATTATACATTTCACCACAGAAAAATGAAAAGGTTACTCTGTGTTTCTGAGCATCCAGAAAAAGGAGGGCTCACACATTTCCAATACATTCTTGATAAGCAGCATCCTCTAGCTCAGGAGTAGGAATCCTATGTCCCTGCTGGATGTTCCTGGATTGCAACTGCTAGCAGCCTTAGCTAACACAGTCAAAGGTGAGGAATGGAGGATGGTGCATCCGGAGGGGTGCACTTCTGCTCAGTGCAGCTCCTCTCTTATGAGGACACTAAACATGACATACATGTCTGCACTTCTTGTGTGCTTGAAGTTCTCTAAGAAACAGAAGGGTGGGCTAAAAACTGAGATTCCAGAAATCTGTAGAATTGAATGCAGTGGAGCCACTGTTACTTGTTGTCAAACTTCTTCTAGAGATAGCCTCTACAGAGTTCAGATGTCTTTGATGTTCCTTGTCAGGGGTGCAGCAAGCCTACTCTCACCCACTGCTCTCATGAACAGATGACAGACAGCTAAGCATGCTTTCACAGTTTAGCTGATTTTGCTAATTACTTCACTAGTTATAGGTTAAGTCTTAAGATCACATTCCTCCAGGGAAGGGAAACCTGCCATTCCCAGACTTGAGAACCTTCAGTTGAGACAGCAAAGTGAGAAAGCACTTTTTTTTCCTCCCCCTCTCATATTACTAAAACCCATAGTACTAAAACCCACCACCATCCTTTGAAGCTGAGTGGTGGGAGACTCAAGACAGAGAAGAGTAACTCATGTTAAAGAACATTACTGCTTCAAGATGTAGCAATGGTTGCCAACTTCAACAACTCTAAAAAGGGGCTGGAAAAATCCTGTGATGACGGGGTTATCAATGAGTACTAGTTGTGAGGGACACACATTCCCTCCAATGCAAGGGTCAGTACGCCTCTGGATCTGTTGCTGGAGAAACCGAAGAAGGAGGCTGCTGTTGCACCTTGTGGGCTATCCATGAGGCAACTGGCCTGGCCACTGTCAGAAAAAGGAAACTGGATTCAATCCAGCAAGCTTCTGTTTGGGCTCTCATGACAATCCCTTCCTCCCTGGGTCTCCTTCTTAAGATAAAATCCCCTCCTTCTCAACAGATTTCACCCACGGTCCTCTGGTGGACAGTCTGGAGTCCACATGGCCTAACCTTTGACTTCAGTCTATGTCACTATGGCTTAGGAAAGCCTAGGCTTTGACAGTAGCCCCCTGTGCTGAAAAACAGCTACATGATTTGGTTGGCCCTTAGGTTCAGGTGGCTCTGTGTTAGGAAGACAACATCAGGATTATTCCTCAGGGCAGACAAGGGACTACAAAAGCTGTCTGCATCTCAGCCAATGTCACCTATAATGTTCAAGGAGGCAACTGAGACAACGATAGCCAGTCTCTTCCTTCTACTGAGTTTTCTTGGCTGTGGAAGGTATCATGTCCTTTTTCCTGGGTGTTCTTTTTGGTTCCCTCTCTTCTCTGGAGCAGGTTGGCTGGCTGCTGCCTCTCCTGTATCTCTTCCTTTCTCCTTCTATATTTCTCTACCTTCCATTATCTTTCCTCCTTTCATTCCTGCCATTCTTCTGTTTTTCCAGCCTTTACCTCTAGTCTCTCATTTTTGTTCTCCTGCTACTAGCATCTTCCTTGGAGTTTTTTTAGGCTGCTCATGGTTTTGCAAAACCCACCCCTCCTTCTCTGTTCAACCACAGTGGGAATAATTCTCCCTCTTCCTGTTCACCACAGAGCGAGCACAAATCCAAAATGACAATATAGGCCATGCCAGCCACCCTAAACAGGAACCAGAGGCAGCAGGAAGGAGCAGGCTGTGCCAATCTCTCTCCATCTTCCGCAAGCCTTCAGGGCAGCACACAGTGGTGGTCTATGGATGAGTGTTAATGCACTAGCTACTGGCTACTAGTTTGTGGTAAATTTTCAGGTAAGAAACACCTGGACTCAAAGGACACAAATATGGTGCTGGTTCTTGGGGAAAATATCCAGCTGGTTCTCCACATCAGTAAGCACAAGAAGCACTCCTATATAGCACAGGGGAGTGTTTCAGTTGACTTTGTCAAGGAGACCACAAAAGAAATCCCTTTACTTGCTCCAGCATTTCAGCATGATTCAAAAGGGAGTCAATGATAACATTTGCCATAAGCAGCACAGCAACCAACCCACAGTGTAAGTGTTGCTTCTGTTGGTGTATAAATTCCCCATCCAAGCAGATGAAGGCCTCTCAACTCATGGTCCAGGATTCACAAGGGAAAAAACGGGGAAGCAGAAATCCTCCTCTCTGTGTACCCAATATGCCTTTCTGACACCTAAATTCCAAGGTGGTGCAAGACCCAGCGTGGTACGGTGATTTGAGTGTTGGACTATGACCCTGGAGACAAGGGTTTGATTCCCCACTCGGCCATGGAAACCCACTGGGTGACCTTGAGCACATCACGTACTCCCAGTCCCCAGAAAACCTCCTCGTGGATTTGTCTCAGGGTTGCCATTAAGTCAGAAATGACTTGAAGGCACAGAACAACACATGGGTCTGCCACTCTTGCTGGAGCACCTGAGCAGGAGGCTCCATTTAAGTTTGGTTTGCTATGGAATTCTGGGAAGGAATTCTTTGCATGAAATTAAGGCCAAGAGAGGTATGTTCTACCCATACCAGTTTCCCCTTTGCCATCAAAGGTCTGGTGCATGGTGTTCTGATCCAAAAACTCCACAGAAGCAGAAGCCTTTCTTTTCTAAGAAGTGTTCTTCTCTAAAAAGGGGTCTTTTTATCACTGCTGCTTGCTTCTAAATAATTTTAGGAAACAAAGAAAAACAGAGCATACTTACTAGCACTGTCGTTGTTGTAATCCCAGGCCTCAACCAGCAAAGTGTAGGACCTCTGCAAGACAGTAACAGGTTATCTGTTAGCTTTTTTGCCCCTTGTAATGACAAGAAACATGGCTGAAGCTGCTGCCTTAAATTTTAACATGTGGCTTTTACGAAGGCCCACCACGTGTCTTCTTTAAGATTGTTGCTGCTTTAAAACATAAATAGGCAATAGATTACAGTCAAGACAAATGTGATCCTCTTGCAACTGCTTAAGCTACCTTATCCAGTCTGACTAAGCTATCTTATCCAGTCTGACTCGAGCAATTTAAGGTGAAAGGTCCCTTATCTTTGTCATCACTAATGTATCTTACATACTTAACCAGGAAGTTCAACATCCACTGTTTTGATGCCAGACACAGCAAGCTGTTTATGTTGTTGTTGTTCAAGCTAAGCACATTGCAAAGGGAAGAAAGTGGTCCAGGAGAGAGAGAAAGAGAGAGAGAGAGTTATTAATATTTTACACAAATGGAAACATTTCTCACTGAGAAAGCCAAGCAAGGTTGCTAGGATTGTGCTGGCAAGGTTCAGAACCATAATCTCTAGGGACTCAGGTTTTCAGCACCCCTTTGAACACTTTGTCTACGCACAGGCATTGCAGCTCCCACAAGTATCAGATAACAAAAGGAAAGAACGGATGAATTTGCAAAGGGAGGGAGCGTGGAAGAGGGAGAGAAATGCATAAAGAAGGTTTAAAAGCAAAAAAGCAACTCATTCCTCTCTCTTCAGCATACAAATTTCAAACATACTTGGAGTAACAGAAAAGAAACGAAGGAACTAGTGGTTACTGCATGCATATGAGACCATTAAGCTGCACAATAAAGAATCCTAAATTTCACTAACCACTGCAATGTACAAGCCAAATAGATTCAGGCTGGAAGGATGCCAGCTACTCTAGCTGAACCACCTTCTTTCTAACCCTGAGTTGAAAAGGGTAATAAATAAAGAAAAATAATCATGGATAAATCTCACCTTCTTTATATATATATAGCCTGCTCCCAATATACCTTCAGCACTACAATTCTCAAAAAAAATTAAAATAGGAGCTTGATGCGGTTCAGAATGTTTCATTTAGGAGACACAGCAGCATGCAGTGGTTGGAATGAGAGCTGAGTTCAAATCCCCACTGAGCCACAAACTCTTAATGGGTGACCTTGAGCCAGTCTCTCTCTGTGTCTAGTCAACCTCACAGGGCTGTTATGAAAATATAAAGGAAAGAACGTGAATCTATGCTGCCTTGTTCCCACTGCCAGAATGGCAGATATAAATGTAACTAATAAATAAAAAATGAAAAATGAAAGCAGTGGAAAGCAACCCTGGCCCTTCCCAAATAATTCTAGGAGTGTAATACCAAGCCTACTGCTGAGTGCTATAAGATGCTATACCTTGTACCCCAAGTGCAGAATGCCAAATCAATCTAGACCATCTATTTACACAAAAAGTATAACTAGCATACTTCAGTCTTTGTCTCTATCCTGCCTCCCATCATCCAGATTAGCAGCCTGGAGTGATCTTGCCAAAACAAAAAGACAAAGGCACAGACAGTCATTCATTGTAAAAGCCCTGAAGTCCTGCAAGCCTTAAATGAAGGTTTTTGTGGCTGAAAAGTTCAAAATCTTTACAATGATCATGAGGAATAGAAACTTAAGGGGGGGAGAGAAAGAGAAAGAGAGGGAGAGAGACAGACAGACAAAGAACAAGGCTTCAGCCTTCAGTCAACAGCCTACCAATGACTGCAGTGACCAGTGGTAAGTGTTAGGTCAATGTAGCTCTGTGGGAGGAGTGAAATTACACTTAAGACTCTTAATTGTGGGCAACAAAAAAGAAAGTTGTGACTCATAAGATTTAAATTTGCCTTACACCTAATGACACTGTTAGCACTGGCTATCAATCCATTTCCAACGGTGGCAGAAGGGATTTAAGTATCACCAGAAACAAATAGGTTTAATGAAAGAAAAGTAAACAACTGCAAGGTGTAGGCATAAGGCTGCCTTAAAAAGAAAAAAAAAGTCAAAAGCAAAATCATTTCTCACGACTTCTCTCAGCATGCAGCCTCTGAATAAGAAAAGTGTCTAGGGTTTTTTTTAATAGACACAGTGTTGGACTGCAGCCTAAATATGTTTCATATTGAAAGCAGACAAGGATTCCATTTCGTTCACTGATAACTGTGGGAAAATGCTTTGAAAAGTAAGCAACATTGGGCAAGTAGAGACTTGCACCCCACCTTGCGGAGAGTGGCCAAACCTTTATTATTATTACAGCATTCATATTTCATTACCACTGCCTTACAGGCCTTCTTGGTGAGTCTCAGATAAACATGTACATTTAAAACAAAAATAACAATAGAACTCCCTCCGTTCATATCATCCCCCCAGAATGAGACAGAGAGACAGAGAGAGAGAGAGAAAGACAGAGAGAGACAGAGAAAGAACACATGATGCCAGAACCAAAATATAAAAATACATTCCTGTTCAACTTGTAAGCAGTTCTACCTGTCAAGGCACCCTTCTGCCTTGGATTAATTGCAGCAACACTCAAGTCTATGTCAATCCAGAAAGCCACAACATGTTGGAGCAAGTTGGAAGCATACTGCACAAAAACAAAGAGCCAATTATGGTCACTCATGTTACCTCCAGTTAAGAGGATGTTTTCACTGCAGGCTTGCATAATCGTCTCAGCAGCAGATGATAATTCTGTTTTAACACATAGCAACAGTTCCTGCTCCTCAGGAGCACTGTTTACTAGCATGTCCCACCCCAGGGGAAAACAAAAATGAGAAAAAGAAAAAAAAGGAGAGAGTCCTTGCTCCAAGTGCTACTGTAACTACACACCTGTGTGACCATGTTCCAGCACTGTAGAGATCTGTCCCCGCAAGTTTGATTTATTTGTTTAAACAAATAAACATCTGCGAGCTCAAGCAAAGCCACTTTCTCCAGCATGGTTATTTCAACTAATCCCGTTTTTGTCTTGCAGTGAGAGTGTCCCTCATCAGCAATCTCAGAACTGGTTTGGCAATTTTTATTTGCAACCCAGTTTTAAGAGTTCTGTCTCAACCCAACTGGCCCAGGGAAAATTCTCTCTCAGCAGTCCTTTACAACTGAAGGAAAAAAAAAAAGGGACACCCAGCCTCCATTACACTCAAAGGCTTAGTGTTCTCTGTTTTCTTCCAAGTTGTTAGGAACTGGAAAATCTCTACTTGTGCTCAAGCTATAGATTTTCTGCTTTAAAGGGACTGCACCACCAAGATGTCAGAGCATTAAGAGGTAGGCATCAATCTCCACTCTATAGATCAACAATTAAGATAGCCAAGGAATGCATGCATACAGCTCAGAGGCTTAATTTTTCCCATGCCATGTCTGACCTTTGCACATCTTTGAATAAATACACCAGTCAGACACAAGAATTCCACATCCTGAATCTTAGCCCATCAAACCAAGGTACTAGGCAACAAGTCAGCAGTAAGCTCTGGGGGTTGCGAGGCAGGGGGAGAGAAAGTCACACCCAATTAACTGCTGCAACTCTAACCTTGACCAGAAGGCTAGGGCTCAATACAAACTTGTCATTTAGGTATGGGAATGGAGAGAGTACTCAGAGCCAAAAGTACATGTGCCAAACATCAAGAATATGATGTGGGAACACAAGGGAAACCTTCATTATGGCAAACAATGAGATAAAGTTAACACATTCTGCTATCCTGACTGACTAGGTCTCACTGAGGCTTTCAATCTATTGTCTGGGAAGTATCGGTTCAGGCTGCAGAGAGAGGTTCTTATGGTTTTAATGGCCTACCATAAGACTATCACCCACAAAGAGAATTAGGTAGCAGGGAGAAAGCCAAAAAGATTTTTTTCCCCTTTATCATCCTGCCTCCAGTGTGAAATAATCTTCCATGACAGGAGTCCACAACTACCGCCTGAACTGATTGAGCTCAAGCAGAAGCAGAACCAGATCTGCAACTGGCCCCATGCAAACTGATAGGGATAGCTGACAAAACTGACCACATGGTTCACTAGTGCTTTAGCAAGTTTTCCCTGGATCAAGCAGCATCTGCTTTCCAATAAGCCGCCATACCTCTGTGAACAAATGTGGTGGAAAAACTTCATGCCATTCCTGCAGCACCATTTCATTCCCCCTTGCCTGGCAACACACAGCCAACTAGATCTAGGCTACACTTCTGAAATGCGACTTGGGCACCCAAGATGGCCTCATCACTCCTCTTTCCAGGAGGGTCATGCAATGGAGGTAGCATTCCACCTACTTTCATGGGCTGAAAAAGAGTCCCTTCTATGGCAAATGAGAGTCATCAGACAGTGCAGCCACAGTGTGGGCCTGGTACTCCCAAAGCTGGGGGCAACAGTGCAAAACCACCTTAGTAGCAGCACAGTCAAGGCTGAAGATGCAGAGGAAAGGTGAAGAGCCAGTGGCTTCCTCTCTCTTAGCAGCTGATCAGTGGGAGTGACAAGTGTCGTTTGTTTTTAAATTGGTGTGACCCCTTCCCCCTACAAAAAATACAATCTGATTTTTTCAGGAATATGGATTCCTGTCAACCCCCTCCATCATTTCTAGCTACTAGCTACACACTCTCAAGCATGAAGGGAAATAAAGACTTATGGAACTTCTAAGTTTATGAAGGTGATCAGATGGTGCAGGAACACGGGTGGTTAAGATACGGCTCTGCAGATGTTGCACTACAATTCCCATTGTTCCTCAACAGTGATTGCGCTGGTCAGGGCGCAATAGAGTGATAGTCTAGGAACACTGGGAGGACCACAAGTTGCCCCTCCTGGCCTAAATCTGAAGCAACTATATAGATGTAGACAAGGTACAATCTTTAAAGCTGGTTGAGAAAACTGAAATGTCCAGAAGGGACATTTCCAAAAAGCTGTCATTGTCTACCTCACTGCAGCCAAGTCAAACCAAGTTATGCTGTGACCCATTTTGGAAAAAAGCACATGAGTTAACTCAGAAATAATTCAAGGGCGTGAGAACTCCTATTAAACTAAAGAAGTTTAAGACATTCACAAAAAACTGTCACAGTGTACTCCCCCTCCCCCATCCAAATCTGAAACTAAACCTCCCTTTCAAGTCCAGTCATCTTATGGAAACACATTCCCCCTTTCTATAATTGGTGCATACCTCTGTGGCCCTGACTGCATTCCACAAGCCTGGGAAAAGCAAGGAGCTGAATCTGACTCTGGCTTACTGTGGGTTCTCATTCCCACGCACCTCACCCTTGTTTTGTCCCCCTCCTCCAACAAGAGCCATAATGCCTTACTGTAACCGAGATTCTTATCTGAAGGTCCCGGGTTCAAGTCTGGTCCATGTTGAGTGATGCAGCATGGAGATGTGGCAGAGCTTGATTTTCTAGCTCTCTGAAAGCTTGGCTCACCCACATCCCCAGCCTGCCAATGCCTGGCTCCGAGTTTTTACAAAGGACTTATTCTTAAGTGCAGCATCTCAGTAAAATATTGGCAAATCTTCTACACCATTCAAGGCTGACTAAAATGTTACCAGAGAAGCCCCTTTTATATTTAAGGGCTTTCCACCCAGCTTTCTGCTGTTTGTGTGTCTGTGCAATAGTTGTTGACTTATGGCAACCCCATATATTCACAGGATTTTCTTATGCAAAGGATACTCAGAAGTGGTTTGCCGTTGCCTTCCGAAATGTAGCCTATATCACCTGACATTCCTCAACAGTTTCCCATCCACTACCAACCAGGCATGACTCTGCTTAGCTTCCAAAATCAGACAGGATTCCTCCCTGTTTTTCAAAATGTGTATAGTCTAGAACAGAGTTTTGGAAAAGTTACCCTTCTTTGACTGCAGCTCCCTGAATGCCCCAGCCAGCATAGCCAGTTGAACTCAAGTCCAAAAAAGTAACTTTTCCAGACGGTAAAAGAATTCCAGATTAGACAGAAATCCAACAACTAGACCGCTGAATATGAGTAGAAGAACAGAAGCATAAGTGGCAAACTGACTTTGCTGCATGCCGTAGTGGGAGACAGTGAAAAACTTTATTTCCTCAATGAAATTGGTACACTGGGACACTTTTTCTTGTTTCAGAATAGCAGTTCTCAGGTCTTTTAAACTTGGTACCCATGGTGTGTAGGTGAGAAGTAAACATATTCATTATTTGTGGGTATACTCACGTCATATTCAACAACTACTACACTCTTCCAGACTTCAGGGAAACAGAAAAGTATAGCAACCACTTCTTCTCTCCTTTAACTCATTATGCCACAGAAAATGTGGGAGATGTTCATACTTCCAACAGCATTTTTGGGATATTCAGTGGACTGGCTTTCCCAACAACCACACTGCTTTGTTGGAGGAAAGCTACAGACTGAGCAGCTGCCATGGAACAGGACTTTCCCTCAAAGGCCTCCTCAAGGGAGGACACCTTGTGTGCACACACTGCTATCTCAAAGGGAGGAGAGAAACAGCCAGGCTAGGTGCAAAAATCAGTTAATTGACACGTCCAGCACAGAGTGCCAATGTTGACTTTCCACATGTTTCTGGCAAGATACAAGAAGCCAGGGTGAACCACAGTCAGTCAAACCCAGCCCTCAAGAGCCACACAAGAATACTGAAAGAAGTTGGAGCAGAGCCCCTTCTCGTTCTCCCTGTCTTAACTGGCAGAGCCATTACTCATGCAGGGGCAGAAGAACAAGTCAATGAAGCAAACCTTGTTAGACCAATCACACGTCAGCTCCTTCAGCATCACTAAAGAAAAACGTACCAAACACTTTCACTCTCCTTTGCCAGAATCCACAAGGTTCTGCAAAGTCCCACTAGGAATCTGGGTGCAAGGCAGCCTGAGCTAGTCTGAGAGACTCTCAGTGAACAACATCGTCATGAACTGAAGAGTTTTGCTGCATCTGACCCAGGGGCCTGTCCAGTCCAGTATGCTGTTCCCACAGTGACTGTCGAGGCAGAACAGCCTGGATTAAGAGTGGCTCTTCCTTAGCGTTCTGTATGGCCTGCCGTAGATTCAAAAAAGGATGTGGTAACAATATTGGTTAAAACATGATGCGGCTGGCAATCCTCCAGATTCCTCAGTTCTTGAGAACAAGAACACAAACAAACACGTATACAAACGCACACACTATTGAACATTCTGTGCCTTTTTCTTGTTATTGCTGAGCTCACATTAGACCAAAGAAATATGCGTATGGAGGCTGTGTAGAGAAACAGTGACACCAGTGCCTCTATGGGTCACCACAGGAAGCAGACAGATTAGTTGTGAAAAAAAAAATCTTACAGGAATTGTAGCACACTGCTGTTCCTTCAAGTCAGAGTTAAGTTAATATGCTTTGCCCTTCAGGCATTAAGGAGCAAAGATCCTGTTCACTATTAAAATAAGTGCACACTGAAACCAGCCAGCACAACTTCTCTCTCTTCCCACACAGAAGAGCTCAGGAAAAGCAAGACTCAGAAAGGACACTACTTACTCCTTCTGCGAGCTTGTGAGTGTGTGTGTGTGTGTGTGTCTCTGTGTGTGCGTGCGTGCTTCCTCTAATAAACCAAGCTGATCACTGTTCTGGCAAGCCTGCTGGAATAATGACTATCCTGTGAATACACGATGTGCTGAAGTTGCCATTGTGTGGAGCAAGCCCATGGTTTTTCTGGGAGCCAAACTATGCTGAGTCTACTGCTGCTTCCTGTTGCTTGCCCTGTATGAGCATTATTTTTGGATAGGTCCCATTATGTTCTGTAATCCTCCCTGCCGTCAGTATGGCCACACTATTGTTATTGGTTAATATTAGCCATCAGTGCCTCCGTCTGGGTGGCCGGACTAGGATTATTCTAATGACCAAACTGGAATACTTTAAACAAAAGAAAGTTTGGGATAAGGGGAAGAAGAGGGCATTTATTTATTTATTTATTCATTAATTCGTTCGTTCGTTCAAAAAAGGACTGTGCCCCCTCATTTCATCAGACTTTTGCCTCTCTGAAGATGTCTGGCTGCAGCAGGCTCAGTAATCTTTAAAAACCCAAACCCTAGGCTCTTATCTGGTTAGAAGACTATCTTTTCCCATCCCTCTCATGACCAAAAGGAAACACGGAAAGCAGGGCAGGATGTCAATGGTCAGTTTAAACGTCTCAGCATCAAGAAGATTACCCACTATTCTCAGCATTTAGCCTACCTGTTTAAAGCATTGCTTTGATAATTATATGCACCAGTTAAAACAGGGTGACAAGGTTAATAGACAGAATACCTAGTAGTCAGCCAAGCAAGAAGTCAGGTTTGCACCCAGCAAGCCTTAAAAAATGGTTTCTCTATATTCATTCAGTGTTAAGGAAAAGCAGGGAGAGCTAGTAGAGAACTCAGGGAACAATTTACTAGAACCCCTTCACCATTTCAGGACACACTGGGCTATTATTGGCATAATATTAGAGTCTCCCTGCACCCCTTAAACCAGGTATATAACCCCTCCAACCCTTCCACAGGAAGCACTGGAAACCTTCTCATTGCACCAATAAGTTCTCAACTCTCAGTGTGGTTCCTAATGTCTGAAGCATTCATTTATTTTCTAATATCAGCATAGTGAAATGTCATATGGATTACAGAACAAAGCAGCATCTGTCAAAACACGTTTTCTTTATTTATTTAGGGGTTGTTCACTGATAAAAAAAATGAGAGTGGTTTAGTCTCACCCAAATTTGCTCATCTTGAATTTTATTTCCCTAACTAAATATGCATAGATAAAATCTCTACCTAATTCTCTAAGAATGAACCAAGAAGAATTCAGAATTTGGCCCCAAACCCAATCCTATGTCAAATAAGAAATAAGAATAAGAAAGTCCACAAGGGAGCCATTCCCATTAAATACAGTGCGACTTCCTTCCGATACAGCCTCGATAGAACTGGAAAGTTAAGTCCTTTGATTTTACCGCACCAGACTTGGGAAAGAAAAAAAAACAGTGCCAGAGATTCATACAATTCATTTCAAGCTAATATCACAGTCAGACGACAAAAGTATATGCACCTTGGATTACTGGCCTCACCAATGAACTGCAGCCTAACACTTGGAGAGTTGGTTACTTTTCAAACACTTAATGCAAACAATTATCTGCTCCAGTGTGGTTTCTCTCTCATTAAAAATACCATTAGTATTTTCACATTGCACAACCTTTCCCACAATGTCTTCAGTTCTCTTCCCAAACGCTGGCTTTCACAACACCATTAATTCTATGCTTGGTGCCACAAATTTCACTCTCAGAAGTAAATCTGAGTGACCAGTCTTGCAAAGGCCGAATGGGAGAGCATTCAGAGGCTCAGGGATAATCTGATAGCACCCACCCACCCCGCCTTGCTGGGGTCAGAGACCCTTCGATAGATCAGACAAAAGGGCTTCTTGGAAGGGCTGACTCCAAATGAAAGGCTAGCATAACTCAACAAGATTTTGGTTTTCCTCCACAGCAGATCTGAGAACAAAATAAGACTTAGCAACAAATTCTGGGAAAGGAACATAACTAGCTAAGTAGTGAGCTGCTCTTAAGGCTCCTTTAGCCCAAGGGTGTATACAAACACTGGAAATTTGAAACTTGTTTTTTCTTTTATAATTTAGTGCAGAGCAATTGAGGCATTTTATCACTTCATTAGGCATCCAACTGGCTGATCCATTTAGCCCCTAAGTTAGGGAGCCCTGCAACCTGCTATTGCAAACTCTGCTCAAGAAAAGAGAAACCACCTCAAGCCTGAGCAACACGCACTGGAAAAGCTGCCAACTTTGCTCACTGGGAAAAAACACCTCAGGACGCAAGCATCTTATGCTCAGCATCATTTAATAAATCAAGTGGTCTGACTTTGGTTAAATAAGGCAGCTCGCCCATTTCAGGGTGTCAAAACAGATCATGGATTAATCCACGTGCATTGTGTGGCAGAGTTTCAAGTAACAGGACACTGCTGTGCGAGCGCTAACAAATAAAGTGAGAGATTTCTTCAGTTTATGGAGCAAGACTTCACACAGGATTTTACGATGATGTAGAGAATACCTGTCAGCTAACATGCTGGTCATGCTTTCTAAGTACGCAACTGGATTTTCCCCTTGTATCATTTTAGCTGTTGTTGCTGCAGGTGCGGTCTTCTGGATGGCTCCTTTATTTCCCTCACCCTGCTTCACCGCCCTGTTTCCTAGCAACCTATTCAAACCTCCGACCTCTTAAAAGGAAATTTACGGCCCTCCATCTCTCAGCCATTATTCACAAGGGTTACATCAAAATCCACACCAGGCAGTGGGAAGTTTTAATAACAAAACTCCAAAGCCAAACCAAGTTGCTCCTCTTATTCTGAAAACCAACAAAAATTAACAATCTTATACAGGCGAAGAAAGCGTAGGTTCTCTTCTGCATTTGTTTTTTTGGGGCGGCGGGTGGGTGGGGTGGGGATAAAGAGAAGGAGACAATAAAGTGTGTTTACCCGAGATGACTGAGTTAAAACTATTTGAGGCTATATGGAAAAAAAATCTTTCGGGAAACAGATGGAAGACATTTTTTAAAATGGGCTCATTCTAAATTACAGAAATCCTCCTTAAGAATACAGAGAGTGAAGTCATGGTAATTCAAACTTCAGTATGAATTGCTCCAACAGAAGATGGAGGCAAATCTTTGTTTGCTGCTAACTTCTACAAACTTTTAAAGGACTTCTCAGTTTGCAAACTGAAGCCTACTCACAAAAAAACATGGAAGACAAAGATTTGCTTAGAAGCAACCTGAGTCAGCCCAAGTCTCAGCAACAACAGCTCAACTAAAAATTCACAATTCTGTGAATTGTGCATACAGATTCCCTTTCTAGCTAGATAACCACACTGACGACTGGGCCAAGAACGAACAGGAGGGGAACCAAGTTTCTTGACACCAGCACTTGCTCAAAAGAAAGAAGGTAGCAACAGAAATAAAAGCTATATCACAAGAACAGGTGTGGTCAGCCAGGTGATCTTTTTGGACTTGGGGCTGGGAAAAAACCCTCGGAGCACTTAAGTATCTTGGGTCTGTCTCCACCTTTAGTTGAAGGACAGACCTTCCTGAAGTGTTTTGTGTCAACTTAAAGCCACCAACAGTATTTTTGTTGTTGTTGTTGTTTGGTTCACTCAATCACCCCATCACAGCAGTCAGGTGTTAAATGATATAGCTGATGGACACAAGAAAGATAAGGAGTGAATCAATGGGCAGCTGGCTTAGAAACTCATCTAGTGAAGCTGCCTGGCCTGTCAAGGAGCTCAGCACAGGACTGACTCACGTCTAACTCATGGGGCGCACTCACTTTCCACAAGGGTCTGCCTTACCTTCCACATCCCACTGTGGTCACCAGAGAGGTAGCAAGTCCTCGTTTTAACTTTGTCCATCCTATAGTCACCAAGGAAAAAGGGCACTGAATGCTACAGCACCTGCTTGGTGGATCTTTGTCCCCATTATCATCGAGCAAGCGCCTGCAGTGGTTTGAGTGTTGAATTAGGGCCATTTCCACACTATGTCATTATAATGTTATTATTCCACTTTCATCATCCTGTGGAATTCTGGAGTTTGTAGTTTCCTGAGGCCAAAGAGCTCTCTGGCTGAGAATTCTAAAGGCCCCTCCCTAAACTGTAAACCCCAGGATTCCATAGGACGTTGAAAGTGGAATAATAGCACTGTAACAGTGCAGTGTGGAAATAGCCTAGGACTCTGTGAGGTCAGGGCTGTCATGGAAACCCACTGGATGACCTTGGGCTAGTCCGCTTTCTCAACCTAAGAGGAAGACAATGTCAAACCTCCTCTGAATAAATCTTGCCAAGACAAACCTATGAGATGGTCAGCATAAGCCAGAGACAACTTAAGGGCACACAGCAACAACAAGACATCTACAGTGCTGATTTGTACATACCTGTTTAAGGTCTATTTGTTTACTTTTTAAATTGGACTGATATATTGTTTTATGGATTATGTTTGACAACATACATTGCTTTATTATGGTAAGAGGTATACTAATCCAAAAAAATGGCAAACTGATGCTAAATAAGTTCTCCCCCACCCCCACCCCAGGAAGAGAGACAAAAGAAGCAGATGAAATGTTGATTTTTTTATTTTGAAGAGACAACTACAACCCAGTTCTATACTGATGAATTTATAAGTTAGTCCTACTGTGTTTAGTGAGGCATGCAGCCAAGTTCAGGCAGCAATTATATTCCACCTACCTAAGAGTAAGCTACAATGAACTGGGTGGGACTTACTCCCATGTAGACATACACAGGACTGTACTGTGAAGCATGCCGCAATACTCAAGCAATTTCAAGGTAACATCTCAAATGCTGTTTGCCATCACAAAAGCACAAATCAGTTAGGATTATGTAGGAATAATCAGAGTCATGACAGACAAGAAAGATTTATACATCAAGAAGTTGCTCAAGACGATCCTGCCCCTGAGACGACTAAAAAAATAGGGGAAGAGTCTCAATCCTTTAACAGAGATATGACAGTACTCTGGCAGTACTTCAAACACCACTCCTTTTCCCCCAAAAAACATTTTTTTTAAAAAAAATGTGCCTTTGATGGCATATTTAATAACAGTTTTATCTCTTTTCAAGTAACGCTGAACCACAAGCCTTCCAGAGTACCAAACAGAAAATACTTATGTGGAATCCACTATTGAACTTTGCAGTGCTGCCTCCTGAAATACATGCACTCGGTTTCACCCTTTAAAAAGAGAGAGAGAGAGAGAAAAGGGTGGGGGCAAAAAAATAAAAAAGCAAGAAGAGAGAAAAGACAACGAACTGACATTTACTACACAGGCAGATAGGAGGCAGCAAGAGAGCACATGGCTTAGCGCTGGTCGTTCTGCTTTGAACTGCTGAGAGAGAGAGAGAGAGCGAGTGCGAGAGAGAGAGAGAGAGCGAGCACACAAGAAAAATGAGGCAGGACTTAGAAGTCCCTCCCACTGGATTCTCTCCACTTCAGGAACAGGAGCCAATAAGAAAATGCTGCATTGTGTTTGGGACCAACAGTTGTATCTCCTCCAGGAGACAAATGAAATGGGCATGGAATACCGCTTTTCCAAAAAAGAGACACATACAGAAAGTGTCTAATATCTCATACCAGTTGTAAGTAGTCGAAAAATGTCTATCCTAACCACTAGGACCTGCAACTGCTCCACACCCCTAAAGGGGATAGTAGATGGCTTCCACATGTCTGGCCAGAATTTAGAAGGATGCTGTCCATCTCCATTACTGAACAGGCAGCCCATCCCAGCTTTACTGTGAAACAACTCCCCTCTCTCTTCTTTCTGGAAAAAAATGGCCTCAAATCCAAAAATAAAGACAGGAACATACACACTTGACCCACTGGAAGACCAGGTCCTCCCCATGCTACACTTCTCCAGGACCTAAGCAAAAAGTCAACTACAGGAAGGACCAAGTCTTCCGCAACACACGTCTCCGTTTTCAGGTGCTGAGGGGTACTATCTTAGCCATGGCCACAGAAATACAACTCCTCATTCCAATTCTACAGCAACCCTTAGTGCTCCTGAGAGCAGGGAAGAAGGTGGCAGTGGGTGGAACGGGAAATCAAGGAGGCAGAGAGCCAAGCCTCCTCTTGTCTTTATTTAGTTCCCAGTGCGTCTGAAATGGTGAACAAGATTCTCAGAGATCCTGGCACTAAGCAGCTCCCCATAAGAACTGGAGAAAACACGGAAATCCCAGCAGGCAGGACCAAGAAGGGTCCCTCAGCACTCTTCCCTTTTCTGGCAAGCAGTATTTTCACCAAGGGATCTCTAAGGCACTACCCCTCCTCTCGCCTTTTTACTTGGGGAACGAAAACTAATTGGCAAGAAAAATAAATAAAAATCAGATGAACCTGTGACCTTTCTGTTCTCAAGGCGACTTGCAACTTGCTTCCAAGGCAGACACACATGGGTGTACAGGGAGATCTGCCCAACCCACTCCAGGGATCTATCTGGCTCCCTTGCTGCCATCTCTAAGCTAAAGATCATCATCAGCTGGTCTCCAGCCGGCAAAAGTCGGCACAGTTCCCCACCTTGCCAAATCCTTGCTCTGTGGGGCTGGAGACAGAAGCCAAGAGCTCCTCCGTGAACACTCATGACAGCCAGCGTATGCCATGGGAAAGGCGTGTGCGCGCACACACACACACAGACACAGAGGCAGAGCCAGATGCCTGAGCATATATTCACTCACCGGCCAGGCAAAGCTGAAAGGGAGAATGATCCGGTTCCTTTCATTATTCCGACTATATTTCAAGTTGAAGGTATTCCCACCGATGACTGGCGTAGATCCGGATCCAAAGCTGCAAGGACCCCCAGAGGTAACCCGGGATTGATACTCCTTCAGGCAAACTTTGAAATAAGTGTCACACTCGTCTCGGGTGCATTTTCGATCAGCTGGGTTTCGGGTCCCATCACAGCAATTCCCGTTTTGCAATTCGCCATTTACATTTTGCATGGATAGGATCTCAAACTCAAACTGGCCCGATGTTAGAGTCACCTGTTTTTTTTTAAAGTGCCCCCCCAAGAGAGAATGAAAGAGAGGGAGAAAGAGAGAGAGGAACCAATTGTTAGCACATGATTTGTACAGAGGAAAGAAGAGAGATACATAAGAATGGAACATTATTCCCTGATCCAACAGGTACAGGGGGAAAACAAGAGAGAACTTAAATGCTACCCCGCTCCATACACAATTAAAATAAAGAGATTATTCCTGGAGCCCAACAAGCCTTCAACTTAGGGACATTAGGACAGAGCTGGGAAGAACTAAAGCCAAAGGACCATGCCCTCAGGAAGAGAACACCCACCGCAAAGCCTGTCCAGCCCAAACCCAGGACCCCAACCCAAGGGGGCTGCAGCTTTATAAAAATCCCCACTCCCTTAAACACCATCTGCAGTCACGCCTTTAAAAAGAAAGCAGAACTGCTCGTAGGAAACAGTGAAATGCCGCAATCCTTGGAAAGTTTGTCGTGATTCAAGAAACCTGTGGGGACGCTGCACGGCGTAGTGTGTGTGGGGGGGGGGGGAGCGGCGGCGCAGAACTGTCCCTTAACGATTCGCGGCAACTCAACGCTGGCAGGAGGATTATCTTGAAAGCTTGAGAGTTTTCCAAAGCAGCTGCCCCCGCTTGCGGAGCGCCAGGCTGCTGGGACTCCTCGGACGTAAAAAGAGAGCGAAGGGCTTTCTTGGGGAGGGAGGCGCGCGCTGCCTCGCCGCCGGGAAGGCGCAGCTTCACGGGTGGGTGGGGAGGCGGAGGCGAGGCTTCGCTTTCGGAAGAGGGCGAGAGCCAGGGGGACGCGCGACCACGTACCTTGACTCGCAGGCATAAGAGGGCGAGCAGCAGGCTGAGGGAGACGTCGGTGAGCTGCGGTCTCCTGGATAAATGCATGCCGCTTGCCTGCCGGGTCCCCTTCGCCCAGAGACGCTGCTCGCTGCTGCTGCTCCTGCTGCTGCTCTAGCCGCCTGCCGTCCGGCTCTAATATACTCCCCTCACTCGCCGCACGCCCGGGTGGGAAGACGACACCGCTTTTCAAGAGCGCCCCGATCTTCAATGCAAAGCAGCCCAGCCTCCTTTTATTCTCCTTTGGCCTCACACACTCTCTCTCTCTCTCGCTCCCCCTCTTTTCTCTCTCTCTCTCTTTTTTTATTATTATGGAGGAGGGCGCTTATTCGGGTCCCTCTTCCGCGCCCCCGCCGCCGCCGCCGCCGCCCCCGGCCGCCTCGTCTTTCTCTCGCAGCGCCCACTGGCCGCCCCGCGCGCTCAAGGCCACACAATAACCCGGGCGAGCCCCCCTCCCGGCCCCCCGCCACACGCACATAGACGACACCCGACGAGAACAAAAAGGAGAGAGAGAGAGAGAAAGAAAGGGGAAAAAAAGAAAAAACACACACGCACAAAAAAAAAAGGGGTGGGGGAGGGAGGGGGAGAAAAAAAAAGAGAAAAGAAAAGCCGGAGAAGGAGGGAGCCCTGGTCGCCCGGTCTGCGAGTCCCACTGAACTGACTGCTTCATCGAGCTAGCCCATGGCCAAAGGAGGAGGAGGAGGAGGAGGAGGAGGTGGCCCTCGGGAGGGAGGGAGGGAGGGAGGGAGGGAGGGGGAAGCGGCGGGCGGCGCATGCGTTGCCATTAATATGCATTAAGGAGGAGGGTGGAGAGGAAGCGGCCGCACCGCCTCGGGTCCCCGGAGGGAGGCTTGGCCTTGGAAGGGGGACAGGAGGAGGCGGGAGAGGGGCAGGAGGTGAGCGGCGCAGGTGGGGCTGAGGCGCGGTGGGCTTCGCCCTTCTCCTTGTGGCGGCAGCCTGGCGTTTTCCTCGCACCCGTTGCCGCGGCCGGGGCCGCGTCCTGCTGCCCTGGCCGGTCTCTGTTGTCGGGGGGTTGGCTTGAAGAGCGAGCGGGCGGCTGGAAAAAGCGCGGAAAGGGGCGTCTGTTGCCCGTCAGGGGAACGAGGAGGAGACCTCTGGACTACAAAGCGGCTCTCGGGCCTCGCTCAGGCGCTCTTTCCTGCAGGTTGTAGAAACTTTGCAGAGGACTATCACGGGATTTCGTTGCTTTGGGTGTGGAGAACGTTATCATTATTATTTTTTTTTTGGAGTGCCTGTCCTTTGCTAGCCGGCTTGGTCAGTGGGTCTGCTGACCGGGGGGGGGGGGGGAGCTGGGTTCTAAGAGTTAAAAAAGTAACTTTTCCAAGCGCCGCCTTGCAATCATGTATGTGGGTGTATCAATAAACAATATGCCGGCCGAGCTTTCCGTGGAGCTGAGGCAAAAGTGGGTTGTTCGGCCACCAGTCAAATCTGTTCGTCTTGCCGGCCCCACAAGACTCTTCTTCGTCCTTCTCTGTCGGAAAATGAGAGCCCGATCCCCCTCCCCTCGCGGGGGCCACACAAGCTGAGAGCCAGGAGGTGGGAAAGGAAAATGAAGGGAGCAGGGTTAAAAAAAAAAAAAAGTCCAATCAAAAAGTTCACGGTAGGCGGAAAGAGTAACGTAACACACACACTGGTTGTCTCCAGAGAAAGAGAGCGAGCGAGAGATTTCGTGCAGAAAGCCTCTCCTCTTAGCCCTCGACTTGGCGCTGCTGGGCCACTTTGCGCGGGAATGTCGCGCTCGTGGGCGCTGCTTTTCTGGCAGGCAGGAGGCGGTGGTGCTCGGCTCCCGGCACGACGGGAGAAACCACAGAGCAGGGGCCGTCCGTCCTCTGGCTCTGGAAAGGGAGGGGGGGGGCTTGCACCGCCAGCCCCTTCGCGGTTACTCAGCCCTCCCGTGTTGGTGTTTCGTCACAGCCTTAAAGGTGGGCATCCTCTTGCTGGGCTGCACCGCTTCACGCTCCGGGTGAGGGCGTGTGCGGGTGAATGCTCGACCTTCCCTGCTGGCAGCTCTTTGGGACTGAAATCGAGAGCCCCCGGTGGACTGTAGGAGGAGCAGGATGCTCCAACTTGCGGGAGGTCTTGTCTTTCCACGTATGGCTTTCCATAGTGCCCGTGACCGCTTAAGGAACAAGCTCCCATCAGACTGTGGCCGTTTCCACCTTACACTGGCTATTTCCACCCTGGCCTTTATAGCGCTATTATTCCACTTTCAACATCCTATGGAATCCTGGGGTTTGCAATTGAGGCCCCTCCTTGAATTGCAAACCTCAAGATTCCGTAGGATGTTGAAAGTGGAATAATAGCACTATAATAGATGTTGAAAGTGGAATAATAGCACTATAACAGGCTAGTGCGGAAATGGCCACTGTTATCGTGCTGTTATTTTGTGTTCAACATCCTCTGGAATTCTGGGGTTTGTAGTTACTGAGGCCCAAGAGCTCTCTGGCTGAGACTTCTAAAGGCCCCTCCCACATCTGCAAAGCCCAGGATTCCATAGGAGGTTGAAAGCGGAATAATAGCACTATGACAGTGTAGAGCACTGTATAGAGCAGAAATGGCCTGTGGTTATCTGACTGCACCGCTGATTCTTGCACATAGAAATCTAGCGTACCAGTGAAAGTCTGGACAAGAGATCTCCCTGATCGGCTAATTTTATAATTGGAATGTTTGTTTTGTTGGAAGAAGAATAAAATCAATTAATTTCCTCCTAGTTTCTGAAATAGAGCAGCCCTAGACACAAGTTAATCTGTGTGCCTTCCAGTTGACTGTAACTTATAGCAACCTTATCTTAGATATTTCTTGACATTTATTCTGAGGAGGTTTGCCTTGCCTTCCTCTCGGGCTGGGAGAGTGTGGTTTGCCCACCCAGCAGATTTCCATGGCTGAGTGGGGTTTAAGCTCTGGCCTCCCAGAGTCCTTGTCCAGCACTCAAACTACTGCATCACACTGGCTCTCACAAGTTAATTATCTCCATCGAAAGTGGTTCTTTTGCCCCTAAAGGGAAAAAAATAATATCCCCTTCATCCACCTTTATATTTGCAAGGCTGCAAGGTCTCCAAGTCATCTTTGGGTGAAAAAGATGGGAGGGAGTGAATGGATGGATAAACAGACAATGGCTTTGATTGAGAGTAGTGCTATTCTGTTCACCATATATCTGATTAATGAGCGCAGTATTAAAAGAATAAAAGATAAATCCCAGTGTGTTAGCTAGAGTGAAGTAAGCATGCAGACACCAAACCAAATCATTCCATAGAACAGTGCTATTCAAAGTGTGCTGCCAGTGCCAGCTGTTGGCTGTCATTTGTGGTGAATTTCCAGGAAAGAAACAGTTTTAGTCAGTGGAGCACGAAATGGTGCTAGTCCTTGGCACCTTGGGGGAAAAAACCCCTGTTGGTTCCTCATATCAGATACCTTAACCACTGCAAAGGGCTTTTTCAAAAAAAGCTTAAAGTCCCAGCATCACTCTCACTGCTAACTATTGCAAATGTGTGAGGATGATATTTACCTTTCTTTGTAATAAATAAATAATTTTTATTTTTCTAATGAAATAAGCTTAATTATTCCATTTTTACTTATTTAATACCGCAGAATTGGGACAGGAGTAGAATCTTCAAAGGTGACAAGCCACCTTTCTGAGTCTGCAATCTTCTGTATCCTTTGCTGCTGTTGTTAGTGTGCCTTCAAGTCATTTACTTGGGAGTAAACGCCATGCACACTCAATTCATTTCTCAGTAAACATTCACAGGATTGGCTTGTGTGCAGCAATTGCTGAGGAAAGGGGTGTGTGAGGGAGAGAAGAGATAATCACGCTGGGAAAAGGAGGTGTGTGCTGGAAATGATTGTCTCAAGACAAATTATCACCCTGAGGAGAAAAAAAAGGGTGTGTGTGTATTTAAGGGTTACTTTCTCCGCAGTGAAGGTGAATTCTCAGGAGCAGAATTCGCCTTCCTGAAATCTTACAAAGTGAGTGACATCTCTGTGTTATGGGAAAAAATGCTTTCTGGCAATTAGAGAGATTTCTGAAGTGTTTCTTCAAAACCAAGGAGGAAATAGACCAGAAGTAGTTAATCACCTGCCTCAATTTTGTGTGCCAACAAAAGAAAGCAGCACGTTGCAAGGGAGCGGTTGCTTCTGAATGGCTGTATTCTCTTTTGGCTGATCCCCAACCTGGTTTGGAAATTCAGCTGCTGTGGAATTTGCACCTGTACTGGGGTCTTAGGCAGCCGCTCCTCTGTGGGAGTTAATCATATAAGGAGATGGTGATCAGCAGTTGAGCTTCAGCCATGAAATATGCTCATTAGGAAGTGAGTCAGATTGACTTCCGTAGGACTTCCGAGAAAGCCATCTGTTGTCCAGAATGATAATTTGGGAAGGAGGATCCTGTGTAGTGGAAATATAAATTATTTTAAATTGGAGCAACAGGCCTTGTCATGCTTTTATTTTCAGTATATGAGTTGTGAACTTTAATAATAGTGGTGAGACACTGTTTACTAAGTCTGAGCTTTTCTTTGATTCTCAGAGTGTTACATATGCACTGGCTCAGGAACTTTACCGTAATTGTTAAGGTAGGGGCAAGAATTGTACAGGCTGTTGCTAAACTGTGGTTCCCATCAAGCCTACTCAGCATAGCTAATGTAGAACTATGCTGGAGTTGCAATTTAAGGACATCAGGAGGTATGCATGATTTCTACCGCTGCTATAAAGCAGATTAATACAATGACACCCTCTCAGCTTACCAATGGGGCTGGGGTTGAAGGATTGACCTTCTGCCTACTCAGCTGGGCGACCTTAGTCTGGGCTCACCTCGGTAAGGAATACACCAGAAATTGAGCAGATGTTGAGCAGATGGGCCCGGTTTTTAGTACCTCTTGAAATCTAGCATTGGGGCTAGTCGCTGTTTGCAAGACTTGGAAAGATTAATTTGCCAAGATAAATTGCAAAGTTTCACAGCTAGCATGTCAATGGTGATTTGGTCCAAAAGAGTAACTTTTCCCAGCTTCAACAGCCTAAGTTCCTTCACAGGATTTGTAGTGACGATAAAAGTGAAGAGAAAAATGAAAAACATTTCCTAACCATCTTCAAGGAAGAGTGGGACAAAAATGTCATGAGGTTTCCTGAGAAACCTCAACTATCATTAGAACTCTGCAGTCTATTTAATCAGTGACCTTATGGCAGGGGTGAGAATCGTGCAGCCCTCCTAAAGTAGTTGGACTGCAGCTCCCAGCAGCTGTAGCCAGCATAGCCAAAAGCGAGAAATGTTGGGAGGTGCGGTCCAGTGGCAAGCCACATGATTCCACCCCCTCCGCCCAAGATTTAAGGGATGTTCAGTGAGTACTGTACACCTCAGCCTTGTGTGTTGCTCTTTTATCTGTAATTAGGTGTCTTCACAGACTTTATATCCCAGAGCTTGCCAAGACACGTTTGCTGTCTAAGATGAAGGACAAAATGCCCCCAATCTATTGCAGCCTGGCAGCTAAACTTTACTTCAGTAGTGGTTGCTTTTATTATGCTTGGTGGCTCAAGCCAGACTGGGTGGTGTGTGTATACATGTTACCCTGTGTACTGGGGGTCCTGGGAGGGACACCAAATTGTGCTCAACTAAAGGTGGGGAAAATTAACTCAGAGCACTGCTTAGCGTTACGAGAGGCAGGGTAACGTAGTGAGATCTTGAACCCTATGTCTATGGGTTCAGGCTGAGTCAAGGAGCACACAGAAGTTGAAACAATAAATGATGTTTTATTAAACAAACACAAGCAAAACAGTGTATGCGACACACTCACGCAAGATAACTAAAGAAAATAAAGGTTGGAATGGTACAGAGGGATCTGTAGAGGGATTGCTGGTTTGGGTGATACTTCACCTGTCCTGAAGTCCGGAAAAATGGAGAGCGAGGCTGGGGTGCGATGTAGCTCAGCAGGTGGAGCTGAGGGGAGGCTCACCAAGCAAAGCGGCAGCAAGGCAGGATGAAATTCGGGAGCGATCCGAGGAAGGTCTCGGAATCAAGGGTTTTTATAAGGAGAATGTGACTGCAGGCTATGCTGTACTTGGGGGAAAACAATAGATTTGGAGTTGGAGACAAAGCCTCCGAAAGGTCAGAATCTGAATGATTGAGTTATCGTCGAAGTTCTCAATAGAGTAGCCAGTATGCAAATGCAGAGTACTTGGGTATTGTATAAGTTACCCATCAAGCTGCCATCGTGGGGCAGAGGCTCTTTTGTAGGTTGCGTGCATACCTAATTATAGTACATGCCTGGAGGTCTCCTAAAGCAACGAGTCAGCTATTCCTGGCCTACCTGTATTATTGTTTGAATATTACGGCAGTTAACGGCTGAGCTTGTTTACGTGCTTGTCCGGTGGCCTCGCAAGCACGTGGAGGGGAATAGAGAAGTGAAGCCGAATTATGATATCAAAAGGATATCTTTTAATATCCCCAAAGCTCGGACTAGCCAGGGCAGTAACATACAAGTTGAATACCTCATCACTCCCTCCATCCCCTAGGATTTGTTACCTCATGATACAGCATCTCATTGTGCCTAGTGGTAGGGCTGGCCCTGCCCACACTTCACTTGTCAAGTGCAGCAGGTTCCTTTTGGCAGGGGCTGTGTGAGAGCTGACAGGGTCCAGTGGTTTGAGTGTTGGGCCACGACCCTGGAGCCCAGCGTTTGATTCCCTGCTTGGCCATGAAACCCACTGGGTGAGCTTGGGGCATCACGTACTCTCAGCTCCAGAAAACCCCGTGATAGTTTTCATCTTAGGATCCCCATATAAGTCAGAAGCAGCTTGAAGGCACACAACAGCAATAAATGAACTGTGCAACATGTTCTTCTAAAAATACAACTTTCTAAACTCCATTTATATAGATCTCTGTTTTTTTTTATTTTGCCAGGGATGAACTGCAGGTTTTCGTGAACAAGACAATCATGAGAGTGCTGTAAGATCAGGCCGAAAATCCATCTTGTCCTGTATTTTATTTCCAATAAAGGTCAGCTATAACCTTCTGGGAAGCCCACAACCAGCTTTCATAGGTTTATTGCTTCCTTGCTGTGTGGGCACTGATAGCCCTTTACTCCTTGATGAATTTGCCTAATTTTCCTTTAAAGCCCCCTAGGCAATGAGTTTCATAAATCAAGTGCATATTGTATGAAGAGATTATTTGTCTTATCCTGGATTTACTTCTTGTTCATTTTGTTGGGTCACCCAAATTCTGCTATTAATATGTCTGTGTTGGGGAACTGTCTCTGTCTCCTTTATGTGCAGGATCAATAGATAACTTTATTTACACTCTACCTTTTCCCACAACTGGGGCTCGAAGCAGCTCAAGAACCCATTATGTGCAGTTGTATCCTACATAGTTATAATTAGTTCAGTTATACTAACACACTAACCTAGCTAAACATGATAAGAAGGGGAGAACTCCAAGGTTTGTGGAAGTACAAAAAATTAAGGAAAAAATCCTAAAAGGGTGGCAGGGGACACTACTAAAAAAAACTTCATTGGGGACTTAGTATGCTCAGTGGGCACAGAGCTGGAAGAGGAAGAGAAGAACCAAAGGAACTTTTTTTCAGTAGCTTGAAGAGCAGCACAATCCCTGGAACCTTTGGTTGCTTTCAAGTCCCACTTGCAAACCAGTGTATCCCATTCCATTTCTGTGGGCTGAATAAGGGTCTCATGGCTCCTGACTAAGAAGCAGCCACTAGCCTGGGGTCGCCACATGAAAGACAGGCCAGGCCTCCTGTACATTTAATTGTTGTGTGTTAGAGTTTCAGCAGATGTAGCTTGCCATGCAAACTACCCTTGCTGAAATTCTTTCTTTTCTACAACTATTAAAGGTACATATGCTCTGTCCTCTTACACACATGGCTGCCCCATGCCACAGATTTGATGGATCTCTTGAATCTTCACATTTTTGAGTGTTCAGAATGACAGTGAGAGGGAGAAGTTATAAACCACAGGGGCAAAGTTTTAGTGAGCCTGACATATCCTGTTCTAAGAGCAATAAAGGACAACTGAGGATTGGACTCTAGCAAAGGGTGGGGTGAATAGCATAATGCTGCCCAGTTTTATTATGACTGACAGCTATTAGATGGCTGCTGATGGTTTACCTCTGTACCCACCTTGTTTGTTCTGGTCCTTAGTAATGCCAACTGTGTTCTAGTGGTGCTTGAGGTCCCCCATAGCTTGCACAGGAAAGAACTTTTATGTCACTGTTGGAACTACTGAAGGGAGTGTGATCTGTCTTGATTGTGCATGTCACTTCTTTTCACTGACATTTTCAGATTCCATGGGAAATTATACAGTATGAAGATCAAGTAGGTTGGACTTGAAGGGAAGAGTCATTTTGACCAGGCTTTCTTTGAGTTCCTTCCTGTTTTTATTAAATTTTAAGTGGGTAGAGTTACCAACCCCCTCCTCCAATTTAATTTCTTTGTGATTAAAAATGAAAATCTAGGAATGGCTCCTCTAAGATGCAGCTGAAGGACAAACCTGCAAATGCTGGTGTTTTGTTTTATTTTTGCTCTTAAGAGGTAGCAAGAGGTAGTTCCTGAAGATCTTCAGATCAACGTCTGATGTACCATCCCTTGATCTTTGTAGTAGTGTGCCAGTGTCCCCTTAAATAAAATGGCTAGACTTTGGACAGGTACAGTAGGGGTGGGAAACCTTTGGTCCTCCAGATATTGTTGGACTGCAGCTTCCATCAGCCCTACCAGCGTAGCTTCTAGTTGGGATGTCAGGAGTTATAGTTCAGCCATATCTGGATGGCCACATGTTCCTTCTCCACAAGTTGCTGCTTATTTTGACTGACCCTCTTAGCTGGATGACACTGAGAATCATGGTGTGATTTGGAATGGCCAAGTGCAAACGGAGATAAGGTTCCTGCAACTTTAGCAGCTGTAGAGAAGAGGACATTTGCATAACAGGTGACACTAATGGAACAGGGTCACAGTAGTATGATAAACCTAGAAGACTGTTCTGAACTGGAGAGGTGGGAATCTCTGATTCTCCAGATAATGATAGACAACAGCTCCCATCATTACTGATTATTTTTTGTCTTAGTGGAGGCTGATAGGAATTGGAGCCCAGCAAGATCTGGAGGGACACAAGATAGGGTGCAGCTGCTGTGGCTTCTGCCCTGCTCATCCACTGGTCCACCTACTCATTCCCCTCCCCAGCCTTCTCAGCTGAATTTGCCAACTCTTTCTCAAACTTGATCTCCACTGAGATTGGAAATATGGCCCTTTCTGTGTCCTACCTTTTGTCAAATCCATCATGTGGGCACCCTGGGTTGGCTCTCCTGGGAAGAGAGTGTGATGGAAGCGCTGGACAGGAGGAAGCTCAATGGCTCCACCCCTCCCTTCCACACTGTGGCCCAGCACTTTCCCAGGCTGTGCTGGGGGAGGAAGTGCAGCCATTGTGCTTCCTGACATTCTGCACGGCTGGTAAGTGTGAGAGGGATGCAGGAGGACCACACAATTGCAGTTCATTGATGGGAGAAACCCATCAATGGTTTATTCCATGATTGCAACGAGCGGCCATGGGATAGTGAAGACATCATGCAGATCCCATTGCCGTTATGGGTTGGGGGCAGGGGGCAGAAAGGGTTTATTTTTCTGGAGTAATTAGACTGCTGGGTTGTACTTTTATGGCTCAGTGCTTTTCCCTACAGTAAAATATCTTGGTACCCTGAAAATAATCATGTCAAGAGAATGTTTGGATGAACTGTGTCTCTTTTATGCCCTTATTTTTAGTCTTCTGCATGGGTGGATTATTTTATATTGAGGCCTCCCAACCAGTACTCTAAAATGGTGCAGCTTCAGCACAGCTTTAGACTATTTCTTTAAGTTTCAGCCTTTCTATCTTTGCTTTGACAGACTTACTTGATGTTTTTCCCTTTATAGCATGGGGGCAGGTCTGCTGCTGCCGCTGTTACAAATCTTTGAAGACACTGCCTGGAGTGGAATCATGAGCATTAGTGAGCCTGAGATTGCAGCCTTAAGCCCCATTTCCATATACACTTATCTAGGAGTTCTTCCCATTGTTCTTAATGGGGTTTACTTTCGAGCAGACACACACTAGAATGTGTTGTTATGGTCATCACAGACTGGCAGATTTCTTTCAACTGCTTTTTAAGCTGTTTGCAATTATAGCTTGAGCTGTTGCCTAAAGATGCTACATACAGCAAACCAAGAGGCACAGACAGCTTGCTTGTCTACTCAGTTGATATGAGGAGTCACTGGGAAGCTTGATAAAACCCCAAAGGCATAATTCTCAATTTCTTACTGCAACCACTGGAGCTGGGGTTTAACATGATACAGCTCCAGTGAAATCGAAAGAGTCACTCCAAATAGGCACCAGCTGAAGTGCTGCTGTGTATTTAAGATGATCTTCAGTGACATCAAAAAGTGAGTTGTGGGATAGCTATGGGAGCCATTATTAACTGTCAGTTAAAAAACAGGAATGAATATTAATTTGTTTCAGGGTTGGTTCAGTTTGGCTTTTGTTTTTGCTTTAGCTTCAATAGCTGACTTTAAATGCACGAACAGAAACTCACTGCAGATTGACTCAAAAGTAAGTCCTTTTAAGAGTGATGGGGCTTAGGGCATTTCCGCACTAGACTGTTATAGCGCTATTATTCCGCTTTTAACATCCTATGGAATCCTGAGGTTTGCAGTTTAGGGACGGGGCGGCTGGCCCCTCCCTAAATTGCAAACCCCAAGATTCCGTAGGATGTTGAAAGTGGAATAATAGCTTTATAACAGTCTAGTGTGGAAATGGTCTTAGTCCCAGGTAGGTGGGTACAGAATTGCATCCTCAATATTTGAGCTTCTATTAATTTATTCAGAATTTTGTAAAATGGCCAACAGGATCTTCAGTTTCTCTGTCTTCATCTGCGTATGGTACCAAAGCTGCAGTCACATGCATATGTACCAACAAGAAAGTATTACTTCTCTGTTAAATCTGAATGGGCTCACAGTAATTCAGTCCATTAGAATTTATGGAGGGATGAGCAAAGTGTCACCCTCAAGATATTGTTGGACTGTAACTCCTATCAACCTTGCTCAGTAAAGCCAAAGATGAGAGTGCTGGAAGCTGTAACCTAATGTCACCTGGAGGGCTGGATTTTTTTTACCCGTAATTTATTGCTGACATCAAGAAAAGGATAACTCCATATTTACATTTCCTAATGCTAGCTTTGATATCAACTGCGTGCAGTCTCATTAATTATAGTTAATAACCTGTAACTTGCTTGTGTGGTGCTATGATTTGGGTTGCACTAGGACTCGGGGATACAAAGGTTTTAATCACACAGCCATGGAAATTCACTTGAGCAAGTCACACTCTCTCATCCTCAGAGGAAGGCAGTGGCCAACCTTCTCTGAATAAATCTTGCCCTCAGGTAGAGTTTGTAAATCAGAGTCAGCTTGAAGGCACATAATAACAGCAATCCATAAATTCTACCCCATTTTCCCAAGTTAGTGTGAGCAAGAAACTAAGCACAAGCTGTGTGTGTAGGGTAGAGAAGCTGAAGGGGAAAAGAGGACAGTGCTCCTGCCCCTTTAATGCTTCAGCATAAGAAGAACTTTGAGCAGGTGTAGCTTGTCACTTGCTGGAATAAATTTTGGTGCTTACTCTGCTGGTTTGTAGATCCTTAGTTCTCAGTAGGGTCATATATATGAAGTGTTGCTGCTGCTCATTAGAACAGAAACACATGATGATCTATACTACCTTACTGCTGGGTACTGTATGTGAACAGCAGCGATTATGTTATCTTGCAGCATGTCTAGGACAAAGCCTGCATACACGTGAACTGGGAGCATATCCAGTCCCCACTGAACAGTGTTACTAAAAAGCCCCCAAGTTTTGTCCAATCAATAAGATGTGTGAAATGGGATTTTACGTATCTGTCAGTCTGATGCAAAGTGCATGACCATTCTTGCTGGTAATATGTACCAGCTGATCCTAAAATGTCTGCACTGACTTCTACAATAACCAAATGGTAGAGAATGTTTGCGATCAGGGTGGGGAACTTAATGTCCTCTAGATACTGTGAAACTGAAAATCCAATAGTTGTTTACCTTTTTCCAGACTGGATGGGGCAGATGGGAATTGGAGTCCAACCCCATCTGGTGGGCCACTGGTGCCCAGTCATGTTTTAGGTGCTTTGTGCCATTTTTGAAGTAGGAAGAAGGGGCCCATCAAAGCTATAATTGTATTGTATAGTGCTACATTCTATTTTTACTGCCATAGCAATGTCCCAATGAATTCTGGGATCTGGAGTTTAGGGAGGCTGATTTGGAAAGCCAGGGAGCTCAACTGATATCTCTGGCTGTTTCCACACTATACTGTTGTAGTGCTATTATTCCACTTTCAACATCCTGTGGAATTCTGGGGTTTGTAGTTCACTGAGGCCAAAGAGCTCTCTGGCTGAGAATTCTCAATGCCTCTCCCTAAACTGCAAACCCCAGGATTCCATAGGATGTTGAAAGTGGAATAATCGCACTATAACAGATAGTGTGGAAATGGCCTCTGACAAAACTAAACCCCCAGCCCCCAGCATTCCATAGGATGGAACCATAAAAGAAGAATGATACTGCTATAATTGTGTAGTGTGAATGGGTCCCCAGATGAGCCTTTTAAGTGATAGTTCCCATCATCCTCAACAAGCAGGGTTGGGAGGATAGGAGTTGTAATATACCAGAGAGTACCTGACTGTGGAGAGCTTCTCTAGTCTTTTAAGAAAAGTTTATCTCAACAGTATAAAAAGTCCCCTGCGTGGGCGGGGGGAACCTCTATCCTTATATAAGAGGGGAAAATAAACTTTAGTGTAGTGTTATGTTTGGCACGCCAGCCTTGTGAAAGTTTCAACAACTCAGTCAACTCTCTAATTATGGACACTGATTTCCCCATTTGTTAAATATCATGTAATTAAGAGGAGGGGGGATCTACCCATAAATGCCTTCCAATTAGTTTCTGTTCCTCCCCTTCTTCGCTCCCCCAAGTGCTAAATGGTTATGGAGGCAAGAATTCCCATCCCATGCAGGTGATGAAAAGTTTTGCCCGAGTTCAATCACACTTGGTAATTACAGAAATTAGCTTTCAAGTTTAGATCACTCGGCTGTGCAAATGGGCTTCTTGGGTGGAATGTGCTACTCTGAAATACATGTCAGTCAACCATGAAGCTGGGCAGGCCCTGTCATTATATTTGACACCAGTGCAGGCATTCAAGTGAAGGGGATCTATTTCAGCATAAGAGCAAGATAAAAGTGGCCTGAGGGGCACTGCAGGAGGCCTCTTTTAGCTCAAAAGGAGCCTTGCTTGTCATGTTCCTCATGAAAGCACACCTTGACATACAGTAGCTTTAACTCCTTGTTATTGTTTTTTCTTTTTCCTTTTTTTAAAGGGATTAGCTATATGGGTGGCATTTATTCCTCAGGAAGGTATGAATGATAGGCAAACATTCAGCTAGCACTTTGCCTCAAGTGTGTTTAAGAAACTGTGCCTGTTGGATTTCTGCCTGTCATGCTGCTGTTAAAGGCACAGGGGCCCCTGCTAAGAAGAGAGAAAGATGGGACACTCATCCAATTGCTTCTTACTTCAGTTCTCTGGCACAGAGCCAAGCCCCTGGGCTACTGAGTCACCAAGTTATCCTAGGAAAAGCTGTATGCTTACCTGAAGTTATCGTGGTGGTATTTACAAAGATCCTGTGAACCAGGTCATAGCTGTAACTCTGTGAGTCACAAAACTTGCAAAAGGGGAATTACAGATTTGTCCAGCACACAGAGGTATGCATATAATTTTATGACACCTGGTCTCCGTAGTACAGACATTCTGTCTCTCTCTCGTTTTCTCCCTTCCCTCTCTAAGTGTGGATTGACTCCAGACTTAGTCACTTTTAGAGCAGACCGACTGAAATCTGTGGGGCATGAGTTAGTCATGGTTAAGTTAACCAAATCCTGCTGATTTCACTGGGTCTGCTCCAAGTATGACTAAGTCTGGATCCAACCAGGTGAGCTTCATTCCTTTGAGATCCTGACCCAGAGTGTAGAGAAGGTAATTTTTTGACTATAATTCCCAGAAGCCACTAGCAATATAGCTGGAGATTTGTGAAACTTGTATTCCAAAAGTAACTTTTCTGGCCTCTGTCTTGATCATACACAACCCCTGATTTCAGAAGTAAAACACCTAGGATACATATAAAGCTCTGGGCTCACAATAGAGCATGATGCTGCATTGGTCCATGCAATGTATTCTGAAACATCCCAGTCATAATGCAAAAATTACTCTGCAAAAGAGGAAGAAAAACTAAGTTTGAGAAAGAGAAAGCCTGTAAGATGAGCCAGACCTGAAGGTTCACACTGGATGGCCTAGAGCTACTTTTACCACCAAGTAAGTGACCTTTAGACCAGGGGTAGAGAAACCTGTGGCCCTCCACATGTTGTTGAGCTCCTACCCTGTCATCCACAGTCACTGGTCAGGCGGGCTGAAGCTGATGGGAGCTGCAATCCAGGCATATGTGGAACAAAGCAGGTTCCCTATCTCCTGTTTAGATTAATTTAGTGATATCACCAGAATGCATGTTTATGTGATCTGGAATGTAATTTCTCCAGTTTGTAACTTGTTGAACACATTATGAATCAAACAACTTTTTTTTTCTCAGTTGTTTTTCTTTGCCTGATACATAAACGGAGCTGCTACTCACATGTAGAAAGGCAAGGATATCTGGAATATAGAGATATTGGAAACTAAGCTTATGCCCCATAGATAGGTCATGGCAGCCAGATGGCAAAGAGAACAGGAAACAAGCCTACTTGAATACCCTGGGAACTGCTGATTTGATAGATGTGGTTAGTCTCTCCACCAATGCAGATCACAACTATTCCATGCACAGCTGCTGTGACCGGTTCTCAACTGGTAGTCAAAAGGGATGTAAAGAATTCTGCCATGTTTCTTATACTCAACAAGAAAGGACGTTTTGATACATTTACTTATTTAGGGTATTTATATCCTGCTTTTCAGCTGAAAGCAGAGCAGGTTACAAAAACTGAGACATTCTGGTGAGAAAATGGTCACGTCCTGCAAGATTTTTCACATTTCAGGATATTTTTGGCTAAAAAGTCATTTGTGCAAATAGTTTGCCCAGAAAACCCCCAATGTCTTTGCACAGAAAATAGTTCACTTTGTGGAAGTTCATTGCTTTCTGCACCAAAAGGTTTTTTTTCCAAACAAATCATTATGTCCAACTTTTTTCCAGTTTAAAAAAAAATAAACTCAATAGTATAAATAAACTCAATAGTATAAAATATACTGAAATCCTACAAACCGAATTTGATAAAAATCCAGAAATATATTTACTAAATATGCTCCATACAATAGATCCAAATATAAGGAAAAACTACTTGAGGATCCTGCTCTATATGATAACTGTGGCAGGAATAGAATGTGCTAAATCTTGGAAAAAAGAAGAGACACCCAAGATACAACAAAGGATTCAAAGTTTCTCAGAGATAAAAACAGCGGATATCTTGTCACAAAGACTTAAAGGTCTGACAGATGAGAAAATAGAAAGATTGGGCCCCCATAAGCCAATTTCTTCAAAAACAGAGAATGTAAAACAAATAGACAAATATATTTACTGAGTGAGAGGAGGTATGGATGTTGAAAGCGAGTAACAAATGTGTGATTAAATAAAAAGAGAATGAAAAAAAGAAGATATCATCAACTATAACATTCAATAGAATAAGAAACAGTACGAGTATCAACAAATCAAACATACAAGGTATTAAGAAGTATACCTAAGGGTAAGATAGATAGGATTAATCTGGAACAAACATATATAACACTTTTCCTTTTATAGAGGTACATATTTATGAGATATATATTAATACTCTGGTATTAATTAATTAATGTATACTCTGGTAAAGATGCAAGGAAGATACTATGACACCAAATGGGGTACAACAGATTGTATAATTGTACCTTATTTAATATGTATTTTTTTTGTTTATTGAAGTGTTAATAAAAAGTATTTTTATTTAGTATTAAATAGTATAAAATATATTGAAGAAAATGGGTGACAGTTCTCATAATCTTGCCCAGCAGGGACAAATTACAGTAGGTCCTTCACTTTCGCATGGAATAGGGAAAGAAGCCCCCGCGAAAGTGGGAAAAAAAAACACAACCACAGGCCCCACCCACTGGGGGTAGGGTGGGTGCAGAAGAGAGCCAGTGGGCACAGAGCTTTCTCCTGGCACCCGCCCATGTAATCAGGGAAGCTATTTCAGCGGGGAAGCTGAGGAGAAAGCCAGCAGGGAAGCTCTTTCGTCACTGGCTGTCTCCTGCGCTCACCTCCACCCGCGAGATCTCGATCGCGTGGGTCAGGGTGAGGAGAAAGCCAGCGGGGAAGCTGTTTCCTCGCTGGATGTCTCCTGCGCCCACCTCCACCCATGTGATTGGGGGCGAGGAGAAACCCAACAGGGAACTCATTTCCTCGCTGGCTGTCTCTTGTGCCCACCTCCACCCGCGAGATCCCAATCGTGCGGGTGAGGGCGAGGAGCAAGCCAGTGGGGAAGCTGTTTTCCTTCTGGCTGTCTCCTGCGCCCACCTCCACCCACGCAATTGAGGGTGAGGAGAAAGCCAGCAGGAGACAGCCAGTGAGGAGAACGCCAGCGGGGAAGCTGTCCCCTCGCCCCCACCCACCTGACCTCAATGACATGGGTGGGGGAAGGTGCAGGAAACAGCCAGTGGGAAAACAGCTTCCCCGCTGGCTTGTTCCTCGCCCCCGCCCATGTGATCGGGGTCGTGCGGGTGGAGGTGGGCGCCGGAGACAGCCAGCAAGGAAACAGCTTCCTCACTGCCTTTCTCCTTGCCTCCACCCAATCGTGTGGTTGGGGGCAAGGAGAAAGCTATTGGGGAAGCTCTTTCCCCATTGGCTGTCTCCTGTGCCTCCCCTCACCTGTGCCATCAGGATCACATGGGTGGGGGCAAGGAGAAAGCCAGCAAGGAAGCTTTTGGCAGCAGCAGAAGGAGCGCAGGGAACAGGTGATTGCCCTCCCTGCACCCTCCAAGGCCCGGGAATGGGAGGGGGAGAATGGGAGGGGGTAAGCGGGCACCTCGCAAATAATCAAATTTATGAAAGTGAAACCCACGAATGTGGAGGGAGAACTGTATTTGTTCTTGGGTGTGAGAATGAAATAAGGAAAGCATTACATCTTTACTGGCCAATTCTGGTTACACATTCATCTATAGTTGACTAGACTGGACTTTCTCATGATGTTTTTGCCTTCTTTTTGCTAAGTAAACAATGGGAGTGCTTAAATGTCTCTAACCATATTTCATGCACTGTGTCAGTACATGGATGTTAATTATCAATGTAACAAGGGAACCTGTCTTTATGGCCCCAGAAACTCAAAGGTGTCTGTGCTCACTCCCAGATTTTTCTTCCCTGTCTCCTGCAAAGATGGTGGAAAATCACAACTGCATGTGATTCTTCTACCTGAAACTGTCTTCTGTTTAGTTGAAGGTTAAAAAAACCATGTATTTAGATACAACAAGTAAACTTTTCAAGTATGAAACTTAAATGCTGTTTCCTCACCTTACTTTTTCTGCAATAATGCAGCATCCAGACTACACAATTATAGCCCTTGGTTCCAATTCTACAGAATGCTGGGATTTTTAGTTTCATGAAGTAGTTAGCATTCTGTGCTAGAAAGCTCTAGTGTTGTAGTTTTTTTGGGGGGATCATTAGAGAAGTTCCTCAAAACACTAAGAATCCCAGGATTCCCTAGAATGGAGCCAAGGCAGTTAAGGTGGGATCAAACTGCTGTAATTGTGCACTGTGAATATACCCCATGTCTTAGTGGGACATGCTAGAGATCTACTCTCCATCCTTCCCTAACAGGTGTTGACACCCTAAGAAACTATCTTTAACTCAACACTTTCAACATATAGAATCATAGAGTTCTAAAGGAGTGCAGGGATCCTGCCATGCAGGAATACACAACTAAAGCATTCCCAAAGATACGCTGACAAAGCTTTGGATTTGCATTCTGGGTCAGTCTAAGGTCATTAACAGATCCTTAAAAACTGAACATGTGAGAATTTGGGGAGATATTAGGGGGTACTTCCTGTGATGGGAGACATGTGAGCCGATGTGAGGGAATTAAGTTGATCTGTTGTTCTCAATTTTTACCTGCAATTTCTAATTGGAAAGACGGCTCTTGTCATTTTCTGTCAGTGATTGGAAAGGCTCTTGTCGTCTATCTACCAAGGAGAGAGAGAGAGAAGAAAAACAAGGGAAGACCGGTCTTTAGTGCTGCCCAGTGCATCAGTGATCCTTTGTGGGTGGATGGGGACAGATATCTATAAACATCAGCTAGAGTCCTTAATGCATGAAAGGCATTGGCCCTGGTGTGTGGAACTGGCCTTGTCTTTAGGCAGAACATGAAGGAGCTCACCATATGCAGCATAGGCTTGCAGTGGGGATCAACAGTGAGGTATTGGAAGAGAAACTTGAGGATGCCAAATGTCCTACCTTACATGGACCTAAGGCATCTGGCTGCCTTGAGATACATTGGAGACAGCTGTCACCTTGGGGCCTTTCTTACTATACAAATATAGTAGTGTGATTCCACTTTAACTGACATGGCGATACCCCATGGAATCCTGGGATTGGCAGATTAAGGAGGGGTCTCCAGCCAGAGAGCTCCTGTGATGCCTCTGACCAAACTACAAACCCAAGGATTACGAGGACTGTTGCAATGGCACTTAGATTGGAATCATAGACCTATATTTGTGTAGTTTAAAAGACTCCTTTACTGCTGTTGGGCCTGATGTCTCTGATTTCTACTGGAAAGGACAGGATTTAGAGTTTCCAATCAAACACTGAATGAAGCTTTGTAAATATGGCAATTTTAAAACTCTTAAGTTTTGAGAGCAAAAGCTTTGTACTCAGGAATGTAACTGAAATCTTATTGAAATTGTTAGAAATTGGAGAAGCTGACACTGATGTGGAACAAATAAGAGGTGTACTATGCATTGTACCATCCATATCCAGATGAAAGAAGTGATAGATATGTGGTTAAGAGATAAAATTACCAAAGCTCCAGGTAAGTAGAAAATTACTATCTTTTTGGCATCTTATATAAACACCCAAATATAGTTTTCATAATTAATGAATACAAATAAACTAAAACTTATCCCTTCTTATGTGACATGATATAACAGTCAATTTGAAAAAACAAAGGCTGAAGTAAAGAAAATATGTCTTTTCTATTTTGCCTTCAAGTTCAGCTCCTGGCTTAAACTAATCCACAAATATATTTACACTATACAGTTGAAGCAGTTCCTTACCACTTCAGCTCCATCCTAAGTATTCCTAGGATTTGTAGTTTGGTCAAACGCATTAGCTAAGAATTCTAAATACCACTCCTAATTACAAATCCCAGGATTCCCTGGAATGGAACCATGAGAGTTAAAGTGGAAACATAGAACTATAATTGTGTAGTGTGAAAGGACCCCATGTGCTGTAGTTCAGAAGAGTGGATGACTGCTCTCTGCCAATTCTAAATACCTCAAGAAACTATAAATCCCAGGAAGCTGTAAAGTGGAGCCACTACAGTGAAACTAGTTAAAAAGGGCAGTCTAAGACTGCATTGTCAATTATATGAATTTTTATTTTATGCTGTTAATATAAACTGTTTTTTTTACTCTGTTAAGCTAACTGATGTCTGTTGAACAAAACACTTTTTTTAAAACAAAATGCCTGAGCACAATACATTTGTTCAGAAAGATTGATCTGCATTGGAAAATACTACCACAGCACCCTGGCACTCAATGATAAAATGTCATCATTCCTTGAAAAATTACTGAATCACTCTATATGTCTGCTTTGAAAGAGTAGCTGACTTTTGTAATATTTCAACAAATGGTTTTACTATTGTATCTGGCACTGCAAACTGTACTACTGATAAAGAGGTGATTAAAAAAAATATTCTGCTGTATGCATGTTGACTTTATTTAGATCCTGCCTTTATTCCCAGAATTGGGACTCAGGCAGGTTTATGATTTAGAATGAATACAATATGGACAAAACCTTCTAAATGTTATCATTAAAATGTAATTAAACTATCAATAACTTTAAAGCATGCACTGAAAAATAAATCAGGCAAAAAATTGTGTCATTTTATTACTATATTTTCTTAAAATAGTCACTTCCTGAAAGCCTAATAGAAAAGACTTCACCTGTTGGAAGAAGGACAACCAGGAGGGAACCATTCTAGCCTCCGTGGAAGGGTGTTCTGTAGTCCGGGAGCAGCCACTGGGAAAGCCCTCACTTGTATTTCCACTGGAGTCACCTATGAAGATGATGAGACTGAATGACCTGACCTCAAAAATGCAAGAACCAAGACAGGTTTGTACAGTGGCTGCTCCCAGGCTCAGGGACTCCTTTCCTAGGGGCCTTAGGCAGCTTCCCTTTGTGCTGTTCTCTTTTTGGAAGGTGAACGCCTTTTCATTCCATCACACTTTTGGGAAAAGATGGTTTTATAAGAACGGGACTTTTCTTAGTACGCTGTACTATTTTTAAATCAATGTTTTAAATGGTTTTAATTATATAGACAGTTGAGTACTGTTTTAATCATAACGTTTTGTTTGTTGTTATGAGCTTTCAAGTTGTTTCTCCAACTTTAAAGGTGTACCTATCATGGGGATTTCTTGGCAATATTTATCTAGGGGAGGTTGTTGTTTACTTCTGCCAGTGCTGAGAGTGGGTGAGTTGCCCAAGGCCACCCAGTGAGTTTCCATGGCTGAATGAGGATTCGAACCCTAGCCGCCTAGAGTTCTGATCTAACACTCAAAACACTACACTGTGCTTGCTTTCTTTGCTGGTGTACTGAGGCTCAATAGCACCCAGGGCAAGGAAGCGGGGCGAGCGGCAGCGGATGGGTGGGGGGAAGTGGGGAAGGGCCAAGCAACAGCGGGTGGTAGAGGGGCGAGCAGCAGCAGGGGGCCCTGTGGGGGGCGGCTTTTCTTTGTGCCTCCCTGGCATTGGCTCCTGGGGCACATGTCCTTTTTGCCCCACCCTAGATTCACCTCTGGCTTTCTTGTATGTTTTTAGTTACATGTATTTTGATTTGTGTTTCTTTTAATCCTGTAAGCTGCCTTACACCAAAGAATTGGGAAAGAGGGGAGGTACAAATAAAGCAATAGAAAGAAGGAGCGGAAAAAAACAGAAGAAGAATTACTTCAGATGGATGTTAGATGGGAAATGCTAGCATAGGAAATACTAGGTCACCTTAGAAATTCTGCTTTAATTTTATTTTATGCTATTTAATATTAGGCAATCACTTTTCTTTATTTTCCTCTATTGTGTTCTCACCCACAATGCTAACAGGTGATGTTGGACCCCTAAATTGTTACTTTACTTGTTTGTGTTCAGTGGTAAGGCTAAACTTGCAGTTTATTATAATAATAGCAATACAAGTCCTCTTGGATTTTTTGAAAAACAAAGTCCTCAGGTTTATATTCTCTGCTGAAGAGACTTCCCTGGAGTCCTTAGCAAAGCAACTGTGTATTCAGTCCTGATTTGCTTAGCAAGGCAACTGTACTTTCTGTCCCAAATTGCTGCAGACTCAGGATTTTCAGTTTTTGAAATATGCACTTTAATTTGGGAGGACATGGAATTTCTGTGTTTATCCCCTTTTAAAAAGAAAAGGGAAATGGCGGTATTTGCTTCTTCAATTATTTTCCCTTCATAGATTCATAGAGCTGGAAGGGGCCTTGTGGGCCATTGAGTCCAACTGTCTGCTCAAGGCAGGATCTTCAGCTAAATCATCCCCAGCAGGTAGCTGTTCAACCTCTTTTTGAAGATGTCCAGAAAAGGAGATCTCACCACTTCTCTAGGCAATTGGTTCTGTTGCCAAACCACTCTTACCTTTCTCTACTTTCAAAGAAAGGAGAACATGTGGTTGATTGATTTATTTGTTGTTGGTTTTTTGTTATATTTAATATCTCACCTTTCTTCCAGCATAGGACCCAAGGGGACAACATTTTGTAGAGTGACCCTTTGTAAGTGACCTAGCGCACATTTTAGTAATTCAGTCTGCACTACAAAGTTATAATGAAAGATACATAGTACACATAACTTCTCTGCATTGCTCAGCATCCTTATGAAGAAAGATTGCATGTACCATTTCTCTTTAGTATGTACTATCCTTTAATTTGTAAGCTTATTTTTCAACCAGTTTTTCCTTTTTTGTAAACTGTGTGCTTTTATTTATCTTTTTATTTTTCAGCCTGTATGGTTTTTGTTGCTCCTCTTGTTAACATTCACAGAATAATAGAAGAAATAAGAAATCTATAGAAACCTCAATAATGGTTTAGACAGTGTGCTGCCACGATGGCTAAGCCACCTGAATTCTCAGTTTCTAGGGGCTAATTAAGGAAATTACAGATTTCGGTAAAGACAAACAAGTTGTTTATTCTCCGTGTGATATTCACTTCAGAGGCAAAATACATTTTAAAAGATAATGAAATCTTCTCACAAAGCCAATTTAGAAAGACTGTGGGTGCCTCATCCACCTCCCATTGTACCTGCATAGTCATGGATTTGCATTTGGTCTCTTTCTTGAAATATCCTGGCTTCCTTTCCTTACATTTCCTCCCTCCTTGTCCTTCCCCCTCCCACCAATCTTGTGTCACATATAGTCTCATGCAATATTTTAGAAATTGATTTTCACTGAACCTTTTTTAAAATGCAGGAATTACAGTCAAAGTGCTTCTAAAGTGCTTTATCTGTATTACAATTGTTGAACATTAGGATCCTTTTGTTTTAGTGCTAATACTGAAATCCCATGTAAAGTTGCATCTTCCAGTCTTTATTTTTCCCATAGGATTGCACCCCAATAGGATTTCTGTCTTTTTAAAATGGCCTTCCTCCACCTTTAACAACAGCTTATTGTTCTTGCCATACTGGGGAGAAGTGGAGAGGAAGGTAGGATTTCTGATTAGTTTGTTATTGTTGTGTGACTTCAAGCTGACTCAGACTTATGGCAACTCAATCTTAGAGTTTTCTTGGCAATATTTATTCTGAGGAGGTCTGTTGTTGCCTTCCTCTTAATATAGCCTACTACAATGCTTCCTGAGCTATCTGATGTTGGGAACCAACAACTGGTTTTTGCAATGAACCAGGGACTGGTGCTATATTTGTGACCATTGGCTACATTTTTTTGTTATGAAAACTTGCCAGGGACTGGCAGTTGATGGCTCATGGACTGGAACTGGTCCACAGACCTCTACTTTGAGTAGCACTGGCAGACAGCACCTGGTATTTCCTGGCAGTCTTCCTTCCACGTATACTACTGTTTAAAAGCACAGAGCTAGGAGTGGCTCTTTTTTTCTTCCTTACCTTTCTCACCTGATAGCAGCCCCCATGGACATAGTTTTTTAATTTGATATTTTGGAACTGAATTGAGTGAACTGACATGTGGCAAGCGGATGGCAGGAATAACTCAGCATGTCTCTTTTTGATTTTGCCCAGGACTTCAACCAGGTGGATGGGCTCTTCTGTTTGCCGTTCTGTGCTGTGACTCCTATCCTACCTCCTCCTTTCAAAATATTTATTGGAAGCACATGCTGATGAATCTGTGCTCTTCAAATGCTAATTTCCACAAGGCTTTGGATGAGGGGTGGGTCTCAGATGGGAGTTCGGGGAAAGGGGCTCTCTTCTCTTCACCAGAACTTCTGGAGGCCCATCTGTTGTGTTTTGTGGGGCCACAATGAAGCCAGTTGTGAGGAAATGGTGGAAGACTCTGAAGTGATGCAAGTGAGTGCATGCTATTAATTTTCAACAAGTGCAATCCTGCAGAGAGCAGCTTGTGTGATGGGGTTGGCCTTTGTTATTGCTACTAGATAATGTGAGGCTGAAAAGAACACACACACGCACACACACACACACACACAGAGTTCAAAAGAAAAAGAGATGCCCTCCCCTCCTGTTCGCCTAACCTTGTGCTGATCAATAGCAGATCCCTTGCCACAAAGCCAGCATTCTTTTATTCTCAAATTAGAGCAGCTGTTGCAGCCACAGCCCAGCTCATTGGAAACCTTTTAGCATTTTGGAAAGCCTTAATCTGGTTTGAAAATATCGGTGCCTCTGAACCTCTCTTACACCGATTAAGAGGCAAGGCACTGAGATCTTGCTGGGCCTTTTGAATCTACACATTTTACTTGATGGCCTAGTTCTTGGAAAATAGCAGGCGAGGTTGTTGAACTGTACTGAATTGTATCATTTCAGATTCTCTCTCAAGACCTGAGTGCCTCTTCATACAACAGAAACAAATCCCTTTTGAACTGGAAGCTAGAACATCAGGTAAAAAGTCATTTGCAGTGGCATAAGGACAGGGGAGCAAGGGGGGCGGTGCGCCTTGGGCGGCACTTTTTTGGGGGCACCACCACTCCTTGGCTGCCCCCTTGCGCGCTGTTGCCCTGCCCATGTGTGCCGTCACCCAGCCCACGTACCTCTGCCCCTACCTCACTTATGCCAAGCTACACCACTGGTCATTTGGCCTAGCTTTCTCTTTGACATCCTGTTTTTCTACATATAGAAACCTTTATTTATGGCAGTGCCATTACATCACATAAGCCCCCCCCCCCGCAACTCCAGTTTGAAGCCAGAGTCTATATCAGAAGTCAGCAACTGTGGGTTCTTCCAACTGTGTTGGGCTATAACTCCCATTATCTTCCCCATCAGCTATGTGAGTTCTAGCTTGTGACAGATGAAGTTCAAGATAAGTATGTGCACCATGATATGTATGTATTACCAGCTCTCTTTTTTCACTCCAGTTCTTCAAAATCCACTTTTTCTTCATAGGTTTTGTTTTACCTTTTAAAAATCCCAAGCACAGTATAAGTGAGTGTAACTGTATTTAACAGCACCATTCTCTCCTTATAGTTGTATTTTCTCTCTCCTTTCCGTTTACTCCTTGTCTGTGATAAACTGAGTTACCACAGTTTACTGTGATGAGAATATGCTTTAGCAAGCCTCACATGCTCCCTTCCAGTGCAACTATAAGAAATTCGGAAACTTTCCCTTCAGTTTTAAGCAACTACAGGCTGTTTCATGTGGACCTAACTGTGTTTTGTGCAAAACATGTCAATGTTAAGCAGTGTTTTACAAAGCTGGCATGTTTCAGTAAATCATGGTTAGTCACAAATTAGAGTAATGATAAACTGCAGTTAATCACAAACATTACATGAAAGCTTTTAGTCTCTTCATATCTACACCAGAGGAGATGATGGTGCATGAAAACTGTGGCTGTTTCTCTTGTGAAAAAACACCATTTATTGTCATGACCAAATGTAACTGTTGCTTATTTGAAGTATAAGCCAGTTTGTCTGTAAAATATCATGTTTAGAGGCAGTGATTTATAAATTAAATTAATAACAACAACAGCCCCATCCGTTAGTAATTTATTTGAGGTTATCTTTCACAATTAAATATGGCGTTCATATAAAGTTGCTTCCCATTTTCTCTCAGAAGTTGAATTAGAAAGAGAAATTTAGCAAGTGTTAAATTTTCTGGCCTGAAAATACAGAAAGCTTCACCTGTAGAATTTCTCCCAGTTATGCAGCCAGTATTAGCATAGAGACCCTGCCAGGAAAATGGGGTGCCTGAAAAGCATTTTCCCCCCATCATGGCTTACCCTTGCTATCCAGCTCTCCTTTCCTACGCTGTGAATCTTATTGCCTGTAAGGAATATTGATGCCCCCTGCTATCTTTAATTAGAAAGAAGTTAAACTCCACCATTACCCTGTTCACACAGTGATGGAATGGGGATTCACACATACACAGGCATAATTTAATGAGGCATTCCGAAAGCATAACAAAAACTGAAGTGGTGAGTACGAGATGGTGCCTAATGCAGCGGAATAGATGGTGACTGATCTAACAAAAGCACAAGGCATCAGAGATTATTAGAGGAAACAAAAGAGAAACATGTCACACAGAAACTCAAGGGGCAAAAGGAGAGAGACAGAATGAAAGGATTTGGATGAATGAATGGAGCAGCAAAATTTGAATCTAGTTTTTTACATTTTGAATGAAGACCTTATGATGAAATGTTAAACTCTGCTGTTTCTTTGTTCTCTTCAATGAGAAGAGTGAGGAAGAAGATGCAAGAGCATACCGTAACTGTTTGTGAGCTTTGACATACATTGGCATTATAATCCAGGAATTCAAGATAAGTCAAAAAAGGCTCTACTGTACATGGGGCATAGGCTTTCAGCAGGCAGATAGGAAGAGACTATGGGCCTTTCTGCACTACACAGGTATAGTGCTATTATTCCACTTTCAACATCCTATGGAATCCTGGAGTTTGCAGTTTAGGGAGGGGCATTTAGAATTCTCAGCCAGAGAGCTTTTTGGCTTCAATAGGAAAATATTTACATTGCTTTGAAGGAGATGACAAGAAAATGGCTGTCAGGTTAATTTGTTGAGCCCTCCTGCTTTGAGGAGAACCTGGCTAGTAACCCTGGAATGAAAAATATGTGAAAAGAGGCCTGCTAGATATGACCAATGGATGGGTTAGCCCACCGTTCTGCTCCTGTAGTGGCAGCCAGATACCTGTGGGGAGCCTGCATGGACTCGAGTGCAACAGCGACAGAATTAAAGCCTCAACTCTAAATGTGTCTTCAGAAGGAGCAATGAGAAGTGAGGTGACTCTGAGGGCTCTGCTGAGACACTAGTTCCATTTGGCTCCCTGAACTGTTTGCATTCCAGCTGATCATGAGAGGAACAGTGAGGGAGAAAGCATAACAAAACAAGTTAGAAGAGGCTGCAGCAGTTTGCTTTTCTCTAAGCCTACCGGGAAGGGCAAGACTTCATCCCCTCCTCTCCTCTCCCCCTGCTGAGATAATTGAGTGCAGACTACTTTTGTACTTTGAATTCAGCAACTACATTAAGCCAAGGACAAAGAAGGAAAGTGGGAGGACGAGGGAAAAACTGGGACATTTTAAAGGCAGCTGAAAAAGTGGGATGATAGGAGATTAATTGGGGCTGTCCTTATCTATTTGGAGGGTATGAAACTGGTGGGTCTGTATACTTGTTTTCGTTATTTCTTTTCTTCTTGTACTGTATCTTTTAGATCCAGGGTAGAACTCGTGCACTCTTCCAGATGTTATTGAACTCCACCTTCCAGTATTTCTTACCATTGGCTGTGCTTGCTAGGGCTCATGGCAGCAGCCATCCAGCAACATCTGGAGCATAGCATCACCCCAATCCCTGCATTAGATTGTAAACCTGCAGGCAGCAGCTGCTTATTTTTTCTAGTTTTTATATAAGGTTTTTTGCTGAGCAGTGGAGTAAAAAAGAAATCCTTAAGTAAGTGAATGAAGACAGTGGGCTTGGGCTGGAATAAATACCATTAGGAATGCAACATAAACAATTTAAAATTTAAGAAATATAAATCTTGCATAATGTAAAAATAAAATTGACAAAAATTAATAGAACCCTCCCCCAGTTGTTAACAAATAGAACCTGCTTGGGCCTCTTCACTTCAAAAGGATTCACGCTGCAGCCTGAGCTTGATATAGTTTGGAAAAAAGTTTTTTTTTTTTTTTTTTGGAAAGGCAGGATATGCATCATACACATACATAAATCCTTATGTTGAGTTTGGAATACTTAAGCCCATTGATTTCCATAGGCTTAGGTGTGCCTAATGCTTCAAAGAATTAAGGCTCTCAGTTCCAGCAAAGAAATCTAGGCTTTTAGGTTACCTGAGGCCGGTGGAACAAGGCCAACACCTGCTTTACCTTTCAATCCAAGCTTAATTTCTGGTAATACCTTACTCTTGAAACTAAACTTTCTTCTATCACTGAATCTCTCAAAAAGTAATAAAAACGACAACCAGTGATTATAGCCAGATTTGGACCATACACTTTTTGCTTGACCAAAGAACTTCCAGTTCTAGAATTTGGCAACATTACTTATAATATCTCAACCAGCATGGTCAGATAATTAAAACACAAGTCCAGCATAGCTGCTTACCAGGAGTCCCCTTTTCCTGCCTGTTTCTAGTGAAGTGGAAAGAAGAATGAACTTAGATAGGCTTCACGTCTTGCACACTACCAGTTGCTTACTAACAGATTTGCTCGCCCTGTGGCTCTGGTGTTACCCCACAAGTTACTTGGCCCTGCTGGCTAATGGTTCCTGGGTTCCTTTAGAAGATCAGGGTGGGATCTTTCTCCCCTTTGTTTGCTCCCAAGCAGGTGTACTATAGCTTCAGCACTGCCATTTGCTAGCTTCCCTCCCTGTTCTCCATCGGTTAGTGCTTATCACCACCTTGGTACAAACTGAGGGTCATCTGCATTTGGTACTGGGCTGTAATTGGTGTGTATGTTTGTTAATCTGTTCATAGCAATCTTTTTAGTGTGTCATGAATTGCATCCTTGTGTATTAATGTCACACGTTGCTGCAGGCACAAAAACCATGGAGCCAAATCCATAGCAGGGTTAAGTTTAAGAATTTATACCCAAGTTGTTGTTTTCAAAAAGAAAAAAATAATCTCACTAACCTCTTTTCTATTGTGTAACATTGCCTAGAGTGTAATTCTGCAGGTAGAGAACATCTTGTTTTATTGATTGCCTCTCAGCTACTCTGTGATCCTTTTTGGCAGAAGATTAGGGCAAGGATGTCTTAATAGTAAACACCATTACATTTCTAAAGTATCCACTGTTTTTTCTGTTCACTTTTCACCTCGCAACACTTGTGAAAAAGGCAGATAGATAAAAGAACATAGTCTGCAAGAATGACATGTAGAATTACTTGTTTCACAATCAGTGAGGCATCCCAAGGTTGTGGCCAAACAGAGCCTGTCTTCCTTTCTCATTTGAAGACTCTTTTCTTGTTGCCAATCAGTATAATGTTGTTTACATGCTATTTCCAGTTTGGTGGTAATGCATAACACACAGCAGAATAAGAATATACTTATAGAATCCCAGAGTTGGACCATCTAGTCCAACCTTCTGCTATACAAAAATATCCAAATAAAGCACTTCTAAGATATGACATCGACCTTTTGTTTTAAGACCTCTAAAGCAGTCTGTTCTGCTGTTGGATAGCTCTTACCATCAGGGCATTCTTTCTAATATTTAGTGGAATTTCTTTTCCTGTAATTTGAATCCATTGGTGTTTACTCTAGCCTCCGGAGCAGTAGGAAACAAGCTTGGTCCCTCTTCTCCATGACAATCCTTCAGATATTTAAAGATGGGGGTCATGTTACCTCTCCACTTTCTTTTATCCAGGCTAAACATACCCAGCTCACTAAACCTGTCATCATAGGGCTTGGTTTCCAGATCTTTTACTATCTTGCTCATGCTATTCTGAACATGTTCCAATTGTGAGTATCACGCTTGAGCTATAGTGCACAGTACTGGACACAGAGTTCCAGGTAAGGTCTGATGAAAGCACAAAAGAGTGGTACTCTTTCTTCCCTTGATCTGGACAATGCATTCCTCTTGATATAGCATAGATGTGGCTTAGACATCTGTATTCATCATTGCACATTGTGGAAAATAAATTCATTGGTGATTGAAAATCTGTCACAAAGACCTGAGCTAGAATGAGTTACTGTTTTGAATGACAACACTCAAAGTCCACCAGTCACCATTGCCTGTGGCATTCAGGAAGCTGAAGTCCAAAGTAACAACAACTTGCCCAAGCTTGGAAGAAGATATTCATATTTGATTTTACAGAGTTCCTGATACTAAAGACCAGAAATGAGAGAATGTAAAATAACTGATCAACAACTATAATATTTCCTCTTTGGGATGCCACAATAATGTACATCACTGAGGGACCTTGACACTTACTGACTCTTTTTCTTTTAAATTGGACCAGGGTGTTCTGTTTGCCAGTGACTGCAGCCCAAATTGAATGACAGAACTGTGTTCTTGCGGAGATGAAGATGTTTTGTCTCTCTGCTCCATAAAATATATCATGATTTAGACACATGGTTTTCTATTAAGGTAGGACAGAAAAATATAATATATTTAATAGAACAAACTAATGTAGGCTCAGTGTAGTGTAAAGGTTAGAGTGTATGACTGCAACTTGGAAGTTTCAGATTCTTATCATCACTGAGACATGTAACTCACTTGGCAACTTTCAACCAGTTTCTCTGTTTTTTTCAGCCTAACATACATCACAGAGTTGTTGTGAGGACAAAGTGCAGTAGAGGAGAGCCATGTATGCCACCTTGAGCTTACTGGAAAAAAGGTGGAATATAAATGTAACTCAAAATAATAAATCAATAGAAAGTGCTTGGCTGGTATTGAAAGCCAGCAAGTGTTATCAGGTGTCCTATATCAGCAAACTTTCTGGATTGCTGTCCGTAGCACACATCACAATGCCATCACAAAATAGTACTACGGTCTGAAGGGCATTACATTACAGCTGGTTGGACCCTATCCTGGTATGTTGCTTCCAAGGTACAGTAAAGCATGCTGGCCTAAGGCCATTTTGTCCATCCCTGCTTTAACATTCATTCTATTGTTGCTGGAATATAACAACAAGGATGGATACTGAAATACTCTCATGCTAGGCATTGGATCCATCAAAGGAAGTACAATCCTATCTGGACCAAGTAACCTGTCTATCTTACACACCTAGGAACCATTCAACCACAAGGCTTTCATCTTGCCAGGGTTCACTCTCATACAAGCTGCCATGGCATCCAGGACCTGACCAACCAAGCATGAATTAGATGTGAAAGACAAATGGAGCTTGGTGTTACCACTGCACTGATGGCACTTTGTTCCAAATATTGCAATGACCCCTTCTGTCACCTTCATACAGATGTTAAATAGCATTGCTCCTGTGGTACTCTGTAGCCCAATTACCAGAGGACTATCTAGAACAGAAGAATTGTGTGATACTTCACCTGTTGTTCAATTGCAGCTTCCCAATGTTCCTAACCATTGGCTATGTTGGTTAGAATTCCTGGGAGTTACTGCTCAACAATAACTGGAGGGCTGCAATGTTTCCACCCCGATAAAGAACAATGTAGAAGTAGAAACACAACAGTACAGTTCCCCCACTGAAGTGGTCCAGAAAAATACAATGGTCAATGGTATCAAAATCTGCTGAGAGTTCAAGGAAGAGCCATAAGGTGACAATACCCTTGCCATATCTTAGTAATGGTGATCTGTCATAGGATGAAGGTCAACTCAGTCCTAAATTTAGACCTAAACCAAAAATGTAATGGGTCGAGATCACCGATGACTTGTAGCTCCCATATCAGAATCCACTCTGAATTTTAGTCTGAACTTTAATGGATGTATCCAAGATGCTGAGCCTATTTGAGGGACAGGATTCAGCACCTTGGATAGCTTCTTCAAAATTCATACTATAACCAGAGCAGATTTACCCACCCCACTGACATGGAAACCACTAGCTGCTACTGGTATACATAATCAATGCAATCCACTAAATGTTAATGGCTACATTGCCACGTTTCCCTCCCAAACAGAGATATTTGTGCCAGAGTAGTAGTGGTTGGTATCCATTCAGTCCTGGATAGCTCTGCTATCATAAAGTGTGCACCAACCAGCTCTTAATGAAATTTAAGTCTGTTTTCTCATAATATTTATAATTTCTTTAATCAGAAGAATCCCAGAACCTGTTTTCTAAAGATATAAAATGCCCTTAAACCATAGTTGGCAAAAGAAGAACAAGAAAATGTTACACACCCTTCATTTCAGCTGAAAATCAAGAAGGTTGACAGTGCCATCGATTATGAAAACAGAAAGAAAATGTATTCTTTTTTCCTATGAAGGAGTAAGCCATTATTTCTTTGGTTAAAAATAGATGCTTTTGCCCTATGAACCTTCAAATGCTTTTTTTTTGAACCAAGTATTTTTCTCCTCCTTTTGATTAGCTGGAAAGGAAGCGGCATATCCAGGAGGAATGTACATCAAAGGGAACTCTCTAAATGATGCAGAAATGCATAAAACAACAAACAGGGCCAGCAGGGAAGGAAGAGATGCTATAAGTGGGCAAAGTCTTCATATTACACTGAAGGTCAGCTTGCTAAAGAGTCGTGTGTTGGACGCCACAAAACAGTTGCTGAGTCTGATGCTCTTGTGAGAATTTTAATGATCTTTCTTTCGCAGTAGTTGAGGTACGCATTATATTGCTCCATAGCCATTTTCTTCTTAATGGTTGTTCACAGAAGCTTGGCGTTTAATGCTTAAGTGGCTTGCGAGCTTAGGTGCAGGCTGAAAGTGGAACTACGCACATGTGGGATTGGAGTTATTTTCAAGGGAGAAGAGATAAGCAAAGGGAGATTCACAACTCATCCACTGATCACTGCTTCTCTCTTGAAAATGTTCACTCAACCATTTTAATTGTGTCCCCATCCTCCACTGAGCTCCCATGCCAGACGAAAAAACAGCTGAAGGAAAGATAGTCTGGGTGAGGATTTTCAGGGAAGAATCAATGGATGTGAGAGAGTTGTTTCCACTTCCCACCCATCTATCTCCAAGCCTAGCCCAACACATTTGTTTTAACCTGAGCAACTGCCTTCTCCCATATAGACCCATTTAGTCTTTGAGGTCATCCCAAGAGATCCTCCTGGTGGTGGCATGTTTGCATAAGGTCTGTTCCACAGTCATTTGGAGAAAGGCATTTAGTGTGGTTCCTCCGCATTAAATATCCTTCCTTCTGGTAACAGACATGCTCAAAGAATGTTTATCTTTAGATGAATGTTAAAGACTTACATAATTTTGTAAACCTTCCTGGAGTAGCCCATGTCATGTAAATAATCCAGCTTGATTTGTATGTACAGGTTGAGTATCCCTGATCCAAAATGATTGGGACCAAAAGTGTTTTGAATTTCAGATTTTTGGGGGGGGATTTTTGGAATATCTGTCTGCATAGACATAGAACACAATACTTTACAGGAGACCGCTGGGAAGCTTGCGAACAGATGAGCAGGAGTACTGCAGCTGCTTGTTACTCCGATGGAGAAACCCTAGCCTGGGGTCTACAATTTTGATATTAAAACATGATTCCGTGTGCCTGAGAGGTCACTCGAATGAGCACGGAGGCAGGCACGGTCGAATGAATGAAAACCAGGTCAGGCCAGTAAAATCCCTAGTCACATAGCCCCAGGAGACCTCAAGGTATGTAAACCTCCAATAAACAAAGGGTCCTCAGCCCCGAGATGCCAACTTGAGGGGATTAGAGGGTCTGCTCCAAGTTGAGCAAATATCTCATCAAGCGAGGACCATTTACATGAAGTCACACCACAAACTAACACAGCTGAAGATCCTAAGACTTTGGCAAACCCATGCAATCCTATCATGCAAAGGAAATTACCATTGTGGAGCTTCATTATCGCCCCGATATCCATTGTTCTCCCTGGGAAAGGATTAGTCCTCCAGGTACTTTTCCCCCTACAAATAGTCCCAGTTTTTGAGCGTTTCTTTGGATCGCTCCCAGTCTTCCCAGCAGACCGTCACTTCATCCATTGAGTAATCCCCTCAGCCCTCCTCATGCTGAGTCTCATCTCTCCGCTGTCTTCCCGGACCAGGACTTCAGGACAAGGTGCAGTATTCCCCCAACTATACCCCTTCAATACTCCCCTGTCCAATTTCCTCCCTTTTTTTTCTTAATAGTTCTTGGGTGTGTGTGTGTGTGAAAGTGCGTTGGTGCGTAAGGCTTGTATTCAGTAAAATCATTTATTGGACATTTGGTTTGGTTTTTGGCTTGGCCTGACCCTATAAAAACTGGGTAAAAAGACCCCACTAGGTTACCCTGCCTCTCGCATTACTATTGCTTGTGCTCTGGCTAGTTTCCATTCCCCATCACGTGGAGCACATTGAGGTGTCCCCCAAGGGACCCCCGAAATTAGGGTAACATGCTGCCAAGCACTGCGCTTGTATTCCTGCCATTTCAAAGATTCTTATGTCTCTCTCCAGCTTGCTTCTCTCTCCTGCCACATGTCTCATTTGTTCGCTACTTTTTATTGGGAATGAGACATGATCATAGAATCATAGAATCATAGAAATGTAATGTTGGAAGAGACCACACGGGCCATCCAGTCCAACCCCCTGCCATGCAGGAATACCCTCAAAGCACTCCCGATAGATGGCCATCCAGCCTCTGCTTAAAAACCTCCAAGGAAGGAGACTCCACTACACTCCGAGGCAGCATATTCCACTGCCGGACAGCCCTGACTGTCAGGAAGTTCTTCTTGAGGTTCAGGTGGAATCTCCTTTCCTGCAGCTTGAATCCATTGCTCCTTGTCCTGGTCTCTGGAGCAGCAGAAAACAAGCCCTCTCCCTCCTCTGCATGGCATCCCTTCAAATATTTAAACATAGCTATCATGTCCCCTCTTAACCTTCTCTTCTGCAGACTGAACATACCCAGCTCTCTAAGTCTATCTTCATAGGGCTTGGCTTCCAGGCCCTTCACCATTTTGGTCGCCCTCCTCTGGACCTGCTCCAGCTTGACCATGTCCTTCTTGAATTGGGGTGCCCAGAACTGGACACAGTATTCAAGATGAGGTCTAACCAAAGCAGAGTAGAGTGGTACCAGTACCTCCCTCGATCTAGACACCATATTCCTATTGAAGCAGCCGAGAATTGCATTGGCTTTCTTGGCTGCCGCATCACACTGCTGACTCATGTTCAGCTTGTGGTCTATTAAGACTCCTAGATCCCTTTCACACATACTGCCATCCAGCCACGTGTCCCCCATCCTATATTTCTGTATTCCATTTTTTCTACCTAAGTGTAGGACCTTACACTTCTCTCTGTTGAATTTCATTTTGTTATCCTTGGCCCAGCTCTCCAATCTGCCCAGGTCATTTTGAATCTTGATCCTGTCTTCTGGCGTATTAGCAACCCCTCCCAATTTGGTGTCATCTGCAAATTTGACGAGCATGCTAGAGAGAGACTGAAGATCTGAGAGATGAATGAGCAGGAGTGCCACAGCTGCCTCCTTAAAGGCAGAAACTGGCAGCTGGTGGCAAAAAAGTTTTGAGTTTTGAAGGTTTTAAGATTTTGGATTTCCTGATAAGGAATACTTCACCTGTACTGTTTTTTTAAAAAAATTATGTGTTATTGTTGCTTTTTACCACTTTGAAATCTTCAGATGCAAGGAGTTTATAAATATTCATAAACACCTAAATAAACTTTGTTGTCGGTGCAGTACAAAAAATGATGCCCACTTTCTCTCCCTGCTCACCCATTTGAAAGTTCAGAATATTCTGAGCCAGCCAGGTTGTTTTGACACATGGGACAGGAAATGTGAAAATCACCTCCCCCCATTTCTGGAAGTAAAAATACAACAATAACAAAGTGAAGAACCAAGAATGTGGTGTGCTTTCATGGCACTCAAAATTTGCCACCTGAACTGGCTCTGTTGAATGGTAGTGCCAGCTCTCTTTGTCCTACAAATGCGCATCCACTCTTTCACTTCTAACACCTGAGCAAGTCCACATGAAGGAAGATTCAGCTGTCAAGCCAACATGTTGCTTCAGTCACAAAGAAACCTCTAAGTACCTTGGGCTGCTTCATTAATAAGTGAAAGGATAGGTACATGTTCCTGTATGCGCTGTTCCACTTGACACTTTATTTATTTTAACATTTACATGCCGTGCATTTATCCCAGAGAGGATTTCATAAAAATTAGATGGATGAAAACTAAAAATTGCGTACATAAATAAAAAAAATCAATGCAACAATAGATCCTTAAGGACATACATTTTAATAATTTGATCTCTGAAATACCTGGTCTTCAAGACTGGAATTCCATTGATGCTTAGCATGTGGTTGAGAAAGTGGTTGCCTTAGTTGGGCAGGATGGACAAGGTCCAGGAGCCAATTTTCCACCCTCAGAACCCACCATGGACTGCACCAAAAGCAAAAATGTAGGAGTAGGAAAGGAAAAATATTCCTGAGTTAAATTTTGGGATTTGGGAAACAAGCAAATTGCTATTCCTGCAGACTTTCAGGAAGAGAAATTGGTTTTTGGTCCTATTTTGAGTGGGGACATTGAGGGAATCCAAGGGGAGCCCAAAGGTCAAAAAATGACCTGCCATCTGTGTTTGACTGATGGTTTGCTCTTTGCCTGCCCTTTCTTGGAGTATATCAAAATATCAACTGGTTGAGACGAGAAATGCAACTTGGATTAGCTCTAGATTTGGGTGTGTGGAACTGGACGGGAAGAGGGGGATTTCCCACAGCCCTCTTGCCCATACCAGCCCTTCCACCCTTAAAAATGCTGCCCAGTGGTACTCTGTTGGGGTGAGGGAGGGAGGGTGTGGAAGGCAGATGATGGATCTAATCTGTTATTTTGTCTGTGCAAAATGTTGCAGAATTAGTAGAATACAAAATAGTGAAACATATCAAAATGTTGATAAATGACAAGGATTGAAACATGTTCCTTTATTTCATTTGTTATTTTGAATTGTCCAGCAGCATACAGTGTCTTCCTTTCTGTTTTACAACCTTGTCTTATTCCAACAGTGCTTGCTAGGATCCTTGAGAGTAAGATAGGCAATTTTCCTTGGGTCTTCTTAAACTAGAAGCTTCAGCCCCCTGTATTAAGTGGTGGTGTGCTTGAGTGGAACAATGCAGACTTTGGGATACACTTAAAAAACTGATGGGTCACAGAAGATTCTCAGGAGCAAAGCTAAAGGTATTCTTCTCCTGCTACCATTGACCCTTGCACAGCCTTTTTGCTAGTGAACTCAAGTCAAACCAGTCCTCTTTTTGCTGTATGAGAAACATCTTGCCCATTAATTTTCTTTGAGCCAAGGACTCTTATTTCCACAGGTAAAGCAACTATGAAATCATGAAATCCAGAAGATGATGTGTTACATGGAAACCTTAGTGCTGTGCTTCTTTGCTCAGTGAAGTTCTTACAACTGTGATGAATGAGCACAGTGCCATTAAGAGGACAATACTGTACAAACTGCATGAGCGTTGGTTCATCCTACAAGGTACAGAAATAGGAAATTTCAGTTTCCTTTGGGATCACTTCAAAGTCTTTCTTGTGTATAAAAACAACTCAAAATACAAAGCATCTCTTAGAAGTGAAATCCATTCAGCTGGAATGTGTTTGTAATGTAGTTGAAACAAATTCACTGCAGTTTTCTCTGGAAAGCATTGAGCATCCATTATGTGGTTATGGATATCGAGTTCCTTCTCCTGGATCAGAGCATAGTGGCAGAACCATTGTAAATGGCAAATTGTCTCCATTGTTTTACAGAAATAATCATCTCTACACAACTTAACTACTGCCCAGCACCTTCCTTGCACAGTCAAGTGACTAGTTAACTCATAGGCTAAGATCCTTGTGTAAGTGTCTTTACGGAGGTGTTTGACTTTCTTGGCAGTTGTGCAAGGAGGAACATGCTATTCAGATTTGTCCAGGCTCTTTGAGACCACTGCACAATCTTAGGAGTACCACCTAGGATGTTTAAAAAGTCTGGCCCTCACCTGTATATGGGGAGATGGAGTGACTTGTGCAAAGTTAGGATGCTTGGCTATACTGTTTGTTGTGTGACTGGTTGTGCAACAGTGCAGTTCATTGCACTGTTGTAGCATAACTTTATGCAGGGCAATCTGCAACTAGTCTCTCAGTCAAAGATTCCAGTAGACTATTTGATTCCTATAAACTCTTAGAGACTGCAGCTAAAGTAAGATCATGACTTGATGCAGGAGAACTCACATGATGTTAGAAATCCTTAATTTTGGCCAGATTCTGTTGCTGGTAGTAAAACAAATAATGATTATGTTATGAAGGGATACTACATAGAAGATGGAGCAAGACTGTTTTCTGCTGTTTTAGAGACCAGAGCAGGAAGCAATGGACTCAAATAGCAAGACAACAGATTCCACCTAAACACTGGGGAAAACGCCTTTATTGTAAGAGCTGCTTGACCAATCGCATAGGGACATGGGGGCAGGGGGCAATGTTTTTTGGGGGCGTCCCAGACCGTAGCCGTGCCCCCGTGCACCCTGGCCACACCCTCACACACCAGAGCCATGCCCCTGCACACAGTGGCCACGCCCCTTACACTGTAGCCCCGGCCCGGCCCACCCCCTCTCCACACACTCCAAGCTCCATCACTGTGCTTGACTGTGGAATAGACTTCCTGACAGTGTCCCAACTTTGGCAATTGAACGGACTGCCTCAGAGGGCGGACTCTCCTTATTTGGAGGTGTTTAAACAGAGGTTGGATGGCCATTTCTCAGAAGTGCTTTAGCTGTGCATGGCAGGGGTTTGGACGAGATAGTCCACATGATTCCTTCCAGTTTTGTGATTTTTTATGATCCTGGGTACATATATAATCTGAATGTCTCCAGTTCAATCTTATTTGTAGACAAGGCCCTAGTAAGAGCTTTAATGTGTTCAGAGAAAGGAGAAGAATTTGGCTTTTGCATTTTAAATGCTGACACCCATTTCTCCTTCCTTCAGATATTTTGCTATGCCATTATTAATTCGTACCAGTGGCCAGGCATTATCTGACAGCAAGATGGTAGATGGGTTACTTCCAGGAAGCTTCTTTTTTAAAGCTGGGAAAAAAACAAACAAACCTCAGAATGTCTCCAGTATATACAGAACAACCTGCTTTTGTTTGCAGAGACAAAGCTGTAAACTGGAAAGGGACTTGAGAGCAAAACCTGAAGACAAGAATAGAAATAAGCTGCGTGGGAATAGACAGATCTGCTTTTTATGAAGAACCTATAACATCTCTTCAACCTAGTTAAGTAAATTGCAATCTATTTTTGTGTTTTGGTTACCCAGCTAATATCAGTTTCTTGGAACAATTATGGAAACCATTTTTAAAGTAGGAACACTTAAGATTTTGCTCACATTGAGAGATTAAAATATCCTGACTGTGGGCTTCTATAGGTCACTTGGAAACTGCCAGGAAAAAAAAATCTGGTGATAGTGATGGTGTCATACTGAGGTTTACTTCCAGCCCCCCAAGCCTGACTTCTACCCTTGAAAAGGAGCAGGAAATTCCCCAGCGTTCATTAATTCTCATGCTGCCACCACCCACTGAATTCAGAATTAACTGAACAGTACAGTGGGACCCTGCTCAGTGGATTGACAATCTCTATGCTTACGGACCTTTCCCTTCCCTCACCTCCCCCTTCTGAGTGAGAGAAGTCCTATCTAAGCGTGCACTGAAGAATGGCGTGGGAATGGAGAGGAAATAGAGGTTCTACAGAAAAGCATTTATTTTAAGGCATGCAAGTAAACATGCATAATACACATGAGAGGCTCCCCCCTCTCAGGTACGCTTAAGTTACAAGTAGTTATAAACACAGATACATTCTTAAGATCAGCCAACCTCCAAAATAATAAAAGCCCTAACGCAACCAACTACCTAATATTCTAGCTACTCACATTCGGGTTCACAGGCTTAGATGGTCTAAGGGAAGAGTGAGGCCAAGAGGCAAGGCCCAGGACCTGCAGCCTACTACTGGCACAGATTTCATCTCCAGGAGGCTTCTTTGTTGTCTCTGCACCACATGGTCTCTCAAGGATTTTTATATCTTCTCCATCGAAGCATCTAGAAGATGCTCACCCTTTTCCCCTTGATTGGGCAATTCTCTCCCCATGACCTGTGAGGCTGACCCACAATAAAAAGTGTAACCTAACCCCAGCTCCCCATTAACCTTTGGTTTACCTGAAGAGGGAAGCATCCCCCCTCAGCCAAGTCTAGATAATGGGAAGCCCCATTATCACAGATGGTTTAGAATGGTGAGGAGAAGGACATTAACACAGAAATACTTAAAATGTGGATACTTTAACCTATGTTCTTTTTCCATGATGGTGTCCCACATTTCTGGCAGCAGTCATATGAGCTGATGTGGGGACTTCCCATGAGATTCAGGAGATACAAGTGTATTCCTCTTTGTCTGTCACTTCTCATATACAAGTGTTTTCTCCTGGTTCCCACAACTGAACATTTCTATAGGAAAGGCAAACCTTTTTGGATAGTAGATCATTCCGCCCTTGTTTGGTGTGTTTTGTGGACTTAGTGCCTTCTGCTCTAGGAACCTCTGCAAATATTCGGGGTTTCTAGTATGCTCTTTCTGGAACAATGCTAATTCAGAATGCAGATGAAGGGTCCATACAGACACACACATGAAAAATACCTTCCAAGGTAGAGATATAGTTTAGTTGTCCTCTTTAGATGTTTGCTTTCCATGTGCAGATTTCTAAAAGTTTTTTTAAAAAAAATGTTTGAGAGAATACTCAAATATAAAATCATACGCTTGCATTCTGAAATGTTAGATTCCAAAAATCATTATCCCCAGGAGGATGGCTCAAGGTCCAGAATGATGGGGTCAAACAACATCTGAAAGGCCACAGGTTCCCTAAACATGGCAAAGTGAATTAGTTTTTAGAATTGTTGTCCAGTGCTAGGGGTGTAAAGTAATGGATCGTTCCCATATATTAGGGAATTCTTTGATAATTCTTTGATTATCATTTTGAAATATATATTATGCAAGCTTAGTACCTTTTAAAAAAGAATAAAGCAGATTCTATGGTGTGAGACACAGATTTTGTGCCAACTAACATATATGACTGATGAAGTAATTTGATAGAAATATAAGGACCTATATCCAGTTGTTAGTCCCAACTAGAATGGATCCGATGAATCAGGCAGGATTGGGTTAGTAAATAGTTCTGTCAGTTCCATTGATCTAATGCCTCTGCTCCAACAATTAGATTTAGGCAAAGGATATTTATTTATTTAGCAATTTCTTCTGGGGAAAAAATTGCTTATATAATTTCTGTCTGCCAGTTCCTTCCATTGGCAGTCAGGACTCTGGTGTTCGCATAGCTTTCGTAATGTAATACTTAAACAACTGAATATAATTATTCTTGCACTTACAGTGAAATAAACTGTATTAGCATGGCTGAGGCTTCTTTCCAATTAACCTGACTATATTGGTGCTATTTATGTTCTCATTTCACATTTCAAAGCTTTTGTTGAGTCCATTGGGATTTATATGGTGGAGGTGGTGGTGTTGGTGTGTGTGTGTGCAAAAATGCCACTAGCATTTTTGAGACTTTTGTCCATTTCCCACTTGTGATGACAGTAGGAATGGAAAGAATATTTGAAAATATTCCAAAAAATGGTGAAAGTACATGTTTTTTGAGTCTCAAAAAGCCTGATAAGAAGAATTTTAGAATGAAAAGAATTTTTACAGTTTGGGACTGATTCTGCACAGAATTTGCACATGGTGGATTTCCAGTAAACACTTTTTTGATTGTAGAAAAATCTGTTTCCTGTGCTGAAAAGGCTGTAATTGTGAACTTCATCTGCTCAGAGTTGCCCTGAGGTTGATTTGCACAGAAAACAGCATTTTTTCCCTACATTTGCAAAGCACTATGGACAAATTTTATGCGGAAGAAGTCCTGAATTGTCAATGGGCTTTGAAAATAATGTGGTTTTCAAAGATGTTCTCTCTGTCAGAAGAAAATTGCTGAAATTACTCACTGCTTCCTTTGAGAAGAAGATTAGTGAAGAATTATACTCCCAGAAGAGATCTGTCAGCCTTATTTAATTGCATTCTTCAAGGGGGCCAGTATGCAAAATTGTCAGGTTTTTTTTTTTTTGCTGCACTTTTGCAGATGGTGGAACTGAACTGAATGCTATTCTTAGTTTTCCAAAGCTTTTGGAATTTTACTTTAATATTGTTTAACTATCTTGTATATTTTGATTATATGTGTTTGGCAGTTTGCTTTACTTACAGTATATTGTTTTTTGCGTTATATCTGGATAATCTGTTTTCTAACTGTATTGTATAGTTTTATATTTACATTATTCTGCCCTTCCCCTGTGTATGCACGCCTATATTTTAGATTGTATACATTTGACAAGGCTGTTTTTTGTTATTTTTTTACTTTTTTGTTATTTTTGTTATTGTTATTGTTTTTGGTTATTGTTTTACTTTTAAAATTTGTAAAGTACCAGGTACAGCAATGATTCTCTCTCTCTCTTTTTCTCTCTCTGTCTCTATATCTCTATATCTATATTTATATTGATATATCATCAACAACAACAATTCTGTATTACTATTTTCTGATCATGGAAAAGAGATTTTATTATTGTGGATCTATGCTAGTCATGGTGCATACTGAACATGAAAGGGCTATCAGATATTCCATTTATTGAAATCTAAGACCATATCATGGTGAAGACAAGCACTAAACTTGGCAGCACTTGGAAGTTAGAAACAATTAGTTGTAGTCATTCCTTTTTCCAGTAACAAAGATATTCCCTCCCAATAATGAAAGTATAACTGTCTTACATTATAGTTGTAACTCAGTGAGGAACAGTTTCACTCTTTGCTAATGTAATTGCAACTTTAAAAAAACTAGTTACATGGGTGAGGCTTCACTAAATGATGGAAGAGGAATATAACATGGTTCAGGTACTAACTTGTGTTGTGCCTCATGCCGCTCCTCTCCTGCTCTGTCGTGGATGTTGAGGCAACACTGAGAAGAAGGGAGGAAGAGTGTGTTTTATGTACAACAGTGGCTTACAGCATTCAGATTTTTTAAAGTAATTAACACAACTACTGTAATTACTTTTGAGAAACAGTATTGCTAAAAGTTACTCTAAATATTTGTGTCTATCTCAGTAACTTCTTTGGGGTATACATCTTAGAACTATTGCTGTGCTTTTGGAGAAATGTCCTGCAGCTCTGATTGTTCTTTTTGCACTTGATTGAGCCAGCAAGCATGGGGAAAAAAAAACGAGTTTAAAAGAAGTTTCTTTGGAGACTGTTTTTATTCAAATTCAACATGTTTGATTTATTTATAATTTGCTTTGCCTTCTTTTTCTTTTCCCTCCCCTCCCACTGATTTTTACCTGTTGCATATTGGCCCTTTCGACACCTTACCTTATCCTGTTGCCCTGCGGTCGTGATCCCAGCAGCACATTTGGCGAGAAGGGAGCACAATGGGAATGCTTCTGTTCACACTGGACTGGTTCCCTGTGGAAGGGAGCATAAGGAACATGCATCTTCCTTCCACAGCACAGCCGGGATCTTTCCCTCCACTGTGTCCTTCTGGCCCTTCCGCATGGCAGGTAAGTGCGGGAGCGTCATGCAATCAGGGGCCATCGACAGAGAAAATCCATCAGTTATTTACTCTGTGATCATAACAGCTGGTGATGGGAGAAGGACAGGAGTGCGACGTCGTCTTGCGGAAGCGCCGTTGTGGTCCTGCTCCTCTCACATCCCCACGCTGGGATGTCACGTCCATGCAGAAAGAGCCATTGTTATTGTTCACGTTCTGTAAACAGAGTGCCCAGATCTCTGGGGCTGGACGCTTTTCTCTGGTTCTCAGGATCAAAGAAAGAAACCCCTGTGCAATCTCAGGGCAAGAGTGCTGTCTTTAAAAATTGTGTGTAGGTGTGTGAGCCTTCCCCACTTGTTGAAAGTGGTATTTTTTTATTCGAAAGATATACTCTGTGCAATTGTGGTTGATGATTATCATGCTTTATGACATCACTAGGGGCTGCTGCTTGTGGCATCACCCATCTGACATTAAAAGGTCCTGCCCTCTGTGACATCATGAGGATTTGTTCCTAGGTGTCAGGTTTTGACCCTGAAATCACAGGACCTGGGTTAGTCCTGACCTGGCAACTTTTGTACAAATATCTGTTGGGAATGCTTTGATGTGTGTTCCTGCATAGCAGGGGGTTGGACTCGATGGCCCCTGGGGTCTCTTCCAACTCTATGATACTATGATTCTATGATCTGTAAAAGAATCTAACAGTGATTTCTTTTTTAAAAAAAGTAACGTTCCATGTTCTGAACACTCCCCATCTTAATCTCTGAGTGTGGGGCAGGGCAGATAGCATAGTTTCTATTGCTTAAAGATAGCATCTGCAATTTAGAATAATCAACAGCACATAAAACAATCCTTTTCTTTTCCTTTTTCAAAAAAGCCAAAGCAAATGCAGCCATAACCTTATTAATAGATTGCAGTTATGTAATTCACTCCTTTCTACGGCTGAAAAATTGTAATCACTCACCTCAATTTAGGTGAAATCACACTAAAGGGGGGGTGGGCTACTGTAGGGTCCTAGGCCTCACATGAGATGTTGGAAGGTTGTATTCCCAACGACATCTCTAGAGGCTATAAGAAGCAATTCCTCCATCTTTTGGACCCTTCTGAGGTAACTTAAGCCCAAGAGAGACCTTTTATTTAAAAAATAAAAATAAAAGCAAACTAGAAGTTAACTTTTGTCTGCTTTTGACTGTTTGAAAAAAGGCCTCTCCTGGACCTAAAACAGGCCAAAGCAGCAAAAAACATAGCAAAATCCCCCTTCCACAGAGGGTGTGAGGGCATTTAACCCCTATTATTTATTTGTTTTTTTATCATTGTGGGAAATGAGGGGGCTTGGAAGGCCTCAAATGGTCCATGGGCTGCATTTCTTCCACCCGTACTCAGATGTAAGAGATTCTTTATACATCTGGGAGGGAGACTACAGTCTGGGGATCCAATAGTTCATGTGCCTCTGACTTCCTGGATCTTCTTGATGCCCCCAGCAAACCTCATGAATCATGGTCGGAACTACTTATGGATACCCTTCAAGATTTCATAGATGAAAACCGTGACATCATGGCCAAGCAAGATCAGAGTGTGGTCAAAATGGCAAAAGTTGTTAATGTGGATGAACACACAAGCTAGGAGATCTGCAGCAGTGTGCTTTTCCCTGGGCTTACTGGGAAGGGCAAGAGTCTCCTCTCCTTTCTGAATGCATACTACTTTTGGAAGCTGAACTCAGTTTTCAACAACTGAACTAAAAGTTGAAAACAAAGAGAGAAGTGGGAGAAGGAGAGAGAAACTGGAACATTTTAAAAGTAGCTTAAAAAGTGGGATGATAGAAGATTAATTGGGACTGTCCCTCCCAAATCAGGACAGTGTGAGGGCATGTTTATGTCAGACCATGTGAAACGACAGTGGGCATATTCTTCACGTATCCCACAAAGTAGGTGATTTTGTGTACAAGACACCCTACAACAATGTACAGGAAAATCACTTGAAAAATGACTCCCCATCCCTTTTCGTAGCCTTCCCAGGAAGCTCAGACAACTAATCCCTGCATGAAGTTGTTCTGGGTGCCATCCAGCATTTTCTTACAGGTCCAGGAAATTCTCCCAATCGTAAAGAGGTCCTTTTTGCCTCACTGCGAACAACTTCTACTCTTTTTAAGTGAATGGGAAAGACAGATTCTCTTAGAACAGCACAAGACTTCTGGATCAGTGTTGACTCAAGGCTGATGTTGCAATTCTATATTTATGCAGGGGTAAGCCTCTTACTTCTGAATAAGTAGGTATAAGGTAGCACCAGAACTTATGAGGGAACAGCAGAAATTACTGGGGTCAGGCAGCCCAGAAGGGGACTCTGAGCTAGACTATGTTGTTGCATATTTTTTTGTCTTTGAGGCAAGGTAGCCTCAAATCTCATATTTTTGGATCTGGCAAGAGTAGGGAGAGTAGAGACTAGCCATGCTCACTACAGAGCAGCCTTGAGCATTTGTTACACAGCGAAATGTCCTTAAATTATATACCAAACGTCACAGGGATCCATGTGTTGTGAGCTTGGCTGCAGCTTTTTCTTTTCTCTCTTAGCTCTACAGGCTTGGGGGAAATTGAAACATACTCTACAGGGCCTCTCATAAGAAGGACCTGAGATGGGCTTTATATAGGTTTGTTTCTTGTGTATTGGCCAGTCTTGAGCTGGGCTGGCACAGAGAAAGGTGTCCCATATTACTGTTTGAAAAACCTGGCCAGCTAGCCTGGAGACCTGATTTTTTTTTCCATGAGGGCTCAAGCCTGAACTCTGTGGCCCTTGATAGCATGATCACTTAGTTGAACGTTATTCCATTACAATGGAATCTGGCCCTCCAGATATTGTGGGACTGCAACTCCCAGCATTCTTCATCATTGACTAATGCTGGCTAATGCTGCTGGGAATTAGAGTCTGCCAAGATTCAAAGGCCACATGATTCTCATCTCTTGCCTTAAAATCATTGGAATTAAAGTGAAGTCCTGAGTGACTTATCCCACTGATTTCAATAGAATCTAAGTTCAAACTAATTTTCCCTGAATCTAGCACAATAATTTTAACTCAACAAAGAAGTAGGGTGTGTGTGGGGGGAGTGGGTTGCTTGTGTATTTAGGAACACATAGCCAGGAATCTATATTTTGAATTGTTTTAGTACACTTCACTTATAAAATGTTGCAGAAAATGAAATACTTACTCAAGAAGAGTCTTGATGTTAAGAGAATCAAGAACAACTTCATAGCAGCCACTAGCAATCAACTAGTATAAAATAACCATAGTTGAAAGCAGAACTTGTCTCAGAACGTTGCTCTTATGAAAGCAAAGGTTACATAGATTATTATTGTAACCTAGAAAGTCTACACCATAAAAGGATCTGACAATTTTATGGGTGTTTCCTTTTCTCCATATAAATCTCTCTCTTTTCTTGGCAGAAAAAATGTGAAAACTATGACTGCCAGCTGTAAAAGCGAATTATTCCTATATATTTTCTTCCAGGTTTTTCAGAAAAGAGAGGGAGAGAAAGGAAGGAAGGAAAGAAGGAAGGAAGGAAGATTTGCTCGAAGTATCCAACAGATTCCCACGTAAATTTTGTGATGTTTTTCCCAGCAGGAATTCTCTTCTGTCTCCCCCTCCCCACCAGAAGCAATACCTCTCTCATGCATTTTGAGTGACAAAAAAAAAAAAATTAATGAGATGCACAAGTGTCAAACAAAAGGCAGAAAAGGCCCACTGCTGCTGGGAACGAGCAAAGAGTGTAGTAATGTGATTATGGTAATGATCAACAAGTCATAGTCTGCTGCTTTTGTTCACTGTAATTAACTTCTTTGAAGGGCACAGTGGCTTTCTCTGTGCTCATCAGATGGCTCTGTCTTTGTGTCCCCAGTCGCCTTCTCTCTCTCTCTCCCTCTCTCTCCCCAACAGAGACTGCATCCCTCCAAGTGCATTACTAAATGAATTCATGGCATGAACAAAGATGTGGGAGTAGAATAGAGATTGATATCATTTGTTGTCAGAAATTCAATACCATATAGCAATCCAATTACTTAAGCTGATTTTATAAGTCTGATTGCTGCCCACAATTGAGGTATGGTCTTAAAGCTGGATAATTCTGTCTCACAAAGAATGTAGTGGAACAGATTAGGACTCTAATGAGAAGGTAGAGGAGGACTTTTCTATTGTGATGCGTAAGTACTGAGATCTAGGAATCAAACCCAAGCAAAATGTGAGAGTCATTGTTGCAAAGTCTGATCAAAGGAATTCTTGAAAACTGCAGTTGCTTTATAGATTTTCGGAAGGAGAAAAAGAAAGAAAGAAAAAAGAATTGGCAAGGCTGCCACCCATTTCTGGCCTATCTGTTGGGAATCTTGGCAAAAATGAGAAACAGAAATTGCTTCCACCTAACCTTGCTGTAGGCTGGCTATCTCGACTTGTGGTTAAACTTTCTCCTCCCTGTATTACAGGTCAAATGTTGTACTCTGCTGTAACATTTCTAGAAGGCTAGCTGCCATCAATCACTATGAGACCATTTCTGTATATCACTACAAAGAATGCACACTTCAAGGTGGCAAGGATGTATGACACAGGTGGGCAACTCCGGAGCCTCCAGGGATCTATTTGCTATTCCAGGAATCTCTAGGAGCTGCACAGAGTGCCAAAGAAAGAAAGAAAGAAAGAAAGAAGGAAAGAAAGAAAGAAGGAAAAAAGGAAAGAAAGAAGGAAAGAAAGAAGGAAAGAAACCAGTCCACTTCTGATTTAGAAAATCTGGTATTTTTAATGAAAGACTGGCATTTTTAATGTTAAAATCATTTAAAAGGTGAATTGCCTCTCATGGGGATTTCCAAGACAGTCAGCTCTCTTTGGAGTGTGAGAGAATGAGCAGTTCTGGATGTCTGGAAGGATCCAATGCCAGAAAAATAGACTTGGGGGGCATGGATGGCCCCAGGGCTTGACGCTGACCCCCCCCCCATTGGTGTACATCAATATAAAAAAACTCAGAAATAATGGGAAAGAGTAAGGTGTGTTTCTTGACAACCAGTTTGCACTCAGCCTATTGCAGGGGTGGGGTCTGCAAGTTACTGAAAAGATAGACACCAGCTGTCTACTTAGGATCTCTGTAGATCAGATGACATCAAGGACATGGCCACTGAACTTTCAATGGGCCAATGGGGAATCTCCACAGCTCAGAGTTTCTTCTCTCTTCTCCTAATCTGTATGAAATCAGAAGCAACCTAGATGACTCTGGACTATCTGCTTCAGGTGATGAATTCCAAAATGTAATCATTGGGGTTTTATAGTTATAATTTTGAAAATCAAATTAACTAGGAAGGGGAACTGGAGGCCAGCTGATAATTGACACAGTGTAGATTTTGGTTATGAAAAGAATGTTCAGAAAACGGATATGCATGTACAATAACAATTTCAGTATGTAAAAACCATTTAATCAAGGCCTGAGAACAATTCCATTCATTTTAAATGGATCTGTTTTTGTAAGCAGCACAAATTTGCACCAGCTGTCCTATAATGAATATATTTTTCCTGCCTGTTTATTTAAACAGGATCGTAACCACTGAAGCCAATTTATTCAGAATATTCATACTTGACAGAAAATAGTAAAGCTACTAGTACCTGCTTTCTTTTCTGTTGCAACAGTGCAACTTAAAAGGCAATTTGAGACATGAATAAAAATAAATGTTTAACCTAGAAATATGTTTTAGTTAATCATCACTTAGAACAGCCACAAAGGAGAGTCTTCTTTCACAAGCTTTACTTGAATGGAAGCATCAATTCCCAGTAAGAGTAAATAGAAAAAAAATCAGGGAGCTTTCAGCTGTGATGCAGTTTTTTCATGCTTCAGTATGAACAGCATGAAGGAACACATTTGAAATACGAGTGATAAAACTTGAAGGAGAACAATTGGGTTCACAAATAAAGGTCCTACTTTGAAAGAGAAATTCAAATGTGCTCAAAGATATCTATTTTTTCCCCTTTTAATATCTCAAAGGATATTAAGAATCAAGCAGACGAAAGCATGTTTACTCTTAGGTAAGTCCCAGTGAGTTTAATGAGACTGCCTTCTGAATAATTTTGAAAAGATTCCACTTTTTTGCCTTTTTTTTTTAAAAAAAAAACCTGGGTGACTCAGTAAATAAAGAACTCAAACGAACATGCCTTGAGCTGAATGAATTCCACCCAGTGTTTTCACCATGTTGCAATATATTACAAGTTGAACTTCATATCTAGATAGTAGTAAAGGAGCAGAGTCAAAATTGAATATAATTGTGAAACAATGATTTGTTCTAAGCAGAAGTGCTTTCCAACATCCTTACTGACAGTGAAGACATAGTATAATTACAACATTTTGAAAGGATATAAAACTTTAAAAGAACTGTTCTTGAAGACATGGAATGACCTTAGCGACACGCAGCACTAGATTTTAAATAAAGCAGTACTTACAACTGCTACTTACAAATATAATGTCTGTACAATTACTACTACAACAATCATTATTTACATGTGTCAGTGAAAGGTAGTGCTTAGAATTGCCATATATGCAATTATTACTTCTAGAAATACTAACGGGAGCTGAACATCCTGTAAACAAACATTGGAGGTTTATTTTCACACAATTGTTTCTAAACTCTGTGCAAACTATTTTAGGTATTTTCTGTATCCAACTTATCAAAATCCATCATAGACAAGAAAATAAACAATAGCCAGGCCTGCTAAATATAAGCTATTTAAAGTCTTCTGTTTGCTGTATCTAAATATAGCTCTTTCAGTTGTTCTTGAGAGAGTAAGTTAAAAATGAATTGGACAGAAATGCATCTCTTTAATAGGGTTCAGAAAGAATTTGGCCATCTCACAGGTTCTGGAAGCAGTTATTGCAACATTTGAAAAGCACGGTCATTTCCCCCAACAACAGCCCTTGCCCAGGTATAAAGCATTCTCAATAAACCTGGGGCTGTGTACATTGGCTACCCCTTCTTCTTCTTCACATTATCCTTGCCATGACAACAAGGATAATATCTGTCAGACTGACGGTCACTTCCAAGGAAAGTATAGATTTGCTTATGTGTTAAAATATATTCAAATAAAGTCTGCTTAGGGCAAAAATAGGCAGAAAGATAAGCTAATAGGAGCCTCAATTTAAATGAACTTAACTGAATCCCACTTTGAATCCTAGTCTGTATTGTTAGCACAAAGAGATGTCATTTCCAGCCCTCATTTCGTGAATTAAATTAATGTCAGAGTGATTCTCATTAATTTTAATTGGCAGAAAACTGTGAAAATGACCGAATCCCCCCACCAACCTCACATCACTTGCCCTTGTTCTTTATTAGGTTTGGTTCCAGAATCATCTCGGTTACTCAAATTAGGCCTGAATTATTCTTATTAATGTGAACACTTATACTTACAGTAATTAGCTAAAGGGCCCTATGGTCCTCGTCTCTTCCTTCATTATAACAACGCTTGATACTGGAGTGCCAATCCAGTACTGAAATGGAGAGACTGAGACTGTGGGCCTTTCCACACTACCCTGTTATAGTGCTATTATTCCACTTTCAACATGCTATGGAACCCTGGAGTTTGCAGTTTAGGGAGCGGCATTTAGAATTCTCAGCCTGAGAGCTCTTTGGCCTCAGTTAATGACAAACCCCAGAATTCCACAGGATGTTGAAAATGGAATAATAGCACTATGACAGTGTAGGGCAGAAAAGCCATGTGAAGTTGAGTCACTCAAAGACATTCAGGGAGACAAATATTACGTTTTATAACTAGACCGTTATGATTCCATTTTTATTGCCATGGCTGCATCCTATGGCATCTTGGGATTTTTAATCTGGGCAGAGGCTCCAGAGTTGCTCCTTGGCTGAAGATTCTACTGCCAATCCCAGGATTTCATAGGATGATGTCATGATGGTTAAAGTGGAATTATCATGCTATAAACATGGTGTGATAGAGACAAAGGACAGTATTGAATGGCCATTTCTGCATGGTGTTACTGACGTGATGGCAGTGGTCTGCGAGTTGTGCTTTCGCACGATGTCATGATGGTCCCATTGCCAACACATCCCACCCATCGCAGTCATGGGCTAGTCCATTAATGGTCCATGGTTGCGCAATGCTCCCATTGCTGGCAGCCATGTGGAACAGGCGGAATTGCAATCTAGGCACTTCCTTCCCCAGTGCAGCACCGGAAAGAGGCGGGCTGCATTGTGGAAGAAAGGCACGTGTTGCTCACACCCCTATTCACAGGCAGCTGGTTGGGTGTGGAGGGAAGTGTTGGGAACATGCTCCCATCCTGGCACGTCGTTGGGACGTCGTTGGAAGGAGGTAAGGTGCAGAAATGGCCAGTGTTACTATCTAAGGCCAGGATCTTGCTGTGGCAAACCACTGGTGCGACAGACCATACTGCAAGTGGTTTGACATTTCCAGGGCTCACAGGCATACGCCTGCTTCACTGTACAAGCAAGTGTGATGTTTGTATGACACTGCTTTCTGTGTACAGGGGCCCTGCTTACCTGTGACTTCTGCTTGCCTTCATGTCACAGGAAGTATCACATCCCTATAACTAAAACAGGGGTGACGTGCACAGATGCACTCAATCATCTATGTCAATTTTTCTGCAATTGTATATAATGGGACATGAACATTTGGAAATTTCACTATTTACAGGGATTCCTGGAGTACAGCCCTGCATGTCCAGTGGGCCCACTGCAATTGATGCTGAATGTGAGTGATCCAGCAGAGCTACACCAATGGGATTTCCACTATGTCAGTGTTCGCTTAATCTTGGCTTAAATATTTCAGCTTGATAGCTTGTTTGTGTAGCTTTCTTGACTTTAGCACCATGCAGTCTTGGCCATCTTGGAGTCTAAAAGAAAGCAATCAGTTAAGTGAAAAGCGTTGGCCATTGCATGTCCATTTGTGATTAAATTCACTAATGGCCCATAATTGTGTGCTGGTATAACATATAGAAATACACCCACTTTTACCTTTTTGTTTAGTGCTTTCATAATATGATGTTTCCCAAGCCTGTTATGAGGTTACTGGAATAAAAAAAAAAGTTAACCTTGGCACATCAGTAAACAAGACTGATTCTGAAATAAAATATATTATGTTAGAATATTTGGTTACTAGAAATTTCATGAAAGAAAATGAATGAAAGCTGCAAAGGAAAAACCCAGGTTGTGCAAGTATATGGGCTGCTGTGTTGACTACAAGACAAATTCCAAAGCCCATATTGTTGCAATACCTTTATTAGACCAACCAAGAAGGCACAAAATTCAAAGCAAAGGATAAACTAATGGGGAAGCCATCTGTTCTCTTTTGTTTTAGATTCCTGAAGTCAGATGCTAAACCCCAGTAGAAGAAGGGAATGAAGTTAGTTGCTTGCTTGGTGTGGCAGACAACCTCTGAAAGATTAGAAACAAAGCCTGGATGACCTTGCAGATGTGAGAAGACTCACAGGAGTTCCTTTCCCTCCATTCCTCCCTTGACTCTATTTCTGTTCTTTAACGTGTGGGGGTGGCAGAGTGGTGGGCCGATGACATTGATGCTGAGACGTGCTCTCTACCCAGTAGGACAGTAACCCAAAAGGCTGGAAAATTCATAGCAGACCTCTAATATTTTCAGGGCTTCATGGAAGATTACTTCTGAAACCATCTGATAGGGCTGAGGCCTGCTGCTATAAATTGGGGCCCGACAGTAGTTCTCCAGGGGCTCATTCATGCTACAGAATTATAAAGCTACTGTTCTACTTTAATACCATGGTTCCATCCTATGGAATCCTGGGTTTTGTAGTTTGGTCAGAGTTGATCCCTTCTGAGAATTCTATAGGCCCCTCCCTAAGCTGCCAATCCCAGGATTCCTTATAATGTAACCATGGCAATTAACATCGAATAATGGCACTAGAATTTTGTGGTGTGAATGGCCACCTGGTCTTAGCAAGCAATGCTACTTTGCCATCAAGATACTTGGATTCATTATCTGAGACATTTCTTCAGCCATTGAATAAAAACTTTATAAGCAGAGGTCCCCTTATGTGTAACTAAGGCCATTTCCGCATTAGCCTGTTATAGTGCTATGATTCCACTTTCAACATCCTATGGAATCCTGGGGTTTGCAGTTTAGGGAGGGGCCTCAAAGGCCCCTCCCTAAACTGCAAACCCCAGGATTCCATAGGATGTTGAAAGTGGAATCATAGCACTATAGCAACCTAGTATGGAAATGGCCTAAGATAGCCCCCCAAGTCTTCCAATTATTCCCTGCTTTTTGCTGGGAAGTACAACTAGTTATTTACAAGTGTGACATTTGTCTGTCTGGACTTTAGCTGAAGGATTGAAGCCAACAGTCACGTTGGCTAAGAGATTCTTGGAGTTGTATTTTTTTTTAAACGTTACATTTCTAAGTTCTGATAATAATACACAGGAATCCCTTTACTACTGTGTGTGTTTTGGTATTCACACATCAACTGCAAGCTTTTCCACAAGTTTTTGCTAATTAGGGCCACCACAGTGGAAATGAGCACAGTGCTGCAAACAAGCTGTGACAAATGGGATTTTTATTGCTAGTGGCCAAGTCTAGGGAATAATTACCAGAGCCCATGAAGATCTCTTGATTACAGGCATCTGCATATGTAATAGATGGGCTCAGAAATCCACAGGGGAAATGGATCAGGATTTGTCCCTTAGGGCACATTTATGTTGTCAGCTCCACCCTTCAAACTGCAGTCGGACAAATGTGGGAAAATATTTTGTGAAACGTTAGACACATGAGTCTAGCGTCGACTAATCCAGGGCTACGGAAATTGGCCCTACTTTGCTAAATACTGTCCAGCCGCCAAGACTTGGAAGCAAAATAGTTTGATATCATGTTGAGACTTGATTTCACAGAGGTACTTCTGTCCCGTTCACATATCCTAACCGTGCACTAACTGCTATGGTTTTTGTAGCTAAAATTGGAGGTGGAGGGGACAAAAAATAGTTATTTCAGTGAGCTTTAATAATCTTCTTAGTATTATTCTGCAGGCCTGTGAACCAGGTAGCACTCCAGATATCATCAAACTGCAACTCAGATGCAGCATTCCTCACCATTGGCTATGTTGACTAGGGCTGATTAGACTTATCTGGAGGGCTATATGGTTCACACCTGTGTTACACTCCTGTCACCTTCCTTCATTTAAGAAATTTTACATGGAGTCCAGATGTCATCATCTTCTACTTGTACCTTCCCCCCTGGCCTTGAATTAAGGAAGAAAAGATGGAAAAGCAGCACAATATCTTTTTACTGGAGCAGGCCATCTCAAAGCAAGCTTGGACAAGTATTGCCAAGGAACTGTTAAGATAACATTACGATGCTCACCACCTGTTATTGCTCCATTAAAATGCATATTAGTTTGGCTTGGCACTTTTAAAAATCATTTCCCTAACTAAAGAGAAGGAACACTAATCTTCTGCATATTAAAAAAATAACGTTGACCATATATATATTGCTTCCACGTGTTCAAAGCCTTTGGCATACAACATCTTTTTATACTCCTTACTAAAAGCCCTTTAGTAAGGTAGATGAGCATGTCGATGATGGGACTGTTGTGAGTGAGAGATTGTTCTGGTTCACCTGAGATCATCTACTCTGTCCAGTTCACAGAAGAGGTATATTTTCCTCCAGAGTTCTCCTGATTCTTAGGCCATTTCTACACGGGGTTTTTAAAACAGGGCAGAGCGTCCTCTAGGGAGAACTGCACCTGGGAGTGGACTCGGTCGGACCTACTTAATGTAGATCCGCACCCCAGCCCACTCTGGAACGACCCCAAGTGGTCATCCAGCGTGCTTTTGAAAGACTGCTAAAAACAGGTCTTTCAAAAGCATGGAGTGCGCCACTGCGAGCCTGCTCCCTTATGCAGATTCGCAGGCTCGCACTGGTGCAAGCTTACGATCTGCCGGGGGCAGGCTTTAGGCTGGTGAGCTTCGGCGGTTGGTCAAGACCCTTGACCAACCGGAAGCCGCCATTTTCAATGCTGGAGCAGTGCAGAGCGACCAGCACGCACTGCTCCAGAGCGGCGTGGACCGGACTGAGCAGCCTTAAAGTCCGGTAAGTAGTGTCACGGGGCAATTCCCTCTGCCCGTGCAGAAATGCCCATAGTTTAACATATGAACCAAGATGGACACTTGTTGGGATGGGCAACTGTACTGGGTCCAGGGGACCATCTTCTGTTTTGGGACCTCTTTATGTGGTGCACCAAAAGTGCTCTGCGAAAGAAAACAAAACTGGAGGTGGCCATAAGTCCACTTCTGAGGGGTCCTTTCATGCCCATAGTTATAGTACTATGATTACACTTTTAATGACTATGGCAACATTCTGTGGAATTTTGAGATCTGCAGTTGAGGGAGGAACATTTAGAATTCTCAGCCAGAGAACCCCAGTGTCTCTCCAGAACTCGTAATTCCAGAGGATACAGCCATGGCTATTAGCATGAGATCATAGTGCTATGACTGTATAGTGCGAAAGGGCCCTAGGCGTGGAAAACTTTTTTTAAAAAAATGTTGAACAATGCAGCACCCTCCTGCAATCTATTTAAAAGGTAAATTGCCTCTCCCTGAGTCTGCATTTAAGGTAGTGCGTAGTTTAACGCAGTATAGAGTTACAGAAGATAGTTGTGGAGCTCCAGTGAACAGGAACCCTGATATGGGTGGATTTTTGATCACAGAAGCCTTGAAACTTCATTCAGTCAATTGTGGTTACAGAACCCTACATAGACCATGGTAGTCAGTCCCAAGGGGTTGTTCCTGCTTCTGGTTTAGCCTTATCCACAAGCAGGCAAATGCCTGCAAGGGCCACTGCTCATAGGGCTTTCCTAAGGCAATGCTTGAACTGGAGTGTGAGTTGACCCAGGCCTTTTCCTTTCATGGCAGCCCCTGAAGCTATGTTTTTCAAATCCCATGGATAGTATGATTGGGTAGACTTTTGGAGGCAAAGTTGGGGGGGGGGAGTTTGTTGGTTTTATCATCCACTCCCCAATAATTCATGGACTGATTTGAGGATATAGAGCACCAACATTTAATGACCTTGTTTCCTCATCAGAAGCAAAGAAGTAGTAACACAAGGAATATGTCCTTCACCTTGTTGAAATTCAGTAAAGCGATAAAGATAGAACTCCAGACATCGTCATATAAAATTAAATTCTGTCTTGGTGCATAGAAAGCGTATGAATGTCTTTTTTTTTTTTTTTTGGAAATCTGATCTAAATTCCGAGTGAATTTGGTACTTAAATATAAATGTGTTTGACTCGTTTCTTAATGAGGCTTGTTCACAGGCCCTGCAGGGTTAATTGGGTACAGCGATCTTATCTTTAATGCATTACATACACTGAGAGGTCTCTGTGTGTGTGTGCTGGTGGTGGTGGTGGGGAACACTGAGTAAGAATTTAAAGCCAGTCATTGGGAAAAAAAAAAAGCTTGCAGTCTGAGCTGAAATCTTAACACTGAATTAGCTTGTGTGGCTCAGACTCATTCTGGGCTTTCAAGCATTGGGGAATGTAAAAGTCCTCAATTACAGGGCCATTAAAAAAAATGTATACACATTTACATGTGGTCACATGCCAGATCTGAGATGCAGAATAGGCCACAAAGGGAATTCTTACTGTAAGTGCCCAGGCACAAGCTGAATTAATGACACAGCAGGCCCTGGTTGAAACACAAGAAAAACATGTCAAACTTCATCTATTATTAGTTGCTCTAGCCCTGCACTCCAAAACATAAGGACAGCTGGCCATTAAGTTCTCTCCCTTTTCCTCCAGATCTTTTTAATTGCCTCTTGTACTGTAGCCATATATGCCCTGAAGTGGAATACATTTGCATGGGAGGCTTTCCATTCTTCACGGCTGGTTTGGAAGTGTGTGTCTCTAGTCCTAAAACAAACAGATTAAAGCTGCAAAGGAACCATTCAAAACTGGGGATCTTTCTCCACAAGCAAAAGTTCAAGGAACACGTGTGATCCTTCAGCAGTGGTAGATGGCTGCTGAATGTATGCCATGAATATTCATTCAAACGTCTTTGACAATGTTGACTGTGTTTCAGTGGTGTGTAGATGCCTCAGGCAAGGTTGGTTCTCGACACAGTCATGATGCTGTCAGAACTTTTTGCTTAGGCAGCTTTTCTATCACTGCAGATTCTACTGTCCCAGGAGAAAGAGATTGTTTAGGTACTGAATTATTCACATCCATTGAATTCCTGGGAAAAATGGGTCCCACCTGTGACATTCTTTCCTGCCTTGAGGAAAGCAGTGAAGGTACCCTTCTATCCCCTTAGAGAACTGCTTAGAGAATAACTAGAGAACAACTCCTTAGAGAACAACTAGAGTGCAGTGGCAATAAAACAGAACAAATCTGACTGAATGCAAGATGCAGCCCATATTGTCACCTGGCGAAATGGAGGAAGCCAAACAGGGGCTGCAAGAGATCTATTACTGTGGGAGTGGTACATTAACTCTAGGTTTTGCAGCCACTTTGCCTGCAGCTGCCCTAGTTTGTACAGGATGTGTCCCAGGGCTGAGCCTCTGTCAGGAATTGAGCCCAGTATCTTAATGGTCTTTGTATAACCTGGAGGAATGGCCACCTTATCTTACATTTCTTCCTCATTTTAGTCCAAGTAGCAGCTTGGTGAAACAGGAGGGAAGAGGTTATGGCCCACCGTGATAGAATTATACTAGGCACTTTCAGAATAAAGTTGTTTGCATCTTTTGTAACTTGGATACCAAAATCTAAACCTAATTGCATGCCACATCTAGACCAGACCCATTCAATCAATAGGATGTTCATAACTGTTGAAATACCATACAGCCATAGGGTCAATGAGACTTCTTTGGTCAGGACTAGCAACTGGATTTAGGGCTCCATGATCATATCAGATCCCAGGGAGTTTCTTTGACAATTGCTTTTTCTATTAGAATTAAGACTTTTCATCTTATTTGACCTGAGAATGTGGACAAAATCTATGGAAGTGGATCTTCTGCATTGCCAAAAAAAGAGAACAATGTTTCATATTTTAAATGTGTACAGGCTAATTTTCAATAGAGGCAGTGAAAATAATAGAGGTTGTGGGAATAATTGTTGTAATTTAAAGAGAAGGGCAATACATCCCATTGTAATGAAAGAGACTCCGGTCTGGGGATGTGTGTCTTCTCAGTCTATTGTCCAGGTGGTAACACTGATGGGCAAATTCCAGGTCTTGGCTTTTCATTCATTTGGGTTTGTTTGTTTTTAAAAAACAACAACAATGGCATCTGGGCTGGACAGACCTTCAAGGATAGAATGACTTTAAAGACTGCCATTTGATGGCTCTTCAGACATAAAGTACTATTTGATTTCACTCTGGAAGAAAGGCAGGAAAGAAAGAAAGAAAGAAAGAAAGAAAGAAAGAAAGAAAGAAAGAAAGAAAGAAAGAAAGAAAGAAAGAAAGAAAATCTGCTCTACTTGGAAGTGTCAGGTCAACCACTTGTTTGTTTTGTTTAAATTCTTTACTGGTTGATTATAGCAGGGTTGGCTAAATGGGTAAGGATAAATCATAAATAGTTTCATGCAAATTTAGTAGGCAATAATTCTGTTGTGAGAACTTTCTGGCTTCCATTATGTGGACAATTTCTTCCCAGACCAAAATCTTCCATTTGGAGAATGTTGTGGAGCCTCAGCTTTAGTGGTTCTTAGATGGAATGGATTTTCTAGACTAGGGTGGGAAATGCGTGGTCTGTGGGCCACAAACAGCTGTTGGTGTCATTTTTGGTACTCCCTGAGCCTCCCTTTGTCCCTCAAAATTTTGCAAAAAACTGAAGAGGATCATAATCTGAAACCTTTGAGCAGTCCCTGCTAGATTACACCCACTGAATAATGAGATTTGCAGAAATGTTGACTTACTATTCAACAATTGATTTCATGGGCTTGCTCTACTTGATCACCTATTGGGGTGATCAGTAGGATTGAAGCTTATGTGTACTGCCTTGGATTTGTAAGTAACTTTTATTTACATTTATATGTAACTAACTAATCAAGCAGCCAGCTTGCCAATAAATTAAGTAACCAATGAATAAATATTTGTGCAAAGTTTGGGATCAGAGACAGTGAGTGTAATCCTGCTTTGACCCTTCCCCGTGTATTCATTAGACAGGCCTAGCAGTATGGATAAGAACAGATGAATGTATTCTTTGCTTTGAGGGTGGGATGCTACACATTTTCTGACTTGCTGTTAAGGTAGCCTTTTAACTAGAAAGCTCAAGAAAAGAAACATTCCTCTTGATTTAAAGCCCAGCTGCGGAATTAAAATAGAACAAAAAAATAAGATGTATTTTTATCTTATTACACTCAATATTTATTTCACCCTTTGAAGAATGCTTTTGGCTTAACATAGCTGCTAGTGGGAGAAAGCCTGGCAGTCACACGGGAACCCTGTGTGGTTGTCCAGTTCCCAGTTCTCTGAGCACTGGATTTTAAAAAAACAAGTGCCATGAAGCCTATTGAGTCATGCTCAGAAAATGTTATGAGAGCAGGACAGGTCCTTCTCATGGCAGATTGAATTCGCTTGGGATCTCCCAACACTGATAAAGGAGCTGATGCAACAACAGCAACAATAACACCAACATTGTCGTCGTCGTCATCATCATCATCAACAAGAACAACAATAAATAAAGACTAGTGTTTCCACCTAGGATTAATCTGATGCTTGTCTGAGTCAGTTTTAACAAGTCACTGTTTTTACGTGCAAGAACCATGGTGGTATAGTGATTTGAGTGTTGGACTAGGAATCCAGGAGACCAGCACTGGAATCTCTTGGTAGGACATGGAAACCCACTGGGTTGACCTGGGGTGAAAGAAAGGCAGTGAAAAACATCTGAATCTTGCTAGGAGAACTCTAGGATAGGGTCACTGTAAGTTAGAGTAACCTTGAAGGCACATGACAACAACAAATCTTTACTTCCGTAAGACATCTGTAATCTGGGATTTGCTGCAGTGGGATGTTGTAGGAAGAGGCAACTGAAAACGAGTAAGTGAAAAAGTGTTTTAGAGGAAAGTTTTAGAGTCACTTCAAAGATGTAGCTGGTTTAGGTGCGCTGAAAGGTGCAGGCATGCTCAATGATTTTTTTTTTTAATTTAACTTTTCCCTCCTTCCCCTACTAGATCACTGTTCTTTAAAAATCTCTTCAGTTGCACCAAATATTTGCCATAAGGCAAACGGAACTGCTATTCAAGAAGCACTAAGCCCAAGTCCCTGTGGGTGTGTTGAACTCCTTGCGCGGCACTTTGGATCCAGGCCTGAGGTAAGCAGTTATTATATTAACCCAAGAGGGCAGCCAAACCCTACAGACAGCTTTCTTATTCCTCATCCATTCCTCATCACACAGCCCAGCTGGAGAATAACCTGATGAGTACAGGTTTGTTTTACAGGATCCTTCTCCTCTGAATGTACAACCTGGAAAACAAAACAGAACAACCAACATGGGACTGGAAATCAGGACAATGCAAATGCTCAGGTTTTGGGTGCAGGGTGGGAGGGGAGAACAAGGACTAGGGAGTTTGGTGTTACAATTCTGTGTGTAGTAGGAAAATAGAAAGGATGTGGTGAAAGACTGGATTTCCCCTCCAAATTCATATGAAGAACAACCTGTAGGCTTTATTCTGTCCAATTCCTTAGGAAGTAACATATCTTTCACCACTTTTTAAGGTGTTCTAGCCAAGTAGTGCAAAAGCACTAGAATAGCTGATGCAGACACTTTGGCACTTGGGACTTCACTACAACTGTTAAGAATTAAATTAAAATGGTTTCAAACACTGAAAAGCTATTGTATTACTTATGCATAGATGTATATTTGCTGTTTTGCACTGGCTTAACAAGGCTTACTTTGGCATATCCTTGGCCCTTCCTTTCTTCTCCTTGCCACAATACGTCTGACTATGTAGGCTTAGATGGGCAGTTAGAACTACGAGGGGAGGATTAACTCAGCTTAATTCGCAGCAAACTGTAAAGCTTCCTCTGAAATCTTGACAGGCAGTACCTGGCTCTGCCTAGTAGAAATACATTTAGGACCTATGTCTTTGAGTCCATTTCTCATTTCAGAGGGTCGGTGAGAGAGATATTTTAGAGCTGAGAGATTCATATGCACATTCTACGAACAGTACACTGGGCACATCTGTCTTTCTGGCTCCTAGCTTTAAAAAAGACTGTTAGGATAGGCATTGGAACTCTGGAAACCACTATACAAACAAACAGGGGTGACATGGCCACCTTATTTTTGCTGGTAATTTTCTGTGTATTGTATGCTCTTGCTAAAGCATTATTCGCTTGCTTCCTTTAAGCAGACTGATGATGCTAGGCTCAGGTGTTAAACAGCAGAGCTGGGCAATTGCGTCAGGTCTGTGGGCCAATTTTCTGCCCTGATACTTTCTGGAAACCACACAAACAGCCAAAAAAGTGGGGAAAACCCCTGGAAGTGGGACGGAAGTCCATATCCTCCAACTGTTCTAATTTGGCATGGGCAGTCCAAATTCATCCTCTTTTGTCCCACTGTGGTTACCACGGTCTCAGATTCAGTACTTGGTTAGCTCCCTGCTTGCCCAGTCAAAAGTGAGATGGAGGGCTGTGTATGAGCTTGCAGAACAGTTGGCTCCATGAGAGACCACTCTTAAAGTCAGCACTGAGAAAGTGTAGCTATGGCCCTTTCCACATGCGGTTATTAAGGTGGGCCAATGCGTCTTGCCATGGAGGTCTTCTGCAGGTTGGAGCGGACTAGGTTCAGTTTATTTACCTTTGTTCCACATGTAATTCCAACTAAATGCACCCCCATGAGGTGGTAGAGTACACTATTTGAAAACCGGAAGAAATCCATTTTCCAATTTTCCAGATCAATCCTATTCATACTTTCACAGTGGTCAGACATGTACATTTGCACCAATGCGAATTGGTGGTCAGGGGAGGGCTCATGGGGGGGGCAGGGGATAGTATGGACTTTCGCACGTATGCCTGTATGCACGTATGCAAGATGTACTAAACCATGCCAAAAAAAGGGGGGGGCAATCACAGCTGACGGGGCGGGATGAGGGGAGTAGCGGGAGTGGCCACGGTGGAGGAAGTGTGGATCCATGAACTCATACTCCTCTGAATCAGAATGGAACATACGCAGTAGCTGTGCGGAAGGAAACGAGGGAAGGTCCGCCTTGTTTTGAGCCCAGAAAATCTGGTAAGAAACGGCACGAACCGATTCACCAGCCTTGTGTGGAAAGGGCCTACTTGTGCAAACATGTTTATGTCAGCATCATGGCCCAATAGGATTCCGGCCATAACGTAGCTTTATTACACTTTAATCAAGTCCCAAATACTTCCACATCTAAAAGTGGCGTGTCAGGGTTGGCTTTCTCCTTATACACTCAGGGAATCAGTATCACCATCACCACATTTTTTGGCATGTGTAACATTCAGTCATGTGAATCCCTCTCTCACTGTTTAAACTGGCACAGTTGCAAATATACTTTCCTGCCTGGGTGACAAGTATGGCTTGAACTACCATCCAAGTCTCATATTCTCATAACATTTTCATATTCTAAAGGACAAAGATTCTCTGGTGGACTTATTCCATTGGCATCCAAAACTGTATTTGTTCAATAGGGGAATGGTTTGTTTCTTCTGACAGATAAGCACATATACTGCCAGATTTTTTTTCCCCTCTTAACTGGGCACAGAGTCAAATTGCAAAATCACCATAAATGGGCACTAGTACATGTACTAAAAAAAAAATTTCTTGAGACAATTGTCTTGAGTTTAGAGATAAAACCATCTTACTCTGGTGGCCATTTTTCCCTGGAAAGTAATACACTGCTTCAAAATCATGTTGGACTTCCTAGTCTCTGTACAGTGTTGCTTCTTGGTGCATAGATGCCAGTCACTAGATCACTATATCACATTCAGAAATCAGGAAAATTATGTTTTTGCTCCCAGAATCCCCCAGACAATCGGGGGCCATCTGATCAGAGGATTCTGGGATGTGTCGTAACCCACTCTTTTCAGTGCTTGATCACATGGTCCTAAACCCAAATGCAAGATTCAGAGGAACTGAATTAACAGAACCTATGTAAGTGTTGATTTCCCAAGTTACTGTCAATTCAACTGGACTACTCTAGTTGAGATGAAGAACTAGACCTAAGTCATCCATTCCAAACAAGGATGCTGTCTGAAAATACACACCATTGTTTTAGGTCCATCACAGAGAGTTCAAATACCCTGCTTTTTATTGCTTTAAGAATATTTTAATACCACTTGTCATACCCAAAGTGGTTTACAATAATGAAAAACCAACAAAATATAATAATGCCAGTTAATAAGGTAAGAAAACTTAGGTCAAAAACCAAATGCTTAATTAAAATCACTGGAGGGACTAGCATGGATGGTAATCAGGAAAAGGCCTGCACAAACAAAACAGTCTTCTTCAGCTGTCAGTGGATACTTCCCAGACTGGGAATATCCCTGATATCAAATGGGGAGATCATTTCACATTGTAGTTACCATAAGAAAGAAAGCAACATAGCTAGGGCTTTCCCCTCAAAACATAAAGACTGAGGTGTTCAGTACAGAAGAAGGCAGGGGCCATTTCTACACTACATTGATATAGTACTATTATTCCACTTTAAACATCCTGTGGAATTCTGAAGTTTGTAGTTTAGGGAGGGGCATTTAGAATTCTCAGCCAGAGAGCTCTTTGGCCTCAGTAAACCACAAACCTCAGAATTCCACAGGATGTTGAAAGTGGAATAATAGCACTATAACAGTGTAGTGTGGAAATGGTCAGTGTGTTTGAGGTATTCCTGTAAATATTTTTCCTCCTACAGTGTCCTAAAATAAAGAGCACAATCTCTTTCTATGTGCATGTGGACAAGCTACATGAGAAACACAAAACTGTCATGACTATAGACCACTGATGGAGAGTCACACTCTTCTCTCATGAAACAGAGAGGCTCTTCTTTGACCACACTTTCAGGATGACATGAGCACTGGCAGCCACCTGAAATACCAAAATATGTTGGAAGATCATCAGTGGCATGTGTGTTGGGGAATAGCTGCCCAGGCTTCTGTACCACTGATAAAAATGGTGACAAGATTGAGAGGTAAAATCATAAGGCCAAATAAACAAGTTGGGTGGGAAAGAAAGGTAAATGATGGATGTCTTTTTTGAGAGGGGAACTTTAGAGTGATTTAGACATTCAAAGAGGATGTTAAACTGAGCCACATCTTTATTTATTTATTTATTTATTTATTTATTTATTTATTTATTTAAAAAGACAGTTAGTTTGTAGCTAACCTTTTAGTACAGAACAGCCAAGCTGGAATCATCTTTGACGTTTAATAGCATGCATGGATAATTTCAGTTGATTGCCATTCTCCCCACCCCTTATATTTATTCTTTGGCTACAGGATTATGTTGATTGTGACCTAAGAATCCGCTTCAAACACTTTCTCTTTTTAGTTTTTTTTTCCAACATTAATACCTACAAATCAAACTTTTATGTTATAGTGGCTATGACTTATATATGCCACTGCCATTCTTGGTGGGGAGGACACATTCAAGACTGTAGAAATCAGACCAATGCATTTCTGCTTCTTGGGCCAAGCCCTACCATGCTTATTATTATCAGAGTTTGGAGCATTACCATTTAAAAAAATATACTAGATAGTTTAATATAATCATGACTTGGATCATTCAACAGTCCAGAAAGTTACTGTTACTCCAGTCCATAAAGGTGACACACTGGATTACTTGTCACTCACACATTACTGTTACTCTTTTGCCATTTAAAAATACAGGAAACTGGTCAGTCATTTCCCCTATCTCTGATCATCATGAGGGACTACCATGCCTTAATTCTGACACCCACCCACCCACCCACATGGGCACAACAAAGCAGATCATGTGGCTGCCACATGCAGTGCACACAAATGCTTTGGCAGGTGTGCAGAAACAATCACATACACTATCTCTGTTCCTTCCTACTCTCCCCCAAACAATTGCTCTAAATCTCATGGCTGAGTTGGCCTCAGGTATGGAGAAAAACACTCTCTTACCCTCTAAATTCTCTCTTACAGTTCACATCAACCCAGCTAGTCCAAGTATGCACTCTGTGCCACTGTTTGGAACAGCCAGCCTGTCAAGGCAGCCCTCTTCTCACACCCCTTCCACTCACACCCTATCTTTCTGGCTTTGGCAGCAATTGCTTTCGTTTGGGCAGAACAGAGGAAGGCAGAAAAGACAAGTTCATGATTTGAAAGCTTTTTAAAAATCCCAACCAACCTGCATGTCTAGTTCATCCAGTGTTTTCAGTGTGTCTCTTCCCCCCTCTGCCTGCCTAGTTGTTTTTTCTCTTATGCTTCTTGGTAGTTGTAGCACATTTCCCAAAGAGAGAACACAAGGCAGCCAACCATGTGACCCTTCCTTTTCTTCTTTCCATTGCTCAGATTGAGTTAGAAAACGCCCAGTAATGAATAACAGGCAGAAACTCCTTTGCATTACATTGAAAAGTAGTGAATTACAGCTGTGGCTGTTACAGACAAGATGTATCACTGTTCTACTGCATTACTTCAAAAGATTACTAGTTAAAGTAATTTGTTACAAGTGCCACATTACTTTCAAACTCTGCTTATCATAAAGATCCGATTGTACCTGGTGGGGTTATTTCTGAGTAAACATGCTGGGGTTTCTATAATGAGTGACCCTTTTTTATTATAAATGACCTCAACCATGTCTTAGGGTTCTGTGTGTCTCTGTCTACTTGTGCTCTATGCATAGTGATCCACATCTATATAGTGTGATGAATTCTCCACGTCAACAGAAACAGAGATCGTTGGTGCCTTGCAGAGTCTTTCCCTCCCTCTTTCCATGTTAATAACTAACTAAACGTGAGCTCTGCACTCCATGCCAGAACCCTTGGCTGGCCTGTGTATTATATCTTGGGTGCCTTCATCCGAAAACACTTTGAGGAATGTTGCCGACCAGTTCCAGCACTCTTAATTTGGACTGTTTGTTAATCCATTAATCTATGGGATGTAGCAGGTTGCCAAGAAGTGAACAAACCTTTGGAATCAGACCTCTGTCTTTCCCTCTGCTTTAAGTTGGCACCTAATATTGAACTATTTGGGAGATTGTCCAAGATACATGGCCCTTCTCTGGAATTGCCAAACATGTTTGCTACTGGCTTCTTTAGAGGCCTGCAATAGCCTGTGGAAAAGAATATTTTGTCTTCTTTGAAAATTTTGTCAGCTGTGTTATTCTGTCACTGACGGAGCCTAGTCTCATAATTCACAAAACTGATAAATAAATTCCACGCCAGAGTTCATGATAATGTAGCATTTGGCACCATCACCTTTAGACACTCTCATCACCTCCGAAAATATTTTCCAGCCTTTTTAGTCCTTTTTTGGGTATCATATCAACAGTCTCCCCTATCCGCTCCCAGCCTTAGCCTTTTATTAGACTAATTCAAACATCACTTCAGAGGTTAACGTGTTTGAACTCCCGGACCAATGCTTTTAACTTCTATCCTGTGGTCAATCAGAGGCAAACTCTATCTATAAACAGTGTCAGATAGTGTCTCACACATTGCACTTAAGAAATTTAACTCCTGGTACTTCCTTGACCTTGGTGGCCTTCTCAACTGGGGAAATTTAAGTGACACAGAACAGGGTCTCTGCAAACAAATGAAGTGCTTGATCAAACAGAGGCTGGGATCTGAGGAGCAAGGATAGTGGAAAGGAAAGAAAGGGGCATAGCCTAAGCTATCAGAAATCATAATCTCACACCGGATTTGGCAGATCCTAATATACTCTTGAAACAGGGGTAGTGGGGAGGGTATGCCTGCCTTCGTCTATGTCAGACACCTTGGCATAGACATACCTAGTAATGGGAAACTATCTGCTCTGGGTTTTCATTGATGTGAGGCCAGTTGTTTACTCTTCTGCATATAGTCCAGTGTGTTCTAATTTATCTGAACCAATCAGATGGATAGAAGAGAGATTGACGATGTGTGTGTGGGAAATCCTCTCTTAAGAAAGGAGGTGAGGTATTGTGGTCTTCGAATCCCTTATGCTCTATGATCTTCTTCTGTACTTTTCATCATAAAACTAGCCACTTATACGGCCTTGAAAAGAGTTCCCAAAGATATAGTAAAATGTTATTTTTCATGGAACGCTACATTACCCCACATAACTCTACATACCTACAACTATAATCAAAGAAATAAAAAAGACAATCATAACACTATAAACAAAAAATACGCAAAAGATACAACTACAACAAAAACACTTAAGAAAAAAAATCAGTTTCCAGTTTCCCCAGTGCAGACTGTGACTCACAGATACTGTAAAAATGTCTATACATTGAATATAATTAAACAACCCCCCAACTTCCATTGCTATTTACAGTAAAAACCTGACAGACCATTCATACAATCAAACCTATTATGTTACCTAAAATCATCTCATACTTGGGATTTGTCAACAGAAGCAATTTGTGCAGTCAGCTATATGTCTGTCTAGTGATGAATTATCATCTAGCATAAATGTGCCTCTAGCAGTCTAAACATCCTGAATGCACCAGATCCCATCAGATCTTGGAAGCTCAGCAGGATCAGGCCTTGTTAGTACTTGAATGGGGGACTGCCAAAGAATACCAAGCTCTAGGCTACATTTCAGAGGAAGCCAATGGGAAGCCATCCTTTGAATATTCCTTGCTTAAGAGAACCCTATGAAATTCATGAGGTTGACGTAAGTTGGAGACCTGAAGGCACATGCACATAAATACTTAAGCTTTTTCTTTTGGTAGTTCATTGATGCTATTAGTGTTTCAAAATGAAAACATTTTATTGTTATATTCTTTTTTAGTGGGGTGCTGTTTGTAATAGCTTATGCAAATACAGGATGGTCAATTGCACATTGGCAAAAGAAGAGCCCAGACATTTGCAAAACAGGTACTTATGCTGATCTATATGTCTAGGTGCAAATATATTGTAATTTCAATAGAAATACGATTATTTTCTCTGTACTGGGGAAGAAGACTGTGATCAGGTGACCTGTGTGCTTAGGTACTCTGCTGTGCAAGTGTTAACTATTGATAGAAAATTTCAAGGCCCTTGGTCACCCTTCTTTATAATCCTTCCTCTTTAAAGAATGAGATGGCTAAGAGATACTAGGTGCTTAAGGAAGTTTTATTTCATGCTTTTTCTTCTTGTCTACTCAGAATCACAAGAAAGATCCCCCTTCCATTTTATTGCCACAACAATTCTGTGAGGCATATAAGGTTGAAAGAGAATGACTGGCTACGGGTCCCCTATGAATTCATAGTTGAGATCCTCTTGGTCCTTAAGCCAACACTCTGACCAGCATACCACAGGAGTTACTATCCTACCATATATTTGACTATCCGATCTCTCAAAATGAACTTGGAAACATTTGGAATTAATAATCTCAGAACTGTCATTGCAACAGCACAAGGATCAATATGAATGTGAACATGTGAATGTGTCCACATCACTCTATTTCCTTACCCAGGAACCAAAGACATGTCTTTCCATATTTCCAAGTACACCTTTCAGACACATCTCTACATTTGCAAGGGTTTGGGGTGCTGAATCCTCACAAAAGTGGAAAAACCATGAATAACTTCCCCCTTATGATCCTCCTCCCATTGCCCACCTGAGACCCTCTCCCATTCCTTTGTCTTTGGCCTGGCATTCTGGTGGGGATGGGGGAGAAAAAGGTAAAGGGCTTACTAGTACTTCCCCTCAGACAGAGAAGAGCAGAGTCCTGGGATTCTAGCTACTTCCAGTGGCCATCTTGAAAAAGGAGGGCACCTGACCAATCAGCAGCCATTACATAGCAGAATGTACAGCCACATGGCAGAGAGGACACACCTTCAGAAGTGAGAGGGGGTTTTGCTCACCCAAAAGGAAAAAAAAAATCAATTTTAAACACAAGTCTTTCATGCCTGGGGTGCAAGGGAATGAGAGGAGGAAAAAGGGGGGAAGGGCAAGCACATGCCTTGCAAATAATTAAATTTGTAAAGTTCAAACCTGCAGATGTGGAGGGAGGACTGTGCTGTGTCTTTTAAAAGGTAGCATTTATTTCAATTTTTAAAAACTTTACTTCTTGCCTTACTAATTTGAAGAAAATTAATTGGGCTAGACTCTTTTTTTTAATTAAAAAAGTACATTGCAGAGAGAGCAAAATGGAGAACAATCACAGAGGTGCGGGTAGAATCTTGTAGGTTATCTTTCCAATGAGTGTTTCAAATCTTTGCCAAATTCAGATGTAGGGTTACACCATTTACAAAAAGACCTCATCACATAATATAGAAATCAGAAGTAGTTTTACACAGTGTAAGAAACAACTGTTAAGCTTATATGATTAGAGAATGGCAGTAGACGTAATTTTACCCAGAGTTGAAAGGAAAATGGAAAATCTTCAGTATTATGGATTTTAAAATTCAATTTTGTTCAACTGTAGTTTCTAGACACAGTGGGCTAGAGATCATTAGAGAATCTAGGAGGAGAAATTCTCACAGCGGTGCTTTTCTGTGCAGTGCTGTGATAGAGCTAACTAAAGATTTTATGCAGGATGTTGTATAACATCTTGAGTTAGCACACTTCTTGAGACATTATGCATGAGTCTGCCAGAAGGTTGTGCAAGATCTTGAACCAACAGAAGGACCCCATGAGGTGGGCTCTGGTCCACAAAAGCTTATACCTTAATAAATCTAACAGTCTTTAAAGACTGTTGTTTCTTTTCTGGATTTTCGTTTCTTTTCTCTTCTCACACAAATGTCTTATAATAAGGTCTTGCTGCATGGAGAAGGGGCTTTCAGCTTGTGGAAGGGTATCTTTAGATGCGCCAAAGATTAAGGGGCACTTCAAAGCATATGGCAACTAAGCTTCTTAAGTTTTTCAAGTTCTGTTTTACTGTCTGTAGCATCAGCCAGATATAAATTGCTTGATTGCATGGACCCAGGTAATTCATTCTGATTTTATATGCCCTCCTACTTTGTGGAGAAGAATTCTTGATTGTGGCTCACAGATGGGAAATAGGTAGTTGTTCAGATGTTGTTGGACTGCATTTCCAACCATTCTTCATGGCTAGGGCTGTTGTGGCTTGCAGTTGAACAGTATCTCAGAACTACATGGGTCCAACACCTGCAGTGGCCCCAGAATGATAGGAACACAAGATGGTCAAAGGCCCATGGAGCCCAGCATTCTGCTCCTTTGTTGGCCAGCCAGATGCCTAGAGGAGCCCCCAGACACATGATAGTGTCTTCCCACTGATGTTCCCCAGTAATTGGTATTTAGACACATACTGCTTCTGATACTGTACAGCCAGCATGACTAGTAGCTATTGATAACCATAATCTCTATGGATGTCTAATTCTTCTTTAAGTCTTGTAATTGTATAACCATTGCATTGCTGCTGTGGAAATTCAATAGTTTATGTTTGTTCTGATAAAGTCCCCCATTCATCTTTCTTGAATCTCCCACCATTTAGCTTTACAGATGGGTTTTACAAGAAATGAGGAGGGGGAGACATCTTGCTATCTACTTTCTCCATACTATACATAATTTTATACACTTCATTATACATTGAATGGATAGATTTTTCTTCTACTGTATAAGCAAGCAAAATGAAGCCTCATTTTTTAAAGATATGCCACATTCTAGCAAAATTATGTTATAAATAACAGTATTTTTTAAACCAGAACTAATTTATGCACTCACACTCCAGTGCGAAACCTAGAAGCATATTGCTTAGAGTAACAGAAACAGAATGCAGTGTAAGCAGCATAAAAAACACGTATTTTCTTGCATGCTTGATCCACAAAAAAGTGAAAACACTTCATTATTAAGCCACCCTAAGGAGGGCCCTTTCTGCAGGATGGTTGTGTTCCAGCTTGGGGACATGAGAGGAGTGGGACCACGATGACACGTTTGCATGATGACATTGTGGTCCCACCTTTCTTGCATCGCCAGGTGGTGCGATCAAGATGGAAAAACTCCATCAATGACCCACTGGCCATGCAGAAGGGGTGGAAGTGTGATTACGCAGTTCCTTTCCCACTGCAGTATGGGAAGCAGGCTCGCTGCAGTGCGGAAGGAATGGACATGTCCCTTGCACGCCCTTCTGCAGGCAGCTGTTTTTGAGTGCAGAGGGGAGCACTCGGAACACTCTCCGGCAGAGGCATTGCTGGGATTGCAACAGGATGACTAGCGAGAGCGTCATCCTGCAGAAAGGGCAGAGGTCTACTCAAAAGTAAGTCCTCTGGATTCAGTTGTGTTTAGAAATGCAGCCTATGACTAAAATAGAAATAAAAATGCAAATGCCTCAGAAAGTTAAAATGCAAGATTATGAAGTAAAAAAGAAAAAGAACAAATTGAGTTGCCGGATGGAAGGATTTTTTTTAAAAAAAAAATCATCCAAAATAAGCAAATGGTCACATGATTAATTACCTCAGCACAAATGTACTTCACCTAATATACTTAAGTTAATTAATATTTTTATGGTAAAGTGACTTTAAGTCAGGGCATACGTATATGATTTTGCTTTGGTTGATAATGCATATAGTAACATACATGATTTGCTTGACTCTTTTACTGGTAAATAAAATTGTGATTTTCAAAAAGAACCATGTAATGTTGCCTTTTAAGCTGGTTTTGATATTTGAATCCCCCTTTTTGTGGTCCCACTTTAATCGCAATCACCTGGGAGATTATTTCATTAGCCAGTGTTGTCCTAGGCAGGTAAACTATTTATTCAGCTGATTCCTGTTTCATGACTATGGTATTACTTTTATCTGCTTTCTAGAGTAACACTGGTGGTTTGGGTTAGAGGGAGTTTATTTTTTCAGAGGCTGAGCTAAAACTTCAGAATAAATAAATAAATTAGGAAATGTGCCTTGTGCTATTTCAAAGATCTTAGAATGTTTTGATGGACATTTCCAAAAGATATTGTTGGGGGATACTTTAGTGCTGTGTTGACATTCGTTATAATTTAAATTCTCAAGGCAATATATTGAGAGAGTTTCAGCTATTTGTCTCTTCTCTCTACCTTCCCTCTCTCACACTGTAAACTTCCTGATTCCTTAAATAAAGTATTCACACAGACATTCACATTCTCCCACCACCACCATATTATTTATTCATATAGTGAATGAAAATTTTCCTTAAGGATTCTTTTCTCTTGTCAGCAATGTTTATCCTTCCACTTTTAAATGGGAAATATAGACCAAACAATCTGATATGGACTCTGGGTTGTGTATACTTCCATGTCTCCTTACAAGTGCTTGGTTCAGGAGGCACCAGTTCTAATGCCTCCATGAAATTCATAGTATAAATGTATACTCTCTTATTATGTATGGATAAACATGGAGCCCAAGTTGTCCATGATGAAAAGAGGATGCAATTCTGCAGATGTAAGAAACAGCAGCAACCAAACAATCCTACCAATATTTACTTGGAAATACATCCCACTGTACTTTCAAGTAAACATTGGTAGGATTGTTTGGTTACTGTTCTTTCTTACATCTGTACACTTGCATCCTCTTTTCATCAGGAACAACTTGGGCTCCATGTTTATCCATAAGTAATAAGAGAGCATATACATCCCTAAATACCCTAAATAGCCCTAAATACTTTAAAAGCACCATCTTATGTCTGATCTTGGAGACTAAGCAAGGCCAGTACTGATTAGTACTTCGGTGGGGGATCACCAATGAATATCAGGTGTTGTAGGCTATATTTCAGAGGAAGGAACTGGAAAAAAAACACCTTTGAGTACTCTTTGACTAAGAAAACCCTATGACATTCATGGGGTCACCATAAGTCAATAGCTGACTTGAAAGCACATATTCGCACACTTCCTACTGTGTTCAATGTGTTTTACTCCTAGGAAAGTGTGTATCACAGTCAAGCCTTATGGAGCAACCCATGGTCCCTGGAAGGGTATCCCCTGGAATCATAGGACATAAGAGATCTCCTTCTTTGTCTGAAGGAGTTCCCCTCTTTCCACTGTTGTGGGCATGTAAACCTCAGCCATTTTTGCCACTCTGCCATTCATGCTCCAATGATGGAAGAAGGAAAAGAAAGAATGGGTGAAGGCATGCCGTTATGGATTAGAAGAGGCTTTGGAGCTACCATTTAAAAGTCTGCTTATTCCATTGACATACCTTAGAAATTGAGGTGGGGTGGGAAGATAGGCCAACCCAGGATCCAGGGTACTTTTCTCTTCAGCCCCTTTCCCTACCTTCTTGGCCATGCATCCATCTTCTTGGCTTCTCCGTATCTCACCTTCAGGTACCTGGTTGAAGTTGTTGTTGGTGAATTGAAAGATTCTTAGTAATAAGTCTTCTAATCAGCAGAGTATTTTGTAATGCACAGGCAGAAGCTGAACAAATTACCAGCCCCTCTTCATCTCCAGCCCAGACACACTTAGTCTAGCTCAAAATAAACACAAACAGTCTGGTTAAAAATATGTAAAAAAGGATTTACTTAATGTTGTGCATAGTTTACACAGGTTCAAATTCTTGAAGAAAGAACTCACATGCTTACAAGAAAGCATGCTTGCCAGAGAATTGGTGAGCACATGCTTGCAGGAAAACTGAAGAACAAGAGGGAAGAGGAAGAGAACATGCAAGGGGAAGTGGGTGTTGACCAAACAACAGGAAGTTTACTCTAGGCAGTCCCTTCTATGCCTACAATACACATGCAAACTAGCTAACTAGTTAATCAAGCATGCAAAGGTTGCCACTTGCAAAAGTTGTAAAGCAATTTATGTCCTGAACAGTGCCACAGGCTGCAATACTATCAGAGTATGCCCTGTTGACTTCAGTTGACTTGTAGACTTACATAGGATTGTGGTTTTTTTCTTTACAGTGTTAAAATAAATAAATAAATAAATAGTGCCAAGGAAATATAATCCAGTCATTTAGACCACATTCATTACCAGTTTTCCCCACTGTGCAAGTTTTTAATCTATGATTAATTTATGTCTTCTACCCAAAGGATTCTGGTGAAAATCTTCTCTTGAAATGGATATCAGTCCCAAAAGGGAAAATCTTCTCCATGTGGGTCTTAAAAATGTCCATTGACTCAATGACATAAGATGATAAGAGGAACTGGTATTTTATAGCTGGACAAAGTTATGGAAGAAGCATAGTTTCTACAAAACAGAGCATGAGTATTGTGCCCCAAATACTAGAACTATGCAAATCAAAATGACATTCGTTGCTTCCCCAACAGTATAATTTGAAACCATTTATTACAAACTAGTGATGTGAAGAATACTTGCAGATCTTCTCAGTTTTGATAAGAAAGTGTGTCCCAACATACAAAGATATGCTATTCCAAATGGCCAAAGGCTGTGAAATTTTTTACATGTTGAGCAATATTTTTTTGAAAAAAATGTTTTGTGCAGAAAAGTGTGTCTTTTGTACAAAATAGTGTTCTTTTATGAATGAAACAATTTTCATTCATCAACAAATAAAAAAGAAATCAACAAATGAAAAAAAACCCATAAAGAATGTGCAAAACTTCTTGTAATCTCACCCGGCATGGAGGAGAATGTTTGAATTTTTTCATTGTCGCATATGAGATTGAAATAAGTTAAAATTTATATAACTACTGGAAACTACCATTACATCTGTCAGTTTTCTCATGCTGTGTTGAAAAAGTTTAAATTCCGCAGAATAATTTTTGTAGTTTTGTTTTAAGGCTATTTCTCTCAAAAACTGAAATCTATACATCTCAAATGTCATGTTCTGCTGTGTGAGCAAACCCAAATTATTTTTTACTTTTGGAATTTGTTTTGTCTTCTTTTGTGGGAGTTGCCAAGCTCTCCATGCACATATTTTCCTGTCTTTTCAGTTTTTCAGATGATTCTCCAGAATGTCTTTTTTAAAAAAATCTGAATTCAACTACAGCAAACGCAAGCTCTTGGATTCATTCTTAACAATCATTAACTCTGATTATAAACAGTGCTCATCACTTCTGCATAACTGCAAGAAGATCAGCTTTTGTAATTATTTAACCACATATTTAATTATTCCCCCTTCCTTCCTTCCTTCCTGAAGCTGAAGCCCTGTATTCTACTTACTTAAGGTTATTATTTTATTGAATTCAGTGGGACTTTCTTCTGCATAAGCATGCCTTGCATTCTAGTGTTGCTGTTTTTGTCATGCAAGCAGGAGAGATCTCTGTCTATATGGTAAGACATCACCTCTCCTGTATACATACTTAAAATATCACAAGTCCCAGAAAGACCCATGACTCAGCTGGCACTTTCTGTATCTGTTGGGCAACAAGCCAGCTCTGACTTTCATATGACAAGTAAGCTCATGAAGATCAAATTGCAGGTACCAAATAGGCTTTAGGCATTTCCCTTTGGAGACAATGAAAACTGATTAAACTGCTATTCAAAGTTCAAGTTCCTTTGAACCAGCAAGGGTATATTTGAAAATATGGAGGCTGAGCTCCAAACAGAAGCATTCATTTAGCCCTCATACACCAGGATAAGACATTTCAGTCTCCCACAGTCACATTTTGCTCCACAATCTACACAGAACTGAACCTAGAATGTAGGTACTCTAAGGTTTTACCACCCACACAATTGTAAACAGTGGCTGCCATATCAGGGAGGTGGTGGCTTCCACAACAAAGGTGTTTTATTCCAGATTTTAAATGAGAGTGTGGCCTTTGGGATCTCAAAGTGTGATCCCCCTAAACTCCCAGACCCCCAAATGTGTAAAACAAAACAAAACAAAAATTAAGGCCAATTTTTGGGTCTTTTTCTACCCAGAAAGTGCCCCCCCAACTGATTGCAAATGCAATGGCTAGCTTCCCTCGACCCTGTCCAAAGCCCCCAGACCCCTGATTTTTTAAAAAATGATTGGGGCCAATTTTAGGATTTTTTTTTTGCCCTCAAATTGGCCAAAATCTCCCAGATTTGCTTCCTACAAACACTCAGAGCCCCTGAACCAAAAAAATGCAAAAGAAAAAAATATCCCTAAATTAGGCAAAATAGCAATAGCAGTTACATTTCTATATCACTTATCAGTGCTAAGCACTCCCTAAGCAGTTTACAATGTGAGTTAGCTAATTGCCCCCCAAAAGCTAGGAACTCATTTTATCAACCTAGGGAAGGATGGAAGGCTGAGTCAACCTGGAGCCCTGCAGGATCGAACTCGCAATGTTGTGGCTGCAGTACTGGCATTTAACCACTGCACCACCAGGGCTCAAAATGGTGTTTGGAAGCATTTTTTACATTACTTCTGATGTTCCTGAAATGCACTGGTGTGGCCTACGAGGCAAACGTGAAAGAGAATGGCCCCATTCCTTCCCCAGCTGCCTGCCGCTGCCTTATAATCTGAAAGAAAGTGCTCACTTTAGCAGCACATATACTAAAATTGGAATGATACAGAGAAGATTAGCATGACTCCTGGTCAAGGATGACACACAAGTTTGTGAAGTGCTCCATATTTTTTAAAAATAATAATAAAAAAAATCTGGAAGAAAACCCAGAGCAGATTTGCTGTGCCCCTAATAGGGAAGCCACTGACTTCCATTGGCTGTGAAAGGTGTCACCAAATTTCAGATATTTAACACGTACAGACTAAAACCAAGAGCAGATTCACTACTCCACTGACATTGGAGCCACCAGCCTTCACTCTATGGATTGCAGATAATCTGTCCTGATGTTTGAAAAGGGGAAAATTATGAGTCAGATATACTGAGAAGGAAAGGCAGCTTCAGAAATATCTATCTTATTGCATTAAAAGTCATCCTTGGTAAAGAAAGGAGGGGTGTGTGGGATACTGTGGGCCTTAAGGAAAGATAACTGTCACAAACAAGTTGACACAACATATTTCATGAACATCCCTGGGGATGACAATCCTTAGATAGAGAAAAGAGTTTTTCTGCAGGCTTGTTTACACAACCGCTTCTCCCAAGCAGATGTCCCTCTAGTATGTGTCTATCTTGAAGTTACACACATTTGTCAAACTGAAAGGCTGTTAAAAGTAAAAGTGTTAAAACTCTACCTGCTGACTAGCATCTAGCGTTTTAAAGAAGTTGTTGTTGTTGTTGTTGGCTTTTCAGTAGCCACCAGTTTGAAAAATGGTCTGATTTTCATTTAACTAGCTCCATTATCTGACTGAAAAATAGGCTGACTCACCCTCTCACTTATGGAAGAAGATCCTTTAAAAGATTCTCCATCTTTCTCTATTGCTTTACCATTGTTCACTTGTATACAGGAGACTTAGTTGTTTCAAAGTGACAAAATTGTCTTTTTTTAAAAAAAATTGACACTTGTTTTCTTACCATTTGGTTGATGGTGTATGGAAAGGTCACCAGAATCATTTAACAGGTGCTGCTTATAGATAAGACTGAAACTTATCCCACACTGGGAGAAAGGTGGACTATTAAATAAACAAGATGGATAGCCAGCTAGCTAGTTAGCTAGCTACTGCTCTCCCGATACATGCACACATTTTATAATCGTTTGTTTTCAGGGTTGATAGGGGAGAATGTTGGAGAATTTCTAACAAATCTAAATATTTTAGGCCAAAGTTTAAAGGAATCACATCCTAGAAACACCCCAAATGAAAATTATTACATAAAAATTAGATCTCTTTTCATTGTCACTAAATCTTTTACCATTGGTAAATAACTGTATAAAAAATACTATTCAATTTTAGCCTGCCTCAGAGAGTTGCATCAAGCATACAAGCATTATGCTTGGTTGAAGTCTCTGAGGCAGGCTAAAATTGAAAAGTTCACAAAAGGAGGCACTTTATTGCCACTGTGATAACAGAACAGAAATGTCACCCAGCATTTAAGGTGTTCTTTGATGTACAGCTGAACTATTTTTTCCCAGAATTTTTTTTCCAACAAAATTCCTGAACCTTTTATTTTACTCCACACACACAAAGCCTGGGAGAAGAAGGAGGCCAATGTACAAATTATTCTCCAAATATTCCTCACTGTTATATGTGGTGTGTGTGTGTGTGTGTGTTTGCATCTGTGTATTTGGCTGCCATTCATCTCCATTGCCATGTCCTAACACAAAACTAGGTCTAGAGCATTGTGGAGAATTCAAAGAGCAACTAGACAGCCAAGATGGTTGCTATTATCACTTGCAGTGGCAGAAATCCAACCCAAACAAACATTCTTAGGCCATTTCCACACATTACCTGATCCCGTTGTCCTCTCGTCACGATCTTAGCAGCTTCCACCTTTGGCGGAAAAGGAGAGCAACGGGAATTCTCCCCTCCGCATCTGACCTGCTCCCTGCACACATCTGACTTCCGCAGCACAGCCGGGCTCTTTCCCATGCTGTGTTGGGAGAGGAAGTGCTCCATCGTGCTTCCTGCCCTTCTGCATGGCTGGGAAGGATGAGAGCACCATGTGATTGGGGGTCACTGACAGAGAAACTCCTTCAACGATTTACCCAGCAATTGCACTGGCTGGTGACGGGAAAAGTGCAGGACTGCCATGACATCATGCAGGAGCATCATTGTGGTCCCACTCCTTTCATGTCCCCATGGTGGGATGCAGTCATCATGTGGAAACGGCCTCAGAAAAAGGAGAGAGAAGCTTCACTACTGCTATTGCTAATGGTGAGCCCTGCCTCTAAGAAACCGTTTACCATTTCTCCACTCTCACCCAAAACCTGTGATTTGGATTCCCTCAGTTTCTCTACACACAGGCAAAGTTGTCATTTGTGCACAGCTCTTCAGTAGCAGGATAAGGCTCTAGAAGGTAGAAAGAGGAAAGAAGTCTGACTGATACTTAATATTCTCCTTTCCACTGGCTCTTCTGTCCTGGAGTCCTCTTCGTAGGTAAACAAACATGAGGTGGGGTTGTTGACTTTGGCTAATCTCCCCAAACCATTAATCTCTGTAATAACCACAGGCTATCTGATAGTGTCAGTGAGGACAGAAATGTAGTGCCTGGTGTATTACTATATAATCCAGCCCCCTCCGTCTATTTGAGGTAATTTTTTTATGTGTTTTTAAAAACCTGAACAGGAATACTCATGCAAAAATTCTTTAACTGAGAGACTACATGAGCTCTGAGAAAATCTTTAGGGGCTCCTTGGCTTCTAGAGGCTTCAGCTTTGATACATAACAGCTCTGACTCTAAAATAAGTGACAAGAAAGGGAAGTAATGTAATAATTTCCAGCTGCTACTGGCAGGAGTTACATAGGGACATTTGACCTTTTTTTTTTCTCTTTCTGATCAACATATGACTCAGTTGAGGAATCACAGCATCCTAAGCTTGGAGTATGTTTTTAAAAGGCTAGTGAACATCTAACAGTATAAGATACCAACATTTTTGAAAATTATCTTTTTATTTTAAAGCAATCTTGCTTTTCCTAAGGTTTAGGCAAAGCACCTTATAATATGTAAACAAATATAATCAAATAGGACAAAATGCACTTCTGAAAACAAGCAGTATCCATCAATCTAAGTAAAATAGTCTAATTTTTCAAGTGCTTTGAAGGCATGGAACAATCTTGGAATGAGCACATATTTGTGTGGCTTAGGAATGACAATAAAGTGAAGTGACATGAAGGATCCATAGGGGAAAAATCTCAAATAACTGTGGCCATAACAGAGAATAATTGCATCACATGAACAACAGAGAACCTGGATGCCATTTTCATGATAAACAAATTCAATAACAACATAGTAGGATGGAGTTGTTATTGTTTTTGTGTACCTTCAAGTCAGCTCTGACTTATGCTAACCCTATCACAGGTTTTTCTTGGCAAAATTGCCTTCCGTTAAGGTTGAAAAAGTGTGACTTGCTCAGTGTCACTCAGCTGGTTTCGTTGTTGAGCCAGTACCCAAATGTTGGTCTCCTGGAGTTCTGGTCCAACATTCAGAGCACTACACCATGCTGACTCCCACTGTAGTGTGGATATTAGAAAGCATACAGGTGGAAGAGTTTGGTCTTGATTTTTTAGCCCATTAGTTAACAGGCTACATAACTACAGTAAGCAGCAACTCATGCAGCAGTCTCTTGAAGGTTAGCTGCTTTAACCATTGAATGCTGTTGTATCACAGAGAAGGACCCAATGCCTTTATTACAAGGCATCATGAACTGAGGTGGAATAGCTCTGAAATCAACACTGGACACGTGTAAGGAGAAACATCCATGGTGGATATTAGTCATGATGTCCACAGTCAGCACTGGGCTTCTACTCACTTAACAGTCACACCTATGCACAGTGCTAAAACAGTTGACCCTCTGCCTCCACTTCCACCCTACTGCACCCTCTGGTAAGAGAAGGTCCTTTCTGCTCCACCCTCTCAACCCACCATAGAGATGGGAGAAGGACAGTACCATGATGATGCATATGCGCGATGTCATCGCAATCCTGTCTTTCTCCATTCCCCCGGTGGCGCAATCATGCTGCACATTATTGACAGGTTTTCCTCATCAATGACCAGTCATCAATGACCACTACTGTGGACTTACCTTGTCTGTGGAGGCCCTGGATGTGCAACAGCTGTGCTTCCTGACCCAGTGCTGTGTTGCAGCAGGAAGAGGCATGGCTATCACGCTTCCTGGAACATGGAGGCAGATGGTGTAGAGGGGAGTGCTTCTGTCATGCTCCCCTCCTGGCAGAGCCAATGCTGGGACCCACGCTGGATGTCTCTATGACCAGGTAAGGTGCAGAAAGGGACTAAGTCCCCTTCATCCACAGAGTAGGGGCTGTAGTACACATCATTGCCTATACTATACATTTGCTGGCCTGCTATGGTTCTTAATCAAACAGCATTTGCAGGATACTGCAGTTTGACCAGAGGTCATAGCTAGAAAGAAATAGGGAAGAAAGTATGTATGCAAGATAGGAAGCCATCTTTTACCAGCTCACATAGTACATCTATCTAGCTTACCATTGTCTATTTTGGCTGGCATAAAGTCTTAGACTGAAGTTTCTTTTATCAATTGCTACTTAATATCCTTTTAAACTGGAAATGCTGGGGACCGAACTTGTGATCTTCTGCGCGCAACACCTGTGCCAAACCATTGTGCTAAGGAATATATTCAGGGATGTCTCCTTCACAGAACCTAGAAGTCTCTGAAAACATATTACTCATAAGATGACTTCCCAACCATCTTGTTCCATTTCCAGAAAATGATACAGTTTCTAAAGTCAGTCCCAGCCCTTTGAAATCTCCTGTACTTAGCTTATCTAGTGAAAGTGAAGAAGAATACAGCATCATTTTACACACAGAACTAAGGAAACCTACAGGGCTGTAAGATGCCATTGCTCTTTGTTCTCACTCATCACTAATGGTTGGATCTTCTCAATGTACAACACCGTCCACGGCCTCTTTGGTGCCAAGTGAAAGTAGTTCAAAGCGCAGGATGTGGAAAACCTTTCATTCCCATGTGTTACATTGGTTGTCCCTTGCTAACTTCAGGATTTCTGAATTTCTCCAAGCCACAGAGTGAATTTATGGTTCACAGAACATCTTCCCAGTGATCCAGAAAAGTGTATATATTCCCTGAAGTGCCATGGGTTTAAGGGCCAAACCTCTTCCGCTTCATGGGTAGCTGAATAATAGTGGGATTCCCTTGGATTCCCAGGCCAGCCTTCTGCCTCAGTTACATATGGCAGGGAAGGATGCTAAGTCCCTAGAGGCTGAATCTCCATATGTCTCCATGCAATTGCCAGTTCCATACACTGGTCACATGCCACAGCAACTCTTTTAAAAACTTATCGCTGAGCTTATCTCCTTTGTGAAACATCCTCATTATCATTACATTGTGCCAAATGATTCCTGGCTTGCTGCAATGAATATTGACTTCATGCTTGCTTTTCTAATTGAATTACAGACAGTTTCCTGCCTGTGCTCCTGCAGCCCTGGCAGCGGCTTGAATAGAGGCTGAAAGAAAAGCTGTTTGCTAGAGCTGTGCGGATAACAGAGCCTTGTCACACTGCTGCTACAATGATTTATTAAAAAGAAAGAGGGACCTTGGAGCATGGTTGGGGAGGGTGAAATGTGTCTTGCACATTTCTAGGACCAGCTGCTTGCTTTCTTCTTTTGAGGTCTCCTTATTACAAAAATAGGCAAAAAAAAGAGATTAGTTTATCAATGGATTCAAGCACAGAGGGGATTTTCCCAACATCGAAAGCAATGTTGTGTTGTGCTCCAATAAGCATACACATGTTTGAATGTTAGAGGGAATCTACTGTTAATAATAAGGAGCATCACTTGCTGGTATAACAGCTCCAGGGATCATCTTTACAAATAAGATTTTGCTGAGATCCCAAAACAACAACAAGAATAGTATATTAGGTAAATAGTAAATTAGGTTCTGGTGTTGGATTGTTGACTGGATGTTCTGCAAAATACTATTTAAAAAATCCCCTTTGCTCATGTGCCAAAATTAAGCAGATGAAATTTTTAACATTATGGAGTTAAGTGGGGGAAAAACAATGAACTCATCACTATATAGGGAGACCAGGCAGTTTTCCATTAGGCACCTTTTCCAGTTTGGCTTTTCTACGGTGACAAACATACTGCATGATTACCTGTTCTGAGTGACATTTTCTTGTTAGCTAGAAATTGTCTCACATAATCATATCAAAAACTGGTGCCATCAAAGTGTTGGAATAATAATGCTATGTGTTGGCATGAGTGCCAGTGGTGTACCTAGGCTCAGCAGTGCCTGGGGCAAGTGCAGAAGTTGCACCCCTAGGCGCTGCTTTTGTTGCTGCCCCCCCCCCCCAAAACAGGCCAGGAAGGCTGCTGGTGGTGAGCAGGCACAGAAGAGCGTGGTGGGGAGGTGGGCAGGTGCGGAAGGGCAAAGGTGGGTGGGTGGTGGGCAGGCACGGAAGGGCATGGGGAGGTGGTGGGCAGGTGTGAAAGGGTGCGAGGGGGGTGGCCAATGAGCGTGGGGAGATGCTGGCTTTTGTGCCCCCCTCAGAATGGCACCCAAGGCATGTGCCCCAGTTGCCCCACCCTAGATCCACCTCTGATGAGTGAATATTTAATTTGTTTGGTGGTAGCCTTATTTTTGTAAACTACTAAATATTTGAGACATCTACATGTGATTTAATAACTGTATAAGAATGTGACACAGCCCAGTGATGGTAGTGCAGGAGACAGTTCCACCAAATAACTGAGGAGCATCTAGACATCAATTAGCTTATAATTTGTCATGACTGTAGTTCTGTCTTCAGGTGGTTAGCTGTACATCCTCTGTAAAAATGTTGGAAAAGTTCTGACTGTGATTTAGGTCAAACATAAACACTCGGTTCTTGAGTCTATGGCTGAACTAAGATTGTGAAAGACTGCTACCTGCATAATGCATATCACTTTGCTGACTGTAATGAAATAGACTCAGCTTAACATTGCTAAGACAGCTCTTCTCTCATGTAACAACCAGGGTTTGCAAAAATTAACTTTTTGGACTACAACTCCAAGAATTTCTCAAGCCAGCATGACCAAAGCTAAATGGGGAATTCTGGGAGTTGCAAGCTCCAAAACTTTCACAAGCTCTGGTAAAAGCTATAGGTATACAGTGCTTCATTCTAATGGCTGAGAGTGATCCTAGCCATTCTTTATTTTTCCAGTGAAATCAAAACATATGTCCTCCACCTGATTTCTACATGGTGCCCTCCTCTTCCTCCTCTTTTTTCCCACCACTGCCACCACACCTGTTTGAATGCAGCATGGTCCAACACAGAAAAGTTAGACAGATGAATCTTTCAATAGCATTGAATAAGTAATGGAGAAGGTTTCATCCAATTCATAATCGTGCAATATTATGTTGCTGTCAAAAGCATATAAGCAGGGCCCAGAAGAATAATGGCAAGCAAAGCAGCTAACTTTACCATTGTATATTATTTCACAATGGGCACATATATTCAAAGACTGATAACATTTGACAGGTGCAGAGCCACCATTCATAGCTTGTCTAGCTTGACTGGCCATGGGACATAGCAAATAATTTGTTCCATTTGAATTTCCTGAGATCACTGCTGACAGATGGTACATTGATATGTAAGAAAATGGAATGGGTACATGAAGCCCTGAACTGGCTCTTCCTCTGGGAAAAGTGAGAAAGGTGTTGGAGATGGTAGGCACCAACAACTTGTTGTAGGAAAGACCTATATGCCCTATGAGCCCCAATCACATGACCTTCTGTAAGTTAGCCTACCACCTTGAGGTGAGGTGGGGGATGATTTCTTATCATCTGTGTTGAGGAAAGGTTTACCTACCTTTTTACTTGGCTTTTGTACATCAAATAGAAGGGAACACCATTTTGTTCCATGTCTCAGGTGGAAAAATATTTTGCATTGGCTTTGTTCAGTCCAATGGCTTCAATGAAGGCTGATAAGAAACTTAAAAATGGCTCAGCTAATAGCATAATTAAGGTGACCAGATATTTCTTGATTTTTTTTTCAGTTGAGCTAGAAGCAATGGTAATGTTTTAAAATCAGATTCATTATATTAGCTGCTTTTCTATCCGCTGTTAGCACTCAACCAGGATGATAGAGTTTCTGGGTAACAAGGGAATTGTGAACCACAGCCAATATGATATTTTGTTACTCCATTGATTTTCATTTAAAAAAAAAACCTTGATCAATTTAATTAAAAATGATCTTTTTAAAATTAAAAACGCCATCAATATTGCCATCTCTTTATTAAAATAATATTATACTTTATTTATTAATTACCATTACAACTCAGTTGTGTCAGTATTCACATTTGTGTTGTATTGTCCTTGTCCCCCACTTTCGATTTTGTTTTTCTGTTCTTGCTTACGGCAGGAAGAAGAGCAAAGGTTCTTTTATTATTCCAGCTGTAGGTGGTTTATCATGCATCATTTCTCTGTAATGGCCAAGAAAAAGTGTAGAATCATTTCTCTTTTTCATTGTGACTGCCATTTTCCCACTAGACACTCCCAGAAAGATTACTCTCTGAGTCTGTCTGGGAAAATGAAATGCTGGTTGCCAAGAGACAGTATATGCCTTTCAATATCAGTTACTGAGGAAGAGAAGTGAGAATGCTCTATTACCTTTCTTTCTTGATTCTTATAGGCATCTGATTGACCACTGTAGCAACAGAACTCTGGATTACGTAGGCCTTTGGTCTAGTCCAACATAACTCTTCTTAATGGTGACCAAGAAGATCTCAGAAGCTGCCAGAAAAGTTAATCTCACTCCTGAACAAATAATAAATGGGTATGAATGGGGTAAGAAAAACAATCTCCATTGTACTTATTTGTTACTCCTGGAATCAATTTCAAAACAGAGGACCTTTCCGCAGGAGCCTTCCATCCTGGCATGGGGATGGGAGAGGAGTGGGACCACAATGATGCTTCTGTGTAACATCATCATGATCCCATCCTTCTCCCGTTGCCAGGCGGTGTGACTGCGGACTAAATCATTGGGGGGTTTTCCCTGTCAATGACGTGTGATTGCACCAGCATCCTGCACTTACCTGGCCTGCAGAAGCCTCGGAAGTGCAATGGATGTGCTTCTTGCCCCAGTGCAGCCTGGGAAAGTGTCTAGCTGATCTGGGGAAGGAAGAAGTGTGTCCATTGCGCTTCCTTCAGCAGGGAGCCAGTCGGCACGGAGGAGAGCGTTCCTGTCCCAGCTGTCATCCTGGCAGAGGCACTGCCAGGATTGGGGCTGGACAACGACGGATCCAGATAGGGTGAAGAAAGGGCTAAAACCTGAACTAAATGGAGCCCCATTTGGACCATATTTTCTGTTTGTTATGTAATAAATACATACTCATATGATTTAAAATACAAGGGGAAATGAATAATTAGTTCTTCCTTATGGATAACTTCCTTAGCTTTAGTGAGTATTAATTCCTTTTCAGAAAAGCTTGAAATGAAACAAACAAACATGCAGCCGCACAAAGTCCTGTTGAAAACTTCATTAGAAAGCCAAGAAGAATCAGGTAAAGTTTCATGTTTACTCTTTAAAGTTGAGCAAACCTGAGACTAAATCCACCTGTCACACTATCTCCACCTGGGTCACTGAAATCCTTCAACTTTTTGTTTGCAAACAGCTTAACGGCTACTGGAGAGAGTAGTCATCAATAAGCTTATTTCAAACAAAGATTAATGCCTGGTTCAGCTTAATCATAAAGTAAGATCAGCGACAACGGCTGACCCAGCAGGTCCAGGCCAGCAAAGAGGATTGTGTAGTGATTTATGATGCTGGGGCTAATTGCAGCTCAACAAAAGATGCTAAGAGAGAGCAAACAGAAGTTATGAAGAAAGAGCAAAAAGAAAGCCATACAAAAGGAGGCGCACCATTATATAATATAGAATAATGGGAGAGAAGGTGACGCATGAAAATAAATAGGCATGTCATAAGTGCATTACTAAACAATCCACATATTTGGAGAAAGGCTGTGCACACATCTGAACTGTGGCATCCACAGGAGGCCTTTGGAAACAGAACAGCATTGCCAGCCAATAGTTTTCAACCCCATTCCCGTAACTCCTTGGTGCTAAATAAACCCAATTTGTTAGGAATGGCAGAATTTCTGTTCATAGCATTCTGAAGGGTATTTCCTCATTTTTATCATATGAATAAGGGCAAATGAGGCATGTTGGGAATGGCCATTACAGCAGGTGGAATGCTTGGTGTCCAAGTGGATCCCACCTAGACCAGAATTTGACCATGTTGGCTAGAAGATTCTGGGATTTGTTGTCCAAAAAGTAATTTTCACAGGCTCTAATACTGCCTAAACAATGCATCTGTTAGAGACAAAGCCCTTAACATGGGGCAGGAATTATGTGGCCTTCCAGATGTTTTGGGATGTATTTCCATCAGCCCTAGCCATCCTAGCCAACATCTGGAAGGCTGCATGGCTCTCACATATTTTCCTGAAATTTTGGAGCTTTGGTGAACATGCAGACCCTTTAAGACACCTTAAATCATATCTAAAACTTGAGTTTCTTAATTGCATGTGACAAATATCACAAGCTTACATTTATTGCACAGAATGCCTTCTGGAATTCCTCCCTATTTAGGAAGCATACACTTTTTAAGTTTATTGCTCTTTCCCATGCCCCAGTTCCTCTCACCATGAATACACATTTCCTGTCTTTGACTTTATTCTTTCTAATTTTATCTAATATGACCATCATCATATCTTCAAGGTTAGCTGACCAAGGCCTGCGATGATCTTGGCCTATGAAAACAAAAAGCAGTTTATCTTCTGTGCACGCTATACAAGACTGGCAACTCACTGGCTACAGAAGACTACACTGTTAAGCGTACCCTTCAACATTTGACAGATGAAAACTGAGACATGCATGGCCAAGCAATGTCAGAGAATGGCCAAGAAAACAGAAGTTATTGGTGAGGAAAAACAGGTAAGCTCAGAGAGACCGCAAAGCCTGCTGAGAAGGACAAGACTTTGTCCTTGCCCGGCTTCCCTTAAGTGCATTCAATGCAAGCTGCTTTTGAAATTTGAGCTCAGTTTGAAGGAACCAAACTGAGAACAAAGGGGGAAGTGAGGAAGTGGGAGGAAGAAAGAAAAACTGGGACATTTTAAAAGTAGCTGAAAAAAGACATACATCACCATGTTTGGTATGTCCCTCCCTCACCACACTTCCCTATATTATTCTTTCCCAGTTAAGTTGTTACTATCTTTTCCATAAAAAATCTTCCATTTTTACACAAATACATTTTTAACTAATCATCACATGTATTTATACTTTTAACCAATCCACTACCCCTTTCCATTCTCTTTCCAAGTTCTGAACAGATTTGTTTTTTAGAGAATATGCTAATTTTTCAGTCTCAACCATATCCAACACTTTTAGTTTCCATATTTATAAATTAATTTCTATTTTTTCTTTCCAATGCTGAGCATATGTCAACCGCGCTGCCATAATTAAATACAATATTGTCTTTTGATGTCTTCCAGTCTCTCGATTCTGACCTAATATATTCAACAAATAAACTTCTGGTGCCAATTCAAAATTCACTTTACGAACTTTTTGAATTACATCATGAATTCCCTTCCAAAATTTCTTTGCATTTTGGCAAGTCCACCACATGTAAAAAAGGGTTCCCACCTTCTCCCCACATTTCCAACACTTTGCATCTCCATTTTTTCTTATTTTTTTCAACCTCTCTGGAGTCATCTATACATCATCTTATACATGTCTCTTATTTTATGTGTTGTGGAAAACTAATAAATTTTTTTATAAAAAAAAGGTAGCTGAAAAAAGTAGGAGGATTAATTGGGACTGTCCCTGCCATTTGGGACAGGTGGAGGGTATATATTAAGTACTTTTGAGCTTCTAGAACATTGCAGCCATTATTACTCCTTCCTTCAGATGTGGAACTGATTCCCAGGAAGCTAGAATGATGCAGCTAACGCCATTTCCGTATTACATTGTTACAGTGCTATTATTCCACTTTCAGCATCCTATGGAATCCTGGGGTTTGCAGTTTAGGGTGAGGCATTTAGAATTCTCAGCCAGAGAGCTCTTTGCCCTCAGTAAACTACCAACCCCAGAATGCCCACAGGATGTTGAAAGTGGAATAGTAGCACTATAATAGTGTATAGTGCAGAAATGGCGTAAGTCAGGGTCTCTCAGTAACAACATGGAGATATCAGTACAGTCCAGTTCAGAAGAAACCAGAGGTTAGCAGAAGTACAAAAGATCTCCCCAAGCCACATTACTACTTCCTGTTCTCAAAATGAGGACAAAAGAGACCATGGATTTGAAAACAAAAAGCAAAAAACACCCAAACGCATCCTAATTTATATGCGTCAGTGCAAATTTAGACAAAATTAGTATTATAAACCAAAAATGTAATACACCTTACTCTAATAGGGAAGGTGATGATTTGGTGACTTTTCGTTCTGCCATCTAGGTGTCAAGTGTCGAAGATCAGCTTCAGGGTCTCAGCTTGCTCTCCGGAGTTATGGTTCTTCCTCTTTAGTTGGACTTGGACTGGACAGCCCTTCAGCTAGAAGGCATCTCTGTAAGGTAGGATGCATGTGGTGGTATGTGGCAACCCTACATGGAGGTGAGTATTAGTGGTGCAGAAAAAGAATTTAATAGTCCTTTTCAAGTTATACTCCTATGCTAATTGTTTTTTTTAAATTGTACAAATAGTTTTTTAACTGTACAGTCAGCCCTCCACATTCACAAGTTTAATGTTCACAGATTTTGTTATTTGTGAGTTCCTCCAACCCCTGTCCTCCAACTTCAAACACCTCTTTTCTGGGTGAACCTTGCCTCTTGGAAGCTCCAGTCAGGCCACACAGTCCTTTAAAAACCTGCCTCTGGTCCTCCTCCTCCTCCTCCACCGGCAGCTGCCTGCCCAGCTAAGGAAGGCTTGCAGCCTGATTTCTCAGCACCACAAACCTTCCAATGCCCTCCTCCTTGCCAAAGAAAGGAGATGGGTGAGAGAGAGGAATTATAAGGCTATCATGCTGAACTACTCTTTTTTCCCTTTCCTTTTCTGACCCGGTTTGGACCATGGCTGACTGTTTTACTCTCCATGCCTTGCCCCCCCCCTTGATATTTGTGATTTTTCTACTCTTGTTGGGGTTCTGTGCCCCTAATCCAGTGAATGTACTTTAAAATAAAACTTGTTTTAAGTCACCTCCTTGGGTCCTTTCCTGGGAGAAAGGTGGGATATAAATTAAATGAATAAATAAAATAAATACTGAAACCTGAAACTGTGACCTTTAGCACTATATAGCACAGTGTAGAAAGAATGCAGGAAGATGTAAAACCTTTTAAAGAGATGCCTCTATAAGTCTGAAACAGAGTAATCTCATTTCAGTTTAGTCTGACAAGTCAGCCTGAAAATTCCTGCTGAGTTGTATTGGACACAGTCCTTCACCTGAGTGTTTAGATTTACAAGCTAAGAGACCCTTTATTATTTCCACTTTAACAATTCCCTTTTCCAGAAAACTAAGTGAGATGTGCCCAGATTAGGACTTAAAAGCAGAATGGGAATGACATTTCAAGTGATTTTCCAGCCTTAAAGTTTGGCAACATGAAACACCTCTCAAACAAGTCCTTGCTTTTGAATGAAATACTAAAATACCTAATTTGGTTTTCTTATGGCTGAAGTGGTGGGAACTTTGAGATCCAAAGGCACAACATTAATGCTATGTTTTCTTTCGTGGATTTTTCAAACGCTGGCAGACAATTATGACTTCCTCTCATCCAGTCTCAACATCTGCAGTTCACACCATACAGTTCTAAGCTGACATTAAACAAATCCTTTGGGAAGAGGTCTGGCTGAAAGCCTAGATTTGAGGCCCCCTTTTTGCTGTACATCCACCCATGTTTATATGTAATTAACAACATTAATTGTATTTTCACTACTACCATTAGTCTCTGTTATTGTTGTTCTGGTGAGTTACCTTTCCATAGGAACCTGTACCCAGTGCAACTTCCATCAGTATAACTTGCACAGCTGTAGAAAACCCTCAATACTCAGAATATGAAATTATAATTTTTTTAAAAAATGCACAATAGCAACAGCAGAAATATAGCCCAGGTGGCATTCCTCTTGGAAAGCTTTTATGAAAATATAGTTTAGGGAAAGACAAAGAAAGATGTTTCTTTAGGATGGGCATTCTTGGAGTGGGTCCCATCACAGTGAAAGCTTTGTGAAATGTTACTGCTAGCGTAGTCTCAGTGAAAATGGAATCTCTCTCTCTCTTTCTCTCTCTCTCTCTCTTTGTGCTTTCTCTAACCTTTCACCCCTCCAATGCATTGGACAACAACTCCCAGCAGCTAGTGTGTTTGTTTGTTTGTATGTGTGTTTGGCTGATATTATGGATGTTGTAATCCAACACACATGGAAGGAGTAGGTTAGGGAAGGCTGTTCTGCCATGTTATTATCCTACCCTGTCTCCTTGTACCTCAGGGCTTTGAATATTTAGACTGCAAGTCTCTGAATGACATTGTTCATGGAGATATTTTGTACCACCTTGTGTAGTGCTTTTTGACATTGTTAGATGTTTTGTACCACTTTGTGTAGTGAATTTCCTCAGGCTGTGCAGTGCCTGATGAATGGTACCTGGCTGCCCCTCAACTCCCCACTTCAACTCAAAATGCACTAATTGGCCAGGAGATGTTCTGGGATTATCTCTTGCCCTATTGCTGTCATAAATTACTTTGTTGAGTGATAAGCTGAGCTAGTGTTGGTCATCAAGAAGCCAAGACTATTAATGGGAAGCTGGGTAAACAAACCAGGTAGAGCAGGGGTGGACAACTGGCAGGGGCTAGGAGGTCACATAGGCCCCTAGGAGCCCTGGAAGGGCTGCCTCCTTCCCACACCCTGCTGCAAACGTTTTAGGCCTTGGTGAGGACTTTTTGTATAACAAGAGACCTGGATACCAACTTCTGTTTCACTTCATGTTAGAAAATGCCAGAGGGGCATTTGCAGGCAAAACAGTTTATACCTGAGGTGCACCGGCCACATTTTCTCACCCGTGAGGGATCTATTTCTAAGTGTCACAGGAATCAAAACTGAGTCTTATAACTGGCAAGGGCATTTTCCATATGGAATATCAAACATTGCTTCCAGCAGCCAAACTGCATTTGTGGCTTTCCTGTTCTACAGGGGTTGACTGCTAAATGATGATCGCTCAGGTAGCTCTAACTCTGCAGATGTGATTACCTTGCTCCTCTGCCTGGTCACCCTCCAATTACTCTCACACTTATCTGTGTCTGCCACCATTTTAGAAGGAGGCAAAATAGTTACCTTGCTAATGACTGTCACCCTCCCAGACCTCCTGCATTACCAACCTTGAATATGATCTTTTCAAAAACCCTGCAATGAAAGAATCCTCTCTTCATCTGCTTCTTAGTACCTCATCTTTCCTCATGATACTTCAGGGTGTCTCTATATTATATAGAACCTTGCACTACCACTACAGTTAAAATCAGAAATGACAACTATCTAAAACTACAAATCATAGAATCATAGAGTTGAAAGGGGCTTCATGGGAGTCCAACTCCTCACTCAGTTTCAGGGTCACCAGCTAAAGCATCCCCAGAAGGTAGCTGTCAAGGCTCTTTCTGAAGACAACCAAAGAAGGAAGCCCCACCACCTCTCTAGGGAATTGGTTCCATTGTTGAACGGCTCTCACTATCAAGAAGTTCCTTCTAACATTCAATCAAAATCTACCCTCTTTAACTTCAAACTATTAGATCTGGTCCTACTCTCCGGGGCAGAAGAGAAGGTATTGAAAGAGCGCAATCATATCAGCCCTCAGTCTTCTCTTCACCAAGCTGAACATGTCCAGCTACTTCAACCTTTCCTCACATATTTTGTTCTCCATACCTCTCATCATCCTTGTTGCTGTTCTCTGAACCTGCTCCAATTTGTCTATATCCTTCTTAAAATGTGGTGCCCAGAACAGAATGCAGTTAGCTTGTCTTTCTGTCTACAACAGAATGCCCAAGGTAGCTAACAACAAATAATACACTATATCGAAATCAATTTCAGAACAACCAGTTCTGAATAAGTCCATTTAAAAATGTTCAGACAATTAAAGAAAGTAAAATGATACACTTTAAACACAGTAAAAAAAAGAAGTTTTGCTCTTGGAAGCTAAGCAGGCTCAGCTCTAGTAAGTACTTGGATTGGAGACCACCAATGAATACCAGGTGCTGTAGGCTATATTTCAGAGGAAGGAACTGGCAAAACTACCTGAGTATTCCTTGCCTTTGAAAACCCCATGAAATTTATAGGTCACCATATGTTAACAGGCAATCTGGGAGTCTCCTTGTTTACTGAGTTGTAGTACCAGGTTCCTCAAAATTTGAATATTTTTAGTGGTTGGACATGTTTCAGTGACCAGTTTCAACTCACAGTTCCAAAAGGGGAGGCTTCACAGATGCAAAAAAGAGGGCCCTGCTGTAGCTAACCTGGGAACAATCCGTAAAGGGGGCCAAGAGACAGAAGATGGGCCTTTTGAGACAGGAAGAAATGTGGGAGACAGGAGAGAGCTAAGGCTCTGCTGCTAAGATTCCTGAGGTTTAAAAAATAAATGAGGGCTCTTTAAGGTAAGATGCATGAGGTAAAAATTAGAGAGACAAAAGTGGAAAGGAGGAAATAAATTAATTATTTAATTAATATGCTGCCTTTCTCTCTACATTGGACCTAATGCAGCTCACAAAGGTTAAAAACAAGATTAGTTTTAAAAACTTGATAATAAGGAAGTTATAACACAGTTTAAAATCCCATTAAAATATTAGTTTTAAAAAATATAAAATTGTTCTTAAAATGTAACAATAAAATCATACAACCAATAAAGTAAACATATTGGTGACATCAAACCCCAAAACTCTGGATAAAATCTCCCAGCAGTTTCGTGTATATGTTAAACAGCATGGGGACAAAACTGAGCCCTGAGGGACCCCACAGGGCAATAGTCAGGGTGTCGAACAGGAATCCCACAGCACCATCTTCTGAGTTTGTGTTTCCAAGAAGGACTGGAGCCACTGTAAAAGTGTCCTCAAATCTCATTCCAGAGAGGTGGTCCAAAAGGATACTATGGTTGATGGTACCAAATGCTGCTGTAGTTCTAGCAGAATGAACAGGGATACATTCCCCTGTCCAGTATGCAGCATAGGTCATCTACCAAGGTGACCAAATCTGTCTCCATTCCCTAGCCAGATCTGAAGCCAAACTGAAATTCCATCCAAGAATTTCTGGAGCTAGGAAGCAGCTGCATTCTCTTGTCCTTCATCAAGAAAGAGACATTGGAAACTGCCTGTAATTCTCTACCATGGTGGGATTCAGGGAGGACTTTTCCCCCCCCAGTAATGGCCTCACCACGGATACAGACCTAAGCTGCATTTGGTACAATTCAGCTAGAGAACAGGAGGAAAATTTCTGAAGTCAAAATGGGGGGATTGAAAAACTGGAGGCCCCATGGAACCCTTACCTGGTATGACGTGGTAGTATTGGGTACCTTCAGCTACAAAATACGGTAACATGAGTTTTCTTGAGCTCTTAACATGATCCAGCTTTACCTACTTCTGGCCATTTCAACACTGCACTGTTATAGTGCTATTATTCCAGTGTCAATATCCTATGGAAGCCTGTGGTTTGCAGTTTAGGGAGGGGCCTTTAGAATTCTCAGCCAGAGAGCTCTTGGGCCTCAGTAAACTACAAACTCCAGAGTTCCACAGGATGTTGAAAGTGGAATAATACCACTATAACAGTGTAGTGCAGAAATGGCCTCTGTCTCAAACTTAGTAGTCCACTTCTTGAAAAGCTCTAAGATAAAGGTGATTAACTATAGGGGAGAAACACAGCGCAGGTGGTCATTTCATCTCTCCTCCCTGTTCAAGGATATGGTGCACAAAGGGAAAGGGCAATAGCAGAGGTCAACAACTGGCTCCGCACATGGTGCCGCCAGCAACAGTTTGGGTTTTTGGAACACGGCCTGAATTTCCATGAACGTGGGCTTCTGGCAAGGGATGGGCTGCACCTCACGAAACTTGGCAAGAATGTTTTTGCAAACAGTCTTGCACGGAGGATTAAGAGGTCTTTAAACTAAGTTCTGCTGGGGAGGGAGACAATATTATTCAGGGCAAAGACACGGCGAGTGCAGGGGGGGAAGGCCCAAATTATATTGACCAAGTAGTACAAGCGTCCAGTGGTGGGAGGAGTAGAAACTATAGTACAGGACTTGCAGGAAGGGCCCGGGGATTTAAGTGTCTCTACACTAACGCGCAGAGTATGGGAAACAAGCAAGATGAACTTGAACTCCTAGTACAACAAAATAAATACGATTTGATAGGCATCACTGAGACCTGGTGGGATGAGTCTCAGGATTGGAATGTAGGAATAGAGGGGTATAGCCTATTTTGTAGAAATAGACCAAACAAGAAAGGAGGAGGAGTAGCCTTGTATGTCAAGGATGTTTTCACCTGTGAAGAGATCCATGACTTGAACCCAGAAAGCCAGGTCGAGAGCATCTGGGTAAAAATTAAGGGAGCGAGAAACAATAGGGATATTCTGGTGGGGGTTTACTACAGACCTCCAACCCAGACCTTGATGACGCCTTCCTCAACCAAATGACCGCGCATTCAAAAAGGAGAGATACAGTAATAATAGGAGATTTCAATTACCCGGATATATGTTGGCAGTCAAACTCTGCCAAGACAGCAAGGTCCAGCAAGTTTCTTGCTTGTCTTGCAGACAATTTCATGGTCCAGAAGGTGGAAGAGGCCACAAGGGGATCAAATATTCTAGATCTGATCCTGACAGTAGGGATGACCTTGTTAATGAGGTAGAAGTGGTTGGATCTTTAGGGGGGAGTGACCATGCCCTATTGGAATTTGGCATTCAGTGGGAAGGAGAAGATAAGTGTAGCCAGACACTCATCTTAGATTTTGAAAAAGCGGACTTCTGCAAACTTAAGGAGCTGCTGGCTGAAATTCCGTGGTCAGGAATAGTGAAACAGAAAGGAGTTCAGGAGGCATGGGAGTTCCTTAAAAGGGAGATATTGAAGGCACAGTCTAAAACTGTGCCAATAAGGAGGAAAAATGGAAGGTATCTGAAGAAACCAGAATGGTTGACTAAAGAACTCTCAGCTGAGCTAAGCGTTAAGAGAAACCTGTACAGGAAATGGAAGAGGGGGGAAACCACCAAAGAAGAATTTAAGCAAGTAGCCAGGAAATGTAGGGAGGAGGTCAGAAAGGCTAAAGCACAGAACGAACTTAGGCTGGCCAGAGACATTAAACACAATAAAAAGGGCTTTTTTAAATATGTCTGCAGCAAAAGGAAAAAGAAAGAGGCAATAGGGTCGCTGCGCAGAGAAGATGGCGAATTACTAACAGGGGGAAGAGAAAAGGCAGAACTACTTAACACCTTCTTTGCCTCAGTTTTTTCCCAGAAGGATACAAGCTCTCAACCTGGTGGTTGGGGAGCAGGTGAGGAAGCAGGGGAAATGCGGCACATAATAGGTAGAGAGGTGGTACAAGAATACCTGGCCACACTGGATGAATTCAAGTCTCCAGGGCCAGATGAATTGCATCCTAGGATATTAAAAGAACTGGCAGAGGTCATTTCGGAACCGCTTGCTATAATCTTTGAGAAATCTTGGAGGACAGGAGAAGTTCCAGCAGACTGGAAGAGGGCAAATGTTGTCCCCATCTTCAAGAAGGGAAAAAAAGAGGATCCAAATAATTATCGCCCAGTCAGCCTGACGTCAGTACCCGGAAAGATCCTGGAGCAGATCATTAAGCAGTCAGTTTCTAATAACTTAGAAAGCAAAGCGGTAATCATGAGAAGTCAACATGGATTTCTCAAAAATAAGTCATGCCAGACTAATCTTATCTCTTTTTATGATAGAGTTACTAGCTTGATAGATGAAGGGAATGCTGTGGATGTAGCATATCTTGATTTCAGTAAGGCCTTTGACAAAGTTCCACATGACATTCTTGCAAAGAAGCTAGTAAAATGTGGGCTGGACAGAGCTACTGTCAGGTGGATCTGTAACTGGTTGACTGACCGTTCCCAAAGGGTGATCACCAATGGCTGCTTTTCATCCTGGAGAGAAGTGACTAGCGGGGTGCCACAGGGTTCTGTCCTGGGCCCAGTGCTGTTCAATATTTTCATCAATGACTTGGATGAAGGAATAGAGGGCATGCTCATCAAATTTGCAGATGACACCAAATTGGGAGGGGTTGTTAATACGCCAGAGGACAGGATCAAAATTCAAAATGACCTGGACAGATTGGAGAGCTGGGCCAAGGATAACAAAATGAAGTTCAACAGAGAGAAGTGTAAGGTCCTACACTTAGGTAGAAAAAATGGAATGCTGAAATATAGGATGGGGGACACGTGGCTGGATGGCAGTACGTGTGAAAGGGATCTAGGAGTCTTAATAGACCACAAGCTGAACATGAGTCAGCAATGTGATGCGGCAGCCAAGAAAGCCAATGCAATTCTCGGCTGCATCAATAGGAGTATGGTGTCTAGATCGAGGGAGGTACTGGTACCACTCTACTCTGCTTTGGTTAGACCTCATCTTGAATACTGTGTCCAGTTCTGGGCACCCCAATTCAAGAAGGACATGGTCAAGCTGGAGCAGGTCCAGAGGAGGGTGACCAAAATGGTGAAGGGCCTGGAAGCCAAGCCCTATGAGGATAGACTTAGAGAGCTGGGTATGTTTAGTCTGCAGAAGAGAAGGTTAAGAGGGGACATGATAGCTCTGTTTAAATATTTGAAGGGATGCCATGTAGAGGAGGGAGAGGGCTTGTTTTCTGCCGCTCCAGAGACCAGGACAAGGAGCAATGGATTCAAGCTGCAGGAAAGGAGATTCCACCTGAATCTCAGGAAGAACTTCCTGACAGTCAGGGCTGTCCGGCAGTGGAATATGCTGCCTCGGAGTGTGGTGGAGTCTCCTTCTTTGGAGGTTTTTAAGCAGAGGCTGGATGGCCATCTGTCGGGAGTGCTTTGAGAGTGTTCCTGCATGGCAGGGGGTTGGACTGGATGGCCCGTGTGGTCTCTTCCAACTCTACATTTCTATGATTCTATGATTCTATGAACACAAATGATAATTTTGATTGGATCCCCTGTACGCAGATTCCCTTGTTCCTGCCAGTGTTCATTGGCAAGTGATACACAGTGTTAACTATTAAGGCATAAGATCAGCTTTTGGTTCAGGGAGCATGGTCAGTGTATCTTTTTTAAAAGACATCACAAAGGAGATGGATTCTGTACTATGCACAGTTTCAGAGAGGCTGGTACTTTTTTACCTATGTGCTAGAGATACTTTGATCCTTACCCAGAGTTGCTTAGTACTTAACCACTTATTAAAGTCTAGACACAACATGAAAAGCATGTAAATTGGTTCCAGACTTCTCCAGTCAAATGTTTAGCTCGAGCTGCGGATGGATTGGCGAATCTCTCATGTAATTAAAACTGACTGTTAAAGTTTCTTTTGCTTAATTGGTAACACTTTCTTTGTGAGCCAGTGAGCTAAGAATTTTGCTGGATCATTGAAATGAGTTCCTGGGTATCGAATCAGAATTTAAATATAGTTTTATTATGGGCAGCTTTGCAATTATGGTCTACCCTGGTGGTCTTTCCTTCTCCTGTAACTTTTCTAGTTTAGATTTATGCTTTCACCACAGCCTAAATAAGTTTTGATTTTATCTTCACCCCCACCACAGTTTGCAGCCTTACAGTTAGTACCATTTGAAAGTTTTTTTTAAAAAAAATATATGAAATATTACACTAAACCTCTTTTTCTCTTAGATTGATTTGAGAGGTACAGTAGTATTGGTTAATCCTACAGTTCTGGTGGGCCAGTACCTACTTCATGTGCTACAGGAGGTTATTAGCTGCTCCTTCCACCACCCTGTGACCATTTCTTTGCCTCATGTAAGATGAATCTGCAGGTCAGAGCAAAAGCAAACAGACAAACAAATGAACTGAGGCAAAAATAAAGATAGTAGTTTTTACATTGCTGTGCAGCTACTTGTCACTGAGTTTAGAGGAGTCCTAATTCTGGTAAAATGGCATTTGTTCACCAATATGCATCAGTTCTTGAGGAACTACACTGGTATTTTCCCCAAACTCGGAGGTCCTCGTAATATGAATGGATGAGGACTTTGTTTCTTGGAGGTTTTTTTTTTTCTGAAAACTTTCCCAAATTTACACATTTCTTCACAAATAGAATGTAAAGAACTTGTATTGTTAATTGAATGTAGGAAACTTCATAAATCACATACTGGGAACCCTTTCACACTACTCAAGTTATAAAACTATGATTCCATTTTCAGTGCCATGGCTGCATCCTATGGGATCTTAGGATTTGCAGTTTAGAGAGGGACATTCAGAACTCTCAGCAGAGAATTCCTCTGGTGCTGCTGGCCAAACTACAAACCCTGTGATTCTATAGGATATTGCCATGGTACTGAAAGTAGAATCATAGTTTTATAACTTGAGTAGTGTGAAAGAGTGCATTGCTACATGTGCTACATTACTTTCAAGACGTGCTGTCTTTATTGCCTATGGATACTTCTGTAAGATTGAATGTCTTTGCTTTCTCTGTTGTCCATGGATGTTTCTCTAGGACTATTTATTTTCATTGAGAAATTCTTGCCACTTATTAACATGTACACACATATATCTCCACACTGTGTCTATATCTATAGTCCACCTGGTATTTTTGAAGTGCACACAACTCATCCTGCTCAAAGATTACAGCAGCTCCATGGATCATGCAGAAGACAAACAAAGACTGCATCAAAATCTAAGGCCTGCTAGCTCTTGACAGCAACCCTTTCATTCTGCCATGTGATGGTGATATACTTTATTCCCCCGACCCCCCTCCACATTTTCAAATCAGCTTGTGCTGTGTGAAAAGATCGGTGCTACTTGATTTGCCCATTGTAAACCTGCTTTGAGCCTCCTAAAAGGCATCCACAGCAAGTGATGAGCATACATGAAGAGCTTTCTTTTGAAGCATATTTGGTTTTCCATTGAAATATGCAACATGATCCAATTACTGCTAAGCAATGAAGTCCTTCCCATGCGGAGTGCTACAGGTTTTCCAGTCAGCCTTCCATTCATTTCCTTAAACTGTATTGTCAGCCATGCTCACCCCTGACTAGAAGAGCAGCTGCTTGTGTAGTTATAATCCCATTTAAAAGCTTTCCATTATGGTGCTAATATATTTATAAAGGAACTCGGCACCTGGGATTAAAGGCTGATATTACTCCCTGAGAGTGCAGTGCTGTGTTAGAATAACTCCTATGTCCCTCTGCCAGTTAGCCACGGCCAGTTGCTTTTGTCCCAGTGCCAAATTGGCTGAACTAGATTAGCAATTAATGCCAAACATGCTTTTCTGTGCTCACAAAATCCTTGTAATCGCCCGTCCTGATCGTATTCTCATCAACAATTTTTTATTATGCTGAGCAGGCAGATATGCTAGGCTTTAGGAAGCTTATGCTTTCTCAGGGAAATATGACAGGCATTAGAAGAATATCCTGACAGGGAAGGTAAGGAGTCCAATGAACAGAAGCTCTGTGTAGAACACTTTGTTTGCAACTAATTCCTGTAATACCATTTCCGTAGTTTGCAATAGTTAACTTTAAACCTATTCATTTTTTTAAAAAATCGCAACTCTTGCTAAGTGCCAGAAATGGCCCTCTTATCTAATAAATACAGGACAACCATCCATAGGTTTAAAAAAGGAAAACGTTTTTAGGGTATAATTAGGAAGAACCTCCTAGCTCTAAGAACAGGTCAACAAAGGAGCAACCTACCAAAACCCTTTGGGGAAACTTCTTCCTTTGCTGTTTTCAAAAAAATGTTGGGTAGGTATCTGTGACAGAAATTTGAGATGCAGGCCAACCTCTCTTTGGCCAAAATATGCCAGGAAGGACCCTGGTGGGAGTGGGGGGGGGCAGTGGAGGTGAAGAGTGGTGGCAGGTGGGAAGGCTGCTGCTGCCATCGCCGCCCCACATTGGGCCAGGAAGGATCCCAGCAGGGGCAGGAGATGGCGGTGGGCCAGGCACGGGTTGGGCAGGTTCAACTCTTTTGCTCCCCCTGGCATTTGCTCCCGGGACATATGCCCCAGTTGCCCCAGCCTAGACACATCTCTGATTATGCATGTACAGAATCTCTTTAGAGTCATCATTCCTCTGAAGTGGCAACATTCTGAGAATGAATGCCACAAGTCTTCCAAGGTTTTATGTTGTCCATGATACATGCCTATCAGGAAGAGTAGACTAGTATCTACTTTCAGATCAGTGGTGTCAAGGGATTTCACTTCAGCAGGGTTCTTACTGTTGTATGCCCTGAAAACATGTTTTGCCCCTCTATTTGTGTTAGGGATAACGAGGCAAAGAATGCAGTCTGTTAGGAGCAGCTCAAAAGTTTCTTGAACTGTCTTTGTTTGAATCCTACTTTGGTCCTTGACATTCCCAAATTATGTCTTGGGCTGCTCTACAGTGAAGTCTATGTGAACGTTTCCAGCATGTCCTTCCAATCCCTGACTCTCATCACATCAATATCTCCTCCTCCCCCTCCTCCTTTTTTTTTGATAATATCAGCCAATTGTTTACTTATTGTTTCCCTGCACTTGAGCAGCAGAAGGTGTTGTTTCTCGCTCAAGCACTCCCACCAGTTTCTCCATATCGTGTTTTACTCACAAAATGGTGTGGAACATTTTTTGTCTCAATACATTAAATTGAGTTGGAAAAAAATGTACCCCAATGACAAAATGCTATAGATGTGTTGGGACAAACTCCCTCTCCCCATGTTTTTGCCCATGAAAAATACAGAATGCCCTGCTTCTGGCAGGTGCATGAAACACAGGGGCATCCTCAAAAATATTAAGGTGACAATTGAGTGAAATGCCTATCTCGTAAGTCTGTGAATGCAGCAACAAAATGTGACTCTGGGGAATAAAATGTCCCATCTAGTAGGATGATGGTTAAGCTCCTAACAGATCAGAAAGGATACAAGCATGACCAAAGCCTATGAGATGGGCTTTAGGGCTAGCTCAAGAGGCTTTGCTGCCTGAAGTGGAGATTGTGACAGTGAGCTTGCATGAGTGAATGGTTCCCCCTGCAATCATTCCCAGAAGAAATAAAAATAGATATCCCAGACAGGGACCTCTTCACCCAGATGTACCTGTTTTCTACGAACAGAATATAGAAATAATTTGTTAAAAATAGTTTATTAACCTGGATTTCTTCCTTAATTTCAACAAATAATTTAAAATGTATTTGTACTTTTAGGGGACAACTTTTTTAAATTAATAATTAACCTGAACTCTCCATAGAAACCAAAATGACTAAACTGAAGCTGTCATACTTTAGAGAAGACAATGGGAAAAACAATAATGATTGGTAAGGTAGAAGACAGTAGGAAAAGAGGAGTACCACATTACAAGTGGATTGACTCAATTAAAGAAACCATGACCTTCAGCTCACAAGACCTGAGCAAAGCTGCTGATGACCAGGGCCATTTCCGCACTAGAGTGTTATAGCGCTATTATTCCACTTTTGATGTCCTATGGAATCCTGGGGTTTGCAGTTTAGAGAGGGGCCTTTGAGGCCTTTGAGGCCCCTCCCTAAACTACAAACCCCAGGATTCCATAGGATGTGGAAAGTGGAATAATAGCGCTATAACACTTTAGTGTGGAAATGGAACAGGGCTCTTGGAGTTTTCCCTGTTATAGGGCAACTATAAGTTAAAGCTGATCTGAAAGCAAGTAACAACAACAACAAGTTTAAGTTGTTTCCATTTTTAATATTGTGAGGTAATTTGAGGATGTGGTGGGGTTATTTTTAGTAATTTAATATTATCTTTTTAATGTAAAGTGATCCATTAATTATCAAATAGCACAATGAATCAATTCGATAAACTCCTCATAGAGTTTTAACGCTAACAAATAAATTTTGTCATTAATACTGTAAAATTTCCAGGCTTTGCAAAGCACGTTCTCTGTTTGTTTTGTGTGCCCAAGGGATATAAAGAAAATTTCAACCACACCTGGAGTGTAAAGTAGTACAATATAGATCCACACTGATCACTTCGGTGAAAAATAAAAAAACTTGAAAGAGTATAACCTCTTAACATGACATAATTTAAAGCAGGACTTCAAAAATCTTTGGCTCTCTCTCTATATTTTTGATATTGTCCCAACTAGCAAGGGCATTGCTAAGGGATGATAGATGTTATCATCCAAAACATGTGGAGGGCAGGGGTTTCATGACCTTGGCCTAAGGTCTTGCTTGTTCTCTTCAGTGTGTCTATGGCCCTTTCCACACGTGGGGAAGGAAATGTGTAGAAACGCTACTCACTGGCTTTTTCGTGGGTCTGATCGGGTCCGTCGGGACGAGGAGCAGTGCGAGCTCGTTGCTCCACACTGCTCCAGCATCCAAAATGGCGGCTTCCAGTTGGTGGAGGCTCTCCACCAACCAGAGAAGCTCGCCAGCCTAAAGCCCGCCCCCAGCAGATCCGCAGGCATGCACTAGTGCGCGCCTGCAAATCTGCACCAGAGCACGGGGACGGAGTGACACGGAGTCGCGCGCTCCGTGCTTTTGAAAAACCTCTTAAAAGAGGTTTTTAAAAAGCACGCTGCGCGACCACTTCTGGTCGCTTCGGAGCAGACTGAGGTGCGGAACTACGAAAAGTAGTCCGACCCAGTCCACTCCACGGTGCAGACGACCTCTGTTGGAGGTCGCTCTGCGCCGTTTTAATTGCCCCATGTGGAAAGGGCCTATATCTTTAATGGTCCAAACATTTCAGTGTCCTGATTCTATTTTTATGGCAAAACAGAGCAGTGAGTAGTTTCCTGTGGTACAAGGTATGAAATTCTGAGGTAGTGCTGAGCTGAAGGATGGCTGGTGGTGGTGAGCAGCTGCTAGTGCCCCCTTACCAATTGAGGACAGCCCCAGTTAAGTGTGCCCTGGCTAATCCAGAGGCCTGCTGGAATGTTTCTTTTTGATGTGGCTCCTTACAGAGACATTTTGCAGTTCTGGTGAGCTGTGAGAGGTTACAATGCCAATGTAGCATTCTTTCTTTAAACCTTGGAAATGAAGAAGAATGTGTATGGGGTTTGAAAATTTGGAGAGATATTCTTGTGGTCATGTACTAGTCCAAGAATAAAATTCCCAGTTCTTTGTCCAGAACTCCTTTTTTTTTCAGAGGGCTTCTTGTTTGAAAATAAATAAGAAGATAGATGGACGGAGCCTGGAAGTGATACTACTGGAAAAGCTGACTCATCAATTGCAAGCTGCAAAGGGCGCTTGAAGACCATTTTGCCAATTTCTGGTTCCCATTCTTCAGTTATCCATGAACGTGTCATTCACTTACTAACCTCCATTTTTGGAATGCCAGTTCTGGATAAATCTCTTCTGCTAATAAATGCTGAGTTATGTGATGCTTAGAATGCCTTATATCAGAATTGAACCACCAGGCATAGCTATTTATTTTACTTGAAAATGTATACACCCTTATTATTGCTGCAGTTTCTGAGATTATTTATATAACTTTTTTTTCAATAAAAAGGATAGCCAGCAGCAGCGCAGCAGTTCAAGTATTGGACTAGGATTCTGGTAGATTAGTGGTCAAATACTTGCTAAGCAATGGAAACCCCCTGGGTGCACTGGGGAAGTCATACTCTCTCTCAGCCTCACAAGGTTAAACCTTCTCAATTTTGCCAAGAAACTCTGTGATGGGTTCTCTTTAGGGTTGCCATAAGCTAGAAATAACTTAAGGCACACATCATCATCATCATCATCATCAACAACAACAACATTTAGAAAAAAAAGAAAAATAAGAGGAAAATCATGCTTTTTTTGAACAGGAAAATTCATTTTGTATTATTTCAGTATGTGCAAACAAGACCATGGTTTTGTTTACAGGGGTTTTAAATAAATCAGGACTAAGAAGCCTTACAGAATTATGATACCCATGGATGAACATTTAGATGGAAAGGGAGGCGAGTTGACTTTCCTTTTCCCAGAAGGCCTGGCGTATCCATGTGGCACCTCTGAACAGCTAACCACAGCTTTGCTGTTAATTGCTAAAGATTCTGCATGGCTCAAGGTGCTGCATGGGTACATTGATAGACTTTGACAAGTTACTTTTACAAAATAAACAGTTACAGTTGCTGTCACTTCAGTGAAAATCCTGGGATGTGGCCGTCCTTGCATCCCATTCTCTCATTGCCAAGTGTCTGAATATCTGATTTAGTCTAGTAACAAGGACATTCCATGAAATTCTGCTTAATTAGGCTTTATAGAATAATGCAGTGCCCAGAACAACCGCAACTGACTCTCTGAGGCTCAAAGTGTATACTAGACAGAACACCCTGATTCTTCCCTATGTTTATTTAATCCAAAGGAATCTAGGCAAACCCCCTCTGGACAGAAGAAGGATGTGAGGAAAGACAGCTTAACCATTTCCTCTTGATTCTCTTTTCAGCACCAAATCATCCTGCTTTAGTTTAGCTGTGAAATGGTGTTTTTATCGCTGTTTTATTGCAAGTGAACTCCTGTTGAGACAGTCTTGAACGTGAGACCCCACACTCTTGGTCAATGTACTACTCCCCCAGGGTTCAAAAGACCAGATCCAAAGCTGAAAAGGCAGAGTGTAAGGTGGTGGCAGTGAAATGTGTTACTCTCCAGGTATTGTTGGACTGCAATTCCCACCAGCCTTAGGAGAGCATGGCCAGCAGCGAAGGGAATGCAGCAGCTATAATTCAATAACATCAGAAGGACTACATATTCCCTATCTCTGGTGTAAGTACTTGGCTATGAGTTCTTTCCCAAGTGCCTTTCAAATTTTTATGTTCTTCAGAAGTTACTTTTGAGTGGATTGGAGGTAACTCTTCATACCATCCTCTAAGAACAATAATAGGAGGAGGAAGAGCAGGGAATGGCATAAATACTCTGGGCTAAATTACTACAGGGAAGATTGGCTTTGATGCAGAGTATTAATGCTGTACTGGAAAAAAATATTTATGCTCATCCAGTTTAGTTCCCTTTATTTCTGGTCACAAATGTTCCACAAGTACATCACAAGCAATGTATTTGTTTTCAAACACTAGCTGAGCATGTGATCACCCATATATTCTTGTTTTGTTTTCACATTCTCTTCAGGTCTATTGCTCATGGACCTAAAGCTGCATTTTTGGATTTTACTGTGAAGTCACAGCAGTGACTACAAATACAATAAATAAATAAATTTCTGAGGTTCAGCTTACGTGTGTCTAGAGGAAATTTTGAAGAGCCCCTCCCACTCCATTCTTATGGATACATATATGTCTATCTTTTAATTGTTTGGAGACATTTAATGGTGAAAAGTTTATCCATAATGTTTGATTCATTGTTGAAAGTGATTTATAAACTTTACATTTGCTTCTCTTGACAATGTGCATAAAAGATGTGCTAATATTATTGATCTATTTCACAGATAAAACTGGGATTCATAGAATTCCATAACTTAGTTCTCCATGCCTAAGGTAGCTTTGGGCATAATTTCTCCAAATATCCCCTCACTCACCCAATACCGCATGGCTGACAGGTTTTGAAACTGAGGCCATTTCTGCACTACATTGTTATTGTGCTATTATTCCACTTTCAACATCCTATGGAATCCTGGGGTTTGCAGTTTAGGGAGGGGTGTTTAGAATTCTCAGCGAGAGAGCTCCTAGGCCTCAGTAAACTACAAACACCAGAATTCCATCGGGTGCTGAAAGTGAAATGATAGCAGTATAACAGTCTAGTGCGGAAATGGCCTGACTGTTGAAAGTAGTTTGTGATTCATTTACTGAATAAAGAGGGAGGAACCATGTTGGTTGGCTCCATTCCTGAAACTGGGATGCCTCCTGGCCCTCTCCCTGACTGGCACAGGGTCAGCAGAATGTATGAAAAGAGTTCCTATGTGTGTATAATTGCTTATGTTCTAAGGCTGTCCAGTGTTTGAGTAAGCAGGTTTCTAATCACATTCAAGAGCTTGGAAAGTTACTTTCAAAAAAGAATGAATATGGCTTCCAGAATCCCCGTGGCCGTGACAGCTGGGAATTTTAGATTAAAAAAAAATACTACTTTTTTAAAAAGTCAAAAAATTGACAGTTGTGTCATCATTGTCATTATCACAAACATCACAATGAAGAAAACGGTGAATATACTGTGTATCTCCAAAACCTGACTGCTTGGACAGAAATAACAATTACACTACAACTCCAGCTTTTTCTTTTCAGAGAGGTCTTGAAAATATTTCTATTCCAAAGGTAATTTCAAAATTTACTCTGTTGTCTTATTAACTAAATAATCTATTTTATGATGGTTTTAATGTTTCTGGAACTTGATGAATATTTCAGTGTGTTTTACTGTAGGCATCTTTAATTTTTATGAGCTGTCTCAGTATTTATTTTAACAGACAGATATTAATAATTTAAACAAATACAGAATAAAATTAGAAACCTGGAGGGGGGATGAGCTGAAACCATCAACAACCCAAAGATACAGGGATGCTTCTAGGTGTAGACTTAGTCGTACTTGAGAAAACCCATTGAAATTAATGAGATTCATATTAATCTTTATTAGATCCAGCCCTATTGATTTCAACAGACTGGCTCTCGGTGTGACTAAAACTGGATCCAGCGTATAGTAAATCTGTTAAAACTGTTTCAGATCATTCATATGAAGACTGTTCATGTGGAGCACAGAGGAGTACAGTAGAATGAGATCTTTGTTGTGAGTTTATAAATAATGAAGAAAATTATTTTTTTCATTCAGATTGAAGTCATTCATTCCCAGAATTATGTCTCTATTCTCACTGTGGCTTGTTTCCATACTCATTCAATGTCCAACCAGTAGCAAATTAATTCAGAACCCAAACTGGGCCTATGAATCAGAATATGATTTGGCTGCTAAATTCTTCCCTCCTCCTTCTCACACTGTCCCAAGCAATGCCAAAGCAAATAGTGATAATATAATGAAAGAAGGAATCTACTACTGGCAAATTTATTGCTTTAACTTTGCTTTAATTCAGAGCTGTGAGAAAAATAAAATCACCCCCTTGGCATTTAACTTCATTTAGAATTATTGCTAGAGAGTTTTATTTCCATCTTTATAGCTTGCTCTCTTTTTTTCCAGGAAAAGCCTTGTAAGATTATAAACCTAAAAGCAATCTCAAAGGCTGTTTGCTTCAACCACCTGCAGTGAGATGAAATCTATCACACTCAGATTGTTGAAGTGCAGCCCCAAAGTGGGGAAAAATAAGCTCAGGATCATCATCATTACAATTTGCTAGTTGCCATAAGAAAAAAGGTGCTAGATAGCTCTGGTGGCTAAGGCCATTTCCGCACGGGGTGAGGGAATCGCCCCGTGACGCTACTTACCGGGTCTTTCGGCTCCCCGGTCCGGTCCAGGCTGCTCCGGAGCAGTGCGTGCTTGTTGCTCTGCACTGCTCCAGGGACGAAAATGGCGGCTTCTGGTTGGTCGAGGGTCTCGACCAACCACTGAAGCTTGCCAGCCTAAAGCCCGCCCCTGGCAGATCACAGGTTTGCATTGGTGCAAGCCTGCAAATCTGCACAAGGGAGCAGGCTCGCACTGGCATGCTCCGTGCTTTTGAAAAACCACAAGAAACAGGTTTTTCAAAAGCACGCTGGACGACTACTTGAGGTCGTTCTGGAGCGGGCTGAGGTGCGGAACTACACTAAGTAGTCTGGACCCAATCCACTCCCAGGTGCGGACGTCCTCCTTGGAGGACGGACTGCACTGTTTCTAATACCCCGTGCAGAAATGGCCTAAGATATTTGGCCCTCATGAAGTAAACCTGAGAGGAACAATAACATATCTGTGAACGACTGTTATTAAAATTCTCATCCAAACACAAAGGCTGTCCTCCAGACCAGGTTAATTTTGAATAAGCATTTTTGCTTTTTCAAATAATTTTGAGTTAATTTTGATTAGAATATTTTATTAGCTCCAAAAGATGGTGATAATCTCAGCTGAATGCAGCTGGCTTATAGTAAAAAAGGAAGCTTTAACTCAAACACTTGATTGTTGGGCACAGTGGCATTTGAAATGTGCAACTGACATTGACACCTTTCATTCTGGATGGAATCCAATGTTGTGTGAATGAAACTATGCTTGTGTGACAGAGTCCATGCTATATGTCCCCTCATCCATGAAAATGCAGAAGATGGTACCAAGGACATGCTTGTCCCCAATCTGACAAGCCCCATGTATTACTTTGTGTGATTATGTAGTGTGTCTCCCTAAATATTGACAGAGACAGCTCCACCAAGACACTGACTCTCTCCCTGAGGTGCAATAGAACTGTGAAATAAACTAGCACTGACAAAATGTATGTCTTAGAGAAAGCCATTACAAAATCATGTGATGAAAATCAGTGCTTTATAAGTGCCAGTGAGCCCCATAGTTGTGTAAAAGTAGTGCTGTATATAGCTGACAATGCCTGTGGCAAGACAACTGGATCCAAAGCTGCTGGACATATTTTCATGCATATTTCCAACGAGGCCACAGGTGAGTGATCAGGTAGTTATTCCCAATAATACACCATAAATATAAGATTATGAAGACTAAAAGGCAGCAATAGCAATTCTGGTTTTCTATTTCTTTACCTTTTTTCTCATCTACCACTTAACAAATTAATCCCTTACCTAATTGTACCAACTGCACACAAGTCTACAGTAGCCACTCCACATTTGCAAGGGTTAGGAGTGCAACCTAAGACAATCTAAAAGGCTTACTATTACTTTCCCCTCAGACAGAGAAGAGGGAGGTTCTGGAGTTCTAATTACTTCTAGCAGCCATCTTGAGAAAGGAGCACCTGACCAATCAGCAGACAATACACAGCAGAATGTGCAACCACATGGCAGAGAGGACACTCCTTCAGCAGTGGGAGGGGGCTTTGTTCACCCAAAAGGAGAAAACATCCATTTTAAACACAAGCCTTGCAAGCCTGGGGTGAGCAAGTGATGGGAGGAGGAAAATGAGGGGAAGCAAGCACATTCCTCACAAATAATCAAATTTGCAAACATCAAACTCACAAATGTGGAGGGGCCACTGCATTTCTTTCTGCATGTTTTATTTTCCTGCTTAACAAAATGCACCCAGCTTCATATTAGAATAATGCCTATGTGAGAGGATTTTCTCTTCCTTGACTCTACCTCTCCTAATCTAATATGGAAGGTCTCTCAGCCACTGGGAGCAGATTTTGAGGGTAAAAGGGAGAGCTGTGGGGGGGGGGAGAATTAATTCCTTTCCAGTCTTCTGCTAGAAACAGCTGTATCAGAAGGAAGACTTAGTTAGATAACACCACATTAGTTGGGTGACACCACATTTTATTTCAGTTCAGTGCTGTGCCAGTCTTTTGAGAAGTTAAATGTCAACTACAAGAGTTGCTATTTTAAAAACCTACACCAATCACCATCTTTCTCTTGCTGCACATTTTAAAAAGATGTTCTTCCAATCTACTGCTGTTTGGGCACCACTTTTTTTTTAAGTTATGGGGCTTCTATGCTGTGATCATAGTCAAGGACCACATAGTGAACATGCAGACACTGACTATGCTATATGGCCAACAACAGGGACAGCTGGTGGTTCCCACGTGTATTAATTTTAGGTTTTAGTTCAGACTGTCAAGAATTTATCCAAGGTGCTGAACTATATTCCTCAAATGGGTTCAGCACTTTGGATAGTTCCTTTATTGCAATCCAGAGTCTGGAATGATTCACTACCCCACTGACATGGGAGCCACCAGTCATCAGTGGGCAATCAGATTGGTTTTGGAACACCCGTGAGCTGTTTAAATTAAGAGCATTTTCAGATGACCTAGTGATTTATTTATTTTTTTGAAAATCCTACAGAATGTATAGAATTCTTGTTAGAGAGATTAAAAAACTCTGGAGACATTTAAGATAAATAAACAAAAATGATGATGTTTTGAGAAAGGAAGAATAGATATAACTGCCTGACAAGTCAGGATTTAAAATTGAGAAAAAAAAAATAAGGTAATAGTAATTATAATGACAAATATGAATTGTATGTTGTTGAAGAAGGATAATATTAAAAAATGGACTGATATTAAGCAAGATTTACAAAGATGGATGAAATTATCATTGCTGGGCAGAATCTTCATGAAATGAATGTCTTGCTGAGAATAACATATCTGTTCCACACTATGCCTATTTCGACCACTGATGTCTTATTTAAACAATGGCATAGTGATATATTGAAATTCATACGTCAAGGGAAGAAATCTAGAGTAAAGTATGAAATTTTACAAGTTGTTGAAGAAAGAGGAGGACTGGGAGGACTGGAACTGCAAGACTTCAAATTGTATTTTTTTTCTTTTGCATGTTATCTGAGGTGTTGAGAGATTGGTTCATGCTGACAATAAGAGAGTATTAGAATTAAAAGAGCATGAATTGAAATTTCGGTGGCATATTATTTGTGGGATGAAAAATCTAAAGTGAATGTGGATTTCAATAACCATTATGTGAGAAAAACTCTGTTAAAAATATGAAATAACTATAGATTAAGGATATGTTGAAAAACACCCTTGCGAGTGTTATCTCAAGAAGCATTTTATGAGAAAGAGACAACAGCAAAAGACAAATGGGTGACTTATTAAGATCTTCTAGAAACTGAGCAAGAACATTACAGAATCAAACTGAGTGAGGAATTAATGTCTGAAGGCTACAATTTTGAGTAGTTCTTTTACAGACAGAGAATCAGGAGGTTGAAAATGGACAAAAAAAATTATATGACTTTATGTTGACCAAATCTGATTTCAAAAAATGATTGTGCTCAGATGTTGAACATTTGATTGGTAAAATGTATAATTTTTTTGTTAAAATTAAAGATGGAACAGGAATTGATTAAAGATTGTAGTATAAAGTACCCCCATAACATTGGCCATAATGTAGAGTTGGAGCAATGGGAGAAAATATGATCTGAGAGAAATAAATTTACATTGTGTTATGATCTCAGGGAGGTGATGTACCATTGGTATTTTACAGCAGAAAAAATGCCCAAAAGGCATAAAGAGCTTTCTAATAGATGTTGGAAATGTGAGTAACAGGTGGGATCTTTTTACCACATGTCATAGACATATGAAAAGGCCTAAAAAATCTGGAGTCAAATAAATTCTACAGTGTGTAAAATTTTGAAAATTAATGTTCAATTAAAACCTGAATTATACTTGTTAGGATTAGTAGAATATCAACTGCAGAAGAACTACAGGAAGATACTATGATGTATGACCACTGCAACACAGTTCCTATATGCACAGAAGTAAAAGAATACAGACATTCCAATGAAAGAGGATTGGTTGATGAAACTGTTAGACTTAGCTGAAATAGATAATTTGCTGACATTGATTAGAGAAAAGTCAGTAGTGACTTTCATTAAAAATTGGGAAGCATTGATTTGCTTTTTTCAAGAAAAAGAGTACAATATGTTAATTGTGGGATTTAACAATTAGTAATTTTGTATAAGTAGCAGTTGAAGTTTTTGAGTAGTATTTGTAATTAGAGAAGTTTCCTATGCAGATCTATCTATGATCTGCCTTAGGAAAGCTTGAAACTACTTTTTAAAAAGATTTTTATTGTTTGTAGTTAGTTTTTAGTTTTTAGTATGTACTATTTAAGGTTTTTGTTTGTTTGTATTTTTTTCTTTGTCTATTCTTTTAAAAAAATTCCATACTGTTGTAATTTGTTGCTGTCTTTTTTGTTCTTTGTTCTGTTGTTTTATTTGTATGCACTTTAAAAGTAAAATAAAATAAAAACTAATGGCCCATGAACCTGACTATATCCTTACTCTAAACTGGCAGAGAGGAAATACAATTCCAGTGCCTAGGCAGCCTGGCTGTTGCTCCCTTTCTTACCATGATGCCTTTGTTTTGTTGACTGCTAAATCTGCCACAAAGTCATGCAAAGCTAGTTAGACAAAGCAGAAGTGGAGATGTACATTCCATTGAAACCACCGTAATATGGATTGTCACTATCCACATCTGGATATGTATATGGAGGCAGGTATCCCTTCCTCCCCCACAGTTGAAGTTTGCTGAGATAGATCTGGGAAAAATCTGTTCATAGAGAACTGCCCTTTGTAGCGAATCACAAAATTGCAGCTTGGAGCGTCTTTCTTGCTTACTCATGCTGGCCATTGGGTGGGTCTTCCTCTACAGGAAGGCACTACAAAGAAGTGTTGAACTGAGGAATCCAACCTAAGGAAATTCAGGTTGAAAGTACCAGTTATCTGTGAAGCACATGGACTGATCTTGAACTAGTTGCACTCTCTCAGGTTTACTTACAAAAAAACAACAACAAATAGAGTTGTTGTGGGTATAACATACAGGATGGAGGATGACCATGCATGGTGCCTTGAGTTCATTGGAGGAAAAGTGGGATAGATATTAGACAAATAAAAAAAGTGACCAATTCAATGTCCCCCCCCCCCCAATGTATTGAATTCTTCATTTCTGCCAATCAAAGAGATGGCTAGTGTTTTGGCTAGTTGACAGCTCAGCATAAGGAGTTATATCACCTGTGATCTCCCTATTACACCAGTGGGATGATGGGTAAGAAAGAAATTGAGGGATGTCTTGTCTTGCAGAAATGCAAATTGGGTTTTATTTACACCCTCAGTTAAAACAAAAGAAAATAACAACCCAGCCCTAAACTTTTAGCCTATAACTAATTTAGGAATTTATTCATATTTTCCTATATAGAAACATGATTTTTCCCTCAGTTGTGATGGATGCTGAACTTGTAAGATACAGAAAGACGCACTTCAGTTGTGAAATTCTGGGCACACATTTATTGGTACTGTAAAAATTAGGACCTCTGTTGTTTATGGCTTCTTTAGTTTAGTGAGTAGCACAGTTTAGTCCAAAGGAACAAGGAGTAGCTAAAATCAAGAAAAGAGACAAAGCCATAAACTGTGGTTCTCTGAGAAAATGCAAGAAAGAAAACTAATGTGAATTCCAGATTTTATGCCTGTATTTAATTATCCTAAACAATTAAAGTGCTTGAATCAAGCATCCTTTGGGGATCCGTTGCTCTTCCAGTTCTGAGCAGGACAGTTCAAAGTTATTGCCGTGCATTGTTAATAGCACTGATGTGAGTTTTTGTTTCCAAAAGAACCACCAAGCACTCATGGAAAATCGAGAGCTATGGCTTCTTTTCCCCCAAAAGGAAAAAAAAAGTGTGCTAGAGTGTATGGAGGGATGATTTTTTGGATAATTTTGGGTAATAAATAAACGGCATAATCTTGGCAAAAATGGATGAATTCATTATCTCCAAATAGTGGAAAATATTATAAATGTCAGTAAATGAAATACATGGGTGTTTCCACTGTAATGTGCTATTCTTTAAGCCACCCAGAAAGAACACAGTTTGACTTGCTGGGTGGGTAGGACTTAGACGAAGTGCAAAGTCGTGTTCTTGGGCTTAAATGACTTGTTTGAGAAGGGGGTTCATGCTTTTATTGTAAAAGGATATATGTACGGATATATGTATCTCAGAATTTTTGGACTTTGGAGTGAAAGCTTTCATTATGCAATATATATCACTGAATTTCTACACTAACCTTTTTTAAATGTATTGTGTGCACCTTAAGGCTTTGGAGATACTAAGTGACTCACCCTAGTGGAAAGCCATGAGTTAACCTACAAATGCAAGGGAATAAATGGGCCATTTTAGGTTTATTTGCTACTTCCTGTGATGTGATGAACACCAAGAAGGGAAAGTTCTGCCATTTTAAGGAGTGGAAATAACATGGTTCATTGATTGTGAGGAGGTGTGCAGGTAAGGAAGCTGGAGATGGAGAAGCAGAACAGCCCTGGTGGCAATCTCATGCCATACAAATCTGCCATGAAACAATAAGCAGTGCTGAATTCAGTGTGACTGTATCTCACCAGGTAAGTTTGTAGAGGAGGGCTGCCCCAGTTGGCCATGAACCAAAGCACACAAGGAGGGAAAATGTTGACTCTTGAAAAGAACGCACAGGGCAGGTTACTCAGCTGAAAAGTTTTGCTCTGTTCTTTTCCTCTTTTCTGAATTTCTGTGTTTGTTGCTCATAGTACATATTAAAAAAGGGCAGAATAGAATGATTCATTTCCTTTACATTCAGCTGTGGAAATATGCGTGTCAAGTCCAGAAACAGCTTTTTCTTTCTAATTTTGCCTTACACATACTTGAAATCTAAAAGGTGTATTGATGTGGGTTTCTTTTCTTTTAAAAGCTTCCATAGTAAATATGGAAAGCCAGAGTTTTACAGCCTCCTGATTTGTTCTGAACTAGCACAATTCCTGTTTGAGATTACAAGGAAGATTTCATTCAAGTCCAAAAGTTACAGTGATTTAACTAAAACAAACTGAAAATAAGGAGCAGGAGGAGGAGGAGGAAGGGGAGGAGTGGTAGTGATGGTTAACTAGTGCTGCTGAATTTATTTTTAAAAATAAAAGTCTGTATCTGATGATTATGAAAATGAAACAGTATTTTATAAACAAGACAGAAAATGCGTGCCTCTGCAGAAATGGGGCCCGAGGTAATTCATTTGATATGAACCCTCATGGCTTCATTCTGAACCATGGCTGGCCGTATCATTGGTCAGAGTGAGATGATTGCCTCAGATGCTGGGAAACGGCAACAGGAGGTTGGAGGAGAGAGATGTGTTCCACGATGGCTGCCCTATGTTAGCCTGCTGCTTTCAGATGTAGGGGATACTGCTGCTCAACCATATTGGAGACTTAGCTTTCAGGCCAGATGACATTTCTACATGAAATAAGATAGAACACTATGTAGTTTGTTACCTTGGCTTGAGTATCTTGGGTATCTTGGACCAGACTTGTTTGAAAGTCCATGTCACAAATACACCACATGCCTCATAGCACTAATTCATTGGTTCTGTTGAGCAAAAGTTGCTGATGGATTGCAAAATAGGCAAGCAAATTGTCCCCCCCCATTTTGAAACTTTTTTTTTATTTATTAAAAGAAATATAGCTTAAGTTGCTAGCAAAGTAGACTAAGAAGGAGTTGGACTTGATCAACAGGTGGGTCTTCTGAGGGGAACCAGTGATCCAGGGGAATCCCTCTGGGGTGGATAATGCCTTAGGCACTTGGGATAGGTATAGGCTTCTCCTGTTGCTTTGCATCTTCCTCTTCTGCTTCTTTGTTTCTCTTAACTGTGGTGGTGTTTGAACTCTCCTTGGGTGCTGGATTAGGCTGCCTTCTTTTGGACCCACAGAAAAATCACGTGGAGGTTGGAGTGAGGCTGTTTTTTGCTGCTCCAGACACTATGACATGGAGCAATGGCTTCAAACTTCAGGAAAAGAGATTCCATGTATATATTAGGAAGAACTTCCTGAAGGTAAGAGCTGTTCAACAGAGGAATCCACTGCTGCCTCAGTGGAGTGTGGTAGAGTCTCCTTCTTTGGAGGTTTTTAAACAGAGGCTGGATGGCCTTTTGTTGGGAAGACTTTGATGGTATATTTCTGCATGGCAGGGGGTTGGACTCAGTGGTCCTTGTGGTCTCTTCCAGCTCTGTGATTCTATAATTCTACGAAAATTCTACAGATCAAAATAAAATTTACAGACTGTCAGCATTCCTTAACAAAACACTTAATAAAATAATATATATACATTTCTTTTTGCAGCCTTCAAGTTAAGATGTCATTCTAAAGAACAACAAGAGGACTAGGTAATTCTAGATTACCTCTGTTTCTAGTAATAAAAGAAATAAACAGAAACCAATCTGAAATAAAGGAGCTGTCATGCTAGCTTTGCCACTTATGATTCTCACTGTAAGATCAGAGTAACAAAAACCATAATAGCCAAAGGGTGAGATGCTAGAGTAAGTAAGTGTCTTACTTGCAGATTCGCTAACAAAGGCCTACTATGACCTAAAAGGCTGATGAAATGTTACCAGCTATGGAGAGTCTCTTAGGAAAATTAAGGGCAATAAGGGGAAGGCAGAATAGTCCATGAGGAGAGGATTTACATTAAAAACCTATGAAAGACCCCAGAAGAGACTTGAGGTATGTGCTGAACAACTTGGCTAAAAAGGAGTAAAAGATCTCTATATGAAAGTGATTTACCAATCTTTTGCAAATAATTTTGTAGCTATAATGCGAGTTCTGTTTTTTTTAAGGTTAGTTAGTTGTAATGATCACTTTAGCTGTAGTTTTTGTATTAATTTTTGATATCTTTCTGAGTTTTTGTAGTTCTGAGTTTTGCTAAAGAGAAACAAGGCTAAACTGAGGCCATTTCCTCACTACACTATTATAGTGTTATGATTCCACTTTCAATATCCTGTGGAATCCTGGGCTTTGCAGTTTAGGGGGGGGATTTAGAATTCTCAGCCAGAGAGCTCTTTGGCCTTAGTCAGCTACAAAGCCCAGAATTCCACAGGATGTTGAAAGTTAAATAATAGCACTATAACAGTGTAGTGTAGAAATGGCCTGAGAGATCAAAAGGAGGTAGCTTGAGTGGGTGGTTGGGTACAGGAAGCACAGCCCCTATAGAAATCCATACTAATTCAGTCAGTGAATGGCAGCAATAAAAAAAAATAAAGAATAAAAAAAAAGTGACAGCCTGTGAACTTTGTGGAAATATATATTTTGTTGTGTCATCTGTGTTCTCCTGAAATATAGTTGGATTGGGACAAAAGCCTTCTTTGCTTTTCAATTTCTCCTGCCATTTCCTGTAATGAAATCACAAACCTGTCACTATGGATACAATAGTGATAATCACAGATTAGGATTATAAAGAGGTGAACAAGAAGAAGGATTAAATCAGCAGTTGCCTGTGAGAAATACAAATATAATAATTCTTTTCTCATACATATATACAAGAATGAAGGGCACAGCATGTTGTGAGGTATCCTGATTAAGTCGTCCAGTACAAAATTTTATTAATTTGTAAACCCACAAAGAAGATATAAAGTAGATGTGATATGTTAAAGTGGACTATATTCTGGTGCTCCTCACATTAGAACAAGTCTGAGGAGGAAGTTCTACGAAGCTTGGACACTTGCCAAGCTAACACCCTGGAAAGTGTAAAGAGGTGTATAGAGGTAACAGATATAAGATAGAAAGAATAACCAAGTAAAAGAAAGTAGGAAGTGAAAGAGTGAAAGACGACAAAATGAATTATAGAGAAAATGGAGGATTGTATAATTAAGCATTATAAGTATTGATAGTATTTATAGTATTTATAAAAAAGGTTAATATAGAGATAACGAAATATAAGTTGTTGTTTTTTTCTTTTTATACAATCAAAAAAAAGGAATATGTCAAGTGCAAATATGTAGGTAAAAAGTGTGAATTTTAATAATAATAAAAAAAGAAAGTGTAAAGAGGTGGATTACTGAGAAATCCAAGGGGGTGATATTTTTGGAAACTGAACTAGTGAGAGATTAACTAAGGTTGTATAGTTAAGTCAATGCCTAGCAGACAGTTCTCTATGAAAACATGCTGGTTTAGAGGAAAACATAGGGTTGATTGTGATTGTCTATTAAAAATAGATGCATGTATGGATACCTACGTCTATTTCCACATGTATGGACACACATGTCTATTTTCCATACGTGTCTTACAGCAAACAGTAAACCCTTGAATATTCTGAGGTGATTTTGAAGTACTGAAGTAAGAAAGCTTTCCTTGTGTGCTTCTTTTGATTTCCTGGATTTTTAAATTTCATACAAAGATCTTGGAGTCTATATAGATTCTCCACTGCTTAGGTTCCAAAACTGCACAACATCCAATCATACTATTCTATAAATAAATATAATCTGTTTTTTTGATGCCAGTTTTGTGTACCCATCTATCCATCGGCATTGCCTGTTGTTTTTCTGTTGTCTTTGAATTGTATTAACTAATCTGTCCTGAATTGGTTTCTGAAGCCAATGTGCAGATACATTGATCTCAGCACTTTATAGAGAAATGTTTAGTAGACTATTTATTTCAAGGCAGGTATACTAAATATAGAATTTCTGTAACTGAAGACATATCAAGGAACATAACACTGGCTCCTGCACATATGAAACTGTGTTAGACTTGCTTAGTCCATTAGTCCATGCAGCCTAAACCCAGAATTTTGAAACACACACACACACACACACACACACACACACAGAGGTTTCTAGAACTCCATCACCAACAGGATTTCTTGGCCCTACTAGGAACTATAGTCCAAAACAGTAACATCCAGGATCTGCCTAGAACTGTCCACTCTGGTAGGCAAGAACTTTCCAAGGTCTCAGGCAAAGGTCTTTCTGAAGCCTGCTATCCAACAGTCCTTTCCATTGGAGACTGAAACTGAAGGCCTCTGGATTTAAAACATAAGTTCTGTCCCTATGCTGTGGTATGACCCATACCCTTCCCTCTCTGTCCCAGCCACACTTCCTTTCCCATGCACAGTCACCACTTACAACAGGAAGCTTAATGCAGGGTGTGGTAATATTCCTTGTCAGTTATACTGGAAGTGTCAACTTCAGCAGCTGCCTATCAGTGCTCCAGGCAGAAAAGACAAAAGAGGCATTGTGATGCTTGCTGTAGTTTATTGGATTAGGCATGTGTCACCAGTCGGACATCACAAAGGCTAACTACAGATATGTACTTCCTATGTCAAGGTCTCATTCACCCCAGGGACCAAGAGTTCCCCAAATGGTAGTGAACTTGGATGTGTTTCTCATTAGTAGTGCATATCTAACAAACTTTGAAATATAAATATTTCATATGTGTAATTTAAGGAACAGGATAGATTACTTCAGACTATTGAAATGACAAGGTGGGTGAAACTGTGACCCTGCAGAGCTCACTGGATGGCAGCTCCTATCATTCTTTATCTCTGATTATGCTGGCTAGGGCTGACGGGAATTTGCAGTCTAGCAGCTCTGAATTTTGAAGTATACCTGTACTGAGGGCTTCAGCTCATGTCAAACTTTGTCTGGAAAGAGAATAGATAGGGATACACAAGCTGAAAGGGTTATTTTGCTTCAGGGCCAAAACAGCCAACTATAAGTTTTAAAACACAACAAACATAAGAGCTGAAGGGAGTGTTCAAAACATCACTTTCAAACTTTGTTGGTCATTGAGGTGAAAGAAAAGAAATCCCACTTGCAAACTTTTCATCAAGCCCTCTATTTGTTCTCTGTTACACATACCTGCATGAAGTTTATCTCAATTCATTCTGTGTTACATGGCTCCACCTTGAAGTCTGGCTTACGGCCAGAAAAAAATTGCCATAGGGTTCTCTCAGAAACCTTTCCCTAGCCATAACGTACTGACATGCTTGGAAAATATGGTCAATGTCATTGACAGAAGAGTGCTTCTTTAAAAAAAGATAAATGGAGCCACTTATACAGCCATCATAGTACCTGTTTCTTTAAATATAAACAGACAGTATATGGCTTATTTGCACTGTATTTGGAACAAGTAAAAGAAAGTACTCCTTTGCATGATGCATAATTAATTTATTGATCTTTTTAATTCTCTTCTGCAAGATGCAGTGTATTGGCACTGATGGCTGATAAAAGAGGTTAGATAAATTTCTCTCTCTCTCTGTGGTGGATTAGTTAAAGAATGGTTACTGGTCAGATGCCATTGCTTAGAAAAGTTCTTTTTTTATCACAGCTCCAGAATTCCCCAACTAGTACAGCCAGCAGCCATGTATGACTTCTGTCAGACACAATGTATCTTGGAACAGCAGTTGTTAAGGGACACAAAATGGTCCACAGCAATTTTAGTACCCTACTTGTGAGCTTCTTTTAGGCGTCTTGACTGAGTACTGCTGGAAGCACTAAACTGTTATAGTCCTATTATTCCATTTTCAACATCCTGTGGAATTCTTGTAGTTTACTGAGGCCCAAAAAGAGCTCCCTGGCTGAGAATTCTAAAGGCCCCTCCCTAAACTGCAAACCCCAGGATTCCCTAGGATGTTGAAATGGAGTAATAACACTATAACAGTGTGGTACTGAAAGGCCCACAGCGTTGGCCTACGGGTGGATTTTTGGTCATCCTTAGCATGACTCGTCTTACATTCTAACGTTTAGCAAGAAAGGCCCCAACATGATTTTTCTTCTCGTTGACAAATGATGTGATAAAAAGGAAAACAAGGAGGTGAGAGATGTAAATTTGCCTCCTAAAAAATCTTTACTTATTCACAGAAGCCCTATTCTCAGCCAGGCAATAAGACTTGAACAAAATAGGTGTGGATTTTGTATTTCAGTCTCGCGGCTCCAGTAGGGAAAGATACTCAGACCATCATTTCCTACAGGCTTGCAAATCTGTCAGCCCTCTCCTGATCTCTCTGGAATCTTCCACCATCTGCTCCCCTGTCCCCCTTTCCCAATGTTAGCCATCTTTTCCCCTTGGTGAAAGGGAAGGGGTAACAGGCATTAGGGCTGGCAACAGAAGCTCTCAAGAGTTTTCTCTGAATCTTACTCCCCCCCTAAGGGTTTTAATATATTCAGCACTAATGTTCAGAGGTTCCATGTAGCAAACACGAGCTTGCTCAGCCATTCTTTGTTCCCTGCCTGTTTTTAAATCACACACACACACATCTATCTATCTATCTATCTATCTATCTATCTATCTATCTATCTACCTACCTACCTACCTACCTACCTCTATCTCTCTCTCTCACTATTCAGCCTTAGCATTATGATGTGTATATGGCATGGAGTAATGATGTTTGTTAATTGATTAACCAGATGATGTCAGAGATGGGTATATCATCTGCGCCTCTAGAAAGCTAGTTAGAAAGAAGGAAAGGAAAGGAAAAGAAGACAGTGAATTTAAGAATCCTGCAGAAGAAGATACAGAAACACCTTGAGAAAAATGAATATCCCAGGTTTGCCCCTAGCTTTGGCTTTTCTGGTTAGAAAAGATCTGGCATCTAATGCCTGAAGATGGTACTGCAGACAGATATTACAGAACTAAAATTAATCAGTTCATTTCAGACAAAACCAAACCACTCTGAGATGTGTGCTAGCCGAGTGTCTCCAATATCCATACCAAGTGTTTCAGATGTCTACTTTTCACAGTCTTAAAGGTATGGCACACACATTCTTATGTACACATTCTCTTTAATAATTATGGATGGCATTGAGTGGCCAACCATTTTGTACTCACAGAAAACCCAGACATAATAACTGGTTCTCTAAGAGTAGCTGAAGATATTGTACTGCCTGAAATGAAGGACAACATGGCCCTCTCCTTCCTTCCACATACAGAAAGTGAGTGGACTGTTTGTTGAATCTTTCATCACTGCTGGTGATGGAACAGAATAACTTGAGGGGTGAAAGGCAAGCTGTGCAATGCATACAGCTCTGTACTCCAGTATTGTACTACTGCTCCATACCGCTCAGTTTTCGCTGCTTGAGGAGGCTGCCTCGTTCTGCCTGATGGTAAAAGCAGCTCCGAAAGTCTGCTGTAAAAATACAGCCACTTCTTTATTACCTTAGGCAAGAAAAGGCTGACTATTTTCCCTCAGTTTAATCACTTTCCAGAATGAAGAATGATTTCCTCTTTACACTTCGCTGTTCATTTCTGGCCTTCAGTCAACTTCAGATAATCCAACGCTTCAACTTTCTACTTATTCAAAGAGCGTGTGTGTGTGTGTGCCTGTGTTTGGACAGAGGTATGATCAAATCAACGCCCTACACTCCACTGAGACACTATCCCAAATTAATTATCCAGGTTGCAGCTGCATAGTCTTGCTAAAGATGTGAGTAATAATTTTCTTTAATATTAAATGACTTATCTTTGAAAAATGCTTCCCTGCCTCTGGTGTAACTCAGGCAAATGGGAACATGCTTAGGAAGCATAAGTGAAAATTCAGTAATGGAAAGAAGGAAAATTGTCCAGACGTATCAGGGTGTAGTATATGTAAGTCAGGAGAGGGAGAAAAAAATCCAATGCTAGATGATGGCGGATTTATAACAAAAACAATAATTCTCTCAGGCCTCGCTTAAAGAGGACTTAGACACAATTTAGAAAAATAATCATTCAAAGTATGAAAAATGGGTGTAGTTTTTTTTTTTTTAAAAAAGAAAACTGATAGCTAGAGGGTGTTTCTGGCTCCAAATGTTCACCTCACTGCATAAAATATATATGAATTAAAGTTGGTTAAAGGTGCAGTCCATACAGTTTAATCCTTTTAAGGTGGGAGTGTGTGATAGGTTGCCACAAATATCCCTCTTTGTTGGGACAGGAGGTCACCCTCAGATACCTCCCTGTAACAGCAGCAGCAAGTTGAGCAGTAGTTGCCACTGACAGCAAAGCGGAGGGCGACAGAGGGGGGAAATTAGGGAGGAGCGGTGCTTTAGGGGTGAATTGAGAAGATTTTGGCCTGCTATATCCAAAGACCTTTCCTTCTCTTGAACAGGCGTCTGGAATGGAGGGGAAAGTGTACCAGTCCTGGAACTGGCATACTGATTTTCCCTCTTGGGCAAACCGAAGGGTGAGGACTTTAAAAAAAATAATAAAAGGGACAGAATGACAAAATACAGCCAAACAAGAGAAAAGTTTAATATCACCTACATATCCCACTTTTGCTTTACTGGTATAAGCCTGGTGAGCCTCGCGGTTGTTTTTCTGCATGAGAACCTCCAGCGCTCCCATCTCTTTGAGCTGGTCCTTCCTGCTTCAGTCCCTCACATGGATGTAAGTCTCACTGGGTGCAGGATGGCTGACTTTAGAATAGCCATGTATGGAACTGTACTGTGAAATATTTTTCTGGGGCCATTTCTGCCCTACACTGTTACAGTGCTCTCATTCCACTTCCAACATCCTGTGGAATTCTGGGCTTTGTAGTTTACGGAGGCCAAGAGCTCTCTGGCTGAGAATTCTAAAGGCCCTTCCCTCAACCACAAACCCCAGGATTGCATAGGATGTTGAGAGTGGAATCATAGCACTATAACAGTGCAGGACTGAAACGGCCTTACTGTACTGAATAAATGGATTCCTTATTGCTTCATTGACCTTTTGGAGGTGGTGTTATTGGTTTTAGTTCTGTTATTGTTGTGGTGCTTCATTTCTGATGTTTCAGTTTATACTTGAATTCATATCTGTCTTTTCTATTTTAAAAGCTTCCTGTATTTTGCTTGAATATTGTCTGAATATAGATTGTATTTTTTTTTTAGAAAAAAATCTGAATTTAATACTTTGAAGTTCACTTTCTTGTACTGTGGGAAGGTAAGGTATAAATATTTTAAATTTTAAATTGAATATATCAATTCAATTAATTATAATTAAATCAAAGTAAATGTTTATATAACTAACAAATCCATGCAATGGTAAAGTTTTTTTTCCCCTGTAATATGAGGGGAAAAACAATACATTTACTTTTGACACATATTCAACTCACCATTAATTTTTTGCTGGCCACATGGGAGGTCCACTGCAGGACCAGCAGTGACAACCACAATATTCTCTACTGTTCTGTATTCCTCTGTGAACCTGGCAGGCTCCTTTACCCTTGCAAGCTCCGTGACAAAACTCTTATACAATAGGTGAAGATGTTCCTAGCATCCATCAGGTACCATAGATCAGCACAAATCAGTGAAATCACTCTCAGAGGCATAGGAGCCTTGGTGGAATGACTGGTGGGCGGTGTCAAGGTCAGAGACCTGGGCGGTGAGCCAGCCCAGAGAAGAGAGTGGGAGAGCCGTAAAGTCCAGCCAGGAGGAGACAAGCAAGCACTTACTCAAGGAAGTTCATTTACCAGAACACCAAGCAAAGCCGTAGTCAGAGTTCCAAAGCCAAGGGTCAAGAGTCCACAGATCAATTCAAGGTATCAGGAACCAGGTGCTGGGAGGAAGGTACAGGCAAGAGAAGGGCTTGTAAGAAGTTCGCCACAAGCAAAGGGAAGCTTTCAGGCAGGCAGTTATATAGCCCCAGCCCCAATTGACAGATGTGTCAATTCACCACTTCTTAAACTTAGCTAAGGAAGCCTCCCTTTGCACAGCCCTCTTGAGTCTCCGCTTTGATTGGGGGCTTATTGAATCAGGCTCCAGAGCCTCTTCAGAATTGGATCCCTGTTGCTCCAAAGGAGCAGGCACAGAATTGGACCCCTGTTGCCCTAAAGGAGCAGGCAGAGGGACATCTGCGCCTGCTTGGTCCATGGCAGCAGGGGGAGCTCTTGAGCTGCAGGACTCATCTCCAGCCAGAGCCACAGGGACCAACAGCTGCTGCTCGTCATCAGCAGCTCTGACAGGGGCTTCAGTTATCACAGGCAGTCCCTTGCTTGTGTTTTTCTCTTTCAGACTCTTCTCAGTCCTGGTGCTGTTTAACCAAGGCTTTGGCATTGCCACGTGTGTTCATTGGCAGCTTATGGACTGTGTGTAGGGGGCCACTGCTGCATGTATTGTTTCCTTTTTGCCAAGGAGTTGCAGTCAGGAATCCCTTTCCTACATCCTGGTGGGACCTGGTTTCTGCTGGCTTTGAGTTGGGACTGTGAGGAGGGTTTTGAGAGCATGATGGGCTCTGGGGCACTGGTCTGAGATTCCCTTCTCCCTCCTATGGTCCCCCCTTTTGCTCTCTCAATTTCTCTTCACTGTGAAGGAACAAGTATCTTAGGACACAAAAATGGGGTGATTATGTCTTCCAGGCTGGTACGAGGCAGTGTGTACATGCACTCTAGTGCCTTCTTGCAGACCATGTATGCTTTAATAAAGAAATACGTGCTGGAGATGTGTGTCCACCCTATCATGAGTTTATTGCCTCTATCCATGGTATGGCTGACCTTCACAGGATTGCCTTTCCCGTCTTTTCTTTATCGCAACGTGTAACTGCATGTATTATTCCTGTTTCTAGAACAAATAGCCAGTGACGTATCTAGCGTAAACAGCATCTAGGGCAAGCATGGAAGTTGTGCCCCTACCTTCTTACCCCTACACTCATCCCCATCCCTATGTGCACAGCTTTTTTGCACACACCCTGGCATTGGTGCCCAGGGCACTTGTCCTACTTACCCCACCGTAGATACGCCTCAGCAAATATCACTGAACAGTTAAGATTTATTAGTCTTAAACAGATTTACTTATGATTGTGATCTGAAAAGCGGCCTCAATAAAATAAAACTCAGATAGCTTCTTAATAGTTTCTGGGAATGATACATGACACCTTATTCTCTCAGTGGCATGTTTGCCTTGCATAATAACTTCCTCATGACAAGCAACAGATCTTTCATCAAGTCAAGGTATTACTGTTTTTTATACTTTCTCCCATGCGATACATCTACACCTATCTAGGAACATCAGCTCTCACTTTCAATAAATGGTAGCATCATTATTGCACACACCCTGCCTCAGAAGTATATGGGTTTATCACAGCTGTGGCTGTCAACGCTGCAACTTGAAGACCAGTCCACATATATTTAAGCAATCTCCTATACACAGCAACATCGGAATATCAGAAATCTTTCGAGGGTACTTTTACTGCACACTGACATACACCCTTTTCGCATGCTGTTTCTAAAGCGAAAGGGCCCCTTGAGCATCGTGTTAATTGGAGGAGCGGTCCGTACGACGCACTCCCATTTACGTGACGCTCAAGAGCTGGACGCAGAGTGGACACGCACCTTTTTATTTTCGGCTCTAAGCCGAAAATGGTGCGTAGTCGCGCAATGCTCCCGGGGCCCGTGCGCACTTACCTGCTGTGCGGTGCGTCGGGAGCTGGGCCGGTCGTGCTTCCTGCCTCAGCGCTAGCCTGCAATTCCCAGGTTGCGCTGCGGTAGGAAGGGGCGGGGCGTTTGCGCAGTGCTCGCGCGATCGGCAAGCCAGCTGCGGTAAGGAAGAAGAAGCAAAGTGAGCGCCTCGCGCAAGAGGCTGCTCGCGCGAGTGCCACCCCCCACCTCCGCAAACAGGAAAGGTGCGGAAAGGGCCATAGTTGCTGTTGGACTGGGAGGGCCAGCAGCCAATAAGGGCCACCTTCTGTCACCTCTCCCACCCTCAGTACTTGTGCTCCACACTATCTTCTGGGAAGGAAAGGAAAGACCCAGCCTACTAGCTATGCATGAATGGCACTGCTACATGCATTGCTGAATCTGCGTGCATTTTTGACCATGAGGAGCAGTATTGCTGAGCAGCATCTTCTCCTGCCACACTGCTGCCTCTGCTCAGGGTGGGCTATTTCTTGACCCTGGGCTCGCAGGAACTAAATTACACCCAAGTCTTGTGGGTATCACCTTATGATATTGGCATTCTGAACATGTTGTCTCAGACCCAATAATGTGTGGGTGCTTCAGGGCATTCTTTATTTATTTCCCATTTTTTAACCTAGCCCAGGGACCCAAGGCAGCTTACAAAGTTGAAGGAAGTGCAGTTAAAATTCCACATCATTAAGGCACAACACAAGTTAAAATATAATTAAGATTTCTATAAAGTTAAAAGCAACTTAAAAACATACTCACTAAAAACAGCAGCAATAAAAAATACAGACAATATTGTGGCAATATTTAAGTCCTTCTTTCCCCCTCATCAGTTAGTGCTCAACTGCTTGTTAAAACAAAAAAGGCTTTGCTTGCCTCCCGAAGGACACCATGAAGGGTACCAGTCTAGTCTTTCAAGGGAGGGAGTTCCAGAGTCTGGGAGCAACTACTGAGAAGGCACTCCCCTGTGCTCCCACCAGGCATCCCTGTGAGAGTGGTGGAATAAAGAGAAAGGCCTCCTCTGAAGATCTCAAAATGCAGGCAGCTCATAGAAGAGAATACAGTCCTTCAGATAACCTAGACCCAAGGTTAGCTGAGGTGTGCTGTGGTTGGTCATCCATGTGCAGCAGTGAACCAAAGGCAGCCAGTCTAGATTAATTCAGTTACATCAGCTGAAGAACTTTAGGATCTTATTATCCCTAAGCAAGCACTTCTAAAGATATGAAGTCCATATCGCTATTTCAAAAAACCTCCTTGATCCATCAGGGACAGTGAGGATGGTGGTTGGTGTTATCATGCATTGAGAGAGTAGGATTCTCCTTCCCTTCCCCAGCAGCAGCAGCCATAAAAATATCCATCACTCAAGATGAGATTTATGGCAATCTTTTACAGCCTAATTGTGTGTAGGGGCAGGCAGGACTGCATCTGAGTCAAAGATTTTTCCCACACCTGACCTAAACCATCCTTCCTGAATGTATAACAATGATCCTTCCTGCAGAGGAGACACCAAAGTAAGTCGGGACAAGGCAGAAACTGTAATTCAGATGTGCTTTCTGTTGGGATATGCTAGGGTTCCCACTCCCCGCCAGACATTGCTATGTTGGTCATTCCCTTTGGTCTTGTGAAAGCAGGGCATGAGAGCCATGGAGCAGAACAGTTGCTGAACAGACAGCAGCAGTGTGACTCAGTAGAGGGGAAAGCTACATATTGCCTTACTGACAACAGTCTCGCCCTCATACACACCCATCCCAGTTTACTAGGGGATCTCTGAATGTGAACAGCAGACTCCATCAGTGCTGGAACACAAAGTGAACCAAGGAAACTAGAAGAGCATCTAGATTAGAGAACAGAATTATGAAGACCTCCAGATGTTGGACTGCAAGTCCTAGCAGCCCTAAAGATAGCCAATGGTGAGAAAACCTGAGCATCTGGAAGGTTGCATGATTCCTAACCTTGCCCTAGATGGATGTGGTCAAGCCCTGCTTGTCTCCTCCTCCTCCCTGTGTGCATCCCTGTAAACCACATTCATCACCCTCTCCTGAACATGCGGCCAAAAACAACAAGTGCTGTAGCTCTTGGTCAGTACTGACTGCTGTCACTGTGTTTCCCTTGTGCCTCTCTTTTGAAGCAGCTATCCAACAGCAGCAGTTACCAGCACTGTATATACAGCTGTTCCTCTGTAATGTTGCTGATCTTAATGATCAAATGAACTCCAGTGCCTTTCCACACTGCTGAACAGAGAGTTATATAACAAATTGCCTTCTAGGTCCACAACATGGCTCTTGCATGGAGTGAGGGGCCAGCCCTATCATTAGGTATCAGGAAGGAATCACTTCAGGAAGCTGGTTTTGGATGTCATGAACAGGCGGCAAATTGTTGCTTACTTAGCCTTTAAATAGTGTGTTTTTATTGCAAAAGATGGATAGGTGTGTGTGGGATATTCCACTTCAGGCAACAAAATCATTTATGCTGCCTCAGACAACTAGGTATCTTGGGGCAGCTCTGTGTGGAGAGGAGCCATTGTGCCTGGAGTTCCACACCATCCCTTGTAGGAGAGAAGTAACTATTACCTAATTGTCTATAATATGTCTTTTTGACATCAGGAACACACAAAATATTCAACAGAATTGTTAGATTTTTAAAATTGATTTTGTATTATAAACACCTCTTCCAAAAGACAATGATTTCATATTAAAAAAAAAGACTCCATTATAAACTGTGTTGGTTTTATAAAGAAATATCTAGGATGGGAAGTTGCAAATAGTGAGATTATATGGACAACACAGAGAAGTGTGGTTTGTGTGTTAACATGGATTTTGAAACTTTGAGACTTTTGAAAATCTCACAAAGTTCTACACGGATGACAGAATTCTATTGGGACACAATAGAACCATTATCTCATGTTCTCTTCCAGATTAAAGAACTAATGATTCTTTTAAAGATCTACTCCCATACACATTCTTTTTTTCCCTTTTTTTTAAACTTTAGAAGTCTCACTTGTAAAGCAGTGTCAGACTGTTAAATGTCTTGAAGCTGTAAAGTGAATCTCTAGACTTTGTAGTGGTATATGACTCATGAGTGCTTTCCATTATTAATACAGATATAATTGATAATAATGTAAAGGCACTACAGCTCCATCTAAATGCCCTTCCCTGGTAATGGAGATGAAATGAATTGTGCTATTACTCTGAAGTGGCCTGTCATTACCTTGTAGGCATAAAAATATTTACTGCATTTTTATATATATATATTTCAGGTTATATTTCTGTTCTTGAGACATTAAAATGCAGTGTTCACATTGACAAACAGTAATTTGTCTTCTCTGCACCCACCCTGGGAATCTAACATGCCTCTGAATTCAGATTTCCTAATCACTGCGTAATGTAGTAGTACTCACTGCAGGAGGGCTGTAATTCATACGCTGTGACATATGAAATACTAAGCAAGAATATGTGGAAAAGGAGACTGCAGCTTACAAGAAATCTCCTTGCAATTGATTTTAACAATTCACCATTTCAGCACCATTCCAAATGCTCCCTCCATTATCTTTTTAATGTTCCTCATGCAGCCACTGTCACAGTACAGCAGTTTTATGTGGAGTTTGATATTTCTCACCTATTTACTGCTTGGCCTTATGACAAAGTTTGGAAGCATCGCAGTGATCTTCCTTGCTGTGTTAATCAGGGGCTGACACTGACATACTGAAACAGGCATCAAGGTTCAAGTAGCTGCAGTAACCTCAAGGTATTTGGTTATAGATTAAAATGGTAAGTAGGAAAAAGATTATTACTTTTTGGTTCTAAAGCTGAGGGAACGTCCTTTTTGCATTAGTGCTCTCAGCTTAAAAAAAAAGTTATCTGTCTCAGCCTGAAGTAATTTAGAGTTGGCCAGATTCCGTAGCTCTCTGCCACACCAACTTGACCTTCATCTGGTTTCTGTCTGCCATTAGCTCCTCCTTTTGCTTCAGATCTCTTTCTCCCAACTGAATCTCCATAAGGATGTAAATCAATTTCTTCCAAACAGCAAATGTCAAATTTTAAACATATACATCTTACTGTCTGTGAGGAAGCTGGGATAATGCCACTCAGCTGGAAGGTCATCATATTTACACATGCCAGATAATGTAATGGGTTCCTACATAATGGTTGGCATCCCACATTCACATAAATGGGTGTAGGGAGAGCAAATTCTTTCTTCAGAGTGTTAGAGCCAGCAGAGTGAGCACTGCCAGTGTAAGCAGAATGAGATGACTGCCTTGGGCAGCAAACAATGGTGGTGACCCTTTCTGGGAGTCTTTCCGTACCATGCTGTTACCGTGCTACTATTCGACTTTCAACATCCAATGGAATCCTAGGGTTTGTAGTTTAGGGAAGGGTATTTAGAATTCTCAGCCAGAGACCTCTTTGGCCTCAGTAAACTACAAACCTCAGAATTCCACAGGATTTGGAAAGTGGAATGATAGCACTGTAACAGTCTAGTGCAGAAAGACCCTGAGTTGTTCTTCATGAACATTCCAGCTGTTCTTCTCTTTTGGAGTCAGAGCTCTGAGGGCAACACAAACACTGCAGGCTTCCCCTTCTCAGGTGTGGTGAAAGATGTGATTCTGTGATGAGAGTTTAAGGAAGTCCACTTCTACCTGCAGAGTGGGGAGGGCACTATCTTGTCTTTCTTATTAGGCAGGCAAGTCTCATGAACAGTAGAGCAAATTGCTTACCATTGAGTCACCTCCTCCTCCTCCTCCTCCTCCTCCTCCGTTTCATTTGTTTTCTTGCCCCCCCTTTCCTAAAACTCATAAATATCTAAGCATGACTGTGCTATGCAATGAATCAGAAACACCCCCCACCTGGCAAGAATGGATCAAACAGCTATTTAGAGCTATTGAGAGCTAATGATAAGATTTTCATGCATATACCAAGTTTTGTTTAAAGTAAAAGGGCAAATTTGAAATCCCTTTGATACATGTGAGTTTTTATGGTTCCATGATGGAGTCCAGGTTGAGTCTTGAGGACTCTGTCCGGCAGGTTTGAGGGAAAGCTGAATGCATGGCTGTTGATTGGCCCTGGTGGGCTTACTGGATGGTGTAGACAATTCTGCATGCAACAGTGGGAGGTGGTGACTAGTGGGAGGTGGTGACCAGCTACCCATGTAATTACCAGCAGTGTTCTTAATGTTTGGTTCACCAGGATATTATAAAAATTCAAATATTGGATAGATCTTGCTACTTGAGGTGCCAGAGGTTGGGTTTGGCAACAGCAATGGTCCCTCTTGGGTCTTGAAAGCAGGTGTCACAAGGAGAGAACTACCTGAGCAGAGCCCTCCACCTGGCTGATATAGGATCTTGGCTTAGCGAGTCCAGCGCCAGAGTGATATCTAGTGCAGCCACTTCTGCTGCAAATCCATACACAGCCTCCTCTTTCACTTTTTACTTGGTAGGTACGACACTGTGCATTGTACAATAGGTGAACTCAAGCCCATGGGACGCAGTATGCGACTGTGGCATCCAGAATACTTAACTACACCAGCACATATTTCTGCTGTGCTAAAACAGTGTAACATCATGGCTGTTTGGGTGGGTGTAATGAGTAACACTTACCTGTTATTTATATAATATGTGTGTGGGGGTCATTTTGGGGAATTCTCCTTGTGCAAACAAAATGTTGAGGGAGAGGTTATTTTGGAGATTTTTTTCCTATTTTCCTTCTTTGCAGGGTTTCAAAAAGCCAATGAAAAAATAAATAAGTAAGGTGTTACTGGTAGAACAACAAATAGTGTGAAGGCACTGGAAAAAAACCTAACACTAATATATTAGTCTTTTTTTTCCAAATAATGTTTCAGTCACAGGTAGGAGGTCTTTTGTACTGTGATTTCTCTCAAGAGTATATCAAATGGGCCACTGTGTAACCTGAAAGGGAAACCTTCTTAGTCCAGGAAATTTTATTTGTGGGAATAATCCTTACTTCCGCTGGAGATTCCACTGATGTCAGCCACAGAATCGAGTGATAACAGGCAGAGTTTTATGGAAGAGAGGAAATAATTTATGCAATGGCCCAGGCAAGTTCTGATGTGTTGGACCATTATGTCAAATAAAATCCAAGGGCTCTGGCAGGAATTCCATGTAGTCTCATTCTGTAACAATCTCATTCTTTTTTAATTACTCAGAGAGCTTCTGATGTCATTACACACACACACGCACACACACACATGCAGACGCACACACAGAGTACAGTGAAGCAACTTAACAGCACGGTTTTTAGGTAGAACCCGAATTGTGGAAGGATGCCATAAAACTGAAAAATATTTACTGAAACAGCTGAAAACAGTTTTTTTTAATGTTTTGCTTTCTATCTTCCTTACTGATACCAGTTGATTTGTTGCAGGCACACACACACACACACACACACACACATTTCACAACCCCGAGGTCTTGGCTGCAATTGTACATTAAATCCAAAGCTTGGAAAAGTTACTTTTTTGACCATCACTCTCACGACCCCCCCCCCCCCCCGTTAGCATCACTACTGGCCATGCTATCTAGGAGAGTCAGTGAACTGTCAAAAAAAGAGTAACGTATGCAAACTCGGCTAAATTTGTAGCAATATAAGAAAAATTGTACATATATGGGTATGCATGTGCACACACATATAATTGGAGTTTGCACTCTGTAAAGGGTAGGAGGCAGGAAGTAAGAAAACAGGAAGTGTTGCCCTCTGTTGTGTTCCTACAGTTCTTATGAATTACTCTGTGGTCGTTCAATTGCTTGCCCTGCAGAAAGGGAAACTCCAAGAATATTTATTCACTACTTTTCTTTGAAGACCAAACTTTGCTTTCCCTCACTGCCCCTTTCCCCCAGCCTTGTTTTCATGACATGCTTTTACATGATTGGGTAAGGAAGTTATTTCAGCATGCCCATAGGGCACTCAGAACAGCTTTGTAAGCTAAGAAATACAAGATAGAAAACCAAACTAAAAAGAAAGAAAGAAAGAAAAGAGAAGAAGCAAACATGAAAAACCTCTACCACAAAAAGATTCAAAAGCAAAAAAATAAAATAAAATATTGTACCCAAACCAGCAGTGATAAAATACTGTTTATTGGTAGAGTAAAAAAAAAAAAAACGAAGCAGAAGCTAAAGAGTTAGACTACAAGACAGGAAATTAAAAGGGTTTCTGCAAGAAAGGTATTCCCTTGAACCTCACAGGATGAAATAAGACATAATCTGGTTTGGTTTTTTTTGAGCGTGGAGAAATAACCCCATTGTTGTTGTTAGTGACCCCAAGGTGAACCTATCACAGGGTTTTCTGGGGCTGAGAGTGTGTGATGTGCCCAAAGTGACCCAGTGGGTTTCCATGGCTAAATGGGAAACTGAACCCTGATTGTAATCCAAAGCTCAGACCACTACACCAAATTAGGTCAACCCATTTGTTACAATGGTATAAACTGAAGATGGCCAAAGAGTGGCTCTGAGGCTGCAGTTGGGCCTGAACCTCTCCAGACCCTCCAACTGCCACTTTTCTGGCCATATTAAAGTGAACTGCCTCTCCTAGGACATTTCTGCCCTACACTGTTATAGTGCTATTATTCCACTTTCAACATCCTGTGGAATTCTGGGGTTTGTAGTTTCTTGGGGCCAAAGAGCTCTCTGGCTGAGGATTCCAAAAGCCCCTCCCTCAAGTCCAAACCCCAGGATTCCACAGGATGTTGAAAGCAGAATAATAGCACTATAACAGTGTAGGGCGGAAATGGGCCTAGAAACATTCAGGTATTGGGATTCACGTTTTAAATAGCTGCCTGACATTAAAAAACAAACAAAACAAAACAAAAACCCTGGTTTTCAAAACCAGATGTAAATTTCTATCCACTTCTGGGCTTTTGTTTTGGGGGTTTTTGATTGTTAGTGTACCCACCCCTGGGTCCCAGGGGAGAGAACTGGTTGCTGCAAAGTACCAAGATCCCCTGGAGCTCTCAGCGTGCCTGCCCCCCCCAGTTCTGTGAAGAGGAATACCCACACAGATTTGGGTCCCTTTCACACTACCCAATTATAACAATTTTGTTTCCAGTTTATGTGCCATGACAACTTCATATGAAATCCTGGGATTTTTGTAGTTTAGGTGGAGGCATTTAGAATCTCCAGCCTAGCAGCTCCTCTGTCATCTTTGATCAAACAATACACTCCCCTCACGGATTCCATGGGATATGGGAGTAGCAGTAAAAGTGGCATCATAGTCCTCTAATTATGTAGTGTGGAAGGGCTCTAGGTTACAGATACCATTGCAAAGTCTTAGGGCATTTCAACATTACACCGTTCTAGTGCTCTTATTCCACTTTCACATCCTGTGGAATTCTGGGGTTTGTAGTTTACTGAGGCCAAAGAGCTCTCTGGCTGAAAACACTAAATGCCCCTCCCTAAACTGCAAACCCCAGAATTCCATAGGAGGTCGAAAGTGGAATAATAGCACTAGAACAGTGGAGTGCAGAAATGGCCTTAGACTATTGGCAGCAGAGGGAGATTGCCAGCAACACCTCATTGGGAAAAATCAATGAATTTTAAAGCTGTAATTGGTTGTCTTTATTTATTATTTAGTTAGTGGGGGTCAAATTAATTGAACAGGAGCAACAAGTAATTACACAGCTTGTGGGGGAGTTTTCAAAGCGTGCTTCTGGGGCTTCTTGGCTAGCCAGCTCCTGAATTCTATGAAGCAAAAGCCTCTGCCTCACCAACAATTGCAGAATTTCAGCTGCTTGCTTATTACCCAGCTGCCAGTGCATATCTGTCCGAAGTAATCTAGGAAGTTAAGTTAATTTAAAATCTTGGGCTAACAAACCAGACAATTAATTGTTATGTATTCAGTTACTGTCAATTTTGTACAGTGGTCCCTCCACTTTCATGAGGGTTTGGGGCACTGAACTCTCGAGAAAGTGGAAAAACTGTGAATAACTCCCCCTTTCGCTCCTACTCCCAGTCTTTTCTGGGGCTCCCCCTCTCATTCCCTTGCCTTTTGCCCTGGCATGTGAACCTTCCTTCTCCAAGCTGGGCAAAAGGTAAGGGAATGGCAGGGGAGAACACCGAAAATGGAGAAGGAAGGAACATGACTGCTTCCCCCCCATTCCTTTGCCTTTTGCCCTGGCACCCATTCTCCATGCTGGGCCCAAAGGCAAGGGAATGGGAGGGGGGCACCAGAGGTGGAGAAGGACAGTGTGTGTATGCCTCCCTCTGATTCCCTTGCCTTTTGCTCAGTGTGCTTGCCTCAAATGCAAGGGAATGGGAAGAGGAAAATGGGGGTGGGGAGGCACGTGCATGCCTTGTGAATGATCAGACTTATGAAGGCCAAACCTGCAAATGTGGAGGGAGGACTGTAGATTTAGATTTATCTTAATGAATTTGTACCTAGATGATACATAGAAAATTAATGAAAAAATTTAAAAATTGCAATGTTTTAAATATTTTTAAAAATTCAGCTAATTTTTCTGCTTTTTAACCAAAACCCCCCACCGCATAAAATTAAACAAATGCCCCAAAGAAAACAAAACTGTGGCTTGCCCAACCTGGTAAGCAGCCCCAGCCTGATTCCAGTTACCGACCCTTAGCTTATGCTAATGTCAGTTATCTCTGAGCAATATATTGAGCTTGTATTTAAGTAAGTCATGATTTGCAGGTCCTTTCAAACAGCCTCTTTGTGGTGATGGTAATTTGTAGACTGAGCCTGACAGTACAATCAAATATATATCTACTCAAAAGTAAGTCTCATTGCATTAAATATGATGTGTACACAGGCAAGTGGGCATAGGAATACAGCCTAAGGAGCTGATCTACCCAGTTCAGAATATGTTGTTGTTATGGGTCTTCAGTTCTACTCTGATGGCAACCTCATCATAGTTTCTCTTGACAAGGTTTATTCAGAGGAGGTTACCATTGCCTTCCTCTTAGGCTGAACAAGGATTCAAACTGCTGCGGTATACTGGTTTGAGTGCTGAACTGAGACTCTTGGAGACCAGAGTTCAAATCCCTGCTCAACCATGGAAGCCCAGTAGGTGATCTTGATCGGGGGATACATTTTTGTTTACCTTCTACCTGGACAATTTGATTACTCTGCTTCAGAGATCTACCACTATTTTTCACATTTCCTAGCAGACTAAACATACAGAAGGTTGGTTTTGGAGAGACCCCATTTCAGATTGCCGATAGAGCAATGGTTTGCAAGTTTAAATGTTTAACTATTGGTAACAGCCAAGTTCTTTCTAGGTGTAGCAAACTGGTCCACCAGAGAGAATATGTTCTAATGTTACTCTCTTGGATTTGTTTTTCACAGGCAGGATTTTTTTACCTACTTGATATACTTCTTACTATGCTTTATCTGGGGAAGCATGCATGAATTGGAACCATGCTGGCAAGGCTGTAACACAGCTGGATTATTCTGAAGATAAAGAATATGCCTCTTAGACAAAGCTTCATTTGCATATATATGTTCCGCAAAGATCTCCAGAAGGAGACAAACAAAATTTCTCATTTGGATTCCCACTTGCATAGATGAAGGCAGTTGTGAAATTTTATACATGGAGCTATTGTTGCAATTTCAGTGTAACACGGTTTTGTGCAGCTGAGATAACAAAGTAAAATCTGGAATACACTCAGTCATCCTTTGCTCTGCCAGTTCAAGCAATTTCCTGGCATACTGCTGTAGGGTCCTGTCACCCTTTCCTTGCAGCTCAAGAATGATATGAAATGTTCTGAAATACTTCAGTATATTTCACTATTCAATGTTTATGCATCAGAAAGGTTTGCCTTTGTGGTGTGAGAGTTCAAGTGTTCAGACATATATTAGAAGTTGTGGTGCTCCATTGTTAATCTCATGATGACTGGTTATTGATTTGGGGACAAGCATCATGATGATGATAGGTTATTGATTTGGGGATAAGAATCTCTTTGAATACCCATCATCTGTGCATTAAAAAAAAAAGTGTTGCAAACTCCACTCAGTTGCCTTGAGAGTAAGCTTGATTGAACTTGGTATGGCTTACTTCTGAGTAAATCAGTATAAGCTTGCATGGTCAGAGAATTTGGAAGGCACTGATTCCATTTTGGTAAGAGATCCCTCAGTCTACTTACCGAGGATCATGGCCAGTTGAATGAAGTTCAGCTATTTTATTTCTCTGTGGTTTAAAGACTTGGCTGTGGGTGTTTCACAAAGCAACAGAGACAAAAAACAAGCACTGCTTTTGATAAGAGGGGCCTACTTGCAATCCATACTTGTGTGTTATACAGTTGGCCCTCCACATTCGCGAGGGTTAGGGGCACAGGACCCTCACAAAAGTAAAAAATTGCAAATATAAAAATGGGTGTGTTTGTCTGCAGGAAGGGGGCTGAGGCATGGTGGGGACAGTGGACACCCCAGGTCCAAACAAGGTCAGGTAAAGGAGAGGGAGGTTGGCATGATTGTCCTATATTTCCCCCTTTCGATCATCATATTCTTTGGATGTCAGGGGAGGGATTGGGAGAAGGTTGGTAGTGATGAGAAATTGGGCTGCGAGCTGGTCAGGAAGAGGCTGGTAGGGGAGGAGGATGACCAGAGGTGGGTTTTTAAAGAGGTACACTGCTTGATCGGAGCTGCCAAGAGGGATTGTTCTCCTGGAAAAGAAGTGCCTGAGGTGGGGGAGCAGAAGTTGAAGAAACTCAGAAATAATCAAATCCATGAAAGTTAAATCCACAAATATGGGGGGCCAACTATATTATTATGAATCACCAGATGGAGGAAAGGGAGAGAAAGGGCTGTAGCTATGGGGGGAGGTGAGTCCATTGCCTCCCAATATGTGGTTTCTCTGCAACACTGGTTTTATGTTCTTTAAACTTTTTCACTCTTCTTTGCACATTACCCTCCTCAATTTTTGCCTCACATACACATTTCTGAGGCATCTGTGGATGTCAGCAGCAGTACCTTCTTCTTTGGTCAAGAACACAATGACCTACTCTTTGTTTCTGCTTCATAGCCGTGGTTATGCAACACCTAAAATACAGAAATTATGTCAGCCATGCAGAAAGAACTACTCTGTTGGTTGATGTAATAGCATCACATTTGAATTAATAGATTGAGAGAAAATGGCACACAGGCATTACTTTTAGTACACTTTGTATATTCATTAAAATTCCTCCTTCATTAATAACATATACAATTTCCCCACCAATTCTTGATTAATTATTATTACATTTCTATTTATAGACAAATGAACCCTGAATGTACTAAAATTCAATTAGTATGCTATTGGGTATGATTTTGACTGCTACTTTTGAACTAAAAGTAAGTAAACAAACTATGATATCCCTTCTTCTATTTAATATAATGCATTTATTTCCTTTGCCATTGACTTCAGTGCATTTAGTGGTCTACAAATTGATCTTCCTGACAAACTGCAACATCAACTTTTTTAACAGTAAACATTTTGAACACCTTTGGTGGGGGGGTGTAGAAAAAGCCCTGGAAGATTGCTTGTGGCCTATAGTGGCACTGCCCATCCCTGATATAGGTGTGGAATGAACATTAAAAAATGTTAATAAAATAGTTGAAAAAAATATACTTCTCAGGAGTTGAAAAACTATAATGAGAAGAAACCTGGACTGATGAAACTCTTGACAGTTTGGAACTTATTCTGTGCAAAATCTTCACATTATTACTTTGCCCAGAAAACTGTGAAATAATGTTTTCTGTGCAGAAAATGCTGTTTTCTGCTCAAAAAAACCTTGTGCAAATTTTGCATGGAATAAGACATAAACTGAGAACAAGTTCTGAAAACTGTGCAGTTTTTCAAAGACTTTCTCACAGCAGGAGAAAAATGTAAAAATTACTCATTTCTTCTTTTGAGTAGAACTATAGCAAATAATTACATCCCTAATAATATAGGGTGGCATTGCCTTCAGAATGTTGTTCACTTGGCACAGAATAGATCTCTGTAGGCCTCCCAAATTCTCTGTGTGGAAGGACACAGGGACAGGGAGACTCAGCCTAACTCACTCAGAGGATCTATAGCAAGACAGTAACCACATTTGGTTGAAATTAATTGCTAGTCATCATGACGGGAACCATGTAGCAAACTTCCTGACAGTGGAGATAGTTATAATATAGCACCGGAGCTTAACATTTTTAATGTCTGCATATAGCCATCATGAAACACAATAGTGCATGTATATTTTCTGCATTCAGGCTGTCCAAGCTATTTGGTAAGTGCTAGGGATGGAGGAGAAATTGGTATGAGTCTCATTCTAAAGTGAACTTATTTAATTTCACACTTTCTAACCAAAACACAACCCCAAACCCAGTCATCATTTCAAATCCGCACTTCTCCAAATATTACAGTGGACAGCTATACATACATACATACATACATACATACATACATATATAAAAATTGCATATGACAATATGCATGTTACTTTAAAGTGCACACAACAATGGACATTTTCTTGAAAAGAATGTTAAAATGAATGGGATGTAGAAAATTGCTTACAAATACTTCATATAGTGGACTAAAATGGATGTGTCAAGTGGAAGGCATACTGATTTTAATGCTGACTTGGAAAAGAAAAGTCCTCAAAATTGGAGTCAAATCAGACTGAAAATTAGAGGCATGATGTCATGCTCTGTATAATTCACAATCCACAAACTTTCCTCTGAGGCAGACAGTAGTGTTTATTTGTAGTAAAGCAAGAAACACAGTACACTTCTTCCAAAGTTGCTGACACTGAGGATACATGGTGCCCAAAGGCTTCATACACACACACACAGATTCTAAGCATGGAAAACAGTGATTGGAGAGGACCATAAATTTAACATCAGCCCACATATTTGGACATTTCCCAGAGCTGCATTTGCTTACCTTCCTTTCATCCTTGGAGCAGGAGTATATTTCCTGCCTCTTATCTTAGACAATGTGAGTTCCCAAAATACTTCTTCCCCCTTTAGTTTTTGCCAGCTCTGATCTCCTGCCCCTCAGTACATACATTGCAGCAATAGGCAATAAAAGCAATTGACCATTTGAAACATTGTAATACACAGATAAATGCCGAACAGATACATTGTTGCAATCATCAATTAACACAAGAGCCATGCATGTGAAAAATAAAGAGAAACCCAAACAGACAGATATGTCCTTCTGTAGTAGATTTATGCATGAAACTCTCATTCATTGCTGTGAAACTGCATGGACTACAATATAAACCATCAAATTTATATATTGATCTTCAACAATACACAATTAATAAATCTCCTTCTTGCTGTGAATCAAAATTAATTAATCTTTTTTTTCTGTGAACTACGCAACAAGACTACTTGACCATGCAGCCATTTGTTCAACAACTACGTTTTCTATTTAGATCAGTTCTTGCCCCACTAAGACCCTAAAACCTCTCTTATTCCTGGACAGATTTGTCAGGGGGAGAGATGGGGGGAAGGGAAGAGTCAGAAGTAATTGGTGCTAGGAACTATAATTCCCAAGGGCCAGTGAATTGTTCTTACCATGGGCCAAAGTTACAGTTGAAGAGATCATATTCAGAAAGAACACAGATGAGATGTTTCTCGGTGTTCAGAAAAAAAGTAAAAAAATTCTTTACAAATGCCAAGCCAAATCAGAACAGATAGTTTCCCATTACTAAGGAGGCTCCTATAAAAGAAAGATGTGACTTTTCCTCCTGAGCTCTATAAACCAAACTCTGAAGAATCTGTGAAAGACCTAGAAAGTGCTAATTTGTGGTGACGTCAATAGATTTCATTGTTCCTGGCATCAAAATATGAATCCCAGGAACTCATAGTGCTTTCTTTAGATGTGAGGTGAGTATTCTATCTTCCATCCATCCATCCACCTCTTTATTTATTCTCCACGTTTTCCCTAAACTGGGACTCAAGTCAGCTTATAAAATAGAGAGAAGTACATCAAAAACATATCTGATTAAAAGCAGACAGAGAGTTGATATTAAAAGAGTAGTAAACTAACAACAAAATCAAAACCATTTAAAATAAAGAGTGCAAGCAGTACAGCACCATAAAAAGCCATGTTCTCTTAAAAAAACAATCAGTTCCCTAAAGCTTGCTGGAATAAATAAATCTTTATCTGCTGCTGAAAAGAAGTTGCCATCCTAGCTTCCCTTGGCATGGAGTTCCAGAATCCTGTAGCAGCCATGGAGAAAGCCATGGAGAAGTCCTTTCCTATGTTTCCACCAAACGTGTCTATGAAGGAAATGGGGTCAAAATGAGTTCTTTTCTCAAAGTCCTTAGAGCATGCGCAGATGTATATGGGAAGATAAAGTCCTTCAAATAACCTGGATTGGAACCCTCTTGTGCACATGGGACATTGCTATGGCTAAAAGGCAGGTACTGATAATAATTGGAAATGTAGCTTTCCCTTCCAGTATCACACTACTGCTAGAACATCAAGTCAAGGGAATAGGATTTTGGAGGAAGTCAATAAAGAAAACTGTTGAGGGGCGAGGAGGTAAACAGAACAAAGCTCCATTGCACTTGAGGGATGGAACGAATATCTGCAAATATTTTTATTATTTTTTATTGAATATTTTTATTTAAAAGATTAATTAAAAAAAACAAAATAGGTCCTATGTCAGAAGAGATTTACAAAAGGAAATCACAAAATAGAACAAGCAATTACATATACTACTAAATAACATAGTAACATAAATACTATTCCTATCACTATTAGTAAATATTTTTAAAAATGATTGAAAAATATGTTTCTTGAGCATCAAGAAACCCTGATGAGAAAAATTCTGGACTAATGAGAATCTTTGAAGTTCAAAATTTTTTCTATGCAAAATTCACATGTGGTTGTTTCGTGCAGAAAACCGCTTTTTTGGGCCCAAGAAACTGCGCAGAAATATTATTTTCTCTGTAGAAAATGCTGTTTTCTGTGCAAGTTTTACACAGGACAAATCCTGAATTGCAAATAATCTTGGAAAACTTTCTCACATTGGGAAGACAATTTATCAAGAAGAAAAGTAGTGGTGTATTTCATCCCTGTTGCAACCATCATTATGTCACAGAAAAACTATGGGGTCTGTATTGGTTGAGAACTGTGCTTGGAATAAACAGAATTATTATCTAAGATTTGAGGTTGTACATTGTGGGAGGGGCATCTTGGTTCAAGCTCAGTTTTGAATCCCTGACAGTGGGTAATAAGTGGGAATCTCAACATATCATTCATGAATTGGCACATTGGAAACTTTTTTTTGCTTCCTTTGGCCAAAGCATGCATTAGGTTATAGCAACTGTAGCAAACATCCAGAATGGTATTTGCACAAATGACCAATTTTCCTTTCTCTAGGACTACCTGTGGCTGTTATATATGGCATTCTGTTAGGCCGTCATCTGCTGTCTGCCTTTGCTTTGATCCCCCAACCCCATGTCTCTCCTGCCACAGTCCTTTTTGTATTTATTTCTTTCCCTTACACAGCGGATCTTGGTTATGAAAGGATTATAGCCCTTCACTGAAATGGTAAATGTTTCCATGCATTTTGTGACCTGCCCTCTTCCTTACAGTGTCCTTGGTTGTGCCACTGGCATGTGGATGGGTAAACAGTTTGTATAACAATGGGAAACCAGCCTCAAAAATGTTCTTTCTGGTTCTCTGTAGAACAATCCACATTCCCTTTCAAAGTCTTCATTTGGGAAAAAAATGTTTAACCATGAAATTATTTTATTTTTTTAAAAAGCTACGCCTAGGGGCTAGTGAACTGATATTTAGTCCTCCTGAAGTTGTCTTCAAATGTCTCACAGAAAAAGAAATAGACTATATATGCTTTATGGAAGCAAGAAACATAGGAACATGGCACACTGCCTAACAGACCATTGGTGTACCTGGCTCAGTATTCTTGATACTGATCCAGTGTTATCAGGTGAAATAAGGGAAAGGGCTCCTATCTTTTGAATAGTTCTGTAGAAGAGGAAATCTGAGCAGGTGCTGTTTGTCCTACACAATCATTAAAGGAACAGGAACCTTATCCTGTTTTTAACCTAGCAATCCTATACTGATTGGAAGAAGTCTCCAGGGGCCCATTCACACTAGGCAATCATACTGCTATTATTTTACTTAAACCACCAAGGTTCTGTCCTATGGAATCCTGGGGTTTGCAGTTTAGGTAGGGGCATTTAGAATTCTTATCCAGAGATCTCCTCTGGTGCCTCTGGCCAAATCACAAACTTCAAGATTCTGTAGAATGTGGTGAGACAGCTTGAGTGGAACCAAAGCATTATAACTGTGTAATATGAAAGGAACACAGGGCTTCATGAAGGATTCTTTCTTAGCCCTACCTGGAGGTACTGCAACCTTCTGCATGCAAAACATGCACTGTACCACTGAGCTACAGTTCAGAAAATTCTCTGTAAAGGTGCCTGAAGAAAAATGTTCTTACAAACATTTAGAATTCTTCTGTAGTAGCTAACATGCTAAAATATGGAAGAAGTTTTCAGTGAAGCAAACAAAAACAACAAAAACACTACACTATGGTTTCTTCCTCTCTATAATAAAATCACTCAGGATGAAATAAGAATATCTCTTCCAGGAGAAGGAGATTTGCTTGCATCTTGTGGTATAAGAAAATAAACAGAAAAAGAAAATAATTTCCCGCCTTTGCTTCCTTGGCTGCTTAGCTAGCCCCAGGGCCAGATTGCCTGGCAGTGCTCTCTTCTGTTTTGGCTGATGTACTCGTTGGTTCCCTCCCTTTAGAGTGTAGGAGAACAAGAGGCCTTCAGCCTCTGCAGCTGTTTTATTGCTTTTTTTCTGTTGTTGTTGGTCATTCCTTGCACTAGTAGTATCTGTTGACCTAATGGAAAGAGCCCCTTTCTTTTTTGTCCGTCCATGTGCACATAAGTGCTTACAGTATTTCAAGATTTAACTAGTGTTACCCCAAAACATGGATGCACTAGGGGTCCATCTGCGATACCAGTACCTCCATGCAGATATGGGGAATTATTAGCTCAGATTAAGGGGTCTGTGAGAGAGGAGTAACTGAAAGAGATCTTTCCACCTATGTTTACCAGTACTTTTGCAGACAAGAACCAGCCAAAGATCCAAAATAAGCTAAGTTATATTTTATTGGAGTAATTAATCACAGACACAAGATCCGAACAGTTATGCAATCACATAAAGCTAACTGAAGGAAAAAGGAGGAAAGTATAAGATAGCTAGTTTTCAGGGCATAGTGGGTGGTATTTACTGGTAAGAGTAGTGAAGAAGTAGCAATGTGGTTTATACTTGCGTCTAAGGACAGTACACAATCAGAAATCAGAGTAGCAGAGTGGTGACCAGCAATTGGTGTACTGTCAGTTGACGGCCATAATTAGGGGTTTTTATACATGATTTACGCCTGGAGGACAAGGGAGTGAATGTTTCTCCTGTCATGTAAACAATGGAGTTTGCAGAGTGGACACTGAGGTCCGGAACAGGCTAATGGTCTGAGGCTATTTCCATAATACACTGTCATACTGCTATTATTCCACTTTTAACATCCTATGGAATTCCGGGGTTTGTAGTTTACTGAGGCCAAAGAGCTCTCTGGCTGAGAATTCTAAATGCCCCTCCCTAAACTGCAAACCCGAGGAGTCCATAGGATGTTGAAAGTGAAATAATAGCACTATATCAGTCTAGTGCAGAAATGGCCTTAGTGTTAGGTGACAAGGGGTCAATGGTTGTCTTGATAGCTTGGTGCTTGTCGGACAGGTTTGAGGAGAATAGGGTTGTTTGCAGGTGAAAGGTAGAGGAGGTAAGACAATCCATGGTTTGGTGGGTGGGAATCTCCCCATTACTATCGTCCATGAGGCAGAGTTGTTAAGCCTATTATCTTTAGATTTACCTGGTGTTTTACCTGACTATGGCCCTTTTCACACCTTACCTTTTCGCGCTGCTGGGTTGGGGTTCTCGTGCGAGAAGGCTTGGGAGGAACGCTGCCACGTCCCTGCTGCTTCATCTCCACAGCTCCTTCCTCCTCGTGCAACCGCCCCTTCCTTCCTGCAGCCTGGGAGTTAGAGGCTGTGCTGGGCCAGGAAGTGCGACCGGCGTGGCTCAGGAGGCTTCGCATGGCAGGTAAGTGCGCGCGAGGCCCTGGAGCGATTCGTGACCACACAGCATTTTCGGCTGTGAGCTGAAAATGAAAAGGTGCACGTGCGGTCCGCATTGGGCCCTTGAGCATTGCGTAAATGTGAGTGTGTCATGCAGACTGCTCCTCACATTTACGCGACGCTCAAGGGGCCCTTTCGATTCAAAAACGCCATGCGAAAAGGGCCTATGACCTAGCTACATCTAGAGGATTTTCTGACCTAATTCACAGTGTGTGTGTTTGGCCAGTCTTTTTCTCTTGTCCAGCTCCACCATATTGCCATAGCAGGGCAATTTTTCTATCAATGCCAATCAATATATTTTGCAAATTAATTCATATTTTGTCATATTTCAAGGTGTGGGGGTGTACGGCCTGGTAACATTAGTATCTGTATTTCTTTCGGGCTATATTTTTAGGAGATGAAAATGTGTGTGTGTGTGTGTGTGTGTGTGTGTGTGCGTGCTTTCAAGTTGCCTGTCAACTTATGGTAACTCTATGAATTTCATAGGGTTATCTTTGGCAAAGAATACTCAGAGGTGATTTTGTCAGTTCCTTCCTTTGAAATACAGCCTATAGCACCATTTGCTTGTCCTGAAAAGGCACTATCCTATCATGGCTAATTATCTGTGGACTTTCAAAGTAGTAGTTGTTTTAATTTGTTGGGCTGGCCTGTCATTCTTAGGGGTTCTTTTCTTATGTAAAATGATGGAAAAATCAGTTTCCAAAGATCTCTTCTGTTTCTCTGTACAAAGCTGACATTCCTTCTCAAAGAAAACAGTAAAATCACAATTACCGGAATGCTTATCTGTCTACATTTTTGTCCCTGTCTTTGTCCCCATGTTTAGAATTACAATGGTTTTCTATCAGAATAAGGTCAGACTATTCAGCAAATCATAGCATACATAAGAATGGAAGAAGAACCTTACTGGATCTGATTGAGGCTTATCTAATCCCCATTCCCAAAACAGGCAATCAGATGCACAAGGGAAGCCCACAGGCAGGATCTGGTTATAAGAACACACTCCCACCCGTATGCCCCAGCAATTGTTATTGAGAAACGTACTTCATTTGATACAAGAAGTAATATATAACTGTAACACTAGCCATTGATAGCCTTATCCACCATCTTAGTCTTTATTGGCATGAATGTTTGCACTTGATTATAAGTAAATGGTCTCAATAGACTGCAGCTTAGAGGGCAGGAAAAGAGCTCCAGCCTAGGAATGGATTTTTCCTTGGCACATCTGTATTAAAGACAAAGCCCAATGTTTCTCCTGTCACTCATCATGCTAGTCTCTCACGTCCCACTGAGAGTTACTGCTGGGATCAGTGCTGAAAGGGTTTCCCCTTTCAATGATTTTTTAAAATGATAGTTCAGAATGTTTAGGGAAATGGTTGGATTTTTGGAGTGATCACTGGCTAGGTAGGGTTGCCCATACAATCCAGACAAGAAATCTTGTCGTCATTTGTTCTTAGTGATATCAGTACTCTACTAATCAGATTGGACCATGTAGAACTATGACATCACCACCATTTTGTGTTCCCTGATTAGCTGTGATCTGTTGAGGAGATAAGAAATGGAGGGGGAAAAATGTGGGGGAAGGTATAACAAAGTATCAGCAAAGGCCAGTTGAACTATGGAGCTAACAGACTCCCATCTGGCCTTGTGTGATTTCTGAGTGATTCTGTTCTGTGTCCTCACTTGGAGAAACCGGCTTCTCTATGCAGACTGGGCAGTCAGAATTTGGACTGAATCTTCACTCAATCACTTGGCTTATCTGCTTGCTTACATCTGGTTTTCAACACTGACAACATGAGGCAGCTCCCAGTTCCAGTACTATTAAGGGAAATAAAACAAAATCCACAATCCATAGCACAGCAATATTTTAATTAGCCAAACCAAAATGCACCAAATACATTGTGCAGGCTTTTAAAGCTTCACTGGCTTCTTCATCAAGCAAAGATGTGAACAATCATACAGGAGAAGAAAAGTGACAATGTTAGAATCACAGGCCTACAGTGGCAGAGCTTGGAGTGTGTGGAGGCTGGGTGGGGCTACGGTGTGAGGGGCGTGGCCACTATGCACAGGGGCATGGCTGTGGTGCGTGCGGGCATGGCCAGGGTGCACAGGGGTGTGGCCAGGGCATGTGAGGACGTGGCTACCGGTTGGAACATCTCCAAAACATTGCGGCCCAGGCTGAATCGCCCCCCCTGCCCCAACATCCCTATGCAACTGCAGGCCTATACTTTGGCCATTTCTGCACTACACTATTATAGTGCTATTATTCCACTTTCAACTTCCTATGGAATCCTGGGGTTTGCAGTTTAGGGAGGGGCATTTAGAATTCTCAGCCAGAGAGCTCTTTGGCCTCAGTAAACTACAGACTTTGGATCCAGCTATAGGGATGTCTGGAGTTCCCAGGAAGGTGCCAGAGGATGCCTGTCACTTCTGGGCCACATCCTCCCTCCACTATTTGCAGCCGGTAAATGGCTATGTTGAGAGGATGGGTGCAACAGCTAAAACGTAGGTTTTATGTAGGAGGTGTGAGGAGGAGATGTGTAGTAGTTATCCGTGTGTGGAACTTAATGATACGTCTCCTGATGGGAACTCTTGGCCTCTGTATGGCTTCCATTGTTGGAACACAGGAAAGAATCTCCCCAATGGGTCTTGATCCTAGGGCAGGCATATCTAGTGCACAGTGTTTTGTGAAATGCTACATTTGTTTTGAGTGTTTATTTTGGGTTCCTAGAGTAAGCTGGTGTCCAGACCTTGTGCTCAAGCCCTCTCGTGGTTATATTTGTCCTGCTATGCAGAACAAACTTCTGAAGACCTTTTTAGCCAGTGAATACTAAGTAACTTTATTCAATCTATTGCCTAATTGTCAATAGGTGCATTGACACAAATAATCTTTGGACAAATCACTTTGAACAGGACGCTGATCTCTAGAGGGCCACATATAGCTTGCCACAAAATAGCTCTCCAAAAGACACTCACTAGCATAAATTTGCATATGCTAATTTTTATGTAGAGATGCACATTTAGAAAGAACTACTGGAATTAAATAGCGATACCATAAAACATAAGAGGAAAAGGAGGACCTGTGTGCCTGCTCTGTCTGCTACGTAGACACCAAGGGTCTTTCCACAGCATACCTCAATAGGACATTGTTTCATTGCAATTTGAGCATTGTCTCTTCCATGATGGTGTAGGGTTAGGAACACTCTCTAACTCACTCTTTCGACTTAAGCGGATGAGTAGCCCTATTGCCACTGCTGTTGTCATCACATTACAGCATCATTGACAAGTCCTTTTCCCTGCCCCACAGCTTGTGATTGGTCAGTTTTTTTAAAGCCGTACTAGTACAGCAACTTTGTAACATCATGACATATCTGTACACTATTGCGTTTTTGCTGTATAATGCTAAAAAATGTATTAAGAAATTAAAAAAAACCTCAAAGGAGAAATGTAAAATAAACACCGAGAGGTGATAGATTTTACCACACTTACCACACCATGGGAGTAGCTGAGGGAACGACAACCTGGGAATGCCCACACCACACCCACTCCTGGGTCGGCTATGGTAGGAGACACTATCAAGTGCTATTGAGAAACTGCACTCACACAGCTGGCGGGATTGTGGCGGGAAAGGGGGTCATTACCAGATTTTTTACAGCATTGAAAAAGGGCAGATTTCCAATGGATTGGAACATGATAGCGGCTGGTTAGTGATGGTGTCATGTGCTAGCATGGATCCTGGAATGGGAACAATGCGTTGCTCCCGCAGTATGACAACTTCATTCAGTAAGGGCCCAAATGTTGACAGGCAACTTCAAGAGCGTTGCAGCTCTCCCTTATGCACATTCTCTTTAAAACAAATTTAGAGTGGAAATCACTTCTAAAAGAAGATGTTCACCACTAGAGAATTGTCTTCTGATAGTTCATCAAACAGAGGATTGTAAATTGGGCAGCTGCCCACCTGATGGTTTCACAGAGTGATGATGATTATGGTTAGTTCTTCCATAGAATCAGAAACTAGCAGTAGACTAATTTCTCTTGTTTCCTGTATCTGAAGCTTTTAAGATCTGTATTTAGAAGTGGCGGAAAGGACATCAGACTTGGGAGGGGCTAGCATGCATCCTCCTTGCATGTATTCAATCAAGATACGTAGCAAACACCTGCACTGGGCTTATATATTGCCATAGCTGGATCTGGGCAATAATGTGGAAAGGGGCCAAGGCACTTAGAGTAACCACTGGGAGGGAGACAATAAATATGGTAAGGAAGTTCATAGCCATGTTCCTATTGGTATGCTATTCTGGTGTAGGTGGTGGGAAGGGGGGAGGAAAAAGGCCATGGGTTCAGTGAGCATGAAGGAAGTCAGACATTTGAGGATTGAGAATCTGGCATTACTGTGTGACCCAGCAAAAATATAGCTAGACCAATCACTCTCTTTAAGTATGACCTACCCTCAAAGCATTGTTGTGAGCCATACACGTTGCCTTGTGTTCATTGGGAGGAAAGCAGAATAGAAATGTGAGCAATCTGCTAACCAATTAGAGCTCAGAAATGGTGTCATAACTCTGTATTGATATGATAAGATATTTATTTAATATCCCTTTCTCACCTTTCTCTCAATATGAAAACGAACGCAGCTTACAATAAGATTAAAGCAAGAGGGAGCTTTAAAAACCCTGATACTTAAAAAAAAATTAAACCTCAATTAAGCAAGCTGTTATATTAAAACTCTATTAACTTTAAAAAGTATAAAACCATTAAAAATATAAAGGGAATGATAACAATTCAAAACACTGCCCTCCCCGTAAAAAAAGATCATTCTGCAAACCAATTAATCATCTAATGCCTTTTTAAAAGAAAAGGTCTTTACTTTCCAGTGAAAAGAGAAAAGAGAAGGGACCAGTCTAGATTCTCATGGAAGGGAATGCTTCAGCCCAGGAGCAGCCACTGAGAAGCCCCTCTCCTTTGTCCTCACCAGACAGGCCTGTGACAGTGGTGGAACTGAGAGAAAGCCCTCCTTTAGGATGTTAAGATTTGAGTAGGCTTGTGTAGGGAGATAGAATCGATACATAGAAGGGAGGGAGAGAATAATCCTGTTCAATAATAGAAGGGAAGAATAAATAGTCCCTTTAAAACTTGGACTGGAAAAGTTCAGGTTCATATTCCCACTGAACACGAGTCTCACTGGGTAAATTTAAGCCAGTCTACACGAGACCTATTCATATGTGAACCACAGGCAGGACACTCACCTACAGGAGAAGGCACGAGGCCATGCCTCGAACCCCTGCCCATTTGAACTACTTCACTGGCTCCCCTATCGTGATGCCAGGTTGTACTGTGTGGCTATACTAGCTTGGCATCTGAATATTGAGCCTGCATGTCCAAAGAAGAGCACCTATGTGTGAGCAACTCCTCAAGCACAGAAGTTTCTCTTCAGGCACCTGCACGTTTTGGGCAGATGTTGGAACTGGGATTAGCTCAGCTGCCAGTGTCAAGGGTGAGGCCAGTAGCATGGCCTCTTGGCATGGCGGGAGGGGGGCAGTGATGTGGTATGCTGCTGTTGTTCCTTTTGTGTTTATGCTCTGTATATATGAGTAATGGGTGAAGATAACTTCTTGCTCATTCTAATCTATGTCACCGTTTTTTGTCTCGAGAACTCAGTCTGGTGTAATGATTCGATTAGGATGGGAAACTAAGGCTCTGGAGGATCTTTGAGATTCAGAGTTGAAGTACAGCTGTACTGACAAGGAGAGCTAAAAACCAGAAATAATAGCTGGAAGTGAAGTACATCTCTGAGAGAGAGCATGGCCATTTCCTCACTACACTGTTCTAGTGCTATTATTCCACTTGCAACATCCTGTGGAATCCTGGGTTTGTAGTTTACTGAGGCCAAATAGCTCTCCGGTTGAGAATTCTAAATGCCCTTCCCTAACCTGCAAACCCTAGCATTCCATAGGATGTTGAAAGTGGAATAATAGCACTAGAACAGTGTTGTTGTGGAAGTGGGCCATGACAGACATGAAGACAGGCAGAGATGTTCTGCTATAGAGCTAAATCTAGAACAAGAGCATAAACCTGAAGGAGAATTGAATATATACAATTCAGTGACCTCACCCTATCTATCCTTCCCTCCCACATGTTGTGACTGGAGCATCTTGGTGAGATTCTTACCTCACCCTGCAAGCTAGAGCTGCCATTATGGAAAACCCATCTCCCCTCCTTCCCCTGTCCATCACCCCACCCTCTCATTTCTCTTATGTGGTGTTGTTGGGGACCCACTGTCTGGACACCTCACCCTGGATTGATCCAAAGTTCTTTGGCCTGGACCAATCCACTTCAAAACTGAATTCGGCTGATCAGATCTATTTTTGACCTTATTCCAGATATTTCAAATTGACTCAGCTGCCTTTCAGGATTCATCTGAGGCGGTGGCACAATGCTAATTTCAATGGCTATGAATTGAAACTGTAATCAGATTAGAAGTTAAAGATCTTAATGTCAAGAGAAATGCACCCTCCCACCATTAAAATGTTTTTAATATAAAGTTGTAAATTTCAGCCTTAGTTTTTTACCAAATTCAAACTGGATGGAATAATATTTTATAATAGACTGAGAAGGCAATATAAAATTAACTAAAGCTGGAGCCGGTGCCTTACAAATATTTGGCAGAATTCCCTGGAAAGCCACATTTGAACATTTTTTAATATATATTACAAGGCAGACAAGAATAATTATCTTCTCTTGAAGTTCTCTGAGTGAGAGAAGCACATTGTTAATGCCTTTTGAAAGAAAACAACACAGGCTGCCAAATAAGCATGTTACAGAATTTGTTGCTTTTTCCTTTTCCCCCCCAGTTTGATGACTTTATGCTGGTAAAGAAAAATGCAGCAAAAGCAAAACTGCTTTGAATATATTCTTTCCCTCTCCCCCCCCCCGCTCTCAAAACATACACATACTGAAATGAAAGCCAGCATAGTGTAGCAGATATAGGGCTGGGCTTGGATGTAGAAGATTCAGGTTGTAATCTCCACTGAGCTATGAAATTCACTTCAGTCACTCTCTCCTGTCCTGGCCTACTCCACGAGATTATTGTGAGGATAAAGAACAGAGGATGGGATCTATATTCTCTACTTTGAGAGCACTGAAGATAAGGCAGTGTACAAAAGTTGTTATTGTGTGCCTTCAAGTTGTTTCTGACTTACGGTGACCCTAAGGCAACCCTGTCATGGAGTTTTCTGGGGCTGAGAGTGTATGATATGCTGAAGGTCACCAAGTGGTTTCCCATGGCCAAGAGGGAATTGAACCTTGGTCTCCAGAGTTGTACTCTAATGCTCAAACCACTACTCCACGCTGGCTCTCAATGTATAAAAGTAACTAATAATAAATAGACACAGCAGTGCCATCTTGTATATGTCTCCTCCAAAGGAAGCTCTATGAAATTCAGTGGGATGTACTTTCAGGTAAACATGTATAGCATTTTGAGCTAAGTAGAATGTGGCCTTCTCATAAGCCAAGGGAGGTCATATTCAGCAAGAGTGTATAAGCACATATTTCTAGAAAAAAAGTTACAGTTTTCTTTAAACTTGATCTAGTGCTGTTCAGCTGTCTCAAGGTCATTTTATCAGTATTTATCTCACAGATTTCAAGAGAAAGGAACAGATGCTGCTGAGTGGTCGGTGCTAATGACAGTATCAGTCTACACCACACCTCAAACAACAGTAATCCCCATATCGCTATTTTGCTGCAGTGTTAGCTTAAATCTTCCCAGTTCTTTCCATTCATTTTGGCCAAGGTTGAAGACACTGAGTCTGCAAGCAAAGAGAATGGACAGGAAGGAAATGGAACAGTAAAGAACACATAAATGGAACAAAATGTATTTATTACATTTGCATTCCACCATTCCTCCAAGGAGAAACAGCAGCGTTCAAGAAACTGTCTCCTTTCAGATACTTAATTTGAGCTTCCATTCAGGGTTTTGACAAATCCAGTGAGCTTCAAACCTGTTTGGAGATTCAAACCCTTGTTTCCTCTGTTTACCTCCAACCCTCTGTGCATTATACCACACTGACTTTAACAGCAAATATTAGGTACCACAGTGGGTTTGCCTTGGCTGGCCTAGCTTCCATTTTTCCCCCCAGCTTTTGGATGTATTCGACTGGGAAGGGCAGCAGAAGTTGAAAAAATGAAGAAGGCCTCTTCCTGCAATCTCCTCCCACATTTTGATTTAACATGGGGGAACTGTGGCTTTTTCAGCATTGGAACACTCATACCGGAGAATACTTGGGATAGTTTTTAAGTGATTTTTATTTGTTTGGTTATTGAAGAAAACTATATAATGTGACTTGATTGTGTTACAGTATTTTTAGTCTTAAAACTTGTGCACCATTGTGTTTTCAGTTGCTTGTTACATCAATTTTAGATTACATGTTTAGTGTATAGATTTCTGCATGATTAATTTTTGGTACACATTTTTATTTTGGGATTTTCTGCATCATTTACTCCAGTTTTCTGAACTAAACCATGCTAATCCTACTTCATTAGTCAGCCTCTAACCAGGATTAGAAGCCATACTTTACTATTGGCTTATGAACTCTGGCTTACTTATTTTAAGCATTGGTATCCTATTCATCAGCTAGTAAGATTCTTGGAGGAGCTGACATGAAGTCAACAAGAAAAAAGATGAGAAGACTTCAGAACAGTAGAAGATATTTAAAGACATCAAACAGTAGAGATTATTTGACTCTTCTTCCTCCTCTGGCCAGAAAGTTTTCTGAGTAACCTTGGCCCAGTCATTCTCTTATAGACCCTTTCTGCACCCTACCATCTTATGTGGTCCTCTGGTGACTATCTTGGCAGCAGTGCAATGAGAATGCTGCCCTCCACACCAGACTGACACCCTGCAGAAGAGAGCACAATAGACATGCCTCTTCCTTCCGCAATGCAGCCAGGTACTTTCCCAGGCTACTCTGGGGCAGGAAGCGCCACCATTGTGCTTCCAGCCCTTCTGCAGGACAAGTAAGTGCACGATGGTGGTGTGATTGCGGGTTATTGATAGAGAAAACCCGTCAATGATTTATTCTGCGATTGTGCTGCCTGAGGACAGGACAGGAGTGGGACCATGATGACATCGTGCAGAAGCATTGTCATGGTCCCACTCCTCTCCTGTCCCCATGCTGGGATGGGAGGCTACAGTGGAAAGGGCCATAGGCTCAGCCACAGGCTTGGAGAGACAATAATAGTGGGAAGGTATCTGCCACATTGAATTCGTGGGAAGAAGGTTACAGTGTAAAGATAAGAAATAAACACTCTGTGACTTGATGGGGCAGCCACAGGGAAAGTCAATGATAGCAGTTTTTTTTCCACTGGCTTCTTCTTCCTCTCCTGGTCCCAGGGCAGTTAGGTATAATGACCTGTTATATTCTAAAGGAATTCTAATATTATTTATTTATTCAAGCACTACCACTCTTTTCATTAGGGAAGAACACACATAGAACAAGACTGTCCATGACATTTGGTTTACAGTCTGAAAAACATGACATGAGAGGAAGAAAGGATAGAGAGCAGAGAGGGAAAAATAAAACAAAACAACCACACTCTGGCAGCACGTCTTAGTTACAAATGATGACCAGCAGGGATAGAAAATATTCACTCATCCTCTTAGGGTGAGAGGATACCAAGATGAGCTGGTTTCTCAGCAGAGCAGTTGGTACAGCTTGACTTCCTTTCTTTCCTTCTCCAGAAGCCAAACAAAATGGCTGCTTCCAGGGGCCAACTGATGGAAAGGCAGCCTGAGGGTGCTGATCTCTCAGCAGATTTTATCCTGATAATGTGGCCATGCTTTCCTCCACTTACTCCATCTTGGAGCTCAGAAAAATTACTTTGAGGCACTTGTATTCCCAGTGTTCCCCAGTCGTCATTGGGGGTTCTTGTCTCAAAAGGTAAGTTTTCTAGCTTCTTCTCCAGTGCAGTTTGACACAATGGCTAGTTGAGCAAGATCAGCTTGATCACTAACTCCTGGAGTCTCACACTTATGCTAAAGTGAATTTGTTAGATGGCTGGGGTGGTTGGGGCTTTTTGAAATCAAGCAACTCCCTAGGGACTAACAACAATAGACCAATGGTTTGACTCAACATAAGGCAGTCACCTCCAAGATGTATTTTCGCTATTGATAATCTTGTTGAACCATGCTTAACTTTTTAACAAAATATTAATCCCACAGTACAGTACACCTATAGCCAGGTTCCCCTCTCATCTAGAGATGCTGTGTTAGACTAATGCTCCTTCAGTCTGGAGCTACGTCTTTCCCACCTGATTTTATGGAAAGGCTTTGAACTGCTTGTTCTTCTTTCCTAAAACAATCATCTGGTAAATAAGTACCTTGGGCTGCAGTCAATGTTGTCCCTGTCTGTGGGAGGACTGTGGTTCCTGGCTTGTGTCTTTTCATTTAGATGACTGAGATTTTACAGTGCCATTCCCTCCCTTCCCCAGTCCAGTACAAGAGGCACTGCTCCCTTGACCCAGTCCAAGAACTTTTTATCCACCAAGGACATCAGCCCAAAAGAAGGAGCTGACATTCAGATACTCATGCAGCTGGAGCTTTGGCAAAGACACCCTTAAGGTCATTCTTGACAATCTGAAAGTCCTGTCTGCAGCCCTGTACAATGATCAAGTCTGCAACACATTTAACCCTCTTGATGATGGTCATGTAGTGGCATGACCAATGATAGCTCTGAATGTTTAACATGGCCCTGCTGCTTTGCAGATGGATGTCAATGATCATTTATGTTGTTCTTGCAAGTGTGAATGAAAAATTTCAAAAGTTTTCTCTCCATTGTGTGAGATTACAATAGATTTTTGCATTTTCTGATGTGTGTATGTGTATTTGAGTATGTGTGTGTTTGTGTGTGTGTGTGTGTGTGTAGAGTAACCATCACCACCTCTGATCAACCAAAAAGACCCTCCCAATATTGGTAGTTTCTTTGCATGAGTACATGAGAATACTTGTATGCATCTGGCCAGTCACTTTGTTTAGTACTGGCACTAATCCAGATAGGGTTACCGAAGTGAAATCTGGACATGGCTCCTGCATTTTTAATGGCTACACAGAAGAGGGAGTTTCAGCAGGTGTTACATGTTACCTGGTTGCTTGACAAGCAACACCTGCTGAAATTCTACACAACCATTAAAGGTACAGGAGCCATCTCCAATTTTAAGCCTGGCAACCCTAGATCCGGTTGCGTTCCTGTGCAGCAGGAAAGGCAGCTGTATGTGCAACTGCATGTGAAGAAAAGCAGTTATTAGAAAGGAGGTGTGCTTCCCAAAACTCTTCCTGATCAGCTCCATATTTATCTAGAATCTTGCTGAAGAAAGAGAGGAAAAATTTAGATAATTTTCCCAGGTCAATTTGAAAGCAGAGGTGGGGGTAGGGATGCTGTTGTCCTGGGTAGGAGTGTAAAGAGTCCCATGGAAAACTATTTCTCCAATGATCCCCTGAGCTTTGCACCTTACAATATTACAATTCAGCAGATAAGGGAGACTAGATCCTGCAGGCAGGCTTCATGCTAGGTTAAACTAGAGGTGGAGACATGGGCACACCTATGAATCACAGCATCATTGTGTGCCTGGCAAGAATAATATGCTCCCGTGGAGAAGAGGACAGGGTTCTTGCACCTATGAGGCTTGAGTAAAAGAAGGAATTTCTGCAGGTAAAGGTTGTCGTCCAACTTAGTTCTGCTGAAATTACCTCTTCTGTGGACCTATGAAGAGTTGCAGGAGGCTGGATGCTACTTTTCTCTCTTTGACAATCCAAACAAGGAAACAGCTAAAGCACACCCATAGCTGCTGCTTCCATCACCCTCATTTTCAGGAGACAGGAAGACAAAGAGAAGGGAAGTGAGACATTTCATTTTTGGCACAGTTTGGAAAAGGTAGTTTTCTAAACCACAACCCCCCAGAAGTTCCCAGCCAGCATGTCCAGTAGCTGTGCTGGCAGTGGAATTCTATGGATAATAGTTTAGATGAGTAGCTTTTCTGAACTCTTTTTTTGCGGGGGGGGCATTCTGGCAGAAATGGGCTGAGCGTGTGAATGAGTACTCATCTTTGTACTATATTTTGATGAGAGAAGAATGGAAAACAATGAAGTCTCTTATTTGAAGTGGACTTTAAGAGACCCTAAACTTTTTATCTGAGCTAGGTTCAGAAGAACCTCAGTGCGACTGGTGGTAGTAGTAGTGCTAATGAACTGTCAGATGGAAGAAGGGAGCAGGAGGTCTTCAGCCAACTCCTCTGCTCCTGGAGTGCTGATCTAAAGGATCACTGGTCCTTGAAGAAGCCTTCACACACACAACCCCACCAGTTGGAGTGGGGAAGGAACCAGATGCAGCTATGAAATGTGTGACTAGTTCCTGATTTAGGAACTTGAAAAACTTTTTTGGTATAACACTAAGTATAGTATAACAGCCAGCATTACTACTGGGAGGAATGCTAGGGCTTATGGTACAAAAAAGAAGTTTTCCCAAGCTCTGGGAATATCAGTGTTCAAGCATGCATGTGTCCAGGCCTTAACTGGATCAAGGCAATTGTCGGGATGTGGCCAAGCTGAATAAGGCAATTTCTCTCTTTCTTCAAACTGGTATAATTTTAACCACAGTAATTTTAATTATATGGCAGAGAGGCACAATGGAATACTCCACACGTAACTTAGTAGAACTTGATCCTCCTTGTGGTGAACTAAATAGACTAAGTATTCCAGTCTATTAATGTAATTCATCATTTAGTTTCTAAGCTCTATGAAAGAAGAATATGCAGTTGCCTTTGAAAGGTGTTCTTATTCTCTCTCTCTCTCTCTTTTCCTCTCCCTCTCTTTCTTTTTCTGCTAGAGTTTCATCTTCTCCTGGCTTCTATTACTAGTTTCTAGGGGGACACTGAGGGGGCACAAGAACCAAACAGATGCCCAGCCTTCTCACTCACTTTTATGCTGGGAAACCAGAGATTCCACTGCAGTTCTGGAACCTCTGAGCTCTGGAGCTGTGGTGGTGCCACTAGGTCGGCTACCGTAAACACAAAAACAGACACACACACACAGAAGTAACTCACTTTTTTCCCCTTTCATATGACAAATCAGGCTGGAAAAGCAGGGTGTTCTGAAAAAAAAAAAAACTAGAGGAAAACAAGCTACAATGATTTTTTTTTTTAAAAAATAATATACATCAGCGTGTCATTTTACAGCTGATGGAAAATGAGGACCAGATGAAACTTTGGAGGCCCTGAGCATAATTTGCCAGAGCTGGTCAGTCCTTTGGGAAGTCAGAATTGTTCTGCATTTCCATGGTGTAAGCAACACTATGTTTGCTTGTACACAAGCATAATCTGTGCGGAAAAAGGCTGTTCTGGTTTTTTTAAATTTGTCTAAACATTGTATCCAAGAAGAGCTTTCACAGAAGGATTTTCCTGCTATTTACAAGGCCAAGAGACTTGTGAGAGGCAAAACTATGTGCTAGCAGCTTCATAGCTTCCTAAGTTGGCTACTTGACAAAGAGAAGTCCTTTTGCCTAGCACGGTTTTGTTCAGCAGCATTCTGGGCACCATATTTTGTGTTAGCTTTGGTGCTTGCATTCATGGACTCATTCCCTGTGCAAGACTCCAAACAGTTATTTAACACAGCATTTGGCATCCTGAGAATCTCAACTTTGTTGTAAAGTGAAGCAAGTTTCTGGGCCACGTGATGCTGTGTAACTAGTTGGCAGGCTATGATTTGTCTCTTGTTCTCAAAAGTCTTGCGCTCAAAGGGGAAACACTCATTTGATTGGCCACACCCACATTTGAATTCAGCACCTTGGATAAGTTTAGACTAAAATCCAGAGCTGCCACTGATTCACAAGCATGCTATAGGACCTTGCCACAGGATTTCCCCATTGCTGGCACTACCACACTCTCCCTTGAGGTACCAGGCATTGAGGCTTGCTCTCCTATGTCCCATCTGCTGCCATTGCCATGTGCAACTAATCTTCAAGCCTGTCTAACCAGTGGGCTCCATCACGTCCATTGAGGAGCTACTCTTTCCTGCCAAGTGTCAGATTCTGGCCTCAGCAGGTCTGGCAAAAACTACTTTTGGTATTTTATTCTGTTACAGTGGAATATAACAGCTCCATTTTGTAATCAGAAATCCAGAGCTTGGAAAAATTACTACAACACCAAGAATCTAGTGGTAATGCTGGTTGGAAGTTTCTGGGATGCAAAGTAAAACGGTAACTTTTCTGAGCTTTGCAAAAATGCAGTGCCAGCCTATTTTATGCAAAGGTATTTCAGATAGCTAGAAATGGGCAGATAGATCCAAATTCTTTTGTACCTGATAAAAAATAAAGTTCCTTTTCTCTTTCTGTGTCAGTTTTATGTGCAGCTTTAACCAAAAGTAAAAACAAGAAAAAAGAAAGCTATTTTCCTCTAGCTGTATTCTGCATAAGATGAATGTGGTTCTTTGAACAGAAAGCAAAAAGAGTTTGGCGAAGCACAATTGCCCAAAATCTCCAGGAGACTGTGCTCCATTAGATGATTAGAAAATCTGTAATGATCACACACATAGATCTAAAGGATTGGAGGCACACAGCTGCAGTTTCACAACGTTGGCTATATTTGCCATCTGTCTGTAAGCAAGCGAGTTCTTGGCACAGGAGTCTGCTTCTCAGAGCTATTATTGCTTCTTCTCCTCATCACCTCTGCACTGGGTTTTCTGAGAGGATTATTGCAACATTAAGAGAAATAAGCCTTCCTCCCTGTCCTAAGTGTGTGACATAAATAACCAGTGGATTTTTAAGGCAAAGAGGGTATTTCTGTGTGGGTCTTTCCTTAAAACATAGGAAACATGGTCTTCTTGAAAAGCAAAGAGATGCAGAGAAAACCAATGTAATCTTGTTATCTGATACAGTAAAAAGAAGAGAAAGGTTGGTTTTTTTTTTAAAAAAAAAACCTTGGCCAGCTAATACGGTACTTTTAGAAGCTTGTAAACTTCCAGAAATGTAAGATGATTAATCATAGGCTCCCTGCTTGGCCTCTTCTGTTTGCCTGTGGGTCAGAGGAATGTGTGCTGGTTTGCAGTGATAGGAATTAACTAATTACAATCAATTAAGTTATCATTTAACTTAGAAATTTTCTCACAAAGAGGTCAGCTTCCTTAAGTTTGATATTTTAGCATAATTGATCGGCTTGAGTTGGAATTTCAGCATTAATGTTATTACCCAGATTTTATTTATTAGTCTACTGTTGTTGTGTGCCTTCAAGTTATTTCTGAGTTACAGTGATCCTAAAGCAAACCTATCACAGGGTTTTCTTGGCAAGATTTGTTCAGGTGGCATTTGCCTTTGCTTTCTTCTTGGCTGAGAAAGCATGACTTGTCCAAGGTCACCCACAGCATTTTCCATGGCCAAGTGGGGATTTGAACCCTGTTTTCCAGAGTCTTAGGCCATTTCTGTACCAGACTGTTATAGTGCTATTATTCCACTTGCAACATCCTTTGGAATCCTGGGGTTTGCAGTTTAGGGAGGGACATTTAGAATTCTCAGCCAGAGAGCTCTTGGGCCTCAGTAAACTGCGAACCCTAGAATTCCACAAGATGCTGAATGTGGAATAATAGCACTTTAACAGTGCAGTGCAGAAATGGCCTTAATCCCAACATTCAAACACAACATCATGATGGCTTTCTATCTATTAGTTTAGTTATTAATTAATGGATTAATTTTAACGCAGCACTGAAGAACCAACAAATTTTACATTTCTCAATTGGTTCTTTATCCAAAGGCTAGTTTTCATGAATTTTTTAAAAATCCATGAAAATCCATGTTTCTTGCTTTTTATTAGTTCCTCAAGATTGAGTCACACGATTCAACGCACTTACTCAAGTGTGGCACCAGTGGGATGAGTTGTGTTAAGGACTTTTAAGGTTAGCAGTCACAGTAACTGATCTTCCCCATCCCTGTCCTATTCCCCATCCTATTTCTGAGCATTTTTCAAATATCTATGAAATCTGCAAGACTTCAGAAAATTGTAGAAACATGTGAAATTTGTGTGAAATGTGTGTGACATAACCCTTCTCTCCCCCACAAAGGAGGAAAACAGGTCACTAATAATAGAATCATAGATGACATTTTTTATCTTCATTAGAAGACATTTAGACCAGGCTTTTAACTTAAACATCAATTACAATTTAACATAAATGTAATAGTTAATTCTCTCCGCTTCTAACATAAACCTCACTGAATTATTATGATTTTTTAAAAGCTTTTGAATGATTAAACTCAGGACCCATTTTCTACTAACTTTCCAATCTCTACAAATTTGAGGGAAAGGAGAATCTCATGGGTTTCACTGTAAATAGCCATGGCAGAAACTCTTGAGAGGATGATCATCTTCTTTTATAGCAGGCTTAAGTAGTGAAATATACTTGAGCTAAATTTACAGGGCCAAGTCATGTAAGAATGCTAAAGCAAAGGGGGGGGGTGTTTAGGGCCAAAGGTGTGTGATTGTAGGAGACACTATAGCAATGGTAGAGTACATGCATGGCCTGCAGATAAGAGCCAGTAGGTAAGATAATATGGTTGCCTTAGGTAGCAGATGCTGAGCAACCAGGAGGGAGCTATGTGCTGAGCTCTGTGTCTCCTAACCCAGTTTGCTGTCTTCAAGTGGGGTAGACATGCTTTTCCACTACCCAGTGTCGACTATGAATCTCTAGTTCTTCCTCTGTAAGAAATTGAAAAAGAGCACTAGACCTCCCTCAACCCCTTTCAAAATCCAAAGGATATTGATTTATGGCAGCTACCACCTCTTTGCTCCTTTCTTCTCCTCAGCTGACAAAGGAGAACTCTCTTTTGAGGTCTGCTGTCTCTTGAGAGATAGAATCCTTTCTACATTCTTAGAAGGCCTCTCCTCACTTCCTTTAGCTGGCTCCCCATTTTATTATGTTAACTAGTTTCTCCCTCAGCAAAACTGCAATTGTATAATGCAGGATAAGTGAAACTGCAATGTAGGAGAATGACCAGGTGCAGAGCTACTAGCTGCCCTTATCACCACCACTATGGAAGAAAAGGGAAACAGCTTGGTGTTGTGATTTGAGCATTGGACTATGTCCCTGGAGACCAGGGGTTGATTCCCTGTTTGGCTAGGGAAACCCATTGGGTGATCTTGGGCAGATCACACACTCAGCCCCAGAAAACCCTGCAATAGGTTCACCTTAGGGTTGCAAGGTCAGAAACAACTTGAAGGCACACAACAACAACAACAACAACAACAACAACAACAACGACAACAACAACAATAGAAGAACAATTAACTGCCAGTCCATAGGACTTTTGAACATGAAATGGAAGGGGAGACTTCTGGTTCTTCACTTCATCAGTAACATGCCTTGGTCACTCCTGATGTAGACAGTGCCCATTTGGGATCCTAGGTGGGCCTTGGAGATGCAGTGCAAATGAGCCTAAGTGATATGAGGCTACATGAACCAATGGTCTGAATCAGTTCAAGGTAGTTTCATATTGTACTTGTTGATAATGAATTCACTGGTTTTTCTGGCCTCTGGTTATACCTTTGTTTTACATTGTGAGTTCTGACTACATCATGGTCAGAGACCAGGTGTGTTAACTAAAGAGTAATATTTCTCCATAATTGACATGCTCCAGAATTCCAGCATCAAGATAGAGGCCTAAAGGCTTATTCAAATATTTGTAACTCTTCTATTAAGGGAGACTCTATGGATATGTCTTCAGGTTTTCATGGGGTCCTGGTTAAAGTAGGTAATGGTAGCCGATTTTCAGGAAAAGCACTGCAAGCAGTGACAGGTGGGTGGGTCTAGCTGAAATCTTAATATGAAACAATGGCCATTTCCACATTATGTCCCCATACTGGCATAGGGACGCATTGAAGCTGGTCCGCGATGCTTCTTACTGCACGACATCACCATGGTCCTGCTCCTATCACATCTCCAGCTGTTGCAATTGCACATTATACTATTACTAGAAAAAATGTGGTAATGGGCTCCCTTTGCATGACGATTGTGTTGGCTGGGGCCATGTGGAAATGATGGAAGTGCTATCTAGGAGCTTTCTTCCTCAGTCCAGCACAGAAAGAGGCTGGTGCACTGTGGAAGGAAGGAGCGTGTCCTGAGCGCTACCATCTACCAGCAGCTGAATGGTGCAGAGGGGAGAATTGGGGACACACTCCCATCCCAGCAAAGGCACTGCTGGGATGATGCTGGGACATCACAGGATGCAGGCAAGTGAGGAAAGGGCCTATGTCATGCTTTGTCAGAGCATTGAGGGGAAATTAAATGGTGGCCACACCCAGGAGCACAGTGCTGCTCAGAGTGGCATACCGGACATTTTTTTTAAAAAAAGTGAATGGATAAAATGGTTTTTTTCTTTGCTATATAGCTGTTAAAGATGAGGAAACCGCAGAAGAGGAAGAAAAAAACAGCAGTCCTAATTCAGCATCATATCATTGAACAAATAAGATTTTTAAGAGCTAAGATTTCACTGTGAATCAGTACTCAAAGTCCTTTACCTAGCAAATCAATTTACCTTTTCCCACACTCATTTTTTTTTAAAAAAAATCTCAAATTTTTCTCTTCTGACTATTCAGAAATTTTTGGATTTTGCTAAACTATTTTTAAAAGTGACATGAAACAAAATCACCACTTATTTCTTATTTTCTCCCTGTGGCTCTATAGAACTACATGGAGGACTTTTAAAACATTTTGACTGGCTCACAGGGATGATTTTTCATGACCGTGTTTATAAGAACTCTCACCTTCTTAAACAGATGTCTTGAAATTCTTACATAGTTAGCTGTTCTTACAAATACGTTGAAGCAGAGTCACAAACATGAAAATAAATAATTGCTATGAAAATCCAGAGATTGGAAAGGTAGTAAAAAAGGACTAGCACATTGTTAGTAAGCTCAGTACCTATATTAGTAACAACTTACTAACCCGTAACTGTTAGCTGATTTCTGCTAAGTTATCCACCCAAGTTAACATTTTAGTAGTAAGTTAATGAGAAACAAATGAACATGTGAACAAGGAATGTATAGCTATACTTATTACATTGTCTCATGAAAATATGAATAATTTCAAACATATTTTCTCTTCTGGGCGAGATACTAGAGTTGCACATTTTCTTTTTCCCTTTTTTCCAGTTCAGAACTTTTTTTGTAAAAGATTCATTTTCAGAAAAAAATTGGACAAAACTGTTGTTGCTCAAACATGTTTTGAGTGGAAAATATGTTTTCTGCATAACATAGTGTGCAGGTTTTTGTACAAATTTTTTTTTCTTTTTTGGTCAAAAAGCATTTAGGGGCTCGCCATTATCATTAAAAAGCCCATGTGAAAAATTTCACGGTGGTTGGCCATTTTCTTGATGGGCTGTCTGTCTTGATGTATCAAAAAACCCCAACAACAACCCTTTCCTTTTGATGATGAAAATAGTTTGTGCATATTCTTCACATTGCTAATGTAAACACAACCTCAACAACACAGGACAATGGCCATTTCCACACTAAACTGTTATAGTGCTATTCTTCCATAAAGGCTCCTGCCTAAATGGCAAACCTCAGGATTCCATAGGATGTTGAAAGTGGAATAATATCACTATAACAGTCTAATGTGGAAATGGCCAATAAGTTTCTCTTCTTTGGGCTGCAACTCCCAGAATTCCACAGGCAACATGGCCACTGTGTGTAAATTCTGGTTAGGGATGACAGACAGACTCCTTGTTAAATTTCAGTATATTCCTTGGTATATTCAGTATAATTCCTTGGCCTCTCACTCTTCCAAATGGGTTAATGCTGCCTTCCCCAACCTAGCACCTTCCAGATGTGTTGGCTAACAACTCCGTCACCATCACCAGCTACCATGGACCATTGACACTGGGATGGGGGAGGCTGGATTAGTATTTGCTATCCTGATCTGACTATACTAGAGGTACAGAGCAGGATCAGCCTACAATCTGTGACACCATGCACACCAGCATAGGCTGACCAATATACATATACATACACGTATATTTTAAAAAGTAAATCATACATCCATGGCTCAAGTGATTAAGGCCCAGCATGTTCTGAAGATAAAAATAAAATGTCTTTAATGGTGATATATTGACTTTAAGAAGATTTTGTGTTGATCTCAAGTCAATAAGGCAGAGCATAATAAAAATGCTAACCCAAATCTATTCTGCCCCAGTTCACTGTGATGCAATTCATGTACATTTTAAGAATGCAGTAAACCCACACTGTATCCCATTTTTTGCTGTGAATATATCTGCTAAAGCAAGCAGTGAAGATGAGTGTTAGCCAAAATTCTTTCTGAGGTTGTACTCCAGGAAAGCTCTCATAGTCACCAGTTTTGCCATTAGGCACCATGAAGCAATTGGGGAGGCAAACTCAGAGAGGCAGCAGTGACACTGCCCTTCCTCAGTCTTCCTCAGGAATTCACCTCTCTTAGGGCTAAATGTGTCATATAGCATGTCCTCCTACAGCCCCTAAACTAGCCTGCTGCCTTCAAGTAGAGTTGAGGACACTGTCCAATTTCCAGTGTACATAGAGTGGTTGCATCAATAGGAGTATGGTGTCTAGATCAAGGGAGGTAATGGTACCACTCGATTCTGCATTGGTTAGACCTGTGTCCAATTCTGAGCACCTCAATTCAAGAGGGATATCAACAAGCTGGAGCGTGTCCGGAAGAGAGTGACGAAAATGGTGAAGGGTCTGGAAGCCATGCCCTGTGAGGGAGCTGGAGCTGGGTATGTTTAGTCTGAAGAAGAGAAGGTTAGGAGGGGACATGATAACCATGTTTAAATATTTGAAGGGATGTCATGTTGAGGAGGGAGTGGGCTTGTTTTCTGCTGCTCCAGAGACTAGGACAAAGAGCAGTGGATTCAAGCTGCAGGAAAGGGGACTCCACCTGAACCTCAGGAAGGACTTCCTGACAGTCAGAGCTGTCCGGCAGTGGAATATGCTGCCTCGGAGTGTAGTGGAGTCTCCTTCTTTGGAGGTTTTTAAGCAGAAGCTGGATGGCCATCTATTGGGGGTGCTTTGATGTGGGTTCCTGCATAGCAGGGGGTTGGACTGGATTGCCCCTGTGGTCTCTTCCAACTCTGGCCCTTTTCACATGTGTGTGGGGGGGAACGGGCGAAAACACGCTAAAATGGAGCTTACCCGCAGCCGGGTAAGTCCGTCGCCCCGCGGAGCAGCGCAAGCTCTCTGCTCCACACTCCTCCGGCGTCCCAGATGGCAGCTTCCGGTTGGTGGAGGCTCTCCACCAACCGGAGAAGCTCGCCAGCCAGAAGCCCGCCCCCGGCAGATCTGCAGGCACGCACATGCGCGCGCCTGCAAATCCACTTTAGAGCCGGGCGACGGAGCGGTACGGGGCTGCGCTCTCCATGCTTTTTAAAAACCTCGAAAAAGAGGTTTTTAAAAAACATGCAGCCCGGCTAGTTCCCGCTGCTCCTGAGTGGATTCTGGTGTGGAACTACGAAAAGTAGTCCACGCCAGTCCACTCTACGGTGTAGAAGACCTCCGTTAGAGGTCACTCTACACCGTTTTAGAAGCCCGGTATGGAAATGGCCTCTATGATTCTATATACATCATCTTTCCCCTTGCCTCAGGCATCAAAATGTCTTGGACCAATTCTTAGTACAGGGGTGGCTAACTGTGGAAGGCTAGGAGAATGCATTAGCCCTCCAGGAAATCTTATGGCCACATGCCTACTGCACCCTCCTGAAATAAATCAACTTTTGGCCTCCAGGTGCCTTCTAGTGGATTTTGGGAACATTTTTGCCATGTTTTTAGCCTTCCTTGGGCCATTTTAGGAGCAACAAATGCCATTTTTTAACAAAAGGAAGTGAGAGAAAGTAATTTTCTTTTCACTTCCTGTTTCAAAGAAGCCCTCTCCTGGACCTAAATTAGCCTAGGTGGTGCCAAAAATAGGGCAAAATCTCTCCCTAGTCCCCTAGGGGATATCTAATTTTTTTAAAATTTCTTTTTTCAAATAATTGACCCCCAGGGAATGCTGGGGGCCATAAAACTGCCATGGGGGCATACATGTGGCCTGTGGCACACTTTTCCTACACCTCCCTTAGTTCTTCATAGGGAAGAGCTACATGTTCTTGGCATCCATGATGCCTAAGCTAGCAACATATATGTGAATGGTGAGACTAATTAAACTAATTAAATTGTTCTTTGTCTTGAGTTTGCAGATTTCATTCTACTTAGGCTGCCTGAGTAGGGAGCAGTGAAAAGCATGTGAAAGCATTCTTAAAGCATAGCTTAGTTATAGGTACATGCAGCAGAATGCTGAGGAATTCCAAATAGTAACAGATATTCTGAATTAGAACTGCTGTCCTTGTAGCTGAGTGTGAAAGGTGAGCCCCCTAGCACTATTTGCAAGAGATACTTCCCCCCATAATCTGTTCTGATTTACTTGGGCTTTAAACAATTAAGTAATTGCAACAGCAATGGGAATGTTTGCATCAAAGGAGTTAAAACGGTAATTTCCAAGTCATATTGTTTTTGATCTAGGAAGAACAACAGCCTCAGGTATATCCACCAAAGTCACTATGGACAAATGCCAGCACTGGTTTATATTTTCTTCTGTTATCAGAAACGAGATTTTGTTTTCTCTGCATGATTTTCCAAAAACAAAAATGCCTGGAAGGCTGTTGCCTGCATGGATGTACTGAGATATATATATATGCATGAGAAAATTTAATTAAATCTGCCTTTGAGAAATCTTCAGAAATAATATTTGAGGCTAAGTAGTAATATCCTTCTTCAGGATGAGCAGTACATTTTCTGGGAAAGAAATGTTTGCAGGGGGAGAGAGAAGAAAGTACTAAATGTAAGTAAGCTCATTAAAGAGGCCCTGTATGTAAAATGCAAGTGTTCCCCATGGGTAGCTTTTTTGTTGGTTTCCGGAAGTTCTTTCTATAAAGACAGGGATAAATTTCTTCATTTGCATTGTCACTATGATATAATTAAGGTTGAACCAATAATAGTGATATAGTTTTTGGTTTGTTCTTTTTTAAAAGTAATCTTGGCAAGAAACATTTTTTGGCTTCTCATGAACATTTTTAGTAGTGGTCAAATAGCAGCTTCCCTTTTGGTGATGGCTCTGAAAAAGTGAAAATATTTGCCCACTTGGAGACAGGGCAATGCTCACCAAGGATGCTCACTCTAAGCTGTTTTCAGTCAGCTTTGGCAGTGTCATTATATCGCCAAATCTGAGAGTATAGGTAATGTTTTTGTTGGCTGAAATGAAACATGGAATGAACCCAGAAAGGAGATACAATAATCACAAATAGACAAATGATTCTGAAATACAGTTATTCTAGATTGGGAACAATATAGTATTAAACAGTGATGAGAAGGAATACTTATGCACCATTTTGGGTGAAACTCAGATCTTTAAGTCAAACTACCCGATGAACATTTAAGAATGGTTTAATCCCAAGTGTCACCAGTACTGTCTGTACACAGCAACAGTAATAAATAGAGAAGTGACTTACACTGTCACTCTTTCTCTTTGGGCCACCAGTTGTCTGTAGGAATTATGTATGTTGGCAAATGTTAGTCTGTTGTTGTATGGAGCCTCATTGCATGGAAGTAGCCACCATAAGTTAGTGGCAATATTTGGATTCTTGAACCATTTCTGAAACTTTTTTGCATTAGATAATTAAATAAGAAAACTTAGGATACCCTAGGACCGTGAATTTCACTTCCACTTCTTGCTACCTGGTCCATGATAAAAGAAGTCATCAGAGATATTTGAAAATAAATATTTCGCAAAATCATATTTCCGAATGTTTATCTGACGTAACAATATTAAGTAATTTTAGAACTTGAGTTTTCAACATCTGAGCAGAGCAGTTGATGGTCAGGGATTTTAGAGGTCTCTCATACATAGAGTTGCCATAAGTCAAAGCTGATGACAAATACCAGCAGCATCTTATAATTGCCAAAGCCTGAATGATAAATCCAAGGCTGAAAATTCAGATGTGGATGTCTTCTATTTAAAAAGCTGGCAAACCAAACCAACAGGTTGGTGATTCATATCTAAGTAAGTAATACCTAAGCTCATATCTGGTAAAAAGCAGAATTTTTTTCAATATATATTCTACCAAGGTTTTTGAAAGGTTCATTGTGCTGACTTAGCTCATCCAGTTTCTCCACTGGAAATATCCACATAATGTAGCATCTTCTTTGTCAGATACAATTCTGATTATCAGTGGATATGCCAAAGGAGAGTGTGACAAGATGGCACATGACTGCACTTGCAATGTCAGTCAAATGCTAAAAGGTGAGATTCCCACATGGTATCAGTTGGTATGCTGTCGTATCATGGCACTTAATCATTTACTGTTTTATATGCTCTATTAATGTTTAAGCCCTCTTTCTTGTAATCAATTTGTTCTGGAGACAAAGTTGTACTTTGTTAAAGGTGAATCTGTATGAGAGAAGAGAATGGTTTTTATTAAATATTAAAGCTTCCAGGTTTACTTTATCTGAAGGCCCTGGCTTGCTTTAACTGGATCGAGATCTGACAATCTTGCATTCCTATATAGCTGAGGAGTATATAGCTGCCTTGCCAGCTCCTGACAGCACAGCAGAGTGAGGCACAATGAGTTATGGTGGATATACAAATCTTCTAAAAGCTAGCTTGAAAACATGTTGCATTGGAAATGAAGTCACTCTAGAACTATGGCTTTGTCCTACTAAGGGCTAAATACCTTGAAGGCACCAGATCCTGTCTGATGTTGGACACTAAGTAGGGTCAGTCCTTGTTGGTCTTGGATGAGAGACCACAGCAAATACCAGGTGCTGTGGGGTATATTTCAGAGGAAGAAACTGGCAAAACTATCTCTAAGTATTCCTTGCCTAAGAAAACCCTATGAAATTCATAGGATCTCCACAGTCGACAGGCAGCTTGAAGGCACATACACATATCACATAAATATTGGAAATACAGCAATATGCAACTACATTTGCACAAAGTTACTGTGTGTCTATGGAGGGCAGCAGAAGTAGAAATAGGTAGCCAGTATTCCCTGATGTATCTTTTCTTGCTTTGTCTTATCTATTGTCCCCTTGTCTATAGGATGATATACCCAGATCTGAAGCCCCTTCCGCCTGCCCATTCCTCTTTCAGCAGGCGTTATCTTAGTCATATAGCAACAGCCAGAAGACTGCATCCTCTCCTCTATCAGACATATAATTTCGTTAATACTTTCTTTTCACATAAGATGGCCTTTGATATTGATTCCAAGAAATGAATGTACTGGATTCATTCACAAACTTTGAGGTAACCCATCTCCTTTTTATATGTTTTCTCTCTTTTACAAGCAGACATATATATACACACATTAACACTTGCACAAAGAGCAATTCCAGACAGAGAGAAAGAGAGAGAGACAGTACATCCATCTGATCCCCTCAAATTAGATATCTGTACCTTATGTTGGATTTTGTTTAGCTTCTTTTGTGCTGTTTCTTAGTGAAACCAGGTAAGAGATGTCATTGAGTCTTAACATGAGGGAGCTTTTATGGCAGGTAATGTGCCTGGAAGATGGCTTCCAGGCACAGTACCTGAGCCTTACTGCCATCACATTCTAGAGTGGTGGCATCATAATGAACTTGTGACACTTTCCCTTTCACATCCTTACCTTTGTGATGGTGCATGGCTTTGTGACCTAGCAATGGAAGAATCTGTTGTTAAAGGACCTTATTTACTGGGAGGCTTGATAACAACCTTTTCCAAAGCCACTTGACGCAGTGGATGGAACAGAATACTAAAAAAACAGAATTCAATCTTTCATGGTGTCAGTCGGTACTTCATCATTCTGAGGATGATTTACTGTTGCCATATGATACTGAAAATCCTGAAACGCAGTGCATGTGATTCCCAGTCAAGACAGACCATCCAGAAAGCTACTATGATCTGGGGTTGTAAATCATCAGTATTCCATTCTTGCATGCACAAATGGAAAATATGAAAACCTTTCTCTTCATGGGTGAGATTACAAACATTTTTACAAATTTTTCAATATCACATTTTCATTCTGGGAAAAAAATGTGATGGTTTTTATTGTCTAGGCAATCACACTTCTTCATAAAAGCATTATGCTTTTCTTTTTGTACAAAAATAGTGTTTTCTGCAAAGAAAATACCCTCATTTGTTCACAACAAATTCTGAAATGTGAAAAATCCTGCAGTACTTGACAATTTTTCTGATGGGTTGTCTTAGTATGTCTACACAATCTTTCTAAGAAAATTTTCAAATATTTTTCTACATCTCTGCCATGGTCAATGATACTGAAATCTGAGATGCAAAATGTTAGGAGTTGAGAGTGACCCAGGCGATTAGTCCTATGATAACTCTATATCAGCAAAGTTGCAGAGAAAGGCGTTTCCCAGTTTAGGTGTGGCTTCTTAAAAAGATGGCTGACTTGAAGAAGACAAGGCAGACAGCAGATTTCAAAATTTGAAAGAAAACATTTACTAAGAAAAATTATAATAATACATCCATCTTCAATTAAACTCACCAATTAATAAGTTGAGAGGTATGCTTAGCATATTTGAGAAATTACAATAGTGGTCAGTTGACAATTAGAAGCAGTTAGCTTAGTGTGCAGTGTATATATGTATAAGTGCAGTCAAAGGAGAACAGAGTTCTTAGAGAGGGAGAGAGATGTGGCTATTTAAGATATGCCAATCACAGACAGCAGAGCGTAAGGTCTAAATACCTCAGCCAATAATTTTAAACATACACACAGACCAAAGGCAGAGAGGTCACCCCAGCCAAATGGGTGGGGAAGAGAGAATACTGTAATTTGTAATAACACAAAAGAATTTGTATGAATTCTCCTGTCATTTTACTGGCATAGATCATCTCATCTATCAGGCTGACCAACAACACTTAAGAGTGGAAACCAGGTTGAAATGGACTTAAATAAACCGAGTTTCAGTAGGAAGTCTGACCAACTGTAGCTAAAATAAGACTTACCCACAAGTCAAATTCCTGTCTGCTAAGTGTCATGTCCTGCTTCTAGAGCATGGACTCTGACTTAGAGTCTGAAGCAGAGGGCATGCCAGAGACTGAAACAGGGATCATGCCAGGACCTGCTGTACAGCGAGAGGTTACAGTGCCAGAAACAGAACAGAGGGTGGTGCCAGCTCCCACAGAGAGTCCTGTCTCTTCAGATACAGAAGAACATTTACCCAGCTTTGCACAGCACAGGTAGCAAAGAGAGACACAGTGTTGCTTTCTCAGAATTTATAACTGGCAACAATCAATCAGGGCACAGCTGCGATAGGCTCTGGGTCTATTTAGCTGGTGTCCTTCCCCTCTAGGAGTTGTTAGAGCTTATCTGACCTGCCACCTTGCTGGATGTCTTGACAAATGGCACTCTTTTGCCATGAAACCCCGCTGGACTTTATGTTGGACTTTATTTATGACTCTTTGCTTACTACCTGGAAGTAAGTAACAAACTGAGAGATATTCAGTTTGTTCTGTTTGATTTATCAGCTGTGCCAGGACTGAGATAGGACACTAAATATCTTAACTGAGCAGGGCCTGTCCAAGATATTTTGCTGCCAGAGGTAAATTCCATTACAGTAGCCAACTGGGCTAGATGTTGAACATTTATCTTCTATTTTACACGGAGGGCTAGAGAGGCAGAGCAGGCCATGTGGCCCAAACAGCAGCCCCCAAATACCATCTGCCTCCTACAATAAGCATATCATCTGCCATGTGGGGCAGCTGCTCACTCTGCCTAATGGAAAGGCCAGCCCTGTAGCCCAGAATGAGAAATCCCCCCGCTAGAAAGAAGACGCCTGATCCTAGGGAGCCTCCATACAGATGCTGATTCCAGCAGCACCTTTATCTCCTCTATTGGATTAGAGTGGGGCCAATGTGAACTGAACCTTCTAATGCACAGATATTACCAGGACCACATGCTCATTGTCAAGGATAGAGAAGCTGTGGCCCTCTAAATGTCATTGGATTGTAACTTCCATCAGCCTGAGCCAGCATAGTTAAGGGTGAGCAATTATGGATATTGAAGGCCAGTGACATCCTGGAGGGCCACAAGTCTCCCCCCCTCATTATAAATGAAGGCAACCATATATGTTAATGTATTTAATACACTGACTAAAGATGTAATGCTAAAGGCAAACCCAGTATAACATGTAATAAAATGGGTTGCATCATCCCAGCAGTTGTAAATGGTTCAGCCTAGTGTAGTAGTTCTGCATGTGGACTTCCACTAGGCCAAGCTTTACACTAGGCTATGCTGCTATGGCCAGATGAGAAATGATTACAGCAGTGAAATTTGCTGGGGTCCACTAGATGTTTCAGTGCTGATGTAATCATTTCAAGTCTGGTTATGGGGACATAGCCAGACACTTCTCCAGTCTTGCTCACTTCACAGAATGGCTATGCCAGGGACTGCTTTGAGTCTATATGGTATGTCTCTCTGTGTGTGTGTGTGTGTGTGTGTGTGTGTGCGCTTTGTGCATTGCAGTGGGAGGAAGAGAATGCTTACTTCTACAGTCTCCCCCAAAGAGCATACACACATGAAACTTATGCTTGTGTTTGACCTTAATAGAATGTTAATCTCCATTTATTGCAACAACCCTTTTGGGCATGCATCAAATGCATCTTCAAAGGCATATATTTTAGCTATCCAATAAATAAAGGAAGCCATTTAAGCTCAATATGGAATGTACCATGCAAAGACTCCTAGGAACAACAACAACAATTGTTACCTCACTCGTAAGCTCTCTCCTGGGGTCTACAATTTTTGATATTAAATATGATTCAACGTGCCTGAGAAGTCATCTGGATGAGCAAGTAGACAGCAACGGTTGAACGATCGAACACCAAGTCAGGCCAGTACAATCCCCCGTCACGTAGCCCCAGGAGACCTCAAGCTGTGCAAACCCACAATAGACAAAGGGTCCTCAGCCTCTGAGAAGCCAACTTGAGGGGATTAGTGTTTTTTCCCCAAGTTGAGCACTGATAGCAATAAAATCCTATCAGGCAAGGACCATCTACATGAAGTCACACCACAACCCAATGCAACCGAAGATCCTGAAGCTTTGGCAACACCTCGTAATCCCATCATGCAAACAGAGTTGCCATTGTGGAGCTTCTTTTTTGTTGCAACACCCATTGTTCTCCCTGGGAAAGGATTTGCCCTCAAGGTACGTTTCCCCTACAAATAGTCCTAGTTTTTGAGAGTTTCTTTGGATAACTCCCGGTCATACCAGCAGACCATTTCTCCATCAGTCGAGTAATCCCTTCAGCCCTCTCTGTGCTGAGATTATACTTTGTTCACTGCTTTTCCCCGGACCAAGGACTTCAGGAAAAGGTGCAGTATCACCCTGACTATGATTCCTTCAATATTTCCCCTATCCATTTTCCACTCTTTGCTTCTTAATAGGTCTTGAGTGGGTGTGTGAGTGATTGCGTTGATGCATGAGACTTTCATTCAATAAAATCATTTATTGGACATCTTTGTTTGGTTTTTGGCTTGGCCTGACCCTGTAAAAAATGAGTAAAAAGACCCTGCTAGGTTACCCTGCCTCTCGCTTTGCTATTGCTTGTGCTCTGTCGAGTTTCCATTCCCTATCACATGGAGCACATTAAGGTGTCCCCTAAGGGACCCCAGAAATCAGGGTAACACAATAACAACAACAACAACAACAGGGACAATTATACTACAAATTATAGATGGATAACTATATATGAAATAGCAGCCATACATTTATCCTTATGAGAAGAATGGCTGTGTGCAGATTTCAGATGTATGTATATTCGCCTTAAACTTCCTGACTGATTATAAGTTGGGATCAGGTTTGACTAAATATTGACTGAAATGTAGCAGTGTGTAAAGAAATCCAGGACCTGGTTCAGTAAGCTGATCCATGCAAGCTCCAGTTGAGCCCAAATGGAATCCAGTTGAATTTAAACATTTGTTTTAGAATGTTGAGACAAAGGCACATGATCTCTTATTTTGGAAACAGACATAAATGTCAGTGTTGTGGACATTCTTGGAAATCGCTACAAGAGTAGGGGAGGAAGAGGTGTGTGTGTGTGTGTTTTGGAATCTTGAAAGTTCTCTTCATAACTCTTCCATATGTTAGAACTGTGATGTTACCTAGCAACGTTTCCCACACTTCCCTCCCCTCTCCATCTCCACTTTTCAAATGTTACCAGAATGAAGAGCAGGTACTTTCTATTTTATCTTCACAAAAACAAACTTTGAAGTATTATTAACAACTACAGAAAGTCTTCAGGCTTTCTTTTTAACAGCCTATTCAGCAAACTTTTAAAACAAGATTTTTATATTTTCAACTCTTTTTTTAAAATTGACTTTTTTCCCAAAGGCCACCTTGGCTTTTATGCTATTTGTTGTCTTGTGCCTTGAAACCATTACTGACATAAATCAAACCTATCAGAGGGTTTTCTTGGCAGGATTTGTTCTGAGTGGGTTTGCGTTTGCCTTCCTCTGAGGCTGAGACAATGTGACCTGCCCTAGATCAACTAGTGAGTTTCCATGGCCAAGCAGGGATTCAGATCCTGGTCTCCAGAGTTGTAGTCCAATGCTCGAACCACTACACCATAGTGGTTCAGTATTTATGCTATGCTGCCAATAATTAAAGTGGGGAAAAAAAGGCAGTGCCATCAGGTTAAGAGATGCATTTTTCCAAAAACTTTTAAAAGTTTCCTTCCTTACTATATGTAGTAGACAAAGTAGGTAGACAGATGGATAGAAAGAAGAGAAAGTTAATTTTTTGGACTACAACTCATAGAAGGCCACACAAACTAGAGGATTCTGGGAACTGTTCAAAAGTAAGTTTTGCACAGTCCCGTAACATATAGCAAAGACTTAAGGTATCAGAAATTAACCCTTCTCTGGGTGTATTCAAATACATTATTCTCTCCATTACTTGGCGTACCAGTTGTATAGCAGAAGGTGAAAACCAGTTCTTCAGCAATAAACGTCTTTTATGCCCTGTAGGTGGGCCTCCCAGAATCATCTGGATGGCTGTGCCAGAAATGGGAGCTGGACAAGACAAATCCTTGATTTGATCCAACAGTGCTCCTTTCATGGTGATTCTCAGACTATCATTAGCTGGATATTGAATCTGTGTTCTCCCTGACATTTCTGGAGGCCCTTTGACACAAAACAACTACAGCACTGTGATTACAGTTTAAGTGCCATGGTGGCATCCTCGGATTTTGTAGTTTGTTCAGAGGCACCAGAGGAGCTCCCTGGCTGAGGATCTTAAAGCCCCTCCCTCAACTGCCAATCCCAGGATTCCATAAATTGTTGCCGTGCCAGTAAAAGTGGAATAATAGCACTATAATTTGGTAGTATGAAAAGGCCCCAGGAAGCTGCATAAATATATATGCATGCTTCAAGAAGTGGATTATTTCTGATTCCTCTCCTAAACAAACAAACAAACAAACAAACAAACAAACAAACTTATTTTAGAAAGTAAATGATTCAAGTTGTTGAAAAGGGAGAGGGGAGTAACTTCCTACAGAGAAAACCTGTACAGGATTTCTAATTTCCTCTGACAGAAGTAAATTGAGAGGAAGGAAGAATGCTAATCCCACAGTCTCCTTCAAAGTAATGCAGTCCTAGGAAGGTCCTTGAGTGCCATTTCCAGTTCTGGATAACCTTCTCCTTGTTTCTAGCACTCCTTCCTATCAGAAGATCTCAAAGGTTTTTATCAATTTTGTGCCTTTGGGGGTTATCCCAATATTGGTATTGTCACAATATGGATTGTAGAACTATACAAGTATGGTATCTCTAATGGTATTTGCTCAAAGCGTTGAATGCAAGTACAATGCCGTACAAATAAAAACATTGTAAAACCCTTTTTTTCCTGTTAAACCATTGCTCTTGTTCATCTAAACATGCAAATTTATGGGTATTCTTTTTTTGAAGCATTGTCACTGTGGATTAGGCGAGTAGGTAGATATGAATGATGCCAAGCCAAATTTTTGAAGATGTTGTTCCTTTGCCTCATAAATCTTCTAGAAGAGAAGTCAGTGCTTCATAATGAGTATGATTCTTTATGAGTATGATTCTGCTTAATGGTTGATTGTTTCATAGCCAATCCACCATGGCTCAAAACCATGAATCATAACCCATGCTTGGCCCCAGCTATGGAACACTGTATCCCACAGGAATATTCTCATTTCTGTTCTTTGGCTGGTCACTGGCTTTGTCTATAGTGGAACAAGTCGGCTCACATGTACAGAAAACCCCCTGGTAATAACTGGCTTGTAATATGGTTGTCAACAAGGAAGCAGAGTGTAACTGCAGATGTACAACACATCCAGACCTTGAGTAAAAAGTCCCGCACATGTTTTCCAAGGTACTGTACATCTTTCGTCACTTATAAAATCTTTGATGTTGCTTATGTTTGCAGTGATCCATTTAACTATCTCAGGGGGCTAATCCATTAATTATTTCTGACCTGAGGCATTTCATAATGATTTGAGAGTAGTGGAATTGATTGCTGGGCTTGTCTTCCTTGTGAATTTGTCTCCATTTGCTGTCGTGCTCAGCCACTTTCATATAAGGGGAGAGGCCAAAGGTGAGCTGTGTGCCTCTGTTTAATTTCTCAAAGATGGCAGGTTATTTATGAACATCATTCTACTTGTATGTCATGTTCCTACTATTCAAGAATTTCATCAGCACATAAAGATGATAAGCTAAAGATGACAGGTCACATTCAGCATCTCGATTCAAGGTGCTAGAACAGTGGAACATATCTCAACAAAGCTGGTCTAAGGTAACTCTATAGCAGAGATGGGGAAAGTGCGGGTCATGGGCCACATAGGGCCCCATTCTGTGGTTGTATCCCAGCCTTCCAGGACACTCATGGAACCCCCTACCCCCTATATACCTTTTTTATGGTGAGAGGAATCAAATAAACTGATGAAAAGCCACATAAAAATGTGATAGGTCGTGCTTTTTGTGCCCCACAACTCCTCTAAAATGAAAAATGAAAATGAATGAAAGTTTTGTTTTACTTTTACTTTTGTGTTAATGGGGCCATAGTGGGGGGGGGGGGCAAGGGAGGAAGTTGGCTTCTGCCGTTGGCACAGTTGCCCGCACTTGCCCTATACGGTTGATCAGATGAGACTTAGTTTTCATATTCTGATGCTGGCCTGGCACCAGCATGCAACAATGAGGTAGCCAGGGCCTTCCTACCTCAGTGGTGACCACAGCACTGACAACATGTCCTGACTCTCCTGCACACTACAGACTTTGAAATATTCCACGGTGCTCTGGAGCTATGCTACATTGGCAACATGGTTGGCAATGTAAATAATGAGTCAATGCTGCCCAGTGCTGATCACAGCACTACCACTTGGTGCTACTATTAAATTGATTAAGCCCACTAGGGCCAGATATTTGAGGAGGAAGACTTATCAGAGGGCATTTTGCTGAAGCCTCACTGCAATGGCTCATGAAAAAAAAATGATTTTTTTTAAAAAAATTAAAAATTAATTTCATCTTATCACTACTGTTGTGTTAATATTGTTAAGTGTTCTGGCCACAACTTCTCCCATAATGTGGACATACAATGTTTTCTTTCCTGAATTCATATTAGAGTCAAGTTCATTTCAATTGCGTCCCAGTACCTCAAACTGAATCCTCAAAATAAAGTGGAAGGGGCAGGTTGAAATACCATGGAATCATTGGGCATCCTCCCCCATTTGACAGGAGAATGTATAAATTATGAAGTAGCACAAGTTATAGGAGAAACCTTCCTATATTTTAATATATCATTGCAGGTCAGTTATGATCTCAAATTATCAAGAAGGTGAAGGTTAAGCCTGAGGACCTGGGTGACACATGTTTAGTTTCAAAGTGCCAGGTCCCTTCCTTATTTTCTTTAACAGTAGGGTGGCAAAGGAGGCAGAAGAGTTACTGTAGATGGACACCAGATAGACATAAGAAAGAATCAGCCTGTGTCCATTGCAATGGAAAGAAAGACCCTGTAATAGCTCCCTAGTAGTCTCATGGCAGTTCAACTCTGTATAAACAGCATTTCTAGCTTCTGATTATTCAAATGTTTTGGATGTCTCCCAGACAATTCAGATATATGCAGTTGAGCTTTATTTATTTTCTTTGGCAGATCCTCAAATATGAATTAATATCCACTGAGATCCCTCATCTTTGCTTCACATCAGTGTGGACACTTTATCAAATTGGAGCAGATATTTTGTTTTGCATTGCTGTAGCATGATGGATATACAAGCCAAGCAACCAGAGGTTAGGAATGATGATCTTCAGTTTTACAACACTGTACAATCAAGTCCAATGGGCCAAATGAGAAAAGCAAAACAAACATGAACACACCTCCCCATCAGAAACAAATATAGCCATGCTACATTGGTATAAATCCAGTTCCTATTCCCAGTGAGAGTAGAAACACTGAAGCAATGGCATTTACTTAAGTGTCTACTTAGCATTCAACAATTGATTCACAGGGTCTATCCTAGCTGGGGTCGGCAATTAGATTCAGATCATTTATATTTAGATCGATTAGATCTGGATTTAAGTTAAGGATGGATGAGATTTTTTTCTTTCAGTCTACAGACTGACCAAAGTCATGGTTCAGGGATCAGAGTGCTAACCAGAACATAGGTAGGCAATGAAACTCAGATTTCGCTCAAGTTTGTAAGGCCATTTACAAATAAAAATTCTGCAAAAATGCATACATTTTTAAAACTGAGCAGAAAGAATAAATACAAATATCCTGGAAGACTTTTAAAAAATGCAACCTGGTATGCAACCGGGATGTAGCAAACTTAGCCACCAATGACAATCGGATAAAGTTGAGTTTGTTTTGAGCTAAATAGAGCATGATTTGAACATTGCAGCATTAGATTTGGGCTGAGAGCTGTGGTGGGGCTAAAGATCATTTTTCTAGAGATCATTTCAGAGTTCTAGGGGCCTGAGAATGTTATATTATTTACTGTGATATTATATACTACTTTGTTGAAATAAATCTAAATAAATTAATGTTAATGAAATACAACCAAATTTATTCAACTTCATTTGCTTGGAGAATGTTGATTTAATACTACGTACTTGATTACTTGGGCAGTATTCTCAGTGAAAGCAACACAAAATACAGCTGGAAGTCTCTTGTGAGTGGTAGGAACTCTAAGGGCCTTTCTGCACTATGCTGTTATAGTGCTATTATTTGACTTTCAACTGCCTATGGAATCCTGGGGTTTGCAGTTTAGGGAGGGGCCTTTAGAATTCTCAGCCAGAGAGCTCTTTGGCCTCAGTAAACTACAAACCCCAGAATTCCACAGGAGGTTGAAATTGGAATAATAGCACTATAATAGAGTAGGTGTAGAAAGGCCCCTGGTGGAGAAGGCATAACACAAAGGAGCTGGGAAGGCCACCTTTTCTCCTTCTCTGCATTAGGCATTGGCTCTTCCAGACTAGGTTAAAGAACTGTGAGTTCTTGTGATGTAGTTTGTTGAGTTTTGCTGGGTTTCATCACTTGTTGTCACTCTGTGCCTTTTGTTTCTTTCTTCTGGGAGACTGTTTGTAACCATTTCTTTGATCTTGATTAGGATACTTCCAAGAAATTAAAAACAATGGCCATTTCCGCACGGGGTAAGTAAAACGGTGCAGTGCGTCCTCCATGGAGGACGTCTGCACCTTGGAGCGGACTGGGTCTGGACTACTTACCGTAGATCTACACCTCTGTCTGCTCCGGAATGACCCCAAGTGGTCCTCCAGCGTGTTTTTGAAAGACCTGATTTTTCCGGTCTTTCAAAATGCTGGCGCATTTTGCATGCCTGCTCTCCTGTGCAGATTCACTGGCTTGCACCAATGCGAGCCTGCGATCTGCGGAGGGCGGGCTTTAGGCTGGCGAGCTTCAATGGTTGGTCAAGACCCACGACCAACTGGAAGCCACCATTTTGGATGCTGGAGCAGTGCGCATCTACAACCACGCACTGCTCCGCCTCACCCCAGACCGGACCGGACCGCCAGAAGATCCGGTGAGTAGTGGCAGGGAGCGATTCCCTCGCCGCGTGCGGAAATGGCCAACGATAGGGGTTGGATTGCTGAGCTGGTCCTGCAACTAGAAGGGTAAATTTCCTCCTCTCTAATTTTTTTTGTAAGAGTAATTGAGATATAGTGCAAAAGTGTTATTTAACTGAGCCACGATAGCACTATAATCCTAATATTTTTTAAAAAGTAAGGAGAAAAGGGAGTACATATTTGTCTGATAATGTCTCTGAATTTAAAAAGGCTAGCAAGGAAATATTGTGAAGCATAGCATACATTTTCCCCCTGTTTCCATGCTTTACAGCTTGCAAGAAATGTTATTCCTACACAAGGGTGGGAATATAATATTGCAGTTGCTGCTAGGAGTTGCCAGAAGATAGTCTCAAATAATAGAAATGTAATTTGATATTTTTTTAAAAATGAAAAACTTAGAAATTGCAATCTCATGATGCGCTTGCCCAGTTTAGACAAGCTATAGAGTGACTCGGAATTCTTCTCATTTCTTTTGAAATTATTTTTGCTCTTATATCAGAACCAGCTGAGAAACTGTCTGATTATCAGAGTCTGGGTTGTTGTATATACCTATTCAAGATCAAATCACCTGGCAAGTTGAAAATTACTACTTCTTTTGTTCTTCTTTGCCAGAACCTGCTGTACTCAGGCCTTTCTGGTAAATCATCGTACTGAGAGATCTAGAGAATATTCTTGTAATTAGTGTTGCTGGACCATTACATTTTCCCTTTGCTCAAACGACAGTTTAATGTTGTCCGGCAAATGTGATGTGTGACTTCTGGCTGCATCATGGGCACATTTTGTTTTGTTCTGTCATTGCCCCGATGAGTGATATATGTCCCTGATCTGTGTGATATTTGAGACCTGTTTTTTAAAACAAGCATTACAGCTAGCATCCTGTACAGTATTTACAATGTTATAAACCCAATTAACAACATTGTACATTTTGGAGTCCACACTTACTGTAATTGTACTATTGTTGTGAGTGGGAATGCTCCTCAAAACCTACCTTAAAAACCAGGCAGCCTGGCCAACAGAAGGACTTCCTAGATGTTGAGGAGCAAGACAATAATGAAAGAAGCATCAAATCTTCACCCAGTAGCAAGGTAGTGTGATAAGCAGTTGCATCAGGATCCCTTGGAAATCCCTCTGTTGGCAGAGCTGTCTGGCTTCTAAAGAGGTTTTTGGGTGTTAGATTGGGAGATGTTGCTATGACCAGAGCTGGTTTTATTTTCTACAACTGTGTTTGGTTGCATTTAAGAATTGAAAGGGAGAGCTGGCCATCCTTTACCACACTAAACCCACTAGTCAACACAGTCACTTATCCAGTATAGTGGATAAGTCTGGGTGCCAGACCAGGGAGGCATTTTGAGCGTAAAAAGGCAAGGTGAGTGACAGAAGCCCAAGGGCTGGAATTGCAGGGCCAACCTGGTAAGCGATTCCATCACAAAGGCTCAGTGGAAACTGGTGAAAATGAGCCTCTAAAATGTTGATGAAACTGGATGAGACATACTATCTGTGGAGAGAGGGGAAGGGGAATGACACATGTCAGGGAGGGTTTGAGGGAAACCTGAGATATTTCAAGAAAAGACTGGATGCTAGATCAGGAAAACCCAGGAATATTAAAATACTACCAAAACAAAAAGAATCAAAAGTTTTTGATACTTTATGCAGTCTGATTGAGTCCTAAGTCCCAAAGCCCAACAAAAAACAGGCAACCATTCCATCCCTATCTTTTATCTCCCACTCCCTCTCTTCCAGAAAGAACATTTTATTCCAACAAGAAGTTGCCTTGGGACTCCAAAATTGTAAGCAAGCACGCACAGGACCCATCTGTCAGCCAGGAGACTGAGAGCTGCTGGATTATACATGTCTGTTTGGAGGCTTTGTTTGTTTGTGTTGTATAATTGTAATCTGTTGTTGTAAACCATTTTAGCTACCCTCTAATCAAAAGAGCATCATTAAAATTGATCAGTATGTCATCTATAAAATTGCAATACCCAAATAAAGCTGTGAGGAAGCCAGAACTTCAATGTAATGCGTAAGTAATGGCATTATCTGTATAACATTATGGATGGTGGTTGTGCTGGTGATGGCTCTGATGGCACTGAGAAAGCGAGTCTTCTCTGGGTTTTAGTCTTCACTTTGGAGGAGCAACACAAGATGCTGAATCCTACCCCTAAATAAGTTGAATACCCTGGGTATCTTCTTTCAAGTTTGGACTAAAACCTGGCGGATTCACTTGCCCCAATATTACAAGCACAAGCTTTCGTAGATAACAAAGGGATAACAGTGCTCTTATCTGGAAAGGAATGTAGCAGCTAGAAAATTTTCCTTCTAGTATATCAAATAATGCTTACTTATTATTCTTAATCAAATAATGCTTACTTATTACTCCTAAATCATTGATTTTGGGGGCCTAAATCTGATTGTTAGTCCCAACTAGAGTATACCTAACGTATCAACAGGAACTGGATAAATCAACCAGAGGCATATCTAGGGTGGGGCAACTGGGGTGTATGCCCTGGGTGCCAATGCCAGGGGGGTACAAAAAAGCCAATCCCCCCATGCTTCCACGCAGGCCTGGCCCATCACCGCTGCCACCACCGGGGTTGTTCCCTGCCCAGCATGGAGGTGGAGGCATTGGTAGCAGCAGCAGCCCTCCCTCCCAGGCCTGACCCTCCACTGCCCCTTCTGTCCCCGGCCCAGGGAAGCAGCAGCAGGAGAACCAGCACCTAGAGACACAACTTCCACACTTACCCTAGGTACTGTTGAACACACATACGCCCACTGAAATCAACAGTTATGTAAGTTCAGTGATTCAGTGAGTCTACTCTTGTTAGGGCAAACACATAGGTTTAGATCTGGGAGTTATTTGGAGAGATTTGAATCTTTGTTTCTGTTTGTGCATTTAAAAATAATTTTAAAAGTTAAAAATTATGTGTTAATAACAGTGAGACAACTGTTAAGTTACTTGTGGACAATAACTTACAGATTAATTTTTTTAAAAAAACACCCAAATTCTGCATGAAACCTTTGTACAGCTTTCAGGTAAAACCCCTTTGATGAGCTTTCTTGGTCTGATTCTGGGAACAGATAGGTCAATTCAAGCAAACACTAGGAGAACAGTCTGCTTTCGTTTGTGAACCATCAACTAATCTGAAACAGAGCAGAAAGCAACATCAGAAGGGGCTTTCAGTGCTTGACTACATTTCACATGGAAAATATAAGGTGAAGCTAGGCTCTTCAAGATGAAGAGCTACACATACCCATTCTTAAGTGTAGAGAATGTGGTTTGGAACACAGATGCTTCAGAATGCAGTGAATATATGTTCAGAGCTTAAACCATTGATCTTTGGGTGGCTGGACACTCCATTTAGGATCCCACTGAGGCTGTGTGTGTATGGATATGTTCCAGTGCAATCAAGGGAACAAGCTAATCGCAACAAGGGATGCTTAAAGATTTTAAACTTTCTGAATTCATGTACAGACTGACACTATTGGAACCTCCTCTCCTTCATATATGTATGGATTAGAATTTGGTTGCCCATTGATTTTCGTGATTCACAAAGCTTCCAGAGATCAGAAATGAATATCTCAGTGCAAACGCTCATCTGCAGATTAATATGAAATGGGGGCAAAATGAGTTATGACTTTGTGAGTGAACATATACAAAGTGACACAGGCCCAAAATAGTCTAAGGGCCTTTCCACACTACACAGTTATAGTGCTATTATTCCACTTTCAACCTTCTATGGAATCCTGGGATTTGCAGTTTAGGGAGGGGCATTTAGAATTCTCAGCCAGAGAGCTCTTTGGCCTCAGGAAACTACAAATCCCAGAATTCTACAGGATTTTGGAAGTGGAATAATAGCACTATAACAGTGTAGTGCGGAAAGGCCCCAAGTCGTTCCTTTCTCTCACTACAAACAACATTCAGTACTTCCTTTTCTGGTTGTAGGCTTGACTTAAATGGAGGAGTTCCAAAGAACAATTGTGGTAAGTAGCTGAAGATTTGGAAGTCATCAAATTAGACTTTTTTCACAGTGCTTTAGACAGAACTACAGATGGCTGTTGCAATACATAATTTTCTCCCATTTGGATTTAAATTTATATATTATATTTCTATACTGCCAAATAGCCAAACTGTTCTCAGTAGTTTGAAAAATAAAGCTAAAAACCATACAATATAAAACCATAATAAAATAATCTATACTGCCCCTGATTTGAATCAGCAACACAATAATACAAAAGTAAAACAACCCAACTAAACCAGAAGCAGTTCGAAATCTAAAAATCACTAATCACTTTTTTTTTAAAAAAACTAGATGACTAAAAAAAATTGGGAAAATGGCAGAACTGAAAAGACTTTAAGCATAGAAGCCTGTTACTGTAGTTTCTAGTCCGGACTTGTGGTATATGAGATAGCATTTGATATTGTTTTCCCTGGGAACGGACTAGCTGACAGGCACATTTTCCCCTATAAGACCCTCTGATTTTGAGTGTCTCTTCGGATCGCTCTGACTTCCATCCCGCCTTGCTGTCGATCCGTTTGACAAGCCTTCCCCTCAGCTCCCACGTGCTGAGAATCTCCGCTCCAACTGATTTCTCTTTTGACTACCCGGGCTTCAGGATCAGGTGTAGTATTTCTCTTGAAAAATCCCTCTTAAAATCCTCTATCCAACTCCTACCTTTCTTTCACTAGGTCTGTGTGAGTGGTTGCATACATACGTATTGACTGTGTTTCAAAATAAAGGAAAACAATTATTATTTACTTCTGTTTGATTATTGACTCGGCCTGACCCCGTAGACATTGGGTTCAAGATCTCACTAGGTTGCCCTGCCTCTTGCATTGCTTAGCCTGTGCTCTTGGTAATTCCCATTCCCCAGTATTTTGAGCACATTGAGGTGTCCCTCACGGGACCCCCAGAAATCAGGGTAACAAGCCAGACAAGTTTCTGAGTTACACTGTGCTCATAAAATTGACAGTGGTCTCCAGGGTAGCTAATGATTTTTATGTCAGCAGCAGTTTTACTGAACTTTAAAGGAAGTTTTCCAAGGTCCTGGATTGGGTTTGAGTTCCTTGGGTAACTCCATTAAAGTCCAGACTAAGGCTCTTCCCTCACCCTTCTTTCTTGCATGGTCCTCCAGTGGCAATCCCAGCAGCAGCTCTGCTGGGAGGAGAGTGCAACAGGACCGCCCCCCTCTGCACCAGACTGGCTCCCTGTGGACAGGAATGTAATAGACATACCATTTCCTTCTGCAGTGCAGCCAGGTATTTTCCCAGGCTTGCTAGGGCAGGAAGTTCTGCCCTTCGCAGAACAGGTAAGTGCAGGATGGTGGTGCGATTGTGGGTAATTGATGGGGAAAACCTGTCAATGACTTAATCCATGATTGCTCAACCTTGGTGTTACTGCCCTGGCTAGTCCGAGCTTTGGGGATATTAAAAGATATCCTCTTGATATCACAATTCGGCTGCACTTCTCTATTCCTCTCCACGTGCTTGCGAGGCCACCGGACAAGCACGTAAACAAGCTCGGCCGTTAACTGCCGTAATACAATACAGGCAGGCCAGAAATATCTGACTCACTGCTTTAGGAGACCTCCAGGCAAGTACTCTAATTAGGTATGCGCGCAACTTACAAAAGAGCCTCTGCCCAGCGATGGCAGCTTAATGGGTTAACTATACAATACCCAAGTACTCTGCGTTTGCATACTGGCTACTCTATTGAAAATCGCTACGATAACTCAATCATTCAGATTCTGACCTTTCAGAGGCTTTGTCTCCAGCTCCAAATCTATTGTTTTCTCCAACTCCAAATCTATTGTTTTCCCCCAAGTACAGCATAGCCTGCAGTCACATTCTCCTTATAAAAACCCTTGATTCCGAGACCTTCCTCGGAACGCTCCCGAGTTTCATCCCGCCTTGCTGCCGCTTTGCTTGGCGAGCCTCCCCTCAGCTCCACGTGCTGAGCTACATCGCACCCCAGCCTCGCTCTCTATTTTTCTGGGCTTCAGGACAGGTGAAGTATCACCCAAACCAGCAATCCCTCTAAAAATCCCTCTGTACCACTCAAACCTTTATTTCTTTGGTTATCTTGCGTGTGTCGCATACACTGTTTTGCTTGTGTTTAATAAAACATCATTTATTGTTTCAACTTCTGTGTGCTACTTGACTCGACCCAACCCCGTAGACATAGAGTTCAAGATCTCGCTAAGTTACCCTGCCTCTCGTAACGCTAAGCAGTGCTCTGAGCTAATTTTCCCTAACTTTAGTTGAGCACATTTTGGTGTCCCTCCCGGGACCCCTAGTACACTGGGTAACATTGGGACGGGAGAGGAGCAGGACTGCAATGACATCATGCTGAAGTATCATTGCAGTCCCACTGCTCTCCTGTTCCCATACCAGGATGGGAGGCTACTGCAGAAAGGGTGTCAGAACAGATTCACTGTCCCATTGACATGGAAGCCATGAGCTATTACTGAGTGGGCCAGTGTTCATGATATCTTGAAATCTTAGATTTTGTTTTTTAAAACTTGATTTCTCTTCTAGTGTTCTTCAACTTTTGTATGTTTCTATCTGCTGCTTGCTTAATCTATTTCATTTTGTCTCTCTTCTGAAGTAAACTGATGTTATGTATGAAAGCTCCTTCATATAAATTAGTGTGTTTTATTGCTCTGGCAAAATGACAACACTGCCTCTCTGTAATGTGTTATTTGTTATGATCTGTTAATCAACACTTTTAAAACCAGAAGAATCTGAATTTCCAGGATAGACTTAAATAAAACTTACTGAACCTGAAATCATAGGCATATTGATTAGGGAAGTAAGTCCCATTGAGCTCAGTTGGACTTGCTCGTCAGTAGTGCTCTGGCTTAAGAAGGATTGCGCTGCCTTTCTTTGAAAGAATGTAAATATGGATCCATTTTCCTTGGTCTTTGTGTACCGTATGAAATGTTGTTGAATCAGGTTAAATTATGCAGCTGCTAAGTGATAGATTATGCAAAGCTCCAATGTGTTTGAAATTAAATCAGCCTCACTATTAATTTGGCCTCTTTTGTTTCATTTCAGGAAAGCCCTTTTAATCTCTCTTATTTATGTGGATAGTTTGTCAAGTGGAATCTTCACAAAAATGGCAACAAGGGGTGGGGGTGAGCAACAGAGCCTCACTCTCCCTCAGGACAGATGGTGAGGGCTGAACCTTCATGAATTTGTTATTGACCTAATTGAAATCACATTTGTGTATTGTTCTCAAGCTATGCTTGCAGAAAGAGGAGGGGGGAATTAGAACTGTGCCAGTACAAAAATGTGGAACTGTGAAAAATCCTACAGGAGGCAAAATGGGGTGGGGGATTCCAGAACCTGTTGGGTCATTCTTGCTATCTGAGCAGACCACTGTTGACCCAGGGTCAGACATGGGGAGACACCTCACAGCTGCAGCCATTCCCCTTTATTTCCCAGTGGAGGTTCTTGCTGGGTGGGAATCAGCCTTAAATAGAGTATCTCAAGCCTGGGAAAAGCCACACAGATTCTCTGCAGTTTATAAGACAGTAATTAGGGAGGCTCTATATTTCCATTAAATGAAGTGAATAAAGGCTGTGAAGTCTGGCCCCAACTTAGTTATTTTTCTTCTGTAGGAGTGTCCAGCAGAAAACACAAAGTGGTCAACAGTTAGTAAGGGGCTTCAGAAGCCTGAATATTTGTAAGTTGAAACAAGTTGTTACAGATGTGAAAGTTAGAACTACACCAAATATTCTTTTTCTCTGGCTATCTAACAAATCTTATGGGACACTTGAGAGATATAAAATTTGTTCTCAGAGGATCCAGATTCTATTTAGTGTCATTGCTTTCCCTAACTGCTTCTGTTTCTGTAGTTTCTTTCTTATTTTACCTTCTTTTCAGTCCCTGGTTTATCACCTGAGCATTCCTGCTTGATTAGGGATCAATGTAGTGGATTGTAGAATAACATGAAGTCTGGCGTGGTGACATAAACTGATACCAACAAACAGGACTACCACAAAGTGAATTGTGGGGGACGTGTAACAAATGAGACCAAATGATGGCAAATTTTGAAGAGGGCAAATGCTGGTGATCCAAATGAATATGGAGTCCATAATTTATTATGGAGCTCTAAGAGAAAAAAAAACTCATAAGGACGTCATTCTTTCTGATTGTGTAAAAAAGTTCATGAAAATCTGAATAGTGTCATCCCAGTTACTTGATTTGAATGCACTTGCAGGGATCAGGGATGGAAAGAATATTCGGAAATATTAGAAAAAATAGTTGAAAATGGTGTTCCTTGAGTGTTGGAAGATCCTGATGAGGAGAATCCATGCAGCATTTGCAGACACAGAGAGCTGCCTCGTAAGAGGTGACGACATGGACTAAATCAAATTACTAATCCAAGTTAGATTAGACTCATTGAATCAGTGAGATTTATATAATTTTTGACTTATTTTTCACTGTTGATCCAATAGACCTACCCTAGTTGGGACTAAAACCTGGATTTCTACTGTTGCTCATCTAGCATAGTACTATCTAGGCACTGTCTCCTTCTACTCTTTAGCATTTCAGGGAGTGTTCTCCTGCTCCCTCAGTCATTGGTTACCTAATTTTCTCTACTGAAGATGCTAAAGACTGAACTTGGGACCTTCAGCTAGCAAAACTTATGCTATCTCCACTGAATGATGGCCACTCCTCTAAAAGTATAGGTCCTTATGTTTAATCTGGCTCCTGGCTATTTTGCAGTAGAGCAAAGCAGCATGCCAAAGTAATGTTACTCATATGGATCTAAATTGGTGGAAACTGCAAATTGTAGCCCTCAAGAATATTTCCTGTTTAGTGTTGGTTTCTCCAGGTTCACCTTGGTTTAGAGATTCACTCTCCTTTTGTTCTCCCGATACTTCCTTGAAACAGGCTTTGGAGAACAGATTGACTGCAAGAATGACTCAAGCACCTCAAACAGTAGGGGTTAGCATCTCTGTGCAGAAGTCAAGGCAATGATACTCTACTTAGACCGTTCCCTTTGCAATATCTTCTACTTTTGAAGGGTAGTTTGGGGCAATCAATTTATCAATCAATTTAAAGGCTTTGTTGATTTTTTTCTATAAATGGGGAATATATAATGGAGCACAGATAAAATGATTCCAGTATAAAGATAAATCAAGCTCCAAAAGAATAACCAGGAAACAGATCATTCAGAAAGATGGGAAAAGGTCTTTATGAAAAGATCTTTGATCTTCTTTCCAGAATCCAAGTAAAGGAAGAGATTTCATAATATTTTCAGTAATATTTTTCATTGTTTCAGAGTTCCCAACAACTACTAATGGGCAAATTAGTCTATTTCTAATCCATGTTGCTTTCATATGTTTTCACCCATAAGTCATTCTAATCCTTTCCATTTTAAGAAGATCCACAGGATAATTCTCACTGAAATATGTGATTATTAATCATAGTTTAATGTCTGTTTTCTCTCAAAATATGCTTTTGAAACATTTGCCCCCTTAAAATACACATGGCTGGGTATATTTTCTCTAAGAGTATATATTTTAAAATCTTGGCTGGTTTCCTTTAATTTTGATTTGATTTTGCCAAAGTTGGGAGCATTCTGGCCTAATTCCCAAAGTAAAGAAAGGGGAAAACAATTTAGAGGGAACCATTTCAAGGGGAGAGGATTTACATTTTTGGTAAAGGTGGCTGGGTGTGTGTCCTATTCTTTTCTTTTTTCTTTAATTTTTAAAGGACTTTCTTTCTTTCTTTCTTTCTTTCTTTCTTTCTTTCTTTCTTTCTTTCTTTTTCTTCTATCGTTCTTGCTGACAGCTTTCTGGAAGCTGTAGTATCAACAGCAGCAGAGTGCTTGTTACAAGCTTCTTTCTTCCTTCCCAGAGTACCTCTGGGAAAGATGCCAGGAGCAATCCTTAGAAAGTTTTAAAATGTTCAAAAGGGAAAAAAAGAGGATATAAGAAGTCTCATTTGCTTCATTTGTAAGGCCCTTTCCATTTGGTCCTCTGTACCTAATTTTAATATTTTCGAGGCCCCTTCCTCCATACTGCAGGACAATATTCAGAGAGCAAGAAAGTGAGTGGAAAACTAAGTAGCAATTCACACAATAATCTGGGAGGTTTGTTCAGGTTACTTTGTTCCTGCGTTTGCAAAACTTGAATTCTTCAAGCATCCTCACCTATGATGCAGAGGTGGGATGAGAAACATACTCAACTAGGGTCGGTCTTAAAATGTGTGTAATAACAGAAAGTAAAAGAGAGAACAAATCTATGATCTTAAGACGATTCCTATGTTGAAGGAACAATACTGGAGATAGGGTGATAGTAATGAAGAACACAAACCTGTTTTCAGCGTGAAAATACTACAAGGAAAAGTGAAGCAGGCTGGTTACTATTAAAAGTCAGAGCCTAGAAAAGTAACTTTTGGGGGTACAACGTTCACAATCTCCATACTAGGAGGCCTCACTTGGCCATGCTGACTGGGGTATTTTGGGAACTATAGTCCTCAAAGTAACTTTTTCAAGCTTGATTGGATCAGTTTTGACATGAAGAGCACATACAGCAATTTTTTAGCATCATGACTTCTAAAAAACTCAGTATGGACCAATAAAGAGTTTCTAGCTAAATGAACAGTTAAGATGTGACACATGCCAGCTTGATTAAATAAACAACAAGATCATTGTCAATTTTTTAGTCATTGTTTATGTGAGCGAAAGCAACAGAGTCTTTTTCTTATCCTACCATGTTCCAGAAGAGTCGGTGAGATCACCATAAGCATTCTTAAAGCATATTTCAAAGAACCCAACAACAAAATATTAGACTTTGAAGGTATGTATATACTCAGTGGAAGAATAAAATTGTTGGTTTTGTTCCCTGGCATGTAAAGAACTATGCTTTAATTTCTTTAGGCGACATAGTTCACATGTCCCTTGGAGATACATCTCGGTTCTGGGCTTGAACAAGAAAAATGTCAGCCCCAGAGAATTCTCCTTTGGGAGTCATTTATTTATATACCCTGCCATGTAAGTTTATAACCAGAACTGAGGAATGCACAGAAATGTGCTAAGAAATACAAAACCATTCTTAGCTGGAGTACATTTAAGGATATTTCTGCTTCTATATGAAATCATGGGCTGCAAAAACAGCCAACAAACTTGGAATTTCTTCATTACTGGAGGGAATACAAATAGCATTCCATTCCCTCCACTCTGAAAATATGGCAGAATTGGGAAAGTTACTTTTAAAAAGTAATTGGTTACAGTTATAGCTACTAATACGAATACTTTTTTTTTTAACAGTTAGAGATTTACTAGTTTTTAAAACCAAGTGCTTATTTTTCACAGAAGTAAATAAAATAATTAGCATTATAATCACTTTAAAAAATCTGAATCCTCCAGGCTGCTGGCACCCCTTTCTTCTGGCTGCCTCAGCATTGTATCAATACAGTGCAACAACACTACTCTTTGAAATGCAATGCCTTAGTCCCTTCTGCATATCCTTCTTTTAAAACACATCATACTTTTATTCATCTTTTCCCTAGAGGCCATGTTCACCCCACAGAAATCAGTCTACTGGAGGATTAGACATTTAGAGGGTTATTTTTGGGTGGTAACCATTGAAAGTGCTATAGTCTTTCGGCAGAGTGTTCCAGTCTGAATTTTGAATAGGGAAACAAAGGCAGGGTGGCCTATGTGATTTCCTCACAGACTCTAACCATTCAAAAATATTTCAGAATGGTAGAACAGGGGTGGGCAACTTTGCAACATCTGGGAGCCACTTTTCCACACTTTGAGACTCTCCAGGGGCTATAGGTACTGCCAAAAATGCCCCTAAATAAATAAGTAAGTAAGTAAGTAAGTAAATAAGTAAAAGCAAACCCAGAAGAGATGAGAAGGCCACTTCTGGTTTGAAAAATTGATATTTTTTTTTTAAAAAGGTAAACACTGCAGGAGGGTTCTGCAACCTATTTAAAGGACAAATTGGTGCCCCCCAGAAGCTTCCAAGGGAGAATCACCCCCTTTTCTGCCAGAAAGAGATTGAGGAAACCACAACAAAGAGCCTCAGGGACTGCCTACCCTTGAACTAGAAACTCATGTGTCATGGCTTGTCCTTCCTCCTTGGAATCCCAACTCCGCCACTCCTCTACATAGGGCCTTATCACACTACACTGTTATAACCCTATTATTCCACTTTAACTGCCATGGCAATATTGTGTGGAATCATGGGATTTGCAGTTTAGGGACAGGCATTTAAAATTCTTGGACAGAGAGCTCCAGTGCCTCAGCAAACTATAAACCCCAGGATTCCAAAAGGTGCAGCCAGGGCAGTTAAAGTAGAATAATAGCACTATAACAGTGTAGTGTGATAGAGACATAGTTTCTCCCTCTCCAGCTAGGTTCTGCTTCCAAAGCATTAGCAAGGAAGACATTGAGGTTTGCTGTTCAACTATACTTCTGTCTCTCTTTTATAAATTACTTTGACAATGAGAGCAAGATGATGATGATGATGATGATGATGATGATGAATATTTTCCCTGCTGGCCAAGGAAGGAACTGCTTGTTCTTTAGCTGGTTGAAAAGGTATCCTAGGCCTCTCTTTCCCTGCTCCTGAATCCCCGAACATTGGTTAGGTCATTTTTCTCTGAGCGTTTTGCTTAACTCTATATTTTGTATTCCTTGAATCAAACTATTAATTCCTGGATAATCTCCCCTCCTCACTATCCTTTGGCATGTGATTTGTTTACATGCTGCTTAATATTGGCTAGCATTCTGCTAGTGTATTGCATGAGCGTAAGTTAACCCTCTGCCTGTATATATCTATTTTTGGTCACTGCAGAGGTTGATATTCCCCTCTTCCCTCAGCAGTTGTCAAAACTCCCCTAGGGACCTACCATAGCCCCACTAAAGCTCCCCATCCACAACCATTTGTGCCTAGAAGAGAGTGTGAGAGATTGCAAAAGCATTTGACAATATCCCCGTAGCCACACACAAGGCAATTAAATAATCTGTTGCAACTTCCAGAGGACCTCAGTGGATTTCAGCAGACAATGTAATTTCTTCACATCTGGTTATGGGGACATAGCCTGACACTTTTTGCAATCCCCCTCTTCCAAGAATGAATAACTATGGAAGATAAGTCTAGGGCTGATGAATGGTTAAACATAGTGGTAGTTCCACATCCAACTGCAGCTTTTATTAGAGGCAAATATTTATGGAAGCCCAAAGCTGTGTCAGAATCCTGCTTTTAAAAACTGGATCTTTCACAAATCTGAAATGAAGCACATATGTGAATGCTTGTACTGATGGAAAACCTGTGAGTTTCCTCTTTTGAGTGTGAACTTTTGACTTGCCAAAAGAAAAAATGCATTCACAGACTGCAAGCCTATACATGTCTACTCAGAAGTAGGCCCTATTAAATTCAACAGATTTTATTTCTGGTAAGTGAAATGGAATGAGGTGGGCAATCCTTGTTCTTTGCCTCAGACAGCAAAATATCTAGGGCCATGTGCCTTGCAAATTTTAATCCCCAGAAGTCTGAGACTGTTTGTCTTTCTGAGAACATTAACCTTTTCACAGAAAGTTTTATCAATGTGTGCAGTTCCTTTGCTAATGCATAGATCATTGGATAATAGTCTATGAAACTTTAGGAGTACAGAAGCAATAGCATTCTGCACCAATTAACATTTTTCATCTTCTCCTGCAGTTATGGAACATGTGGCCTACAATATTGCAGTCTACTCTAAAGTATAGGAGTTGTTCCAAAATTTGTCACAGCAGCCACTTTAAAATGTTAGAATCTGGAGCAGCTCCAGATTTTAACTATTTCAAAATACCAGGTTTTGAAAGAGAATGTCAGCTACCAAACTTTGAAAAGTACCCAATATTAGAACAAAGATCACTTGGACCTTGTGGGAATTTGTTCAATATTCACATTAAGTTTGAAAAGACCGAAAAGGATAAGATTCTATGACATTGTTGTTGTTGTTGTTGTTAACTTCTGTCAAGTTGACCTCAACTCATGGTGACCCCATAGATGAGAGACCTCCAAGTAACTATATCATCAATAGCCCTGCTCAGGTCTTGCAATTCAGGGACATTTCCACATGGTATTGCTGTCCTGCAACAGGGAAGCCACAGCAGCAGTCTGTGAGTCATGCTTTCTGACAACGTTGTCATGGTCCTGCAACCAGCACATCCCCACCCATCACGATTGTGAGATATTTGCTTAATGGGAAAAATTTGTTAAGTGCCCGTGATCACACAGTGTGCCCATCACCGCTGGCCATACAGAAGGGGTGGAAGCATGGTCACACACTTCCTTCCCCAGCGCAAGACAGGAAAGAGGCCAGCTGCGTTGTGGAAAGAAGGAGCATGTGTGTCACTCACACTCTCTTCCTCAGGGACCAGGCAGGGTACGGAGGGGATTGTTTGTGTCATGTTCCCTTCCTGGCAAAGGCGCTGCCGGGATGACATTGGGACCATGATGGGAACCAGTAAGATGCAGGAATGGCCTGAATCTTTCCATCTGTACTGTGGTCTTTCTCTTTTCCTACTGTTTTCTACCTTAGCAAGCATTATTGTTTTCTCATGATATGGCCAAACTATAACAGCTTTAGTTTAGTCATCTTAGCTTTTATTCAGAGTTCAGGCTTGATTTGCTCCAGGACCCATTCATTTGTCTTTTTAACAGTCTGGGGTATCCATAGAACTCTCCTCCAGCATCGCATTTCAAATTGATGTTCTTTCTTCAGCTTTTTTCATTGTCCAGCTTTCACAACCATACATAGAAACTGGAAATATGATAGCATGGACAATTCTAACTTAGTATTCAATGATATATGTTTACCCTTCAGGATCCTGTCAAGTTCCTTCATAGATATCCTTCCAAGTCTTAGGCCATTTCCACGCGGGCTAAAAAAAAACGGTGCAGAGCGTCCTCCAAAGAGGATGTCTGCACTGTAGAGTGGACTAGGTCGGCCTACTTTTTGTAATTCTGCACCTCAGTCTGCTCCGGAACATCCAGAAGTGGTTGCGCAGCATGCTTTTTAAAGACCTGTTTAAACAGCTCTTTCAAAAACATGGAGTGCACCACTCCGTTCTGGTGCTCCGGTGCAGATTTGTAGGCTCACACCAGTGCGAGCCTGCAGATCTGCCAGGGGCGGGCTTTAGGCTGGCTAGCTTCAGCGGTTGGTGCAGAGCCTCCACCAACTGGAAGCCACCATTTTCGTCCCCGGAGCAGTGTGGAGCGGTGGCCATGCACTGCTCTGGAGCAGCCTGGACTACAGCGTCTAGCCAAGAAGTCTGGTAAGTACCGGCACAGGGCGTTTCCACCTCCACATGTGGAAATGGCCTTAGTCTTCTGATTTCTTGACTGCAGTCTCCATTCTGATTAATGACTGAGTCAAGGTATGTAAAGTCTTGAACTATTTCAATATCTGCATCTTCTTCTTTAAGGTTATGTAAACCATCTGTGGTCGTTATTTGTGTTTTCTTAATATTTATCTGTAAACCTGCCTCTGCACTTTCTCCCTTGACTTTCTTCAGTAATGGTTCCAAGTCTTTGCTGTTTTCTGCTAGTAGTATAGTGTCTTCTGCATATCTGTTGATGTCCTTTTCTCCAATTTTCATGCCTTCTTCCTCTGAGATGGATCCTGCTTTATGTATGATATGTTCAGCATGCAAGTTAAACGGATTGGGTTACAAAATGCAGCCTTGTTTGACTCCCTTGCCAATTGGAAACCATTCTGTTTCTCCGTATTCTGTCCTGAGAGTAGCCTCTTGTCCTGTGCACATCAGGACAATCAAATGTTGTGGCACATCCATTTCTTAAGAATGACCCATAGTTTCTCATAATCTATGCAGTCAAAGGCTTTGCTCTAATCTATGAAGAACAGGCTGATTTTTTAAAAATTCTTTGGTCCATTATTCAATGTATTTTTGTAATATGTGCTTCTTCCTTTCCTGAACGAGCTTTGACATCTGGCATTTCTCATTCCATATATGGTAGAAAACTTTGTTGAAGAATTTTGAACATGATTTTGCTTGCATGGGAAATTAATGGAATGGTCCTGTGGTTACTCCAATCCCTGGTGTCCCCTTTCTTGGGCACTGGAATATATATTATTTCCAATCTGTGGCCATTCTTTTATTTTCCATATTTATTGACAGATTTGAGTTGGAACTAGAGTAAATTCTGTCTTTGTAGTTTGAAGCAGCTCTATTGGCATGCCATCTGTTCCCAATGATCTATTTCTCCCAAGTACTCTAAGTGCAGCTTTCACTTTGCTTTCTAAAACTGGTTGTTCAGCTTTATATGGTTCTTCTTTGAATTAATCTGACATAGTTCTTCTGTATATTGTTTCCATTGTCTTTTTGTTTATATTGGTTGGGTAATGTGTTCCCCTGTTGGATGTAGAGCATCCCCATTCTTGGTTTAAATATCCCTTTGATTTCTTAGATCTTGTGGAAGAGAACTCTTGTTCTTTTTTGTTGTCATCTTCTCTTTCTCTGCATTGATTATTACAGTATTTCTCCTTGTCCCTGTACACAAATCTTTGAACAGTTGCATTCAAGATTCTGACTCTATTTCTGTCACCTTTTACTTTTGCTTCTTGTCTGCCCTTAACTACCTGAACTATTTTTTGCATTCTTTTTGAATTCTATGGGGATGTTCTTCAGGTTGTATTTTGGCATTTTGGTATAGTATTCTTCTGTAGTTTTACTCTAACTTTTGCTATTAGTAGTTCCTGGTCTATACCACAATCTACCCCAGGTCTTGTTTTTGCAGAGACAATGGAGCTTCTTTGTCGGGATGCCCTCCATATTAAAGTAATGGGATATATAGTCTAGCATAAGTAGCAGCTTGCTTGTACCAAAGAAGTCTAGATACCAGAGACTGTTAGATAAACAAATGCTAAGAATGTACTGATAAGCACTGCCTGGCTCTCACGGCTTCAAGGTCTTCGAGGTCTCTTGGCAAAGGGGGAGGGAATGCGGGGATTCTAAAGCTCTGGTATTTGCTTTTGAACTGCAGTCTCCTCACTGAAGTCTTGTACAATGTACCTCACTCCAAATAAATAGTGTTTATGCACTGTACTATTTGCGTGTATGGATTCAGCTCCTGACATTCTCGGTCTTCCCACTTCCGATTATGTAGTTTATTTGATTTCTATATTGGCCATCAAGAGATGTCCATGTATTCAGTCACTTCTTGGGTTGCTTGAAGAATGTGTTTGTGATGAATAAACTATTGGCTTTGCAAAATTCATTCAGTCAGTCTCCTGCTTCATTTCTTGATCCTAGGCCAAATTTTCTTACAGTCTTTGATTCTGCTCTGTTTCCAACTTCTGCATTCCAATCACCTATGCTTAACAACAAGTACTCTTTTGGTGTGCGATCAATCCTCCTTGACTCTGCATAGAATCTTTCAATTTATTCTTCTGCTGCCTCTGTAGTTGGATCATGTTTATATTAATGGCTGTTCCCTGAAGTCTTATTGACATTGACATCATTTGGTCAGACTTTGCATTGTAGTCTTTGTCTGTTTTTGCTATATCTCTCCTCACTATGAGTGCCACCCCATTTCTTCTTAGATTTTCATTTCCTGAATAAACACTGTGTAATTATGTGACTCAAAATGTCCCATTTCTGTTCACTGTGGCTCCCTCACTCAAATATTACAATGTTTATATGTTCCATTTTCTGTTTTACTATATTTATATATATATAAATATATTTATAGATATATTTACTATATTTATCTGCCCCTGATTCATAATTCTCACATTCCATGTTCCCATAATCTGTGTTGCGCAGCTTCAGGATTTCCTTTCACCTCTAAGCATGTCAACAGCTGAACATCCTTTTAGCTTGAGCCCAGTTGCATCATTAGCCACAGTGCAACTGATAATTGTCCTCTGCTGTACCCCAGTAGCTCGCTGAGTGCCATGCAACCTGAGACTCTCATCTTCTGGCACTATCTCTTGTTTCATTTTGTGTTGTTGCATCATAGGGTTTTCATGGTAAAAAACTTTCAAAAGGGGTTTGCTGTGCCTCCTTCTAGGCAGTACTAACAAGTGTTAGCTATGATGCCACTGCCATTATCTCTGAGAGATCCTTTGCCAATGTTACCCCCTGCCCACTCTACCCTGCTGGTGCTGTCCACTAGCTGTTTGGCACTTTTAGTCTGGCTCCTTAGCAAAAGCCTGTCTGATATTGGGGACCCTACCAGCAGCCCTGCTGCTCTCAGCATAGCCTCTTGCCTCACAGAAGCGAGCAATCCCACTACTGCAGAAAGGTAGCACTACATCATATAAGTATTCTTTGGATGTTTTTTCCTTCAGCGCCAGACACTTTTCTTCTTCCTTTTTCCTGCTTTGTTTAACATCTACCCTGATGAGGTAGTTAGCAGAACTAAAAAAACTTGCACACTATTTTGGCTGATATAGATATTAAGAAAGAATGGATTTTAATGTTTTTTTTTAATCTTTCTTTGGACCAATACAGTAAAATATGCAGACATTGTGCCACACAGCACATATATAAAGAATTCAGCTTGCCTCATAGATATGTGCTGTAGTGTTGCTCTGTCTAACACACTGAACTGATTAGGGAGATGTTTTAACAGGAAAAGTGCCAAATTTTCACCAGTAGGTTGGATTCTGTTTCAGCCTAAAGAGTGAATATTGGAAAAGATCTCCCTGTTTTTATTTCAAATCGTTGTCCTGATATTTTCTCTTCTCATTATTGTATTTTCTATTAAGTGAAGGAAGTCTTCATTCTCAATATAGTATTTTTGAATAAGGATTTTTAAAGAATAGAATGAATGTGTGTTCTGATATGCATGTCTCTCTCTCTCTCTCTATATATATGTTACCAGTCCCATTTTATTGCTTCTCAATTACTGTACAAATGTAGCTCATAGACACACTATCAGGCCTTTAGACTGTTTGTGAAATGGTGCTTGTCACCTCTCAATACTTTTGGGACACTGTGTTTTCACCCCGTGACAAAATAAACTCCCTGTATGGTTTCCTGTCACTTTTGTGTATCTGAGGCATAGTATGAGAAGGTTGATAGCATCACACTTTCCTCTGTTCTCTGCCATTCTTCCAGTGGAACTAAATGCAATACGAACGAAAAGTTACCATTTGAGCAGTATTTCTTTATTCTACAGTTGTACTACTCCATCCCTAAGCAATATACTTTCACATAGGAAGAAGGAAGATGCCTAAGACAACAGCTAATATGCTGTTCCATAGTTATGAGGTTATCAGCAATATCACAACTGTTCAGAATTCTTTAATGACCAAATGTGATCCTGAAGCTCTACCTTTGAAACCTAATAGTATTCCAGCCAAAGGGTTTCTGAGGCAGCACAGATTGGAGCACAGGGGAGTGATGTCTGCAATTCTCTCCTGGTAGGGGGATCCCTTTAGACAAATAGCGGCAGCAGGATCCTAAGGCGTCTCTTCACCAGCTTGTTCTCAATAGTGCCCTTCATTGAGAAAGTACTGCAGACATCATTTTCCAGTGCCCCCATCTGTAGTGCCTCAGAAACCCTTTGGGTACTGCCACACTTAAAAGGGGGCTTGGGATTGGCATTGTCAGAGGTAATTATGTCAGTTGGAAGTGTGTCATCATAGTTGATCAACTTAGTCTCATTATAAGAAAGGTAAGATATAAAAGAATGCAATGGTAATAGTAACAACAACAACAACAACAACAAATAGTAGTAAACTGATGTTGCAGGATCTTCACCTAAGTTTTAGTTTATTAATGTAAAAAAAAAGAAAACATGAATTGTAAAAAGAGAAGGAGAAAACGATAGTGGTAGAATAACAATTTTCAATACATAAATATATAGAAGTATGAACTATTAAACAGAAGCCAAAGTACTTAACTTAGGCAGGGCTGACTATAGAATAAAACTAAGCTTACAATGTAATTTCAGAAGCACTGTTGAACATGTGATGGGTGTGTTCCAGAGATAAAATTTTAGCCAAGGCACACTGACCAACAAGTTATTACTGTATCATGTTTTATGTCTGGCATGCTTGGAAGGTGGGTTTTGCTTCTGTTTTTTTGCTTTTGGTTTTAACATAGGAAGGTTGGTTATGAGGAGTTAATTTGAGAAAAACTGTGGTTCTGGAAACCTGGCTATGTAATATCACCATGAAAGAGGCAGAAGGAAGATGCATAGATGATTAATGGGGAAAAGGTGAAGTTGTGAGGTGTACCTTATTTTCTCTTTGCCTATTGACTTTATCTTATATCTAGTTGCATATACCCCGAGTATAAATTCCCTGTCCACAAATTTTCTTAGTCCATGGAGAAATGAGTGGTACCCACAGGGCATATTCTCTGATTATTAGTGAATTTGATTCAGGGTGTTTTGCTCCCAGTGCTGTGTAGAATTTTTTTTTCTGACATAAGATTCTTATATGACAATGAATATCTGACACTAAGTTTGATTTATTAAGATATGAGCTATGTGTATTGTGAGTTCTTACACAAAGCCACACAATATCTTCCATGTTTTCTTCTTCCCGAAAGTGAATGGCACCAAAACACAACTTTGTCCTGTCACATCCTTAAGTATATCTGAAGCTGCCTTTGAAGACCACATGGAAATTTCAGCCAGGACAATTAGAACTTTGACTGGAAACAAATACATTTTGCCACTCTTACAACAAACACAATTGTTACCAAGCAATTTCTGTGAACAATTAAATAGCTGAACATGGTGACATATTAAAATATTTCTGCCACACAAACATGCACGGCTTAGTGCCAGGTATATATGCCTTGAAAAAGGGTTCAAAAATAATGTGGCACAACATAAAAGTAACTGTCCCTGGCTACCATATTCCTAATTTCCAGAAGCAAAATGACTCAGAGAAGGACCTTTGAAGATGTTCTCATGGATGTTTATGTGCCAGAAAGATGTCTTTAGACATCTCATTGGGTTCATATATTTAACTCTGGGCACACCAAATGAAGACCTTTTGATTTATCAAGGTGGAACATGTAAGTGTAATAACCAACATATGAATAAATAATATAAAAATGGATACCATGCTAAGATGTGGTATTCCCCCCCAAATGGTAGAGAGTATCATAAAATGTCATCTTAGAATGAGGAGCTGACACAGTAGAAAGGGACTTTTTCAGGCAAACAACATAGCTTCTTACATCTATGACATAGGCGTCACCTGAATAGATAATGCATTCCACCTGTAATAATCAGAAGGGGAACTCCAAAGTTAAGCTTTACACTTTGCCTTGTAGGATTTGGGGAATGTGACTACTGTACTGGTTAACACCAAGGCTGTATGGATGCGCTGCTTATTGACTGTAAAGTCAATCATTATTAAAGGGAACTTGGAGACTCTGATGGATGCATTCCCAGTTAGTGAGACAAAACTGATTAAGTCATCATTCTGTATGTCTGTTCAGAATGAAAGCATTTGGATTACATCACATATGTAAACCTTGTATGTACAGATTGACTTCATTATTTGCCGGGACTGATCTAACTGATTTCAGTAGATTTTTCTTGATAACAGGAAACACATATTCTAAGACGTCCTTTTGACACAGAAACCTAGGCTGTTTTCCTGCAGTGAATCAGATATTTTGGAGCATTGATTCTCAGAAGCCTTTCTCTGGTCTGACGTTATTGTTTTATGTTCATCAAAATATTTTTCGCCTCATCACCAAAGGCCCAAGTCCGCATGTATCAGTGTTACATTAAGGAAGAGTAGGGGCAGAAGATGCTAAGACTGGTTGTATTCTAGTCTCAGAACATGTTCAGTGCCAAGACCTGTAGTTTGGAAGAGTGAGGTAGTCTGAAGTTCTTCTCAATTTGCCTTCCCCACATCTTCCATTTTCTGAGACCCTACATGAAAGAACCTTCATTGATAGTCTCACAAGTTGTGATGTAGCATTTCATAGAGAACCTGGTATCATTTCAGTGACACCACACTTTTCATTTCAGCTTTCTATGAGAACATTGAGCTATGGGTTTATTGCATTTTAGATTCCTCATACAGAGCACTGTTCAGTCCGTAATTTTCAGTACTTGCTGCTGCTCAGTGGTTGCTGTTATATTGTGTCCACTTGTCAGTTATTCACGGTCTAAATTTCCTACCATGGTAGAGTTGCCCACTGGACCCAAACAGTTTGGATTTCTTACTGTGAAACCTACTAATAGTAACAGACTTCTAGGAATGAGCTGACATCAAAGTTCTGTGACAAAAAAATTGGATTATGTTGAAGAATACTTCTCTCCAAGTGTTTTTTCTTGCAGATGTGTGCATTTACTTATATTTGGATAGCTCAGTTTGTTCTCTCTTTCATTTGGCTTCATTGCCTTTAGTGATAAAGTCACTTAGATAAATCTGACTGGCTACAGTAACATGATAATGTTATCCCATCCACTGTGTGATCGCTAGTTAAAAGGGATCATCAGTGTGACTAATTCAGGCAACAGGGGCTTGACTTGCCTTTGTTTGGGATTGCTCTGACTGAAATGATGTCACCAAATTTGATTGGCTAAATAATTCCTTTTCTATTGGATCCCTGACTGGCCAGGCTTGCCAACATGTCATTCCAGAAGTTCCAGTGATTAAGAAAGTTGCCTTGAATGGAAGTAACAACAACAGCTAAGTAAATAAAGTCTCTAAATAGGATAAAAATTATTAAGATATCTATATTTGATTTCTTTGCTCGCTGACCCTTGAAAATATTTAGTTCATCAACATTCTTCACAAAATTGTTGATATGGAAAATTGAAATGCAAACATATTTAGTGCACTCTCACTACATATTACTGTTCTTACTGATTGTTAGAATGTCTTGGGCCATTTCTGCACGATGGCACCATCCCGGTATGGAGGACACATTGAAGCTGGTCCATGATGTACACCAACGCACAACGTCATTGCAATCCTGCTCCTGTCATGCCCCCAGCCATTGTGATCATGTGGCCTCCCTTTGTGCAATGATTGTGTTACCTGGCTGTGTGGAAGGGCAGAAGTGCTCTGAAGCACTTCCTTCCTTGGTGCGGTGCAGGAAGAGGCTGGTTGCACAGAGGAAAGAAGGAGCGTGTCCCAAATACTACCCATCCACAAGCAGCCAGCTGGGTGCAGAGGGGAGCATTCAGGTCCAGTAGCACTGCTAGGATGATGCCAGGACATTGTGGGATCGCGGTATGGTACAGAAATAACCTGAGAGAGTTTGTATATTGAAAAAAAAAAAAAAAAAAGCAAATCATCAGTCATTATATTGTGTGATTTTTTTGATCTCCCAGGGCCTTTCACAAATGGAGGACCCCAATGATCTGATCTGAGTGTTGATTTGGACCTGGGAAGATTCATGTCTATTGGTCTGATAGTAGAATTTTAATTCTGAAACCTGTATAGAAACTGGAAAAATAGAAGTCAAAATGGAATGACCCTTTTTTGATGGAAGGTATCTATCTAATCTAATCTGATTTTTAAAATTGTTTTTATTAATTATTACATTGATGAAAATGACAGCTGAGTGGAAGGACATGTGCTTAAAGTCCCATTATAAAATCTTTGGTAGTAGGACTAGGAAAGATCTGGCCTGACCTGGCACCAGGGGACATTTCACACTACACAGTTATTGTGCTGTGATTCTCCTTTACCTTCAATTGCATCTTCCTAAGGAATCCTGGGGTTTCCAGAGCTTTCTGGCAGAGAATGCTAACGGCCCTTTTCTAAGCTGCCAATCCCAGGAATTCATAGGAAGTTGCCATGGCAGTTTAAGTGGAATCATGGTTCTTTAACTGTGTAGTGTGAAAAGGCCAAGGTTTGAATAAGAAGGATCTTTACTTATTTTGTCCTCACATGCAAGATGGAGTAATTCTAAATGGTTTCTCTATGCTGATAAGTTTACAACAGTTCTCATGCATTTTTCATGATCTTTCACACTTTTTGAGAGATTTTAATGCAAAAAATTTTTTTGCACAAAACCTTCCTTTTCATTCTGTATTAATTCTGGAACAAGTCCTAAAGAGTTGCAAAAGGACTAGCTGCCTAAATGGCCAGACTCAATATAAGGCAACTTTTCAGGCTCATTTCTACATTCTCACTGGTTTTCTCTGAATATGTTCTCACTATATTTTTTCTTCTTGTTGTTGATGAGCATGGGTGAAGACGTTTGTCATAAAAAGTTTGTGGGTCTTTGATGTTTCTAATAGAAGATGTAAATGTTTAACAGATGAAAATTATGTCACTAATAAGGAAATAACCATGAAATGCAGAATTACAATTAGAAAAACTTGTAAGAATGGCAAAAATATCGAAGACACTTGGTATTTAAAAAAGAGACAATCCGTCCTTTGAAGTATATAAACATTTTCAGAAGAAATCATGTTCTGTTTTCCTACACTGGGGGTTTTCATTTAGGCATGTTCTTAAACATATATGGCAGGTGTGAACAATCCCATACAAGCCAGGAAAAGTATGAATTCTTACAGGAAGTTGAAAGTAGAGATGGGTTTGGAGAGCATAAAGATACAGATTATGCCTGTTGTGCACAAAATGGTAGATATTTGTCATAGTTAGCAATACATAGGGGTGGACCAAGCCTTTTGTGAATGCTGGATGGGTTAATGAATTCACTTTCCCTGGAATATAGTCATATTGAGTCTGCCTTCTTATTTAAGTAAGAAAGCTAAACCTTATTAAGAGAAATACTCTGAGTTAGAAAGGTAAAGTAGATCTAACTGACTAGCTAGGCTGAAAAGAAAGGGAGCCATGACTGACTACTGCTTTTGGACTGAATATATAGAGACATCTGCCTCTCCCCTCTCATCTGGAATGCAAACCCTTCATGTTTGGGACAAACTCTCTTCCTCTGATACCCCCAGACTTAGCTAGCTAGCCCCATTGGGTCTAGGAAGATGATGTAGGCTAGGATGACTCCTGCTGTGGACTGATGCCACTTTCTTTATAGACAGGGAGAAATGAGGCAGAGTTTGTTAAACATTACTGTTTGTAACAGTCCCAGAATGTTTCTGCCAGCATACTCACTGGATACCACTAGCCATCCTGACTGACAGGTCCTGAGAGCTGCGGTACAAAAGCAAAAAGCAAAAAGCAAACATTAAAAAAAAATTTTTTTTAACAAGCTTTGGTGTGAGATGTAGTGTGAGACCTTTAGAATCAATATTGGTAATGGATTGTAAGAACCGGTGTGGTGTAGTGTTTGAGCACTGCACTATAATTCTGGAGGTCAGGGTTCAAATTACTGCTTGGCCATAGACACCTAGTGGGTGAGCTTGACCAAGTCACACTTTCTCAGCCTCAGGGAAAGGCAAAGGCAAAACTTCCTCTGAGCAAATCTTGCCAAGAAAACCCCATAATAGGCTTAATTTAGGGTTGCCATAAGTTGGAAGTGACTTGAATACACACAAGAACAACAAACAACTATCATACAAAGGTATGCATAGAAAGGACTGGTAGAAATCAGACATTAGAGCCAAAGTTTCTAGGCTTTAGCTTCCTTATCATAGCTTCTAAAGGAACAAACACAATCCCAGGTTAGAGTGACAGAATGACAAAGAGGATAAGTTATTTTCAGTTTGGTTTAAAGTCTTCCTCCTCCTCCTCCTCTTCTCCTCCTCCTCCTCCTTTTTTTTCTTCTCTCTATCTAATCCAACAAGGAATTTTTGCTTATTTTCTGCATCGATCCACATATTGAGCTAGATAACCTACAAGGCACCCTCCAGGTCTGTAATCCTACCATTTGCTTCTAGTTAAATGTGTATAGGATTGCAACTGGCAAGAAAGCATACACTTCCCTAGAACTAAATGTCATTGAACTTACCTCTGGAAAACAGCAATTCTTATATTACTTCCTGATTAAAGATTGATAGGAAAGGAGGATGGTTGGGGATGAAGTTTGCCTAAGGTTACCCATTGAACTACAATGTTGGTGCACATGTGTCGTGCTCTTAACCGCTTTGTGACAGCAGTCCCCTTGCAAGAAAGAAGAATCTCAAAAGTTTTCTCTTTGCAGGGTAAAATTATGAGAAGTCTGTTTCCTTTTTTGCACTATAGCACTTTTTAGGGGGTGAAAATTTAGTTCATGTGAAAATTTGGTTTTGATACCATTTTTTGTACAAAATCAGTTGCATGAAAATAGTTTCCATCATGAAAACTAGTTGTTTTAATGAAAGTTTTTGAAAAAGTCACCAAATACACCAAATACAAAAAAACCCTCACAACTACTCTCCTATAGTTAACAATATTTTGATAGCTTTCACAGTGCGTTAAGACACTTTTTCTCATCAAGAATGTGAAAATTAGTGGGCATTTGTTAAGGTAAGAAGCACTTTTAAAATGAGAAGACTATATACAGTGATCATGTCCTTGAGAGGCTGGATATACTATGTCAATAATGTCAACAGAAATATATCACTCCCTGTCATCTTAAGTACAGCTTTTCTCTTTGGATCCTGGAGCTTCTCTCTCTCTCTCTCTCTCTCTCTCTCTCTCTTTCTCTCTCTCTCTCTCTCTCTCTCATGCCCTCTCTCTCTTATGCCCTGTACAATCAGGCTACAGGGCTATTTCCATCAAGCATTGTCATTAACAGTGATGTAGATTCGAGTCAACTGACTCAGACTCAAGTTGAACTTAAGTTGCTTTGCAATAAATGATGCACCGACTCCACTCGACTTGAGACTTGTACATTTTTAGTGACTGACTTGCTGTCCTTGGTTCAGTAACATAACACATTCATCCAAAAACCTTACAACTTTGAACAGTGCTTCCATTTCTTTTTGCTTACTGGCCACATGACAATCTGTCTGAAGCCCAAAGTGTGGCTGCATTTCTTAGAGGGGAACAGTAATTGAGTTAGGTAATGGGCCTGAGTCAGACTTGAGGTCTGCACAGGAGTCTGTCCCTGCTGCAGCCTTTTAAAACTTTTCCTAAGAGCAGAAGGCAAGATTTGTCCCCAAAGCATAGGGCATCTTTCTCAGAGAACAGCAAGTGTGTTAGGCAGTGGGTTTGAGGAAGAAAGATCCTTCCTTCTAAACCTTTTGAAGCTTCAGTAATGGGGAGTAACAGGGATCCTATTCCCTACTTCTGAAAAATCCCCCATCTTTGCAAATGGGAAATAAGAAGGATACTATTCCCCAGTTCTGAAACTGAAGACACTTTTATGCCCATTGGCACAAAAGGCTCCAGCTTTGGAAAGGGGGAATAAAGATCCTATTCCTCACTTCTGAAACTGCAGAGGGCAAAATCGCAAATGTGGAGGGCCAACTCTGCTTAAATTGTTAAACCTGACTTTATTTAACTCTGTCCAGAAATTCTGGAATATAGGTTGCAGTATAAAGTTGGCTCCCAGACTTGAGACTTGACTTGAAAGTCTCTTACAAGGACTTGAAACTTGACTTGAGACTTGAAGGTAGAGACTTGAGACTTGGCTTGAGACTTGGAGTAAAAGAATTAAATACATTACTGTTCCTTAACAGGCCAAGAAAATGTGGTTCCTTCCATCAACTTATTGCTTTCATGGCAAATGAAACTACAATAAAACAGAAGGCTCTGCTGCTGCTCTTTCCATCTGTCCATAGGCGTGACCACTTTTTCCGTCTGTCTGTAGGCATGATCATCTTCCAAAGTAGATATCTGGATCATCTGTATGGTGCAGACTGATATGGGGCAGGAGACAGGTGTTTCATGCAGCAGTAAGTGGGTGCATACTGGATGTTTTCAAAGGGATTGGCAGAGAAGAAAAAGAGGTGATCTTATCTTTGTCTAAGGCTGAAGAACTTGTGCCCCCCCTCCTTTTAGCAAAATGCTAACCCTATAAACTCTCACCATTGGTCAGGTAGGTTGGGGCTGGTGGGACTGAAGTATAAAAACTTCTGGAGGTCCACAGGATTCCCATCTCTCTGCTTGTGCAATGTTTTTGCAATTAATGTTGTTCTTCATCCATTGGAACAAATATTTTCAAAGCCAGGTGGGAAAAGATAGGAATCTATATGCGTTTTATCTAATGGGAGGGAAAGTAATTTGTGGAGGACAATTTTTAGCTCAGAAGTATCCTCATGGGGAATTATATAAGCCCCCTTATTTTCATTTATATGCTCTAATTCAGATCCCCATGAGATTAAAGGAAAGCTAACAATAAATAAATTTGGGGGGACTTCATGTATCTGACACATCACATCTAGTTGGATCTTAAGCTTCCACAAATATCTTCAGTTAAAGTAAAGGACTAATTGTGTATTCTTGACAAGCGGGTTTTATGCAGGCTGATTTATTTATAGAGAGCAACATGAAGTTGGCAGGGTGGCAAGCTCTGGCTGGCATCTGGCCAACTGAAATGTAGAGACAGAGCTCACCCTCTCTGTGAGCAATCCCCACGCAGGAGTTCCATGTGCACATGTATAACAATGCCTGTGGTGTCTGTGGCTGGAGTTCCAGGGAGCTGCCCATAATCTTTCCCACTGATTTTGACATGCAACACAACCCCACACATTTGTCACCCAGACCTATGTCTGAATACAATTGTTCTCAAGTGAGCGTGAACAGAATTACAGCCATCTGACTGCACTTGTAGTTAAGCTTTAATCTCTAGTATATTACCATTTCTCTCCCCACTACTACAAAAAACTCTTGTTTTGCAGAGAGGAAGGCTAGAAAGTATTTATATATGTGTGTGTGTTTACCTTGTTCTCATGGCATTGATTTTTTTAACAACAATGACAAAAAAAAATGAGAGGAAGCAAAATAAGATTAAATTGGGTTTCAAATCCTTTTGATGGGTTTCCTTTGTTTTATTATCAAACCAATTAAAGTGTTGACAGAAGAAAACATTTTGTCATGTCTTTCTCCCTGACTCTGGAGTAAAGTTGAAGGTTGAAAGTGACTTGATTGTAATGAAGAGGCAATTGCAAGTGAGGATTTCATTAGACGTATGCCATCCTCTACTCCCACAGGTCTGAACAGGTGTAACATCAATCAGATCATTGCCTGTTCCCCTGGACGCTGAGAGGAACCTATGGCTTGTGTTTTTTTTCCTGACTACTGTGTTTAGAGTCAACAATTAAGTGTCTTGTGGTGGGGGGACTATTTCCAGAAATATCTCTTGCCTTTGAACACTCCCTTTTGAAGTTTAAGGTGGTGACATCCTCAAAGATTCCATACCTGATGCCTAATGTTTTCATGAACATTGATTTGGTCTGGCCCTCAGTATGCATTTTCTATAAGCTGGGGTCTTGTGAAGGAGCTATTGCCACCTGCAATAAACGTTAAATCTATTGATGCTTGAACAGGACCCAAGAGGTAAAGGATTAATTACAATAGCCGTGATAATACTGGGTCATAACGTTGGAGTAACTATCAGTGAGCCAGTGATTGGACTTTCTCTGTCCCCACAAAAGTATCCCAAACACATTTGTGAAGTCGTTCTACCCCTTATTGAGGACTGTGGAACCAGCTGAACTTCTGTCTAAGTGCAACTAAATGCAATTCTTAACACTGCACACTGCAAGTGTCTCTAACTGTAAGTGGTTGTGCAGCAGGAATCACCAGCTGGAGGTTCTTGACTGGGTAGCTGCTGGTGCAGAAGTGCAAGCAAGAACAACCGCATCGGTGGATATTTATTCTATGCTGAATAGGAGCTTGGCCTCAGTGAGAGACAATGGTATCATTTACTGAGGACTTGGACTAGAGAAGTTTTAAGTATTTAAATGTCATCATGTCAAAGAAGACATAAACAGCCATATTGTAGCTTATGGCAACCAGGTAGCTGTCTGTATAACAGAACAGTGGATGGATGGAGTGAATCAAAAGCAACTACATTTTCACCAAAGGGACTGGGGAATGTAGTCAAGGCTGAGTGCTGACAGAAGACTGTGAACAAAAGCTTGAGATAACAGTGTGAGAAAATCTGTACTTGAGCAGAATGTAAATCCTGTGGCAAGTTTTAAGACAGAGCTCTGACAAAAGTGTTAGCAAGGTGCAGTTAATCTTGAGGGGAAAGAGGCTGTTGAACTAGAATGAAAACCAAAGAAGTCTGAAGAAAGGCCTAGCTTGCTTTTGTATGAAAGGATACAAAAACCAAACTGGAAAGAAAATAGGCAGCTGAGTCCTTGCTGACTACTGTCTGTGTGGGCACCCCTGTTCTTTGCCACTGACCATTCACTTGCCATCTCCTTCTAGACTGAACTGCCCAAAGGCTAGAGTACCACCTAAATTAGGGGTGGGGCAAATGCAGCTCATTGTGGTCCCTAGTCTCCCCCCCCCCATCCAATTTAAAAAACAAATAAACATGTTTTTTGCCCAAAGTGCACTCTCTGTAAGGTGGGGGTAATTTCATCACAATTTTGCTCTAGCTGAAGGAAGGTCATTTCCTGTTCTTAAAAAAAAGTCTTTCCTGAGGCTAAAATGGCCCAGACATCTCCTCTGTAACATAGCAAAATTGCCTTCATACTCCCAAGATGGTGGCTGGAAGCATTTGAAGGCATTTTAAAAAACAATAGATTGCACAAGGGGGGCGGAAGTATATGCAGCCCTCCAAGTTTGACTTGGGAGTCATCCCCTGACAGTTGCCCACCCTGGCCTAAGTCCCAGTCTTTTTACTCTTGTCATTTCAAGTGTGCTTGGAGATGGCAGGTGAGCAGCTGGCAATGGAAAAGAGGAAGAGGAGGAGGAGGAGGAGCAACAGCAGGGCTAGAAAACTATAGACATTACCAGCCGACATTCTGATTGGATTGGCCTTGCTATATGGTCAATCATTCTCTTTCTGACTGCTGTCAGCCTTCAGTGAAGATACCTTTTTGCTTTTCAGTATCACTAAAGAGTTGTTATTTATCTCCTCTCTTGCTGCTCCCTGCCTTACCCTTTTATATGAAGACTCTTTCCAAGCATGCTGTAAACCAAGATTGGAACATCCATCAGGAGGAGATCATAAATACCTTTTAATTGTGGAAGTGGCTGCCTTACAGTTGTGGAGAAATGCAGAAAATATTATTGTGGCTCAGATTCAATAGTGAAGGCTGAGAGTAATAGCTTTGCCACCAAGTATGGAATTTATTGTGGGGTGGGTACGCTGCATAAGCTTCAATCCATCTCCTTCCATCTCTTTCTCTTCTGTATTACACAATGGGTGGTCTCTCCTTGCTCAGCCTCCCTGCTTGAAATCTGGCTGCCTCTTAAGTGCTCCCTTTAGCTCAGGCACCTGCATGCCAGACATGGTTGGCTCCCTCTGTGCAGAACCTCAGCAGATCTAACTTTCAGAAGATGAGACGCCCAGACTTAAGACAGAATTATGCTGAAAAGACTGTATGCAGCTGAAATACCATACGTATACATTAAGCTGAGAACCAAAAAGAGTAGCTTGTCTCACCATTTGTATTTCATAAAGCAGGAGAGGATGTGTCCATTTTCCAGTCTTCTAAAAAACTCATATATCTTAATACTCTCTTTGGTAAAAGAAAGACCCTCTGAGATGGAGTGGTGCCAAGGTTCTGACAACTTCTTCTGGGTTCAACCCATCATGGAGAAGAAAAGAAAGATGTGATTTGCATATTATGGGTGGGATAATTAAGCCACAAATGAAAATTCATTGGTGTTGTGCCTCATCTGTGAGAAGTTTTGCAATGGCAGACTTTTCCCCATTTTCTGAGGAAGTATCCCTTCATGTAAGGAACTCAGTTCCCAGTGCTGCACGGTATTGAATAAAGATTTAGAATATCTACTGCAAGTGACCAAAGCTTGGATGTAGCTCTCTCCCCCCTCCCCATCAGTTCCTTTGGTGATTTGTAACTTTTGCAGAAATATGATAGAATGGAGTTATATTTGACCTGTAACAGGCAGAGCTCTAATTCACTTCGTACTGATGGAATAGGAATGGGTTGTCTGCCTGTTTCTTTTCACTGGGTGTGTATGCTGAGTTATTCTGAGAAATGGGAGAAAATATGAGAAAAGGTCATATGGATAGCTACCTTATGAACTTTGTATAGTCCAAAGTGCAGTATCTGAACTGACCACATGGGGGAATCAGAGAGCATTTTCCTGTAACATCCAATGATGTAACAGTAATAGCAATGGTAACTTTTTTGTAATAATTAACTTGGCTGCTCACCTTTCTGGACTATAGAAAACAATAACAAATATGACTTGTTAGGTGATCAGAATAAAGTAACTAGTTCCTTTAAAAAAAAAAAAAAACTCCATTGATTGACACCAGGGCTTCATTAAGGTTTTTATAGACCCTATACACTCTTGTATTTGATTTCCTGCCTCACCTCAACATAGGGATGTTTTTGTAGGCCCTCAAATCCTGCTTTTGTAGGCCCTGAAGCTTTTGTAGGCCCTAGGCACTGTGCCTAAAGCAGTGATGTATTTAAGTCTTTTACTCCAAATCTCAAGTCAAGTCTCAGGTGTCTACCTTCAAATCTCAAGTCATGTCTCAAGTCTTTGAAGATACTTTCAAGTCAAGTCTCAAGTCTGGGAGCCAACTTTATACCCTGACCTACATTCCAGAATGTTTGGACAAAGTTGAGTGAAGTCAGTTTTAACAATTTATGCAGAGTCAGCCCTCCACACTTGTGATTTTGTCATCTGCAGCTTCAGACATGGGGAACAGGATCCTTCTTACTTCCCATTTCAGAAGTTAGAGGATTTTTCAGAAGTGGGGAATAGGATCCTTCTTACTCCCCATTACTGAAGCTCCAAAAGCTTTAGAAGGAAGGATCCTTCCTCCTCAAGCCTGTTGCCTAACATATTTGCTGTTCCCCTCTGAGAAATATACCCTACAGTCTGCTGGTGAGTCTTATCTTCTGCTCTTAGGAAAAGTTTTAGAAGGCTCCTCTGATATGTAGCAGGGGCAGGCTGCTGAGCAGACCTCAAGCCTGCCTCAAGCCCATTGCCTAACCTGTTTGCTGTTCCCCACTGAGAAATGTGCCCATGCTTTGGGCTTGAGACAGATTGTCATGTGACCAGTAGGCAAAAAGAGATGGAAGCATTGTTCGAAGTCGTAAGGTTTCTATATGAATGTGTTATGTGACTGAACCAAGGGCAACAAGTCTGTCACTAAAAATATACAAGTCTCGAGTCAAGTTGAGTCAGTGCATCATTTATTGCCAAGTCCAATCCGAGTTGAGGCATTGAAATGACTTAAGTCCGATTTGAGTCCAAGTCATTCAACTTGAGTCTACATCACTGTGCCTTAAGTGTCTAATGAAGGCTCTGACTGACATGCAATCTGTTAGGTCTGCTGTTTGCCCATAGAAATCTTGAGAGGTCTGAATTCTTAACTTTTTCAGAACTAGTGTCTGCCACAAGGGGAACTGGCCCAAATTTTCAATACCTCCCCAGTATCTGTACTGAGAGGCCCACTAAGGGGGTAGCAGCCTCAGGAAGCCACAATTTCTCAGTCAAACCTGCCTCACAAAGTTTTTTCTTTCCTAGCCCAAAATGCTGCTTGAAAGAGTGAGGATTTCACACATAACAAAATCAATCATGGCAATCAAGTGTGCAAAAAGGATGTTCACGTGTCCTCCATTAGAGATAGTCCTCTGAAATGTTGGAGATTTGCTATTTGAAGTCATCCTCTATTTTAGGGATCCACAGAGCTCACAGCCCTGAAGCTTGGAAAAACAGGAGGATTGCAAATGAAAGGAGACATTATTTGGAAATGCGCTCATCCCCCATCCCTCCAAAAAATAAAATCCCATGTTTGAGTCAGGCTTTTGGCACAATAAAAGCCTCATCTGGAAGGACCTCCTATCGTAGTCTTCTCCACTTAGGAGGAAACACAGAATATTTCTGTTTAAATGATAGCTATTGTTTTCTGTATTTTGAGCCACACGTGTAAATTAGGATGGGCACCTTTTATGTAGATCTGTGACTTCTTTTGCCTTCTTTTGTCTGAATGTGTTTCCTTGTGTTTTTTTTAAGTGAGAACTTGTAAGTGGCCACCCTCAAGTCAGTGACAGAGCTAATTTAGGACTTGCTACATTTAAGGAGAGGAGGGATTCCACTCCGCCTGAGGGCCTCTTTTCTTTCCCCCGTCTTCTCCCTCCCACAGTCGCCTCCTCCCCCTCCCCACCTCTTGGGTGAAGTGAGTGAGGCTTGTTTGTGAGATGGGTTTTCCCGAATTCTCACAGCTCTAATCTGGATACCATTTAGTGTGACAGGCTCCTTCCCAGGTTCCCACAGCTGGTTAGTGTTTTGAATTCCTGGCTCATGAACTCATATCAGGCTACATGGGCTAATGCTCAGAGCACAGCCTAAGGCTGATATCTTTGATGACAGAGTAATGAAGGAAGCTCTGGAGCTCTCTCTGTGTTTATAAACCGGCTGCCATTTGTGTGTTATTTTTCAAATATTGGTGGGAAAAAAAATAATAACAGCAGAATGACCATAACACTCCATGGAAGCACTTAAAGCATCTGCAGACATGAAATAAAGCAATTAATCTTGAGAAAGGAAAGGCCAATTAAAATAAATCTGCCATTCTTACAAGTGTGTGTGTACAGGAAAGCAGAAATCATTTCACTGGCACGGTAGGCTGGCTATAAATATCAATTCACCCACACTGCAATGATTTCTAATCATTTCTAAGACAATATTAGGCTTCTAGTCTTTTCCTAGGTGAGCTATGGATCAGTAAGTCTCTCACTCAGATCCCACCTCCACCATGAATTCACTAAGTGGTCATAGGTAAACCTCGGTTCACACATCTGCAATATGAGACATGATACCATTGGCATGCAACGATTACAGCTGGATAATATATATGAAGCAGTTTGAATGCCTGGAAGTGCTAGACAACTCTAATCACACAAATCCTTTGGCTTTTCCACATTTTGTTGTGTTACAACTCAGAATTGACATGGATTTAATTGGCATTGTTACCACTTGAGGTACACAAGATACTCAGCACTGTAAAAGTGCAAAATATTTTTATGGGAACACAAAAGTTAGGTAAACAAAAACACACTGCTATTGGACAATCCTAGCAATGCATGCTCATTGTAGGTACTCAAAGATCCAGTGGCACTTACTGTTGCATGAAAGTGCATTGGGTTAAAGCCAAAGGACACAATGTGGGAAGCAAAGCGTAAGAAGCTATGTTGTCTATCTGATTCACTATTATCTACTCTATCTGGCAATGTCTCTCTAATGTCTCAAGCAGAGTTCCCCCCCCCTTCCATTCCTACCTATCTGATCTTTTTAATGTGATCTCAGGTGGACTGAGAGTCACAAAATTTGGCAGCAAAACTTGAAAGAATTTCTTCTTTGCAGCACAGCTCTCAGAATCCCCCAGCTAACATGGTCAGTGGCCATGGGACTGGAAGCTGTAGCTGAAGTGGTAATTTTCTAAGTTGTTTGATAAGACAGTTGAATTTTACAGAGTGTGGTCCTGTACTCACTTGCCAACCCATAAAATCATGGGTGAGACCATGTGAGTACAAGAGGTGTGGGTTAGGGGTGCCCAAAACATCTGGCTGCCTTGCATGAAGGACAGGATGCACCCCCACACACACACAAACACAAGCCAACCTGACAAGCGGTGGATTATCACTTCAGTGCTGAATTACCTTATCTAACATCTCAATGGAGAATGATCTGCAACACTCTGGAGCATTTAGCCTTTCAATGCCACAATTCTGCTCCCCTCCACTCACATCTCCTACCTGAGGCAGCCACCTCACTCTGTCTAATGACATGACTGGCCCCATCTAAGTACCTGAGAGAGTTCCTCCACTCCGCCAGTAAAAGAAAGAAATTCAGTGGTAAGTCCAAAGCATTCTTGCCACAGGCATTTATCTCCTGTGGTCAGGAGCATGTTGAGAACACTAGTTGAGAGCCAGCATGATGTGAAAGCCAGCATGGTCCAGTGGTTTGAGCACTGGACTATGACCCTGGACATATTACACACTTTCAGCCCCAGAAAACCTGTAATAGGTTTGCACCATAAAAACAAAACAAAACAAAACATCTTGAAGGCACATGACAACACAACAACAACAGGAGCATGTGCACTAATAAAATCAATGTGATTTTGTTAGTTACATTGTTGTCTTTTGTAACTCTTGGTGGCTTCCCTGTCAGCAGGGCAGTGAATCATCTGTAGGTCCTAGCATTAACGTAAGAGGAGCTATGCATGGTGCTGAAAGTATTTGGGGAACAGGGTTCAGAACCTTGGATAGCTCCTTTTAAGTTCCAACAAAAACCGGAAGCAGATTCATTGCCCCACTGACATGGAAGCTACAAGTATGCACTGCTTGGAAGACATGAATAATATTGGCCTAAGCCTTCTGAATAGCTCACTCCACTTGCCCATCAAAGGAATCGTGTTTCTGTTGAGGAGTTGCTGTATTTTGTAATCCATCTTCCAGGATAGTTACAACTAACCAGAGCTGGTTTAATTGCCGAGCTCCATGCAGGAAACACCCGGTCTTTTAGGAAGCATGGGAGAACAAATGTTTACTGACCGTGTAATTAATACAATGATTTGCTGTGTCTATTGGCCCTTAGCACTGTATTTCCTGTAAAAGTGGTAGAAAGTTTTTCTTTTTTCTTTTTTTAAGGCACAAGTTGCTCTTTTGCTTAGAGGAACTAGTTGTCTTCCAAATGAACAAATGATGTATTAGAAGTTAAACTGGATATTCCCATGGGAATGGGCATTTTGCTTTTTTTTTTACAGCCAATTTCTTTCATTCGGCAGGTTCCCAGACACATCAAATGCCTCACATGTTAAGCTGTTAGTCAAGATTTATAGGCTCTGTGAGTGTAAGTCAATGTTAAATCGTTCTGATAACATGAGGGCTGGCAAGCAAACTTCTCCGCAATTTTCATTTTTTTTAATCACAAAAAAAAAAAGAGAGAGAGAGAGAGAGAGAGACTGAGATCAAGTCTGACTATCTGTAGTATTTCCTTAGCATAATAAATGCATTTCTTCAGGGCTGCTTTTCCTCAGTCTCCTTGCTTCTGTGGAGATTTCACAAGCAAGCTTCTCTAAACCAACAAGATATAATCGGATAACATCATATGGCTGAAATATATAATAGTGGCAAGGAATAACAATGATTATATAGTTACAATATAAAAAGGTCCTGTAGCTGGCTTAGGTAGTACTAATATACATGGATGTAGTACTCTGTATGATTCATCATGGGCAAGTTGATTAGAAGATGGAAAAACTACCAGTGACACATGCTTGGGTCTAGCAGCTAGACTGGAGGTGGGTGATTTGTAGGGATTGAGGGTCCTCAGTGGACTTACTGTGGAACGCACTGTCCTTGACACCCATTCCCAATGAATTCACCACTACTCTTTATTGATTTTTTTAAAAAAAACAATCTTTTTTTTTCCCAGTGAATTTGTGGCTGCAACAGAAAACAAAATCAGCATCTTTTAACATGTAACGAAAGGTATGTTTGGACCCCACACTTAATTTTATAGAATTTGTACTTCCTGGAGGTTTCTACAAGTGTGATTTTTAAAAACAAAGTGAACAGTCCACCTATGCCTGGTTTAGAAATCAGAGAAGTGTTATTTTACCACCTTTCCAGGCAATGTGGCAGAGGTGAGTAAACAGACTGTAATCCACAAAACAGCCAGGAGTATAAGCAGATAGGTTTTATTTTAGAATTTAAAGGCGGTTACCCAATACGCAATAACAAAATGTAGTAATCAGATAATAAAAGAATAATTACAAGGAACTCAAGAACAATAGCGTGGCTATCCAGCCACCTGCATACTAATAAGCACTTTTTCTTCCTAACAAGCCAAAGGTTTATGACTGGATCTGCAAAGCAAATAGCAAACTCAACAGCCTGAATGTAGACAACTTAGATTCACCAATAAAAAACAATTATCTCCAAGAAACTTGAGCCCGAGTATAAGATGTTGGTGTGATGACTACAAAGAGGTTTCTTCAGTGCTAACCACCACCACTACTTTACAACCTTTCTCAAAAGTTTAGGCTGCAGTAAGCAATTTTTACATTAGTTTAAAGGCTACCTGTCCTTTCATGAGCTACCATTTTGCAGAGCCCTAAAGTAGCAATTGGCCTCACAGTTTCATGTTTACAAGCGGGCTGCAATCAAATCACTTATCAGTAAAGATGTAATACTTTGCTAATTTCATTCTTGAAGGAGGTAACAAGTATGTTTAGCATTTTTCTTTCTGCTTTGATAAAGTCTTTGAAAACTGCAGTTTTTGAAAACAATTCATAGTTGAGGATTTATTCTGTGCAAACTTTGCATATAATTTCTTCCACATTGAATAGAACATTCTGCATAGAAAGTAGTAATTCTGCATATAAATATTATTTTCTGTGAAGAAAATGATGTTTAATTACAGAAAATGCTGTACTTAAGGACTTATTTTGCATAAAATTAGACAGTTTTTGTTTCTACACAGAAAATGGTCTTTTCTTCACAAAAAATTTGCATCTGAAATTTATGCAGTAAAGAGGAATGAACTGTGAAGACTCTCAAAAGTCCAGGATTCTCCTTGTCATAGTCTCTCCACACTTGCGAAGCCAGATTTTCAACCATTTTTTTGGAATATTTTTGAGTATTTTTTCCATCCTACTTATCAGCATGCAGGACCATCCTTTCCTCCTTACAGCTACTTCTATGCTTTTTGTTGTTATAGTTGCAAACTATGGCCATTTCCATACCGGGCTTCTGAAATGGTGCAGAGCGACCTCTCACGGAGGTCTTCTACACCGTAGAGTGGACTGGCGTGGACTACTTTTTGTCGTTCCACACCAGAATCCACTCAGGAGCGGCCAGAACTAGCCGCGCTGCGTGTTTTTTAAAAACCTCTTTTTCGAGGTTTTTAAAAAGCACGGAGCGCGCAGCCCCGCGCCGCTCTGTCACCCGGCTCCGACGCGGATTTGCAGGCGCACACAAGTGCGTGCCTGCAGATCTGCCGGGGGCGGGCTTCCAGCTGGTGAGCTTGTCCGGTTGGTGGAGAGCCATTTGGGATGCCGGAGGACTGCGGAGCAGCAAGCTCGCACTGCTCTGCGTAGCAACGGACTTACCCGGCTGCCAGCAAGCTCCGTTTTGGGGTGTTTTCACCCGTTCCCCCCCCCCACATGTGGAAAGGGCCTATGGTAATAATACAATATAGTTTGGTATTGATTTTTTTTAGAAGACCCAAGGCTGTTAGGAAATTCAAGTCTTTAAAAAACAGCAATAACACTTTCAGTATGGTCTAGTAATTAGATGCTCCCATGCTACCTTCTGTCATCTAGGATTCCTGGTTATGTTTATTCCTCATGCTGTCAGAACAGTTCTTGACTCTATTGCTATGGGTTTGGATACTGTTTCTCTCATCTGTGCACCTTGCTGGACTCATCAGAGGCCATTTCTACCCTACACTGTTACAGTGTGGTTATTCTGCTTTCAACATCCTGTGGAATTCTGGGGTTTTAGTTTGCTGAGGCCAAAGAGCTCTCTGGCTGAGAATTCTAAAGACCCCTCCCTCAACTGCAAACCCCAGGATCCCCTAGGATGTTGAAAGTGAAATAATAGCACTATAACAGTGTAGTGAGGAAATGACCACAGTTTCATTATTCTGTGTCTACCTGCTGTTCTCCTGTATATTTCAAACCTTACTTTAAGCCAAGGATCATTGGAATTTAGCCAAATCTCAGTGGTTCTCAACGCCAGTCAGTTCAGCCTGAGTTCATGTATCTATTGATAAGAGATTGCTTTGAGACATAGGCAGAGTACCATGTGCTACTCCAAGCCTGCTCTTCCCAGCTTTCTTTTCTCACTGGATTTTACATCGGCATGCATTGATGCAAGAACAAACCAGAAAAAAGCCCCACAACTGAATTAATTTTTTCTAACTTTTTTTTTTAAAAAATGTTATTAAAGTTTGAGTTAAAATTTGATTGATTGGGAACACAGTTTTTTGCCACTGTAATCTATTACTCTTGGTTTTTAAGATAAAGGTTCTACTTGTTGTAATCCTTAGATACAGAACAGTTAGGCCTAAATCCGTTTATTAGTGCCAGCTATAGCAGACCCATTATATCAGTGGAGCTTACACAATTATTAACATATAAAATTCCTATTAATTTAGTGGGTCCACCCTAGCTGAGACTGACAGTTGGATGTTGACCTTGAACTTAATCTTTTCTTTATAAAATATTTATGGATAAATAATTCTTGGTCTTGTCAATTAATTTTTTTTAAAGCAAGCCTCACACAGCTATTTGCCAACATCTGTGAAAGCTAAATGTTTGTAGAGGGGATCAGGGTGTGCACAGAAGCTCAGCTAGCCCTACCCCCATGCTGCAACATTGTCAGAAGACCTTCATATGTTAAATGTGGAGGCCTAGCAACAGCAATAGCAATAGCATGTGTATTTTTATATACTTATCAGCTAAGTGCTCTCTAAGCAGTTTACAGTGTGTTAGCTAATTGCTCCCAACAAGCTGGGTACTCATTTTATCAACCTGCAGAAGGCTGGAAGGCTGGGTCAACCTGGAGCCCAGCAGGATCGAACTCACAATCTTGTGGCTGCAGCACCGGCATTTAACCATTGCTCCACCAGGTCTACAGGATTTCTGACTGCTTTTCTTTAGGAAACTTAAGATTTAGAAGCCTTCATACAATAGGAAACCCTGTCTTGCCAGTCCTCCCAGACTACTGCTATTTAAGATATACACGTAGCTACTGAGAGCGGTTTCCAGAGTTTTGGGGTGAGATGTCATCCGTATGCTGATGACACTCAGTTCTATTCCCATTTTCATCTGTTTCTAAGGAAGCCGTTTCTGTGCTGAACCAGTGCCTGGCAGGTGTGATGGATGGAATGAAGGCAAACAAACTGAAGCTTAATGTAGACAAGACTATGTTGGATGGGTTTAAACTCCCCCTGAAGAAACAAGTCCACAGCTTAGGTGTATTCTTGGGTTCAGCACTGGCCATGGACGCTCAAGATTCTGCAGTGGCCAGAAGTGCATTTGCACAGGTAAAGCTAATGCACTAGCTGTGCATATTCATTGGGACTTCTAACTTAACCATGGTGATACGTACCTTAGTTACTTCTTGATTGGAGTACTCTAATGTGTAATACATGGGGATGTGAGGTCAGAAACTTCGACTGGTCCAAAGAGCTGCAGCCAGATTACTAACAGGTGCTGGCTACAGGGAGCACTCAACCCCTTTGTTGCAACAGCTTCTTTGGCTTCAGGTCTATCTCAAGGCACAATTTAAAGTGCTGGTTTTGACCAGTAAAGCCTCATTCAGCTCAGGACCAGGCTGTTTTGAAGAACTGCATCTTCCCAGTTTCTCATCTATGGCCATTTCTGCACTGAACTGTTATAACGCTATTATTCCACTTTCAACCTCCTATGGAATCCTGGGGTTTGCAGTTTAGGGAGGAGCCTTTAGAATTCTCAGCCAGAGAGTGCTTTGGCCTCAATAAACTACAAACCCCAGAATTCTACAGGAGGTTGAAAGTGGAATAAAAGCACTATAACAGTGTAGTGTGGAAAGGTCCTATGACAGCCAGCATGGGTGTAGTGATCTGAGCATTGGACTACAACCCTGGGGACAGAATTTGATTTCCCGCTAGGCCATGGAAACCCACGGGGTGACCTTGAGTGTGTCACACACTCTCAACCCCAGAGTGAGAGTGCCTTAGGGTCACCGTAATAGAAAATGACTTGAAAGCATGCAACAACAACAATCTTCCCATATGAGCCTGCACAAGCTCTAAGATCTGCAGAGGAAGGACTTTCTATCCCACCATGTTCACAGGTATGGCTGGTAGGGACACAGGAGAGGGCCTTCTCTGTGGCTGCTCCCACACTTTGAAGAGTTAGGAAGGCTGCCTTTTTTCACCCTTTCAAGGCCAGGTTAAGAACTTTCTTTTCCAGTAAGCTTTTGGAAACTGGTTTTAACAGCACTCACATACACACACACAAAGCTTTTATGGTGCTGTACTGCTTTTAATCTGTTTTAAAGTTAGATTTTAATTGATTTTAATTCTGTTGTTATTTAATACTGTTTTAATTGTCATTTTGTATGCTTTTAACTATCTGTATTTTAGTGTACCCTGCCTTTTTTGTAAGCTGCCTTGAGTCCCATCCTGGGAAAAAGGATATAAATAACATGATGGATGGATATATTATAACCATCTTTATGATGAAGAATGTCTATTTGAGTAAAGAGAGATGTATTGTTTGCATAGCAGCAGATCCAGTTTGACAGCAGCCTCAGCATGTTCCCTCCAGGAAAACCTTTTCTTCTCCAGCAGCAAGTTTACACGAAATGCCAGCTGCTGAGGGTGCCAACTGGCTAATGCCTGTGATGTTACACACGTACCACCCTCAGCAGTTTTGTAGCTGTTTAAAGCTCTTTCTTCTTTGTGCTTTGGTTTTACTATAGAGAAAGATGGATATCTAAACAAAGAAAACTTTCTTTAAAAAAACAAAACAAGAACTCTGAAGGCAAAGAGCCTGACTGAAGCATGAAAGAGACATATAAGTGGTAGCTGAAAAAAAAAAGTTTGATGCAGTGGTATCTCAGTTGTCTACAAAATTGGAAGTCTGGGAAGAAGACAAAGATTCTGAAGTTGTTGAATCATCTCCAACAAGAGATGTGTAAAAAACTAAAACTAAAACTAGCATTATTTCATAATTCAGCAAAGAGTTTTGTTTTTTTTTTAAAAAAAAAAAAACCTGAATATTTATGTTGATAAGTTTGTCAGATTTGTTCAGAATACTTAATTCTTGAAAGTCTGGGCTTGAATCTCTATGTATTCAACCAGGTTTGTGCTGAATTAAGATTGTTACTTTTGTTCTGAGAAGTTTCTGTTCTGTAATACATATATGGAGATGTTACCCTGAGAAGTGGGGGACTTTGAGGTCACCAGAAATGCCAGAATCTCCTTAGAAATAGGGAGAATTATAGCTCAAAGGAGACCTGTGAGAGGAGGGTAAAGGCCGGATCTTTTCACCTGTGTATACCAGTACTAACTGTAGAGAAGACGCCAGTTAAAAGTTAAACAGAATATTTTATCTGGAATTAACAGCCACACAAGAAATCAAACACTCTCAAGAACCACACAAGGCTATCAGAAAGTGAAGCAAGAAAGGTTGGATAGATTGAAATTGGATGGAAAGGGTGGTAGTTACCAGTCCTGAAGTAGAAAATCAAAGTGGAGTGGCTCAGACACCTGTCTGAGGGTAGCAAGAATGAAGAGAGGTCTGGGCACCATATATTACGTCCAAGTACTATAATTTTCTGAGACTGCAGCTGTTTTTTTTTTTAATATCCTAATTCCTGCCCTGAAGGAGGGTGTGTGGACAAAGCAGTAATGGTTGTCTCATGGGGTTGACAAAAGAGTCTGGAATTGGCTGCTTGTCTTAACTCTAGGTGACAAAACATTGATAGGAGTCCTGACAATCTCTTAATGTTTTGGTTAGGTAGTGTGAATAGCGAAGGTCTCTATAGCATATGCTCAGAGTATTGGTTCACCTGAGCAGTTTCACCTTCTATTGTTTTCAGGAGTTTTTGCAGTTTTTGAAAGGATTATCACAAGCCCATCAGCACTGGGTTTTCCCACCTAATCCTCTCTGAACTTATGACCTGATCATGTCTGAGGTCATTCTGACCTGGCAACTTGCTTACAACCAGTGCTCTTTCAAACATGTATTTCAGCCATAGATATCTCCAATTATGAAAATAGCACATCCTGCAGAGTGGGGGGTGCATGATGTGACAACAGAGAGGAGATGAAACATAGTCCTCTCTATGTCAGAAATAGACATCTATTTTATCTATTTCAGCCATGAGTTTAACTGGTGCAAACAAGAATGATTTTTTGTCTTCAAAGAACTTAGCAAAATGTAGAAATGTCATTTTTATTGGAATGGAAAGAACTTGAGGTTTAAAAAATGGAATGAAAGTGAGAGCAAAAAACTGATAGGATATTCTCATTTCTATCTCAAAGCATAGCTGATTTGTAGTGAGAAAAAGAAAATATCAGGGCTTATACTCTTATGGCTCTACAGATACAATTAGACAGATGGATGAATTGGTCTGTATTGAATCTGTGTCTGTCTCTCACTTATTCAGGCATGTTTGCAGCATTGCACAGGACTTTCTCTCCCACTCCATACAAACATTTACATGCAAAATCCCTAACATTTTGTGTACATCTTTCTGCAATACTAGTTTTTGAACAAAGAATTTTAAGTGCAGTATCCAAAGAATGTCTGTGTTTCATTCCACACAATTGTCTGGGAATTGTGAATTAGACTGGTTCTCTTAAAAAGGCAGCTTGAAACAAAATTCTCCATCATCCTTAGCTGGAACTCCCATCATTCCTGACCAGTAGCTGGTGGACCATTTGGGGCTGGTGAAAACTGAATTTGCAGAATAGTTGGAGAATCACCAATTCCCCATGCCTGGAATATATTGTCATTTCCCCCCCTGCCCCCATTCAACTAACTGACTAAGCCCTCAATTTGCTCTTCTTTCTTTCTCTCACCCCCATTGAATGCCTTCCATTTCCCTCTTCCACATCTTTACATGCAGAACATGGTATTATGAATTGTACATCTTTCCATAGGTTTAATTATATTAAAATTTCTTCCATGATTATGTAAATATCTCCCCAACTGGAGAGCAATTGCTTTGTATAATACTCCAACAGATATTAGATTTGGTTTTACTGCAAGCAGTAATTTCTCATATTTTCTTAGAAGTGTGTAATCAACACATTAAAAAGGGAAGCTCTTCATATGTAGTTGAGAATGAGTTTGTCTTTATTTCCTTGTGAAAGGAAGAAAGATGAGAGTGGCTGCTTCTCGTGTCTTTAAAAATAGCAATTGTTTCTTGCTATAGGAAAAGGAACAACACAGAACTCTGCTCGTTATTAAAGAATCAGTATCAAAATTCATCATAGGATACCCAAGACTGGTTAATGTCCTATGTCTTCATGAACTGGCTTCTTTCATGACTACAGATGAGGGTCAAAAGGACAAAGCTTGTGGTTCCAGCCTGACAAAAATCCACTTTCTGGTCATACATACCAGACCAAGCACTCTGTCATTGTTAACAAGGAAGCACAAACAAAACCAGTCCAAATAACCACCAAAAAAATGAAAACTGAAGATCTGCAGCTTTGCCCAGATAGGGCTGATGTTATAGAAGATGCCTAGCAAACAAGTTACAGCTTTGACTGTAGATAAAACAGGACAAAGTGACTGCTTCATGTCATTTCACAGGAGGCCACCATGAAGATACAAATATAGCAGAAAACCAGTTTCTTTCACCCCTATGGTGCAGAGTAGCTTTCCCCAAAACAGCATCTTCCAGAAGGAGGAGACTTATAACCCTACACCATTCTCAACCTCAAGAAACTGGCTGTCAGTGATTCCAGTTATCATCCAATATATGTGGAGAGTTCCAGTTTGGGAAGACTGGCGTAGACCTTCAAGTGTGTTCTATGCCAAAGTTGGGCAGAATGAGGACCAATTTTCCACGTTTTACCCCTTTGCTTTGTTCAGTGCTGCCTCAGTCTCTGTTATTAGTGTGGCAACCTATAAGGAATTCAACAGAAGCTGTGCCTTCTCCACTAAGGACTTCTGTGCAGAGGCACTTTGATTTTGCCTGACTTTGGCACACTGTAGCGAGAGGCTTGTACATAGAGAGATATCTTATCTATGCTACGAATAATTGTCAGTGGATCATACCTGAATGGTTTCATGAATCTTTGGGTACAGAAAAACTTAGACTGTCAAGTGTGTGAGTTTCACTTTCAGACACTACACATCTATTATTAGAAACAGCCCTCAGAAAATGGGGCCTTCCTGCTGACTTGAATTGCGTTTATACCTTCCAACTGTCCCAGTTTGGCAAAGACAGTCCCAATCAATCTTCTGTCATCGCACTTTTTCAGAAACATTTGAACTGTTTCAATTTCTATCTTTTTCTCCCACTTTTACCTTTTGTCCTCAGCTTACTTCAATTGTTGCAAACTGAGTTCAAAGTGCAAAAGTACATACTTTGCACTCAATTAACTCAGCTGGAGGGAGAGGAGAGGAGAGGCAGAGTCTTGCTTTTCCCAATAGGCTCAGGCAAAATGCCTCTCCTCCACCGTGTGCTCTTCCTCGTTAACAAGGGCCATTTTTGCACCTCGTCTCATTGCTGGGATGATCCTTGGACATCCTGGCATCACTAGTCCCAGGCCAGGAGCAGTCTTTCATCATTCCTTTCTGCACACATCTCTTGGCAGCAGAGAAGTAGCAGCATTAACACCACTGCTCCTTCTGCATTATAGGGTCCATAGCAATGACTTTTCCCTTCCCTTTCCCCGCCTCACAGTGCCTGTTTGCTCACCTTTTTCTGGGGCCTTTTTTCCTATTGGGTGGCATTGGATACATCCATGCATCCGTACATCAGGGCTTCCGGATTGACAATGGGAGCTGGCGCGATCAAGGAACTGCATACCACCAAGTAATGGAACAGTTGCATGAATGGACTTTTCCATTATTGGCACAGGGTGCAATATGGGTGGGTTGGGGCAATTGGCGGTGGGATAGTGACAGGTTGTCCATGACATTGTGTGACAGCATGGCCTAGAACCATGATCACCCGTTGCTGTGGTAGGTTGACATGGCTGTGCAGAAATGGTCTAGGTTTGCCATCTTGACCATCCACTGATGTTCCTTGGCTGCATGTGTCCTAGTTGTTGTCTGGGAAATGGTGGGTATGGCTGCACCTCTTATAACCTCCAGCTAGCATGACCATTCCTTTCTCAACCAGATGTCCTCTAGATGTGTTGGACTACAATTTACATTCTCCCCAGAAATCTGTATGAGATGATGGGATTGTAGCCCAACACATCTGGGAGATAGATACCCAGTTTGGAACAACTGATGTGTACAAATGGCATCCTTCATTCTGCGTATGTGAAGAAGATCAATAGCAGTTTCACACTTGATAGGAGCTGTATTGTTCTCAGATCATATTCCAGTATCATTTTACAAACAGAAGGGATGTTTTTTCTCTATAGCAGCCTGTGACCCACAATTGTTTCATGTGCCTCTATACATATATGTGTGTTTGTTCTTTGGTTAAATAGGCCACAACATAATTAAGGCAGTATGCATAAAGCAACTCCTTAAGGAAACTCCCTGCACCCAGCACCATCTTTGCCTTATTATCAGAAGTGATAAAACCCACAGGGATGGTGCCAGGGAGTTAAGCCACTTGGTCTTGTCAAGGCATCTTCTCTGACACATTTGCTGTGGTGTGGGAGCCTTTCTTGCTTACCCTGAACATGTGACGTGTCAAAACCTGTTCAGAGGATGAGAAATCTTTCAGGTACTTGCTGAAGAAGTTGGAAAGCATGAAGAAGATATCCAGCATGCTGCTCGTGTGTTGGTAGGTGGTCTGTGCGCACTGGGTCATATAATTTCAGAGGGGAGGGTGCTGCCATATGGTTCCCATCTTGGAATTTGTCAAAGCCTTTTGCATGCTGACTCACAGATCATAGTGATGACTCTGGGACCCCCCTGGTGGGAAAGTTACTAGTCAGTGACTTCGAAGCACTTTATTGACAACGTATGTCCTGACACAAAAAAGGAGAAACAAATTACACTTCTTAGAGATTGTGGGTCATTAGGACCATTCCAAACATTATGAAATACTTTTATTTCCCACACGGTTTTTTACACTGAAGAAACTTGTATGAAAGGGAAAAAAAGTACATCTATCTCATCCTACATTTAGGAGATACATACCTTAAATAATATATATGTGCTGTTGCTGCTTATCTGATGCCCAGAATCCAGATCTTTAATTTTGTTGTTATATTGTTCCTTCTGGCAACTGGTTTAATTTGTTGTATGGAAAGAGGTGTTTCTTATCCTCACCTGAAACACTAAGTGCTATTAAGTGCTCTCCCACACTAGTGGATGTGACTGGATGAGTAGCACAAGTTCTTACTAACTAGTATCTTGAAAAAGGGTGGAGAATCACTGACCCTTCAGATCTGCTGATTGACTCGTATAATCACTTAGTGTTAGCCATGCTGGTTGGGGCTAGAGTGATGGTTGTAGAAGGCACAGCACCTATGTGTTAGTTGGCTTTCCTAGCCAAGATTTAAACTAGCCAAAGTTTATGCTTTGAACTCAATCTGGAGCAGTTAGGTAAGTTGAGGAAAAAGGAGGAAAGTGGGAGAAGAAGAGAGAAATTGGGACATTTTGAAAGGTCAGATGACACAGGATTAATTGGGGCCTACCAAATCAGGGCAATTGGAGGGCATATTAACAATTCCTGATTTTTAAGGCTAAGGCCATTTCCGCGCTAGACTGTTATAGCGCTTTTATTCCACTTTCAACATCCTATGGAATCCTGGGGTTTGCAGTTTCGGGAGGGGCCGGCTGGCCCCTCCCGAAACTGCAAACCCCAGGATTCCATAGGATGTTGAAAGTGGAATAATAGCGCTATAACAGTCTAGTGCAGAAATGGCCAAAGATAGGACTTTTCTGGCTTTTACATTCCTTGTGCTTCACACCAAAACCACATCATTACATAAAAACCCTCTTCACTTATTAAAAGTACAATTAAAATGCATTACAGCTAATAATAATGTAGATATCGTCACCAACAAATCAACACAGATTTTTCTGATTTTTTTTTTACATTGGTTTTCATTTATGCTTTGAAGCTCATGAATGTATGCGTGTGCAAAATGCACAGTCATGCACTTGGGCATGCAAGCATGCATGCACAGCTGGCATGGGTCTGGCCTGACTTGTTTTCCTTAGGACAGGTGGCTCCCTAATGTTATCCTTGACTTCATGCACTGCATGCAGGATCATTTCAACAGTATTTTTATCAGTACAATGCCTAAAGCATGAGTAGTAGATTGGAAATAAAGTTCAGTTTTTGGCTGCTATTATATGTGAGCTCTGTCTGGATTAGAAGTAACAGCGTTTTCCAGTCTTTTTGACCAATGACCTCTTTTTCCATCCTGCCCCTCTTGGTTGAATGTCACAAGTACAGCATCCTTCCTTTCCTTCCATCAGTCTAGTTTTATGAATGGGATGCCCTGTTGGGCAATCTAATAAAGATCCTTTCATTCTACTTACTCTCTATGTCAGATGGCATTTAGAGAGGTTAATACAGAGGGGAAAGATCTCGGAAACACATGGCATTTTCCCTTCAGCTATTGTTATGATAGTGTAGATTAATGTGGCTAGTATAGTGTGTAACAATTCCCAGGCACATTTATGGTTTGCCCAGACAGACAAAGGAATTAAATGATGCACTTCCAGCAAGGGTGCTGAGGTCTGTTGCATCATGCAATGTATCTCTGTTAACAGAAGCCCAAAGAAGTTTCTCACAAACAAGAAAACGAAAACTCCAAGCACAAAATTTCAGTTCTGAGTTACAGCTGTAACCAAGACTGACACTCTTCTATTTTTATCAGCCTTACAAAGTTGTGGTTGCCTGTAGTACCAATTACGGCAGCCCAAGCCAATAAACCATTTTGGGAAATGGAATCAGCTTCCTTCATTTGTCTGACAGGGCTAGTGTGGGCATTCCAACACCTACTTCCTCACCCATATAACCTCTTAACAGATATAGCATGAATCATATTCCATCCTCAGACTCCTTTGAAAACAGACATTAGAACCAAATGCTTCTGAGTAATTAAAAAACCAAAAACACCCTGCCCCAGCAAGCTGCTCCATGTCATATCAAGCCAAGACTTGGCCTGCACACCTCTGTGTCTGAAAACAGGAGATTCTCTTTTGAAGAGTGTCACTGTTTATTTGCCTGGATCCCTTGGTGCAGACAGACAGCCCTGAGAAACTTCTGTACACATGCTACAGATGTTTTCCTGTCTGCCTTTTCTTTTGGTTGGATATGTCTGACCTCTAACATGCCCACAGGGAAGCAAAACAAAATAAAACATACATACAAAATGCTGGGATAGCTGGTTGGGCAGCAACAATGCTGAGAAGGCTCTGGATATGTTAGTAGATCACAAACTGAGCATGGGCCAATGACAACAATGTCTGCAGCAATGTTACCCAGAATGCATATGCCATTTCGAGTCCCAAAAGAAGATACAAAGAAAACAGCAAACTGTTTCAGCCTTGTTTGGGCCTCAGCTGGAGAGCAGAGTCCAGATGGAAGTACAACATTTGAAGACAGAAGTTGACCTGTTATTTTCACGTGAAGAACTGGATGTAACTGAGATTGAGGTCCAAGGATTTAATATCTCATCTTCATCCGTGTCATTAAAAAAAAAAATAGAAAAATATCCAAAGCATTTGCACATGCTCTGATAAGAAAACCAGGCTGAGGTTTATTTAAATATGAATAGAACTTTCGAGTAAAAATGAATAAGATTAATCAGATGAAATTCAGCAGTATAGCTCTATGTAAAATAAAGCCTCGTTTTCCTTATTAATGGACGAATTACAGGTTAGCAGGAGAATGAAGCTGCTGACAAAAAAACAAAAAACAAAAAAGCCCACAACCTTTTGTTAAATTTTTGTGATGATAGTTAGAATGATTTATTTATGACAGATATTTTTACTTATCCTTCAACAAATTCCCAGGGCAGCTTTACAGAAACTAAAGATATAATTAAAACACTATGAACATACAAGCTATAATAATTAAAAAAAATATGCTTAAGTCTAGGAAAGCAACATAAACCAAACTATGGAAATGTTTTAAACCTGCAAAATGAAACAATTCTTTGCCTGGCACTGCAGTTACGTCAGAGCAAGTACTTGCTGAACTTGGTGCACAAAGCATTTAAAAACATAGGTTGGCATTACTGAAAAGACCCTCATCCTGACCAACAATTGGCATCACCCCATAACATTTGTATAATCTATTAGTTATTCCCTTCTGTCTCCTAAACCTCTATGACCACTTGCCTCATGACTATGTTACAAGGCAAAGGAAGCACAATCTCAGACACACAGAGGCTGGCATCCTATGAGTTATATATGCACATACAAGTTGTAGTCTGTATGCAAGGCCAATAATTCACCATTGCCCAAGAGGCACATCTTTCTGACACTGGTAGAAGTGGAGTTGTGTAAACAGCAGCATTGCACATTTCACAATGGGACCGATTCAGAGACATGTGTTGCGTATTGCTGCTATTCAGTATGGGGGTTGTATAATGCTGGCATAGTCTGCAAGTGGATATTTGCTGAGGGGATGCTGGATTATGGCCAAAATATGTTGGACTATATATTTTCTTAGTTTCCATCTCACCTTCCGAAAAGAATCCCTCGTCTGGTGATTTAACTTCTAATGAAAGCAAGACTCAACAGGTTTATAGTAACATAACTGTGCTTGTGATGACTACTTTTACAATACAACTGGTGCTCTGAAAATGTAGGACCTAACTGTATAACATAAAAACATGTGTAACAAAAACCTGGAATGGAGAAGTGATAGGGAGTAAAGGAGGTAGTTCTGCCTTTTACCGCTTTGTTTTTGTTCTAAATCATTCCCAAGCCACTCTCCTCCTTTGGGGTTCCAAACATAATTCTCAGGGTTAGCACATACATTTGGAACACTACAGATCCTCTCACACTGCACGTTTATCATGCTACAATTCCACTTCAGCTGTCGTGGCTGCATCCTATGGAATTCTAGGAACTCTAGTTTGGTAGAGTCTTCTGGCTAAAAATTCTATGTACTACTTCCTAAACTGAAAATCCCAGGATTCCAATTCAGTGAAGAGTTATATCCCCACATGTGTTCTTTCTCCACAATGAAGGGTGGCAGACTAGCTGAGGGTGCAAATGCCAGGCTGGCTGGAACACACAGCTCTATCCATGAATGGAGGGGAACCACCAATTGACTGCCACTGCTTCCCCATCCACACTACTCAGTATCAGCCCCATGAAGCAGTCACCTACCTCTGCTTAATGATAGGGCTGGCCCTGGTTTCAGGCTGCACTATGAGAATGGGTAGATGACAGACCAAAAATGGTAATTGGTGTCTAAATAGTGCAGTAAGTCTTTCAAAAAGCTGATTTTATTTTGAGAGAGCAAGCATCATTTTGACTTTAATTCAGACAGCAAAATGTCCCAGACAGGCACTATTTTTAAAACAAAGAAAGCAAACTGAGATATATTTGTGTGCAGTGTGTACTCTGATCCTTAATAACCAGTCTCCCTCTTAGAGTTAACATCTGTAGTGGGAAAACACTAAAGCTGAGCTTTCTCCTCTCATGTTTAAATTGAGAGTTTAGATTGGGTAGTTAGACCTGGGCAGTTTCAGTCTCACCTGCTGAGAATATCAGCTTTCTGCAGTTTGCTGGGGACAGAGAACTCTTAGAGTGGGCTTAATTAAGCATGGACTGTTTGACTTAGCTAAGTTTGGATTGTAATAGGTTATTTTTCCTGGCTTGAAGCCAGTGAAACAGAGTTTGTCTAGCATAAGTGGAACAGCTCCTTCATCCTGCTGCACCCATTCATGTGCATTTTAGCCACTCTGTGGAATGCTGTCAGCCTGGGGGATGGGGCAATACTTGTTTCTTTTCTGTGTTTGGCTGTATTTCGAAATGCAAATGTTTCGTGGGATCTGAGCTTTCAGATTTGTAGCAAATTCCCCAATGTTGATGCCAATAACAACTGTGAACAGTACTAGTCAGAGAGGGCCTGACTTACAGCACTGTGGAGATGGCTTAATTTCTCATTACCTGGACCTCATCTCACGTGACATTTTTAAATACATTCTTGAAACATCTTACGCATACTCCTAAAATGTAGCTTGTGGACATGGCAAACTGATGTTGACATACATGTAGAACATGCAGGTCTATTGGCTTGGGAGCAAAAGTTGGTCCAGCTTGTTGTCAGATGTACAGCAAACTTGAATTCAAACTCCACATAATGGATCACATGCTGTTAATGGCACATGCAGATATATGTTAACCTTATGCCTACATATCTTTATTTTTGATGACTGTGGAGGTTGGTATTCCTTTCTTATAGCTGCAGTGGCCAAAGCCCATGGGGCCTGTCATAGAGCCCCTGAAGCTTTCCCTTCAATGGTCATTCCATGCCTAGTGGAGAGTAGCCTGTGTGTGTCAGAGAAGCACCTGGCTATATCTCCATAGCTACAATCTGAAATAGTGACAATGAATCATAGCTTTTGTTGGAGTCTTCAGTATATAGGTTTTCTTTTCCCTCTGGAGGAATGTGTTTTGAAAGCAGCGATATCAAAATAAGAAAATATAATAAAAATAATAAGAAAGAGTCATGAACATAGACTCACTATCAGTAACAACTTTTAGAAATGATGTACAAGTCAAACATAATCCTCCCTGCCTACTTCAGCAGGTCAACTCCTCTTGTTCATTCTGTCATATACAGAGGTGACTTTTACAGATTTTTTTAAACATGCTAGTGCTGTGTGTGTGTGTGTGTGTGTGTGTGTGTGTGTGTAATAATTGCAAAATAGTACCTATGTAGCCATTTGTACACATTTGTATACACAAAAAATATGCTTCTTGGTGGCAGGTCATCCACCAAGGCAACCAAAGCTATCTCTGCCCCATAACCAGGCCTGAAGCCAGCTTGAAATGGATCTAGATAATCTGTCTCAGCCAAGAACCCCTGACATGTGCTCCAGAGCCTTGTACAAAAAAGAGAATATTGGAGACTGGCCTGTAGTTATCTAGTACAATGGTGTTCAGGGAGAATTTTTTCAGTAATGGAATCACAACACCTTTTAAACAGAATGGGCCTTGTTTCAGTGAGGCATTCACCATTCCTCTTATCCTCTTGATAGTTCCCTTCTGGCTGCTTTTATAAGCCAAGAAGGGCAAGGATTCAGTATGCATGTGGTGGCTTTCATCTTTCCAAGGATCCTGTCCACATCCATAGGCTGCACAAATTGAAATGTACTCAACTACACAGAACAAGCAGGAGCCAAGTTAACATTATTTGGACCTGTATGAACCGTGGCATTCAAATTGTAGTGGATCTGAGAGATTTTATCCACAAAATGTTGAGCAAATTTCTCATAGTAGGTTGCTGAATAGACTATACACTGCTCTTGTGGGGCAGAGCATAGAAGGCCTCTGATGGTTTGTCTGCTGGACAACTCCTGTGTACATTCAATGGTGACAGAAAAGAATAATTTCTTCACTGCCATCAGTGCCATGGCATAGGTTTTCCCATGTTCCCTCCATTCATTTAGGATGGCATCCTGTTAGTGACTTACTATGGTGTAAATTGGGCTTATACTATATAACTGACTTCTTTGGTAATTGTGGAGATCAGAATTTTCTGCTGACCACACAACAACCAAATGCTTAACCCACATTTTCTCTGCTCCAGCCCCATCGATTTCCTGGCTGGTGGATAGTGGAGAAGTGGGAGACAAGTGTCCAGCTATCTTCCTATAGAAATGATATCACCTCCAGAAACCTCCAGAGGATGCTCAGAGGTCCCTGTGGATTCCTATTGCTGTACATCCAGCTGGAGAAAGATAGCTAGTTGCTTGCCTGGCATCTTCCAGATTTTCTTCATCCAAGGCCCTTTTTGCATGGCATTTGCCATGCGAAAGGGCCCCTTGAGCATCGCGCAAATGTGAGGAGTGGTCCACACGACACATTCACAATCGTGCGACGCTCCAGGGTCTGGCAGGTGCTGCTTGTGCACTTTTTCATTTTCAGCTTTGAGCCGAAAATGGTGCACGAACATGCATCGCTCCAGGGCCCCCCACACACTTGCTGTGCATGCAGAGCTCCGGAGCTACGGTGCTCGCACTTTCTGCCCCAGCGCAGCCTGGGAAAATCCCAGGCTGCACCGTGGAAGGAAGAGGCGGGGCTCTCATGTGAGTGGGTGGCAGCTGCGGAGCTGAAGGAACCGGGATGCGAGAGCCTTTCGTTGGAGGCTGCTTGCGCGATCCTTGCACCCCAGCTCTGTGAAAAGGTGCGTTGCGGAAAGGGCCCAAGAAATGGCTGTGTTGGGGGAACTGAGCTGAAAAAAGATGTGGGTTGGGGGTATTGGATGGGAAACAAGTTGTAGCTCCATACTGTAGCTTTGTCTTCCTGTGCAGGATCTCAGTCGTAGTCTATGTGTGGTGACAGAAGGAAAACTATACATGCTGATTCCTGTCCTTCAACATATGTACTGACTACATAGATATCAAGGGGCTGTGATTAGATGTGCGCTACTAGTGTCTGAGCTAATAGATATCCAGTTCCTCTTCCAAGGGTAAATCAAACACATGGAGAAGACTGTTTAATTTTGCTATGATCTCTGTTCAGTGGTTGATGAGATGTATTTGTGCAGAAAATATTCTGTATGGTTCAAAATATCCTTGAGCATACCTTTCCCTGAAGCGATTCCCCTTATTAGGTAAAATTATTGTTGCTGTTGTGTGCCTTCAAGTCCTTTCCAACTTAGGATGACACTAAAAAGAACCTATCAGAAGGTTTTCTGGGGTCTGAGAGTGTGTCATGCACCCACCCAGTAGGTTTCCATGGCCATGTGGAGAATTGAATCCTGGTCTCCAATGCTCAAACTGCTACAACTTGCTAATGGTATTGGTAATGGTAAATTATACCACCGTGATCATGCAATATATTATGTGCACTGAAATCCTAGTTTACATGGCATACTTATGGAACAATGAAACTGCACTACTCTGAACTGCATGTGTAACAACTAGCTAGCTTGTTTTATTTTGTGGTTTTGATGTTTATAAGGCTGCCTCTATGTTGTTATGTGGGAGGTGCACAATGGATCTCAACAATGAAAACTTCTAGATAACAAGCTATCAGAGAAAAAGAGTGTGACTGAATTAAAGTAGCCAAATTGTTTGACAGAGACATGTTGCTCCAAGAACAGTGTAATGAATGAGAGTTGCGCTGGGTTTTCTAAGAACAAACAGGTGGGCAGAACAAGTGCAGGCCGTGACAGGCAGCCTTTGCTTGAACAGCAGACAAAAGTCCAGTGAACGCAGACACAATCCAAGCTGTTCTTTTGCCCAGAGAGAATGCTAATTATACTGCCTTGTTGTTTCATAGAGTAAAGTACAGCCTGCTCGTGGGAAATACTCTCCACTCTTCAAGATAGCCTCCCATTTAGTCACAAATTGGCAGCGGTGACACCAGCCTTTTTGTCTTCAGACTGACCCTAAAAATGTTTCAGCTGAAAGGGTCATGGCTTTGGATCTGGAAGGAAGAAGGAAAAAGCAAATTATATGGAGGCGTTCTTCTGTACCAGAGCTCCCTGTTGTCCTCTGTTTCGTCTCAGATGCCCACCCATTTTGACCTTTCAGTTTAATCTGAAGAGTGGGTCTACCATATCTGGCTGAGTAGAACCAATAGCAAATTACTGTTCCTCAGAGTATGAAGAAGGACAACTGTAAAATAATATATCCCTTGCCAAGCTCAGTTGATTAGTTGCTAAGACATTTTAAGCAATTACTCACATCACATCACATCTGTTATTACCACCATTTTGTAGATAGAGATGATCTATTCCTGATCCATGTTGATTTGATTGATTCCTATATCCTCTTAACTGTTCTACAAATCTCCTCTTAGAAAAGTACAATTCCTGAATATTAATTCATGTGTCCCATTGTTTTGCTTATTTGCTCTAAAAAAAAAAGCACAAGATTCATATTTAAACATGTAAATTCTGTTCTGTTTACAGACCACTGGATCAGTCTTATTTCTGGTCCACAGGAATTTAGCATGTGCTAAAGTTGATTCAGCTCCCCCTTTTTTTTTTTTGCTTTGTTTTGCTTTTTTAAATCTGCATGAAAATTCACACTGAGATATGTACTTAAATTTGTATTTCTGCACCTATTTTCTCACAAAATCACATTTCAAAATTTGTCTTCTTTCAAAGTCCAGTTCCCAAATCTATTTTTGCTTAAAATAGATATTTTTGTATACATTTTGATGTGCTTTTTGAACTCGGAATTGAATAATAAAACACAGAAAAGTGGGAAATCCAAAGGAAGCTCCTTTGGTTCATTCTTATAGAAACTGCAGTGTGTAACCAAATGAAGAGAGATGCCCAAAGTGGGGAAGGATTATGGGAGTAAAGAGAGATTAGGAGGGATTTTGCTTCAGGAGAAACAGAGCTGGCCTATGACACTTTCCTGTCTGAGGCAAAGGACAAGATGGCACCCCTCCACTTTACATAGAGAAGCCAAGAGGAATAGCAGCTGAATCTTCAAAGAATCCTCAAAGGCCCCTCCCTAAACTATAAACCCCAGGATTCCATAGGATGTTGAAAGTGGAATAATAGCACTGTAACAGTCTAGTGTGGAAATGGCCTGAGGCAGTTGCCTCGCTCTGCCTAATGGTAAGGCTGGCTTTGGGAGAAGCCTATATAAGCATACGTATTTGTTTTTCACACATATCACTCAAACCCTAAATTTCAAAGCTGCATTCTTTTTAACACAATTGAACAGGATGTTAAAGAGAGGGCAGAACAAAATTAGCATTAAACAATGTTTAACAGTAAGTAAATATGAGTCATTTTGAGAAGCTCACTATTTTGAAGGGTTTGCCGTTATGATATTCATATCGTTTTCCTTATACACACTGGAGCCACTAGAAAGCAATAAAATCTATGAGTAATGAGGTAAATGAAGATGCAAGAAGACAGTTTCAAACAGTTTCTGTTTGATTTGATATTCCTTGTTGCGACCAAGAAAAATAGAAGAAAATCGTCCAAATTGATTCATTTCACTGTGAGAGCAGTTGAGATTTAGAATCCTGCCTCACATAATTATTCTCGATAATCAGCACCACATGGCTTCTGGAGTACAACTCAGACAGCTTCAATTGATGCTCAGATGAAAGGCCTCACACATTGGGAAAAGGTACCACAGCAATGGGAGAATCATTCCTGTTGTGCTGACAGGGATACCCCAGGTTTATGCGACGGTAACACGAGTGGCAGAGAGATCCACGCTACCCCCCTCCCCAACCAACCCCACACAGTCCATCAGCCTCCTGGTGGCAGGTTGCATGTCAGAATTATTGGCATGTCTCTACTGTTATAATACAAACCCTAACCATGCTCGTAGTCTTGGTCCATAGATTTTATTGCCTTGACTAATGAGTCATATCTGAGCAGCCAAATGGGACTGCATTCTATAACAAAAGAGAATTTTCTCCTCTAGTTACAATAGCACGAACAAGCTTCCTGACACTGGGTTCCCTCTCACAGTGAAAGCATCATTCTTCCTGCTTCTGATATTTAGGTTTATATCAGTGCCATCACTTTTATAACCCAAATGGCGCTATCCAGGGATAAGAAGGAGGTATCAGTAAGCTTGGGTGAACCTCAGATTTTGCAGAAATACAAAAAAGAATTGGGGGGGGGATCTTAAATGGTGGGTGGAATCTTTTTACTAGACCAATGTGGAGTCAACATACTCAATGGGCATGGAATGTAGGTTGGCAGGGGAAAGGGACAGAAAACAGAGGCATGGAAGACGATTAAAGGAGTAGATGGCCAGAACTCTGAAGAGAAGAACACAGTTGTATGTCAGTTGTAGGTAGCATATAACTCCCTTATTAAAACTGCTTCACTGGCTACTGGTTTGTTTCTGGGCACAACTGAAAATGCTGGTCATGGCCTGTAAATCTTATACAGCTTAGGTCCAGACTATCTGAAAGATCGTATCTCCCCATATGAATCTGCCAGCAGAGGGGGATCTGAGGTGTGGAAACTGGGGTGCATGCCCCAGGTGCCAATGTCGGGGGGGGGCAAAAAAGAGGAACCCCTCTACCTGGTCTCCCCACCACCACTCACCCCTCTCCCACCCATTGCTCAGCCCTCCCGACCACTGTTTGCCCCTCCCCCATCCGCCCACAACTTGCCCCACCCCATCCCACCCGCTGCCACTCACCTTCCCCCACCTGCTGCTCGCCCCACTGTTGCTTGGCCCACCCCTTTGCCCTGGGTGTTGTTGAGCCTTGGTATGCCACTGCCTGCCAGAATCCTAAGATCTACAGGGAAGGGCTTTTTCTTGGTCCCACCATTGTCACAGTCTTACACAGACAGAGCCTTCTCAGTGGCTGCTCCCATTCTCAGAAACTTCCTTCCACAGGAGACCAGGCTGGCCCCCTCCCTATTTACCTTTTACCCACAGGCAAAGACCTTTTTGTTTAAGCAAATTTTAATGGGTAAGTATGGGAGCATCTTGTAAGGATGTTTTATTTATCTTTTTAAACCTTTGTATATTTTTAAAATGATTTTATATTGTTTTATGGGGCAATTTTAATTGTTTTTAAATTTTTATAGTGAAAGTTTTTCAATGGACTGTCTTTGGGAGCCACCTTGGATCCCACTCTGGGAGAAAGGTTGCATAGAAATAAAATGACCTAAATAAAGTAAGTAAGTTTTGGCTTCATCTCTGGCAATTACATGCTGACTGGCTGCTTCTTACAGATGTTAGCTGAACTTGTTTTGAAATTCATTAAAATATTTATATTCTGCCTCTGGAGCCCAAAGTTTTGTACAATGCAGCTCACAGTAACTGTTATTATAACAAACCATACATTACTCATACATTACTGGTACTGTTGTTGCTTTTAAAGCATTATTTCAATAATGAAATTTGTTGAATAAAAACCAGTAAAAAGTCTTGAAGCACTTAAAGCCTAGGAAGTTGTACTTGGCATAATATTCCATTAACTATGCCCTACTTCAGATGCATGTTGTCTTGCCTGTTATTATCAACTTTCTTGGGAGAGAGGGTAAATAGATAGGTTATGCAATTAGTAGGGTTCGGCACCTTAGATAGCTTGTTCAAAGTTCACATTAAAACCCAGGATGAATTCAGATGGAAGCTATCAGCTGCCATTGTTTGTATCCTTAAGGGATGGCACAAGTGGAAGAGAACAGCAATTCTATGGATATCTTAAATGGAGAGCTGTGGCCACATTGCATCACTCACAATGGGATATTTTTTCTGAGAGAAAATAAATCAAATCTTCAGGTGAATTAATCGTACATGGCTTTGTTTACTTCTGTAGGAAACCAAGGGCAGGCCTATAGTAGTGTTGACATCAAATAATCTCTGTGAGAAACAGATGAGTTATTGGAAGCAGGGGTGGGGGGAGAGATTTTCTGACATGAATTGCTGCCCTAAAGGAGCCTGGCCACCAGGTTCTTTCACATAAAGCACTAAACAGTTACCAGATGAGCCATAAAAATAACTTCCCAGAACAGATCACTTGCAGCAGGCTAAAGGCAGTATGTTTTCAGATTGAAGGGCTACACATTGAAAGCTCTCCCACACTGTTGAGTTGCCCCGCTTCTAAGGAGACAGGATCTTGCTACCTGGAATACCCTCAAAGCAACAAAACAAACTTTGGAATTTCTAGTAGCCAAAGACTGAAGAATCAGCTTTATATACTGTTACAGTGGAGCGTGTGCACTTCAAAGATTTCTTTTTCTCAGAACATGTGGTGGATTGTTTTAATGATGAGTGACTGTTCAGATCTTTCTTTATAAGAAAGAGTATGCCATAATAAATTTGTTACTTCAAGATGTCACCATCTTCTTTGTTGTATAAAGCATAACATTCTGTATCATATTAATTTTTTTTTTTGTTACAACAGATATTGTGAACTATTAAATTCTATCTGAGTCAAGCAGGGGGGTCTACAGATCCTGCAATGATATAAAAGGAGACACACTTCAAAATGAACAGGCCTAAAAGAAAGTCAACGGCACAGTCTTTAGAAGTAAGTCCCTCTGAAACCCATGGAGCTTACACCACTGGTTTAGCTCAAACAAGCCTGATCCAATACTTTTTTGCTACCTGAGGCAAAGGACAATATGATATGCCTCCCTGTTTCATGAATACAAGCAGACCAGACCCAATAGTTGAATCTTACTACACTTCCACACTAGACTGTTATAGTGCTATTATTCCATTTTCAATATCCTACGGAATTCTGGGGTTTGCAGTTTAGGAAGGGGCAAAACCTCAAACCCCAGGATTCTATAGGATGTTGAAAGTGGAATAATAGCACTATAACTGTCTAGTGGGGAAATGGCTTAATTCAGCACTGGCAATAGAATGCATTCTTTACTGTGCCTGAAAGCAGAAGCCAAGCTGGGATGGGAGGGAGGGAATGCAAGACATGAGGCATCCAAACTCTACCCCCTCTGCCCCTCCCTAAGGCAGTTACTTCACTTTGCTGAATAGTGCAGACGGTGCTGAGCCCAAGACAATTCTCACAGATAAAAGTCATTGACTGAGTAATATACGATGGCTTAGTTCAAAGGGCATTCACCTGCAGAGGATTAATTTATAATTTCAGTGATTGACTGTGGGGCTAACTTAGAACAGAGAGCCAGCGTGGTGGAGTAGTCTGAGCATTGGATCACAAGCCTGGAGACCAGAGTTTGATTCCCCACTCGGCCATGAGAACCTACTGGGTGTCTTTGGGGGCATCACACACTCTCCGCCCCTGAAAATCCCATGATAGGTTCACCTTAGCATTCTCATACATCAGAAATGATTTGAAGGCTCACAACAACAGCAAAATTTGAACAAGAGAGCCAGCCTAGTTCAGTAGTTTGGCACCATTTCTGCACAAGACTGTTATAGCACTATTATTCCACTTTCAACATCCTATGGAATCGTGGGGTTTGCAGTTTCGGGAGGGGCCTCAAAGGCCCATCCCTAAACTGCAAACCCCACGATTCCATAGGATGTTGAAAGTGGAATAATAGCGCTATAACAGTCTTGTGTGGAAAAGAATTGAGTGTTGGACCACAGCCCTGGGGACCAGTGTTCAATTCTCTGGCCATAGAAAGCCACTCAGGGACCTTGAGTGTGTCACACGCTCTCAGCCCCAGAAAACCTCATGATAGGGTTGCCTTAGGGTAGCCATAAGTCAGAAATGACTTGAAGGCACACAATAACAACAACGACAACTTAGAACAAAGGAAAGAAAGAACAGCTTTTATAACAAATACTTTTTGAAATTATTATCCTCACCTTGAATATTTGAATGAAGGAGATGGGAACCTAATATGAAGGTGTCTTGGTCGGCCACTTCTGGAATTATGTCTTGAATTTAACATATTCATTTAATATTTTTAATAGGAAGTTTATGAATGTGAAGTATCTATGCCATTTAGATTTTGTAGAGCAGTTGCACATTAGCCCTTTCAAATGTTTGAAAAATGTGACTGCGTGTTTTCCAATATTTATAAAACTCATCTTCATTTGTTAATATAAGAAATGTTGGAGGTGGTTCGATATATTTTACATTTTAATTAAAAATGAATTAGAAAACAGTGGAAAGGAAATAGACAAGTCATGGCATGTAATTTAATTTTGGATTTGATTGATCACATACACTCTTGCATTACAAAAGTTCTCAATTTGTCTACAGCAGAGAATAGGAGAAATTCACCATGTGGCATTGTTTTAACACTATGCAGTATCTGAAAGGCTTGCAATCCTTGCAGAGATTTCTCACCTTCATTTTAGGGAGATTTCAGGTGCAGACATTTGTCATAAACTAAAATGGAGATTTAACATAAGCAGGATAGTTAATTTTTACCTCTAACATAAATGCAACTGCATTTGTTTTTTTTTTAATCTATTAACAATTAACTGAACACACCAACTCTTTTCTACTACTTTCCTATCTTTGCTTTTTGATTGTAGCTTCCAGAATCCCCCAGTGAGCACCAGCACTGGTCATTTGCTGGCTGGGGATTATTATAGCTGTCCTCTAAAAAAGTAACTCTTGAAAGCTCTTATATAGCGAACATTGGATTCTAGCACTTAGTTCCCAGATGTGCATTCATGTTCTTGGATATGGCAATTCACATTCCTCCCCACCATATTTACAAGTTTGCTATGAAATTATTCTGCATGGTTCATGTCCAGGAACAGACTGCAGAGTGAATCATAGCAAGGCTTGACCCCAATCACCTAACCCAGCTTACATCTCCAGTTCCTTTTGTTGCTACTGATTCTGGGGGACAGACCCCTATATAACATACCATGCTGATCTTTTCAAAAAGAAAGGTCTTTCCTAGGTGACCAGTCTTCAGTAAAAAATAGTCACAATGTTTCTCTATTTCACCTGCAGTTGGATGAACCACATGGCTCATCTGCAGTGTTTGCTGTGGCCACCAAGACGCCAGTGTCATAATGAGGATTGCCTGGATCAGTGCCTCAACTGTCCAAACAGACTGTTTCCCCATTCATGGGCTGAACTGGTAGCAAGAACAGAGACTGGGAATTCTCTGTCATACTTAATTTCCCAGAATTCCCCAGAACATAGCAAGTCCACCATAGCATTAGGACAACAAAGACTGAGGTATGGAACCATGGGTAAGAGTGTCAAGGAGGAGTTCAGACTGGGAGAGTCGTGTCAATACTACCTCTGGTTAGGCAGAACTTAGCCTGTATCTCTTTCAGCAGAAAGGTTGCGCTTAATTGTGAGGAAATCCTGCTCTGTCCCCAGTTCCCCTGAGTCCTGCACAGAAGCTTATTTTGCTCCAGGGAAAGTAGTTGCAACTGAAGTGGCAGTGATGCTAAGCTCTTCTGCTCTTCCCCAGCAGAAGTTTAAATAAACCAAAAATGATATCCTCTTGGTAAGATAAATTGTGCTTTTGTTGCAGAGGCCAGGCCAAGCCAGTCAAGCAACACTTTCAAATACAGGGCAAGGTGCCATTAAGTGCCTACTATCGCTCCTCAGCGTCTTCCTTTTCTGTGAAATGTGTCTCTGCACTCTGGAGATATGCCAGACAATATTTTGTAAAGAGCACTCCGGTCCTGTTTGGGAAACAAGTCAAGCTGTTGCCTGGCTGCTGGCACACAGACTCTCTATTTCAGCTACCTTTCTAGTTGAAAAAAGCAGCAACTCAAATGATCTAGAGGCTAAAGAAAGTTTGTAATATTTTGTGCCTTTTAGCATAGAGTGGGGTGTGGAAGGCATGGCCTGTGGTTCACATGCAGCCATGAACTCTACTTCTACAGCTCCCAAAGCTCCCACCTACCATCCAGACCCTTGAGCACCCTATTTTTTAAAAAAATGGTGTGAAACAGTTTCAAAACATCCATAAATATTTATGGGTCTGCTCTTCTCCACTCCCCAGAACACTCCACAAAATCTATTTCTGGTGACTGCAACTGGTGACTGCAAACAATGCAGTGTTACTTCCAGGGCATCTGGATGCATGGATGTGACTTATGGGGGGCTGGGAAGAAATTCTGCCCTCATCCTCCATGCAGTCACTTGCCTCAGTTTGGACTATGGCAGGGAAACTTGAGGGAGATGATAAAATTATGCATGGACAATTGGGACCAGATGGACCAAATGGTTTATCAGTATGTTAGTATAAAAGTTTTGCAGAGCAGTTATTTTTGCTATTACAAAGATGAATGAATTCAATTCTATTGATAAAAAAAAAATAAAAAAAATCCAAAAACTTAGCAAGAGGTAACAATAGTGTTAATACCAAAAGAAGGAAAGGACAAACAAGGACAAAGAATTACAGACCTATTTCATTGTTGAATAATGAATACAAAATTTGTGCAACAATCTTAGCAAAAAGATTGAAAAAGATTTTTGCAAGAATTTCTTCATAAAAATCAAATGGAATTTTTATCGAAAAGACTAGATGTGTTTTGCTTATTAAACATCATGAGAAACAGGCAGTGTTAATTTTTTATACTTAGAGAAAGCTTTTGACAATCTAGATTAGGATTGTTTTTTATCCAGAGTCTTGGAGAAGATGAGCTTTGGGGATAACTTGGATTAAGGCGATTTTTAAGGAGCAACATGCATGAATATTGATTAATGGAGAGTTAAGCAAACCATGTGATACTCAAAAAAGGAACCAGACAAATTGTCTGTTTTCACCTCTGCTGTTTATTTTGGCATTGGAAGTTTTGAACAGACAAATAAGACAGGATGAGAGAATTGAAAGGATAAAAATAAAAAGAAGTGTATAAATTGAGAGCATTTAATGATAATTGGTGATTTTTAAAAGAAGATCCTACTGAATGTATAGATTTGTTATTAGAAAGATTAAAAGAATTTGGAGATATGGTGAGATTTAAGCTAAATAAGCAAACATCCCAAAAATATTAATGAAAAACGGGAACAAAGACTTTTGATGGATCAGTCAGGTTTTAAAATGGAGAAAAAAGGAAAGTGTTTTGGTATCACCATGACAAACAATTGTATGTTGTTAAAAGAAATGATATTAAACATGGGATAAGATAAAAAAAGGACTTGCAGAGATGGGCAAATGTTAAATTATCATTATTGGGTACAATTTCTGTTATTAAAATGACTGTATTGCCTGAGATGTTGTTTGTGTTTCAAACAATACTGATTTTGACTAATGATATTTATTCAAACAATGGCAGAGATCTATTAAAGTTCATATGGCAAAGGAAGAAACCTACAATAAGATATAAAATTTTGCAAGATGCTAAACAAAGAGGAAGACTGATACTGTCACATCTGAAATTATATTTTTCTTCATGTTACTTGGTGTGGTTGAAGGACTGGATTCTGTTGACAAACAAGAGAGTACTGAAGCTTGATGGCCATGAATTGATATTTGGGTGGCATGGATGTTTGTGGTATGATAAAACCGAGATGAATGTGAGTTTTGACAATCATTATGTGATAAAAGCTTTATTGAGAATATGGAATTGATATAAGCCAAAGTGATGTCCAAAAACACCTTTGTGGGTGTCCCCACAAGAAGCCTACTATGGGAAGGAAATAAAGGCTAAAGAGATTTAATGAGACCTTTTGGAAATGAACAGGAGCAAATACAGAATTTAATCAACTGAAGAATTAAAATCAGAAGGATTCAGTTTCCAGTGGTTCTCTTATAGACAAATAGTGGAAAAATATAAAGCAGATTAAAAAATGTATTATTTTCAATTGACTGAAACTGAATTTGAGAAATAGTTGTTCTCAGATGATGACCAGTGAGAGATGGAAGAAGAAGTGGTGAAAAATTGTATGGTAAAATGGGCACAAAATTTTGGGCATAATATACTGTTGGAACAATGGCAGGGAATGCGGTCAGAGGGAATAAAATTGACAACATGTTATGATCTCAAAGAGAACTTTTACAAGATGATGTACCATTGGTATTTGACACCAGAAAGGCTGGCCAAAATGCATAAAGATGCACCAAATAGACACTGAAAATGTGATCAAGAAGTGGAAATACACATTATATTATAAAAAAATGTTGAAAGCAAATGTTCTAATGAAAACAGAATTGTATTTGTTGGGACTAGTAGAACAAGAAACATGGCAAGATACTGCGATACATGACAACCACAGCAAGATTGTTATACGCTCAGAAATAGAAGATTACAAAGATCCCATCAAGAGTGGACTGGCTAGTGAAGCTAGTGGACTTGGCTGAAATATACAAACTAACTATATTGATCAAGGAAAAACCTGTGGAGGTCTTTGTTGAAGATTGGGATCCATAAATACATTTTTTCAATATAATGAGTATAATATGTTGACTGCAAGATTTAGTGACTAGTAGTTTGAGAAGAGTAGTATTGAAAGTATTAGACTGATATTAGTACTTAGAGAAGTTTTTCTTTTTTAATAGCAGATTTATAGTCTACATTGGGGATGCTGGACAACATTCTTTTAAATTTCTTTAGAGTTCTCATAAGTTGTTTTTGTTTTTTTAGGATTTAGATATTATCTGTATCCTTTTTCATTTTTAAGTGTTTATTTTTTTGGAACTTAGTAGATCATAATCGGATGCCTTTATGTCTTTATTTGTTTAGTTTTATTGTTATGTTTAAAGCTTTAATGAAAAGATATAAAAAATATGCATGGAAAAGCTGGATAGTGTAAAAGTTCTTCCTCTGTCACAGTACAAGAATCTGGGAGCCTTCAATAAAGCTAAACAAAAGAACATTCAGAAGCTATAAAAGAATTATATTTCCTCCCACCTATTGCATGGAAACCATAATAGGACAAAGCAATGATCACCAACTGGGATGTCTTCAAAAGATAAATCAATGGCAAATGGACCTGTCCATAATTATTAGTTAGAAGGACTGCAGATCATATCTAGTATCAGAAAAGCTATGGCTCTGTATTTTAGTTGCTAGACAGCTAGTGCCAGGTAAGTGCTGTTACACTCATGTACGGGTTATGTGCCCTTTCCAGCTGCTATGTGACCAGAATACTGCACTAGAAACGCCCTTGGTCTCATCCAGCAGGCTTCTTTTTAGATGCTTATAACCACTACTAGGTGGGCATGTTTTCTGAAAAAGGAATGAAAATATGCAAGGAAGAGATCAGATCTTCCTAAATCTTTGGGATATATGCTTAACTGGTTAACGTGGTGATGCATTAAAAAAAACACAGATATTTATCTCTTATTCAGCTTACATGCTGAAGTGGATGAGTGAACTTTGTGTAGCTGGATGTGTTGAAGTAGTTAAAATATAACATAGGTGGGAAAGGGTTCAGTACCGTCTCCTTGGCTCTCCATGTGTAAATTATTAGTTTGTAGAAGACCATTAATGCAAGCTCTGCTCTTACCAGAATTAATTGGAAATACGGAGCAGAAGGATGACCACCAGAATCCAAATAAATAATTTAAGAACAAAAATAGCTCATTGTGCTAATGGACATAAACCTTAATCTAACACAATGTTGCATACTGTTAGGTTAGGTTAAACGCATGTTTACCCATGCTTGATACATTTGTCAGAGTGAGAGACGCTCTTTCAGAGTCTTTATGCTTCTGAAATTCTGCCCTGAGCAAGGTCCCCACTTCATTTTAACAGCAGAAGAGTCCTCTCCAGTTTTTGAAAGGTACCTGGGCAAGATATTAAGCCTGCTGTAGGATCTACCTAGTTCTTCCTGACTTCTACTAGATGCCCTCTTGCCAGGAAGAGAGTCAGTGGGCATACTAGCAAGTTATGTATTAGCAATAGCTCCTTCTTGTTGCTGGTGTGAACTTTCTTTTTTTCCCAAAATGAAAGATAAGAGAGAGCAACCTTACCTTTTCATTCCATGTTAGGGCCTTTCTGCCCTACACTGTTATAGTGCTGCTATTCCACTTTCAACATCCTGTGGAATCCTGGGGTTTGAGGTTTAGGGAGAGGCATTTAGAATTCCCAGCCAGAGAGCTCTTTGGCCTCAGGAAACTACAAAGCCCAGAATTCCACCGGATGTTGAAAGTGGAATAATAGCACTATGACAGTGTAGTATGGAAAGGCTCTTAGTGTTGCCAAGGTTTTCAAAATAGCAGTAAGAGTCTGACAAAATTAATAACATGCAAGGTTGACAATCAGAAGGTAGTTATTAGTTATTGTGTTCTAAATGCCAAATGAAAGTATTTATTTCAGTTAACCTAGACATGTGTTTCTCTGTAAAATCAACATATTATCCTCATTCATAACTACACAACACACACAGTTCTCTCTTTATCAAAGGTCCATGTCCAAAATATGAATTTTTTTTAAAACATCTGGTTCAGTCTATATAAAAGGAGAAACTTTCTGACCCTCCAAAAAGGCACATTCCTTATAATAAGGGACACCTGGCAACAGAATTGTATGTAAAAAGGCCGTCTGGAGTGGTTGTTGAATCTTATTTCAGCAATATGTACAGCACCCTCCACCTGTATCTGAAACAACAGGCCAGTCAGGGGTCTTGAGATGTGTGGCATGTATATGTTTTCCCTAAAACTCAGGAGTGGGCACGACATTTCCTGCAACAAACTGATGACAAGGGAAGCATTTCCTTATGATCATGAACTTAATCAATCCTTCTCATTTCTTTAGACTTACTATAATTTAGTTATTCTTTCTCCTGTTATTTTTACAGTAATGTATTTATTCAGTCCTCAAAAAATGAGGGATCAAAACCAGCCTCAAATGTAAAACTCTTACCCTGTACAACACACTCTTGGCTAATTTGGTGAGGTTTCAAACATTTTTTTTTCTCTTTCTTGATAACAATGGTTTCCCATGAACTGTGGACTCCAAGGGGAAAAATGTAGAAGGCAGGCAAAGGGACACTCTTGCAGTTACACCTTGCTTATCAGAGAATAAAAGATATTTAAAACTTGTTCAGAGCAGGTCTGCTATTGTAAATGAAATGATACTAAATATAATAGCAACACATGTTAGGGTCCAGTATTTGCAAGCCATTTTCCATAATACAGAAACATAGCCTAACTCAGCCACACAGTAAAATCCAAAATCCACAGAAGAGTGATACCTTTATTGGCCAACCAATATGCACAAAATATATCATGCGAACTTTTCAAGATCCATTGGTTTCTTTGTCAGGCAAAAAATGCTTAGAAAAATCATACGTAAGAAAAGAAAAATGATGCTGTTGGGGTCACAGGCCTACATTTTGTCTCAGTTGTTGTTTCTGTTGTTCAGTTGGTTTGGAGGCCTTTCATTGCAGGCAGAGGCCACTCTCCTCTTGGCTGTCTGGGGATGAAGACGAAGGACAGTAAAATTTAAACTCTATTAGTAACAGTAAAGTAATTCCTCTTGGGATCCTTTTCAACCAAGAAAGGTATCATTCTTTTGTGGATTGTGGGTTTTGTTTTATTTTGCTGTGTGGCCAACACAGCTACCCCTGAATATGTTTCTCAGGCAGACAGTGTGTTCCAAGAGACTTGCTCAAGTTCATGTTGAAACAATTATTGCAAAATTTAAGTGTCCTAAGGATGTAGGGAAAAATGGTAAGTACATTTCCCATATGTCTCTGTGCCTAGGACTTTATTTCTTTTATTTCTGGCTATGCTTCCTCAGCTTGGTAAGTTGTATGAAGGGGCAGCATCAGTGGTAATGTTGTAGCAATAGCAATCATGGAAAGTTTAGGAAGCGTTATGGCAGAGACCAAGAGACTGAGGCCATGGCACATGATAGCCATGATGTTGACCTATGGTCAGGGCAAGGGAAAGGTATCACCTTGGACCCAATCCATGCTCAGATTAATGTTTCATATGGCCCACAGGCTTGAGGAGTAGTGGTCCAAAAAAAAAAAGGAACATATCCAAGCTCTGGATCAAACAACTTATTAAAAGAAAATAATCTCACTTCTGTGTTCCAAGATTGCTAATTTCAGCCATTAGGAAAGGACAACATAATCCTTTCCTTATATGTAATTCATCTCTTTCAGAAGTACAAAAGCAAACAGGATGATGAAGGAGAGCTTTTGATCCATAATGTATTCATGGTTGTTTAAACATTTCCTGTGAAATATTGGTATTAGATATTGACTGGAAGAGTTGTTTTTATTTAATCAGCTACATCAAACATGACTTGAATTGCAGGGACCAAATAGTTGCTAGTATACTTTCTCTGCTCAGGAGAATACTTTACAGGATGTTTGAAAACCTTTTTCTGAAGTTTTCCTTGCGTTACTTATTTGGTGAATTTTCAAGCTGCTTGTTTAGCTTGAACGGTGATGAATTTTTGTATATCTTCCTCTCCAGGAAGGAGGCATTACTGAAGCAGTACAGGGTGAGTTTATCTGGCAAAAAAAGGATATTGATGGGAAGCTAATGATTACACCTGCAGGGGGAAAAGCCTTCTAACAGGAAGATGTTTACTTCCCAGCTCATTAGTCAAAATGCGTCTGTTTTGTGATCAAGGTGATGGATCAGTTAAGATGACTGACTAGGAATTTGCTCCAAATTTCACACCAAAGCATCCTATTTTTTAAAAATCTGTCAAGTTTATCCTGTATTATTGACTCAGGGGAAGGTTTCACAGGTATTCCACATTATCAACGATGTAAAACAAGAGAGGAAGACCTTCTCTGGGTAGTATTCTCTCTTGGCCAGAGGTGGCTGGTGACTTCCATGTCAACGGGCTCGGTAATCCATGCCAGGTGTTACTCAAGACTTTAGAGATGCTATCCCAGATGCTGGATCTATTTTTTTTGGGGGGGGGTAAGATTCAACACCTTGGACAGCTCTTATAACTTCTGGAGTAGCCTGGCTTTACACCACCACCAAAATAGAAGACACCAGCAACTATTACACCTAACAGATCTGTTGAGGACCATCTACTAGTAGTGGTAGTGGGGGTAAGACTATTTCACATACTCTTCCTCTTTTATAAACACTTTCAAATCTGGTCTATCTATTTCTTTTTCTCTCTCTTTCTTCCTCTTTTTTGAAAAACCCTTCCTCTCTCCCATTCTCTCTTCCCTCCTCCCCAAGTTTGCTCAATATCTGAACATGATCATTATGTGTCAGTGAACAAAAGGGATACATTTGGTGGATCTGTGAAAAAAGAGATGACGGTTAAATGGTACAGAAACCAATATGGTTCTTCTGCTAATGGAATTACTTCTGTCATCAGAACTCAGAGGGAGCGAACCTTCTTCTCCAGACCCTAAAGACCTGTTCCAGAGAGTTGGTAAACTTTCCAGAACCTGCAGAGTGCTGCAATGGGAAAGAGAAGCAAATTCCATTTGAATACATGTGAATAGAGGAAGAATACTGTACAGTTGACCTCCCATATCCACAGATTCTGTATCCATGGATTCAACCAACCATGCCTTGAAAATATTCCTAAAAAATAAAATTAAAAAAAATTTAAAAAAGCCCCATTTTGGTATCCATGGGGGGTCTTGGAACCAAATCCTAGTGGGGAGGGAGGGCCCACTGTAGAGGAATGTTCCTTTCTTCCCACAGTGAGGTGAAAACCACTGTCATTGTCTGTTGCTGCATGGTAGGAATAAATAGTTTCCATCCCTAGTTCACAGGCACAACTTTGGTAAAGTGCATAACTGGGCTAGTGATGAATGACAAGCCACCCTTAACTTCACTCCTGTGTCTAGACCATTTTGAGAGGTGTGTAGCAAAACTCAAGAGGTGTGTGTGGGTGGGGGGGGAGAGAAATGGGAAAAACAAAGAGTAGAATACAATTGTATTTTGAGGACAAGCAGTGTCATTCTGATCAGCTTAAATACACATGATGGGGGCACCCCGGTATAACGGACTAAGTGAAACGCAAGTGAAATGGTACAAGCCAAGATATAATTTGAGTTTCCTGGTGTTAAGAAGGAACATTATCAGATCACTGGAAGTGTCGATAGCAACATTTTTGAACATATGCTCAGGGATAAATGGAAGCTGGCAATCTGGAGAAGTGGAAATGCAAACAGCCCTAGGCAGTGGCAGGCTGGTGGTTTCCATGGCAACAAGGTGGTGAATCTGATCTGGGTTTTAGCCCAGACCTGAAAGAAGCTGCCCAAGGTGTGGAATTCTATCTCTAAAATATAGTTCACCACTCCAGTCACATAGGAGCAACCACCAGTCACTAGTACCAGGTTCAGCTCCCAACATCCCCAGTTAGGACTGGGTAAGACTCTTAGCTGAAAATCCAGGGAGTGGCTTGGTCAAAGAACATGGGCAGAAGGGAAAAAAATAATTTTTGCAGATAAAGTTTTGAGAAGAACATTAGAATGCTTGGATGATAGTAGTTGGTCTGATGGCAGGGCCAGTCCAAGACATTTCACTGCCTGAACCCGCCCCATTCCTCCACATTCACCCAGGTCATGGCGCTGAGACCCCAAAGCCAGTCATGTGATTCTGGCACATAAGGCGGACAATTTCACAAGCATAGCTTCCTATGCCTTGCAGTCAAAACCCAATGACAGTAACAAATCCACAAACACACCATTTGCTGCCTTTTCTATGGCATCCAGGATTTACTGCCTGAAGCAGCTGGTTCACCCAGCTTAATGGCATGGTTGGCCCTGTTTCATGTCCATATCAAATAGAAACAATAGAACATGTACCTTGTCAGCATTTATACCGTAGAGACCTATGTACTGATCTTATTTTGCCAATACTCCATAAATATCCAGGATGTTCAGAACAGTTATATGTTTCTTTGCTTCTTTCAGATATTAATCCTATCATAATTTATAAAGTAGCTAAATTTTATGTATCAGCAATTAAAATTCAATGGGTGAAGACTTGTACCATGGATTAGTATAATGACTGTCTAGTTGGGCTCTGTTAGGACTCATTGGGTTATCTGACAGATTGATACCTATTTGTATCCTTTTGTATATTTATAAGTATTTTTATTTGAATTTAATTGCTCTTATCTTGGTCTATGACCATAACAAAATATCTATCTATCTGTCTGTCTGTCTGTCTGTCTGTTTGTCTGTCATGTGCATATCAGGATCAAGGTTGGCAGAGCTGAGCTTGTGGTACCAGTGAGCTGAGGTGTCTGAATCTGGTGCCCCCAAGAATGCTGAGCTATTCCCTCTTTCCCACTGGCATGGGCAAGTTGTCAAGCCCTATGACAATAACAGAGACAGAGCCGCCTATGTGTGTAACTGCAACTCCAGCTCTGACAAGGAACTGCTGCATGTGTCATTAATGACAAAAACTTTGGCTCAGTTCATTCTTGCACATGGAGCTGAGAAATTTCAAAGTTTCCTCACCCCCAACTTAGGAGAATTTTTGCAATTTTTTTCTGATTGTGGAAATTTTTTTCCACTTAAATTCATCTGCACAAAAATACTGCATTTTGTGTAAAGTATCTTTTGAAGAAAATACAATATTTTGACAAAATAACTTTTTGTGCAAATGAACATCTTGGAAAAAATCTCAAAATGTAGAAGATCATTGCACAAAACCTTTCACAACATGCCAAGACATGACAGGACACTCTATCTCATCAAAGACAACAAAATTGTCATTATTCTTTACATTCTAATGTTCCATGCTACTTCAAGTGTTTGATTAACCTGTTCCCAGTTTAGCTCATATGGGCTTCAGCCAATGTTTCACAATTCTGGGAAGCATGTCCTCTCAGCCACTGAGATCTGAAGGAAGGACTTACTATCTAAAGAGAGAAAGAGACAAGAGACATTTAGAGTCACATCAATATTCCTAGAAAGTTGACAAGGAATGCATTACGTAAAGGACACACCAAACTCAAGTTCTGACCTGTGCTAATCAGACCAAGGAACCAAAAAACAAAACAAAAATCCAAGACTCACAGAAGATGCTGAGACATGTAAAAAGATGACCAACAGAAAGTGAAGAGTACAAATTAATATCATGTTAATTATCTAAAGTTATCATCATTTCCTGATGTTCCAGGGTCCTTGATGTGTCATGACTCCTAAATGTGTCCCATTGGAGCAAAACTCAGTCCTAATTTTGATGAGCAGGGATGAAAAAGGAATTTACTGGATACCAACTTCCCTATGGAAATAGCCATTTTATACTATCCATGACTGCAAACAAAATGGAACCCATCTTTCCTTAAAAAGTCAAACATCTACAGGGCTTTTGAACTATGCTGTTGCTGTTATTGTTGTTGTATATTTTCAGATTGTTTCCAACTCATAGTAACCCTAAGGCAAACCTATCATGAAGTTTTCTGTGGCCTGAGAATGTGTGACACACCCGAGGTCACCCAGTCGGTTTCCAGGGCTGAGTGGAGAATCGAACACTGGTCTCCATGGTTTTAGTCCAACCCACTGCACTATGCTGGCTCTCTTGAGTTATTTTAGCAGGGGACAAAATCAATACCAAGCCAAGCATTTTTTTAAAAAGGACATCATTAGAAATGTGTTATATTTGGAACTTGAATGCACAAACTCTCTTGTCAGTGCAAAAATCCATACAAAATGTGTACAAAAATTGTACATTTCTAAAAAAGCAACAACAATAATAATAATTCAGGCACAATCACACACATTGCCATGCAAAAAGAATTTTTAAAAGAAAGAGGAAAAAAGAAAAGTTTCACAAGCCAATACGGAATGAGACAAAATGCAAATGCCTCTGGGAAAATGAGAAACTCAGGGAGGAGGAGATTAGCAGGTTTTTACCTCCTTATCTGTGGGTACCTTTTAAACATTCAGTTTTTCATACTCACTTGTGCAAAACTCAGAGTTAATCACTGGAAAATTCCACTAATGCAAAGCATGAAGTGATTTTTCACATATGTCTGCAATACCCTCTGAACAAGAGGAGGGAAAAACAGATAGTGACATATTCCAGGGTCCAGCTCCAGAGACTTATATTGAGAAAAGGGTGATTAGAAGCCGCTTCAGTTGAGTACCTTGTGAGGTAGAGATAAAGACAAATCCTTCAAGGAAGGTCTCATTCCTGCTAAGTGTCTGTGTAAGATGCAAGGGCTCTTGTCTTCAACCACTCGACAGTAGGCTTACATTCACTGCAAGATGGCAGGGAGAGAAAACTGTGGGTGTAACTCATGCCATAAAATTGCAGCCCCCTGCTTCACTTCATTGCTACTGTTTCCTGGTAATAGAGAATGTTTCAGACTGGACAGGAGATGGGAATGAAGACATTTTGAGTGTCTACATCTCTGGATATCCTATCAGCTGACACAACATCTAGCCCTAAATATATTCACCAGTGCCAGTCCCAGTAGCCAGGATGGTTGAACTTGATGGTTTTTGCGGTTTTTGACATGTCCCAAACTGCTAATTAAGTATGTAAAGTTAGTTTCAATTCACAGACTTTCCCACCACCCATATAATTTAAACCCGTAATTTTTTCTACCCACAGATGATTCACTTTTAAAAAGAAAAGCATGGTTTCCTTATATACTTGGATTAGGAAAGCACCCACAAGATGCTGATTGACAATGTTCATTGCGTCTCATTTTTTGCTCCTTCCGTTGCTCTCTGTCTCCCGTCCTTCTCCCACACAATACTGATTTTTTTTCTTAAACTATTATCCTTTTCAACTTTGTATTTCAGCACACCTCCTACTTTGTTCTGCTCTGCCCTTTTAATGGCTTCTTCACATTATTCCAATTTATATAATTAACTAAATAAATAATTTCTAACTTGCATTTGCTTGCAAAAGATTTCCCAACAGGGGTGGCCTACATAGAAACAGCAAAATGTAATAAAAGTCTCCTTTGAAACTACTGAGATGTCCATCCAGCCAAAATTCAATAGGCCACCAGAAGAAAGTTCACAGCCTGCGATTTAGCAATGTCAGGGGAGGGTATTCTTCCACTATGTTTGATTAGAAAGGAGATGGAAGTTTCATACTGAAGAGACCACTGCTGAAAAGGCCATACTTCTTCTTTGAGGAATAACAATGGCAAGACATCACACATAAAGAAAATGGAGGAAGCTGGATCCCTTGGAGAGCATCTAAGCAGACAGTAGGGCAACTGCCAGAGCTGCTTTAGGGTATGGTGCAAATTAACAGTCCTGGATGCAGATCAAAAGCCTTGAGTTCACAAAGATGGAAAATTTTGCCCTAGCAACTAGACGAAGTTATAGAAGTTCCTCTTTCCCCTGGGCTTTTTGTATATGAAAAAAGTCAGCTCTGTTTGATAGTTCTCTGCTTTTCCTAACAAAGTACAGCTTGCTTTGCCAAGCCTTCATCTGTGGAATCAGTTCATGTGAACTTTTGTAGCCTTCTTCTTGCAGGTCACAGAGACCTAGAGCTCTATTTTGCTGTGCTGTTTGGATTTTTTAGTGGTGGTTACTCTACAGAGCTTTGGGGCTCCTTCACCTGTATGAAATCATGGCTCAACATCACAGTGGTGATGGAGCCAATTCTGAAATGATAAGCCAAACAGCTAAACAAGATAAATGGGGATCAGATCAAACTAACAACCAAAGGCACAGCTAAGCAGCATGTTGCATACATGTCATACTAAAGAAGCCAGCCAGAGCCCATACCATTGTTCTGAATTTGGCTGGTTTGATTACTACTACCACTATTACTTCCTTTCTTCCTTCTCTTTCTCACTCTTCTATTCATTTCTATCCCCCCTTTCTCTCGGTAATGAGGCTCAAGGCAGCTAACCACATATTCAAAATAATGCAGATTAAAACTATGCAAAACATTCAGTAATAGTATAATTATACAGTGGACATCACTACCATTGAATATAATGGGACACAAGCATTCGTAAATTCAGGTATTTGCAGGGGTTCCAGAAATGGAACTGGTGCATATACAGAGGGGCCACGATAACAGTTCTTTTTTTAAAAAAACCAAACAATTTGTAAAGTCAAATACATTAAAAATTAAAAGCATTAACTTGAAGCATCTCTAGGAGGAGGGGCAGTAAAAAAGAGTGAATTCCCTAAAGTATCAGTTGCACAAGTCGGTTCTCTCGAGATCTGCTGTCTGTTGAAAGAGCGCATGTTTGCACCCACTGTGCATTGCTTGCATGTTCCTGCCTGGTTCTGTTGATAAGGGATGTCCTACCTCCCCCTTTGGATTATTAGCATGCTTTCTACATGCTTTCTGCCTTAAAAGAGTGTTTGGAAACACAGTTGGTACAAAGTGCTGCAGCCAGAATGTTAATTGAGGCCATACAACTCAGATGCGCCAATAGCTCCACCCTGGCTGCTGGGTTGTTTCCGGGTATAATTCAAAGCGCTGGCTACGACCAATACATTCCTATAGGGCTTAGGGCCAGGCTTATCTGACACACCACATTCTGTATATGAGCCTGCCTGATCCTCAGAAAAGACCCCTCTCTCATTCCCTCCACCGCTGTAGGTACACTACATGGCTATGGAGATAAGGCCTTCTCAGTGGCTGCCCCTTGGGTTTAGGACTCCCTCCTTAGGGAGGCTGGAATGGCCCTCCTCTTGCTGGCCTTTTGTCAGCAGACAGACTTCTTTTATACTGATGGGCTTCTCAAATCAAATATTTTTGAGAGGGAGCTGTATTATTTTAACAGTACTGGTTTAAACTGTTCTTTATCATTTTAAGTATATCCCTTCAATTGTTTTAATATTTTAATGATTTATTTTAATGTTGATTTTTTTTTCTAGATTTGTAACCATATTGCAATCATTTTAGCTTGTAAGCTTCCTTGATCTTGGAGAAAGTCAGATAAGTAACATCGTCATTGTGGTGATCATCATCATCATCATCACCATCATCATCATCCTGATTTTGTTTTCTATATGCTGCCCAATTTTTATTTTACTTTCCATTATTTGGAGTTCTGTGGTTATGTTTAGCATTTTAAATAGTTTTACCTATTTACCATGGGTTACACTGAAGGCTCTCTTTGTTAGAAAACTGACCCCTCAGTCTAAATACAATATAACAGTAAAATATTTAAAAGAAAAAAAAAACTTTTGCAAAACAAAACAAAAAAAACACCACCAGTCTCTAGTGCTTTCTGCTTCAAAGAATATTGCTACATCCAATAGTGTTGTCCCTGCAACTTCTCCTAGCTTGGAAATGGGGAGGGTATAAGACCATAATAGGGAAATATTCCAATTATATGAGTGTATGAACAACTCAGAGTCCCTTTCTATGTCTTAAGTATCATTTTACATTTGGGCTCTTGTTTCTTCGAGGAGCAGAACTAATGCTCCAATAAATGTACTTAAAACTAAGCCAAGTAATTACACAATTATGAAGAGTTTCTGCTTTTTCTTTCCTGCTGTCTTGTCTCCAGCTGCTTTCTATAGCCTCGCAAGCGCAGTTTGATCAGATAGCAACTGCAGTGTTTAGAACAATCCCAAACCTGCTGAGAGAAAGAAACAGATTTTCTAAATGTTTCACATTACTGGCTTTTGGGGTGGTGGTGGTGGTAGGAGGGGAGAGACCGGATTGGAGGAGATGGGGCAAATGTGCCATTGCTTAGTAACATCTTGTACATGACATTTTCCCTGGCTAGAGATATAGCTTTTCACTGAACTAGCACCTTTCTAATGGAAGTGTTAGTGAAATTCTCTCAGGCTAGGCTTAGACTGTATTTGGGGAGCTTGTAGTAGTTTGCTAAGAATGGAAGCTGAGCATTTAAAGCCCCAGAACTGTGGGGATATAACTGGCTTCAGTGGAATCCTAAATCCTGAGCTGAAACATGCCCAGCAGCCTCTTAGCCACCAACCAGCATCCCCAGTGAAAGAGTATTGTCAGTGGCAAACAGTGTTGCAACACCCCACTGAAGCCATTTGCCATGCTCAGTTGGTGAGACATTTGTTCTTTCTTAGGGAGAACCTTCTCCTTTGTGTCTTTCCCAGCATCACTCAGCTATCCTGTTAAATTTTTTTACCTGTAGGTTTTCTTGCTAATTTACATTTCTCCAGTGTACAGAGCCAGTTTTGACTAATTCTTTTTTTTTTTCTGCCACTTTCCCTTCATTGCAGTAGCTCATCACTGAACAGCAAGACATCCTTCGATTTTCAGGCACTGGTCCCCTTGCCAGTTTCACAGGCTATCCTCTCCTGATAAGGGGCTGCCTGAAACTTACATGTAGGTGGAAACTTGATTCCCTCCTTGCCTGCCAACCTAGCCACAGGGCATGGGTCAGATTAACAGGGCCCCATGAGGACCCTGTCTGTGTCGGTTCATAAGCTTAAAGGTTAACTTGTGTCTGTTCCTCCCTGCTACCTTCTTACTCTGAAAGCCTCCTCCAGTGTCACTTGCCTCCTTGTTATGCCAGACTGCCATCTCCTACTATCTGTCATCCTCTGCCTATGCTTGTCTTCTTTCTGCTGCTCCTTGAGACATGCTTCACTTACTCACCAGCCCCATTAACAAGGCTGGTTCCTGTTCATTTCAAAATGTTGCAGCAGAAAGATCCCACACAATGCCCAAGATGAAGTACTTCATGGTTTCTAAGTTAGAGGGGGCAGGAGCTTGAACTATGGCCCTTTCTGCAAGAGGCAAGGGAATCGCTCCGTGCCGTTACCTACCACTTCTTCTGGGGTCCGAAGCAACGCGGACTGTCCCTGAAGCCCTTCCGCAGGGCTCCTCCTTGGTCCAGGGCGAATCGGAGCAGTGCGAGGTCTGTAGATCCGCACTGCTCCGACTTCCAAAATGGCCGCTTCCAGCTTCCAAAATGGTGGCTTCCGGCTTCCAAAATGGCAGCTTCGGGTTTGTTGTGGGTCCCGACCAACCGCTGAAGCTCGCCACACCTAAAGCCCGCCCTCCACGGATCACAGGCTCGCATTGGTGCGAGCCTGCAAATCTACATAGGGAGCAGGAATGCAATGGTGCGTTCCAGGAAAATAAAGACCTGTTTTTTGCGGTCTTTAGAAAACACGCTGGAGGACCACTTGGGGTCGTTTTGGAGCAGACTGAGGTGTGGATCTCCGGTAAGTAGTCCTCTCCAAGGTGCAGATGACCTCCGTGAGAGGACGCACTGCCCCGTTCTAATTGCCTGGTGCAGAACGGGCCTGAGTGACAGCAGATCAGCCTGTGCCCAGAAATAAAGCATTCCACTCTAGCAGGACAAAAGATGAATCTGGGGGAGGAACAAACTCAAGGAAAGATGCATGGGAGTGTTTTAGTGATGGCCAGGTATGGAAAAGCAGTTGTTACTCATGGACCAATCAGGCAGGAGCACCATCCTCAAGATGGTGGAAGGATTTCTCAATCCAGGAGGTGCTTGTGTGGAAAGGTCTATGTTTTCCTGAAGGACAGTAGGAATATTTAAGGTAGTAATTTAAAGATATTATGTTAGATCTTTCATTATTAGTGGTTTCTGGAATTTCTAGCGATGTATATATTTTTTTCGAGCTGAGCCTCAAAAATGATACACAGCAGAGTTTAGAGGTTTTGTTGTTTTTGTGTTTTAATGCACTAGCTGGCAATGCTTCAGCACTGGGGTGGCTGGAAGGAGATACACTTGGTAAATTTCTCCTATCCCCTGCTACCTATCTGATTTCTCTTGAACCAGATTTGCTAAGCCCCAGTCAATTCTGTAATCTCTGCTCGCTGACAGACTGCAGACCAAGAGAAAGACAAGTTTAAAACCCTGAAAACGAAGTGCATTTTATTTATTATGCTGTCTAAGATGTTTTCAATGAAGCAGACTGAGATAGTGCCTTGCCAAATTAGTGTCATGACTTTCCAAAGGTTTTGGCTAGTGAGCAGACTTCCAGTAAAAATACATGTTGCTGTTCAGACCTCTTGTGGGCGATCCACACCTCTCTTGGAGCCTCCTCTTATTATCTTGTGGTTTCTTATGGAAGAAAAAAAATCCCTCCATGAATGGCTTTGGACTTCTAGTAACTGCTCTGCAAATTATATTAATAACAAATGGGGAGAGTTTAACACGCCAAAACACTTTGATTTCTCCCTCCTTCTCTGCCTCTGGTCTTCTGTAGCTGTAACCGTAAAAATACAAACAAACATCAGTGAGAAAACATGGTTTCATTTATGTTAAGGGATGGGAAGACAGTCAGTAGCTGAGTAAGAATAGGAGTTAGAGAGTAATAGAAAAGATGCCTTTGAATCTGAGCTTCTGAAATGGAAACCCCCTTAAATGCCACAGAAGCCTCTTCTTGGCCAAAAAATTGTTTGCCCAACTTTGAATGTACAATATATCAGTTTCATACCACTTTAATTGTCATGAACCCATGTAATAGAATCTTGGGATCTGCAGTTTGGCAAGACCCCTAGAATTTTCTGCTCAGAGGAGTGTACTGGAGAATTCTAAATCTGTTACTTGACTACAAATCTCAGGATTCGATAGGATGGAGCCATGGAAGTTAAAGAGGAATACAAGTGTTATAATTGTGCAGTGTGGATGTATTCTTAGACATTCAGACTTGGCACACAGAATGATTGCCTTTTGCTTTGATGAGACATCATACTTTTTTTAAAAAAAAAAAATATTCAGTTATTTTCCATCCATGTCCCACTTATTTCCATGCCCTGATTATTCTGACGCATGGGAGCTTTTCTCAGCTGTAAATTACTCCTTTGACTTTTGAGACTCAGGAAGGCCTATGGATCAGTCACAGGGCACATTTTTTTTATACTCAGAAAGCCCCAGTTTCCACCACTGGCTCCTGGCTTCTCCAGGTAGGTCTGGGAAGGGATCCTCACTGAAACCTCTGAGAAAAGAGCTACTGCCAGTAAAAACAGACAAATAGCTAGACGGGCCAGTTTTCTGACTTGTTTCAGGATAGCATTCTATGCTTCTAATAGCAAGTTAGGATAAAGTACGCTCCAGGATTTTTGGAATGAAAGAATCATACCACTGAATGGGATCTCAAGTCATTGAATCTCTCCCTTCCTCTCTCTCCTATTACTGAGATGTCATCATTCAGTTTTGGCAGTTGCTGTCCTGTAGAGAAGGAAAGAGCCATCATGCAGAGACTGAGAAAATGGTTTACACTGTAACACCATACATTCCATCCCAGTTCACCGCATCCCTCCATCCCAGGACAGAACTAGGGTATGACAGGAACATCAGCCTCAGTTTGGATTGCCAGTCCAAGGAGATAATTTTGTTTTAGAGGGATAAGTAATCTGACCTTCTATAAAGTAGCTTCTTTTTGGATAAATGGTCTTAGAAAACTTAGAACTGCACTTGGAAATGGTGACTTAGGCCATTTCCATACCGGGCTTCTGAAATGGTGTAGAGCAACCTCTCATTGAGGTCTTCTACACCTTAGAGTGGACTGGCATGGAATACTTTTCGTAGTTCCACACCAGAATCCACTCAGGAGCGGCCAGAACTAGCCGGGCTTCGTGTTTTTTAAAAACCTCTTTTTCGAGGTTTTTAAAAAACACAGAGTGCGCAGCCCCGTGCTGCTCCGTCGTCCGGCTCCGAAGCGGATTTGCAGGCGCACGCAAGTGCGTGCCTGCAGATCTGCTGGGGGCGGGCTTCTGGCTGGCGAGCTTCTCCGGTTGCTGGAGAGCCTCCACTAACCGGAAGCTGCCATCTGGGACGCCGGAGGAGTGTGGAGCAGTGAGCTCGCGCTGCTCCGCATGGCGACGGACTTACCCGGCTGCGGGTAAGCTCCGTTTTAGCGTGTTTTCGCCCGTTCCCCCCCCCCACATGTGAAAAGGGCCTTACTCCCTTCTGATTCTATGACTCTTTTGTCATTTCCACACTACTCTGTTATAGTTATATGTATATAGTTATATAAATGTATATATAGTTATATATTCCACTTTCAACATCCTATGGAATCCTGGGGTTTGCAGTTTAAGGAGGGGCATTTAGAGTTCTCAGCCAGAGAGCTCTTTTTGGGCCTCAGTAAACTACAAACCCCAGAATTCCACAGGATGTTGAAAGTGGAATAATAGCACTATAACAATGTAGTGCAGAAATGGCTTTTGACACTGCAGAAGGTCTGCAATTGTGATTAAAGTGATATACAACACTCTTTTATTTTTACTAGCTTTTTCCATTGTTGTGTCCCAAATGGATGCCTTTTTACTTTATATTGTTGCTGTGTGTGCTTACATTCAACAGGCAATGTAAACAGCGGCCTACAGAATTACTTACTGAGTATGTGTGAAGAACACAACAGAAAGAAAAGGGGAAAGCACATTAGGCTGCCTTACCAGCTAACCTGGCAGGTTGAAACAGCGTAGATCTGTAAGGTTTGCCATTCACATGGAAGTCATAAGAAAAACGGAGAGTGTTAAAAGAAAAAAAATTGAAGGATGCATTTTGGAGGAAACTTTCCAGTGGTCTCTAGAAGGTTCAAAATATTTTTGCTTACTTATGCAAGGCCTGAGCTGGTTGCTTCATTTCACATATACATAATATTAGTTGTGAACAAAAAGTTTGCTGAAACATATTGAACTGCTCTTCCTTTTCTCATGTAGGAACCAATCCCTATCCTTTCCTGGTTATTTCTACCTCTGGTAGCAAAGTTTCTGTTAAAGAAATAATACACAGGAACATATCTACTTCATTAACTGAGGTATATCTGTATCTGTGTGCTGAGATAACCTTTCAATATACCCAGGAATGTAGGGGAAAAAAAAATCTTATCTCTAAGTTTTGTGCCAGATTTCTTAATTTTAACCTGCTAGATGAAAATAATCCAATCAGAACATTACATTCCACGCATGTGCACTGAACCCCATCAGAATTTTGTGAGCCAGCTGTCAGCTCTAAAACGTGCAAACAAAAATGTATATACTAGGGAAAATGCACTGGAAAAGCATTTATTAAGGAAAATTATATACAGACCCACATTGGCCTAGGGGAAAATGGAAGCCAAAAAGTACACTCAAAATATAGATATTTGGGGAAAGGCAGGCAAGAATGCATGCACATTTTTGTGCTGTTTGTAGACAAATCTTGCTGCATTTGCAAAATAATGCAAATGTAGGCTGAACCAAACTTGGATCTGGAGACGTGAAAAACCAAGAAAAACTGAAGTGTGTAAATGTATTTATCACTAGATAAGGTAGGACAATCAGGAAAAGGGGCATTTTCAGTGGTGACACTTCAGCAGCTGAATGTTCTTCCTGGGCAAGCTCACTATGTGCTGACTTTGAAGTAATTTAGGTATCAAGTGTAGATTTTTATTTTCCTAGGTGTTCTAACTGTGAGTTTGATCTCTGACAACTGTTTCTTTTATGTTGCTTTGCCCACCTTTCTTTTACATTTCATTGCAATTTTGTTACTTTCTTTTTTCATTAATTTTAACACTCTGTTGTAGTATAGTCTTTTTGCTTTTCCTGTGAAGGTGCCCTGGGAAAACTTTCCAAAGAATGGGGTTCAAATAGATAAAATAATTAAATGGCATAAGGAGCTCCCCATAGACCTATCCACCAAATCCAGGATCTAGAAAAGTTACTTTTTTGAACTATAAATCTGAGAATTTTGCAGACAGCCTAAACCCTGCCTATGCTGGCTGAGGAATTCTTGGAGCTGTAGTCCAGAATATAACTTTACAAAATATTCCTAACTCCAACTGGAAAGATTCTGAGCATAAACAAACCCTTCCACTGACTACTCTGGATTAATTTATTGTGGTACAAGGTGATACCATCCACAATTCCAGTGGAGCTGTCCTTGGCATGATATCTATTCTGCCTCTGATATATTTTGAACTGTGTATGGATGTATATGCATGCAGTACTTATACGTTTGTCAAGAGATCCTTCCTTCTTTCAATATTTATTTTCATATGGGAAAGCCAGACTTCTTAAGTTAACCTACTGTTCCAAAAACAAAGTTGGGAAAGACTTTTTTTAAAAAAGCAAAACTCTCTCTCTCTCTCTCTCTCTCTCTCTCATACACACACACACACACACCATAAAGTCTGTGTCTGTATTTCTGGAAGGCCTTGAAACAGACTTTTTATTTTATTTTTTTACCACCAACTTGGATAGTCTCTGAAATCTATTAATATCCCTGGCACTGCCTTCAACAAATAAGGCCACTGGTTTCAGTTAGCATTTTCAATCTTGCAGCAGGAATGTCAGAAAATGGCACACCAACATTATTTGTCTTAGAGAGAACCTTCAGAAAGCGTGTTTGTACAGATGTAAGAATGGTTGTGCACTGTTGAATCATAATATGCTATTGTGACTTTAGCAAATAAGCACATTCAACAACAAGAAGGAAAAAAAACCTCTATAATTTATAGTATCTCCAGATGCCAGAACTCTCTCCAAAAATGTAAGATCCACAGAGTGTATGAGGCCTTGAGCGACGATTGAGAAGAATAGGAAGATGCAGAGAAAACACTTGGTCCTTCCTGCCAAAACATATTTCTGGAAAAAATGAATCTATATTGAATAGCATAAATCACTGCTTCAGTGGGCTAGGAGGCCTGCACATGTTATCTGCCCGTAAGTCTACCAACAGAAATTGTGGAGTTCATCTTTGGAGTTCAGATTTCAGACTTTATACATAGCCATTTTTAAAAAAGGAAATTAAAAATAATTAAAGTTGCATTTTTGCACTTCCTGGATCATTATTCTTGAACAAATTACTGGCTGCTATGGTTCAATTCCAAACCTAGAAGCAAGAAATATTCATTTTGACAGCATCACCAAACCAATTAATTTTTTTTTATTAGGGACCTTGACTTTGACTTATGATGGTCCTGTCACGTTTTCTAGGCAAGGTTTATTCAGAGGCAGTTTGCCATTGGCTTCCTCTGAATATAATCTACAGTACCTGGTGCTCCCTGGCAGCCTCCCTTCTAAGTACTAACCAGGCCTGACCCTGCTTAGCTTCTGAGACCTGGCAGAATCTGATGCCTTCAGGTTATTTAAGCATGGAAGTAAAATGCAAACTGAGTTAAATGTTCAAGGGGACTGGATGTGTTAAACAATGCCAAATGACCAAACAAAAGGGAAAAGGAATTTTTTAAAAGTACAGCAGTAGGACCAAGCATTGCAGTATAGCATTGATACACTACTTGGTAAAACAGAGTTCTCCCAGCAGCCCATGTAGTAGTAGTAGTAGTATGAGTACTGGATCAGGGCTCTAGGAGAACACGGTTCAAATCTCTACTTAGCCATGGGCAACCTTAGCCAAGTCACACTCTTTCTCAGCCTTATAGGAAGGCAATGATAAACTTCCTCTGAATAAATCTTGCCAAGAAAACCCTATAATAGGGTTTCTATAGATCTGAGTTGACTTGCAGGCTCATAAGAACTACAAAATCAGAGTTCACTTTTGCTCTTGAACATCTTATGGAGAATGTGGGGAATTTTCAGTGTGTTTCTAGAATGTTGTCCCTTCTTCTTGAGATAATGAGCCAACACAATAACAAAAAGTCTCTAAGCATCCATAAAGTTTTGCCATCCTAAGCAAGAATACAGAGTTCACATATGACTTTATGAGCTACTCACTTGCACACTGTGGTGTGAAATAAATTCTCCTTCAGGATTTCCATCTCAAGTAACTCATTATCAACTGTACTCATATCTTCAGCTCATAGCTCCAAACCACGGGTCACAGCCCATTGGTTCTACCCATATAGGCTCACTTCAAACATCAATCTGAACCACAGTTTGTTCTAACCATAGATTAGAACTCAGATCATGTTTTGAACTTCCATACCCTCTGAGGCCAAGATAAAATGGTTCACATTGCTATCCACTGACAATAGAACTGGAATTGTATTGCCCTTCCTCATGGTTGCAGCACTTTTTGGGATTCAGAATGTTATTCTAGGTGGTTGCATAGCTTCCTAGAGCAAGATGGGGGGAACTGCAGGAAGAAGGAAGTTTCCAATTATGCAGAAGTGGTGAGATCCAGGAGACATACACCACTGGGTACTGGCCAAACAACCCATGGTGTAAGATCTGTTTGTGTCCTTTCAGACTCTGTGTTATAAATATTGCAATATCTAGGTTGAATGACCATAGGGTTACCTGCTGAAACAAGGGACAGGGTTCTTATACTTTTAACTGTTGTGCAGAAGAAGGAATTTCAGCGGGTGTTGCTTGCATAATAAACCACACCAGCTGAAATGCCGGCGTCTTCATAGCTACTAAAGGAGTCCTGTTCTTTATTTCAGCTGAGAGCCCTAAGCAACTTATGAAAATGGAGCACTTGGTTATAGCTGATTTTCTTGATTCAAACATCACACAAATTACAGGAATGGAATATAGAATGCAGGGAGCTCCAAGTAAGCCCTACCCCTGAATATCTAGTACTTTTCATCATTCATCACAGATGGAAGGAATTCTCTTCCTGGATCCAGCTGTTTCTTTGGGTGGGGAAAAAGGAAAAGGAGAAAAGCTGGCTGTACTGTTAGCTGGTGTTTGCTATCAGTGGTTTGATCTTTTTTTCCACATGGGGAAGAAGGAGGAGGAGTGAAACTGGTTCTGCTTGGCACCTTGGCTGAAGACCCAAGGACCTTGGGGGCACACCTACACCTCTGATGATGGGGGCATATCCATGCTGCCAATATCACCTGAAACAGATGATTCTAGGACAAAGTAGAAAAGACCCTTGCCTGAGACCCTCAAGAGCTGCTTCCAGTCTATAAAAAACTACTGAACTTGCCTGCTTGACTGAGTACAAAGCAACCCCATCTGAGTTTCAGGTCTCCTAGCATAAACCATGGTTTGAAAATCCACTGCAGGCCATACTTTTTCATGCTGGTTTGTTAGCTGGCTATATCTCATAGCCTATCCTTCAGGCTTCACCCCTATATCTTAGAATCATAGAATCATAGAGTTGGAAGAGACCCCAGGAACCATCCAGTGCAACCCTCTGCTATGCAGGAACACCCCTCAAAGCAATTCCAACAGATAGCCATCCAGCCTCTGCTTAAAAACCTCCAAAAGAAGGAGACTCCACAACAGTCCGAGGCAGCATATTCCACTGCTGGACAGCTCTGCCTATCAGGAAGTTCTTCCTGAGGTTCAGGTGGAATCTCCTTTCCTTCAGCTTGAATCCATTGCTCCTTGTCCTAGTCTCTGGAGCAGTGGAAAACAAGCCCATTCCCTCCTTGACATGACATCCTTTCAAATATTTAAACATGGCTAGCATGTCCCCTCTTAACCTTCTCTTCTGCAGCCTAAACATTTCTTCATTAAGCTTCCTTAACCATGGCTTCTTAATGTGAAGTTTGAACTGAAGAAATTATGTGTGGGTCATGCTTCGAGGAAAGATGGTAAATCCCAACAGAGGAGCCAATAACTCAAATAGTGCACCAGCCTCCATTGGTATTCCACCAATATCTCTTTGCAAGACTCTTTCTCTGCTTGATGTCTCTGCCTTTGTTGGTGAAATCCCTCCCCACCAGCCTCTGAAGGAAGTCATTGGAATTGCCTCAGAGTTTCCTTGGGCTAGTGTATATGAAGCAGTACTTGTTAGAACATTTTTATGGCAGTTCAAGAGCTGGGCAGTAGATTGAAAGAGGCTGCAGAGACTATTCTCATTAAACAGTTCCACATTCCAGGATTGAAAGAGAGTGATGTGTGAGGCTCTGGCTAAGAGGTGTGTCATTAGGACAGCTCTAATCTTTCTCTCTCTCTTTCTAATGGGACTGTCCCCCCTCCCCCCCCACACATTCCCACTTGCGGTGGCAGCTATCAGGGATGAACTTTGACAGAGGTAGTGATAATGTGTCAGGTATTTACAGCCTGGGAAAAAGTCTTTCTCTTGTCAAGAGTTACTTTTCTTTCTCTGTGCAGGATTAAAGAAGATATGCCAGGCCACAACTCAAGTCAAAACCTTCCCAGTGTCCCTCGAGAATCCCCTTGTGATAGCCTAAAACAGAGCAGATCTAGTACAGTCTCTAATATTTGACAGAGGAAAAGAAGAACATGTGTGTTGTATTAATGGCTCTCAGTGTGCTAGAAAAGGCAGAGGAGCAAGTGAGCCATTTCCAGGGGTGTCATGCCTCCCCGCAGGAACATATTTGAAAGATGGAATCCTAAAGCTGGCAATGGCCTTCAAGGGATAAAGCCCATTTTAGGAAGGACTGTAACCACATATTGAAGGGCAGTGCTCTGTTACCATACACATGGGTTTCTGTGAATGTGTTGACTGCTCAGGAGAATGTATTACAATAACCATCAGGGCTGAGCTAAATGTTATTCCTGTTCACTTTTTGGCTCAGAGGTCATTATTGTATGTAGGATGTGGTGTAGGGACATCCATTTTCTTCTTCCTTTTTGCCCCTTCCCATGACGTTTGCAGACACCCCTTTTTGTTTGGTCCCTTCTCTAGTGGGGATATTTTTCTTTATTTCATTCCACTTTAAGAAAACCCAGCCTCTCTGGGATTGTCTTGATGATGGCTGTGCTTCCTGAGAGAATACCTTCCACTATTAGTCACCAGGCCCTGAGATTTCAGGACCAAAGCCTGAGACCTAAGGACAGGCCCTTGTGATATCAAAATGGTGGGGTCTGGTGATGTCATTCAGTGTGATACATTCAGCATAAACTGCAGCTGAACAGAGTATGCCATTCAAATCATAAATTTCCTCTTCCTCAGCTTGAGGAATGGAGAAAAGGGGCCAAGACTTCAGACTTAGGGCTAGGAACAAAAAGTGTATACCCCCATCATCTGGCTAAGGTTAACATTTTAAAAGTCTTACTGTAGTATTTAGACACCTCCTTAGATCTATTTTCCCCTTTACTGTACTGCCTGCAGTAGGTTGCTTTACCCCGACACAAAGCAGAGCCAGCCCAGACTGTTGAACAGAGGCATAGGAAATTGCTTTGTACTCAGTCAAGCAGGCAAGTTCAGTAGTTTTTTATAGCCTGGAAGCAGCTCTTGAGGGTCTCAGGCAAGGGTCTTTTCTACTTTGTCCTAGAAATGCCTGGATTTGAACTTGGGACCTTTTGGACACAAAGCATGTGTTCTACCACCGAGATAAATTCCCCTCCTCTACTAGATGCTGTCACAAGGTCAGGGATGATACTGGCTATTTAAACCCATTTAGATCTGTGGGTCTTTCTGCCCTACACCCTTGTAGTGCTATTATTCCCCTTTCAATCTCATGTGGAATTCTAGGGTTTGTAGTTTCCTGAGGCCAAAGAGCTCTCTGGTTAAGTATTCTAAAGACCTCTCCCTAAACTGCCAACCCCAGGATTCCATAGGATGCTGAAAGTGGAATAATAGCACTTATAACAGTGCAGTGTGGAATGGTCCTGTATGTATGCCTTTTGGTGATTTGATCTCCCTGATGGGAGTGGCAATTTTATTGTTCTTGCTTGATCTTTCAGTAGTTTTTGATATCATTGACTATGGTATCCCTTGACGTCAGCACAGTGAGTTCAGAACTGGAAATTCAGTGCTTCTTGTCTATAGTGAAGATTTTGATATGTAATTGTAATGTTTTTTCAGGACTACGTTAAGAAGAAAGCAAGAACACATGATAGTAATCATTAGATAATAATCCACTTTTTTTTAATGGGCAGACATGAAAGAGGCAAGTCATTCTTTAAATTAAAAGTAGAGAGTGCTCAGCACTATGTTCAAAGGGGAGTTATATTCACCATCTTCCAGCTTGTAGACTCCCCTGCAGACTGAGAATGATATTCTTTACCCTGTGCTCCGGTATAAACATACTGTTTTCAGCATGTCAAAGCATAATTCCCAACATGTGGGAAGATGATGGTGCTGTATGAACAGAGTTTGGAATAGCTCGTTAACAAGCACTTGCTGTTTCTTTTCAGGAATCATCTTCAGGAGATGTGCGTGCAGGTAAAATCTGGCCTTAAAATTATCATATTATATGTTCCATGCACCAGACAAATTTCATTGTATTGTTGCTCCTGGAAATTCTGAGTCATGAATACTTTTAAGAATCATGCTTCCTTTTTCAGAACATTTCAAATACTGTCTGGTGAAATTTATAGATGGCCAAGAACCATATCACCAAAGGTAATCATTCTCCACGATACTTATGAGGTGATATAGCAAAGTGGAATTAATGGTAGTACATTCTTATTTAGATATGTGTGAAGCACCAGTTCCATGAAATCAATGATGTTAATGCTCGGTTTTACAATTATGCAGATGGCACACCTGCCAATCACTATCTACTGTTTACCAGTGAATAAAAAGATTGACAGGATTTTGTCAACTTTTCACATGATTTTTCCTTTCTGCACTCACACTTCTGTTGCTTTCCTCAACCATGGTTTGATGTTACCAATGATTACTGCTAACCTGGTTTAGGTAATGCTTCATTAGTGTAGAGCTGAAAGCATCTTCCCACCTTTGTAGCCCTGTTCTTTGTCTCCAAAAGAGGGGAGGGACGTTCTACACCAATGGTGTAGAAATTCTTAAAACTTTCCTGGGCTGAGGGAGTTTTGTAAAAGGTAGAAGAAAATTCTCTCTATTCTTACTCTCTTTGTTGCCTTCTCCCCCCCCCCCCCCCGGGGACAAGAATCTCTTTTGGCTTTGTTCAAGCTTCTAGAGTCTTAAGAGACAGTGATTTATTTGAAATTATTTATTGAAATCAAAATTATTTATTGAAATTATAAATTTACATCTTGGCTTTTATCCAAAAATCTAAAGATGGCATACAAGATTCTTTTCCTTTTTTATCCTCATAACAACACCATGAGTATGTTAGACTGAGAGACAATGACTGACCCAAGATAAGCTTTGTGGCCAGCTTCAGATTTGAATGTAGGCCTTTGGAGTCCTAGCCTAACACTGTAACTGCTACAGCATGCTGTTTTTCACCTAGTTCAGGAAGACCACCCACAACACCTAAAGGTATGGCTGAAGGGTACTGAAAGGGGAACATATGTTGCTTTTGGTATAGGGCAGGTTCAGTTGTGACAAGTGATGTAAACTCGAGTCAATAGACTTGGACTGAAAGCAGACTTAAGTCACTTCAGTGACTCAACTCAGACTTCACTTGGCCATAAATGATGCACTGACTCAACTTGACTCGAGACTTGTATATTTTTAATGACTGACTTGCTGCCCTTGGTTCAGTAACGTAACACATTCATCCAGAAACGTTATGACTTTGAATAATGCTTCCATCTCTTTTTGCCTATTAGTCCCATGACAATCTCTTTCAAACCCAAAGTGTGGGCACATTTCTTAGAGGGGAACAGCAAACAGGTCAGGCAATGGGCTTGAGGCAGGCTTGAGGTCTGCTCAGCAGCCTATCCCCATTGCATATTGGAGGGGCCTTATAGGAGCAAAAGGCAAGACCTGTCCCCAGAGTACAGGGTGGCTTTCTCAGCAAATGTGTTAGACAATGGGCTTGAGGAAGAAGGATCCTTCCTTCTAAAGCTTTTGAATCTTCAGTAATGGGGAGCAAGATAGGATCCTATTCCCCACTTCCAAAGCTGCAGATGGCAAAATTGCAAATGTGGAGGGCTGACTCTGCTTAAATGGTTAAAACTGAATTTATTTCACTCTATCCAATAATTCTGGAATTTTGGCTGGGGTATAAAGTTGGCTTCCAGACTTAAGACTTAACTTGAGACTTGACTTGAAAGTATCTTCCAGAACTTGAGACTTTACTTGAGACTTGAAGATAGGGACTTGAGACTTGACTTGAGACTTGGAGTAAAAGACTTCAATACATCACTGGCTGTGACAGTGAGGGAGATCCTGTCCTAAATAGCTCTTGTGCAACTATTAGTATTTGTGCAGATCTCGTATGCTATTTCATAACATTGTTATTGTCCTAGTCATCCCAATATAACTATCTTGCCGATTTATTCCAGGTATAGGTAGAGCAGTTTGTTTTCTTTCTACCCACCATGGTGATACAAAAAGATTTTATACTGTGCCAAGCCTCTTCTCCCATTTAAATCACCATGGCATCTGTTCTCGATTGCTCCAAAGAAATGGAACAGAAGGTAGATCCAGTTTCTCTGCATGTCATAGTAGGCTCTCAGAATAAGAATCAGATGTGCATATTTTCACTCCAAACTTGTGCATGCATAGCACATTTGTAGCCTAACCAGCACACCCTTTTAATGTCAAGTTGTCAACTCTCTTTGCATTTTCACTTTGACCTGTATGAAAATGTCATCAGAGCTGAGCTGAGCTGTTTTTCACACTGCTGTTTTACCCCATAAACCTGAGAAGCAGGACACCCATTAATTTTTATGCAGTGAGTTCATCTTTCCTAGCCACTCAGAAGTAACATTTAGTGCTATGTTTCACTTTTTTAAAGGCTGGAATATTAAATGACCTCTGGCTACCTGACTGCCTGTTTGAAGTGATGTTGTCCTTGGTTAACATTTCTGAAAGTTTCTTTCTTTTTTTTCTGTTAGCTGTGACGTTGCTGGTATGCAAACAAATACAAGTTAAACATTCTCTGTATATACTAGCTATATGTGAACAATGAACACAACTTTTACCCAATACGATGAAGAAGAGCTTTGCACCCTCTCTGGTCTTCATTTACACATGCCAATGGGAATTCTGTTGGTGCAATGCACGTGTGTATGTGCATATGCCTAAAAGTTGCCTGTCAACTTCTAGTGACCCCCAGAAATTTTGAAGAGTTTTCTTAGGTAGGGAATACTCAACAATAGTTTTGCCAGTTTGTTGTTGTTGTTGTATACCTCTGAATTGTTTCTGACTTACAGAAACCCTAACGTAAACCCATAATGGGATTTTCTTGGCAAAATTTGTTCAGAGTGGGTTTTCCTTTGCCTTTGCCTTTCTCTGAGGCTGAGAGAGTGTGATGTGCCCAAAGTCACACAGTGGGTTTCCATGGCTGAGTGGGGATTCAAAGCCTGGTCTCCAAAGTTGTAGTCAGATGCTCAAACCACTGCACCACACTGGCTGTCCTTTGTCAGTTCCTTCCTCTGTAATATAGCCTACAGCAACTGGAATTCACTAGCACAATACACTGGAGTAAACTACATTGGCATAGGTGAGGGTAGCTGGAGAAGAAGGCTACAGTTAATAGTAGCTTTGAATGAAGTAAAACACTGAAAAAGTAGACTACTCCAAATGGGCAGATATTGCCTACTTTCCCTCACCCATGCTGAACATAACTGGAAAAAAATGCAACTGCTAGCGTATGCAGCAACAGAATTCCAGCCATAGGTACCTTCGTAATTTTGGGGTGAGACCTTCTTTCATCTTGGATGAGGAGCCATCCTTGGCAGCCAAGAAACCAAGAAACCCTCAGTTGACTATAGTTTCCTGATTAATCCAAACCAATAAATAAATAAATAAAAATAAACCATTGCAAATCAACCCAGAATATATTAAATCATTGCCAAACCATAGTTTAATAACCTGACTTGTCCCAGAGCTGTTAACTATAGTTTCCTAGTTCAGATGAAACAAGAAACTATAGGATTGAGGAAATTTGAGCTCTTCACTGACTTCAACTCTCATCAGCCTTACCCAGCATGTACAATAGAAAGGGATTATGGAATTTGAAGTCTGAAATATCTGGAGATCTAGAGATTCTCTATCCATGAATTAGAGTTAATTCAAGATTTCCTGGTTTCTTTGCTAATTCAAGCAAAGGGGCTGTATGCATGGGCAATGGGGTAATTAATGCCCTGTTTTCTTAAACCAATTTATGATTGTCTGAATGCTAATTGAGTTTTGGATTAACTGTGAGAATAATGAAACAGCTTTCTGTAGATGCTATGATTAGGCAATTGCTTTTAATGTACATCATTCATACATGTTCATAGTTGTGTTTTTTTGAAGAGAAGGAACCTAGGCTTCATTAATAATTTTTTTTCTTTAATAATTTGAACAGTATAGTCTATCATGAAGACACTTGATTAGGCCAAGAAATATTTTTAAAACTTTAAAACTTTATTTCATGTTACCGTCAGAAAGGATTAACAACAGAGAATGAGAAAAATAATTCAAAAATAAAATGGCAATTATTTTTCAAAAAGATCTACCTTTTACTTCAGCAGTGTGTTAACTGGAAGATTATTGACCTTTGCATCTGGTCTGCACAAGAATACAATGCTTTATATTGCCAAACATTTAAACTTTATATTGCCAAACATTTTTAATAGGTACAAAATATTGAGTGCTCACAGCTAAATACCAGAAGCTTACAAACATGCCAACTGGAAAATATTTGCTTCCTTTAACTGTTTTAAGTTCACAGTTGACACATGGCTTTCTTCATATGTAAATGGCATGACCTAGCGAGAGGTAATAAAGAAGCAGTCAGAAGGAACTCCATAGGCATGTGATCTAACGTATTCCTGTTTTCAGTAGAGCTACATTTATCTACTCAAATCTCTTGTGCAGCAGACAGGATCTGAATTTGACTAGCTAGCACAAGAGAAAAGTAATAAAGAATCTTGGACAGTGGAGGCTGGTAGTTTCCATATCACAGTGACAGTGAATCCATTCCAGGTTTATCTGGATCTTTAAAGAGCTATCCAAAGTGCTGAACCCTAAACCCCAGTAAGTCCAACATTTTAGATAATACCTTTAAGGGCTGGACTAAATTTCACAGTGGTTTGGCTGCCCGAATGGCTTCACAGCCATAAAGTATCTCCTGCTTTAAGAATAATGCATTTATTACAGCACATGGTTTTGAAGATTAGAGCTTATCAGCACCTGGAAAAGTTTTGGCCCAGATTCCAGAATCTCTTGGAAAAGAGTATGAAGTTGGTCCAATACTTTTGAACCAACCTTCAAAATCCCCCAGCCAGTGTGAGTTGTGTAACTTTTTCAAGCTTATGAATCTACTTAGTCAGGTGCACATTTTCCTGCAACAAGCTAACATGGCTAACTCTCTGGAAAATACAGAGCACTAGGACTTTTTGGACAGGTTGCTGTCTGCCTAATCTATTTCATAGTGGTCCTGTGAGAAACTTATTGAGATCAGATGTATTTTACCTTGCCACACATCTATGTTAGGTCTGAACAGAAAAAGTGAAACTGGAACAGATTAGTCTAAGCAAATCTACTCTCATTGTGCAGGTCTAATATTCAAGTTTAAAAGATGGGTGCAGAATGAGTCAAGATATGTTTAGACTACCCCTGCCATCATCCAGAGCATTGGCAATGGTGGCTGGAGCTAACTGGAGCTGGTGTCCAACAATATCAGGAGTGGGGCAGGTTGCCCACAACTATTCTAACTGTTTCAAACACCAACACGTGAAATTCAGCTGAAGCACACCTTTCTTCTTCAACAGATTTATACTAAAGCAGACAGGAAGAATGCTAGCTAAACCAGGATACATAATCAGGAAAGATGCATCTCCCTTCGTACCGATCTGCAACAACTGGTTTGAAAGCCATCTTCCACAAGTTTTTTTCCTCCTGGCAACAGTGGTGTGCCTTGTCTTAGATCTTTCCCGATCCTGGCTTTCAGACCACTGTCTTGAAAAGGGTTTTGCATTCCAATGTATTTATTTATTCCTTCTCTGTCCACCAGCTCCCCAAGATAATGTACAGCAACTAAAATTATTGTTTAAAACATGAAATATAACCAGATGAAACAGAACAAGAGCATTATTTACAAACAGTCTAAAACAATTGATTTAAAAAATTGTTTACACACACACACACACACACACACACACACAGATGAAATAGCCAGATAAGCCACCCCTGATTTTTAAGGACCAAAGCCCATATGGAATAACAGTGTTACAGTGTTAATTGCTGGCCAGAAGCTCAAAAAGGATGGAGCCAGCCCGACTTCCTTTCTCTTTGGGGTGGGAGGTGTTTAATTATTTTGTTGGATCAGTTGATGTTACTCTGTGTCATGCAAGACAGTGAGACTATTCTGAGTGATGAAGGCAGAAACAGAATTAATACTGGTGTTAGAATTCTGGAACCATCTTGGACTTGGATCAATTCAAGTCCCCGGTGAACCATAAAACGCATGCTGTGACCTTGGCTTGGCCATTTCCTCTAATCTTGAGCTGCCTGACAGGGTTGTTGTGAAGAGGAGAGACATGTCTGCCACCTTGAGGTCACTGGGGGAAAAGTACTATATATGTATGTATGTATGTATGTATGTATGTATGTATGTAATGGTGTAAACTATGTAAATATATCAAATAAATAAATAATACAACCTTAAAATAATATTCACATTAAATTATACATTTTAACACTGTAATTCAGAAGGACTTGAGAGAAGGCAGCATAGATCATGCAACTGTGTGATATCTGACATTTTCCTTATCTTGACAAGGAAGCGCAAGACTACAAAGAGTGGTGCACAGAGTCCTTCATATGGATTATCTCTGCAACATGTTGACTTGTAGCTAAATCTGAAAGGGACTGGTCTCTGTGTTGTTTGTGGGACAGAGAGAGAAAGAAATCTCAAGGATTCTGTGAGAGGAAAAACAATTTTAAGCATGAAGGCTTGTCACAAACTGTCCCTCAACTGTTTTGGCCTCTGCATACTCTTCACATACCAACCACCATTAGAAAAAAAAAATCTGCTTTCCTCATATTCCCATCTCTTTCTCTCTTTCAAATGTTATGGAAGAGCCTGGGAAAATGTAATGACTCATGACCGGGTTCACCTCAGGAGCCTGCTGTGTTGAAGGAAGCATATTCAGCCATCACGGCAGGGGAGGCCTTTATAAATATCTGGAAGAAAGCAGAGTTGGTCTGCTTATTGATTAATCTGCCGATACCAAGGACAGTGGGGGGTTAAGGGTGGGAAGAAGTATAACTCAGAGAGATTAATCTTCAAATTAAATGCATGACCTTGTGGTATTCTTTGCCCTTCTGGAAAAAAAAATGGGCTGTTGTGTGTTCTTAGCCATTTATTTACCTGTGAAAGCTCAGCTCAGAAGCAGCATCTGGTTTTCAGAACTTTCTCTTTGTCTTTATCCAGCTTTCCAGTTTGGGATGACTAAGGTACTTCAAGTTAGGCTCCAGTTAGAATACAGGACATTTGCAACTTGTCAAGATTCTGGTGGCCACACCACACCATTTCTCTGATGCCCTATTTGCCAGTCTCTTCTTAAAAATTATATTGCTTTTGGCAAGAACAGGTTTCAACGTTAGAATGACTATGCAGTAGAATGTTGTGTCAGTTCTGCCGTGCCTCTAGCCTCAACTGGCTATAAGTGCTTAGTGAGAAAAAGTGAAGACCAATGGTTAAGCACCATGAGTCACAACAAGAAGACAGCTCTCAGCCTTGGATAACTTTAAGCTTGGAAAAGTTCTTTCTTGGGTTATAGCTTCCAGAATGCAGTAGCTATGCTGGATGGGGTTTTGAAAGTTGTAGTCCAAAATGTTACTTTTCCAAACCTTGATCTCTAAGTGTCTTTGTTTACAGAAGAAGAAACCAACCATTTCCTTATTGTTAGGGCTGAGTGATGGGCAGTAGACAGAATCAGGAGTTGTGAAATGGCAGACAAGACAGGAGAACAATCAGGTACTAGAGAGCAAGGCAGAAGGCAGAAAAAAAATTATATAACAGACCCTGTTCTGGAGAACCAAGTCCAGAAAAGTAAGATACACTAGAGCTTTATAAGTCTCAGTTGGAAAAGGAATTCCTTTTTATTCCGATGACCAGTTGTGTGTAGGGGGATAGAGCTAGGCTTATCTGTAAGGTTCTTTTCTAAGAACCTGCCACTGCATGGTTCACAACATGGCCAATGGCTAGCCATCAAAGACACTTACTAACCTTGACTTTAAGAGCGTCAGCAGAAAATGGGAGGGGGGGCAGTTCAGAAAGATAATGCTGTGCCTGTAACAAGAATTTAGATGTTAACAATGGAACTTCGTGAATAATTGTACCCCATTTATTTATTTATTTACCTAATTTCATTTATTTATTTTTCAAATAACAGTATGTATGATATGTTTGAGTCTGGATCAAGAATGCAGGGCAGGAAGATGTCATGACAAGCTGGGAGAATACACCAGTCAGGAAGCTGGACATTGTCTCTCTTCAACAAGAAGTAGACTTGCCAGGCAACTACGAGGCCAAAAACCATGTCCCACATTTGTGTTACATGGGATACCTCACATCTCATATTTCAGTCCATTAATTGTGAGAGTGGGAAGAGTGGATGCTAGCTGTGCTTACAACAGATGGACACACAAACACACATGGCATTTGGTATACAGCAGTGGCTTCACATTACATACCAAATGCTTGGGTGCCACTGGCACTCACTCTTCTAATCTCTTCAAATTGGGCAGAGTGTTCACAATGGTAAGATCCATTACTCTGTGATGGCTACAGATGTGCCATTGTGAGATTTCCTAGGGTTTGGGGTTCCTAAAGGCTTTGAGATTTTGCTGGAATCCAGAGCCTTCACAAGAGACAGTCAATTCACAATGCTTGAAGTAGGCCTGCCTCACATGTCCCAGCCAATCTTGAACTGCCAACTGAGTGGCAAAAACATTGTTAGAATGGGGCTAAGAATCAGGATTTCTCTGTGCTCTCCCTACTTCACAATGCATCATGAATGTTGACTGCCCAAACCACCATTTTAAAAGCTAAAAAAGATAACTGCAACAAGAAATTCCTTGTTTCATCTAGATATAATGAAGGGCAATAGCACCTACTGATTAGAGCATAGAACGTCCTATAACGTGTTCCTACATGGGGCCCAACTCCTCTGCCATTTTGCTGATGAAAAACATATTTCCACACTCGGGTATTTTACTGGCAACTTGTACTAAATGGTGTTGCAGCTGGAAGCATGTTTTTTTCTGGACAGGAAATGTTGACCACACTTAAAACTCCATGGCTATTCAGTTTTATTTTGACAGTATTGCTTTCCTAGTCTTTAGTCGAGTAGCCTGTTGGATAAAAACAATACAATTGATCAGCTGGATATTTTAATCAGCTAGTGTTTCCAGGTTTCATATGTCAATAAGAACATTATTAATTTCCCATTTCTTTTCCCTCTTCTTCTCTTAGGCCTCTCAAAGAAACCACCCATGGTTTCAAAACAAGACATCCAGTCATTCACTTTCATTCAGGGCTTGAAAAAGAACAGGGGGCTCAAAAAACTCTCTCAAATGAGTATTGTTTATCCCGTCCCTGATAAACAGCAGCACGATTGGAATGAAGAGGAAATAAAGAGTATGTTTTCCTCTCTGAATGAAATGGCTGCTATTAAATATATTTAAAACTGAAGAAAGCAGTGTAGATATGTACAGTCTTAACCCTGAAGACCACTCATCTTATTCTGAAAACACAAAAGTCATCGTTCAAGATCAGCTTATCCATGTAGAAATTTGACCCTGTCAACATTGTCAAGGTCATTGGAAAGGCAGTCAATCTGTAGAGCAGGGGATTGTCTGAGAAAATGAAATGTGCTAGTAAGACGTTCTTTCCCCATCACTCAAAGAATTCAATATGTGAATGTGGAACAGAGAATATTCATTATATGATAATACATTCACATTGTACCTTGTGATGGATTGCAATTTTAAACTGCTTCGGGATGCAGTCTCAGTTGAAAATCTCTCTCTCTCTCTCTCTCTGTGTATGTGTCTCTGTGTGTGTGTGTCTGTGTGTGCATGTGTAGAGTAGGAATATTGAGAATACTTTCAAGTTCTTTGGCATACATTAAAATTTTCACAAAAGCATCCCAAAGTGCAAAACATCATTGAAAAATGAACAAAATCTTCATAGTCACACCCAGAGAATAGACAGTGTTTGAAATTATTTGATCTCATGTCCAAGAAGTAAACAGGACTAGATGATTTATATCTCTTGCATTGAGTTATATAGATACTGTACATATCCAAAGAGGTAACATAAGAAATTCTCAAAAACTGGGATAGGGAGCACTTGGTGTTCAAGGTATTCTGGCCTACAACTCCCACTAGCCTTACCCACCATGGCCGATTGGAAAGGATTGTGGTAGTTTTAATTTAAATGGCCAGCCTAGAAGTTGGTGAACTCCATCCCTCATTATCCCTCACTATTGGCTAGGTCTGATAAAAACTGGAGAGGCCCATGCTTCCCATCTAAGAGCTAAATTGTATAGTGATATCCAAAATATTCTGATAGTCTCAGATCCTCAAGGGTAATATTTAAGAGGATTATCTGCGGAAACCATATGAAATTCACAGGGTCACCATAAATTGACAGGCAACTCAAAGGCACAAACACATACACCTGTGAAATGCAGGATGAATCCCAACAGCAGTGAGGTCTCTCAGTAAGGTCACATAACTTACTAACTTTGAATGTGTGATGGGCAAGGGCTTCTGGAACATCTGATTAATACATGCTATCTGTATTCATAGGCCCTTAGCGCACCAAGCTGTATTCATAGGCCCTTAGCGCACCATGTTGCCATCTTGGGATGGGATCAGGACAAAGTCCTATTGGGCCATAGTGCAATAAAGGCCTTAGACTAACCTCATATTCTGTATTTGTATTCAGTGGCTCATAGAGATTCTCTTGTATTAGTGTGAATCTAACATAACAGGATGCACAGGACCAGTTAAAACTAGGAATAAAATATGCAATAAAATAACAATAATCTCAACCAATAGGCCAATTATAATAAATGCAAAGAGACCATTGTTCTTAAAGAAGAGGGAAGGTTGCTGCAGAGTGAATGGGAAGAATCCCTCCAATCCTTGCTTATCCAATTCAGTTTTAGAATTATTTTCACAATGAGTTCTGTGGATATGTTATACTTGTGTTCAGCCTAAGACTACCTTTCCCCCTTTGCTTGTTGGTTTTTGTGGAGGATAAACTGCCTTTGGTCTGTTTTAGCTTCCTTCAGCACCTGTGCTTAGAATTTTGACCACCTGGGATGATCATGAATTAATAAACTTTACTCACATTGTATTTATAAATTACATTTGTTCTGATCATTTCTGATACAAGACATGGAATTTCAATTTGTAGTATGTTTAAAAATGGTGAAATGCTAATATATTCCTCCCTCTCTGTGTTTGCATATATGTGACAAAGAAGGATGTGTAAATCTGGCTTAAGCCAAGTTCATTTTTAACACACACACACACACACGTTCGTTTCTCCTAGACTCTGGTCAATTTTCCAGATTCCAGACCTTAATAGGTCTTTGGACTGCACATCAAAACTCTACTATCAGAAAGAACTGTTGCTAAATTCCTCTGAGACACTTATACCCCTATGCAAGTTTCACCCGTCTTCCTTATCAGGAAAAGAGTCTTGGCTTGAGATCAAGCAGGCCCTTTGGGTTTAGAGCTTGACAGGCATCAAAGTCTCCATTTGGAAAGGGGGAAAATAACCTGAACCAATCACATAGTAGTACTGAGATTTTCCTGCATCCCTGGCTAGAGAGGCACTAGATCATGCTGTATGGATTAAGCAGCTTAGAGACTGGCAGCCATAAAGCATTCTCTGCAGACTCTGATGTGGGTTTGAAAAAGAAGAAGTTTGGCAGGCACTTATGCCACATTTGTGTAACAGCTCAAGCAAATTACTAGTAACATGAGAAACTTGCAAAGATCTTTCTGCCATTAAGAAGTTTCTTTTGAGACAACGGTATCAGCCCACCGATAAGGTATCATAAAATAACTACCATCTCCACCCATTTTACCATCTGCAGCTGCAGCTTAGTGAGACATAGGAGAATGAAAGACGGTAAGTGAGGATTCATCAAAGGAAAAGGTAGATTTCAGAGAGCGGTAGACTCTTTTCATTGAAGCTGGGAGGGGAAATGAGGGGAAGAGAAATCATGCGAAAAGGTCAATTGGACATGAACTGCCAAAGGTCACACAACTCTGAAACGTATCACGACCAGTAGGAAATGAATGTTTGTCCCTCTCATTAGAGAGGAAAACTGAATATACAGGATGATCTCTTTTGATGCAGACAAGTGGCCTTAAAAAAAAGGAAGAAAATTTAAAAAAAAAGCAGCAAGCTGTTGATTGTGCACCAAAAAAAAGTTTGCAACACTAATGCTTAAACACATTGTCTTTGCCATTGCATCCTTCTTGTTTGAGATGAATCAGTTCAGTTCTTCCCTTGTCATTTAATATTTCTAGCCATCTACTGAACACAAATTATTTGCATATGAAACTGTCATTTAGTTCATTACCGTCTGCATCAATACTGGGAACTTCGTAGGCCTCCAGATGCTGCTAATGAGCTATGATTCCCATCACACGCCCTCTCACTGACCTAATTTGGCAGTCTCAACTAATCATCTGCCATCCCACTTTTCAGCTGCTTTTACAATGTTCCATTTTCTCCTCCCCCACTATTTACCCCCTTTGTCCTCAGATTATTTCAGTTGCTGCAAACTGAGTTCAAAGAGCAAAGGTAGGCAGGGGGAAAAGAGACAGAATCTTGCTTTTCCCAGTAGGCTCAGGCAATGGCAAAGTGCTGCTGACTCTCCTAGCCTGTATGTTTTCCCTCATTGGTAACTCTTTGTTATTTTGACCACACTATGATGTTGCTTGGCCATGCATGTCCCAGTTTCATCTTTGAAATGTTGCAGTGTATGCCACTGACCAAACTAGCAGAGGCTGAAGGGATCTGGTACTCAACAATACTGACTTTCTAGTTGTTCCAGCCTTGGTTCACTCCAACCATCCCTACAATGTCTCATTCAGGGATGACTTCTTGTCTTGGTACTTAAGATCCTTTAACTGACACTTTTTGTATGTGAAGCATGAGTCTGAACACAAGAACAGAGGCCCTTTAAATAGATCCCCAGAAGGCTTTATTTAATTCCCACTGCCTTTAGAAACATTTACATGAAACCAGCCGTGTGGGAGCGGGGAGACTGGCAGAGGATTGCTCATCAATATGCTGATGCCACTTTCTCCTTTTCCTCAATTCCCAGTGAAGCAGTGGAATCACTGAATCATTGTCTGGAATTCGTAATGGGCTAGAGGAAAGCCAATAAACTGAAACTCAATCCAGATAAGACTGACAGGAGGATGACTGGTGATATGCTAGACTGAAGAATAGGTGAACAGGCCCATTCCAAATGAGGCCACAAACAAAAGTGAAGGAGCAAAGGGAGGTTCTTTGAGAGCTAGCTTTGCTCCTGAATTTGCACATGTTCATTGTGCTCAGGGGAGACTTCAGTGTATACTCTTTGTAATCAGTGCCTTGATATTCTCTAGATGGGTTTATTGTAATACATTTCCAGTCTCTAAAGAGTGTTTGGACTGAGATTTGGCCCTATGTGTTCTGGTCCGAATGTTCACCTTAGTATTTCATGTGACACTGTTTGTCTAATTGAGGAACAACTCTCATCATAATATAAAGAGTGGCCAATATTCTGGATCAGCGACTTAGTTAAGTGTACTAAGTAACCTTTCCTAGCCCAATCTCCCCAAACCTGATGGAAACATCATTCACTACTTGTGATGCTATTGCCATGATCAGAAATCCTCCACCCCCTCAACCTATTCTTTTGGGCATCAGCTATATGGGGAGAGAAAGGTCCATTTTGCCAGCAGTTGGTACACAGGCGAATGATGTTTCCATCAGATCTATTGGGTGGTGGTGGTGGTCAGCCAGTAGAGGTTAGTTGGTTGAGTATACTTAACTAAGTAGCTGATACAGAATACTGACCATTATACTTTATATTGTATATACTCACATAAGTCTAGGAATTTTAGTCAAAATGACCCCCAAAAAACTGAGTTGACTTATCCACAGGTCAATGTAAGTACTGTACCATAATTCTTATGCAAAAAGGAACCATCCCCTTCTCTGAGAAGAGCAGCGAAAGGTGAGTGCTTAGTCTGTCATGGCAGAACCGAAAAGAAGCACTAGTCCCCTCTACTGTCTCCACCATGGTGCACTTCTGGCCTTTCAGAATGCCCGGATGGGAAAATGGTGATGTCAACAGTGGTACTTTGGTGCTTCACCTGAAAAGAGCACTGAGAGAATAGAGGAGGTTGATGCTTTTTTAAGGTTCTCCCAGAGTGGACTAAGCTCTCATCTTTTACTGCTCTACTCAGAGAAGGGGATGGTTCCTTTTTTTAAAATAACTTAACTTTCATCCAAAAAAAGAGACTCCCTTCTCTGAATAAAGTGGCATAAGGCTTTTTTGAATGCCTGGGTGGGAAAATGGTGTCGCAGTGATTGGGGCAGCTGGCCCCTTGAAGCAGGTCTTCACAGAATGAACCTCAACTTATCCACAGAGCATATCAAAATCCATAATTTTGACCCCAAAACCTGCCCTTGACTTATAAATGAAGTTGACCTACACAAAAGTATATACGTTAGGTTCCTTCCTACATAACAGTCATTGGACCTTCCATCCTCCCCTTGGCTGACAATGAGTGGCTCTTCCTCCACTTTTCCTGGTCTGCCAAACTCCACTTCTTTGCTACTGCTACTTTTGCTTCTGAGGCCTATATATATCGTCACACAGACCACTGGCCAGGTTGTGAATTCAGCAGTTGTGGTCAAAAATGTAATTTTTCCAGTATTCAATTGCAAGTATAAATGGGAAAATTAGCCCCAAAGGCCCACATGGTTTATTGGTTCCTTTCTGGGCCTACTCCAAAGGGCTGGTTCCATTTTTGAAAACCCTCCATGTCATAGTATATAGGGGTCCTGACTATCTTACATGTTCTCCAACTGTCTTGATTTGGCAACGACAGTCCTGAGTAATCCTCCATTGTCCTACTTTTTCAGCTGCTTTTAAAGTGTCCCAGATTCTCTCTCCTTCTCCCACTTCCCCCTTTGTCCTTAGCTTGCTTCCATTGCTGCAAACTAAGTTCAATGTGCAAAAGTGGTTTGTACTGAACTTGGCAGGGAGGAGAGGACTGGAGGGAACAGAATCTTGCCCTTCCCAGTAGGCTCAGGCAAAAGCAAACTGCTGTAGCTTCTCCTAGTTTCTGTGTTCTTACTCCTCAATAACTTTTGCCATCTTGACCACACTCTGATGTTGCGTGGTTACACATGTCCTGGTTTTCATCTGTGAAATGTTGAAAGGTGTACAATTCCTTTTCCTCCCCACTGTATTAACTCTGTGCATGTAAGCCCTTTCAAAAGTGCACTTCACATGTAAGAAGTGGACACTGTGTATTGTTACATTCCTGCCCATAGAAGCTTACTTCACACCCTTCCTTTACCACCTTTCCATTCTGACCTTGAGAAGGTAGTAAAACCTTTTGCATTTCATAAACTTACCAACACCCCAACTTTTCCCACTTCCCTTTCTATAGCATAGGCACATCTCTGAGGTATCTATAAAATGTATCACATGTAAGGGCCTCTTTACCTTCCTTATAATAGTTTGCCACTTTTAAACTCATCCTACAGGTTGATCAAAGTCAAGATGAAATTCATTAAATGTTTGAACTTAATATAATAACACAAATGCACATTACAGGAAGACCTACACAACAATGAGATCACAGAGGACATCAGACCGCTGTTTTCCAGGCAAGGTCCTGAAGAAAATATTCTCCCTGAAGTTCCTATTTGCTTTGGAAGAAAACGCTTGTTGGCATTAACAGAGGCTTCTTCAAAAAGTAGGTAACTTCAGTGAGGGGATTTTGATAGGGAAAGAAAGAGGCAAATTTCCTACCAAGCTCAGATGGCCTCAAGGAGCCTTCATTTTCTATTCAGTGCTTATTTCTCTATTAAAATGCCTGCATATTCATGGTATTTATACAATGAATCCCATATCTGTTTCTAGTCTATGGAACAGTTATGTCCTGTGGGGATAAAATAACTATGCACTATCATGTGTGTGTGTGTACATGCACCCATGTGCCTACATAGGCAATCTATTGCTCTCTCCTTTTATTTATTTATTTAATTTTTAAATTTTATTTTAAAGTACTTTGTGGTTTTCTTTTTAATATTTTCCCATTAACTTGGTTAAGGGGTGAGGGTGGGGAATTGAACTGCAAAATTCTCCCGGTATATTTTTCTATAATGCTTTATGAGGTCCTCTGTGACCTTGGTTAATTGTCACACTGCTTAACCTTTTTGTTTAAAACAAAAAAGAAAGAATGAAAAGTAAGCCTCGTTTACCATAGGTAGAGGAATTTTAATGTGGGAAGCGAGATGGTTTATTCATTCAAAAATATTTTATGGGAACTTGCTCCAAGCTGAAGGAACTCATGTAAAACTCACTCCCTGGGGAGCCGGTTCTTACAGTCTCACATCTGAAACAAAGGAAGAATTTTTGTAAACTCAAAGCAGAAACTTCAGGGTCACATAGAAGGATTTCCCTTGCCTGCAGGATAGCTTGTGTACCTAAGGCCACTCCATTTCCAGCAGATGTACTGAGACACCCTGTTATATAACATGGTCATTTGTTGTCCTGACATGCCAGGATGTGGAGTCAACCTCAGTAAAATTAAGGACAGCGAAAGGTCCTCCTCAGATCACAAGACTTTAATGAATTCCGAATGGATATTAAAGACAACTCTGGAAGGTGGTCTAGTCAGTCATTACTCTCCTGTGGGAAGGCTTTAGCAGTTAAACCAGATTAGCCAAATGCTGTCATTTCACAAGTCACTTGTGATTAAGAGTAACCAGTCTGTTTTTGTGCTTTCTTGCATCAAAGGAAAGGATGTGAGTAGGATTGGGCAGAAGCGGTGAGGCTTCGTATTCATTCATTTAGTACATTTATATTAACAGTTCCAATGAATGCACTCAGGGCAGCAGACAGTTGAACACAATGGCTTGTAACCCTAATGGACAGAAGAGGAAAAAAGAACAATGAGGGAAGAAGAAAGCCAAATAAATTCAGGCAGCAGTTCTATGCAGTGCTTCCTGCAGGGCTAGCTATAGCTAGTTCAGGCTTGGATCCTATTGGATAGCTCCAATTACAGCAAACCACTTGAACAGGTTGTTGAATGGTAAGTAAAACACAGGTAAATTCCATTGATTCAAAAGGCCTACTGTAATTGGAGCTAATCAATAGAATTCAGGCTTGAGAGTTGGGCAATAACAATAAGATGATAGAGGACAGTGGAGGATGCACTCCTCAGCCTGCTCTGTGCTTCTTCCTCTAGCTTGTTTTCTTCAGGAACCATGGAGGATGCTGTCTATTGATAGTTTAAAGTAAGATTCATCTGTCAGCCTGGTTGTGTTTGCTTCTGTACAGCCAATGATGGAGGTGGGACAGCTTATTGACATGTCTTGGGTCAGCTTATTGACATGGGGTTAAATACCACTGACTGAACCTGATGAGACTTGTGTCTCAGTGAGAGACAGAGGGCTGTACTGTCTGGTGCCAGTTTTTATATAATTGTGCACTGTAGATGCATTATGATCAAGTGGAACGGGCCACTTCAACATACAGCACTAACCGAGAATTAGTCTTTTCTAAGCCAAGGGAACGGGCCTTACTGTCTCATCTTTTGGAGAAGCAGCGAGCAAGAGTGGCTGTAGAATTCAGGGGTGGGACAATCTGGAGCCCTTGGTCTAATTTGAAATGGCCGCTGTAAGCAGTCAATTAAGATCATTTGTAAAAGCAATCTATCCTTTCCTAGGTCCCATTTGCATGACGTAATTATAGTGCTATGATTCCCATATAACTATCATTGCAGCAACCAATGGAATCCTGGGATTTTCAATTTAGGGTAGTAATAGAACTTCCTGGCAGAGAACTCTAAATACCCTTCTCTCAACTGCAAACCCCAGGATTCCATAGGATGGAATCATGGCAGTTAAATGGAATCATAGTGCTATAACTACGTAGTGTGGAAGGGCTGTCAGGGAGCCAGCTAGGCAGTGAAGGAGAGGGAGAAGGATTGGAGGGAAAGAAGGATGGCAATGCCCTTCCCACAAGGGATAGAATTCTTTGCATGTTGTTGTTTTGCACAGAGAACAGCATTTTCTGCAAGGAAAATAATATTTCAACGCAGAAATGTTAATTCCTATGCAGAAAATATTGCTTTCTGTGCAGAAAATGCTATTTTCTATGGGAATCAACCATATGCAACCATTTATTTTACAGAAAATAAATCCTCAATTACAGCATTTTTGCACAAAAAAACACCCTTTTCTCTCCAGGAATTAATATTTCTGCATTGAAATATCATTTTCCATGCAGACAGTGCTGTTTTCTATGCAAAATCATCACATGCAAATTTTTCATGGATTAAGTCCCAAAACTATGAAGATGCTCAACAGTCCAGGACTCTTCTCATCTGGGTTTCTCTCAATTTCTGAATATTTTCAAATATTCTTTCCATTCCTACTGCCCTGCTGAATGGGGCTCCTGACATTTTACTCCAAAGTGATAACTTGTTCAACTGCATTATTTACATAGTCCAAAATAGACTGGGACACATTCCCCCAGTGCACAAGGTATATGAATGAAAGAGAACTTCATATATATGAAATAGCTTCTGTTTTTCTAAAATAATATGCACATTTCACAGATTGTAATGTTCATAATGCACTGTTGGTGTTCAATGAATGTTTACCAGTAGAAAATATGAAACAGGAGATTAAAGATAAGCTATTACAAAACAAAAGGAGCACAATTCAGCTTAATTTCTCACGAAGGTGTCCAAAGTAGATGGAAGGTTATCTGTAGTCTCATCCTGACTTTGTCAGAAGTTTGTCTTTGGCTAGAAAGGTAAGTGAAATTTACAGCATGCATGGTTCATACAGATCAGGATGGGCTACTTGAGGCCCTCTATATGTTTCTGGACTGCAGCTCCCATGAGTCCTGGCTGGCAAATCAACATTGCTCACTACTGACATGGATGGAGGAATACAGAAGGAAATGGTGTGCCTAAAAGTCGTATGTCACCTCAGACTCATGTTTCTCTTGCTCATTTTTAAGAAAAAAAAGTATGCTGCTTTTATCTGAGTTTACTATGATGCTCCTGAGGTACATTTTGTGGCAGAGCATTGTTACCCTGTGTATTGGGGGGTCCTGGGAGGAACACCAAAATGTGCTCAACTAAAGGTGGGGAAAATTAGCTCAGAGCACTGCTTAGCGTTACGAGAGGCAGAGTAACGTAGTGAGATCTTGAACCCTATGTCTACGGGGTCAGGTTGAGTCAAGGAGCACACAGAAGTTGAAGCAATAAATGATGTTTTATTACAAACACAAGCAAAACAGTGTATGCGATACATTCACACAAGATAACTAAAGAAATAAAGGTTGGAGTGGTATAGAGGGATTTTTAGAGGGGTTGCTGGTTTGGGTGATACTTCACCTGTCCTGAAGCCCAGAAAAATAGAGAGCGAGGCTGGGGTGCGACGTAGCTCAGCACGTGGAGCTGAGGGGAGGCTCGCCAAGCAAAGCGGCAGCAAGGCGGGATGAAACTCGGGAGCGATCCGAGGAAGGTCTCGGAATCAAGGGTTTTTATAAGGAGAATTGTGACTGCAGGCTATGCTGTACTTGGGGGAAAACAACAGATTTGGAGTTGGAGACAAAGCCTCCGAAAGATCAGAATCTGAATGATTGAGTTATTGCAGAGGTTCTCAATAGAGTAACCGGTATGCAAACGCGGAATACTTGAGCGTTGTATAGCTCGATCATCAAGCTGCCAGCATGGGGCAGAGGATCTTTTGTAGGTTGCGTGCATACCTAATTAGAGTACTTGCCTGGAGGTCTCCTAAAGCGGCGAGTCGGCTGTTTTCTGGCCTGCCTGTATTGTCTATGAATATTACGGCGATAATCAGCCGAGCCTGTAAGCGTGCTTGTCCAGGGGCCTCACAAGCACGTGGAAGGGAATAGATAAGTGAAGCCGAATTATGATATCAAAAGGATATCTTTTAATATCCCCAAAGCTCGGACTAGCCAGGGCAGCAACAGCATCATCTGTGAGTAATACATGGTTATTTATACATACATATATATATAAAATTATCAAATTCTGCTAAATATAGCTCAAGAGTGTGGTCTAATTTATCATTGTAGTATGGAAAGCAGTTGTGTACCGAGGCGGGGGCAGGAGGGTAGTGAGCCCCAGACGGCATGTTTTTGGGAGTGGTGCCGGGCCACCCTCCACACACTGGCAGCTGTCCAGCGACTAGATGGGCACTGGAGCCTTCCAGAGAGGTCTGCTGGAGGGGTATGCCACCCTGGGAAAGGGGGCCTCTCCATTCCTCTCCTCCTCTCTTCCCCCTAATCTGGAGTCAAACCTGTTTCCAGCCAAAGTAGCAGTGCTGATGCTGGCAGACCTCTGGGTTGCGCAGAGAAGGAGAGAGAGAGAAAAGGAGGAGAGGAGAGGAGAGAAAAGCAGAGGAGAGGAGGAGCCCCATTAAGGTGGGGAGAGGGGCCCGCCTCCCCCCCCACCTCCAAGACCAGGGATGAGCCCAGCCCAGCTGAGCCTCTGAGGAGGAAGGGAGGGGAGGGGGAGAGGGAGAGGGAGAGGGAGAGAGAGAGGGCACTCGCTGCTGAGGAAATGCTGGTGTGTCTCTGAGCATGTCAGAGAGCCCCCTCTGAGCATGAATGCCCACAGCCTAATCACCCAATGCCAATCAAGCAGTTTTTATTTGATATTTTGGATAGGTGCTCCCTCCCCTAAGTTGGGCAGCAGATTCAGGGACTGTCTCCAGGTGGCAAAAGCTCTAGCTACGCCACTGACAGACAGTTCATGATAGGTGAGGCTACAGTTGTAAACTTTAATCAGTTTAATTGGCAAATCAGTTTAAATTTAGGGGCTGAATTAACTACTTGATTGGGGGCAGTTTTAAGTGATGAGACTTAAAAGTGAAGGCATGCTTGGCTGTTTCTGGTGCTGCTTTAATTTTGATGGGTTACTGTAATCAGGAATTTAAAAGAACTTATCTGAAAAATGTTTTCTGTCTAAGTCATGTACTGTATGATTGATGTGAAGCCACCCCAGCTTTCCACCTGTGAGGAGAAGGATCTTTTTTTTCTTTTTTCTTTTACAAAGAGTGTTAAATCACTGTTAACTGATTGGTAGATAATTAAAGAATATTATATGTTTATTAGTTTTTAATTGGGACATATCCAAAACTAAAAGAAAGTAGCTTTATCAGCATTCCCACTTTTCCATAAATTCATTTTTTAAAAAATAACATAAATTCATCCCCCCATCCCTCCTTTTTCTCTCTTCAAGTCTTACATTTTAATGCTTTTCACACTGGATCATTACCTTCAATTACTATTTAACTATTCCTCTTCCATTAACTTTTAATCAGTTGAACTACCTCTTCATATATTATAATTTTTCTTGTTAATTAATGCAGAATAGGTAATTTTATCTTGTGTTTAGTGTTCTTATCTTTATTTATCCCAAAGAAGTCATGAGAAAACATAAGATATAAATAATGATCAAGATCTTACATAGAAGATGTAGCTATGCTCTTCCTCTTGGGGATGTGACAACACCTGGTCAGCAATGACATCACGCAATAGCACACGTCCTGGACTGGGAACAATACATCACTATGCTGAGATGGTGATGTTGTAGGGGAAGGGCCATTGTTGTTGTCTGCCTTCAGGTTGTTTCTGACTTATGGTGACCCAAATGTATCACAGAGTTTTCTTAACAAGATTTTTTTTGGGGGGGGGGTCCTTTGCCTTCCTCTGAGGCTGCACAGGTGTGATTTTTCCCAAGGTCACCCAGTGGGTTTCCATGGTTGAGCAGGGATTTGAACCCTGTTCTCCAGAGTCGTAGTTCAATGCTCCAACCATTGGCTCTTAGAACTCTCCATTGTAGTCCATCCTGAGTTGATTAACATCAAATTTAGTGCTTTCCAGCAAACATTTATAAAATAATAGGATACAGGCCATTATGTTATTTGCAAAGGGAATGTTGTTATGCCCTTGTTACTTCCAAGTGTAATGAGCTGTAGCTGATGTCATTTGCTGGTATTCTAAATTAGCTTTCCAGTTAACCATACTTAGCTAAATATCCTCTCCTGGTCCATCCTCACTCCCAAACCTGTCAGAAACATAGTTCACCCGTGCACCAACCACTGGCAGAATGAACTTCCTTCTGTCCATGCCATGACGCACAGTCAAGTAGATGGGGGGAGTTACAATTGTGGCAATTGTGTCACAATAGTAAGTATCAATTGTGAATATAGAACAGTTACGTAGATTTACTTATCTTTAACATCCTATACAGTGCAAAACTTGATGCTTTGCATTCAGGATATCTGAAGGTCAATCCCTGGTGTCTCCAGGTATAAAGGTCTCTGGCATATGGGTTAGAATTGAGACTGCTTCTGGAGATCTTGGACACTTGCTGCCAGTCAGAAAGAGCAATGCAACCTCATGCCCTCCAGATGTTTTGAATAACCTCCCATTTGCCTCAGCCAACATGGCATGGATTATAATAGTTGTAGTTCAAAACATCTAGAGAGTACCAGGTTTCATACTTCATTGGACTTGGGAGACCTGAGATCTGACTCTGCTTCATGACATGAGCACACGTGAGCGCGTGCGTGCACACACACACACACACACACACACATTATGTTATGTTATGTTATGTTATGTTATGTTAATTATATTATATTTCTTTCAAACACTTTATGCTTAGTGTTAGGTGAAGCAGAGATACATATATTGTTATCACTATATATTTATCTATTTTGCAGATAAATCTAATCCATTTACCTCTTTTCAACCTCACAGTCTTTTACATTCTATCCTTGAGGCTCCTTGTTCATTGGCTGCTGTCATTGACTGGGCTTCTGTTTACCATTTACACAAATATGTTGAACAGTACTAAAAGGTTCCTGTAGATTTTTGATGGCTCCCATCACCACCACCACCACAACTACCCCTCATCAACCAAAAAAAGAGGAAAAGAAAAGAAAAAGGAGAAAGATTGCTGTCTTTGCTGCATGCTTTTCTTGACCTTTGCAATTGAAACATTCTTGAGAGTGGGTACAAATATGCAGAAGGTTGGCATTTTATTCACATGAAAGTGGCACAGTCTGATTCATCCATCTAAGACACTACCTCACTGCAGCCTAGATTCTGATCTCATTGTAACACACCAATAGTTGATGAGTCAGATATTATGAACAAAGGACCTTTGAAGAAGCAATGCTTTGAGGGGACTCTCTGGCAGATTCTGTCCTAATTGTAAGGAATTTCGTCTAGTTTTAGGTGCAGCTGCAAGGTTTCCAAAGGGAGAAATAAGAACGGGAACCAAACTAAGAAGAATAATTACAATATGTAAAAACCTATTAGATAATATAGGAAGGATAATGGATAACACACGTGTTCATATAGATTACCTAAAATAAACACCGACTATTCATCTGGTGCTCATTTTGCCCTAACTTTACCCATTTACAACACTATAGCTGATGTTGCTATTGCTGGCACTATTGCACTGGGGTGAAACTTTCACAAAGTCACTTTCAGTGCCCCTTGATAGACTTATCCAGCTTGCCTGCCTATTGATTGAATTTTGGAGGTGAATATATCCTCTCATTTCATTAGGACATGCAAACTTCTGTGGTATGGTGTTTAATAAATATAAACTTGTGTTATTAAAATGACAGCAACAGCAACAGATATTTAGTGTAGCATGGGTTGAACAGCATGGATTGAAAAAGCCACATTTGAGTTTAATAGTCAGCTGTGAAGCATGAACCTGCCTGCCAGCTAAAATCAACCTTTACTTTCACCCCTACCCTTTTATGAGAGGTACAGAGTGGGTAGATAAATGCAAAATTAATGTATTCTAAAACATCCAACCCAAAAGAAGTAACCACAGAACACACCCATATCATAAACCACAAGAAAACATTGTACATATTACATTGCTGACATTTAGTTGAAGCCATTTCTATCTAAAAAGGAATAATGGTGTCCAGTACACCCATTTGTTGTCATCATCACCGTCATGTTTCACAACCTACCAGGTTTTACAGATTAGAGCGTTGGACCAAGAATAATTTAGATTGTATCCAAGAATCTAGGAATCAATGAGGTATCATTGGATAATGTGACATATCTATTACTTTTCATCAGTACTTTGGAACTGAAGTCTCCTGTTTTTATTCTGCTGTCTTTATTGTCTTTGAAATATTAATGTGAGCAGCTCTGAAAATACTTTTATTGAACAAGGGTGTATAAATCAGTAAAATAAATACAATTCAAGTAATATTTCCTAATTATTCTGGAGATGGCTAGCAGACAGTACATGGAGACAGGACCAAGAGACCTTCTCAATGATACCCAGGGGGAGCCTGAAGGCAGTCATCCTACATCCTAATATAACCTGGTGGACCATGGGACTTGCCTGTCTGCATATGTGAGGCACAATTTACACCTGAAAGATTAGCAGCAGTAGCAGCAGCAGGTACATTTCAATACTGTTTATCAGTGCTAAGCACTCCCTAAGCTGCTTACAATGTTGTAAGCTAATTGCCTCCAACAAGCTGGGTACACATTTTACCAACCTAGGGAAGGATGGAAGGCTGAGTCAACCTGGAACCCTACAGGATCGAACTCACAACGTTGTGGCTGCAGTACCAGCATTTAACCACTGCACCACCAGGAATAATGTAGTAAGGTTAAGATAAACACTCCATGAGTTCCAGAGCAGAAAAGATAACTTTCTTGTAAAAGCAATTGTCAGTGAGTTTTTAGGGCAACACATTTCTCACTTTCAGGTAGACAGAGATGGAACAGCCAATTCTGCTCTCCTCAAAGGCATCAACAGCACAAAGGCCCATGCTGGCCAGTTTCCTTTCCTTTAGGTAAACAATATCAGAATGAGACCAAAATAACTAATCTCTCAATCTCCTGTGAGCAGGCAGCATTAACAGGAGATCAGTGGCTAGTCTCCCTTTCATGCAAGCAGCATTAGTGTGAGGTCATAATGGCCAGTCTCCTTCAACTGGGCGGCATCAGCATGTGGTCACTGTGGTTACTTTTTCTGTTTCATGCAGACAGCATCAGCATTTGGTTGCAGTGGCTAATCACTTGATAGAGGAGCAGACAAAAGTAGCAAGTGGGCACAGTATCTTCCACTGGCTTACTGAGGCAAAGAGAAGTTGGAACCTGTGAAGCATGGCCTGTTGCTCATTCAAATGGGCATAAGCAAGAACAAGCGGCGCAATGCTTTATTCTTACTGAGGTAAGCAGCAGCATTTTAATAAGAGGTGTGAGCATGACAGCAGGCTGGTAGGCTCATATCAGAGATACAAACCATGGAAGCAGACTCAGGAGTGCTGGCAGCAGCCAAGATATGACAGGATGACAGCTTGCAGAGTCCAATAGTGTATCTACATTCTTACTGGGCCACACCCCCCAACTCCATGATATGGTATAATTGGCAAATATCTTTAATTGGCATGAAATATAAATTATACACTGACATGGCTGTAAACCTATACTGGCAAAGAGGACTGGCTGAACACGTGCAATGTGAACGTAGGTCAGATGGGACCTTAGAGCATGGCCAGGTCATTGTCAGGGGAGCTCCGATGGTAACGTACTTGCAAATGTCTCTCAATGACTCAACTTTTATAAACAATAACACCCAAAACTTCCTCATTGTCTTCAACCCACTCCCTTTTCCCACTGAATTTTCCCTTTGTTTCCTCTCTTGCCTGGCCAGTAAGGAGCTATCATGATTCCCATCAGTCCTTTGTCATCTAATGCTAAAGCCATTAGCTCATTCTTGACCCTGTTGTCTCCTTTGCCAGGGAGTCATTAGCACCTTCCCCCTCAGGGTGGAAACAGGGTATTTAAACCCTGGCTGTGAGCCAGATAAGTTGCAGTACTCTGGACACAGGCCATCACCCTGCTGCTCCGATTCCCATTCTTGTGCTACCCTCGAACCCTTAGTCTGAGCCACATTGCTTCGTCTCTTCCCTGCAACATAGGTAAATATCACCCACTTCTCCCTAACTTCTTGATATCCAATTTTTCCTCCCTTTTCCTTCAGTTAGCCTTGTGTGATTGCAAGACCGCTTGGATCTTGTGTGTGTGTGATTGTTAATTCACCCCATAAAACAAAATATTATTCGAACCTCTGACTGGTGTCCCTGCATTAATACAAGTATACACAGGTGTAAAAGATCCTGCTAGGTTACCTCCCTCTCGCAGGCCTCACCTTTGAGCTAATATTCTCCATCATTTTATGTAGAAACTGGAATCGTGGGTGGACCTCTGAGTCACCCACATTTGGGGTAAGAAGATGACACAACTTTAGCCATATGATACCATTTTAAACTGCCATTGCTCCAACTACAGGGTCCTGGGATTTGCAGTTTGGTGAAGTACTTCTAAAATTTTCAACTAGGGGACTGTAGAGGGAGAGACTAGAGCAATCCAGCAAGGGATTCCAAGAACCTAGCCAAACGACAAAAACTCTGGTTTTCTTAGGATGACAGTTAAACTGGTATCAAACTGATATAATTGTGTAGCTAAGAGATGTGTGTTCAGTAAGAAAAGCAAACCGGCAGCCTTCTTGTAGCAGATGACAGTATTGTGAGACCTCAAAATGATACAGAAGAGCATCAGCTTTTCATCATGGGGCTAAGGGGCAAATTAGAAGAGGAAGAGAGAAAGAGAAAGAGAGGGAGAGGGAGAGGGGCAGGGAAACAGATGCTGGAACAGCAACAGTAATATGTATGAGCTTGCAGAGCAGCCTGGTGAACTCACTAAACACTCACTGCAGACATGCAGAATCTCATTCTATTGGGAAAGTTCTTCTGGCAAGGGAATGACATTTGATTTGTAAACATCTGAACATTACAAACTGAACAAGTTTGTAATCTGAACCTTGTAAATACAAATGGCAAAGACATCTCTACAACTTAATTATTTAGTTATTTTACTTTGCTATTGCCTTGCTATTTTAGAAGGATTTTCTTCATCATATATAAATGGATATTTGACCCAGAAGGACTGACATTCAATAGCTGTGTATAGTTTGCTAGGCAGGGTCAATCCTGGTTACTACTTGGATGGGAGAACACCAATGAATACCAGCTGCTGGAGGCTATATTTCAGAGGAAGGAACTGACAAAACCACATCTAAGTATTCCTTGTCTAAGAAAACCCTATGAAATTCAAGGGGTCGCCATAAGTTGACCGGTGACTTGAAGACACATGCACACACAGTTTAGGCAATTCTTTATAATCTATTTATTTATTAAATTTATATCCCATTCTTTATCATGGAATGATTCCAGGGTAGGTCACAACCAATCAGTACCACAAAATCTCACCTGTTGCTTATCTTGCTCTAATAAATGGACCAAAGTTTCTACTCCAAGTGTGGGCTATTGTGGTGGCAGGCAAATTTCATTCCTACGCCCCTAGTTTGTCATAGTGCCTCCTAAAGTCCAATCTAGAAATGTCGGGAAGCTACTCCTTGTTTTCACATCTGAGATTTGGGGGAGCTGGGATGAGAGATAATGCATTTCTCTTGGAGGCTTCTACCCATATACTCCTTTCTTTTTTCTCTTCCTTTGGCCAAACGTGGATGTTTCAGGCACATGAACAAAAAGGGAGATCTGCATCGGACTGTGAGAAGACAGTGAGGGAGAGAATATTTGCTTGTGGACACCCGGTAGTTATGGACTGTGTCTTGGAACTAGCCAAATATGTAACTGTCTGAGAACTTACACTTCCATATATCAGGAGAGAATTTCCTCCTCCCTCAAGAATGTAGTTGTGATCTGTTAAATGTTATGAAAGAATCAGCCCCCATTGAGGGTTTTGTGTGCTAAGTTTAATATACGAAAATGTTCACATTTGTCTGTAATGCTTTGCTTGAAGGCATGTGTCTTATCACAGTCATGGCCTTGCTTTTAAGAGGGACCTGGCAATTCGTGAGAGGTCCTGTTTGTAGGGCAAATTACACCCCTTTTTCTAAGACTCATTTGGAGTGCTGCAAAAAAGTCCCAGACTTGCCAGTCTCATAAAGCTTGAGGAAGATTTTATGCAGCAAAAAATTCCATTTGTTATTCACTGGCTATCCTAATGCCTGAGGGCTTGAATGAAACCTCTAAAAGAGTTGCTGGAGGTTGTTGCTCCCAATAAGTAAGTATTCAGTAAAAAGTTGTTCCTGCTTGAACATGGGAATTCCAAATATGAGGTAATTGTCGCATATTTCTTATACTATACAATGGCAGCAATAGGATAAAGAGAAAAAAAAGACTGTGATTTTTCATTTGTGTTGTTTCAGTTTTTTGCACTGAGGAAGAATTTAAGTCCAAAGACCCAGAATAATCTACATCTGCTCCATTGTCAGGGAGTATGAAGTACTGTTCAGACTTGGAAAAAGTTACTTTCTAAGGCTCTTTTCACACCTTACCTGGTGCCGCTGGCGTCACGCGGGGATCATGCAAAAAGCCTTATCCAGGAGGCACTCATGTCCCCTCCCCTTCCCCTCCACACCAGCTCCGTGCTGGCTGGAAGAAAGTGTGAGGGCTCCACCCCTTCCTTCTGCAGCGCAGCCAAGTACTTTCCCAGGCTGTGCTGGGGGAGGAAGCGTGATGGCCGCGTGTCTAGAGCCTCCGCACACAAGGTAAGTGAAATCGCGCATCATTTTCAGCAATGAGATGAAAATGATATAATGCGTGATTGCCCCCTAACAGTCTCAGGAGCATCGCGCGATTGCGAGGACGTTATGTGGAATGGTCCTTGCAATTGCATGATGCTCCCGAGGCCATTTCGCAACAGGACTGGTGTGAGAAAAGGACCTAAAACAGCTCCCAGAATCTTCAAGTCATTGAGGAATTCTTGGAGCTATAATCTTAAAGATTAACTTTTCCAAGTTTTGAGCTGCAGCCAGAATATTGATGAAGAGTGGTTACTGGAAGTGTAGGAATCTTTTGTTGCAACAGTTCCACTGGTTGCCTGTCTGTTTCTGGGCACAATTCAAAGTGCTGGTTATGATCTATAAAGCGCTATATGGTTCAAGTCCAGGCTATGTGAAGGACTGTATCTTCCCATATGAGCTTGCCTGAACTCTTTAAGATTGTCAGGAGAGGCGCTTCTCAAAATCTCACAACTTTCAGGGGAACATTTCGTGGAAAATGGAGAGCACCTTCTCTGTGGCTGCTCCTGCTCCTGAACTCCCTTTCTAGGGAGGTTAGGATGACTACTTCCTTGCTGTCCTTTCACTGTCAAGTGAAGATGGGCTTTTCTGCCCTACACTGTTATAGTGCTATTATTCCATTTTCAATATCCTGTGGAATTCTGGGGTTTGTCATTTACTGAGGCCAAAGAGCTCTCTGGCTGAGAATTCTAAGTATCCCTCCCTAAACTTCAGATCCCAGGATTCTGTAGGAGGTTGAAAGCGGAATAAGAGCACTATAACAGTGTACTGTGAAAAGACTCGATGTTTCTATTCCAGCAGACACTGGGGATGTGATTGTTTTATATAACAGGTTTTCTGTGCTGTACTGTGTTTAGTCTATGCTTTTAAATTAATGTTTTATATGGTTTTAATTATATGGGGAGGACAATATTATTTTAATTTTATGTTTTTGTATGGTTTTAGCTAGATGTGGTTTTACTTGTATCTCTTTGTATTCTGTATGCTGCCTTGAGTCCCGTTTTGGGGGGAAAGGCAGAATACAGAAAAAATTATTGATTGATTGATTGACTGATTCCTGCTGTCGAGGGGAAGGAAAAGACACATCTTTCTTCTATCCATACTCACTGCTCATCTGAAGGGACTTTGCTGATGCAGGTGTCAATTATCCACTATCCACTGGATGTCCCATGTGCTAGGAAGCTAAATCCTTGATTTCCTTATCCTCACATGCAAGGAGAAATAACAACAGTAATTTTCCTTCCCAGTGTGAGAGAAAACAAATACTTCTCTGTAACATTCTGTCCATATTTGCGCATTCCAAAATGTTTTGGAAGAATTACTCTGTGGAGAAAATGCGGGGGTTTTGCTCAGGTTTTTTTTTTTTTTGGTAGAAAAGGGGGGGTGCAAAAACCCCACATTTATTCTTTCAATTCCTCTGCAACTCTCTAGAACATTTGGATACAAAGGAGCAAATTGCACATAATTCTTGCTGGTCTATGGCAGCATGTTTTGTTTTGTTTGTTGACACCAGAAAAGCGAGTTCCATTTTCCTGAGAAAGGAAGGTGGGATGACTCATGGCCCTGCAGAAAGCTGCAAGAATCAGGCTGGACCTATGACAAGAAAAACAGCTCTTTGCCTGAGCAGCACTGGTTGCCAAGGAGAGGATTCGGCACAAATGGAAATCCCCTACCTGATTCAAGGTAATAGGAGGAGGGCAAGGTTTTAAAAGATGCAGCAGATTTATTTGAAAGCATTTGGACATGTGACAGAACAACTAAGGTAAATCGGAACATTTGAGCCAACTTTAGTACTTCCAAGCCAGCAATGATTAATCCTCTGATGTTAAACATTAATATCATTCACACACATTGTAAACTGTGCATGATTTGAGTGTTCATAAGCTACACATGAGGTAAAGATGTGATCAAGACTGGATGCCACAAAATACTTGCGGGGAGGGGGTCCTAATTAATGTATGGGAACAGCAGACAACTCCCTCTAAAGGACTGAATTTATGTCACCAGCTCCAGTTCCTAGTGCAGTTCCAGGAGCAGCTACCATTGCCCAAAGCAGCAGAGCAGTGTGGTAAAGAAGGCTCCGTATGAACGGCAGTTGTGGTTGTTGTTGCTGCTGTTGTTGTCTTTAAGTCATTTCTGACTTCCTGTGATTCTATCATAGGTTTTTCTTGGCAAGTTTTGTTCAAAGGAGGTTTTCCACTGCCTTCGTCTGAGGCAGAGAGTGTGACTTGATTGGATTGTTAAACCAGATTCTGCACATCCTCAGCCAGTACTGGGCAGGCCAGGCACTCAAGCCTTATGTAGGGACATGTGCAGAAGCTCCTTATGAAACTCTCATGGACTGCTGTTAAATTATATGTTTTTTAAAAATGAGCATGGAGTTTATCCCATATCCTGAATGAACAAATGCCGGGGCATTCCAACATAGCATCTGCACTCCCTACATATCCAATTCCAAACCAAACAGGAGTTCCCAGGTGGCAAGGCCGCAGTGCCCCTTCCTGTCTTAAAAAAATGCTCTACAAGAAAACTTAAAATCCCAGATGGAATGCCAATCAGTATGGGGGAAAGTGCAGAACTGGATTATAACATACTGAAGCCTTAAACTATGTTAAATATAAGAAGCTATGTGGCATTATCATTAAAAAGAAAAAAAAACAATTCTAGCTATTATGTAAAACTTTAAATTTTGGTATTGTTCTTAAAAGAGTGTATTTAGAGACTCCTGCAAATCTGAGTCCCAAAACCTTAATGTAGTTAGCTTATGCCTAAATCTGTCATCTAATCCACCAGTCACCAATTTCAAGCATGCAGAGTCCACTAGTGCAGCAATATCTATTTCATATTAGTTTGTATGATTTAAATGCCTCGGAGGTGATGGTCAGCAGAGTACGAGATAACTTGTCCAGTAGAGGATTCTATTATAGTTGCACCAGTAAAAAACATTGCATTGCATAATAGCTATTGATGAAGGGATTTAAGAATGAGGAAATCTCAGTTTTGTTTTCTGCCACCTTCACATGTTTTGGACCTCATGTACTTTCTGTTCCAAATATGAAGACATTTGCAAATTTTGGTGAAGTATTCAAAAAATGAGCTGTAATGAAAATTTCTCCCATCTGGTTTGGCTAATTTCAGTAGCTACAACTTTTCCCAGCATGGAGCTGTGTTGTGCATGACTGCTGCAGAGGTGTTAAAAATTAGGAGTTTCTCAGGTGAAAAGAAGACAGACGGAAACCCTACATTGTTTTCATCAACACAAATTTTGTTTGATCACATCAGTAACCACTGTTATTGAACAGTAGCCAGCAGGTACGTTTTTTTACTATCTGAAAAAATTTAGTTGTTTGTTTAATCTTATTTGTGTGTTCATGTGTGTGTGCTGTCTCTGTGACTTTTAGTAATTTGCTGTTTTTAATTCAGCTATGTTTAGGGTTTTCAAATTTTGTGACTTTAATTGCGCTATTCTGTTATTTTTAACTTTGAGGGATTTTTCATAGATTGAAAAGCAAAAGAAGCTATACATGCTCTAACTAAACAAATATTGGTCAGAAATACCAAGGTTATTTGCCATTTGACTTGTGGAGACCTTCTGAATGAGACATCTCCAAAAGCTCTGATCATCAACAGCCCTGCTCAGATCTCACAGATGCAGGGCTGTGGATTCCTTGATTGAATCCACCCATCTTTAAAGGTGATCTTCTTTTCCTTCTGTCTTTCGCATTGCTGAGCATTATCATTTTTTCTAATGAGTTGCGTGATGTCATGATGCATCCAAAGTATGATAGCACCAGTTTGTCATTTTGGCTTCTAGGTAGAGTTTGGGCTTTATTTGTTTTTTATTCCATTTGTATATTTTTTCTGGCAGACCATGATATCCATAGAACTCTCCTCTACTTGCACATTTCAAATAAGTTAATTCTCTTCCTTTCAGCCTTCTTCACTGTCCCCTACAGATTGTTGAATGCTTTCTGACCTGGGAGTCTTTTTTTTTTTCATTTTGGATTGTCTCATCATTGTAGCAGTTCTGAGATAAAAGTCATTCTTCTGTGTAGTACTAGCAAGAGTTAGCTAAAGTATCATTGCCTCTGAGAGATCCTCTGTCAGTGACACCCTGCACTACTGTTGCTGCCCTGTAACTATTTGGCACATCTAGTCTGGATTGTCAACAAAAGTCTGTCTAACTTGAGCACTGCTGCCCTCAGCATAGCCTCTTCCTTCACGGGAGAAAGCAATCCCACCTACAGAAAAGTAAAGCAAGGTGGGGTAACAAATATAAGGACAGACATGTCTCTGTTTGCATTACACGTTTGTGAGCAGGGAAGTGAAATTCAACACGTACAAGTCTTCATCCTGTACATATCTGAAGGGTGTCAGATATATATTATGAAAATTGGATATGCAGAAACTGTTTCAGGGGCCTCAATTTCATGAAATTCATTTGAATGAGTCTTGATAAAAATGATGCTTTCTATAATTTTCTCTGTAAAACTCACTTTCCCATCTAGAGTTTTTAAATGGAAAATGGAAATTTTATATCAAGAGCAAAATGTTTTACGAAAACTTTGGCAAGTGGAGTAGGTGGAAGCCCAAACATTTTGCTCTTAATATATATATACTTAAGTTCTGTTTGTTAATCACACACACAAACACACATATGCTTTTGTGTGTGTGATTAACAAACAGAATTTAAAAGTGTACATCAAGAGCAAAAGTTTGGGCTTCTACCTTCTCCAGTTTCCAAAGTTCCATTGTTAGGTAACTGAAGAAGACAGAAGGCAAAACATTTTGCTCTTGATATATATTTTTAAATTCCGTTTGTTAATTACTTAAATATCTATCAATCAATCAATCAATCATCTATCTATATCTTCAGTGATTAACTACATCCTCCTTGGATCCAGGACAAACATGGGAGAAGTGCTTGGTTTATTTTTCAATTGCACACATACAAATACATATATGTAAACACACACACATATCTCACTATTTCAGGAGTGATCCTTTCCTGCAAATCATGAAGAAAGTCTTCATGTGAGAATTTCCTATTTGTCTCTCCATGATGTTGATTACATAAAATAACACCTTCCATTTCACTTTTTCCTTCAAATACCTCTGAGTGATGGAATTGGAAATACCTTTTGAGAACTACTATAGACAAAAGACTTTGGGCTAACAATGGTATCATGATGCCCCTGTTGTCTCCTCACTGTCTAAACAAACTTAGATATTAAATATTATTGTTGAAAACAACAACATGCTGAAAGAAGTATCTTTCCAGAAACTTCAGAACCATAATTTACACTGTCCCAGCCAATGAACTGAGAGGCAACTTTAGGGGCCAAACCCTTAGTCAATGGGAGTGTTGTCTGGGGAAAAACTGCAATTTTGGACTACAGCCAAGTTATTACAGATAACATAAGGGAATATTTCAGTCTGTACCACTTCCTGTATTCCCCATGAAGTCTGTCGAGCCAAAACATAATGAATGCTGGTTACGTTCTTCCTAAAACAATAGTCCCTATTTACTAAACAGCATTCAACATATAGATGCAAATTATTGTTTGTCCATTTAAGGGTTCCTGAATTTGGGATCATTTTTAAATATGTATGTGCATGCACAAACACACACACACAGTCCTGGAAGAGTCATGCCATGGCAAAAACGTCTACAGATAATTCACTGTTTATTCTATCTTATTCTAGACAAATATGTCTTTGAACTAATTCTCCTCTCGCCCTTGCTTTATATGTGTTTTTCCTGTGCTAAATTCACTTGGGAGTATATTTGTGATTAAGCAGAGGAAGAACAGGCTGTCTTGTGACATATAAAAGTGGTGAAGTAGGAGATGTGAACCTCTCTGAAATGTCCATCAAGGTTTGAGGCATGCCAGCAATCCTGGCTTGCAAGGCAGAGAGATGCAGTAAGTTACCCAGGATGCCACAGTCTAAAACTGATTGCTAGTGTCAACCAGAGTAGACCTATTGAATTAGCTGCTGAATGGACAATGGTGAGCCCATTGATTCAATGGATCTGCTCTGGTTGGGACTGCTAATTGATCTTTGCCTATGTCTCTGGTCAGATACCTTTCTTGACAGTCAATCAATTACAAGTACCTATGGCTAGTTTTGGAGAACCCAAGACAGTAATGGGACTCTGATATTCTGCTTTCCTGTGCTGGTTTTGGTGATGGTGACTACTCCTGAGGCTTTTCATCTGAGGGACTTCAAGATTTATGCTGAGGTGATCTAGTCTGAAGTAGTGCAGATTCATGACCATGATGGTCATTTAGAAATTATCTAAAATAATTTCTGGCCCAAAACGTAACATATTTGATGGATACATATTTGTGTCTACACTTGCAGATTTATACTTGAGTGGGAACAAGACACCTCTGAGTGTGAGAACTGAGTACAACCAGTGTATTCAGACTTACGAATCCAGTTGGTTTCCTGGTGTCTCTGTGGAAATTTCCCACAGGTTTGGTCAAAAGTCCAACTGAGGCTCTAGCCAATTTCTGGAATTAGGAAATGATTCATGTTGTGGACAAGTTCACTCCATTGGCCATTTCCGCACTAGCCTGTTATAGCATGATGATTCCACTTTCAACATCCTCTGGAATCCTGGGGTTTGCAGTTTCGGGAGGGGCCAGGCCGCCAGGATTCCAGAGGATGTTGAAAGTGGAATCATCGTGCTATAACAGGCTAGTGTGGAAATGGACCTAGTCTTCAACCAAGCTGTGGAGTTTCCACTCTTTCCACTCTGCAAAGTTGAGCCCAATGAAATGGCAAGGCTGACATCCAGAGCATAGAAGGTGCCTGGTCAAACTAGCTATGCGAACCAGCAACATTATATCAACTTTATTGGCTTTATTTGCAAACCTGGGTGTGACTCGGGACCTTTCTTTTTCTATTTTGACATTCGTGCACTTTTCCCCAAATAAACTTTCCCTTTTAATGCTTTGACATTTGACTTGTTTGTAGAAGGGCATTTCTCTGGAGTTGTTCACAAATGCTTCTGCATGTGCTATGTCTTCGTGAGGGTGTCAAGATGCTTCCTTGCATTCATAGGATATTTCAAAAAGTTTAAATTCTGTGCTTTCTTATCAGTTGAGAAAACAAGATCAAAGCTCCTAACTATTTCATTTTCTAGAGCTGAGCTAAAGGGCAGAATCCTTTTGCAGTAGAATCTAGACTTCTCTGAAGCAGAAACTGAGGGCACATGAGGAGCTGTGTGGGGGGGGGATGGGTCTCTTCTTTTCTCTACTCTGCTCATGGAATCTGTCCCACTGGGAAGAAAGGGTTAATTGCACCCCCCATGTACATCAAGGGTGGAGAAAATTTGGCTCATGGCCTACATGCAGTCCTTGGGCCCCATTTTACACCTCAAAGCCCCAAACCCCAATTTAATTTTTTAAAGCTCAAAATTCAAGTTGGAAAATTATAGCATTCACTCTCCTCCCTCTTATTCTAGGACAAATGGAGCTTAGCTAGTATAAGGTTTACTGTTGCTTTGTGGCTAAGGTATCCAGACCATTTGACCATGATACATTCTACTATCAGTTATTGGTCATACTGAGAAAGCAACGACTCTGTCTATAGCATTCTTGCTTCTAGCACTTTCTCTCACTATGCTAGCCTATTCACTAAGAAGTTGGTGAGTTTAAAATGAAGATACTATCTTCCTAAATCCTTTTGTTAGATAGTTAGGATCTAGTTTTTCTAACAGATATGTAATTATAAAGTTTGTTAGTAAATTTTTTAAAATTTGGAACCTGAAGCAGTCTGTCTTGTTTTTGATTTCAAGTCAGCCTTCAGTTCAGGAAAGACACACAGAAATTGAGACACGCTTTCTCTGCAACTCTGTTAAAAGAAGGCTAATTCCTCACAACTTTAGTTTTCATAGAGTTCCCCAAGGGCTAAGACTGGGAAACTCTAACCCCCAACAATTCAGACAAAAAGCTGTGGAACACCACACTCAAAAATATGGTGAGTGACATCTTCTTGGCTCTTATTACCCCAGGCCCTCAAAGCTCCCTGATGTGGCTGCTATACAACATTACTTAAAGTTACAGCAAGAATGGCAGTGTGGTCCACACCAGGGTTACAGGAGTCTCTGCAACTAGCCACCCTTTTATACATGTCATCTCAGGGATCTAATCATTCACAGCACAAGCTCTGTGTATTGTACAAATCTAAAGTTGCGTGAAAGAATACTAGCTTTACTTTTGGACCATAAAGTTCTTGCTGTTTTAGGTACTTTTGCTATATACTCAGTCAAGAGCCTGATCAAATTTAAGAATGAAGGCAATTGGTCCTTTAGTGCAGGCAAATGAACTGAGAGTGAAGTGAATGAGACAGACCCTACGCTGTTGAGAACTGCGTGGGCAGTTTCTGTATGCCTGAGGAATACTGAGGACAGGGGGTGGGGTGGGGGGTGGAGGGAAGGAGGGGCAATTAAGTAATTATCTGAATTTTGTCTTTCTGTCTGCAAGCACAAATATGAAAGGAATTTGGGTCCTGATTCAGGCTGTTATAGCAACAGAGAGCTGTTAGTACAACCACAAGGAGACCCATTGACTTAGTCCGATTATTCACCTGCTTGAAGGCTGTTACAAGCTTAATCATGTTCCTAAAGCAAAGCCACAGACATTCATGTTTGGCTGCTAAAAGGAGTTCTGTGGTTTTGACCAAGAAGGGGGAGGAGGAGGGGGGAAGTTTCCACAGAGGGATCAAATCATGGCATCCCAAGGAGGATAAGTTAATGCAATGGAATATGAGCTCTCTTTTCAGGACCTCACGCAGGAGTAACATTTACATTAAAAATCCCACATCTTAGATCACCATGAAGGGATCTGGAATCTGTCTTTAAAAACGCAAGAGATGGAATCATGTTTAGCTGTATAAAGGCATAAGATGGATGATGCTATCTGCCATTTCCATAGCTGCACATTTTTAGTGCATTTAGTGCATTTAGCAACAATAGCAAGCTCACAAGTGGGTTATGCTTCGAGATGAATTTTCTTTTCTATAGTCAGCAAGAATGAATGGATGCGTTAAAAAAACCTTGCATATATATATGTGTGTGTGTGTGTGTATGTACACACACACACATACACATACACATACACGCACGCACGCACACACACACATACTGCATAGATTTCTAAAGAGTTGCCTGATCTCAAGATGCCAGCTTAAGTCTCTAGATTTCATGGGACAGGTCCAGGTGGAAGGCAAGAGTACACATTCTCCAGCTTTCATATAGTCAGCTCCAGGCAACCATCAAGGGTTGCATGCACAACTTCAGCTAAGGACTCTCTGCCAGCCAGAAGTCTGTGTTTATCTTTCCTTTAAAAAAGGAAGGTAGAAAAATGGGGGAGCTGCTCTCACTAATAGTGCAACTTGCTTAAATTTGCAAAGCTTGATTGATTAACATCAAGTTGTTGCAGCTCACAAAAACTCCAGTGGGTCTCCAAGTTTACGTACATAGTCAGTAAGCTTCTTCCTGTCTCTTCTGTTATATCACTATGGCCATCCCAAAGTCTTAGTTTTTGATTGGAAATCCCGGGGCCTGGGAGGATTTTGACCTGACCACCCCAGTGGCATAGCTAGAGCTTTTGCCACTCGGGGCGGTTCCTGAGTTTGCTGCCTGGGAGTAGTCCCTGAGTTTGCCGCCCCTCTCAGGGGAGAGAGGACCTATCCAAAATACCAAATAAAAACTGCTCAATTGGCATTAGGTGATTGGGCTTTGGGCATTCCCGCTCAGAGGGGGTGCTCTGCACGTGCTCAGAGATAGCATTCCTGTTGTGGCGAGCACCATCTGCCCCTCTCTCCCCCTCTCCCTTCATCCATGGAGAGTCGGCTGGCCTGGGTTTATCTCCAGTCTCGGGTGGGGGAGGCGGGCGTCTCTCCCCGCCTCCTTGGGGTTCCTCCTCTCCGCTTCTCCTTTTCTCCCTCCCTCCTTCTCTGCCCGACCTGGAGGTCTGTTTGGCATCAGCGCTGCTCTTTGGCTGAAAACAAGTTTGACTCCAGATTGGGAGGAAGAGAGGAAGAAGAGGAGAGGAGAGGGGGGAATGGACAGTCCCCTTTCCTGGGGTGGCATACCCCTCCAGCAGACCTCTCCGGGAGACTCCAGTGCCCATCTAGTCGCTGGAGATCTGCCAGCATGTGGAGGGTGGCCCAGTGCTGCCCCCAAAAAGATGCCCCAGGGCGCCCCTCCCCCCTTCCCCCCTCGGTATGCCACTAGACAGCCCTAGTGCACATAAATTAGTATAGGCAGGTTTATGCACATCAGTGTTCCTTTTATGTCCTTTTTGTGTCTCCCCCATCCACTGCCTCAATGGATTGTCATACAGTGAGGCCCAATTTTCCCATTATACTGTTCAATACACTTCACTTTTTCAGTGGATGGGAAGCCTTAGTGTGGCAATACAGAGTTTAATTTCCTTTTGATTGGACAAAGGGTGACAGAGTTTCCTTCTGATTTTTGTTTCATTTGTAGGTGTACAAATAAGAGCCTTCGGAAACTCAGTGAAGGGGACAAAGCTCTGTGGAACAGAATACGATTTCCATGCAGAAGAGACCCAGGATCAATGCGTAGCATCTCTTTCTCAAAGATAGAAGATAATAGGAAAAAGCCAATTAGAATAGATGATATTGGGTGAGATGGACAAATAGCATATCCTCCAATTGGCAGGGAAAGTATTGATTTTAAAATGTCTCAGTTTTACTCAGTCCTCCCATTGAGGACTGAGACCATTTCCACCCTACACTGTTATAGTGCTATTATTCCACTTTCAACGCCCTGTGGAATTCTGGGCTTTGTAGTTCACTGAGGCCAAAGAGCTCTCTGGCTGAGAATTCTAAATGCCCTTCCCTAACCCAGGATTCCATAGGAGGTTGAAAGTGGTATAATAGCACAGTGTAATGCAGAAATGGCCTGAATAGGGAGAATACAGGACGGGGCAGAATCTTGCCCTTCCCATTAGGGTCCTGCAAAAGCAAATTGCTGCAGCCTCTTCTAGCCTGTCTGTTCTTCATTAATAACTTGTGCCATCTTGACCACATACTGATGTTGCTTGGTCATATATGTTCTGGTTTTCACCTGAACATTTTGGAGGCTATGAAATAGTCTGACCTGACAGGGCAGGTTCTATGCATCTATACTGATTTCTACAATGCAACAACTGGGACCGCCCCCCCCCCCACAACCCCTTCCTCACTTGCTTCCCATTCATTTCTATCACTATCCTCTCTGTCTCAGATTGTTCCAAACTATTTCTCTGCTGCCCCTCATCCAGAACCTACTGACTATCATTCTTCAAAGGATGGAGAAAAAGTTGGAGAGTTCAAGATGCTAAGGAAACCACTGCTAGTCATCAAGGAATATTAGTATTCTTTTCTCAAGTCTTCAGCTGAGTCCTGTGATAGGACTGTCCACAGTATTCAAGATAGGCAAACTTGTAAGCAACATTCTTTTTGTCCAAATGGGGAGTCATGCTGATAGCCTGCTCCACTTCCCTAAGCACTGGTGAACAGCTTTTAAGTCAGACAGATTTTCCACATACAGGCTCACCTGTAAGCTGCATCTCTGGAAAAGGACTGTGTGTGGTATCACAGAGAATGTGACTTGCCAGTCCCAACTGGCAGAACTAGAAGAAGGAGGCCTGGCAGGTTTACAGCAGACAGGCTTGAAATAAAATCATCTTAATTTTCATTTGAAGTCTGCTTCCAAGTGAATCAATAAAAGCTGAGCAAAACATAACCTATTATGTTGTGAGAACAAAGGAGGAAACTGCCTTGGTGTTTCCAAGCAGAGCGTTCTTCCACTCAGAATTCAAAGACATTGCATGGCTATTCTGTCTTTCTTCCCACAACTAATTTTCCCTGGTAAGAATGAATGAATGAATGAATGAATGAATGAATGAATGAATGAATGAAACCACAGGGAGACATGAGAGGGCTGCAAACTGGTCTTCTGTAAACTTCCATAAATGGGGCACAATAAATGCCTTCTCTGAAGAAGAACCCCTTGTATATATTACCCATTGTAGGCTTTTTTAAAAACAACACCAGCAATAGAAAAGCAAGATATAGATACTTCAGAACTAACAACCAATGCCTATGAATTCTTTGGAGAAAGGGTGTGATGCAAATTGGCAAAATCAATCATCCTCTCCTCCCCAGACCTGGAAGGAAACAAGTGATCTTACAGCAGTGTAGTAGTCTGGGTGTTGAAACAGGACTCTGGAAGTAAAGGGCCTGAATCACTGAGCAGCCACAGAAAACGACTGGGTGACCTTCGGCAAGTCATACTGTCTCAGCTTCAGAGGAAGGCAGTGACAACCTCCTCTGAATAAGTCCAGTCAAGAAAACTCTATGATAAGGTGGCTATAAGACAGTCTACCTGAAGGCACATATATAAGGGACACCATTTTACTACACCGTTGTACATTATAATGGGACCTGTGCATCCATGAATTTTGGTATCCACTGAGGGCCCACTGTACTACCTTTTCAGTCTGGAGATCCTGTCCATCATTCACAGATCTAAGAATTACATTTCGCCAACATATTGAATCCTACAAGAATTGGACAACTCTGAGAGACATGTGAATCCAAACACCCTAATACATCCTGACTGGGTGGAGACTCAGTGTTTCCCTCATGATAATAGGCTTGAAGCCTGGTCACAAATAAATTTAGCAGAGTATACTGCTTACAGAATATGCTCTTCTAGAGTCCTATGAAATTTGCTAGAGCTGATCAGGAGTGTTAGAACATCACAAGAAGCATTTTGAATAGAAAGCTGATGGCCCAGAATCTTCTTTCAGGGAAATAGAGTGTATTCTCATGGAATAGGGAAAGGGAACAGCAGCCTTCCAGATGTTTGATCATAACTCAGATCACTCCCATTAGCTATGTTGGTGAAATGTAATTCTGAGACCTGAGGGCAGGATCGTGCATACTGCCACTAGCATGCCCCCTTGCAGGAGCCCTGTGCTCTCTGCCCCGATCTTCTTATGCTGAAAATGCAAAGATAATATCTGGTTTTTGTTTGTTTGTATCTATCTATGTACGTTTGTGCACCAAAAATTCAAGGAAATGTAGCAGTGGAAACCAACATTCAATCATTATCATTTCTATCATTTCTTGGCAGTTCAATGTCATTTCTTAGGGTTTAGTGACTTGGAAGCCCTCTAGGTGGCAAGGGCTTGAATGCCAGTACAAGTCTCATCATGATCAGGGACTTGACCAGGGGTCCAAACTGTATACTCTATAAATACCACTAACGCAATGTTTTAATGAATGGCTGAAGGGCAGGGGTGAATATTTACATTTTTAAAAGATGAAAGGAGATTTAAACCTTTTCCACCCAAGCATGCTGATCCCAATCTTGATCAGGACCTCATGTACTTACTAGGGAGTACGAATGTACTTCTTCATTATTTTTGTTTTCAAAAAAAGCTACAAGTAATTTTAAGAATTTCTGCTGCAGGCAAGTCTTTGAGAACAGTGCAGTTTTGAAGGCTATTTGCAGTTCAGTACTTTGTACAAAATTCATGTATTTTTTTTTGCACAGAAAACAGCTTTTCCTTCACAGGAAAGAGCATTTTCTGGACAGAAAGCAATTCTGCACAGAAAATGCTGTTTCCTGGATGGAAGATGCTGTCTTCTGCACAAAAAGACCATGCTAAAATTGGGTGCAGAATAAATCTCAGATGGTGAAAATTCTTATCTGTTCAGGATTTTTGTTGTCAGGGTTTCCCAGCACTTGAGAAATCCATTTTGAGCCTTTCCCTCTCCCCCCACTATTTTCAAATATTTTACCATCCTTACTGGCAAGTAAAAAAAGTCGCCAAGAAATGGCAGACCTTCCCAGTGGCAGCTAGTGAGGTCTATGTGAGAAGAAGACTGTACCAACTTTCAGTTTAAGTGTGAACTTTAAAGGAGGAATCCAAAGAACAGAACCCTATCTTCCAAGGTGTTAAGACTAAAACCCAGGGAAGATCCGTTGTCTCATTGACATAGGAACAACCAACTACCATTCCAATGAATATGTCTAAAATGTATGAGTGGGGAAAGAGTAGGAAGAAGATAGAGTAAATTTGGTCAATCCAACCACTTCCTCCCTATGAATTCTACTTTTTTTTTTTCATTTCCTCCCTATGATTCTAAAGGAAACTCAGAAGCAGAAGGATGGTTGCCAAGTGCTCTGAGCTTCTACTGAGAAACAGTTTCAGAGTTACAGGACAGAGGTTGTAGGAAGGCATCAAAATGCACTTAATATTTTGTGATGCTTTGATTGCTCATCTGCTTTTCCTTCTGAGACTTAAAAATGGAACAGGTGAAAGGGTAATGTGCAGAACACAAATTTGTGCTGGTTTGGTCAGGAAAAGCCACCAGCTGTTATCTTGGAAACCTAGACTGGGGCTATCTTTAATTTAAATGTTCTGGATGTACTGTTTGGTGAAAAAGAAAATAATGGAGACAAGAAGATGTTGTTGAGTGGAAAGAGTGGCTACACTTTCAAGGCATATTAACATTGAGCCTGTTTTATGACTCATTATTGTTTTATGATAATGTAATCACCCAATTACATATTTAAACCAGATCACATTTGAGGGCTTTATTTGTTTTCTATGTGGATGTACTTTAAACTTAGTCAATTTTATGGCTGGAGATAGGCCCTAAACCTCTCACAGTCAGACTGGCTGATCACAGTTTCTTGCAATAATCATCTACATAATCAGCTTCTGATTTTGGACAGTATTTATTTCAGTTTGTTCTTGAGAACAAAAATACAGGCAGACGTTTCTGTCTCATTTTCCTAAACTGACAAATCCAGGGTGGTGCAGGCTCTCAGTTGACTGACAAACTTTGGAATCCCTCCTGCCCCCAATATAGATAAATATTCTAGAGGCAACTATCAAGCAGACAACTGAATCTCAGAATTTGCTACATAGTGCAGCCACTTTGATGGTAAATCACCACAAATAGTTCTCAAACCATTCAGATGGTATTACCTTATTTTCCTCTTAGACGTGGTTTCAGCAGCACTGATGTCATCCATTTTCTCACCATGTGTCTCTGATTAAATATGTTATGGGTTTATTTACTACAGAGACGTAGTTGAGTCTATCCTCCACCGAGCGCTGCCAGTCTCCAAAGCTTTTTTCAAAAATATTTATCTATGTTTGGTTTTAAAACCGTGGGATTTCTAAAACTGTTGTATTTATATGAGACCTCCTACTAAAGCTGTGGATGGAGAATATGAAATTCTTTTCTTCTCTTGAAGCCTCTTCTCTCCCTTGGTTTTATGGTAGCTTCTCCCCCTACAGGCAGACCAAATAAAACTTACTCACTTTCAAAGGTCTACAAGGCTCTTTTCTGCTTTTCCTGCAACAGACCAATACCCTCCCCTCACAAGAAAAATATGCAAAAATAAAGATTAGATGCATCCATATATAGGATTTGGAGAAAACTTCTCCAGTCATGGGGCAACCTGTATAACAAACAGAAAGGCAAAGGGCAACATTTCCCCCCTCATGTTATCTCCATGCCGGGAAAAGAAAATTCGTAATTCCACTCTATTATGAAATGATTAAGAAAAATTACAATGTTTGCAACCCTGAAGATGTCTAACAACAATTCCAGGTGTTTTCCAACAATTGTGTTTTGATGATCTAGTGCCAGTATACTGGGAAGAAAGTTTTAAAAATGTTGCTACACAGGCCTCTGAATCTTCAAAAAACTGAGTGGGACTCACTGACCCCTTCCAAAGTTCCAGAAACATATTGAGCCTGACTGAAACTGTGTCAAAGGGACACTTGAAATGATGCTTTTTAAAAATGGACTTCCTATCCTCAATTTGTAGCAGACTCACATGGCTGAATGCTCCTTCTTCACCTCCCATCTTGCTACCATCCTTGCATGTAAAAATTGGACCTAGTTTTCTCCACCATGTTAGTTTCCTGTGTGCAGGGATGCTTTCTTGTAACTTGCTGCTGTGTGGTCTCAAAGCCAACCAAGTTATTTCACCACATTATTCAGAAATTCCCCAAAGCACTTCTCTCCTTCCTACTACTAAAAACATCGTGGTAATGAAGATGAGGATAAGAAAGATAAGGATGATAGTGATGTTGATAGAGGTGGTAAATTACTGTACCACAAATGAAGCGAAAGTGCCTGCATTTGGTCCTGAAGTCACAAGGCAAATTAATACCGTGAGAGGTGTGGACTAGGGTTTCAGCTCATAGAAAAAACAGGATTCCTATCTAATGTTTCCAGCTCTTCAAGATGCAGGACCAAGCTTCTACCCTAAGTGGGTCACTTCACTGTAATTTTAATATTTTCACTGCTCCCATCTCCTCATGTGTGAACAAATTCTCTTCTTGTTGGTGCTGACATTCTTAAAATGGTGTTTTACTTTGAGTCTGACTGGTGTTAAATTGGAAAAGGATGTGATCTGTTGTCATTCTGATAAGACCATTTCTAAGTAGAAACTGGTTGTCTGAAACAAAAGTATGAAATGTTAGCTAATGCCTTGCGGTTCTCTAATTGAAAAGAATGTTTACATAAAGCAATTATTTAAAACAACAAATAAGTAGAGTGTCTGGAATCCTGCTGTGGCATTATGCTAGCATAAACATAGTTATTTCTCAGGGGTTGTGTCCCTCACATAGCCAATCATTCCACAATCACGCACACCGCCTCCTCTCTCTCTCATTTTTGATGGTGGAAGGGGAACTATTTGACGATTGTATAACGGGTGAACACAAGGCTGTGGCACCTATTCTAAAACAAGTTAAGGAAATGTGAGATCCAATGCAATTATGCCCGCATATGTTTATGCGATGCTAAAAGTGTATAGAATCTTGGCTGAATATATCTTGTATATACAATGCACTTCCTCCAGCTTATATTTTTTATTAAATTGAATATATTTATATGATGATCTGAAAAGATTTTTTGGAGGAGGGGGGATCTTGCACATGTCCATTTTTTCCCTCTCTTTAGGATGACCAGATGCAAAAAAGGGCAAGACTCCTTAGTATTTCATATTGCTTCCTCTTTCATCTCTCTCCCTCTCCCTTCTCCCTCCCTCTTTCCCCTGTTTAAAGAGACACCCAAACAGAAAATAAATAGAAGGGCAATAGTAATGGTGCCACAGTGATGGTGCTCCTTAGCTCTGAAATAAAGCAAAGCATGTATGGGTTCCATCTGACTGACCTGAAGACCAATTCTTTATGTGCCCCCAGAGAAGGTTCACTTTTGAGGCGCTAAAATCTCATCTTGAATCATCAGTTTCAAAAGAGTCTGAAAAGCATCAGCTGTCTGATGGCAAGTATAAACAGGAGGTACACTGCATTCCTCAACCACTGGAAAGTACCAAGCTCTCAAAGAGTTTCTTCTGGGCTCCGTGGCTTCAGGGCCACTCTATTAAGCCACTTAAGTAAAAATGTTTCAGATCATAAGCCAAGTCCCAGGTCAGCACCACCAGGCATCCCCTCTATGCTCGTGTCCTCGTCTGAAGAAGCTTCCCTTCATTTCCACTCTTTTATAACCTTCCCTCAGATCAGCTGATCAGGGAAGTGAAACTTTTTTTGTTTAAGAGGACCAGTGATTCCTGGTAGATTAGTTTTCATGTTCCTCATATCCCTTTCTAGTTCCACTGAGGGGGAGTATGAGACCAAACTAGAACTCTGTTTTGTGAACAAGTTGGGGACTATTTTGTGCTTAATTTTCGTTAACACTATGACTATTGTAATGTTGAATTTGTGTATGTGTGTGTAACTATGCCATAACCATTTTAATTTGTAATTTGGAGAAAAGATGGGATATAAATGATGATGATGATGATGATGATGTTGATGATGATGATGATTCCCAAGATCAGATTCACGTACAGCCATCTTCAAATCAATGGAAAGTCTTGTGGGACCTCAAAGATGGGCAGATGAATCCTGAGCTGACCAGTGGAGGACAGATGTGATGAAACTACTGCTTCTTGTTCAGTTCTGCCAACCTGCAGTGCACAGAGCAAAAGGTGCATGGTGGTTATTTCCGTGGGCTTCTCACTCTGCAGATCCTTGTTTGTACAATGTTCCTTCACTGACAGCAACTGTGGGTTTGTGGCCTGTATGAGTACCTCTGGATTAGGGGTGGAAAGACATTTCATTGGACTCAAAAGTTTCAGCAAAAGTAGCATTTTTGCTCCTCCCAAGGATTTATGACAATCAATCAGTCAGTCAGTCAATCAATCAATCAATCAATCAATATTTTAAAATTGCATGTCTTGCCGGGAGCATTTATATAGTTGTGAGTCTTATAGGACATTTTCAAGAATAGACAGTGGACAAAATAATGCCCAAATTTTAAAACGCAAAGTGCTAAAATGTATATGACTGAAGAAAAAAAAAACACAAAAACCGTAGGGAAAAGCTGTGCAAATTAGGTAAACTGAGCACAAATAAATGAAGGAAGAAATGTTGTAGAATGCATTACTTTTAGTGCAGAAAGAAAATACAAAAGCTCTCAACCCCTCAGTCTCCAATGGGGATGGAAATAATATTCAAAAATACTCAAAAATGTGCTTCTTGAGAGTCAAGAAACCCCAGTGAAAGAATCCTGCACTGATAATTTTCACTGTCCGGGACTTATTTTATGCAAAATCTGTACATTGGCATTTTGCAAAGAAAACAACATTTTCAGCACAGGAAACAGCATTTGATACATAGGATATGTTTCTGCACAAAATATTGTTCTCTAAGCAAAAATAGCATATGTAAATTTTATGCAGAGTAGGTCCAGAACTGTGAATAGCCTTTCAAAACTGAACATTTTTGAAGACTTTGTTGCAGACAATTGCTAAACTCACTCATTGCTTCCTTCAAGGAAAAAATTTAAAAAAATAAGTACCTCCCTACTCTGCATGTTGACTTCACTCTAGAATTCTGCAAGCAGTGACTTTTACAGATTTGTCCTTGAGAAGAATAAGTGGAGTTATACGCAGTGGTAGCTAGTGCTTTCCATGTGAGTAGGACAGTGCCTCCACTCCACTTTATTCCAAATGTTGAAAGATCTATATGTGGTGCTAAATCCTATCTCAAAATATGTTGAGCACTTTGGATAGATCTTTAGAAGTTCGGACTGAAACCTGGATTTACCACTCCACTAACATGGAAACCATCAGCCACCACTGGTTCTTTGAAATCTGCTGTAGTAATAGCATGCTATTTTTACTTAATTAATTAAAAGGGGACAATCCAAAATCCAGGTTTTGGTTCATCCAGCATCCCACATACTACCCTCATCACAACCAGTCTTCTCTTGTTTCAGAAGGTAAGCATGGTCAACACTTGTTAGTACATGGATAGGAATCACCAGGAAATACCTGGGCTCCCTGGGTTTTCCTTTGTGTATGCCTAGGTAGTTCCCTAGGTTATTCTAGGAAGACTGTGAGCTGAATGTGAGTCAGCAGTGGCATGGCTGTAAAAAAAAGGCTAATGAAACATTAGGTTGCATTACTGGAACCATAAGAAATCATTTCATAAGAAATCATAGCTCCAAATTTTCTGTACTAGCTGTGTCCAATCTGGATCGTAATGGCCTGCACATTAGCATATTTAGTACATTTCAGTCCTATGTGTTGAATGTTCAATGTCTGATACTCCTTTTCTTTTCTTTTCTTTTTTTTTGGTTCTGTGAAATATCTTACCAAAAATATGCCACAGAGTTCTAGACAATCATTTACATAAGATGTTAAGTATCAAATTCAGTTTGTAGTTTTGTGAGGTTATAAAACATTAGGCTTTTAAACATTTGCCTATGTTTACTGGAAAGTTAAATTTTATTTGACAATTGTACTGTTTACATTTACTATTAGAATCTACTTTTTGCACTATCCTTTACGGCACTGTGGATGGTTTTTTCCAGTGTATCCCCAACATTCAAGGGCTGTGCATGAAAAGCAGAAGGCCATCTCCTAAGGTCATCAATCTACATTATCATTCCCACCATCCCCATCCCAGACCCTTTTGTTGCTCCTCACCCTGTATTCTACTATTTCAGCTAGGAAATGCATAGAAATCAACTTTCAGTCAGTCTATTTAGGTCTAGTCTGCAAATCCTGAGGAGAGCATACTAGGGCTCAGAGTGGACATGGTGTTCATCTCTGCTGCATCACACCTAAAACCAACCAAAGTTTGGCACCTAAGGCAGAAAATCCCACAAACATCTCTCCTCTTGCTTGGCAGCAAAAATACAACAATAATAAACTAGTAAACAACAGTCGCCCGCCTTTTCATGACATTCAAGATCTGCTGCCTCCCTCTGCCTTGAAGAACACCATGGCCTCTGGTTTTCAAAGGCCAGAAGTAACGTGCTCTGGTTCTCCATATTTGACCTATTTTACATACATTTCTTTGGGAACATCCTGGGTTAGCTTCCATCATTTACAGCATATTAGGTCAAATGGCCCTTTTGCTGGCCTTAACCAGTTTGGTTAATAGTTTGTACAATTCTCGTGTAGGCACAAAGGTGTTCTTCCTTCCTTCCTTCTTTCCGACCGACTCTATTTGGGTCATTGTCAGATCCTGTCCCTGTTTTCTGGTGGTATGAGTCAGTTCCTTTGCCATCTCTGCCTCCAGGTTGAATCCAAGGCCGCTCTGCTGCTTTCGCCTTACAAGGCTCCCATCATGGGAGATGACATGGCCTTGTTTACTGTCTGTGTCGGAGCTGAATATTTCCCCCAAGATGTTTACAGGTACTTCCTGCACCACAGGAAGACTGGAGGATTTTCATCCCCATCAGAGGCAGTGTGCCTGACTCATTGGAGACAAGGAGCTCAAGCTGTGTGTTCTGACGCTTTCCTGTTTCTTCACTGAGTACAACGTGGTAGAGCTGTTTGATATCTGGAGAGGAGGACGTTGCAACTACCGTGTGCCAGATTCATTGCTTCCTTTGTATGATGAGCCCAGAAATAAAAATTAAGAAGAGTCCCGTAGGAGAATTCATCTTCTATTTTGTATTTCAAAAATTAGCTGCAGAAAAAAAAATTCTCAAAAGGAAGTATATGGTGTTGGTGCTTCTAGATTTCAGTCTCTCCCTTTTTAACTTTATACAGATTTAGCCAGTTTGAGATGGGCCAAGTTTTCTAAACACCTTTATACTTTTGAGGCCTGGCAGCAGGCTGTCCTCTTCTTTTCATGCTTTCCAGATGTGGAAGCTAAAGGGCAGCTGACTTATAAAGAGAAACAGTCTTTTGTGAAATGGATCTCTCTTTCCCATCCAGAAATAAAAGCAAGATCTTCTCCTGAACTTATTCTAAGTGTGCTTAGATGTTTTGCACTTTCATTGCCATTAATACAAGCATAACTATCTCCAAACTTGAACCAGTTTAATAATTCTTTCCTCTTTCCTCCTCCTCTCCTCCCAGAACTATGGGATCCACAGATCTGTAAATGGGTCAAGGATTCTTAATAGAATATTTTCAACAGCTTTACAACATAACTTTGAGAACTGGTGCCTACGTTTGCTTGGTTTCCTGTCATCCCCTCCTCCTCCTCTTCTTTTTGTGACTTTTTTTTAATGTGTGGGCAAGGACTGTCTTGTTTATTATTGATTTTTCAGAAGCTGCTCCAATAGACTTTTCAGCTGAGGAGGGAAGTAAAAATGCTTTAAACAAACACACAGAGAGACCAATATCTCCCAGGACACTTTGGTTGAAGTGGATTTCATTAATCTGTTGTTTTACATGTATGAAGATGCTGTTTTCTAAGGAACACGAGGAAACCAATAGAAACATTTCCACTGCAACAGTTTCTATTGGATTGGATGCATATGTTTTTGTGACTTATTTTGTAGGGCCAAATATAGGAATAGCACACTGCACACATCTGCTGCAGTGGCCCACCCATTAGAAGAGAGCTATTTACTGTCATTTTTATAGCCTATTGAATTCACAAAGTGATTTAATTAAGGCACTATTGAGATAGAGGAAGCAAAGCTCAAGGGGAGGTCCTAGTTTAGAAGCTTTGGTCAACAGATCATTAGCAAGATCTCAGTCTAGTAACCTGGAGAACCACTACCAGTCAGAATATACAGTATTGGTCTGGATGGACAAATAGCCTGCTGTGGTAAAGGATCCAATGAAGAAATCAGAAATGTTTCTTTTGGATTTCAACTGGTGGTTTGGTAGGCATCCACAGGTGCACAACAAAATGCCTTTTGGGCTAGAGGATGGTATGCAGTTCACTGGTATAACATTAACTCCATTCCTGTGTTCAAAATATTCAGGCCTGTTCACTTTTGGTGGGCATCAAAACACCTTGTGATATACATTGCAAAATATAGTGTGAGACAGAGAACATCAGGCAACATTCAAGGTAAAGACCATTGGCTGTTAGTCAGCAAAAGACTAACAACAATGGCTAACAGTTGCTCATGGGGAAATCAAAGAATTTTTATTTCATCCACAAAATCTATTGATGACAACAATAGCTCAGTCATGACAGGTATTCATCATTAGGAAACAGACCAATAGAGGTCTGTAGACCAATTTATAACCTCAACACACTCTTTAGAACAACTGAAACAAACAGATGAATCAAACAAGGAATAAATAGATGTTTGACAGCCTCATAAGCCCACTCACAGAAGCTTCTCTCTTTGCTATTGTTTCCTTATAGCTGACTAGGAACCTGGAGTAATTTATGACTGTGAAGATTTCAGTGAAAAAAAAAAGTATCCCAATCATGTGAATCAGTTCTTTTGCTACAAGATAAACTGAATTTAAACAAATGTATTCCCCTGAAAAATATATGAAAATATGATGGAGAGTTTTATAAAACAGAATTAACATAAGAGGATAGAGCATCATCTTGATATAAATTGTCTGGAAGGCTGAGCCCATGTTACATTTCTTTCTGTGGAACATTTGTTTGAGTGCTAGACCCATTGATGCTGGCATAAAAAATGAGCAAAGGGAGAATGGAATAAAATTGATGTTGGGATTAGGGTGTTGGGAAGTCAGAGGTGTTGGCATGGATCTGGGAAGGAACCTCAGGTTCAATCTCAGGTTCTCAATAAGGCTGTCCTTGGCACATAGTGGAGATGTGTAATGTCATACCTCTATCACCCAAGTTAATACAGCCAAGCCATGAGCAAAAATCCCCCGTTCAGATAAAGTTCTCAGGAACTCCCAGTACTTCAGGTATATCAGAAAAGGGAGAACAAAATGCAGCTCACTAGAAATTGTTGGGCTCTAATTCCCAGAAGCCTTCACCAATGGTAAAGAATGTTGATATTAATATTAATCCAATATTAAGAAGACTGTACTTTGTTCACCTGGTATATGAAATATTGACTAAAAAGATTTTTGGTTGTGTCACTAAGCTGTACTTTTAAGCAGTTTTTTTTGGCATGACTGTTATTGTGTCTGGTATCCTGTTGGTCCCAACTAGAGTAGGCCCATCCAGTTTATTGTTGAATGGTGAGTCAATACATTGGTAAACCCCATTGACTCTAGTCAAGACAAACAGGCTATTATTATTAGAACTGGGAGATGTGTTTGACATTTACAAGTTTCTTCCTGTAAAGTCAAGACAGAACAATAGCAAATTTGTGATCCTTTTTCTTGGATGACCGCACTGAGTTCAGCATTTAATGGTTGTGATTTTGGCCCAGATTGTTTGGCACTTAAAACTGGAAAGCATTTAGACTGTCCAGCAGAAATATTCCAGAAGAGCACACCCATTTCCCACAAAAATGTATCAGTGGTGATCATCTCTTATGCAGTGGTAAAACAGTTGCTTTCTTTTCATGGAAGTATGTGTTATCTAATGATTAGCAAGTTAGCTAATATATATGTGATTAGCCTATATCAGTCTATCTTTGTTTTTAAAGAAGATGCTTATACAAGACTAATCCTGTGAAAAGGCAGACAGTGATACATGTTAAAATGGCTGGTAGCTGGCAGATTAGCAGGTGGCAGCATGAACTTTACAGGCTTTAGTGTGAACTTTACAGGAACAATCCAAGGCGCTGAACATTCAGAACCTTGGATAGCTCTTTTAGAGTTGAGAATAAAACCCGGAACAGAAGCCAGCACCTGCAATTAAACATGTGGATTAAAATGCATAATATTCCTTCAACTATTGAGGTATCAAAGCATTTAGGGCTTAAAATGTCATCACAAGCAACATGAATTCAGACTGGAAATATATTGACAACCCCTGCAATTCTTTTAAGACTTGCATTTATATGCTGTCTATATGGTAGTTCAGTTAGCTGTCAAGCTGCTACATTTTGCACTAGATGAAGCTTCTGAGCCTTCTTCAAGGATATCCCCATGTGCAGTGCATTACAGTAGTTTAACTGAGAGATTACCAGTGCATAGACTACTGCCACTAGGTTATCTCTGTACAGAGAAGGCTGTAGCTAGTGCACCAGTCAAAGCTAGCTCCAAGCACTCAGAGTGACAACTTGGGCTTCCAGTGTCAGAGGTGGATCTAAGAGTACTCCCAAGCTATGCCCCTGTGCCTTCAGACGAGTGCAGCCCCATCCAAAGCAGGCTGTTTATCCAATTCCAGGATTCAAGAACCACCAATCTACAGAAATCTAGAAATGAATGCTGTGATCACTAAAAGTCAACATGGGTCTCTGAAAAACAAGTCACACCAGACTTATCTTTTTTTTTTGACAGTGTTACTAGCCTGGTAGACAAAGTGAATGCTGTAGACATAGCATATCTTGATTTCAGTAAGGCTTTTGACAAAGTTCCCCATGACATTCTTGCAAACAAGCTAGTAAAATGTTGGCAAGACAATGCTATTGTTAGGTGGATTTGCAACTGGTTGATCAATCAAAACCAAATGGTGCTCACCCATGGCTTCTCTTCATCCTGGAGAGAAGTGATTTGTGGGGTGTCACAGGGTTCTATCTTGGGTCCAGTGCTATAAAACACCTATAGCAATGATTTGGATGAGGGAATAGGGGGCATTCATATCAAATTTGCAGATGACACCAAATTAAGAGGGACAGCTAACACCCCAGAGGATGAGATCTGAATTCAAAATGATCTTAACAGATTAGAGAGGTGGGCCAAAACTAACAAAATGAATTTCAACAGGGAGAAGTGTAAGGTAATACACTTGGGCTGGAAAAAATGAAATGCACAGATATAAGATATAATATCGGGGAGGTGTTGGCGGATCCCACAGAGAATTTGGCTATAGTTTAATTGTCCTTGGATATAAGGTGGGATATAATGACATAAATAAATAAACAAACAAACAGCTGGCATCTTGTTAGACAATTAACAATGTTGTAAGGTAAAGGTATAACCCCCAAATTGTTTCACATTTAGAATTGTAACACCATTGCCACAGCTGCAAATTCCTCTAAAACCTCCATAAAAGCCAAATAGCATACCAAGCTAAAGAGTTTTGCAGCACTGACAAGCAGAGCACTGAAGGATGGCATGTCCAGCCCCCTCCTGCCTGCAAGCCATGGTGCAACGAGGAGTTGTGACCAGGCCCTGCAGGGCTCCCTGCTTCTGCTTGTCACATCACAACTCCTTGGCAGAGGAAGTCTGGACATGCCATCCTTCAGGGCCCCGTCCTTCACTCGGTATGGCTGTCTGGTTTTTAAGGTGGGTATTGGAGGGACAGAGTGTAGTTAAAAAATCATAGTATGCGTGCCGTATAGGATTTTGGCCTGCATCCCTGTCTTACTATCCTAGAGCTGAAATGAATAGGAACTTGACTTTTTGAACATACTAAGATTTTGCTTTTGCAACTGGGCTTAGACATCTAATATATAAAAGTCAAAGTTTGGGAGTTTGTCTGTATCAGGCAAAGACCTGCCCTCATATGATTGGTTGTGTCAGGAGAATACCTCATATGATCGGCACCTAAGAAGGTTCTATGGAATCCTGAGGTTTGCTGTTTAGGAAGGGGCCTTTAGAATTCTCAGCCAGAGAGCTCTTGGGCCTGGCTGGTTGCTATGAAGATCAGGCCTAGCAGCAAGGAGGAGGGCAGTATATTCCCTCAGGAACCCAACCTCTGCATATTAATAACTGAATACAGATTGGATTGGGGAACATGGGGAAAAGTTACAGGTGCTGGACAACAAACACAGTTTGGGGAATTAGAGACACAGGATCTCAAATCTTTCTAACAACTATTACCTATGAGAAAATAAAATTCCAGGCAATGCCAGGTATAAACACTGGTATTTTATAAAAAACAAACATTTAATAATAATACTTGGAGAATTAATGGGGAAAATGTCAGAGACTGAGCTGCTAAAATTAATGGACATGATCCACTCACACTCTTAGCTCAGGATCTTTATGCACAGGTGTCAAAATACAGTATGATATCTCACTATTTACCATACACAAAAAGAGAATGTCAAGAGTAAAGCATAAATCCACATGTTAATCTTAGCTAAGTAGATCCAGTAAATCAACGATGATAGAAAAAGTCTTGACTTACCATGTTATCATTGATTCCATTTGTCCGCTATGTTTGATAATAACACTCAAATTTAATCCTTGAAGTATCTGATTGTGTTCCTTTGCTCACAGAAGCCTCTTTGCTCCTGTGGAGGCTGTTGCAAACAGACACGGATAGGAGCTGACTTTTGCAAACCACCCCTTTATCTTGCACCTCTTGTGCCACTTTTTGCACTTTCCAAAGGCTCCCCCACCCCTTTCAAGCAGCACTGACATACAACAGAAAGCAGTAGGGGCAAGAATCTGTTAAGATCACTTTCCCCTGCTTCTATTCCTGTAAATTTTTGCTCAAGCAAAGAACCCCTTCTGTGAGCTGGGGGACACAAGTAGATCCTGGATGGAATTTTTTTTTCCTTGGGAGAAGGAGAAACAATGCTACTGAAGCCTTAGGAATCTCCTGTTTTCATGCACAGAGTCCAAGTGACCAATATTTCATTACCCCCTTAAAATCTGACCTTAGATTTCCCTGCTGAAGCCCAGCATCCTAACTACTGCTTTACAGTATAAGTGAAAATATTCTACAGCCATGTCTAAGAATCTACTGAAAAGTATTAGCACATGAGGATATAAGCCAGGGCATACTCTCTAGTTCCGTTCACTCTTTCTGGAAGTGCATTCAATGAAAATACAAAGAGGGGACTGTGTTATCCAGAGGCAGACCAAGAGGTGGGGCAACTGGGGCTTGTGCCCTGGGCACCAATGTCAGGGGAGCACAAAAAAGAGGAACCCCCCCCACCCGGCTCCTTCCCCCACCTGCTGCCTCTCACCTTGCTCCAGCCTGCTGCTCACCCCTCCCCCACCCCTCCCCCCTCCTCGCGCGTGCTCGCCCCCCTGCCCCCTTGCCCTGCCCCCTTGCCCTGGGTGTTGTTTAGCTTCGGTACGCCACTGATGTTATCCCATCCCACTCCTCTATCCCAGTTCTATCACTTAGAAAGTGGTGAGCCTATATGAACAATCTCTCCACAATTAAGACCAAAACAGAAACAGTGTCCCTCATTGTCTGGAGAACATCCATGCATTCAACACACTTCCCAAACAAGTGAATGGGGCTCATATGTTCTCTCCCCAGCTCACCACTTAGGAATAGGGGATGGAAGGACAACAAGCATGTTCTGATATGTCATCAAAAGACTATGAAAATACAAATGTCAAAAAGACTGTGAGAACCTCCAACTTGTTAATAAATGAAGGATCAAGACATGCCCAAACACTGTCACTCTTTGGTAACTTAGCTGCTAACTCTGAACCAAACTATAGTGTGGAGTCAATTTCTAAACTTTAGAGCCAAGGGTTCTTCAAATGCTTGTATCTGGAACTTTTCACCAGATGCTCTCCAGAGCAGGAATGGCAATCTCAGAATGGGCTAATAGCTTCGGTGACTCATAGATGCTCTTTCAGCCATTAAACAAACCAGATCTCTCTTTAAATGTCAAGAATATCAAATATACAGAGATGTCTGTGTGCTCAGATTGTAGGAAGACAGAGCATGGGCAGTGATAGATCTAAGATGAACACCACATCAGAGTCTAACTCTGTAGTCCTTCAAATTATATTTACTCTGCAGACCAAAAGGCCAATATACGTTTATGGATGGATGTACACAAGCCACATTAACAGTGGAGAGAAGTGTGTGTGTGTGCAAAGAGACAGACAGCGGGGGGAGAAAGAGGAGGGAGGACTTGTTCATGCATGCCAAATCATGGTCCATTGGGAATAAACATACTTTGAGATGTCACAGAATTTCTCACACAGTGCCAAACAAATTCTCAGTTTCAGCCAGAATGCTGACCCTCTATTTTAGACCTGCTTATTTAAATTATTTGCCATTCAAAAACTTGTGGCAGAGTTGCATAGACTACATATATTTGCGTTGCCGAATCATACATTCTCCAAAAGCTCACAGCCAAAGAACTGACCAGTTAATTTCGATCAATGTATGTTGCCCAGCTTCACGCATCTTTCTGCACCTTTGCCAACTAATAGCACAATGTCCTTCTTGTTCTTTGTCACAGTCTGATGTTTTCCCCTCTATCTGTTTACACTACTTGAAATATTTTTCCCTGATCCTGTCTTACTCTTCACTCATGCCCTGCCTGTTTGAAGGTCTTCTATGAGATTCTTCCTTCACCCCAGTAGAACTCACAGTACAATTCACTAGAATTCATTTTGTTTCATTAGTGTCCTTTCACCGCTAACAACTAGAAGGTTTGTGAATATTCTTTGAAATTACAGCAACTCTGATATCGGAAGAGGTTTTTGAAAGAGTGTTTTTTTTAAAAAAAAGATAGCATTGAAAGAGATATTTTGTTCTTGTGTGTGAATATGCCTCTGCTGTCTTAAACATCCTTATAAGATATTCATCTTTGATTTTAAATAAATCACCCTCAAAAATTTTTCTCCTCAGTAGTTCTACAGGGTATCTGGTCCTATAACAAGTTCTTCTCATCCATGTTTCTCAAACATTTAAGAATAACCTGACACAGGGTGAAGAAAAAGACTCATTGTCCACCTTACTGAGAATGCATGGGAAATTAACGGAAGTCAAAACAAATGTCATGTCATTACATGCACCAGTGTTTAAAAGAAAACTCTGTTAAAGGATTTATATGGAACATGGTCTCTTGTGCATTCTCCAAAAATTTCATTTATGTTCTGTGCCCAATGAATTCCTGCATGCAGTAGAGCAGATGTGAAGAACTCAAAGGCAAAACCACGCTATGAGAGGGTGATTTCCCGGGAGCTAGAAGGCATTTTCCCATGGATCTGTGTGTCATGACATTTGACAGTGTAGAAATGGGTCTGTGTCCCTTGGCTTTCTCCAACAAGGCATGGTGCCATATTTGTTTAAGCTGGTCCTGAACAGTTTTTTCCAGTGGCATCATCATCTCTGGAAATCCCCTTTCCTATCCGATTACTATTTTCCCTCAACTTCTTTTTATTTTATTTATGCATTATGCTTAGGTCTCCAAACTCTACAAAAGAACTCTCAAGGCACCCCACAGATGCCTCCTCCAGAAAATTCAAGAGAGGTAGCCATGTTAGCCTGCCATAAAAAAACAATAAAGAATGTTGTAGAACTAACAGATTTATTGTAGCATAAGCTTTCAGGAGCTAAAGCTCACTGTGACAGATGAATAGAATTATAGATATATACATGTTGTGGGTACAAAACAGAGTGAGAACAGTGGAAACGGTGAGGCTGAAAGAATGTGAAATGGAGAAAGTCAACTGAGTCTGTGCCATTTCTATACAAAGGTAACATATATACAATAAGAACAGAGAGAATTCACTACAGGAGTAATTGATAATAGTGTAAACATCTTAGGTTTATTGTGCAAATTCAACTCCTGTCTGGGATTTTAATAAAGACTTGTTTGTGCTTATTTTGCAGCAGTGAGGCTCGTAAAAACTTACTATGCCTTCACCCTCAACATGCCACCTAGCAGAGACATTCTGAATGGTGAGGAGACCAGGCTCAGAGGGACTAGCAGAGGAGCCGTCAGTTACCTGCTGTCATGAGTTTGTCAGGCTCTTTGAGGAGAAAATAGCTCATATTCACTCAGAACTTGATGCCACAGTTGTTGTAGAGCCTGAGGAAGTTTCCAGTGCTTCATCCGATCTGGTGTCCTGGGATAAGTTTCAATTCTTGTTTCCTAATGGTCTGGAGAAGATGCTTGCATTAATCCATCTCACCATGTGACCCTTGCCCATCTTGGCTAATAAAAGTGAACAGAGGCGGATTAGTTGTGTGGTTTCAAGGGGCAATCGATATCATAGTTGCCTTTTTCAGAGGGAGATGTCTGCTGCTAAAGTGCACCCTATTGTGAAGAGAACTTCCCTGGACTCAGAGATATGTAAGAAATAGTGCCCCATTGCTAACAAATTTTGCACAAGGTGCTTGAGCGCCTAGTGGCTGGGCAACCTCAGACAATTTTGGAGCAAACAGATTATCTGGACTCACTTCAGTCTTATTTTAGCCTAGGGAACAGCACTGAAACAACCTTAGCTATTCTGACTGATGTTCTGCTTAGGATGAAAGATGGGGGATGGGGTGCTGTCCTGTTAATTTCCCTCAATTTCACAATGTCTTTTGATATTGTTGATCATAGTTATCTTGCTGCACCAGCTACACTGGATGGGAGTAAGGAGAAACTATGTTATAGTACTTCTATTCCTATATGTGGGGCTGGCTCCAACTCCATGGCCAGAAAGCTGTGGGGTGCTACAAGATTCCAACTTGTACCCCATGCTGCTCAATATCTGTAAGAGGCCACAGGTAAAGTCATAAGGAGTTTTGGAATTCAGGTGCCATCAGTGTTAGGGAGGAAAGAATTCTAACAGCATTCTAAAAATGGATGCAAAATATGTTAAGTGTCAGAAACCCTGAAGGGGAGAGTTCTGGTTGTGAATTTTTGCTTTCCAGGACTTATTCTATGCAAAATGTGCACGCTGTTATTTTATGCAGGAAACATCGTTTGCTGCACATTAAATAGCATTGCCTGTGCAGAAAATAGTATTTCTGCATGAAAATATTTAATGCCAGAAAATGCTATAGTTGGGGGGTTATTTTGCACAAGATTTGCAATTTGTTTGTGCAGAACACAGAAATAATTGTGCAGAAAATAATGTTTTTGTGAGAAAAGGCTGTTTTATTCACAAAAATGTGTGACTTTCATGGATAATAAGTTCTGAATTGTGGATTGTTATCAAAAACTGCAGTTTTTGAAGACTTTCTTGCAGCATGAAGAAAATTGGTAGAACCACCTGCGGCTTCCTTCAAGAATGGAACTAACAAAAGATTTAAATCTCTGATCAGTATGCTGGTGACACTCTGTTCTACTTCTCCTTCTCATCAGAATCAGTTGGGATTATATAGGTGCTACACCAGTGCCTGGATACTATAATTGGCTGGAGGACAGCCAATAAAAGCTGAATCCTGATGGGTTGGAAGCCCCCCTGTGGATTGGTTCTCAAGCCCACAAATTGGGTAACCTACCTTCTTGCCTACCTACCTAACTTAGGCAGGTAGGTTACCTAGTTCTTGGACCCAAGAACCAATCCATAGGGCTTCTATCCCATCAGGATTCAGCTGCAGTTTATTATGTAGCTTGAGAGGTACACTTTGAGCAGGTACATAGTTTGACAGTAGTGCCAGATGTATCTTTGTTCAAGTGGGCTCTGTAGCTTGGAGTACCACAGCTATGCACCCCCATTGTAGAATGTCCCCCTTACAATCGATATCATAGTTGCTTTCTTTTTGGCACCAAGTGAAAACCTGGCTTTTTATTAAAGTTTTTGTCTCTTAGTTTACTTTACTTGTACGTGTACACAGTTTTTAAATGTGGTATACTTCTAAGCTGTTTTGACTTGTATTTACAGACAGGCCTCAGTTAACAAAGCTACTTTTTATGAAGGCTTTTTTTATGCCTGCCCAGTCTCCTCTTTCTCCTTGTCCTCAGTCTAGCTTGAAGGTTTTTTTTAGCAGCGTTGGCATTGGGAGACGGGAGAGACACAGACTTTCAGTGTGAAGTTGCAGCAGCGTGTTTACAGAACACAATGCAATAAACAGCTTGAGCTGAGAGAGACTGAGGGTATACTCCAGCAGAACCTACTGTAGCCATGTGTGCCTATCTACCACAGGCAAGGCAAACAGAAGCAGCCTCCAGAATCTCCTATTGGGTGTGTGTGAACAGGAAAACACAGAAAAAAGGGAGAGCAGGCAATCTTGCTTCACCGGCTCCACCCAGCACATTGAAAAAGCCATCAAAATAGAATCATAAGAAAAGTGGAAACTGGTGAGAGAAAAGTCATGGCTCGATGCATTTTGGAAGAAGTCGTCAAGTGATCTCTAGAAAGTTCAAAAGAGCAATGTTATGCGTTATTATGTACTACTCATGCAAGGCTTACCTGACCGGGTTATTTCAATTCACATGTGCATAATATTATATCTGAATAAAAAGCTTGCTGGAACATGTTGAACCGCCCTTTTTTTTCGTGGTGCAGAAAGCTAGCCCTGTTCTTTCCATGTTATTCTTTGTTTCCGATCTCAAATTTTCTATTAAAGAAGTAATGCCCAGGAACACATCCACTAGGATAGCAAAATTATGCTTGCAATATATTTTTATTGTGTTCTAGCTGTTTTATTGTTTAATTCGAAATTATTTTAAATAGTTTATTGCTGTCTCTGCATACCACTCTGAAATCTCATGAAAGATAGTGGGAAATAAATATGTAAATGTTTGTCAGATTTATTGTGTAATTCTTTTAAAGAATTTCACCTCTGGGGATTCTGGAAAGAGACTATGTAAGTGAAAACTGGTGCTTCTGTTTGAGATGAGAGGCCAACTGTGTATAACTGACTGATAAAATATTAGTCAATATACTGATTTTTAGCAACTGGAAAATATTAAAAATGTGTGTGTGTTTATCTATAGCTAGCAAAATTGCTGATAAAATCTAATTCACCTGTTTGAATAGGAGTTCTTGCGGTGGGCAAGGTACATTCCTTAGAGAAGTGATATCGGATTTAAATCTATGCCTCTTAACAGCTGATCAGCATGCTAGCTGCTGAGCACGCAGGGATTTTGCTTCTTTGGTTCCTAAATGTAGCAAATGCTAAGCTTTTCTGAAAGGACTTATTGGGAAAGAAGCATGCACATCTCACTGCTTGATTTGTTTGTCTGTGGATCAGGAGGGATTTCTGGAGACCTGTATAAGGGGGATTTGGATCAAGAGCCACATTCGTAAGCTGAGGGAGCTGGCCAATGGAGGCCATTGCCAGCCATGATAGAAAAGTTGATTATCAAGAGTTTAAAGAAATACCTAAAAAAAACCCTCCAAACCCTATAGGTTTTAGAACGTCCAGCACTTAAAACAGCTAGAGATTAAGGGATATGTACTAGCATGTCTTTTGGATCATAGGCCTTAGATATTTCAGAGTCAGTCTACACCAGACAGGCAGTGTGTATCATCTCATACCTAAGCCTTCAACAATCCAGGATCCTATGGATGTTACTGGTCAACAGTGCTCCTGATATTTGTGTATTACCTGTATTAGCTGAGTCCGATGAGACCTTAAAATCCAACAAGTAGAGGAACAAAATGTGGAGACAATGGTAGCTTTTTTAAAATCACAGAAGCCTTATAGAAGAACCCTGTGGCTTACAAATAAACTTAGGCATTAGGGATGAGTAAGACTATAGTTTCAGTTAGTTTTAATAAAAATAATTCATTCAAGTCTCTTAACAAACATGAAGCAGTCATGGGTGCATAACTACAGGTTATACATTTGTGACCATCATAGAGGATTCTTTCCATTGTTTTCAGGGAGCACTTCAAATAAAGCTGGAGGCCTCAAGCTGCCCACCTCAGTATAAAGAGAGGCAGATAACGTCTACCAAGCTTGTGTGTGAGGTTCTGGATTCTTGTCTAGACCACTCTGTTTGCAGCAAGATCTTACAGCTTACTGCCCCCTTACAGTCATCTATATTGTGTCCGTATGGGTATTCTTCAATGGCTAGAACTTCTGAGCAATTTTCAGGAACTCTCCTACAGCAGCTCTTCTACATACTCTATATTGCAGTAGTCTAAGGCCCTTTTCTCACTCTACCTTTTTGTGAAGTCATCTGGTGGGGATCCTGGCAGTGCATCTGCTGGTAGGGGAATGTGACGGCAATGCTTCCCTTCAAACCAGTTGGCTCCCTGAAGAAAGGAGTGCAATGGCTATGCCTCCTCCTTCCGCAGCACAACTGGGTTCTTTCCCAGGCTGCACTGGGACAGGAAGCACAGCCATTGTGCTTTCAGGGCACAATGGATAGTGGTTTGATTGTATGTCATTGATGAGGAAAACCTATCAATGATTTCATCTGCTATCACGCCACCTGGGGACAAGAGAAGGATGTGATGATGTCATGCAGAAAAATTTCCATGGTCCCATCTTTCTCCCATCCCAATGGGGGATGGGAGAGTGCTGTGGAAAGCGCCTAAGAGTCTCAGTGTGGAACCAGGCTTCCATCTGACAGAAAGGGGTTTGCTTCTTCATGGCCTAAAACAGGCAAAGAAATGGCTCATTAGGTGGATCAGTTCCCACACTTTGCTCTGTGTGTCTTCTGTTCTTTGCCACAACCAGTGTAATAAAGTGGGTGTGAGGCACTCTGTGATCAGTGTGGGAATGAAGCAGCCCCTTAACTGCCCATTCCCAAGGAAACATATTCTGAAAATATCTGATACTCTTGTCATTGCTGGAGACAGGATGCTGAACTAGATGGTTCATTATCCTATATAGAACATTCCACTTTTTTTAAAAAAAGTACAGACTTCATGGAACATTTTTTTCCCTTTGCGACATAATTAGATACACTAGTATAGTCTATATCAGCGCACATCATTGCTCTTCATTTCCTGAGCAACTTCTCTCATTTTTGTCATTTTAGAAAGACCTAAAATGTTCTTCTCCTCTTCAGTTAGGTTTGGTCATTTAAAATCTACAAAAAGGAATAAAAACAAGGGTGACCAGCTTCCAAAGAATCCCATTATTTTACACACTATGCAAAAACAAACCTAGAATCCTACATCCTGCTTTGGACTGAAACATTCATACTGGTGGATCACATAATGGATATAATTCCCCTTTTCTGTTGTTTAGTTACTTGTCTCTAGCTTTTTCAGGGGGTTGCACTACAACAGAAATGAAGGGTCGTGTGTAGATTATAGATGTATGTGATGGTTCCCAGAAAATTTGAATCAGGCAGCAAAGAATTTAACAATTATGGCTGACTAAAGAAGTCTGTGAGAGGCATGTGATTAGAATAGATTCTCCTAAAGTCTTTAGAAAATACTTTGTTGTTGTGTGCCTTCAAGTTGTTTCTCACTTATGGCACTCATAAGATGAATATATCAAGGGGGTTTTCTGGGTCTGAATGTGTGTGACATGTCCAAGATCACCTAGTAGCTTTCCATAGCCAAGCAGGGAATCAAACCCTGGTCTCCAAGGTTATAGTCCAACATTCAAACCGCTACATCACTCTGGCTCTCTAGAAACTACTACTACTATGTATTTCTGCGGAAAAAACAAGATAACTAAATAGATTCCCTTACTATAAAAAAAATGTACAGTAATAGTTTACAGCAGTGGTTCTCGACATTTAGTCCTGCAGATGTGTTAAACTTCAGTTCCCAGAATCCTTAACTATTGGGTATGCTGTCTGAGGGTTCTGGGAGACCAAAGTCTCAGATCCTCTGGTGCAGATGCTCTCAGATGAGTGTGTATCCTCTCATACCTAAGCCTAGAGTACCAGGCTATGAGGAAGCATTAAAAAATGCTGCAGCAGAAATTAGTCTGATTAAGGAACTGCAGGATAAGTTCCCTTAGATTTCAGAAATGAAAATTGTTTAAAGCAGAAGTGAGGAAAGTGAAAACTGTTGGACACGTGTGCCCCCAACACCATTTTAAGGCCCTCCCTAGGGGCCTCGAGAACTCTCAAAACTGGAAAAAAAAGAATTAAAATGTGCAACATGGCCCACAGTGTGAGGTAAGTGTAGCTCTCCAAAGTCCCATGGAAGGGCAATGTGACCCTCCAACCCTGGCTGTTGCCCCCTACTTTAAAGTGCAAAACTGTGGTAAGAATTTTCACAGGCAAGAGGTCTTTTACATCATCTGCTCCGTGGTTCTTTCTGCACAGCCAGGGAAACAAGAGACTTTCTTTTCCTGCTCCTACTTCATGAGACTCCCTATCATCTCACTACAAGAGCTTAGGAATACTCCTGGGTTTCTGCCCCAGTATGGCTGAATCCTTGAATATACTGCTAAAGGAATGAACGTACCTTGTGACTTTTCTTTGCAGACCCCATTTGTACAATTATATTGTACAATTATATTTACAGAATCCTTAAAGCCTGTGCAAAGAGTTTAAAGAGGACCATATCTGCAAGCTGGAAATGAAGAGTTCATTTAGCACCAAGATCTCTGGGTAAATCTTCAGCAAGGAAGTTCGGAGCCAGCCAAGAGGGGCGTGGATGGAAAAATCAACTCTGCGTTGGGCTACAGTTAATGCGGTCTTGAATCATAGCCCATGGTTGGATAAGAAGGAATTTTAAAATTAATGTGCAATGTTGAGAATTAAATTCTCTATCAAACAACCTTCAAGTCTGGGAGCTGGTTTTGAGCTGATAAGGAGGAGACTAACTGCAAAGTTCCCATGGAATGTTCTCATCCCTTGTTGCCACTTGTAGCAGTTAAGAAAGCATGAATCAGATTCTAATTCTGCCAAACAGTGATTGGATCCCTCAGAGGCACTGGCCTAGGAGTTACCCTAACAACATGCTCCATTGAGCTATGGGAACTATAGAGGTTTTTTCATTTTTGTCCTTCTGCAGCCTGATTTTTTCCCACACTGTTGGCTTGGCCTTTTTAATTCCAAAACACTCAGTGCAAATGAAGAATATTCATCAGTTATGCCACAAAGTTTTATATGTTAAAAAAATCCAACTTTTATTTGTAGTCTAACTACAAACTACAAATCTCAGAATGTCCTGATAATTAAACCCTTGCAACATACTTGTGGAAGTCTAGGAATAGGCCAATGAAGTCTGTCCAAAGTAGTCTCCAAGAACCTCCCTGGCCTTTGCCAGATGTATCTCATGCTCAGCTCTAAATTCCTTTGAACAAGGAGGCACTAATACAGCTATTTACCAGATGTTTCCCTACATGTTTTTCCAGAACAAAAGAAAAGAGGAAAAATATGACCAAAGACGCATGTAGCTGTCACTTAAGACTACTTAGAAGAACATCTGATTCATGACATAGACATACATCAACTAATGGTTTGCCCCTTCTCCAAATGTATGTTTCAGCAGTGAAAAAGAAGATGATGACAAAGAAGAAGAAGAAGAAGAAGAAGAAGAAGAAGAAGAAGAAGAAGAAGAAGAAGAAGAGGAAGAATACAACTTCTTAGATAGTTTATATGTCATGAGCAAAATGCCAGAGGTGCAGAGGAAGGGTTTGTGTACCACAAGAACCATGGCTAAGTGCGTACAATTCCATATCAGTGAGGGATGATGTCAGGGACAGCCCCAGATCTTTTGCTGTTTAAAGTGAAGGATAAAATAGCCCCATATTTTATACACAGAAGCCATCTGGCAGTTGAATTTTACTTCCAGGCTGGTGATGGAATAGTAACTGCCTTACTTGAGACAGCATGCTAGTTGCAGGTGAGAGATGAGGATAATTTATGCGGCATACATAACACAGTCCTTCCACAGTTGTGAACAACCTGGAAGTCCTGAAGGAAAAGCCAGGAAATTGTCCTTGCTGTCTCAGAACATCAGCCACCTAAATTATTTTGTTACCCTGACTTCTGGGGGTCCCTTGGGGAACACTTTGATTCGCTCCAAAAATGCCAAGATTGGGGAAATTAGTGGAGCACTAGCTATAGCAAAACGAGGGGCAGGGTAACCCAGCAGGATCTTCTACTCAATTTGTACGGGGTCAGGCCAAGCAAAAAGCCAGACAATTGTACTAATAAATGGATTTTATTAACAAACATGTTCTCATGCACCAACGCACTGACTCACTCACGCACACAAGGCCTATCGAGAAGGGAAAGAGGTGAAAATTGATAGGGGATATAGCGGAGAGGGTGTAGAGGCAGTGATACTGCACTTGTCCAGAAGTCTTCAGTCTGGGAGGCAGCAAGAAGGACAGAACTCAGCGAAGAGAGGTGGCTGAGGGGAGTACTCGACTAACAGAGTGCCAGTCTGCTAGCATGACAGGGAGTTCTCTGAAGAGACTCTCAACAATGAAGACTACTTATAGCGCAGAACGTACCTCGAGGGCAGGCCCTCCCCAGGAAGAACAGTGGCCAAAATAAAAGGAAAAATGCCGCACAATGGTAACTTGATGGTTTGCATGATTGGTTCATGTAAATGGACCTTGCCCTTGTAGGATTCTCCAAAGTTGGAGTTGCTCAATCTGGGAAAAACCTGGTAATCCCTTCAAGTTGGCTATTTGTAGCTGAGGACCCTTTTGTTCATGTGGATGTGTCTAGCCTGAGGTCTCCTTGGGAAACGTGATTGGGAATTTTCCTGGCCTTGACCTAATTTTGGTCGTTTGACCTATTTGTCAATGCACCCACCCGGGCAACTTCTCTGGCATGGAGGGCATATTTGATATCAATTTTACCCCCACTGGGGTAACAATCTTACTCTGCCTAACAGTAGAACTGGCCCTGGTTGCCATAGTTAACATCCATCAGTCGCAATTCTGTTTCTAAGGTCAGAGATTTTTTTTTTTTGGTTCCTCAAACTAATGAAGAGCAACCATTCTGTTAAATCAGTGGCGGGGCAAGTGTAACCTGTAGGCTAGATGCAGACTTCAGGGCTGTTTTTGATTTTCCCTATCACCTTAAATTTATTTGTTTGTTTAACTTAAATAGACCTCTATCTGTGATGGGCAATTTTGTCATTTTTTTTTAAAATTCTGGGTTACTTCCAGGTTAGCAAAAGGCCTCTGTTGGCTCTAAAATGATCTGAGGGTGGGCAACATAGTAAAAATCATCATCCGTACCTGTATAGGGCATGGGAGGCATTTTTAGCAAAGCAATATAATTTAAGAAGTGTAATCATTTGGAGCATGGTTGTCCAGCAGTGGTCCCCTGGAGGGGGACAATGTGGTCCCCCAACAACTAGCATTTGCCCTGGGATGGAAGCTAAATCTTGTCTTTGTTCCTGCTGGCCCCAGTTTGGGGGATCTAGGTTCTTTCTGTCAGCACAACCCATACCCATTCCTGTCCCTTGTTCACACTAGAAGCCTTCCACAACCTGGATGCCTCCAGATGTTTTGGCCTGCAATTCCCATCAGCCTTAGCCAGCTTGGACAACAGTCAGGAGGTCTGTTGCTGTTGTGGTTGCTGCTGCTGCTGCTGCTGCTGCTACAGTTGTTTACTCCAATTTATGGTGACTGTATGCATGAGAAACATCCGAGAGCCCCAACATCCTCAAGTCTTGCAAACTTTGCAGTTTATGGCTTTGCAGTTTAGGGAGGGGCATTTAGGATTCTCTACTGGACAGCTCTTTGGCCTTAATAAACTACAAACCCCAGAATTCCACAGGATGTGGAAAGTGAAATAATAGCACTATAACAATGTAGCTTGGAAATGGCCTAATAGAGAAGAGTGAGACGGGGAAGGGAGGGAGGGGGGAGGGATGAGGGATTGATGGTGAGCCTAATTTAACCTTATATTAAACAAGGTGGAATATAGAGTTAAAACCAAACTTATAACAGCTGGGTACGCAAAACTCTCCACTAGAAAGCTTTGCTTTCTCTGACATCCAAAATGAACTAAGTGAAATTCACCTCTCTCACAGTCAGACAAGCCTAGAATCCTGTTATGAAAACCTCTAGCAGTTCTTACCTGTGTGCAACAGAGGCTGGGAGGGGAAGGGAAGGAGCATTCTGTGAGATCCTTAATGTGACTTATTTCTTCTGGATAATGTATCAAAAGGTTTTTCTTTCCCCCCCAAGTACCAGTATGACACTCTTATCATGCAGCATAGAAAAATACCACACAGCATATTAACTATATTTCTGACAGTCAGCTCCAAGGAAAACAAAATCATATGTTTGATGGGTGGCCAGCATTTCGAAAACCCAGATCCCAAGGAAGGAGACCAGGCACTGAAACTACCCAGCAACGTGTTACTTCTTTAAAATACCTCTCTTCTTCCTCAGTGTTTCAATCTGCTCTCTGTTGGTGGTATCCTTCAAGGGAGCCTAGAGCATTGTGGTGACATTAATTGGATTAACTGTTAACTTCATCAAAACTGTATGAACATTTTTCTAAAAGTCCCATTGGCTCAGAAGCAATGAGAGGGAGGGGAGAGAAAGAGAGAGAGAGTGCAAAACGAATTCTTAAACATATGTTTACATTTTCAGTATACTGGGAAAAACAAACAGCAGCAAAGTGTTCTTGGAATTAGACGTTTGTTCAGCTTGGCCCTCTTCTTTAAAAGTTGCTTATGGGTTCTGATATTGTCTCTTGCTATTCTCACTAAATTACTTGTACATGCTGCAGCTAGAATGCTCACTGTGACCAGTTACAGCTAACATAATAACTCTCTTGTTGAAATAGCTGGCTACGAGTATAATTCAAAGTGCAGGTTATAACTTATAAGGCCCTATTTGGATAAGGTCCAGAGTATTCGAAAGCCTGATCAAGCCTTAAAAACCTCAAAGGAGGGCTTTCTCTGGGCCTTTCTGCACTACACTGCTATAGTGCTATTATTCCACTTTCAACATCCTGTGGAGTTCTGGGGTTTGTAGTTTACTAAGACCAAAGAGCTCTCTGGCTGAGGATTCTAAATGGCCTTCCCTAAATTGCAAACCCTAGGATTCCATAGAATGCTGAAAGTGGAATAATAGCACCATAACAGTGTAGTGCAGAAAGGCCTTTTCAGTCCCATCACTATCACAGGACCAACGCTAAAATAAAGTGAGAACACGTGAGAGGGCTTCCTTGGTGATTGCTCCCACCAAGTTCCTAGCCTGTGGCATTCCAAAGGAATTCCTTCCATTGGAAGCTAGCCTGAACCCTCTTTGCCCTGCTTCTGCTTCTATGTAAAAACCTTTTTATTTAATCAGGCATGTGATGATTAACTGGTTGTGCAGAAGGTCATTTTGTGGGATGGGGAGGTAATGCTGTATGTTGATATGCTTTAAATGATTATATACAGTTAAATTTGTAATTGGTTGACCGACCGAACCCAAAGGGTGATCACGAATGGCTGCTTTTCACCCTGGAGAGAAGTGACTAGCGGGGTGCCACAGGGTTCTGTCCTGGGCCCGGTGCTGTTCAATATCTTCATCAACAACTTGGATGAAGGAATAGAGGGCATGCTCATCAAATTTGCAGATGACACCAAATTGGGAGGGGTTGCTAATACGCCAGAGGACAGGATCAAAATTCAAAATGACCTGGATAGATTGGAGAGCTGGGCCAAAGCTAACAAAATGAAATTCAACAGAGAGAAGTGTAAGGTCCTACACTTAGGTAGAAAAAATGGAATACAGAAATATAGGATGGGGGACACGTGGCTGGATGGCAGTACGTGTGAAAGGGATCTAGGAGTCCTAACAGACCACAAGCTGAACATGAGTCAGCAGTGTGATGCGGCAGCCAAGAAAGCCAATGCAATTCTCGGCTGCATCAATAGGAGTATGGTGTCTAGATCGAGGGAGGTACTGGTACCACTCTACTCTGCTTTGGTTAGACCTCATCTTGAATACTGTGTCCAGTTCTGGGCACCCCAATTCAAGAAGGACATGGTCAAGCTGGAGCAGGTCCAGAGGAGGGCGACCAAAATGGTGAGAGGCCTGGAAGCCATGCCCTATGAGGATAGACTTAGAGAGCTGGGTATGTTTAATCTGCAGAAGAGAAGGTTAAGAGGGGACATGATAGCCATGTTTAAATATTTGAAGGGATGCCATGTAGAGGAAGGAGAGGGCTTGTTTTCTGCTGCTCCAGAGACCAGGACAAGGAGCAATGGATTCAAGCTGCAGGAAAGGAGATTCCACCTGAACCTCAGGAAGAACTTCCTGACAGTCAGGGCTGTCCGGCAGTGGAATAGGCTGCCTCGGAGTGTGGTGGAGTCTCCTTCTTTGGAGATTTTTAAGCAGAGGCTGGATGGCCATCTGTGAGGAGTGCTTTGAGGGTGTTCCTGCATGGCAGGGGGTTGGACTGGATGGCCCGTGTGGTCTCTTCCAACTCTACATTTCTATGATTCTATGATATTTTAATTAATGGTGCTTTCATATGATAGTTTGTTTAATTGTGTTTTAACTTCTGTATCATCGGTGTTTGACTCTCTCTTGTTTAACCTTGTTGCAACCTCCCTTGGGTCACATATTGGAAGAAAGGTAGTATATTAATAAAATACAAATAAATGAATGCTTCCTGTTTGAAGCTACAATCTCGTAATTGATTGCAGTGGGATATCCACAACTCCCTTTTTGCTCAGGTAACTCATTTCATGAAACAGTAAGCTCTCAGTTTCAGCCTGCAAACCATCTGGTAGATCCAAATTATCCAAAAGGTCAGGGAAATTTTCACATTTTGGAATTCTGCATCAAATCATGCCACCAATCAAAGATGCCACCAATTTAGGCAGAATCTTTTTCCATAGTGAATATTGGGGATATTGAAAAATGGAATATTGTAGAAAATAGTATCATGGATCACTGTGTGTTTCACATAGAACTCCCTCCTACTTCTCCTCTTTGAACTTTAATGCATTCAAATCATAATGTACTGATACAAAAGAATTCCTTTTCTAGTAAATGTTGTTGTTGGCCATCCACACTTCATTCTGTTATCATTGTTGTGGCTGTATGCCTGAGTTATAGTGACTCTAAGGCAAATCCATCATGGGGTTTTCTTAGCAAGATTTGTTCGGGGGGGTGTTCTCTTGCCTTCCTCTGTAGCTAAGGGAATGTGACTTGCCCAAGATCACCCAGTGGGTTCCATGGCCGGACAGGGATTCAAACCCTGTTTTCCAGACTCCTAGGCAATTTCCACACTAAGCTGTTATAGTGCTATTATTCCACTTTCAACATCTTGCGGAATTCTGGAGTTTGTAGTTTACTAAGGCCAAAGAGCTCTCTGGCTGGGAATTCTAAATGCCCCTCCCTAAACTACAAACCCCAGGATTCCACAGAATGTTGAAAGTGGAATAATAGCACTATAACAGTGTAGCGTGGAAATGGCCCAAGTCCAATGCTCAAACCACTATACCACACTGGCTCTGTTTCTGTTAACATATTGTCTTATCTTCAAAAAATAAAATAAAATAAAGTTCATAGAGTGCTAGCCATTAAAAACTATGATGCTGTTTATGTTTTTTTAAAAAATAAAACCTCCCAGTTATCTCAGAGAGATTTAAATTATGCATCTTGCTCACTAAAATCAATGAATGAATCTATGATAAATTAAAGAGAATTAACCAACATCAATTTCTGTACAAAGATGCTCCAAGGGATATCATTAGTGCCTGTCTGAATTGTAATCTCATCACATTGTTCATACATGTCGGAAAGTGTCAGGAGGTAACATTTTAATTGTTCATTCATTCAGCTTGAGCGCCTATTTTTTTAACCTTTTTATTTCTAAATGTATGCAATTTTTACTCAGATTTAATTCTCTATGGCAATAGCTGTATCTCTTTTCAAGTGATCTTTCTGTTCATTTCTGATTCCATAAAACCGGATACTAAGGCCATTTCTGCACTAGACTGTTATAACGCTATTATTCCACTTTCAATATCCTATGGAATCCTTGAGGCCCCTCCCTAAACTGCAAACCCCAGGATTCCATAGGATGTTGAAAATGGAATAATAGCATTATAATAGTCTAGTGCAGAAATGGCCTAACTCTTCAGTGGCCACTGTGGCAAAACAGGTGATTGGAACCCGTATGTAGTTCAACTTGTTCAATAATAAGTAGGTTTTGGAAGGACTTATTAGAATGGATAAGTCAAATGTTAGGCCAAAAGTTTTACTTCAGAGGAACACTATTATTAATTTCTGTATTTGAAGGTGAAAATGAAAGCTTACCAAACAAAAACTTATAGCATTCATGCTAAGTGCTGCAAGGTTAAAGATAGTTAAAATCTAGAAAACGTTAGAAAATCTCTTGATGCAAAAGTGGTTAAATAAGATATGGTATATAGCTCTTTTAGAAAAATTAACAAATAAAGTAAGAGGACAGGGGACATAAAAGAAGACATGTTTGAGAATACTTGGAAGCCATTTATTATTTATTAGTTAAGGCAACACTGGAATTAAACCTCCTTTAGATCAAGAAGGATTTTGGAAAAACATGTATTGGCCACCATTAATAGGGAAATGGTTTACAGTTTTGTGATTTGGGGAGGAGAGGGCGGAGAGGAGGGACAGAGGGGAGGAAAGTCTGAATTGTAATACTTATAAAACTGTTCTTAAAATCTAAATAATTTTAAAAGAAAAAAAACCTTTTCAATGGCTCTTATTGATTGGCCATCACACAGACAGGTACCTCATGAGAAGAGTAGAGAGATTCTGATTGGAAGCCAGTTAAAATCAGAGGACAGTTGCCATCTCATGTTCTCATCAGCACTGGTGAACAGCGCAGCCCGGCTGCTTGAATTGAGGTAAATTTTGAGAGAATGAGAAAACATCTCCCATGTGGTCTGTGGAATAAATTCTTAGAGCAAACCAGACACAGCGGCCAGTGTTTTTCCTGCAAGTGAACAGCAGCTGTGGAATAGAAAGTTTTTCAAGCAGCATCTGTCTGAAGTCACAATGGTCAGTTAAGCTTCAGGTAGGCAACCTCAACCTGAGGTCACAATGGCTGATCTCTTCAGGTAAACATCAGCACAGGCACATAACAGCTAGTTTCTCTCCTTCAGGCAGGGATCATTAGTGTCAAGTCGCAACAGCCGTTTTCTTATCTTCAAGCAGGAAGCGCTAGAATGGGATCACAGTAGCCCGCTCCTCTCTCTCGGGCACACACCAACATGAGGATGTAGTGCCCCCTCTTCTGGGCAGGCAGCATCAATCAATACAGGCCATTTCCACACAGCTGTGTCATCTGCCACAGCGATGAGTGATCACAGTTCTAGGAGCCATGCTTTCACATGACCTCATGGGTGACTCATTGCTATCCTGCTACCAACTGCCCCAACCCAACCATATCACACTCTATGTCAATAACGGAAAAAGTCTGTTATTGACCTTCTAAAGCATAACTGTCCCATCACCTGGTGGAATGTGGTTCCTCCATCATGCCAGCTCCTGTTGTCAATTCAGGAGCCCTGATGCATGGATGCATCCAATGCCACCCAATAGGAAAAAAGGTCCTGGAAAAAGGTGACCAATCAACCACCATAAGGTGGGTAAAGGGTGGGGAGAAGGCATCACTATGTACACTGTGATGTGAAAGGAGCTACTTCTCTGCTGCCAAAGGATGAGTGTAGAAGGGTATGATAGAAAACTTTTCCTGTCGCAGGACTGGTGATGCTGGGATGTCGGCAGATCATCCTGACATTGATACACAATGCCACAGATGCACAAATATCAGTCACTTTTCAGGCAAGCAGAGTCTCTGTCATGGAAATAGACAGCATGTAGACAGAGGCACAGCAAACAAGGAAAATTAGTAGTCATGGTCTAGATTAGAACCTCCAATTCATTGGGGAATCAGCTTATAATGTGTATCCGAGGATACAGAAGAGAGGAAAAACAAAAAGAGACTCACCAGACAGAGGGTTGATCAGCACAGAGAATATCTCTCACAGAGAAATAACACAAGAGGCACAAGAAAGAGAGAGAGAAGATGGTATATCTTGATAGGAGTAGAAATACATACCCTGGATCTGACAATGTGGTTTTTGTCCCAAATCACAGAGAGTTCGGGAAGGTGCAAATAATACAAACTTAATTTTCAGGAAGAACCATAGATGGAGTTGGAAAAAAACTGGAGATGAAGAGTATATGAAGACACATGCAAACTCCCTTTCGTTCTATACAATTACAGCAGTATGATTCCGCTTTAATCACCATGATTGCATGCTACGGAATCCTGGGATTTGTAATTTGGTGTGACACTATGGTATTGGGGAAACGATTTGAAACAACTTGTGAAAGCATGAGTACCAGGATTCCATAGGATAGTTAAAAAGACATCACATGGCTATAACTATGTGGTGGGAAAGAGATTTAAGACATAGAACTAAACTGAATTTTTTTGTTGTTACTGTGTGTCTTCATGTCGTTTCAGACTTATGGTGACCCTAAGGCGAACCTATGGTGGGGTTTTCTAGGACTGAAAGTGTGTGACACACCCAAGGTCACCCAGTGGTTTTCCATGGCTAAACAAGGAATTGAATCCTGGTCTCTAGGGTCATAGTCCAATGCTCAAACCACTATACCACACTGGCCCAGACAAAAAACAGATTGAGAAGGTAACACTGAGGAGGAAGGAATAAAGTAGAGGAACAGTACATAAAAAGAGACATGCTTGACACGCAGGCGGTAGTCTGATTCAAATTCTGCCAGGCCTTTGTATACAGATTTAGCAAAATAGAGGAACTCGAGACAATGCTCTACTATCATAAAAGCATCGATAATCCCCTAATTCCAGTGCTCCTGATTGGGTATGATCAAATTCTGATATCCTCAAATGGAGCCCTATGGCAGGGATTCTTGATATGCTGGCTAATATGTTTTGCAGTATCAGATGGCCAGCAGGGATATCAGTCATGACTTCAATCATTTTCTGACTTACATTGCTACAGAAGTTTGTATTCTAATTTCATAGTAGATGATCATCATCATAAATACTAACAACTAAATCAAAATGTTATTTTCAGCTAAAGTAGACCACTGAATCAATGGAATTTACATAAATTTCAGCTTGTCAAGTTACCATTTATTCCAACCCTAGTTATGACTGATAACTCCATTTAGGTCCAAATGTCAATTTTGTCTGCTTTCTTTTTGTTTTTTGTTAATGCAGTAACAAAGGCTGGTATCAAGTTATTTATTGGTAGTTATTGTATTGCCTTAATTCAGACCTACATCTTTAATGTGAAGATATGATCAGATCAACAATTGTGGTGAAATTCATATGGAGATTATGCAGTGTAGTACTGACAGCATCTAAAATCAATGGCTAATATTCTGTTTTGGTCAGATTGAGCAACATCAGTACATGGTTTCTGCACGTAGTCGCCTCATTAAATTTCATCCTCTGTGTCAGTTTCACAAAAACATGTAGAAGGTTAAATTATTTCACACCTTTCTTTTACTTTCCTGCACATTCCAAACAAGAAATGAAGTTGAAATGTTCACCCTGATGTGGCAAACTCATCTGTGCAGGCAGTTTTAATGCCAAGGGAATTGGTTGGGCAGGAGTGCCCCCTTGTAATGAAGCAAATTGAAAAGTGCACATAAGGCATTCTCTGTCAAATGCCTCACTATTCATAGCTTTCTATCACTTTCATTTATGAAAACTGGAACATCAGCTTAGCAGTCTCTAGTTTGCGTGATTAATATCAACAAACATTTAGTACACTTTTTTATATCAAATCTCAGAGATACATGCTATGGCAGTTTAGCTGTTATTGATTCTGCTTTTGAATAAATCCAGTGAACCTGCAGAAGATCAAAGTGAAGAAACTGAAATGTGAAAATATATTTCTTAAGTAGTAATAAGATATTCACAGCTCATTCATATGCATGTTCACTCGGGGGAAGTCCCATAGAATCCAAGAGGATTTAGTTCCAAATCAGCATGCAGAAGACTGAACTGTCAGTGCAGTTGTCAGGTTGTCATGGCAAAGATAAAGGTAAATTGAGAGTGTGTGCAACTTTCTTATCAGAGTTTGTCAAAGTTAAAACGCCTTTCTTCCTTCATTGTGACCTCTGCCATAATAGTCCACAGCACAAGCATGCCATGGTCCTCATGATACACCATAATCCATTTAAATTAGAGAGGTGAATTTGTGAGGCCATTGGTTGTACTCTGTGACTTGCAGATCATTTCCAAACTATAATTCTGTTATTCTGAGTTTTTAACAACTTCATTGTAGTAGCTAAAACATAATGAGAAATTCAAGAGGCTGGCACCCATCCTGTGTAACCTTGGCTTCAGTTCACTGCCTCAGATCCAAAGAACCACAAGTGGCATTCCATTCTTGCTCTTTGGTATTGTTTTCCCAAAGCATCCCCTTGTGTCCCTGGTAGATCCACTCCCAAAGTGTGGGGGACCCCCCAGAATGACATGGGATGCAGCATCTAGAGCTGCAGCTGTGGGGAGGGGACAATGAGAGAAATCAGAGATCCTTTGTAAGCAGAAGTGTCTTCCACTCGCATGGAGGGCTCTGTGGGTTGATTTTAACTGACATTTCATTTTATATCTCACATTGCTGCTGGAAAAGTGAAACCAATCAGTGCTGCGATATGCTGTGATAAGTGTATGATTTAAAACATATGCTTCTTAGGGCTTCTCCAAAGAAAAGAATTTTCAGACCACCATAGCAATTGCTAAACCAGCTACATAGGCCTCAAGCAAACAATTTAACAGTCTGACATCTCATGAAATAATTTTACAATCAAGTTTGGGAGGAGTTAAGAGCATAATCCTATACTCAGATGAGTTTCAGGGGTGATATGATGCTGTTGCTGCATTGGCTGATGCTGGGCCAGGGAAACAGCACCATTTCTTCTCCCTCCCTCGTGTAATTGGAATACATAGTATGCTTGGCCCAGTTTCTCACTCCTCACTGCCAATATTTTAATCCTATTGCCTGGAGGGGTAAATTGTAAATTTACTGATGCCAAAAAGGGGGGAAAAGCACCAGTCTGGTTTACTCCAAAACATATTGCCTAGAGGGGTATCTATATTAGTTCACAACAGACGTATCAGGGCCTCTGCTGTAAGCAGGAGCTTCGGTTTTGACTTTAATTCAGAGAAGGAGGAGCTAATACATCTGTTGAACCAGTGGCACTATAGATTGAAGTGCAAAAAATCAACCCAGGCCCAAAGCATCATGATGGGGGCTGAGCAGAGCCTGATACTGCTGGATAAGAAGGCTTTGGTCCAAGAAGTTCTGAATCAAACTTCCAGAGTATTCTTTATCCTTAAAGTCTACACAGATCCTCAAGGAACTGACGTCTTCCACCCACAGTGGTAAATCAACAAAAGTACTGAGCCTGAAATGAATCTGCAGAGCGGAAGCTGTACCCCAGAGACCTCCCTCAGAAAAGTTTAGGGCCTCCGATGAAGGATTTCGCATTAGAAACATAAAAAATTTCAGCCAGGTCCTGGGGATTGTTGGAGCAAGCTGCTCACTTGGAGCTTTCCAGGGTGCTGCCAGTATGACCCTGCCTTGCCCACAGTGTCAGGAAAGGACAGGTTGTGGGTACAGCATAGGCATGTATAGGTCACCAGAAATGTAAATCTAATGGATAGTTTTATACTCACTTTTGCCCTCCATCTTCCTCCATCTACCCTTCTATCTTCACTTCCCCTAGACAATTTTTATTGCCCATAAAATATTTTGGAGAAGTCTTATAGGCCTATCAGATACTAGTTCAGGAGTGGAAAGCACACAGTTCTCCAGAGACTGTTGGTCTGCAAGTCCTAGTAGTTATATTCTGTATAACCAATGTTGGGGAATGATGAGTGTTGCAGTCTGACAATATATAGTGGGATACATAATTCTCACTCCTGCACTCCTACAGTTGTGTATAATTGTCTACATAAAAAGATAAGCTGGGAGAAAAACCTGTATTGGTCCACTGGCATCTTTCTACTGTCATCAGTGGGTTTCTAATTAGTAGTATTGATACATCATCAATGACATTAAATTTTATCAGAAAGATGCACTTTTGGTTAAACCTATTGCTCAAAACAAACAAACAAACAAAAACCCCTTGTTTTGCTGAAGCTCCACAGGCTGGCTGATTTCATTGATCTGTCTTGAACGCAAATTGGAAGACTCATTCTGACATCGTAAGTGTGGGCTATCTTCCATCTAGAACATGCGGACACATTTCACTCCTCATCAAGAAACATTGGCAAGGCCTCAGTCTGGGTGGAGGAGGATCAGCACCAAGCAGCATTCACTGTTTGATACTGGATTAAGCATTTCAGAGCTGAGTCGGGAAAACTGAAAGTGGCTCTACAACCAAAACCACAGTATTGGGATTCTGATTAGAATAAAACTTTCAAAGTAAATCAGCATCATCCAGTCATTATCTTGTATATTTTCTCTTTCACACATTTTTTAAAAATGTACCCTCTGTCTTCTCCACATATTTTCAGAGGCAAATATAATCAGTCAGCAATTATAAGACTGTTGCCCTGCATACAAGGATTTTGTGAGCGTGATGTTTTTCATCTGGTATGTCTTTGTCTGCTACTTTCATCGTGGGCTGTTTGGCTGAATAGAAGGCAGACATTACTCAGAATGGGAATGGAGACTGTCTCTGTTACTCTTCACTGAGGCTTTATTTAAAATGCATGCTTTATCAGTGAAGTCTGCATGGGCCTTTTATTCCAGCATCAGTTCTAGCTCTTCAGATGTATATATTTATTACAGGACAGTAATGCTTTATTAACAGGAAAATCTATTGCTTTGCACCAGGCATTAATATTGAATTTTTAATCAGCTATAAAGCAGAAAGAAGCAGAAAGAAAAAGCCCATGATATAAAATGTGTACCTTCTGTTTGTTTGAATTGTATCATAAAAGCAAATCTCCACTGTGCATGTCTTTCCTCTTCTTTTTAGAATGTCAAACAATTAACAAAGGGTGGGAATTGTGCAATCCTCAAAATATCCAAATTCAGCTTCCAGCAGCCCCAGCTAGCATACCCAATGGTGAGAGATGATGAGATTTGCTGTTGAACAACATCTGGAGGGCAGCATAACTCACACCCCTAAATTAAGCTGACATTGAAATAATGTGAAATTTTATCTCAGGACAAGAATCATGCTTCCTTCAAGATGTTGGTGAACTGCAACTCCCATCAGCCTTAGTCTTCATTGCCAAAGATGAGGAATTCTGAGAACTGCATTCCTCCAACATTTGGAGGATCATATGATTTCTCCCATGTTTTAAATCATGATCTAAAGGTAAGTACTTCTAAGTCAGCCTGATTTCAGTCATATAGGCACTTTCTTCTCCCATAGGTTTTTGTCTAGGGGCCTTACTGCACTGAAGTGTTATAATGCTATTATTCCACTTTCAACATCCTGTGGAATTCTGGGGTTTGTACTTTGCTGAGGCCAAAGAGCTCTCTGGCTGAGAATTTGAAATGCTCCTCCCTCAACTGCAAACCCCAGCAATCCACAGGATGTTGAAAGTGGAATAATAGCACTGTAACGGTGTAGTGCGGAAAGGCCCTAGGGCAAGTGTAGGTATCTTGTGTTCTTCCAAATGTTCTTAGACTGCAACTTCTATCATTCCTCACCACTGGCTGCAATGGTAGCTCTGGTAAGAATTTATTATCCAGAAACATTTGGAAGGTCATAACTTGCAACATCCCTGCCATGTTGCAATAAATGTTGCCACTGTGGGTGCTCTGATGCCTACACAAATCCCATCACCCATCTCTTAAAACTTCCCATCTGCTTTACCAGAAGGAGAAGCTCCATACCTATAAGGGAATGCATTCACAGAACTATATCCTCCTCTGAACAAAACTGAATGGAAGAAGTCCATTTACAGACTGCAGCGTTCATACAGATGTGCACAGTGATTACTGAACTCATGGCATGATTCACAGTGTAAATGGATTTTTGTATCAGCAGAATAAGACATCATGCTCAAATTGGGACATATTTATGTGTGTATAGGACCCCATTATAAGGAGGCATTCTACTTATCTGCACATAGAATCTGTCAACAGAAAGAAATCTCTGTTACTCATCCAGGCAAACAATTTCAACCTGCATGAGGGCATGGACCATCAACTTCTAAATTAAAGATTTGAGTTTACAGCTTTTTGTAATAAGTACAGTCATAAAAAGTTCTCACTCTATTACAGCTCCACTAATGGATAATAAAAAACATTTGAAGTGACTCAGTTTTTCATTTAAGCACCATATAATTTTATATTAACAAAACCTCTTGCCCTGCTGCATTTTTCCAAAATGACTTTATCAGATGCAAACACTCCCAGAAATACTGAAGAAGCCAATTTCTGCATTGTTTGCAGGCTGGCACTACTTTTACTTTTTTCTTATGGTTGGTATACAAAGTCTGAACAACAAAATGACATCACATCTAACAACCACTCCCAGTCCAGGCAGAACTTTCCCTAAGAGCAAACCCCCCCCACCAAAAAAAGTAGCAAAGAAAGGGAAAGAAACAAAGTTTCTACAAACTCTTCTTTAAATGGTGTGTCTCTCCATTGAAGTTAAGACACAATGAACCTCTCATTCTGGGATGGGCAGCTATGGAAGACTAGTGGGTTACCTTAGTCTCTTAGTGGAGGCTGGGAGGGGACCTGCTTCCACAATAAAATAAAATAAAATAAAATAAAATAAAATAAAATAAAATAAAATAAAAATTCAAAATACCTCTGGGGCTATGGCGGCTCAGGAGAGACCCTTTTTGAAAACACGTTTTAGGTTTCAAAAAGGGTCTCTCCTGTGCCTAAGTTGGCCAGGGAGGGGTACAAAATGTAGAAGAAATGCAACCCCTTGCCTCCTAGTGGACATTATGAAACATTTAGGGAATTTTTTTTTTTTTGAAAAACATTACAAAAATTGTTTTGATCCTTGGAGGTCAATGGGGCCTCTAAAACTTTTCGAAATGCCCTTTCACCCCCTAGTGTCCATTTGGGGGCATACAGGAGCAAAAAAAATTAAAATTTTTGGAACTTTTTCAACTTTGAAATTTTTTACAAAATAATTTTCATACCTACAGGCCACAAAACAGCTCTGGGGGACTGCATGTGGCCCACAGGCTGTACTTTGCCCACTCCTGCTGTATTTAACGGTACTAGTTGGTAGTGTAACTCCACGTGAGCAAATATATGTTATATGTACTAGACAGGTCTTAATGTAACAAAATCTTGTAAATTAGTTCTTTATCGGATGTAATATTAAAAAGAATGTATATCTCTCTGCTGCCTTCCTGCCTGACTCATACATAGCTCCAGAACCATGAAACTTTGACACTTGAAAACTGTTAGACATACCAAAGGGGCATTAGGACGTTTATTTGTTTGCTTACATATGATTTTTTAAATTAATTTTAATTAATTTTAAATCCATCTTTGTGTTTGAAGCCACAGTATTGCTAGGCTACAGTTTTATATCCAATTCTAATTTGGGAAGGAGTACGAACCATTGAATCATTGTTAGGGGTAAGCCTCATTGAATTTAATTGAGCTTTCTGCTGAGTATGTATCTACAGGAATGAACTGTCACTTATCTATACATAAGGATCTAGAATTAAGTGTATAATTATGCTGATATCAGAACACTGTCTTGCCTTTTCTAGTTATAATAGTGATCTTTGCAGTACAAAGATAATGAGTAGACATTTCCTGATCAAAATCTAACAAAATCATGTATATAGGATCCTAAAATATAACCTACCATTTTTTCTTTCCTAAGGAATGTACCTGTTTTTTCATGGAGTGGAATAGCTCCCAGTTTGATACCCCTAAATTTCCAAGAAAAGTTATCCAGCTGTTACGATTGGACACACTGTGAAACTATGGCCCCTAGTGCCTCTTAGAATATTTCATGTAGTGTGTCCAACCCTAACAACTATATAACTTGTTTTGGATATCAATCCAATTCAATTGCATTTTGCATTTCAAATCAATCCAATTATTCAGAGGTAAGTCTCATCGTTTCCAATAGAGCTTATTTCCAAATAAGACCTATGCACCATTATCTAGGAGCAAGCCCCAGTGAATACAGAAGAGCAGTCTTCTCCCTTTTTAAAAAATATGTTTTCAGATTTATTAATGGAAAGGGGAAAACAAATACTCCTCAAATTAAAAAAAGAAAAAAAGAAAAAAAGCAAGCCACAATGGAAAAATTCTGTGAAGGTACAGGTAAAACATGTAGTGTCCATAAATAGAAAACAGAAGCTAAAACGTGTGATTATCTCAATATAGAGTGTAAACAGTTAAAAGATTATTCCAATAATGCAAGTGAAGGTGGTACTATTGGATACAGATGAAAAGCCATTCACTTGAATAAAGAATAGAACAATACCATGTACTTTAAAATCAGTCTGTTTCAATCTCTTCTCCTGATGGTTTGATAATATGCGTTCACTTATCTGACAAGACCGTGTCCCACACTCTTTAGTACTATGTTCAGTGGTGAGTTGTTCCAAATATTTCCATCCTGTGGCTATTCCCAGCTGCTGCTAACAAAAATACAGTCCTCTCTCTGTATTCATGGGTTTGACTTCAGGAATTTGATTATCGACCAGGCATGTGTTTGCCTCCCCCTCCCATTCCCTTGCATTCCTTACCCCAGGCTTGTGGGGCTTGTGTTTAAAATTGACTTTTTTTTCCCTTTTGGGTGGGCAAAGCCCCCTCCCACTTCTGGAGGTGTGTCTTTTCTGCCATGTGGCTGCACATTCTGCTGTATAATGGCTGCTGATTGGTTAGGTGCTCTCTTTGCTCCTACCACTCCCTTTTCAAGATGGCTGCTGGAAGTAGCTAGAATGCCTGAACTCTGCTCTTCTCCATCTGAGCAGAAAGTATCAGTAAACCCTTTACCTTGTCTCCTTGCACCCCTGCCACCAATGCTTAGGCCAGAGGTAAACAAATAGGAGGGGGGAGTTCTGGAGGGGAATTGCAGGGGGATGGAGTTATTTGCAGTTTTTCTACTTTCACTAGGGGTCTGTACACCAATCTCTTACAAATGTGGAAGGGCTAGTGTATATATCATTACTTCTTTGTCAATTATGTTTTTAGGGTGGATTGTTATCACATAGGAACACTGGATATAATTTGGCACTGGAAACAAAATCTGTTGTACCATTTTTAAAAATCAACAAAAAACCTTTCCTGAAATGTACTATAGTTTTGCATTCTCACAGTGTATGATAAAAGAAATCTCTTTCCTTGACAGCTTACCACAACATTTCGTGTGGTTAAGTAATGAATACAATACAGCCTCAGTGGGATGAAGTACCAACACTGCAACATTTTACATTCTTTTTTCTTCACTGATCTGGCTGAGCCTGACTTTTTTTTCTGCCACAAAGAAGTGCATTGCACTGGTCCTATTTCTAGCCCATAATGCTATTCTTATACCAATCCAGCCATATGTCCTGTAGATTAAAGGAATAGTCTTTTTTTTTCCCCTAGAGCTGGAGGACCTAAAGATGGTAGTGTACCCACTGGTAACCTCAAGGCTGGACTTCTGCAGTGCACCATAAAGCAATGCAATGCGCTGGACTGCAATGCACTGGGCCACCTCTGTACAAAATTCAGAAACTTCAATTAGTGCGAAACATGACAGCCACTGCTGCATCTAGGAGTGATCATATTACACCTATATTAAAATCACTTCACTGGCTGCTGGTTAATTTCTGGGCAAGACACAAAGTATTGATTGTTACCTCAAAGGCCTTTCATGATTTGGATCCAGATTATCATGGGATTGCCTTCTCTCATAGGCCATTTTCACACTACACTGTTATAGTGCTATTATTCCAGTTTCAACATCTGGTGGGATTCTGGGATTTGTAGTTTATTGAGGCCCCTCCCTAAAGTGCAAACCCCAGGATTCTATAGGAGGTTGAAAGTGGAATAATAGTACTATAACAGTGTAGGGCAGAAACAGCCCTATAATCTGCCCTGACTATCCTGTATAGTCAGGTCTTCTGAAGGGCATTTAGTTCAGTCAGCAGGACCAGGCTGGTAACTGTTAAACCCAAATTGTGGAATGACCTGCCAGAAAAGTTCCAACAGCTAGATGCACTGTCTTCATTTAAAACACCATTAAAGACCAATCTCGTCTGGCAGGCCTATCCAGATGGTTTTTAAATTGTGAGTTTTTAAATTATGAACCTATTTTCTATGTATGTTTTTTAAACGGATGTACGCTACTTTAATTTATTCTGTATTTTTAATTGGTGTTCATGCTTTTAACTGTCTTATGTGTCTATTTATTGCTATTTTTTAATCTGTTGTTCGCTGACTCAATCCATAAGGAGAGGCAGTTAAGAAGAAATTAGCAACAACAACAACAACAGAAATAATTACAGACATGTTTTCCAGAGCTGTTAGGTTGTTGTTTAACTTGAAACTGGGAAGTAAGCATTTAATCTAATGATTGTGAAATCAAATTGTTTCCTGCAGTTTATCCCTGAAATCTGCTTCTGGTATTGGGCAATCATTTATGCACAATCTCATATTCTGTGTAGTCCAATACTTCCATCTCATAAATTGCTGATACATGGAAATACCACAGAAAGGTGTATGATCTACAATTGATGTGAATGAGAATATGGAAGAAGTTAATCTATTACACCAGACCTTTCCAATCTGAAATGTTGCTTTGTAGGGATTGAGTTTTTTCTGTCTTTTCATTGCCAAGTACAGAAATACAAAGCCTCAAAGGAGGACTCCATAAAAAGAAAAATCTGGTTATCTGGGGATGACAGTTTGGTTAGAGCATGATCTAACATGTACTTTAGTAGTTTGATCTGAAATGTATCAGAGTGCCTTTTTAGATTCAGTTTGCTTAACTTAGAGAGCCAGAGTGGTGTAGTGGTTTGGTCATTGAACTATGACCCTGGAGAGCAGGGTTCAAGTCTCTGCTCAGTAATGGAAACCCACTGGGTGACACTGGGCTCATCACACACCCTCAGACCCAGAAAACCCTGTGATAGGTTCACCTTAGGGTCACCATAAGTTAGAAACAATTTGAAGGCACACAATAACAATGCTTAGCTTGCCTTTTTTTTTTTTAAAGTGTTTCTGGTATGTGTGTATGTGTGTTAAGTAGATGAGATGCTCAGATATTTGTTTTTGCTCTCATTTTTCCTCAAGTCAACTTCAAGATGCTATGAATGAGAAACCTCCATGAGCCCTAGGTATCAACAGCCCTATTCAGATCTTGCATACTCAGGGCTGGGGCTTTCTGGGATTGATTCAATCTGTCTAGAGTGTGGTCTTCCTCTTGTGCTACTGCCATACACTTTACTGAGAATTACAGTCTTTTCCAGTGAATCACTTCATCTCATGACAGATGCAAATATTCACATATAGTATACCTGCTGTTGGAACTGCCTCTGTTGGTGGGACCAGGAAGGGGTGATTTCTTTTCCCCACTGCAACTCCCATGTACTTCAAAAAACTTGCTCCGGAGGGTTGGGAAGCTCACCAGATCCCATTTTCAAGCTGTGCTGAGAGCTGCAGTGAGAGGAGTGGGAAGGAAACCTCAGTCTTATTAACACTACAGTGTTGATATGACATTGGATTTAGGTCTACGTACTGATTTATTATTATTCACTGATAAGTAAGAAGTTGATCAGCATCTGCCACCCAGGAAGAAGAGTGATGGAATGTTTACAGAAAGGCTGAGTTTTTTTTGATGTATTTGAAATCAGAAGGTTAATTTAGGGAATGTTAACATTTTTACTGTCCCAAAGGACATAACCAGAATAGAAATAATTTGCTCCCAGGGGTATCTGATAGTTGCTGCTCTCAGAGATTCTGTGATTGCCTTCAAATTTGCTTTCGTTGTCAACAGCTCCTAGTGCAAATCCTGAAATACTGGGACCTGATTGCTATTATATTAATGTTGTCATTGCCCGGAGCTCACCAGTAAATCATATGTATCATTTTTGAAAACACAAGGATCTCAGTTAGAGATCTGAACATAGTCAGTCTGTCAAGTCCTTGCTACTTGTCCATATCCCACCAGCATTCTAGTATGGTTCTATATTGGGTTTTGGAATTTTTTTCCCTGCCAGAACAGAGGCATTCCTTTCATATTTTTGTGTACATTTTTCAAGATGCCTGAGCTTTTTCTAGTGTATACGCTTATATATATATTTATTGAATAAAGCAAATTAACTTTTCATTGAATAAAGTGATTTTTCACTGAATTTTTGAATGTACTTTTTTTTTGATATGCATATCTTTGAAATGGATACATGGTTTTTGTGTGCATTTTTCCACTTTGAAAAGCATTGTTGCATGAGGGAAAACACACTCATGTCATGGTGAGGAGGGAGTGGGCTTGTTTTCTGCTGCTCCAGAGACCAGGACAAGGAGCAATGGATTCAAGCTGCAGGGAAGGAGATTCCACCTGAACCTTAGGAAGAACTTCCTGATGATCAGAGCTGTCCAGCAGTGGAATATGCTGCCTTGCTTTCTTTGCAGGTTTTTAAGCAGAGGCTGGATGGCCATCTGTCGGGAGTGCTTTGATGTGGGTTCCTGCATGGTGGGGGGTTGGACTGGGTGGCCCCTAGGGTCTCTTCCAACTCTATGATTCTATGTTTTTGGTCATTTTTGAATACTTTTGGAAAAAAAAATTCATTCTGTGGAAAGCACCTGGGTGGCCAGTTTTGTGGAGAAAGCGTTCCAGGTTAATCTTCCCCATCAGATTCAGGGAAACTAGAATACTGAAAATCGCATCTAAATGTCTAGCTCTCCCCATGTCCTATTTTATATTTGCTTTTCATACTGGCTCTTCAGTTTAGGATCCATTTTATGGGTTTTTGCTTCAGCTTACTTCACCTCAGCGAACAAACTTTTCACTGAGATAAGCATTATAGTCAAAACATTGAGTTATGCTGGAATCATATTCTCGGTTTTGGCCACATTCCTGAATAAGTTATTTTATTTTTACATTCTAGGACTGTATAAAGATAGTACATTTTAGGACAAATATCAATATAAAATAAACATGGGTTTGTTTGATGGCTGATTCTGGAAGGATTTCTTAATTTATAGTGAAATCATACATCTGATGTCACGGTAATTAATAAATCTTGCCAGATTCTGAAGTTAGCCATATATAAATTGTTGTTTTTAGTAGAGCATCTTCATAATACTATGGAATAGAAAGGTTTGGCACTCTATTTAATCCTACACAATTTGGGGAGCAATTTCAAGAAATGGATTCATGTTATGATTTTTCCTGAGGTGGGGTTGCGGTGATTTGTGATGGCAAAATGAACTATATTAAATCTGCATCCTTCTGTATCATCTAAGACTGTGTGAGCAAGTTTTTGACACTTAAGATTATGTACTTTCATTTTAATATGTGTGCACTTTTATATCTGGATGAATAGAAATAAATATAGAAAAGGACAGGAAAAAAGGAAACAAACATACAAAGGGCTATCAGTATGCAAGAAAAAGAAGAGTAAAGGAGGGAATGAGAGAGACTATAGCAACAAGAGGAAGGAGGAAGAAAAGCAGAGAGATGAGGCATGAAGAGAACTGATAGAAGCATACAAGATTCTGGAAGGCATGAAATCCATTTATTCGTCATACCCAAAGACTGCCCAGTTACCATATCCCATCATTCGCAGCCACTAGATTGTATACTAATTTAAACCGGATAATTTGAGAACTAATTATGACACTGACAGTAGTTTAGTAACAGCCAGTTTTACTTAAGTGAATAAGGACTCTCATGCTATCCAGAAATTAATGGACAGTGTTAAATAGCTAAATCAAAGGGCCAATTCACATATTATGTTACAGCAGATAAGGACAAATCTCATGACAGGCGTTATAATGGGTGAGTCAGCACTTCCATTGCTTAGCTGCTTGGAAACGTGCATCCAAAAGTTCCCACAGATGGGATCTTTGAGTAATGTTTACATGCCCAGACATAACATTATTTTTAATAGAGCATCTTATTTCAACAGGCAGATGTGTTGGTGTGGTTTCTCTGCCTTGAGAAACTGAGGTTGAGATAGATGATATGCTCAAGGTCACAAAATGAATCCCGAGTTTGGCTGTCCACAGTGAGTTTCAGCTCATCTTGTTTTTTTGAGTTTGGTATATTGAGATGACATGGCAACTCATTAACAAACTTTCTTCCTGCTGAGATAGAAATGCTTATAGACTGTGAAAAAACCATCATGGCTAGTTGACATCAAAAATCAACTATCTGTCAGTCTAGTGGTCCATCCATCCATCCATCCATCCATCCATCCATCCATCCATCCATCCTTCCACCCATCCATCATCTGTCTGTCTAAACCTGCTGGCTATCACATGAAACCATCACGTTTGAAAAGACTGAGCCAAGGCATCCTTGACAAAGCAATCTGTGCTTCCTTTGCACAAATATTTGTGTGGCAATATTGTCTGCTGCCAAGTGAACTTGCACTGTATCCCAGAGGTACCTCCATTTCCATGGCAATCACTATTAATAGTGCAGCGTTCAATTTGTTAAGCATAAGGGATCTATAAAAAGGAAAACTATTAATACAGCGGGGAATTTTCCCACAGTAAAAAGAAAGCAAAGTTGAGCTTCGTTCATAAGCATGCTGTAAACGAAGGATTTGTTTCCGCCATACCTCTGTCAAGCTCTTTTATATAAGGCTGTGGTTAGCATGTTTGCTGTGGGGGGGGGGGTTAGATTAAATAGCTGTGTCATGTGATTACAGGAAATTAAGCCTTACAACAAGAAGCCACTTCATCTTAGCGTGCCTTGAGGAACACCTTTGGCTGCTGTGGGCCCAGGTTATCATTCTTCTCATTGTGCAGAATTACTGGATTACTTTTATTTACTTATATCCCATCTGATATATTTGGTCACCGTCATACCACCCTGAGAACACCCAGTCTCAGCTGACTTCAGAAGATAAGCAGGGTTGAGACTGGATAGTACTTGCATGCAGGGAATAAACAGAGTTGTCCAAGTAGGACTACAAAAGAATTCTTGCCTCAAACCTGTTGCTACCAACCACAATTAACAATATTGGGCGACGAAGGTCAATGATCTGACCCAGCATAAGGTGCTTCCTATTTACCTATGAAACAGGGAAGTCTGGATTGAAGAGACAGGATGAATCATCTTGGCCTAGGCTTCTCAAACAATGAAAGCTACATTTACACGTGGACGCAAGCTTACGGTGTAGCATGCTGCTGTTCAAGATTTCATTCCATCCCCATCACCCCTACAGTCAGCTGGTTTTCAGGATCACTGGTCATGCTCAGTCCATATTGGTCTGATTTCAGCCATTACTTTCTTTCTATAGATAACCAAAAAAACTATTTGTATTTCTTCAAACTTTACAGTTCTTCCCAACCTTCTGGTGTGAATATTGTGTCATTTTGATCACTTAAGCACTCAAAAGATAAAGTACTGAAAACAGTGTGTGTTGTTTCAGCCAGACTTATATACATGCTTATCAAATGTGGAAGTTTGTAGTCCTAGGCTGGAAACCTGCAGATGTCTTATGCATGTGTAAATTCTCATACAGAAGTGGAGGGACATTTCTGACATGCAGTATCTGCTTTTGTTCAAGGTTGCAGAAACAGAGTTGTATATGAGATGCTGATGCACATTCAGTTGTGCATTTGACTGTGCACAATCTGTTGAGCATTCATATATGCAGTTGGTTGCCTATTCAGTTGTACATTTGGTTGCTCAATCTTGCCATGCAGTGCAACATAATCAGTGCCTAACTGCATGCTACACAGCCCGAATATAGGATCTTTGCCATGGAGGCTTGACTGTATGTTCTGTATATTCTTCTGTTGATGTGTGCCTTCAAGTTGTTTCCAATTTATGGTGACCCTAAAGCGAGTTTATCATAGAATTTTCTGGGGTTGAGTGGGTTTCTATGCCTAAGTGGAGAATCAAACCCTGGTCTTCGGGGCCATAGTCCAATGCTTGAACCACTACACCTTGCTGGTTCTTTGTATACCATACTGGAATATGAATATACATGGCACACTAATTTTAAAGGCCATACAGAGTAAGTGTTTTCTCCCCTTCAGTGTGGGCTCTTTTGATCAACGTTAAAGATTCTTTAGCAAGCCTACACATTTGTTGCATGCATGAGATTTCCCAGGTCAAGCCTTTAACAACTCCAGTAAAACTGAACAGAACCTTGCCTGAAACCATGGAGGATGCCTGCCTGATAGAATTAATGTAACCAGTACTGGGCATGATGAACCCAAGATGTGACTGAACATAAGGCATCTATCTATGTTCATGCTTAGAAGTTCAGACAGGATTACCAGAGCCTTTCTGTTATTTCTTTATCTGATTTAACATAGATCTGGTGAAATCAACTTGAACCTTGAACCCACAAAGGGCATCACCTCCTTTTAGAGCATCTAAACCCTATTGAGAGGCAAAAAGATTACTTGTTTGGGCAAGTTCAGAAGCACAGTATTCATTGTAACACAAAAGAACAAGGGTGTATTAATGACGCTTCTGTTGAAGGGATAGTGGCTGTTATGTTCCACTTATTTTATGGATTTGCCTCCTTTTTGATGGTATTCTTTTTATTGATCTGAGCTGAACAAACTAAGCACCAGGAAAATTCTCTCACAGAGCGATCTGGCAGCACTTTCAGGGGAAAAAAAAAGGTGTGGGAATTAAATACAGGTGTGGACCCTCTTCCATATCAGAATAACATAACTCAGCTCATGCAATACTATTTGCCTACAAAATCAGTAAAGTGATAAGGAAGTCTCACCCAAAGAAGGTGACCTCAGTTTTTTACTAATCTGTAAACAATGGGGAAATATGTTGTCTGATCACTGGCATTAATAATTAGCAAGCTTGTAAAATTCTGCAAATCCCAGTAGAAGGAATGGGCTTCATTTTACATCAGTTTAGGAATGTGTTTAATAGGGCACCCGTATTTAGCATTTTCTCCCCTTCTTCCCCTGCTTCCTCCCCTGTTGTGAAATGACATCTCACTATTACAAGGGTAGACATTAGTGTGGGCCACAGCTGGGATGTAATCCTCCCAGGGCTCCAAAAAAAGCCCAAATGCCCTCTAAATGTGTGGCAGAGGCATTTTTTTCCCCTCAAGGCCATTTTAGGCTCAGGAGAGGCTGTTTTCTAAAACAGGAAGTGAATGAGAAGTGACCTTTGGTCACTTCTTGTTTCTAAAAGACCTCTCCTAGAGTTAAAATGGCCCAGGGAGGCCCAAAAACTGCTCCCACACCCATTTTTTGTGGACTGTGTGTGGTGAGTTGTGACCCTTCACGGTTTCCTGATAAGATAATGGAAGCCCTTGAGCTTCCCACAGTTGCCCACCCTGCTCTAGCATATATATTTCACTATCTCACTGCCAGTGCACTTGCAAGTGTTACTTGCATCCCTGCATTCAGGAACTATTAAGATAGATATGCAATGCATATCAGCACAGAAAATCAGAATAGGACAGTGGAGTACAAATATCATGGAAGTGGACACTGATAAGCAGTAAGGCCATGGACTACATTTCTGTTGGTGGCACATGGAGTTATAACTTGGGGGGGGTGTTGTATCTATGTATGTACTTTATTGGATTTTGCAGAAGGAAGTATACAGTACCTCCCTTCCATAAGATCTCCAGCCTGCACATAGCAACAATGGAGGGCTGCTAGGAGCAGCTTCATCTTCACAGCAGTTGTATAGCTTGGAGAGCATTCAGGTTCATTCTGGCTGCTCTTGAGTATCAAGAGGTGGAGGTTTCTCTTTTTCCTTCCATGCACAGGGGCAGATAGAACAAACCTGGATATGCCTTTACAGCTGATCTGTGGCTTGGGAGACACAGTTGCACACCCAGCTGTTTTTGTGCTCTGGGGAAGCAGCTGGACAGAAGAGAAGCCTCTACCTCTTCAACTGAACTGGTGGAAGCAATTTATGTTCTACCAGCATGATGAAGGTTCTTAGCTCATGTGTCTAGCTTTACAGAGGACAGTTCTCTGTTTGAAGTGTCTCCTATTTGAACATCTACCTAAAACAAGTCTGATTTAAGAAGATAGAATGACAACTTTAGAGAGAAGGATGGAGACACTTGAAGTCACCCATCAGCATTTGGAACCAGACTGAACTGGAATTCAGGTTGTCTGGTTACAGTTTTTATCCTCAACAGTGAGAGGTACTGCATTTTGATTTAAAATATTTCTAAATTTGTATGTGTACACATTGGCCTACCTCCAGCAAGCACACTGGAACCTGTCTACGAGCATACTTTTGCATACATCAGAGGAGGTGTGGAGGCAGTTTCCCACTCCCCATTTCCTCCCCAGTGCACAAGAGCAGCCAGGAAGGTTTCAGGAGTGGCCCCATTCTTCTGGGTGCTGATTGGGTGTGGGGCTGAATCTGGGTGTGTTCCAGGTGCTCTTGTGCTCCTTGAAGAAGAAGAAGGTTCCACCCCCAGTGTAACAATGCTCCTTTCCCAAGTACTTGAGGACAGCTATAAAGCATTCAGTTGCACCTGCATGCTCAATCAGTAGCATCAAGAATAGAACTGTACCTGGAAGCCCACAGGCTGCTCATGTGCACCTGGGGTGATCCTTGAGTACTTGGTCTATAGAAGAGGTAGGATGATGATGATGATGATGATGATGATGATGATCATCATCATCATCATCATCATCATCATCATCATCATCATCATCCAAAGTATGTCAACATATGTCACCAACAAGATCTTGGCCATTAATTTGTGCACATTCAATGTAGATCTGCGTCCTTGTTGGTTCTTTTCTTCAGCAATGTATAAGTGGACAACCTAAATACAAAGGCCACAGTTCTGTATTCTTAACCACATAACCCCCTTACTTACATATGGTGTCTCCCAGATTGAACCATCCTCCACACCTCACTTACTAGACAGCAGCTGCTGTGAGCAGCAGGGGTCTGTTTCCCTGTTAACTGAGAAGCAGCTTACTGCCTTTTCCACCTCCTGCTATGCATGATCTCTGGTGCCCTTTCACAATTTGCCCTCATACCTGAGATTGCTCAGGAGATGGGGTTTAGGAAACATCAGTCAGATGCTTCTGATAGACAGGGGAACAGGTCTCTGTCACTCATAGTTGAGCTAGTTAGGAAGGCTCAAGCTTACCGCTAGAATTAGAGGTAAAATCTGTTTGAATAGAGGTAAATTTTTTATGAATATCTGTTGCGAGAGAATGGAAGTGGAAGAGTGCGATTCATTTCATTTCACATTAGTGGGTTTCCACATGGACATGTATTTAGCCCATGTATGAAAAGAATATTCTGGACTAGATGGATCTTTTGTTGGATCCAAAATGGCTCTTCTTATGTTTTTCTGCTCGTTTTTATAGGAACCAAATGATGAAGCAACACAACTGCAGAGGAGCTACTTCAATAAAAGAAATCTGGTTTTAAGGGGATGGAGTGCATGGAAGGAGAGGGAGGGGAAATCTCTGACTCCATTTCTATCACCCTTCACACTAGGAGGGTGATTTTTCAAGCAACATGGCTTGCTTGTGAAAAAAATGTGGGAAGATATCAAAGATTAACAAATGTGTGTGTGTGTGTGTGCATGTGTGTGTGTGAAATCGAGTACCAAAACTGACAATTAAAAACCTCTCTGGTTGGAATTTCCTGGGTTTTAAATTAGAAAACAATTGTATTCTTTTTCTGCAATTTTCATTGGCAGGTTATATTTTATCAGATTTGGAGTTAGTACATAAATGCCACAGTGGTTTTCAGATTAATAAATGCTTTGCAAGAACACAAATGTGATTATTATTCCTGAAGATATATTGCTTTATTTTCCAGTTCATGGAAATCTTGATGCTTTTGATATGTTTTCTTAAATAAATGTAAATGAAGTATAAAATGTAGTCTTCCCATCAAACTTTGAACAATAGCATGATTTGCTTATATCATTGCTGAGCATGGGGGGGGTCTACGAAATAGTGCCAAGAGATTACTAAATTTAAATAGCATTAATTTTTTAAAAAGGGTCATGTTGCATTAGCTAGAATTGGTGACTTGAAGAGTGTGCCAAAGAGAAATGAAAGCACATAGTGTGACAAAAGTAATACAACTTGAAATAAATAAAGTAAAACAAACAAGGATATCAGGGATGGAGCCCACAGAGTTTCTAAATAGAATTCAACTGACGGTAGGGTTCTGATTCATTGGGGGGGGGAAACAGAATTCAAAGAAGCCCTCTGATTGTGATTATTCAGGTGGTTGTTGTGGAAGAGTTGCATATAATCTCTGATTTGTGATATTAGATTATTTGTGATTCCAGTTTGGCTAAGAACACCCACATAATTGGAATGAAGCATAACCAGATCTGATTGCCTATGTCACATCAACACATGGTAAGTGATTGTTTGTGATTTCAGAGACATAGCTGTGCTAGTCTGGATCAGTATGGAAAGCAATGTAGCATCTTTGAGACTAACTGAAAGAAAGAGGTTTGTAGCATAAGTTTTCATAGAAATCACCAGGTGTGTGGAGTGATATGCCTGTGGACAAACATTTATACCCATGAATGAAGAGATGTGTGTGTGAATAGTAATAAAGATGCAAAATTTGTGGGTATAGTGATGAGGTGAGAAGTTCAGCTTTGACGCTGGTCATTGAAGGATAAGATATTGTCTAAAGCCAAGACGGCATTATTGTCCAGAATAAGTAGTAAATCAATGATGATAGGTTTGAGTAGTCTCGTTTGGGACCTGTATGTGACTATTGGTAGGGTTCTGTTATTTCCTGTCTTTATACGTTTTATAATAGATTAGTCCAGGGTACAAGTCTTGTGGGTCTAAACAGACATGATTGCATTGGAGGGCCTGGCTGTAGTATGTTCATGATGGAAACTGGAGACATGTTAGTACATGTAGTAGCCAGAGGGGTTTGTGATATAGTGTGGTGCTTAAATGCCCATTGTGTAGCTGTACAGTGATGTCCAGAAGGTAAACTTGTTCTATGGATAGTTCCTGGTTAAGCTTGATGGTAGGGTGGAAATTGTTGAAATTCTCGTGATATGTCTTGAATGAGTCCACACCATAAGTCCAAATGATGAAGATATCATCAAAGTACCTCAGGTAGAGGAGAGGTTTCCAGGTGAAAGAGTTAAGGAATCATTGTTCTAGGTCAGCCAAGAAGATGTTGGCATACTGTGGTGCCATGTGTTTGGCCAAGGCAGAACTATTAACCTGAAGGTATATGTTATTACCAAAACTAAAGCACTTGTATATGAGAACAAAATGGCAGACGTTGGTGGTAAGTCTGCTATTGTTCTATCTAGAATGATGTTCCTGATTGCTTGTAGTCTATCCTTGTGGGGGATGTCAGACTATAGGGATTCTACATCCATAGTGGTTAAGATTGTGTTTCCTCAGAAGTTGTGGATGGACTTTAATTTATGTAGAAAGCTGGTGATGTTCTTCCACTGGTTAATTGTCAACTGAAGCTGGGGGGCAAAGGGTATATAAACTCAGCTTGGGAGGCAGTGCTGTAATTTAACTAAACCTGTTGGATATCTTCTCCAACTGGCCAGACAATATAAGGAAGGTATGGTTGATAATACACACACATACACAATGCAAATTAACTAATATGGAAGAAACAGGATAACTGGGCTTGTGCAGAATGGAATGAGGGAGAATGGATGTGTAGTGAAACCATGATTTCTGCATGGTGGAGTAATGTAAAAAGAATCCTTGCTCCAAATAAGGAAAAAATGGACAAGGACAAAATGGTTAACATGAATGGACATAATTCATGTCTTTGGACCTTATAATGAAGACTCTAGGTCCCTTCCATTCTTGGTCCTCTCACTTCTGTGCCAAAAGGACTGACTACTTTTTAATCAAAACACAACTCAGCAGCTGCTAATAATCAATGAAAATTAATTATCTGGTGTTTAATTTGTTGCCATTGCTGGAATTTCTCAGCCAATTAATGAGGGGATGAGGGAAGCCACAAGTATTAAAGTCTATCAAATTTGATGGCAAAATTTCCCAGTGAATTCAAGCTGGAATCCAATTATACAAATTGTTTTGGTATGTTTTTCATAAGTACATTTGCATGCCATGTGCTAGCGGAGTTATTTTCCAAACTGAACAATGGCTTATACAATGGAGGGGTAAGAATCCTCAGGCAGTGACTCATTATTATACTTGAAAGAGTTTCCAATGGAAACCAGTTTCTCAAATGGGCATCTCATGCCTTACATGGTCTTAAGTTCAGCAACCTTTTTTTTCTTTTTGTTCTTCCTACTGACTTTTATTTTGGATTTTAATATCTTAGTTTTGTCTTGTAAAATCAGATGTTTATATAGTACTAGCTTTTATTTACATAAATCATACATGGAAATGGCATACACATACGCACACAAGATTATAGTATTTATCTGAGGTTGAATCCTACGATCCCAGAAATGCTTCTGAGGGACATGGGAAAAATTGGAAATCTACCTCTGTGGATGCCAAAAATGCTCTGACTTTGGAGGAGATCTGATCCAGGTGTTCTGACCAATAAAGGCCTTTTCCACATGATGATGCTCTCATGCATTGTCCTGTCACAATCCCAGTACTGGGATGGGAGTGTGTTCCCAACACTCCTCTCCACACATGACTGCCTGCTTGTGGAAGAGAGCATGAGGGACATGCTTTGTCCTTCCAGACTGCACTACAAGGGATCATTGACAGAGTTTTTCTGGCAATGATATAGCCCATGATCTACCTGGCTGGTGATGCAAGAAGGGTGGGACTGCAACCATGTCATGCAGAAGCATTGTTGCACTTCCACTTCTCTCATGTCCCCATGCTGGGATGCCATTGTCATGTGAAAAGGACCAAAGCCCTGTACCATGTGGGTCTGAAGAATTGCCTATCCACATAAAAACCTGCCTGAGTTTAAAATCTTCAGGAAAATTTTCCCTTTCAGCTTCAGTTTGGTGGCCCACTTTCTCTTGTCCTTCTGGTTGCCACCAAAGTCCTTTATATTCTGGTACATTTTAAAAAATGACTGTGTGCTGAGAATGGGGCTTTTAATGGGGCGTCTTTTCTTGTTCAATTTTTTTTTCATAGATGTGCTTTAAATTTCTGTTTTTACTACAACAATTTAATTGTGTTTTGATGTTCTAACAAATTTGTTTAACTTGTATCTATGGAGAGCTGGAGTAGTATAATAGGTTGGGCATTGGATTATGACCCTGGAGCCCAGGGTTTAATTCTCCATTGATCATGGAAACCCATTGGGTGATCTTGGGTGCATCACACTCTCTCAGCCCCAGGAAACACCATGAAAGGTTCACTTTAGGGTTGCCATAATTTGGAAATGACCTGAAGGCACATAGCGACAACAACATTTTTTAATGATGTTGTAACCCACCTTGGAACCCAGTGCTGAGAGAAAGGTGGAATATAAAGATATAAAAGCAAATAAATAAATATTCAAGCCTTCCAAGCCTTGCTCAGGTTTCTGTGGTGGATTCCTTCTGAGGTTAGGAGAAAAGGAATGTGTTTGGGGTATGTCACTGAGTCAAAAGAAGATACAGATCTATGGGCAGCCATCTTAGCACAAGACCATGCCTCCAGGACACATGGAAACCGAAACATGGCACAGAGGACTTCTGATTCCCTCCCATAGCTTGCACTGAGAGGATATTTTCTGTAAAAATTAGAAACAAGCTTGATGAGGGCACAAGAGGAAGAAGAGGCTCAACTAATACTAGTTATGTATCAGTGCTTATATCTAATTTTTTTCTTTACACATGCAAAAATAAATAATTTCAAAAGCTTTCACTCTGCTGAGCAAGATTTTGAGAGTTTCTTCACATTTTTCAATGATTTATGGCACTTAATGACTTTTTCAAAATAAGCTTGTTTGCTAAAAAAATTTGCAACATTTTTGCAAGGGGAACAGTGTTACATTTTTGCTTGGGATAAACTATGACACTCCTGTGGAAAAAAAATTGGTTTTTTTCACCCTATAGTTTTGGTAAAAAAGAAAACCAAGGGTTTTTATTTTTGGACTTATTGATTTTATTAAAAAAAAAAAAAAGACCCAAATACCCATCCAGCTTATAGTGGTTGGCTATTTTCTCAAAGGAGCATCTTGGAATATCAAGTCACCCTTTCTCACTGAGGATGAAAACATTGGTGAGTGTTTATACCCGTAGCAGATATCCCTGGTGTTGGCACGTGTCTCCATGCGTTTGAATGCAATGGAGCCTTCTCAAACTGTCACACTCAGATTTGTGACCCTTAAGATTGCGGTGGAGATAAATAAGCAGTAAATATGTATTGGTAACCACCTTTTTCCAGAGTACTATAGTGAAACATTTAACTTCCAATTTAAATTTAACTGCACAATTTACCAGAGCGTATTTCCTTTCCAGAATGTTATAATGAAACATTCAACTTCCAATTTTAATTTAGCTGTACAATTTACCAGAGGTATCAGCCCAACCTAGTAGAATCCAGTGAGGAAAAATATTATGGGAGTATATAAGGCTGATAAGTGTCTCCCAACCCTATTGAAACTCTCAGTTATCATTGGGCCCAAATACCTGCTATCCAGATATTAACTTATGATTGTGCCTAATTGAACACTCAGCAGTATATTCAGTGTACATTAAACATGTACCCATAGCAAACGGACGAATTCAGTACTGTGACATTAGGAATGGGAATATGAACAAATCTTATTCTTTATTTCCCTGGGTTCCTCCAAATCCTACCTACATTCCCCTTCCATCCTTTGTTCATATCATTTTATGGAACTTTGTTTTGTTTTTCCCTGAATGGAAATTTGTGTGTATGTTTCAGTCTTTTCTGTAATGTACACATTTTTCCTCAGTTTTTCCAACTATATGAATTTGTGATCATGTTCTTCCTATTGATCAAAGAACGTGGGGACTTATTTTGCAAATGTATGGTTTTTTTGTTGTTTGCATCTTGAAAATGTATGCCCAGTTTTGTGTTTATGAAACATACTGTGGACCTTTGCAAATGTGCAAATTTCTGAGGCCAGATGCGTTTTGGACAAGGCTTATGAAATCAGTCATTTTTAGCAAAAATTTTCAAACCACTGAAATTTCTTTTGATTCCCAGTTTGCACTACAGTCAGATGTGCTGGGAACAGCCCTTGTATATGGCCAGATCCTACTTTTAAAGTTATGCTGGTGTCTCAGGATACCATTGTCTTCCTCCCTCCCTCGTCAGGCAGACAACCACCTCAGACTTTGGGCATCATGAAAGAGCAGCACACATTTTTACTCATTTAAGTTCTTGTTACTGATGTATTTTTGCTGCCAAATATAGAGACAGATGTTTATGGGATTTTCTGTTGGCTGGTGGCTTTCATGTCATCGAGGCAATGGATCTACTCTGGCTCTTAGCACAAACTTCAAAACAGCTATTTAAGATGTTGTGCCCATTTTGAGGATAAAGTGTAGCATCTTAAATAGTGCCTTTCAGATTCAGACTAAAACATTGGCAGGACATGGACATGCACATGGAATGGATTCACCACCCCACTGACATGGAACCCAGCTACCACTGCTGAGGTGCCAAAATAACTGGACTAGCCGTAGGTTCTGTGCATTATGACTTGGGAGAATGGAGTGACAGTTGTTGTTCCATCTCAGGCAAACCAATGCCTTGCCTATGCTTCTCCCCACCTGTTATCCAGTCTGACTGCGAGAAGATGGGAAGGGCTTATTTCCTCTTTTCCCTAGTCACTGTTTACTGTCGCATCTAAAATGAACAGGGGACATAATCAAGAGTCCTCTCACCTACCTCATAACTCCTTACACAGGTACTGCAATTCACTCCTTCCGAAAATAAAACAAGTCGTCCTCACAAAGGTCTCCAAATCTCTTCTCTAGGGTAAATTCCTAGGGGAGATTTATGTCAGGGAGATGTTTCAGGCGCAGGAGCCCTTCCAGGAGAGAGGGAGAAAAAGAACAGTCCTATAAGATTTGGCATTATTAATATTTCACAGCTCCATTACAACTGGTTCACCAAAGCTAAATTGTATTCTTAAAAAGAAATTAAAAACTTTCCTGAAATTCAAATTTAAAATTTCCCATCTGGTCTTACCAAAACAAAATCACTGTCAACAAAGTAATGGTGGTTTCCCTCTTGCTCTTCATATATCTATTAATTGCATTTTACTTTGATTTGAAAACAAGATGTTGATACAATTCAGGTGAATTTCCTTTCATAAGTAAGAGTTATTGGTTAAATAGAGTATCTATAGATAAATAAGACATAAATTCTGTTATCTCCACCCACACAACTATTGATGTGGCTTTGTTAACAGCCAAATTTCTCATTCCATATGGGCAAGTAAATTTAGAGCACAAGTCTATGCCTTGGTGAGTAAACAGAAGTTTGATTTGGTAAGATGGTTCTCATCTTTTCTCAGGAATGTAAATAGTTTTTACTCTTCTGTCTTTTTCATGGAATATGCCTGGTTCTGGGTGGTTTCAGCATCTCTTTGACTATCTATCTCTGAACAACTCTTCCTTACATTAGTCTTGGGCAACGTGCGACTCTCCAAATCTTGCTGGACTGCAATTCCCATCAGCCCTAGCCAGTATGTCCAGAGGTAAGTGGGATCATGGAAGATGAGGTCCAGAAGGGCGTCTGAAGGTCCTTCAGAAGCCACTTCTTCCCCTTCCTGTTCTTACAACTGCTATCCCGTGAATGTCACTTCAGATGACAACTTTGAGGGAAACCCTCCAGCTGGCTCCCTAATGCTTCCTCATAACCAGAAAGTGGATTCTAAAGTCATAAGTTGCCCCCTTTTGCCAAGAGAAATGATTGGCAAGCAATGGACAGACCCAGTATAGTGGTGGTGAAACTCACTCTGGCATCAAGCCAGCAGTAAAACACGGTCGTCCCATATCATAAGGCATTAATCCACAGTAGGTGCATGAATTGTAAGCACAGAAGCCAATCTTGCTCTCTCTTTCAGACTGAACAACAAATATGGAGGAGCAGTTAGTTTTTCTCTCCAAGCCGGAATGAGGCTTCAACATGAGATCACCATGGCCACGGTCTTCTCAGTCAGGCAACATCATTGTGAAATCATGAAGGCCAGTCTTCCTCTTTTACCTAAGGAGCATCAGCCTGACAATAGAGGGGCCAGGCTCTTTGAGGTAGGCAGTATCAGCATGTGGTCACAATGGCCCGTGTCCATTTCCTCCAGGCAGGAAATATCAACATAATGACATATTTCTATCTCCATCAGAAAGGCATCATCAGGATGAGGACAAAGTGGCCAGTCTCTCTACTATACTCTAATAATCTCAAAATGGGCAGTCTGTTTTCTCAACTCACTCAGATGCCACAATGAATAGCTTCCCACCTTTAGGTAGACAGCATCATGATGACATCATGATGACACAGTGGCCAGTCTCTCTTAAGCAGGTTGCATCAGCCTAAGGTCACAATTGGCCAGTTTGTATCTCTTTCAGGCATGGAACATCAATGTAAAGATGCAATGACCAGTGTAAAGACATGGTGGTCTCAAGAAAGCTGCATCAACATGGGGCCACAATAAGAAGTCTCTCTTTAATCTAGGCAGTTTTAGTGGCCACTCACCTAGATAGATATCATGAAAAGGAAACAACAGCCAGTCTCCCTCTTTCAGACAGACAGACTGACTGGAAGTCCCACTGGCCAGTCTCTCCCCTCAAGCAGCCAACACTGCATAAATTCACAACAGTCATATTTTCTCCTTTAGGCAGGCAGAATCAGCAGGGCAAAAATATTTCAGCCAGTTTTCAGGATAGCATTTTTTTTTAATTTTTAAAATTATTTTCAAAATACATAAGAGCATATATAGACACAAATATGTATATCATTATAATAATTCTTCTATTCCCCCCCACTTCTGTATATCAAAAGTTTCCAGCTGAATCTATCTTATCCTTTATACATACCTTATCAAACACCAATATACTCAATCCACAGACATTTACAAATTTAGCCAGAGCATTACCCTTTTCCATTCTCTTTCAGAATTTTGAACTGTTTTGTTCTTAAGGGAGTTAACTAATTTTTCAGTCTTTACCATGTCTAACACTGTTAATTTCCATTAATCTAATTGATTATCTGTTTTATCTTTCCAGTGTTGTGCATATGTCAGCCATGCTGCTGTAATCAAATACAATAATATCTTCTGTTGTTTTCTAATCTCCTGGTTCTGGCCTAATATATTCAATAAATAAAATTCTGGTACCATTTCAAAATTAACTTTGGAAATTTTTTGAATTTCATCATGAATTCCCTTCCAAAATTTCTTAGCCTTAGAACAAGTCCACCACATATGAAAAAAAAAGTCCCAAGATAGCAGTTTCTATATCTTGCAAACTGAAACAGAAAAGCCTTTGAAAATACAGGTCAAAATCTCTCTAGCTACAATGAGGCAAAGAGAAGCTGGAATGTGTTTGGAACTTCTTTCTCACAAATTGAACATATGGAAGAACAGGTAGGGAAAAAAAATCTATTGAATGTGAGCATGGTCACCACCTAGCCCTTTCTCAATGATATATGCAGTTTATTTGTGAGGGCAGAGAAGCAGCAGTCAAGGGAAGGAAGAGAATTGGCAGGCAGGTAAGCAAGCCAGTTCTTAAAGGGCTTTGCTTTTTGTGTCATGTTGACCAGCAAACAACAATATGTAGTAGATATATGATTTAATGGAGCTTTAGGAAAGTTATTTATTTGGACCACATCTTCCAAAATCCTCAAGCTAGCATGGTCAGGCTCGATGGAGGATTCTGGAAGTTGTAGTTCATAGAAGTTAATTGTCGTTCACAAAACTTAGTTATATTGATTTGAACTATATGTTTACATCTTTCTCATGAGGATGGGACGAATCCAGAATTTTCCAAATCCGAATTCAGATCTGAATCCCTGGAAGACTCTGGTAATCCATGAATCTCAAATCTTTCGAATCCTTATTTTAAAAAGGATTTAAAAAGCAAGGCAAAGAATGATAATCTTGGGAAAGATACACTCTCTCAGCCTTAGCAAAAGCCTAGGCAAAGGCAAACCTCCCTCTGAAGAAATCTGGCCAGGACAATTTTCATAGTTTTGCGTCAGGATCTCCCCAGATTGAAAATGACATGGAGCCCCTTTCTATACAGGCAGGAAAATGTGGATTATTAATCCCACATTTTCCTGCCTGTGTAAACAGGGCCACATGCTACTGTAGAGAGATAATCCAGGTCAAAACTGGCTTTTCTTTGCATAGCTCCTTCTGGCATCCTGGGGTTTGTAATTTGATGATGCACCAGCACACTTTGGCAGAGAAGGCTGTGACACCTTGTAAAACTACAAACCCCAGAATTGAGTCTGAAAGAACTTTGCAAGGGAACTACGCAAAGGAATCTTTCAGCTGTCCTTGAAATCTCAAGCCTGTACCTTCCAGTCAAGTGCTGAATTTAAATATGCAATGTATATATCTTAGAATACAACCCCAGATGTAATTTCTGAAATCGTTAGCAAAGGCCATTATTACTCCAAGGAGAAACCTTGCATACTTGCCATCTCCCCTTGTGTGTCTGGTCTCTCAGGTTTTCAGGCATCTTGGGCCATTTCCACACCGGGCTTCTGTAATGGTGTAGAGCTACCTCTCACGGAGGTCTTCTGCACCGTAGAGTGGACTGGGGCAGACTACTTTTTGTAGTTCCACACCAGAATCCACTCAGGAGCAGCTGGAACTAGCCGTGCTGTGTGTTTTTTAAAAACCTCTTTTTCGAGGTTTTTAAAAAGCATGGAGCGCGCAGCCCCGTGCCGCTCCGTCGCCTGACTCAGATGCGGATTTGCAGAAGCGCGCAAGTGTGTGCCTGCAGATATGCCGGGGGCGGGCTTCCAGCTGGCGAGCTTCTCCGGTTGGTGGAGAGCCTCCACCAACTGGAAGCCGCCATTTGGGACTCCGGAGGACTGCGGAGCAGCGAGCTCGCGCTGCTCCGCGTCACGACGGACTTACGCAGCTGCCGGTAAGCTCCGTTTTTGGGCGTTTTTGCCCGTTTCCCACCCCACATGTGGAAAGGGCCTCAGTCTCCAACAAACTATTTGGTTGGTGGATTCGAAAGATTCGGTTTGCCTATTTTGGCACAGGGATTTGGATTTGTGAATCTCGAATCCTTGCCCAGGATTTGAGAATTCAGTTGACCCATCCCTACTTTCTTAGGTTCATGTGCAGAGCCTGCAATTCCCCAAGAAAAATCATTGCTTTTATGACATGTAGCTAAAGTGTAACTTCTTTTTAAAATATTATAATTATTTAATACTTATGACAAATTCTATTCATTCTGGACTCATGCTCTTCTTTTCAGCATTATCTTCTTCACAGTGTTCCTGTTCCTTTAGTTTGTCCAATTATAATTCCAGGATATCCATTTTTATACAGTATGCAGTTATCATAAACAAGTTTCATTTAATCTACCATTTGAAGTCAGAGAGAACAAACCCAACTGAACACACTTCTTTAATAGTCTTCTTGTCTACTGATTCAGTTTGACTCAGGTGTTCTCCCAAAGCAGGAGTAAAGCTATAGTAAAAACTCAAATCTGGACGTTGTACCAAATAGCTTTATTGTTGCTATTGTGTGCCCAGTGATGTGCCAAGGCTCAGCAGTGCTCAGGGCAAGGGGACAGGGTAAACTGCGGGCAGCAGCAGGGTTAGCGATGCCAGAGAGGCTAGGTGGTAGGTTCCTCTTTTTTGTATCCCCCTGACATTGGCACCTGGGGCATGCACCCCAGTTGCCCCACCCTAGATCCACCCACCTCTGTGTGTGCCTTCAAGTCATTTCTGACTTATAATGACCCTAAGGCAAACTTATGGCAAGATTTGTTCAGAGGGGGGTTTCCTTTGCCTTCCTCTGAGACTGAGATAGCATGACTTGCCCAAGATCACCCAGTGAGTTTCCATGGCCAAGTAGGGATTCGAATCTTAGTTTCCAGAGTTACAGTCCAACACTCAAATGGCTACACCATGCTGGCTATCAAATAGCCTTACTATCCATGTATACCATGTAAGTCTTTGAAAGTAAAGAGGCTATCTGTATACTGTTATGTAAGCTATGGTGGACATATTATATTCCTTTCATATTATAATGGGGAATGTGTTCCTCTTACGTTATAAGAGCTTTGGTATTACATTCATTTCTTCATATGCTGGGGAAACCAGCCCTTCTTGTATCATCTTTAAAAAGAAAAGAAAAGAAAAACACCAAAACACCATGCGTGCATTTATTTGGATAGAAAGGAATATATATACCCTCCAGAGCAGGGGCAGCCAGTGAATCTGCCATGTCACAGATGGCAAATCCACTCTTTACCATCATTCCTGCCACAGTTGTTCTGAACCTCCTTTTAGAGCTCTCATTCTGTTTGTAGCAGTCATGAGAAGAGCAGTGGTAAAATTAAGAGCAGATTTGTTGTCCTTGTAGTGATGGATCCACATGCACCCCTCCTCCAGAAATGAAACCAAGTATTCACTTTGCTATAATGAATAGAAATGTGTTGGATATGGATTGTTGGACAGCAAAGAAGTGCAGAAAGATGCAATTTTGAGGTATTTTTAGACAAGCTCTTAGTGGGGAAAATGTATAAACCAAGTCAACATCCTGCTTATAGTCAGAAGTGGTCTACTGGCAACGTTATTTATTAAAAAAAATGCAGATACTGACAACTGATGCCTAGTTTGTGGTAGAGATGTAGGATTCTGAAGATATTTCCATTGCGTGAATAGCTTTTGAGGTTTTTTGGTAATTTTACCTGCCTCAGTGAAAGAAAGCAAAGCAGGGCAAAGTACAGCAAGCCCCTATGGCTTGGAAAATCTCACTGACCTTTAAATAAACTGGGCATGTTTTCTTGTCCGAACAATGACCTTATTGTTTAGGCTAAAATACAGTACACGGCCAGCTATGTTAGGAAATGAATGAATTGTAGGGCTGTCAACTGCTATTTTGGTCCACACCTACCTTATCTAGGAATTCCTTCCAAGTGTTTGACTTTGAAGAAAAAAGATTGGAAATGACAGCTTTCTAAATGAGCATGCCATACCACAGCAGACTGCTGTCTTTTCCCAACCTGGAAGTTGGGTTGTTCAGATGTAATGGAATCAGAATGTTATCCATTACCATATCTCTTGTTGTTGTTGTTGTTTTACAATTATGATTACTCTGCTTTTCTACACAGAATTCCACAAAGAGCTCACAACACAAGCAAAGTAATCCAACAACAATAACTTACCAAACCAATCAAAACAGTATTATAGTGACAGTCTCCTACCAAGTCTTTTCAAAACACAATAAATCAGTCCAAATGAACGTTTCATTCTAATAATCTAACATCATAACTGGTTTCAAACTCATTACAAGACAGAAAGAGTTGATCAGTAAAATCTGACAATTGAAATCATATATATATATATATATATATATATATATATATATATATATATAGAGGACAGATTTCAACACAATAACACTTTCCAAAGCAATCAGATAGTACTAAGTAAAATAATCAACAGCCACTTCTCAAAAGGGCAGAGGGCAGAAAATAGCAATCAGGCTTCTTATACCTGGCAATATAAAAGATTCTAGACCTTAAGGTATTGGATCTTATTGAAGGAAACTGGGACATGTTTGTTATACTGAAGAGCTGAAGACTTTGTTATGCTCCAGTATACAGTTATGAGAATGAAACAAAGAGGAACTAATATCAAGTTACTTATCATTTGATGAATCTTTACACATTCATCAGGTAAGATGGGGATTCCTATAAAACCATGATAGATGTTCTTTCAAAGTACCAACATGGTCCAAAGGTCTGAGAGTTGGACTATGACCCTTGGAGACCAGGGTTCCATTCCCGCTCAGCCATGGAAACCCACTGGGCAATCTTGGGTGCTTCACACTCTCTGTCCCAGAAAATCCAGTGACAGGTTTCCCTTAGGGTTGCCATAAGTCAGAAATCACAACAAGATGAAGATGTTCTTTCAGATCAGAAACTTTGCATTACTTTTGTAAGCGAAAAAACCAGACTGAGAACTGGACTACATAAAAAAGTTTATGCTTAAGGAAATCATTTCAAATTTTTTTGGGGGAGGGCACACTTTAAAATTAAAAAGAATGTTTGAAGAGGTGAGAGTTTAAAACTAAACTATATGAGGTTACTCTGGACTACTGAATGTGACAAAACAATCCATCAATCCTTTACATAAATCATATTTTTATCTCATAAAAGTTATCGCCTTCTCAAATGTATAATTTTGATATATTTTGATATAAAAAGAAATTTATAAGAAAGAGAACTTGCAGTCTTAGAGACAGAGAAATATCATAAAATTGATAAAAATGTAATAACGGTCAATGAAAAGAAAGAGAAGAAGGAATAAAAGGTGTAATTATTTTGGGAAATATAATTAGTGTAATGAAGGAAATTATAGATAAGTAAGCATCAATTTTCTGAGTTTCGGAAAGGAGGGAAAGAAGGGTTAGTAGTTTTTAGAAGATATGTTTATGTAGTAGGGGAATATATGTTGGGAGTTGGATGGTGGGATTTAATAGATATATTATGTTTAGAAAAGAAGGAGGAGGGGTAGGGATGTGAAGGATGAGTGAAGGATGCGTGGGAATGTAGGGTTGGGCACATAGGTATTGTGGAAATGTTCTTTTTGACTGATTGTTATGATGGTATATGTATCTTATGGATATGTATTTTAAAAATGTATTTGTGTTTAACCAAATAAAAGATTTATAAAAAAAAAAAGAATGTGACAAAACAAAGCTCTTTTAATACAGCAAATAAGTAAAGTGATACTTTTTTTTTCCAGACAGGCTCCTGTTGGTGTGTGCATATGCAGGTTTTAAACTTATATTTCCATCATTTGAATGAAGTACAAAGGCCCAAATCCAGTTGCTAGTCCCAGCTACAGTAGACCTATTTAATGAATGTTGAATGGTAAGCCAATGCTTGTGTAAATCCTATTTATTCAATGTGTTTACTCGACCTGGGACTAACAATTGTATTTAGGCCAAAGAAAATGAGAATGAAATAGAAAGCAACAAAAGAAACTGTGAGCACAGCCTTTTATACTACTCACAAATCTGGTCGTGTTACACACAACACATCTGGCTTGATGCCAGTAAGCCATCCTTCTATAGAGTAGAGTTTTGTATATAAACACTGTTTGACACCCAGGGTTTTTTTTTTTAAGTGTTCTCTAGTTCTGATATATTTGTCATGTAAAACAAATACTGGGCTTCCTGTGTTCAATTCCTGTGTTTGGCTTCTGCCTGAGACATTAACAAGAGCTGTATTTCATTTCTCAAAATTCCAGTAGGCTAAAGGTGCCCCTCCTTTGAGAGGCTCTCATCAAAAGGAAAGCCTGGTCTAGAGTTCAGAATGCAGCTTCATGTTTCTAAAGGTTTGCCCAGCCATGTTCTGTTACTCTCAATTCTACAAGGCATAATTTATTCCTCCCTTAATGCCAATTCTGAGAAAGGAGTGGGTTTCCTGGACAGCTGGAAACCCTCTGAAAGATGTACAGTTTTTGTGATTCTCTGAGTCTAAGAGACAGTATGGCAGTAGATCTTCTGTATGTTTTTTGTTGCTCTTTGATTTCCTTAGTGCACACATAACACTAAGCAGGAGATCCAGAAACACTTCCCAGAAAGGGTGATCCTAGCACAGGAAGCAGACATAGTACAGACCCCTCCATAGAGATTACATACTTCCATTACTACTGTGATGAGAAAGGGAGCATTCTCATACTGTTGAAGGTAACGTTAGAAAAGGGATGTGAGTGTAAGATCATAATCTAAGGCTAGAATGGACCATCTTCCATGGCCAACCCATAATCTAGCATTATGCTTCACATCATTTCTTTGCACAACATTAGAACATTTGTCGTTAGGATCAAGGATTTCACTGTGGTAGGACCAACAGTGCAAAGAGCCTCTCATATTTAAAAAAAACAAAAAAACAATCATGGCAGAATGTGCTTGAATATGGAACAGCCTCAACCAAGAAGAAAAGAGATGACATACATGGTATTTTAGAATGAGCAAGTTAAAATAACTTTGATGTTGTGGGTGGCATTGTTAGGACCTACAATGTTGTTGAGAAGGTAGGACAAAATAGCAGGGACATAACTGACATATGGGATTGTAGCAGAGTCTTTATTTCCATCCATGTTGTCCACACAGAGCCTATGTGAAGGCAGTATTTTTCTTCAGAATTAGACCAATAGCAACTGTTCTGACCCATAAAGCAGAGACTCAAAATTTATGGGCTTGCACCAAGCATTTCTCAAATCACCATAGCCACTCAATGAAGTAACAAGGCAATGCTGGTACCCAGAAGCAATCTACCACAAGACAGACTAAAAACAAAAGAACCAAACACTACTAGTTGTCACCTATAGCTTCCAGCTGAGACCACTCAAATGCATCATGAATGAGTTACAACCAGTTTTGGAGAATAATACTGTCTTCTCCCAGGCAGTATTTGTCACCATATCTGAGTGGTAGGACTTCACTTGCCTATTGGCAGCTCCTAACGTTAAACATTTACTTATCTATAACAGGACAAATAATATGGATGGAAATATAGGGACAAGATCCTGCTACAAACCAATATATGAATTCTGTCCCACATCATCCACGCTCTCACAAGGGCTTTTAAAAGAAACAGCTTCACTGGCTACCATCTCATTTCTGGGCACAATTCAAGGTGCTGGTCATGACTATAAAGTTCTATAGTGCTTAGGTCATGACTATCTGAAACACTATATCTCCCCATATGAGCTTGTCAGTGTTTTAAGACCAGCAGAGGAAGTCTTTCTCTCAGTCCCAGGACAGGAGAGAGAGCCTTCTCATTGGCTGCTCCTACCCTCTGGAATTCCTTTCCTGGGAGCCTAGGCTGGCGCCCTCCATGCTTTCCTTTCATCAGCAGGCACAGACCTTTTTTGTTTAAGCAAGCTTTTAATGCATAAGCAAGAACACTTTTATTGGGATGCTTTGTTTGTCGTTTTTAATTTTTGTACGTCTTTTAAATGATTTTGTATTTTATATGGTGATTTTAATTGTTTTTCAATTTTATTGTGAAGGCTTTTCAATAGACTCTTTCTGGAAACCACCTTGAGTCCCACTCCAGGAGAAAGGTGGCATACAGATGAAATAAAATAAACTCACAAATATCCAGTGTCCAGTTCTGGGCACCTCAATTCAAGAAGGGTATTGACAAGCTGGAATGTGTCCAGAGGAGGGCGAGCAAAATGGTGAAGGGTCTGGAAGCCATGCCCTATGAGGAACGGCTTTAATCTGTATGTTTAATCTGCAGAAGAGAAGGTTAAGAGGGGACATGATAGCCATGTTTAAATATTTGAAGGGATGTCATGTCGAGGAGGGAGCAGGCTTGTTCTTTGCTGCTCCAGAGACTAGGACAAGGAGCAATGGATTCAAGGTGCAGGAAAGGAGATTCCACTTGAACCTCAGGAAGAACTTCCTGATGGTCAGAGCTGTCCAGCAGTGGAATATGCTAACTCGGTGTGTGGTAGAGTCTCCTTCTTTGGAGGTTTTTAAGCAGAGGCTGGATGGCCATCTGTTGGGAATGCTTTGATGTGTGTTCCTGCATAGCAGGGGGTTGGACTGGATGGCTCCTGTGGTCTCTTCCAACTCTATGATTCTATGATAACTAAACTACCAGTGCTTGCAAGCTTCTACTAACAAAAGTAAGTATCATACCTTATCTTAGTGTCTTGAGGTTGTGTTGTGTTGTGCTTTGGTCATGCAGTTCATATAGGCTAGATATACGGTCATGAGCAGCTCATTTGGCCCTGTATTTCAATCATGTTCTTTAGCTTTTCTTCTCTGATTTGCTTAGTTTTTACCTGAATGACAAATTGCTAGGCAAGGAAACTGGATCCTATTTCTCCATCTCTGAGTAAGGTTATGACCGTGTCTGAAATGTAGTAACATTTGTTTTTCAAAACAGTAAAATACTGGCTGGGGGAGAAAGAGTTACAGGAATCTGTCTCTGACTGGTAATCAGAGTAAAAGATAATGGTCTTAAGTTACTTTGGCCTCACAACCAACGGATGTGGGTACACTGGGAGCAAACAAGACAGCAACACGATGACGACTCTTGACAGTGGAATGTAGATGTTGGCAGTGGCCACTTCGTCCTTGGTTTGGTTTTTGGCTGGCCTCTGGTAACATCCTTGATTAGCCTCTGATGCTGGCTTGTGCTGAGTTGCAGCTCGCTCGTAAGAGCAGCCTGAGGTCAACCCACCGCTGGGGCCATATGGACTTAGATTTCCATGGATTTCAGCTGAGTAGTGCAACCATTTGTGTCATATGATTAGCAGCATGACTCTGTTACGATGGAAGGAGGGAGGGCCTGTATGTACATTGCAAGCACAGCAACTTTTCCATCCTTAGTCACTTCTTTCAAGGCAAAGTGTAAAGGAGAGAAAAGATCATGGGAACATTCCCTCCACGCAAGGTTATGCTAAAACTGCTAAAGGGTTTGTTAACATGCTCAGTTCTGTCCATGTACCTCTCCCCCACCCCCACCATTATTCTTGCCAAAAAGAGAAGACCCTTTCAGGTAGGGGCAGATCTTTTAATGAAAATGAGACCACTCAGAATACTCAGTTTCATTCTGTAAATGGCCCAAACCTTATACTGAATGCAAAGAGTGTAAATAGAGGGAGAAATATGGCCAGTGAGATTCACATGGCACCTCCTGGATGAGGGGCTGGATTAAATGAGACAATTAGCTAGTGTGTGTTTTTCTGTCTGCCCCTTTGTTTACTATTAACTACAGGAATTAAAAAAAAACAATTTTGAATTGTAATGTTCATTCTTGGCAAGAGAGTGTCTAGAACCAACAATTCTGAACTGTAAATTTAACAATTTTAACAAGTCTTTCACAATTCTGCATCCAGTTTATAAAAACAAACGAACAGCACAGATCGATTTCTTGATGTATTTTAATCTGCTGAGTTTTTGATGTATTTTTGATGGGACCCAGGTACTTTGATTTGATATTTTGAATTGATATGATCGGATATTGTCATTTGATGCCAGTACTGACATTCATGGGAGATACTGTAAGTATATGGTAATTCACATCTCCTCTTCCTTCTCCTTTTTTTCTTCTCAGTGAAACATTTTGCCAGACATGGCATTACTGAAAAAGAAAATAATAGTTTTTGCTAACTTTCTATCTCTACTCAGTAACCATATCACCTGGAAGACCATGGCCCATATATTTAATGTGACAAATAACAATGGTTGTACACAATTACACCAGTGATCATATTAAAACACCATTACATTTGTAAAAAGTGCAAAATAATTTAAAATCATAAAAATAAAGTAAAAAATTCAGCACACGTGTGCAAGTAATAAAGTGTCCCTGCAAAAATCAATCATAAAATGCCTGTTTGAATAAGGTTTTTGCCTGCTGATGAAAGAAAAGCAGAAAAGGGGCCAGCCTAGCCTCTGGGGGAAGGGAATTCCACAGGCTGGGAGCAGCCGCACCAGAAGGTTCTCTATCATGACCTCACTGGCTAGGTCTGTGATGGTGGTCGCCCTGAGTAAAAGCCCTCTTCTGATGATCTTCGATACCGTGGCAGGTTCATTTTAATCTGTATGATACACATTTGATGCATTATGACAATTTGGGGTCAGAAGCCCAGGTTTCTCCAGATGATCCAGTGGGAAAGGGCTATGCGTGGCCATGTTGGAGCATAAGTCTCTTTTGTGTACTTCTGACAGCCATTTTGCCTTTCCAAATTCCAGTTGAAGCAGCATGATAGGAAGGCCTCAAATAAATGCTCGGGGGAAAACCAAAGTGAGCTGGGCCTAGCACTATCTGCTTTTTGGTTTAATCTTCCCTATATGAAGGGTATGGGTTTTAAAAATATTTTACACAACTTTGTTCCTGTTATATTTTATTTATTATTAAAATATTTACGTTTTGCACTCTATCTAGAGATCTGAAGATGGCATAGAATAAAAATTATATGAATAGATTTATTTATAGTATATGAATAGTTAATTAATTCTCTAGAAGAAACTGCAACATTGACAGTTTCAAAAAGAAATGGAAAAAAAGAGCTAACCTTAAAAGGAGAAAAGGCATTGCTGCATCCCCCCCCCCTGCAAAAAAATAGCCCCTATGCCTATTTTGCTGGAATTTGGCAGGCTATAATCCCCCCAAGGGACTACTAAAGTGACTGGTTTTATCCAATTTTGATGAAGAGAATAAAGTCATGGCCATTTTTAGATTTCCTGGATACTTGATGAGAGACATGGAACTACTTCAAATGTCCAAATTTCAATTTTGGTTCAGGACCCAAGTCAAGGTAAACTAACTCCTCCTACTGGAAATGGGACATTTTTGAAGTGCAGATTTGAGGTCCAGATTGAATCAGGGGTTCAAGCACATCCATAACAGTTAGGCATTTAAAAGGATGTTTCCATTTCTCATAAACTTGAAGTAGCTCTTTCTCAGTAACAACGCAGTATCACAGATATTTGAGTAATAGCAGGCCTAGAGAATTTAAACAAATAAGCACATGATGCAATGCATGCAAATAGGTTTATGAATTAAGAAATGAGAATCACTTTACATTCAAGCTTAAAAGAAAGAGAAATGTATGTAAGTGCTGTTAAAACAAATAAGTATTATTTGAGCTAATGACTCACAATATTTATCATTGGATTATCACTTTATATCACAACAAATGGCCATTATAGGCCTTAAAAGCAGGAACAAACCAGCTGGGGCTTCAAGACATCAAGTTCAATGTGAAAAAATTAGCTAAAATTCAGTTTAGCTTGGGATTTTGCAAAGCTGCCAGATAACATTAGAAGTCTATCCTGGTAGAGAGAGCGTCTTTAAAATGCTTCTTCAGATAACAACATAAGCTCCAGCCTAAAGAAACAGAATTTGAGAAAGTTTCTTCAGGGTAAGTGGAAATATAATAAGTAAATCATGTTCTCTATATGATGGCCATTTTGGGGGAGATCCAAAGGATCCCCTTTTTGTTTTGTAATGTTTTCAAAGTAGCAGGAAATAGAGGTGAATACAGGTGCAACAGCATTAGAAGCTTTGACCCATCCTCCCCACCCCAATGTAACTTTTACTTTGAAAATGGAACTGTGTGAAAATTTAAGGCAGTACTAAATTTGCTCAGGAATATGTAGCAAGCCACGTACATGCCATCTTCAAACAGTACTACTCGTTCCTTGTCTATGGCTTTCAGTGTTGATCTACAATTTACCTGATAGGTATCCACATAAACCCTCATAATATAGTTAGTGAAAGTGTAACCAACCAGCTCTGTCTTCTACGTGTGAGTGCCAAAATGATTGGGACAATATTAGTCATTTATGAGTTTTCATACAGTATAACGTAAGCAATAAAGATGGTGAATCTAAGTCAGACCGGCCTCCTGATCCTTTTAAATACTTACTTTCACTTGTACTAAATGTGACCATTGTATATTTTAGCACAAAGACAACTTCTTGACAAATGCCAAACATTCTGTAATCCTGAAGAACACCAAGCCAGCAGTTGTTATGCCTGTCCTATACCCATTGTTCCAACTTCCTTTCAGATATAATTATTCTGACACTTACGACCTCTCTGTCTGCTCCACCCAGTGCAGATGTTAAACTGTCTGCCACAGAAATCCTGGGGAATCCAAATGATCATGTTGTTCAGATCATTTTTCATTAGGTTTTCATTTTAGATTTCTCCTCTCAAATTCTTTGGTGTTGTTCTTTTGGGATAGTTAACTTGGGATGTGCTCTTCTGCATATTTTATTAATTGTCAGTGTTTTGCAATATGATATTGTTACTGCCCTGGCGAGTCCGAGCTTTGGGGATATTAAAAGATATCCTTTTGATATCACAATTCGGCTTCACCTCTCTATTCCCCTCCACATGCTTGCGAGGCCACTGGACAAGCAAGCATACAAGCTCGGCCGTTAATAACCATAATATTCCTGGACAATACAGACAGGCCAGAAAATAGCTGACTCACTGCTTTAGGAGACCTCCAGGCAAGTACTCCAATCAGGTATACACGCAACCTACAAAAGAGCCTCTGCCCCACGCTGGCAGCTTGATGGGCAACCTATACAGTACCCAAGTTCTCTGCGTTTGCATACTGGCTACTCTATTGAGAACCTCTGCGATAACTCAATCATTCAGATTCTGACCTTTCGGAGGCTTTGTCTCCAACTCCAAATCTATTGTTTTCCCCCAAGTATGGCATAGCCCGCAGTCACAATTCTCCTTATAAAAACCCTTGATTTCGAGACCTTCCTCGGAACGCTCCCAAGTTTCATCCCTCCTTGCTGCCGCTTTGCTTGGCGAGCCTCCCCTCAGCTCCACGTGCTGAGCTACATCGCACCCCAGCCTTGCTCTCTATTTTTTTCCGGGCTTCAGGACAGGTGAAGTATCACCCAAACCAGCAATCCCCCTAAAAATCCCTCTATACCACTCCAACCTTTATTCTCTTTAGTCATCTTGTATGAGTGTGTCGCGTACACTGTTTTGCTTGTGTTTGTTTAATAAAACATCATTTATTGCTTCAACTTCTGTGTGCTCCTTGACTCAACCTGACCCCGTAGACATAGGGTTCAAGATCTTGCTACGTTACCCTGCCTCTCATAACGCTAAGCAGTGCTCTGAGCTAATTTTCCCCACCTTTAGTTGAGCACACTTTGGTGTCCCTCCTGGGACCCCCAGTACACAGGGTAACAATATCCATGTAATTTCCATAACCACAGCAAGCTTGGCTATGCACAGAATATATAAAATGACATGGCACCAAAGGTCCTATAATCTGGAATTCAAATAATGTCAATTTTCATTTATATTTTTTTGGTTATTCCATTCATATTCAGGAAATTCCCCAAGGATCTGGACATTTTAGTTTGACTCCCTTCTGATTTAAACTTCTCAACTGATACTATGGTTGTTATAATTTCCAGTGTGCCCGATATCTTCTGGAATTAATTAACAGTACAGTATTAGACATGTCTGGAGTTATGCACACCAGAAGTGGAAAAGAAGCGCACCTCCAGATGTTGTTAGACTGCAACCTCCAGCACTTCATAGCCAGAGGTGAGGAAATCTGGGAGTTGCAGCCCAACTGCTAGAGGGACATGTTATTCTCTCCCCTCCTACACCCATTTTGGTCGGAGTAAGCTACACTGAAAGCATATCCTCCAATATTTGACAGATGAAAACCCAGAGACATGTGGCCAAGCAACATCAGAGTGTTGGCAAGATGGCATAAGTTATTAATAAGGAAGAACAGGCAAGCCATCAGAGACTGAGGCCATTTCCGCACAATATTGCTATAGTGCAACAGTGGCAGGTTGTTTCCAGTCCGGGAGCCAAGCTACTGCATGATGTCATCATTATCCAGCTGCTATACCATCCCCAAGCATTGCCAAACCACCGTATTTTATTTCAAGAAGAAATCAGTTCAGAGCCCCCTTTAGCACTTCAATCCTGTCAGCCATCTTAGTGCAGTACCGTAATAGTGCTTGATAATGCTTCCTGTCATGGATTTGTGAGTGGGTGGGGTGTGGGCATGCCCACCTCATCTCTCCCTCATCAACTTCCTATCACCTCTCCATGTTTATTTTAAATTTCTCTGTGTTTAATTTAAATTTCTCCTTTGAGTTAAAAATTTTTATTTTTTAGATAAATTTTTAAGCATTATAGTGCAAAAATGCAATAGTGTGCTGGTGTGTCATGCCATTACAACATTGCTGCACTAGTATGGCTTCAAAAAACCCCACCAACCAATCAGAGGGAGTGGGGCAGAGTGAAGGTGGGACACGGGAGTGGCCTAGGACACCGTAATGCGGAAGGAACACCGGTGGCAATATCGCTACTCATTCACTTAAGATGGAAGGTTGAGAAAAAGAACGTTCCTAACCCTACAGCATTGCGCAAATGGCAGTGCTGGGATTGTAACGCTACAGTGTGCTAATGGCGTATAGTGTAGAAATGGCCAGAGCCTACAAGGAACAGCATGATTGGCCTCTCCTGTCTTTCCTGCACCTGAACTTTGAACTCAATTTCCAGCAGCTAAAGTAAGCTGAGGGCAAAGAAGGAAGGTAGGAACAGGAGAAATAAAGGCCATTTCCACATGGGGTGGTGGAATCGCCCTGCGCCACTACTTACCGGATCTTCTGGCTCCCCGGTCTTGTCCAGGCTGCTCTGGAGGAGTGTGTAGTCGTTGATCTGCTCTGCTCCGGTGACCAAAATGGTGGTTTCCAGTTGGTCATGGGTCTCGACCAACTGAAGCTTGCCAGCCTAAAGCCCGCCCTTGGCAGATCGCAGGCTCGCATTGGTGCGAGCCTGAGAATCTGCACAAGGGAGCAGGCTCGCAGTGGCACACTCCATGCTTTGGAAAGACCGGAAAAATCAGGTCTTTCAAAAGCACGCTGGTGGACCATTTGGTGTTGTTCCGGAGCGGACTGAGGTGCGGATCTACACTAAGTAGTCTGGACCCAGTCCGCTCCAAGGTGCAGACATCCTCCGTGGAGGACGCACTGCACCGTTTTTATTACCCCGTGTGGAAATGGCCAAACTGGGACATTTTAAAAGCAGCTTTAAAAGTGGGATAACAGAAGATTAATCAGGACTGTCTCTGCCAAACTGATACAGTTGGAGAGTATGTGAAAACAGTGAAACATTTCTGAGTAAACCTATGTTGGACTGCAGAGTGGGGCTGAGATCCTATATTTAGGAGGAATTCCCATTGAATTCAGAGGAACTTGCTTCTGAGTGTATATTGTATGACTGCACTGTAAATCTACTACTGAAGAAACATTTTTGATACAGAATTGTCTGCATCACAAATGCACTCAGAAACGCCTCAAGACAAACAAAGCATCTTAAGGAACACAAGGTCTACTTTTTCCTTTTCAGGAACCTCATTCTTAACTGGAGCCATGTGAGACACTGGATATGCAAGCTTAAATTTGCTGGCCTAACTATGCCCAAGAGGCTTGCTGTCTGGTTAGTAGAATCAACAAAAGAAACAATAAAGCATTTTTTATTAGCCTTGAAGTCAGACCACTGGGATTTTTTTTCTTTCCAGGGAAGGGCCCACCCTACATATATTTCATAAATTAGCTTCCTCTTGCCCAATCCATTTAAACAACAAAAAAGAAAGAAGGGGTAAGAAAAAGAAAAGAGTTGAAACTACTATGGGATTTTCGCTCACTTAACAGTCTTGTACACACTTGCATCATATAATGTAAATAGTTTTAAACAAAATTTTAAAGGGATGGGATCTAAAAAGGACATGAATGTGCTTTGCACAAAAGTGTCTTACTGTACGTCTCTTAATTCAGGATGGTGTAATTCTAAGAACTGAGCCTGTATATCTATGCTTGGGCTGTATGACATCAGAATTTAGATGGAAGAATAATGTGATCAAATGCTTCTCATATAAGAGAAAAAAAATCTAAACATAAACATAAAGAGTTTATTTGAATGGAATCTAAAAGCCACTCCTTCTCAGTATCAGCTAGGTTTTTTTTACGTAAAGAGATTATTTGTTAACAATACCAAACAATTGGTATTAACACCAATTGGATCCCACCATCCATCCAATGAGCTCAAGGTTACATGTGTGGCTCTCTTCCTCTTTGCTTTATATTCATAACAACCTTGTGAGGCAGGCTGGCCTGAGAGATAGTGGGTGGTAAAAGAAACCTGTATCTGGATATCCAAAATTCCAGGCTAACCTTCTATACACTAATACCACATTCACTCACTGGCTATGGTAGCCTGAGGATTTGGGAAGTTATTCCCAAAAAAGCCATTTTTCCCCAAGCTCTATCTATCTATCTATCTATCTATCTATCTATCTATCTCTGGAGAGAGGCGCATTAAAGTATATAATCCCACAAAAACATTGCTGTTTTTGTTTTTGTTGTGTGCCTTCAAATCATTTATGACTTATGGTGATCCTAAGGTGAACCCATCATGGGGTTTTCTTGGCAGATTTGTTCAGAGGGGGTTTGCCCTTGACTTCTTCTTAGGCTGAGAGAGTGTCACTTTCCCAAGGTCACCCTGTAGGTTTCCATGGCTGAGTAGGGATTCAGATCCTGGTCTCCCAGTGTCCTAGTCCAACACTCAAGCCACTACAAGCCAACCGACTGAAATGGCGTTTATCAGTCATAAATCTTGCAACTCAGTGGGAATTAGATCTGTATATCAGATAGAATATATTGTTACTACATCTTACAGTCCCCTTCCTGAAAGATAGCAAAAATGGTATAAAATATCATTTTCATATAAAAACTAGACTCTTATGACTGAAAAAGCAAACAGAAGCTGGACACTGGCTATAAGCATGGGTGAAGTCAGGATGGCCTCAGGATGGCCAGGTCATAAGTTCAAGAAGATTAGGTGGCAAAGCCTGACATTAATGGGCTTCCAATAATCCTTTCAATAGACCCAGCATCCAAGATAATAGTAAATAAAACTGCCCCTCTTTTACACATTTCCTACAGAGACCTTCCCCATTCACCTTATCCAACCAAGACATTAAGGGGCTGTCAGGACTCCCACTGATGTTTTGTCACCCAAAGGCCCTTTCTGCACGAGGCGAGTGAATCACTCTGTGCTGTTACTCACCAGTTCTTCTTGGCTCAAAGCAATGTAGACTGTCCCTTAACCTTTCTGCAGGGCTCCTCCATTTGGTTCAGGATGAATCAGAGCAGTGCAAGATCTGTAGATCCGCACTGCTCAAGCTGTCAAGGTCAGAGACCCAGGCAGCGAGCCAGCCCAGAGAAGGGAGAGGGAGAGATAGCAGAGTCCCACCAGGATGAGGCAAAGCAAGCAATTACGCATAGGCAGTCCATTTACCTAAGCCTGAGTGACAAGCAAAAGCCATAGTCAGAGTCCAAAATCCAGGGGTCAGGAGCCAGGAGATCAATCCAAGGTATCAGGAGCCAGGTGCTGGAAGCAAGGAAAGGGCTTGTAGAAAGTTTGCCACAAGCAAAGGAAGGCTTCCAGGCAGGCAGTTATATAGCCTAGACACAGGTGTGGCTGGTCACCGCTTCTTGAACTTAATCAAGGAAGCCTCCCTTTGCTCAGCTCTCTTCAGTCTCCACCTTGTTTGTGGCTGATTGACGCAGGCTCCAGGGCATCCTCAGGATCACAGCTGGATCCCTGTTGCTCTAAAGGAGCAGGCAGAGGAACGTCCGAGCCTGCTTGGTCCATGGCAGCAGGGGGAGCTCTTGAGCTGCAGGACTCATTTCCAGCTAGAGCCACAGGGACCAACAGCTGCTGCTCATCATCAGCAGCTCTGACAGGGGCTTCAGTTATCAGGCTTACAAAATGGCAGCTTCCTGTTCTTCTTGGGTCCAGACCAACCACTGACACTGACCATGCCCACAGCCTGCCCTCCGCTGATCTCAGGCTCGCATTGGTGCGAGCCTGCACATCTGCACAAGTGAGCAGGAACGCAATGGCATGCTCCAGAAGATTGAAAGACCGATTTTTTCCAGTCTTCACTTAGCGCTCTGGAGGACCATTGGGGGTGTTTTGGATTGGACTAAGGTGCGGAACTAAGGTAAATAGTCCAAACCTAGTCTGATCCAAGGTGCGGACGACCTCCGTGACAGGACACCTTGGACCGTCTTAAATTCCCAGTGCAGAAATGGCCAAAGTAAGACAATCTGTCCATTCCAGACCTTTTTTATTTACTTTTTCAGAGACCCACTGAGCTCACCCCTTCAGGGTAGGAAAAAGGCTATTTAAATCTTCACTCTAACTCTGGCAATTTATAGTACATTGGGCATTACTGCATACATTGGCTCCCAGATTCCCATGGTCTGTGCTACCCTCAGACTGTGATCTGAGCCACTCCATTTCAACCTTCCTCTGGACTGGTAAATCTCACCCTCTACCACCCAAAATCTCCCTCTATTCAACCTTTCTCGCTTCCCCTTTGCTAGCCTTGTATGGCTCATGAGACTGTTTGATTCCTTTTATGTGTGTCTGTTAATTTCCAATAAAAATTCCCTGTTTAAACCATTAACTGGGGTGAAAAGATCTTGCCATTACTCTCTTCTCGCAGGCCTCCCTTCAGCTATAACTCCCTCAATTTCTAAGGAGAAGCTGGTGTTGCTGGTGGACCTCGAGGTCCCCCACCTTTTGAGGCAACAATATATTTTCCTTTAAGATATTGTAAGAATCCATCAACAATTGAAACATCTATTTTTAACATTTGGCAAAAAGGTGATATTAAGTTTATTTGGTTAAAGAAATTTCCAAGGTTGAAGGGCAAACCACCAATCTGATGAGACTGAAAATCTCCTTCAAATCAATGTAGAACAGTTAAGTAGCATACCAATTTATTGGAAAAGTTCTTCATTTACTGGCAACCAAGGGAATCAAGACAGACCAGAAGGCTGCTACAATTCCCAGATACTGTACTAACTCTGAAAAGGGGGTGGGGAGGAGATGGATGATGATCAAATAAAGCTAACACAGCTAGCTTCTAATAAAGTGCTGAGATTTCACAGCAAGCAGCACATGTTTGGTAGCGTTGCCCAGTTCCGAGGAAGGAACCTCCCCCACCCTCTGCCCCCAAACCTCCACTCCCAATCTCCCTATATCCCAAAGCTTTTATTTTAATGTCAGGCTAAGTTCAATCAAATTTCCCCCATTCCTTGCCAATCTAGAGGAAACATATTAGCGAGTCCACCCTCTGCAGTATTATTTACTCAAGCCTGGCCTTGACAACAAGCAATCTCGATAAGGTGCCTGGATTCCTATAGAGAAAATGAAACAATAAACACAGAAATATGAGGAAGAAATTACACCCATTAAATACGTGGGGACTGATGAATGACATGATGGCTGCCTATTCAACTTGGAAATTTTACACATGATTGAAGCTTTATTTAGTCTAATGAAATGTGCTTCCTGAATATTGCATCTGAGTGACTGCATGACCCACAGGACAAAGGAAAGTATTATCTGATTAGGCTGAGATCATTCTCATTTAAAGTCATTGTGATATGATTTTAAGGCTTTTTAATTAGCAGCCAATACTTTCATGTCCATTGCTTCTTTTATTGTCAAAATTCCTGTCCTTGCCCTCCCACATACTCTTCAAGGAGAAAAATAGTTAACAAAAATGCTAATGCTTTTTTAACCCTCTTCTCTTTAAAAAGAGAGAAAGAAAAGAAAATCTTACTTCTCTTGGTGAGAATTCTCCACAGTAAGTTACAACTGCCTGTAGTGTGTTGTTTCTGACGGCATTGCAGTTGTCCTATAGGACTCCTTCATTTTCACTGAGAAGTTAATGGAGGCCTTCGCAAACAGAAGGCTCCCAGCTGTGAAAAGCTGGAAGAAATCCATTCCCATTCAGTCAAGCACTCTGGGAAATCATCATGGCTACCCTCCCATGCAACATATGGAAGGAAGCTCACTCTAATGAAGATTGTTCTTGCAGAACCTTAAAAAAAATACAACTAATTTCCAAGGAGTGGTTTTACAGAAAGAGTGATGGGAAACCTAAGTTTTGTATTACAGCCATCAGATTTACGTTCAGGATAAAACATGCAAATGAATAGTGGAGTTCCACGCCCTCCAACATTTCAGAGATGAAAACTGAGACACTTATAGTCAAGCAGCATCAGAGTGTGGTCAAGATGTCAAAGGTTACTAATGAGGGAGAACACACAAGCCAGAAGAGGCTTTGGCAGTTCGCCTTCATCTGAGTTTATTGGGAAAGGCAAGATTCTGCCCCCTCTTTTCCTCTCTCCCCTGTTGAGGAACTGGGACATTTTAAAAGCAACCAAAAAGTAGATTGATTGGGATTGTCCTTGCCAAATTGGGAAAGTTGGAGGGTGTGCATATACAATGCATTTTTATTCACAATTAAGGCCTAATGTGCTTCATGGGGCTCACTCCCAGCCCTAAATAAGCATGCACAGGATTAGACCCTAAGGCTGTACTCCTATGTTCATTCATGTGGTAATAAGGTCTGTGAACATGAATGAGACTACTCTGCCTGTAAATTATAATACAGTTGCCCCCTTGGCACAATTTATTCCACTTTTGAGAGCCATGGTTCCCAAAGAGTTGGGGATATTTTTTAATGTCTTGAAACAATAAAATGTGTGAGGCATACATAGACTGGACAAGGGTTGTAGAAGCACAACCCATGTAACATGAGCTAAGGAAGACTGAAGAGCTGTTATAAATACCAGTGCCTCATTCCCCTAGGTAGTAGACATCCTGCTCAATCACTCTTGAGCTGTCACTAAACATTGCCCAGAGCTCAGAATCTTTTTGTACATCCTAGTAGCCTAGAAACATGGTTTATAAAAACAAATCCAACTGATATTCTGCATGGTGTTTAGAATCATAGAATTGGAAAAGCATAAGGGCTACACCATCCAACTCCCTGCCATGCAGGAATACATAATCAAAGCACTCCCAACCATGCATGCTTGTCTCTGATTAAATCCCCCCAAACAAAGAGACTCTACCACACTCCAAGGCAGTGTATTACCATTAGGTGATGGAAAGAGCTGTTGAACAGCTCTTACCATCACCTAATGTTTAGGTGAAATCTCTTTTCCTGTGGTTTGAATCCATTGCTTCATGTCCTAGAGTCTGGAGCAGCAGAAAACAAGCTTACTCCATCTTCATGTGACATTGTTTCAAATATTTAAACATGACTATAATGTCACTTCTTAACATTCTCTTCTCCAGGCTAAACACACCCAGCTCCCTAAGCCGCTCCTTACAGGATATTGTTTCCAGACTTTTACCAATTTGGCCACCCTTCTCTGGACACATCCCTACTTGTCAATATCCTTCTTGAATTGTGGTGCCCAGAACTGGACATAGTATTCTATATGAGGCCTGACAAAAGCAGAATAAAGTGGTACTATTACTTCCCTTGATCTAGACACTATATTGCTATTGATGCAGAATCACATTGGCTTTTTTTAGCTGCTGCATCATCCTGTTGACTCATGTTCAGCTTGTGGTCTGCTAAGACTTCTAGATCCCTTTCATGTGTTCTGTGGTCAAGCCAGGTGTCGCCCCTCCTTTATCTGTGCATTTCATTTTTTTCTGCCCAAATGTACTACCTTACATTTCTCTCTGTTAAAATTCATTCTCTTAATTTTGGTCCAGCTCTCTAATCTCTTAAGGCTTCCGTGGACATGCAGAAGAATTTGAAACAGATTGACTCATGGTCAGGGAGAAAAACTTAAAACTGTAGGGCCATTCCTAATCAGGTCTTGCAACCTGAAAGAGTCTGAATAAGATCTCTGGTAGACCCAGGATGGTCCTAGTTTTTGTGCAGATGGGACCACCACTCATCTAACCCCCAACACCATTCCCAACCAGCAGAAGGATAGAAGTGTGCTTAGAACTTACAAGGGAGGAGGTTGGATAGTGATCTTTGGCAAAGATCCTTCATCATCTAGGCACAAAGTAAATATCCATTGGTAGAATTATGCTATACAAGCACAATGCAGTCACTGTAGTGAATACCACCATAGCACAATGTATGAGAAATGCTTAATCAACATAGCTATCACCTCATTGCACAATGCAGAACACATAGAGATGGTACAAAATGCTCGATGTGCATTGACTCTAGGTGTGTTCTACATATGGAACTCAGCTCTTGCTGCTGTCAGCTGATTGTTTCTATTCTTCATTGTCTAAAATGTCCCTTTGCATCCATGGTACTCCCTACATCTGTGTATGTCATCAACAGGATTCTGGCTATTATCACCCCACTCTGCTCCACCAGCCATAATGGGCATTTGCCACTACTGATACTGGTGCATCTGAGCACTGTCCCATCTGAGCAGAGGGCAAACCCAACTGAGAAACTGCAAGAGTTTGCTGCATCTTTGGACTTGTGTAGTCCTCCCTCCACGTTTGCAAGTTTGATCTTCAGGAATTTGATTATTTGTGAGGTGTGTACATGCATTCCCTCAGAGCTCGGCAAATGACAAGGGCATGGGAGGAGGAGTTCAGGAAATGAAGACACTGGCATGTATTCCCTCCCCAGACAGAGGGGAAGGAAGAGCATGGAGAGGAAAGGCATGCTCCCTCACTTGGGTGGGAGGAGGGAGATATTGATCTTTTCCCCATTTTCACAAGTGTCCTGTGCCCTGGATCCTCACAAAAGCAGAGAACCCACTGTATTCTCTCTTATGAGTTGAATCTAACCTCCCATAAGGAGAGTTCTGGTCATGGAAAAATTTCACCTTGTACCTACCAGCAAGAGGAGAGGTGATTTTTACAGGTTTCCCCTCCTACCTATAAAAATTGCAGATCTGCTCTGGAGTTTTGTAAACCTGTGGGGGTGATGGGGGGGCTGCAGGGGGACAGGGAAGCAGCAAAGATAACCTCCTTTACATTAGTCAAATCTTCCACTAGACCAAGGGGTCTTGCACTTATCGGGCCAAATCCAACATTAGTCTCACCTAAAGTAAAACCATTGAAATCAGTGGGACTTGAGCTAATTGTGACCAACAAACTCCTTTTGTTGAAATCAGGGCAAGAAGCATGTGGCCTTCTTGATGTTTCTGAGCAGACTTATTAGGTCTGCTGGGAGTTGCAGTTCAGCAACATCAGGATGGCTGGAGTAATATTGGATTTAGCCCACAGAAGGACAGCTTTGAATCTAACACAACACTCACATCATTGTGGCTTCTTGCATGGAGTTGCAGTTTCTCTTGCATTATACCATCTGGCAATAGCTAAAGGTGCTACATGAAGCTTATTTGCACCAGCTGAAAATATGCTCAACAGAGTTGTCGAATTGATGCCAGATGTAGAGTTGGATCTATCCTTTAAATACCATGCATTCTTTATATCTCACTTGGCCTTCATTAATTGAGTCCTATAGCAGTGAAACTTGTTTTGTATGTACCCAGCTCCATCATTCTATCCACAGAGACCAGCCTAGAGTTTGGAGGGAGTCATTAAAATCATGCATTAATCCTATATCCCCCCTCCCCAACTCCAAATAACCTCAGCTGAAACATATTTTATAATGTACTTTTATGTGATGCTGAGGTTTTGGCACCATAAAATAATTTTGGTTAATGAATTTCAGGTGGTATTTTAAAAGTAAGAGAGGGGAAAGGAAGTGCAAGATGGCAGCTTTGCCTCTTGGGGCTGTAAAATCCATGTCTTCTCCCACCAGTTGCTGCTGAGTGGGAATACACACACTTCAAACAACTTCTGTATGTACTTGCATGAGTAAATCTGTACACACCATGTCCATTAAACTGGCCCGAATATAAATCTGTGGCCCATAATGGTGAAGTCTTTGCCCATAATTTGGTGTAAGCATTTGTTGAAAAGGCAGTTTAGAGCTTCTAAGAGGGACTCAGAAGAACAGCCAAACTGAGTCATTATTAATAGAAGCGGGTTTTTTAGCAATATATTTTCAACAGTGCACTATATGATTTCCAGTTTATAAATTATATATATAAATCTCCCAGGAATCCCACCCTACCTGTGCATAAAACATCCTTTCACCATGTATGGACTTGCAAATATCTTGGTTTGTGGCTATTTGGAAAAACAAAAGGGCCAGTGGTTACTATTTATTGCTAACTAACATTCAGGTAGAAAAGTAGAAGAGGAATGACAAATGTTCTGACAGTAAATGGTGATTTTATATGCTGTGGCTCTGAATGTGAAGTAAAAAAACACCATTACCTCTGTTCTCAAGAGTATGTTTGGGAAGTGACACGTTAAGGCTTTTCATAAAGGCATACTGGAAAATGTCAAAAAGTTAAACATAACAGAAAGGGTCAGAAAATAGCAATCTCCCATGTAAAATGACCATTCCAAAAAGCTGAACTTGTGTTATTTTGTTACCCTAAGAAGTAAGGGATGTTGGGGTCCACCAGCAATGCCAGTGTCTCCTTAGAATCTGGGGGAATTACAGCTCAAAGGAGGCCTGCGAGAGGAGGAGAATAGCAGGATCTTTTCACCTATGTATACCAGTATTAGCTGCAGAGAGGACTCCAGTTAAAGTTAAAGAAAGTATTTTATTTGAATTAACAAATATATGAGAAATCAGACACTCTTACAACCATACAAAGCTATTGGAAAGTAAGGTGAGAAAGTTTGGATAGAGAGACATTAGGGGTGGAAAGAGTGATAGTGATAGATAGATTCTTGAAGAAGGAGGTCACAGCAGATGGGCTCAGCGTCTGAAGGTAGCACAGAGGAATGGCAGTCTGGGACATTACATACTATGTGCTACAGTTGGGAGGTGTTGAAGCCCTATTTCACACCCTGAAGGGGTGTATTGACAGAACTGTAACAGCTTTCCCACAGGACTGACAGAGTGGTTTGGAATGGGCTGATTGCTTAAGGTTGGAGTGACAAAGCATTGATGGGACTCATGACAAACTCTCAATGTTTGATCAGGTAGGGTGTATAGGGAAAATCTCCATAGGATAAGATCAAGGGATGGTCTGGGCAGGTCATCTTCCATTGTGTTTGAAAATGCAAAGAGCCTGAAGTGGTGAAGGGGTTAGCAGAAACCTATGAAGTGTTGGGTTTTTCTGTATAATCCTATCTGAGCTTTCATGACTCAGAATACTTCTCCAGTCAGTGTGACCCTGGTCATGTTCTCTGGTCATTAATAAGTCCGATTTAAAGCATATACATATCAGATAGGAGGAGTGGTAGGATATGGTAACAATTTGAACTGATCATTCTGATCGTTGAAATGAACAATTGTGCTTCCATGTTGAACTTTAACTCTCTACCACAAACTGGTACTCCAGTCCACCCTGGTGTTCATTCCCTCTGCTCTTTCTTCTCTCCCTGCCTCTTCCCCCTCACTAATCTTTATCTTTCTACCATCACACAACTTACAGAGCCTTTCCTTCTGACCTCCTTATCAGGTAACAGTTCTTCCCCTACAACTTTCAAAAAGTTTGGAAGCCCTGTAGAGGTATGTATCACATGAAGCTGTTACTGCCCTGGCTAGTCCGAGCTTTGGGGATATTAAAAGATATCCTTTTGATATCACAATTCGGCTGCACTTCTTTATTCCTCTACACATGCTTGCAAGGCCACCGAACAAGCACGTAAACAAGCTCGGCCGTTAATAGCCGTAATATTCCTAGACAATACAGGCAGGCCAGAAATAGCTGACTCACTGCTTTAGGAGACCTCCAGGCAAGTACTCTAATTAAGTATGCATGCAACCTACAAAAGAGCCTCTGCCCCGCGCTGGCAGCTTGATGGGTAACCTATACAGTACCCAAGTACTCTGCGTCTGCATACTGGCTACTCTATTGAGAACTGCTACGATAACTCAATCATTCAGATTCTGACCTTTCGGAGGCTTTGTCTCCAACTCCAAATCTATTGTTTTCCCCCAAGTATGGCATAGCCTGCAGTCACAATTCTCCTTATAAAAACCCTTGATTCTCAGACCTTCCTCGGAACGCTCCCGAGTTTCATCCCGCCTTGCTACCGCTTTGCTTGGCGAGCCTCCCCTCAGCTCCACGTGCTGAGCTACATTGCACCCCAGCTTCGCTCTCTATTTTTCCTGGGCTTCAGGACAGGTGAGGTATCACCCAAACCAGCAATCCCCCTAAAAATTCCTCTATAGCACTCCAACCTTTATTCTCTTTAGTTATCTTGTATGAGTGTGTCACATACACTGTTTTGCTTGTATTTAATAAACATCATTTATTATTTCAACTTCTGTGTTCTCCTTGACTTGACCCGACCCCGTAGACATAGGGTTCAAGATCTCGCTAAGTTACCCTGCCTCTCATAACGCTAAGCAGTGCTCTGAGCTAATTTTCCCCATCTTTAGTTGAGCACATTTTGGTGTCCCTCCCAGGACCCCCCGTTCACAGGGTAACAAAGCTTCCTATAAGTCCTCTGGGGGAATGAATATCACAGGTCTGAGTTCAGCTTCGTCTTTTCCAGTTAAGAAAGATTAAGAAAGTCTGCTACCTAGTGAGTGAAGAAAATTCTTCAGGCTACAGACAGATTTTAATTAACTAAAATTAATTCTGTTTTTAAAACAAAATAGCCCTGAGGTGTATTATTATCCTAGGATACCACTTGTATCCATGTTAAGTTTCTGCAGTCTGTGTTTAAGAGTCTTGGAACTATGTCAGACAGACAGACAGACAAATACAAACACACACACACTTTTATTTTAACAGATTTTGGTTATCCTTCATCCCATTCAGCAGTTTGCTTTGTATCTCATTACTGGCAAGATGCATATGAAATATAGTTGTAAATGTGCATGTCTGTATTAAAATGTATATTCAAATAAAAATGTTTAAGAACTCGCTTGTCGCTATTGTCGCAATTCATTCTAATGGACTAGCAATGCCGATGAAAGAATTCATAATATGACTATATTTCATTACTCACAAGCCTGAATCCTATTGGTAGCCCCAGTTTGAGTAGAATCAATAGGATTAACATAAATGTCATAGTTGACATAGATGATTCCATTGTTGATTACATGGAATTGGAACAACTAATAAGCCTCAGGTGTGTGTGTGTATAAAGACCGAGTCCTCTTGGTTGTCCCAGTTCTATGTAATCAACTACATCTACATCTACATCTACATCAATATCTATCCATATATATATTGATGCAAGTATAGGCACCTGTGACCCGAAAAATCATGTTTCCTGTAATTATCAATGATATGTCTCTTGAACTAAAGTTTCACTTTCAGGTTTCCATGTCTACCATTTATCAGACTAGGCAAGAACATTTCATTCCTGTTTTTGGCGCATGTTTAGAACTTGGCTATTTGAACCCCACTGTTTGGTTGCATGGTAGGGGTGGATGTCTAGTGTCTATTTTCCCCATATTCAGTTATTTTATTTTATTTATTCCATTTTCCCCATTTCAATATATGCAGAACTTTACAAGTTTTTTTTAAATGAACACAAAATTCCCAAACATCTTTACTGGCCAAATTCAGAAGGTACAGCTATTAGCTGCATGGAGAAGAGGATGTTGTAGCTGATTGTCACATAGTGTTGAAGATGAGCAGCCAGGCAGAAAAAAATCTTGGCAACCCTGTGTTGACATCACAAACAGTCTCTTGGTCGGACACACTAGATTTTGAAGGCAGATTTTTAGAAGCTTAAAGCATTCAGAAGACTTTTGCCTAGATAAGTGAATCTGACATCTTGTGTGCCTTCAGCTTTCTGTCAAGTTGATGGAAAAATTTCTGAATTTGAAAAATTGTTTCCTAATACAAATTGAATGAATTTCTCACCCATCTCTTTGTTAATGAGAAACAGTGCTTCCTCTCTGATAGTTGCATTTTCAGGTAGTCTCAGCATAGCTAAGCTTTCTTGCTGTTGCTTGGTGATTTCATTAAGTCCTCCTGTCTGCCGTCTACCACGAAGTGACACATCAAAGCCTCTCTACCTCAGCCCACATAAATAAATAAATAAACTTATGAATAATCAAATCCACAAATACTGAACCTGCAATAGTGGAAGGCTGACAGTAACAAATCTGTTTTTCTACCTCTTACTGGTAATCCTCTGCCATTATATCAAAAAGCTTTTCTTTGCTGCTTTGACCCTGCAGGACTGATCAAACAACTTTTGTTAAGCAATATGAAGAATAAATACATTAACCAACAATGTGTTCATATAAGCTTGTGCTTAAAGTCATCTTATTTTATTTTAACAGATCACCACAGATCCTTGGAAGGTGTGAAATGAATGACTTTGTCTAGAATCACAAAACCACCAAAATTGTTTCTCCAACCTTACATATGACCCAGTCCCAGTCCACTAAACTCCTGTTGTACCAGAGCAGACATTTGCTAGATCCATCACAAGGATCTCAGCACCAGCAAAGGGATGAAGAATAAAGTGGTGCTGAAAACAAGACATTTGGAATAGCAAGAAGTCTCTTGCAGTCTTGCAATGGCCCTTCTCATTATGTGTTAACAGCTGTCATGAAGCACATTATCAGTCGTTTATAGATGGATTTCCTTGTTTTTCCACAAATTTATGGCAATGAAAAAAAGTAAATGTTCAGGGATTGAAGTAGATGTTACACAGCAGGCTTCCATGGCAGTCTCTATGTGGTTTTAAATGAAAAGCAGCTGTCCAAAACTACCACTGGGAGCAGAGAGATGGCAGCGTGAGGAGCAGCCTAACTCCTTTCCCTTTCAGGTACTTTTCCTTCATACCATTCCCCCACCCTGCAATTTTTCCCACCCATATGGGAGAAATGACACATCCTTCAGCTTCCATGTAATGTCTAGTTTGACCCTGAGCACAAAGTATTTGCTGCTTGAAGTCAATGTGGTATATAGATTCTGAGCAGCCTTCATGTAGGAACAAGTAAGAATTTCCCCTTGATAACATGCATATGAAATGCTTTGGGGTAGCCTCCATCAATCATTGTAGTTCTTTTTGTCCCCTTACTCTGTTTATTCCCATTGGGTTTCAGATGGCTGTTCCAGTCCAGTCACTAGACATGGAGCTCATCCTAACTACTTCAGTGTGTTTAGAAAGAGGAGAATTAATACGTTTTCTTAGTCCTCTTTCTAAATCAAATATGTGGGCATCACCACTGTCCAGATGCATGATTCTCTCTTCACCCCAATATTTTCCCCCAGCCATTACCAATCAGATCCTCAGAACAAGCTTTCCTTTATTTCAGCGATGAATAACATACAGCCTGTCAGATACTATTGGACCCCAAATCCCCGTCAGCTTTGCTAACACAGCCAACTGTCAAGAATAGTGGGAATTGTAGTCTGGCAACACTGCAGATGGAAGACATCCATCCCTGCCCTATTGGTTGTATATATCAGCAGATAATATCACTAGCTTCATTGGAGATACTATGAATCATCTGTATTTAATAATTCCACTGCTCTTCACCATTCCTCAACTGTCCAGAAATAAGTGCAGCTTTTGTAAAATGACTAAAGACCTCTTTTCTTTCGACATAAAAGATAAAAACAGGTTCCAAATACACTCTTCCATAATGCCTCCATAAGCACAGTCCTAAGTAACAATCATTTTCCTGGGATGGGAGGAAGCACAAAGAGCCATGACATGGAAAGATAGCCTTGCCAAGGAGGGGATAATCCTGCCCTTTTCTTTCTTTACCTTTTTCTTCCAGTACTTTTTTTCCTAGGATAACACTGCAATACAGGTGAAAGTTAACAAAGAAGTGGCCTACCTGTTTCAATGGAGGCCAAAATGACAAGACTTCTCTAGATAGCAACAGCAATAGCATGTGTATTTCTATACTGCTTATCAGCTAAGTGCTCTCTAAGTGGTTTACAATGTATTAGCTAATTGCCCCCAACAAGCTGGGTACTCATTTTACTGATCTGCAAAAAGATGGAAGGCTGAGTCAACCTGGAGCCCAGCAGGATGGAACTCACAACTTTGTGGCTGCAGTACCGGCATTTAAGCACTGTGCCACCAGGGCTTCTAATTCACTCATATTTTACTTGAAAATTCATCCATTTTGTACATGTTTCCCTTAATATGAACCTTTTGCAAGCTCTGTGTCAATTTTTTAATTAGAGAACTCATCTTAAAATTTGATGGAGCAGGAAAAATGTTCCAGTTTGTATATTAGTTCAGGATGTGTTAATTAAGTCACTTCGCATTAAGATGCTTACCAAGAATATTTCTCTCCCATCCCTAACAGATACTGATACTGAATGTTTGTTTTAGTTCTGATTTTACTTAGCATTTAGCAAAGGTGGGAAGTATTTCTCAAACTAACTTGGTCTCACCCTCACTCTCTTCCTCTTTCTCTCTCTCTGTATCTCTTTTTTGTCATGCTTTCTTAGTTCTGGAGGTTGGAACATGTTTCCATATGTAATATTCACCTGAGCTCTGAAAAATCACAGATCCAATGAAAATTTCAGTCATGTCCTAGTAACTCTGTGCTTCCAAATACTGATGCACAATTTATACCAGGATTAATGCCATGCAATTAGAACTGTCAGCATAAAAGAAAAGATACTGTCAGACATATTGTTTGGGTTGACCAGGAAGGCAAGGATGTAGATTCCATTTTTTGCTCAACATGCAGATTTTTTTTTTTATTATGATGATTCTGATGACTGTTGGTGGAATCAAAACATTCCCTAACCCAGTGCCTAAACACAAACAGCTTTGTTCTCACTATGTAGGTGGTAAGGCTTTGAACTGATACAATTTACTTTTATCTATCAACTAATGAAGAAATACCTTTCAGACAGAGAGAAGAAACAGAGATGTCCCAACACATGCTGTGAATTAGTCTGCGACTATTGTACATTGGTAGAATTCAGCAATACTCAGGCAACAGTTCATGTATCAAGGATACATGGTGGGTTTTCTCTGAGTAGCTCTTGATTCCTACTATATTGCCACAGGCATAATTGTTCCCTCTATTTACACTGGGGCAATAAACCAGTAAAGGTGGCAGGAAACAAGCAAGAATAGAAATTATGTATATTTTCTAAAAGACACAGAACTGAAAAAAGGAGTTGAAATATGGTGAGATTTTCCCCCCACAACTGGGTCTTGAGATTTTCTGAGGGAAACCCTGGACATTTTTATCAGAAATTCAGATGAAATATATACTATGGCAAAGAAATAAACCTGCCACTCCAATACAAGTTCATGTTGTATAGATGAAGAACGGTTGAGGGCCACAGTCTTTGCACTGTCTGATATGTGTTGGCCTAACAATCAGAATAAATATTGTTTGAATGTTGCACTTCTTTGAAAGAAGGGGTTCTTGGCTCAAAAATCTGTATATAAAAATGCTAATAAGTTTAGAAATACGTTTGTGGAAATAAAGGATATTTACACATCCCTGTCATATTGAAATACGAATTTAAAACAGTTTTAAAAGAAATCACAAATTAATATGGAAACTGGACAAAATACATTTGTGGAAAAAAAGACAAAACTACCATTGTGGAAGTAGACTTAGGTATCCATCCAGAATGTAGGTAAACAACATTTGCTTTTTTGTACACTTGGTCAAATGCAAAAACTGCCAGTATGATGCAGTGAGTTCATTCTAGTCATGTCCACAGTCATATTAGAGATGTGCATTTGGAATTGTTCTCATTTTTAGGCAGTTTCAGCTCTTGTGTTCTGAATAACAATTCTTAGACCGTAATCATCTCTCCACTCCCCTAGGGATTCACCCTATCAAACTCAGTAGGATTTACTTCCAAGTAGAAATGAGAGGATTGCATGGTGAAAACTTCAATTTCTGACTGGGGCAGACTAAAGTGTTCCTAGGAATAATCACTAGGAAAGGTGTTTATTTTGTTTCAGGTGGTTTTTAAAATCAGCATTTATGAAAATTTGCAAAATTCACGTTAACCAGAGAATAAGGAAACAGAGAGCCAGAAGTGAACCTATAGCTTTACTCTGTAACAGGAAGCTCCAGGTGAATCTGAAATCCAAACCTCCTGGGTACTACAGTTCTGCCCTTTAAGAAATAAGGGCAAAAATGTGGTTAGCATGCAGTCCATTCCAGGCAGCCGTACTTTGGCCTAGTAAGAAGGAGAACTAACGTTTAGATTGGAGAATAAATGGAGCCAGCAGGCAGGCAGAAACAGACAGTATGTGGCTGTCTCCTGGAAAGAGCTGCCAAGGAAGAAAGAAGATACGTCAAAGACAATAAACAGACCAATTTGACTAATGCCCTAAAGTGAGTTTGGGGTTTTCAAAATCATTTGCCAGAATAACAAGCTGACCAGTGTAAGTTAGCATGGCCAAGGGACAATCAGTTCATTGCAATGAAATCTAAAGGATAGCATGAGTCCATATTTTGTGCCAAATGTATTCTGTTTAAACTGTTCATTTGTGACTTCTGGACAAAATGCAGCTGTCGCAGGCACCTCAGGAGAAGCAGAGCAAAGTTTAGTGATAAGACTCCAAATAAGAACCCTAATGCAAGTGGAAAAGCCTGTTAGGATGGCCTTCTGATGCTAAAAGCCTGAGAAACATTGCTTGATGACTCAGCCCCTGTGATGGTAATCTCCCTGCCGTTGCTGGCAGCAGAGATGCTAACACTGAAAACCTTTGAGACACAAACTGAATTTTATTCCCTGAAACTGTACAGCTCCATGACTGGAGGGCCAAATAATGATTCAGCAGCAAGTGGATCTGCCACCAGAGAACCTCTAATTAAGTATACTTGGCGGGATATGATCATCATTATTTCTGGGTTTGTTTTTTTTTACGCTTCTTCTCCAGTGCTAACCACAGATGGAAGCACCTGTCTGTTTAACTATGATGAGAGGATGCTGTGTCAGGTATTTTCTCACAGTCAAAAGTATAGGGCCTCGCTGTGTCTAATCTTAAAACTGTTGGGTCTTTACACTGTGGCACAGTGGTGGAGAGGTATAGGAAATCCATTTGCAAAATCCTGAGGTAGACCCAGCCCACAACATTTTGCTGTTTGAGACAGAACATCAAATGCTCCCTCAAGCTGTTGGGATGTGGATCTATGCTTGAACCTGACAGTAAATAGAATTACAATCGCAATTTAAAAACATGTATATTTTGCCTTTTTATAGGACCTAAAGTCTCCTGCCTGAGGGAGCTGTCTTATTCTGCCTACTAATAGGACTGACCCTGCTCTGAGGCACAATAAAAGTGAGAAATCGCTATGGCATATTGCTCCCAAATTGGCTCCATATTGTCTATTTGGGATGGGGAAAGTATCCTGAACCTTTGGACTCAGAAATTTAGAGCACATGACCTTGGTAAACTATTTTGTCAATAGTTTCAGTTTCTCCTCTCATTAGCAGTTTCAAAAGGAACCCGCATTTTTTTTTTCCATGCAATTTTTCTTCCAGGCCTTTGGCCATTTTTCTCCTTCACTTCCCAAGGATGTGATGAAAGCCCACTTCACATCAGAAAGAAAGAGAAACACAAAGGTAAATAAACAGGGGTGACTGAGGATACTTTTCAATCATGGGTGCTCAGCTCCTGCTAATGGCAGCAAGGAAACGGGAATAAAAGATTCCAGAGATGTGGTGAACAGCAAACAAATGATCTGCAACTACAAAAGTGAACTGTTCGGCAATGGCAACGAGGGCTATGAAACTGGAACTTTTTTTTACATCTCTGAAGCGTGGAGAAAATACAAACAGAACTAATTTCAGAGAAAAGGGCAATACAGTCAATAATGGCAGCTGTGGTCTACAGCATCTTTTCAAATATAACCTCAAGCTCAAAATGAATGTGACAGTGACAAATTCATGTTTTCAAATACATATCCCCAGCCCCAACCCTCCTGATTTGGCAGGTACAGACTTGAATAATTCTCTGTTGTCTCAATTTTTCAACTGCTTTTAAAATGTCCCAGTTTCTTTCTGCTCCTTCCCTTTTCCCCCTTTGCACTTAGCTTACTTCAGTTATTGCAAACAAAGTTCAAAGTGTAAAGGCAGTTTGTACTCAATTAAATCGCCAGGGAGAGGAAGATGGAATCTTGCTGTGTTGGACACACCCAAGCAACAGCAAATGGCTGCGTCCTCTCCTAACTAGTTTTTTCTTCATCATTAAAAGTTTTTGTCATCTTGACTGTACTCTGAGGTTGCTTGGCAACACATCCCAGCTTTCATCTGCGAAATGTTGGAAGGTATGCAGAGCTTGAAAAAGTTACTGTTTTGGACTACAACTCCTATAATCCCTCAGAAGTAAGAAATAATCAGCAGCTGTGCTTGGCTTGAGGATTCAGGGAGTTCTAGTCTCAAACAGAGGCATATCTAGGGTGGGGAAAGTAGGGCACCTGCCTTGGGCACCAATTCCAGGAGGTGCAAAAAAGCTGTGCTCAGAGATTTAATGGCAGAGGAGGAGGAGGAGAAAGAAGCGGCCCCAGAGGTAGGGGCACAACTTCTATGCTTGCCTGAGGCACCATTTATCCTAGATACAGCTCTGGTCCCAAAAAAGTGCTTCTCCATGTTCTAAATATAAGTTTGCTCCTATTAATAATTGTGAGCAATTGGCTTCTTGGGCCATTTCCACACGCAGTGAGGGAATCGCTCCCTGACGCTACTCACCGGATCTTCTGTGGGTCCGGTCCGGTCCAGGGTGAGGAGGAGCAGTGCGTGATCGTAGACCGTACTGCTCCGGCATCCAAAATGGTGGCTTCCAGTTGGTCGTGGGTCTTGACCAACCACTGAAGCTCACCAGCCTAAAGCCTGCCCTCCGCAGATCGCAGGCTCACATTGGTGCGAGCCTGCGAATTTGCATGGGAGAGCAGGCACGCAATGGTGTGCGCTGGCATTTTGAAAGACCTGAAAAATCAGGTCTTTCAAAAACATGATGGAGGACCACTTGGGGTCGTTCCGGAGTGGACTGAGGTGCGGATCTATGGTAAGTAGTCCGGACCCAGTCCACTCCAAGGTGCAGACGTCCTCTGTGGAGGACGCACTGCACCGTTTTATTTACCCTGTGTGGAAATGGCCTTGAAATGAACAGAGAAATTGGGGCAACCATTCCACCAATTTCTTTAGAAGGAGGGGGAAATCTCCAACAGTTTCTAGCATGTTTGGGATCACCATTAGCTTCTTTTCCCCCAGATCTTTTCTAATTGGGGGTGGAGAGAAAAGAAAAATCTGAGAACTTTTCTGAGAAAACTCCCTAGATATCTTTTTTTTTTCAGAAAAAAATGTCTTCCACACACACACACACACACACACACACACACACATCTTAGCTCTAGTTCCATATGTACCTCAACTAGGACAAGGGTGATATAAAGTACATGGGTCAGGATAAGCTGAGAGCAAGGGCACTGAATTATCAACCATCCAATCCACTGTTTTTACTAATTTGCTCTATGCAAACTGTGGTTTTTCAGTCTGAGCCTTCATCTGATAAACAAGGAGAAAGGCATTTTATCATTGATTTTTCTGTTTTAAACTGTTTTCTGTTTCATTTGGGGGCTCTGCTGTTTTAATATATTTAATTGTTGTTACAGGGTGCATCCAGATTGAAAAGTCCAAGATTTTGTTCCTGTTCTTTCTGATTTTATACTGGATTAACTAACCTGAGTAGCTAAAAGCTGATAGAAAATATTGTGGGACAAACAAAACATGCATGGATCTCTAACGTAAAACAGGAAAGATCAGGAACAAAATCTGGGACTTTCTGGTCTTCTTAATCAGTCTGGATGTGCCACCATTCTATTTTTCTATTTATCACTGTGGAAAACTGATAAAAAATGAGAAAGAGTTAATTTAAATACATAAAACTGGCCTACATGCAGTTTTGTTGTACACTTTACTGAAATAATATTTACCAGGAGAAGGAAAATTCTTCCTACCCTGCACGCTTAATTCTCTCCTTCTTTAGAAATATCTCTTAACTTCATCCAATAATTTTTTTAAAAAAACACCCTACTTTATGATTTAGTCACATTCAAAGAAATAGTTGTTTATATTTGTTTTTAGCATACAAAGGAAAGAAAAGAAGGCAGTAGTGCTTTTTCCATTTAGTCTCAAAGATGGTACTGGATTCTTCTCTGTCTCTGACAGTCACAGGCATCTAACAATGCCACCCTGAATTTTTTCATTTCTTGGCAGATTTTGATGAAATTTGCAGGTACAGAGTAGAATAAGCTTGTCAGTTTTCAAAGTAACTGTACAGAGAGTTTTGCGCTAGAGCAGCCTTTTCAGTCCCCCCGCTGCAAAAAAAAAAAGTACTTCTGGGTTTTTCTGGGCAGTTGTTACAACAGTGAACTACAAAACAGTGGTAGATCTAGCTAAAAATACCTGTAAAATTTCAGAAGAACAGGTACAGAGTTTTAGGGAGAAAAGCAATGTTCATATTTGTAGGATGGGGTGATTTCTCTCTACTTACCGCCTTCTTTGGATTTTTGCAATTTGTATGAAAATGGTGTTTGATATTGAGGTCTCTAGCAGGAAGCAGTATGCAAACTGTCCAAAAGATTGGTGCACGAACTTGGAAATCATAATGCATGAGAAACAGCCAGAGACTTTTTTGTTTTTGTTTTTGCCTTGGTTGCTGTGTTGCTTCAACATTTCTCTCCCAAAGCACTGGGGCAGGAGAACCTTCTTAAAACCACTCACACTGATTAGAAGCAAGAGCTCCCAGTTACCAAACTTACATCTTTCTTTTCCCTTTGTCTTTCCCCAACCCTGACATTTGCCCTATATGAACAGTTTGGGTAGAAATGTGCAGATTCTTGGAGACACACTATCTACATCTCTGTGTACCTCTGCATCCAAACTACTAACAAATCTTGAGGAGTATTCCGATTTGGCATTGGGCCATTTCAAAAGAGTCCCTCTTCAATTTGAACTTTTCCTGAATCTGTCCGAATTAGATGAATTGAATCTAGCATTCAGGCTTCATCCAAACTGAAAGCACATCCCTATTTCCCAGGCTTCATTTCTATCTGAAATCAAGAACTTGTATTAGATATGTGCTTTTTGTTTTACTATAACAACTAAAATGAAAATATTCTATTTTAGTTCTTGCATTAAATAAAGCACACAAAATTTTATTTTAGTTTTAATGTAACCACACAACTGTCTTTCATGAGGCTGCTGTGATGGTAAACAGTGTATCCACTTAGGCAAGAAAAACTGGTTACAAGGAGAACAGGAGGAGGTCTAAATACCCTAAAGGCACCAGATCCCATCTGACCAGACCTAAACAGGGTCAGCTCTGGATAGTACTTGGACAGGAGACTGCCAACAAATACCCAGTGCTATAGGCTGTATTTTGCCAGTTCCTTCCTCTGAAATAAAGCTGTTAGTACCTGGTATTTGTTGACGATGTCCCATGCAAGTACTAACCAAGATTGACCTTGTTTAGCTTCTGAGATTGGATGGGATCTGGTGCCTTTACATCTGCTACAAGTTACATAAGAGTTGGACTCCAAATTTATTTGGGAATACCAGTTTATACTCTACGTAAGAGCTCATGTCTGTATATCTAAAATGACTTTTGATATATATTTCTGTTGATTTGAGTTACATCATTCTAGTATTTGGATTCAAAGCTCAAGCAAGAGTTAATTATTAACATAAAAATATTATTCTCTCTTTATTCCCCATGTATTTGATTTTGGAAGAACCTCATGGCATTGATTCTCATTCTCATTCTCTCTCTCTCTCTCTCTCTCTCTCTCTCTCTCTGTTTCTGTCCAGGGCAATTAAGCAAACCTTGGAAAAATCTATAGCTCCAGCAAATAGGTCCAGAGATATGAGTAGACATCTATTCATTACTGTTATAGTTGAACATTCATATAGTGCTTTTAATTTGTAGATATACAACCTTTATTTTATTTTCCCTTATTACAATTCTGTGAACAGGATCATAAATATTCCTATTTTACAGCTGGGGAAATGAGAATTTCACAACACCTCCATAGCATAGAAGAGACATCAGCCCTGGCAGTCCTGTCCATCTATCTATTTCCTGGATATTTTTGGCTAATTATAGACTCTGGCTCCTTCTAAATCACACTTGCAAGCATGCAACTTCCACCAAATGCAAGAGGAACTACTCTTAACATATACTTAGAACTGGGACTCAGATCTGCTATCTAAGGAGCTATGTTAACAATCCTATAAACTAATTATAAAAAACAATTTGGTTTATGAGAGACTGGAATATATTTGCATGAAATTACACTAAGATTAAAGTAAATTTGGTCACTAGATGTTTCAAGTGACCAAGTTTCAAGCCTTTCTTGCTATATTTAACTGAAGCAATGAGATATTTGTGTATAAGTAAGTACAGTAGCCCCTTCACATTCACAAGGGTTATGGGTACAAAATCCTCAGGAGAGTGGAAAAATTGTGAATAACTCTTACCCCCATGATTTCCCTCCAGTGGTCCCCCTACCATTCCTTTTCCTCTGGACCCAGCGTTGGGGGTCAGCGGAGAAAAAAGACACAGTAAAGAGCTCACCAGTACTTTCCCCTCAAAGGGAGAAGAGCATAGGACTTCACTTCTAGTGATTTCCAGTGGCCATCTTGGAAAGGAAGGGGTAGGAGCAAAGAGAACACTTGACCAATTAGCAGCCATTACAAGGCAGAAAGTGCAGCCACATGGGAGAGAGGACACATCTCCAGCAGTGGGAGGGGGCTTTGCTCACTCAAAGAGAAAAAAAAGTCCATTTTAAACACAAGCCTGGCAAACCTAGGGTGAGGAATGCAAGGGAATGGGGGGAGGAAAATGGAGGGGAGGGAGGCAAGCATGTGCCTCATGAATAACCAAATTTGTGAGGCTCAAACCCACAAATGTAGAAGAAGGAGTGTATTTATAATAGGTATTCTGCTACCTGGTACACAACTCAATGGTTCTTTGGTAGCCTTCCTTATTACAGGCCGATCCATATCACGCTGAAGGGCCCAAAATAGAAAGAGATACTGTATACATGGCATGTGACTTAGGCCCTTTCTGCACCAGGCAATTAGAACAGGGCAGTGCGTCCTCTCACGGAGGTCATCTGCACCTTGGAGTGGACTAGGAATGGACTACTTACTGGAGATCTGCATCTCAGTCCACTCCAAAACGACCCCAAGTGGTCCTCCAGTGTGTTTTCTAAAGACTGCAAAAAACAGGTCTTTATTTTCCTGGATTGCACCATTGCGTTCCTGCTCCCTTGTGCAGATTCGCAGGCTAGCACCAATGCGACCCTGCGATCTGCGGAGGGCGGGCTTTAGGCGTGGCGAGCTTTAGTGGTTGGTCAGGACCCATGACCAACCGGAAGCCGCCATTTTGGAAGCTGGAAGCCAGAAGCCGCCATTTTGGAAGCCCAAGCAGTGCGGATCTACAGACCTCGCACTGTTCCGATTCGCCCTGGACCAAGGAGGAGCCCTGCGGAAGGGCTTCAGGGATAGTCCACGTTGCGTCAGACCCCAGAAGAAGTGGTAGGTAATGGCACGGAGTGATTCCCTCGCCTCGTGTGGAAAGGGCCTTACTCTGCACAACCATCATCCTAATTTACCCTGCTGCTCTCACTTACTTGGAAGATGGTTATCTACCAGTCTGATCAGCTACTGTACATGGAATGGGGATGCCTCAGGCAGCAAATTTTTCTAGTATAGCCCTGCTTTGCTGGGATAACTTAAAAGGAATTACTGCTCCATTCAGACACCACTTTCTGGTATCATCTGTACCCTTCCACCATCATCCATGATTATGCATGAAATAAATAATTGCATTCTGCTGAAATTGAAGACTTCCCTTGTAAAATTTAAATAACAATATCACCAAACCTTAAAAAAATTGATGCAGTGTATCTGTGTCCTTACAGGCTACATGGAGATGCCTTTCTCTCTCATGGTTACCTCTACAGTTTAAAAGCCCACACAGATTATCAGAAAAACACAGAGGAAGGAACCTCTTGTAGTATGGAAAGTAGGAAACTGAAGCAATAAGCTGTAGTTCCAGAAAAGGGTGTGTGTGTAATATCTGGCACCTAACCTCATTAGACTCATACTGAAAAATGAAGGCTAATGTACTGCCAGAAATGGGTTACTAAGCCACAGATGAAAAGAGGGTAAGGAAGAGAGATCCCAAAAGCTTCAAGTGCATTGATGAATCAGGCCTTCTGGATGTTGTTGGACAGGAGCTTCCATCAACCCTGGCCATCAGTCGCAACAGCCAATGACGGGGCTTAACAGCTGTTGTAGTCCAGCTGAATTCTGATCCAATAGCAAATCCCCAGTAAAGTCCACCTATTGAAGCAATGGGATGAACATTAGTTAATAAATAAATTATATATAAGTTGACATACCATCCATCAATTAATTCAATGGATCTTCTCTGGTTGCGACTAGCAGCTAGACTTAGGCCACTAACTGGAAGGCTACAAGTTGTCCATCCATGCATTGATAGGTACAAGATTCAGGTTAGAAAAAGAGGACTCAGGTTAATTTGTTAACATGGTTTTGTCCTTTTCACAGAGAAAACCTGGGAACGCAATCTATAATTTGCAGTGCATCAAAAATCAGAATCATGAAATCACAGCACATGAAACCAAACCTTAATTACATTAAGATCAATAATTTGCTGATTATTAGTATTCACCAACAGCATGCTGATTAGCTCGCCATTAATATTGGGATTGAGTACATTGAGAAGAAACCCATTGCTACCCTTCATGGAGAAAATCTTCTCTCATATACAACACAGAAAAGGACCTGCCTCCTTGCAAGATATGGTGTGCTTCATGACATACACTTCCTTCACAATGGAATTCAATGTGCTTTGAAAACCTAAGGCTGTGATGGTCTCAGCTGATCAATAAACATCCATCTTTAGCAGATAGTCACAACACACTGCATAAACAAGTTGGCAGAGATGTGAGCCACCTTCATTAAGTATATATATTTTTGGATTTAGAAAGGCATTTAACATCTCAGACTCTAGTGCTGTGGAAGAATCCATTTCTGAGCAGGACAGTCAACTATGAATTAAAAGCAGAGTGTTGTGAGATTTGCACAGGACAAAATAGCATGCCACCAGAAGTTTTTTGAGGAATGCTTTCTTTAAAAAAAAATCAACAACCACCCTGACCTCAGTCTCAGTTGACTGGATTGGTCTATCGAGCAAAGAAAACACAAAGTCTTTTTGTGATTGGAGGACAGCAGGGCAAAAAGTTATCTTAGTTTTCTGATATTCAGCTTCCAGTGGGTACTGAAACTTGACGTGAATCAAATGTCAAACTGGCTGATAATAGGCAGGAAGGATTAGTGTTGACACAGCATGCCTGACCCCTTCTAGCCATGTATCTGTGCCTGAATATGGACGTGTCTGTCTAAAATCAGCCCCCAGGCACATGAGTTGTGGAAGCAATAGGTAAAGATATAGGAAATACGGCACATTGGAACACTTGCATGCTTAATTGGGCTGACAGTTCAGTCTGCAATGGCGGACAGTGTTTATTTACTCATTGTTGCGTGATGAGCAAATAGAAAGATATGCCGGCTTTAGTCCACGCTGAGATTGGTCCAAATGCTGTCTGGCTCCAGACTCAGTAAACCAGGACAATGCAACACAAAAACTTCCTATTCACCATCACTTTTAAGTCTGTCCTGGCACAGATATGCAATGACCTCAGATCACAGTTGAGTCTAATAAGGAATTTATCTTCATGGAAATGTGACCTCTTGCTACCATAAGGCTACATAAATACAAGTAACAATGGCCAATAGCTGATAAAAGTTTATCCCAGGCCAACTCCCTGATGCATTTTCTAAAGAGTTCTATAATTCCATAATCCCTCTAGTGGAAGAGGGATGCCTCTCACAAGCACTTCCTTTCCTTTAAGCCAATATTGTTGGAATTTACCTTCATTTAAACACAAATGTACAGACACAGATACAAATCATACCACTTGGAGTTTGAAATACCAGGGTAATTCGCACATGAGTAGAAACATTTAATTCTACCCTTCTACTTCTAGTTATTTCTCAGGGGGCAAGGAATGGCAACAGAGGGAAAGCAGAAATGAGGTTTAAGCTCTTCTGATATTAGAGAGACATAACCCTAATACACCAATGGTATTTGCTCTTAATCTTTAACATCTCTTTGTTTACTGGAACTGACTTTTAGTTCTGCTTTAATAACTTCAGCTTTCTTTTGGCCCCCTAGCCATATTTTAATGAATAAATAGTCCTTCCTGCAATTGGGTTGCATTTATACAGCTGCCCTCAAAGCAGCTGCATTAACTTTTATTACAAGTGGAAAAGACTACAATGTAATCAGTGTACTACACCCTCAATACCACCAGCAACATTTTCCTAAACCATACATCCATACAATAATGGGGCACATTAATGGATTTTTTTATAAAGGCAATGCCATCTGAATAAAGGAGTTTAGATTAATTCTTAATAGATCAATACATTTGAAAAACAAAATTTAATCTAACACCGGTCAAGACAGGATCTCAACCATGGCCTGGGAAAATGCAGCATTTGCTGCAAATGCTGATGCTACTTCAACATCAGTCTGTAGTTTGAGGTCTCATATTATTACCAATAACATTCTCAATATGACTTTTTTTAAAAAAAAAAAAAGTTCCATGGGAAAAGATTCATAGATTGATGAATTTACTGGAAAATAAGGAATCCAAAATTATCCCAAGGAATAAGAAAAATGTTTACATTCCTGTTGATTGTACAGTTACGGGATCAGGTTATATCATGTCATGTACACTGTTGGTATTCCAATTTTCCCATGTTTCTTCCTTGGAATACAAGGTGGCACATATGATTTCTAAGTCATTTGCCAGCTAAGCTAAGGCAGGGAAATTTGTTGTGTTAACTGCTTTCACATCATGTTTAAACAGAAATAGTGACAGTGGCACCAGCTCTTGGAAAAGCTACAGCTTCCAAGAGTGCTAGGGCTATTCCTCTCCACATGCTGGCCTAGCAGTTCCCTCAAGAGTGAAAGGAGACCTCTCATATCTCTTCTCAGTCTCCTATTATTCCAGTGCAGTGTTGCTGTAGTTACTCCTACTGTGTTGCACAATGACATTTAATGGGGACAGTTCAAGAAATGCAAGCAAAGGGGCTGGGCAGGAGGAGAGACATGAGTAACTCTGAAAGTCAAATTGACATGGAAAATAAATTGATATTTTCCCAGTTTGCTAGGAAAAAGTCTGGTTTATTTTGGAATTCAGCACCTTGCTCATAAGAAAGAAACCTGCAAATCCATTTCAGGCAAATCTTCTATGGTAAGATTGATTCTCACAATGGCTTGCAAATGCTGTCTCTCGTCTGGCTGTCATGATGTGGGGGAGTGGGGAGAAACGATACTGTTCAAGCCCTCAAAATGAATGAGAAATTCATGTCAGTAAGATGTGGATTATGCCCAATACTTTTTCCTCAATTCTTGACTCACACTTGATTTATTGAGGCCCTAAATCAGCATGAGACAAAGACTTTTGCGGATTCATTACTGAGAGGGAAGAGCAGCATTCTGTAACTTTAAAAATCTAGACAATGAAAAGTTGTGTAGTACAGTATAGCACATAGAGAAGCAGTAGTGCAGATGTAAATCATGTTGGCTCTTGACATGAAACTTGAATGGTTCTTTTTAATATATTATTTCCAGATGTAAATGTGGAATATTTGACAGTGCTGGGTGTTTTAATACCACATGCATCAAACTCCACTCTAAGCAAGATGCCTCCAAAATTCTCTTCATCCTCATATCTCTCTCAATTTTTGGGTTCCAAATGATCTAGTCTTGCTTCTAGAGTGCAGCTGATGTCTTAGGAATGTTTCACTATAACACTTCTTTATCTTTAAAAAAAAAATAATCTGAATTTTAAACAAAATTCTGTCTCTGAATCTAAATACGTGCAGCTTTCAGTTCATTTCACATGTACATGCTTCCCTCTTCATTATTAATTTTCAAGTGTACATTGGTTAGGGATGTGGGAGAAACTCATGATGTCCAAATTTTATGGTGGGAGTCATGGCAATAGTATCACAATTGTGATGAAGTAGCCAGTGTGAATATAGAACAGAACAGAACACAGAGAAGGAGGTCCATTCTACCAACGACTAGAGGACAAGTAAATGACATTTCTGTCATGGAGGATCAGGCCAACAGAGTTTACTTAGTTAAATACAGTGGGCACTCCACTTTTGTGGCGTTAGTGGCATAGAACCTCAGCGAAAGTGGAAAAACTATAAATATTGTGAGCACTCCAAATTATATTCAACACACAAAAAAGTACCTGTACTGGTGGGGCAGCTGAGCTTGACCACGTGTGTGTTCTCTCACATACTCACGTATGTGGGTGGAAGGGCAGAAGGGAATGGAATGAGAGAGCAAGAGGAGGGAGAAAAAAGGACATCCAACCCATCCCTTTCCCCCTTCCTGTCCACACAAGTGAGAAAGTGAGCGAGCGTGCATGCCCTCCCTTCCTCCTCCCATCCCATCCCATCCTATCCCCTTTCTTTTCCAAGTAAGTGAGAGAACGCATGTGCTTTCCTTCCTCCCAATCCCTTCCCATCTGCCCATGCAAGGAAGTGAGTGAGTACATGCATGTTCCCTCCTTCTATCTCCTCGCCATGCAAGTGAGTGAAGGAACATGCACACAGCCTGTCCCAGCCAATCTGATTTCCTCCCAGAGAGACTAGTGTTATCGAAAGGCCTGTTAAAAGTCACATAGGGCAACAGTGGAAGTGGTGGTAAATACAGTAAACCATGGCCCTTTCCGCACAGCATTTTCCATGTGAAAGGGCACCTGGAGTGTTACGCGATTGTGAGGAGCGATCTGCACGACGCACTCACAATTGCGCAACGCTCCAGAGGCCAGCAGGCGCTGATCGCGCACCTTTTCATTTTTGGCTAGAAGCCAAAAATAGTGCTCAATTGCACATTGTTCCTGGGCCCCGTACGCACTTACCTGGCATGTAGAGCCTCCAGAGCCGTGCCGGTCGCGCTTCCTGCCCCAGCGCAGCCTGAGAAGGTCCCAGACTGAACTGCAGAAGTGAGCAGGCAGCTCGGGCACATCTGAAGGACCCCCGATGCAAGAGCCTCTCGCCAGAGGCTGCTCGCGTGATCCCTGCACCCGAGTGCTGGAAGAAGGTAAGATGTGGAAAGGGCCCATGAATAGTCAAATCCGCAAATGCTTAACCCACGAATATGGACGGCTGACTGTATGCTTAACTAAGTAGCTGGTGTAGAATACCGGCCAATATTGATGCATAACAGAACCAAGATTGTGTTTACTTTGTGCATTGGTATGAACATTGTGCACATGTGCATTCATATGAACATAAGCCATGTTGAATCATACTAAAGGCCTTTTCAGTCCTCAAGAAAGGTCTATTAACACATGTCCATAGTTAAACTGTCTGCTTCCCACCATTTAGCTTCATTGGATGAGTCCCCATTCAAGTGAGACAGAAAATGTCTTCTCCCCCATCACTTCTGAAAAGTGAAAACACCACCTCCCTATTTACTTCTTTGCACTTACAATTTTTTATACTCATCTACCATGTCTCCCCACATCCCCACTTGCTTGTCTTTTTTTCATGAGCCCCAAAGCTTTGTCCATTGTAGCCTTTCCTCAAATGAGTTTTCCTCTAGCCCTTTCATAATTTTAATTACCCTTTTCTGCATTTTTCCAGCTATAAAATAATGCCACACACAAAATAACCTTCAGCTGTATGTACAAGCAAATTAAACATGTATTTGGTGGTGTTTTATCATTGCATACAAGCACCCATGCAATGTTGGAAAGACATCCAATGAAAAGCGCCCTGCTGTAATCAAACATGCAGTCACATCAAGACTGCTCTTTTCCAGTCTTTAATTAATATGTGCAGCATGTGTGGTAGCAATATAAAAGGAATATAAAAGGAATATAAAACCAAGAATGTTGCAAATGGGAGGAAAGAAATGGAAAGATAACAACAAATTGTTCAAGTTCCAGTTGTAGAAATTGTCACCATTGAAACAGAAAGGGATGAGAAGTGGAACATAGGCCAGAGAAAGCTCATGGAATGAAAAAAGCCTGCAACAGAGAAAACTCACAACTATTCACACTTAGGCCATTTCTGCGTGGCATTGCAGTCCCATGATGGGGATGCAATGGAAGCAGTCCACAGGTTGTACTCTCACATGATGTCGTCATGGTCCCACTGCCACCCTATCCCCACTTGTCATGATTGTGGGATATTCGATTAATGGGAAAAAAATTTGTTAAGTGCCTGAAATCATGCAACACTCCTGTCACCCCTGGCCATGCAGAAGGGGTGGAAGCATGATCACACGCTTCCTTCCCCAGTGCAGCATGGGAAAGAGGCTGGCTGTGCTGCAGAAGGAAGAAGTGTGTCGCTTGCACTCCTTTCTGCAAGGAATCGGCTGGGTGTGGAGGAGAATGTTCCCTTTGCACTCTCTTTCTGGCAAAGGTGCTGCCAAGACCGTGACGGGACATCAGCAGGAACCAGTAAGGTGTAGAAATGGCCTTAGATAATTTAATGCTTTCTAAAATACAGTGCAAAGTATCACTGAAGAGGCAGATGTCATTCTTCCCAGGGTGCCCTGTATTAATACTAGGACATTTGAAGTCAAGACTACATGCTCAACATCGGCCATGTCTGCACTAGTCTGCACTAGTGCTCTTATTCCACTTTCAACATCCTATGGAATCCTGGGATTTGCTGTTTAGGGAGGCACCCCTCTCTAAACTGCAAACCCCAGGATTCCATAGGATGTTGAAAGTGGAATAAGAGCACTATAACAGTCTAGTGCAGAAATGGCCCTTAATTCTGCAACTAGTGCTGCATTCAGGCATACATATAAACTGGAGAAAAGTGAAGTTGAAACCTTTTACACATGAAGATTAATTAATTTATATGCTGTTTTCCCACAAGTGACTAGACTCACAATAAGCATCAACTTACCAAAAACACATATTACTCAAAGAAAAACATTTTATAAACCATATTAATCACTTAATGAAAAGCAGTGCAACAGGTGTAGGACGAATAAAATATCTCAACGTAACATTCAATGCTTAATACAGAAATACAACCGAAGCCCAAAATTAACAGAACAAAAGCAAAAACAAGCCTTTCTGCCAGCACCCTAGTCTTGCTACACTTCAGAGTAGGCTGGCTTAAGAGCATTCCAAGGGAGTGGAGTTTTCTTTTCTGCAGGTTAGATGGTTCACAGCTGGTTCTCTCATCTCTTCTCCAGAGGAGACTGAGAGGAGCAAGATGGAAATTCTGGAGAGTGCAATGGTGATAAGCAGAGCTTGGAAATAACCCACTGGTTTATGAGTTACTTGTAATTAGTCCTTTTTCCTAAAAATGAAGGTCTGTGGGTAGCTATTATCTGTAGTACATTAGAACTGTAACTAATGAGGGATAATGTCTGTGCCTTTCTGACATATCTGTACTTTGAGGCCATTTCTGTACTACACTGTTATAGTGCTATTATTCCATTTTCAACATCCTATGGAATCCTGGGATTTGCAGTTTAGGAAAGGACATTTAGAGGACCTCAGTAAACTACAAAACCCAGAATTCCACAGGATGTTTAAAGTGGAATAGCACTGTAACAGTGTAATGTGGAAATGGCTTTAGTTACTTTTAGGTAGGCACAAGTGTAGTCTTACCAAATGGTAGAAGGAGATTATCATGTGGTTGTACTGCTGCCTCATGTTGTGTTGTGAGCATCAAGGACGCGCTAAAGTGCAGGAAGACAGTGTGCTTGTATCAGAGGTTTGCAACATCCAGAATTTTAAAAATTAGCTAAAAGTATCTCTATTTGTTACTTTCAAGAAATGTGAAACTACCAGTTAAATTTTTAGAACTGCACTGGTAACCAGAGAACCAGTGTGGTGTAGAGACTTCAGCATTATACTACAACCCTGGAGACTAGGGTCCTTTCCGCAACTTACCTGTGTCCAGCTCAATCGCGCGGGGATCATGCAAGCAGCCTCTTCCATGAGGCTCTCGCATCCCTGCTGCTTCTGCTCTGCAGGAGCTGCCTGCCGGCTGGCAGGCAACATGAGAGCTCTGCCTCTTCCTTCCACAGCACAACCGAGGACTTTCCCAGGCTGTACTGGGGGAAGAAGCGTGAGGGCCGCAGCTCCAGAGGTTCCGCACGGACAGTAAGTGTGCGTGGGATCCCAGAGCGATGTGTGATCGAGCACTATTTTTGGCTAAAAGCCGAAAATGATATAGTGCGCCATTGGTACCTGCCGGCCCCAGCAGCATTGCGCAATTGTGAGGATGTTGTCTGAAACACTCCTTGCAATCGTGTGATGCTCCGGAGGCCCTTTCGCAGAAGAAATGCCATGTGAAAAGGGCCTAGAGCTTGATTTCCTGCCTGGCCACGGAAACCGGCTGGGTGACTCTGGGTGCATCACACACTCTTAGCCAGAAAAAAAACCATGATAGGTTCACCTTAGGGTCACCATAAGTCAGAAATGACTTGGAGGCACACAACAACAATGGTAACCCGTGGCAGCTCAAGGTCCAAGAAGTAGGGCCACTGCCACACCAATTTTGTGGTGGCCTCTCTAAACTACTCCAGACATGAATAGCTATATTGGGGAAAGGGGCTGGAACTATGACTGTAATTGATTATATTTAAAAATAGTGTGTGCTGAGGAGTGGTGATGGTGGTAAAATATCTTCTAGGTACTCTGGCTAGTTGTTTTGCTGTACAAACCTGCAAACTTAAATTAACCAGTATGCAGCAGTGTTTCTCTAAGCAATATTACCACCTATAGTGAATGAATATAACCTTTGTCCAATAAAACCACCTCCCTGTGATAGCACAGAGTAGAACAGAATTGCAGATCACCATATATACAGATGTGGACCATGCATATGCAAACAATCAAGTTAATTTTCTGTGGAGGAGTTCTGTGGACCTGCCAAAGCACATATATCTGAGGCTTACTTACAGCTTGCGTTCAAAATTCACATGATCTGTTCCAGATGAAGCGCAGAATCAAGATCATTTAAAACAATTAGCCCTATACTTTTTGAAGGGAAAGTTCATAAAAGATGAACTCAGCCTCCTCAGACCCTTAACAAGAAAAAATTGGTAAATGAGCCAAATGAACCTTTCCTGCTTCGATAATAGTAACGGTACTATTTTTATTTATTTATTATATTTTATCCGTTTATGTCCCACCTTTCTCCTGACAATAGGACTCAAAGTGGCTAAAACATTGAAAAAAGTACAAATTAAAAGCAATAAAAAAGCCTTAATAAAAGTATAAGTTTGAAAAACAATTTATAAAGTTAAAATATCAAAAATATTAAAATTCATTAAAAGAGTATATACAAACCCTAAAAATAGCATTGTACAGCATTAAGAGCCTACTTCAGTCTGTTTGTAAAAGCCCAATGATCTACTGATAGAAGAAGAGCAAGGATGGAGCCATCCTGGTCTCTCCAGGAAGGGAGTTCCAACGTCTGAGAGCAGCCACTGAAAAGACCCTCTCCCTTGTTTTCACAAAACAAGCCTTGTTCCCATCAGACTCTTTCACGTTTTGACAAATTTTCATGCTTATTTGTATGATTTGCCCATTGCAACACAAAGTCATTTTTCAAAGCACCCAGAACAATATCCTCAAACACACTTCTAATAAAAATGCTTCTATGTAAGTGAATATGATTAAATAATTGCTGTTCCAAATATCTGTGGACAGGTGCACATTTTCTACTGTCAGTCGTCCAGTTTCTTGGAAATCTAAATGACAGAAGTGTTTTCTCTGTCAATTCAACACCTTGTGCAAAGAAAGGCATTTTGAGCAAAAAATGCTCAAAATGTTTGTGTGTTTACCTCTCCCCAGTAAGGAAAAAGGTCTGGGGTGGTTTAACTTCTTTCATTCATCTACTTCTTGTATATAAGATAAATGCTCCTCACTCAACCCTCCTGTGGGGTTGATATGTGAACTGGCCAGAGACATGAGTAAAAGCACATGCCTGTCCCATATTTCATTTCGTCATGACTGTTCCTATTTCTTTTGAAGGCCTATGATGGAGGAAATAAAGCTTATTTATGGAGGCAAAAGGCAGGAGGCAGGTTTGGGGGTGAGGAAACAGTATAATGAAGCTAAGTGGTCTTGGGGAGAGGTGTATGGTCTGGTCTGCTTAGCTTATTACTATGAAGAAAGAATTTTAGATTAAATGACAGATCATTCTTCCTCAACCTAGTATCCTGCAGATGTTTTTGGCTGCATTTCGCATCAGCTGCAACTAACTAGGCAAAACGGGTTTATGGGAATTACAGTCCAAAATTTCTGAAGGGTAAATGTTTTGGACTTCAACCAATGAGAGTGCCAGTCATCATGGCCAATGCTTGAAGATTCTGGGAACTGAGGAACAAAATGTCTGTTAAAGATAAAGAATCACTGTTGCAGATGATTGCAGGAGTGGGGAGGACACATCCAATGCTATTCTGTGAGGAGTCTTAGGACCTTTTCACACAGCATTTGCCGTGCGAAAGGGCGCCTGGAGCATCGCGCAATTATGACGAGCAATCTGCACAACACACTCACAATTGTGTGACGCTCCAGGGTAGGGCAGGCCCTGCTCGTGCACTTTTTCATTTTTGGCTTTCAGCTGAAAATGGTGCGTGATCGCGCATTGCTTCAGGGCCTCATATGCACTTGCAGTGCATGCAGAGCCTCCAGAGCTGCGGCAGTTGCGCTTCCTGCCCCAGCGCAGCCTGGGAAACTCCCAGGCTGCACTGTGGAGGGAAGAGGCGGGGCTCTCATGCTACCTGCTCAGGAGCAGGCAGCTCATGTGGAGCTGAAGCAGTGAGGACATGAGAGCCTCTCGCTGGAGGCTGCTTGCGCAATCCCCGCACCCCAGCACCAAAAAAAGGTAAGCTATGGAAAGGGCCTTAGAATACAACAAGCACCCCTATTGAACAGTTAGTAGCTGCCTCATAACCAGGCCCAACTCTACAAAACACACACGGATCACTTGTACAGAGGACTCTAGGACTTATTGAGTATGGGTAACAGATGGATGTGTGCCTTTTCTTACGTGACATATTATTGCAAAAATTGCAAGACCTGGAGTTCTTTAGTTCTGATGGGCTTTTCCTGTGCACAGCCAGGATGAAGCTGAAGTGTATGGCAGTAGACTGACACTGGGAGGAAATAGCAAACACCATAAGAACAGGGAGACAGTGGGATTCAAAGGGACAACTGTGGGAGTCAGCGGTGCTGAAAGGATTTACAGGCCCCATAACACATTATTAAGCATGCTGAGCATCTGGTTTCCCAGGTGCATGGAAAAACTGGGACTTGAACCCGACAGGGAAAAAGAAAAGAGATGGAGAGTGCTTAGAACACACATTTCTTTGGAGCTGTCTAGTGCCAGAATGAGACATAGCTCCTGGCCTCTCCAAGGATTCTTTCAGTGCTGAACATTGACACATGTTAGTACTACAGCATAAGCTTTATTGGTGCTAAATGATGCAGCAGATGATACACAGAAGAGAAGCATTCTAGGTCTTTCTCTGATGCAGTCCAACACTCTTCACAGCTAATGGTAGAACTAGGCCCTCAAAAAGATTCTACCTAGAGTCATCCCTCAACCAACAATCAAATTCCCCATCACTGGGCATATGAAGACCCCTCTCTCAAGAGAAGGCCAGCTGAAGATGTGCTTCCAAAAGTTATATAGTGGAGAAGCAAACAAAGAGAATCCAAGTGAGGAAGTGTGAGCCATCTCCTCCCAGTAGCTATGAGAACTGTACATGCAGATTAACAAGAAAGAAAAATTCACTCCCTCCATTCTCAGTCTTCCTATCTTTTCCCAGCCTCAAGCTGCAAAGCCAATGGAAAAAGTAGCCAACAAGGTCACTAATACAAACTAACTGTTTCACATTACTGGACAACTGTTAATGTTTGGCCATGATGCTAACAAGGGCTCTACAACCCATCTGTCTGGTGGCAGAGGGTCAGCTCAATACAGGAGTAAAAATGGCTATGCTGACTGCAGAGTTCTGGCACTTGTAATCCAAAAAGTAACTTCTCTAGAATTTGCGTATGGCCAGATATGTGCATGCACATATGCATGTGCATGCACACACACAGACATCATTCAACCATAAGTGACTGGAAATGCAAATCAGGTAGACACAAGCAGGCGGACATCATGATTGGGAATGCAAATTGGATAGGCATAAAATTAAAAGTACTAAAGGGGAACTATAAGAACTTTCTAATAAAGGATACCAATCTATCTTTAACTTCTCAAAAGAGATGAGGATTCTCATTTGCTGTCAGGGCCCTGTGAATTATAGCTTAAATTGTGCCTCAATGAATTACACTGCGTCACTGCTTCTTTAAGGATCCCACAACACTGTCAGAATATCATTAAAATACTACTAAAGGCCATGCAAAGGCCTCACCCTTGAGCCTGATTTACACTGTAATCCTATATGCTGAAGTAAATCCTGTGGATTTATGCCCAGATAGGAAACTTAATTAACCACAGCATTGATGCTACTCCGCCATTTCTGTGGCATTTAGCAAATTGTCCTTACTCTCTTACCTCTGATCCCAATCTGTTGCTCTTTTCCCAACCCTTTTTTTGGTCTTATAGTTGTCTTTATTTTCACTATCTGACAAGCACCAGACTGGAATTGTTCCATTTTGGAAATCCCCAACTCAGCCATTTTGAGTGAGAACAAAACAGTCCAGAGGCTAGAGTTTCATTTCTGTATAATATTTTTAATGCTCTTGGCGGACTTTAGGAAACCTCACTGAAGCCCTTCCTGGCTGGAGATGCTTCCTACCATTTCCTGGTTCACAAACCATCCTTCCTATTCTTCCCACAATCAAGGAAACTCTGCCACAGCTTGTTTAGGCTGTTTTTCCTAAATTTGATGTGACAAGATCAAATTCCACATACAAGGGTCAGAGAAGAGACTTGTTAGTTATAGCTGTAGCAAAATCCCATCATGTAATCACACAGTTTTGGCAGAAGCTCCAAGGAATCATTCTGAGGCTTGAGAAATAAAATGATATATACAGTAGGAAATTTCCAATCACAAAGGAAATGGGATCAGCTTCAGTAACATTTGGTTCTCACACTTTGTAAGGACAGGCAGAAGCGATGTGAATCATCAAAAAATATCTTCAGTCTGTTTCTTGGTTCTTGAGGGTCTGCAGGTGTGCCAAAACATACATGTTCTTCATACTTTCCAGTATTGACAAACCAGAACCTCCTGCTTCAAAAATACCCCCTATTCAAACAGCGTCTGAGGTCAATTCCCAGACTCCAGGCAATCTGTGTTATGTACGGGGTGGAGGGAGGCAATGCAAGCTAATTTCCCAGTTAGGATGAAAGAGGAAAGAGCTGTCACTGAGCGTATGTAGCACTCACCTCCAATAAATGGATCCTGCTCCAACATTCACAAAGTAGGGAGACGTGTTTTTGTGTCTCTCATTCTTGTCAGCAATTGTGGTGAACAGTTCTCTGCAAAAACACATATACATTTGTAGGACATGTATCTTTCTTTGTATGCTCTAGTTCATAAATTTTACTTTCTATACAAGTGGTATAAACTATCTGAAACAGGCCCAAATTATGAAGGCACCTGGGTTTATTAGACTGTGTGCAAGATGTGTTATACAGTTCTCTTCTCTCACAGCCCTTTCAAACTATACAGTTATAGTGCTGTGGTTCCATGTCACCTACCATGGCTCCATCATATGTGGGATTTGTAGTTTCATGAAGTATTTGGAATTTCTTCCCAGACAGCTCTAGAGTATCCAAGTTTCCATAGGATGCAGTCATAACCATTAAAGTAGACTCACAGCCGGACAGCTGTGTGAAAGGACCCTGAGTCTCTGAAGATTACAGAGAAGATTTTCAGGCAATAGAACACTTCATATTCTCATTCTTGTGCCTTCGACAGGAATCTATGAGGTGGCACAGCTTTCTTTGCTGGGGTTTCTCACAGCATGGAGAAGACCCAATTCATCAAGGGTGACAAAAGTTATGTACCTATTACATACATGCTTTGTTTTACAACAATGGTAGATCACCTGCACTGAGAAGTTTACCACTAAAAATTCAGCCCAGAGGAGACAATATTGCTAACTGAGATAGAGTAGACAGAAGATAGAGATGAGGTAAGCAAATGTATTTACAGTTCAGTTACACATAAGGCTTGGTTTCAACAGGTGATAAAACTACAGCCACAAGCTCTACAGAAAATTATCTATCTATCTAACTATGAATGATAACAAAGCTATAAACTCCCTAATCTCAAATATTATAGGTGCTGCAAAACTTATAACAGGAACATATTTGGAGAAATTAAAAATGCATATATCCATAAAGAATGATGTGGCAGAGTGTGATATTTGTCCAAGTTAAACAAAATCATACAAGTGAAGGATGGAAAATACACAAAAAATATTATAGAAGAGAAGATATTTAAATTTCTGACCTAGAGGTGGGAATCATCTGGACCTCCAGAAAGGCTTGCCGAGTCAGGACTGTCCCTGATTTTGAAACTTGAAAACCAAAACCTATGAGCTAGGCGCAGCCCCTTTTGATGCAGCAGGAGATGGGCTTGGATGATGTTAAAAAGATAATATCACATCAGACAGCTGCTAGTAATATCATTAAATGTGATCCACTGGCCACACTTACACAGAGCTTACCATTTAAATAAGAAATTTCAAGTCTAATAACTGATTAAAATATATGTATAGGACACTTCTAAGGCAGCACTCTTTTCCTGAGACGACTCCTCCTTGCCAGAGGGTTCAGAGAAGAGGACTCAGGTCCTGAGTTCATGGAAACTCTGTTTCCAGATGTTATTGGTCTGCAAGGCCTAGGAATCCTCAAGAGTATAGCCAATGGTGAAGAATACAGGGAGTAGCTGTTCAATAAGATTTGGAAGGATGCACAATTCTCACCCGTAGGATATCACCACTAAGAAAATATAGAGGTGCTTTTAAACTTGCTTTTGTCTGAAATTTTCCAAAAGAAAATATTAAGGAAGCTGGATTGTACAAGTTATAAATTTGTTTTATACTCAGAATTGTGTTTGTGTGTGTGTGTGTGTGTGGGGAGAGAGAGAGAGAGAGAGAGGAGACTGATAGGTACCAAAAGCACCATATTTGGATTTGATCTAAAGCCAAAATTATTTCTTATTCACATACACACTGCTTCATTGAAAGTGCAACCTACTTTTCTCTCTGTTACTACACTGGCCTAGAACTATCTGAAACAGCTTGTAGATGCTCAAAAAAAGCATAGGTTTTCCCACCTGAATTCATACCTGGGAGAGGAGTGGGAGCTTGGAGGGGTGGGTTTTTTATTTCAGTGCATTTCAAAGAGATCAGTTCCTGTGCTGAAAGACAAGCCCAAGACAATGTTTTACAGAGCAGAAGATATTGTGAGGGACCAATTATCACATAAGCGGTTCTCACGGCTTGGGCTTGGCACTGCCTGCCAGGTTGCACATTAACTTCTTTCACTTCATTTTACCCAGTTTACTCAACATTCTCAAGTGGTTTCTTTGTCAATTGTTCCTCTTGCTGATGTTTCGACAGATGATAGCTCCCTTGATGCCAGCTTAGCCCAGCTAATAAGAAATAGACCGGCAAGAAACCTTAGACCAACAGACTGCTCTTGTGGAATGGAATAGTAAGAGTTGCACAGAAGCAGTGGGAGGGGAATTTCTTCTGAAAAATCATTGATTTTTAGTAAAACAATGTCCCACTCTCTTCTCCGCTCCCTGGAAGACAATATTTATTTGGTTCTATAATAGAACTGCTATATGAACAGAAGTGTAGGAGTCAGGAATTTTCTGTTCCGTTACACTGTTTTCCCAGCACCTGCTAATGAACACTGAAGGGCAGTTGGAAAGGAAATGTGAGCCAGATATACACAGGCAGAACTGTGGTTTCTATCTGGAGGAATGGATAGCAGAGGAGCTATTTTGAATGTTGTTTCCCAAAACACACCTTGTCAAAATCCTTCATTTTCTCATTAACACTGAATATTGGCAGAGCAACAACTGAAGAAATGTATGTATAAAAAGTACATATATCATCCTTGTAGGCATCTCTACAGGGAGGTCCTTGGAGGTTAGAGCTTCACCACTCGAAACAGATCAGTCCTTTCTTTCCTTCTCTCAGAAGAAGAGCAGGCCTTTGCTCATCGTGCCTGCTGGGGGGTCCCTTGCCTCTTTCCCTCTTGACCGCCTATATGTTGGGGAGTCTTGAGAGAAACAACTGCTCCATGTGAGTTGACTCTAGAACTTAGAAAAGTTACTTTTGGGGGCTACAACTCCAGAATCCCATGCTCAGAATGACTATTGGCTGTGACCTCCGGGGTTTCTGGGGAGGGGGTGTCATCCAAAAAAGTAAGATTTTTCCCCACTCAGACTGGCTCCCTACAAGCCCTGCAGGATCAGGGTTCTAAACGCCACACACATAGGCCCTTTCCACATGTGGGGGGGGAACAGGCGAAAACGCCCAAAAACAGAGCTTACCTGAAGCCAGGTAAGTCTGTTGCCACGTGGAGCAGTGCGAGCTCGCTGCTCCGCAGTCCTCCGGCATCCCAAATGGCAGCTTCCAGTTGGCGGAGGCTCTGCACCAACCGGAGAAGCTCGCCAGCTGGAAGCCCATCCCCGGCAGATCTGCAGGCATGCACTTGCGCACACCTGCAAATCCGCTTCGGAGCCGGGCGACGGAGCGGCGCAGGGCTGCACGCTCCGTGCTTTTTAAAAACCTCGAAAAAGAAGTTTTTAAAAAACACGCAGTGCGGCTAGTTCCGGCCACTCCTGAGTGGATTCTGGTGTGGAACTACAAAAAGTAGTCCATGCCAGTCCACTCTACAGTGTAGAAGACCTCCGTGAGAGGTCGCTCTGCACCATTTCAGAAGCCCGGTATGGAAATGGCCATAGTGTACTTTTTCTGTTTCAGAGCCACTCCTACAAAGTGTGGATGGAGGAAGTGGATCCAACAGGCTCCACTGTTTCTTGTAGGGGAGAGAAACTGAATGAAACAGTATTTTAAAGTATTTAGAATAAAAACCTAACAAGACTAACCTAGAGCTACATAGTTATACCACTCAGAGATATCTCATTAAATTTAATGAAATTAGCTTTCCTCAGCATTGTGTAGGTGCCATACCATTGCGCAGAAACTGCAACCTGCCGAAAGAAAAAAATATTGAAAGAGAGAGAGAGATTGAGAGGGAGAGAGAGAAAAATATTTCACAAAATTTCTGGTGGCCATTTCATCACAATCTGAACTGCTTACATTGATGTAAGATTTACAGAAATCAATGGGTACACAATTTTATGACCCACATTTTTAGTCTGGAATTTCCAGAGGGGTAGGGCAGAAACCATGTAGATTCCTGTATACCTGAAAGACTAATACATTTATAACATTATATCTTTTTTACTCTTTCTTTCTTTCTTTCTTTCTTTCTTTCTTTCTTTCTTTCTTTCTTTCTTTCTTTCTTTCTTTCTTTCTCTTTGACTTGAGTCTGCTTTATCAAGCTTGAATTTGAATTTCATAGGCTCCCTGCTCCTCCTAAATGGTTCCACTGTATCATGAACATGATTGAATGAAAATTATTTCTGTACTGTTTGCATGAGGCACTGAAATATCTGGAAGGGATGAACTTACACTACACAACAGTGTAGGCAGGGAAGCAGATGTGTGATTCACATGGGCTTCAGCTTTTCCCAGTTCTATGTAGCTTTGTTTCCCCCCCACCCTAAAAATAATCCTACCAACTGAACATTTTGCCTGCTTCTTTCTCATAGTAGAGATTACTTAGCAATAACAACCTTCACACACGGCTTTTCCTGGGATTAATGACAGTCTGGGGGTCATCATCTTCTCCCAGTTAGTTATTAATCCTCAAGAAACACTTGGTGCCTTGATCGTTATTGCTTAATTGGCATTGAGAATGTGCGTGTGCTGGGAAGGAGCTGTTAGGTTTCTTTTCATGTGCCCTGTGAACAGCAGTGAAGGGACTTTCTCTCATTAATTTGCATTTGGGGGGTCTAGGTGGGAGAATCCAAGCTTTGTGGGTCTAAAACTTCAGCACAAATTTAAACCTCTTTAAACAGTGTGAATTCCCTGAGAAAGCATTGCTAAAACCCAGCATCTGCAGTCTATCAGGAAATGCATTTCCTCCGCTTCTCTGAAAGAAAGGCGGGGGGGGGGCGGAATGCTTCAAGTGTTGTTGTCAACAGGTCAGGGCAAGTATGAGACAGTGATCAGGAGCAGAAACAGTTCCCCAAAGAGTACCTTGGAGACCGAGGGAAGCCTTCAGGGGCAAATGGAATAACAAGGCCTTCCCCTTCAACAGCCAATTTTACAAGCAATGTCAAATATAATTGCACCTCAGGAAAGTTAACATCTTTGTTCTGATTTTTCACTCTCTCAGTGTTTCAGGAAACCAAGGTTTACAGAGAAGGATTCCATTGTAGTACTTGTTATTGTTGTTTCTGTTGTTGTTGTACTAAGGCAGCACCTCTCAAAGGACTGTGGAAATGAATCAATGAGTCCAGTTCATTCAAGTATTAATTGCAAGTGCTAAACAGAAAATCTGGAAACCAGATTTTAATCACTGCTGCTTCTAGAAGTGCTAATGACTCCATTATAAACAACCTATAGAGGTCATGTAATGCAGACAATCGATTGATCTGCCCCCGTCATGAAGAATTCACTTTTGAATTTTATTTGAGATGTATCAATGGTATCTTCCAAACCATATCCCTGGTGAAATTTTTTTCTTAATAGTTTATTGGCTTGCTTTTTAAAACAACAAAGAGAACAAAATCCAGACCCAGTCCTCCCAAATTTTTCCAGGGGTCACTTTCTTGTGGCCTGATGTGTCTATCAAAGCAAAAATTGAGGAAAAGCATGTCAGACATTCTAACTCATAAATTCAGTTACACAAAGTGAGGCAAGCCTGGGTACAGCCATAGTAATCTTTGAAACATAAAAATGGGATTTAGAGATAGCTAAAATATAATTTGAGAAAGAACACTTCACTTTTTCCTATCTTTGTATTCTGAAATGCTGACCACTCAAAGGGAACACAAACAAGGTTGAATTGGATCCCTTAAAAACAACAAGATCACAATGATTTTCAAAATTACTAATACTGTCATTTTTATTTCTTGACTTTCATCCAGTTTAACACCCAAGATTAATTCAAAATTCAATACTATGCTGATATTTTTTTTCTTTAAGATATTTGTGCACTTCTTTGGTTGGCTTAATAACAGTTGCTGGAACTCTATTGGGGATTTTTATCTTCATAAGGGGACTTAGGTCCGTGGGAGTTAGAATTGAGCAGATCCATAATGTCTATATCCAGGAAGGGACAGTTGTTATACTTCTACAAAGAGGAGCCAGCAAAGTGACCAATGCACCATTGGAACAATGCACCTCAGAATAGGGATGGAATGAATATTCGGAAATTTTCCCAAAATGATTGAAAAACTTTTTTTTTCAAAAGGTTGAGAACCCCTAATGAGAAGAGTCCTGGACTTATGAAAATCTTTTTAGTTAGCAACTTATTTTGTGAAAAAAAAATTGCATCTGGTTCCTTTGTGCAGAAAATAAGATATTCTGTGCAGAAAAGAGCATTTTCTAGAGAGGAAATGCTGTTTTCTGTGCAAAAGAACTGACTGTGAATTTTGCACAGAGTAAGGCCTGAAGTGAAAATATGCTTTGGAAACTGCTTGTTTTTTGAGACTTTCTCACAGTGGGATTTTTTTTAAATTACTAGTTTCTTCCTGTGAGAAGAAATTTAGGCCATTTCAAACAAACACAGAGAGGTGATAGATTTCAAAGTTTCCATGCCATGGGAGTCACTAAGGGAGGGACAATCTGGAAACGCCCACAGCCCATCCACTGCTGGCTTTGTGATGACTGGAAGCACTATCAAGCATTATAACAGTACCTCACTGAGCCAGCTGAGGAGATTGAAGCACTAATGGAGGCTCTTAACATTTTTTTTTCTGGAAATAGAATACGGAATTTTTGCAATGCTTTGGGATGAGATAGCAACTGGATAGCAACAACGTTGTGCAGTAACGTGGCTCCTGACCCAGAAACAACCTGTTGCTGTGGTGGTATAGCAATGTCATGCAGAAATGGCCTTAGTGAAGAATTGCATCCCTAATTTAGAATAGGGCGAACAGAAGGTGGATGTGGATCTATGGATCTATTAAGAGATCTCTGGGTGATTTGCATCAGCAAGGATTCATGATTCCCAGTCTTTTAACCATTGTGATGACAGAATGACACCCTCACCTTTTCTGCTGTAGTAAAGAAAGATTGGTGGCTGGGGAGCAGTGGATTTCTCAAGTCTGCCCACTTCTGAATTAAAATACAACTGGGATACAGAAATGGACTTTTTCTGCCACAAACACAGTGAGAAATCAGAACATTGGCAAAGACTGCCACTGTAACAATGTGATATGCTTTATCGCAATTGGCAGGTTTATCTGTAACACACTAAAATGTTAATTCTCAAAAGAAAAAAAAAATCCCAGCTCATAATCAGTGTCAACTGTATTGGGCTAGCTGGACTCAGCCCAGTATAAGGCAACTTTCAATGACTTTTTCTCACCCATATTTAGCTTTATATCATGCCCACTTTGCTGCTTCACAACAAATTGTGATCATGGCTTCTTATCTAGCACTATATAATGTAGATTTTAAGCTTCATGTAGTGACTTTAATCTGTCTGTGATCTCTCCATGGCCAGATGTCCTTTGGACCTGTAGCTTGGTAGTGGAGCACAGACTTTCCTTTTTCAATCTCTGTCATCTTCAGACTTTAAGAAAAGTGTTTGTTGGTTGGGAAAGGGATCTACTGGAGGTATTGGAGAGCATCTTCCAGCTGGGTGGAGGTAGGAGAATGGATTAGAATGACCCACGGAGTTATGATAACAAAGCTCCACATATTGTATCTAGTGAAAATAATAATAATAAACATAATGATAACAACAACAACAACAACAACAACAACAACAACAACAACAACTGCAAGCCCAAGTGGAAGGTTTTCAAAATAGAGGAAATTGTTTCCCTAGCGGTCACTTCCAGACTCTGGAACTCCCTGTTGATGGGAGCAAGACTCACTCTTCCTTCCACTGCTGCTCTTCCACTGGCAGGCATAGACCTTATTATTCAAATCGGCTTTGGCATTGTTACCTCCCACTATCTAAGAGGAACAGCTTTGGGCTGAGGAACAGACAATGAGCCGAGTGTTTCTTGATAAGGATTCCCAGTTTATTTGCAGATTAGCAGAATACAGGCATGCACGTTGCACAGGTGCCTTCAGAGAGGGACAAACTTCCTTTGTTTAGGGGAAATAGTTACAGAGTTGTAGGAACTTTCTAATCAGTAATTAAACCAATCTTTAGGCAGATCCAGAATTTTACCTTATAAGGGGGTCTGGAATGCTGAGTCAGCCTGGCAGAGGATGTGCGGTGAGGCATCCACTGTCTACGTGACCTGCTCGCTTTCACGAAATGGCTGAAATCTGCCATTTTGTGACTCTTGCTCTCAGCATCCAATCAGATTTATTGTTGAAACAGGGTGTTATTTCTTCACACTGGTGTATTTTTTATAGCACCTTTATGGTTTAATTGTATTGGTTTGTATTTCAATTTTACTTTTTGTCATTCACTTGAGTACCTTGAATACCATTTATTTATTTATTTAGGTCAGAAAGGCAAGCTACAAATGTAATCAAGTCAATCAAGAGGTACTTAATAGCAATAGATAGGAATAGCAGCTGTCATGGTAGTACTAGTGCTAATACAGTAGTAGAAACATGCTGGACAATGAGATATAATTACCCTATAGAAATGACTGTGATACTGGCCATTTCCATATCGGGCTTCTGAAATGGTGCAGAGCGACCTCCCACGGAGGTCTTCTATACCCTAGAGTGGACTGGCGTGGTCTACTTTTTGCAGTTCCACACCAGAATCCACTCAGGAGCGGCCAGAACTAGCCCCGCTGTGTGTTTTTTAAAAACCTCTTTTTTGAGGTTTTAAAAAAGCATGGAGCGCGCAGCCCCGCACCGCTCCGTCGCCCGGCTTCGAAGTGGATTTGCAGGAGCGCGCAAGTGCGTGCCTGCAGATCTGCCGGGGGCGGGCTTCCAGCTGGCGAGCTTCTCCGGTTGGTGGAGAGCCTCCACCAACCGGAAGCCGCCGTTTGGGACGCCGGAGGACTGCAGAGCAGCGAGCTCGCGCTGCTCCACATGGCGACGGACTTACCCGGCTTCAGGTAAGCTCCGTTTTTGGGCATTTTCGCCTGTCCCCCCCCCCCACATGTGGAAAGGGCCAGAGTCACAGACAGGATTGTGCTCTTCATCCTATCTCTTCTTAGAAAGTTATTGTTTATATTGCTGCTATATTGCTGGCGAAGGCTCTCTCTCTCTCTCTCTTTCTATATATATACACACACACACATGCACACATATATACATACATACTGGGGAATAGGAGCTCTGTCTCATGCCTGCTTCACTTTTAAAGTCAACATAAACTCTGGCCCAAATATCCTAACCATCGTTTCCTCAAAGCTAGCTGCTCTTAAACCAAAATACAGTTTTATTTGGCTAACCCCAATGTAGGATGTGGTCGCCAGCCTCTCGAACCACACAGTCAGGTTTCAAGAGGACGCCATCAGAGCTGGGCTGTTGTTTTAAACAGGAAAATCTTAAATGTTCTCTTCTCTATACCATCAGCATGTTCCACAAACAAATATCCCCATGACAACAGGTAATGTCAAGGTCAGGCTTTGCCTTCCTTGATAGGCTGGACTGTCTTCCTTCCAGGTGGAGCTTCAAAGAAATTTGCGGAGACACAAGTATTTTCTTGGGAACTTACAGAAGCTGTTATAACCCTGTGAACTTTGGTGGCTAGAGTGTTAATTGTTATTTGCATCACAATGCAGAGGCTGAGGAAGAAGTTTCCTCCCTTTCCTCTGTCTAATACGTTACTTTAAGGTTGAAAAGCCTTAATGAATATTATCCTTAAGAGAAATAAGTGTTTACACAAGTTATTTTTTGGCCCGTGCCTTGTTCATAGCTGGAAGATTCCTCCCTCCCCCAGAATGATTTAAGCAAAGTGTGGGTGAAAATCGTCTTTAAAATCCACTTAAAATCCATTCTAAGTCAGAAGGAATAATTTTACATAACTTACAGAACTTAGTAGGTTGCTTGGGTCTAGAATTCAACTACTACTTTTAGGTGCAACTAACAACACCTATTTTTAAACTTCAAATGTTGATATTCTAAAACATTACTCCTGTTTTTCAAAGTGAAAGGTGTTGTCATGCTCAGAATGAAAAATTCTGTTTCCAAAAGATTCCAGGTGAGACAGAGCTTGCACTGTCTCCCATTCTCGTTTTAGGCCTGGGTTCAGTAACACAGAAACATATGTGCTTGGATTTCTAATTTTCTAATTCTAATATACAGTTGTCAATGTATATCTGTGTATAAGTTGTTGTTGCTGCTGCTGCTGCTGCGTGCTTTCAAGTAGTTTCTGACTTATGGTGACCCTAAGGTGAAAATATCATGGGATTTTCTTGGCAGAATTTGTTCAGAAGTGTTCTGTCCTTGCCTTCTTCTAAGGTGAGAGAGTGTGACCTGCCCCAAGTTCACCCAGTGGGTTTCCATGGCTAAGAAAGAATTTGAACCCTGGTCTCCTAGTGTTCTAGTTCAACAGTCAAACCATTATACCACACTGGAGGGTTACAAAGTTTTGCTTTTCATTGCTGTAAGTCTGAATCCAGTTGTCTAATCCCAAGCAGAGTAGACCACTCAAATAAATTCAGTTTGCACAAGTGTAGATTTATCATTCTAGGCCATTTCTGCATTACACTGTTATAGTGCTATTATTCCACTTTCAACATTCTGTAGAATCCTGGGGTTTACTGAGGCCAAAGAGCTCTCTGCCTGAAAACTCTAAATGCCTCTTTAAACTGCAAACCCCAGGATTCCACAGGGTGTTGAAAGTAGAATAACAGCACTATAACAGTGTAGTGCGGAAATGGCCTAAGGCTGCTTTCTATATGCAATTCCCGGGGACAATGTTCCACTTGCACTCATTAGGGTTTACATATGAGTAGACATGTAGACGTTTGCCCTATAAAATGATCTCAGCCCCATGTAATATCTTCAGTTTGGCTGCATTTTGTAATCCAAGTAACTCAATCAGTCTAGAAGCACTGTAATGGAAGCACTTAGAGTTAGTATCCTAAGAGACTCACTGAAGAGACTTAGGGTCTTTCTGCCCTACACCGTTATAATGCTATTATTCCACTTTCAGTATCCTGTGGAATCCTGAGGTTTGTAGTTTACTGAGGCCAAAGAGCTCTCTGGCTGAGAATTCTAAAGGTCTCTCCCTAAACTGCAAACTCCAGAGTTCCATAGGATGTTGAAAGTGGAATAATGGCACTATAACTAGTGTGGAAACGGCCCAACAGTGGATTCAGTGTGTCTTTTTCCATTTGGAATAGTTATTGCATTTAGGTTACAACTTTACATTTGCCAAGAGGGGACAAATCAATGCAGGGCAAGTATTGGAGCTACTTGTTCTGTGGCTGACATTTCACATCAGTCCATTTGAGAAATGTTTTTGGAAAGAGGTGGAAATGGGCAGCATATGGCCACAGTATGAGAGAAGCACTCCTTCAACAGATTGTTTTTGGCTCCAAAGAAATACATAAGAGGAGACATCATTTGCAAATTCCTCAGAGTCTGAAGTAATGAAATGTATAGAATAGATCATATATTGGGAGAATGTCAACTGAGGAGCATATGTTAATCTTGGAACTCCACAGAACCATTTGGACAGAATGGGATTAGCTAGAAGTCATGTGTCACAAACAAGGCAATAGATAGCATCCTATACACCAAAGATTTACAGGCTCAATTTTCAAAGGTTAGCAAAAAAATAACAAGTTTATTTCCCATTCATATTTGAAAGTCAATGCTTCTTTCTGTCAGCTGAGACTCTGCTCAGCTTTTTACTTTTAATATTTCTTATAAGTGACTTTAATAAGCACTTGCCATTTTTACAGGACGGAGAGGTCTTTGCATGTTACAAGAGGATGAGAAGAAAAGAATGAGCACACGATAGACCTGTGTGCCTTCACTTAATGACCAGCACTATATTCACAACCTCATTTGGTTTTGTTCCCACTGTGTGTCTGAATGCTGTTGATGAGAAGGAATTAATTTTATTGAGGGCAACTCAATGAATTAAATGGGGGGAAAAGAAACCTTGCTCTGTTGGATGGAAACATTTTGGCAGACGGCACAGCAGCCGGTCAGATTCAAAACACTTTACATCTTCCCTATTGTGGAAGGGGCCAGGAGGGATCCAATTCTGGATAAGCTGTAATGCAATTTATTCCAAAGCCTCTTCAAAACAACAGAAGCATGCTGCAATCTCCCCTTTTGATTCATAGCCCTGCCTTCTTTTTTCTTTTCTTTCTTTCTTTCTTCTTCTTTTTTTGTACCTAGCTGCACTAAATCTGTTCATGAAGTCCACTCCACCCCCTGCCTCATCTCCCTCCACATCAACAAAATACCCAATAAGAAACTAATTGTTCTATGGTGAGCTGGAGAAGAAGAAAAGGTGTTCAGAATAATGTTATGGTCATAGAAAACTCTTTTGCATTGTAACCATCTGGTGCGCCGCAGTTACAATGAATAGAATAATGGAGTTCCAAATAACTCCTTTGGGGTACACAGAATGGTTTTTCTCACCCTGGTTTGTATTCCTCACAGCCAAGTTGCCCCATCATTTCACACCACATCTGCATCTTTCTTTGATCGGGTTCTGTGCTACCAATAAGTTAGTACACTTAATTAAGCCCACATAATTCTCCTCAAATGAGCAGAAAAGATTGTGTGCTGGCCAAGGAAGAGAAAGGGCTTGCAAATGAGACTTTAGTGACTCTGTATTGTACAAAATGATTGAGATGGATGGCCATCCCATGCCACCATAGTTTCCTGCTATGTGGAGGGAAGCTGTGAAAGAATTAGGCAGCTCAACAGCTGTTTATAATCCTAGGAAGGCCTGCTTTCAGGCAGGCCTGCTCCTCGGGGTAACTGAGGCCCTATTGTGGCCTAATCTTGTTTTTCAGAAAGTGTTACAATTCATTCAGTTAGATTTCTAAGGTGCTCCATTTTCAAGGGATCATTAAAAGCCCTTTAAGAAACTGGAGAATAGACTCGATGGCCTTTGTTCATGTTTTTAAGTATGTTCAAGTTGCATCAGATGTGTGTATGAGGAGACTTTAATAGCAGACCCTCCAACATTTTCCAGATAAAGACAGGTACATTTATTTTAGCTTGTAACAGAGCAATTGGTCCACGTGAAAAGAAAGACAGAGAGTGTGAACATGCCACTTCTGCGGGGTCCAGTGGCTGGCACATCCCATAAAAACTGTAAGTTTCGGAAATCTTCTTCTTAACTGATATTTTTGGACACCAAGAGGGCAAATTAATTTTCTTTCTCTCTTTTCAGTATTCCATATCTAGCTGCATTTGCTGGAGTGCCTACATATTAGATCTAGGACCAAAGCAAGTGTTCCATTAGTCTAATGCCAAAGCTGGTATTCCATCCATCAAAACCATATATCTGGGGATATGCTTCAGAATATTTATATTTTTTCAAAAAAATCCCATGAAAGAGGGATATTCATAATGATGTATAAACAATGGAGGCACTGAAAAAAGGAACTGAAGCCTATACAATGTTATCACATGTGTTCCAAGGATCATCGTGTCTAAAGTAATTATATCATCTCAGTGCCGAGAAAGTTCTGGGACATTTGGACTCAGTGGCCCTTGCGGTCTCTTCTGACTCTACGATTCTATGATTCCATGACTCTCTTTTTGCAATTGTACAGGGATGGGAAAAATTTCTGCCCTCAGAAGTCACCTGTCACAGTAGGTTGCTGAGTGAAACCCCATGTCATTGTGGAGTGTGACTCTGATCAGCTTGGGTAGGGACTGGGTTTCTCCTTTCTCTCTCTTACATACCCATTCACAACCATAAACAAAGCTCACTGACACTCATATACATACAAACACACTTGTTTCCTCCATTTTCTCCCCCTCCCCTTTCACTTCCACATATATTGGTTCCCATTTCTCAGTGCACACAGAATATGGAGGTTTAAACTACAGTTTCTGGCGTCTTGTTTCCATGACTTCTGTCTCCCTGTGCCCAGCAGATTAGCACTTGAAAAAGCAGCCAAAGAGCACTGATCAGCTGGAACGGGGAAGGTGAATCTGTTCCTGAGCCCACTTGATGTCCATCTACTGTTTAAAAGTCAAAGTTTGTCTGTTTGTGAGTTTGTGAGTTTGTCTGTGTCAGGCAGGTGAAGACCTGATTTGATTGGCTGTGTCAGGCAAGAAGACCTCATATGATTGGCTGGCTGTGAAGATTCTATGGAATCCTGGGGTTGGCAGTTCAAGGAGGGGACTTTAGAATTCTCATCCAGAGAGCTCAGGCTGGTTGCTATGGAGACAAGGCCCAGCAGCAAGAAGAAGGGCAATGTATTCCCTCAGGGACCCAAACTTTGTATGTTAATAACTCTGAATACAGATTGGATTGGGGAAAAAGGAGAAAAGTTACATGTATTGGACAGGGCAGTTTGGGTAATTAGAGACACAGGATCTCAAATCTGTGTGTTTCAACCACATCTAATTCCTAAGGTAAGGTAAGGTAATTCCTAAGGTATTTCTAACAAGTGTTACCTATGAGAAAATAAAATCCTGGGCAATGCTGGGTATATACGCTACTATGTGATAAAACACATGCTGATGAATACAATATTGTTAGGAAAGGGTACGTCAGGGATGTTTTAAATGTATGTGCTGTGTTACATTTGTTGCTCTGTTAATAAACAGAGGAAACACAATTCTGCACATGGGTAGTTTTTGTGATGGGGTATTGCTTGTTATGAAATACTCTAAAGAGCAGTAGAACTCTATCCTATCATTTCCTCGGGTTGCCGGAACAATTCTGTTACTGATTTCTGTGTAAATATGAGTTAGGGGAAGGACAGGGAGTCTGTAAGAAGCTTCTGAAAGGAAAGCCTCCTCTTGCCATGAGGTTCAACTCCACACTTCCTAATAGCTGAAAGCTGGGGAACATGAAACCTTCCAGAAGCTGTTGACCCATAACTATCAGGATCTCTCACCATTGGCTGCTGGGAGTTGCAGTCTGCAAGGCCACATGTTCCCCACCCTTGAAACTGATCAGTGATTCCCAGACTCTAGCCCTCCAGGTATTTTGGACTTCTGCTCCTAAAAGTCTCAGCTGCCTTCGCCAATGATCAAGTGATTCTGGGAGGAAAAGTCTAAAACAGCTGGAAGACCAGTGTTTGGAAAACATTGAAATAGATGATAATGTGGAGATTACTAAAGTGCAACCATCTTGTTTCAAAGAACTGAGATCCAAATCCCAAAGCCATGGCCTATGTAGAAAGGGACCATACAGATGGCAAAGGGAGAAGAGTTCTTACAACTACAGATGTACTTCTTGTGCAGAAAACAGCATTTTCAGTGCAAAAATATTTTCCTGTGCTGCACAGAAATACGTTTGAATTTTGTCCAGATGGAACATCAAAGATTCTCATCTGCCCAAAATTCCCCCCCCCCAGGATTTTATGGTAATTGAGAAACACATTTTTCCACCATTTTTTGAATATTCTCCCCATCCCTACTTGAAAGTGTCAGATTCTTGAATTCTGTGGCTTGGTACTTTTGAGGACCCTGACTTTGGGTTGGTCTGTTGCCTACATAGGCTGACGCTGGAAGGAAGGATAGAAAAGCATTCATAGCACGGACAAGTTTGGAAGTAGGGTTGTTTTGGCAGGAGGCAAGAGTTGAAAAGAAGAGAAGAGAAAAGAGAAGAGAAGAGAAGAGAAGAGAAGAGAAGAGAAGAGAAGAGAAGAGAAGAGAAGAGAAGAGAAGAGAAGATGTTGCTCTTCCTTTACTCAACTCAAACAGCGCTAAAATTCAGGAGGCCTTGAAGATATTTTAGTGAACAAGTGGAAAGAAAATATTCTGAAAGTGCTCCAAGGGTCACTTCATAGACACAGCCTGCCCCTCATTTGTTTATCTAAATGCTGACAAATTGCAGTATTTTAACAACATATCTTTGGTCCTGAACTTCATTTGCATGGTCTGCCCTCTGTCATTGAGCTGATAATGGGTCTAAGCATAAAGCCTTCTTTCAGTGCCACAAAGGCGCCTGACAGCGATGAATACCAAATAGGAGAATTAGGTGTTTTTATGGGAGAAAGTGTCATTGTGCAATCTCGTGCTCTTTCAGTCCCTTTTATCTTCCCTTCTGCTCATTTTCAGTCCTTTCACGTCAGCTGTCGCTGCCACTTTCTCGTGTAAATTCACCGCTTTTAAAACTTCTGCTTCAAAAGCTTCAAAATTCAGGTGGAGGACATTGAGACTTTCTGCTAGCTATTGTCTCTCTAGCCTCTGAAATGCTAGGCAAAGCTTTTGTTGTTTTGTGAACAATCAAAAATCCAAAACCAAAAGAATATTTTTTAAAAAATAGTGTGTGAGAGGTTGCACTCTTAGACTCCTGGTAAATCATATCTATTCTCTTATGTGCTGCTGAACACAAGAGCCTACTGTTATGTGAGTTCTTTGAAATAAGTAGGAGAGGAGGGCTTTCTCAGTGTGGGACTGTAACAGAAGTATCTGATATGGGGGTGTTATTTTGTGAGATTAACATGACTCTCAGTAAAAGTGCACTTTTCTAACTTTGACAGATCGTATTAAAACACTTCAGTTATTTCTCTGTAACATACAGCAATGCCCAGAAGTAGGCTTGCCATTGGAAATCCTGGTATCTTGTAGGGATGTGGATTTCCCCCATCCAGTTATGGTTTTGCATTTTATTTCCTCTTCTCTGCCTCTAAATTTTAAATTAGAACATGCACAGTATGCCATAAGTTTCCAGTTTACACCTTTTTTGTTGTTCTTGTTGCTTATTTATGTAGTGCCATCTATGTACATAGTGGCAAAGGCATATAATCTAAAATATGTATGTGTGTACGTATGTGTAGGTATACACACACACACACACAAACGTGGGGGGAAGAAAGGAATAATAAAACTGTGCCATACAATTATAAAACAAATTATTCAGGTAAATTCTAAAAAATATAATATATATTATATATTATTATATCTTATATAATATACTAAACAAGGTTATATCTTGATTTTAAAAAAAGTTATGGATGAGTCTTATTGGGCACATATACACATCAATGAATCCCCACGTGCCAAGACACTTTGGTCCCCCACAGCCATATTGTATTGTTGTAAGATACATCCAGAACTAGACCTACAATGTAGACATTCTATGGCATTGTCCCTTGAACACTTGTAAACCATTTCTTCAAATTTCAGCTACTTGCAATGCAGATTTGAGTGTTTTTTTAAAGCAAAAACAAGAACAACGTCCTTAAAAAAATCTGCTGCTTTTTGCATCTTGAAGGGGTGTGTGTGTGTGTGTGTGTGTGTGTGTGTGTTTGTACTGCCCATTGCAATATATTAAGATAAAAAATGTTTTCTGTCATATTTGGCTTACCACAATGAAGCAAAGCAAAAGTATTATCTTCTGGTTATCTGTTGGTTGGCACCTTTCAGGGGAAATCAAATTTTATTCAGTTGTGGAGACATTATTGAAGTGTAGGAATATTGTAAGTCTACTTTGTACCCCAGTCCTAACCTCAATACTATACATGACCTCAGTCTTCAGTATACTGGAATTCTCATTGGGGTCACAACATATCTCACAATTCTCATGATTATAATGATTCTTGATTATTCCCATCAAGAAAGGTTGTTCCTTTTTCAATCTTAGAGTGAGAAGTTTAAATCAAAACAAAGGAAATCTTTATGTGAAAATGCAATCATTGTATCATAATATTCCTATTGATGCTGTGATTAAATGAATAGTGCATAGCCAGTAGTGCAGATTGGTAACTTATAAGAAATGAAAGGTGCAAACTGGATTCTTGCAAACTGTAACTTGCACTGTAGTCTCTTGTCTGGGAATTAAAAATGAAGTAATTATGAATGTTATTCTGGAAGCAAGATAAGCCAGAATCCAGTATCCTGTGGGGAAATTAGCATGAGAAGAACTTCATGGACATTCTTAAAATTTGGTAAAGTTGTTGTATTTTTTGAAATTTGAACTACTTTCAAGGATAAAACTGAGATGTCACTTTCACAGGTTCCTGGTGTTCTTGACTCCTAGCTATTGCACAGAATAGTCAGGACAATTGACATGTAGCTTTTCATTAGCCCACATGTGACTCTTGATATCAGCTTGCTGATGATGAATAAAACCCATGAAAAATTGTAATCAAGCCAGTGAAAACTGTATTTGGTAATGGCAAAAAAAACGCAGGGCATTCAAAACTCTTTGGTGGCAAATACCGTGTCAGAAGACATTAAATGCAATTTTGCATATACAAATCTCTTGTATTGAAGAATGCTGAACAGCCTTTTCTCAAGATAACAAAGGGAAAAGCGATTCAACTTCAAAATGAAACTTGAAACCAGACATTTCATTGCACATAATTCTCACAGCTGTATTAACATGTGAGAATACTTTTGATTCTAGATACCTCCATAATTGCTTTTCAGACAGGTTTCTATCTGAAATTTTTGTTTTTCTTTTTAATTGTGCTGAATTTTATTATTGTGGGTGGCTGGATCAACATCTTACCAAAATCAAATCAATAAAGAATGAATAAGAAAGTATCTAATGAATAAGAATGAATAAGAAAGTATCTAAACTATATCTAAAATCAAAACACAGAAGCACAGGCAATTTAGGATTGCTAACTACATTAATGTGTCTCCAGTTCTCTATTTTGCACCCACCTTCCTCTCTTTTGATAAGAAATGAAATGAACATTCTAGTTTAATTTTGCTGTAATCTTCCAATTAAATATTGGATCTTTTGTTTCAGTTAATGGGGGAAAAATATAATGCAAGCTTTAAGGCCCTTTCCACACCCCGCCCCCAACCCACAATGGCCATGGGATTACAATGGGATTGCCACGACAGTTCTGCATGGCATCATCATGATCCCATTGTGATCCTGTGACCACCCATTGCAATCATGAAATAAATCACTGATGGGTTTCTCCTGTCAATGAACTGCGATTGTGCAGTTCTCCTGCCTCCCTCCCACATTTACCTGCAGTACAGAATGTCAGGAAGCACAATGGCTGCGCTTCCTCCTCCAGCGCAGGCTGGGAAAGTGCTGGGCTGCACTGTGGAAGGGAGAGGTGGAGCCGTCATGCTTCCTCCCATCCAGTGGGCAGCCCATGCGGAGGGGAGAACTTCTGTCACACTCCTCTCCTGGGAGAGACTTTCCCCAGATCCCCACGAGATGGATTTGACAAAGGTAAGATGTGGAAAGGGTCTAAGATATTCATTTCAAAACGGTAGCTAATTGTCCAGTCATCAGAGATGTTGACACTTTCCTGGAATGTTAGGTTTGCACTGTTTGTGTTTCACATATTTGGAATCTCTTCCAAATATATTAATGAGTGAGCTGGTTTTGCAACAGAGTAAGACAAACAAATTATGAGAACAACTTATGGGACCATCTCATACTACCCAATAATACCATTATGATTCCACTTGAACTGCAAGACTACATTCTGTGTAATCCTGGGGTTTGTAGTTTGTTCAGAAGTTCCAGAGGCACTAAATGCCCTTTCCTAAATTGCAAATCCCAGAATTTCATAGGCTGAAACCATGGCAGTTCAAGTGGAATCATAGTAGTATAACTGAGTACTATGAAAGGACCCATGGTTAAAACATATCCAGCAGCATTCATAAAATAATTTGTCAGTGGTTTCTAACAACATATTGAGGTCTACCTCTTTTTTCAATCTTCTTTTATATATTCTCATCTAGGAATTGGCGAGGGGGGAGGATTTTCAAGCACATCCTTGACATGGTTCTTCAATCAAACTGTGTACAAAATGTGCATGGATTATTAAAAAGTATACATTAGAGGAAATTGCTTGTCAAAAATACACATGCTAAGGCAGATAGCATATAAAATGGGTGATTAAAAATAAACACATGCACACTTTAGGCCCTTTCTGCACCTTACCTTTTTTTGGCATTGGGGTGCAGGGATCGCGCGAGCAGCCTCCAGTGAGAGGCTCTCGTGTCCCCGCTGCTTCAGCTTCGCATGAGCTGCCTGCTCCCAAGCAGGCAGTGCGAGAACCCCGCCTCTTCCTTCCGCAGTGCAGTGCTGGGGCAGGAACCAGGACCACCGTGGCTCCAGAGGCTCCGCACGCACAGCAAGTGCATGCAGGGCCCTGGAGCAATGTGCGATCGCACACCATTTTCAGCTGAAAGCCAAAAATGAAAAAGTGTGCAAGCAGTGCCTGCCCTACCCTGGAGCATCGTGCGATTGTCAGTGAGTGTGTCATGCAGATCACTCCTCACAATCACGCAACGCTCCAGGTGCCTCAGAGTAGAACTTTTAGGGAAAAATTGCAAATTAGTGCAGCAAATGCATCAGGTGAGGATACATCTCCAAACTATTTGAAAGCATCAGAAAATGAAACAATCAGGTGTACCCTTCCCTATCCCAGTGACAGCTGGTGGCTTTCCATGTCACTGGGATGGTGATAAATCCACTCCATGCTTTCCACTGAACCTCAAGCTATTCAAGTTGTCAGACTATACCTTGCAAGTACAGTCAGCATTTTAAATAGTTCCTTATAAGTTGAGGCCAAAGCCCAAACCAATTAACTGTCCCGCTGACATCTCCTAGCCATTCCTAGCATGTGATGTTGCTTGTGAAGATTCAGAAAAAAGTACCTCCAAGTCAATAAAATAAAGAAGGTGGGAAGGGAAGGAAGAAAGGGCCAGGAGACTTAGACCATTTCCGTACTACACTGTTATAGTTCTATTATTCTACTTCCGGCATCCTATGGAATCTCAGGGTTTGCAGTTTAGGGAGGGGCATTTAGAATTCTCAGCCAGAGAGCTCTTTGGCCTCAGGAAAGTACAAACCCCAGAATGTCACATGAGGTTGAAAGTAATAATAGCACTAGAACAGTGTAGGGCAGAAATGGCCTTAGTTCCTGTAAGCCTATGTATGTCTGGTGCCCTTTCCAGCTCCAAAAATGATTAGAATGAAACAAAATTTGACTCACCACAGAAGACCCTATTCACCTCAGGGGTGTAAATCTCAAATTATTTAGTACTTACATAAACAAGTTCATGCAAAAAAAATTGTCTGCCTCATAGATAATTTGCGCATTGGCAAAATCTTTTCATACACGTATGCATTCCTATGAATGTGCAAAACTTGAAACTACTGTAAGTGCTGGCTTGTTGCATGGATTATTAAAATACAGGAACATAGGATGTGTTGTTTGCATCTTTGGGAGCAACCAAGCTCTCCTTTTCGTTTGCTGGGTATGTGTACTTAGCTTCAAAAAGAAAAAAATGTGATTTTTTTTTTTGACAATGCACAATGGTCATAGTCAGCTGGTGGCAGCATAAGGAATTGTGCATGTGGGGATGTTGTACATGCAGTGGCACATTAAAGTACGCAGACTAGTCTGTGAATGTGCATTGCCTTTATACATTGCTTTTGTGCACTGTGCATTACAACTGCATATGTGTTTTCAGCCATGCACATTAACCATTGATCCAGATATATTGAGTTACAATGGTATTCACTACAGGCCATTTCTGCCCTACACTGTTGTAGTGCTATGATTCCACTTTCAACATCCTGTGGAATTCTGGGGTTTGTAGTTTACTGAGGCCAAAGAGCTCTCTGACTGGGAATTCTAAATGCCCCTCCCTAAACTGCAAACCCCAGGATTCTATAGCATGTTGAAAGTGGAATAATAGCACTATAACAGCATAGACCCTTTTTGCACCTTATCTTTTCGTGGTGCTGGGGTGCAGGGCTCGTGCGAGCAGCCTCCGGAGGAAGGCTCTTGCTTCCCTGCTTCTTCGGCTCTGCACAAGCTTTCTGCTTGCGCGAGAGCCCCACCTCTTCCTTTCACAGTGCAGCCTGGGACCTTTCCAGGCTGCACTGGACAGGAAGCATGACCGGCCCTGCTCCTGAGGCTCCACACGTAAGGTAAGTGCGCACGGGGCCCTGGAGCAATGCGCGACCGCGCACCATTTTTGGCTTCAAGCCGAAAATGAAAAAATGCGTGCACAGTCCACATCAGGCCCTTGAGCATCATGCAAATATGAGTGTGTCGTGTGGACCACTTCTCACATTTATGCAACGCTCAAGGGGCCCTTTCGCATTGGAAATGCCGTGTGAAAAGGGCCAAAGTGAGGAAATGGCTATAGGTGTTGTGTAACATGACTCCAATGGCTACGTTGAATCAGTGTAGGAACTCAGCCATTTCTCTCCTAAAGTCATCCCTATCTCTTTTACTTCATATAGAAACAATGTGATGGAAAGTGATGATGTTCAGAGAAGGAATGAGCGATAAAAAGTGAGAAGTAGTAAAGATCTTAACTTATTACTATCACTATTTTTCTTTCTCTGTCTCTCTCCCTCTCTAGAACCTAAGAGCAGAGTGGAAATTGAGAAACTCGTGATTGGTAGGCAGATCAGGTATCACTCACACAAACAGTCAGAAACACAGGAAGTGATTTGTTGTATGGGTGGTGGAGACACACAGGCAGCTTCCTGAGAAGCTATGCGTATTCAGGAGCAAAGAACAGTAGGCATGAGGTAGACATAGCTTGGAAGATGGTGGTGAAAGGAAAAGGAATTGGAAAGACAAAGATGAGCCTTCTGGAGTCAGGGAGAAAGAAAGCTAATCATAGTCCTTCTTATTTAAAAGAGATAGTGAGGACAGGAAAATATTGCTATTGTTGCTGTACTCTGTGATACCCTCACAGTGTCTGTCTGGAAACAAACCAACTTCTTTCTGATTGGAAACAACTATTAAATGTTTGGTAAACAGTGACACTGGGTGAAGGATGATTTGGCCAAATTACATAGATCATAGTAGGAAGACTGCATGGAAAATGAATCTCTCTCTCTCTCTTTCTCTCTCCCCCCCTCCCCCTCTCTTTCCCTCCCTCCGTTCCCCTCACTTGCTTGTAAAAATGCCCACAAAACACAAAAAGTATGTCCAGACATGCCATGCATAAGTTTTATCAATTCCCTTTATTGCTTGTGTACACGGATCAAATCTCTGTTGTCACCTTAGGCTATTTTATTGTCCCACTGACGCAGTAACTGGTTGATTTTTTTCATTAATCTACTTTATGAGCACTGAACGAACTCTAAAATTTGCAGGGGAAAAAGATGCAAGTTGAAATACATGCATTTCAGGTCCTGATGGTACACACCTATCTCCTGGCACTGAAAATTTGAGGTTCATGTTGACTGATTCATTTTCTTATCTCATAAGTTTAGGAATTAGACTCTTACAATCCTAAATCGACTTTCCTTACACTGAGACTATCAGTCTCGACATAGGTTAGGAAGGAGGATAAAGTGCCACTAGGTGGCATTGAAGAATATGCAGCATGTGTGAGGCCATTAAAACATGTTTTGCTCCCTATAGTCCACCTTCTGGAAGCTATCCCAAAATGTATTCTGGCCCACATCTGAATCTCATGGGCGCTGTCCACATTACAAGTTGAGGTAATCCAGGCCTGTCTCCAGATTTTTCTTGATCCTAGTAATGAGAATGTGGGATTTCCTCAGCGACTGCATCCTGAGCAGAATGGAAGAGGACAATAAGGCTATGGCAAAAGGGGGTAATAAAGCAGATGATAATAGAATTTACGACAAAACTTGCCTCATAATTATTCTCTTAAGCTGTGTGCCAAAAGGACCTTACTAGAGGGACTTTTACGACAATGCTTAAGCTGTTTAATGAAGAGGGTGTATGCTTTCGAGAGCAGCTTCAGATTTCACTGTTAGATGTGTAGGAGAGTAAATTTTGGCACCGAGCAGTGAGTGACTTCACGACCCAGTGCTGAGTTTTAAAGGATATTAGAATTCCAGCAGGTAATTGTCCTTGGAAAACTTTATTAAGAAGGAGAAAACATGGCTTTATTACTTGGGTCCAGTCATAAGGAAACCACAGATGGGTCCCAGTACCTCCGTTATGGGGGTAGGAGGTGGGGGAATGAAGGGAAATGTTGCCATAAGCTATTCTTTTCCCCCTCTTTTTTCGTTAAATGTTTCATATTTTGTAAACAAATCCATCTGGAACCACTAAATGTTTCCAAGCCAGGCCAGGCCTTTACCACCTCCACACACCCTGGCCAGCCTGAAAGGGTTCCAGCTGCAACCATTGCTTTCCATTGCTCTGGAGTGTTGGGATGTGATCACACCACCTCTGGGCCAGAAGAGAACACAATCATTCACTCTGAGTCATTACACAAGCTGAAGTATGTGATTTATTAAACCACAAAAAATAGGCTATATTAACACTATGAGTCCGACTCAAAGCCACAGAAAGAGCAATGTCCAAAGTTAAATGTGGGAGTCCCTACTTCCTGGATTTTGCCTTTCCTGTATTTTCTTATGTAAGTTCTGATATCATCTTGTATTAGGAGATTCCCGTAGTGTACCAAGCTGAGATAAAGACAGAGATACAATTAATATGCATTATAAAAACATGGGATCATTTGCTTTATTCTAAGTTCTTTTCAGTCAAATCTAACTAAAATGTTGAATGATGTCATTTTCCTAGATGCATCATGTAAGATTTACCATATTCAGATTCTAATATCTCACTTATTCCCATGAAACACACATATACACACAGACACTTCTGTAACAACTCCCCCCCGTAATTCTGCTGATTTCACATCGATCAACAGATGTGTCTGTTTGGCTTCCAAAAGCTTTTACATTTTTCCAAGCACCAGTTCATTCTGTCTTATTTCCTGAATTGGCTAATTAATGCTGTTTTAAGTGTGCACGCACGCACACACTCATACACACATTGTACACATTTTCATGAGCATGAAAAGCCATAAAAATGTCAACAACCAATTCTCCCTAATCATGTGTTTTTTGGCCAACACTTTTCCCGTAAGAGATGCCTTCTTACATATTTTCCCAAACGTTTCAATTTTCAGGTGCAATTTTTCCTAATGTATCTGTTTTTGTACATATATTTTAATCAGACAATTTGATTGCAAAATTCATGAAAGCAAAAGAATGATTGTATTCTGGTCAATTTATTGGTTTTGGGGGGAGGGAATCAGCCCTGTTTATTTTAAAATGTGAGCTGAAGTAATCTTTCCCAGCCCCTACTGATACTTCCTTCTTGTGCATATGCACTGACATTTTGGCTATATAAGCACAAACAAGCATTCTCAGGTGAAGGCTGAAAATATTTTGGTGAAAATATCAGGATTTTTCCCCTCATATTTCTTGTACTTGCTTTTCAAAGAAATTTAATTTCCATTTATCTGCTTACCCCCACACACATACATGTTTGAGGCCACACACATTTCAAGGGTATTTGGCTGTCCAACAGGGGTGAACAAACTCCAGAACTTAGGGTTATTCCTACCATGTGAATTAACTAAACTCTGAAGGGGTTAGAAGTCCACATTGGTTTCATCAAAATTCTTTTCTGGGGTGAAACAAGGTGTGGGGAAGCTGTGTTTTTATTTTAAAAGGGAATTTGCCAAACATGGAGGCTTCCAAGAATGGCAAATCCCCCCTATTTGCTGATTTTCCCCATAGTAGTAGGGAATAAAGATGGGCAATATATTTGAAAAATAGTTTAAAAATGTATTTCTAAAGTATTGAGAAACTGTAATGAGAAGAACTCTGGACTGATGAGTATCTTTGCAGTTCATAACTTACTCTGTCCCAAAATCGCACACTGATGTTTTCCACAGAAGTAAGACAAAAATTGCTAAAATTACGTTTCTTCCTCAGCAAGAATTACATCCTTAGAGGGGAGGGGGTTTCCAATGGCTCTGTCAATAAGCAGGAGGTCTGCATGTCGTCTGTGGGCTGCATGTTACCCATTCCAGATATATGCCCACTGTCTGATACATACACGGTTCACTCCTTCTTTGCAGGGTTAGTAAAGAGGGAAGATAGTAAAAAAAAAATCAGCTCCCTTTCCCCTTGCCACTCTTCACAGAATCACCTCATGTGGGTTTCCAGCCCAGTCCCAATCTGAGGACTGTTGCTGAAGAAGGTGAACAGCTAGCAGTGTAGCGGTCAATGCTGGAATGCAGGCACCTGTCATGACAGCTCCTTTAGAATCCTGTCTAAAGAATAGCTGCAAAAAGCAGACAGCTATGTTGACCCATATCAACAAACCAATTCTAGCCATTTTCATCTCCAAAAGAGATGAAACGTATTGTAACACTCATAAGCCTTCATTGCCCATTCACAATCAAGCCACCTCCCAAATACATTGGATTACAATATGGATAATTCACTGAAATATGGCATTGCTGGGAAAACCTGTTTTCCCTTCAGGTACTCTGGACACTGCAGTTAAACTCAGATGGAACAAGGAATGCTAAGGGGATGATACATGCCATCACTGTCCCTTCTAATGAACATGTCCTGGATTTTTAACCCTGAGACCCCTAGTTCCACTACACCACTGATCACAAGAACATAAACACAATTGTTGCTGCAACGCTTTCTCTAGGATGGGGGAGATTTGCACTACTTAAATTGTTGCCATGGAGTACATATTCTGGATATTTGTGAATATTCATGCCGTGTTTAGGTAAGAAAAAGCAATGATAAGCAGTCTAAGGCCCATTCTGTATCTTACCTGATGCCGTTGTCCTCTGGTTGTGATCCCGGTAGTGCCTTTGGCAGGAAGGGAGTGTGACAAGAATGCTCCCCTCCACACCCAACCGATTCCCTGTGGAAGGGAGCATGAGGGACATGCCTCTTCCCTCCGCAGCACAGCTAGGCTCTTTCCTATGCTGCAGTGGGGCAGGAAGCACCTCCATCATGCTTCCAGGCCTTCTGCATAGCCAGGAAAGATGGGAGCATCACACAATTGGGGGTCATTGATGGAGGAACTCTGCCAATGATTTACCCTGCAATCATGCTGGCTGTCAATGGAAGTAGGGCAGGACAGCAATGACATTATGTAGAAGTGTCTTCGCAGTCCCATTCCTCTTGCATCCCCATGTGAGGACATAGTCGTCCTGTGGAAAGGGCCTCAGATGAGCTAACTATTTTCTTCTTGCATAGGACAGGATGTGGACCCCAGGCACCATTCACTGTCTCGATCCTTGAACGACAGAGGTATCATCATTATTCAAGGTTACAAGCTCATGAAGACTGGCCAACCACAAGCAGTTATAGAAACCAAATAGTTAAAAGGGTTTTAAAAAGAAAGAAAGAAAAAAACACTGCTTGATATGGCTCACTACACTCCATCATCTAACTATTTATTATGTTTATTTACTTAAAATATTTGTGTCTCACCCCCATACCATAATATCTCAGGGCAGCTTACAGTAAAATCAGTTTAAATGATTTAAAATTAGAACAATAACATTTTAAACCAATAAAAACAATGCAAATGTTCTAAGCACATATTGAAAAATAGAAAAATTTTAAAAGTTGGAGTTCGAACAATCTAAAACCATGTACATGGAGAGGTCTCGATGGCCCCAAAGGATTTTTTTTTTTTTTTTTTTTATAGAAAGCCAAGTTCTAACTTGGTGCCAGATTGCAATCAATGTCAATGCCAATCAGGTCTCCCAACCGAGGACATTCTACAACCAGGGTGCCACATCCTTACAAAGTAGGTTGCTTCCACTAGACCGACAAAGAGGAGAACCCCTCAAGAGAGGTATGCCTTCAAATAAGTACTGTTGTTTATGCTGTACGGGGACTACACAATACAACCAAATATCTATTCCATGTGACAGACTTTAGCTTAAGGAAATGTCACAGAGAAGAAACTACAGCTTTTTGCTCAAGCATATGGCAGCCTTGAGAACAGTAATGGTGCATTCCTTTAAGCACCCAAGGGGCCTAGAAAACGTCTATTCAAAAAAAGGAAAAAAAGGTAAAAAGAGAGACAGAGCGACAGCTGGCGATAGGGGTTTAAAAGGGATGTCCTTTGGGATTTCAACAAGTGAAAAGGCTTAGCAAGCCTCAGAGGGCAGCCTTTTCAAAGCCAGGTGGCCAGTTTGCTCCTTCATCCCAGCCTCTATTTATCAGAAGGTTTTTGGGTGTTACCTGAGCCCTTTGGATAAACAAGGTTGCTTTGTGTGCTGATTGTTCTCAGGAAAGAATATAGAAACCCTTTGAAGTCCTTGCGGCCCATTGTGAGGCTCCAACAGGGCCTGCCAGTGTCTTTCCAGGCCCAGAAGTAGCTCTCAGAAACAGTGGTTTTTCCTTTACATAACTCTATATACTATAGAGTTACTAGTTTACACCAAGAGAATTCACAGCATCAGATTAGACTGTGGGTGTTTATATGTTTTGCTCAGTTTCTCTCCCCTTTTTCCTATTTCAGTGAATTGTGTTGGCAGAAGCATCACCAGTTTCCCTCACTGGCTAAAACGGAGAAGGAACATTCATGGGGAAAGGGGATGGTCATGCAACACGGGACCCTCCTTATTTGGTACTTTGTTGTTGTTGTGTACCTTCTGACTTTTAGCAAACCTAAGACAAACCCATCATAGAGTTTCCTGAGCTTGAGTGCCTGTGACATGCCCGAGGTCACCCACTGGGTTTCTATGACCAAGTGAGGAATCGAATCCTGGGCCATTTCCGCACTAGACTGTTATAGCCGGCCCCTCCCTAAACTGGAAACCCCAGGATTTCATAGGATGTTGAAAGTGGAATAATAGCACTATAACAATCTAGTGCGGAAATGGCTCCGTCTCCAGGGTCATAGTTCAACATTCAAACCACTACACCACACTGGCTGTCTAGCTCCAACCAAATGTTGAAGACACAGGAAAGCATAGCAAATCTGGTGTAGTCTCTCATACATTGCAGCAAAGAAATCTCTGGACATGATCCCTTGATTAATCCTACTGCAAGTGCAGGGAGTACAGACAACAGGGGACAACCTCTTCCAGTGCAGACAAAGATCAGGCTTACTTCATTTAGACACATTCAACCAGAGCACTTGATTTTTCAGTACGCCCACAAACAATGTAACTCACTTTGACAAGTATAGTTCTGTAGGCAATGATACCGTATATTACCAATGATACCGTATATTTACCATATTACCATATTTACCATATATTACCATATGCTGATATCCTTCAAAATAAAATGTGTTTTTTTAAAAAATGCTTGTTGGAAGCTGCTAACCATGATCAACCCCCAGTCATCCACACATGTTCTACATGCAGATTACGTGTGAAAAGAAAACTCCTAAATATTCATCTCCCAGACAAAAATGAATTTGAGTGTCAAAAATCTACAGGAAGGAGAACCCTGGATGGATGAGAATCTTAATAGTTTGGGACACATTCTGTGTGAAAACATATATAGGGATTTTTATTTTTTTTATTTTTTTTGCACAGAAAGTGGCATTTTCTGCATTGATTTTTTACAGAATAAAACAAAAACTGTGAATTTTCCTTGAAAAACAGTCCAGTCTGAGAAAACTTCCTTGCAGTGGGGAAGACGATGGATGCATTATTTGTTCTTACCCATAAAAATGATGTTCATGAAAATTTACATCCTTGGTTTAGGTAAAATAGTTCTTCTCTGTCCAGTGACCATGTGATGGGTACAGACTTTATCATTTGCCTCAGTGATAAAACTCAAGGTACGAACCTCAGCTGCAGTGTTAAAGTTTCGATACCCTAACATCTCAAACAGATAGATAAGTCAAGTACCCATGTGAATTGAACAACAGGAAAGGACGTAGGCTGACACTTCTCTATTTTCCATAGTGAAGAATTCAGTTTTTCAAGTAAACTAGCCTGTGAAGAAAAGTGGGCATGAGAGTACAAATCTAGTAGGCTTGTAGGTGCTACCCAGTGTTTTGCGCAGAAACTAAGTAAAAGAAATGCAGGAAATACTAATTTTAAGACTGGAGCCTTTCTGCCTTACACTGTTATAGTGCTATTATTCCATTTTCGGCATCCTGTGGAGTTCTGGAGTTTGTAGTTTCCTGAGGCCAAAGGGCTCTCTGGCTGAGAATTCTAAAGGCCTCTCCTTAAATGGCAAAGCCCAGGATTCCATAGGAGGTTGAAAGTGGAATAATAGCACTGTAACAGTTTTGGGCAGAAATGGCCCTGAGACTCAGTTTAATTACTGTTTAAAAATCTGAATTTGACAAGTCCCAGGCCTGGTGTACAAAACACACTCCTTTCCCATTATTGAATTGGATCACACCTCAAAATGAGTGATTCCCCCATTGTTATACTTGTTGTACGATTTAGCTATGCTTTAGTTACTCTGAAAAGAACTAATTACAAATAACTAGGGTGTTGTTGTTGTTTTTTTGTCATTAGCTTATTCCTAACAATGCATATGACATGGTGCAGTCTAGAGGAGCATAGAGATTGATGAACAAGGCCTTTGAGGATATGAAACCGGTATAATAGCTCCTCTGCTGTCATAGGCCCTTTCCGCACCTTACTTGCATCCCGTGACATCCCAGCATCATCCCAGCAGTGCCTTTGCCAGGATGGGAGCATGTTCTGAATGCTCCCCTCTGCATCTGCCAGCTGCTGGCAGATGGTAGTGTTCGGGACATGCTCCTTCCTTCTGCAGTGCAGCTGGCCTCTTCCTGTGCTGCCCTGAGGAAGGAAGCACCTTGATAGCATTTCAGCTTTTCTTACATGGCACCAGCTGATGCGATCATCATGTGAAAGGGGCCTATTATGGGATTTTTTCCCCAGTAATAATATAACATGTGATTGTGACAGCTGGGGATGCAACAGGAGCAGGACTGTGATGACATCATGTGGTAGCACGTGTCATGGACTGGCTTCAATGCATCCCCATGCTGGGATGGTGCTGTAATATGGAAATGGCCATAGAGAACTGGCCTCTTGAGAAAGGAGGGCATTACTCCAGGGAAAAGTAAAATGATTTGTTAAAGAAGTGGGACTTTTTTTCAGGCCTTTGCTCCAATATAATTGTCATCTGTGCTCAAATCACACACAGAACAAGAATCAGAGTAGAGGTAGAATGGAGATTTTCAGCCTTTAGCCCACCAGGTATTTTGGACTTCAACTAACAGAATCAGAAAATCATAGAATTGGAAGGAACTGCAAGGGCCATCTAGTCCAGTTCCTGCCCTGAGGAAATACACAGCTACAGAGATGTTGAAAGATGTTCATCCAACCTTTGCTTAAAAACCACCAAAGGAGAAGAGTTCACCATCCTTCAAGTTGGTCTATTTCACTCTTAACCAGCTCTTACAGTCAAGAGGTTCTTCTTTAATGGTTAAGCGGAATCTCTTTTCTTGTAATTTGAATCCACTAATTCATGTTCTAGTGTTCGGAGCAGCAGAAAATTAGCTCCTTCCATCTCCTAGATGACACATCTAAGTATTTAAATATAGCTGTCATATCACCTCTGAACCCTCTCTTCTTCAGGCTGAACATACTGAGTTCCCTAAATGTTCTTCTTAGGGCTTGGCTTCTAGAATTCTTACCACGCTGGGCATCCTTTCCTTGAACAGGTACCAGTTTGTCAATATCCTTCTTGAACTATGGTGCTTAGAACTGGACAAAGTATTCCGAGTGAGGTGTGAGCAAAGCAGAATAGAAAGGTACTATTACTTCCCTTGAACTGGACACTATATTCCTATTGATTCAGTCTCAATTTACATTGGCTTTTGGGAGTACTGCATCACACTGTTGGCTCATGTTAGATAGCATTCTACTAAAACCCCTAGATCCTTTTCACATGTACTATTAACTCCCAGAATTCCTGACCATTGCCTCATTGCCTGGAGCTCCTAGGAGTTGAAATCTAAAATTTCTGGAGAGTCAAAATTGAGAATCACTGGTATAAACTCTAACTGAGGGCATTTCTGCATGGTGTTGCTGTCCCACGATGGGGACATGTTGGCAGCAGTCCACGAGTCATGGCTTCACATGACATTGTCGCAGTCCCACTGCCAACACATCCCCACCCATTGCGATCATGGGATATACTATTAACAGGAAAAATCCATTAATGGCCTGCGAGCATGCAGCGCTCCCATTGCCAACATCCATGCAAAATGGGAGGAAGTGCAATCTACATGCTTCCTTCCCCAGTGCAGCATGAGAAAGAAGCTGCCTGTACTGTAGAAGAAAGAAACATTTCACTTGCACTCCCATCCAAGGCAGCTGGCTCGTTGCAGAGGGGAGTGTTGGGGACATGCTTCCATCCTAGCAAAGGCACTGCCAGGATGATGCTGGGAAGACAACATAAAAGGGAGAGGAGCAGAAATTACCTGAGTTAAAGGAGTCAAAACCTTAACTGGATCAAAGTAAAGCTCCAATGTTCTTCATGCCTATTTCAGCTAGGAGCTTCTTTGGTCAGAGTTATGACCAGTGTGCAGAGTGCTTAGGAATGTGCAGAGAGATTGTTACAAGTTATATTCCCAATGAGTAACTATTCTACATTCTGAATGTCCTTCAGTGGAATGCCAAATTGGTAGTATCATTTTAGCTACAGGATCTCCCTATAAAAACCAAGTCCAATCTCTGTCCCATGTCAACTGCATGGGTATTGCACCAACACAGATGGTGATGTGTTTCCCAGATGTTTGCAGAATTCACATATCAGTGAGCCACCCACATCACTCTTTCCATTCCTTTCACTGTTTGGGCCCACAGCATGGAGCTATCAGAAGATGCCTGCACATCAGCCATATAGGACAGCAGAGAAGTGATGGAGAAGATACTGTAATCACAATCATTTTAGAAAGAGAAAAGGTACAGAAAAACAAATGAACTGAAAACAAATGAACCATTTTTGTTCACCTTGCATAGAAGTGTTGCTTACAGCCAGAGCTAACTCTGCGTGCCTCATCCAGTAGGAGAAAATGAGTTACACTTAAGTTCTGGAAATAGGTGTGTGTGTGTGTTTTAAAGTCAACATGTTTGTATGTCAATTGCACAAGGATTTATGCTGCCGTGACCAAGGAATGACTTCATCAGGAAATCCCCTTTCAACTTCCAGTCATATAAACATATATCCATGTATTTCATACCAGGTCAAATAAAAAGGCCTTTCAATTAAAGAACTTCCAGTTCCAGTACAATCCTATGCATGCTTCCTCACAAGTAATTCTTGTTGAGTTCGGTGCCAATTTATTTCAATTCTGTTTATAGAATTGTAGCCCTTGATGACAATCCTATGCACATTGACTTGTGAATAAGTTCCTCTGAACTCAGTGAAACTTAGGTCTGAGTAGCTGCATACAAGATTGCTGTTATTGCCCGCATTGAGACATATACTTGTGGGTCATCTTCCAACATAGCATGTGGTATCTCTGTTGATGCTGTCACCTTCTTCTGTTGCTCTTTCAAGGTTTGTCACATTCTGGGGTGGCAAATTAACACTTATTGTTTATTCACATTTCACTGTTTACTTGCTAGAGATAATGAAGAACAAATTGAGGCAGGCAAAAGAATGTTGGACATACTAAAAGGGGGTGGATGATAACACCTGAATACATCATAGTAAAACACAAATGAGGATAATTTTAGGAATGGAATAGAATTTCATTCAGAATTTTTTTTAAAAAAAAATCAGGAATGTAATTTACATAAGAACCTTAATCATAAAGCTATTTAAAAGCAGGACAGAAAGAACTTGAATTATGGGGAAATATTTAGTGAATGCAGGAGAAAGCAAGACTGACACATTCATCCATCCAGCAAGAGGCTTTCAGTAAGCCCTTAAAATCTGTATTTGAATTCCTTTCTTTCATATATATTTATACTGCTGAATTAGGATTGTCCCCAATTTTGCTGAGAGGTCATTCATTTTATATGTCAGTCCAGTGTCTTGTGGTGTGGGATCTACCGTCTCTAAGTCCTACCCAGGTGGAAGGGACAAGAACCAACATGTCCTCCAGATTAGCTGATGCTCTTACTTATGCTCCAGGCAGGGGCAAGGCTTCAGAGGCAATTCTACAACCGCTCATCTGGTTTCTAGCTCTTCCTGCTGCAGAGGCATCTCATTTTTCTCAGTACCTTCAATGGTTCCTTGGCAGGACAGTTTTCCTGCTTCTTCTGAAACCTTACACTGCCTCTGCTCTTTGACCTCTGGAATGGTTCCATGGTCTCAACTGGTGAGACAGAGAATTCAAAACACACAGCAATCAGTGTAAAAAATGGAACATATTTACAATTATTACCTATCAGGAGATATGGTTGGATAATGGTGATGCGCAAAGGAAGGACTACTGGCTTTCATGTAAATCTGGCACTATGCTTTGGAGTAGCCACATGCCCTATATTCTTAAGAGAAATATTACCAAAGTTCATAAGTATGTAGTTCAGAATATGAAATATGCTCCTACACATGATGAGTCAAATTATCTCCCTCATACCAGAATTCCCTCTCCTACTCAGAATATAAAATGAGTTTTTTTTTTGTACATGCATAGTCCAAGTTTGAACTAACTAGAATGCACACAAATATCCTCTAAAGGTAGTAGGCCTTTGTTTACAATGAAATAAATAGTGATTGCTGAACTGATAGCTGTGAATGATGTGATCAGATCATTCAGCTAAATCACTTAGGCCCTTTTCACATGTGGGGGGGGGGACGGGCAAAAACATGCTAAAACGGAGTTTACCCGCAGCCGGGTAAGTCCGTCGCCACACGGAGCAGCGTGAGCTCGCTGCTCCACAGTTCTCCGGCGGCCCAGATGGCAGCTTCTGGTTGGTGGAGGCTCTCCACCAACCGGAGAAGCTCGCCAGCCGGAAGCCCGCCTCCGGCAGATCTGCAGGCACGCACTTGCGCGTGCCTGCAAATCCACTTTGGAGCCGGGCGACGGAGCGGCACGGGGCTGCGTGCTCTGTGCTTTTTAAAAACCTCGAAAAAGAGGTTTTTAAAAAACACGCAGCCTGGCTAGTTCCGGCCGCTCCTGAGTGGATTCTGGTGTGGAACTACAAAAAGTAGTCCACGCCAGTCCACTCTACGGTGTAGAAGACTTCAGTGACAGGTCGCTCTGCACCGTTTCAGAAGCCCGGTATGGAAATGGCCTTAGTGTTACCTGCATTTTCAATCTATCTGGGCAAATTCCCTTAATTATTTCTTACAAGAAGGGGCTAGTATTCTACACTGACTACTTAGTTAACTATACTTAACTAAGTAATCTTTCTGGTCCCCTAACCCACCCCAAATCTGATGGAAACATCATTCACCCATGGTCCAATCACCAGCAGAATGGACCTCCTTTTCCCTATGCAGCTGGTGCCTGGTAAAGTAACTTGGAAGGGAAGTATGGTCATATTAATAGTGTCACAACTGTGACTAAGTAGTGAATTTAAATACAGAACAGTCACTGAGATTTACTTATCTGTAACTTCTGCCCTCCAACCTTGGACTAAGAGAGGCTACTTAGCATACTTAACTAAGTAGCTGATACTGAATACTAGCCATGTTTTGTAGCTGTTGTTGTCCCCACCCAAATCCAAAATCTTCTCCAGTTCCCAAGTATGTTTCTTCTGGTATATGTAGGGCAGTTGAGGAAGCTCTCAACCAATGCTACAGTTCTAAGGGCTGCATGTGAGAGGACCCATTAGCCCAAATATTTTGAGACAGCTATGAACTTGGCAAAACAGAAAAGTTTCTTTCCAAAAGCTTTCCGTGAATCCTACGAAACAGTAAGTCTGCTTCCAAACTGAGCTAAGAGTCATAGATCACTAATTCTTAGAGACTGGTGGTGTTTCTCTCATAGCCCCACAAAGTTTAGCACAAGCCCCTTCTCTAGAATTTTAAGAAGCAAACCCAGATCCTTCCACCCCTGTCTTTTGGTGGTACCTCTGATATTTGGCTGGGGTCCCAAAACCCAAAACATAGCAAAAGGAGGTTAATTTACTAAAAGGTAAAAATCTCAGGAAAATTATTATGGTGCTTACATCTTGCCAAATGTTTAAACACATGAAGGTTACCATGAAGCAAGAGTGAGGTATACACCATGTTCTGAACAACTAACCTGAGTGAGAGCAGTGATATACAGACAGCATTTCTAGATCTACATCTGGAGTATTTGTTCAAATGACTGCTATATTGCAGGGTTATAATTATAATTATAGAGTTATAATGAAATAGTGTTGCTCCGAAGCTACATAGAAAAGCTCTGATGAAATGAAAAACCGTCATTTGCTCAGGTTGCCTCTGTAGAATTTTCTCCCACACCAAGCATACAGCAGAGGGTTTCCAGGAATAGTAGAATCCCTGCCCATACCCATTATTGTGGGATAGTCAGCCTATAGCCCTAAGGTTCCATGCACTCTCTGGCCTAATTTCAAAAGCTCTCTGAAAGCACTGTCAGTTCAAGCATATGGAAAGAGTGATCTGTTCCCCCTGTGGGAATCTGTTGGATGGGGAGCAATAGAGGGAGTATAGGAGGTGGTGGAAAAAGAGGAAGGAAAAACAGATGACAGAAAGAGAAACATGAGTAGGAGAAAGCAGCTCAGGATCCAAGGAGGAGGATGGCAGAAGAAGAAAAAGGGGCGGAGACAAAAAGGGGTGGCCCCACCCACTTTTGCTTTAGCCCTACCCATAACCCAATTGCTGTGCGCAACAGATTAGTCCCAATATTATACGAAGAGAAAAGTGTTGTGGCTGCTTGCATGCAAGCTTTATTTCTTTCTTTTCTGTATATATTTGGCCTGCTGCTTGCACTTGTTTAAAATTGCTAATCTTGAAAGTGCCAGGGCATTCTTTGTTTATTTAATTCCAGGAGACTCATCCGGCCTGCTACCCCTATGGAATATTGTCAAATGAGTGTTCTGCCTTTTTTATGTCCATGTGGTCTTCCTGCTTCTGTTAGTCTTGTTTCAGCTTCACACTTGTGTATGCAGTGACATCTAGTGACGAAGAACAGAAATGGGGCTCGGGGAGATTTCCACAGAACATTATGATCTGAATTCAAACAATAACAACAGCAAAAATGTCCAGCTATTCAAACATAATAAGCACTCACCATCACTCATGAGATTGGCTTACGGAATAATAAAATGGTGTTTTCTTTTAAAAGCAAAAGCAACCAGGAAAAGAAAATCACATAAACATTTAGGATATGCTACATTTCTGTTTCCAGGGTCCACTTGGTAGTCAAGAACATTTTGAATGAAGGGTTCTTTGTCATCATCACCCCTTGTATCATCTTTACTGCCTAGAAGAGGATCAGAGGCCAAAAGACCACAATTTACCAGAGATTTCCCGCAGTGATTTCTGTGGTTGAGGAAGGATTTGACCTTCTGTCTCATCAAATCCAGAGGACCTCATTGACACAATCCACAGCCTTTCCTGGTGATTAGGGGAGCTCTTTCATGTTAGTTTTTTAGCTGAATCCAATATGAGATTCTTTCACCCTTTCACATGCTGGGCCTCTAAGGCAACCAGTTTTCTTCAGACTTGCACAGGGAATTGCTGATTCTGCAAAGAATCGAAGCCATAATAAACTCTCCTCTAGGGCTCTTCCCATCCATCTAGCTTGAGTTGAGATTCTGGAACCAAGACAGATTCTCCCCCTCACACGAAAAGTCTGCTTTGGGTTGTCAGTGTGTTTTGTGGGGTATGTATTTATTTAAATGTTTATTTCCCACCCATATAAAAATTACTCAGAGAAGCATAATCGACCTAATCTAACATATTAGACAACTAAAACAATAGTTTAAACAAAATAGTTTAAAACCATGTACCTATAGATATATGGACAAAATCACTAGGCCCTCCCCTTCCCAAGGGCCAACCAGCTTCAGGGACAGAGCATCCTGTAACTGGAGTGCCACAACAGAGATGATCCTACTTCACACCCTCACACGGTGTATTGATCCCATTAGTGCGACATAGAAGAGGGCATCTCCAGCAGACCTCAGTTCTCAGACTGGCATAGATGAGGTTGTAAACTATCTGTAACCAAAACCAAAACCTCAAATTCTGGAAAGGCTAGAAATACAACGACTTTGTCTGCTACATATGTGTATCAAACTTCTGACAATTTAATGTAATATATCTTCTGTGTGTTACCTACAAGGAATGAATATAATTGGTCTTTTATAAATTAATAGAATCTCCACCAACCATAAGCATATGGGCCTACCAAACCATGGGAAGGACGACATGAGACAGTGGTGGGGCCTTTGTATCAAATGTGAAAAGTATATAAAATGTGTGCCATTACTCTCCCATTAGTAGGCTTTTGTTTCTTGGGCCATTTCTGCCCTACACTGTTAACGGTGCTATTATTTCACTTTTAAGATCCTGTGGAATTCTGGGGTTTGTAGTTTACGGAGCCAAAAAGCTCTCTAAATTCTAAAGGCCCCTCCCTAAATTGCAAACCCCAGGATTCCATAGGTTGTTCAACATGGAATAAGAGCACTATAACAGTGTAGGATGGCCAAAATCTTCAGTCCGTCTCAGAAACTCCTCTGCATATGTTTAATATCCTTGCTCTTCAAAACCAATAGCATAAAACAGATGCATATCATAATGCAGGGACTGCCTTTTTGTTTTCAGTAGGATGTATGTTCATCATCCTCCCCACATCCCACTTTTAAACTGCCAGCTACCTTTCAAATATTTGGTCCATCTGGCCACCTATAATTTTTCTTGCTACCTAAAACTAACTTCTGCTATAGGCCCAGACATAAAGATTTCCCCATAAATGTGATGAAGCAGGCAGGTTCACTCCACTTGCAGCTTCTCAAATTCTGCCAAACTGAACAGCCTGCCAGTACTGAAGCTGCCAAAGCAACCTAAGCCACATGGGAAAAGGTAGAAGGAGCAGGACAGATCTAGAGGTGTGTCCCTGTTGCCCCAGTGACAGGCTTGTTTGCTTCTCAGATGCAAGACCTAGAAGCCTCACAAGACAAGGGAACAAGAACGGACAGCTGCCAAGCCTGCCAGCGGCTCTTCAGTTGCCAGCTGGGATCAGATTAAGGAGGATCAGCCTCAAGAGCTTTTCTTTTCTACCACACTCCGAGAGATTTGGCTTTTCCACCACACAGAGAAAGACGCAGCAAGAAAAAAGCTGGATGGGTGAAAGTGGGAGGGGGAGAAGAAAGATTCCCGTCTACACTAGAATCACTGGTTCCCATTTGTCACTGAGGCTTCAAGAGCACCAAGGCTTACAACCAAGCTATGTATAGTTAGCTGGAAATACAGTATCAGTTTAGTTCAGTTGTACCAATGGGGTACATCTCAAGATGAAACTCTACATTTAGGATGTAATTCTTCATTAAGTTGCTCCTTGAACAAGGCCTTAAATAATTTTAGCAATTTTCTTCCCACTGCAAGAAAGCCGTGTAGAAATATTATTTCCTGTGTAGAAAATGTTATTTTCTATGGAAAGCACCCCCATGAGAATGTTACACAAAATAAAATCCCCAATATCATGATTTTCTGCAGAAGAAACAGCCTTTTTGTGTGGAAAATAATATTTCCATATGAATTTTGTGCAGGCAAATCCTGAGCGGTGAAGATTCTTGTCAGTCCAAGAATTTTTCTCATCAGGGCTTTTTCAGCACTCAAAAAACAAGTTTTTCAGCTTTTTTTTTTTTTTTTTGGTAATATTTTCAGATATTCATTCCATCCCTGTTCTACATGGGATTTAACGAGTCATATCCCTGACTACAGAAATAGCCCTTTCCCACACCACAATAACCCCTTTTTCCTTCTGTATCCCACCCAAAATAGTGATCAGAAATGATGGAATGTCACTTCTAATCACAAGTTTCTCCAGGAGAAGGACAAAAGCAAAAAAGTTATTGAGACACCATGGGGAGGGGTCACCTTAAATTATGGTATAGATTTCCCATTGGTTCTCAAATCACTTTGTCAGCATGCATTGGGTGCTGGCTTTGCTGTTATTACCTTTTTTTATTTTGTAAAAAAAAATAAACATGCTGCTTTTCATGCTTGCAGACAACTGAAAAACTAGAACACACTTTGTATCTGGTCTTAAACAAACATTTTAATTTAAAAAGCATATGTCTTCTGTCACAACCATTATTTGCAAATTCCATATCTATATTAAATCAGTTTTGGTTTCTTCCTACCATTCAATCCTTTCATCTTCACTTTTATCAATTCACTTTTATTAATATTTTGAGGCATAAAATTGCACAGAGCTCTGTTATCAGTAAAGATACATAAATGTTGGGTACATTGCTGCAGATAGAAAGAGAATAGAAACTTGCCATATCTGCCATCCAAGAATCAACTGTAATAATAAGTACATTGCAGGAGACCAGGAATACAGGGTTAGGAAGAACTGAAAGCAATGTCTTCTATGCATATTGATTTAACACTTTGGCCCTTTTTTGCATGCTATTTCCCAAGGGAAATGGCCATGGGAGTGCCGTGGGATTGTGAGGACAGTTCCACATGGCGTTCTTACGATCACACGGCACTCCTGTAGCTACCCCGCGGCAATCACAGATTATATCATTTTCGGCTCTTTGCCAAAAATGACCCATGATTGCGTATTCCTCCCACCTCCCTCCCGCACTTACCTGGTGCACGGAACCTCAGGAAGCACGATGGCTGCACTTCCTCCCCCAGTGCAGCCTGGGAAAGTACCCGGCTGCACTGCAGAAGGAAGGGGCAGAGCTATCACGCTTCCTTCCATCCAGCATGGACCTGGTGTGAAGGGAAATGCAGGGGACATGATTCCCTCCTGCAAGAGGCTTTTCATGTGATCCCCGTGCGATGGCAGCAAGAAAAGGTAAGGTGTGAAAAGGCCATTGCTTGTGTCTCCATTTTTCTAACATGCGTTATTCAATATGAAAAGGGATCTTGTAGCCCCTTTGAGACTAACTGAGAGAAAGAGGTTGGTAGCATAAGCTTTCATAGACTTAAGTCTGCTCCATCAGATGCATGGAGTGAAGTGCCTAGGAGCAGACCTTTATAGCTATTAATGCACAGGTGATATGTTTGAACAGAAATGAAAAACTTGTGGATGCAGTGAGAAGGTGACAAGTTCAGTTTTAACTATGGTCAATGGGGTATAAAGGCAGGAGAAAAGATGTTTCCTAAAGCCAAGGTGAGTAGTTAACCATAAGAATAACAGAGGGAGTTAATTGGATTTGTAGTATGATACTGGCTGGGAACCAGAAAACAGATGTGATAAACTAGGCAAGAAAGCCCTCATGAGGCTGGGTGTTAACTGGTGTCATAATATGTGTAGTATGCCAGGGATCCGTTGTCTCTTTTCAACCTCATGTCAATGCAATATGGTGCTTAGGGCCATTTCCACACAAGATTGTTATAGCCCTGTTATTCCACTTTTAACATCCTATGGAATCCTGGGGTTTGCTGTTTAGGGAGGGGCCATTTGCCCATTGGGTCTACTTCAGTTGGGACTAACAGCAGTACTCAGTCCTTCAGCTTCACATGTGAAAACACTTTTAGGATCACAAATGGTACAATAAGGTCTGGCACTGTGTATTTTGCTAATTGATTTGATTTCTGTCCTACCCTTTGATTCCTAAGAACTTCCAAAGTGACATATCTTCTTTAAAAAATGAAATTATGCTGACGCTGTTTGGAAACAATTTACACTTTTTTTGGACTACAGCTTCCAGAATCCCCCAACTAGCATGGGCAGTGGAGATACTGCCTGAATATTTCTGGGAGTTTTAGCACAAAAAGTAACTATTCCTAGGTCTGCTCCTATCCCCTGCCCCACATATCTAGTACTGATGTGGGGGTAGCATTCCCCCTTCTTCTTGCTATTAGCCAGTTCTCATCAGGTTATTGCAGAGTCTTCCCATTAGGTACAATTCTAGACAAACTAGCAGGGGTAGATAGCCTCACTCAGGACAGAAACAGCCTGGATCTCAAGGGAAGTTAATTTTCTGTTGCTAATGAAGTTGAAATTTTCTTGCCTGGATCTTCTAACTCTCTATTTCCTAGAGCCACACAGCCAAAGAGAGGAATGGCCTCTGCCTTCATGAATCTCTCCAGACCATACTTCAGATCATCTTCACCGGCAACAACAAAAACAGCATTTTTGACAACATATAGGCCTGTGACTCTAACACTGTCATTTTTTCCCCTTCTCCTGTATGATTTTTAACTTTGCCTGATGAAGAAGCTAGTGTTGCTTGGAACGCTTGCATCATCTATTTTCTTCATTTTTGGCTGGCCCAATAAAGATATCATTGTTTTCTGGATTTTGGATGTTATTGTATCAGAATGAAGATATTTTTATCATTTGCAGCATCACTTAGTCCGCACATTACCTACTTGGTCATTAAGAAAAGATTGACTCATACATTTTTAAAGTTAACATTAAATAAGTGCATCTATTTTATTAAACATTTCTCCCTGAAGGCATAATTGAAGTGAGAAATGTCTTCCTCTGTGGATGTAGCATGAATGCTGCTTAAATTTTTGGCTCCACATAAATGCTTTTTTATTAACTACAATAATAGGATCACTTAATGGAATTGTTTCTTAATTATTTAGGAGATTAAGTGAATCGAGAGGAGATTGCATTCCCACCAGGCGGACCTAGAAGCTTTTTCTTTTTTTTTCTTTACATATTTACTTGCAGTTTATCAACGAAGACTACTTTATTTCAGAATAATTAGACCAACTGAACACTGAGATCACAAAAGGTCCCAATCCGAAGTACTTGTCTGAAAGACAAGTCATGCATAAATTCAAATGTGTTTATATTTTTTTATGCCTCCATCACTCTGAAATATATGCAGAAAGTTCTCTGTGGCCACCATGAGATGCTGGAATTCTCTGCCAAGGGAAGCATGGTTGGGTCTCCCTCTCTTGTCCTTCAACCAATAGGCACATGCCTCTGTTATAAGGCAGTTGATTGGCATGTGAGACAGTTTGCTAACCAGTGCTGGCTATACCTTGTATCACTGTGTTTTTAATATATTGAGACTCAATCCAGTAGTTAGTCCCTCTGTAAAAGACTCCTTGAAGGAAAAGGATATGTTATCCCAGTACTTATATAGGCCCCATAGGTCTGAATGATCAACCATCTATTCCTCTTTATCTCAGGCAGACCATCAGATGACAAGGAAGCTTAAAAACCTGTACTGGTCCCTCACCCAACTTGATCCCACATTTTAAAAATTGGGGAAAGCATAAAGTGAAATCTAACATTAACACTACCTAGACTAGATCGATTGAAATGGACCAGAGTCACCACTAACTTAAGTCCCATTGATTTCAACAAGTCTACTGTTAGCAGGATTCATGTTAGATTTTACCCATGGGAAAGCTGACTTGTAGCAAATCCTGTTCCATATTGTCTACACCGAATAGAAGAACATCTCCAGATTTTCTAGACAGAGGATTTTTGAGCCCTACTTCGAAATGTCAGGAATGGAATAGTGGACCTCCTTCATGCAAAGCATGTGCTCTTCTACCAAGAACTGCCTCAAACACAGAACTTCATATAATTCATAATTTGCCTCACTCACTGTAATTATAACACCAACATGACCTTCTTCTCAGTTCTCCTGGATCTAACAGATCCAGATCTAGTCCTCTCTTTACTGGACCTACAGCCTTCCTGTGGATCTTCACCACATCTCATTTTCAAGATTGATTTATGCACAATGTATATTATATTCTGTGATGGTTCTCAGAAAATTTAGTTGCTTTTTCCTGTTTAAGGCTCACATTGAGTTTCTTTCAAGAGAAAGTTCTGTTGGTCTCAGATGTTTATGGACTGTTGCAAGGGCAAGTAAAGGCCAGGCTGAACTTGCTGGTGGTAGCATGCAACATTCACATATTTATTTATTTGTTCTGTGTGGTGAAGATCTACAATCCCATACCACTATAACAATGTTTGGTCTATTCACATCAATCACCTCTTATTCAGACACAGTGACTACTGCCTCATGTTTGTGAACATTTGTAGGTTAGTGCACATTCTTGTGCATCAAGGCTAGAAAGGCAAACCCTCACCAGCCATGGTTAAATGATCTAAACATCTTAGCACTTTACTTATTCTTGATCATGTATCTCTTAGGTGCCAACTTCCATTTGATGGCCTAAATCTGCTCTTAGTTCCAACTGCAGTAGACCCACTGCATCAATGAAATTTGCCTATATGTTAACTCATCAGTCAATAATTGATTTAATGAGTCTACTCTAGTTGGGACTAACCACCAGCATTCAGACCAAAATCTTTCTGGACACATACCAGCACAAATTGTGCTATGTGTCCCAAGTAGTGTAGAAACAATCAATCGATTGGGTTGATTCACCATTCAGCAATAAAGTCAGTGGGTGAGGACTGAGCAACAGGATGCCAGCCATAGTCAGCTTATATTAATATCTCTATCCAGCTCATCTTGATATCTTATGCCTTCCTTCCCCCTACTTCCCCCCTCTTTCTTTTTCTTTTTCTTTTTCTTTCTCTTTACCCCCTTTTCAGTATTTGCAGTAAAAAGGTTAGCTTGTACTCATCTTGGGATATGTTGAGATGATCCCTTTTGCTCCTTCACGTGTCCCTTCTTGAAAGCACAAAAATCACACTGTGCTGAGATTTCAACTAGTGATTAGGCAGAGAGAGAAAAAAATGGTTCCCACAAGCATAAGAAGGCAGATTGGGACCTGCAAACATAGCTATTTTCACTCTTAATTTCCCACTCTGCCATCCCTGTAGCAATATTGTGATTTATTGTTTCATCTTCAAGGAAAAGCATGAATATGTGGTTCCTTCATTTTAATCCTGGCAAAGCCTGTCCATTAGCTTGAAGGGTTGTTGCTTAACTCTTTCGTGCTTCTCATCTCCCAAATTAGCTTGTGTTTTCAAGGAATTTGTTTTCCCCAGGAGACATATGTGACATAGTGTGGCTCTTGACTTTTGTGTTAAAGAGTGCATAATAAATGAGGATTGCGGCAAGGGGAGTTACAGTCTTGACTGTGAAATAATTATCCACAGAAACAGTTGAAGAAGCCACCCCAGGAAAAACTATACCTAACATTTTCATTTGAAAAAGCACTGCCTTAAATCCTGTGTTGAATGCCAAAAAAACTAAACTCTCTTCTTTTTCCAGTGAAATCATCTAATATGACTGAAAACTGGTTCTGGAAGGTTCCCCAGCTCTGCATAATGGAGGGAAGAATGTCCCTTTCTTGGCTCTGATGACAAAGGTTTTGTCAGCAAACATATCCTATAGGCAAATGAGAAAATTATGGACCATGGGCCACAAGCAGTCCCAGAAACTGCTTCTGTGCCTCCTGAAGACTCCTAAAGACTCCCCCACACCAGTCCCGCAAGTCCCCTTCCCCAAATATTTTAAAAATTGACAAAATTTTCAATCAAGTTTTGCCGAAATCCCAATCCACAAAAACATGCAATAGTAATCTTTCAAAAAAACCTAAACCCCAACCTCAAATATCTCCATTTTAATTGGAGTCCATCTTAACATGGTGACAGGAAGTGATGGGACATCATTTTCACTTGCCGTTTTGGGAGTGTGTCTGAAGAGAAATGGAGGTACTCTGGCACACTAAGGGATGCCCCATGGGGTTGGGGAAAAAAATTGGTCCCTAGCCTGTAGTTGCGATACTACACCTGATCTTAGCCAAATGGCCGATAATGCTTTGCCCTTCTGAGGAGATAGGTATGATGAGATACTCGGTATGATGAGATGCTGGCTGTTTCTTCTGTCTTGGCATTACAACACTGATGTCTGGTGAAGGTTTTACAAGCGCTTGTTTGTTTGTTTTTTAACACAACCAAATCCCTGAAGGAAGGCAAGAGGAACCTTTGGAGGTTCCTTGTGACCAATGCGCGAAAACACTTTGTTGATGAAGTCACTGCTTTCCCTCAGCCTTTACACTTATAGAAGGTACCTGATTGTCTTATTTTGGTGAATAGATTTCAGTCTAATCAGTTTGAATATGTGTGCATATATTTTTTTTTTGAGATTAGGAAAAAAAACTATATGTCTCCTTTACTATTGTTTATTTAGCCGGTGAAAAATGCCAAAGTATGAGTAGGTGGCATGAGTCCTTAATGTGGAGGTAAGTACCATCTACAATTGAAAAAAGTAGCAGTTTTAACTTATATTTTTAGATGATTACTAATCATTACTGTGAGCTTGCTGTGATTGCCTTAGTGCATGACCTGGAGAGAAGGAGCATGGCCCTGTTGGGTCTGCTGGAACTATCAGGAACTTTAAATACCATCAAACATGATATGCTTCTGAGGCTTCTCTCTGGGATTGGAAGTGAGGCATCATCCCTTTGCAGAGCCTTTTACCTTGATTGTCAGAACCCAGATGGTGGCAGTGAGTAATGCAAACTCAGCTCTTTACTGCCCCCTTGCTGCTGGCTTATTAGCTGAACTACTAGGGTCTAGCTTTTAAAGTGTGGTAAAATTCTGGCTCTTTCCTCACTAGACTGTTATAGCACTATTATTCTGGCCGGCCCCTCCCGAAACTGCAAACCCCAGGATTCCATAGGATGTTGCCAGTGGAATAATAGTGCTATAACAGTCTAGTGCGGAAATGGCCCCTGTCTCCTTTGGTTTTAATGTGTTCGATTGTATTTATTGTAATTTGAATGTTTCTTCCCTGTGCTTAATTCTGATTTTAATTGCAATCTGAATTGATTGTATGTGATAAAGACAAGCAGAGGATTCCACTTGTATGGACTACCATATGTTCACAAATTGTTTCAGGAAAAATATGCCCTTTTATCAAACTATTGATCAAATATGAGGCTCAATTAATCTGGTACTATAAAGGCTTGTCAACACTGAATCTTGAAGGAAATGCTCAGATAGATGTTCCTTCATTTAAATACATGACTTAGGCCATTTCCGCATGGGTTAAATAAAACGGCGCAGTGTGTCCTCCACGGAGGATGTCTGCACCTTGGAGCGGACTGGGTCCGGACTACTTAGTGTAGATCTACACCTCAGTCTGCTCCGGAGCGACCCCAAGTGGTCCTCCAACGTGTCTTTGAAATACCTGATTTTTCAGGTTTTTCAAAAAGCTGACGCGCGCCATTGCATGCCTGCTCTCCCATGTAGATTTGCAGGCTTGCACCAATGCGAGCCTGTGATCTGTGGAGGGCGGGCTTTAGGCTGCCGAGCTTCAGCAGTTGGTTGAGACCCACGACCAACCGGAAGCTGCCATTTTGGATGCTGGAGCAGTGCGAAGCGATGGCCACGCACTGCTCTGGAGCAGCCTGGACCGGACCGGGGAGCCAGAAGATCCGGTAAGTAGCGGCATGGGGCAATTCTTTCACCCCATGTGGAAATGGCCAATGTGTTTCTGTCAGTACTTTAAGTATGAATATAGCTTTATATGGCTTTATGCCATTAGGTGTTAAATGTCTTGAAGTGTGCCAGTAAATTACCATATAGGTATTCAGCTTTCTCCAACAGACGAAGGAAGGAAGAAAGGTAAGTAAGTATTATGAAAAGTGAATGCTATCTGGCCATAGAATGAAAGCCAGTCATTAGGATGATTCTACAACCAGTGACGTACCGAGGCTTAACAGTGCCTAGGGCAAACTCTGAGGCCCTTTCTGCAGTTTACCTTCTCATGCTGCTGGAGTGTGGGCCTTGCGTGAAAGGACTGAGCAGGCAGCTTTCACAAGCCTCCTGCTTCCCTGCTGCTTGGGCTCCGCAGCTCCTTTCTGCTCACGCGAGACCCTCGCCCGTGCCCCGCTCCTTCCTTCCGCAGTGCAGCCTGGGAGTTATAGGCTGCACTGAGGAGAGGAAGCGTGACAGGTCTGGCTCCAGGGGCTCCGCACTGCAGGTGAGTGCGGCCCAGGCCCGTGAGCCTTGCACAAATGCGGCTTATTTTCAGGTAAAAGCCGAAAATAAGAAAATGCGCATTTGCTGTGCTTGCAGGCCTTGAGCATGGCGGAAATGGGAGTGCGTCATGCAGACCACTCCTGACATTTACGCGATGCTCAAGGGGCCCTTTCGCTTGTACACTGCCATGTGAAAAGAATCTGAGTTTGCACCCCTAGGTGCTGCTGAGGCTGCCCACCACCACCACACCAGGCCAAGGAGGACCCTGGCCGGGGTGGGGCTAGCAGCAGCAGGGCGGGTAAGCTGCAGGGGGGCAGGGCAAGCTGGGGGGTGGGGGCGGCAGGTGGGGCGGCTGCTGCTTCCACTGCCCCCCACCCCTGCACCAGGCCAGAAAGGACCCCAGCAAGGGCAGGGTGGTGGCAGGCAGGCCAGATCGGGAGGTCCTCTTTTTTGCACCCCCCTCACATTGGCATCTGGGGCACATGCCCCAGTTGCCCCACCCTAAATACATCTCTGTTTGCAACCCTACATGGACTTTCTCTAAACAACACATTCTTTCTCAATATTTTCTTTCCAGTTTTACTTGTTTCAAAGACAGGTATATTATGCATTTCCTAAAGGTTGATTCAGACATGGATATTCATAATTTGATGACTGCACTATCAAGCAAAAAGATGAAAGTAATTTCCAAATATTTAGTTGAATTAGCACCTATCATCAAGTGGAGAGAAACCAGCATTTCCCTTCTGACAGGCAGGGGTGGGTAAGACTTTGGTTTGTGATAAGAACTTTCCAAATTTTACAAGTTTCTTTATAAAATGGATGGAAAGAACCTGAGAACTTTTAAAATGCTACACAAAGCAAAACTGACAAGTTCTGTCATCCAGAAGCTTGGCTTTGTTCTTCAAAGTATATCTTTGAAGTCTTATGTATTTAAAAACATGTTTGTGGTTCTGAATTAGGATTGCCTCCTCTCTTTTCTTTTTTCTGGTAAGTTCCACATGGACATGGCAAGCGAGTGGATGAACCTTGCCATACTGGCAACAGATGCAGTCTATTAAATTGGACTGGTTCTGATGGTTGAGAATTTTGTTCTGTTCATTTCTCCAAATTTACCAATTTCTTCATACATTTGATGAAAAGAAAGTTTTTGTTTTGTTTTTATTTTTGTTTTCTTTTAAGTATGTGAGAGAGCAAAACTGAAAGTTTTGGCCATGCCTACTATATGACTCCCAGGTGCAGAGGAATCAAATCCTAGCGAACAGCCCTTATTGTATTAAATATGTGTATTCTGAGTAAGAATATGATCCAGCTGAGGACATTAGCCTTTTTACTTGTGCAGTTTTCTTAGATAATGATCTTTAAGGAGGGCTTGAGATTTCATTGCTGCCATTCCATTTCAGTCCCAAATGATAGCCAGCCTTTAAGAAGAGAGCACTCTGAATCCAACTTTTTTCTTCTTTTTTCTCCATTGGCCTGGATACAGGTGCCATGGTTATTAGAGGTGTGGAAAAGACACTGATGTCATGGCTGAGTCATTATTTTCCAAAGGCAGATTTCTGCCTTCCTATGCTCCCATTTGGGTGGAGTCCAGCTAGGTTGGTCTTATCCACGGAGACTCTTAAATATACCACATGATTTTCATGGGCAGTATGCATACATATTCTTATATGATTAAATCTCATAGACTGGTCATCTTCATGCTTTTCAGCTATGCATTTACATGTTCCTGCACACTTGGGTCCTGTGGGCTGAGTTAGAAATTGGCATGTTACTAATATGCCATATCTTTCAAAGGGAAAATATCAGTGTGCACTCTCTCTTCCACTGCCCTAGTGATTGATTATGATAGCTGGCCACATTCAGCACTCTTAGTGTACTATGACAGGTTTCACTCTTAGGCCCTTTCCACGTGACACATCCAACCTGCCATGGGGATGAGAGAAGGACAGGACCAGAATGACACGTATGCACAACATCATCCCAGACTTGTCCTTCTCTTGTCCCTAGGTGGTGTGATCACGCCACAAATCGTTGATAGGATTTCCCCATCAATGACTGGTGATCACAGTGCCCTCCTGCCACATGCCACGCTGCGGAGATTCTGGAAGCATAAATGGCTGTGCTTCCTGCCCCAGTGCAGCCTGGGATAGTGCCTCGCTATGCTGTGGAAGGAAAAAGTGTGGCCATTGGCTTCCTGGATCCCAGAGGCAGCTGGTGCAGAGCGGAGCACTCCATCGCACTCCTCTCCTGGGAAAGCCACTGCTACCATCATCAGTGGACACCACTGGGACAGAGGTAAACTGAGGAAAGAGCCTTAGTTTTTAACCATATTTCATGATGTTTCCACTTTAAATGACTCCTGTTGTTTGATTATACTGGCTGGAATCCTCTTGGGTATTTATGTATGTTATGTATGCAATTAAAGTGCTACACAGTGAATCCTATCCCATTACCTCCAGTCTCCATTTACGGAGTAGCAGCCACTGTGATTGATGGCTGTCTGTTCTCCTTTTGATCAAGAAGCTGCTGGCTGCTGGTCCTGCCCCTTTCATGAGTAATCTCCAGTGCAACAGGCAGATGCAGGACCCCCATCACAATTCCTACTTGCACCAGAGATTGTTTATGGGAGCAGGGGAGGGACACCATCAGCTGGCTGCTTCCTGATTGGTAAGAGAACAGGCCTGTCAATCACAGCAGCTGCTTCCTGATCAATGGAGATTGGGAGATTTTCATGGTCCTTTTGTAGCCCCTAAACTAGGGATCATGGATATAAAATAGTCTCAAGTACATAACTCAATCACGCTTTCATAACTATCTAACATGATTCTGGACACTGTTTGTTACATGGATTTTTCACTGTTTTAAACCATTTTTATTTCAGGTCAGCACATCTGAGAAAGCTTGAATAAAATTAAAGGAAAATAAAATAAAAACATCAGAGTCTTGTGGCACTTTAATTTAAAGACAAACAAGGTTTTTTGGGGGAGGGGGCATTAGCCTCATGGACAGTGAGCTGTAATCCTTTATGTAAAAAGGGGAGCCTTGTGAATCTTTAGGTGTCCTAAGACTAGACATAATGAGCCAAGGTGGTTTAGTGGTTTGAGCTTTGGACTAGGTTTCTGGAGATCAGAGTTCAAATCCCTGCTTAGCCACGAAAACCCACTACGTGAACTTAAGCAAGTCGTACCCTTTCAGCTTCAGATAAGTCAATACCAAACCCCCCTCTGAACAAATCTTGCCAAGAAAACACCACAATAGGTTCACATGAGGGTCACCATAAATTGGAAATGACTTGAAGGCACACAACAACAACAACAACAACAACAACAAAAGAGTAGACTCCTTGTTGTTTATGATTTAACAAACTAATCAGATATTCTTTTGGAAAATATATAAGATCACTGATCCACACTGCTGCTAGTAAAAAATAAGATATATACAGAATCACTCAGTGTATGTATAGTTAAGGCCAAACTAATTAACACCACTTCCTGAAGGGACACAGGTTTCTGTTTTTGTTCTTCCTTGAAAAGTTATTTAATGAGCAGCTGCGCCCAAATGGAAAGTGTGATTTCACAGGAAAATCCAGCTTCCCTCTTCTGAAAAACTCAGATGCCCCAATGATATTAGATGTCATTAGGTAGAGCTATGAAAAAGGCATGTCATGTATAAGGTTTCCCACACGGCAGATGTTTTTCCATTTCACCAGTTTCAACCAGAATCATCAATAGGGTTCATGCCACTGATGTTCTAAAAATTATATTAAGCCTTGGAATTAAGACATGATTTATAAAGTTTAAGTTAAGAGAGATTTGGGGACAGGGAATAAGGCATTGTTGTATCTGCCTGATTTATTAAAAAAGGTAAATTATATTACAGGATCTATCCTGCAAATCAGTGATAAAGTAAAGCAGTGATATTTCATGTAGATTTAATAGTTCAGCTACCTTAACTCAGTGGTAGAACCTATATAGTGTATGGAGAATCCAGCTCAGCTGCTTCCATTTAAAAAGGAGGCAGATAACTCTAGGCTGGGAATGGGACCTCTTCCTGAAACCATGAGGCACCTGCCATCTAGTAAGATTAGACTAGATGGGCCAGGCTTTCAATTCAGTGTAAGGCAAGTTAAGACAAGCTCATATATTTACCAACAATAACCACAATGTGCATAAAGTGTAGAATTTGCTACCTGGAGATGAGGTAATGGCTGCCAACTTGGACAGTTTTAAAGTGGGACTGAACAAATTCAAGGAGAAAGAGGCTATCAATAGCTACCAGTCATGATGGAGAAATATTTCTTCTAGTACTAGTAGCAACATGCTTCTGTGTATTAGTTCTTGGGGATCACAGGATGTAGTTGCCTTCATGTCCCCCTTTTGGTCCTCCTACAGTCAAACAAGTCATTTCTGGTTTTGTTTTTAGATCTCAATCTACCCTTGGGGCAGTTGTGTTTAGGAAATTTAAGGGTCAGTAGGCAGGAAGGTGAATCTCAAACAACCATGTTTCTATGGTGGTTTGGTGATTTTTGAGGTATTTTTGTCTGAAGATATGTTGTTGTTGTTGCTGTTGTTGTTTAAAAAGAAGGGTTTGAAGTCTCTTGGGGGTTGCAAAACAGGGGCATCGAGCCCCTCTTTCTTCACCCCTGTCATATCTGCATCTGGTTAGTGACTGTGTGAACATTAGAAGGCACTGAATAGGCATTTGGCCTGATCCAGGATAGCTGCTCTTGCATTCATAACCATGTAGCTTGTGTGTAGAAACAAACAGCTAGAAGACGTTGCAAATTCTCTTCTCCATCCCAGTCACAAAATCTTAGCCAGGTTCCCACAACATAATTCTCTGCTCCTATTCTTCACAAAAGCAAATAGCATTTCTTGTTAATTTAGTACAGTGGAATCCTAGGCTTTCTCGTGGAAATTTTAGTGTACCCTTTGGCCACTTGATAGCTCAGATACAATATGATTCTTACAATATTCTGTTCACAGGTCTGTGAAGTCAATTCTGGTCACAATTTCTTTGCAGTTAGTGCCAAAGCTTGGAAAAGTGGTTGGTTGTGCTGACAAGGGGAAATTCAGAGCCATCCCAAAAGTAACTTTTCAAAACTGGTTAAAATATCATCCTGATCCAAGAGAGGATTCAGAATAATAGACCATAATTCAGAGAGTAGCCCTTCAACAGCTGTTTACTAATCAAGGTACTTTTGTATTACATCCATCTTGTTTCTCTTTAATTAAATCCCCAAATAGACTGAATGGAGAAACAGCTTGCAGAATTGATGCCCATTTTCCAGAATGAAAGGGAGCACATTTAATGGATGCCATCCCTCATCTTGAGCTCTTGCAGTTGTACTCAATCCTCCTTGTGGCATCTGATTTATTCTGTAATTTGTAACAAATTTATGGTTGCCAGTGTTTATCCTTTCCTTCCAGGCTTCAGCCTCCTCTCATTTCCCAGTTTTCTAGTCTCTCCTTATACCATGCCTGACATCTCTATCTGCACTTTGGTATGTCAATAGCACACTTTTATGCAATTCTTCCTCTCTGCAGTTCCCCCCTTTCTCTTCTAACCATATCCTGTAAACAATGACTTTGCAGAAAATATAAAGGAAAAACAGAAGTGGACAGAGCAGTAGTATTACCCTGATTTCTGGGGTCCCTTGGGGGACACCTCAATGTGCTCCATGTGATGGGGAATGGAAACTAGCCAGAGCACAAGCAATAGCAATGCGGGAGGCAGGTTAACCTAGCGGGGTCTTTTTACCCAGTGTTTACAGGGTCAGGCCAAGCCAAAAACCAAATGAAAATGTCTAATAAATTATTTTATTGAATGAAAGTCTCACGCAGCAATGCAATCACTCACACACTCACTCAAGACCTATTAAGAAGCAAAAGAGAGGAAACTGGATAGGGGAATATTGAAGGGGGTGTAGCTGGGGTAATACCGCACCTTTTCCTGAAGTCCTTGGTCCGGGAAAAACAGTGGAGAAGTGGGACTCAGCACAGAGAGGGCTGAGGGGATAACGGATGGAGCAATGGTCTGCTGGGATGATTGGGAGTGATCCAAAGAACCACTCAAAAACTGGGACTATTTGTAGGTGAAAAAGTACCTGGTGGGCTAATCCTTTCCCGGGGAGAACAATGGGTGTTGCAATGAGAAAGAAGCTCCATAATGGTAACTTCCTTTGCTTGATGAGATTACAAGGTGTTGCCAAAGTCTCAGGATCTTCGGCTGCATTTGGTTGTGGTGTGACTTCATGTAGATGGTCCTTGCCTGATAGGATTTTGCTCAACTTGGAGCAAACACGCTGATCTCCTCAAGTCAGCTTCTCAGGGGCTGAGGACCCTTTGTTTATTGTGGGTTTGCACAGCTTGAGGTCTCCTGGGGCTACGTGACTGGGGATTTTACTGGTCTGACCTGGGTTTTCAATCATTCGACTGTTGCTGCCTACATGCCCATCCAGGTGACCTCTCAGGCACATTGAATCATATTTTAATATCAAAATTGTAGACCCCTGGATAGGGTTTTTCCAGTGAAGTAACAGTAGATGACATGGTCCCAACTGTGACCTGCTATTAAATATATGCACCCTTTTTAAGCATTAACAAAAGTATACATATTCCAAAGTAGTATGTGTGGGAATGCACCTGCTTCTCATGACACTCACTGGACATGCTCTCCATGCATTCAGGGTCTTGCCTGCACAGGAACATCCACGTGTATACCTTTAATATTTATATGCTCTGAATGTGCAATCCATACTGTGCCCATGTGCAGACACAGACCCATGTGCAGACTTGAGTGATCAGGAAAAATTAATGTACACGTTATGTACTATGTACACATATAGAATATCTGTACTGCACTGACAGCAATCTTTATTCAGTTATGAACAATGGCAGTAAACACCTCTCTTAGGAAGAAATCAGAATTGCAAAGGTTGATCGGAGCCAGTGGTGGGGAAGGTTTAGCCCATGGGCAACACGAAATCTCAAACCACCACCACCCTTGTTTGAGGTCACCAAGTCCTAGTGAGCTGCCCCAAAGCCCCCAGACACCCCCAAAATTAGAAAAGGGGGTGAAAAAATTCCCCCAAAGTGCCAAAGATGCCAATAGGACTGGAATTTCCCTTCTAAACACTCCCTGATCTTCTACCACCAGTTTAAATGTAAACAAAGTAGAGATGAGGAATTTAATTTGTGATCAAACTGGTTTTTTAATGCATATTACTATGAACTAAATGATTTTTTTAAAAAATCAATTTATTAATAGCAGAATTTGCTTGAATGTTGCTAATTTCTATTCAAAGATTGGAATAGACGGGTCTCTGCAACAATTGCACAACAAAACACAATACACAAGAACAATAGTAAGAGGAATCTAGAGAAATGCTTACTATACCCCTCTAGCTCCTTGGACTACTCCCTCCAAGAGGAGACCTTCAACGCACACTATGGCCCTTTCCACACAGCATTTGCCATGCAAAAGGGCACCTGGAGCATTGCACGATTGTGAGGAGCGATCTGCAAGATGCACTCACAATCGCATGATGCTCCAGGGGCAGGCAGGGGCCGATCGAGCATCTTTTGATTTTCGTCTGGAAGCCAAAAATGATGCACAATTGTGCATTGCTCCTGGGCCTCGCACACACTTACCTGGCATGCGGAGCCTCCAGAGCTGTGCCGGTCGTGCTTCCTGCCCCAGCACAGCCTGGGAAACTCACAGGCTGCAGTGTGGAAGGAAGAGGTGGGGGTCTCGTGTGAGCAGGCAGCTCATGCAGAGCTGAATCAGCAGGGACGCAAGAGCCTCTCGCCAGAGGCTGCTCGCACGATCCCCGCACCCCAGCACTGGAAAAAGGTAAGATGCAGAAAGGGCCTATATCTTGGACCATGGGAAAAGTGGTTCCTCTGCTGTTTTTTCCTTAATCTCTAACCTTGTGTGAGCTGATGTTAAGTGGAAGAGCACTGAGCTCACATAGGGTTGTCCTCATCATTAGGTGGAGAGAGAAGGTCATCTCAGGTGGCAGATGCTGAAAAAGGTCAGTGTGGTGGTGTCAGGAGGAAAGGTCTATGTGCTGTGCAGCCTGCTCTGTGCCGCCTAAGCTAGCCTGCTCCCAACCAGTGCAATGCTATCCATTGTTCCACTGCCAATGCTGAAGCAATTGCCAAGTATGAGAACATAAGAAGAGCCTTGTTGGATCAGTTCAGCTTTCTGTTCACAACAGAGGCCTATAGGAAGCCCACCATGTTTGTAATAAAACCTCCTGATCACGTTCACCAACCATTTATAAGCAGAGATATGTTTCCTGTGATATTGGAGGTCAAAAATAGGCTGACTTGTACCCAGTGTATGGACTAATTAAATGCACTTATCTAATCTTTCTTTTACTACCTTGCAACATGGCCAGTACTACGTCATGCAGCTGTGAACCCCACAATTTAACCACACCCTGTCTTTGCTTCCATTTATCCTCAAGTCATCATAGCAGCTTTGCTATGTAGGAGGTGAAGTAACTAACTCATCACAGTAGTTTCGTCAATGAAGTCCCTGCAGATATGTGAATAGGAAGAAGATCTGTATGTATCACTCAGAAGGAGAGAAGGTTCAACCCAATATACACACACATGCAGGGGACTGCAAGTGAATCTTCCTTCTGTTGGCATATTCAAAACTCAGCCTGACCACAAATGCCATGTTCCAGATCTTCATTGTATACCTCTCTAGCCATTGGCAGAACAGCTTGAATCTGAAAATTCATGCTCAACCAAAGCCCTTATTCATTCATCTATCAGCCAAAGGCTGTGGTGCCAAGCACTGTGAGGCTGAGGAAGCAATCCCGCTCAAACACTGCTTTACAGCTGGGGCCAGCTGGCAGTAGTTGCAAGCACCGATGTCACAGCATGCGCCAAAACATACCTGCCTGCTTGAAAGGCTGCCCACTGTTTTGTCTGTTGACTGCACTACTATTATGTCAAATTAAGGAACCAAAGCCAACTTTCAAAAACACAAATAAAAAGGGGATTGTACATCCTTTATGTCAGCAGCAGAGGTGTGTCTCCTTGTCGAACTCTATTCTCCCAGTATATGCATACTATACAATAGGCTGTTGCTATTTCCAGGCTGAAAGTGGCAGATAGCTTCCATGGCCGAACCACATCAAATGGCACAGGGATCTTGTGCAATTGTCATTTCAGCACTCATATTCAACAGGATCTTTTAACAAGCTAAGTCGAGGCCCATAGCTCCAAACACGAGCTAGCTTTAATACTCAAAACATTTTTTTTGTGTGCCTTAAATGATTTCTCAGAAATTCTGAGTACATTCTCATTTCTGAAAAATCTAGGGTTCTAAGGCATTCCATTAAGCAAACAAATATAGAGCATGCCACAGCTAGTAGAGAGGTAGCCATTTGATTAGTAAAGCTAGAAGCACTCATTTCATAGAAAAAAAATGTGACACTTACAATATTATTTGGCATATAAGTTCCACTCCTCCCAGATCTTGGGAAAGTTGCCTTTTGGACTTTGGTTGTTTTTCTTATGTGCCCTCAAATGTACTCCAGCTTATGGAGGGTTTTCCAGCAAATTTATACAGAGAAGGTTTGCTGTCACCTTCCCCCTGAGTCTGAGAGAATGTGACTTGCCCAAGGTCACCCAGCAGGTTTCCATGGCTGAGTGGGGACTCAAACCCTGATCTCCCAGAGTCCTAGTCCAACACTCTTGTAGACTACACCTCACAGAGTTCTCTAGCTAGCATGGTCCATGCTAGCAGAGGGATTATGGGAAGCAAAGTCCAAAAACCAATGCTCCCCAGCTCTTGCTCTTGGTTTTACAAACAAACTTTTCATTTTGGGTATATATCAAATATTGTGAAAGAGCTATCTGTCTATACTAGGAACACTGTTTTCATGAGTAGGTTATGGAGATGGACCTAGACAAGAAGAGATTTCCAATAAGGGGCAGCTATAGGCCCTTTCCACATGAGGCTGGTGAATCGATTCATGCCATTTCTTACCAGATTTTCTGGGCTCGAAACAAGGTGGACTCTCCCTCATTTCCTTCCACACAGCTACTGCGTATGTTCCATTCTGATTCGGAGGAGTGCGAGTTCATGAATCCACACTGCCTCTGCCATGCCAATCCCGCTACTTCCCTCACCCCACCCCATCGGCTGTGATTGGCCCCCCCTTTTTTTTTGCATGGTTTAGTATGTCATTGCATACGTGTGTACGTGCGAAAGTCCATACTACCCCCAGCCCCTCCCATGAGCCCCCCCGACCAGCAATTTGCATTGGCGTGAATGTACATGTCTGCACCACTGTGAAAGTACGAATTGGATCGATCTGGAAAATTGGAAAACCGATTTCTTCCGGTTTTCGAATAGCACACTTTACCACCACATGGGGACACATTTAGTTGGAATTATGTGCAGAATGAAGGTAAATGAACTGAACCTAGTCTGCTCCAAGGTGCAGAAGACCTCCATGGCAAGACACATTGGCCTGCTTTAATAACCGCGTGCAGAAAGGGCCATAAAATCCACAGAATCCACAGATTCGACAGCAGATGGGAGTGAAATAAGAATGGCAGGAGAAGGCCACTGGTGGAAGTATGGGAAATGGTGAAGGAAATATCTGACACCGATGTGAAAGCATGCTTGAGGTTTAGCCGCATAATTACCTGAGGATATTTTTAATATAGTAGGCATGTTTTTGGGTATCTGGCACATCACACCCGAAAGTTTAATGAAAGACTTCAAAAGTCTTTCCGCACTACACTATTATAGTGACATTCCACTTTCAACATCCTATGGAATTCTGGGACTTGCAGTTTAGGGAGGGGCCTTTAGAATTTTCAGCCAGAGAGCTCTTTGGCCTCAGGAAACTACACACCCCAGAATTCCACAGGATGTTGCAAGTGGAATAACAGCACGATAACACTGTAGGGTGGAAAGGCCTTCTGTGGGCACACTTCTTACAGAACACCCTCCACAGGACGATTCGCCTGGTACAACTGTCCTTTTTCAGTATCAGTCTAAATCCTGACTTGGTTTATCCTCACATGATAAACTGGTGTACTTTTTAAAAAATTCTCCTTGTTATGAGTTGCTGTGAAGCACTGGGCTTTTGCTGTTGTTGTTGATCTCAGAGAAAATTTGTGCATTTTTGATATTGTTTGTTTGGGTGTTTCTGTAAAATGTACAATAGGAGAATGTGATCTCTTGCCTTGACCCATGAACTGGTAAAAGTAGCAGCATTAGATGCATTGTCTAAACCTTTGTTTTCAGTCCATCTGTCCTGTTGTACTCGCTGTAAGTGTGTACATACTTAGCTTCACAAAACATGGGCGGTGGGGACTGGATTTACAAGGAAATAGGAGTTTTATAATAGCATATTTTCTACAGAGTATGAAAACCATTATAGGGGGGAAACTTGTTTGACATCTCAGCTTTATACTAAATCTGAACTGTTTTGAAGGACTTGGAGAATCCATGCAGCCACTATTGAGCTCAATCTTGGCAATGATGAAGTATTTTCATGTACTCCACCAAAGGAAACCTGGTACAATATTACCCCACAAAGTAGCATTGTTTCCAAGAGCATTCTAGCTAGAATTCTGGGCTGGGCTGGCAAATGCAGCCCAACTGCCAATTTAGAGTGTTGGTTTGTTTATTTACTGTTTTAAAAAGAAAGAAAAACACTTTTATAAATTTGGATAATTATAAGTCTCCCTCCTCTTGCCATCTGCAGTATTGTTTACACACACACACACACACACACACACGAAGAGCCTTTCCGCACTAGACAGTTATAGCACTATTATTCCACTTTCAACATCCTATGGAATCCAGCCGGCCCTTCCCGTAACTGCAAACCCCAGGATTCCATAGGATGTTGAAAGTGGAATAACAGCACTATAACTGTCTAGTGCGGAAAGGCTCACACACACACACACACACACACACACACACAATCATGTCTCGTAAAGTAAGGGAATGTTGTTCAACTCTGTTTAAATTCCCCTTCCATACCTACTGTGATCACTGCTGTCCTACTACCGATGCTATTTGCAGCTGTCTTTGAAAAACCTGCACATTAAATTGAATCTGCCTCTTACTTCCTCTGACATAAACTGGGTAGCCAAATGAAGATCAAAACTGAGTGATACTTTTGTTACAAAAGTGTTTGCACTTTTCTGCCTAAGCTATACATAGATTGCTTTCAGCACAATTGCAATTGCACATTGTGCAGTAAACAGCACAAGACTGCAGCAGATGAAGTCATGGCCACTCAGCTGGTTCTGCTCAGAGATCCACTCCGCTAATCTGCTTTTTTCCCACCACTGTTCAAGCTGGTCATTATAAAAATGATCCTACAGTTTCAAGAACTAGGGCCTGAGTTTGCTTGTTTTCCTTCTCACCCCTCATCCTCTTTTCCTCTTCTCTCATAACTATTACACTGTAAACCTGCCAGGAAAAAGGGCCATCTTATTTTTATTGACCATATGCAAGCCACTCCAGCAACCTTTTCCTTCAAAGACTGGAGTGAAAATGCTTAAATAAATAAAATCATGGATGTCTGGCTGAGACTGAGAGCTGAAAATCCTCCTAATTTTCCCTGTGCCAGAACCATCTTTTGGAATCCTGAAGTTAATTCTGCAAACCCCACCTAAGGTTTTCTCCTGCCAACAAAAATCTCAATCTGGCCTCCTTCAGGCTCCCTAAATTTTAATGTTGGGAGTGTGATCTATTCACATTTTGCAAAGTCCACTCTTTGCCCCATGTTGCGCCAACTTGATCTGTAATGCTCACTTTGTCCAGTGCAGAGCCAAATCCCCAGTGTACACCGCGCCCAATGCAGCCATCCAGTCATGCATGCCAGACACTCATAAACACCCTTAACAAGTTCACATATACAAGGGGTGGGGGAAGAGTGGAGAAAGATATTGATACCTTCAGCAGTGACCCCCCCCCTTCTTTCTGTTGAACTGCCACCATCTGTTTCAGAATCCTAAAACGTGAACCAGTCTGCTGGAATAAGATAAATAATATAAGACTGGCTGCTCATTTCGTTTGCACTCCTTTCAGTGATTACTTCACTTGCAAAAGCTACACCCTTTCTGTTTTTCGTACCAAGTCTCTCTCAAACAGAGGAAACTTGGTTCTCCTTTTGCCCTACAACTTTGATCCCAGAGCAAGGATTTGGGAGACAAGCTGGGATGCCATGTTTTGTTAGACTGTACGCTTCATGTTTTAAACAGCTAGCTAGCAATGACGTAGTGCAAGGTTACCACTTAGTGGGCCTTTTAATTAATTACATGGATTGTGTTTTGCCCAGCTTTTGTCTGACGTGCTGGTTTTGCAAAATATCTCCAAGCAAAGCCTTCTTGCCTCACCCTGTCTTAAAAGAAAAAAAAAGAAAAAGAAAAGGAAAAATAGGGGAAAAAAACAAGCCTTGTCTCAAACTTCATGTTGGAAACCCAAATATCATCAGCAAAGTTAAGTTCACTTTTGAGCTTCAAAGATCTGCATTCAGTTTTTTCCAGGTTTGCAAGCCAGGCAGTTTTATCTTTTCTGCATGTTGATGGATCCTGCTGAAGTCAAAGGAAAATCAAAGGGAGAGCAGCTAGGTTGTTTGTTATTCTTACAGAGAGAGAGATCTACATATATCATTGCACATGATACCCATTTACTGTCCGATTCCTTTAAACTAAAGCTGGGCAAAGTGTGATCCACAGGTCACATGTGTCCCTGGACTCCAGTTTTGTTACCTTTGAAGCCTCCCACAATTACCCCAAAGCTTCCCAACCTTCCAATTAAAAAAAAAATCAGTGCAATTTTCGGGCAATTTTTGTCCTAAAACCAGACAGAAACCATATAGAAATGAATGAAAACGTGCAAAAATAACTCCATCCTCCACAAGTCCGCAAGAACACCATGTTGTTGTTGGTAGTAGTGTGTGCCTTCAAGTTGTTTCCAGCTTATGACGACCCTGAGGCAAACTTATCATGGGGTTTTCTGGGGCTGAGGGTGTGTAACATGCCCCAGGTCAGTGGGTTTTCATGGCCAAGTGGGGAACTGAACTCTGATCTCCAGGGTCAAAGTCCAATACTCAAACCATTACACCACAAAAAACAGGGTACTTCCAAATACCTTTGTTTCCCTTTTGCAGACCCTCTCAAAATGGCAACAGGACTGTGGTATTTGGGCTTGCTGTAGGGAGAATGTGGCCCTGCAGAGGACCTAGAGGGAAATGACTTTATGCCCCCATGTGGCTGCTCATCTCTGCTTTAAACCATGGATGGAGAGCTTGTGGCCCTCCGGATGTTCTTCAACTGCAGCTCCAACTTTATCTTTTTTTTAAAAAAAAGTTGCGAGCAGCTTTGAGATCCAGTCATGGGAGAAAAGCCAGATATAAATTTAACGAACAAGTTCCCATTACATCAGTTCCATCTAACATGGACAATGATGGGAGCCAATACAAGCTGTAACTCAGCAACATCTGGAAGGCTACAGGCTGATCCTAGGAAAGTTACTTTTTTCTACCACTACTCCTGGCCACAGATCACCCTTGCTTGTTTTAAACCAGAAGTGTAAAAAGGAGCCTTAGATGACATAAGTGAATATCAGCTCCTACTGGGTTTGATGCTCTTAACACTGAGTTCTTCCTCCAATGACTAAACAGGGCAGAATCAGGTAACTATGTGAACAAGTATGTGCTTGTTCTTCTTCAAGTAGGACAAAAGCTGGGATCAGGGATTAGCAGCTACAAGGACGAATTCTGAAACTGCTGATTCAGGTTTCACCTTGGCCATGAGCTTTCTGGGTGACTCTTATTGAAAGCTGCCTCTCAGCCTAGCCTACCCCACATGATTGTTGCAGAGATAATACAGGGATGAAGAGAAACTTATGTATGCCACCTTGAGCTCATTGGAGGAAGTGTGGAAGCTAAACATATTCAAATCAATAAATGGCTTGCAGCATGAACCAGAACTCTTTTGCCATATAGGAATAAAGCCAGCCTGCCTCATAGGTTGCTTTAAAAATTTATGCAATCACATGTGTTTTCACATCTTTAAATCAACCAAAAGAGAAGGGTTTTGGGAGAACTACACATTTACAATGATGATAGTCCTTTCCACCATTCTGGAGTCTTTAGCAGCATCATGGCAAAGTTGACCAGTAGCACTGAAACACTATTTTGTGTTTAGTAGGTCCTGCTACATAGTTTCACTTCACACTGGTAGTTCAACACTAGGAAGATATCTGAGGCTGGAAGCAGACCAGGGAAGTAAACTTTCCTGTTACAAACTTGCTTGTACTGTTCTCAGAGCTACTAAGATGGAAGATGGGTCACACCTGCATAATTCAGTTCCATTTGTTTTCTTCTGCCCAATATAACTTGGGAAGTCATCTTTCAGCTGTCTGAGGCTGCTGTATGTCCAGTTTGATTGGGTTTTTCTTGCATTCTAGACATGCCATGTAGTGCCTGTTTGGACTCTCATTTCACCCAAATTCCAAGCTTTTGCTTGTTTGTCTGTTTGTTTTACTTTTTTAAATGTAGTCTCTAGCCCTTGTAGGAGTCATGATGTGGGGCAAAGTATGGCGGCATTCCTCTTTGAAATTGGTATACAAGGAACAACCTGCCCGTGCTTTTCATGCAGGAGGAAAGCGAGTGCTGCATGCAATGGAAGGATGCAGCAAAGAGGGCACGAGCTGAGGCATGGGAGGGGGAAGGAGGGAAGAGAGAAAGAGAGGTGTGAGCAGCAGAATGGGAAAAGCAAAGCAGGGGTGCACGAGAAGGCGTACTGTGAGAAAAAGGAAGGGCTGTACCCAGCCAAGGGGGCCAGTTACCCAGCCAGAAGGATGGGACGTATTGGCCCTGGGATAGTGCAGGGAGCATTCATCTTTCAGAGGTGTGATTCTACCACATCTTCTACAGCTACCAAGAGAGGAGTGCTTGTGCTTGCAACTGTTGGGAAATTCAACATTCAAACAGTTAAATGGGCTGGCTATCTATGTGTGTCATACACTCACCTGTGGGGAAAGCACAAATATGTGTGATTTATGCCTTGTAAAGTTTATTGACAAGCAATTATGTCCCCAGAGATCCAGCATGGTGCGGTGATTTAAGTGTTGGAATAAAACTGTGGGGACCAGAGTTCAAATCACCACTCAGTCATGGAAGCCCATTGGTCGACCTTGGGCAAGTCACTCTCTCTCAGCCTGAAAGATAATGGCAATGAAATGGCAAAAAAATGATAGAAGTGGGCAGCCATAAGGTGTAACTGACTGAATGCAACAAAACTCTTGTCTTTACTTGTGTGTGTGTGTGTGTGTGTGTGTGTCCTCAAGTTGTTCCTGACATATGGAGATTTTAAGGTGAACCTATAGTGGGGTTTTCTTGGCAAGATCTATTCAGAGGGGGTTTGCCATTGTCTTCCACAAAGGCTGAGAGAGTGTGACTTGCCCAAGGTCACCCAGTGGGCTTGCATAACCAAGCAGGGATCCCAACCCTGGTCTCCAGAGTCCTACTGCGACATCCAAACCACTACACCATGCTGGCTGTGCTTTGATATTTAGAAACCTCTTTTTATTTCATTGTAATTTGTATTAAATATTGAATGCAACAAATTATAATTATAGATATCATTCTTGTTATCATTACAAAAACAGGGAAAGGAAAGAGCAGTACAACTGAGATTTTTTACATGTATATATTTACATTATTTTCTTTCAACTCAAACTATTATACTAATTGTATCATTACTTCCTTACTTTCCTTTTTTTAAATCTTCACCATACCATTTTGACAAATAATAAAAGAAAACAAAAATAATTTATGTTAACTTCCATTCCCCCCTTTGATTGAAAGAAGTGCTTTAGGAAACTATTCTGTCAACTTCCTTTCTACTGAACAATTCTCTTTTGATTTCTCTCTACGTTTCTCTCCAATTCCTCACTTTGAACTCCTTTAGAGATCTTAATATTGTATTGTTTCCAATATTATTCTAATGTTCCCTTACTACTACCTTGCATAGAAACCAACAGTAAACCCAAATGTATCTCTAATCAATAATTAAGTTTCCCCGTATTTATTTGAGGAACTCTGTAACCAGTAGCCATTCCTTCATTCCCTTATCAGATTTCCCTTTTATTTTATGTGATAGAAGATCTTTTTCTTTCATTTTGATGGTTTTTATCAACCACTGTTGTTGGGGTTTCCCTCCATTATACGTGTGGGGAGGTATACTGGATGGGTTATGCAGTACTAAAATGCCTATAGTTAACGTAGTTGGCCAGCCGGCCTGCAGATGTTGATTGTAGTAGCATTCTTTCACTTACCGCACCCAAACATCTGAGTTCACATGAGATTGTCTCCTAGCAACTCCTTCAGAGTTGAAGATACAAGGTCAACCTTAACGACTTCTGTGGGAAGGAGAGAATTGTTATAACTTACTGTCTGTGAGAATCTTACCAGTCCGAATCTCTGAAGTCATTGTAGTCTGTTCTAGCTTCTTAATAAATCTTGCTTTACGCATGTTTATTTTGCGTGTTTGAATCGGATCCTGACAACTGTTCACGGGTTGGAACTTCTTTGCTTTTCTAAAAACTAGGGATGGGCCAACCAAATCCTCAAATCCTCAGCAAGGATTCGAGATTCGTGAATCCAAATCCCTGTGCAAAAATAGGCAAACCAAATCTTTCAAGTCCACCAAATAGCTTTTTTTAAAAAAAGTTCTGCTTAAAAAAAGCTTTTAAAAGTTTAAATTTTTTTTAGAAAGTTGCTTTTTAAATCCTTTTTTAAAAAAGGATTAGAAAGATTCGAGATGCATGAAATTTGTGGATTCCCAGAACCTTCCAGGGATTCGGATCCAGATTCAGAAAATTCTGGATTTGTCCCATCCCTATTAAAAACTGGCTAAAAGTATTCTTTCTGCTGTGATTAAATACAAAAAAAACCTCTACAATATTTCCTTGTAATTGGGGATTCTATTACTTGTCTCATATTCAATCAGAAGATTTCAGATATTAGTGGGATCTGACTTTTAAGTATCTTATTTATTGAGTCATGTATCTGAACCCAAAATTTTTTGATCTTAGGGCAGCTCCCCCACATATGGAGAAATTTCCCTATTTTTTCATAACATTTCCAACATTTGTTGTTATGTGTTTTATATCTTTTATCGAATCTGGGCCAGTGTAAAGCACCATTTATGAAACATTTTTATATAATTTTCTTTTAGATCTTGTGATATTGTGAACTTATTAGTCATTTTCCAAGATGCTTCCCACTGCTCCAGCTGAATCTCTTGTCCAAGCATCATCGCCCATGTTATCATGGTATCTTTTACTACTACTTCTTCTAAATTGTAGTTCAACAGTAGTCCATACAATTTTGACCAGGTATGATTTGAGGGTGCAAAAATTATCTTTTCTACTTCATTTGGTATCATGTTAGAAAAAAATCCTTCTAATTTTGAATCTGTTTTGAATCTTTCATAAATTTGTCTATAGGGAAACCACTGAAGATTATAACCCATTTGTTTCAATGATCCTCTTGATCTTAACTGTATGTTTCCCTGTTCATCCCATTCTAATAGTTCTTTATATATTAACCATTTTTCTTTGTTGTTTTCCCATCTTCTGAAGAAGACCTCTTGTGGGGAGATCCAGCTAGGGATTTTATTGTATACTTTGCTCTTTATATTATTCCAGACTCTCAACAGTGATCTTCTTATAAAATGGTTAGTGATATTTAGAAACTTCTGAGATCTGACTGCTTTGAGACTACCAAACATGGCATAACTCGGGTTGTGCATAAAAGACAAACAAGGAAACAGGGGAAATCAAATGACACTTAAGCAATTTGAATGAATTCTTTCTTGGGACATTTTGTTTTATTTGATAAATGCTGAGAACAGCCTGGGCGAATGAAGGGACTCTTACCTCTGTGCCAAAGTAATTGTAAATGAACGCCTTTTCATTTCCCTGTAGAAGTCACTTTTGACAATCAAGTTTGCTTAGTTTGCTGCCCTTTGGGGAGGGTTAGGCTTGATCTCCAGTATCAGCTGACAAAAATAAACAAAGCTTATCAACCACACCCATCTACACTTTTTTTTCCCCTCACTGAGGTTGTCTGTGTTTGATGAGAAATGGGTCTCTGAGTGCTGGCCTCAAGGTAAGCAGTGCTGTGTGGGTTAGTGGTTGTGATCTTGGGCTAGGACCTCGAAGATTCAGATTTAAGTCTGTACTGAACTTTGAAACTTGCTGGGTGATCTTGAGCCAGTAACTCTCTCTTTGCCTTACCTACTTTGTGTGATTGTTGTGAAGATAATTCAGGAAGGGAGAGAGAGATATGTGTCATCTTCTGCTGCAAACTATAAAAGAAATAAACAAAACAAAATACTTGAGGAAAGTGAGAGAAAAGAAAAATAAATAAAATAAGGTCCCCAAACACAGTAAAGTATGGCAGGGGAGTACTGGAGAGGTACTGTCATCTCTTTGCTCTTTTTCCCATGAAGAAAATAGCAAGGGAAGTAATGATTAATGTTTCTCTCTTTGCACTGCTTTTATGAACCTGCATATTCAGGCATCTTCATCTGGGATTGCCACACTGAAAAAGAAGCCAATGATCTTAAATCTAAGGCTGGCTTTGCTCTGACAAATGGGTCATCATGAAGCTAAGGAAAACACTACATCATAACATAAACGATGCTGTCACCTTGGCATTCTTATGTGCTTCACAACTTGCTGCACCAAAGTTGGAGTTCAAATGCATTGAAATCACTTTTTCCTCTAAAACAAGCAGGACTGTTATGGCCATGGTTTCAGTGCTTCTCTACAAGGCCAAATTACTAGAGATGGCTGTGAATTCTCTGCATCGGAATTCCTTCTCAGATTTTTAGGTGCTCAGTTTGTTGGTTTTATTTTCATAGTAGCTTCATTGACAAAGATCTAGTTTGATATATAGAGTGACAGAAGACTTGACCTCTGCACCCTTCAACAACACCTCTCTCTGTCTCTTTCTTTCTCTCTCCACCTATCCTCTATGCCACAGGAAGTTCCTTTCTGGGGAGATTTCCTCACCCTCTCCAGCAGACATTGGGGGCCGACCTTCTCCAAGATCCAATCAGAACTGCAGCAGATGTATTCAGTAGGATCCTGGGCAATTCATTAATGTTCTGCCATCCTTCCATTCTCTTTATGCACCCTTGAGTTAAACCATTGGCCATGCACAACTTGCCCTCATTATTTTTCTGTGTTTACAAGTTATGTTCATCCATTAAATTGCAGGTAGTCCCATAAAGACTGCATTTTGGACAGTATTTTTGATCACTGCACTGCTACAATGAAAACTAAGGTGTACCTAAAATGTCTGCTAACCCCAATGAATTATTTAAAAATTAGCTCTCACCAGATCATACAAGAATATGACTAAAACAGAGAGCATACATTATTCAATATTGGAATTATTTTTAGGGATTCTCCACATTAAGCTCATAGTGTAATGAAAACAGAATATGTTTTGGAACTTATCCTTTTGCAGAGGGATTGTAACTCAGCAACAGAGAGGAGAGATTTTCTAATGGAAGTTCCCAGCACAGCATGGGAAAGAGCCCGGCTGGGCTGCAGAAGGAAGAGGTGTGTCTCTCGTGCTCCAGTGTGGATGGAAGTGTTCTCATCATGCTCCCTTCCCACCAAAGGCACTGCCAGGATCACGACTGCAGAGCATCAAGATAAAGTAAGGTGCAGAAAGGACCTTACATCCTAGTTCCTTTGCAGATCCATTATCTGAAGTTTTCAGCTATCTTTGCAGATAGTCACTTTAGATTGAGGTCTCTCTGTGTACATGGCAGGTAATGCCCTTTAGATTCATTGTAGACTCCTGCTCTACAATGCCAACTGCTCTTCTCTGCTTTGTACATTTTAAGGAAGTTGTCCACCAGTTATCTAAACATTCGGTCCTTCCAAAATGGGACTAAAGCAGATAGCATGACTGTAGGACAGATTACTTGTTAGTTACATTTATATCCTGCTTTTTGTCCAGTGAAGTAAAGGTAGTACATGTGTCTCTCCTTCTCTTCTTCATTTTGTCTCTCAACAACCCTGTGAGGTTAAGTCAGGTTGAGAGACTGGTCCACAGTTGTCCAGTGAGCTTCTGTGGCTGAGAGATGAATTCAACCTGGATCTCCCAAGTCCTACTCCAACATTCTAACCCCTACACCACGCTGATATTCCAGTAATCCATTATTAGGTAACAAATGAGAAGGTGATCTGACTTGTAGCCCAAAATAAGGGTAGCAAAAGCTAAGCAGAGTCCATGTCTCCAAGCTATGTCCCTTCAGGTATTCATTCTCCATCAGCATTGGCTTGAGGATCTTGAAGGCTGAAAGACTCACTGTTTAGCTACCCCAAACAGAAAGGCAGGACTGAGAATTTATTCCTTAACTAGAAAGAACTTAAGCTATGTGATGTGGAGGAACAGCAGAGATCCCACATAACAACAGGTTTATATATTTATGCTACACTGAAAAGGTGTATGATCTTGGACCCAGAAATCATCAAAGGGCAATCCTGCCCTTAAACCTAAAGCTAAAGAACAACAGCAACCATAACAGTAATTAAGATTTAAAAAAAAAATACTGGCGCTGGGACAAAACTATTCTGTCAGGAAGATGATTTAAAAAAAAAATCGAAAATGTCAGATGATTGCACTTGAGCCCCATCTTGTGTTTTTTTCCTTCCGAACTACTTACTAAGAATGTTTTAAAGCAAAGGAATTCACATACAGTCTACAAAGAAACTTCCTTTTCATTGACAAATGCAAAGAGGAAAACATGAATGACTGATTAATGGAATGAATGGTTTGCTTTTTGCACTATATCAAACAAAAACAATGGAGACATCATCCCTTCAGCTTTGGCTTCCATTATTAATCCCTATTAGCATCGCAATTATAAATACTTGGTAAATTTCCCCCTTTGATCTGGCCTGCATGTCACTCAGTGGTCTTTTAAAACTCTAAATTTCCTCTCTCTTTATTATTGTCTTCACCTTGAATACCTTTCCTGTGGTTCTCAAAAGATGGCCAGCAAACCGCTAAGAGGCTAGATTGTAGTATCAAGTACCATGTCTGGCAAGGAAGGGGGCTTACAGCAGCTGCTATGTCCTAAAAGCTCCTTTATTCTTCCCAGCAACAGCTTTCCAATTCCATGAAGGGCAAATATTCATTTCTCTCCTCTTTTACCTTTTAATTGGGAGGGGCAGGAGATGGGGGGAGGCACCCAGGGACAATGACTTCTTCCCTCTTTGTAGGCCAGCCCGGTGTAGGTAATACACCTTGTAATTGCTTGTCTCGGTTGGCTTTTATTCCCTTCTCCCAATTCCCCTTTCTTTTCATGCTTTGGCTTCATCGTTGCTTCTATTCATGCCATTGAGCTCTGAAACTTAAGTCCCGAATGCAAACAAAAAAAATTAAAAAAAAGACCCACACTCAGCCATTCATGACAAATTGAATGGTTTCTTTAAAAGGAAGATAGCACCTCCTCTAGTGTTACTCTTCCGTGCAATAATCTCCATCGCCAGGTTAGGTAGGAAAAGAAGAAAAGAAAAAGCAGGACCAGAGTTCAACTACAGAGTCCACTGGAAGGTTAATGAGTTGGAAAAGCTCAAAGGGGAGGAGGTATACAACCATAACACACACACACACACACACACACACAGTTGTTTCTGTCAGTTGTTGTTTACTCAATGCCACAAAAAGGCCAATTCTGGCAACTGATTCAAGCCTGTAATTGACATTATCCACAGGGCCGGCACTGTCATTAGGCAGAATGAGATTCCTTCTTACTGTGGCAGATACTGCAGAGGGGACAACAACAGCGGTCTCCCAGCTGTTCTTATCAACCCTCTGGCTGTTCCCCATCTGATGGAGGCCAGACTGCTTACCACACAACTTTTACAAGGCACCTTAAGCTAGCCTCATGTATCAATTGTGCAGGAGGACAGTATCTCATCACTAGTGCTAAGTCAGATACAACGGTCAGACCCATTGGCTTCCTGCAAGCTTTTTCATCATTTCAGGCAGCAAAATGGCTTGGGAAGGTTAGCTGTTTCCTGAACCTTTCCAGTTCACACTTTACTTTGTTTCCCAGAATGTAGAGTAGCATAGCTAGAATTTGCACTAATTGCCCTACATTGTTTCTAAGACTAGACTGGGATACACTGTAGCTGGTATTTCCATTGTCCTTTGTCTCACTTCTATCTACATATAAAATCTACGGTCCTCTTCCCTGCCATAGCCTCATTTTCTGAAGATAGTGCAACTGTAATTCAATTACCAGCCCACTTCAAAACCACATTTTGTCTCTGGTTAAGAACAAAGATTGGCTCTGTTATGCCATAGCCAAACTATTCAAAATGGTCCCTCTTGTAGTGACTCTTCACATTAAACCTCCTTCAGACTGGTCCAATCTACCATGCTGGACTACAACTGGGTTTGTGGGAGATGTAGTCCAGCACATCTGAAGTGCACAAGGTTGGGGAAGGTTGCATCAAACAAACAAACATGGGAGATGTTCAAAGATCTCCTACATCATTCACAGCTAGTTTGGCCCTCGTAGAACAAGAATTGTGCTGTAGCTATCCCTCAACTGAGATCCTTATCTTTTTACACTGCAGGGTATGTAATGGATGAACACATCTTTCCCAACAGTGTTTAGCACGTGCGTTTAATCTCTGATGTTTCATGGGCAAAAGCCCTTGGGTTAAAATCAGCATTGCCATTTTGAACAATTGAATTCAATATTTCACTTATAGGTCACCCCGATGAGTAAGACCTAGTTCTTGTGTTCTTTTTGTCTTTGCATCCTCTTCCACCTCCTCGTCCTCTGAGGGCAGGGTGCCTCGGAGACGTTCTGCTTTAAGTCCGCCTGTCAGTAAGTAAGTACAGCGGTGTGAGGTTGCAGAGTGGCCTATGCCCACACACCAATGGCAGCATTCTCCTATGTGAAAGAGCAGCAAAGAAGAGTCTTTCCACTTATGCTGCCTACCAGTGGCAATCACATTATTAAAAATAAGGGTGGGCAACTGTGGCAGGGTGGGGGCAAATTTTCACTCCCTCCCCACGGCAGGCTGCAATAGTGCCTCTTATTGAAGGATGTTAAAAGAAGCAGGAAGAAAATGCACCCAATGTTGATACCACCCAACTGACCTGGAAGCCACCAGCCCTAACACAGAGGAAGCTGGTGGCCTCCAGGTCAGTAGGGCAGCGAATCCATTCTGATTTTACTCTGAACTTTAAAGGAGCTAACCAAGGTGTAGAATCTTTTGTCAAAATAAAATTAAGCACTTTGAATACCTCCTTCAAAATTCTGGCTGAAACTCAAGAGTGGATTACTAGCCACCACTGGCCTGAAAGATACTTTCCTACTGTGATCATATTCGTATTTTATTACCAATAGTTAATCCCCTGCTCATAACAGCATGTTTCCATCATCTACCTGGGTCAACAGTAGACAGACTGGCACTGGAAGATCAAAGTCACACAATCCTGAGATTCTTTTTCTGCAAATTAGAAAATGCCATCTTGGGAGATATCTCTGAGCACCTCAACAATGGCTATGGCCTAAATGTGTCCTAAAGGCACCAGATCCCATCTAATCTTGGAAGCTAAGCAAGGTCAGGTTCAGTTAGTACTTGGATGGAAAACAACAAATGCCAGGCACTGTGGGTTATATTTTAGGGGAAAGAACTGGCAACCCCACCTCTGAGTATTCCTTGTCTGAGAAAACTCTATGAAATTCATGGAGTCACCATAAATCAACAGGCAACTTGAAAGTGGAGAAACACACACATGTGCCATCATACCCACCCCTGCTGTATGGACTGGGGAAGTTGCATACTTAAAACTGTTGCATAATGTGCAGGTACATTTTATCTGGGACACAAATGCATGAAGGATCACCTCTTTCCATACCAACCTGTCCACGTTTTAAGATGCGCAGGGTCTTTCTCTGAACACCCCATCTTTACCAGAAAGATACTATATAGTTACAAATGAAAGGGTTTTTTCTGCATTGACTCCGCAACTCTTGCATATTCTCTCCAAGCACAACAAATTGGCATTGACACTGCAGTGTTTTCAGTACAGAGATGGAAAGAATATTTTCAAATATTTATTTCAGTGCCCGGGTTAAAACTTATCTATTCTCTCAAGCACTTTTGGTGAAATTTTGCTTTCTTCATTTACATGCTGTAACTTCTTTTCTTATTCTGCCAAAAAGCCTTCATTCCATGGTTACTATTTTACAGAATTTATAGGTATGTTTGAATATCTTTGTTCACACTTTTGTACAATACTTTCAATGAAGAACGGTTAAGAAATGTGTTATATATATGTATGTGTTACACAAATATATGCATAGATAGGCTGGTGCTGAAATTAATTTTAGAAATTAATTAATTGGAACTTAAAAAAAAAGAAAGAAAGAAATCCTCCAAATTAAATCAGAAGGCATGGAACAATAGCCCATGGTACAATAACAGCAGTGAAATGGGGAATATTTGCTCAGCCTTACCAGAAATGCCAAGAAATCCCAACAATAACAACAATTTCATCTAGGGAAGTGTTTGTACTCTTCCTGCTAGATTCAATGAGTCATGATTTCAAAGTGAGAACAGAAACATGTTGAAATGTCTTAACATGCATTCTGTTGCTTACTGTAGATGCTGTCTGTCTGTCTGTAAAGGGTGGAGTGCTATTTATGTTGCTTAATAACATCACATATTCCCACGGCATCACACTACTTACAGGACTATGCTGCAATTAAGCGGTTACATAATAAGCCATTGGGAAACAAATTAATCGATTTCCTCGGTGGAGAAAGTAATATTAATTTGGAAATTCTAGGATAATTCACTTCTCTTTCGAAGGAAACTGACCCTTTTCTCCCCTCTTCCCATGTTTTAAAATAATTTCAAACATATCAAGGGAATGCAGATGTCCAATGTGGCATTTCTCGAACTTCTTGAAAGTCTCAGTCCCCCTAATGAGAAAAATGTGGAAAGCAAACCAGAGCTGAGCCTAGCTTATAAACTACTTTTACTAGCATGCCTCTAATGGTGAGAAGCTCCAGAATGGGCTCGCCTGGATACCTTGTGACCTTATGAGGCAGCCCTTTGTGTGAACAAAACTGAGCTCACAGAGACTCTCAGGCAACTACTACCAGCCTTGCCTTTTTCAATCACACTGATTATGTTGCACAACACAGCCAAAGCCAAATTCTGTAACCTCCTGGACTGAGGATTTTGTTTGTTTATTTTTATTGTTTATTTGTTTTGAGAACAACTATCTGGGCATAACTTTAATTCTTTGCATTTATCATGCTATCTGCAGCCATTATCAAGCTGCAGCTATTGTGTTAATCGACTTGGGGCTATTACTGGTTGCTGATTCACTTCAGCACTCTGAATTTGAGACCTTGGTGATGACATTCAAAACCCCAAATGGTTTGAAACCTCAGTACCTCTGGAAATAAATCAAGAACAGCTCTACCAGTCAGGGCAACGTGGTGATACTGTTACAAAATGTGGAAACACATAATTTAACCTCTTGTCTACCATCAGTAGATCCACAATGACTTTGAAAAGAAGAGATACCACTAGGGATGGACCAACCAGATCCTTGAATCCTCGAATCCTTGACAACGATTCAAAATTTGCAGATCTGAATCCCCAGGCAAAATAGGCAAACAGAATCTTTCGAATCCGGAAGTGCCCACTGCCCCCCATCTCCCCTCACATTCCAGCCCTCCACCAGGAGCAGTGTGCAGGGCACACCAGAGCCTGTGCTGGTGTGAGTGCCTGGGATCGGGCCTGCAGGGGTGAGTAGGCACAGCCATGGCCACTTTCCTGCAAGCCCTGGGGCCTGCGTGCGCAAGTACCCTGGATCAGGCCCACAGGGGTGACTAAGCATGGACATGGCCGCCTTCCTGCAAGTCTTGGGGCCTGTGCACATGCTAGCACCTTGGATCGGGCCCGCAGGGCCGAGTAGGCACAGCCATGGCCTCTATCCTGCAAGCCCCAGGGCCTGCACAAGCATTCAGGATTGGGCCCGCAGGTGTGATAACTGAAGCCCGTCAGAGCTGCTGATGACAAACAGCAGCTGTTGGTCCCTGTTGGTCAGGGTGGAGATGACGAGCAGCAGCTGTTGATCCCTGTGGCTCTGGCTGGAGATGAGTCCTGCAGCTCAAGAGCTCCCCCTGCTGCCATGGACCAAGCAGGCACGGAAGTTCCTCTGCCTGCTCCTTTAGGGCAACAGGGATCCAGCTGTGATCCCAAGGATGCCCTGGAGCCTGTGTCAATCAGCCCACAAACAAGGCGGAGACTCAAGAGAGCTGAGCAAAGGGAGGCCTCCTTAATTAAGTTCAAGAAGCAGTGATCGGCCACACCTGTGTCTAGGCTATATAACTACCTGCCTGGAAGCTTTCCTTTGCTTGTGGCAAACTTTCTACAAGCTCTTTCCTTGCCTGTTCCTTGCTTCCAGCACCTGGCTCCTGATACCTTGGATTGATATCTTGGCTCCAGACCCCTGGCTTTTGGAACTCTGACTACAGCTTTTGCTTGTTGCTCTGGCTTAGGTAACTGGACTTCCCTTGAGTAAGTGCTTCCCTGACTCCTCCTGGCAGGACTCCGCTAGCTCTCCCACTGTCTCGCCACCTGGGTCTCTGACCCTGATAGTAGGGGTGAGTAGGTTCCTGCATGCCCCAGAGCCTGAGCTCACTGTGGCAGGGGTGTAAAAAGAGGGCCATTGCCCCTTCTCTGCACCCCCACCACTGCTGCTGATGTGGGCGCTTCAGAGGAGGCCTGCAGAGACACGCAGAGTGGATGATCATTTTTTAAACCCTTTTTTTTCTTTAAAAAAAGGGGGGGCTTCCCTTCCACTTCCTTGGAGCTCCAGTACCTGAACGCCCATGTCCTTCAGTCCAGACCTTGTAAGAAAAGATAGTCCAAGGATGGGAGCACAGAGTCAGATGGAATAATCGTTTTGGAAGCCTCACAGCAACTATTTTCACTGTTTCTGAGGCTGGACTTTGGTGGAGTTTAGTGGTGAGCTGGAGGAGTATTCAGGCTGCTACCTTGTCTTCTCTACTAAGTATATTCAATCTTACTTCACATTTACTTTCTACAAATTTCTCTGGGAGTAGAATACAAAATATATTGAAGAAAAAGCAAAGGATTAAAATACCCAAGCTAAATCAAGATCAAGATTTGCCACCTACTCAAGTGAAATAGGGATCAACTGCGAGTAATTAGAGTGAAACCAAATTTTGTCTTCCTACTCGCTTGTTGATCTGTCTTTCTTTTTTTAAAAATTTTTTTATTGAATTTTTCACAAAGACTACTCCCAATTTCATCACTGTTACATCACTATTACATCACTATTCCACCATCTTTACATCATTATCCCAATTATCCCATCCCATACATCCCCCCTATATTATTCATTTCTCCTCCCCCTATAAACACTACATACATCCCCATCTTATATTACAAAATAATCATTACAAAATCCATCCTATACACACAACTCTAACAAACAAATGACTTCCTTTTTATGTTCAATTTTTTTCTTTTTGGCATTATTTCCTATAACCTATCTATAATTCACTTAACACTAATAGTTCTATCCTTCTTTTAGATCCACTTCCTGCGTTTATCACTGACTTTTCAAAATAAAGCTTCATTTATCTCTAAATGTCGCTTTGGGCTTAACAAAAATTATTGCTTTAATTCTTAAAATATTTTGGACTTTGATTCTGTTCAAAAATTCTGGCTTTTCTACTCTCTAATGACCTTAATTGCTAACTGTCCCCGTCGATCTTCTAACATCTTCATTATAGGATTCCATGTTTATCCGAATATCTTTAGATCTTCAGCTTTCAACAATAAAGATAACCTATCAATTTCCATCAAATCGTACATCTTAATTAGCCATTCCTGAAGACCCGGCGATTCCGGTTGTTCCCACGTTTTTGCATACACCATCCTTCCCGCCTTTATAATAAGCAATAACAATTTTTGCTGTATTTGGGTCAGATTAGGGATCAGATCTATCATATTTAGTAAATATATTTCAGGTAGCTTATCGAATTTTCTTTCAATTATTTTCTTTATCTGAGCATGGATTAGCTTCCAGTATTTTTGAGCTTGGGAACAATTCCACCAAAGGTGGTACAATGTCCCTTTATATTCACATTTCCAACATTTTTGTTGTTGATCTATCTTTCAGTTGTTGACATTACTTATTTTTAGTTGGTGTCAACATCGATATGTTTGTTCCAACACAAGCTCAAGAAGAGAAAAGATAATCAGGACTATCAGGGCTCTCTTCTTCCTGAAATTTACTCTTTTAAATAAAACCAGAAAAGCAATCAAACTAATACAGAAGTAAAGTAAAAAAGTTTACTCAAAAGTAGAAGAACAGGAGTGGCAGCTTCATTAAGAATGATGGTGGTTCTTACAAGACAGGGATACAGAAATTTAGGTGCTTCGTCAACTCACATGGACTCTTCCACAATTAATAAGAAGGGGCAAATAAAACAAGCAAAACAGACAGAAATCCCTGCATACTTTTCTCCAGTGGTCAAAATAAAGAATCCAGGGCCTGATTTGTCCACAGATGCAGAACTTGATTGGACCCTAAGTAATAGACAGATCTTATTTGATCCATATAACAAGGATGGCATTAATTTGGCAGAGGAATTTGCCTTTGCTGAAAGTAATGAAAATGCTACCCCGCCATGGGACTGGAGACATGGAACCATAATTGAATCTTCCAAAGACAATGCTATTGTTAACCAAACAGAGAGTATTCTAAATCAAGAAATAATACCAGGTGAGATGGAGAATCTAGAAAAACTGACAGAATTAATGGGACATGCCCTGGTCATGACCAAGGATCTACAATCAATCAAGTCCTACCTCTCCGAATGTAATGACCTACTAACAGCTATTACTGAAGTATTGGTAAGGATGGAATTCCAACCTGAAACCAAGCTACTGGGTTGTGAGGGTAACACACCTCAACATAGCAAAGGAAGGAAGGAAGCTAAGCAGAAGAACCCCAACAGAAAACAAAAGCATTTATATAGTGACCCTAACAAGCTAAAGAAGAACCAAAATACCAAGAGGTCAGGGAAAGGTCATCGATCACAACTTAAGAGAGGAAAAATGAACTTCCAAAAATTGTTTAATGTCTTGGACATGAAGCCAAATACACTAGAGAACCCCCCCAAAAAAACAAGTAAACAAGAGAAGCCAAATAAAAAAGCAGTTAGCCCCAAACAGAATAACCAGACGTCCTCATATGGAAATTATAACGATCCTATCTCTCCCTCACAAAACTCCTCCTGCTTTAGCAGTGAAGAACCAGTTATTCAAGATCCTTGGGAAAAGGCACTGAGAAATGACTTGCCTAACAAGAAGAAGATATCTCTCCAAGGTGAGCATCTCCAAACTCCTGGCTCTCAGGACAATCGGAAAAGTAAGTCCTGGAATTTAATTTTAGCCAAAAACAAACTGGTCATTAGTAACTAGCCTAAACCCCAAGGCATGCTATCTCAACCTGCATGTAGAGCCCATCTCGTATGGACATTGGAAACTGCAGTTCATTTGAGACTTACCCCCTTGGAAATTTCCCACCTGGAGTACTTGTTCCATAATTATACTCATGCCTGTGCAGTTGTGACTTTTATAAATGATCAAACTGTAGAGAAAGTATACTCCTTTAGGTCTAAACTTTTAAACAAGGGTATAGTTACTTTCCGCTTTTTTGAAAATAGGGCCCCTCCTATTTCATTAACTAACTGCATGCCTAGCACATGCCCCAAAAATAAAAACAGTAACAGCATACCAACTAATCTTATTGATTTTTCAGACCCTGCACAATGCCCAACTCAGTGCCCTCAAGATAAACAACACTTTGTAAACACATTTAATGATATGACTATAGAGGAGGAGGAGTCTCTATTAAAAACCTTTCAGACTCTGCCTCCTCCACTACAAACTGAAATCATAGATAGATTAACTTCTCTACCAACTATTTTACATAAATTGCAGGGAAGCGGGATCTTGGGGAAGTTAAAACCGAGTGGTATGCAGCTGGTTTCAGCAGCAGCCAATCTAGAGAATAACAAAATATATGAAAGATCCTCCCTGGGGCAGAAAACAATACACAACACTGAACATCTGGGCACAATGAACTGCAGTAAAGAATCGGAGGCATTCTCCACTGGTAGATACAACCAGGTGGTAAACGTGGACCACATTGTCAGGGATGAGCATCGTGCTTCAAAGAGAGGACATCAGAGGACTAATGGAGCCATATTCCATGATGACAGTGGACATCTGGCCCAGGTTCAAAAAATGAAGTGACAATTAGAGGACAGTGTGGAGGAAACTAAATCTACTAAGCAGCCTGTTCCTTATTGTGTTTCATTAGTACCCTATGATGCAAAATCATCTCCTTTGGCAAAACATCAGGTTAAATTTTTGTCCTGGAATGTAGCGGGATGGATTTCTAAATCTAAGGATCACGAGATTTTTGATTTCCTACAGGAATTTGACATAATTTTGCTCCAGGAGACGTGGTCTACAACAAAACTGGATATTAATGGCTACGTTGTTTTGGAGCAACCTGCTATAGCTCCAATTGGAAAGGGAAGACCAAAAGCCGGACTCGCCATTTTGTGCTCTACCTCCCTACATGCTTCTAACATGTCTAGCTCCATGTGGTCAGATTGCTATGGCATGTGTACTTGAGTTTGGATTCATGTACTTATTATTAGTTAATGTGTATATCCCCCCAACGACCAACAGGGAAGATATCACCCGACAATGGAAGACACTAGAAGAATACATAGTCAAGTTGGAAGTGCAGTTTCCTAAATCACACATAATTGTGATGGGGGACTTTAATGCTAGAATTGGGCCAGACAACAAGACCCTCTTTTCCTCCCATTCCTGGCACTTTAACAATTTGGAGGATCGTGTACTTAACATCAACAGACACTCAAAGGACACAGGGATTAACTTTGCCGGCATATGTCTCTTAGATGGTAGGGCGCCTTGCAATAAGAATAATCAATGGGGACCCAAAGTTTGAACAAACTGGAGAATACATATGATATGTTTTAAATATTATAGTTTCCTATCTAATCTTAAACTTAACTTATTAAGCAGTTTTTAAAATGTATTACATCTAATTAATTACATATTGTGTTTTATCTTATTATAAATATTTTATATTTCTATGTTTTTATCCCCATGTAGAATGTATATAACGTATGTAACAAGTGTTTTGCCTCATGGTTTGTTGACCGTAATAGAGGCTTGACTGACTGACTGAAAAAAAAAAAAGGATTTGAAAGATTCGAGATTCGTGGTTCCCCAGAACCTTCCAGGGATTTGGATCTGGATTCAGATTCAGAAAATTCTGGATTTGTCCCATCCCTAGATACCACTGAAAAGTCAACAAGAAACCCCTGACCTTCCTGGGATGATACCAACTAACTTGGGTGACTCCAGGGGTGCAGCCACAAAGGAAGCAAAATGAGGGTTTTCCCTCTCAGTAAATTTTTCTTCATTCCCCAATTTTCTGGCCTTGTAGAAGCCAGAAACTTTTGTTCAGCATTCAGAAATACAGTTTAAGCATCTAAATAAAAAGAGGAAGGCAAAGTTACCAAGGGAATGTGAATACATCAAATATAAAAGTGTTTTGGTGGTGGGGGTTTTGTTTTTGTGTGTTTTTGGTAAGGTGTTTTAAAATTTGATAAAAAGATGGGAATTGAAATAGCGAGGTTAATCTGGCACATGGTTATAGCTGTCAGAACTGTTCTAGCCAAATATTGGAAGAAAGCTTCGAATCCCCACAGAGGAAGAGTGGTTAGAGAAGATGATAGAAATTACTGAAATGGATAAACTTATATGCTGGAAAACAAGACTAATAGTACATCTTATAAAGTATGGCAACCCTTCACAGAATTTCTTCAAGTTAAATTTGGTAATGCTAATAGATTTAAAAGGTTAATTAAGTAAAATTTGGTATTGAACTATTTTGGAAGATATAGGAAATTATGTTAAAACAGCAATATTAGATACAGATAGGATGAGCTAATAGTCTGTTTGTCTGTATATACAATAGTAAACCTAACACAACACAACTATTAGGTTTACTATTGTATATACCATATTGTTCATCCATTGGTATATTTATTTGTTGTTCCAATCCATGTGTTTGTTTAATAAAAAAGAAAAAAAAACCAGAAAAAGAAAAAATATAAAAGTTTTGGTGTGAATGATTTTCAAATGTATCACTCTCTACAATGCTAGAATTTTGGAAATGGGAGCAAAATATCACAGTGGAAACAGATTCATTTCCCCCCTCCTTATGCATCACGATGGGACAGAATTGTTATGGGGAGTAATGCCTTCATTCCTCCCCACCCCCCGCAGCAATACCGCAGGTGAATCTAAACTTGCACAGACTCAGTATTTCCTAACATGCAGCTTTTATAATGTTTGGCCATACACAGATGTTCACATATTCTTGGTATAAGTTCTGTGCAGGGCTAGAATATTTGATTAGTAGAGATGATGCATTTTACTTGTTTGTGGAAAAAATTCTGTTCCACTCTCATGCAGTATTTGTAAATACAGAACACATTGATTGGAAACATACAGCAAAACCAGGCGCAGAATTTCCTAAGCCGGCAAAATAAACGGTCCACAAATGTGCAATAGACAGCTTTCTGAAGCAACAAGAGAGAATTAACAGGAGAAACTATTCAGAAAAAATGTATGGTCACATGATAGAAAATAACAGATACTACCTACATGAAATGTTTTGCTGGAGAAATTTATTTTTTCTTTATCAATTGTCTTTCAGGATGATCCAAGGCATAAACAATTACGAGAATGCTCTTTTTACAGTTATCTGCATTTTCTATGAGAAAAGGAAAAGAAAATTACAAATAATCATGAAAATCATTCCTGAAAAGGCTAAATAATGAGTTGATCAAATCCAAAAGGAAAAAAAATCCACATCCTGTATAAATTGTTGTAAAAACTATTACATACCAGCTTAATGAAATTACTTCTGCAATGTTGTTGCCTAGGAACAAACAAAGAACTGAATATGTAGCAATAGCTTTCTAGTACTCTTCAAGTGTAAAAACAACATAAAGACTTGTTGTTTTAGAGCTTTGTTTAAAAAATGCTCCAAGTATATCATTGGAAATTTTGTCATTAATGACTGACTTACAGCTAAATTTTGACAAAATAAAGTATTCAGTCAGAGAATGGAGTATCTGTAATGAAAGGCACCTCTAGTGGTTTTCAAGCTTTGATCTCAAACGAACTTGATTGAAACATGTGGCTTCATCATTGCTTTAATCACTAACTCCATTTGGTAACAGCTCATGAAACTGAAGCTATACATGAGATAAAGGAATATTTTGACATGTGAACAGTTGTAGATTTTTTTCAAGAAGGGGCATATTAAGCAGCTTTACAGTTTGTTGGATTGCCTGTTGATCAGTAATGGACTAGACATTTGGATTTTGTTACTATAATACATTCAGAAAGTAATATATTCTTTCCTTACTCAAATTAGTACATCCTCCCTTTGTGATTGGTTGCTCAGTCATATCGGTGTTTTTATTTGTTCCATTTTCTTACTGATGATGCCAAAATACCAGAATACCTTAAACTTGTAACACCATTGTTACAGCAAAAGAATCTTGGTATCAGGAAAGCACTGAAATTGTAAAGCCCCTCCCTTCGTTCCTATTATGGGAGGCAGGTGGGCAGATTCCATGCTTAGACTGCAAGCTGCCATATGCAGAAGATCTGAAAAGATAAAATAATGGTTTGTATTTCTAAAGCATTCCTCATATTCAGGGTCTAGTTATGATTTGATAGATGTGTCCATGTTTGTTATTCACAGAAATACTCATGAAGGTGTGGGATGTGAAAATTGGTTAGTCTGTATTTCACCAAATTCCTTTGAATTCTACTGACATTTTCCCATGTCTTTTAAAACACTTTTGTCCTAATCTATGCATCTCTTTGCACCATCTACTTAATTTACACAACGTTCACCCACTGAATGAATGTACTTCTGCATGTTTTTCACATATGCACACTTTATCTGTTTATATTTCAAAATATGTGCACTATTTTGTATGTATGTATGTTATTTCTTGTTTTTTTCCTATAAGCTTTCCAAATGCGCAAAATACTTGAGAGAAAGTGTGTGTTTTCTTGTAACATCTTGAAAGATGCTGAAGTGATAATTGTACTGAGACTGTTGAGTTGGACAAAATGTCTTTCTATCTCAACTGATTTAACATACAAGAGAGGACCAGGGATTTAATTTAACATTGAAAGGAGTGTGAGATTTAACTAAGCTGCTTGGTCTCTCCCCCACCACCTGGCTGTTCACTACTGCTTACAACTGGTTTGCTGCAGCTTCAATGGCAGTTTTCTTATCTGTTTGATTCTTCCTCAGATTATCCCAGTCAGAAAAGGAGTATTTATGCAACTAGTCAGATCTGGCTGTTTGTTGATATTGTGAAGATGAAAATGAAGCCCATTTAAAACAGAAATAGCATTTCATACAGAGGCCAAATCTCAAATGACCAGGAATAATGAAAACAACCATTTATGCAATGATTCTTCTCTCAAATAGAAAACATTTTCATGATTCAAGACTTCCTATTTGTTGCAGTCCTCTGAGCACTTGATTCTTTTGCATTGATAATCAGCTCTGACAGGATATCAAATAGTAACGAAAATAAAATATTTAGGAATAAATATAACAAATAAAAATCAAGAATTATTTGATAACAATTATGAGAAGACATGGAAGGAGATTCAGAGCAAAATGGAAAAATGGACAACTATGAATTTATCTCTATTAGGAAGAATAAATGCTTTTAAAATGTCCCTATTGCCTAAGCTAATGTTCCTGTTCCAAAATTTGCCAATAATAGGAGAAGAAAAGATCTTTAAATAATGGGAAAAAAGGCTACGGAAGTTTAACTGGCAAGGCAAGAAATCAAGAATAAGATTTAAAACATTACAAGATGCAAAGGAGAGAGGAGGTTTGATGTGCCATTGCTGAAAATATATTATCAAGCATGCTGCTTAGAAACAATTAAAGATTGGATACAAGTAGAGAACACAACAATAAAAGAAGTTGAAGGGACAGAAAATAGATTTGGTTGGCACGGATACTTATGCTATGATAAAGTAAAGGTGAATAAACACTTTAACAATCATTGTATCCGAAAGTCTCTGTTGAAAGTGTGGATACAGATAAAACACAAATTTTATAGAGGACTTCTGATGTGCACCTCACCCCAAGAAGCATTTAATATTGCTCCTACAAAGCAGGGAAAATTATTGACATATCAAGAGCTATTGAAAAAGGATGGTACAAAGTTAAGAATGAGTACAGAAGAGGAATTAAAAGGGCAAGGCCATGAAATTAACTGGTTCCCATGGAAACAAATAAAAGAGAGATTTAAAATGAATCAAAAATTATACAGGTTTGAAAGAAATGAAAACGAACTGGATGTATTGATGAAAGGGGACCAGAAAAAGAGAATTTCCAGATTTTACAAAATATTGTTGCAAAGAGAGATGGAACCAGAAACTGTTAAAAATAACATGGTTAGATGGGCTCAAAATATAGGACATCCAACTGAGTTGGATACATGGGTGAGGGCATGGAAGACAGATGTAAAATTTACACCAAGTTTGAATTTAAGAGAAAATTTTTATAAAATGTTATATAGATGGCACATGATGCCTGTAAAATTGAAAAAAATAACAAGAAATGGGAATGGAAAATGTTGGAAATGTGATGAGAAAGAGGGATCTTTTTTTCATATGTGATGGACCTGTAAAATAGCAAAAAAGTTTTGGAAAGAAATACATGATGAAATTCAAAGAATGTATGGTTTTAACTTTGAAATGAAGCCAGAACTTTATTTGTTGAATATGTTAGGGCAACAAAGAGAAATAAGATCTCATCAAAAGACATATTTATATATAATAACTGCAGCAAGATTGACTTATGCTCAACATTGGAAAGAAGGAAAATATATTGATATAAGAGAATGGAAATTCAAAGTCCTGGATATAGTAGCAACAGAAAAGCTAACTTTTTCACTTAAAAACAAGCCAATCCAGGGCTTTGAAAGAGAATGGCGAGAGGTATTGAATTGGATGAAAGAATGAAATAGGGGGAAAGAAAGAAAGGCTGTGAGTAAGGAGGAAGACAAAATGAGGTACTAAAAGATAAATTGTAAATAGTTACATATAAGCTAAAAGAAATAGTATACGATTGTTAGAAAATGGAGATAATGTACGGAATGGAATGTTTATATGGAATGGAATGTTAAACTCAGATTCAACTGGGAAAATTGATGTCTGGAAGCGGGGAGGGTTTTTTTAATTGTTTTTTTTAATTAAAAAATTTAATAAAAATTTATTTTTTTAAAAAAGATAATCAGTTCTGACAGTATCTGAAACCAGTGCTGCCCATTTAAGTCATTCATCTACTCTTAAACAGAGAAGTTTTGGACATAACTTTATCATGTGGGTTAAGGTGATCTGTAATAAACAGAAAGAACAGATTTTGAATAATGGTGAGTTCAGTAAGCCATGTGATATTAAAAAAGGAACAAGACAAGGGTGTCTACTACCACCCTGATTATTCAGTTCTTGAAGATGAACAAGATGAAAGAATAATAAGCATAAGAATAAAAAGGAAAAGTGTACGTTAAGGACATTTGCAGATGATTTAGTGATTTTTCTGGAAGATCCCATTGATTGTGTAGAAGTGCTATCAGAGAGATTCAAAGAATTCGGAGGCATGGCTGGATTTAGGATAACTAAGTAAAAATTATGATTTTAACAAAGAATATGGGGAAGGAAGAACAAGCTCAGTTGATGCATATGTTAGGATTTAAAACTGAGGGGGAAAAAAACAAAATATTTGGATATTATTATGACAACTATGAACTGCATGTTTTTGGAAAAAATACTAAAACATGGAATGTTATTAAGAGGGATTTGCAAAGGTAAGAGAAGCTCAAATTATCACTGTTGGGCAGAATTTCTGTGATCAGATTAATGTTTTGACAACAATGCTATATTTGTTTAAGCATATACTTATTTTAAGCAACAATATCTTATTTAAACAATAGTGATATATATGGCAAGGGGATTTATATGGCAAGGGAAGGTTTATATGGCAAGGGAAGAAACCTAGAGTAAAATATAAAATTTTACAAGAAGCCAAAAAAAAAAAAGGGGGGGGGGGAGACTGGAACTACCAGACCTGAAGCTGTATTTTTCAGCATGTTGTTTGGTTTGGTTAAAAGAATGGATCTTATTGACAAATAAGAGGCTGTAGGATTTGAAAAGTTATGAATTGAAATTTGCGTGGCATGGGTGTTTGTGGTATGATAAATCCAAAGAGACGCCTTGTGAAGAATTTGGAACAGATAAAAATTAAACTTATGTCCTAAGACATTTTTGTGAGTACCATCATAAAAGGCTTTTTATAAGAAGGAGACAAAATCAAAGGGCCTTTCCACCCTATACTGTCATACTGCTATTATGCCAATCTCAACATTCTGTGGAATTCTGGGTTTTCTACTTTACTGAGCTCTCTGACTAAGAATTCTTTTTTTAAAAAAAATCTTTATTGAAATATTATATAACATTCACAAAAACATTTATAATACATAAAACATTACATTACATATCATAGCATCCATTAATATCTGTTACTTAACTTTACCTTGTCTTGTAATCTTATAGTCTACAAAAATTCTACAATCAGGTATAAGTTCTCCCTTAATAATAAAAGATATACAGTGTGACATATACAGTAATAGAACCTACAAATAAAACATAAACAATACAAATTGACTTCCTATCTCTTTTCCTGTTGGGATATATTCTAAGACATATTGGGCCCTGCATGTCTACACATTTTGAGGTATTATTCCTTGTTGTTTACCTTAGATTCTGATCGATAATGATGATAATTCAAAAGAAACAGATAATCCTTACCCAGCATTAATACATTTTTGATAAATGCTAAGACCAGACTGAATACATCTCAATATCTTAATGAGTAACTGCCTTCTGTATGGAGTTTATATTTCTAAGCCAGGTGTTGCCATTCTGCCCCATCTGGTTTCCCAGAGGGGGATTATATCTTCCCATTCCTGTTTGAAATAATCATTAGGCTTATTGTCACATAATAATGTTAATTTGTCCATTTTGGCCAGATCATAGAGTTTTAATAGCCAATCTTCTACTTTTGGTATATGGGGGTCTTTTCATTCTTTTGTAAAAGTCATTCTGGTGGCATATATCATATCAAGAAATACTCTTTGACATTTTTTCTTTAATGCCAGTGCTGAATTATCTATAATATTCAATAAATAGATTTCTGGTAACATTGAAAATTCAAGTTTTAAGGTTTTATAATGAGCTTATGAATTTGTACCCAGAACTTTTTAGCTTCTTTACAGCCCCACTAAATGTGAAAAAAGAGCCTTTCTCCTGACATTTCCAACATTTTATATTGTTATTTTTAAACATTTTAGCTATTTGAGCTGGGGTGAGATACCAACTCAATGTTTTGAGTTGGTTTAAAGAAATTTTCTTTTAAATCAGAACTCCTTGTAAACTTTTGATTCATGGCCCATGCTTTTTCCCAGCGTTCCAATTTTATTGTATGCCCTGTTTCCTATGTCCATTTTATCATGTTATCTTTTACCGTTTCTTGTTCCATTTCTCTGCAAAGAAACATTTTATAGGATTTACTCAGAAAGTAGTCTGGACCTGATTTGATTATTTTGTCAAATTCCATTTCTTCTAACGATATACCATTCATTTTCTTATCTATTTTATACTTTTTTTATCAAATGTCTATATAATAGCCAGTGGGTTGTGTATCCTCGTGTTATGAGTTCTTTTCTTTTCAACTGAATATTATTGTTTTCTATTTTGAGTATGTCCTTATATGTGACCCATTTATTTGTATACGGTCTTTCTAATTTATAAAATGCTTCATGTGAGGAGACCCAGGCTGGAAGAGACTGATATAACTTGTCTTTCCACTTTAACCAAGTTCTTCCTGATAATGTGGTCTTGGAACTCTTTATTAACTTTATGCTTTCCATACTATAAGTATGCATGCCATCCATAGTACAGGTTGAAGCCTTCCAAATTGAGTAATTTTTCATCCAACGAGGTTATCCAAGCCAATAACCAGGTGAAGCATATGGCCTCATAATATAAGTTAATGTCTGGTAGGCCCATTCCCCCTTTCTCTTTGACCCCCTTTAAGTATTTCCACTTGATCCTGGGTTTCTTCTCATTCCAAATTTGAAAGGTTTTTCATTTATCAGAATTGGTAAATTTTGGAATAGGAATATTAGTCTGGGTAGTACATTCATTTTAATAGTTGATATTCTACCTAACAAGGACAGTTTTAATCTATTCCATTTTCTCAAATCATTAGTTATTTTTCCCCAAATCTTTTTATAATTATTATCATAGAGTTCCGAATTGTTTTGTGAAATAACAATATCCAGGTATTTCACTTTATTAGTTAACCTAAATCCTGAACATTCAGCTAGTTTGGTTTCATGGGATTTTGTCATATTTGTAGTAAGTAGGAGGAATTTTTCTTTGTGTCCTGCCATCTCTCCAAATTCATGGAGGAGTTCTAACAGATTCTGAATTTTATCCAGGGTATCTTCTAAGATTATTACAACATCATCAACATAAGCCTTCAACTTGTAACTATCTCTCTAATATACATATCTTTTATCGCAGGGTTATTTCTTATTATTCAAGATTTCTAAACATGTTATGAAAAGAAGAGGAAATAGAGGGCATCCTTGCCTTGTACCTCATTGGACCTTTAGCTGACTTGTTTTTTCCCCTTTTACCAAAATACATGCTTTCTGATCGTTATATATTGATTTTATCTAATTGATGAATGTGTCCCCTACCTTCATCTTACTTAAAACTTCAAACATATATTGCCAGTTCACATTGTCAAAAGCTTTTTCAGCATCTAAAAATATTAATGTTACTTCTTTCCTGCTGTGTTTTTGATAATACCCAATAATGTCTAAAGCTGTTCTCATATTGTTTTTAAGATATCTTCTTGGGAGGAAGTCATTTTGGTCTTCATGGACCCACTTGACAAAGATCTTTTTAAGGTGTTCTGCCAGTATGATTGCAAAAAATGTATAATCTATATTTAGTAGAGAAATCAGTCTGTAATTCTTTTTGTCAGAGGGCTCTTTTCCTTTATTGGGCAATAAAACAATATTAGATTCTTTCCACGAATTAGGGAATTCATTTTGTTTTATTGAGTTCATTGTTTGTTGTAGTGCGGCAATGAGAAAGTCCTGCATGGTTTTGTAATATATTGTGGTAAACCCATCTGGACCTGGGGCTTTATCTGATTTCAAATTCTTAATTATGCCTAAAATTTCTATTTTAGAAATTGTTTTATTCAACTCTTCTCTCTGTTGCTCTGTTATTTGAACATTGTCATCCTGATCTAAATATTTTTTAATTTTCTGTAATTGTTGTTTGATTGTATTCTTTTCAGTAAACAAATTTTGAAAATAATTGGCAAAGTTTTTTTTATCTTCTCTTGTTGTTGGACAGCTATTTGATCATCTTTTATGTCTGTGATTAAGCATGTCACTTCCTCTTTTCTCAGTCTGTATGACAACCACCTGCCAGGTTTGTTTGCATGTTCGAAGTGTTTTTGTTTGTCGAGTCTCATTTTTTTTCTAATTCTCCTACTGCCAATAATGACAGTTGTTTGCCTACAGCTTTTATTACATGTTGTAGATTACTGTCACAGGGTTTCTGTTTGAACTCCTCCTCTTTTTTCTGTAGTTCCCACCTGATCTTATCTTCTTTTATTTTCTTACATTTTGTTAACCAAGCTTGTTGCTGTATGAAGAAACCCCTCATGAATGCCTTACTAGCTTCCCATACAATCTGGATTGGAATTCCTTTGTCCAAATTATTCTCAAAACAATTTTAATTCATGTTTTGCTTTTTCAATTATGTCCTGATCTTTTAATAAGTTATCATTTAATTTCCAATTATACAGTTTCTTTCTGTTTTTCAATATTAGGATTATTGGGTCAGAAAGGGTTCTTGGGAGGGATTCTATTTTTTCTATCTGTTTTAGTAGAGATTTGGATGCGAAAATCATATAAATTCTTGACCAAGTTTTATATCAATCAGAAAAACAAGTATAGTCTATCATAGATCCTAATTTATATCTCCAGACATCATTCAAAGCAAACATATCAAGTAGGTTAAAAAACGATCTTGGTAGTTTTCCTTGATTTTTACTGTTTTTGCACTTATTGTTAACCCTGGATCTATCCCGTGTTGGATCAAGAACCCCATTCCAGTCTCCCATTAGGACCATTTCCTGATGATCCAAATCCACTAATTTTTCTGTAAGTCTTTGGTAAAATTTGGATTTATTTTCCAATGGGCTGTATACAGCCACTATCAATAAACTGGCCTCTCCAATTTTCACTTCCACCACTCAATATTGTCCCTGGTCATCCTTAAAAAGTTCTTTTGCTACATATCTGTTGTTTACATAAATGATTACCCCTCTCTTCTTCTTCTCAGTTGAAGCTGCAAAGGTTTCTCCTAATTTTGGATTTCTTATGTATTTTAAGTCTCTTTTTCTACTATGTGATTCTTGAATTGATATTATATCTAAATTTAATTTCTCTACTTTATGAAAAATTTCTCTTCTTTTATGTGGTGAATTCATGCCCCAAACATTCCAAGATAGAAATTTAACCCCCATTATGTATAATTATTTCTTGGCTTTATTTGTTATACACTTTCTCTTTCTCTTTCTGATTCTTTAATTGTTCCTGGTTCTTCCTCTCCTTCTTCTTCTTTTTCTTTTCCCCCTTTTTCTGATCCTGAATCTTCTTCTTCTTTTTCTCTTCCTTTATTTTTTCCTGTAGCCCCAAGTAATTACAAAGATTCTTTGTCAATATATTTTTTACGATCTGTTTGTAGTTCTTCCATATGTTCAAGTTCTATTTTATGTCTCCTCAAGAAGTCTTCTACCTTTTGAATGGAGTTCAGAGCAATCTGTTTCTGTTTAAAAGGAAAGGAAACATCTTTAGTCTTTTCCCATTTGTACCTTATCCCACCATTTCTTAATGCTTGTGTCAAGAAGTTGTAATCCTTCCTTTTCTTCAACGTTTGGGGGGGAACACCTCTGAATATTTTTAATTTAATTTAATATTTTTAATTCCACTTCTTCCACAACTGTTTCTTTATGTAGCGTTGTTGAAGGATCAAATCCTTCACTCTCTACTTGAGAAAATATACAGCAATATCTTGCGCAATGTTCTTCTTTTTCACCAATGAGGAGTTTATTCTGAATGTCTTGTCCACTTCAAGGTCAAGCTGCTCAGGAAGCCAATCAATAAAGGCCATTTCCATATGGGCTTAAAGAAATGGTGCAGAGCATCCTCCAGGGAGGACGTCTGCACCTGGGAGTGGACTCGGTAGTTCCACACCTCATCCCGCTCTGGAATGACCCAAATTAATTTTAATGGATTTGTTTCTATTTTTTATCTCCGTTAATAGGGTGGGTCTTTCCATCTGTTCCATTCTGTCTTCCAAATCTGAAGTAAGCTTTTCTATTTTAGATGTCTCTCCTTCTAGCTCTTCCACTTTCTTATTTACATGTTTCAATTGGTGTGATATCTTTTCCAATTTATTGCTGAATATTTCCAGTTCTTTCCTTAAATCTGTTTTTATTTCTGATCTCGTGTCTTTTACCTGTATCCTTGTTACCTTCATCTCAGACATAAACTCTGCTCTTGGTTTTCTGATCTCTTCCAGAATCCCAGGTCCAGATTCTGTTATTGTGGCTTGTGGAGTTTGTAGTAGCATTTGAAGTTGTATCTGTGCTGTGGCTTTTCTTCTTCTGGATGTCATCTTATTTTTGTGTATTGCTATAGGAAATGATATTACCTTCTTCTCTACTGGAAGCTTTTGACGATTACTAATTAATTTGTTCTATATGGTTCTTTGAGTAGTTTAACTTATTAAATCTGATATGTTTGGATAGATTTTAGCTGAATAAAATTTTAACTAAATTAAATTAATTTTTAATTTTTTTTATTAGAATTTAATCTAATTAACTTATTTATTCAACCTAATGCACAGAGCTTCTATACACTTTTAAATATATAGTGAATTTTAAATTTAAAAAACTCAGGTTTTGATTGTAATTATTAGCTCTTTACTGAAGTAAAGACTTTCTACTAGGCATAATAGGACTTTTCTTTTCAGTTAAATTAATTCAAAGATATCTATTATTGAGAAACAAGGACAAATTAATTGATTCCCAATATTAAATAATGTCAAGGTTGTCTTAAATTATTTGTATTGAACTAAATATGATAAGTTGAGTTAATTTAAGTCTCTTTCTCTAAATGATTGTGGTATTATATTTAAGTTGTAATAATATATTTAAATGAATCTAATTGTAAAAAATAAATTATAAATTTATTAAATTGTTCCTTGCTAATTTAATTATGTGCAGTTGATCACGTACTGAACTAAGTCCTGGGTCCTGAACAATATAAATAAGTTGCTTACTAATTAATGAGAAGTAGTTGTGAATACCTAATCAAGCCAATAATCAGATAATCCAGAGGTTAATTTCACTTATTGTTAATCTTAGTTAAATTTAATCCCTTTCCCTGATAAATTATTATTCTTGTAACAATTGATTGAGACTACTGGATTGAAACAGTTACTTAAATTAGAATATAAAAGGAAAAGGTTACTCCAATTACAATTTCAATGCTTTTACCCAAAAGGATTGTCTCAATTTAAACAAACAGGTGGGGCTATTACTCTTTTAGCTGCTAATAAACCAGTTGACCTCCGTTCACACAAAAAAATTATATGTACTGTAATAAGTTATTTACTTATTTCAAGGTTACCGCTTCCTCCCTCCCTCTCTTATCACATACGGCGAGAGCACAACCTTGAGATAAGCAGTAGCTCCATTTTCTTTCCCAGTAAGCAGATAATTATTGTAATCACAGATCCACAAATCTCAGTCAGCTAGTGAAATTATTAAAGTTAACCTTAAAATCACTCTAAATCCTAAAGGCAAATATCCCTCCCACCCATTGCCGCCTCCAGTCTGCTTTTCCCTGCCTTTCCCAACTGTTCCCAACTTTTCCTACTTCTCTAAACTCCCCAGTTCCCCAGTTCAACTTAATTAGTATGAAATATACAATACCGTATTGTATCAAAATATATAATATCAAATATAGAATGTACAATCTTTCAAGTATACCATGACTCAAATCAAAACTGTGCAATCTCAAAAGGTGGACTAACAACTATAAGGAAATAAGACACGTTTCATGTTTGCCTGGAAAAAAACATTAAACATAAGAGCATATATTCTGACAGAAATTAAGCTATCAAGCAAGCTGCTTTTGTCAGAATCATTCTGATGTGGCTTTTGTGATGTTTCTATTTGGAGAGTTGAGTTAACTAGAACACAGCTTCCGAATTGAAATCAGAGTCTGTACACCTGGTTATTTCTCTTATTTTTCTTTCACTTATTACTCTTCTCTTATTTCACCATTCCGTTCTCCCTTACTTGCTGTCTCTCTCTCTCCCACACACACTTTTTTCCTCTTCAGAAAAGTCTCACAACAATCTTCCCTTTAAAAATTTAGTTATTATATAAATGTCTTATTGTCTTAGTGAGTTAGAGTATAAATTCCATTAAGTTAGAGACTGCAAGCTGGTTGTAGCTGATTTAAATCCTATTAATCAAAATACATAGTTAGAAGCGATCCGTTAAGCCTTTACAGTCAAAGACCCCCAGCTTTCTGTCTGATGCAATTCTTCCAAGCAACCTTGGGCTCCTTTATCATCCAGTACTTTCCAACCTCGTAAGAAATGTTAATCAAAATCTCCCGGTTGAAAAGATCCACTCTTGGCAAGGAAAACTGGAGATCAGTCTTGTCCCAACAGTTAAAGGGTTGATATTAAAGCTGTTCTCACTAAACAAAGTTAAAAAGTGGTAGCAGGACTGTGCTAGTGAAGGTACCTCAGCAAGGTAATGGTGGCTCAGGACTCCTTCATTTCCCATCCATGACCAGGACACTTCTACTCCACCTCCTCCTGGGCACTGGGTGCCATTTTCTGGGTCCCTGATGAACTCCTCCAAATCCCCTTTACCAGGGGGATTCTGTCCTCTGATCATAATTAAATTTTACAGGCTCCTGATCTCGCTAGGTTGCTGGATTTTGCGAGCTCTGCCAGATCCAGCCGAATGTCCAGCCACTGCCACTGGAAGTCCTCCTCTGAGTAAGAATTCTTACTTGTAACTCTTGTAACTTTCATTAAACCAGGAGTAGAAAACTGTGGGAGGGTATTGGGGTGCATCAGCCCTCAATTGGACCTTAGATATCCCAGTAAGACCCCTTCATTCCACCACCTGCAAAAACAATAATTTTTTGCCCCCAAATGCAAAATGATTAAATGCAAATTCAAGCTGATTGAACTCAATAGGCCTTGCTTCTAAATGGATATACATAGATAACGTTTGCATTTTGGTCTATTAACATAATTATTTGAGACAGCACTTTAAGAAGTGTAGTAGCAGTTTCTTGTTTATTCAAACAAAAGTAACTCTCCACAATCCATGCTGAAATTCTGGAAAATCTTTCTGATCACTTATTCTTTTGTTACAAATATTTGCTTTATACAAGCCAATATACCGTGCTGATTCTCTCCTTTCCTTCCTGAAAGTGCTAAAACCAACTTGGTGCCAACAAAGTTGTTAATGTTTATTGTTTATTTTTAAGGTTGTTTTGTTGTATTGTCTCAATGTAGGTACCTTTGATATCTATCATCAACCAGAGTGCAGTATAGCTGATGCAATATGAGCTTATGGTAGAAAACAGGAGAAAATGCTCAGGATGCTTTTGTAAAAAGAAAACTTATATTTATTATTTCAGGAAATCTATCTTGGTATAGGAAAGGAGATAGACAAAAGAAGATCACCTAAATTTCAGTAGGAGAGACCCTAAAAGCTGGCTCTCATGAGGCAGGAGCATCATGGATGCTCCCTTCCCAGACAAAGGGAGACAGAAGATTAACTAAATTTTGGAAGAAAGGGGAAGTGACCTTTACAGGCAGGAAGGAAGCAAAGAGGCTTTAATACATAGATCAGAGAAAGAAATAGAGGAGTGAAACGAAAGGGCAGAAATGCACTCTAGAATTCCCTCTAATGCATCACTTTATACAAGTGTTGATGCCACTTTGCTTCCAACACTGAATTGTTCTGTTTACTATTATTTTAAAAATAGTCACAATCTTAATCATAATCTAGCCCTCCCCCAAATATTTTGTGTTTATTAGTGGCATTATTGTAATTATAACAACAGTTGTTTAGATATCAGAGAAGATTCTGCAACCCTATTTTAGAAACAAGGAAGGAAGGAAGGAAACAGCACTGGTTGATGGGAGGAACCCATTTAAAAGCGAAGATGATAAAATATTCCTTTTGCTTGGAAGAAATTTAGCGCAGTTTCTCTGTGTTAAAATCAGTGCTTGGAGAGGTGTTAAAAACAGAGAGGAAAAACGAGCTGGAAATATTTTTTGCTTGGATTACAATTCCTCATGTGTTGTTAAAAGCAGTGGTTGGGAAAAGTATTAAAAATAGATTTGGAAAAAATGTTGTTTTCTTAAATTCCAAGCAGAGGTGGGAGAATTTTCTTTGGTTTAAAATGTAACTCCCACCTATTTTTAAAAGGAGTGTTTTGAAAATTCTTAAAGACAGAACTGGAGAAAGCCCCCCACCCCACTCCTCTGTTTAATACAGACCTTGGGTAAGTCAATTTTCAACCAAAGAAAAATTTTCTCACTGGTTAGATCTTTTTTTATTCCTACCTGGAAGATATGCTTTGAACAACTGTGGTTGATGTTTAATGGATCATGCCAAATGATGTCATCAAAGCCTGCCCACTGTTACATCCTCAATGGTCTTTTCACGTGATGTGACAAGGGAACACTGCCTGTGACATCATCAGGGACTGTCCCCAGCCCTTTTGGGCCTTGAAATATCAGAGCCTGGAATACTAACCTAAAAAGACACGCCCCAGAATTCATGGAATATCCCATGGTTTCTCATATACACCATTAAAGAGTGGGGAGCTCAGCCCTGTACATTTTGTTGTTGTTGTTGTTTTTAGAATACCTTTTTAAATGCAGTTCTTAAAGAAATAACATCTATATGTTATATGAGTTGGGTCAAAGAAAGCAAGCTTTACTATTTTTCAGAATAACACAGTGTTCATAAAAGATGCACCCTTCTCTTTTCTATATTACCGTTTAAGGTTTCTCTCAAATGGAAATGTGTTGCTAAAGCAGTATTCATTCAGCTCTTTGTCTTTTATTTCAAACAGTGAGGAGGTTTTAGGTAGTGCTTTAAAAGCACAGGATTTTACTTGTTAAGGCAGAAATAGACAAAATAATATATCAGCGAGGTCATTCTGCGGGTTCTGTGACTGAACTGACAAAATGCTTCTAAGATGGCTTTTGGAGCCTCTTTCATTACAGAAACCAATTTGCAGGGATGTCAGCCGCTATTGACCTCAACACACAGAATTACCCATTGCTGTCAGCAATAGAACAAGGAGGGGGGAAAAACTTAGTGAGTACAAGAAGAACAATGACGTTTTCTACACAACTATTCAATGCCCAGAGTATCCACACATTTTTAGGTGAGAATTTTTTCTAAAGAGGAGCTGAAGGTAATGTTATATTGTTGGATGAAGCCTGTGGATATAGTGTTTTTTCTTTATTATACTTCTGGTCCACTTCTCCCCCAAGGAGCTCAAGGCAGAATACATGGTTTTCCCCTCACCACATTTTTATCCTTCCAACAGTCTGGGAGAGAGGGCCCAAGGCCATCTTAGTGTCAGTGATGTAGACTTGAGTCAATTAACTTGGACTCAAGTCAGACTTAACTCACTTCAGTGATTCAACTTGGACTTGACTCAGTAATAAATGATGCACTGACAACTCAACTTGTGACTTGCATATTTTGAGTGATTGACTTGCTTCCCTTGGATCAGTAACATAATGCATTCATCCAGAAACCTTACAACTTTGAACAATGCTGCCATCCCTTTTTACCTATTGGTCACATGACAATCTGTCTCAAGCCCAAAATGTGGGTGCATTTCTCAGAGAGGAACAGCAAAGGGGTTAGGCAATGGGCTTGAGGTGGGGTTGAAGTCTGCTCAGTAGCCTGTCCCTACTTCATATTGGAGGAGCCTTCTAAAACTTTTCCTAAGAGCAGAAGACAAGACTCGACCCCAGAGTGCAGGCACATTTCTCAGAGAGTAACTGCAAATTTTTTACACGATAGGTTTCTTTCTTCTAAAGCTTTTGAAACTTCAGTAATGGGAAGTAAGAAGGCTCCTACTCCACACTTTAGAAGCTGTAGACTCTTTTAAGCCCATTGACACAAAAGCCTTCAGTTTCGGGAAGGAGGAGTAAGAAGGATCCTATTCCCCACTTCCAAAGCTGCAGATGGCAAACTTGCAAATGTAGAGGGCTAACTCTACTTAAATTGTTACAGTTGACTTAATGTAGGAACAAAGCTGATTTTATTTGACTTTGTTCTTGAAACATGCCTTGAGACTTGGAGTAAAAGACTTAAATACATTACTACTTAGTGTGTTTCTTGGACAAGTGATGATTGAACCTGGGTCTTCCCTATTCTAGTATAATACTACAACCATGTATAAATCATTAAGACATCTCTTGCTGTACATGACATCTGATAACCTTAAGAAGTGGTTCATAATTACTTCTGAAGAAAAATTCCAAACATCCAACATAGTCCCCAAGTCAACATCTGATTCTCTCTGGAATTATCTCAGAAAGATGGCATAGCTCCTAGGCTGGGCTCAGTCAGTGGCTGGCATTTTATTTCTGACAGTGCACACACTGGCATTACTGTTTTTAGAAAGTGTCTTGCTCTTCATTAAATTCCTTTATGTATTATTAACGTGTTACTTTTCAATTAATTTTTGATTTAGAAAGAAAAAGAAAAATGGCCACAATGATATTCAAATCATCTCAGATGTCACTTAACCCCATATATTTTGAAAGTGAATCAGATGAGTAGGATGAGGGCAGAAGATAGAGCTGGTGGCTCCTGTGTCCACTTACAGTGGTGGAGCTCGGAGTGTGTGGAGGGGGAGTGGAGTGGAGGGGCCACAGTGCAGGGGGCGTGGCCATTGTGCATGGGGGCATGGCCAGGACATATGGGGCATGGCCAGGGCTCACGGGGGCATGGCTACGGGCCAGGACACCCCCAAAATATTGCCACTGGAGTGATCTGCCCCATCGCCGTCCTGCCCCTACGCAACTGTCCACTTAATTAGAGTTAGTTCAGGGAGAACAGGGTGTATTGACTATTAAATTGCAGCCTTTGATTAGCTCTGCTTTTTTGAGTAAAAATTATTTTTAAACAGGTTTCAGAACTTATTTAGATGGCACTGGAAGATATCAGACCAAACTCATGAAAGGAAAAAAAATAAGCTGGTCACCGTGAAACTAGGATTTTGTACTTTCCTTTTAGGTCAAGGATATGGTAGGACAAAGTTCATCTTAGTGCAAAGGCTCAAGAATACAGAGATGCAATATCACATAGCTGGGATTCAGAACTGTCAATCTAATACTTTTTATGACCCTTTCATTCCTCCTTATTTGTCATTTCCAAAGTACCTGTCAGATTTGCCAAATACTAAGATAAGAATAACTTTTATTCAGACAAGATAAAATATTCTCCCTCTGGCAGATTGCATTGGTTGGCAAAAGAGGACACCTAAATGGAATAGAGTAGGCAGTTGTGATTCTCTATCCATCAAAGATGTTATTAATGTGCTTCTAAACTGTTCCAGTTACAATGATCTAGAAACCAATACATCCAACCAATGTTAAAATCAGTGAATGCAAGGTCATATTTTATGAATATTTGTTTTCTGCTGTCTGATGTTGATAAATATTTATCTTTTAGAATGTCCAACTTTATTATCAGTGTTTTCAGCTGCATAATGCAGGCTGTACACAAATTCACCAAACATCTGATAGTCCATGGGAAGAGTTTTAAATCTTAAAATGCTACAATAAATTATTTGTCAAATTTTAACTATGCATAATCTCAAATTGCTAAATTACAGTAAACTTCTTGGTTGCATCTTTAGTCCAGGATCTTTCTCATTAAGGCTTTTCAACACTCAAAAAAAAAGAAGAAGAAGAAGAAGAAGATTCTTTGATTATTTTTAAAATATTTTTGAATATTCTTTCCATCTCTGGTTTCAATACATAAACAATGTTTAGAAGCACATTCTTCTTTTGCAGACATAATCTACATCGCACACAAAGAAAAGTTAGTTCAGTGGCTAAGAGTGAAGTACACGAGATCTCCAAAAATAATTACTTGCACCTGAAAAGGAGCAAAGTTGTCCCTTACTAAGTCACAATTATAATCTAACTTAATTAGAACTTAACTATTGGGGGAAGTAATTAAGTACAAGAAATTCTTTCTTTACAGTGAGTTGCTTTCAAGCTCCCAAATATCTATCACTGAAAAATGAACAATGTTATCCTTAAATTAAAACAGCATTAAAAATTAAGAAGTCAAAGCAACATCTACCTCCAGCTTTTTAAATCCCTTGACAAATCAGCACTTAAAAAGAAGCTTGACCTTTTGCCAAAGCTTTCATAAATAATTTGATTCTTTCTTTCTTCTTCCTTTTTCCCCTTCTGTTTAAAGGCAAAACTTCACCAATAACCATATGTTTTTTGTGTAGTAACAGACTTTAATTGTTTCATCTCATAGAGTGCCTCAGGAGAAAGACTGGATAACTGGACAAGAAAGTTATAGCATTACATCTGGACCAGTATTACCTAAATATTTATCTCAGGGTCTTTCCACACTACACTGTTATAGTGCTATTATTCCACTTTCAACTTCCTATGGAATCTTGGGGTTTGCAGTTTAGGGAAGGGCCTTTAGAATTCCCAGCCAGAGAGCTCTTTGGCCTCAGTAAACGACAAACCCCAGAATTCCGCAGGATGTTGAAAGTGGAATAATAGCACTTTAACAGAGTAGGGCAGAAAAGCCCTGAATCAGATGCCATTTCCACACCAGACTGTTATAGTGCTATTACTCCACTTTCAACACCCTATGGAATCCTGGAGTTTGCAGTTTAGGGAGGGGCCTAAGATTCCATAGGATGTTGAAAATGGAATAATAGCACTATAACAGTCTAGTGCAGAAATGGCTCGAATCTCTGACTGGGAATTAAGGAGCAGCTCAATTCTTGGCATTTGTTTATTTGTTTATTTGTTTATTTATTAGATTTACATTCCAACTTTTCTTCCAGGCAGCTTCCAATATAATTAAAAAATAAGTACTAGTAAAAAGACCTTAAACAAAGAAATTGAACAAGCATTGCTACTATAATAGTAATTATGCTATTAAAATACAAAGTAAGCTAAAATACTTTAAACCTCCCTAATAACAACAAGTAAAATTCAAAATTCATTAAAAAGTCCAGTTTGGCTATCTAAAATCTGTGATTTTGACAACCAGTCAATTGCTGAAGGCCTGCCTGAATAAAAATGTCTTTGCTCAGCTGCAAAAGGAAAACAGAGAAGGAGCTAATTTAGCCTTCCTTGGAAGAGAGTCCCATAGTTTGGGAGTTGGAAATGGCTTTTCTCTTACATCATCATCAGCTCTGCCTCTGAAGACGGTGGGGCTGGGAGAAGGGCCTCTCATGCAGCAGATGTCAAATTCCAGGCAGGCTTTTAGAAGACTGAGATTTAAATTTTGTTCTCACAGGCAAGAATAAATAATTTCAACAATTTTTCTACTTGATAGTTGAGATAATGAGATTTTTTTGAGTGTTTTTCACTTATCTTATTATTTGTTGAGTGAAAACACTTATCTTGTGCCAAAAAAAACAAAACAACAACAACAACAACTTTGCACAGAAGTTTTCTTGCACACAATTGTTTTTCAAAAAATATGTCCTGAAATGTGAAAAAAATCTCATAATAGTTTGCTGTTTTCTCTCTGGGATGTCTTAATGTTTTGAGACAACCCAAACAAGGACAAGAAATTGTATAAGTATGCCATGCATACCTTATAGGAAAATACAATCTGATATAGCCTGGTATGAAATCATATAAATCTGTACAGGTTATAACCAGAAAGAACCAGTTGCCATTTGAGCTGTTGTAACATGAACGTTATAAAATCCCTGTGACAAGACCTGGGCTCTTTTTGCAGCCCTGGGGTGTGGGGATCATGTGAGCAGCCTCTTGCGAGAGGCTCTTGTGTCCCCACTGCTTCAGCTTCGCAGCCGCTGCCTGCTAGCAAGCAGGCAGCGTGAGGGCTCCTCCTCTTCCTTCCGCAGTGCAGCCTGGGATTTTCCCAGGCTGTGCCAGGGCAGGAAGTGCGAGCGCTGTGGCTCCGGAGGCTCCGCACACATGGTAAGTGCTCGCGGGGCCCTGGAGTGATGCACAATCGTGCACCATTTTTGGTTAGAAGCCAAAAATGAAATAGTGCACGATCGGTGCCTGCCAGCCCCGGCAGCATCATGCAATTGCGAGGACATCATGTGGATGGCTCCTCGCAATTGTGCAACACTCCAGAGGCCCTTTCGCATGGCAAATGCTGTGCTAAAAGGGCCCTAGTCTGTTTGTAACACTTTGTACGAGATGAAGTTTCTGAGTACACTTCAGAGGCAGCTCCATGAAGACCACATGAAATAAATCCAAATAGGATGTAACTACCATTTCTGCACAATGGGGTTCTTGTGATTTGTCCTGTCGCAGTCCCGGTAGGGAAGGGAGTGTGACAGGAAGGCTCTCCTCTGCATGCGACCAACTCCTTGCAGAAGGGAGTGCGATGGCTCCACCTCTTCCTTCCGCAGTGCAGTCAGGCATTTCCCAGGCTTCACTGGGGAAGGAAGCATCGCCATCGGATTTCCTGCCCTTCCACAGGACAGATAAATACAGGAGCATTGTGCGATCACAGACGTTAAATGGATTTTATCCATTTAGCGAATACCTCATAGGCGCAATGCATAGAGACAGGATGGCAATGGGCCAGTGAAAACATCATGCAGAATCATGACCAGCCAACCACTGCCATCCTGTCCCCATAGCGGGACAGCCCTGTCATGTGGAAACAGCCTAAGGCATGTGTTACTATGGCCAGATCAGGCATCTCCAGGAAAAAGCACAGCTCACATATTAACTTAAATTGTTGAAATTGTCTTCTGACAACTGCAGATACCTGGGAATCCAGCTTCAGGGCTGAACTCACAAATACCCTCAGATTTATAGAGAAGGAAAGAATATTCACAATTATCTTTTTCCAGGTTAAAAATGGGTTTCCCAACAGTCAGGAAGTCTCATCAGAAAGAATCATAGACCAGTAAAATGCGTTGTGCAGGAATTATTGTGTAGAGAAAAATGTGGTTTTTGCAGAAAATGTTTTTTCCCCCCACAAACTAATTCCTGTAGAACACTTCAGGATGTTCAATTATGGAAGAAATACTCTGGGGGAAATACTTGTTTTGTCTCACAGTGGGGAAAAAACTACTTTATTCATCCTCACATAGGAGGACAAAACATTCAAGGATTTACATCACTTTTCAAACTTCAGGAAGAGTGTAGCTTCATCCACCACTGCTGAATCTCTATTCCCTGATTGTCCTTTTGACTGAATAGAAGCATTTTTTTTAATTCCTCCAGGCTAAAATTCCATTTTTTAAAACCCTTATCCAATTCCTACTGACTGGTTTAGGAGAGGCACAGGTTACTCAGATTAGAAGGAAAAAGAAATAGAACTGAGCATCTTCTGCATGCTGGTTGTGTTCAGTCCCAAATCTCCAAACAATCTTCACAGCAGTTTCATCTAAATATTGAACAGCATATGGAGGAGTACAAAGAGGCAGAATCCTAGAGGAGTCCACAGACCAACAACCAAGGCATTGCACAGGAACAACTCCATCTTCTGAACCTGTCACCTTAAGTAGGATGGAAGTCATTACACACAGTGCAATGGGTGTCACAGTTGATGGTATCAAGAGCCATGGAAAGGTCCTGTAAAACCAACAGAGACGTACCCCCTCATCAAATTCCAAGTATAGGTCACTCAGCAAAACAAACAAAGCTGTTCCATCCCATAAAAAGGCCTGATTCCAAGCTGAAACAGATCTAGATGACTTTTAGGATTTCTCCTCCTCCTCCTCCTCCTCCTCCTTCTCTTTCTCAGTGTTTCAAAATTCTGTAGTCTCAAGATCGAAAGGGTGCTGTGCAGGCAAGGAAGAGTGTGATTTGAGCTAGTTTATGCTACAAATGAATGCCTTTAGATTTACATTCATCATGTTTAATAAATTAATCTTAACTCATCTGTATTCTCGATAAATATATCTTTGCACAATCAAATACAGAAGCATTTATTGTAATTATCACACTTGTTGATTATTGACCTAAATCAGGAGCCACCGTTAATCAAACTGATATTGAAATAAAATGATCCCAGTCTTAAGATAAAGCATTTGGTGGCGAATAAGATGCACTGGTGTAGAAGACACACTCCATTTTCAAACAGTATTTTTCAGGGAAAAAAGTGAGTCTTATATGCCAGCAAATAGGGTACATCAAATGCAGCCCTCCACAGACTGCCTTTGACTAGTTCCAGTTCTATTTATTTCAAACTTTATTCTGATTATAGGAAGGATGCCAAGTAAAGTCTATAGTCAAGGTCAGATTAAGGTGGTTGGTCTCTGGAGAAGTTCCAGAAGTAGGCCTCACTTCCTAAGACCTACTCAGGTGATGGAGGCATTGACATTAATTCATAAAATAAATTCATAAATAAGCAATAAATAAATAGTACAATAAAACAGCAGCACCAAAATCCTCACGTGTAAAACCATTTTCAACGCTTCAATTTAAATGAGACTATCAGTCTCAAATTGTGCATTTGTATTCAATTACTCAAGTGATACGTCAAATATTGGAGATGTCAGAAACACTAGGAGGTTCAGGAAATGGCAGGGGAAGAAAAGGAAGACAGCTACACTTTTTTTCTTCAGCACTGGTCTCTAGCCTATGAGGGGACTGGAGTAATTTCCCGAATTGAACTGACTAATCTGGTCCTGTCTACGCCTCTTGCTGTCTTCCTTTCAGAAGTAGTGATGCTACTCCAGCAGTACTTCCTTCCATTGTTACCACAGCAGGTCATCATGCCAAGTTCATTAAGTAACATGGATAGGTGGGTATGATAGCTGGATAAACAGATGTACTATCTTGCACTCTCAGGGGCTTATGCAAAACATCGGAGACCATGCCTGCAATCCGATACCCACTTCCCTCAGTAGGAGTCTCACTGAACTCAGAGGAGCTTACTGAGAGGAAATGCTAGGCTACTGTCCTTTGCACAATTACACTGGAAGATTTCACACTGAATACAGTGGAACTTACAATGGGACTAGACCTACATAGGATGGCACTGTTAACTGCAAACCTATTAGCTCAGTGTTGTAGGTATCATGGAATATGTTCAATACCATCTTTTCTCTCAGCAACAACTGATTTAATGGCATATCAGATGAGTTTTATCACACAGAGCATCAGCTCTGTTGTTTCCAGAATTTCCAGAATTTCTTTTTTCATTTAGAGCTTGAAAAGCCTTTTTTTAAAAAAAAGATACTGGGCTTGTACCTTTGCACTAAGCATGATTGACATTTTTGGCAGAGCCTCTGACATAGAAAAAGGTTCACTTTCCAAGTGCCTATGGCACTCTGTGTGGAAGGTGATTGATTTTTTTAAAAAGAGTAGTTTTATTCTGCTTCCTGGCACACAGATCAAAGGGACGACCAGTGTCGATTTGAGAGCTCTGTAGCCAATATTTCATTTCTATTATTCTAAATAGCGAACAAGGGCATATTGCCCTATTACTTAGCTGTGCACTTTCTGAGCCTAAACCAACTCAGAGGGTAAGAATGAGATGTATAATCGAAGAAGATATGCTTTGAAATTACTACAGATTTCCACTTAAGAGATCTGATTCTCCAAATGCCACGAGTGCTCAACAATGCTAAATGATAGCCTAAATTGGGGGTGAGAACTGTGAGGACTTCCAGGTGTTATTGAACTCTGAGCATTGTTTACCAGTGGCTAGGGTTGCTAGGAGCTGCCAGGCTGGGGCTGCTAGGAGCTGCAGTTCAACAAGACCTGGAAGGACTACTTGATTCCCACCCCTGACCCAAATCCTATGGCCTAAATCCTAAACCCAAGCAGAGGAGATCCATTGACTCAAGTGAATTGACATAAATGTTGATTTACCATTTAATAAGTGATCGAATGGATCTACTCTAATTGGGACTCCCAATAGGATTTAGGCTTAAATAGGCAAATACCAAAGAGTAAATGTCCCTGACAAATAGAGTGAGAAAACAAAACAGTGTTTTTAAGTTTCTAAGGACCAGAAACTGGTAGAATGCTTCTCCACTGAACAATGCATCTAGATGAAGTGTTAAAAGCAAGTTCATAAAGCTATCCGTTAAGGCTGACCAGCAGACTTCTGCCCATTTTTCCCACCCGCCATGTATTTCTCTCCCTAAATTCACCCCTGCCCATCTGGCAGAGGTAGGGTTGCCAAGTGTCCCTTCTTATAAAAGAAGCCCCTTGTTTGAGAGGCAGAAAGCTTGTCCTTATAGGCTGGCAGGCATCCCTTATTTGAGGGGTGGAAAGCTTTTCCTTTTACATAGACTGAACAAGATGCTAAGAAAAATCCTACCATGATGGCAGAAATACATGCATTACATGATTTATGGATCTGGACACAATATGTTAATTTTCACCAAGAAGCACAGGGCTAAATTAGCTGAAATCAATACTTTTATTTGGCATTTAGGTAGAATATTAACTTGTTACTAGCTCCTTTCTGATAATCTTAGCTGGACATGTCATGAATTTCAACTCTTCCTTCTTGCTGTTTTGAAAACTTGGCAACACTAGGTGAGGGCCTTTGTTATCCATATGTGTGAGTGGTGAATTTGGGAAAGGGAGTGACTGTTCGGGTCAAGTGTGAATCTTCCCCATCTGGGCACAATCGTCCTGATCCAGATAGACATAATATCTTAAAAAGAAGGTAAAGCCTATGTGTTTCACGGCAGGAAAAATCTTGGAAGAAAGACAGGAAACTGTCAGTACACATATGACACTTGCCATCTGCAGGGTTTATACTTACTTTTAAAGAAAGAAGGAAAGAACGAACGAACAAACGAACGAACGAACGAACGAACGAAAGAAAGAAAGCTTTATCGACCTAAGACACTTTTTAGCTGATCAAAAGGCATTTAGACAATTAACCTTGTCAGTGAATCAACAAAACATTGCTGATCTCACATGATATACTTTGAAATCTCCAAAAGGCACTATATAAATTATAATTATTCTTAGGCATGATGAAGAAACCTGCTGATCTAATTTGTTGACATGGCTAGCAAAGTATTTGGAGGACTTGCTACTGTGCCTCTGGGAAAAGATTGGCTTCTGTAGTATTTGCACTGTACATCTGGCATAACGGTGATTCCAAATCTGACCAGATGTGTGCACAGCAGTTCCTCTTTCCACCCCAGCAACAGATTCTTGTTGCCCAAACATGGCTCTTCTTCAGAAGGGAGAAACATGCTGAGCAGAAGAAAAAAAAGAGAGAGAGCTTGCAGCTTGCCAGGGCATTTGCTTGCATCCAGGCTGAAGTGCACAGTTTTCCCTCCAGAGGAGCTGCAAGGTAAGAAGAGGCTCAAGTCTTTGGAAAAGCATCTCTGAAGCCCCAGTAGGCACATGCAAAGGTAATTGCTCTTCTTGTCTGTGCGGAACACAAGAGCCAATTCACTTGACAGCCTGGCTTGGGTGAATATACAAGGAATCAAATATTAAAAACCTTTGGCTTTTGCACATTGTCAGTATTCCAAAAGAAATGACATAGCCTTCATTGTTAATTAACCAAGCAGGGCAAAGAGCTCAATCAAGAGGAAATAAATTTACAGGGGAAAAAAAAGAGAGAAAGAGAGAGACAGAGACAGAGAGAGAGATGTTACTGCCCTGGCTAGTCCGAGCTTTGGGGATATTAAAAGATATCCTTTTGATATCATAATTCAGCTTCATTTATCTATTTCCTTCCATGTGCTTGCGAGGCCCCAGGACAAGCACGCATACAGGCTCGGCCGATTATCGCCGTAATATTCCTAGACAATACAGGCAGGCCAGAAAATAGCTGACTCGCCGCTTTAGGAAACCTCCAGGCAAGTACTCCAATTAGGTATGCACGCAACCTACAAAAGAGCCTCTGCCCCGCGCTGGCAGCTTGATGGGTAAACTATGCAATACCCAAGTACTCTGCGTTTGCCTAGTGGCTACTCTATTGAGAACCTCCGCGATAACTCAGTCATTCAGATTCTGACCTTTCGGAGGCTTTGTCTCCAGCTCCAAATCTACTGTTTACGGCATAGCCTGCAGTCACATTCTCCTTATAAAAACCCTTGATTCCGAGACCTTCTTCGGATCGCTCCCGAGTTTCATCCCGCCTTGCTGCTGCTTTGCTTGGCGAGCCTCCCCTCAGCTCCACGTGCTGAGCTACATCGCACCCCAGCCTCGTTCTCTATTTTTCCAGGCTTCAGGACAGGTGAAGTATCACCCAAACCAGCAACTCCTCTAAAAATCCCTCTATACCACTCCAACCTTTATTTCTTTAGTTATCTTGTGTGAGTGTGCCGCATACACTGTTTTGCTTGTGTGTTTAATAAAACATCATTTATTGTTTGAACTTTTGTGTGCTCCTTGACTCGACCCGACCCCGTAGACATAGGGTTCAAGATCTCGCTACGTTACCCTGCCTCTCATAATGCTAAGCAGTGCTCTGAGCTGATTTTCCCCACCTTTAGTTGACCACATTCTGGTGTCCCTCCCGGGACCCTCAGTACACAGGGTAACAGAGAAGGCAAAGCCCAAGGCCATTTCTGTGTTCCCAAGCACCCTCTCCATGTCTCCCCATGCTAAAAATTTTATTTTCACAAAGTAAGACTGTTCAGGAAGTTCGCAGTTCAAAAACCCCCAAACATCCTTCCCAAAGAAACTGGAACTTTTTTGGAGGGGGTGTTTTTACATTTGGGAGCCTTATGTGACTCATGGTAGTTTCTACTGGTAGAAAATTGGTCTTTAAACCTTGAGAGTTTCCCTACCCCAAAATAAAAAAATGCTATCACTAGCCTCCATCGTAATAATATATTTGTTCTAGGATTGCCTTTTTCCAGCCCCCTCCCAAGTGTGTAAATTCAACACTTTATTCGTTGCATTTTTTTTTAACAGTTTAGCTTTGGTACCAATATTTACAGTAGTCACTCTTCTGAGAGAACTAGTATATTTAATATTCTGGACTTGGAACAAAGACATCCAAGTTCTAATCCCTGGTTGGTCATGAAGAGCTTCTTGCATTCTGCTGCTTGCATCTCCCACCGCCTTCCCTCTTCTCGCACCTTGTGCCATCACTCTTCTTTCTCTCACTCCTTCAGTCACCTTATGGCTGCCTCTTGCAGCCTTCTACTGCACCCTCTCACCCTCCCTTCCCTCTTTTCCTCTACCTCTCTTCCCCCCAGACTTTTTCCATTTCTCCCCTCTTCTTGCACTTCATCACTTGTACTTCTTGCTTTCTCTTCCCTTCTTCTCCTCCTCCCCTTCTCCTCACTCAATCACGTAGGGACGGGGGTAGTGGTTTGCCCCTGGCAGCAATGTTTTTGGGGCGTCCCAGCCTGTAGTCATACTCCCGTGCACCCTGGCCATGCCACCATGCACTGCAGCCACGCCCCCACGCACAACAGCCACGCCCCCTCCTGCCCCCCCACACTCAGTCACTGTCCTCACCTTCAGCTGGCGTACCTCCATTCTCTTGCTACCTGCACATACTTGCTGCACCTTCTCCCTTTGCCCAATCCTCTACCTTGCTTCACATTGGCCCTGTGCCATGCTTCCTTCCTTCGCCTCTGCAGTTGCACCCCCAAGTCCTCTCTTCCTCACTGTTCCCTTCATGTTCCTGCTTGCCTACTTTCAAGAGAAGCAGTGGCCACACAAAACTAAAAGCACTGCTTTAACAGAGGGCAGCTGAGCAAGAAGGTGAAGGAACTGGTTCTATAACTGCTGTAAGAAAAGAAGCAGAGGAAGAAGGAGAGAAAGCAAAGTGTAAGTGGTGGTAGGAAGGTCAGTGGTGGTGAAGAGATGATGTAGCAATAACAGGGATGGTTTTTGTCCTCCCACATCAGGCAGTGGTGAACCCTAACTGCCCCACGTAACAAAAATGAACAACATTACTGTATCAAGCAAGTCATGAAAAACACCTGACTGCAGAGAACTTTAAATGTTATTCGTTGTTTTTACCATACTTTGTTGCATCTGTTTTCCTTAATTCCAATTGATGCATTCTTTTGCAGGGTGCTCCACAAAATATACTATAGCTAGACTTTTCTCCAAAAGCTGCACTTTGTTCTGGAGTGGTAACTTTGAACCAGGGATCTGGAAACTGAAAATGAAAGAGGGCAAGTCACAGTGAGACTTCACTCATTGGCTAAACATATTCTTGCAAAACAGTTGGACAGAAATGAGTCACATTTTGCCCCAATTTGCTTGTATGAGCACAAAAAAGGAAGGAAGGGAGCAAGCAAGCAAGCAAGCAAGCAAGTAAGCAAGCTAGCTTTTAATCTGGACTAGATGATGGTTGGAATGCTCCTATGGTTGAAATGCCTAGAAACTGGTGGAAACCCAGCTGATCAGGTGTCATTGCAAGCATATCTTATCCTTCAGATTTGTTTCTTTGAGTGTTTCTTTGGGAGAACCAGTGTGATATCGTGGTTTGAGTGCTGGACTATGACTCTGGAGACCAAGGTTCAAATCTTCACTCAGCCATGGAAACCCACTGCATTGCCTTGAGCAAGTCTCACTCTCTCAGCCCCAGAGGAAGGCAAAGGCACACACCAGAACAAGTCTTGCCAAGAAAAACCCATGATAGGTTCTCCATAGGCCAGAAATGACTTGAAGGCACACAACAACATCAGTAGCAGCAACAACAACAACTGTATATGTGTGTGATTTTGGCACATTTGAAAATCAGCTACACTTGTCATTACCATAACAAAACACTGCATATTTTCCAAACAGGTGAACATAATATTCTTTCTCTGCTGTTTTAGAAGACTCCACTCCTTGTAATTGTACCACCCAACTTTGGCCCTTTCTGCACCTTACCTTTTTTTGGCACTGGGGTGTGGGGATCGCATGAGCAGCCTCCAGCGAGAGGCTCCCACATCCCTGCTGCTTCAGCTCTGCACAAGCTGCCTGCTCCCAAGCAGGTAGCACAAGAGCCCCACCTCTTCCTTCTGCAGCACAGCCTGGGAGTTTCCCAGGCTGCACTGGGGCAGGAAGCATGACTGCCACTGCTCCGGAGGCTCCACACACACAGCAAGTGCGTGTGGGGACCTGGAGCAATGCACAATCTCACACCATTTTCAGCTGAAAGCTGAAAATGAAAAAGTGCGCAAGCTGCGCCTGCCCTGCCCTGGAGTGTTGCACGATTGTGAGTGCATCGTGCAGATCGCTCCTCACAATTGCGCAACGCTTCAGGTGCCCTTTTGCATGGCAAATGCCATGCGAAAAGGGCCTTTGTGTTTTGACTTATCTCTCCACTTCCTTGTCTTAACTGAGGATGGTTTCCAGCAGGCACTTAAGGAGTGTTGAACCCGTTGTCACTAGGAACCAGGCCTGAGCAGGCATGGCATGCTTCTCCCAACACTCTTCTATGGAAGTCAGACCTTGTACCTGTTGCTGATATACTAAGGGAAGGAATAATTTGGGATTGCCAAAAGACAAGATTCTGATCTTACAGGAACTGGAAGATTTCAGCTTTATTCAGCCCCAAACTGAGTCCCAGAAAGTACAGAAAGGAAAAGAAAAATCTGAGATGTCTTAAAAGGACTGAGAGGAAAGGAAACAGAGAAATGTGTTATGAATAGGGTTTGGAAGCAACTAGCCCTCCTTAGCTAGTTATGTGTAATAATCATTTTTTTACAATAAGTAAAGCATAGCTAAGTAGCACAAGGGAGATAATGTCACTCCTTTCTTACTGTTATGGACATATGGTCCAACTCAACGAAGGAGGAGGAATATCACAAGGTTCAGGTGGGGTTCATGCTGTGACTCATACTGCTGCCTCATTGTGAGCAACAAGGAGGTGGTTGGGAACAAAGTATATTCCATACCGTGGACCAGTGGCTTATAGTATTCAGATTTTTTTAAAAAAAAACCTATACATTTTCATAACTTTAGACTTTTCAGAAATGAGGAAAAGTAAAGAGTAACTTCTTAAAATTTTATCTACTATGGCAGCTAACTACTTTGGGGGGTGGGAATCTATAAAACTAACTACATTTTACTGAAGGTTTCCAAGCTGTGGTTATGACCTGGGACAGACCGACCACTTGCCTCGGCTTATTCATTGGGTTACTTATACAAGGCCAATGAGATGCACTTTTTTGGTAATGAGAACAATGTGCTTTTGCAAATCCATAACAGTGTATATAGGATTACATCCTAAGCAAGTAAAAAATAGGGAAGTCCTTGTCACTCCCCAGGAACTGCCATTCCCAAATCTGAGGGTGGGAAAACAAGCTTCTTTGAGTCTATCTTAGCCCAACCCCTCAGAGCTGTTTGGGCTAGGAAGAGAGGGAAAGACCCAGGAAATCCTCCCATCAACACCTGCAAAGATGTGAACAGATGGAAAGAGAATAATTCTCTCACTGCCTCCAGCATCTTGTTAGTATAGGGGCAGAAATCATGCTGCCTTCCAGATGTTGGACTGCAAAGCCCAGCATTCTTTAGCATTGGTTATGCTCACTAGGAATGCTGGGAGTTCTAGTATAACATCTGGAGGGCTACAAAATAATGCTTCACATGCAGAAGGTTCTCATCCAGACATGAACTGGAGGAAGGGGAGCAGTCAAGAAAGGTTGGGGTAGTCATGAGCCAGTTACTATATTATTGGAAGTAACCCACATAGTTGCAGCATGCATTGCAGATCTTGTTCTCTAAATTAAAGTTGTGACTAAATTAAAATTTGACATTAGCTGATCCAGTGACATATATCTTCTCTTATTATTCCAGACTGTGATGCAAGCAGGATGCTGGACTCTATTGACCTTTGATCTGATCTACCAGAGAGTCTCTTACATCGGAAACTTTATAACATTATAGACATTCATAAAAAGTAGGTGGCACAGTTATTCAGGACTGTATCATCTCACAAAGTATTTTAAAAACTGTGCATATGAACACTTTCCCTTGTGCTTAATCATTTCTGTAATCTAAAAACTGTTATCAAAGGTCCTTCTCTTGTGCCTGTTGGTTAACCTAGTTGGATGGGTAAGTACACAAGACAGACCCTTCTCATTGGCAGCCCCACATTTATGGATCTCTCTTGCACTTAATATTCTCTTGGCCCCTGAGTATCAACATTAAACAACTTTTCATTTTACTACGCAATTGTATTATCGAGTTGTACTGCTTCCTATACTTCTGTTAGTTGTGTCTACCTGATGCTTAAATATTTTACCTTAAATTCACTTTGTAAGGAATGGCCCTGAAAAATGGCTAATAAGTAATTAGTTAATAAATATGGAGGAAAAATTTCCCTGCTTCTGGAAAGCTAAATAGGAGATAGAAGACTAGATTTGACTTCTGACAAGCTAGCATTCCACAGGCGAGCACTTTTTAACTCTGGAAAGCATTCAGTCATATAATCCCATCACCTATATTCTGAAGTAGTACAATCCCATGTGATTTTCCTGAATGTGGAGATTAGTTTTCTCAGTCATTTAATTCGGTTTTGGTGAGGAATCCTCAACAGTGGTTGCTATTTGCCAAACATGTAAAGTCAGAATGGCCTTTGCATTCAGGCTACATTCAGTAAATATGAACTTGGCAAGCGTTTGTGTTTTACTATGCCGTGTTTCATAAAGCTGGAGATATATTTCAGGAATGTCTTCAGGCATGGCAAGAGGGTCCTTGAATAGCTGGTCTCTCTAATAGGGACCAGAAGTTCAATTAATAATGTCTTTTGGAATTTACCAGAAGGGAGACAATTTAACTAATTGCTTCAAGGTTCGTATAATTCCTCCATGTCCTCCGGACATGGATTGGAACTCTTGGCTCATACTAACTTTTGTTAGCAACAGCATTCCTTGTTTTATAGCTTCAGTTTTCAGCTTTCTAGCTGAGCAAAATTAACAAGGTTTGAAGCAGAAAAAAGAAAGCAGTGGCACTTAAACAATGCTGACCTAACCTAACTCAGGCTTTTTTAATATTCCACGGGAAATTCCTACTGCCAAGCCTAATGCCTGCCTGTTTCTGGGCAAATTTATAGATAGTCTTTCCACCTGTAGGTCACCAGGTCACAAGTTTGTTTCAAAGACCATTAAGGAAACAGTTAGCAATTGTACAGGTCTTTGTTTCTACAAAGAAGAACTATTTTATATGATACCAGACCTTCAGAATCAGCACTAGATCACTTATTCAGAACTGAGATTGTGGATACACACACAAAGATGAATGGTTCTGAATATGAATTGTAACAGCATCTTTATAACTATAAGCTGATGTTAAATGCTATCTGAAGAACATCTCACATTTCTTTTACGTTATTCTTCTTTTACATCCTATAAGTGAGCCCTTCAGATATGGAACTTCTAGAAAGTATTCAGAAAATGTTGATATATGAGATGATTTTATAAAGCATATCTTTATTTGTTTTGTCAATTAGCTTTGGAGGTTCTATTTCAAACATGTTACTTGTCCAAATGAGAATATGTAGAATCTCCTCCGCTTTGGCCATAGTGTTGAAAGAGATAAATCTCTTTCTGTATACCTTTCTCTAGCTAGCTGGCTGTCATTAGAAATCTGTTAGCCAAAGGGTTTGATTGAGCAACTTCAGAACCAAGACAGGAAGTATTTAATTAATAATGGATAATCAGTATACAGAATTTACTGTCATAAGATGGAGTGATAGCAGTTAGCTTAGGTTTAATTCCTAGGGCATGATATGAAAGCACATGATATAACAATCTTGCTAAAGCTAATCAGATCTGAGTCTAATTCAATAACTGAATGGGATGCTGCCTGGGAATCCTATGTACACCATCTTGAGCCCACAAAATAAAGGATATCAGTGAAGTAAGCAAACAGTAATAGGAGTTCCTTGGCCTGCAAAATCCCACAGCCAGATGTAGGAAGAACATGAATGTGTTTTCTTTCCCTGACAATGTCACCACCAGGGGTGGGAGGCAGTGGTGAGGGAAAGAAATCCTCTTATCATGTCCCATCCCTATAGTTTCTCCATCTAAGCATCCTATGGAATCTTGGGGTTTGCAGTTTTGGGGGGGGGGGGCATTTAGAATTCTCAGCCAGAGAGCTCTTGGGCCTCAGTGAACTACAAACTCCCAGATTCCACAGGATGTTGGAAGTGGAATAATACCACTATAACAGTGGAGGGCAGAAATAGCTACAGTCTGCTAAGTATCTATGAACTTAAAAACCACCAGCTAAAACATTTTTTGAACAAGTACATTCCCTTTCTCCTTCCTTGCAGCTCCAATTTTTCCCAAATACAGTTATAGTTTTTCAAAGTTAAAGTTTTTTAAAGAAGAAGAATTTGAACTTTAAAAAAAAATTACTTTGAATTGAGACACATCAATATACTTATTCAAGATAACATACCAGGAGGAATGAGTGAGCCAAGAGCAGCCCACCTTCAGATTTGGATGTAAGTGTGAGCAAAATATTATGCTATTGTTGGCCAGTCTTTTAAAGGAAGCCCAGAGAGACATTGTGCTTTCCATATTCTCTAATCTGATTAAAAACAACACAGTAAAAAACCCAGACATAGCTTGAAATGACTTTTAAAAAAAAACAACCTCCCTCTATGCCTTCTTCCCTCCCTCCCTCCCTGCTACTTTATATGAATCTGGTGTCAATTCATTAAAGCATATTTATCTCAAGCCCTCCTACAAAATTAACTGGACTACTTGGAGCCAAAGGTTCCACCCATGTGTGCAGGCAAGTGAGTCCCTGCCAAACATGCTCCAAGGCTTACAGAAGCATTTCCTCCTTCCTCGCCAATCCAGCTGTACCTCTTAAGAGCACTAACCTCGGTCCTCAAGGACTTCCCATAAGCGGCTGTTAGATCCCAGATGCTATATATTTATTGCAATGACAGGCACAATATCCTTCCTCGCTGCAAAAGCTCATATTACTTCTTCAGTGACAAGCTATGGCACATAAGTTTGGTGGATCAAAACATTATTTCATTGATTGGTGTTCATGGCTATAACACTCCGTCTGGTCTCTTCTGGAATGCATTAAACCACAGCTTAGCAGAGCTTGCCTTAAAGGCTTTGATTCATCAGTGTGGGCTGTTCCTTCACTTGTGCACATTGAAATACAGCCCTCCCTCCACATTTGTGGGTTTGATCTTTGCAAATTTGAATATTCACAAGGCACCGACCTGCCAGTCCCCATTCTCCCTCTCCCATTCCTTTGACTTTTACCCAGGCAAGATGCCTTCCATCTCCATGCCTGGGCAAAAGACAAGGGAATGGGGGAGTTAGCCTCACACACAAAGCAGGAAGGCACGAGCAAGCCTTCCCACCATTGTCCCTCTCCCACTCCCTTGCCTTTTGCCAGGGCGTGGAGAAGGAAGGCAGTATGCTCGAGCAAAAGTCAAGGGAATGAGAGGGGGAGAATGGGAGAGAGGTACGTGTGCACCTTCTCCACATATAGGGCCTCCCCTCCCATTCTCTTGCCTTTTGCCCAGGCGCTGGAAGGAAGGCACATGTGCCCAGGCAAAAGGCAAGAGAATGGGTGGCATGTTGTGTGAAGAAGGCATATGTGTGCTACCTTTCATTCTCCCCCTCCCTTGCCTTGTGCTTGGATGTGCTGCCTTTCTCCTCTGCTTGTGGGCAAAAGGCAAGGGAATGAGAAGGAGGAGCCCCAGAAGGAAATGGGAAGAGGAGTACTCACTTGGGTGGGGGAATTATTTGTGGGTTTTTTTGTTTTTGTTTTAACTTTCATGATTGTTCTGTGCCCCAAATCCTCATGAAAATGGAAGGGCCACTGTATTCCACACTGTTCATAACTGCTGTGGCCAATTTGTCAACTGATGGTCAGCCTCCCAGTGAGGGTCTTTCTGATTTAGTGGACACCCACATAGTGTACCCCAAAAGCCACAGCTGAAGACTTATCAGCTTTGTAGAACCTCCTGCTTCACTGGCATAATATTCAGGAAACTCTATGGGGCAGCAAAGTACACTCAACAAAATAAAAGCCCAAACCAGTCATGGGCAAACTGCGGCCCTAGGGACACATACGGCAGGAAAGATCCTTTGTTGCCCCTAACCTCCACAACTCCCTTAGAGTGCTACTTTATTTTCTGGGAAAAAAGGCATCACACCAATGAAATGGGCAACACTGTAGCCACCATTGTCAATATCACCAAACCCCTGCTACAAGAATTACAAAGAAAATCCTTCTCTGTTGAAAACTCAGAACTGCAAGGGAGGCAGAATTCCCTCCTTCTTTAATTCTTATTTCAATTTATTTACAATTATGCAGAAGACACCAGTTAAATCTGAAATAAACGCCAGTTAAATCTGAAATAGGAAACTGTGCCATGTCGGCCACATGTAACCCCCCAACCGTTTTTGGCAAAAAAAAAAAAAAAAAAAAAATCCAAGCAGTGACCTGGCCATTAAAAGTCCCAAAATGTCACCCAAAATGGTATTAAGTATCAAAGCACCTCCCTCTAGGACCTCCAGAAACTGCAGAAATGCTCTAGAACTGGGGAAAAGTAGCTAGGAGAACTGGAAATGTGAATGGAAAGTAGACTTCTAGTCATTTCTGAGACACATTTTCAGCTGTTCTTTGGCTGAAAATATGCAGATCTCTAAACAGAGACCAATAGCAACCCCAGATGTTGATGCCTTACACAGCAAAAAGTCAGCTCTCCCACTTTGTCCCTATCTTTGTTTGTTACACTTGGCAACTCAAAGTTCAGTTTCTGTAGTTTGTCTTCGTGCAGAGACTTAGGCCCTTTCCGCAACTCACCTTTTTGTGGAGCTGGGGTGTGGGGATCGTGTGAGCAGCCTCTTCCGAGAGGCTCTCGTATCCCGGTTCCTTCAGCTCTGCAGCTCCTGCCTGCTCACACGAGAGCCCCTCCTCTTCCTTCCGCAGTGCAGCCTGGGATTTTCTCAGGCTGCTCTGGAGCAGGAAGCGTGAGCGCCATGGCTCTGGAGCTCTGCATGCACAGCAAGTGCACGTGGGGCCCCGGAGCAATGCATGATTGCACACCATTTTCGGCTCACAGCCGAAAATGAAATAGTGCCTGGTCAGCCCCTGCCAGCCCCTGGAGCGTCGTGTGACTGTGAGTGCATCGTGTGGACTGCTCCTCGCAGTCGTGCTAGATGCTCCAGGGGCCCTTTCAAATGGCAAATGCCGTGCGAAAAGGGCCTTAGATTACACCATCCTTAGCTAGATGGGTGAGGTGAATGTCCCATTTGAAGTGTCTCCTAGCCATTTGAAAGTCTTTAGGAAGCTCCAGCTGTTAAGAGCAATCAGCCAATCTCCCAAAGGGAAAAGAATGCATTTTGCACCTTTGACAGGATTATGAAAGAAGCCTCCAATAATACTTCAGGCTCAACTGACACTTTCCCATATGAATTCTCAGTCTTGAATCAAAACAGACCAGGCGGCAGGTTAGGAGAGGAGATAAAGCTCTTTTCTCATCGTTGCTTTTGACCCTAGGGTTTTTGGCAGCAGTCAGAATTTGGGTGGCAGCAAGATGTTTGTTTAGTAACATTTTGGTTGGCAGAGACAGAACTCGGAGTTAGGGAGAGATACAAACATCGAAAGAAGACCATGTGCCCTCGAAAGGCCATTTATTGTCCACCTCTGCTGCAAAAAGCATTGCTTTCGCCCAAGGAAAAAAATACAAACACTTGGTACAAAATAATATATTTAATCTATTTCAATTGGTGCAAAAGAAGGTGACCATTCATTTCTTTAGTACACAGCAGTTTTCCTAACACAAACATTGTAAATAACAAAAATAATAGGAATGATCTAATAATGAAAATAAGTAATAGAGCAGAAGTTTTGCAAATTTCATTCTCAAAGGAAGCAGTGAGTAATTTTAGCCAAGATGTTTTTCTCGCACTGTGAGAAAGTCTTTGGAAACCATGCAGTTTTTAGAAACTATTTACCATTCAAGATTTATTCTGTGCAAAATTTTCGTGGGGAATTTTTCCAGAGAAAACATCATTTTCTGTCCCTAGACCAAAATTTTATTACTTTTTGCATAGGAAATGCTGTTTTCTGTGCAGCAAATGCTGTTTTCTGAACACATGCACATGTGCACATGTGCACGCGTGCAAACACACACACACACACACACACACACAAACCACATGCAAAGTTTGCAAAGAATAACTCCCGAATTGTGAAGATTTTCATCAATCCAGGATCCTCTTCACCAGGATTTCCCAACACTCAAGAAACATACTTTTCAACCATTTTTCAAAAATTTTTGAATATTTTTCCATCCAATCAGATATCCATTAATTTAAAGATGTATTGATTTTTTTCTCCTCAAGGTTTCTACAGAACCAAGTTATTCCTCAGTTCCCAGTCATTCTGGGTTTTGAAATTTGTTTTTAAATCTTCAAATTGCATAGAAAGGCCAACTTATTTATTATGAATTTTGTGAGGCTGATCTGTTTGTTCATCACTTTGCCCAGTGGATGGAAATAACACTCCCATCTCTCCCATGGGCTAGGAGAGTCAGCTGCAATATTTTAGTTATTAAAACTGAGCCATCTTGATTCAGTTAACTGTTTTATGGAGCGACGCTGAACTCTGAGTTTTCAGCAACAGTGAAATATTCTAAGCTCATAATGGAAAATATGTCCAATATCAGTACAGCCTCTTTTGAGGAGAGAAACATCTTAAGACCTTTGCTCTGTTCATCCCCTTCATATAATAGCATCTATACTTTATGTAGTGCAATGATGGATCCAGGAATTTAAGAGCTTTCCCATCAACCCATTTATCTTTCTGATCCCTCTGTAAACAGCTCTTACAAACACTCAGCATTCATCATACCCACTCATAAAATGAAACAAGCAGAGCTGATAAATGAACTTATATAATCTCCTTTCAAACTCCAGAGATAAGGATGTCTCCCCTCCCACACATACACACCATCAATTCTTGCTTTTACTTCAAAAAGTACAGGTTCCCAAGGTACACTTTAAAGTAGCTCTGAATGTACTTTAGTCTTCTTCTGAGCAAATATACAGTGTTCTGAGTTTCCTTCGGTATACTGTGTATATTTTTGAAAATATAAGCAATATATGGAAGGAACAGCAACTAAAGCTCACAGACATTTAATGTCTTTAATTCTGATTTCCTCCTGTTTGGTCACACACATAATCTAGTATATTGAAGGCCAAATTACTTCTGATCACAGACTTCCTGTATCACAAGGCACATCTTTCCATGGCCTACTCCCCAAGACAGGAAATGTATACTGTTTACCCTTCACAAACCATTTCCCCAGTTTAAATGCCTCCTGAATATTTAGCTTTGGAGACAAAATTAGATAGGTACCCATATAACTACTACCTATCTCCTTCAGCTTGCCTCCTATGCATCTAATCGCAACTTTGGAGAGAGGAGCAATCTGGAACTGGAGTGTGGCATAAGAAGAAAAGGGTTAATTTTCCCTCCCTCCACAGTGCTATATTCAAGGATGCATTCCCACTCATTCAAAGGTTTAGTGAGCAGGGGAGGGCAAAGGCACTGGCCCTTGAAAAAGAATTCTGTCCCCAAATGAAATTTTCCTTTGGCACCTTAAAACTTCATTTGAACATTTAGAACTACATTTTAGGCATCCAAAGAAAGGGATATAATAGAATCTTGCAAAACCCAAGACTTAAGCAACTACATGAACAAGAAAGCCTTTCCGTGCATTTTTGTACAGCGGGACTCCCTTCTGGTGCATCTACAGCTGTGTGCAAAAATTCATTCCTAACTTTTACACATGTGTTGATACCATGCAGACTTTCAGTGTTTTGCTGGAGAAGAACAATTGTAGTAATATCGGCTTTTGAAAGTAACATATTTGAAAGAATTTCAGGTCGGTGGTTTCTCTGCAGGGTTGCAGAGAAATCACAGTTCATTAACAGTTCCCATTATTATGGCCCGATGGCGTGAGCAATATTCATTTTCTCCCTAGTCACTATCATTTTGTTTTACCAAACTATTTTGCAAGTGGAAAATATTTGTTTCAAATTGATTGGCTTTTTGGAAGCTTCAGAAAATAATTTCTAATCAACATGAATTTAATTAGGGGATATTTTTGGACCTATGAGAAATTTCCCTTCATAAAAAAACCTGTTTCATAGTGACTGATGCCCCAACCCAGTTTTTGTCTCTGCCCTCCCCTTTTGAAAATTCCTGAGCCCCCTCTACAGAAACATCCAATGAAAGGAGGAAAAACAGGCAGGACATCTGTTCAGGGACCTTGTTCTTCATGTGGCAATCAGCTAAACATGTTTATCCAGAACCTTGTAAGCAGGGAAGAACATCACACTTTCACCTTCCTTCCACATTGTGGTGTTTAGAAATTTAAAGTTCTTTTTGTCTCAGGTATGAATGAATTTGCAAATGTTGCTAAACTGAAAAGAAAATTTTGCATTGGTCAGATTTAGTGAATATTCAGTGTGCTGGCCAAGTCGGATAATTCATTTCTAGCACGGAGAGGACTGTGCTGTACCTGCCTGTCATGCATATATTGAAGATCAAGATCCTACCAAAAATAAGCAGAGTAGAGATCCAAAGCCAAAATTTCTAGAGCTGAGCTTTCACAGCCCATGATGGACGAATCTGTTGAGCAAAATGACGGTGTTGCTCCCACTGGTGTAATTACAAAAGGGACAAAATAAAGGCATTCTTCTATTGCAATAAGAATTTTGCCCCCACCCATTAATTTTTTTCTTTCATTCTTTTCTCTTTTTTCTTCAGTCACCAAACTTAAGGCATTGTAGAGAATAAATCATACATACCCAGAACTCTTACATTTGCTGTGTTTGCATTTCCTCAGACACTGCCTGCCTCATTTTTTTTTTCTTTTGGATGCCAGAACTATACAGTAGACCCTTCATATAAGCAACCTCTGGATCTGTGAATTTAAGCAATCATGGAGCATTGTGTCCTATACCTAAAATGGCAGTGATGTGCTCGCAGATGTGCTGAAGCATCCACACACAGCACCACCACCACCATAGGACAAGAGCATTCACAGTATTTTCCCATTTGCGAGGGGTCCTGGAACAAAACCGAGGGTCTACTGTAGTACTAAATGTTCAAATGAAGTTTTAAGCTACTGTAATACTAGAATTCAGAGGAGAAAACTGGCGAAACCACCTCCAAGGATTCCTTACCTAAGAAACCCTATGAAATTCATGGACTCACTATAAGTTAACAAGAAACTTAAAGGCATAAATATATATACACACACAATACTAGAATAGAGCCAGAATGGTGTAGTGGCTTGAGCATTGGAGTATGACTCTGGAGATCAGAATTCCAATCACTGCTCAGCCATGGAAACCTACTGGGCAACCCTAAGCAAAGTCATACTCTCTCAGCTTCAGGGGATGGCAATGGGCAAACACCCTCTGAACAAATCTTGCCAGGAAAACCCCATGATAGGTTCACCGTAGGGTCACGGTAATTCAGAAATGACTTAAATGCATACAAGAACACGATACTAGAAAGTTGAGGGCTGAAAGAAAATTTTGTTTGGGGGCAGAATTCTTATTTGGAGTGCAGTGCCCTCATTTTGTCCCTTTCCTGGTAGCCATACCTGCGATTGCCCCTCTCAAACAATCATGCTGCCCCAATGAAAATTTCCTTGAGTCCCCATAGGGGCCCTGGCACTCTCATGTTTCTCCTTCAAGTTTCAGGTTATCACTACTCTGTCCTCCCATGTCCTTTAGCATTCTTGTTATTTTCCATTGACATTGGTTTTACACCCTGTTCTGACTGGTTGTTTTAGTTCCCGTGATTTTTTTTTTTTTTTACAATATTTAAATTGTGTTGGATTTGTGCATTTGTGTTTTATGTGGGACTTTTTTATTGTTAGGATATTACAGGTTGAGCATTCCTAATCTGAAAATCCTAAATGCTCTAAAATCCAAGATGGGTGGCTGAGGGCCTTTCCACACCACACTGTTATAGTGCTGTTATTCCACTTTGAACATCCTATGGAATCCTGGGGTTTTTAGTTTAGGGAGGGGCATTTAGAATTCTCAGTAAACTTCAAATTCCATAAGATATTGAAAGTGAAATAATAGCACTATCACAGTGTAATGCAGAAATGGCCCTGAGATAGTGACACCTTTCCTTTCTGATGGTTCAATGTGCACAAACTGTTTCACGCACAAAATTATTAAAGATATTGAGTAAAATTACCTTCAGGCTATGTAGAAGGTATAGAGGAAACATAAATGAATTTTGTGTTTAGACTTGGGTCCCATCTCTAAGATACCTCATTATTTATACGCAAACATTTCAAAATTTAAAAAAAAATCCAAAATATTTCTAGTCCCAAGCATTTTGGATAAGTGATATTCAACTCCTATTGTACTATTGTTATTCAATTTGTACAATGCTGAGGGGAAGTGTTTATAAGGCATCTAATAAATATAAATTAATTAACATTAAAACAGGAGAAGCATGGTCACACTGACTTTTCCAGTTACGCTACTTCCTTCCCTGTGGAGACTCACAAATAGCAAATGTGGGCCTGATCTTCTTTTGGAAATCTGGGGTTGGTTGCTAGGGTTCATTCAAAGATTCAGTTTATATTTTGGTGAATTATGGTTATATTGGAAATGTTGCATGTTTTTTTTTAAAGAATTTAGTCAAAGAACTACAGATCAGTAAAATCCTAAATTAAGAGGGCAATCATATTCATAGGTCCTCAGTTACACACATTTAAGTGGGAAAGTTGCAAGATGGGATTTAAAACAGCAGTTAGAATGTTTTGCTTAATTTCGTTGCATTAGCAGCTAGCATGCTTCCTGATCTATTTGAAGGGGAGGGTAACAGTGCTTCTCAAAAAGATGTGTGTGTGTGTTTCCGAAGGAGGTTAGGGATTTTGGTCAGATCTCTTTGACTTTTTTCTTTTTTAATGCTTGCTCCTTACACAGTTTATACACTCAAGAGACATTTATTATGTATCTTATTGCTATAATTGCCTTTTAGGAATTCTGCAGAATACCTTCTGGCAAGTGATTAAAAACATTTTAAGGGACACCTGAAGCACTGTTAAGCTACTTTATCCCATGCAGGCATCTGGAAGTGATTTCTTTCTTTTTACTTGCATTCATGGAAGAGAATGTACATTTATAGCAGTTTCCTCCCCAATCCAACCTCCCCCTCGCATCTTTTGCTAAGATGTTAACAAAATCATGAGGTGAAGGGTAACCCCTGTAAAAAGACCTAAACATGCACAGTCAATTCATTGCATGCTATATTTATTATGTAAGGAACCAAGACATGTAGGGAGAGGACATTAACCAGCGATGACACCGATAAGTAGGACGGTGTTGTCGGTTCCAGTCAACGTCTGCCACAACGAAAACATTCCTGATATATTCCAAATGTTATCAGTTTCAGTCAAGGATTAAGTCTGAGATTAATAAATAAGTTTAATAACAATGGCTGAGCAAAAACTAGAAATAAATTAAATTATTGGTGTGGTGTTAATGCTTCCCAGTTGGGGTTTCTAAGGGAAAGCAAAAGAAGCTATAAAACTGAAAGTGATAGAGGAAAGACCACAACAGACAGTAGATATCTACTGTCATTTTGACTAAAGGCCCATAGTTTTCATGTCCCATTTTCCCTGCTTTTGTGGAAGCTATTCTTTCTCTTGTGGTAGAAACGTGTAATGTTGACGAAGAATGTGTAAGAATTTTATTTCAGTACCAGTTGGATACGAATTTATTCAAACTAGCAAATTCCTTCAGATTAAGGATAGGGAGATATTGACATTTTAAAAAACTGAGAGAAAACAAATCTAATAATTTACTCCACGCAGATTCAGGCCTTTGAGTGCATAATTTGAAAAAACAACCCTGACATCAAGGAAAGGCATATCTCCTGTAACTAATATATTTTCCTTATTTTTCAAAGATGCCTGCATCAGCAATCACACTTGCAAATTCAGCCCTTCATTCAATAACTAATCACAATGCAAAACATGCTGACTAAGCAGTTGAAGACAATCACATGCCGTGCTGAAAAGATGTCCTCCACCACTTGAGTGATCTCTTCTTCTGAATATGTTATTAAACATATTGCATAGCTTGAGCCACATTTTGGCCTTGAAACCCTATGCTTTCAATGAGGTTTGCCAGCTTTATACCCTTGGCAGACTTCTTATCTTTGGCATCCATATGTCAGGCAACATGCTTCTATCCATGTTCTGAATGGCTGTATCTATTGAATTTAACTGGTACAAATCAGGGCAGAGATGTTCTTCTGTTCTTTTTTTTTTTTTTAACAATCTAAAATTTATCAGAATTTGCAGATTTCTTCATGTTCAGGATAGAAAGAACTTGAAGTTTACCAATGAAAGTCTTACCCCTGCTGCACCGATGCTAAACGGAGGAGCATTGATGCTGCTGTGGTAAACTAGTAGCCCCATCAGAAATAAATGAATGAATGAATGAATGATGGGTAGAGCTTTAAAAGAAGTTTCTGAGGGCTTTTCCGGTTTAGATTATAGAAGTATGAATTCCTGAAGTACAGTTCCTTGGGTTTCACTAGCTTTTTCCAGTTACCTTTACCTCTGTAGCCACTTATTCTGAACCACTGCACCTTCTACCATTCTTTTTAGGGGCTGTTTTTCACTCAGTGTAGGGATTTCTTGGATCAGTATTAAGGCTCTTCTGAAGTTTTTTTTTTTTTTTAATGGGAGAATGGCTTGCTGAGTTTTGGATACGGTTCTACAGTCTGTAGACCAAATTTTCTCCTCTCTGAATGTTTAGTTTTTAAAAATTTTCTTAGTCTTACAGTGTTATAGTACAAAAGTGCCATTTCACTAATGACCTGAGGTGCTACAGTAATAAAATCTTTTTTTTCCCCAAAAATGAAAGGAATTAAAAGAAAGAGAAAGGAAGATACTTAAAGAAGAATCTCTTTCAAATCCCCTCAAATCCCCTCAAAATAAACCCCAATGTGAATCACAATTATTGATGTGTGTGTGCGTCCCTTGGAGTATTTTTGTTCTGATATACTTGAACTTTGTGTATATAAATAAATAATAAAAGGGGGAAACATCCATTTGAGGGTGGTAATAAACAGTTGCAGCTCTTGCTGAGAATTACCAGAAAATAATCTGGGATAACAAAAATATCATTTGGACATTTTTTTAAAAATTGCAGTGAGTACCTCCAGAAAACTCCCAACACATTAGCCCCATCTAGAGAAGTTCTGATACCACTGCTATCTCTGATTAGTAAAAAATGTCAGATTGCTCATGGAATGTCCCCAGACTTTATTTTATTTTATTTTTGGGCAACAATCAAATATACATAAAGTGATTCTGCATCTCTCTATGGGTTCTTGAAACTGGAGCTGAGAAAGTGAGGCTGTTGTGTGTGTGCAACCAATCAATTTTAATATAATAGGTGAGCTCTTATTGAGACCACCAAGTCCTGTGCCCAGTGCTGTTACATATACCAAACTTTTTTAAAAACTCTAATTAATCTGTGGTAAGTTCAATATTCCTGTGTCTGCCTCCATTTTCTTGAGATGCTCTTCCCAGGGGTTCTTGCTATAAGAAGTAACCCAATAATACCTAGAAGACCCAGATACCATTCTTTCTCCTCTCCTTGCCTGTTGTTCCAATTTCCTCAAACAGCAACATGACTCAGAGAGAATCACTAGTAGGGGTGTGAAAAATATTCACAAAATTACTAGTTATATCAGTGACACAGGGTGCCCTGATTTGTTGAGACATTCTGTTGAGAAATCAACAGCTACTGTGAGATATCTGTCCTCCTGTGCAAGAATGAGACCATGAGCCCTTCATTTTTCTCAAAGACTTCATCATGAAATGACTCCTGCTGGTGGGATGGCAGAACCCAGCAGAATCAAAAGCGGAAGACCCCATCCCCACTATACTCTTCATTATATTCCCACAATTCTGCTCTGGGGGCCTAGAAGACCCTCCAGAGTGGATTTTTGTATGCATTTGGCCCATTGACCATAGCATAGATTTTAATCATGCAATTCAAGTAAGTAGTTTGCTTGCAGTATAAATTGTAATTGGAGTTTCCCATCCATTATTTATATCAAAACTCCATGAGATGCAAGATATAAGTATCAAAGGTACATCTGAAAGCTCTTCTGTTGAACTAATTAAGAACTGACTGGGAGGCTTTGGGAGAGCAACTCACAGTTTCCCTTCCCTTTCTGTAAGGTGGAACTGCAGCAAACGTCCTCAAAGAACTGTTAGAAGGTTCAATAAAGGAAAAACTTACTAAACAGTGTAAGACCCACAAGAGCAATTTGCATGGACAGCTATTTTTTCCCTCTGAGTTTATGAGCTGAACAGATTCACTGACACTGACAACACACTTGTGGTCTACAGAGTACAGAGCATACATTCTTTTCCTTTGAACTGAACTCATTATCTCAAACTAGGAAGCAATTCAGCAGGATGGGAAGGAAAACGAAAACATTTGTCAGCATGTAAGGGCTAGTCATTTGAAGTTTGGAGCCCTATAAAGGTTGTCCGCTGGAACGAGTTTCATTTATTCCTATTGGGATTAAAACACCCTGACAAATAACATGACTGAAGCAAAAAAAGTAACCCAGAAGATCTCTATCAGGGCCAATGTATTAATAGTATGAAGGTAGGAATGGTTTTTATTACATCACTACTTCAATTCTAACTGAATTGCTAGATAATTTTTTAGTGCACAATACACATTATGGGGAAGGCGGTCGAAGGCAGGACAAACACAGCATGATCTACAGCTCTGTCAGGAAGGTAGGGAGTCAATTATTCCCCTGTCTCCCAAGCACTGTAGCTTACAATAGGAACAATTGTTAGATGGATAAAAATATGAAATGAATGAATATAACATCTATGTAATAGTCTTCCTTTCAGAAAATAGATGTCAGGTGCACCATCTGAAAAAGAGAAAATCAAGTTTGTTATTGCAACTTCATGATACAAGGCTGCGTGAGCCAATTCCAAAAGGCCAGGTGGCCTATTTAGCCAAGTAATATGGGAAAAATTATTTTGAAATATCCATTTCCCCAAGAGAGAAGTCTGGAAGAGGGTTAAGAGCAAGTCAGGGGAGGATTGGGGTCCTGTTGAGGTACTTCCTGTTGCTTAACACATGCAGAAAATAGAACAATACTGTTCGGTAAATTCTTTAGGCCATTTCTGCACTAGACTGTTATAGTGCTATTATTCCACTTTCAACATCCTATGGAATCCTGGGGTTTGCAGTTTAGGGAGGGGTCTTTAGAATTCTCAGTAAGCTACAAACCCCAGAATTCCACAGGAAGTTGAAAGTGGAATAATAGCACTATAACAGTCTAGTGCTAAGACAACTACCACTCCAGAAGTTCAGATAGTAAAATGGCAAATGTGAGAGAATAGACATTCTGTTCCTCTATATGAGGAGTGGGCCAGGGGACCAATTTTCTGTTCCTGGGACTCTTTCAGGACTACACTGGGTACTTAACATGAGAAAGATGGGGAAGGGATCCCAAACACCCATTTCTGGTTTTGCGGGGGGGGGGGCAGGATCTATTTAAAAGGTGAATTGCTACTTCTGGAGGCTTCCAAGGGCCCTTTACACTATACAGTTATAGCACTATGATTCCACTTTAACAGCCATGGCTGCCTCCGATGGGATCCTGGGGTTTGCAGTTTGGTGAGAGGGATCAGTGTGGCTCTCTGGCTGAGGATTCTAAATGCCCCTCCCTCAGCTTTAAAACCCCAGGGTTCCACAAGATGCAATCATGGCAGCTAAACTGGAACCATAATGCTACAAACGTGAAGTGTGAGTGGATCTCAGGAGAGACTTATTATATTTCTTTCTGGCCAGATGGTCTAGAGATGCTGAAGAAGAACCACAAAGAAAGCTTGGGGGCTGTAGGGAGGCCTAGGACTGCACTTTCCGACTCCTAAACTACACTTACTTCCTGTTGACATTCTCATCTTTCCATTTTAATAACTAAGCTGCTATCAATAGATGTGAGAAGTCATGAATATAAATGCCTACAGAAAAGTCATTAAGAATAAAATTATTGCTACAGGAATCACAAAAATATTTTTATTATATTCTTGGGCACCTTTATTCTTTAAAAAGGAATCTTGAGGAAAAAATGAACAAAAAGTTAAGATAGACTTTAACGCATAATATATCTTAATATAACACAATAAAACAATACATAATACAGAAGAACACCTCCCTTTCAGAACAAATTATAGAGAAAATAAATTTGTCAAAGATCAATATTTAAAGATCAACCAATCATATCTCTCAAATTCCTGGGAATAGAGACATGTTTCAACCTAATACTGAAAAGGTGATAATGCTGGGGACAGGTAGATGTCCCTAAGAAGAGAATTTTACAGACAAGGGGCCACAACTGAAAAGGCCCTTTCTCTTGTTATCACTCTCAAGCATCTCTCAAAGCAAGTACTTAGAGAAAGGCCCCAGCTGTGATTACAGAGCAGAAGCAGCTTCATGATGAGCGAGGCATTCCCTCAGGCTATCTAAGGCTTTATGGGTTAAAAGTAGCTTTAGAAATGTATTAGCAGCCAGTTCAGTGAGGGAACAGATAAGCAGAAAGTTAATGCAGTAGCAAGATTCAGCAGACTTATCCAGACATTCTTCCACATATGAACTGGGTGGTTCAACAATATTGTGCCCAATCTGATTGAGTAATTGTAAATGATACAATTGTAGTAACATAGCTATGAATTACATCAAATGGCTCATAGAAAGTTTCACACTGGGAACAGCCTGGAACTATAGAAAACCAATGATGCACCACTTTGTATTACCATCTGATCAAGCTTGGGCCTGAACTGTGTGGTTATTTTGGTAGAACATATTTTAAATGGAAATGCTGTTCAAGCAAGATTGGTACCTACTGAGAAGGCCAACTATGCAGTCTGAAAACCTTCCCAACTACTGCCATGTGTCATTTCATTCCAAAAATATTATGTGTGTATAACCATTCAGTTACAAAATAGTGAATCATTTTCTTGTTTTATGGTTATTGTATTTTCATATTGCATGTTCTCTTTGCAAGTTGTCAGAAAACATTCTTACTGGGCAGCCTACATAAATGTCACAAAAACGGTCCAGTTCCTAACATATAATGGCATAATTGTCTGCATATAAATATAAAATGGCAAGAAATCTCCATTTTACAAATTCAGTCTGTATCATTAAACAGATGAACAGCTGTAGCATATAGTAGTAAACAACGTCTCATCTGCTCATTCTGTGGCTTGTACTGTGTCACCAAGGGTTCTTCTGGACTCACAAAAAGCCCTGGGAAGTGCACCTGTAGAGATCTTTTTTAAAAAAAAAAAGTACCCAAAGGATGTATTTCCTATCCCCGTTTATTCCCTATGAATTTCTAGGACCAGCTAAAACTTTTGAAATGCAGGATGAAAGATGGTTTATTTTTGTTTTTTATTCCCAGAAGATGCTGGTGTTGGCAGGGGTTACTTCCTACAGCTGGATCCATAGTCTTTGTGCTTCCGGTACCTCTGGGTATCCCACTGATGACTGATTACATGGGAGAGGATAGGGAAAGAACAAAAAAATGTCCATACCACCATTTACCACAACTCTAGCAGAACATAAAACCTTAATATATTTATGACATGATTGGATGTTGAGATGAAAACAACCACCGTGAGGCCTACAACCCAGCAACGTAATAGCCCAATATTTATAGAGACTATTGGCCATTTGGAAGACTCTCAAGTTTCACACTGCATAGTTTTGACAGACACAAAATATGTAAATGCAAAGTTTATTGCAATCTGAGCAAAAATCCATTAGAATTTCAGCCCATCTGGTATAAAAGCTCAATCCCATTCTGAAATGCCCATTCACTCATCCATTTCTCCAAGATTTGCCTTATAAATCAGAGAAAAGGACTAACTTCTCAGTCCTTCATTTGGCCCGAAACGTATTAACAAGAGCTTTTATTTATTATTTATTATTATTACCAGGAAATTTACCTAGCATTCTCTGGACCGATGTTGTCACTTACAATCTGAAACAGAACTTTCACTGGTAGTACTTACAATGCATAAAATTGGTTTCACATCAAGTTCCATGCAAACTGGACCCAAACCAGACATTTTTGAGGGTTACAGAGTTGCTGATTGGCCTTGAGCTTGAATGACAATGTTTGGAATGTCATCGTAAATCTAAATATCAAATCATTCAGTTCCTATGTGTGCATTCTAAATAAAAGAATCTCCAGAAATCTGAAATGTTTCTTTGGGACATACCCAAAGTATTTGACAGATTGGTTCCTAACTCTTATGTGTATGTGTGTACCTCCAAGTCATTTCTGACCTAAGGTGAACCTATCGTGGGGTTTTCTTGGCAAGTTTTGTTCAGAGAAGGTTTGCCAGTGGGTTTCTCTCTGAAGCTGAGAGAGTATAACTTGCTTAAGTTCACCCACTGGTTTCCATGGCTGAATGGGGATTCAAATCCCAGTCTCGAGAGTTCTCATCCAATACTCAAGCTACTAAACCACGATGGCTCTCTAAATCCTTACTACAGTCTTTATTTTGATCTCATTGGATAACATACCAACTTTGGTGACTATTATTAAGCATGTGCACAACATAGCACAACAGACAAGTTAAAGTATGTTATAGATATTTCTACTCTTCTTTTCCATCAAGATTGGTTTCCCCACCTTGATTTATAATTTCCAGACAGTTAGGAAAAAAAGTATAACTTTTAGTGATATATGAAGTTGTTTGTCTTGCCCATGGCATTTAGTGACCAATAGCTGGATGCAATCAATATCTGGCTTCTTACGTATGTATTGGTGCCCACTACCATTGTTGTTTTTGGCCGTTCCTATTCTCTAGAATGGGGGGAGGGAATAGTTTTAGTTACATTTTATAAAACAACAGGAAACTAGGTCCTGAATTGTATCGGTTAGTTTCCCCCCACCCCACAAAACGAATATCTAGTGACTCATTTTCAAGTGGTTAATCAGTATCTGCATATCCCAGTGATGTGTCCACTCTAACTGGAACTAGCAATAGGATTGAGGTCTATGCTTGAGAGACAACGCACATGGAGAAGTCTCCTTCTTTAATGACATAAACAAATACATGTGGGCTTATCTTATCGGTTGTCTAACAATCTTTTTAGTAGGGTGGTGGACTGTGTTTGTGCATGAGTCCTTGCATTTACTGGATGCTGTTTCTTTACTATTATACTCAGTGACCTCTCACAAGTCAAACTGGGTCACAGGAAAAATCCAACACACATTTGAAATGTGGACTGATGTGGATTCAGGAAGTCATGTGATGATAAGAGAATCCTGTGAGTGAATCAAATCGGTGAGTGTTTACCTAATATACCATGGGTGAAAGGTGGCTCTCGAAGGCCCTGGGAAGCACGCATCTATTCTAACCCCTAATAAAATGGTCACAAAAAACGACCCTTGATGCAACAATTACTTTTTATCTTGAGCCCTCCAGTTTCCCAGCCAGTCATTAATTCTTAGGAAATGCCCTTTGCCTTCAACTTTATTGCTGAAATAATACATCCTGTTTTTGATTCTAATGATCATTGACAGACAATGTAACTCCCTAAACACAAGAGAGAGGAGAGCCGCAAAGACAACAATGCGCAGTGGGACTTATTTACTGTACTATGTGGTATCCTTCACAGCTACTTCTACATTAGTCACCTCGACCAAGTTTTTAATCATCATGGTATTGGATGCTTCACGTCCACTAAGCAGTTTTCTTTGTTTAGGGCAGAGTTTAAATTCTCAGAAGAGAGACTGATATATCCCAAATATTACAAAGTTAGGAACACAAGTCATATCTTGCTTCTTTATTGTATTTGTTGAATGGTTCAATATGGGCACTCTCTACTTTGAACTGATGGAGAGACAAAAGCATTGGACGGAACCCTTGGGGGTCCATTCACATTACAGAATCATAGCATTATTATTCTACTTTACTTGCCACGGTTCCATCCTGGGAATTCTGGGATTGGCAGTTAAGGAAGAAGTATTTAGAATCCTCAGCCAGGGAGCTCCTCTGGTGGCTCAGACCAAACTACAAACCTGAGAATTCCATGGGATGGAATCATGGCAATTAAAATGGAATTACAGTGCTATAATTGTGTAGTGTAAGTAGGCACCTGGTTGCCAGGTTCAACTGACTTAGCCCCTGCAGGGACAGCCAGTAGCTTCCATCTTAGAGATGTGGTGAACTCACTCTGGAAAATATTCCAGACTTTACAGGAGTTCTGAACCCTATCCCCCAAAACAGGTTTAGCACTTTGGGTAGTTCCTTTAAAGTCTCATATAAAACACAGGTTAGATTCATCATATCATTGATGTGGAAACCTCTGGCTGCCATGACCATGTTTTCCTTTGAGGCAACACATCCAGGATAGAACTAGGAAAAGTTACTGGGTGGAAGTTTGAGGAGCTGTAGGTAGAAAAAAGTAACTTTCCAGTAAATTCTGTAACCAGGAAAAGTTAAAATTGGGGTATTAGAACACATCAAGCACCGCTGAAAACATAAGCAGAAGTGGAGATTTTGTCCCCAAATGGTCCCCAGCGACCCGTGAGACAAGTGGGGCAATGTTGACATATTTTTGAGTCCCACAGGGCTGGCTTATATCCAGAAGAAGGAAGTGAACCAGATGTCAGTTTTTAGTTAACTGGAGGGGGATGTGGAAAAATTACCCCCCAAATTCCCCTCTCATAAATTGATATTATTAATGTAATGTAATGTAAAGTAATTAATGTAATTTAAGGCCTTAGGGCCTTAAAATGGCCTTGAGAATCCAAATGTGGACCTTAAAGTTGCTATCCAAAGTGCTGAATCTGTGCTGGATAAAGAGTTTAGCGTCTGCATCCTGGATTGCTCTTTCAAAGTCTGGAATAAAGGGCAGAGTGGAATCAATACACTCTCTACATGGAAGGTATCTCCACACACTCATATACTAGTACTTCCATTAGCTCAATGGGACTTTCTGCTTCTATTCCTTCTCCATGCTATGATAAAATCTGCACTGGAAGGTTTCACAGCATTTGGAAGCATCTTTTGAGGTAATGCTGTGGGCTGAATTGAACACACACATACAAGTTCTGCAGCTGGAATCGCTTCCTTTGGCAGAATGACTCTGTTGGATCACACTGAGGAGACTTTGAGGGAGCAAACAACTTGATTTCTTTTCTTTTCTTTTTTTTTTCTTTTCGGTGTGTGTGTTTTTGGATGTATGCTGATTTTATTCTTGCTTTTCCACAGAAACTTTACCACTCAGTAAGTTAGCCTCCTAATCCCTTGGTGAGGGCATGGCCTTTTTGAAGCCTGCCACTTCAAGGTGCTATTACTAAATATATGCTTCTAATTTAAATTCTCATGCTATGTTATAGTACCCTAAGGCAAGTGCTGGTTTTGGGTTTGTGAGAAAAGTCCAGTGCTGGTGATTATCTGATGACCTTTTTGAAAAGAGTAGTGTGGGGGTTATACACACTCACAGAAAAGATTGAGACCACATGTACGCCCATCTTCCTAATTCTCTGTCACAGCTGAAGAGTCCAAAGACTTACCGTTTCCTCAAAAGCATGAGCCAGCAAAGGCTGATCAAAAGTTTATGTTGCTCCAGGAAAGGAAAGAGTCCTGTTTTTATTAATGGCATTCTAAAATACTGGACTAAATGAAATGCCTGAATCTTGTAAGCAGCCAAACTGTGTTTTCTGACCTAATTAAAACTCTAAATGTGTCCATGAATTTGTTGGCTAATTTATTTATTATTTATATTCCTCATTTCATTTAATGTAGTGTACATAGCTCTCTGCTTCCCACTTGATCCTCACAAACATCCTTATGAGGTATATCAAGCTGAGAGTGACTGACTGATACAAGCTCATTCAGTGAGCTCCAAATTTCAAATTAGAATCTGGATCTCCCCAGTCCCAGCCCAACATTCTTAACAGAAATAGCACCAATAGGAAGCTGGGGTGGCAGGTGGTATTTCTTAGTGTCAAAGCAGGCTAGCCAAAAGCAAGTACATTAGTCCCTCCACATTCATGAGGGTTCAGGGCACAGAAGCCTCGTGAAAGTGGAAATGCCTCAAATAACTCCCCCCTTCTCCCTTCCAGAGCTCCCCCTCCCATTCCTTTGCCTCTGGCCCTGGCTTTTCAGTGGGAAGAAAAAAGACAAGATAAAGGCCTTACGTGTACTTTCCCCTCAGAGGAAGAGCAGAGTTCTGGGGTTCTAACTACTTCCAGCAGCCATCTTGAGAAAGGAGGAGTAGGAGCAAAGAGAGCACCTGACCAATCAGCAGCCATTGCACAGCAGAATGTGCAGACACATGGCAGAGAGGACACACCTCCAGCAATGAGGGGACTTTGCTCACCCAAAAGAAAAAAAAGTCCATTTTAAACACAAGCCTTGCAAGCCTGGTGTGAGGAATGCAAGGGAACGGGAGGAGAGAAATGGGGGGGGGGGCAAGCACATGACTTTCAAATAATCAAATTCACTTAAGGTCAAATCCACAAATGTGAAGGGAAGACTGTATATCCCTTTTCTCCACTGTTGCAGCTCTGAGGAATGACAAATCCTTGTAAATGATATGCCTGTGTGTGTGTGTGTGTGTGTGTGTGTGTGTGTGTTGACAAGGCAGTTGCTTGAACAAGAGATGGAGCTGAATGAGACAGATCAATCAAGTCATAACCAGCAGTATGCCGTTTCAGAAAGACTGTGGTCTAATTGCATAGCAGCACCAAAGAATGTCAGCTTCAATGAGGCTCAAGTGTGGACCCTAAGGATAGTGTGGATATCTGATGACATTGTTCTTGTTTCCAACGAACTGCATGCAGGAGTCCTGTGTGGATAGAAAGGGAAGGGGGAAGGAGTTTTGTGGCACCTTTAAGACTAACCAATTTATCTCAGCATAAGTTTTCATGGCCTGCAGCCAATTTCTTCAAATACATCTGAAGGAGTAGACCGTAGTCCAGGACAGCTGATACTGAAATAATCATTTTCACTTAAACATGCCAGAATATTCCTTTTTCCTTTTCCCTCTTATCCTGAAACAGACAAATGCTGTTACCTCTTTGAAGATTGCTACACTGGGGATGTTAGTCCCCAGGGAAGGCAGCTCCTTGAAACACACTTATGAGGCATTCTTCCTTTTTTTAAATTTTATTAAAGTATATTAAAACAACATAACATCAACTTACATCACAAAATATGATAACTACAAAAAACAATACTAGAAAAAATTCTAAGAATAGAAAATACTCACTAAAAGTAAATCAACATAAAATTCTTACATAACTATATAATAACGACTAAAAATAAAGAGAGGAAAAGAAGAGCGAGAGCAAGAAAGACAGAAATAAACAGACATCTAATTAAAAAATGGCTCCCGCCCCAACTATCATCTATTGTGTCTATATATACACACACCCTAGCATGAGGCATTCTTCCTTGCCACATCACCACACAATGTTGCCTACCTCATCTACTAAAGTTAACAAATGTACCAATATATTGATCTGTTCCTCATAGTCCTGAACCAAAATTTCTCATAAATCATTTTTTCTGAGAAAGTTTCAGAGATTTTTTTTCTGAGAAAATTTCAGAGATTTTTTTCTTCTTCTCTTGCTGCCTAGAATAAACATACACACATACACACGTATATAATATTTCTGTAGCAAACACTGTCATCATCTGCCACGCCCCGGAACAACACTTAGATTCGGGACATTGTTCAGTTCTGCTTGGACTGCCTACCCATTTGCTGCTGTTGGTGTTTTCTGCAGTGGTAGCTTCTCTTCCCACCACACGCCAGACAGCAAGGGAGTGAAAGCAGCTATCAAACTGACAATGCTGATCACGAACACCCCTGTGCCATAGAACTGTTGAAGAATTTCTCCCTCCCTTGGATAAGTGTGCCGAAATGCAGCTCCCATCCTCTTGCTCATTCACATCCTTTCAGTTTCTCTGCCCAGAAACCGGGGGTGCGGGAAGACACTTTGAAGGAATTTTTGCATACAGCTCTAGATGGGCTATTCTTCTGTGAAATGTGTTTCCTTTAAAATGCACAGCTAATGTTTAAACAGGAGTGAGCCCAAAGAAAAACAGCAGGTATGTTGATATGAGAAAGAAGCTGGCACTTGGGGGAGGAGGAATCTTCACTGTACAAGATCCTTCCCTAGATGTCATTGCTTCACGGATGTGACTACACCACAAAAATCTGTTTGACAAAGTTTGCTACTACAAATGACACTCCTCTTCTTTGGATGGCTAGGAGGCCTGTAAGAATATAGCTTCCACCCCACAGCCATAACTGATCATGCACTTTCCATATTCTTAACCCATTGAAATCAATCAAGAACTGGGTGTTTTGGAGTCCCTGTGCATCTACAGGGCAATTATTCAGGGGCAAAATGCTGTGGGGAGGGAGGAACAGTATCTGGGACCCAACATAGAGATGCATAGCCCATCGAACATTACTCCGTGTGGCAGCCTAGTTTAACTTCAATAATACCTCTTGACATGATAACATTTCAACTACATACATGAAGGAAGCCAACAGTGAAATCACAGGACTTCAACATATTCTAAATTTATCTCAAGCATTCAGTGTTGACATGCTAAGAGGATTATCTAGTAAGATTGCCACAGTTTATTTTCAATATGCCTGGTAATATCAGGGCAAAGGCTCAAAGGGGGGAACATAGAATCTTGTTCTATGAAGCTGCCTGCCTGCTTCTTCTCTGCTTTTATCCATTGGAAAATGATTTTCAGACACCATAATGTGAGATGATACAGGGAACATTTAAAGTAACTCAGTGTGTACTTCGATAGGTTCCCCTGACCCATTTCAAAAAAGTCTTGGAAACTGTAATATTCTTGAAGATTGTCTCTTTTTTTTCCCTAGCAGAGCATCTTCACGCTTAATTTAATCTAATTACTCCTGGTTGCTTGCCCATTATGTTATGCTGATGTGCTTCGAAGAGCGGGGGAGTTCAAACCATGGTCTAAGCTCAAGAGGAAGTAGGAATATGTCAAGGCAGGCTCTCACTAGAAGCGGAACCAAAAAAAAATTGTATACTGAAATCTTTCAAAGTAGTTCAAAGGCACAATATGTAATTAGACAGGTTACAAAACAAATTTCCCACTAGTTAATTAAAAGAATCACTGGCTGGTATTGTTGCCTGGCAAAATGTAACACCTTTCAAAGTATTCAAAAATACAAAACACATTTTTGGTTTGGCAATTTCTAACATGGATGCTACAATTTGAGGGTGTTTTTTTTGTTTTTTGTTTAATGAACAGTCTGGCATCAAAGAATCTGGCTTCGTACAGTAATATAATTACATATTACATATCAAATGAATACAACACACACGCTGGACAACTGAGGTTTTAGCATGTTAAAAATTATCATTTCCTAAGTACCTGACAATGCACACATATATACATCAACTGCAAAGCTTTTTCCTAAAACTGGAAGAATCCCAAAACCGGCATGACTATTGACCATGAGATCCTGGGAGCTGTAGTACAAAATAACAAGTTTTCTAAGCCCCCACTTCTAAAGACACTTTAAGAAGCTATCAAATGAAGCTTCTACTGTGTGATTGCCCTGCTTCATCCACAACATTTCATTCAGCTTCATTCAGCTCCATCATGCAGAAGCCCAGAAGCAGACAACAGGTCCTGCCCCCATCCCAAATGCCACTGCCCTGGCTTTGGAGGGAGAGAAGAAGAGGCAGTATCTGCTGGACTTAATCTGCTATCACACTGCCATCCCCTTTTCCTTTCATGTCATGTCTTAATTAGATTTTAAGCTTGAGGGCAGGGAACTGTTTTGTTGTTCCTTTACTTGTAGATCACCATGTACAGTGATGGGACTATATAAATAAATGATGATAATAGTGATGATGAAGGTGATGATGATGATTTTAAAAAAGGTCTAGATGTTATCTTTCACTCAAAGCCTTCCAATGTTTTCCCAGCATTTCTTCCTTTAAAAAACCCACAAAAATCATAATTACTATTGTTGCACATTTGTTATTGTAGTTTTGCTTCTGGGAATGGGGAGAGGTGTTTGTGAGATTTGCTACCTCACGTGCTAAAACATCTTGGTTAATACTGACTACAAGGCATCTTAATTTGAATGGATGATGTGTGCATTCGCTGTACAGGTACCAAAAAGTCATGGCCTCCCCCTGCCACAAAGTCCTAATCATCTAAGCTGCATGAAGGCTATGAGGGGCTTTTCCTAACACTGACGAGCTGCCCACATACCTTCACCACTGTAAGACATTGCTCTTTCCATGTGCAGATTATTGTGAATTTTGGGATGCTCCAATGTTGTTTTTGCATGAGTACCCCCCCCCCAAAAAAGTCCTCTCACCACAAAGTGGTCCACCCAATTCTCAACACGATCCCTTACCTATTATGTCTTTTGTACCGTATTCCATTCTATTCCAAGGAGTTGTCTACATCTCAGGGCAGCTGGGGTGGGGGGGAATGGGAAGGGACAGTGGATAAGCCAGAGTGGTGAAAAACAGTTGCCACTCCTTGGCAGGGATGCAAATTTGTATAAATTTCATTCTCATAGATAAGAATGAATAATTGTACAATTTTTCATCCTGCTGCAAGAAAGTCCTCCAAAACTGCACAGTTTTCAAGAACTCTTCACACTTTATGAGAAGCAATATAGCTTGTAATCACAGTTATAGTATGTAATATTTTCATGAGAAGCAGCCAATGAGATGCCGAGGAGGTTAAGTCTTCCCAGGTTCCATGTTTTAGCCACTGGCTTCACTCTAGTCCCCCCAAGAAGTATTTATGGAGCTTGCTGCTCTTTCAGGCTCAAAAGTTCTTGACAGAAGGAGCTTCAAAAGAGGACAAGTGGCAGTGACAGCAGTACAGAGAAGCAGTGGTAGCAGAGAAGAAGAAAAGGCAGCAATAAAGAGGAAGAGGAAGAAGAGAGAGCAGCAGCACAATAGCAGCAGGAGTCAATCATGGGAGAGCTTGGGCAGTTGCTCTCCTGAAATTTAAATACAACAGCCCTTTTCAGGGCTTAGAACTATGATGCAACAGCCCTTGGAAGGACTCAGGAAGGACTTAACAACAGTCCTCTTAAGGGCCATAAAATTTGAGCCTCAGCCCAAGATTAGAACAGCAGGGAAGAGCCAGGAGCAGACATCTGCTTGGGTCTCTCTCCCAAACACCTCCCCACACCTCAGAACACATCTCCTTTTCAGGGCTCAGGACTGTGCTTGGGCAAACTGTTAACAGAGGCTAGACTTTAGAAGGAGTCTAGCCAAGGGAGGGCAAGAAGAGACAAGGAAGAAGTAGTGCTGACAGAAGTGAGGCAGTCTGTCCACTATTGGAAGGTACCAGAAGAAAGAGGATAGACTGTGAACAGCGGGCATGGAAGTATGCGGGGAGGCTGTTGGCATAAACAGTTGGTAATAACATCTAGTGCATGCTGGGAAACCTTTAACATCATTGATTGTCTGAAAGTGGGGAAATTAAGGGCAAGGGAGTGGTGTGAGGCTGATATAACTATGAATCCAAAGAGTAGTCTTCACCTGAAATTTGAAAAATGAAAGAGTGCCTGCTTTGCTTAGCTGTGGCTATTGCAAATTGTTTTCTATCATAGCTGCTGGAGTGTACAGTATTTTGCTAATCCATTTCAGTTTCTTTCAAGGATATTATGAGCCTCAGGAAAGGAGCAAAATAAGCCAAAAAGAACCAACTATCTCCTCCCAAAACCAGGGGCCAGTCTGGTCATTCAAGGAAGACATGGCTAGAGTTAGCTCCCAGCAGGAAAAGAGCATCATCAGAAAGAGACAAGGTTCCAATGCAGAGATGACAGCAAGTGCCACACTGGGGGCCAACATCCTACAAGGATTGTCATAGACCTTGAAGACCCTAGCAGAGAGGGTTGAACAGCTAGGGTCCAGGGGCCCAGCCACTCCTGAAATGGAAAAGTCATCCAGTTCAAAGTAGACCAGATAAGAGGACAGGGACCCACACGGTGGAACAGCAGCTGGAAGGAGACACTGAGACCACTTGTCATCCATTTCCTCAAGTGAGTCAGAGAGCCAGAAATGGAAGGACTCTAACTCTAGGCAACCATCTAAAAGAAAGGCAAGCATCAGAAACAGTACAAGTCAGCCAGGCATCTCCAATTCATCAGGTGAGTCCTCCTCATCTAGTGATGAAAGTGCATGGGAAGGGGGTGACTATAAGAGGGCAGTAGCAGAAGTATCTGAGTTACTAGCATGGATTTTGTGCAGGTGGGCAAAAGAAACTAAGGCTGCACTGGGTCCATGTGCAATCTGGGCTGTGGGGAGTGTATGGCAATTGACAAATGCCATGTCCACATTTGGGAATGAGAAAGGTCACCCGAGATTCATCTTGTCAGGTGGAATCAGGGAAATAATCCTAGATGACTGCTACATAAATGTTTTTTCTTTGCTAAAACTTGAAGCGGAGGAGGACTACAACTTAGGGAGAAAACAATCCCTTTAAGTAACTTTGGAGATGGAGGTACACCAGTTCATGCCCAGTTTTGGATATGCGCCTACCTCACATTTAGTGACCAGGAACCACAGAATGGCACTGTTCCTGAATATCTTCCTATCTTCTACTTTCTTTTGTAGCACCATGGCATTGCGTCAAGAGGTTGGGTTGACTGAATACAATTGAATCATTCGATGAGGTGATTGGTCAGTGGATCTGTGCCTTATGACACACCAACCTGCACAGCTGTGACTTTATTAAAGTTGTGGCTTTGTTTACTTCCAAGCAATGGTTGTTGTGTGGTTTGTTGGCTTCTACACCCTGAGCTAACTCCTTACTGCTAGCTGTGCAAATGCCATTTTCTTTGCAAAAAACTTACAGGCAAAATAATTCCAGCCTGAAAAATTCTGTAAAGGATTAACTTATTCAGCATTTCCTGACACTTGGTTTCTAACATTTTCAAATATTCTTTCCACTCCTACTCCTTGGACAAGTCAAAGTAAGGATGGAAAAATCTATCTTTTAGTTTCTCATTTTTCTGATTTTTATGTTCATTCTGATTGGTTTCCACATAAAAAGGGTGGGGGGTGAATAAAAACTTACATACATTATCATGTGCATTTTTCTAACAAACAATTTTCGATACTGTACTGTTTGTACATTTCTGGCATTGATACAAGTATGCATTTTGTCCAGACTTTCGTATTTTTATCCATTTTTTGTTCAGTGATTTTCTTCATAATATTCTGGAGAGTGCAAAACCAAAGTATAACTGCATTCTAGTTCACATACTGATTCAGGTGATGGGAATTTGCCACGTTTTTACTGAAATGTAAACCAAACGAAACGAAACATTCATATTGGGTTTGCCAACATTGCTGGTCAAACTATACTCAGTACAAACGTCATGCACAGCTCAAACGTCTCAAACCAGGCAGCAGAAGCAATAAAACTGCTGATGTTCTATATCTGGTTATTTCTAGCATCACAATGAGTGATGGAATCCCTAGGGCACTTCCATGCACCCTCTCCAATAGGAAAGCTCAACAGCTCAATTGTATTGTGGAGAACCCATACATTGCTTCCAACCCCCAAGATGGAAATGACACTCCAATAACCTTAGACAATCCCTTCAGGAATTTGGAGGAAATCCTGGGATTTGTAGTTTGGAATGAAATTCAGACCTCTCTAGTGCATCTCCCCCTCTGTAATTACAGCACTAGAGCCCTCTAGTGGAAAATGTTGACTACTTCATGAAACTACACCTCTCAGGATCCCATATGAATGAGCCACTGCACTTAAAGTGATATCAAGCAGCTAGAATTATGTAGTGTACATACACTTCAGATTTCAACCTCTTTTGGCTATTTTGTTTAAAAAGAATATGATGTGCAAGATGCTCACACAGCTACTTCTGGAGTGGCAGGGTGGCCTGTCAGTAATGGAATTTCAAATCCATCTAATAGTTTGGAAGCAATGTGCAGGTCCTCCAAAATACAACTAAACTTTCTAGCCTTTCTACATGAAAGGGTGGTATGAATGTATGCTGATGCCTTGAATGTGTGGCAAAATGGAAAGAGACTAACAGCATTCTGTTTTGATCTTCTGTTAGAACAGCTAGCTTTTCACAAGTTAAGGGCTTTTCAAATGAAACTGAATTGAAATTCTGGATTGTGGCAATCATTCTGCCTGTCCTCTGAAGGAATGGCTTCTTTCATATTTATGGTTTTGCTAGGAGGCACTAACCCAATATGTAAATGGATGGGAAAAATTGGTCTAGAAGTCTTGTAGAAAATTGATCTGCTGTTGCCCTCTGCTGGATACCTCATTTTATTTTGCAGTGATACACAAATAGGCCCTTTTCTAGCTTCCATTAATACTTTGCCATAAAACAGAATATCTTTAATATCTAAAGGTGGACGTACTACATGCAGCTGAATCTAACTGCAGAACATAGGCCAATGTTGAGATATCGTATTTTCCATGCTTCTGCTCAGAACTCAGTAATCCACTAAAACTGGCAGTATTGCAGCTTCTGGTGGACACTGGTGGATCACTAAAGGAATCATGGAATCAGCCTCTGTCCCATTCCATGAACCAAAATGGATACAGATATCCTAACTCTAAAGCATATTTAGATAAAGTCTGCAAATAGTGCTTGAAATCACTCAGTTTATTTATTGTTTGGACACAACTTTTAGTTGTTCTTTGGTTCTGTTTTTGTACTATTTTTACTATAAGCCACCCTAAGAACAGGTTTGCTTGAAAGGTTGCCTAGACATTAATTGACAAATACTACAGGAGGTGTCTTTGAGTTCTTAGCCCAGCCATCTAACAAAGATTCTAGACAAAGCTTTCAAGTAATTAGTTAAAATCAGTGTTATCATTTTTAGTAACAAAGACAGAATAAAGTTACATTCCCCAGTAAGAGTGAGCTATGTGTGGCTTTCATGAATGCCCTTCTGTTCTTTGATGACAAACCCAAAGAGTCTTTCCAGTCTTTAAGTCTTCACAAAACTGAACACTATAACTATGGTTGTAATTTTTCTTCAGCCTTCTGCTTCCATGGTTTTCCCATTTGATCTACTCTTCCACATCTGCCTTCTGGGAAAGGAGCTGGTTTGGGGCTATCCACAGTGTTCTTTGGTTACAGAGGTGAACAAACATTTCCACCTGTCTGTAAAATACCAGTGGTTTATACTGTGTTCTGATTGTGACATGTAGCCATACTATAAGATCTTAGAGATATTCACATCCCCATGTCATCTCCTGTGCCTCTCCACTTCTCCAGTCTGGGTATAGTAGATTCCCATTGTTCAGAATGTCAGCCAGACAAAAGTAACTAGGCAAAAATGGTCATAATGAAGACACTGTTCTAGTATGGATCCAGTCTGTGGATATGTTTGCCTTGCTAGACTTGAGCTAGGTCTAGCAGTTTTTGATCTCATGAATGACTTACTCCTGAGCCCTATTAAAATACCAACAATTAATTGACCAAAATTTGTACCAGCAGAAAGGTGTGGCCAGAAGCATCCAATTTCATTCCCAGAAATAGGTGGATTTCCATAATTGGAAAGTTGGACATTTTATGATTGTCTTTTTTTCTCAGTATCAGACAGCACATCTCTTCTACCAATAACCTTTTTCAGGAAGTACACACATGGGGCTCCACACTGATATTTCTATATATTGACTGTGAGCTCTGTAGGACCTGTCCCAGCTGTTCCACTGTAAACACTGATTCCTTATTGCTTTATGACAAAGGAACCTCTGGAAACCTTAAAGCAAATTATTCTAAATAGTTTCATTCACCTGAACCAAACAAGCATAGATAGGTACATCTCAAATGGGCTCATAAGCAATAATGTGGTCTCATCAAGGAACTCGGTGACCACCATTCTCATTGTTTCCTTGCCCTCACTTCATTGATGAGTGGGATCAGCATTTATCTAAGAACATGGAAGGGACTGTTTTAGATGCTTCTGTAATTCTGCATATAAATTCATTCTCTCCTTCAGTAGAACTATAGTGCTCAGATGGAGAGACATGGCAGTATCATTTTACTCTGCATTGGTCACACCTCACCATTTCAAGGCATCACAATTCAGGAATGAGATTGAAACAAGAATATGTCCAGAGGATGGTGGCCGAGCTAGTAAAAGGTCTAGAAGTCAAACTCTATCAGGAATGGTTGAGGAAGCTGTGTACATTTAGCCAAGAGAAGAGAAGATTGAGAGATTATATAATTGGTATTGTTAATTGCTATCAAGGTGGCTTTAACTTACAGTGACCCTGTGAATGAGAGAACTCAACCTTGGACTCTGATATCTACAGCCCTGCTCTGCTCCTTTACACTTAGAGTTGTAGCTTCCTTGACTGAGGCTATCTACCTGTAATGCAATCTTCCTCTTTTCCCACTTTACCAAGTATTATCTTCTCTAAGGAGCCATGTCATGTCCTCATATGTACAAAGCATGACAGCTTCAGTTTGGTCATTTTGGCTTCTAGTGAGCATTCAGGATTTATTTGCTCTTGGATCCATTTATTTGTCTTTTTAGTGATCCATGGTGTTTATAGAACTTTCCTCTAGCACCACATTTGAGTCTATTCTATTCCTGACAGTGGAAGCTGGAGAATCTCCTTGTTGGAGATTTTTACACAGACCCTCAGTGGCCTCCTGCTGGGGATATTTTAGCTATGGATTCCTGCAGAGGCAGGGAGTTGGACTAGATCAGAGGTGGGCAAACATTGAGGATTAATGGGCTATACTGGATCCTCAGAAGACCTTATAGAGCTGGGCAGGGAGGCAGAAATGTCCTCCACCCCCTTTAGATAATTTTCAAGGGCATTTGGGTACAAACCATGGGGGTTGGCAGGGTGTGTACAGAAAAAAAAATCAAAAAATATTTTGCACCCAAGTGCACCTGAGCACTGTCTAAGGGGCATAGGGGGTATTTTTTTTTTTATCTCTCTCTCTTTTATGGTCCAAGAGAGGCCTTTTTCACAAGTAGTTTTACAGCTTTTCCAGTTTGCAAAAATTGCCTCCCCTGGGACTAAAACAGCCCAGAGGACAAAAACTGGACAAAAACTTGACAAAACTATTGCCTATGCCTCTATAGGGAATTGGAGTAATTTGCAGGCAGAACTTTTTTGAAAAAACTTGAACCTTAGAGGCCCTGAGGGCCACAAAAATTACTCTTGGAGTCACACATTGACTGTGGTCCTCACTTTGGCCACCTCTGAACTAGATGGCATTTGTCATACCTTCTAACTCTGTGTTTCTGTAAATCTATGAGCCACATCCCTATTATCCTGCCTGCGAGCTTGCTTGCACACCTATCCCTATTTTCCTACAGGCTATGTGTGTTCACTTCAACTGCCATCATCCCCAACCAGTATGACCACTGGCCATGTTGGCTAAGGATAATAGCTGTTGTAAATAAGGATAGTCAAAGTGTTTACTTCTTAACTGCCTTCTCTCAATTTATTCAAATTAAGAGCAACAGAGATAAATGAACAAAACAAGCATAGTTTCTTGGAATACTTCCAAAGCAAGACGGAGTGGGGACAGTGGGGGGGGGGCTGCAGCTAACCACTGGTCCTGATTCAATGTCTTGATGCTCTGCTCCTATTCACCTGTTGCTAAGGTTGCAGGAGCCCCTAAGGAACACTCAAAGATGGTTTTGAAGCCTAGCAATTATTGTGTTGAATATGCTACACTGTTATTATGTACTTTAGTATGTGCTTTGCCATTACACATACATACTAAAAATATGTGAAATGTTCCAAAAATCCATAATTGAAAAAAAAAATTGATCTGGGGGTAGCACTTCTGTCTGTATCATGAGTTGGGTATTGCAGAAGCTGTTCACCAGCTTTAAAATTCTACCCCTCATAAGAGCTTTTAGAAGGTTAAATAATAATACACCTATGTATCTACAGAGAAGAAGATCTCATGCATGCGAAGGGGCTAGTAACAACTCAAAGTGATTTATTACTGAGCATTTTTTTTACTGAAAGAGAACTCCCTATCTTATCTTTACTAACAACAAAGCCATAAAACGGCATCTGGATTACAAACAGCATCTGCTGAAGATTAAACAATGTCTAATAGAGTTCAAGCTGAAAAAAATCCCATTAATAAAAAGGAATCAGCACAGTATTTTCAGACACTCAAAGGAGAACTGATGGCAGGTTGGGCAGATTTATTGGATTCAAACTTCTCGGAGCTTGGTACTCAACTTGATGGTGTAAAGAATACAGTGTCTAGATTTGACCACCATGCATGAGGAGGCTTTTTAAAAAATATAAGAATGGCTAATTCAGTTATCAAAGTAAAATTGGAGGAGATTAAAAACTGTAATCTTAGGATTAATTTGAAGTTGGGAATTTCAGAAGATGCAGAACAGGGCAACATGAAAGTGATTTACAGTTTTAATGCCAGAGTTCCCAATTAGGTTGGAAATTTTGAATCTTTTCACAGGGCAGTAAGGCCACAGCCCAAGGATACAGCTAGTTCAAGAGATGTTACAGTTAGCTTTGCCTCTTTTACAAAGAAATAAATTTTTAGATGATTACATACTATGATGAAATTTTAAACACTCCAATTATTCTTCTTCAAGACCTGGCATCAGAGACACTTAAGAAACAAAGCAATTTCACCCTTTTACTCTAAAGCTTCAGGAAAGCCAAACCAAATAAGAGCAAGGCTTCCCAGTGGCCATTTCTCTTTTGTTATTTGATGCACGACATATTAAACTTTTGTATAATGTGTTATTTAGATGTCATCAAACTGAAAAGTGGTTATCCTGAATGTCAGGAGAGTCTCCTGTCCATTTAAGAGGCTCAGCTACATATGATAGTTAAGGATTTCAAACTCATAGTTCTCTTCTTGCTGGAAATACATGTAGCCACAACAGCAGCATAAAATAATCCTAGGCAGAAAAGGATATGAAAAATATGTGGCCTGTGGCCTTAATAAATCATGTGAGGTTACTATATTATTACATTCAGATTTAAATTTTAAAATAAATAAGCTCCAAAAAGACTCTAGAGGGCATTATCTATTTATAGGAGGGCTCCTAGATCATAATTTTGCAGTGGCTTTTGCCATAGCCTATGCAGAAAGATGGGCCAAATGGGATTTTCCCATAAAGCTTTCAAAGAATTAAATAACTTTTTCTCTGAGACCCTAGTTCTGAGGGAATCTTAACTGAAACATTCAAGGAATGGACCCAAGCAATTTAAGCAGTGTTGGCCTACAAAAAAGGGCTAAAAGAGCATTTATATCCACCAAAATATGCTGATATTGCAAAAATCTTTCAATTCTTTCAGGCAAAATTACATCTGAGTGATCATCTTTCTACTTTTTTACTTTTCATTTCATACAGTTTTCACCAGAATGCATGATCGTTATTATGGAGGATGTAATATGCAAGACTGTAGGCACAAATATACGAATAATTAAAGTGATAGATTACAGTTCCATCTCCATGTTTTCTCCACAAGTTACTTCTGCACCAGTATGGAGGTTTAATCCATTATCGTTGCTCATTCAACTGCATGAGTAAAGACAGCGTGCAAGGATAGAACATTAGAAACATCAGAATGTTTCTGATGCTGTCAATGCAAGTCTTTGGTGAGAGGCTATGAAGGCTGGTGTGTGGGTTGCACATCAAAGAACTGAGCCATTTTAAACACAAAAACAAAGATCAGGTGGCAGTCCTCAAGCAAGAAATTTTGGATTTGTCAAGCAGATTTCATGAGACTCACTCCAACAGAGTTTGGAGAAGTCTAGAAAAGAAACATGCTGAATAAAATTTATTTCATATCAGTAGGACCACTGTGAGGATGTTAAATTTCCAGCAAAAAAAATATAACTCTGTTAGTAAATGGTCCAGACTGATTAAAGAAAAGACAGGTGAAAAATAAAATAAGAGTCATAATAAACGAAGACGAAACTAGGCTTTTTTTTTATCCTAGCATAAGTTTGGTTAAATTCAGCTCTTGTTTACAGAGCCTTTACAGAAAATGCCAAGAATATTAAGGATTACCAAATAGGGATCAAAATTATCTCCCTCTCTGCTGAAGCCAGAACAAATTTGAAAAAGGCAAATCTATCTATCTATCTATCTCCCAAGAAGAAATTCAAGAGGCAATAATAAGACCTTATCAAGTAGGCCTTCAGGGCCAAATGGATTCTCACGGGAATTTTACAAACATTTTAGAGAGATTTTGCTCCCACATTTACACATTATTTTAGTTATTTTAATTCTCAAATACTTGAGAAAGAAGTTGTTCATATCTGTAAAATGTACTGATTCAACATTAACATCGTCAACATTGTTTGATATCATCAATTGACTAATCAATAAACTTTTAACTAACTAGCTAGCTAACTAACTAACATTAAAAGCAGTACTTCAAGTATGGAAACATAGAGAAAAGGTTCTGATGCCTGGTATTTCACCATTAAAATCACAATATTGTTATAGGGGACTTCATTTAGAAGAAAAAAATCAAGATTAAAGCACTTTGATAAACTAGGATTACCAATGTATATGGCTGATACACACACACAGGCTGATGCCCAATCTCTTCCACGGGATTTATGGAAAAAACAACAACATAAGGATTCAAATATGAAATGGCTTGCACAGTGTTATATAAAATTATTAATCTGGTAAATGCATATTAAAACTCAGGCTTTACAGGAATTATCCTATTTGAAAATGTTAGATATAAAGGATGTTTACATCTAATTAATTTTAATATGGATCCCTCAGATAGTCTCAGAAGGGTGTTGAAAGTTGACTGGACTAGACAAGGAAAAAAATAGGATAATATGTTGGTAAATTCCCTTTTAAAAGCGTGTCTGCTCCAATAAAGAAAAACACATTAGGAGTTTTACATAAACAGTATTTGACTCTGGTGCAACTGTCATATACCAAACCCACTGTTTTCCCTCTTTGTTGGTGAGGTTGTAAAATTAAAAGTTCTTTCCCACATTTATGGTTTACCTGTAGTACAATATCTAAACTCTGGGATGCAGATTTCTTTGAAATAAAGAATACTACCAACTAACTCCTTTCAAGATTCCTGAATGGCCCTCCTGAGATTTTTCCAAAGAGGTAATGCAAAGGTATCTCATAAACCCTTAATTGGTTGTTAGCTACCGGGTGGGTCATTGCCCAATTCTGGAAAGATTTAAAGGGGATAACCATAAAGTCCTGGGATAATAAGGTGTGGCAATTAGCTTTGATTGAAAAGTTAACCTCTAAACTCCGAATGACTAAAGGAAAGAAAGAAAAATGCATTTCTACTTATGATTTGGAATTGTTTTGTTGAAGGGTGGTGGTGGAGATAATGCTAGACTTCCAAAGGTATCCAAGTCTTTCAAGTTAAATGTATGAGGAAATATTTGTGACATCCTTAATTTATATATTAAGGCTGTGTATTTTAATGTGACCATCTGTGGGTGAAGGAGAGAAAGTTTGTCAGCTTTCTGCTCAAACAGCCCGTCTCCTCTTCCTTCACTCTGCGACTCCCTCACCACACCTGAGAGAGTTCTCCTTTGCAGGAATGAGGCCCAGGCAGCAGCCTCTAGCACATTCCCCAGCTACGTTGGGCTAGCTACCTAGGCTGGGGGAAATAAGTGGGACTCTAGGGTGACTAGAGCTGCCAGATATTTCTGACCCCAACATGGTACAACACTGGCTGTTATCTGGCCAGCACAAGACTGGCTGGTGTACATGAAAAGCCTCAAATCTTATGGGAACCTGAAAATTTTATGAGAAGTCTTCCCCCTCATGAGACTGAAGGCGCTCTTTATACACGCTTGCCTCACATACTCCTCTTTAGTCATGTGTACAGCCAAGAGAAGAGAGGGTTCCACCTGCACTTGCAACAGAGGGACCCCATTTGAGACCATTCTGGTGCATATTAAATGCTCCAGGGGCAATAGGTTATGAGCATGGCTAACACCTCCCCTTTCCAAAAGTGGGCAGAAACCACACTCACAACAAACTGACCCTGGCACACTTGGTATGCAGTAAAATGGCCTCACACTAAGATCCATCTATTCCAAATACAGCTAGTGCCCACGTAGGGTACGCTCTACTCTCAGCTTTACAGGCAACTGAGAGAAGATTACTGACTTGCTAGCAGGGGAGAAGGAACAAGAGCAGCCCTATGCCAGACACAATCCCAGCGTGCAGCCACTGGTTTAAGGTCTCCCTGAGCACAGAATTGAGAACCCTGCCGGCGCTGTTTGATTTACAGCTTTCTTTCATAAAATCTGAATCAATTGTTTGATGGATTTGCCTTCCTTGCACTCCTGTAATCCAAGAAGAACTGAAGAAAACAAAATCTTAAAGAAATTACTCTGGAAGTGAGGTAAGGGCTGATAGTTACTGGCAACAATGACAACTACATTTCAGCCCTTTTATGACATCGTTTTCAGAAGAGATGTTAAATCAACATGAAGACATTGTGAAAATGAAAGACATTTATAAGAAAAACAAGCCTCTTTATACTAGTACTCACAAATTGAAAGCTGTCTGAAACTAGTTCACTGAACTGGAGAAAAAAAAATCAAGAGACTTGAGTAGACTTCTAAACAGAAAGGTAACTTGCTCAGAGATGAAAGGGAAAGACCAAAGATTTAAAAGCAGTTGTTAAAGCTGAGAGAAGAATTGAAGAAAAACATTCAAAACTTGAAAAGAACAAAAAAAGACTAACGTTTCTTTATTAATAAACAGTAGTTTCTTGACCGTATGGCCCAGCACACATGACTTCCCAAATTTTAGAAAGATCATGTGTAGCTTTGAAATGAAGAAATCAGTGAAGAGGGATGACTCTGCATTTCCCCCACACACAAAACTTTTGAAAGACCTGCAGATGTGAATACTCCAAATCCTAGCAAGATGCATAAGGTAGATTTTAACTTAACTATACTTAAAGTAGCCAGCTTGGGGAGTAATATGCCAATCAATACCACTGTTGGCTGACAAAGATGCCTTACACAAACATACATTAAGAGTCCCTCTATCAGCTACCATTACAGGATTGCAAGGAAAGCAAATCCATCAAAAAATTGATTCAGATTTTATGAAAGAAAGCTGTTGTTACCCCGATTTCTGGGGTCCCGTGAGGGACACCTCAATGTGCTCAAAATACTGGGGAACAGGAACTAGCAAGAGCACAAGCTAAGCAATGCAAGAAGCAGGGCAACCTAGCGAGATCTTGAACCCAATGTTTACGGGGTCAGGCCGAGTCAATAATCAAACAGAAGTAAATAATTGTTTTCCTTTATTTTGAGATACAGTCAAAATGTATGTATGCAGACACTCACACAGACCTAGTGAAAGAAACGTAGGAGTTGGATAGAGGGTTTTGTTAGGGATTTTTAAGGGGAAATACTACACCTGATCCTGAACCCTAGTTTATCAGAAGAAAAGTCCATTGTATCGGAGATTCTCAGCACGTGGGAACTGAGGAGAAGGCTCGTTGAATGGAGCGACAGCAAGGTGGGATGGAAGTCAGAGCGATCCAAAGAGATGCTCAAAATCAGGGGATCTTATAGGGGAAAATGTGCCTGTAGGCTAGTCCATTCCTGGGGAAAACAATGGGTTTCAGGCTGGAGACAAAGCCTCCGAAAGGTCAGTACTTTAGATGATTGAATTATGACAGCGTTGTCAATAGCGTAGACAGTATGCAAACGTGGAGTGCTTGACAGTTGGATATTCGGCTCGTCAAGCTGCCTGCTCGGGGCAGGGGATCTTTTGTAAACGGCGTGCTTACATAATGTGATCTCAAGAGGGTACTTGCCTGGAGGTCTCCTGAAGCTGCAGTCCGGCAATTACTGGCCTGCCTGGATTTGTTTTGAATAGTTCAGCTATTTTCAGCCGTGCCCGTGTGCGTGCTTGTCCGGGGTCCTCGCAAGCACATGAAGAGGAATGGGTAGTGAAGGCCAAATTCTTGATATCAAATGATATCTAATATACCACAAGTCCTGACTAGAAACTACAGTAACACTATAAATCAAACAGCAGTGACAGGGTTCTCAACTGTGTGCTCAGGAAGACCTTAAACAATGAATCTATCAGCATCAGCTGACACAATGGTTCACTCCATAAATGAGGACAATATATAAATACTTTATTAAAATAACTAACACACAAAAGGGGAGATCCTGCAGGCTTTGGTTTTTAGAGCACCACTACAAAGAGAGGGAGGTCTTTCAAAATAATCTGGGGTGAAGCAGAAGGAGAAAGCCTCCTTTCTGCTCCCCCCACCGATTACCTTTTTCCTCCACCCAGGGGATCTTTCAGCTATAGGCACACATGAGAACTGCCTCTTTGCAGAAGTGAGGCCAAGTTGCCAGTCTCCCCCAGCTGGATAATGTCAGCAAGAAGGGCTGAAAGATAAGAATCCTGCTGTTTTAAAGAGGGCCAGACTATCTTTTATTGACATTTCCCCATTGGGATAAGTTGCTAACCATTTGGGGAGGTTTTTAAAGAAGTAGTTGTGTTAATTTCTTGCATCTTAAAAAGGAGAAAGGAAGGGAGAGGAGAACCAAAAAAAGAAAAAGAAATGTTGCAGCACCTTGAAGACTAACTGCTTCTTATTTTCACATGAGCTTTCATGGATATAAACCCACTTCTTCGGATGCAGTACAGAGGAGAGATATCTTGTCAACAGAGGGTGGGAAGAAGATGGGGCTCAGGGAGCAAGTAGTACTGTTCTAAAGGGTAGAGGGAGCTATGGAAATGGGAAATAGTTGCACTACTCCCAGGGAAGGGTTCACATTAATGTGTTGGTTGTCATCAAATTGTCTCCCAGGTCAAAAGGCTTGTAAGGCTGTTGCAGCCATCCACCCAGGTTAAAAATACAGCTGCTCAAAGTCAAGTTTGTGAACTATGCAATTTGCAGGATTTGAGTGTGTATATTTAAAGGTGAGTGGATAGAATAGGATTTCTGTTAGTGCATTAAGATTTCTAGCAGACCATATACATGATCTACATTATAGGGTAGAATTTTTGGTAAACAGAGGAGATGCAATAAGAAGAGAGGGTTGAAGGAGCTAGAAAAGAGGGGCAACTTAATTGCTTTCATTCTTGAAGTGCTCTCTGAAGTTCTGCAAAACACTGAAGTGCAAAGCAGTGACATAGTTAAGTCCCAAGGGTTCTTACCACTAAGCCACCTAAAGATATACTTACCAGATATATAAATGAAGAGGAAAGGGACACCATATTGGCAGGAGCTAGAAACAAGGGATCTCTCTCTTACCAAGACAATTTGAAAGAGGTTTTTCAAGATTTAAGTCTTCAGAGCCTGCAAAATAGAAAATCTTCCCATGAAGAAAAAAAAAAGAGTTTGAAGTGTTCCAATTACCCCATAAAATTAATAATAACAGTTGGAAGATTCCAAGTTGAGGAAAGGGAGAAAAAAAATATTATTGATTATATCTCGGTCCCCACAGATAGGTTCCTGGCTATCTGTCAGGATGACAACAATATGTTACTGCACCCACTCATCCTGTCACCTCTGAATGAATTATCTGTTAAGTCAGAAAAGAGAAAGGCTTGTGCAAGATATTTCTTCCTCAGTTAGTCTCAAAGTTGCTACTGGATTCCTTTGTGTCTTTTTATGGTGAAACAGACTAACATGGCTATATCTTTGAATAACTGTATGGTGTAAATCATGATGCTGAAATCTTCACTGCAACTTTGGTTGGCAGACTGGGGAAATTGGAACCAAATTATATTAGTTGTTGTTTGTTGTTATGCACCTTCAGTTAGACTCCAGTTTATGGTGACCCTATCATAGCAATTTTGGCAGGATTTATTCAGAGGTTTGCTGTTACCTTCCTTTCAAGCTGAGAGAGTGTGATTTGCCCACTTGGTTTCCACGTTGAACAGCAACTTGAAACTTGGTCTTCAAGAGTCCTAGTCCTCATCCAACACTCCTACCACTACCTATGCTGGCTCACCAAATTATATGAAAAGGAATCAGTTTCGTTTCATCTGGTGAAGATAAATTTCAGACCTATTAGGAAACTTCTTAATGTTGTTCATTACAGGTCAGTTCTCACCCACAGAGCAAAAATAACCCATCTCTCTTTATGTTATTGGCTCTTTCAATGCACTGATGCCCGTTGACAAATTAGAGTGGATTTACCTGTTCACAGTATGTCTCAACTCATCAAGACATCCTATCAAGAAAACCAACTAATATGAGATTTATCATAACCTGGGGCTTGTTTTTCTGAAAAATATGTGCACAAAAGACGCATATGTGTACAAAAGACACAAAATGATTTTTTTTCCAAAAAGTTCAAAGTGTGAAAAATTACCAAAAAGATACAAAAACTCTTATAATATTGGCTTGCAAGGAGAAAACTTTTGAAATTATTCATTCTTGCATGTAAGATGGTAAAGCAAAGGCTTATATCCCTATTGTTAGCACTTCTCCATTGAGGAGACATACAAATTCAGAAAAGATGCAGATTCCCCAAATCAGAATGGAGATTACAGTCAAGAAGACTAGGGCCATTTTCTCACTACACTGTTATAGTGCTTTTATTCCACTTTCAACACCTTATGGAATCCTGGGCCCTTTCCGCATCAGGCAATTAGAATGGGGCAGTCCGTCCTCACAGGGAGGTCGTCTGCACCTTGGAACGGACGAGGAGTGGACTACTTACCGGAGATCTGCACCTCAGTCAGCTCCAAGACAATCCCAAGTGGTCCTCCAGCGTGTTTTTGAAAGATTGGAAAAAACAGGTCTTTATTTTCCTGGAATGCACCATTGCGTTCCTGCTCCCTTGTGCAGATTTGCAGACTCGCACCAATGTGAGCCTGTGATCTGCGGAGGGTGGGCTTTAGGTGTGGCGAGCTTCAGTGGTTGGTCAGGACCCACGACCAACCGGAAGCCGCCATTTTGGAAGCCGGAGCTGCCATTTTGGAAGCTGGAGCAGCGTGGATCTACAGACCTTGCACTGCTCCGATTTGCCCTGGACCAAGGAGGAGCCCTGTGGAAGGGCTTCAGGGACAATTCGCATTGCTTCGGACCCCAGAAGAAGTGGTAGGTAACGGCACAAAGCGATTCCCTTGCCTCATGCAAAAAGGGCCCTGGAGTTTGCAGTTTAGGGAAGGTCCTTTAGAATTCTCAGCCAGAGAGCTCTTTGGCCTCAGGAAATAACAAACTCCAAAATTCCACAGGATGCTGAAAGTGGGATAACAGCACTTTAACAGTATAGGGTGGAAATGGCATAGGTTTTGGAAGGGCAGCTATGAAGGAACTAGACAAGATCCTGAAGTGTCAAAATATATCACTGAATACTCATGTTAGGGTTGTCCATGCCATTGTATTTCAAATTTCTACATATTGTTGTGAAAGTTGGTCAGTAAAGAAAGCTGATAGAAATAAAATCAACTCATTTGAAATATGCTGCTGGAGAAGAGTTTTGAAGGTACCATGGACTGCTAAGAAGACAAATAAATAAGTTCTAGAGCAAATCAAGCCTACCTCTCCCTAGAAGCCAAGATGACTAAACTTAGATTGTCACCCTTTGGACATATCAAGAGAAGGCACAACTCACTAGAAAAGATAATAATGGTTGGTAAGGTAGAAGGAAGTTAGGAAAAGAGGAAGAGCACATTACAGATGGATAGACTCAATAAAAGAAGCCATAGCCCTGAGCATGCACGACCTGAGCAGGGCTGTTGATAACTGAGTGACTTGGACATCTCATTCAGAGGGTGTCCATAAGTCGAAGTCAACTTGACAGCAGTTAGCAACAAAGGTGAACCTATCACAGGATTTTCTTCGCAAAATTTATTCAGAGGAGTTTGCCCTTGCCTTCCTTTGAGGCTGAGTATACATAACTTGCCCAAGATCACTCAGTGAGTTTCCATGTCTGAGCAGAGATTTGACTTAGGTCTCCCAGTGTCCTGGTCCAACATTCAAACCCTTCTACCACACTGGCTCACAGAACTTGAGTAGAAGATAGTTATTGAAATGTTGCAGTTTTAATGACCTACCACAAGATGGAGAGTGGATGCTTTCTTTTGCAAGCTCAGCGTCATTCAGTAGTAAAGTCTCCCTTGACTGCTTTAATTAAATTACCACATGAATTCAAGAATTAAACAGCAGGGCGATTTGACTTTAAGCCAGGTACGAAGCATTTCAGAGAAAAACTTTGTCTGTGGTTTTATGATACCTTTAACATCTCCGATAAGAAACAAGCATACAGTTCTATTCTTCCACCCTTTGTATGGGAATGTTGGAAGAGCAGAGTTGGCCCAGGACATTTTGCTACCTGAGGCAAAGAACAAGGTGACACATACTCCCCCCCGCCCCATTCTGTGTACAGAAGCAAGCTGGAGAGGCAGTTGAATGCTAGTCTCAGGACAATGTCCTCCAGTGCACCTAGGGGCAGCAGTCTGGTTCAAGGTGTGTACAACTGACCGCATGGAACACACAGTGCTATCTATCAAAAGAGAGGAATGACCAGAGGACTTGGGAGAAACAATACATGGGGAGGGGGTGCTAGTTCTTCTCCCCCCCTCCCTCCCTCTCTGGCCATTTCCACACTAGACTGTTATAGCGCTATTATTCCATTTTCACAATCCTATGGAATCCTGGGGTTTGCAGTTTATGGCTGGCCAGCCCCTCCCTAAATTGCAAACCCCAGGATTCCATAGGATGTTGAAAATGGAATAAGAGTGCTATAACAGTCTAGTGCAGAAATGGCCTCTGTCTACTCGCATGGCCTTGTAATAGACAGAACAACTGAAGGAAGAAACTGAGTTTCACTGGAACTTTTTTCATGAATGTGCTTATTTGTTTCTAAACAGACAAATCAAGATACAGAGCCATTTTGCTGCTGATATTCAGAACAAAAAGTGCCCTTAAATCAGATGTGTATCAGTTAATAGATCTTTAAGGTTTCAGATCAACTCTTCATCTTACATGTAAGCATGAGTAGGATAAAGATTTACATTCCTAAATCAAAGCACCACAGAAGGTCATCCTCTCTGCCGTAATAGTTGTGTGTTATTTCTTTATCTCTCAACCAGATTACTGCAAAAGTCACTATAGTATGGAAGCTGAACAGATGAAATATGTATCTACGGCCATTTCCACACAAGCTTAAAGAAACGGTGCAGAGCGTCCTCCAGGGAGGACGTCTGCACCTGGGCGCGGACTGGGTCGGACCTACTTATTGTAGTTCCACACCTCAGTCCGCTCCCAAACGACCCGAAGTGGTCATCCAGCGTGCTTTTGAAAGACCACTAAAAACAGGTCTTTCAAAAGCACAGAGCGCGCCACTCTGTTCCCGCGCTCAGGTGCAGATTTGCAGGCTCGCACCAGTGCGAGCCTGTGATCTGCCGGGGGCGGGCTTTAGGCTGGCAAGCTTCAGCGGTTGGTTGAGACCCTTGACCAACCAGAAGCCACCATTTTCGTCCCCGGAGCAGTGTGGAGCGATGAGCACGCACTGCTCCGGAGCACCGCGGACCAGATCGGGGAGCCAAGAAGTCCGGTAAGTACCAGCACGGGGCGATTCCCTTGCCCCATGCGGAAATGGCCTATATTGCAAAGAGATTGTTCTGTATCTCTGAGTGACAGTTTTCCAGATATTTGCACATAGCAGCATGTAAATCTAACACCATACTAGTGCCTTCTGCTAATGTGATGGGGCTTCCTTACACACCTTCACCAGCATCCTTCTGTGTTACTCTGTTCCTCTCAGGTATTTCTGTATACATGTATTTTATTTCATTTAACTGGGAGCAGGAACATAGTTTTCTCATGTCAAAGAAGTGGCAAGTTATTTCCTGGTTCAAATAGGAACATGACTTTGCAATTAAATTGCTTCAGCATCAAATAAAATTTCTTATGCTGTTTCAAAGCAAAACATTTCTCTCTTCTACAATCAATCATACATGCAGGAGAATGGGATTGTAAAATGGACTCTTGGCACTTCACAGAGCAAGTAGCAGATCATATTTTTGTCTGCTTCCCTGTATAGAACTCCTTGTAAGCAGACATCTACTGTAATAGTGACAGAAATGGCCTTGAATCTTTTCCCCTAATGGCTAGGTTTTCATTTTCAGCCTGCAAAGGTGTTTTTTTTTTTACCCTAAATACCGATATTTACCCTGTAAATAATGGTACTCCCACCATTCTATCCCTGCTGCTACCTGACCACAATAATGGCTGCCTGCTTAGCTGTCCACATTCTCTTTTTATGTGGATGTTTGAATTAGCAGAAAATAAGCAGAACCAATGAGATTTCCACTCACTGCTCCTTACAGACAAAGCTGAAATGACATAAACCAGGCACTTAAGGATCAAATCTCTATATTTCTCAAGCCATCTGTGGTCCTGTCCTGGGAGAAAGGTAGGATAAAATAAACTAAAATAAAGTAAACACATTTATTGTTATTCTGTTCCTTCAAGTCATTTCTGACTTACGGTGATCCTAAGGCAAATCTGTCACAAAGTTTTCTGAGCAAGAGTTTTCACAGAGGGCTTTCCTTTGCCTTCTTCTGAGGCTGAGAGACTGTAACTTGCCCAAAGTCACTCAGTGGGTTTCCATGGCACAGAAGAGATCCAGACTCTGGTCTTCTTGAGTCCTAATACAATGCTCAAACCACTATACCACACTGACTCTTATTGAAATACAACTTTAAAAAACCCTGAAGCAACAAAACCCAAAATGACACCACTTCCCTGTAACCAAGCAGAACAAAGTATTTTGCCAGAAAGCCTTAACAAAACCAGGCAGTCCCCCTGCCCCACAAGCACAGTAGTGGCTGCCAGTTTTTCATGGAAAATATCTGTTTATTCAGATGTCCAAACAGATAGAAAAGAGGCAAGGCTAAGGGGAACCCCTGTCCCCACACCCTAGGCAGATACCTATTAGATACCTCAGGTTCAAAACATGATTGGAATACTACCGAAAATAGACGATTGCAACAACTTCCCAATGGACACTGCCTCCCCATCACCAGGCCAAATGCACACATGTGTGTGTGTGCGCGCGCACACACACACACACACATACAAATACTATGCACCAGTGAAAGCATAAACAAAACTAGACAACCCACCACCACCACACAAACAAACACATAATGCAAAACACACAAGGAATGAAGTAGATGGCCAAACTACATCCTCCCAGTCTGAATGAAATTGTCAATGGTATTCTGAACAGTGCCTGACTGCCTCCCTCCCACTTTTATTTTGCAGTTCCTGGGAATGAAGAGCTTCACAGCCATAATCTCATAAAGGATAGAATCCCAAAAACTCATGGAAATCATAACTTTTTTCCCCACTCCACCCAGTTTCCACATCAATGAATTGTCCTATAAGTTCTGTGGCCACATATAGAAAGATAGAGTACGTGTCTTTCCCGTTTATGAAGTCATCACCCTGCCTAACTGGCACAACAATCGGGCAGTGACATCAATCTACAGTGTGTATTGTATGCAGAAATCCCAAAGGTGCAAACTGTCCGTAGTCTGGAAACAGAAAACAAGGGGGAGAGGGAGGTATAAAATAACAGCTTTTGCAAGCATGACTGTCTATGGAATTCCATAAGTAGGGTATGCTGATCAGAGGATACACTCCAAGAAGGAAGAACAGCTCACTTCTTGTATGTTCCCAAGGAAAACAGTGGGAGATAGCAATAATTTTTGCTGCAGTTGAGTGCCCTAACCTGAACTGTTGAGTAGCTATGCGCTACATGCAACAGTTCATTAATCTCCAAATACTGAGGGTATTGCCTGCTTTGTGATGCTATTTTTCTTTTGGATAATTGGGTGTAATGCCTCCACAATGAAGAAAAAGGTTGAACTAGTCATCCAGAAATTGTGGAGCCATCGATAGTTTTCCCAAACTAATACCATGAAAACCTGTCACTGCTGTTCACTGGATGGGTTAAACTCAAAAGTGATGAAAAAAACTAGGCTCTGAAGGAATGTCCCAGTCCACATCTTGCAAATAAACACCCAGGTCACCACAGAAGACACGATCACTGTGCATTCAGCTGTTGGAGGTGTGTTGCCTGGGTCCTTGCTGCCCTAGGTTGGGCAGTACTCAACCTACTTTTAGAGCATTTTGAAGTGAGGCCAAAAGCAGCAGGGCTAATTTCTGTGAAATTTCTATTTCCACAAAATGTTTGTGGGATGTCTCTTGGGTGGAGGGACTGAGGCTGGTGCCATTTCCACCCTACACTGTTATAGTGCTACTATTCCACTTCCAACATCCCGTGGAGTTCTGGGGTTTGTAGTTTATTAAGGCCAAAGAGCTCTCTGACTGAGAATTCTAAATGCCCCTCCCTAACTGAAAACCCCAAGATTCCATAGGATGCGGAAAGCAGAATAATAGCACTGTAACAGTGTAGCGAGGAAATGGCCTGAGTTGTGAAATCATTGGAAGAATGGATAGAACCTGCACTGGAGGTGGAAAAACTGCAGCCAGCAACTGGGATGCAGGTAGGCAACACATGTGATGGCTGAGCTAAACTATCAGGTAGACGTGGAGCAACCAATCTAATAAGAATGCAGGTGGGGATCTGGTGCTATGCGCATGCACTATGGGAAAATAAAGACAGGAAAGGAAGGGGTGCCCTATGGATGACTGAATACATACATGCATGGGGGACAGTGGACAAAAAAGGTACATGATTGTGTGGGCACATGTAATCTGATTACAATCCCTATGGATACACCCCCTTTTATTTGTTTGGCTACCTCATAGGGTTTGCTGTGTGACTTCTCCTGATTTCATGTTGGATTGAAGGGGGAGTGCTCCAAAGAAGCCAAAGTCACACATGAATACTCCACAGAGAAGCTAGAAAACAGCCCTCAAGTAGACAGCCCTCACTCACGATAAACCTTCAACATCTGACTGCCTAATTTTATACTCTGTGTATCTGTGAATACAGCATCCCTTTAAGAATGCAGTGAGAATTCATTAAGAACTGCTGCTATACAGATTCAGCCTAGCATAAATAGACAAGCATGATTCCTGCAACAGTTACTGGGAACCAGAATGTATTGAACAGGAGGGATATTTATAAATAAGGTGGAAATATTTTCAGGATGTCTCAGAGGAGCGAAAGGTTGTGTGCAGTAGCGGAAAAATCTCATGTTCACTGGGTAGAATGGTTTCCATTTCTGTATGCTGTATTAAACCAGAAAGGTAGAGCTGGAAAATAACTATACTTATCCTTGGTTTGATTGATATGGTTTAGGCAGATATTTTATGACATCCCATTTTCTGTGAGAGCATTTTGGTTTGGGTGGCATAAGGAGTGGGAATAAGCAAGAGTCACCCTAACCATTTCCATTTTCTGCCTATTCCATGAGGTGCAGAAAATGCATATTCCACAGTATTCTGGTACACTGAAGGAAAAGTCAAACCACCATTCTCAGAGCACACAGAGACATCACTGTGGCTCGCTGGTGCCATCTGCTGTTTCCAAATCCAGCTGCCTATTGACGTCCATCTCCTGCAAGTCTGGGACCACTCAGGTTAGTGAGGCAGGCACTGGCTAAGTACTAGCCAGACTGACATTGGTCCCCATTTTCCAAGAGCATGTAAACTGGATGCCTGAGTCAATGGGCGAGGGTGATGAAAGGGCAATACATTACCACTGAGTAGATTCCATGTTGTATTTTACTGGCTGAGAAGAGAAGAACTGCTCATAGGGTTGTCTGTCTGTACAGCAAAATAATGTAGGCAACTTGTTAGGCACTTGAGGAGCAAGGCACCATTTCCAGCTCTGCTTCACACAGCAAAATTCGTTGGATGAGTGTTCTTACTGGCACCAACCATTTAAAAAATTAAATTAATTTAAAAAAAAAAAAAGGTAGATTTTTTTGTGTGTAGAAGGACATCTGACTTTGGCTTCGGTAATAATCACAAACTCCTGGACCAAGCATGTATGCAGAGGAAACTTATTCCTTAATTCTTCAATTAGGTCCACCCACATTGGTATTTTCCACCTGGCTCTCCTCAGTGGAACTCAAGTCTCAGAGACTGGAGGGAATAGCTGCCACAAGCTTGAAGCCTTTTCATCCTTTTCCTACAGAAAGCTGCTTCTAAATCAACATAGTTTCTTTCAAATGTTGAATAATAAAAAGAAGTATGTATGGTTAACAGGGTTTAAGTCATAGGCAATTGGTCCTATGTTAGCATCCCAAGGGCGGGGGGCATGCTAGCCTGTCATGGTGAGTCTGATTGGACTTGAAAGCCCAAAACATTTACAATGAATTCCACCAGAAGCATGCCAAAATATCTATGCTATAATAAATCTTAAGGTTTTCCAGGGCCCTTACTTTCATTAGTTAAGGAGGCTTTACAACAGTCATATACTTCCTCAAGATAACATGAAGCAGAGTGAGCTCAGGCAGCAGATTTTGAGTGTCAAGAAAGAAGCAGAGGATTACTACTGTTTAATTCTTGTATTTCTTACTGCCAAGGATAGGAAGCGATGCTTATGGGCTTTTCAACCTCATGCTCCAAATAAACTTTGTTAGCTCACAGTACTACTCACTTTAAACTGTGGTGAGGATGGAGAGTTGCAGGCCTGCCTCAAGCAGCAAAAGGTCTTGGGCTGGTTCCACAGGTTGACGGAGATATCTCTGTGATGTCATCAGCAACATGACAGTATGGCCATTTCCGCACGCAGCGAGGGAATCGCTCCCTGCCGCTACTCACCAGATCTTCTGGTGGTCCGGTCCAGTCCGGGGTGAGGCGGAGCAGTGCATGGTCGTAGATGCGCACTGCTCCGGCGTCCAAAATGGTGGCTTCCGGTTGGTCGTGGGTCTCGACCAACCGCTGAAGCTCGCCAGCCTAAAGCCCGCCCTCTGCAGATCACAGGCTTGCATTGGTGCGAGCCTGCGAATCTGCATCGGAGAGCAGGCACGCAATGGTGCGCGCCAGCATTTTGAAAGACCGGAAAAATCAGGTCTTTCAAAAACACGCTGCAGGACCACTTGGGGTCGTTCCAGACTGGACTGAGGTGGAGGATGCACTGCACCGTTTTACTTACCCTGTGCAGAAATGGCCTAAGTTTCATTCAGAATGATGTTACCTCTAAGTACTCGCTGCTCAAGTGAGATGAAGAAGTAACTTTTAATCTGCCTACTTATCTTAGTGAAGAAGTGCTGGACATTCTGATTAGTTCTCAATAATCTGTATTTTAACGGAGAGTAAGGACACTGTCTCATATAGCAGCCTTCTTGTTCTTTGTTGGATCTATTCGTCAGAACAAATGACCTGTTCCTCTCAACCACTACGCCAGCTTAAAACTAAATTACTTTTTATGTGGTTCTGACAGAATGTGCCTTATGAAATTGCCACAGAACAAGACCAGCAGCAGAAACACATTAGCACAGACTTTTTTTTTCTTAAAAAAAAGTGGAAATTAATGGAATTCTATAGGCTTCAGTGGCAGATCCACCACAACCTATGAAAGATGTTCATCAAGAGAAGAATGCTTCAGGAAAGAAGTACTCACTTTGATGGCACTAGCCTTCTTTTCAGCAAGGATGAACAACTGCCATGAAGGTGGGGCCATTTTCTGGAGTGATCACGTGTTTCACATTTGCTTCTAAAAATCCTTTTTTTAAAAAATGTTGTTGTTTAAACTTGTTTTAATCAGAAGTGGATTTAATAAATGTTGATAACTAGTGCAGATTTTTGTTAATCAATATCAATAATATTGATATTGATAATGGTAAATACAGTACCCTGAAGGCACCAGATTCTGTATGATCTGGGAAGCTAAGCAGGCTCGGGTCTGGTTGCTACTCACATGGTGGACCTCCAAGAAATTCTAGGTTCTGTAGGCTACATTTCAGATGAAGGGAATGGCAAACCACTGTTTGAGTATTCCTTGACTCAGAAAACCATGTAAAATTCATAGAATTGTTGACAGGGAACTTGAGGGTACATATTATTACTACCACCACCACCACTGCTGCTACTAAAATTGCCTGGCCCAAGTGTTCTTTCCTTCTACCGCTGCCAAATTGGAATGCTTTTTTAAAAATTGCTAATACATGAGTTTGAGGAAAGAGGAGAGCAGCTTATTTTACACGGCAGATAGAAGGAGGCTGCCATGTGGCCTAAGCCGCTATCCTCCATCACGTCATGTATCAAATTTTGACAGGTGTTTCCATAACTGAAAATCTGACAAAGAAGCTAGATGAGATACGCAGAGGCAGTAAGAGCATCTTCAGACTAGGACAGTGAGAAAGTTGGAATGTAGGCGTCTGTATGTTTGGCACAAAACTATTTACACGAATGATCTCTGCAAGTGTTTAGGAATATGGGCTCACTGCATTTACTGCATTCTTAGTCTGAAAATGTGTAAGATAATTCTGTATCCCAAAGTGCCTCACTGGGAAAAAGATGATTATATATTCTATCACATTCTCCAACATTCCATGGACGAACACCAGGACACATGGGACCAAACAACATCAGAATCTGGCCAAGATGGCAAAAGTTATTAATAAGGAAGAACATCCAACATAGGAGAGGCTACAGCAGTTTGCCTTTACCTGAGTCTACAGAGAAAACCAAGATTTTACCTCTCCTCTTCTCCCACTGAGTTAACTGAGTGCAAACCAGGTCTGCACTTGCAACTCAGTCTGTAATGACTGAAGTAAGCTGAGGACAAAGGTGGAAAGAGGCAGAGGAGTGAGAAACCTGGACATTTTTAAAGCAGCAGGAAAAAATAGGATGGCAGAGAAGTAGTCAGGATGGTCCCTGGCAAACTGGCACAGTTGGGGGTCACGTCCTAGGCTGGGTCAGCTCTAACATTAGGAAAAACAAAGTTAACTACCTCAGATGACAGGTGGTATTCCCCAGGCCCTTTTGCTTCATCTGTCTTGGTGGACAAAAATATGTGTCTCACAATATAACTTATCCCCCACTCAAATTGGCCTGCTGCTTTCAAATGTAGTGAAGGACAGCTTCCATTGCCCATGTGGAAGACCAAATGCATCCCCAGCCTGCTTCCGTATAGATGGGGGGAAGCATCTTGACTTCTACTTCAGGCAGCAAAAATTTTTGGACCAGCTCTGATTCTGTGCAAGATGCATTTTGATGTGCACCATTGTTGCCCCAAAGTAATGGATAAACTGAGAATAACCTAAACCAAGATTCCTTGGATGTAAGTTGCACTTCATCTCAGCAATTTTTTTAACAATGTTCCCTCCTATGTTGTTTTACATCTGTTTGTCTAAAAGCAGAGTCTATGAACAATTTTTTAAAAAAATACATACATGAAAACATATTTTCTTGGATTTGAAAAGAAAGCCAAGTGTGTGCGCAGTAGATTGCTAAAACAATTGCTCAGTGTAATCCTGATGAGACTCTAGCTTCAAACAGACAGATCTTCGGTGAGTTCCTAGTGATTTAGAGGCATGGCCTCCATCCTAGCCAGTCATCTTCTATTTGTAGTTACGTCCCACAGGAAGTAAATAGTACTATAAACCAAGAACGAAGGTGTCCCACTCATCTTACTTGCACACATACACTTCGTATACTGTCATAAGAGCCTACTAGTTACTTTCAGCTTTGAACGAAGGGACAGGGAACAATAACAGAATATCTCAGAATGTACAGAGTGATCACTAACACCCATTCTGACAAAGTATTAGGCATAGGGAAGGAAGGAGGGTAAAACAGAGCTTTCATAGCTGAACTCATCTTCTCAGAGGGTCACCAGCAACCACCTGTGTGAATAATCACTGATCTCATTAATGCAAATCAATCCACGAAAATTTCATTACAGTGCTATACATATACTGTGAAATCATCCTTTATTCATTAAAGAGGAAGAAAACTATTCCAGAAAGTACAGCTTAGTTTTTAAGTGTGCAATTGACAGAATGTGGAAGATTTAGGATTGCCGCATTCCAGCCCCCTCAAATTCAAGCATGTAAACAGCAAATCTAACATTCAGGTTTGCTGCGTGTATTCAGAGCAAGGCAGGAACCATCTAGCACGGCTGTACAAACTCTGGTATAGTAATAATAGCAACTGTTTGTCATGCACAGGTACTTCTAGTGCTATTTTCCTAAGATCACTACAGTATAGAGTCCCCCTCACCCCAGATCTTTGGGGTTTTGCCATCAGGTTATTTTTTTTTAAGAGATCCTGAAAATATCATAGGAAGCCTCTGAGAGTGATTAATTCACAAGGCGAAAACAGAGCAAAGTAAGGACAAGCTTACAAATCCCAGTTACTTCTCTTTCACTTTAACTCATCTTGGCCATTTCTGCACGGGGCGAGGGAATCGCCCCGTGACGCTACTCATCAGACTTTTGGGCTCCCCGGTCCGGTCCACGCTGCTCCAGGGCAGTGCATGGCCACCACTCCGCACTGCTCCGGGGACGAAAATGGCGGCTTCCGGTTGGTCGAGGCTCTTGACCAACCGCTGAAGCTCGCCAGCCTAAAGCCTGCCCCCAGCAGATCGCAGGCTCGCACCAATGTGAGCCTGCAAATCTGCATAAGGGAGCAGGCTCGCAGTGGCGCGCTCCGTGCTTTTGAAAGACCTGTTTTTAGCGGTCTTTCAAAAGCATGCTGGACGACCACTTGGGGTTGTTCAGGAGCGGGCTGGGGTGCGGATCTACGTTAAGTAGGTCTAACCCAGTCCGCTCCCAGGTGCAGACGTCCTCCCCGGGAGGACGCTCTGCACCGTTTTAAAAACCCCGTGTGGAAATGGCCCTTGTATCTCTCTTGCTCCTCTCACCTTTCTGCTGTGCCTCTCACCCTCTTTCTTACATTGCGGCTGCACTTCTCTTCCTTCTTTGCCACATCTTCCATGTTGTCACATTCCCCTCCATAACTACTTGCACTCTGCTTCCACTTCCACCTCTTCTTTGCCTGATCTTGTGCCACCACTCCTCTTTCTCCTGCTCCTTCCCACTGCACCTCATACCTCCTTTTCCCTCTCTTGCTGAACCTCACACATTCTCGCCTCCCTAATTGTCTCTGGCAGACCAAAGTTTCCACATTTCACCCTCTCTTCCATCCTTCCCCTTCATGTTGAAATGTCACACATCCCTTTTCTTGCACCTTGCATACCTTTTTGCATCTCCTACTCCCTCCCCCAGCTTATTTCACCTTGTACTTGTGCCATGTTTCCATCCCTTGTTGGCAGCTGCACCTCCAACCATCTCTTCCTACTTCCATTTGCTTCAGGCAGCTGAAGGCAATGGTGCTGCCATTGCTGCAAGACATACACCATCTGATTTTGGAAGCTAAGCTGGGGTAAGCTTGATTAGTACTTGGATGGGAGTTTGTTGTTTTTGTTGTGTGCTTTAGAGTCATTTCTGACTTATGGCAAGCCTAAGGCAAACCTATCATAATGGTTTTCTTTGCAAGGTTTATTTAGTTTATTTGCCATTGCCTTCCTCTGTGTCTGGGAGAGCATGACTTGCCCAAGGGTTCTCATGGCCAAGCAGGGATTCGAATCCTGGTTTCCTAGACTCTGACTAGGAAAACCACTGCTCCGCACTGGCTCTCTGAATACCATGTGCTGTAGGCTACATTTCAGAAGAAGGCAATGGCAAAGCTCTTCTGAGTATTCCTTGCCTAAGAAAACAGTATGAAATTCATGGGGTCACCATAAGTGAACAGGTGATTTCAAGGCATATACACTCATACAAACACACAGACCAGGGTTTTCAAGATGTGTTTGCACAAGCTCTGTGATACATCAGGTCTTCCTCTCACTCTTGGTCATAAGTTTCTAGAACAGTAAAATTGTGGAACTTCTGTGCAGCTCTAGTTCCAACCATTCTGCTGAAACTTAGCATTCAATACATGAAGTAATTATTTAGTGTGGTCTCATTTAGATTGGGGAGGGGAGAAGAGTCTGATCCTACACTTGTATGTAAAGAAGCCTGAGAAATGTTTACATTGGAAATTATTTTCAAAAGGATTGAATTCTAGTTTGGATCTTGTTTTTTGTCATCAGATAATAATGAACATGTGGAGGAAAAGAGGACCTTGAGTGTGTCACACATTCTCAGCCCCAGAAAACCCCATTATAGGTTCACCTTAGGGTCACCATAAGTCAGAAACATCTTGAAGGCACACAACAACACCAATAGTATTATTTAGCCCACATTTTACTAGCTTGTTTACATGAATACCATGGGGGACCTTGTTAAAAGCCTACTAAAATCAATATATGCTACGTCCACAGCATTCCCTTCATCTACCAAGCTTGTAACACTATTGAGAAAAGAAATAAGATTAGTCTGGCATGCCTTGTTTCTGAGAAACCCATGTTGACTTTTCATGATCGTGGAATTCTTTTCTAAGTTTTTACAAACTGTTTGATGATCTGCTTTGGAATCTTTCCCAGTATCGATGTCATGTTGAATGGGTAGTAATTTGAGGGGGTCCTCTTTTTCCCCCCTTTTTGAAGACAATCTGCTAGGAATTCTTCTGTTCTCCAGGAATTCTCAAATATTATTGCCAGTGGTTCTGAGATTATTTCTGCCAGTTTATCTGACCGTGGAGACTTGAATTTATTTGAGTAGCCAGGTATTCCTGTACTATCTCTCTTTACCTGTACTGTGCTGCACTTCCCCCACTGCATTATCTGCTCCATTTTCCACAGGTCAAACACTGTTTTCCTTTTGAGAGAGGACTGAGGCAAGGAAGTTCTGCCTTTTCTCTTTTCCCTGTTAGTATTTTACCATCTTCTCTACACAGTGGCCCTACTATTTCCTTGTTCTCCTTTTTGCTAAGGGCATAATTTAAAAAGCCGTTTATGTTTTTAACCTCTCTAGCAAGCCTGAGCTCATCCTGTGCCTTAGCATATCTCAGTTTCTTCCTTCATATGCTAGCTCTTTGTTTGAATTTCTGTTTGGTAATTCCCCCTTTTCCCATTTCTTGTACATGTTCCTTTTAAATCTTAGCTCAGTTGAAATAGCGATGGGATGAATCCAGAATTTTCCGAATCTGGATCCAAATCCAAATCCCTGGAAGGTTGTGGGAATCCATGAATCTCACGAATCTCGAATCTTTCGAATCCCTTTTTTAAAAAGGGTTTAAAAAACAAGGGAAAGAAGGATAATCTTGGGCAAGACATACTCTCTCAGTCTTAGCAAAAGCCTAGGCAAAAGCAAACCTCCCTCTGAAGAAATCTGGCTAGGACAATTGTCATAGTTTTGCCTCAGGATCTCCCCAGACTGAAAGTGTCATGAAGGCTCTTTGTACACAGGCAGGAAAATGTGGATTAATCCCACATTTTCCTGCTTGTGTAAACAGGACCACTACAGTACATAGATAATCCAGGTCAAAACTGGCTTTTCTTTGCAAAGCTCCTTCTGGCATCCTGGGGTTTGTAGTTTGATGATGCACCAGCACACTTTGGCAGAGAAAGCTTGTAAAACTAGAAACCCCAGAACTGTGTCTGAAAGAGCTTTGCAAGTGAGCTATGCAAAGGAATGTTTCAGCTGTCTTTGAAATCTCAAGCCTGTGGCTTCCAGTCAAGTGCTGAATTTAAATATCTTAGAAAACAATCCTAGATGTAATTTGTGAAATTGTTAGCAAAGGCCATTATTACTCCAAGGGAAAAATTCATCTACTTGTCATCTCCCCTTGTGTGTCTAGTCTCCCAGGTTTTCAGTCGTCCCGGTCTCCAACAAACTGGGTGGTGGATTCGAAAGATTTGGTTTGCCTATTTTGGCACAGGGATTTGGATTCCCGAATCTCAAATCCCTGCCAAGGATTCGAGGATTTGGTTGGCCCATCCCTAGTTGAAAGTTCCTTAGACAGCAATCCCAGATTCTTTAGACACCTCTCATTTTCCCTTCTCAATGAAATTGTTTGAAATTGTGCCTTCGGTATCTCACTTTAAAGAAATTCTCATCCATCATGAATTCCCTTCCCTTTTAGTATTCCAGGATCACACACAGTCTTCCCCTAAGTTTGCTACAATCAGCTTTCTTAAAGTCTAGAATGCATGTCTGACTACATTTAGGTTCTCTTTTCCACTGTATAACAAACTCCAGGAGAACATGGTCACTCCACCCCATTAACCAGGTCATCATTGTTGGTTAGGAGCAGATCTAAAATAGCTATTCCCCTTGTTGTCTCTTCTGTCTTCTGGATGATGAAATTGTCTGCTAGGCAAGTGAGGGATGTATTGGACCTTACATTATTGGCAGAATTTTACTTCCAACAAATATCAGAATAGTTGAAATCTCCCATTATTAGTGTATCTCCCGTTCCTGAATGTTTGGTCAACAGTTCTGGCAAGGTATCATCCAAGTCCTCAGTCTGGCTTGGGGGTCTGAAGTAGACCCCCACAATGACTTCACTGTTGTTTCTCTCCCCCTTAACTTTTATCCAGATGCTCTCAACCTGGCATCCAGGATTTAAGTCATGGATCTCTTCACAGGTATAAACATCCTTGACATACAGTAGTACTCCTTTGCCTTTCCTGTTTGGTCTATTTCTCTAAAATAGGTTATACATGTCTGTTAGTACATTCAAATCATGAGACTCATCACAGGTTTCAGTGATGTCTATTACATTTACTCTGCTAAGAGTTCAAGTCACCTTTTATTTCCCACGCTCTGTGCATTAGTGGAGAAACATCTGACACCATGGGTCTTCCCCCTTAGTTTATTTATGGTTTTTTTCCTTCCGTTATTGGGTTCATACACTATTCACCCAGTTCTCCCAGTAACATTCAGCACTTAATTAACTCTTGCCTTCAAGAATACTGTCTCCCGCCCATGTATTAAAGCATTCCTGATCAGGTTTGCAAGACTCTTAGCAAAAATGTTCCTGCCAACCCCTGTGAGGTACAGCCCATCACTTATTAGAAGTCCATCTTCACAAAAGTACAGACCATGGTCCAAGAAGCCAAACCATTCCTGGCAGCACCATCTGTGGAGCTAGTTGTTCACCTCTACTATTTTTCTCTTCCTTCCTGAGCCATGTCCTTCAACCGGGAAGAAAGACAAAATGATAAGAGATCATAAGTGGTTATAAGGCTGTGGATAGGAAGCTGAAGGACCTTGATGCACAGGTCCTTCCGCTTCCTATCCACAGCTTGTAACCACTTATGATCTCTTGAAGGCTGTACCTTGCAGTGTCATTTGTCCCCACATGGACCAAAAGGAAAGAAAACAGTCAGTGGGCTTGACAAGTTTTGTCAGCCACTGTTATATCATGGATCTTTGATCCAGGCAGACAGACCCTCCCTGGATCCTGTCAGGCTCCCAAACCACTGCTTCTGTTCCCCTCAGCAGTGAGTCCCCTACCATTGCCACACATCTCCTCTGGGGATTGGCAAGGACTAATCCATATGCTGAATCTTCCAAGGTCCCATGCACATGTTCTGAGGACTGACACTGTTGCTCTTGTTCCTGTTGCTCATCTTCATTGATAAGGAAGACAACTTTGAATCAGTTTGGTAGCTCCAAACTCAAAGAAAGATCCCTGCTCTTTGTAATTCAATGTGTCACATTCCTCCACATATCTACCCCCTGTGTTTGGGAACTGATCTCCTCCTCAGAGACATCCCCTGTGTGTTCCTCATCCAGGACAGTCTGCTATGCTCTGCCCAAGAAACTCTCATGGTCCCTAATATGCTGAAGATTAGCAACATGGGCTTCAAGTTGCTGGACCTTCTCTTCCAACAGGATAACCAACTTGCATTTGCTGCAGGTATAGCTACCCTCATCCTCTGGCAAGAACACAAACATACCACAGTGGTTGCAGGTGAGTGCAGCAGCTCCCTCACTATCTATATTTGATAGTCTTAAATAGACACTGAAACAGAACTCTGGGCCTCTCCTGCAAAACACCCCCACAAAACACCTGTTGCCTCAGCTGTCTGTTCACTGACCTCCAGGGACTGGGGCTGCAGTTATAGAGAGAGCTAGTGACTGCTAGCTCCTTCCACATGTCTCTGACTCACTTCTTCTAGGCCTATGCATAATAGAGCAATAATGAGCAGACAAGCAAACCTGCCTCAGGTCACACAAACAAGCAGCCTTATCACAACAGATACAATCTCACCAAAACACAATACAGTACTAAACAGCATACAACCAAGGCTCCTCCCAGTTTACACAAACACACAAACAAGCAGCTTTACCCTAACAAACACAACAGTTTTAACCCAATGAACTCTCCCAAAAGACTCTGCAGGGCTGAGAAGGTTTAACCCAACAGATACAAGCTCACCTTGCACTGTCTCTTCCACCATGCCCACACAAAACACCGGTAGGCCTTGCTGGCTGTTCACCAAGCTTTAGGGACTGGAGCTGCAGTTATATAGAGAGCTGGAGGTGCAATGTATTGTACACCCATATGTTAGGAACCTAAAGTACATGGATAAAATTTGGGGAAAAAGATTAGTCTAGAGGGAGTCAGTGAGAAGAAAGTTTGCAAAGGTACTTTTTACAGATCTATTTCTGAAGATGTACGCAGGTGGCTTTCTCTTTGGGATTTTGTTGTTATGTTTAGATTTTGGAGGACGGGATATTCTCTCTTGGATTATACATAACAAGGATTTTTTTTAAAATGCTAAAGTTTAGGAGCAAGCCATCTTTTATAATACTATATGAATGGGGCCTGATCATACTAACTTCAAGGTGATTTGTAAATGAAGAGACAAGAAGGGTGTGAATTTTATTATATACCTCTATTGTGCTAAGAACATAAAGTACATAAACGGGTATATAAAACTTTATGAAGCTATTCACTCTAGAGCGAAGAGGATAAATTTTTGAAAGCTACCTTTGATAGACTATTTTACCTACGAAAATATATGCATGTAGACCCTTTTTTGAGTCCATTTGTATCTTGTGCTCATGTGGCAAATTGTTCATAATTCTTTGTAGTGTGAATAGCTGTAAAGTGATCTCTTTTGGGGAGGTCAGTTTCACATTTACCCTAAAATGCCACAAGAAATAAGGCAATTACCAAAATAATCATTGTGTCATCCTGTTCTGCCTTCAGATTTTCTTCTGTCTTCTAAAACTTGACCATTATGGACAACTTAACATTATTATAATTTGCTTTTAAATATGAATTTCATTCAGAGTGCCTAGTTATGTCATGGTTCCCTATGTTTTGATAGCTTGCATAAGAACACTGAACTAACAGAGTGATTTGTTGTGACTGCATATTTCTTGTGCAATATATGTTTTGTGTTTAACTGTTGCCATTCCTTGGTTATGGGGATGGGAAAATATCATATACAAGAATGCTTCTCAATCTATATACTGTGGAGAACTCGCAATTTATTTCTAAGTGTGTCAGGACTGGTACCATATGTTATGCCCATTGTCTACAGTTGTTTCTTTCTTTCCAGAATATTCACCAAGGACCAGCTCCAGTCCACAGACCACAACTTTAACTAGCACTAGTCTACAGAACAAAAAAAGGAAGTAAAGGATTTGTTGCTAACTGTGGTCAAGATGACTTTGACTTATGGTGACCATATGAATGACAGAGCTCCAAATCTCCTTATCAGCAAGAGCCCTGCTCAGGTCTTACAGACTCAGGGACACGGCTTTCTTGATTGAATGTATTCTCCCGTAATGTGGTCTTCCTCGTTTCCTACCACCTTCTACCTTACCAAACATTATTGTCTTTTCTGATGAGTCATGTCTTCTCATGATATATCGAAAGTGTGACAGTTTTAGTTTAGCCATCTTGGCTTCTAGGGAGAGTTCAGGCTTTATTTGCTCTAGGATCCATTTATTTGTCTTTTTAGCAGTCCATCGTATCTGTGAAGCGATACTTCAGCACCACACTTTAACTGAATTGATTTTATTCCTATCAACTTTCTTTACTGTCCAGCTTTCACAACTATATATAGAAATTGGAAATATAATGGCATGGATAACCCAAACATTAGTATTCAATGAAATATCTTTACACTTCAGGATCTTGTCTAGTTCCTTCATAGCTACTCTTCCAAGTTCTACTCTTCTGATTTCTTCACTGCAGTCTCTATTCTGACTAATGACTGAGCCTTGAACTATTTCAATGTCTTCATTGTCTTTATAATTTTAAAGTTATATACATCATCTGCAGTCATTATTTTTGTTTCTTGTTTTCTTTCTTTGCACTTTCTTTCTTGACATTTTTTCAGTAATCATTCCAAATTTTTGCTGTAATATGGTGCCATCTGCACATCTTAAAACTGTTGATAACCCTTCCTCCAATTTTCATACCTCTTTCTTCTAAGTCTAAATCCTGCTATAGTAAGATATGTTCAGCATACCAGTTAAATAGATAGGGTGATAAAATTCAGCCTTGCCTGACCCCTTTGCCAATTGGAAACTATTTCACTTCTCCACATTATTTCCTGACTATAGCCTCTTGTCCTGAGTACAGGTTATATATATGACAAGTAAATGTTGTGGTACACCCATTTCTTTAAGAGTGGTCCAACATTTTTCATGGTCTATATAATTAAAGGTTTTTCTATAATCTATAATGGACAGGCTGATTTTCTTCTGAAATTCTTGGTTCACTCCATTACCCAACATATGTTTACAATATGATCCCTAGGGCTTCTTACTTTCTTGAACTCAGCATGGACAGCTGGAATTTCTCATTTCATTTATGGAAAAAGTCTTTGTTGTAGAATTTTGAGCATCACTTTGCTAGCATGGGGTATTAATGTAATGGTCTTGTGGTTACTGCAGCCCTTAGCGTCCCCTTTCTTAAGGATTGGAATGTATATAGAGCATTTCCAATCTGTGAGACATTGTTTTGTTTTCCATATTTGTTGACAGATTTTTCTTAGAAACAGAGTAGATTCTGCCCTGTTGCTTGATGTAGCTCTATTGATTCTGTTCCTGGTGATTTATTTCCCTCAAGTGCCCCAAGTGAAGCTTCTAATTCACTTTCTAAAATCATAGGTTCATCTTTAAACAGTTCTTCCTTGAATAAATCTGTCATTCATTCATCTCTTTTATATAATTCTTCAATGTATCATTCCCATCATCTTTTTATTTGTACTTGATCATGTAAAGTGTTCCCCTCATAGAGAATCCCTTTTGATTTCTTGGATCTTGTGGAAGAGGTCTCTTGTTCTGTTGTTATTGTTGTTATCTTCTATTCCTCTGCATTGATTATAGTAGGCATCTTTGTCCCTGCACAGATGTCTCTGAACAGTTGCATTGAGGGCTCTGACCCTATTTCTGTCACCTTTTACTTTTGCTTCTATTCTGTCCTTAACTGCTTGAAGAGTTTCATCTGTCATCCATTGAGGCTTCTCTTTCTTTTTGGCTTCAGGCAGGCTTTTTTTTTTTTTCTTTCCTTCTTGACAGTGTCCCTGGATTTGGTCCAGAGTTCTTTTGGCTCTCAGTCAACTAGGCTTAATTGTGCAAATCTAGTTTTATTTTATCTTTAAATTCTACAAGGATGTTCATCAGGTTGTATTTTAGCATGATGGTTGGTTTAGTGTTTTTCTTTAGCTTTACTTAATTATTGATATCAGCAGTTCACTGTAAGCTGTTGCTGGTCTTGTTTTTTGCAGAGAGAATGGAGCTTCTTCATCTTCTGCTTCCAATTATGCAGTCTATTTTATTGCTATATTGGCCATTAGGTGACATCCATGTGTAGAGCGATCTCTTTGGTTGCTTGAAGAATGTGTTTGCAATTAACAATCTGCTGACCTCGTAAAATTCAGTCAGCCACTTTCCTGCTTCATTTCTTGATCCCAGGCCAAATTTTCAAACAGTCTTTGATTGTGCTCTGCTCCTTACTTTTGCGTTCCAGTCGCCTACAATGAACAAGAAGTCCTGTTTTGGTGTGTGGTCAGTTTCTTCCTGGACTCTAGCACAGAATCTTTCAGTTTCTTCTTCTTCCTCCTCCTCTGGAGTTGGAGTATTAACTTAGTATGTGATTGTATAAAGAGAGCTAAATACTAGATAATAATAAAACCATACCCACTTAATAGAATTGTTGCTAAGAACTCTGATAAATAGCAAACTATAAAACATTCATGATATTAAATTTAAATACATGGGAATAGTAACATCCAATATGTGTGTTTATAATTTTTGCAGTAATATCCATAAGTGCAGGTAAAACATCTGTAAGATCCTATCATATGGTAACTCTCTTTCATTTTTTTTCTTTTTGTGTAAATTGTTGCATATTTTTATTTTCAGTGATTCTGACAAAATTTGCATGTTATCAGACTGATTCTTGTTTGTGTTGGAAATGCAACAATGCTCAGCAATTCAAGAGTTAAAGTTGTCATAAAGAGAGCAGCAGTGACTGGGTTAAGCAGTTTTCAGAGATCCAAAGTCTGTTCATCTCTCATCCACTTATCTAAAGCTCTCTGTGATTGATACTCTTTTACACACAGGCCCAAGAGAAAAAAATGAAGACCATTTGACAGCACACTGCAAACAACTTGTCCAGCAATTTGCAGATAAAATTGCTCAGATATAGTTGGATGCTATAATTGATACAGATCCAAGTGGATGTAACTTTGGCCCCTGCTTCAGCAGTGACAATGGATACTTTTCAATTTGTGCAATCCGAGGATGTGGACAGGATTCTTGGGGAGATGACAGCCACCACACGTAAGTTAAACCCTTGCCCTTTCTGGCTTATTAAAAAAGCTAGAGTGGAACCGGCTAAGTATATAAACAATGTGGTTAATGCTTCACAAAAAAAAAAAAAATAGTTCCAGCTTGCCTGAAGAAGCCTGTTATAAAACCATTATTTAAAAAACAATCCCTGGATCCCACTTTTCGGGGTAACTATTAGCTAGTCTCTAACATTCCATTTTAGGACAAAGTTCTGGAGCATGTGGTGTTCTCTCAGCTGCAGAAGTTTCTGGATGAGATGGATTATCTAGATCCAGTTTGATTTCAGGCTTGGTTATGGGACAGAGATGGCTTTGATTGCCTTTAACTCCTATGTTGGGAGCTAAACATGACGAGTATGTCTTTGTTGGTTCTGCTGGACTTCTCAACAGCGTTTGATACTATCAACCATGGTATTGTTCTAGGCCACCTTATTGGGATAGGACCTCAGACACTGTTTCACAATGGCTTTCTTCTTTTCTGAAGGGGCAAACCCAGCTGGAGGACTGCTGCTCAATACCGCAGCTATTGGTCTGCAGGGTCCCTCAGGACTTGGTTCTGTCCTCTGTGCTATTTGACATATACAAGAAACCTGTGGAAGAGGTTCTCCAGAGTTATGGGATTTAGTGCCACCAGTATGCAGAAGGTGTCCAACCACATTACTTCTTTCCATGGCAAGCCAAGGCAGCTGTTTTGGTCCTAAACTAGTACCTGTCATCAGTAATGGACTGGATAAGGGTGAACAAATTGAAGCTTAATTCAGATAAGACTCAGGGGCTCCTGGTCAGTCAAAAGAAAAATCACCAAATAATGAATCAGCCTGTGCTGGATGAGGTTACACTTCCTCTGAAGTCACAGATCCACAGCCTGGATGTTCTCCTGGATTCAGCTCTGAGCCTGGAAGCTCAGGTTTCAGCTGTGGCTAGGAGTGCATTTGCACAGTTAAAGCTTGTGTGCCAACTGTACCTGTTCTATAAGATATTAGATCTGTCCATGGTGACACATGCTTTAGTTACCTCTCAGTTGGATTCCTTTAATGTGTTCTACATGCAAATGCCTTTGAAGACTGTTTGGAAACTTCAGCTGGTCCAACGAACTGCAGTCGGATTGCTAACTGAGGCTGGCTACAGGGAACACACTACTCTCTTGTTGCAACAGTTTCACTTGCTGCCACTCTGTTTCCAGGCACAATTCAAAGTGCTCTTTTTGACCTATAAAGCCCTATATGACTCAGGCCCAGGTTATTTGATGGACCACATTCTATCAGGAACCAGTCTGTGCTTTGAGATCTACTGGAGGAGAGGACCTTCCCAGGAAAGGGCCTTCTCAGTGGCTGTCCTGAGGCTCTGGAACTCCCTTCCCAGAGAAATTAGACTGGCACCCTCCCTACTTTCTTTTTAACATACAAGTAAAGACTTTTCTGTTTAGACAGGCATTTGGTAATTGACTATACAAGGTCCACCCCTCCAAAATAATGTGCTGCACCTTGCTAATTGTTGTGCTGGGGTATGTGTGTATATGTTTAATGATATGTTTTAATCTGGTTTGAATTTTGTGATTGTTTAATCTCATTTTAACTTTTGTATCTTTTGGACTTTTAATGATATGTTTAATTTGTTGTAAGCTGCTTTAAGCCCTGAACCGGGAAAAAGGCAGAATAGAAGTAAGTAAATTATGGCAATGACAATGACACTCTTAAGCATATTTCCACCTCTTCCTTCCTGCTCCTTATTGTCTCGCTTCTACCAAAAGTGAAACTGTCTTAGTTCAGTCAGTCTATTATCCTGAGAGATCTTTTCTACATTTAGTGGAGTTTTTACAATAGAGCCTTAGGTTTGTCTTTTTTAGCCACTGGTATCTTTACTCATTAATCAGAATCGCTAGCCACTGCACTCTCCATCAACCCAATGAGAATTCTGGTGATCATTCAACAACCATGGCAAATTTTAAAAACATTGGGGGAAAAACAACGTATTTGGGGTAACTTATCTCAGAGGTAGACAACTAAAGGCTGCAGGGGGCACATTTGCCACCATGGGAACTTTGAGAACCACACCCCCTACTGTATTCCTTAGGGGATATATCAGCAGTTTTCATCCTTTCTTATATTAAAAGAAAACCTTCCTAGATCTCCTAGAATTAATTGGAGGGAAATTCTGTCATGTTTTTGGATATGCCCTGCAAGCTGTTTGAACTCCAGAATAGGCCTTCTTTCAAATAAGAAGTAAGCCATAAACTGGCTATAATTTTAGAGGGATATTTGGAGACCCCTGGGGTTCTCCAGCACGTTATTGGAGCCAACCGTTTCCCCACCCATGATTTTCATGCTTGAGCCTTAGCAGACTATTGTAAAACAGAATTAATTTCCTGGTTATTCACGGCTAAAAAGAATACTAGTTTAGTTACCAAGAATCAAGAACCCAAGAACAAGTAGACTGCCATTCTCAAGGAACATTACTTTCATCTCATGTCTTTAATAATCAATCATGGTAATGCTAAATTACTAATTATAGATTTCTAAAGGGAAGAAGTTTAGTCTCAGTTGCTGGCATACTACCTGGTTCAAGAAATTCAAATCATACTTGCTCATTAAAAATGGAAATTAACCACTTTTTACAGAGACCTCAAGACCTCTGAAGGGAAAGAATGAAAAAAGAATGAATTGGATTATGCTAATGAGAATGTATATCCCTGGCTTAGAAGCACCTCATATTAAAGAAGAGTGCATTTCCAAGAAATTTCAAACATTCCATCTCATGTCAAATCTACACATGCAGATGATAACTCTGTGGATACTTCTAGCTAAGATTATTCATGAAATTTGCATTCCCCCTCAAAACACTCCAAAGGGATTCTAACTGTAATTGAAAGAGAATTCACAACTGTGGATTCAATCAGAAACAAAAAATACTTAGTGGTCAATCTTGCTTCCTATCCACTCAGCCCAAAAGAATGATTTCTTTCGCACTGAGGTCTTCCTTTTATCCCAACTCCTCACTGAAATTCACTTAATACTAGAATGGGTACCTTTCAGTTACCAGGTTAGTGAAAGACTATTTCTGGAACATCTGAATCTATAGCAGTTTTATAGTATGGCTAATCTTGAAAATGTAGTTCTATTTGATATTGGGAAAAAAAACCAGAGGAAAAGTCTGGAGTTTCTTTCATAGTGTACAATTATAGCATTTTGATACCACTTTAATTGTGACAGTTGCATCCTGTAAAATCCAGGGATTTGCAGTTTGTTGAGACTCTAGAGCTTTCTGGTAGAGAATTCTAAATACTTCAAGAGAATATAAATCTCTAATTCCACAGGATGACGCTATGGCAGTTACAGTAGTATCAATGTACACAATCATAGACTGCAAGAGAGAATAGAAGATAATGGTACAGTTTGTCCAGTCAGAAAACTTTAATTCTTAAGCCTAGAACTCACAGGTCATTATCGGATCTACTGTTAAATAGGATTCATTTCTGATTCTTGATAAGCACAGACCTTCTGGTTCCGGGCCTTTGCTCAAACCATTGTCTTTGATGTATTTATTTTTTTTAAATTGCTATTTCCATATTTGGCTAAATCATACATTAAAAACAGTGGACTTTTCCTATAGCTTTATACAAATAACTCCACATTTTTAATTATTCTAGATGTTAATTTGTTATACCTATACATAATGAGAAGGCAAGTGTTGCTGAAAGAATTTTATCTTCAGGGCCCAATCTCTATCTTCTTACATACAAAATTCTAAAGTGAATCCATGAGAAATATTGCAAACTTTATGGGTGTTACATTGATGACATCTTTATTATTTTCCCCAAGTATCTTTAGTTAAGCATTTTTTAAAAAAATTGGATCAAATCTAACAACTTCCACAGTAACTTTCCTGTTAATCTGATACACATCAAATTGAAATTCTTGATGTGTTGGTATAAAATTGTATTTACAGAATTGTATTATATAGTTATTTATCAACAGATTGATGTAATTAATGTCTGGAATCTCAATCACCTGAACAATAATCTTCCGACTTGATGCTGAACATATAGGATTTCCAAGATGGGTCATCTCAACATTCAGAATCAGAGAAGATGAAAAAGAGACTCTCTTATTTGAATTATTTCATAAAACTGCAAAGATGGTTCTGGTTACTTCCATATAATCCTTTTGTCTATAATATCCAATGCCTTTGTTGTTGTTGTTAAAAATGGCATTTGATGTAAGGTATACTGAGTGTAATAGGACTTCCTATAGTGGACTTCCTTAGATAAATTAGTACATACTGATTTTTCCCCAGGATCTAAATCCTTTGTCATTAATGTTTCCTTCTGAAATGTGGAAACTGTTCCTATTGTCCACTGAGGTCACAATCAACAGTTAGATTTGTGATGCTCAAGTTAGCAGCAATCTGAAACAGTCAAAACTCTACTGCAGGTCAGGCAGTAGGTATCTTACCGCCTGGAGGGAGACATCAGCAATTTTGATACTTCCTCATATGAAAGACACCATTTGATAGCAACGAAACAGAACAACTGCAGCATTGCTAATGCTCATGTCTGGATTGTTAGTGCAAATCAGTCGCCTAAAAGGTCTTAAAAGGTTCTTCATATTTAACAAGATGTGGGTGAAAGGGGTGATTTTTATTCCTTACTTCAGTCAAAACAGCATGTGGTTCTCAAGCTACTGACATCCCAGTAATTCAAGAGAGTTTTGCATTCCCACGGTGGGTCTGAATGACATTCTAATGCTGTAATTTTAAAAATTGCTTTATCCTCAAGTTTCCCACACTTCATGCCTCCTGACAACTTGCAACAATACCAAAAAAGATTCTGGCACTTGAAATAACCTTGACACTCTACAGCGGCACTAAATGCCGAAAGAAGATTTGATCCTCCTCTGTTCAGTATTTTTGCACCATAGTCTTGAACTAGAGCATCTCCATCACACTGAGTCCTCTACACGGTACACACAACCTAATCATTCGAGTCACAGATTAGGTTGAACAAATTAAAGACACAGAGAAAATAATGATTTCAGAGGCCAGAATAAGAATGTGGGAATTAATCTCAATTAACATTTTGGATGCTGTTTCCTATTAATTACTGCCAGAAATGAAGGTGGAATATCCACATCCCTGGCCCAAAATCTAGTACAAACCTGGAGGGTTCTGCCCTCCCAATATAGATCAGATTGCTAAAAGGACCATCTGGACACTTTTGTGATACTTTTTGTCTGCATGCTGCTGCTTGCCTCCCTTCTGTCAGTGAATCAGGTTGTTTCAGTTCAATAAACTGGCAATAAACAGCCCCAAGATTTCTTTTCATTCAGCTGTTGATCCCTTTCTTCTTCACCATCCTGGGTCCAGCTATCCACTTTATTTTGCACTAGTGGACATCAATGCTCAGCAAACAGAGCAGTGACTTTCTTTTAAAAAATTATTTTAATATTAAATTAATATTTAATAGTAAATAAAACAGTTTGATGAGACTTGCCCTCAAAGGGACCTGTCAATGTGGGCCTAATAGCTGCCCAGACAGTGGAGATCATCCTAAAGGCTCTGCCTCCCCAAGGAGGGTCAATTAGTATGCTCTGCAGTTAAATTTCTCTAGGTTAAGGTTGTTTTCATTTTGCCTGTATGGGACTGAAATTTGGGGACAGAGCAAAGGGTTGCCTCCCAGGATAGAAATCAGACCAGAAAAAAAAATTAAGAAAAATTCTAGGTCTCCCACAGTGCATCGCATTATACATTTAAAGGAAGAAGCAGTGTTACCCTCTGTTACCATAAAGATTGATATTGTTAAAATAAGCATCTTAAGAATCTTGATAGCCTTTAGGGAGATCATTTATAGTTAAACCCAGCTATTGTCAGTACTGAGAGGAGAAATAGTATACAACCATGCTGTGCCAGAAGCTCATCAGAAATTAAATTTTGGAACACACACAAAAAATTCAGAACTAACCCCCCAAGATGCCAGTCAAGATACTGGTCTGGTTCAGCCATTGAAGTTGTCTCTGTGGTAACTTCTTACTTCAGGAACCATAAATTTTCTTCAAGGTACTCATTTAACTTTACTAGTGCACCAGTCAGGGAGGTGGATTTTATTTTCATTTAAACCAGCTTACACTTTCAAAGAATCCCTCCGGCATACTATGAGGGCAGAGTCTGCCAAGGCACAGGGACAAGTAGGGAATCTCAAACATTGTGTCCTACATTGTTCCTTTTATGAAGTAGTAAAAAAAATGCTGATGATTTCACCAGCTCAGAACGGGAATGTTTGCTGTTGGAGGTGTTTCACTGGGACAGTTATTAAGTGGCTGATTTTAGTTCGCTCGCTTTTAAAATCGGAAAAGGAATTGCATTGGCTAAACCTGTTACACATCCAGTAAACCGTAATTTTAGGATCAGCCTGAGCTGAGAATCTATTAGGAGTTATAGTTAACACCAGGTACTCCTGATTTTAGGGTTTCATTTCCTATTCAGACTGCTCTCCCATTGGTTATATGGCACATTAATGCTTTCAACATAAAATTTATATATGTTTTGATTTGCTAGATTTTGTCCTTAGGAAACAAATGATTATTTATACTCACTGTTCAGCCGCACCTGATATTAAGGAGCTTTAGATCTGGGACCAACCCCAGGTTTTCTTAGCTTCCAAGAACATTCCTTGCACACTTTTCCTACGACTCTCCTCTGGCAGGGTGCTTCCAAGGCCAAAATCTTCCTTTGGTTTCACTAGCACCATCTTGTTTGACCACATATGTTGCTACGTACACCCAAAGACAAAGCTTTAACTGTTATTAAGGATGGAGGTTTTTTTTTCATCCATGCCTGGAAAGATGAATAGTTTTGCAATTCTCCCTCCCTTACAAGAGAAAATGAGTACCGTATTTGCCGGTGTATAAGATGCACTGGCATATGCGATGCACCCCATTTTCAAACAGCATTTTTCAGGGGGAAAAATGAATCTTATACGCTAGCAAATAGGGTATTTCTGCACATTTGCCCCAAGATATTTGCAGTTTCCTAAGCATTTCAAGAGATTACTTTGCACAAAAATACATGCAGACTTTTAAAATGTGGAGAATGTGTATATTTTGCACAAGACCCCGCAATATATTTCTGAATAAGTTTCCAGAAACCCAGATGGAGTTTTGTGTTTCTGTGGCCACTGACAAAATTGTGTCAGTTTGCCATGCTGGCAGAGCCCAAAGTACTGAATTTGTGGAGGAAGAGGAAGAAGAGCAACAGCTGGCTCTTGCAGAGATGCAAGGGAGGCCTGCAAGAGCACCAGAGAGACTCCCAACAGATCAAGAAGGTATGGAAGAAGAGGAAAAAGGCAAGTGTTGTTGCTGATGGGTCTTCCAGCTGTAGCGCAGAGACGGTGGCCATTTCTGCAGTAGACTGTTGCAGGGCTATTATTCCACTTTCAACATCCTATGGAATCCTGGGGTTTGCAGGGAGGGGCTCAAAGCCCTGCAACAGTCTACTGTGGAAATGGCCTGTGTTTAAGCTGCCTGGATGGAACTGTATGGACAGCCCTCCCCAGGGAGTTAATCCAAGACTTTACATTTCTTTTCTGCATAAAACCATGTTTTTGTGAAACTCCCCCTGCCAATTTTTTGCACAAAACCAAAAAAAAAAGCATACTTTTTGTGTCAAATTGTTTTTGTTTTGCATAATAGAGCAATTTCAAACACAAAAAAAAATGTACCTGGCAGTAGTCGTCTTTTTGCCTGAAAACCCGTTTTTGTCCAAAACTTCCACAAGAATTATGTAGAATAATTTACCAAAATACTTTGAGATATCAGCACAAAATTGTCACCAGTGTAATTCTTCCACTGGGTTTCCTCAAAACACCAGGGAACCCCATTTTTTTTAAAATGAGGAAACAAAAATAACAATATCCATTCCATCCTTACCTCTTCACAAAGCACTGTCGAGTCTAAAACATGGGTCCGTCCACAATGAGGTTAGCCTTTTTTTTTTTTTTTGGTATTTCATAGAGATTTGTATCCTAACATACATCGCTGGCTCTGAATACAACAGTGATGGTTAAGGAGAGCAGTATTGAGATGCTGTTACAAAGGTTTTAAATCAATTGCAATCATCTATCTGGTCATCTTTTGAACTTTGGGGATAATAGTTTACTTCTCTCCGTGTTTGTTCTGTAGTCTCAGTCTATGCAGTTCTATTTCATTGAGGTAGCTCTGAAGTCCCCAGTAATGGCTAAGCCTCTTGTCAGTCTCCTCCTCACTGCCATGAGTACTAGCTATGTCACAATCCACTCTGAATACATCATCCATTAGTTGTCTCTGGGCAGCCAATGTCTCAAGATTACAGCTTGAGGCCTTCACCGTGCTTTGAATTCATGATCAAAAGCTCGACAACCTGACAGTAGCCTGTGATCACTGCATTTTTGATGATCACCTAGGAATGGAAGTTGTTGGGAATGCCCTTACTTTGGAACAAGGCAATTCTAACCACTTTCTCCCCATTTTGCCTGCTTTCCTGATCAAAATCTATCCATTTACACCACCACCTGATTTGTTTCTGGCATATTAATCCTCCAGACCTTGCTTTGCCATCTCCATATTGTCTGTTTCTACTACTGATTTGGCAAACATTTTAATTTTCCATATCTTGGTATCTCTTTCCCTGTCTCTCTTCAAACTGCACTATGTTCCAGGAGGCTGGTATAGCTGTTCTATTTTCTAATGTGTGGATGCATGCACACAAATAAAAATTTGTACTTGTTTAATTTAATTAACATATTTGAACACATTCATCTATGGGCTCCCATCTGCATATGAACCACCATCATGTGGCAATACAAGGAAGACAGATACAAAAGGAGAGCCAGTCTCCTGAGCTGAAGGAATTTCTCTTTATCAAATTGACAAATTGATACATGTCAAAATTCCTACTTCTATACAAAATTTAACAACTGGGTCTACATTCCTTCCTCCTTTCCCTCAACACACTGTAAGTATTAAAGTATTTACCAGACACTGTTCATTTCCATTAATTTATTAAATAATCCTCCTAACCTGCATTCATTTAATAATGAATATCTACAGGATGTAAGTGCAGCAAGGCACTGAAATTGTATGCCAATCAAAAATAATTTCCTTAAATGCTAAAAAATACACCAAACCATTAGATCAACTAGAAGCTCCCTAGTGAAACAGTCTTGTTGTATGTACTTAAGATATGTTAAGCTACTACAAAACTAACTCCCCCTGTGGTGAAATGTTTTGAAAAGAAAGATTACTACAGTTATTTTCAAAGCCAGACATGGCACCACAACACTGAGTTGGACAATAAAAATGCATTACATGTAGCTAAACAGCTCATTTTGTCTTTGGCTGGAAATTTCCTATCACAAGGAGAATGCCTCAGTTCTGTAATTAGTCTAGAAACCTATGCATTTCCTTCTTTACAGACTAATTAAGCAATTTTAGTGGGACAACAACTAAAAATTTCAGAGGTAAGAAAGCTTGAAAATTAATATTCAAATCCTGTTGTTGCTTGCATATCATTTGAAATAGTTAGAACCAAAGAAAGAAAGGGCGAATAAAAAGATGCCCTTATAGCTTCATAGCTACTCTTCCACCTAAACACCACGCATCACATTTGTGTAAAGAGGAGACAACAAAAAGAAACTGTTTTCTTGTTGCTGCTATACATATTTCCTCTGTATAATACAGTTGAAAAAAGTGAGTTTCACTCGTAGAGAGGAGTGAGAAAAACAATCTCTTGCTGTAAGTGATTCCACTATCAGAGATGACTGAAGTGCTAAGCCCATAGGAAATTTCTCTGATACCTGTATTTAAAAGCTCTGCTTCTCCATCATTTTGATAGGAATCTCTCTGAATGAGAAGTCATCCTTGAAACCCAGGAAATTCTTAACAAAAGGTTATATGGTTATAAGTTTTTCTCCTTGTCTTTCACAACTGTAAGCGTGCAGAAATACCTATGTAGCACAGAGTTATGTTAAACATGATGGCTGATATTTAGACCAATAAAAGATTCCTCACTGGCATAGTTTAAGGAAGCTTCAGTCCTGTTGTGATGTGCATGTTAAGCACTTTGAGTCAGCAGAAGTTATTGTCTGACCCAGTGAAAGGTAGCTTCATATGTTCATCTTCAGGGTTTGTGTACATGAACTTTTTAGCCGTCTTTTTCATCCCAAGAAATCATGGTTAACATCTGATTGTCAACATCAAAATATAAAAATACCCAATAATGTAAAGAACATGGACTTTCATAACCATGTCTTAACGCATGTTTACCTTGCATAAGGCCAAGGTAAAGTTGCCCTACTGCATTAGAACATTTGGAAAACATTACATCCCACTCCATCACTCATAACTATCCCTGGTTGCAAATTGATGTTTCATACGTACTCAAGTACTGAATAAAACAGAAGACCACAGAACTGAAACATTAAGTAGTGTCTGTCACATGAGCAAACTCTGCTCACATAGTAAGAGCATCTTTCTTCTGCAGCCTCTTCCCAACAGGAGGATCTTGCAGTGCCCTGAAACAGTCTTTGAGGCTATACTTGGGGCTGCAGGGAAGAAGGGAATTCACACCATTCCTGTTCTGCTGATAGAAGCAGGTCTATCAGTGGAAAAGCCTTAACTGGATTTTACCCATCAAGACCAAAGCAATATTTATCCAAATGTGTCACTGCTCACACAAACTTTTAACTATGCACACAGCACATTCTGAAGGATGCCATATTATCAAATATGAATGGGTAGTTTTTATCAACTGCTATAGCACTTAAGTCATAATGCAAGTCATGGTGTTCTGGTGCTCTGAACAGATCTAGTCATATATGCCAGAATAAAGATTATACTTAACTTCCCCCATCTGTGGCTCTCCAGATCATTTGAATTACATTTTTGTCTGACCCAATTAACACAGCCAACTGTCTGAAATGATGTGAGTTGTACACTAAAAGCAACAGGAGGGATTCGCTTGAGAGAAGACTGCTCTACACTAACCTGTCAAATGGTTTCAATAAGATCCGCAATTACATAATTTATTTTGTTTTGCATCTTATAGCAGGTTATAGGCAGCTTTTTTTCCTTCTCAATAACCTGGGATTCAATTACAGAGGCATCAACCATCAAACCATAGCAACACTGACTGCACTTCATTAGAACTTCCCAAATATGAAGAACAAACAAGACGAAGCAGAAGAGATGCCTACAGTGAATTAATACATTGTGTGGCATCTGTGCCCCATACTACTACACACTTGTTGGCCCTTCATAAAGTGAAGTGACTTTGCTCACCATATACCACATGACCTACAGAGGGCAGACAAAAGGTATGCCAAACTGTTTACAAGAACCCAAACTGAAGCAACTGAAAGAAAAAATAGCTCACAGTGTGAGTATATGCAAATATGTATTCAGAGAAGGGCTTAAGTATGAGAGAACAGGTATACTTCAACTTCTGAGCTGCCAGCTGTAAGGAAAATGAAGTCCGCAATTCAGATTTAAGGAATCACTAGATTAAAAAGGAATATTAAAGTCAGGTGCTCTTTTAATTAACCCTGCAGCTGGGACTGTTTCTGTTTACATTTTCACTGATGCAATTAACTGAAGCTTGCAACAAAGGAGCAAGGATTGAAGAGCAATCCACAACATTGGCCAGGCATGGCATGTCTGCGTTTCTGATAGTTGATCTCAACTATTTTCTACTCAAGGCCTAAAAACAATATTTGCAGGGTCAATTTCTCCAAACTGAGTCACACAACTCAAATTTTAATGTTCTTCTACATTTTTAAAAGTCACTACCCACAACTTGCACAACTTCATTTTACCTTAGGTAAGCACTGTGCTAATTAAAAACAACAGATCACACATGCATTCAACAGGTTAACACTTTATAGAAATGGGAACCTGATAATAAGTCTAGTGTACCACCAACTCAGCTCTTCACCAAGTGTGAAATATAAACATAATAAATGAGGTAATCTGGCAGCTTTTCTTCTATATTATTAAAAATACAACCTAACACTGTCACATGGAGGTCTTCCCACCACATGCACATTCTCTGTAGGCTGTGGAATAAATTAATGTCATTCCATCTTTGCTCTGTTGCACTTCTGGCAATATGTATCAGTTTAGCTACAGCTTATTTCCAGCAGTTAAAGTGATTAAGCTACAAATCTCACACAGTTCACAGAAGAACCTCTGTGCTTCTGCAGCAATAGATAGAAAGAAAAGGTAGTTAAGGGTACGATAGAAGAAAACAAACTGCAAGGTATTACTGTCCAGAACAGTCTGTGAATGTAGTAACCATGTTTCCTCGACGCTGAGTGACAGTTCTGCAGTGCTTACTAGATCCATGAAATTTGCTTCCAGTTCGCATTGTTTGCCGGTATGTGTTGTCAAACCCACTAAATGAAAACATTTTTTCCATGTCCTCAAACATATCATCAAACAGACCTGCTCCAAAAGAAAATTCTGGGAAAGAACGTCTTTGCCTGCTGTGAGCCTGCTGATGACTCCGAAAGTGATTTTCAAAATGCTTCTTTGAGTGTGTGTTCTGGTTGTGGCCGAAGAAGTCAAAGTCTTTAAACAAGTCATCAAAATTGAAGTTAAATGGCTGATGAAAAGTGTTGCCGTTGCTGCTCCTCCCTTCAGCATGGCCAAACAGGTCATATTCTCTACGTTTATTTTCATCAGACAATGTTTCATATGCTGTAAAGGAAGGAAAAATATATTTTAAGAAATCTTACATTGACACAGATATACATACTAAAGAAAAATCATCTTAGTTCAGAAAAGATCGTTTTTTGCACATATGGCAGTTTTCAGTAAAAGGCTGTCGAATAAGAAGACTGAAGATCTGTGCATTAAAAATGCTGCAGAACTAGCCTGAAACTAATACTGAGGCACACAGAAAGAAAGAGGGGGCAAGTTATATGAAGTCGTACCACTGCTCCAAGCCAGTATCACACACTGAGTTACAGGCAGGTAAATGATTTTTTTTAAAAAAAATTAACATTCTAATTAAAAGTATCTTTGTTAAGGTGCTGATTCAAGTTACAATCTTATAGCTCTCCTCCTGAATGCATTGTGGCTTATTTCTGAGTAGAAATGTGTAAAACTGTAGAGCTAGAAACTACCTAGCAGAGCCCTACTGCATTTAGCAATTAAAAAAAATCCATACCAAGGGCACAACAGAAAAAAATTAATTTAAAATGCTATAGAGTAAAATAGAGAATACAGCCCAATATTCTAATCAAGTATGTTACTGCCCTGGCTAGTCCGAGCTTTGGGGATATTAAAAGATATCCCTTGATATCACAATTCGGCTGCACTTCTCTATTCCTTTCCACGTGCTTGCAAGGCCACCGGACAAGCACGCCACCAAGCTCAGCCGTTAATTGCCGTAATATTCCTGGATAATTCAGGCAGGCCAGAAAATAGCTGACTCACTGCTTTAGGAGATCTCCAGGCAAGTACTCTAATTAAGTATGCACGCCACTTACAAAAGAGCCTCTGCCCCGCGATGGTGGCTTGATGGGTAACCTATGCAATACCCAAGTACTCTGCATTTGCATACTGGCTACTCTATTGAGAACCGCTACGATAACTCAATCATTCAGATTCTGACCTTTCGGAGGCTTTGTCTCCAACTCCAAATCTATTGTTTTCCCCCAAGTACGGCATAGCCTGCAGTCACATTCTCCTTATAAAAACCCTTGATTCTGAGACCTTCCTCGGATCGCTCCCGAGTTTCATCCCGCCTTGCTGCCGCTTTGCTTGGCGAGCTTCCCCTCAGCTCCACGTGTTGAGCTACACTGCACCCCAGCTTCGCTCTCTTATTTTTCTGGGCTTCAGGACAGGTGAAGTATCACCCAAACCAACAACTCCTCTAAAAATCCCTCTATACCACTCCAACCTTTATTTTCTTTAGTTATCTTGTATGAGTGTGTTGCATACACTGTTTTGCTTGTATTTATTAAACATTATTTATTATTTCAACTTCTGTGTTCTCCTTGACTCGACCCGACCCCATAGACACAGGTTTTAAGATCTCGCTACGTTACCCTGCCTCTCATAACGCTAAGCAGTGCTCTGAGCTAATTTTCCCCACCTTCAGTTGAGCACATTTTGGTGTCCCTCCCGGGACCCCAGTACACAGGGCAACAAGTACTTCCATACTCATTTCCAACATAAATAAGATAGCTACTCTTTTCCTGATGAGTTCATTGGTATTTGCAAATAATCTAGTGCATGTATACAGCAGCTTCCAAAGAGTACAGAAGGAACAACTCAGGTAGATGAGTCTTTACTGCCATCAGTACAAAGTAAGGAACCATATTTATCTCTCGCTACTTTCCTTGAGCTATGTACTTATCAGACCTACATGAAATAGCTGAGAATCACTGTGGTTTGAAAAAACCATGTGTTCTTACACAGCAGGATCAGTATTAGCCCTATTTCTCTGTTCACAATCTGGGAATATGTACAATGAATTCAGAATTCTGAATAAAATATTACTGGATTTCACTTACCCTCTGCAATTTCTCGGAATTTTGCTTCTGCTCCTGGACTTTTGTTTTTATCTGGATGGTATTTCATTGCTAGTTTGTGAAATGCCTTCTTGATTTGTCTATCAGATGCATTTTTGGGAACACCAAGAATGTCATAATAGTTCTCTGCAGCCAGTATTAATTCTGTTATCATTAAAATACAAAGTGCAAATATGAAGACAGACTGTGTAGTAGCCATGGTAAGTCACCTGAGGGGAAAACACCAGCAATCCAGTTATTATTTTGCAACAGAGAGGTCTAACTATCCAAGTATTCACTTAATTTAACATTTGTAAATTAATTTAACATTTCTATCTACAGAACAGTTAGAGTTTTACTATTCTACTACCTTCTCAGACTGTAAGAATTCACATGATCTGACATGTGTTCCTCGGGAGTCTTGAAGATACCCTGTTTACATTTTTCTACAAGCATCTGCAGGTTTTTTATTCCCCCAGAACCACTTCTCCTTGCCTGTAACTCAAAATCTTATCTTCAAGGAGCAACCCTTTTCGTAACCAAATGCAACTTTAACAGTGTAGTTTTTTTCATTATTTCTTTGCAACTTAAAATCATAGATCTACATTGCAGATCATGTATAAGACAACCTCATGTTTAAGCTGAGGGCAGGTTTTGAGACCAATGTTACAGATTTTGAAATAACCCTTGACTGAGATAAAGGAAGTAACATATGCAGACAAAATAGCTTCAGCTACTGCAGTGGTTAAGGATACAGTGTTAACTTTTAAATTTTCCAGCCCAGGCCAGAAGCAGCACTGCAGCGGGGAGAGGGGGCTGCTACTTCCTTCAGGTTCTCTCAGGAGAGACTAATGCAACAGGAGCAGGAGAAAAACCAAAACAGGTAAGCAGGCTGAGGAACCAGGTGGGAGCAGAGGAGGTGAGAGGGAGAGACAGATGAACAGACAGTGAGCTTGGCAGGTGATGGATTTTTTAATGGGGGATTTTGGAGAGGTGTTCTCCTTACTGCTTCTGAACTGGAAAGACTAGTGCTTGAGGAGGGTGGGGGGCATTGCAAAGTGGAGCCATTTGCCACTGCTGCTATTTTCCTGCCTAGTCCAGAAGTGGCACTGCGATGGGAAGAACAGAGGGGATTGGTTTCCGCCCCAGCAGGGAAGATCCAAAGATCCACTGCTGCAGTGGGCAAAATGAGGGGATCAGGGCTTCTTAAGGGCCTCCCGACCCCTTATCTCCCCGTCCCAACAAAGCAGCTCCAAATACCTGCCACTGTGGTGGGGAGAATAGAGAGCATCTGGGCTTCTTTCTGGGTCTCCCAAACCCTTCTACTCTCCCCACCCCAACAGGGAAGCTCCAAAGAGCTGCCACCACAGTAGGAAGAATAGAGGGCATCAGGGCTTCCCATGGTCAGTGTTTCTTTTAAGCTTTCCTTAGAGTGACTAAGCTCTCACCTTAGTCTGTCCCAGGAGAACCTGAAAGAAGCCCTGATCCCCTCTATTCTCCCCACTGCAGCAGTGGCTCTTTGGAGCTTCCTGATTGGGATGGGAACATTAGAAGGGACCAGGAGACTCTGAAAAGAGTCTTGATTCCTTCCATCCTCCCCACCACAGTAATGGCTCTTTGGAGCTTGTTGGGATGGCAAGACTAGAAGGGATTGGGAGACCCAGAAAAAAGCCACGATCCCTTCTGTTCTCCTCACTGTGGCCGTTGCTGTTTGAAGCCATTCTTACACCACTGCAGCTGACAGTGTTGACTTAACACAATGACCTGTGTCAAGTCAACCCAAGTTTTTGGGGGTTTTTTTAGCATAAATTTTTTAACTTCAGCATATGTACACATGGTAGACCACTACTTCTTCCATTAATGGGAGCTATGTTTTACATCAGTAAAACTATAAAAGCATTTATATAATCCATATAAATGGTTTTTTTCCCCAACAAGTTTGTCTTATTTTCAGGCTCTAATCCCATATTATGATTAACAAGGTTTATAATAACTGGTAAGGACCAGGGAAAGGTTAGAAATGGAGGATATCTTCAAACTAGCCCATATTGGAAGTGTTTTTACATTCCCACATAAAACAGCTTCTTTCAGAAACACCATATTTAAAAAAACATCTCAGAAACCTAACCAAGGAAGTATCAGATGATCTTAATCATAAAGATTATAATGTGTTAAGCCACCCTGATTGTGTATATATGCAGAACTAATTACTAAAAGCGGTCTGTTTCAAACATATGCAGACACCCTTTTCAAGAGGCATGCTAGCCTACATTTATATGGGTTCAAATCATTTCAGGAGGGGCAAATATGCATCTTTTAAACTAGAACTAATGTTAAACTGCTATTATTTTGATATTGCTTTTCCACTTTTGACAACATAAATAAGTCTAGATTATTTTACAAGAGCTAACACTATGACCCTTGTGTTTTGCTGAAGTATTTCTAAAAACCCCATATAAACAAACATAAATGCAACTTCGAGCTGTCAGAAATACTATATCCATCTGTTATTATCAATATCAACCAATATATTTCAGGTATTCATAGGAGGTAATTACAAGCTAATTATAGTTTTAAAGAAGGTGTGAGAAAAGTGGTTCCAGCACAGGGTAGTGAAAAATTTAGACTTCATGTTGCTGGACTACAACTTCTACCACTCCTCGTCCCTGACTATGCTAATTTGGGTTGTTGGGAGGTGCTGTCCAATCACATCTCAACCGCCATATCTTATCCCACCCTTGTTCTAAAGGTTGGTTTAAATGTAAACTGATTTCCTCTGCTTTTAGTTGTGGTTTTCTGGCCTGACTACATGAAAGAGGTGATAACAGAATACAGTGTTATGTCAAGAAAAGCGCTTCTTAGGATATGGGGAACAATACTAAGTAGAATTGTTTTTATAAAAAAACTGTCTTCATGTTCTTTAGACATCAAAACATAGCACTTATTATGAACCCTCTGAGGACAGAAAGATACTGATGACTGCTATAGATCAGCTAGAGCCCATGGGATAGGGCAGTCTACAAGATCATTTGTTAACAGAGAAGCACTCTGCATGCTCTTCTGTTCTCCAAAACTGTCAACACCTGTGGAGATATTTGCCTCAGAACACTAGTAATTACAAATTCAACGTCTGGACCACATCTCCTGCAGTACCATTTCTACAGATTACACATGCAAATCGCTATACAAGCCTGAGCATGCCTGTTTTGAATCTTGTTCCAAGGGGACTAGAACAGGAATTAATTGGAAGCAAACAAACTGCTTCTGTATCAACGCATATCATTCTTCTCTTTTCTTTCTCCACAACTTCCTGTTCCACCCCACCCACCCCTTTTTTTTCCTATGCAGGCTCTCTAAAGAAACATATGAATAGGGGTTTCTTTTTGCTCCATGGGAGCAAGATTTCTAATTTTCCAGAATTCCTACTCATGCACAGAACGCCCGAAGACACAGGAACTTTGCTACAGATTCACATAAGAAAAGCAATGACAGAAGGGAAAAGGCTAGGCACTCCCCTGTTCGTGTGGTCAAGGAACAGTAGCAAATTAAACCTGAATAGGACTATACAAAGGAATAAAACTAGAATAGAGGCTGGCAACTTTGAAAGATCCAGGACTCATGCCTTCGCCATCTCTTCAGCTAAGACACAGCAGCTTGTTCTAACAAAAAAAGTATTCTTTGGCGTCAAACTTAGACTGTGCCACTGTTTAAAGCAGAAATGAAGATAACATATCAGCTGCTGTACACATAAATTTCAGCAAGCAACCCAATTATAGCCAACTCACAGCAGCACATCCCTAACAGCCAGTCTCTCACTTAGCATTTTAAAATAATAGAAAATACAGGGGTGGGTAAAGTGTTAAAAGTGAATAGGGGCAGTAGAAATTTAACCCCATGCTTCCAAGTCTGAGCCTGGTTCTCAGAGCTTGGCGGTATAGTCCTCCCTCTACATTCACAGGTTTGACCTTTGATTATTTTTTCATTAGTCATGAGCTGTGCACATGTCTTCCCCCCATTCTTCTCCTCCCCCCCCCCCCCTCATCTCATTCCCTTGCATTTTGCCAGGCATGGAAAAAACAAACTAGCATCCAGGAAAAAAGGCAAGAAAATCGGGGGAAGGCACATGCACACCTTCTTTCTCCCCTCTGGAGTTCCCCTCTCCCATTCTCTTTCTTCTGGCCCCAATGCTAAAGCCAAGGCAAAAGGCAAGGGAATGGGGAAGAAGGCCTACATGAGCCTTCCTTCTCCCCTCTGGGCTCCCCCTCCCATTCCTTTGCCTTTGGCTCTAACACTGAGAACTCTTGCTGAGGCAATAAGCAAGTTATGGGCGGGGGGGGGGGGGCTGACACAAGCCTTCCTTCTCCCCTCCAAAGCTTCCCCTTCCCATTCCCTTACCTCTGGCCCCAGCATTCAAAAGGCAAGGGAATGGGAGCGGGGAGCCCTGGAAGAGAATGGAAGGGGGATTGCACAGGAGAGCTATTCGCATTTTTCCCACTTTTGTAAGGGTTATGCACCTCAAACCTTTCTGAAAGTGGAGGAGCCACTGTGTTATTAACAGTGTCACTAATCCCATCTAGCTGAGCATTCTCAGAAGGTGGTACTGTGTGGCCTATTGTTTCACCTACAGACACTTAGAATCTCTTCAAGGTACTCTTCTCTCCCAGGCTATGTAATACCTACATGAAGTCACTAGAAAGGTAACTAGAGTTTGGTGCCATTAATATGTTAACAACCAGCTCTTAATCTTCTTTGCAACTGATGCCAAGGAGCCTGTGGAGACTGAATTGGCATCTACAGTGATAGAATGGATGTGGGCCAGCAAGTGAGGCTTAATCCAGACAAGGTGGAACTACTACCACTAATTAGCAACAATGAGCCAGCACTGGAAGTGCTCTGGACAGCAATGGACAATACACTTTGGACAGATGTGCACTCCATCTAAAGCACCAGGTTCACAGTTTAGGGGTTCTTCTGGATAATTGGGTGGTTCACTGGGAGTTGGTACACAAACAGATTCCCTTTTGAAGAGGGCCGATCTAACCACAGATACACATCATCCACATGAGATTTATTGCTCAATATTATAATAGGGCTGCCTCAGAAAAAGTTTCTCTGGAGTCTACTTTTCTGACCACATTACACTGGTCTTAGCTAAGCACACTGGTTTTTCCAATTCCTTTTCAGACCTAATCTGGGGTGCTGGCTATTACTTATAGAAGCCCGCATGGCATGAGGTCAGTAAAAAAGAAATCCAGACATGGACGCAATGTACATACAGAGCTCTGGATTTTTTGAAGATCTGCATCTTCCAAGCGATATATAACTGAAAAGCTTGCCTTCTCTGCTGCCACCAGAGAAACCACCCTGACAGTGGAACTCTTAACTCTCTTTTAAAGGAGACAAGCCAAGCCACTTCAATGTTTCCTTGGGGGAATGATTATGACACATTAAAATGCACTTATTTTGACACTTTTTATAAATTTTAAATCTTGCTAATTTTGGTTGGAGTTTTAACTCACTAATTCCAGCTCTCTATCTAAATATTTGAAAATTTACTTACCCAATTCTAGCTAAGTTCTGTGGGGTGAAGAAAAACTATTAAAATGTTTACAAATAAAAATAAAATACAGCTGAATATGCCAAATAAGCCCTACTGTGAAACTGCTGCAGAGAAAAACAGGCAAATTGGGTACTGAGTGGCTACTAAGCAACATTTAAATAACAGAGGGCAGCCAACCCCAGCACAGAGAACTCTATGGCCCTTTCCGCATGCGGAGGGGGAAACGAGGGAAAATGCGCTGAAACGGAGCTTACCGGCAGCCAGGTAAGTCCGTCCCCATGCGGAGCAACACGAGCTGGCTGTTCCGCAGTCCTCCGGCATCCAAAATGGCAGCTTCCGGCTGGCAGAGGCTCTCCACCAACCGGAGAAGCTTGCCAGCTGGAAGCCCGCCCCCGCAGATCTGCAGGCATGCACTGGTGCGTGCCTGCAAATCTGCACCAGAGCGCGGGAACGGCATGGCACGGAGTGGCGCGCTCCGTGCTTTTGAAAAACCTGTAAAAACAGTTTTTTAAAAAGCACGCTGCACGACCAGTTCACGTCGCTCCGGAGCGGACTGAGGTGCGGAACTGCGACAAGTAGTCCGACCCAGTCCACTCCCAAGGTGCAGACGACCTCCGTCAGAGGTCGCACCACGCCGTACTACTTACCCCGTGCGGAAAGGGCCTAAGAAAGGAGGGAGCAGCTTCAGTGAAGCAGAGGAGGGTTTTTTTTAAAAGAGTTTGTTAGAAGCATTTGAGAGAGCCAGTTGACAAAGAGAGGAAAAGTGAATGTGCCCTGGGTGTCTGAACTGACTGAAGGAAAAGGTCTGACATAACTCAGTTTGAACATTATTCCTGGCTTGGAACTGAGTACTAGAACTTGATTCTGGATGTTATGAAAATAGAATCGAACTATTGGTTACTCTGTTAAACCTGATACCGACTGGCTTCTTTAAGCTGGACCAAAGAGTGTCACTCTTACCATAAGGAACACAAAGCTAACACATACTAGTCCACTGTGAGACCCAGGACCCAAATCCAAGCAGATTTTAAAGGGGACTGTAGGCCAGGATGAGAGTGACAGTTTTCTAAGGCTAGGAATTTCAGGGATTGTTTGGAAAGGAGATCTAGCATCTTACCTTATTGTTATCTTTATACCACATTTTTTCCCCAGATTGGGACTCAAAGCAGCTTACAACAAGTACACCCACCAAAATGTCAATGCTAGCATATAAAAAAGGCTGGTTGTAAGCAAAGTAGTACTGAACATTCATTTCATAAGATGCAGACAGCACTTCTTTGAGGTGATCAAGCGCACAGCCATAGCTTACGTAAGAATATATGCATAACTAGCATAACAAAGACTACTTTTCTAATGTTTGCTGGGAATATCTGAATCCTCACATAGACCATTTCGCAGAAACACTTTTTCATAAACAAATGTTGTGATGAATTCACTATTTACACAGTGGGTTAGGACCACACATAGTCATACTTGAAATCTCATTGGGTCAAAGATGCCACTCACTAAGAGTAAATTCAGTTAAGTAAGACTACGCCCACATCAAACTGTGCTTATGTGTTACACTAACCATGTGGTCTCCCATCCAAACACCAATAAAGGTCATCCCTGCTTAGCTTCCAAAAACTGATAATTTAAATGTGTTCAGGTGATATGGATCTGTACAGATTTCACCATTATTCAATTTTTTTAAAAAAAAAAACTTATAAAAGGTGACAAGCTGAATACTGGAGTTAATGAAGTTTCATGAAAGGATTCCTAGCCTCTTACTGTTCTGCTATCAAAAACACCATGTTAAACATGGACAACAATACCAGACAATTGGCTCCTGTCTGTACACATCATATCCTTCATGCTTCCTGTGTGAGTGATAGGGCAGAGTCTAGCAAGGAAAAATGAGTACTCAGGCAGCCTATGAACTCAGAATAGAAAGTGTTATCCTACAGCAAAAAACTCAAGATAGATCAAGCCAGGTATGACAGATCAAGTAAGAATTGAATACATATGTGCTGTTAATTCTCCGTGTTGAAAATACTCTAGATTCAAAGTCATTTACTCCAATTTACAATTAGGTAAAATGGAGGCTAAGAAACATAAACCCGAATCTATCAAGTTTCTCAGGATGAAAATGCCAGAACATCAAAGAAGAGTGGTTCTCAAACTTTGCCACTTTCTAAACTTCTTTCACTTTTCAAGTCCTGAAAGTGCACTAAACTACTGAACTGAAGCAAATTTTAAAATAACACATTTATTTGATACCACTGGGGGGAGAAGCACAGGAAAATTCATAGGGGCAAGCAAACACTAGCATCTTTTTTAAAAACATTAAGACAATCCACACCTTCTTTGCCAACATCCTGTGCACCTGAAACAGAAACTCATTTCCTACAATAAAAACCCACCTGATTCTCTCATCCTCATCTTATCACCTTTCTAGTACGCTCTCACTTTTTTCAGAATGCATCTTCCTCCCTTTCTATAAGTAAGCTCTACCCACTACAATTTAATGGGGACTGGGATTGCATTCTTTAGGCGCAATCTATTAGTGAGGGCAACTATCCTTTCCTTACTACTCAGTCCCCTCTCCCACTATTTGTCACTAATGTTGAAAGTAGAGAACAGTGGATCAGAGGACGAAATTAGTCAGAGCACAGAAATAGGACTGGGGAAACTTGGGTCCCAAGAATTAGTCAGGACACACACCGGGCCCTATGTCAGAGCTCTTGAGAAGACAGAAAGCATGTGTGTGACAGGGGATGGGGATACCAAACCAAAAACTGGAGAGAGCTGCTGTACCTTTACTGATTGTGTCCAACCAGGAATTTCAGCAGGTGCTGTTTGCTGTGCAACTAGGGGGCTTTCCGCACCACACTGTCCTAGTGCTATTATACCACTTTCAACCTCCTGTGGAATTCTGGGGTTTCTAGTTTAGGGAGGCCAAAGAACTCTCTAGATGAGAATTCTAAATGCCCCCCCCCCAAACTGCAAACCCCAGGATTCCAGAGGATGTTGAAAGTGGAATCATAGCACTATAACAGTGTACTGCAGAAAGGCCCTCAGGTACCAAGCAACACCTGCTACAATTCCCTCTTTTGCTCAACTATTAGAGGCACAGGAGTCCTTTCCAGTTTTCAGTCGGCAACCCCGGTAAGAATCGGTCCTGCGCTTGACGGCCATCAGCTTGGACTGAAGTGTGTGAGAAGAACCACACAAGCAGAGACATAATATTAATAACGACGACGCTGCACAGCTCACCGTCCCTCGCTCTTTAAAAAAACCATGTTCCTGAAGGAAGAAAAAGGCGGCCACAACATTATGCCCCCGCCCTTCCACTGTTTCTCCTGGTCGGGGGGCTCGGCCCCTTCTTCCCCATCTCTACCCCCTTCCCTCCCTGGGGCAATTTCGAGGTCTCCCTCTCCCTCACAGCCCTGCCCCAAGAGAAGGCAGGGAGGCCGCCCGAGGCGACAGCTCCGCCGCCCTCCTCGCTGCTCTCACTCACCAACCGCTCCCAGTCGTCTCCCAAGTCGATCCCAGCTTTCCACTTCCCGTGAGTTTCCCCCTCACCTTATAGCCTCGGCGCAGGGCGCGGCGCGCGGAACAAGGGCGACGCTTCTACACGAAGCGCTCCCCGATTGGCCCTCTAGGCGTCACGTGGCGCGCCCGCTTGGGCGCACGTGGAAGGCTGTTGTTGCCCCGCGCGAGAGAGGCAGCGCCTCTTCCGGCGACGAGGCGGAGGAAGCGTGCGCGATGAGGTTAGCTATTCGAGCTTATCCCGGAAGCGGAAGCGTGTGTGTTATTGGCTGGGGTGAGGGGGAGTGGGCGGGGTCATCGCGTGGGCACCTTCAGGGCTGGGAGGATAGCTGGCGGCGGCGAAGTCCTCCTGGCGATGCCTCGCTACTGTGCGGCCACCTGTTGCCGGAACCGAGCCGGGCAGAGCGCGCGCGACCAGCGGAAGCTCAGCTTCTACCCGTGAGTGTGGAGGGGGCCAGTGGGCGCCTTTCCCGCCCGGGTCGCTCCCTAGCAGAGCCCAGGCTGGCCTCGGCGGCGGGGAGACGGAGGGAGGCGGGGAGACGGAGGGAGGGCGCCCAGGATTCTGCAGGGTGAGCCTCGCCGTGTTTACACGGAAGCAAGCCGCTGCAGTTTGAGTGGCGCTTAGGGTCCCCCTCCCCACAACCAGCATGTTAAGATCTGTGGCATAAACGAAGGGGGTAAATCTTAGGACCCAAAACCTTAGGGATACCCGGGACGGACACGTTCCTCGGCTGGTGCCCTTTCACACTGTACGGTTATAACGCTGTGATCCCCACTTCGACAGACGGGGATTTTGCAGGGGAGTGAGAAGCCCTTTTTTTAATAAATTAGTTTTATTAAAAGCCAATTCTTGATTGTTTACATAAGCGCCTTTTCAACTATAACTTAGTCCGTAAGTTATTGTACGTGACGTAACCAAATTTTACAGTATGAAGTGTACAGTAATACATTAGACAACGAAAGACAAAGGAAACTTTAACTGATGCCGATCAACTTGGTAGCTAGTACCTTACTTGAGAACAATAAAATAAACAGTATAGGAAAAGAGATAAATAGAAGAAAAGAAGAAAAAGGAAAGAAAAGGGGGAAAAGAGTGAGAGAAAACAGGAGAAAACAAAAAATGTCAGCTTCCCCATGTGGTGGGTATTGGTCTTCTTTGTATATGAGGGGGAAGAACAAGGAAAAACATGGGAAGGGAGTGAGAAGCCTTTAAAATTCTCAGCCAGGAAGTTCCTCTGGTGCTTCTGACCAAAGTATAAACCCCAGGATCCGGTAGCATGTTGCCACAGTGCTTAAAATTAAATCATACTGCCATAATTGTGTTGTGTGAAAGGGCCCTCAGTCTTTGAACACAAGTAGACAGTCATTCCTTCTGCATTTACACATGCACACACATAAGGTTATAAACTTTAATTCTGCATCTTTGGTTATTTTGGGTGGGGGAGTGACCCACACCACAAAATATTTCCAGTTAGTTTTATCATTTCTGGTTTGCTGTAAAATGCAGTCTTCTACAATGCAAACACCTAAGAATAGAAGCTCAATGAATTTATGGTTTCTCCTCTCCTTCCCAATGACTGAGAACATTCATAGCCCAAGTTGCACCTCTTTGCTTTTGCAGTGTTAGTAGCAGATGTTGGCTAGACTAGGATTGGAGAGACTGTGACTCAAATTCTTACGCAGCCATGAAGGCCAGTGACTATCTCAGCTTAAACAGAGGCTATTTCCACACTACATTGTTATAGTGCTATTATTCCGCTTTCAACCTCATGTGGAATCCTGGGGTTTGTAGTTTAGGGAGGGGCATTTAGAATTCCTAGCCAGAGAGTTCTTTGGCCTCAAGTAAACTACAAACCTCAGAATTCCACAGCATGTTGAAAGCAGAATAATAGCACTATAACAGTGTAGTGTAGAAATGGCCATAGTTGCTCAGAGGACAAAATGGTGATTTTGGCACAAAAGCCATTTAATGACAATGTAAACAGGATTTTGCAAAGGTTAGCCCTGGGAAAAAAATAACAGGGCTGAGCCCAAGAAGATAAGAACAGGAGAATTGGCACATATATGAATAGCATTGTTTCCTTATTGTTGTCCCTGCTCACTGTGCAGTTCCCCACCCTGCTGTAGGAGAAAGTTGTTCTTAGATACCTAGGTCGCTCCTAAACTGCTTAAGTCATTACAGCGTTTTTGTGCTCTCTTGCCACTTGGTTAATCAGTTATCCAGAGTATATAATTTTCTGAACCCCTAGTTCTTGCTAAATTTCAATATTTCTTTTTTTTTTTCAATATTTTTTAGTTTCAAATAACATATAAGTTACTTCACATCTATACCTAACCATACAATAAAGTATAAATGTTTGTTTAGAATGGATAGCAATAAATACTACACAAAACATACACAAAAAAGTGACAAAGAATGAATCAAAACAAATTGTACAATGATAATGACAAAAACGTTCACTTGACTGTGTACTTCTGGATACTTTCTTCGGTGTTATCCTTTTAACCTTTGTTATCTTATTACCTTTCTAATATTCCAGTAAACCGGGTTAAAATTTCTTATATATATATAGTCAAGTGATATGAACAGTACATAACACAAAATACCAACATAAGGGAACCCACCCCCACTGAGAGGAACATCGCTGCTAGTACTTTTTGTGATGCTTATTACGCCTTCCCAGTTTGTATGAAAGGAAATAATAACCTAGGAGTTACAGAATTAATTAGAAATTTGTAAAAACAGAAGTATGTGTTTAGGAAAAGACTGTAGTGTATTACAATAGAGTAAACTAATACTCTATATATAATCTGTAAATCATACATTATACATTTTAGAGTTGGACAAATATACACTGTATTTTATTCCACGTGTTTAGAATGTAAAGTCCAACCCTAATGGAAAACTTAACACAAGCCCTTTCAAATTCAAGAACATAACTTTTAAATCAAAAATGCTTATTAAACTTTCCTAGATTTTCCTTCTTAACTAAATTTCAATATTTCTATGAGTAAATTTTCAACTCTGAATAGTCCTAATGTGTAGGAAAGCTAAAACTTTGCAGACAATACTTCGCCTGAAGCATAATGTACTGTTTTTATACAAATCTTTTGAAGCAGATTTCCTCTTCATGATAAAGAAAGATTAGAGAAATGGTTACGGAATATGAAACGTGATTCTTGGACTCCCAGTAAACATCAGGTACTTTGCAGTGACCATTTTACACCAGATTCTCTTGATGTACGATGGGGGATTCGATATTTGAAAACTACTGCAGTGCCAACTATTTTTTCATCATCTGATAATCAGGTAAGATAATACGTTGCACGTTGGAAATCTGTCACATGACAAAGATACTTGCTGCACGATGGTACTAAGAATAGTTGTTGAATTAGATAGTATCAGAATTAAAGCTCTTCCTAAATTCTTGAGGACACTTGTCTGTTTAAAACTGAGAAAGGGGTTTGGAGCTGGGTGAGATGATTTTCTTAAACTGTGAAGTAGTTAAGCCAGGAATTCACAGGACCCATATTTGCACTAGTCAGTGAAAAAAGTTTTCTGGGAAATTTCCTATTGTCTTATATTGATGAAGTCCAATTTAATAGGCTTTGATTTCCACTTGATAAAAAAAGCATATTAATCTTACATATTGCATAAATATTTGAAAAGCTTTTGCAATAGCCAAAAGAAGTACAACGGAAATATTCGAATAGGGGAAAATTCAATAAAGTGACTCTAATGTGGTGCTTATGTCAAAACCAAACAAATGTAAAGCTTTCTTTGGAGATTACTTCTATTATTATAGTACTCTTGAAGTCTGTGAGACATGACAGCTCGGTGCAGGCACAGTTTACATACTATCTGGAAGAACCACACACAAAAATGGACAACTAAGGACTGCCACTTGAAAAAGCTAGTTACATCTTTGTATTGAGATATAATTAGTAATATATCTATTCCAGTCCAGTTTGTCTCTCAAATTCTGTTTAGTATGCTACCAATTAATATTGTAGAGTTGTTCACTATGCTACCAGTTAATATTGTGTTTAAATGTTCTTTTACTTGTATGGTGATGTTGCTATATAAATAAATGATAGTAATAATAATAACAATACAACATTGCATTTTGGTAGATACAGATATAAATAAATAAAATGACTGAATGTAGCCTTCTAAAAGTTCTAACCAGCATCACTGGTATGAACCAATAGCTTTACATTTCCTGTGGCCAGCTGGCAGAACTGTAGCAACACACCCTGGGCAGCACTTTGCTGCATATGCCTTCCTAACCATTTTTTAAAACTCACATACCTCTCTCTAGGCTTCCGCTGTTTGTAGCCACAGGCGTGGCAAAAAAACAAAACAAGAACACTACTTCTCTATTACATTTATTACCAAAGTTCACAACAAAAAATACAACTAAAAAAAGAAAAATAGCAGCTATGTTTATTGTGATTTAACAGGTTGCTGTAGGTTAATGGAGCGCCTCACTCGCAGGCTAGAACTGCTGTGCTGCACTAACTTACTCTCTCCTAAAAGGCCTGTTTTGAAGATTGCTTCTATCCTGTTGAACCCTTCTATCATTTAAGCAGTACCCTTTTTAAAAAAGTTGTTAACTGCCATCAGGTTGACTTTGACTTACAGAGACTGTATGAATGAGAGACCTCCAGTTCACCCTGTCAGCAACAGCATTGCTCAGATCCTGCAGAATCAGGGCTGTGGCTTCCTAAATTGAGTCTAACCACCTGTAATGCAGTCTTCCTGTTTTCCTACTGCCTTCTGCCTTGCCAAGCAACATTCTCTTTTCTAGTGAGTCATATCTTTTCATGATATGTCCGAAAGTACAACAGTCTTAGTTTTGTCATATTGGCTTCTAGGGAGAGTTCAGGCTTGATTTGATGCAAGATGCATTTAGTTATCTTTTTGGAAGTCCAGAGTGTCCACAGAACTCTCCTCTAGCATCCTATTTCATATAAGCTAATTTTCTTCATATCAGCTTTCTTCACTGTCCAGCTTTTACAACCATTCACAGAAATTGAAAATATGATAGCATAGACAGTCCTAACTTGGTATTCAGTGATATATCTTTACACTTCAGGATCTTGTCAAGTTCCTTCATAGCTACCCTTCCAAGTCCTAGTCTTCTAATTTCTTGACTGCAGCCCTCATTTTGATTGAAGACTGAATGTGACAGAACTTGTTGCTGTGTTGTTCAGTGTGTTCTTTGCAGTTTTTTAATATAAAGAATAACTGTAGGTTTATTAAAATTCAGTAACATAATACATTAACTCTTGAATATCCTGTTCTTACATGGTTCCCTCCATACCAGAATCACTTCTCCTTCTGTCTAAATTCCCTGTTTCTGTCAACTCCAGAACCTGTCTGCTTCAGCTTAAAATTTTTGTTACATGCTTTTCACCCACAGCCCCCCCCCCTTCAGCCAGATTAACCCCGTGCCTTCCCCACACTGAACCCAGGTACAGGAAATCTTTCACGGTCCCAATGTCTTCATTGTCTGCTTTAAAGTTATTTAAATAGTAGGTGGTCATTATTTTTGTTTTCTTAATGTTCAGCTGTAAATGCGCTTTTGCACTTTCTGCCTTGACTTTCTTCAGTAATTGTTTCACATCTTTGCTATTTTCTGTTAATTGTATGGCGTCATCTGCACATTTTAAATGGCTCATGTCCCCTTTTCCAGTTTTTCCACCACCTTCCTCAGAGTCTAATCCAGCTGTAACCATATAAGTTAAACAGATAAGGAGAAAGAACACAGCCTTGCCTGATCCCCTTGCCAATTGGAAACTACTCTATTTCTCATATTCTCGCCTGACGGTGGCTTCTTGTCTTGAGTACAGGTTATACATTAGGATAGTCAAATATTGTGATACATCTCTTTCTTTGAGAGCAATCCATAGTTTTTCATGATCTACACAATTAAAGGCTTTGCTATAATCTGTCTATCTTTACTTATTTAATTTAGAGTATTTATATCCCACTTCAGCCAAAAAGGTTCCCAAAGTGGCTTACAAATTGTTAATTTGACAGTTCCATGCCCTCAGGCTTATAATCTAAAGACATGACACACAACGAAAAGGGAATAGCAGTCAGAAAGGGGATTAAGTCCAGCAGGTACTGCCTATTCTCTCCTCTGTGGTCACAGAGGTGGCTATTGTGAAGGAGGGAAAGCCTTTCATAAGCTTCTGGGGTCTAGGCAGGATGGAGCTGTGCCTGCCTGTTCTACTCTCCTAGAGCAGTGGCATTTGGGATGGAGGGAGGACCTTTTCTCAGCTATTGGGCCTAGGCACAATGGAGCTGTGCCTGTCCGTTCTTTTCTCCATCTGACAGATTTGTGCACAGCAACTCACTACTCTAGGTCTGTGTCCAGGCTCACCAGATAGAATGCAGGAAGGCAGATAGACAGACAGACAGACAGACAGACAGACAGACAGACAGACAGACATAGACATATCTGAAAAACCCTTTGCCTACACATGAACTTGGACTAGCAACTGAATTAGTCCCACCTCTTGGCTGGCACTCTATCAAAATTTTGTTGCTGTGTGCCTTTCTGATGTATGGCAATCTGAAGGCCTATCACAGTGCTATCTTGGCAAGATCTGTTATGTGGGGGTTGCCATTGCCTTCCTGTGAGGCTGAAAGAGTATGACTTGACTAAGTTTACCCAGTGGGTTTTCATGGCTGAGCATCGATTCAGACCCTGATCTCCAGAGTCACAGTACAACGCTCAAACCACTGCACCACACTAGGTTTGTGTAAATAATCTGTTACAGAGGAAAGGCTGCTTATGGGCACAGCTTAAATTCCATTTGAGCATAAGGGTTATTACTAGCTTGTCTTGCTCATTAGATAATAAGCATTATTGACCACAGCAGGGCTTATTTCTCAGTATCCATAAGAGTGTGCTGTATAATAGAGTAGGTAAAAGATTCACTCTGCAATGTGTTATGCTTCATGCCTTCTTAATCAAATGGCATATTTCCTTCTCCTAGGAAAAAGGACTTTCCAAGAAGAAAATGGAAGAAATGCAAGATGCCAACACAAGTATAGCAAATGCATCTTGTAAGCCTTGCTTACCAAAGAGGAATGTTATAACTGAAGAAACCCTATATAGAAAAGCACCTTGTATAACTTCAAGCACATCTTCAGGAAAAGAGAGACTACTTTGGAATGAAACCAAAGCTGAAGGTGATATTACAAATCCATGTAGTTCTGTTAGACAGAATGTGGAGCAAGCAGGCTCTGTGCTGATTGCAGCTGATTTGCATGATGCAGGGGCCATTGATTCTGGCTCCCCAGAAAATAGTAACTCTGTAGAGAGCCTTGTCAGTGGTGCAACCACAGTTTTGCAGTCTTCAGTTCATGATCTTCACTCATGTCTAGAACCTGTCTCAGAAACTAAAGCCACTGTGTTGCAGGCTACACATCTTGAACACTTGGATTCCTTTCTAGAATTTAATACCATCACTCTACCAGTTAATGAGCTTTCATCTAATCAACTGAACTCTCACCTTGCAGGCTGTTCAGTGGAGGTGCAAGAAATGAATGAGAACTCAATATTGCTCCACACTGTGTCCAAAGCTTTAGAACAATTCAGTGGAAGTAAAGAGTCTGTCATCACCATTATAGTTCCTTCTGAGGGCTCAAGTGCTCCGTTGTTGCTTGAGGGGTCATTCATACCAGCAGAACAAGAATTTGTCAACATAGAGACTGAACAATCTGCATGCATCTCCAGTTGCAGCAACACTGATGTGTTACAAACTGAGCATTCATACTGTAGGCAAAACACAGACCAAGAACAACTCTGGCATAAAATCGCAAAGCTGCACTCCAAAATAGCACTTCTGGAAGTACAGGAGAGGAAAACACTGAGTAGACTCAAATCTCTAGAAGCACTGATAGCAAAACTGAAGCAGGAGAATCTCCTTTCTGAAGAGAAGCTCAAAATTGTAGAAAACTGTTTCACAACATTTGAAGTTACTATGATACAATAAAAGCTTTAAATTAATTACTTCAGTGGTTTACTGCTTCCTAGATGACTTCTCCTTTTTTCTCATTCTTACGGGATTCGTTTAATGTCATTCGGGAACTGGGTCCACAGATACAGGGAGTAGATCCTCGCTAGCTGGATATTCCCACAAGTAGAATCGGGGAGCAGATGATCTCTGAAGATTTACCCTTTCCCTGCAGCTCCCTGTCTCTGCCCCCTCCCTCCATTTGCTCCGGGGTGTCGAAGGACCTTCCAGGCAGCATGAGAGGTGGCACTGGGATCTGCAGAGGCAGGGAAATCTGTGGGCTGCAACAGGATTGGATCCAACCCAGCTGCACAGGGGACTAAAGAATTTAATTATACAAAAAGAGGTACAACCCAATTTTATGCTTATTTGTTTGTTGAGTTTGGTAGGGCATATTCTGAAGTAATGGGAAAAGATTGTAGTAAAGCTTGGGGCTATGCAGGTTTACTTTGAAATTAACAAGTACACTGAGTTCAGTAAAGCTTACTCCTAAGTAAGTGTGCATAAGGCCTGCAGGCAGGAGGGACACCTTCAGCTGCTGTGCTTTCTAGACTGAACTACTTTTGACTAATGGTACTACATAAAATAGTGCCATTCTAAGCATCTTCTGCGGGGCTTACTACTTAGTCAGTGCTCTTAGAATTGCTGTCCACATCTCATTAGATTTAATTGATCTTAGCTTCTCATAAGTAGGCTGAAATAGTCCATGGAAATTAAAAGGCATTTACTACCAAACAACAGATTCCATCAAGATTATGTGTGCTTTAAGCTACCTTGAATTCTGTGCTGGGAGAAAGGCAGGATATTAATTAAATAATAAATAGTCAAATTTGACTATCAATAGCTAACAGCCATTACACCTAGCATGTGTAATCAGTGCCATCACCAGAATCTCCTGTGCATAAATTCAGGGTGTGGGGGGTGCGGCACAGAGCAAGCTTTTCCAATGGAATTGTGGTTTAGAGTCATGATTTTCATTAATTTCAGATAAGTTGACCGGGGTAGATTGGTAAATAATCACACCGCCAAACCTAGGAAGGGAAATGCACAATGAAAGCTCTACCTCTGAACCAGAGTTGATTCACAAGGGGGATGTTAGATTCTGGTTCCCAGTTCTGTATTTAAAAGAGTTTCATGAGCACCCTGAATAAAGAAGTATTGTATTTGCTGGCATATGAGACTCGCTTATTCTTATTCTCGCTTCCCCCCCCCGGAAAATACTGTTTGAAAATGGGATGCATCTTATACGCCAGCAAGAAGTATTTGTCAGTGTATCAGTGGGGTGTGCCTTATACACAGGTGCATCTTGTATGCTGGCAAATACGGTATATACGTTCCCCTCCCCACCAGTAGGCTGTCATACACCTCTATTACAGGGAGATTAGTCCTTTCAAGATGCTTGAGTATTGACTTTGGTCAAAAGTGCTGCTTTTGCACAATGATTAAAAATAATGAGAGAATTCATACCAATAGATACCTGGAGATTTTATAACCTAAAGAAAGCTTTGGGGAATCTAAAATATCACCAGGATACTATCCTTCACAAAAACATGTCTGGTCATCTACTTTGACACAAGTCATTTCTGGGTGTTTTGTGCCCATATGGCTAATATAAAACTGGAAGTATACACCCCACATAAGCTTTATACTAGCCCAAATCTACACTGACAAAAGCAGAAGACTTGCCCTTTAAAATATTATGGTACTAATGCAATATTTCTCCATATGCTACCATCAAGGAGAGTGGATATATGTCAATAGATATACAGATTAATTAGAAATTTGGAATATGCTTCCCAAACAAGTTTGGAAAACTTTGGAGGAAACATCCTACATCACTAGTTTTGCTTCATTGTACATTGCTTCAGGAGACCTGGTGGACAGAAAAGTGATTTAGATACCCTTTTAATAAGTAACACACCCTAACAAAGGTCTGTGCACCCTAGTGAAATGGAGTAGCATTCTTTCCAATTCAAAGCGTTGGGCTTTTTGCAATGCATGTAATGTGATGCCCCCTTAAGGAATCAAGAAAATGGGCCAATCACAAAATCACATGGTGGCAGCTGAAATTTTTGATACACCTAGTGATTATTCTTGTGAAAAGAAGCATAGTGGATATGAAGGTTAAGTAGGGTCATACCTATTTTTCTGAATTGAAGTACCAAGTGGCTGCACTTATCAGGACTAAATAATAGTATGACAATGCCACCTCTGATTGTTTGAACGAATGGTTTTCCTTAATGTACAGCATGTAATAATTTCACTATCTAAAGCCTTAATTTTGCCAAGATTGTTTTCGATTTAGTGTTCAGATCCTTAGTCTGCTCAGCTCCTTTATCCACAGATGAAGAGACCTTGAGCTTGGCACCAGAACAGTCACCTTTGTCACAGGATGGTTTACTGGAGTACACTAATCACTTCAGTGATATTCATGTAAGATATGTATTATTACAAAGTAGATTGACCTGGACCTCTGAAGGAAAAAGGGATGTGGAAGCTGGTTATCTCTTTGTGCTGAAGTGGGTTTTTTAAAAAAATATTTTTTGTTTCTCATTTAAGCATTTTTGTATTTGGGTTTTGGACTAGAATCCCAGAGACCAGGGTGCAAACCCCCACTTGGCCATGGAAATCCACTGGGTGAATCATCCTCAGAGGAAAGCCTCTGAACGAATCTTACCAAGAAAACCTGTGATAGGGTTGCCTTAGGATTTCTGTAAGAAAGGCCTCGAAAGTGCACAGCAGTACTGTGTATGTGTGTGTGTAATGCATCAAGAGTACACTGAGAGAGTGTTGGCTTAAGAAGACAGTGGTAGAAACTGTGAGATCAAGAGTTTCATAAGACTTTTGTGGTGTGATGTGGTTGTCTTTGGATTCTCCACTAACACCCTGCCTTGCACAATGCCTCTCCAAAAAGTTTGACTGAAAATTGGGGGTGGGTGGGCAAAAACTCCCACTGAAAAGAGCTTCAGACACTTTAAACTGCGGTGTGTGTGTGTGTGTGTGTGTTAAGAGTATTTATACTCTGCATTTCAACCACAAACGTTCCAAGAGCAATTTACAGTTAGCTGATTTGTCAGTTTGCTCTGCGCAGGCTTACAGTGTAAATAAGATACAATCAGAGCTAAAAGGGGTTGGTGAAGTGGGAATTAAGTTCAGCAGTTCCTGGCTTCTCCCATTCCTTTTCAGAGTTCGCAGCAGTGGCTGTTGGAACGTGGAGGGAGGGACTCTTACCAGCTGCTGGGACAAGGTATGATGGAATTTTGGATGGTCCTCTACCTTGAAACAGCAGCAGCAGCAACAAAAGACCCCAAAGACAGCTGGGAGTGATGCAGTGTCACTTCTGGTTATGTAAAACGGCAGCTGTGGTGATATGCTGCAGCCTCCTAAAGCACCCTAAAATCAAGTGGTGCAGCCCTACTCCAGAACTTGCTCATTCCTGTCTTAAGGATTTGAGAAGTTTGACTTTGCCCTTACTGGCTTGACAGTAACAGAGTAATGGAAACTGTTCAGCATTTGCCAGTGTTTCTGCTGCTGCAACACTGTTCTCTTGGTTTGTTGGCTCAAGTTAACTCTTCAGGTTTTATCCATCTGACTGTCTCTGCCGGCCAACCCTGAGCTGGAGTGAGGGAAGATGCGTATCTCTGAGTACAATGAAACTCTGACTTACTATTGCATGCAGTTGGGGCTAAGGATCACCACTTCTTGAAAGTTTCTGTTTATACTCCTGAAGACTGAACAAAATGCTTCAGTTGGTTTTGACTGATAAGGCATTTGAAGGGAAAGACTGTCCATGTTTCAGGTCTGTAGATGCTGATAGACTGAGTCCCTTGATTCTGACTTGGAGCACTGGATGATTATCTTTAACAGCAGCCTTTACAAGTACACAACCTGAAAGCATTTTAATATCATAGCCAGTGTGTTACAGAAAAGTCTTAAATACCTGGAAAGCACCAGGGGCCCATTCGCACTATGCCACTATAGCACTATTATTCCACTATAACTGTTATGGTTCCAGCCTATGGAATCCTGGGACTGGAAGTTTAGAGAGAGGCTTTTGGAATTATTAGCCAGAGAGCTCCAGTGCTGCACTAAACTAGGATGGAACCATGGCAGTCAAAATGGAATAACAGCAATATCATGGCATAGTGTGGAATGTGCACTAGATTCCATTTGATGTTCAAAGCTAAGCAGAGGCAGGCCTTGTTAGTACTTAGGTAAGGGACCACCAAGGTAACAGGTTGTACAGGCTACATTCAAAGGAAAGCAGTGGCAAACTACCTCTGTGTATTCCTTAGCTAAGAAAACCCTATGAAATTCATGAGGTCACCATAAGTTGATAGGCCACTTGAAGGTACATACATACACACAGACTGGTTAGAGAAAATTTCTGGGAACTTTCAGCAGTACTTAGTACTTTGGAGGCCCCAAGCCTCTGATTTCTGAAAGTGTGATTTGGGGACAATTCACAAGGATCATGTTTATGTTTTAACTTTGCATATTGCATTTTTCTCTAGGCAATCATATTGTGACATATTAAGAATATATGCAAGGAAACTATTTTACTGAATTAGTATACCAGTGAAGACTATGTGTTGCCCAATGAGAAACTACCATAAGGATCCTTCCCAGGTCTCTAGAAAGATGAAGCTGGTAAACAAACAAACAGAGTTTATTTATAATCATCATTCTTTTTATTCTATATAATATCCCACCATAAAAAATCAAGAGGCAATTACAATTCCTTGGACTAAAGAAGACAGAATTTTAGCGATTGCATTTTAATTTCTCCTCCAATGTTCCCCATGATCTATTCTATGGATCTATGAAAGCACAAATATCTCTGTAATGTTGGACAGTATTTTTCTTTCAGCCTTGCAGAGTATAGGCGGAGCACAAGGCCCTCAGGGAAACGGGGTCCAGATTCTTATCAGAATAGCAGCTAGTATCACATAATGAAATAAGGGAACTTGATTACTAGGCTGAACAGAAAAAAAGGCAGCAGGTGGACAATACAATCTCACCTCATTTTTGATAGCACAGTCCTCTCAGCACTCACTCTCTGGATTTACTATTAGAAGGAGTGAGGATAACTGTTGGATCCTCCAGGTTCAGACAGAATCTGTATGTTGAATGCCAGTCACTGATAGCAACAAAGGAGCTGCTGCCTTCATGCCCCTGATGTATCTCCGTAATTTTATGTAAGCATCTGGGTGGCAAAGCAACTCTAGGAAAGAGGATACTTTGCCTAGATGGACCTTTGGTTTTACCAGATAGGGCTCTTCTCATATCCTTCAAATGTATATTGTTAAGTAGATGCAGGGGGTAAAAAATGATATTGCTCTCCAGATTTTGTTGACCTGCAAATCCCAGCATTCCTCACCATTTCTCACCTTGCAGTCCAACAACCTTTGGAAGGCTACGTGTTCCCCACCCCTATTATAGAGGTTTAAGAAGACCTTAAAACACTCAATGTTGCCTCAAAACCGCATCGTTTATATAATGTTCTAATTTTGCACACATGATGACATACATTGCAAAAATGAAATAACATAGCCCAAAATAAAAGTGAGACTGGGTAAGAAATAGTAAACTTGATGTTCAGTACATAGAAAAACAGAAAGTGAAATTTAACACCTACTCCTTAGCATCTTTTTTTTGAAGTGTCGAATTCAATGGGAAGACCCACTTGCAATGTCTAATAGTATAGCAGTGATGCGCAATAAGAATTGGGCCTAAGCGTGGCTGGGGCTATAAAACCTCTCAGCACCTTACTTCTAACAATGTTTCGATACATTTGCTGTTTCACTAGTCTTGGGAAATGACACTGTCTTGCCTCAAGACACAAAAGAAAGATAATAGTTAATGTTCCATTTCCTTCCCAGTAAGCCATTTGGGTCCATCTTAGAACTTCCTTCTTAGAACACAAAAGATCTGAAATGATTATACAATTCAGAGTTGTCATTTGGACAGTTTACTAAGAAAATTAGAAAATTTACTTTCATGTTTATTTGTTTATCTCTCTCTACATGATGTTAATCTGGGTGGATTTGTTTTGATTGTAGTTAGCATATATATTTAGATTCTAGGTTTTTTTATGCCTTCCATTATAATTACATATGCTTGATTATTTATGGCTTTGTATTTTAATTTCTCATTTTGGTTTTTAGGTCCTTGTTTATTGCTTTTGTGTTTCCTTGCTTTTGTATTCTCACCGGTAGTCATAAGCTAGCAGTGCCTGATCCCTCTGAAAACAAATAGCGGGAAAGGTTCCCATTTCCAGTGCTTCTGTATAGGATCTGAAGAAAGAGCTTATCCACAATCAAAAGAACTAGTTTTCCTCCAAACATTCATAGTACAGAATGCAAAGTTTTCCAAAATTATGGTAGTAAGTGGCACTAAAATCAGTTGCTATATGGTATCTATCATATCTCAAGTTTTCCCAGGAATGCAAATGACTGAAAACACATGGAAAACGTACTTCCCATATCTCATGTAAGGAGAGATATATTGGTATTTAGTTGTAATAAAATTCCCTGCAAGCTTTTGAGGAGTGAACAGAGAACTACACTACAAGTTCTTCATATACAGGGTTTTTATGGATATTGTCTTGAAATCATAGTTGCTTTAAAAGATGTCCCATGTTCAAGATAACTTACCCTTCACAAGTTGCCTATGAATATGGTCTGATAGGAGAGCATGACTGTCTTAACAGAAGAGATTGAATAATTGCAGTGGAGGGTACCCCGACGTGACATAATGACATTACAGTCTTTCTAACTAATCAGTACAGTCAAACTTCTGTCCTTAAGTCCATCCTTGCTGAGTCTCAACAATATAGAAGATTAAAAATCTTTTATGAAAAACCATAAATGATGTGCCTTAATGTTCCTCTAAAGGAGGGGGAAAAGATTCAAGAGTAATAGGGACTAGATCTAAGATATTTCTTATCAAAATATTTGGGCATGCATATGCCAAAAGAACTGATCCATCCAAACTGGAGGAACCACCCACCTCTAACTGAGAGCACTAAGCAAAGCTGAAACTTTTACTTCTATGCAGGACAGCAATAAAAAAAATGATGTTTTTTTAAAAATGAGTGTATTTGATAATAATTACTTCATTGGCAGATAGATTTATGACATTGCAAAAGATGCTTGAAAAATTCATCTACCAGTCTGAAAGCTCTTGAATTTCAAAAACATATGCTTTAACCGTATGCTTTACAATCCCTGATCTTAAATTGATCTATGTGGCCTTCCAATTAAGACTACTGATTCATCGCATCAGAAATGAGGATGGTGTGGCCTGGGTGATAATGAAGCTACCAAAGACTCCTCAGTTTTAGATGACAGCTCCATAATTTAACTTGAGAACTGAACATTCTTTCTATAAAGAGATGCTTAGGATCTGGAAAGACTGGAAAAGAAATTAACTCCCCCACATCCTCTTATGTTCCAGTCCTAGCCCAGCCTATGTTTTTTTCATCAAAATATACAGGCTCAGCATATGAGCTGGAAAACAAAGGCATTTTTCTTATTCAAGACCTGTTTAATAGAGTTAAACTAATTCAGCGGGAAGTTTATCTATTTTATTTTATTTTCAATTTATATCCCACCTTTCTCCCTAGCTATATTAGATAGGTATATTTTATTATTATAATTTTATAGCTAGGCTTCAGGGCCTGGCTTCAAATAATGCACATTATCATTTTTGAGTAACAAGAAAGAGGGACTGTGAACTTTCCCTTCAGGCAACTATATGTGGAACCTTGGAATGTAAGCATTTTACAAATTAATACTTTACAAATTAATTAATCAGTGGTTAATTGAGAAAAATTGAGAAATCTCATAGATTAAGAAGGGGGTGGGAGAGGAATCTGAATACTTCTATAACTAACCAATTGTAGATTCCTCTGGTGCTTAAAACAATCTCTAAAATGTTAACAGAATACATCATGGCTGGCATCTTTTCCCCTCCATAATAACACTTGCCGTCATGGATGTGGAAATGTTGGTAGCTCTTTTTAAAAAACAAACAAACAAACAAATAAACAAATGTGGGATCTATTGCTCAATTGATTTTTCTTTTCTGGGACAAAGCATTATGTTTTGTTTCTCAGATGACAAACCAGAGTGTAACCAATATGTAGTTGCTAGTGCTATGATTGACAGGAATGATTTTTTTTTAAGGAAAAAAAACTGCATCACAATATTCTAATCAAGTGCCCTTAGCAACAGCCAGGCTGGAAACTGAAGCACACTGGAAAAGCCCCAGGGGCTTTGCAAACAGTGGGATACAATATGGAAATTTGCCTGTTCAAAAATTACTGTGCAATATGAAGCTATGGAAATGATATATTTGTAGAAGCATGATGTGAAGGAGGCACTGGACAGATCACAGCTCAGGGAGTGCTGTGAAGGGGAACTATGGGTGAAAAGCATGTAGCAAAAAACGCAGAGGCAGTCTCTGGGATTGCAGACAGGGTTTTGAGCTGAAGCAGAAGGGGTTTTGCTTGACTTTGGCAGAGAATGAGAAAGTGGGCAGAGATAGGATTTGGATTTCACAGGGACAGGGCATTTAGTCAGAAAGGAGAACTGACTCTATTTAAAATAGATTGTTCAAGAGTCAATGTGTTCCAATAAACCTCTATTTGTTATTCTTTTTTAACATTGTCTCTGGCTGTCTCTTTCAAGCTTGATAAGGAGTCAGACTAAGTCTACCATAAAGAACCCACACAACAACACAGCCACAGATCCAAGTTTAAGGGGTCACCCTGAGGCCCTGAGACCCAATCCAGAAAGACATTCAGTAGGGGAACAAGGGCAGGGTGAGTGGCAGGATTCCAGGGGTTGGAACTGTGGGGCCAACTTGGGAAGAGGGATCTGTCACACATGGCAAGCCTTTATTTTGTTTGCTAATGCGGATAAGGAAGAATCAGAATGGTGTAGTGCTTTGGATGCTGGACTAAGTTTAGGATTGCTAGAAACCAAGGTTCCTATTCTCCTCAGTCATGGAATCCCACTGGGTGACCTTGGGCAAGTCACACTCTCCAAGCCTGAAAGGAAGGCAATGGCAAATCTCCTCTGAAAAAAATCTTGCCAAGAAAACCCTGAAGTAGGGTCACATAAGTCAGAGTCAACCTGAAGGCATATAACAAAAGCAACAGCATGATGATATGGTCCTCCTGTAAACCAAATTAAGTTCTGGAAACAAGACTCATGGAGGCACCTTACCTTGATAGATCTGAATTAAAGAAGACATAATGGTGGTGATTCGCCTGCAGAAATATATATTTGAGCCCCTCATAGCACAGAACACTTATTATATATATTGAAACTCCCGATAGTAGCCCTTCTGTGGGAACCTATACAAAACCAAAATACTACAACAAATCAGGCAGCAAATATCTGTTTGCCTGGCTTGAGTGGCAAGAACATTGATCCTTCCACAGATGCAAGATGCATGGATACTCTCATCGGCATTGGTAGAGGTGGAATAGAACCAAGAGCAGCAGTGCCAATGTTAGCACCAACACTACTTGTATGAATGACTTTATCAGTTGTTAGAAGGTATAAAAAGGCTCTTTGCATTAAATGAGAAGACATGCATGAATGGCTGTTTTTCCCCCTCCCCATCAATCAAAACAGCGTGTGGTTAGCAAGCTACTGATATCCCAGTAATTCAACAAAGAAAGTGTTGCATTCCCACAGTGGATCTGAATGACAAGCTAATGTTGCTATTAAAGAAATTGCTTGTCCTCAAGTTTCCTGCACTTCATGCTTTCTGACAACTTGCAACTCTACCAAAAAAAGATTATGGAACTTGAAATAACCTTGATTTTCTTCATGAGTGCTGAATGCTGAAAGAGGATTCAACACTTTTCTGTTTAACATTTTGATGTAGCGGCGTGCTAGTACTGAACCAGTGTCTCCCTTACACCAGGTTCTATGTATGAGTCCATGAAAGGCACACAACAATGTTATTGTCAACCAGGATGAGAAAATAGATGTTGAGAAGGCTCATCCCTGAAGTACACCTATGAGTCTCAGGTGAACAAATCTCTTGCACTGGACTTCCTCAAAATCTTTGGATAGGCATCATGAAATTCTCCCTGACAAGGATTTCATGAGCCAACTTCACACAAGCATTCATTGGGGAAATAGTTTAAAAGGCTTGAGAAAGTTAAATGATAGATATCCAGCAGAGTTGGTTTTAAATACGCAGATAAGATCACTTACAATTCCAGAGCTAAAGAAATTTTCCCCTTTTGTTAGGAAAAGAAAAGAGGACTGGGAGCAGTAGGGCCAAAGTTACTGCTTCCTTGAATCTGAAAATAATATTAAATAATACTGGATCCACAGCTACTCCCAAAATTTCCCACTCTGCTCATGGTTTGTATGAAATTGTACAAGCACCAGATGCTACATAACACGTCAGTTTTTGTAACATATATGGAGAAGAAGAGTGTTTTCACCTGGATCAATTTCCATCTGAATGTTTGTTTGCTGTTTTCCCTTCATCTAAGTAATGGAACCATCTGTCAGCTTGCCTGAGGTGTGAGTCAGTACAAATAAGAGCAGAAAGGCTTATGTTCCTGTAGTTCTCAGCCCAGGTAAGGAGCAGACCGAGCTTCATTGAGAATATAATGAGGAAGGTTAGACAGTCTACCCCAGCTTTCCATACAGACTTAAGAAATAGATAGTAGCAGGAGCAGCTGGAGCAACTGAACAAAAGCTGTAGACTTTAGCCTCGCTGCTATACCAAGTGAAGATTTTACTGGATGTTGGCCAGCTGAGAAAAAAGTACAGACAACTTTTGTCTATGCCCTTTTCTGATTTTCCCTCAAACTATAAGGTTCCTGAGAACCTTTCCAAGCTTGTCTTTTTCCTATGATTTTTCACATGTTGTGACCTTTTAGCAAAAAAATAGGTTACCCCAAAATATTGAGTTGTGTGCGTGCGTGCGTACACGCACACACACACTCACAACACACACACTTTTGCCTCCAAACAGTTATTTTTCACAAAAACGTTGCCTTCTATGCAAAACATGGCTTTTGGGGGAATGAAGTCTTGTCAAAAAGGCCCAAAAGTGCAAAGAAAAAAAAAAAGAAAGAAAGAAAATTGGAAAATGCGGCGATAATTGCCCCATTTTTAAAAATGCAGTTTCTCAGGGTGTCAGGATACTCTTTCTCATAGAGAACCAGAAAATTTGCAAGTATTATTTATATGCCTGGGTAAGACTGACAGTTCCTATAACTTCTCATAATTCCTGACAAGTGGCCACACTGGCTGAGAGATTGTGGAAGTTGAACTCCAAAATATCTGGAGGGCCAGACGTTGAGCACTATTGCCTTAACTATTCACACATTTTTTTTCAGAAGTGTATGCAGAAGCTCTAGAGCAAGGATTGGAGAATGTTCTGCAGCCACATTCAGAGTCTATTCCATAACACAAATTGTGTTTCTTCAGTAGAAACATGGTATCAAATCCTAGCAAATAAAGTCTCAGTACTTGGTGTGTGGAATGGCGGACAACTGAGAAAGAGAAAAGAAGCTTGTGGAAGGTTTTGGAGGCCCTGCGTTAATTGGATTTTGTGCTCTGTGTATTAGTGACCTTAAAGTCAGTGCAAAAGGCAGTCTTGATAAATTGCAAGGCACATCTGATGGTATAGAAGATGTTTACTATGAATTCCCTAATACCAAACAAAACCCTGGAGATGAGCTTTCAGGTAATGTACAGAGGGTGGAGATATTGCAGCTGGCTGCAGGGAAAGAAGCAGTCATCATTAGATCAAGTGGATCAAAACAGGGTGGTTCAATTACCAAAATTGCGGCACAGAAAGTAAAGCAGGCATATATAGCCCCCAAAGCTGTTTTTGCAATCTGACCCCCTAAAGTCCATGGACTCCCACTCCCAGAAAAAAAACAAAAACAGCAGGTTAAAAAAATCATTGGCAAAAATGGAAATAAAGAAAAATTTCTCTAAAATCTGTACAGGGCTCTTTTTCTTTTGCAGAACACTTACTTTTTTAGCAGTTCTCTTGTTCTTTCTCCCTCCTTACCCATCACAACCACACACCCAGACTTATGAACAGCCAGCTGGGCTGCACAGACTCAGGCCATTTCCACACTAGACTGTTATAGCGCTATGATTCCACTTTCAACATCCTATGGAATCCTGGGGTTTGCAGTTTCGGGAGGGGCTCCTCCCGAAACCGCAAACCCCAGGATTCCATAGGATGTTGAAAGTGGAATCATAGCGCTATAACAGTCTAGTGTGGAAATGGCTTACGACTCCCTGTTCTTGGCGAACAGGGTGAAAAAAGTAAAGGTTTGAGTAGTTTGATCTTTGACATACCCACAAGCAGCTGGAAGCATTTAGATCAAACCTTAAGGCTTGCAGCAATTAGGAAGCTGGTTTCTGCCACATAATGTCTCAATATGGTACTACAGACATTAAACAGCTTCTAACTAAAAAGAATTAATCCTTTAAAAAAAAAGAAACAAAACAACCTCAAGATGTATGCTCTTGAGGTCTCCTTAATATGAACAGCAAAGCCAAATGCCTACTTTGCATGTTCTTCGAGTCAGAGTAGAGACATATTTTTCTTGCAGAGCCTTCTTGGCATCAGTGCTGAGAAGGATCTGGCTCCTTTGTTTGAGGTTTGGAGAAAGTAAACTATCCTGGCCCAGGCTCAGAAGAGGGCTGTTTCATACATACAAGTTGCCAGATACCAGCGATGTAGACTCGAGTCAATTGACTCATTTAAGTCACTTCAGTGACTTGACTTGGACTTGACTCGAGAAAAATTACACACTGACTCAATTCGACTTGAGACTTGCATATTTTTTAGTGACTGACTTGCTGTCCTTGGTTCAGTGACATAAAACATTCATCCAGAAACCTTACAACTTACTGGTCACGTGATGATCAGTCTCAAGCCCACAGCACGGACACATTTCTCAGAGGGAACAGCAAATGGATCAGGCAATGGGCTTGAGGTGGGGCTGAGGTCTACTCAGCAGCCTGTCCATGCTATGTATAGGAGGAGCTTTCTAAAACTTTTCCTAAGAGCAGAAGGCAAGACTTATACCCAGAGTGCAGGGCACATATCTGATAGGGGAATAGAAAATGTGTTAGGCAATGGGCTTGAGAAGGAAAGAACCTTCCTTCTAAAGCTCTTGAAGTTTCAGTAATGGGGAATACGAAAGATTCTATTCCTAACTTCTGAAAAAGCCTCCAGCTTTGCAAATGAGAAGTAAGAAGGATCCTACTCCCCACTTCTGAAGCTGTCGATGGCAAAATCATAAAAGTAGATGGCTGATTCTATTTAAATTGTTAAAACTGACTTTATGCGACTCTGTCCAGAAATTCTGGAATACATGTTGGGGTATAAAGTTGGCTCCAGACTTGAGACTCAACTTGAGACTTGACTGGAAAGTATTTTACAAGGACTTGAGACTCAGCTTGAGACTTGAAGGTAGAGACTTGACTTGAGACTTGGAGTAAAATACTTAAATACATAACTTCCAGATACTTGGAAAGGGTTTCAGGATTCCAGGTTTAAATATTTTAAAGACATGAACCATTATTCAGGTTGAATATTCTGCAAACAAGTAAGGGAGAAGAAATAACTCCATAGTCCTTTTTCATAGGCACCTGCTGCTGAACTTGCCAACAATGGTCTTTAACCCTGTGCGTGCTATGGCTTCTCTGAAATCTTCACCCTGTCAATGTGCCACCCTAGATGAACACAGCCATTCCCTGGGTAGCCCTGTTCCCCCAGGGAACTAACTCCTCCTCCTTTGATGAAAGAAACCTGCTCAGCTCTGGTACAACAGCCAGCTCTCTTCCATATCTCCATAATTGCTCCAGCAGAAGCTCCTTTACACCTGTCAGCTCTCTCTGCCTTCCCACCCCTCACCAAGCCTGCTGTGGAGCAGTTAGAGCTCCACAGCCTGCATGTGATTCCTTAACTGTATCATGGTAGCAGCAATATCATCTTCAGTCTTCCTTCTAGGGAACATGCTGGGCACTAAGGATTCATGGCATGAATTCTCCTACTTTGTGAGGCAATGACAATATGTTATCCCTTTTGAGAAAAAAAGTGTGAAAGGGACTGAATTTTCTGGTCATGTTAGATAGGAAAGAGATAAATGCTTTTTCTTTCTCTTCATTTGCCCAATATGTATATAATGATAATCACAAAGGATTCATGCTTCGGCCTATTTCCTTGTGATACAATGGTTTGCCCTAGTAAAAACCAGTGATGTAGACTCAAGTCGGTAGACTCAAGTTGATAGACTTGGACTCAAGTCAGACTTAAGTTGCTTCAGTGACTTGACTTGGACTGGACTCGGCAATAAATGAGGCACTGACTCAACTCGACTCAAGACTTGTATATTTTTAGTGATTGACTTGCTGTCTTTGGTTCAGTAACATAACACATTCATCTAGAAACCTTACAACTTTGAACAATTGTTACCCTGCTTTCTGGGGGTCCCGGGAGGGACACCTAAAAGTGCTCAAACAATGGGGAGGGAATTAGCACAGAGCACAAGTTGGCAATGCAAGAGGCAGGGTAATGTAGCGAGATCTTGAACCCTATGTCTACAGGGTCAGGCCGAGTCAAGGAGCAAACAGAAGTTGAAATAATAAATGTTGTTTTATTGAAATACAATCACACAAGTGTATGCAACACACTCACACAAGAAGCTATAGAAAGAAAGGTAGGAGTGGGATAGAGGGATTTTTGAGGAGGTTTGGTATGGGAAATACTATACCTGTCCTGAAGCCCAGTTAGAAGCGGAGAAGCTGGGGAGTGTGGATCTCAGCACGTGGAGCTGAGGGGAAGGCTCGCTAGACAAAGCGACAGCAAGGCGGGATGGAAGCCAAGAGCGATCCGAGGAAGCGCTCAAAGTCAGGGGTTCTCATGGGGAAAATTGTGACCGCAGGCTAGTTTGTACTTGGGGAAAACAATGAGTTTGGGGCTGGAGACAAAGCCTCCGAAAGGTCAGAATTTGAATGATTGAGTTATAGCCAAATTGTCAATAGAGTAGCCAGTACGCAAACGTGGAGTGCTTGATCGTTGTATAGTTCGATCATCAAGCTGCCTGCGCGGGTCAGAGGATCTTTTGAAAGTTGCGTGCGTACATAATTGAGGTACTTGCCTTGAGGTCTCCTGAAGCTGCTTCTGGCCTACCTGTATTTGTTTAGAATATTACAGCGATTATCGGCCGAGCCTGTGTGTGTGCTTGTCCGGGGGCCTCACAAGCACATAGAGAGGAATGGGTAGAGAAGGCTGAATTATTGATATCAAAAGATATCTTTATATCCCACAAGCTCGGGCTAGCAATGGCAGTAACACAATGCCACCATCTCTTTTTGCCTAGTGGTCACACGGCAATCTATCTCAAGCCCAAAGCGTGGGTGCATTTCTCAGAGAGGAACAGCAAATGGGTTAGGCATTGGACTTGAGGCAGGGTTGAGGTCTATTCAGCAGCCTGTCCCTGCTGCATATCAGAGAAGCCTTCTAAAATGTTTCCTAAGAGCAAAAGACAAGACTTGTCCCCAGAGTGCAGGGTTCATTTCTCAGAGGGGAACAGCAAATGTGTTAGGCAACAGGCTTGAGGAGGAGGGATCCTTCCTGTTTTTTGAAGCTTCAGTAATGAGGAGTAAGAAGGATCCTATTCCCCATATCCAAAGTTGCAGGTGGCAAAATTGCAAATGTGGAGAGCCGACTCTGCTTAAATTGTTAAAACTGACTTTATTTGACTCTAATTCTGGAATTTTGATTGGGGTATAAAGTTGGCTTCCAGACTTGAGACTTGACTTGAGACTTGGAGTTAAATACTTGGACTTAAGTACATCACTGATAAAAACCGCTTCCACTTTGGTGTGGCTCTATAACTGATCCTTACCATCCCATTTTTCAGTCCTTCTAAAAAGTGGGGGGTTGAGGTAAATGTAGCTTATGTAGGGAGGTGGCTTACTCAGGGCTGTAGCTATGGGAAAGGCAAAATGAGGGCATTTACCCACCAAAATAAAAATTCTGCCCCATCCATGAAATGTTCTTTCAGTCCTGAAATTTTTAGCACTGTGTAGAGTGAGACATTGAAAATCATTCTGATCTGTTTGCCATGTTTGCATTTCCTTAGTAACTTTGTCTGTTCCTTTTATTTGGATGGCTAAATTGCATTTCCAAGTTTTAACTTACTGCAATGCTTGAAATTTGGGGAACTGATGGACAATTTCATTAGGGGAGCAGAATTCTTATGGGAAGGAATGCCCTCATTTTGCTCCCTCCCCGTAACTGCACTCCTGGGCTCAGTGCTCTACAGGCAACTTTTCTTTCGGTTTCAGGAAGAGCTCAACTAGGTGGGAATTTCTGGAGTATCAATATGGTCTGGTTTCCCCATTGTGAAAAGAGTGATAAGAAAAGTTTTTATTTTCCTCTTGAGGACCAGCTTGTTTTCATTACTCAGACAATGGCATATATAAAAGGAGGAGAAGGGGGAATTTGTCTCTCAGTGACAGGAATCTCCTTTACATCAGATTACCTTAACTACCATTTTAGCCACAAACAAAAGCTGAGAGATTCAGGGAAATGGTTATGAAACCAGTCCCCAAAGGTGTGTATGGGAATGACTGGAAGAATAGCAACTGGAGCAAAAGTTGGTGGAAGGAAAAATCAGTAAAGTATAAATTAATGATGGAATGAAAGCACCTTTGTCTAGTTTTTGAGGGAGGCATCCATGATTATCCATCAACGAGATTTGTTGTATCAACATTTAAACCATAACCATATAAGTTTTCAAGAGCTTCAATGGTGGTTTATACAGAAATAGTGTAGAATTGCTGTAGGTTTTTTAAAGACCTTTTAGGGAGAAAAAGGAGGTGAAAAACAGACTGTCAGCTTATTTAAATCTTTTTAGTTGTAAAGAAATCTAAATCAAGAACTGTCCTGGAACATAAGATGCAGGGATTTGATTGTGTTTATCAGGGATCTGATGGCCATCATGTTTTCTATGGACATTGTAAAGATTTCTGATATACCCTATGACATGTACCAGTCTCTTTCAGAAAATGCAGTAGATTCAAAGCCTTCAGTTCCATGTGCTTCAGTTCCACACCTAAAGATGTAAGTTGTGCACAACAAAACTCATAGAATCACAGAATCATAGAATTAGAAGAGACCACAGGAGTCATGTAGTCCAGCCCCCTGCTATGCAGGAACACACATCAAAGCACTCCCAACAGATGGCCATCCAGCCTCTGCTTGAAAACCTTCAAAGAAGGAGACTCCACCACACTCTGAGGCAGCACATTCCACTACCGAATAGCTCTGACTGTCAGGAAGTTCTTCCTGAAGTTTAAGAGGAACTTCTTTTCATGCAGTTTAAAGCCATTGCTCCTTGTCTTCTGGAGCAGTGGAAAACAAGCCCACTCCCTCCTTGACATGAAAAGCTCTTGGGTTATTTGAACAAGCCGGGCAGTCTGCTACTCTAAATCCTTCATGCTCCAGAGTATTCAACCTTCTAGAAAAAAATTGGAGGGTGGAGGGGAGAGAGAATCCACTTAGGCAGTGTGGTATAGTGATATTATGGTCATAAACCAGTCAACAAAACAGATGAAAATATCAGGGTGTTCTGTTCTGCTGGTGGGCAGACTGCATCAAGTACAATCTATTGTTCACGAGCACCATACATTTCAGTTTAAGACAACTCATTTTATTAATAAATTAAAACACTTCTGCCTATGTATTTCAAAGTGTGAATCTTGCATACCTTCCACTGAATGATCACTACCATCCTTATCATTTTCAAGGCAACCCAGCTCATATGGACTTGGTTGAATATTGGACAAATCAAATAAGATGGGCACATTGTGATCTGAAGGCAAAATAAAAATTGCACCAAGAAAGGGGAATAGATCACAGTTGCCTAGCAATCATTCAAACAGGAATCCTAGAAAATGCAAGTAAAACACTGGTCAAGGCCTATTTGTTTTTGGAATGTGTTCATAGTAATCTATTAAATGATGTTGGACGTCTGTAGCAGGTTGTGTATATGATGGCAAAAATATCAATATCTGCAGTGGCATAGCATGTGGGAGATGGAATTGCACACAGAGGTACAGTTAACAGTTCAATATAGTTGCAACATTCTCACTTAGTATGAATCTCAAGCTGAATGTTGATGTATAGCTATCAGCATCTACAACAAAACTGTCTATGCTGTTTTGCCTTCTGAAGAATAGCAAATGCCACTCTTGACAACTGAAAACGAAGTGAAAACAATGTCTGTGGTTTTGCTTATAGACATGTAAGTCCCAAGAACCTGTTATACATTTTCTACAATGCAATGCTTTTCATAGCTGGTATATAGAGCATTGCCCATCATTAAGCATGCCTTAAGGCATTAGATTTCAAATGTTGGTCATCCCAGGTTTTGTTTTATTTTTATTTTTATTTTTTGGATTAAGCTCCCAGAATTCCTGATCATCAGCCAAGCTGGTTGGGGCTGCTGGGATCTGAAGTCCAAAGCACAAAGGACAAAGCAGGCAAAGGTGTTCTTGCACTGAATCAGGAGCAGCACCTAGCTCCCCAAAAGTCAAACTAGAACTAGATGGATAACAAGAAAAGCCCAGAGTAGTTAGACACACTTTCACCTCAGAATATTCTGACTGGGATCCTGGGGGTCCAGACTAGTCCTTCTTGGAGAGAAGGCAAGGTAATTCCCACCCCATTCATTGACTAACTTCTGGGGGTCTGGCAAAAGGAATGAGCAGTCCTTCCTTCCTTCCTTCCTTCCTTCCTTCCTTCCTTCCCCTTCTGTGACTCTGGAATCAACCTTTGCCAAGCTCATCCACCCTTCCCTGTCACATAGTCATGCAGCCTATTTTCTCTGGAGTTCCTGGAAGCTCAACAACTGAATCATCCTCCCTGTGCCTCTGTTACCTCTTACCTCTTGCTTGTCACTTGGATAAGGGAGGGGAACAGCTGTAAAAGGACTGGACAAATCTTACAGGCCCCTTGTTGCTCAACAGGTTCCTACTGCTGCTGCTTCCCTTCCCATAACTGCCTTAGTAGCTTTTATGCGGTACCCCCACTCCATACCAACACCCATCTTTCCAGTTGCTGCGTTGCTATACAAGCAGCTGTCATCATGGCATTTCTTTGCACTGTCTGTCTCAGGTGCTGCTGCAGCCAGTCACCTCACCATACCTTCTGCATTGGTTGGGAGAATGGAAACTTCATTGTCCTACTCCTACAGCTCACAGACAGGCAGGCAGTGTTACACATATATTAGTTTTAATAGACTATGAGAATGTAAGCACAAACAATTCCTATGCAATCCACCATGGGCACTGGCTTAGCTACAAAAGTAAGACAGGTGTTTCTGTAGGCTGGATTTCTAAAAGAAGTAATAACTGATCAAAGGATGAAGTTAATGAATAGGGAGCTGGTCCAAGATTGAAACCCATAGAGAGCAAGACCACTTGAAGCCTTTATTTATCACCCACAGGCCAATTGGCTCATAAAAACATATATGGTTTAGGTCTAGACTATCTGAAAGCCCATATCTTGCCATACGAACCTGTTTGAGGCTTACAGTCTTCAGAGGGGTGTTTTCTTTCTGTCCCACTACTCTCACAGATTCATCTGGTAAAAAAAAAAAAGCATTCTTGGATGTTGCTCCCAGGCTGAGGAACTCTTTCTTAAGGGAGGCTCAATTGGCGCCCTGTCTTCTTTCTTTTTACCAGCAGGGAAAGATCTGTTTATTCAGATAGATCTTCTGCCTTTAACTGGTCGGGGTGGAAGGATGTGCAGTGAATGTGCTGTCTTTTAAATGTAAACTGTATTTAATGTGTTTTAGTCATTTTTAAATTAATGTTTGAATAGGATTGGTTTTAATGTCTTCAAAACTTTGGTACCACATATGTTGATTTAACTGACATTGTAAGGTGCTCTGGGGTCCCATATTGGGAGAAAAATAGGATATGAATTAAATAAATCAGGTTCATAATAAATAACTAGACATGGAAGCAATGGGGAAGCATTTATAATTAAACACATTTCATTTATAGATGGGGAAAAATCAGAAATATTATAGTAAGCATTTGTTCAGTTTTAACATCAAGGGAACAATATATATTGTTCAATGCTGTGCAGATGGATCTATGTTGGTGTGACTACAAGGGCACTCAAAGTGAGAACATATAAGCACAAGAGCTGCACTATGAATGGTAGAACTCAATACTGAATGGTGAATCAAGTAAGGATTTTGCAATACGGTGAGGAGCTTCTATTCTGAACTTCAAAGGTCAGCAACCAAGGTGGCTCAATCTTTCCAGCTAAAAAACTCTAAGGAGCCATAGTCCAAATGTCTTGATGGTACAAATTGTGTGTCCATCTGCTGTGTGATTGTTTGTTATGTCTGCTTCTAACTAACGATAATCTTTGTCATTATTTCTATTCTTCTTTAAGTTTATCCAGTTTGTGAACTATACTTATTATTATTTTTTTCATTCTTTGTTTAATTTGTATGTATGCTTGATGTTCTACAATATTTTGCAGCTTTGAAGGACTATCTTATAAGCACTTCCTAACAGTGATATTCAGTTTGATGTAACACCTTCCTCCACACCCCATTCAGTTTATTTAAACATCAAATTCTTCTACAACACAGACTTAGGATTTAAGGATTTTAGCTTGCTTTGGGCAAGACCATTTTCAGGCATTTACTAATTTCTTTAAGGCATTGGCACTAACTGTTATGTATTTGACACCGTTTTTTTTCCCTCTTTGGCTATATTGTTACATAATTTTTGAATGAAGCTCAAGATCCTAAAATAATGTACAAGCTGCAGTGGGAAAGAGGTTTGTTTCAGGCCATCAGACAAATTACATTGGCAGGAAAATCTTACTATTGGTTCCACTATCACTCACTGATTTTTACTGCATTGGTTATGCATTCAGACAGTGTTGGGAGTGGCAATCTTTGCATGTTTAATTAACTGGCTAGTTTGTTTGCATGTCTACTGTAGGCACAAAGGGGACTGCCTAGAGTAAACTTTCTGTTGCATGTTCCCTACTTCCCCTTGCATATTCTCTTCCTCTTCCTCTTTTTGTTCTTCGGCTTCCCTGCAAGCATGTGGTCTCCTATCCTCTGGCAAGCATGCTTCCCTGTAAGCATGTGACTGCTTAATTTCTTCTTACCTTTCTTCAAGAATCGAACCTGTATAGACTATGCACAAGATTTTGTGAGTAAACTTTTCATATTTTTACCCAAGCTGTTTGTGTTTATTTTGAGCTAGATTAAGTGTGTCTGGGGTGGAGATGATGAAGAGGGACTGGTGATTTGTTCAACTTCTGTCTGTGCATTACTAAATACTCTGCTGATTGGGAGACTTATTACTAAAAATCTCTCAATTCCACAACAGAAGCAGTGCAGCTTAATTCCAGTTAAGGAGGCAGGGGACTGCAGTATTTGCATATCCTCAAGGGGGACTGAAATAACTTAGAAGAATGCAAAGAAGGGAACCTATGGCATGTCATGCTACTTTTCATGTTCTAGATTTTCTAGTGAGAAGGAGATGCAATTATTTAAGCACAGGAAAAAAAATACTAAAAAGAAAGACCCTTATCCAAGCATTTGCAGATCATTTACAGTTCAGGAGAGCCCCATCCTGCCATTGTTTGTAAATGAAATAAAATGGCCAAGTAATACTCTCCAGTGGCACAGATGTTTCTTCACACTTGCGGAGCGGAAAGTTAAAGGAAAAGCAAAAGGAATGTATGAGGCAATTGTGGATGAGGGATAAGAATACTACAAAAGCAATTATCTTACTCTGCTCTGATGAAAGCAGCCAAAAGATTTCAGAGAAAGTGAGCATCCAGCTTCTCTGTCCCATTTTGTGACCAGCAGGCGTTAAGTGACTTTTTTTTTTGCCAACAGTTAAGCAACGCTGAACCATTTCCAGGGAGTCTCAAGCAAGGCAAGGAAAGAGACAACTTGCAAATGCCATGGTTTGCCACGAAAACTGAATCATGAAAACAATGGTTTGGAACCTTAAACCTATACATTTAGGATCACTCAGATTTGACACTTCACCTGAACCTTTCCTTGGCTTAAATTCATGTTATGTATTTTACAAACGTACACATTTTAAAGTCAATTGCAGTTCAGCCTGATCCAGTCTCTTCAGATACTATTTTTCTGTGCAATACTGATTCTGTATGCAATGGTACATACTGATGAAAATAAGACAGTGACACTGCAGTAGAATGACAGCATGTCCTCTTTATTCTTGGCCATTATCATGAGCATCAGCAGCCACTGATTACATCATATAAGGGTGTCCTGTGCTTACTGGTTCTTCTGACAGTGAGGACAGAACTTGCATTGGGAGCAGAGATTCTAACAGCAGGAATCCCAGCCTTAGCCAAGGAGGAGCCAGTCTTGTCCTGGGCCAGGAGTGGGATAAAAATTAAATAGAAAAGTAAAAGGGAAAGGATTTTTTAAAAAAGAATTTCAGCATTTTAAAACAGGCAGGTGTAAGTAATCTGAAGAGTTCAAGAGATGAGGCATGAGAGTTCCCTATCATGTAGGGCCTGTGGAAATTTGTGGTGGATCCCAATGACAGAAGGCCTTGTAATTCCACTAGCTTGGAGTATATCCATCATTACCTTGATTAGTGAGGGGGGAGGAGCTAACCATAATTGGAGCTAACCATAATTGTTATTGTTGAACAGTTACTGCCTAATTAGTCCAATTACCCATTACTGGTAAATGACAATGAGATAATATCCCAAAATTGGTGTCAAGAAATTTGTTTATTCTTTTGTATATGGAAGACACTTTTTATCTCAAAGTAGAACTAGGTTGAAACAAACACTGAGTGGCTTTTCCCTGTGGTTTTCAAAAGAAGAGAAATTAATTTTTATTTATGATAAATCAGGAGTACCATTTTTCTGTAGAAGGCAAGCAAAATATATTTGGAAATTAAATGGTCATCTCATTGAACTAATTTGTGCCTATAAATATTTGGGCATTTATTTTCAAAGATCAGGTAAATGGACAGTTCATGAAAATAGCACTGTAAAGAAATCCAAACCATTCTCTTACCCTTCCTATCAAATGGTAGTAAATTTGTACTTGCTCCTATATGGATTGAAAAGCTAAAATAACAACTTTCATATGGAGTTCCACTTTGGATTTTGGAACTCCATTTACCTCCTAAAAGATAAAGCATTCCATCAGAGACCAAACTTGGGTCTTGCCAATGTGTTGTGGGAAGGTACTGAATTTGGAGTTGGAACTGAGTTCCTTGGCACTTTTATCTTGGCAAAATACTTTATATTTCTGGATTCCAGTGTGTTTTAAGTAACTGTCCAAGTTCTCTCATCTAGCTAACATTTGTTGACTGATTTCTTGTAGAAAACATTTTTATGAGAGTGGAGGATTCCCTTGCTTAATGGCTGATATGGATTCAGCCAAACAGTGAGTTTATGCTGACAGAAAAGTCCAATAAATACTTCTTGTTATCTTTGTTCATTGACCATTGGCTCATGGGTTAAATAGGGCAAGCCCAAATGAATAACCTTCATGTTATGATACTGGGCAATTTATTTTCAGAATTTCAAACTGAATTAAGATTATCTCCACATAATTGAACTCTGGGATGATTGAAACTATTTCCCAAATGTTATATTTTTCTATTTTCGTAAAAATACCAGGGAACATTTTTATAAGAACTTCCCAAATATGATCTGAAACATTTTTTCTTACTTTTTGTTTGTGAGGACCAAAAGTAATATGAGATCAAGGACTCTTTGCTGTCAGGTCTGCAGTTTCATCCCAGTGTGTTTGATAGGCTAGGCTTGCTGGTGAGAGGAAAATGGCCAACTGAGTGGTTTGATAAAGGTTGATAGGAATGACCAGGGCATTCTAAGGACTATGCGTTCCTAAAATTCCTTCCCATTCTCATGGCTTTTTACAACTGGTATGAATAGTTCAGCAACAAACAGGTGCTTCTGTAGGGTAACAACCAAGCACTGATCATGGTGATCAGTCACCAGACCCCTTGTTTTAGTACAATTTTCCACCTGGTAGGAGTTGTGTAGTGGTTTGTTAACCAGCTAACACTTCTTTCTCAACATGTTACTTTCTACTTACTGGCAACACAGCAGATGCCCTCTCTAGATTTGGAGCTTTTGTTCTTTGGCATCAGAGATGAGGCTCAGCCAAGAACATTTCTCAGAAGAACTTTGATGTTAGGGAACACTTGGTAATTCAAGCAGGATTAGCTTCTATTTCCTCGTCCACATTTTGTTCTTATTCTAACACCACTGAATCTTTTCTACACTTGTCATGGCCAAACAGGGATTGTAGAGCTTACATTAGAAGTAAAGGTGGGGTTGGAAATCACACTATCCTCCAGATGTTACTGGACTGAAATTCCCAGCATTCCTTACAATTGGCTATTTTGGTTAGCACTATTGTGATCTCCAGTGCAGTAACATCTGTAGATATGCAGGATCCCTCTACTACCTCCTTAAGGAATGCAACCTCGTCTCCAGGAGCATGGCACCACCTTTTTTTTTTTTTTACAGCAATGCACAAGGCTTACCTAGTACTTGTACTTCTTTTAGATCACAGGTGGGCAGCTATCATAGATTGGGAGGGGGACCATATTGCCCTCCATAGGATCCTGAAGGGGGACATTCCCCATAGTGCCCCCACCCTCAGTTTTTCTTTTCCCAAATAACTGTTGGCCTCAAAACATACAAGGCAATTTTGCTATATGATTGCTGGCTTAGATCAAGGAGAGGGCCTGATTCCTTGATTTAAACTGGAAATAAGCCAGAATTCAAGGGAGGAGTCTGGGAGTTAGGGACACAAAAATGACCCTCAGGCCACATGTAGTCCATAGGCAACACTTTCCCAACCCCTGTTTTAGAAGCTGTAGGGATTGGTTGCCTCTTTCTGATCAGATTGCTCTATTGCTCTGCTAGGGCTTGTGGAATGTTACATTGTCCCATGAGTCCCTAATCATTGGTTGAGATAGTCAAAAACTGGTTAATCCAACAAAGGTATACTTATTTAAGAGTGTTCCCTGCATCTGGTCAATGCCTATCTGGAAGAAATTGAACAAGTATATGCACTGCTTCATCCTCCTCCATAGCGTTCATCTTTCCTGGGCAGACAAGAACATCTGGTGGCAGAACAAATTGACTGGAGCTACAAAAGTATTGGCAGCAAGTTGACTATGTTCAACTCCCCACCTCCTATGGGTGGCACAAGCATTGGCTGAATCCCTTGCAATAGTGTGGGGACAGGTGCACCTTTTTCCTCCTTGAATAACCTTGATGTCTGGTCAACTCAATTTAGGCAATCCAGTTTAGAGGCCATCATACATGTTACTATCCCAGTTGTTGGAAGTGGGCAAATCCTACCATAGTGGTCCCACATCTACCATTCCCATCTTGCCAGTGCCCCAGTGGAAGGACTGGGACAAGAATCTCCAGTCAACACTTTGTTAGTGATAGATCTTTCAGTCTGATGCCATGATAAACTCTGTTAAGTTGTAGCCAATAAAGCTGTTTACAACATGAAACCAAAAGTCAATCCTTACCTGTTCCCCCTCAAATAAGTAAGTAAGTAAGTAAGTAAGTCTCTAACAACAGGAAGATATGAGATCTATCCAATACATTCAAATTTTATAAACAGATGGGAGAATCACAACCACTGAAAGTAGCTCATTGGTTTGAAACACATTCAGTATTTTATGGCAGTGTCTTAGAATCTGTTATCCGATGGCATTTTATGAAGTGTTAGCTGCTAAAGTTTCCTGTGGCTAGATTGCTTTATTGTTAAATTTGTTTATGCCAGCATAGTCATAGGCATATTCAATCATATTTCCAGTTCCATTATCTGCTCACTCATCTCCCCAGCCACCTTGACTGGTACTGTCAGCACAAATTCTTCAATTATTTTTAATGTTAAGCAATTTTCTCTATCAATGATGATGATGCAACTTTGCTCTTAACAGGATAACTTAATTTAATAGTAATATGCCCTATAAATCAAACCCACAATATGAGAATGAAATATGAAAGAATTATGATGATAAGTGGGTGTACTGATTCATTTGTTCCAGTGTTTCATCACATAACTGTTGCTGCTTTACTAAGAGGTGAACATGTTTCAGTGGTGGAGATCTCCTTTGCATTAGTAAGAGCATGTGTTGCACTCCGTGAGCAGCCCTTTGTCTCTCTATTTTAGGCTTGGAAAGTTGTTGGAGTTTGACTCGATGGTTGTTGTGGTCTCTTCCAATTCTGTGATTCTATGATTTCTCACATGACATCATTGCTGTTCTGCTGTAGGAGACCATTTGGAAAGTGTTTAATTTTATTAACACCAAAAGTCCATTAATGATCTCCTTTGCCACTTCTGTGTGCCATGATTTCCTGTGCAAATGTTCAGTTGCGCTTTTATGCAAATTTTGCTCACTGCCTCTCCACCTCCTTTTCTAGCCCCCTTCTGGAGTCTCTTCTCTCCCTCCCCCTCTCACACACATGGAAATATAAGTGAAAAAGAGTCTTACAGTTTAAGGAAGCATTTATTTTATTAACCCATTAATTCTTGCTTTCTTCTTTCAGACTTAACTAACCACTTGCAGATAAAAGCTGGCATCAATGAGACAGATCAGTAGCTGCTGGCTTTCATCATCCAGAGATTAGTTAAGTCTTCTGCTGGTCTCCTAATCAGGAAATCCCCCCACACTGCCAGCATAAATGAATTTTTACATATATGATTCTTTTCCTTTGAGTTTCGGGAGTAAAATCTCTCTCTCGGTGCACCTGTGTGTTTGTGATAAACTAAAGGACGAGACAATGTCTTGGATGAAGCGGGGGGCAGCCCCAAATACTGTGTGTGATAAGCTTTTTGCACAAACAAATGTGTGATCCCAGAATTGTTCTGACGGTGTGAAACCAAATAGACAGCTCTGGATTCAATAGCATTTTTACAACAATGCTATTTTGGTGAGAGAAGAGCCTGGTATGATAAAGCCCCAAGAGATTTTAATGTTACTGGCTCCAGGTTTAGCCATGCTGCCTCTGTTCTTGAGAGGCAATAAATTGGTATACATGCTAGTGACAGAGATATGATTTTTCTGTATATATTCTCTTATTCTCCAAAAAGGCAGAACAAGATTGTAGCCATCAAGCCATATCTTCATGAAGCTATTTCAATATTTTGACTATCTGATGTCTGAAGAACTAGTTCATTTTATTCTGCAAATACTCATCTTCAGTGCTTGACACTAGCTCCTATCATCATGAGACAGAGAAAATATTTGTTTCTAACCACTATCTGCATACCATTATAATGTTCTGGGACCCCAACCTTAGCTCACAGCTGAGGTTACTATTGATGTATTTTTGCTAAAGTTAGATTTGTTCTTATATTTAACGTTAGGTAATTGAGAAGCTAGGCCTGCTCAAGTTACACTGACCACTTCATACTTTTTGACAGTTTGAGGATGTGTTGTTTATACTGAGATAAGAGTTCTAGGCATGAAGCCAACCCTGAGATTCTGAGTAAACAGTGTCTGAGAGGAAAGATGGCTCATCAAGAATATAACTAAGGGATCCATTAAATAAAAAGTACATGGAAAAGAATTACAAAGATGAAGTTCAACAGGCAAGAACCAAACAGGTGACATGATGTACAATGCCCCATAAAGGGGGAAAACCCTTTCCTATGTGGAGAAAATGCTCATATCAGAGCAACTATAAGAACAATACCACAGAACCATGCTAGGACAAAATCCACAGAAAAAGAGGGATTTCAAAGGGTATAAATAAGCAGCCAGTACTGTTGCTATTGTTGTTGTTGTTGTTGTTATTAACAACTTTATATCCTGATTTTTCCCAACGTTATGTATATTCTGAATTTATCCTTTTATCAAGAGGTACTAGATATCTGGGCCAATTACCTTATCACCAAAGCCACCCCACACCTACCTGTTGTGCTGATGATCAGCAAACCATATGAACCCAGATTAGAGTGAAAAATATTCATTTGTTACGTGCCAGCATAGAATGAAAACCTGGAATAGTAATAAGAGAGTTAAGACTAGGGCCATTTCCACATGGGGTTTTTAAAACGGGGCAGAGCGTCCTCCAGGGAGGACATCTGCACCTGGGAGCGGATTGGGTCAGACCTACTTAATGCAGATCCACACCCCAGCCCGCTCCGGAATGACCCGAAGTGGTCGTCCAGCGTGCTTTTGAAAGACCGCTAAAAACTGGTCTTTCAAAAGCATGGAGTGTGCCAGTGTGAGCCTGCTCCCTTATGCAGATTTGCAGGCTCACATTGGTGCGAGCCTGCGATCTGCCGGGGGCGGGCTTTAGGCTGGCCAAGCTTCAGCAGTTGGTCGAGACCCTCAACCAACCGGAAGCTGCCATTTCGACGCTGGAGCAGTGCACAACCACATACTGCTCTAGAGTGGCGTGGACCGGACCGGGGAGCCTTAAAGTCCGGTAAGTAGCGTCACGGGGCAATTCCCTCGCTCTGTGCAGAAATGGCCTAGGATAGCTAAGACTCCCCAATGGATCAAACATATACCTACTGAACCACCCTTGTGTGAACTGCTATACTTAATTTGCATGAATGTAACCTTTTCACATATAAAGCCATGCAGCTGCTGAGAGAGGGAGGACCAGACACAAAAATATTGGCAAAGGAGGCAGAGCTTAGCAGCCTGCTTCCCTTTACTATCTACAGACTCCCTTTCATTGTGGGACTTCTGGACAATCTTAGGGGTTATGTATCTCTGCAGGATTGACATCTGAGCAACCAGTTTCCAGAAACTCTCCCCAGTGAACAGGTTCATCTCCTGGGGCTGTGAGACATAATCCGATTTCCTGCAGTGGAAGAATCATCAAAGACAGGGTTGCTTTGGAAGGATATAACACCAAAGGGGGTTGCTATATGGGAAACCAACATCAGATTGGTTGGCTTGACAGGAAGAATCAAGTGTGGTAAATTCAGCTCAGTGGGGTACTGTTTCTCCAGGAAACACCTGACCTTGCAAGAGCTGATCTCCTGGCACAAGAAATAGTGTTCATGCCCCCCTGGAGAGCAGTTCACTGTACCCCTAAGTTTAGGAATTACAACACTTTGCAAAATCTACAGATGGACTGCATCACAATCTGGACTTGCCCTTAAAGATATACAGGTGTTAGAAAGTGTGGCAGAGTGATTTCCAAAGTGAGATGAAGGTGCTATTGCATAACACTAGTGCAGAGGATGTTATACCCCCATCTTTCAGTGAGAGGGTCCACTGGTAGGTGAAAAGTTAAGTACATCTGTAATTCAAATAAAATAGCTTTGGTGAGATGGGAAGGTTTGGATCTACTGCCCAAGATTTTGTCTCTGGACAGAAGATATAAAGGTGTTTATCCAAAACAGCCAAACCAAACTGGTTAGCTTTCTAGCAAAGGGCCAATGATCACTTATGGGGTTTGCGGATCAATGGCTTTTCCCCAATTTGTCTTAATATTGGAAAATGAAGTTAGTGAGTTGAATGTATGCCCCTGCAGGTTGTGTGCAAAATGGAGGAGATTGTGAGCAGAACCTCCTATTGAAATATCCCCAAATATGTTTGTGGGGAGAGAGAAAGAGAGATAAAGAAAGCCTTCCATGTGGTAAACTACTGAATTTACTGGGAGAGGAGGCAAGATGGTGATGAAGGCAGACACACTGTAGGAGTGCTCCAGTCTTTTAACCAGAAAACTTCCTAAAGCCTCCCAGATTCCTTCAATAATTACTATAGATTAAGTGCAAGAAGAAAGAACTGCACCAAAGAAGGATTTATGACCTTGCTAACACTGATGAGTATGAATGGATGATTTACTGTGGATAGAGGATCTCCAGTAGGTACCTACTGCTGGGTCTGAGAGTGTAGAAAGCTAAACAAGATTGGAATTTGTTTTACTAAGGGGAACATGGCTGGAAGCAGCAACCTACAGAGGTTTAATAGAACTATTCATGTAATATGCAGACTGGCTTGAGCTGTTAGTAAAAACTTTCATAGAATCATAGAATCATAGAAATGTAGAGTTGGAAGAGACCACAGGGGCCATCCAGTCCAGCCTCCTGCCATGCATGAACACCCTCAAAGCACTCTCGACAGATGGCCATCCAGCCTCTGCTTGAAAACCTCCAAAGAAGGAGACTCCACTACACTCCGAGGCAGCATATTCCACTGCCGGACAGCCCTGACCGTCAGGAAGTTCTTCTTTGAATGTGGAAAGCTACTATAGAAATCTACTGAGCCGCTTAAAGCTGTTTAATCAGCCTGTCCACCTTTGAGTTACCCCAAGATTGAACTCCTTCGGCTCCATAGCCACAAATCCAGCATAGCAATGGTCTATAAAGGAAGGGCATATAGAGATACGGGCCCTTTCTGCATGTGGGAGGGGGGGAGGAATGGCCGAAAACACACCTTACCGGCTTTCTTTTCCGGCCGGCAGAGTCCGTCGCCATGAGGAGCAGCGCAAGTTCGCTGCTCCGCAGTCCTCCACGTCCCAAATGGCGGCTTCCGGTTGGTGGAGAAGCTCGCCAGCTGGAAGCCCGCCCCCAGCAGATCTGCAGGCATACACTTGCGCACACTTGCAAATCTGCTTTGGAGCCGGGCAACGGAGTGGCACGGGGTTGCACGCTCTGTGATTTTTAAAAACCTCTGAAAAGAGGTTTTTAAAAACACGCTGCACAACCAGTTCTGGTCACTCCGGAGTGGACTGAGGTATGGAACTACAGAATGTAGTCCGCCCCAGTCCACTCTACGGTGCAGAAGACCTCCATAGGAGGTCGCTCTGCACCGTTTTACTAGCCCAGTGCGGAAATGGCCACGGTGGACCTCCCACCTCTTAGATGTATTTCTTTAACTAGCAGAAGAGTGAAAGGAGAACAGACAAAAATAACTCAATCTCTCCAACTGTGGGAGAGAAGCAGAAGAAGCTTCTATCAAAAACAAACTCCCTAGCCAGAGATTCTCAGGTAGATCTGCCAGTTTCCAAATAAAATAAACCTCACAAACCCAATGGGAGTACTAAGGAAGGACCTCCTCCTCTGAATTTGGCAAAAAAAATTGCCCTCACTGAAACTAAGCTAATTAAACAATGTGCACAGTAATCTAAGAAAGATAAACAATTTAAACAGAAGGAGTAAAAACTAAAGCAAGCCTTGGAGTTGAGAAACCACGTGGGAGTGACAAATATGGAAAACTCATGCACTTTGAACAAGTCAACTACTGGAGGCGTTGCATAGATTGAAGAGTGGTTCCGCTCTTTGTCCATAGATACTGAGCGTATCAAATCCTTCTTAACAGACTGCACTGATCTTCTAACTCTATTTGTGAATGTTTACAAAATATTGAATATAGATGAGCAGGCTGACAGGGTATTAAATGCTGGTATCCTGCAATTGAATAATGCAAATAACTCTGCTAACTTGGCCAAATCAAATAAGAAATGCCTTATGGTATCTGAGAAAAGAATAAGTAAGAAGGCTGCTAATAGTCTGAAGAAAAGTAAGAATATAAACAATGTAAAAAAAAAAAAGATTCAAAACTAATTTTGAATTTTAAGGAGTCCTTTGACTTTCTAGTCAAGGAGCAAAAATCAGAAACAAACCTACCCAAGAAAATAAAATAAAAAATCTAATGATAAAAAACAAAGGAAATCAACATCAAAATTATATAAACTAGTTTTAGAAAGAGAGATGGAACATGAATTGATAAAGGAAACAATAATAAAATGGGCCCAAATATTGGATATGAAATTGATTTGGAGAAATGGAACAGAACTTGGGACACAGATATTAAATTTCCTCTAAGCATAAATTTGAAAGAAAATTTCTATAAAATGCTATACCACTGGTATACGACTCCACAGAAATTCGAAAAAATAACAAAAAAAGGAAATGGAAAATGTTGGAAATGCAAAAACACAACTGGAATCTTTTTCCATATGTGGAGGTCCTGAAAAACTGCTATAAATTATTGGAAAAGAGTTCACAGCAAACTTTCAGCGATAATAAATTTTAAATTTGAAATAATTCTGGAAATCTATCTACTAAATATTATCAGGAGCCAAACAGAATTGAGGAAAAATAAGAAGATAATTTTACATTTGATTACAGCAGCTAGACTTTGTTTTGTACAACACTGGAAAGACAAAACAGAATCATCAATGGAAGAATGGAAAATTAAAATAATGGAGATGATGGGAATGGAAAAAATAATCAAGTTCAATAAAAAGGAATTCAATTCAACAGTTTAAAAGAGACTGGAGACCAGTTTTGGACTTGGATAACAGTAAGGACAGACATTAAAGATTTAATAAAAGAGGAAAAGAAAAAGGGAGGGCCATTCTAAAATGATAAACATTTATGTATATTAAAATTGGTTTGATGATTGGTTTAAAAAGGAAAAAAAATAAATTTAATGAAAAACAGGTTTTGATAATGAAAATAAAAAAAGAGTATGTAATTTGGGGAAAGCATGAAACAAGGAAGAACAAGGAAGTTGATTACTGAGGGAGGGGGTTATCCTATGTAAACAATGTATACAATGTAGATAGCATAAAATATACTACTGTACGATTGTAAGTCTTGGAATTAAAAAGATTAATTAAAAAATCTAATTATAACAACTGTGTCAGTTCTAAGCCAATAACAAATGCAATAACTAATGCTGATTAGTGCCATCCTTGTCTATATAATATTATTTTATTTAAAAACTGTATTCTTATTACTAATTTGATTTTTATTTTATTTTTATTGTATTTTTACTGTTGTTTTGAATTCTTGTCAGCACTGTTCTAAAAGGTTTTTAAAATGTACCTGACATGTTTTAATGGTCTATTGACTGTAATAAAGTGATGATGATAATGCTGATTTAGTAATGCATCACTCAACTAAAAGCGATCAACTTTTGCACCATCAAAGGCATAAGGAGAACAGAATATATTTTTTTTAATCATGCAAGTGTGAATGCAGTGGCTGCTTTTAAAAACTGTTTATTGGCTGCTTGGATACTTGAGAGCAAAGAAGCGTTTATATACCTTAGTTTAGCTGTGGTAAGACTGTTTGAAAATCAAGCACTGCCACTATGTTTAAAGGGAGACAACACAACTCACCCTAAACAGCAACTAAAGCTTTGTGAAAATTTGATTGACTTAACCTGTAGAAGTAGGGACAATGAAAAAATCCTAGAAAAATTCTAGAAAAAAAAGTCAAAATAACTTTAAATTAATCAGAAGTCAAGACTGTGCTATCCCTATGGAAAAGAAAATATGCTCAGGTGAGGAGAAAGCTCTTCTGAATGTATTTTCTGCCTTACCTCTTGAAGAACAAAATAATATTCTAAGGCAGAGCTTTCCAAACTTCTCATGTTGGTGACACACCTTTTAGATATGCATCATTTCACAACACAGTGATTCAGTTTTACTAGCAAACTGGAAGTTAAACTAACCCCTTATAAGAGATATGGACACATGCATACACTGTAATAACGAAATGTATGGGGACACAACATATCTCACGAAAACCTTTCATTTATATTTTTAAAAATACATGATTTATAAATAACATACTTTTCCAAGATAGTTGTCATTTATGAGTAACAATATGTAAATATGTGCAAGAATTTTAAAAAATTGTATAAAACCAATAAGTATTTTTTAGCTTCTGCATTTCAGTGTCTTTAAATTTGTCATGTTGAAAAGGATACTTCACAAATGTGCGTAGTAGAAAACTGCAGAAGAATTTTTAATGCTTTTTTACCTATGTTTGGATGCATTTTTGAAAGTCAGCCCCTCCACCCAAGCCTGGCCCACTGCTGCTTCCCTTGCCGGAGTTTTTCCTGGCCTGAGGCAGCAGCAGCCACACATCTACACACTGCAGCCAACATAGTAATGTGTCACAACACACAATTTGGAAAGCTCTGTTCTAAGGTGACTGGACACTCTGAGATTAACTCTGCTAGTCAATCAATGCTCACACACACAATAAATAGTTGGTGAAGAAGAGTTTATGAAAAAAGAATCTGTGCACCCAAACAAGGAGAAAGTATATAAGAATGAAGGAGTTCATGCCTTAGTTCATCAGGAAGAAGATCAAATAATTGCCTTGGACATAGGAGTGGAGGAAACTACTTCTCTAATTGATACATCTGGAAAACCTAAGAATATGCCAAGTGTTCTAAATGCAAGACCTCTTTTATGGATGGAAATGAGATTCCTGGAAGACGAAGAACTAGGATAACCAATAGAACATGGTGTATCTGCATATCAATCAGCAATGGTGATTGAACCAATAATTTCAAACATTAGCAGACTGTCCTCACAACTGGATTTGATTGAAATTCTGGAAAATGATGTGGGTGCTTAGAGGGTAGTGAAAGAAATCAGAAAGAAGCCTCATCTTGCAACTGAAGGTATAAGCCCATCTTCTTCTCTTGCGGTGCCTATCAAAGCTCCTTGACAAAAAGTGTGTGACCAAAAGATGACCCAGTCGTCAGTTCTATCTTGGAACATTGCGGGGTGGTCAAGAAAGGTAGCAGAACCTTTGTTTATAGAATTCACTCAAAAGTATGACATCATATTTGTCCAAGAGACTTGGATTACAAATGGACATAGCTGTTAATGATTTCTTTTCATATATTCTAACAGGCATCCCTAATGATAAAGGTGGATGAACCAAACGAGGTCTGTGTATTCTGGTGGCACCAAAATTTTTGGCTTCCTTTGATAAACTGGAGCCCCTGAATCATCTGGCCACTGTCTTGTTAGTAAGATGCAGATTTTGCAACCTTCTGTTAATTAGTGTATATATTCCACTTCAAAGAAAAAAAGCAGCTGGTAAAAATGATTGGGCCAAATTGGAAGCATATATTGACAACTTGATGAACAGGTTCCCTGGTGCCTCAGTAACAGTGGCTACAGATTTAAATGCCCAAACTGGACAAAACAATGACATTTCATATACTAATTGTCATAAATTTCTCCTAAATTGGATGATGCTTATTCTATACCTTATAGGCACTCAACACATAAAGGTTACAATTATGCAGGCTTATGTTTCTTAAAAATGACCAACAGATTAGACTGCTGATACTGAATGGTTGTGTTGAAAGTGATAAGATTGGGGAATTCACTTTTATATCAAGTTCAGGAGCATCAACAATTGATTATATTATAGTACCTTACAAACTTGTAAACAGCGTGTTAGAGTGCGACGGGCAGAATCATATGGAAAGTGATCACTTACCCTTAAGTCTATCTTTCAATGTAGAAAATGATATAATTCACAATGCTGAGTATGAATCCCCAATGAATGATGTGACAGAACTGAGATTTTCCCATATTAGGTGGTCTGGCTAAAAGACTGTCCAAAAAACTTCACTCTGATATAAGCCTATTTTATTGAAATGCTTTGTTAAATGCTGCTTTGCTAGATATAACAATAACACTGTTTCAGGATATGATTCTCTCTCTGTAGATATGTCTAAGTAATAAAAATAGTTCACAACAGTCCTAGATACATAATAAATCCAAATGCTGGTTTGACCAGGAATGTATTGACAAGAAAAACACTCTTGGAAAAATGTGGGTCATATAGGCCAGCTAATCTACCAATTCTACCAGCAGAGTGGTTTGAACTTAAAAGAAAATATAAAAGTTTGATTAAAATGAAAAAGAATCAGGCTCAAAGGGAATCATAGATGCCTCTTCGGGGAGAGGTTCTGCCACCTTTTGGAAAGTAGTTGTAAAAGGGTAGCTCCATCAGAAGTGGAATATGCTATTCCAGCTAAGATCTGGAGAGTACATTTCCACTCCTTATATGCAAGCCAACTCCTCAATTGCTCTCTCTGTGCTGGCCCAGAGTGACTCCCAGTTACTATAGAGGAAGTGCATAAGCTTATTCAAATCTTAAGCAGGGCAAAGCTCCAGGTGCAGATAACATTCCACTGGAGTTACTTAAGGCCAATATTGAATGGTGGATCCCTATGCTGGCAGCATTGTTTACTGGCATTGACAGCACCACAATTATTCCTGATTATTAGGGATTAGCAATCATCATATCATTGTACAAGAAAGGGAGACGATCTTACCCATCAAATTATAGACCTACCAGCCTCTCATGTATCATTAGTAAATTATATGATGCCCATCTTTGCAATAAAGTAGCGGATTAGATTAATCAAGAACATATTCTAGCTGAAGCGCAAGCAAGATTTAGGTCTGAGCAATCAATCATTTATCAAGGGCCAGCACTTCAACATCTTTTGGAAGAATATGCTTCAATAAAAGAGGTCTCTCTATGCTGCATTTATATATTTTAATTCTGCTTTCAATCTCATACCACATGATAGGTTAGAGGAAAATTAAGTGGCACAAGCATAAACAAACCTCTTCTTATTTTCATCCATAGGTCGTATGAAAGCACACAGCTCCAGATTAGATGTGACATTTAACAGAACAAATCCAGACTTATAATGGACTAATGGACTATTTTATTTAATTTTTATATTAACTCTCTAGTTGAAAACATGAAGAAAGAGTGTGGTCATCCACCAATGCTGGAAAATATGCCTCTCCCTGTTCTTTTGTATGCTGATGATACAGTTTTACTTTCTTTGTCCTGTGTGGGATTAGGATATTTATTAAGAACGCTAGAGTCTTCTTGTAAAATTGAACAACTGTCAATTAACTGCAGTAAGTTTAATGTGATAGTGTTTTCTACAAAAAAAAGGGAAACGCAAATCACAGATTGATAATCAGTCTACTGAACAAGTAATGTTTTTAAAATATTAGGGGATTATCTTTCATGCAAGATGTACTTGGCATACTCATATTAAAAAAGCCACTGCAAATGCCCGAGAAGCATCAAAGCAATCTTGAAATTTTATTGCGCGGGGGAGGGGGAGACGGTGGGCAATTCATCCCAGCAATTTCCCAGATATTTGTGACATGAGTTCTCAGCATTTGTATGACTCCCAGATGTGTACTGACAAAAATGTTGCCTCTTTCAAAAAGCTCCAAATCAAGTTTTTTGGCACATTGTTGGGGGTCATATAGCTCATGAAGCAGTCCATCTGAAGGTGGAACAAATTTTGTTAGAGGCTCATGCATGTATCCTTAAGATTCATTATTGATTAAAATTGATTTTATTTCCAGTAGGTCTGGCCTCTACAGCTTTAATTGATGTATGTCAGAGAAGATGGAAATCTATGCTGCAGGAGAAGCTGAGATGTTTAGCATTCACTCCCCACCCTAGACTTTAATAAGCCTTGGATATAAGAAAGCCAAATCCACAATTATACAATATATGTGGATTTGCAATGCCATCTGAGCAAAATGGCCAGGGTGTCATGCCCCTGCCCCAAGACCCAGACCGGATTCTTCTCAACAGCCACACCCAAGAGATATGAGAAGGACAGTACTTAAAGCAGCAAGTGCATTATTTCAAGTTCTTCATCCCTTTTGAAACCCTTATCCAAATTTCTAGTTTCCTTTTTGGCTCCCTTGGTTCAAAACTCTTTTTCTGATATACCTGACACTTCTGACTTAATTTATCATGTTGAACTATTTATTTTATCTTCTTCAGTTTGTCTGGTTACTCTAGATGTTAAATCTTTATATATTGTTATTCCTCATGAGGAAGCATGTATGCTGATTGGTGAAGCCCTAACCTTTCACAGCAACAAGTTTCCAATGATGGAATGTTTATTAGATATCAATTTAGGAAAGAATTATTTCAGATATGTGACCAAGTTTTATCTTCAAACTATACATGTGGCTATGGGTAGTACAGCAGCACCCAGCATAGCCAACCTAGTTATGGCATACCTAGAATATAATATCATATTAAATGCCACAGTTAATCCATTTAAGTCAGAATTTTTGTTTTGTAAAAGACTAGCATATATACCTGGCATTGCCCAGATTTTATTTTCTCATAGGTAATACTTGTTAGAAATACCTTAGGAATTATCTTATCTTACTTTAGGGATTAGATGCAGTTGAAATACACAGATCTGAGATCTTGTGTCTCTAATTCCCCAGATTGTCTTGTCCAGTACCTGTAACTTTTCCCCATATTTCCAATCCAATCTGTATTCAGAGTTGTTAACATACAGAGGTTCAGTTTCTGAGGGAATACACTGCCCTCCTCCTTGCTGCTAGGTCTTGGCTCCATAGCTGAGAATTCTAAAGGCCCCTCCCTAAACTGCAAACCCCAGGATTCCATAGAATCTTCTCAGGGAGCCAATCATATGAGGTCTTCTCTGCCTGACACAGACAAACAGACAAACTTTGATTTTTATATATTAGATATATTGATGGTGAGGGGGGCGTGTTTTGTTGTTTTGTTTTTTGGTGTATAATAATATTGATAATGTCACACAACTTTTTGCCTGGCTCAACACCATTCAGGTAATTATCACTTTTCTTCCATTTCCTTTCTAGACATCTTGGTTAAAATTGAGGGACACGCTTTGTCAATTACAAATTATAAAAAAAATCTACAGGCTGTAATCCTTTCCTCTCTTATAACTGTTGTCAATTGTAGTGATTGTATTATGGTAGTCTGGATTGTTAATTTGTAGTATGTTTGTCAGTAGAGTTGTTTTCTTTTTATATGTGTTGTGTGTGCTTTATGTTATTTACAATAAAAATATTACTGAAAAAAGAAAGTGATATCTCACCTAACGTAAGTTAAACAATGCATGGAAGGTAGATTGGTACAGAGCAACTCCCCCTTGGGGCAGCACTATAAATGGGGAGAAATGATGAGTGGGAACACAGATTTGAACTTTGTGTTTGGATTTCTTTCCCTCTGTCCTCCTTTTATTGTATCATGCGATCAATACCTTTTCTTTACTTGCTTATTTGTTGTGAGTTCTGTAAGTTCTGTTTTATTTATATGGAAATAGAGACTAGCATGGATAAGAATTTTCTGTGCCATGTCAAATGAAATTTGCTTTTCCAAATGCTATGAGGATGACAAAAGACAGCCCTGTATGTCAGAAGTGTCCTTTAGAAATTAGAAAATCTTTCAGGGGCTGAAGTGAGTAGCTCCCTAATGATGAAAGTGCAAGTGGCTTTTCTCAGCATTTTCACTCCCAAAGTCCTCCTTCTTGTTCTTTCCGTAAACTCATCTTTGGGTAAACAAATATTGCATCCGAAAAATACTCAATAACTTCATTTGTAAACAAGTCACCACCTGAAGATCAGGAGACAGAATAGACATGTTCCTATTTTCTAAGTCTAAGAGATTCTAGATATGGAAGTACTACAAAAAATAATGTCGGATCATAGTCCCATTAAATTGGAATTAAAAGTGAGAAGGAGAGATTGTACTTGGAAACTTAATGATTCTCGGCTGACTAATGATGAGTATATACAAGATATAGAAGAGATCCTGCAGCTGTATTTCAAGGAGAACACCACTAAGGAATTTGCAGCAAAAACTGTCTGGGATGCCAGCAAGTCAGTTCTGACAGGACATTTCATTAAGCTAAGAGCTATTAATAAGAAAAAAAGAACAGAAAGATTCTTAAGAATCCATAAGGAACTGTCAAATAAAGAAGCAGAATCAATGAAAGACTCCGCCAATAGAAAACTAAGAGAGGAAATTAGACTTCTTGAAGAACAATTAAAAGCTGAGCATACCTTTGAAATCGAGAAAAAAATCAAGAGTTGCAGGTTCAATTATTTTGAACAAGTCAATAAACCAGGAAGATGGCTGGCCTGTAAACTGAGAAAAGAAAAAGAGAAAAAACAAATCATTCAATCATGAAACAATTAGGGAAAATATATATGAGATTAAAGAATTTTTTCATAAATTTTTCATTAAAGTTTATGAAGATGAGCCACCACAAAATGATAGAGGACAAACTATTCACTATTTCCTGGATACTCAAAGTTTGTATAAAATATCACAAGAACAAAAATGCTTTAATTACTTAATTACATTAAATTCTTTAATTACTAAAACAAAAATTTCAAATGCAATTGAAAAATCAAAGTCTTTGAAAGCACCCAGCCCTGGTGAATTTACAGCTGCACACTAGAAGACATTCAAGGAGGAATTACATAAGGAGGAGTTACGTAATACATTTAATCAAATATTGAAAGAGGGAATCCCAAAATCTTGGACAGAAGCAAATATTACTCTCATTCCTAAAGAAGGAAAAGATCCCCTATCTCCAAATAGCTATGGACCATTTCACTGTTAAATACTGATTACAAGATTTTCATAAACATCTTGGCTAAAAGGCTTAAAAAGATATTACAAACAGTGATCCACAGTGATCAGAATGGATTTCTCCAAAATAGATTATTTAGGAACAACTCAAGAATGGTAATAAACATTGTGGAATATTTTGAGAAACGTATTGAGAAAGAGCTAGCAGTGATCTTTTTAGATGCTGAAAAGGCATTTGATAATGTCAGATGGGCTTTTCTTCTTGATGTTCTAAAAGGATTTAATAGAGGCAAAAACTTTATAAAATGGATTCAAGAAATCTACTCATGTCAAACTGCCTGAATAATAAGAAATGGAGAAAAAATGAGAGAAATAACCATTAAAAATGGAGCCTGTCAAGGTTGCCCTCTCTTATTTATAATGGTGTCAGAAATCCTAAACATAAAAATACGAGCTAAACCTAAATTAAAGGCATTCAAATTAAAGATCAAACTTATAAACTTCAGGTCTATGCTGGTGATGTAGTAATCTTTATGGAAGATCCATTTACCAGCCTAGACAACTTACTCACAACAATTCAAGAGTTTGGAAAGATTGCTGGACTCAACATTAACAAAGAAAAGACTGGACTCATGATGAAGAATATGCATACATTAAAAGTTGAACAACTTGTTGAAAAATCTGGATTCCAGTTACAAAAGAAATTAAAATACTTAGGGATCTAGATAGCAAAACAAAACACAGACTTTTTTTGATGATAATTATTCTAATACTTGGGAAGAAATAAAAAAAGATCTAGAGAGGTGGTCTAAATTACATCTGTCCCTGCTTGGTAGAATTGCTACAATAAAAATGAATGTGCTTCCTAAAATGAACTTCCTATTTCAAAATTTTCATATAATTAAAAATGATAAACCATTTCAGACATGGCAAAGAGCCCTTGTGAGGTTCATTTGAAACAGCAAATAAACAAGGATAAAATGGAAAAACTTGATGGATCAAAAAGAATGTGGAGGATGTAGCGTACCTGATTTCAAATTATACTACTATGCAAGCATGATGTCATGGATTCAAGATTGGCTTACATTGCAAAATAAAAGAACATTAACTCTTGAGGGAGCAGATAACACAATGGGATGGCACACTTACATATGGTGTAATGAAGCCAAAGTAGGTAGAGAATTTACTAATCATTTCATAAGAAAACCATTCTTAAACGTCTGGAACAACATAAAGAGCAAAACATACAATAGGATCCCAAGTTGGATATCACCACAAGAGGCCTTCTTCAAAAGATAAGTAAACAGTAAAGATAAATGGCTAACAGATAAAGAACTATTGGAATGGGAGGAACAGGGAAACATTCAGTTAAGATCAAGGGAAAATTTGAATCAAATGGGCTATAACCTTCAACGGTTTCTCTACAGACAAATTATTGAAAGATACAAAATGGACTCAAAATTAGAAGGATTCTGCTTGAATATGACTCCAAATGAATTAGATAAGATCATCTTTAGTCACTCCAACCACATAATTTAAAAATGTTTTATAAATGGCACCTTACCCCTGCAAAATTAGATAAGATGTATAAAACACACAACAATAAATGCTAGAAATGTCTTGAAAAAATAGGGACATTCCACTACATGTGGTGGTGTTGCCCAAAGGTTAAAAAATTTGGGGATCAAATACATGGTTCAATTACAGAGATGTTCAAAATTCAAATTCCATTATCACTGGACATTTTTCTATTGAATATGATTCAAGAATTAGAACCTATGTTCATAAGAAAATATCTGAAACTTCTATTGTATTTAATTATGGTGGCAAGAACACTTCTAGACAGGTTTTGGAAGGATAATGAAGTTCCTCAACTGCAAACAATGGTTAATAAAAATTATTGAAATGAAAGAAAAAGACCTCCTCACACATAAAAGGGAAATCTGACAAAACAATGAACGAATGGTTCCCAGTTATGGAATTTCTCAACAAATATGGGGAAACTTAATTATTTGTTAATCAATTATTGAATAGATAATTATTAGTGCCTTTTAATTTTTTTGTCCTGTGAAATAGTATATTTAACATATTTAATCATATTTAGAAACAATATATTGGTCATGGTATCTAAAGGAGATTATAATGAGGAAAAGGAGAGATGTGCACAGAGTGGACAAAAGAGAGTCTTTTAAGGATAGGAAGTTATAAATAAAAATGGATAAGTGCTTCTTTCAATGAAGGATGAGAAAGAAGTTAACATAAACAACATTGTTTTTATATTTTATTCAAATTATATTTAGGAGAATCAAAGAAGAGTAAGGAAACTATAAAACTATCTCTATAAGGAAACTGAGATATGAAAGAATATACCGTAAATCTAAGGTATGTTAAGAATTTTATTAACATTATTTTTCTCTTTCCTTATCTATGCAATAGTATTAAGTTATCTGTTATTAATAATTTCGTTTTCTATAGTTAATAAAAAAAATAAAGTTTTTTTTAAAAAAAGGAAAAAGTTAACCAAGCTCTTGCAAGAGCAAGATGTTCTTCTGGAACCCCATTGTTGATAACTAAAACACATATTTGCAGGAAGGAAACTTTTAAAGTACCAAGACCATCATACTTTTGCCCAGCAAAAATTCTTTGAGACCAACTTGCTTTAGAGTCAGAATGTGAGCAAATGGAACTTGTACAAGGAAAAATCAGAAGTACTTGGTCTTTCAGTACTTACAGATGGATGGGCAAATATGATAGGAGAAAGAATCATAAACTTTGTGGTAACGTTATGTCAACCAGTTTTCACGGAAGCATTGAAGCAAACAGTAACAGAAATACTGTGAAGTACATCAGTTGTAAACATACGAAGTCTTACAAAATTGGGACTGGTTAAATATTTGCTTTGCTCACTAATGAAGCAACTATTATAAAAGCCACATGGGAGGTCATCATATATTACTGCACTGTTTCTTGGGCTAAACTTGCATCTTAATGACACAATGAAACTTTTAATACCCTCCAAAGGATCAAGAGAAGAGCAAATGAATTATCAAACCTAAAAAAACCTACTTATATTGAAGCTGCACTCTTCAAGAAGAAATAAGAGGTGGAGAAAATACAAAGAAAAAATGACACTGCGGCTCTGTAGTAAAACAAAATGAAGTGGAACAGTGATCTGTTTTTAAAGTTTATGGAACACAAAACAAAACAAACGAAAGTCTTCATGCAACAGAAACAGCTAAGGATCTTAAAAGTACCCAGAAGTGTAAGGAATGCTGTGTTCAGGACCAGATTATCAATGGTTCAGTTGGTGCAATTGTTCCAGACTCCTCACTGGCTACAGGAAAAGGGTATAGCTTGAACCCTCTTCTTGTCCAGTTGCTTCCTGAATATCCTATGTTTCTGGCATCATCAGTGCAGCTGGCATCCTTTTCAATAATTGCAATATCATAAACCTGGCTTACAGCATTGCAATTTGTAATTACATGGATTCACTCTTATGGCCATTGCACCACCACAATGACCAAAAGTGCCCCTCCAAACTACCCTTAAGCTATGTGGTCCCCCCAACAGAAGAACTTCTGAGGTGCAGAGAGCAGCTCAGTGAGCAATGATGTCCCCAGCCGCTTCCTGGTAGCAGGAGATGCTTTGACCCTGCAGGAGTCCCTACCCCAACCTGTCAATTAACAGCCATGCAGCTTATCAAACCTGGATATTAACTTACAGAAGCCAGATTCTTTATACTAAACCAGCTCTGTGAAGCTTATGACCTTACCAATATTATTCTCTGTATCCTATTTTCACTCTGATTCCAACCATCACAATGTATAACTTGTGCATAAATGCCTTAGGCTATTGCACTCCATCAGTGAATCTGGGGCAGTGGATTTTAATCCACAAAAGCTCATGGTAAAATAAATCATTCCTAAAGGAGTTACAGGACTTCTTCCCCTTCCCTTTTATATCTTCATACTAATTATACTTTTTATATAAAAAGAATCTACTCTTTGTCAGCAAGCAGCACACTAAACAGTTGTTAGAAGTGGCTTCAGGATTCAGTCCTTTAGGAGTATACAGAATGATCTGAAGAGATAAAATGGGGGTAAGATATGCATATACATGTATGTCCTGTGATAATTTATATGAATCTTCCTCTGAGTATTTCACAGGAGAGTTCACAGGGGAATGTGCGCATGGAACTTTGGGAATGACTTTTAAGACTAGCATTTGGAGTGAGCCATGGGAAAAGAAGAGAAAAGGGCTGGCAGTGTACCTTTGTGAGACTAGATTGCTATATTCATTTCTGGACCAGCCACTCCAATGAATTATACAAGATCATGTGGTATGAAATGATCTTGCTGGATTTATATTGATCTCTTGACCTGTAGTAACCTTGTAGATTTTCTTTAGCTCACAATTTATACATTTACATTTTTCCTTCTCATCAAATGTTACTTAATTGTTCTGTGTTCATCTACAGCACATGTGTCAAACGCAAGGCCTACAGGCTGAACCTGGCCCGCCAGGCCATTTCATGTGGCCCTCATACTTCTCCTGCAGCTGTGGCACTCCCCAGTCTGGTGAGCCAGATCCCCACACTGCGGGCCCCCAGCTGCCAGTATTCTGAAGAAGGCCCCAGCAGCCAGCACTCATGATCTACTTCTACTTCTGACTGCTCCTCTGACCAATGGGTTACCATGGCAATGCTCCACGCAGCTCACAAGAGCTTAACAGAGGAGCAGTCAGAAGTAGAAGTAGATCATGAGTGCTGGCTACTGGGCCCCTCTTCAGAATACCAGCAGCCAGGGGCCTGCAATGTGGGGATTGGGCTCACCAAGTACAGAGAGGGGCAGGGGGCAGAAAGAGCCACAGGTGAGCAGGGAGCAAAAAGAGGCACAGAGAAAGTCGGGGGGGGCAGAAAGAGGTACAGACAGGTCTTACAGATACAGGTTGCCCTTTGAGGGCAACCATAATGCTGATGTGGCTCAAGATGAAATTGAATTTGACACCCCTGATCTACAGGGTGTTATTTTTCTGTATGTACTGCTCTATGGCGGTTTTTTTCTAGCTTGGTTTTGAAAATTATGATACAACTGTCTCAGAAAAAGTTTTACACTTATTAATTAATTTAAATGAAAATGAATTTAAATGAAAATTGAACTCAACCCAGATTTCAGTGGGGAGTTGACAGTAGTAATCCAGTCAAGTTACATATGTACCGATCAAAGGCCCCATGGAGGCCATATGTACCTTGAGGAGAACTGATAGTTCAGTACTCAAACTGATTTGAATGAAAACCTTAGCTAGCTCTCAATTTCTTGCACATATGAGTCACACCATAGTTATCTAGGTTTCTTTGTTACCCCAAAATGTAGGAGTTCCAAGGGCCCACCCACAATGCCAGTACCACCATGTGACAGAGGGGAATTAATTAGCTCAAATTAGGAGACCTGTGAGAGGGGGGTAATTTAACAAGATCTTTTCACCAATGTTTACAGGGTCACACAGGAAAGAACCAGCAAGAGATTCCAAAATAAAACTAAAATGTGTTTTCTTGAAAGATTCACACACACATGTAGAAGATCCAAGCACTCATACAAGAGCTAGCTGAAGTATAAAGGCAGGAGAGTTGTGGATAGCAGAATTTTAAGGTTCGGATGATAATTACTGATCCAGAAAGCAGTGAAGAAAGCGGCAATGTGGCTTAGACAGATGCCTAAGTATAGTACTCTTTCGGGAATCAAAGTGACAGCATAGTGACCAGCAAGAGAAGTACTTCATCCTACTGCTCCAAATGGAGGGCTTATATACCAAAAATCCACCCTGTGGGTATGGATGGGAATGGCTCTCCCAGCTGAGTGCAACACAGAGAATGGGGTCCAGACAGAGTTAATGTTCTTAGTGCTTAGGTGACAAAGAGGTAATAGCTGTCATAACAACTCTGTATTGCGGAGATATTTGGGCGACAATGCAGGGAAACATCCAGGAGCAGGGTTAAAACAATCAGTGTTTTGGTGGAAACTTCCCTTCGACCATTGTATGCACAGAGATGTTCCAGCTTCATCTAAAGGCTATTATCTCTGAAGTTGCTTGGTAATCTGCCTGACAATGACTTCAGCTACACCTAGAGGGGGTGTTGGCTGACCTGCCTTGCAATCACACATTTTCAGTCAGTAATTTTCCTCAGCCAGCTTGATCTTCCAGTCACCTCAGGTTCCATTTTATATCAATGCCAATTAATGTAGTTACCAATTAAATAATATTTTGCCAATTAAACCACATTGATCTTGGGGGGTACGTGGGGCCTCAACATCTTCACCAATGAAAAAGTGAAGGTCCATTGTTGACTATTGTGAGGGAACAAGGACTGAAATTGTGAAGCAGAGAGATACTCCTATGTCCTCTCATACCACTTTCCTTCATTCTTATGCCTTACCAAGAGTCAAGCAAAAATGGAGACAAATGCAATGTTAACTGAAAGTATGAAGAGGAATGGATCAAGGTTAAGAGGAACAGATGAACAACCGAACATGGCAGATCACTTAGTCACCCCTGTTCCTACAAGAATATCTAACTAGCCTGAGCTCAGTCTTTTCAGTTGTCGAAGACACCACCAGAGACTAATAACAATACATTAGTATAAGAAGAAAGAAAGCAAGAAGTAAAGGATATCTCACTTCTAGAAAAATAATTACATTAGTTATCAGCTTATTGGAGATCTTTAATCTTATTCATAGGTTATTTATCAGAACTACCATTATATTTTTGTCTCTTTCTTATATTGTTCTCTCTTTAACACCGCATAAATTATAAAATAGAATGTATAAAATAATGAGAAAATATAAATGAAAGTCAGTCAATATAAACAGAATAAGCTATGCAATTAAAAGAGAAGTTTTGGGGGATGTCGAATAGACAAAGCAAATATAATTGTTATGAGAAATATAAAGATTTTAATAAGATTATGAAAATGACTGAGGTTAAGACTCATATATCAGGCACCTGATAATTTTTAAAAAAGCAAGAAAAATGGCTGTTTATATTAAGAATCTGGACTGGACTGCTGATTAAGTAATAGCAGACCAAAAGGTAGTAATCTTCTAATATGAGAACAACACAATAACATTTGTAATAAACTCTGAACCTAATGAGAATTCAGCCATATTTTTTTAAAAATATTGGATTTTGCCAAAGAAAGGTTAATAACCAAGATAATAATCAGATCTGAGATTTATTAAAAGTATGAAAGTTAACGTGTATACAAAAAATAATGTATTACCAATTAAATAAATAATTCACTTCATATGAGACGTGAAAGAAATGAAGTGCATATTGATGCAGGGGACTTGCCCAGAAATTAATTGTGATCATTTAGGACATCCCATCAAAAAGACACAAAGCAAATTTAAGAATCCATTTTAGCCAGAAATATTTAGGATTTGTTGTCCTTCGACTAAGTCACTTGTGCCAATCCCATCAAAAGAATAAAGGATCTATGCCACTGTGGCAGTCCAGTTTCAAGAGATCTTTTATTTCCCATGCTAAAGAGAAAGTCTGTGGTATCTTGATCCCACCAACCATAGGTCCTAACACTTACTAAAACCCCATATATGGCATAAGGCCATCCTGCATCCCTAGCACATTGAGATAATTGTTCCATGTCGTTTTGGTGTCCAAGATATGCACAGATTTAATCATATTAAAGTTTGGCATAGGACATGGAGTCAAAGCAGCCTGGGAAGCAGGTCCTTCGATTGCATTTAAGACAATTAATGGAGTAAACTGTTGTCTGCTCAACCTTATAAAACTAACCCAGTCTAGTTTATGGAGTGCTCTCTCAAAATTTCCCACTGACAGCATCTGACTCCAGATATGTTACATAAGATAAATCCAAGTTTTTCATTAAGATGTTGGAGAGGGTGGAGGCCCAGTGGGACCTCTAAACATATTATACTTAGATCATCACAAAGTGGGCAGATTGTAGACACAGATGGTTGACATGCTAGAAAAGATTATACATCAGTCAATATGACTGAAAGGTGCTTTGTTATTGTGACCTTTATTTGAAAATGAAAAGAGAGATTTACAATATAATGATTTAATCTCAGTGTTGTTGGGTGTGGTAAGGTTAAAAAATGCCAAATAGTTGAAACATTTAAAGGGACATAATGAACAAAATTAGGTGGACAGAATTTGGTCTACAACCTTAAATCAACAACTAACATACCAAGTGAAAACTGAAAGAAAAGAAATCACGTCAAACAGGTATGAATCTATATGGTGGTGATTCATCAGTTTTGACAATTCCGATAATAGAGAAATTTGTTGATGGCGAATGCTTTGAAAATTTGAAGAAAAAGCTTTTGAAATGGTGATATCACTATGACTCATTGTAATAAACATTCAAGACATTCAGAAAGGCATTGCACACTAAGTTAACTATCTAAAAAGAAGGAAGGTGTTGGAAGGACTGGGTTCGGTGGTTGGAAGGATAAAATGCTGTAATGATAAGAGTGTCCACCAGATTGAGAACTGTATTTTTAACAGGTATTTGCTGTACTGGTAGTTTCTAAAGCTAATACAATACTTTTAAAAATTAGAAAGATGTTGGCTCCTAAGCCTTCCCCTACACGTGAAAGACAGAGCTTGTTATTGTGTGCCTTCAAGTCTCAGGTGAACTTATCATGGGATTTTCCTTGGCAAGAGGGGCTTTGCCTTTGCGGCTAAGAAAGACTGACTTGTCCAAAGTCACCCAATGGGTTTCTATGGCCAAGTGGAGGTTGAAACCTGGTCTCCAGAGTTGTAATCTAATGCTCAAACCATTACAGCACATTGGCTGTCTTACAATAGGCCTTCCTTGCAATAACTAAGATAATGTGTGAAGAACAATTTTAATACTTCCGTTGTACCACATAAATACTACACAGTGCTCTTTAGTCAGTGATGCCAGATTGATTCTGAGATACCATAACTCTATATCAGCAGAATGTTGCATGATAATATCAGATTGCCTTACAGGGGAGTTGTAAAGCATTAATGAGAATATACATGAACTGCTTTAGACAACAAAGACACATTGTTGGACAGTGTTCTTGCTGTGCAGTTTTTAAAAGTGTATTTTAAACACTCTAAATACCATAGAAATGATTTAAATCTAGTAAGTAAATAGTAAGTAATACTATGAAGGAGACTTATATTCAGAATTCTGGCTGGCTGCAACACTCACTAAATGGCTTTGGGGCAATCAATGTGTAGCTTGGTTCACAGATTTATTATGAGGATAGGGGTATTTTGTGGGTTGCCCTGGATTCTTCCAAAGGAAGGACAGAATAAAATATAACAGTATTTTATAAGCTTTAAGCCCTAGAATTATGGCTTGTCCTCCTTTGGTAACTCAGCCAACCTAAAACAGTATAGCAAACCTAAACATCAAATTGCTTAGACAGCATTTCAAATTCTTCTTTCAGATCTAATACAAACACTTCAGCCTTTCCATCTAGCCACAACAGGAATGCAGCACTGACAATATTACCTAATCTTTTCTGAAAAGGAAACTAGTATATAAGGAATATCTTGTTCATTATTCCATCCCATATATGGGAAACATGAAGGCAAGACAAAGGATCTAATGAACAGTTTCATAAAGTTCTTCCAGTCTCACACTGTACAATTGTTGCTCTTTTTAAAAAGAGCTTTTGCTCCATAATAAAAGATTATTCCATAGCGAACATCAGTTCACTGATGAAATGTCTCTTTTTGTTATTGAATGGAAGAACTGGAGATGACCAATAAGAAGAACAGAAGAAAAAAGATAAAAGCTTATTGTGAGTTTCAAAATATTTGCAATTGTTGACAAGGAACAGTACCAAATTTCCAGACATCCACAACAGCACTCATTCAGACAAAATAAACTTTCTTTATGACTTTGTATCAAAGCTCTTTAATTTTAAAAAGCTCAAGGCAGGCTAAGCACAAGAAAAAATGAAATGATTTTGTTACTCTGTTATGCTTTAGCAGGCACTCTGAACCGACTATGCATTGGTTAACTGAACTTATTCTGAATATTATTTACTAGCAGTAAACAGGAAACTTTATTCTACCACTAATTCATCATTGCTCCCAACTGTTTTAGTACTAATTAAAGAGGAAACATTTCACACTTCTTGCCTAGTTGCCTGAAACTTAAAGAAAAAAAACTCTTTCCAGCCATGCAGCTCTAAGCACAGCTTCCTCCTCTAGCATATAAAGGATATGTCAGAAAAATCAGAACTAGATGAACAGGAACAGAAGGGAACACAGGTTTATCAAGTTAGCAGGTGGAATATTAAAATCAAAGCAACATCTCTAAGCAGTTGCATAAATTGAGGAGCTCTAGACCTATCTCAGAAACAGCTGTGAGGTGTTCTTTTGAGCAGAGCCCTAAGGGGTTTATTATTAACTAATCTCTAGTCAGATTCCCTGTGGAATATTTTTACAGACTCAGCCTTGGGATAAGCAGTTTCTGTGGACACAACTGTGACTGTTTGCAGGTGTGAAATTCTTACACTCCTCCACCCAGCTGTTTTGCTGTGAGTTACTTAGACAACTTTTAAAGGCAAAGATAGCAAAGACTAAATCAAGCCAATTTACAGTAGTATTTTGTTTTTTGTTTTAAAGGGGAAGGAACCATATTGAATTGTTTTTGAAGCTGTGGCAACAAGATCACCACAACCCACCAACCACATACTTAAACCAGCAAGATGCCCCTTTCTCCTACTGTCTTTCCCAAACAAACACTTTAGAAATTCAGAATAAGAGTATTGTTTAATCCTTCCCATGTTGCTTAGTCTGCAATCTCTGCCTATCCATATTTCCGCCCACTTAACATTTCTAAAGCTGAGATCATGTATCGAATATCCCTATTTATCTTTCACCAGATCCAAGCATATGCATATGGTTAAGTATGCCTGTGAAAGCTATCGTCACACAATCGGGCCATCTAGGCCAGTCTCTTGCAAGTACACTGCAAAGGTCAAGTGGCAACCCCATTAACTCACAAGGCTTTAAGCAGAAAAATCAGGGACTGAATCCAGGATCACCCATATATAAATCACATGCCTTTTCAGTGAGCATTATGTCTTTTTACTCAGGACTGTGGTAATAGAATGCCGCAGTGCTATCACATACCTGTTCTTGGATAGTATTCATTTCAACTAACTCCACAAAACTTATCTGGAACACCTACAAGAAGGATAAGAGGAAGAGAAGGGTGTTTTTCCTTGGTGGTATAATATAAGAAACCCTTCATCTTGATTTGGCAGAAATAGTCCCAGTCCATCCTCTGTTGGTTTGTTTGTTCAAGATTTGTTTTTTCTTCATTATTTGTGAGGCAGTGTGAGACATTAAATACCAAAGGGAGGGGCATATATTTCAAGCATTGAGAATAAAATTTTTAAAACACACAATCCATCTGCTATTCTCTACCACACAGGTGGTCAGTGTTGGGATTTGGAGAAACCAACTGACTGCCTCCATGGAGGTCTATATGCCCATTTTAACCCAATATCACCCAACATCACCTTGGAATAATTTGAGGGTCAAAACATATTTCAAAATAGACATCAGTGCCCTTCCTGAGCCTTGGGGAATGCTATTGGCCATCTTGTTACATTGTAAGATATTTAGGGTCTTGCGGTCTTTTCTGCAACATCTAGATGTCTTCCTTTTGTCTAAACAAGCTTTTCTTCAAAGCGGGAAGTGACCAGCTTAGGAATTGCAATCATTTCTCATTTCCAAGAAAGGCCTCTAAAGGCATAATGATGTGAGGAATCCCATAACTTCTAACCACCACATGCATAGGGACAGGGGGGCGATGGGGGGGTGGGCCCCTGGTGGCAATTTTTGGGGGGCACCGTGGCTCCTCGAGGGCCCTCCTTCACATGCTGTAGCCCCACCTCTGCGTGCCATAGTCCTACCCATCCATCATAGCCCTGCCCCCATGCGCTGTATCCCTGCCTTCATGTGCCGTAGCCATGTCCCTGCACTCTGTAGCTCCACCCCTGCCCCTTCACCCGCCCCCCTCCACGCACTCCAAGCTCTGCCACTGCCAACTGCCCCAATTTGGCAGGGACTGTCCAGTTATTACTCTGTCATCTGACTTTTCCAGCTGCCTTTAATGTCTTAATTTTTTTTCTCTCTTCCTCCCACGTCCCCCTTTGTCCTCAGCTTATTTCAGTTGTTGCAAATGGAGTTCAGACTGTGAAAGAGGTTCACACTCAATTACCCCAGTAGGGGGAAGAATCTTGCCCTTCTCCATAGGCTCAGGCAAAAGCACACTGCTGCAGCCTCTCCAAGCCTTTTTTGTTCTTCCTCATTAGAAACATTTTCCACCTTAGCCATATGTGTCTTGGTTTTCATCTGTGAAATGTTGGGGGGTATGTGTAACTCCTGCAGATATTTTCTCTGCAATATCCATTAAAAAAAGGTAGCCTCCTGGAACCCAAGAAACTGGTACTATAACAAACCTAACTTGATAATATGACACTGTTCTTAGTGCAACATGATTTATCACCCTTCTGATGTTGCTCACTAGAATTAATGAGAGCATTCAGAGTTCCACCACGAGAGTGGAGAGAACTGCTTCCAAAGTTTAACAAATATTTAACACTCTGGTTCCACTAAGCTTTTGATAATACTTCATCCTCATTATATTCCTTGTGTTCCTATTTTTATAGTAATTGGTCAAAAATAACAAACAGCTTTGTCGTAAATGTAATTCAGCTACTATTCCCCTTCTAAAAGACCATTCATTAATGAATGCCACCACCACTACAATCTTATTTATACAGATTTTTAAAAACTCTGCCTACAACCTCTCCCACCTATGATTCACCTCTTCCTTAACCTAACTTTTCAGTTGCTTGTCCCATTAAAAAGAAAGTATTCCCAAAGGAAGCACAGGCTTGAGAATTGTGAGAGATGCAGTTCAGTTCAGTTGTCTACATGAAACTAAATCCTACTGGCTTCCAAAAGAAAGTTGCTGGGCACAGAACTACAGCAGGGGTGGGAATCGTGTGATGTTATTGAACTGCAAGTCCCAGCAGCTCCTAGCCAGCATAATCAGTGATGAGGAATGCTGGGAGCCTCAGTTCAATAAGTTCAGAGGGGCTGGATTACTATCCTTGAGCCACAGTGCTAGAAAACTCTATAAGAGTTTGAAGCTGCAGTCCTAAGCAGTCTCGCTAAGATGCACACCTGGGGAAACCAACAGGTCTGATGTACTACCGGCTGGGGTGGGGATTTTGGGAGCTGTAGTCCCAAAAGTAACCAGCATATATTTAGGATTGAATTGTGTGTTATTGGCATCAAAAGATAGGGCAGTGATGCCCTAATCAAATTTCATGTGCTTGTCTAACAGCCACAGATCTTGGAAATATTACTTGTTGAAGTCTATTCATCATCCTGACTGAAGGATTCTGGGAGATTTAGTAAAAAAAAACTTCTTCTGCTACTCTCACTATATCAAAAGAAGAAAGTGTCTTTCCCTTTTTCCTACTAGAATCCACTGACTCTTTCCCCCTAATCTTTGTGGGGCAGGGAGGTGCAAAGTACAGTCCTTTAAATATAGGATTATATCTGCTGCCTATCTTTTCCTCTGAAATACAGCTTGCATAGGAGTATTTGGATAGGAGTACTCTAGTACTCAAGTGCCAGCATAGTGTAGTGGTTTGAGCATTGAACTTTGACCCTGGATACCAGGGTTTGATTCCTCACTCAGCCATGGAAACCCAGTGGATGACCTTGGGCACATCACACACTCTCAGCCATAGAAAACTTTGTGATAGATTTGCCTTAGGGCCACCATAAGTCAGAGATGACTTGAAGGCACACAAAAACAATTAAAAAAACCCTGTAGTACTCTGTGTGCCAGTACAGCTCCTGGCATTCACTGGCAGCAAACCATCCAAGTATTAACCAAAGCTGAACCTGCTTAGCTTCCGTGATCAGACAGGATCTGGTCGCTTTAGGATATCTGGATTGCAGCTCCTAGAGTCCCTCATCTTAGGTTGTACTGGCTCCTGCTAATGAAATCCACAGTCCAATGATACCTGGAAGGCTACACAATTCCCACATGCTGCTGCAGGGGGGAAAGCCCGCTATAGGTGTGTGTGTGAAAAATCTACTCTTTTGAGGCTTCTTAAAGCTTCTTTCTCTACCCCAGTGAAAAATGAGACTTTGGTCTCAAGCGTTAGTAAAAAATCTACCTGTCAGCTGCAGGACTTGAAAAATCATCAAACTGACTCCACTTTTTATGCAACATGGCATCCTTTTATTTTGACTATGAATGGTGATAGTCATCTGTATTCTCTTCCAGGAACTCTCTTTGATCTTTGGAATGATTTATTGACAAGATCCTGAGCTATGTCAAACCTGTTGGTGTGCCCAATATAAACTTTCTTCAAGATAATGTATATTTCCATTTCTATATAAACCTACTCAAATCTGTTGTATTGGACTTGTTTGTTCAATAAACAGTCTCTCCCCTTAAAAAAGTCAAAAAGGAACATGGCAACAGGTTTAATTTGTTATCAAAATCCATACAATTCCTGGCTTGCAAAGCAGTCTGTGAAAGAAAAAAAGGTGTTTAATGACATGTGCACACTAAAAAATTGTACTAAATCCATATCATCATCATCATCATACCTTTTTCCCAGTATGGGACTCAAGGCAGCTTACAAAAATTAAAATAGATACAGCTAAAAAAAATCACAACAAAGTTGAGAAATTATATTAACTATTAATAGAGGTAAAGCAGTTAAAAGCAAATGATTAGAAAAAGCACAATAAATCTAAACAACACAGCTCACGAAAGGCCCTTTCCCCCTAAGCAGTCATCCCTGAAAGGCCTACCAAAACAAAAGATCTTTACCTGCTCATGAAAAGATAACAAGGAAGGTACTAGAAAGTGTTTTCCACAGCCTGGGAGCAGCCACTGAGAAGTCCCTCTCTCATGTTCTCATCAGATCGACCTCCCATTTCTCATACGTGAATCGACATAAACAGTGAATGGTGGTATTGGTCAAACTGAAAAACTGGATTTTTTAAATTTACGGGCATAGACCAGCACAAAACTGGATTTTTCAAAATGCAGAGAAAAATCCGCATGGAATGGATTTGGAGGTGGGGAAAGGAGAAATTCTGTGGAAACAGACATAATAGACGTGCCCATCCCTAGATAGCTGCTTTATTCTTGTGTCCTTCCCTACATATAAATTTATTTCCTCTTCATTTTCCAAGGCTATGGGAAAATAGTGAAGTGGTGTGTGGTGGCTACTGCCGGTGTTCACAAAGACGTCTCTTATTCAGAAAGAACAAAATTAATATCCTCTCCTGGGCTGTCAGTAAATGGAACTGAAGTCTGCAATATTGATAGCCCTTTACACTGCTGAAGCTGCTGTTGTGCCTCTTAGGAAATCAAATTTTCCACTTATCGGAATAGAAGCAGCATTTTCAGTGATATAGTAGAATGTATGAAGAATCTATGCTCATGTTTCATTTACTTAGACTCCAATCTTATAACACTTATCCAAGAGCAGACCTTGTTGAACCCAATGGGATTTACCTCTGAGTAGACATAGATACCATGTATTACAACTGTGCTGTTAATTCTTTATTGCTTATGGTCTATATAATTTACGAATACGTTTTTGTTTCTGAGAGAGAGATGAACAAGGTGCTGTATTTAGAATTTAAATAGCAATTTCTATGAAAATGTCACACTGGAAGCTAAATCTAATTATTATATATTGGAATATCATTAGTATAACATATTTGAAGGTATATTATATATTTTTAATAGAGATTTTTTTTCCCTACCTGGAATTAAAAGGGAGGGAGGAAGGACGGAAACTCCTATTATTGTTTTATAGCCCTTCGTTATCATTATAGTTACCAGTAACACAAACAAACAAACAAAAACCTCTCTCTGGATCTATTCAAAATAGAACTAGGTGTGATGGAACTTAACAGCTACTTTCTTTAAAAAAAATGTAGGATATAAATATCAAAAATAAAGAAGTAACATTTTTTTCTTGATACCCAAGAAGCATGAGCAGCAGCCATGTTCTAGTTCAGTCTCTCCCAATCTGTTGTCCTCCCGGCCTTGCTGGATTAGAACAGACACTGACTGCAGTTCAGCACATCTGTTAAGGCACCACAGTGATGAAGGTTGATCTAAATCCAGAATGAGCAAAGTACAGCCAGCATGCATCTCCCAAAGCCTATTTTTGAGGCACTAAGAATCCCAAAGGACCTCATTTTTCATACTTATTTTTAAAACTTAAAATGTTCCCCACACATTTATTCTGTTTTTTTTAAAAAAAAAAGAAAACAACAGGTAAACTTTTTATCTTTTAAAAGAAATTGTAGGTTACTTCTTGTTTTGTTTTTTTTAAATGCTTTTCTGGACTGAAAACAATTTGGAGGGAGAAAAAAGGTTTACCCTCATGCCCCCCCCAAAAGGTATGTGAGGCATTTTATATTTTTAAAAAGTAAAAAAAAAAAATAAAAGTACCTTTATTGCATTTATTATATATTTTGTTAAGGAATGCTGACAGTTTGTCAGTTTTATTTACTTATGTTGAATTTTTTTAAGTTAAGGCCATTTCCACAATACACTGTTATAGTGCTATGGTTCCACTTTCAACGTCCTATGGAATCTTGGGGTTTGCAGTTTAGGGAGGGGCCTTTAGAAATCTCAGCCAGAGAGCTCTTTGGCCTCAGTAAACTACAAACCCCAGAATTCCACAGGAGGTTGAATGTGGAGTAATAGTGCTATATCAGTGTTGTGTAGAAATGGCCTAAATTTCTCTCAATAAAAAAAATGATTTGTTTAAAAAAATAAAAATAAATAAGAATAAAAAATAAAAAGAAATAAAAAATTTGAGAGGGCCATGGCAGGTTCAGAAGTGGCCAATACAGTCCCTGAAAGTTGCCTGACTTTGATCCAAGATGGCATTAGATTATATGCCATTCTCATTTTTGAGAGCTTTTGTATTCTAAATAACTTCTTTAGAAAACGCTAAGCTCAAGCATCTGTATTCTGCTCTTGTTTTGATGAATGCAATTCACTTTCAGACACTTTTTACTTATTTTAACTGAAAAAATCACTCTATATAATCATGCGCATTATCAGTACTATTAAAGCCTGTCTTCAAATGAATTTAGATTAACATTCCTCTATACTTTCTCCACTACAGCATGCACTAGGGCAGAGTAAGAAACCAACAGTCTAATTCTCAGTAATGTATTTAAGTCTTTTTCTCCATGTCTCAAGTCAAGTGTCAAGTCTCTACCTTCAAATCTCAAGACAAGTCTCAAGTCCTTGAAGATACTTTCAAGTCAAGCCTCAAGTCTGGAAGCCTACTTTATGCCCCAACCCATATTCCAGAATTTCTGGACAGAGTCAAATAAAGTCAATTTTAACAATTTAAGCAGAGTTGGCCCTCTGCATTTGTGATTTTGCCATCTGCAACTTCAGAAGAGAGGAATAGGATCCTTCTTACTTCCCATTTCTGACGCTGGAGGATTTTTCAGAACTGGGGAATAGGACCCTTCTTACTCCTCATTACTAAGCTTCAAAAGCTTTAGAAGGAAGGATCGTTCCTCCTCAAGCCCATTGTCTAACACATGTGCTATTCCCCTCTGAGAAATGCGCTCTACACTCTGAGGATGAGTTTTGTCTTCTGCTCTTATGAAATGTTTTAGAAAACTTCTCCGGTATGCATCAGGCTGCTGAGCAGACCTCAAGCCTGCCTCAAGCCCATTGCCTAACTCATTTGCTGTTCTCTTCTGAGATATGCGCCCAAACTTTGGGCTTGAGACAGATTGTCATGTGACCAGTAGGCAAAAAGAGATGGTAGCATTGTTCAGAGTTGGAAGGTTTCTGGATGAATGTGTTATGTTACTGAACCAAGGGCAGCAAGTCAGTCACTAAAAATATTCAAGTCCCAAGTCGAGTCAGTGCATCATGTATTGCCAAGTCGAGTCCGAGTCAAGTCAACTGGAGTGACTTAAGTCTGATTTGAATCTGAGTCAATCAACTGGAGTCTACATCACTGCTAATTCTAAGTTTAGCAATAAGCCTAAATTAACATACAGTGAAGGAACTCTGGCAAACCATCTCAGACAGCATAACAAAAGTACAGCCTCTCCACCAGCCATACTATTTCTTTTCTTCTTTTTTTAGAATCATTTTATTCAAATTCACATATAAAAAAACCAACAATTGTAACTGTAAATTTACATGAATTATCTTTGATCTTCCACACTGATCTAGATTTCATTTTCTTTATCTCTTAACATGTTTATATTAATGTACCACATTATATTGATAATATTACACATTAGTTCTTGCATTGTCATCACCACATTCCAGCTGCATGATATATATCCAATTGCCCCCTCCTTGATTATCATAATCATGAATCACTCATTTTCATCTGTCAGTACCCAGCAATTACCCAGCACAATTTGCCATTCTTTTAAAATCTTATCATCCGATTTCCCTTTTAATCTCTGAGAGACCATATCAGCATTTCTATTATCAATAAATGTTCCCCACCGTTGCTCTATTGTGGGTATTTGCTGAGTTTTCCAAAGCTTTGCATATTCAATACGAGCTGTTGTTATCATATACAGTATTATTCTCCAATACTTCTTTATAGCAGTACCTTCTAGCACATCTGTCATATTTAACAAGTACAATTCTGGTACCTTAGCAAACTGAACTTTCATTAGTGTACAAATTTTGTTATGTATTTCACTCCAATATTTCATAGCCTTAGGACATGTCCACCACATATGATATATTGTACCGACCTCTTTCTGACATCTACCAGCCATACTATTTCAATCAATTATAAATGTAGGAAAAGAACCAATCATATTGTTACATCAAATGCCTCCCATGACAACAGCATAGCACCACCATCAGTTATGAAATCACACACATTACACCTTCCCATTGCATCTTCATGGCAGTTTTGTGTCACCTACATGGTAGGAGCTTTTCTTTCAACACAGCAAAGTCTGTCTCTAGCAAAAGTAGATGTAGATGTGAAATGAGCAAGCCCTGTCAAGTTGGAACAGAGCAGCAGGGATAGGTACTGCATTTGTGCAATTCAGATTAAGGCCTCAAATCCAATTTCTAAAGGATGGCACGGCCTCTTCATTGGCATGGGGAAGAGACATAGATCACACAGGTAAATATCACAAGGGGATCATTGCCAACTAAAAGTGTGATAGCAGCATGCAAATGAACCTCCCTAGCCACTCACCCACAGCCTGAATATATTCCCATAGCAGGATAGTCTTTATTGTTCCAGCCATTCCATTTATTCCTTTCCCTTTTGTCAGCTTTTCATCTTTTCAGGGAGCAAAGAACAATCTTTAGCCTAACCATTATGCTCACTGGGCTACTGATATCCCTGAAGAACCTTGGCTCAGATGAGGAGTACAAGTTTTATATATGTGTCTACTACACATAGATATTGTTTAAGCTGCCAATTCTCTTGTTTCAGACATTGAAATGGCTGCAGCCAATCAGTATGGCTGACTCTGGACAAAAAATCAAATGTTTCTTATATGGTGTGTGACCCTTCTCATTCCTACATGCTTTGGTCTGTTGTCTTACTTCCCTGATGGGATGCTTGCTTGCTTGCTTGCTTGCTTGCTTGCTTGCTTGCTTGCTTTCCTTCCTTCCTTCCTTCCTTCCTCCCTTCCTCCCTTCCTTCCTTCCTTCAACATTTTAAAACACATTAAAATAAACTTTTAAAAAATCTAAAAGCAATCCTAAAATGCAATTTTAGAAGTTACAACAGAGCAATTCCAAGCATTTAAGGCCATGCAGAACAGCATGGTTTTAGCTGCCTGCTGGAAGCTGAAGAGAGCTAGCCTAACTTCCTTGGATAGTGAGCTCCAGAGGAGTATCTAGGGTGGGGCAAGTAGGGTATGTGCCCTCAGCACCAATGCCAGGGGGGCGCAAAAAAAAAAAAGGCAAATGATTTAGTGGAGGAGGAGGAGGAGGAAGAGGCCCTGGAGGTAGGGGTGCAACTTCCACACTTGCCCTAGGTGCTGTTTACACTAGGTATGCCTCTACTGAGCTGGCATGCTGCTACACAGAAAGCCATGTTATATGTACATACCAACCCAGCTTTTCAGAGTTTTGGGACAAGCAAGAGGGCCTCCTCTGACTATTGCCTGTTTCAGGCAGACTCATTTGTGGGAGGTAATCTGTCAGATATCCTGGCCCCAGCCAGGGTACGTGCTTGCTCCCACATGGCTTTTACTTTCCTACTGTCCTCTGGAATAACTTGCATTGTCATGTTCACAGTACTGGCAATGAAGGCTGTTGTCCAGATAGATGGACTGATGAAGGGGCAGCACCTCTACTGCTATAGAGAAGTAGGCTTGCTGATGGGCTCACTGTGCCAGTGCATGTCTATCTCTTCACATTCCCCTGAGGGGATGGAACCTCTGTTGTCCCCACTTCTCCTCTGATGTCTGCATATGAATGAAATTCACAAGGAAAGGGCCTCCTGCCTGAAACTGGGACAACAGCAGGAACCAGGACTGCCTGGAGGTTTTTTTGAGCATCAACCTGGACTCTTTTTTTTTTTTTTTTTTTTTTTTGTATCAGTTATGTTGGAGTAAAAATGTGTGCCCATCTCAAGCAAGCAAACGGGCATGGCTGATACGTGTTTGGTTTGCCATCTATATGAAAATTGTTTGAGGTGCCATTAGCACATTAGCCAGCATGGAATACTGAATAGCCATCAGTGCAGGGCAGGGGGATTGATCAGAGATCATGTAAATCAAGTTCCTGGTGACTTGTAGATTAGAAGGTAGATGCAACGTCACCAAACAGATAAGAATAACAGGAGTATATTTGTTACTCGAGGGTGTAGAAAGTGGAGACAAAATGAGGATGTTGACCCCCAAATAATAATTCTGCCCACTCTGTGAAATTTTCCATTAATTCCCAAACTTCTAGCATTGCAATAACTTCAAACTCCAGTTGAGCACTGAGTTTAGGCATCCGAAGAAAACAGAAAGGTCAAGTTACCAAAGGAATGTGAACACAGCAAATATAGTTGGACTCCTGGACTCCTGCAAAAGTGGAAAAACCACAAATATCAAAATAGGGTGGGAAGGGGCTGAGGTATGGTGGGGAGAGTGGGCATCCAGTGTCCAAAGCAGATCAGGGAAAGGAGAGGTAAAGGGGGTAGGCAAGGATGGTGACCCTATATTTCCTCTCTCTTGCCCATCTACTTCCTTGGAGAGGGTTTGTGGTGCTGAAAGATTGGGCTGTGAGCCATCCTTAGCCAGGCAGTGGCTAGTGGAGGAAAAGGAGGAGGAGGGGTGGAGAGGAGGAGGACCAGAGGTGGCTGTTTAAAGGACTGAGTGGCCTGATTTGGGTTGAGAGGTAAGGTTCCCCCTGAAAAGAAGTGCTTGAGGTGGGAGGGGCAGGGATTGCAGAAACTTGCAAATAATCAAACCCATGAAAGTAAAACTTCCAGATGTAGAGGGCTGACAGTATAAGAGTTACGGACACAAATGATTTGCAATTTTCACTCTCTGCTAGAATTCTAGAAATTTGGGATCTGGCAAAAAAAAAAAATTCTTTAGGAGAGGGATTCTTGTTTAAAGGGACAAGGCTCACATCCCCCCCACAGCTACATCTCTCATATGACTTCAGTTTCATATCCACACTTATGTGTGCCAACTCTTACATGCACATACACACACACACACAGAGCAAACATTTCCAAATCAAGGGACTTTTGATCAGTAGCCTTCCAGTAAATCCACATTTCTCTACTCTGTACATATAATTGCCATACCAATTCTGTAAGTATGCAAATGGTAGCCTACTAACAAAAAACGAAATACTAGCCCAACTGAAGAGAAGCTTCTAAAACCAGCTTTCATGCTTTAGATAGCAACTGCGATTATAAGGTGCCTCAAAGAATGACTTCATGTGGTAAGTATACTGTACTTAGAATCATTTCATTTGAACAACATAGCTTGAGGGAACTAGTTGAATAACATCTAACACTACTGTTTAAGGCAGGAAAACCTATGAACACTGATGCTGATGCTGGCATTTTAAGAGTTGCTGAAAAATGAGACTGCTCTAAGGCCAAATTATATTAACATTTATGTTAGCACTTCTTCAAACTTTAGTGGGATTCTGTGCTGGAGTACTTGCATTTTATGCCTGGTGAATAAAAATGTGTCCTTCTTCTGAGCTGCTGCTGAATTATTTGAGTCTGTGTTTCCCCCAGAAATTAAAAGAGAGAAGGTTGAATGGGCATGGAGATAAAGAATATGCTAAATGGGGATGAAGACTCTATGACATCATAATAATATGTGTTTGAGTGGGCAGGGTGTTTACAATCATTGTAAGTTAATGTAACACTTAATTAAAGTTAAGTATGTTTACGTCCCTCTTGCTTTTTTTTTTATTTCCCCCTAATGTTTTAATGAACTTCTCCAATATAGTACATTTGTTTTCAGTGATTTCTCCCGTATTTGGTAGTCCCAGTTATTCAACTGACAAATCTATATTAGAATTTTATATGATGAGCCAGCAAACAACCTTTTCTCAGACTATACAATTTTGATTGATGTGGATGATGAAAAACAGCAGTGAATTTTTCTCCTTGGGAGTGGCCAGAAATTTCAAATTCCTTCACTGCAGGAAAAAACAAAAAACGTCAAAATTGGGACAGATTTCCCTTTATTAGATTTTCCCTGATTAGAGAAACATAACCCTGCATATGGCTAGTTTGCCTGGGGACAGGCAGTTTTCAGAGAATTTGAGATGCATAGTTGTGAAGGGAATCTAGGTGAATGGACCAAGAATTTGAGAAAAAATCTTAGCTAACCAAAGGGTATGGCTAACAAAGTGGGGAGAGGAGATAATTTGGGACATCTGGCAAAATCTGCCAAGATATGCATAGGTTGCTTCTTACCTCACTGTACATACTGTACACTCTCACCTAATGCACACAAAATGTGGGAAATATTTCAGGCTTTATCTTCCTACTGCTGTGGCTAGTGGAGGCTTACCGCAACCCATAGGTTTTCCCCACAGTCTTGTGCTGTGGCAACAATGCTTGTGGAAGAAAAAGTCTCCTAATTTAGGATGCTGGTATACACTTCCAAATAGAATGATGGGCATAAATGCATGAAACCAATAGCATTTTCCTCAGCCTCTCCCCTCCCTCTTTTTTTTTTTTAAAGTATGGTGATAGTAGCACAAGTGCAGTATATATACAAACAACTTCACAGTGAGCCCTGGTGCCAGTGGGGAAAAATGGGCACTCAGAATGTAAATGTCTCTCACACAATATAAACAAAATTTCTCTCAATCCAGCCCTGCTGAGATCCATCTTTCCACCTGGAGAAATTAAATAGCACTCTTTCTGAGACTTCAGCTAACACTTGGCAACCCTACTTTGGATCCTTGCCAGTATGTCTTATATTTTCTCATGCTTATGCCAGAAAAGCTTTGTTCCAAATTGTACATGTTATTTAGAAGGATGAGAGGGAGACAGAGCAGAAGGGGACGGAAAGGCCAGAGGAGATAAAAGACAAATGAGAAAGTATCATGTAAAGGAAAGAGGTTTTCCCTTGCCCAGGATTTACTGACTGGCTTGTACATTGCAAGTGAAGCAAAAGTTGTGCATTGGAATTTACCAGCCCTAAAATGGGCCTCTAGTTAAGAGCTACAGCAGTGTCACCTCATAAGCCCAGTTCAGATATGGGTTCTCAGGATCAAGCGTTATTTTGGTGGGCCCAGTACAAACTTGTATTACAATCCTCCCTTCCATATGTATTCCATGATCTCCCTCTGTGCATACCATCAAGGGAAAGTTGCTCTTTTAATTCTAAAATTACATTTTTCCACTTATAGAAATACACCATAACTCACAGTGGAACTTTTCTACCATGTTCCAATCAATTTTTCCCCCTATTTCTGTTCAGTCTAACATCCAACCTGGAGAAGTGTCTTAGAGTTTGCTATTTTTAAAATTTTGATTGGCTCAAATAAACATATCATGGTGTCAATATTTGGATTTTAAACATTCTAATAGACCAATGCAGCTGCAAGCTGTATATGAAGATATCATCTCAAGCTTTATTTTTTTGTTCTTTTCCGTTGTAAAATCATGAACAATCTTTCTAAAGCGAGTTTCTGGCTGAACAGACAAAACAGATAGGTGGTATACCAACACTTGCCCCAGAGTACAATGTCTGCAGTTTATGGTCACTATGAGCTTGCTTAAACTTCTTTCAGCTTGTGCCCAGTCACCACTAGTGCACATAATTAATTATTTTTAAAAAGCAATCCATAGGCCATACAAGCTTCACTGAAGTTCAGTGTTTAGTTGTAAGTATTGGCTGGCAGCCTATTCATATATTTCCAGCATATTTCATCACAAGCCATTTGTTATTGTTGTAGTAGAGATCATAATTCTGTTCTGGCCATGATACAACCCAACTTCCCCAACCCACCTTTTCAGATGGCACCCTCCACTCAACAGTCATTGCTGTATCAATGGAAAGTGAGTGGAGTAGCAGAGACTCATCCAGCTATTTTTCTTCAGCTGGACTCACAACACTAATGTATCCTCAGGGACCTCCTTGAGATCCTTGCAGTGCATGCAGCTATAGGAAAAGAGGTGGATAGGTCTTTGCTTCTTTCCTTGCTCTCCACTGACAAAGAAATGGCCATCTTGGAGGGCTCCCACACTGAAAAGTGGGTTGGGGAGCTTGCACCAGGAGACATAATGTAGCTACATCACAGAGGTATGTCTCTCAATACAGGATCTCAGCCATTTTTTCATAAAATAAGTGGGATTCATTCCTTCAAAATCTTTTTTTCCAAAAACATTGTTTTTTTTTAAATACTAATTTTCACAAGAAAAACTTTGAGTCAGAGTACTTGTGAGATGACACCTTGTGTGGTACAGTGGTTTGAGCCTTGGACTACAACCCTGGAGACCAAAGTTCAAGTCCCCACTCAGTCACAGAAATCTACTGGGTAACCTTAGGTGCATCACATACTCTCAACCCCAGAAAACCCTGTGATAGGTTCACGTTAGGGTCACAATAAGTTGGAAACAACTTGAAGGCACACAACAACAACAACAACAACAACAATGGTTTGTGAACCAGATGTTATAGGGAGGTATAGCAGTATAATATATTCCTTGTGTATAAACCAACTAAAGATTTACTCGCTTTGGTTTTTGACCTACAAATCCTAAAAGCAGTACTGGCTTCCAGTCTTCTTGGGATCAGTACCCCTAAATATTACTCACTTCGTGCCTCCCATCTGTTGTATACACCCAGGAAGCTCTAGGGCTGAGGCCATTTCCACACTACACACTTACAGTGCTACTATTCCACTTTCAGCATCCTATGGAATCCTGGGGTTTGTAGTTTCCTGAGGCCAAGGAGCTCTCTGGCTGAGAATTCTAAAGGCCCTCCCTGAACTGCAAACCTCAGCATGCCATAGGATGTTGAAAGTGGAATAAGAGGACTATGGCCCTTTCTGCATGAGGCTGGTGAATCGGTTCATGCCGTTTCTTACTGGATTTTCTGGGCTCGAAACAAGGCGGACTTTCCCTCATTTCCTTCTGCACAGCTACTGCGTATGTTCCATTCTGATTCGGAGGAGTGCGAGTTCATGAATCCACCCTGCCTCCGCCGTGGCCACTTCCGCTACTCCCCTCACTCCACCCCGTTGGCTGTGATGGGTTTTTTTTTTATTTTTTTTGCATGGTTTAGTACGTCATTGCATACATGCGTACGTGCCTACATGTGTATGTGCAAAAGTCCATACTACCCCCTGGCCCCTCCCATGAGCCCTCCTTTGACCACCAATTTGCACTGGTGTGAATGTATGTCTGCACCACTGTAAAAGTACGAATTGGATCGATCTGGAAAATTGGAAAACTGATTTCTTCCGGTTTTCAAACAACACGCTTTACCACCACATGGGGGTGAATTTAGTCAGAATTACGTGCGGAATGAAGGTAAATAAACCAAACCTAGTCTGCTCCAAAGTGCAGAAGACCTCCGTGGCAAAACACATTGGCCCACCTTAATAACCGCGTGTGGAAAGGGCGTGTAACAGCGTAGGGCAGAAATGGCCTAGCTGTTTGTGACGAAGCATTTCATACAGGAAAGTAGAAGCCTGTCTCTTAAGCTGTAAGTCCTGTTTAAACTGTACAAGGACACACTCTCTGTTTTAGAGAAGGACCTGGCCCAGCAACACCCTCGTTACAATGTTGCTTGCCCTAGTATGATACTGCTTGTGACTATTTTCTGCAAAACTCACAAGATTATGTTAATTAACAGATACACAGAAAAAAGAGAAATCAGTTTTCATAAATATGGCCTATGATTTGGCCTCACCTCCCATAGCAATGCAGTTGCAGCTTGGGCTGTCCCCCTCCAAACGCTGGCCTTGGTCAAGCATACCCTTCCCCATCCCATGCTTGGGCCCTTGATCTCCAAACCTGAACTAGACCACTGTGTTGTATTTAACTGACTACTAGTATGAACTTGGCTGGGTTTTAGATTCAGGATATTGCTTTTGAAAATAGTCAGTATCCATTTACATGCTTAAATTAAGTACCAGTGCTGGTCAATAATACTCTTTTTTCCCCTTCAGATACTGGAGGTACTAAATGATGTAAATGGAATCACACATTAATAACCCCTAAATTTTAATTAACACTGTGTCTCATTCATGAACAAAATTAAAAGCCCCCTTTTTTTTCTGGACAGGCTCCTCCTTTTAATTAAGAGTTTCTGCTACAGTAATTGTTACATTTGCACAATCCCTTCAATTCATACTAATGACGGCCAGATGGCCACCCCTCTTTAGATTACTCTGTTCACACAGAAGAAAAGCAACTCTTTTCCTGTTAAGTGTTTTCTTTTATCAGCGACATGGCCACTTCCTAGGGAGCTATAGTACTGTATTTAGAATCCAGGAAGTTAGGCTTTCTGTAGGATTTTCTGCATACAGGTTTCTACTCCCTCATCATATCTGTGTGCAGAATTGTAATTAAATGCTCTAATTAACTATCGTAGCACATGTTTTGCTCCATATCCAAATATGATGAGGAAAGGAGGCAACTATATCTTTACATTAAAAGGGGACACATGACTAACAGGAGCAAAGTCCTGTCCTTTTTCTCCCTCCCCGTCTCTTTGCCGTTTTCCATGTCTTCTCCTTTTCCATTTCTTTCCCACTGGCATGTCTTAAATATTCTCCCTCCAGATGAAGTTTTTTACTGTGCAATCTATGTTTGCAGCATAATGTAGTCTCTTTGTTAGAAGTGTGCAATCTGCCATTTGTAACCCTCTTGTGTTTTCCTACCAAATCTTACCACCACCAAATCCTTGTTAGTAGTAGGCTTGTAAGGAGAAGTAAGGAACATGACCCCTGTACCATTAATAGTAGTGGAGAAGAAGAAATTTCAACAAATGTTGCCACTTATTAAAGGTACAATAAATAGCCTGTCCCTGATTTTACCTGCCAACTCTATTTGGAGTGGTAGTAAGAATAGGGGTACAATATTCTTTTAGCTGGTGGGGTTAGGATGCCTCTGTCTGCCCCACTTTAATGTAAGCTAGAAGTGAACTGAACTGAGAAAAAGATGCTTGTAGTGAAGTCTGAAAGGCAAGGCAGAGGAAGACATTATTCCTATCCACAGGCCTCTTTAATGTAAAAATTAAGACTCCCTACTTTGAAGATGAAAGACACAGATAGATGAATAAATGATTATGGCTGCCTGGTTTGCCCTTCAGTTTAAAAATTCTACCCCCTATGAATGGAAGGCTTTGCAAAGAAATATGAGGTGGGCATTGTGGCCTTGTAAAGCTTAGCAAAAGATGTAAAAATAACACAGTCTGACCTATGCTGGGATACAGACTACCGTACCTTTTGCCACATGGAGCAGGTTCCCCCGCTATGCTTCCTGTCACTTGAAATTCCACCATAGAAAGTTATGAAGAAACACTGGGGCTTCTTATGTAGTGGATTTTCTGGTGGCAGCAATACCTTGAAATTCCAATTGCATTTTCGAAAGGACACAGATGAAAGCAGAAGTAATGTGGGAAGTTTGGGTGCATGTGTGGAGGTGTTTCCACAAGTTTGGGGGAGCTTTTGCATGGTTTTGAGTTGAAAATCACCCCAAAATCACACCAATATTTTAAATGTGCCCAAACTGCTCCCTTCTTTGTGAATGCAGGAGCAGTTTCAGCACCTGCAATGCTCCCCTCCTCCTGTTGCCACATCCCTGTTGCTGTTGCTGGTGGTGCCCAGTAGCAGGGTTTCATGGACCTCCTGCAAGAGCTCCGCAGACCTCCAGTGCTCCACAGACCCCGGGTTAAGAACCATTGAATATAGCTGAGCCTGTGTTGCATAAGATCTCTGAATGTACTATTGATATTCTCAATCTGAAAGCATTGGCTGACATGGAATATCAGTATGTTGTTACCCTGTGAACTGGGGGTCCCGGGAGGGACACCAAAATGTGCTCAACTAAAGGTGGGGAAAATTAGCTCAGAGCTCTACTTAGTGTTACGAGAGGTAGGGTAACGTAGCAAGATCTTGAACCCTACGTCTACGGGGTCGGGTCGAGTCAAGGAGAACACAGAAGTTGAAATAATAAATGATGTTTATTAAATACAAGCAAAACAGTGTATGCAACACACTCACGCAAGATAGCTAAAGAAAATAAAGGTTGGAATGGTATAGAGGGATTTGTAGAGGGATTGCTGGTTTGGGTGATACTTCACCTGCCCTGAAGCCCAGAAAAATAGAGAGCGAGGCTGGGGTGCGATGCAACTCAGCACATGGAGCTGAGGGGAGGTTCACCAAGCAAAGCAGCAGCAAGGCAGGATGAAACTCGGGAGCGATCCAAGGAAGGTCTTGGAATCAAGGGTTTTTATAAGGAGAATGGTGACTGCAGGCTATGCCATACTTGGGGAAAAACAATAGATTTGAAGTTGGAGACAAAGCCTCCGAAAGGTCAGAATCTGAATGACTGAGTTATCGTAGCGGTTCTCAATAGAGTAGACAGTAGGCAAACACAGAGTATTTGGGTATTGTATAGGTTACCCATCAAGCTGCCAGTGTGGGGCAGAGGCTCTTTTGTAAGTTGCGTGCAAACCTAATTAGAGTACTTGCCTGGAGGTCTCCTAAAGCAGTGAGTCAGCTATTTCTGGCCTGCCTGTATTGTAGTTTGAATATTATGGCTATCAACGGCTGAGCTTGTTTACGTGCTTGTCCGGTGGCCTCGCAAGCACGTGGAGAGGAATGGAGAAGTGAAGCCGAATTATGATATCAAGAGGATATCTTTAATATCCCCAAAGCTCGGACTAGCCAGGGCAGAAACAATCCCCCCCCCCGAAAATGGGCAATGTTGGGGACAATTTCGGACATTTTCCAATCAAAAAGCAAAGATCAATTTAGAGCCAAATAGGGGCTTGCAGGTTGGTAGCCATATCACTCCTCGGGAAAGGGAATTTCGGGAAGAGCAAAGGATTCCTATCTCATAAAGACATTCCTAACTAAAAACCTAAACCTAAACACACACACACCAATGTCAATATAGCAATAATAAACAATTAAAAAATTAACAACGTCCAATGTCCTGTCAATAGGGAACTGTTGAAGAATCAGCAAATGGCAGTAAAATAGCAAATGCAAAATGAAGCAATCAATGAAATACGGTAAGTCCAATGCATGGGTCTGGCAATGAAGGCAATCCAATGAGCCAACAGTTCCATGTGGAATAAAAGTTCGTAGTCCGGGGGAGGTGAGGTGCAAGCAAAAGTTTTGGCACCCCTCCTCGCAATAGGAAAAGTCTTTTAGCTAGAGTGGGCGAACAAAGCATAAGTCCATCCAGGCAACGGAGCAGGAACAACAACAAAATGCCCAAGTCGGTGCAGCTTGGCTTGCTGCAAGTTCAGGAGCAAAAAGTCTTTGCAGAATTTGGAGCCTGGAATAGTCCATAGGTTTCCTCGAGCCAGCAAAGGGTAGCAGGAATGGCAAAAAGTTCGTTTTTGCAATCGGAAGGCTGCGTGGTCACCTTCCCTCATGGTCACAGGTGTCGTCGAAGAACCAAGAATCTCCAAGTATCAGCCATCAGATGGAGCGGCACTTTCTTCGCCCGCCCCCCCACGGTACTCGGGGGCATTGGTACAACCTCAGGATCTTCCCAGTCTTCTGGATTAATTGACCTATTAGAGCTTTAACAGAAGAACTGACATGATTATTATCCAATGTATACCATTAATGCAAATGGCCGGCTCAAAGCCTACTGGGAATTCGAATTGAAACTGGGTCATCATGACTGAAAAGACTAAGAGTCCACGGGGACATAAATAGCCACTGAGATTAAGGCTGTATTGGCCGGAGGGCGGCCGTTGGTCGGGACAGTGAGACTGCTGGTTCGGGTCCCTAATTGGCTCATGGGTCTAGAGACGTCCATGTTAACCTCCCAGCAGCACAAGAGGAACCTCCAGCTATGAAGGTCCCATTCGCACTCCGGTCCGTATAACATGGACTTGCACGCTCGCACCGTCCTCGCTCAGACCGAAGCTGAAGCTCCAAGCCTGATGATGTTAACGAGGGCTTGGGGTGGCTAACAACCTAGTACTGATGGTTCGATGCTGACCCTGAACAAGCAGTATCACCATCCACAGATATAGCTGAATTCTGAAGGCAGACCTGAAAGATGGTCGCCTTCGGATAGACTTTTTAAACCAAGGGGACAGATAATTCAAAAACAATTCACAAAAATAACACCACTATGACAACTACTTACATGGCGAAACTATTTACAGTAACTGGGATCCAGAGGGGTCACCACTCCACCTCTATTCCCTTCAGACAATGTCCGTTCAACCATTGTCGAACGCCTCATAAATGGAGGAAAACGCCCGAGAAAATTAACGGTTGGTACTTCCTTGTGACTTAAGGAAGTCTGCCAAATTACTGGGCACACGTTGGGCTTTTTGGTGCCTGGAACATCTGGCTCGGGGATGACCACCGATGCAGGATCAACTGGCTGACCCTTCCATTCCTTTTGCAGGGTCTCCAGAATTACCGGCAGGAGTGGCAGTGCCTGCTCCTGGTTAGGGACCCACTTTCTCAATTCGGTATGGAGGCTGGTCCTGGACCCATGTGCCTCCGGGGAACCTTTCTCTCTAGTCCAGATGGTAACTGTGATGGAGCCGTAGCTAGCCATGGCCCCTTTTACAATTACAAGCATCACAATTAAGACGATGCCATGGCCCTTGAGGACAAGGCGGCACCAAAGCGTCTGTACGGAGGGGGAGGCAGTAGCCAAATTCACCTCCACGGGGCAGTTAGGTCTCACACTGGCCGAAATCTCCCCTGATGGACTGCCGCAAAAGGGAGTATGTATGGTCACGTCAGGGTCACATCTTTCAGATTCCCCTGAACGATAGCACGGAGAGGAAGGACTCTCCTGGCCAAGGCTTCAAGGAAATCCCGGGGGAAGCTGCTGGTTTCTAGCCGGGGGCTCAGAGCAGGGACAATGGAGAGCTTCGGAAGCTTGCGGCTGGCTTCCCCTGGTTGCATGTTCTCCTTTTCTTGGCTCTCACATGGGCTGGCAATGTCCTGTGCCTTATCAAACTTGGTGGGGGCTTCCTCTTGAACCTTAGCCTGGTGCGATCCTTTTAGGTGCTCTGAAAGCATTATGGTCTCGGAGGTGGCTGGATTCGCACTCGAGGCTGAGTCAGGGGGAGGTGCAATCTGCCTTGTTTTATTGCACACTGAGCACTTGTGTCCTTCAAAGGACTTAGATTGGGTCCCCCCCCCCCACCATATCCGTCAGGGGTGGGCTAACCCTGTCTTCTCTGGTTAGGGAGCAGCACCTTTGGCTCTGCTCCAGAGTCTGCAGGAGGGGTGGCAGGGGTCTTTTCCCTATCGGTCCTAGTGCCTGCCTTCACCCTAGATCTACCCCATTTGTTGGGCGTCAGTTGAGCCACAACCCTCTGGGGGAGATCCCGGGACCAAGGGCACCCTTATCCTGACAGCTCTAAGTCAGGGTAATATCCAGCTGGAGGGGGACCGTTGGTCACCGCATTCACAGGCTGGCTATTTCCCAGTGGTAGATGCCTGTATAGCGTGTCAAGGAGCTCGTTCGTGGGTCTCCCATTGAACTGGCTCATGTCCAGTCCGAACCTTCTGAGCATGCCCCAGACCCTTACTCTGTCAGAGGAGTACGTCTGGGCCATGGGATCATACCCGCCAGACATCTCCCGGGGAGAGGCTGAGTCAAAGGGCTGTTTGGGGGCAGTGGGCTGCTGTGGGGGACTTCCTGCCTTGCTGGGCTGGCTGCAGAAATCCCGTCCCTGTCACTGCCTGTTATCCTGTCTGGATGGCTGTCGCGAGTTCCAATTCCCTCGTGGAATGGAATTCGGAGCTGTTTTCCTATGCTGGGAATGGAGCCCATAGTTCGAGTAGGTAACCTCGGCTATAGGTTCCCAATTCCCGCTGTGCTTCCTATGCGTCTTGGGGGGAGGTCTCAGGGATCCTGCCTCGTGGAGCAGGTCGGAGACCCGTCGAAGGTTATTCCCAAATTCTTCCCAGTTAGTGGTGGTTGGATCCACCAAACCTAAAGCCATCTTGGTCTCGTGGTTAAGACCTCCATACAAGAACATCTTAAACTCGGGGCCGTTAAAGTCATATCCACGGGGCGTCAAGGGGACCTTCTCGGCCACAATGGTGAGGAGCTGCTTCCGTGCTACGTAAGCCTCAGGGTTCTCATGAGGACCCTGTTGCTCCATGACACAGAGCACACCTGCATTCTGTCCGGGCCATAAAATCCTTACTACCTCTCTCATCCAGTCGTGGCCCTCAAGCCTAACCAGGCTTTGAGCCGCCACGGCTGACTCAAGAGTAGGGAGCTCGGAGGGGGACATGCAAAGCCAGGCCAGTTGAGTCAGGTCCTGACCATTGGCTGTCGGGTGAGAATGGATCACCGCGTTCAACCACATGATTCCCGGTGGACCGATTTAATGGACCCAATTGGTCCGCAATTGCTTTGGCCTCAGTAGCACGCCAGGGGACCCTAGTCTCAGTGACCTGCGTCTCCTGCGTCTCTTGCCTCTCAGAACTGCCTTCTCCAAGAGGGGTGGTCCGTCTGGTCATGGACCGTGTCTCTACCGGGTGGACTGGGACCTTAGGGTCGCTCCAGTCTGGATTGTGGGGAATGGTTGCCTCAGCATCCTCTGGCAGTGCCTCCCCGGAAAAGTCCTCTGCAAACGTTGGGAGCAGCTCTGGGCACACAGTCGAAATTAAGGCTTTGCGCGTTTGGAGCTGGCTCTCCAGCGCTGCAATCTGTTTCTGGCAAGCTACGTGGCTAACAGCCTCCTGCTGTTCTCTCACTTGCCCCACCATAAACTTGGCCGCAGACCGGGCATGACCCAGCTCAGCCTCTAAGGCGTGGGCTTTCTCCTCCCAAGTTTGCGCCACTACTGTGATGTTATTCAGCTTCTGGCGGACGCCTGCGCTACGGACGCAAAAGTTACTTTGTCCGCACACAGCGTCTCGACCTCGGCCTGAAGCTGGGCGTTCTCTCTTTCTATACTCGCTAACTTCTCTCTGGTCTCTACCAGGGCACTACTAGCATCTCTGGCCATAAGCCGAAGTCCCCAAGCGGCCAAAGCGTCCTTAGACGGCCCGAATGGGTTCTTTATCTTCCGTGCCAGGGTATACGCTTCTCGGAGTGTGGTAAAGGGATCGGCCGTCTGGAAGATGGTGTCCTTCCAGGGACATTTCCCTTTACTCAACACCCATCTTTCTAGTTTACCTCGGACCTCTTCCTCCAACATGAGGTCCTTGATGGTGACCTTGCTACTCTCTGCCATTTTCTGCACAAACCACAATTCTTTCTAACACAAACTAAAAACTGCAAACTACAAACTATAAATGGGACCAGGAACTGGAGTGACGGGAAGGATCACCTAGGCCCCCGGGGGACTGAAGGTAAACGAACTCTGCGGAACTTCTCTAGGAAAGAGGGACGGGAACCTATCTCCAGCCTGCCCAAACAAAGTCACCTTGGGACTCCCAAGCCCAGTTTTCCACCTCGGCAGCACTGGGGACCAAAGGACGAGGAAACGGTTCAGGGACAGGGAGGTCACCTAGACTCAGGGAACCCTCAGGAGTACTCCGCCTACCTGAAGGGGGGAAACGAACCCAGTGGAACTTACTACGCTGCCTGGCCAAGCAGCGGGGGAAAGGGGGCAAGGAACCAAAACCGAACTGTCCCTAACTGGTTTTCTGGGTGAGGGGCACCTACCTCTACCTCGGGCAAAACCTCTAAACCCTAGGCTAGGTCGGGACTCACCACCCACACCTAGTTGGCTAGCCACTAGGGACTCACCCGAAATTACACAGTGGGATGCACCCGCACTCTCAAAGCTACCCAACAACACCCGTGTACAACTCTAAGGGGGGAATTTTTTCCCTAAGTGCTATTTTGCCTTGCCACTATGGTGTTGGACGAGTGTAAACTGTTCCTACCGTGCTAACACTCTAACACTTCGGATCCCAGCCCACAATAGACCCCAAGTTAGGGATGTGATTCCCAGGACAGCTTGTGCACACCCCTTGCTATCGGACGATGGTTCACTGCCTAGTGCTAGTGACCACGCAGGGGCGGCTGACATACACAAACCAAGCAAGAAAGGGGAACAGAATTCCACCCAGATAGAATAACTCTAGAGCTCAAACGCACAGACTCCACACACATGTGTTCCTGCCTGACTGCACTCTAACGACTTGACCGACCGTCACCTAAGTCAGTACCAGCCTGATCTGAGGAGGTTCGCGACTCCTTCTCAAATTAGAGGTATCGGGGTTGCCTGCGTTACTCCACCACTTTGTTACCCTGTGAACTGGGGGTCCTGGGAGGGACACCAAAATGTGCTCAACTAAAGGTGGGGAAAATTAGCTCAGAGCACTACTTAGCATTACGAGACGCAGGGTAATGTAGCGAGATCTTGAACCCTATGTCTACGGGGTCAGGTCGAGTCAAGCTCACGCAAGATAGCTAAAGAAAATAAAGGTTGGAGTGGTATTTAGGGATTTGTAGAGGGATTGCTGGTTTGGGTGATACTTCACCTGTCCTGAAGCCCAGAAAAATAGAGAGCGAGGCTGGGGTGCAATGTAACTCAGCACGTGGAGCTGAGGCGAGGCTCACCAAGCAAAGCGGCAGCAAGGACGGGTGAAACTTGGGAGCGATCCAAGGAAGGTCTCGGAATCAAGGGTTTTTATAAGGAGAATTGTGACTGCAGGCTATGCGGTACTTGGGGAAAAACAATAGATTTGGAGTTGGAGGCAAAGCCTCCAAAAGGTCAGAATCTGAATGATTGAGTTACCGTAGCGGTTCTCAATAGAGTAGCCAGTATGCAAATGCAGAGTACTTGGGCATTGTATAGGTTACCCATCAAGCTGCCAGCGCGGGGCAGAGGATCTTTTGTAAGTTGCGTGCATACCTGATTAGAGTACTTGCCTGGAGGTCTCCTAAAGCAGTGAGTCAGCTATTTCTGGCCTGCCTGTATTGTAGTTTGAATATTACGGCTATCAACGGCCGAGCTTGTTTACGTGCTTGTCCGGTGGCCTCGCAAGCATGTGGAGAGGAATGGAGAAGTGAAGCCGAATTATGATATCAAGAGGATATCTTTAATATCCCCAAAGCTCGGACTAGCCAGGGCAGTAACAATGTCAACTGCTGCTGACATAGTGGTGTGGCATCTTTGCAATGTTAGCAAAATTTCAGAAACCATGATGTTGCATTCTAGAAGCAGAGCTTAGCTTTCGGAACTGAACTGTATGTGCTGCTATGTGTTTCACTTTGCTAAAATAAATTACATATTGCTCTGCTCTATGAGGGACATACCATTTTTTCCATGCTGTTTGGGAAGCCTGAAGGATGCAGGAGGTTCCACCGAGACTGAAGGAGGTAGCTGTTTGTATACCTGTTGATTACGACATCAGCAGCTAACCTACAATCAGCATAGAATTTCGTTTCCTGAAAATACTTCTATGTACCATATTTGCTGACGCACTGGTGTATAAGATGCACCCCATTTATATACCAGCAGATACTATTTGCTGGTGTATAAGACACACTGGTATATAAGACACATCCCATTTTCAAACAATATTTTTTGGAAAAAAAAGTGAGTCGTATACAACAGCAAATAGGGTATTTATAAAGTACAACCACTGCCTATTAGGTACTCTGGGTACTACTCAACAAAGCATTACAGCTTCATACACACCTTCAAGGAAAAAAAGAAAGAAAGAAAGAGGAAAAAAGAAAAAGGAAAGGAACGAAAGACATCTAGAGGAGCAAACTTCATCCCATTGAACAAGATTTAAAAACAACATTTTAAGTTAAAATGCAACAGAATATTAAAAACCTGACAAAATGGAACAGTCTTTACTGTCTAATTCAATATAAGAAAGAAGCCAATTATATCTCCTTCAGGAGTTCCAGGTAGTTCCACAATTGTGGTGTTGTTACTGAAAAGGTCCTGCTTCAAATGGCCACACATGTGGCTTTCCTAGCTTTTCACTTCCAACAGCACTTTTGGTTGAGGAGAATAGACGAAAAGAAATTCCTAGGAACAAAAGATGATTGTGGAAAATATTTCATCTGCTACAGATGTGGTTTTGGACTATAGTCAGCCCTCCACATTTGTGGATTTCACTTTCTCAGATTTGGTTATTTGTGAGTTTTTCCAATTCCTGCCCCCACTTGAAGCACTTCTTTTCCTGGGGACCTTTCCTTCTCATTGGCTCTGATCAGTCCTTTAAAAACCTGCCTCTGGTTCTCCTCCTTTTCCGCCAGTTGCTGCCTGGCCAGCTAAGGACAGATAGCAGCCTGATTTCTCAGCACCACAAACCCTCTCCCAATGTCCCCATGCACCCAAGGAAGGAGATGGGCAAGAAAGAGGAAGTATAGGGACACCACGCTGACCCACTCCCCTTCCTTCTCCTTTCCCTGACCTGGTTTGGACTCTGGGTGCCCACTATCTCCAACATGCCTCAGCCCCCTTCCCACAACATGCACGTGCACATTTTAATATTCATAGTTTTTCCTTCTGTGCCCCAACCCAAGTGATTTTTACTGCCCTGGCTAGTCGGAGCTTTGGGGATATTAAAAGATATCCTCTTGATATCACAATTCAGCTTCACTTCTCTATTCCCTTCCACGTGCTTGCGAGGCCACCGGACAAGCACGCAAACAAGCTCAGCCGGTAATTGCCGTAATATTCAAACTACAATACAGGCAGGCCAGGAATAGCTGACTTTAGGAGACCTCCAGGCAAGTACTCGAATTAGGTATGCACACAACTTACAAAAGATCCTCTGCCCCGCGCTGGCAGCTTGATGGGTAAACTATCCAATACCCAAGTACTCTGCGTTTGCATACTGGCTGTTCTACTGACAACCTCTACCATAACTCAATCATTCAGATTCTGACCTTTTGGAGGCTTTGTCTCCAACTCCAAATCTATTGTTTTTCCCAAGTACGGCATAGCCTGCAGTCACCATTCTCCTTATAAAACCCTTGATTCCAAGACCTTCCTTGGATCGCTCCCGAGTTTCATTCCGCCTTGCTGCCGCTTTGCTTGGCGAGCCTCCCCTCAGCTCCACGTGCTGAGCTACATCGCACCCCAGCTTCGCTCTCTATTTTTCTGGGCTTCAGGACAGGTGAAGTATCACCCAAACCAGCAATCCCTCTATACCACTCCAACCTTTATTTCCTTAGTTATCTTGCGTGAATGTGCCGCATACACTGTTTGCCTGTATTTAATAAAATATCATTTATTGTTTCAACTTCTGTGTGCTCCTTGACTCGGCCCGACCCCATAGACATAGGGTTCAAGATCTCACTACGTTACCCTGCCTCTTGTAACACTAAGCAGTGCTCTGAGCTAATTTTCCCCACCTTTAGTTGAGCACGTTTTGGTGTCCCTCCCAGGGACCCCCAGTACACAGGGTAACATGATAGTGGAGGACCAACTGTACTTTCTGTCTCCATTCTGTGACCATTACAGTGGGCCTTCAACATCTGCAGGGGATTGGTTCCAGGATTCCCTACAGATAACAAAAAAATGTGAATGCTTAAGTCCCTACTAGAAATGGTATAGGGCAGCGGCAAGCTCTGGGTCTGAGGTGCTCATTCTCCCCTGCCTCCAGGGAGCCCCTGCAGAAGTTGCCCAGTGACCTACAATTGGCAGCAGTGGTGGCAGTTCTCCTCTTTCAGTTGTGAATGACTGAGCAGGAGCACTACTGCTGCCATCAATCACAATGTGCCTGTGGAAGCTGCTCAAAGGTGGAAATGGGCCGCTGGCAGGCTTCCTGGAGGTAAAAGATAATGTACACCTCAGGGCTGGGGCTTGCCACCACCTGAGCTGCTGCCTGGTTGTACTGCATGTGTATGATGGGCTTTGACCTGGAGCTTGGCCAGAGTGTGGAGGTGTGCAGGAAAGCCATGGGGCAAGGCTATTTGGATTCCTTTCTTCTCCCTCTGTATGTAGGGACATTCACTTTATTAGATCTCCTGTATTTTTTTATTTTTTCAACTATTTTGAATCTGCAGTTCGTTAAATCCACAGATCCACACTCTGTGGGTATCACAGACCCACTGCATTAATGACCATTCCCCTACTCCTTCTATTTAAACAAAGCACCAACCCAAGAGCATACAGTTCACAGAGGATGAGTCTATTGACGGCTATCAGGCATGAAGATAAAGAGCATTCTGCTTACTCATGTATCCCAGAGAGTAATAGACACGGGGTCAAACAAGACAGGAGGGCTGTACTCTTCACACTGTACTTGCAGCTTCCAAAGTTAAATGGCTGGGTGGCTGCTATGGGGGGGGGGATCTTGATTTGATGAGTCCATTCATCGGATCCAGCAAGGCAACTCTTAACATACTAAAACTGTATTTCCCAGTGTCTCTTAAAAAGATTTTCTAGAAATAATAATAAAAATCCCAACTTGGGTAGATAGTCCTGAATAAAGCCATTGTGATTTGTAAAATGACATTTCAAAATTAACATGCAGTTATCGTATTGTAAGTTATGATAAATCTGCTATTATTAACACTCTGCCCTTTCTTATTGCCAGTTTAATTTCATTCAAAGTTTAATGCTCTGCTCTTCAATGGTGCCTTGGGGGTTTGTAGCATAATGGAATAATCATTTTCCTTTCTAATTTTCTCTTTAAAATGCCAAGCACCTATTTTGCTTCTAAAGTTCAGGGCTCTCTGGCCTAGTTCTCACTTAGATAGTAAACTTGTGTCTAGGAAAGATTACTTCAGAGGGCAAATGAGGATTCACCATGCTGGAGATAAATGAGAACTTTGGATCAGTTTGTGTTTGTGTGGTAACGGGGAGGTCCACTGTGAGGCCACACATAGAATGTGGTACATCTCAAGCTCAGGCCTATCACTTCAGTGAGAAGTAGGTCTCTATTTACCAGATGAAACCTTCCCTTTCGGTTGGGCCACCAATGACTTACAATTAAGATTGTCAAGCAAGGCACAAGTTTACCCATTTAATACCATTAAGTAACAGCTTGTAGACCATGTACTTTCCATGCATTTTGAACGGTTTTACAAAGAAATGAGAATTAGAATTTATGTGAAATAAGCTCCATTTAAGATTCTATCCTATGCTTGGAAAAATTACTTCTTTTAGGATGGCAACTTGTAGAACATGGTGGCCAGGATCACTGTGGGATCCTGGGAAGTGGACTTCAGAAAAGTAACGTTTAAAGTGCTGACTATATCTATGTTCTTTTTAATTAGAACTAAAGTTCTAATTGCAACTACAGTAATTTTTATTGAGGTGTTGTAAAGGCTACCTTACTGGTAAGGTCTTGTAAACACACCTGATAGACAGTGCAGTGCCTATGGTACACTTCTAATACATGCATTTTTCAAACATAATTTTGTCAAATACAGCTTTACAAGCTTTCAGCAATTTTCCTAACATCATTTGCATTTTAAATGTTGTTTTTACTAATATCTGCATATTTGTGGGCAGTTTGTGTTCCCAATTCCTACAATTTTTTGTTTGCATTTTTTTGTTCTTGGAAAACTCTATTGCAAAATTCAGAAGAGTCCAAGTTTTGAAGACACAACAATTCACATATTGACTTGAAAGTGCAAAATTTGATAAGTTCATTTGATAAAATGTGAACTGACCAGATTTCTTCCCTTGTCTCTATTACCACCATCATCTTCTGTGGTAAGCCTCTGATCTCTAACCTTTGCTTTCAGTACCCCAACTGAAATTCTTTTCACTAGCAGAAGTACAGACCTAGCATGATTTAGATCTTGGTCTTTCATAATCTGCCTTTCCTGGGGCCTTTCACACTACACAATTATAGTACTATGGTTCCACTTTAATTGCCACAGTTCTATTCTATGGAATCCTGGGCTTTGCTGTTTAGGGAGAGACATTTCTCATTCTCAGTGAGACAGCTCCCCCTGAGTCTCTGATCAAACTATAAACTCCAGGATTGCACAGGATGCTACCATGGCAGTTAAAGCAGAATCATAATGTTACAATTGGATAATGTGAAAGAGCTCTGGCTTTTTAGACGGATCTCCAGCACAGCCAGCAGAAATTGCAAAACCATTCACTATTCTTTTCCCATCTCCCATGCCCTGAAGTCTATAGATTAAGTTTGGCACTCAGATGGAAATACTTGAGCAGTTATGACTACAAGCAAATACACAAATGAAATACAATAAAATAAATATTAAAAAATAATTTTAAAAAACTGGTTCTTTTCAGGTGTCATTGAGCAGCCGTATATAGTTACCTTGTTTTGCCTTGCAATGCTGCTACAAAAGATTACTGTGAATAAGGTTTACTAACATAGGCTGTCATTAGAGGATGCAGCTAGATGTTGTCTGATCTTGACTGAAGCTGTCCTTTTCAAGGCGCTCCTGCTGGTGAGGGGGAGTAAAAGCACTTCATAATCTTCCATTATGTCCCAGTCAGAATTTCATAGGCAAAAGCAGACTCATAGCCAGTTCTCTTATGTGACTTATGTACTTTGCTCATGGCCTTCCATTACTTTTTCCCATTCCTTGTTTCCATAAGGCAGTACCTGGCTTATTTTGACCTTGTAATTGAAATCACAAGAAAACAAGGGGCCCATCTCTGCTTCTCTTTGAGGGTTGGATTCAGTTCCAAATGGCTCCAGAGTAAGGATGGGGAAATAAGAACGTATTATCCTAGGATTTGCTTGCCAAGTGACTTTATAGCCATTGCAACCCCCTGTCCCTTGAAATCCTTTATGACTGCACTGAGGATTCATGTCTCCCATAATCTATGTGCCCATAATAAGACAAGTTTCATCTATTCCAATACTTCCTCAACAGAGATTTGCTGGTGGCTGTGCAGAGGTCTCCTACCTTTATCTTACGTAATTTATTCCAGGAAAACTCTGCTCTCAACAGAGCTTATTAGTTATATATAGCCCCTTATGACACGGAGTTATCAGAGGCTACATGTAACTATTAGCTATGTTTTTCTAAAGCCTGGTTTAACAGACAACAAGCAGCAAGGAAAAAAATGATTGTGCTGGAGATTGATGGCAGCTCTATAAAGGTTCCTTTTCTCCCTCCTCCTCCCATTCTCCTCCTCCGCTTCCTCTTAAAAAATCATATTGCCACTTATAAACATGCTAAGCATTTGAGTTTCAGCCAGGAAGCTCTAACATGCATTTACTAATATTCCCAAACCATTGGTTTTCAGGCACTTCTTACACAATCAGGTGTTTAATTTACTACCTCCTGCAAGGGGATGCTAGCTGCCTGGCTGAGGCAGTGGGGTTGCTACCAGCAGAGGTGCCACTTCAAGGGGGCCACCAAAAAGGATCATGGATGAGCATGCTGATGTGGCTAGATAAAGTGGTAGGGGTAAATTCTCCTGGGTTTATCACCCTGGATTCTCTGTGGATCAACAGGTGAGACTAGTGACAAGGGAGGCAAAGTTGCAGCAATCTATCAGAATTCCATCTCCCTCACCGGATTCCCCATCCCAAAGTCTACTGGGTTTGAACGTATGTGTTTAAAAGTGTGTGGCAAGGACAGAACAGGGATTCTGTTATTGTACTGTCCATCCCACATAAATTAAGATGGTCAACCCCAGGAGGCTTATGGTTGCCAATAGATTCCTGATGGCTCTTGGGGAATTTCCTGTTGCCAGGGCAGGTGAAGCCGTTGAAGCCCTGGCCGACCTCTGGAATACAGAACTGGGCAGGGTGGTGGACATGATTGCCCCTGCGTGTCTCCTCTCATGGAATGTCAAGCCTCTTGGTTCTCTAAGGAGCTGGTGATGATTAAACAATTGGGACAGAGACTAGAGTGACAATGGGATCAGATACTGAAGTATCTCACATTATGCCCAATGGATTACGGCAACCATAGACACGTCTCTTTAGACAAAAAACATTCTCTTGATGCTTTATTTGTAAATATTCTGTAAATAGTTCTCTTTGCTGAAATTATTTATATGACTGTTAAGGTTATGTGTTTATGAGGGAATTCAGCTCTAAATGAATCTGGCTGGCCTTGATGTGAAGTTTAAAATAGGACATCAATCAGGTTACACTTCTGAGGAGATGTCTGGGATGACTGGCATACTTTAGTTTATAATTGTTGTTGTTGTTGTTGTGTGCCTTCAAGTCATTTCCAACTTATGGCGACCCTAAGGTGAACCTATTACAGGGTTTTCTGGGGATGAGGGTGTGTGGTATGCCCGAGATCACTCAGTGGGTTTTCACGGCTGAACAGCGAATTGAATCCTAGTCTTCAGGGTCATAGTCCAACACTTAAACCACTATATCACACTGATTAGACAGCTATATTTCTTTAAAAATAGAGGTAGAGTTTCAGGAGAAAATGTTTGCTAGAAAAAAAGGGCTAGAGCCCTGATGTTTAAACTAGTTTGTTAAATCTTCCACTGAATGATTTTTACAAATGGATGTCCTAATAACTCCTTCATTTTCCTCACAGAAGTGGTCAGAAGCTTTAGGGCAAACATTAGGGAAATTTCTTCCACCGCAATTAGTCTGTTCCATATTATGAACTGCATCTGTTTAGTGGAACTCAGTATCTTATTTGGTAGTACAGAATATCCCAAGGATGTTTATAGTTTATTAGTAACACCAAGCAAAACCCCTGAGAGAAGCCTTCAGCTTATGTGCAGAAGGTAGAGAAGTTATTGTAGCTGGTTGCAGTGAAACAGGAAATAAGCTGTGGTAAAATGGATCAAAACAGGGTGGCTCAATTGTTCAGAGGAGTATTTACGATGAACGGTTGCTAATCAAATTAAGACTGAAGGAAGACTGATCTCCCTGATTATTCTGACTTGGTCAGAGAAATTAGGGAGGAAGTAGCAAATCAAATGTTGAAGGTAAAGATGTTAATATTTGACTCTGTTGTCCTCAAAAGTAAGGGTGAGTAATTTCCACATTTTTCTCCCCAGTGCTGAGAAAATTAATGTTTCTATGTATTGCTGTCACCCAATATTCACACATCCTGAAGTGTTTCAGGAAATTATTCCACAAAGAAATATACGTGGATTTTTTTTTCTGCAGGAAAATGGTTGAGTTTTTCATATAACAGCCACTGTTTTCAGACATCCATATGTGTTCTGTAGTGCAAGACTGACGTTTTCTATGGAAAAAAAAACACCTTATCTTGCATGACAAAAGTCTGGCACGACAACAACAAGAACAACAAGAAGAAGATCTTGCATACAATATCTTGCACAACAAAAATCTTGCACAAAACCATGCAGTCATTTCTTGTGTGCAAGACTGCTGGTTTGGTTTAGTTTGGGTTTTGCCTGTCTTTTCTCTTCTGTAAGATTTTTCTTGTGCAAGATTGCTGGGTTTTGCAGGAAAAAAAAGCAGCTTTGTGCAAAACCCCCACATGGCCGTCTGGAAATAGTATTTTTGGCACAAAACTCCATGACTTGATGTGCAAAAACCCACATGTATTTCTGTGCAGAACAATTTTCTAAAACACTCTGAGATGTGCAAATACCAGGCAAATCCTACAGATTCTCACCACCATGTTATTCTTCCCAGCTGGGGCCATTTCTGCACTACACTGTTACAGTGCTGTTATTTCACTTTTATCATCCTGTGGAATTCTGGGGTTTGTAGCTTACTGAGGCCAAAGAACTCTCTGGCTAAGAATTCTAAATGCCCCTCCCTAAACTACACATCCCAGAATTCTATAGGATGTTGAAAGTGGAATAATAGCACTATAACGGTGTAGTGCAGAAATAGCCTGGGTTTCTCAAGTGTTAGGAAAACCATTTTAAGGCCGGAAACAAAAAAAAAGCTAATATTCTTTCCATCCTTATTTGAAGGATAGCTGAAGAAGAAAGTCATCTATTCTAGAAGATCCACTGAAATATTTATGTCTGTACCCAAAGTATTAACTGTGGACACAGAGGCAGTACTGACTGAACAGATGAAGAAAATAACAGAGTTGATGTTCATGTTGTAGAACAGGTTTGTCTCTCCAGTGGAGTTAAGACCCCATTTTAAAAAACACTGAAGAAACAACCACTGCAATTTTTTAAAAGATGCCTTTTTCCTAAGACATTTCTCTTACAAGTGTGGGATAGATGAACATTTCACTGCAACTTGCTTTAGCAAAGAGAATCCATCACTTGTTTTTTAAAAGCTGAAACTTACTTAGATAACACTGGGAAATGACAGCAGGATCTGCGGAAGGACCTACCAGGCCATTTCCACACTAGACTATTACAGTGCAATTATTCGGTCCCCCCGCCCTAAACTGCAAACCCCAGGATTCCATAGGATGTTGAAAGTCGAATAATAGCACTGTAACAGTCTAGTGCAGAAATGTTACCAGTCTTCAGCAACATTAGGTTTTGAGTCAGATGCTATTCAGATTCCTCTACAAGCAAAGATCCCAGTTAAGATTGAAGGAGTGAACAGTAAAGCTTTATTACTGGATCAAAAGTGACTACTTTTTTTAAAAAAAAATGTGTTGTGAAAAATGGTTAAATGTCTTTTTATCCTGCTTCTGAAGTAAATGAGGAATTTGATTCTCCCACTGGGAGAGAGATTTACTGTGGAGAAAATTTAATTCCTGCGAGAACTGAAAAGATCATTCTCCACTTATGGAAATTGTCACCATGGTTGCAGGGATCAAAACTGTTTTTAGGGTAGGAGTGGGCTCAACACTGGCAGGTAGATAAAGATGAATTTTTACCTACTTGCACTCACATTTTTACAAAATAATGAAACAGCAGTAATAACAACAATTAATTAAAGTAGGAAATAATTTAATGACCATGAAAGCAATGGCAAATATGATAAATGAAATCTTAAAAATTTAAGCAAATAGGAAATACAAATAGTATATCAAGTAAAGGGAAAGCATGCAAGAACCTATTAAATGAATACAAAGGTACCAATAACGTATCCTAAAACATCTTCCTCCATCTATACTATTTTAAAAGAAAAAGCCATGGAGACACTTTAAAAAATAGAGCACAACACATATCATACTCTCATAAGAAAATGAAAAATATGTACATATACCAGACTCGAGGGGCAGAGAATTCCACGTGCAAAACCTGGAATTAAGGGTTTACATTGAGGTGGTCACATTTGCTGATGTGATGATAATGAATTATTTACTGTGGTAAGAACAAAGAGAGTTCATAAAAAGTTCCAAAACGATTTTTTTAAATAAGGAGAATTGCTTTTAAAATTGTAAATGAAAAGTCAGTGGAAAGGGTAAAGTGATTATATTGGGGCAAAAAACTGCAACTTTACATACACACTGAAGGAATGTGAGTTGGCAGGAAGTGATCAAGGGACTGGGAAGTCATTGTTGATCTCTCTGTGAAAATGTCAGTCCATTGTGGGCAACTTCCAAGTTGGGCTAAATAGAAATTGAATCAGAAATAACATGATCATGAACATACTGCCCTTTTGCAAACCCATGCTGTGACTAGAATACTGTAAACTGTTCAGGTCACGCCGCACTTAAAAAGCATATTGTAAAGAGGGAAAGTGAGCCAGCAGTGTGGAGTTGTTTTGGGTGCTGGACTAGGACTCCAGGAGACCAAGTTCTGAATCCTTGCTCTGAATGGAAACACACTGAGTGACTTCAAGCAAGTCTCCCTCAAAGAAAGGCAAAAGCAAAACCCCTCTGAATAAATTTTGGCAAGAAAACCCCATGATAGGGTTTTCTGAGGTCACTATAACTCAGAAAGAACTTGAAGGCACACAACAACAAGAACAACAACAGAAATGGAAAAAGCGCAAAAAATGCAACCAAAATGACCACAGGACTGGTAAAACTCACAGTCCAGGGCAAATTGGGCAATGTTCAAGAAAAAGTCAAGTAAGAAGAAACGTGATAGAGAGATGCATAACATTAGGTATCTGTTATAATCCTGGAATCCAAGGTCACATTGAAACTAAATGGTAGGAGATTCAGAACAAATAAAAGTAAGGTTATAGTTACGATGTGCAATTCACTGCTACACAACGTAGTGATGGCTGCCAGCCCAGATGGCCTCAAGAGGAGACTGGATACATTTATGGAGCACGGACCTATCAAAGGCTATGTGTCAGGATGGCTATATGTCATCTGCAATATCAGAGGCATTATGCCTCTTCATATTGGTGGCTGGAGAGATGGAGAAAGCAAAGAAGCAAAGCAAAGTGGAGATATAAATAGGTGTGGTAAGTGTAGTATATAGAGCATTTTGGCTTAAAAAGATTCACCACCTATAGAAGACACTCTATGACTTACACTAGAAAGTATCCTAGACCAGGGTGGGCAACTGCATGGAGGCCCCAGGCCCCCATGGGTCACACACACATCAGTAAGTCCAAATACTTCCCTTTTCCCTCTTCAGTCCCTCTCAAATCAGTCACTAAAAGAGATGTTGCATCACTTCCTGTTGCCACTTTGAGGACTGTGGTGAAAATGGAGGTATCGGAAGCGGGTTCTGGAGGTGGAGCGGAGGTGTTTTCATGAATTTGGAGGGGGTTTGAGCAAAAAATAAAATAAAAAAAAATAAAAAACCACACCAATTGTTTGAAATTTGGATTTGGGATTTGGGGAACCGGTAGGGTTTCAGGGACTGCAAAAGGAGATTCCAGGTGCTCCATGCAGCACAGGGGCCACACTTTCTCACCCTGCCCTAGATCATCAGTCAATTAAATTAGCTCTCCTTTGCCTTGCCTGGGCATCCAATAGTGTCAGCAGGCTCAGAGGTAAATTACAGAGATACATCTTTTCTTGAGAGCCAAGATGTCTGAGGAGACCATGACAAAAAGGCTTTCAACATCTTTCAGCATAACTATATTATTGAAAAAATGGGGAAAACTGAAAGTAATTGATGAAGTATTATATTGCAGAATTGAGGAGTCTGTACGGAAAAAAGAGAAGGTGACTGGCATGGATACAGGAACAATGGACTTTCTATGAGAACATTTCACAAAGCTACATATTACATTTAATTTGAGGGAATTTATGAACTTCCAAATAGACAGTTCTATTAGTACAGCTGGCATAAAATGTGCAATTGAAGTGTGAAACTTGCGTATAAAGGAAAACCTTACCTTACAAGGCTGAACATTTGGTAAATATTAGCAGATTGGTAGGATTGGTTTACCGTTGTCTTCTGACATTTGGCATCAACAATAGGAACAATAGAAAACTGTTGCTAGTTACAGATCACTTTACAAATTATGCTCAGTCTTATTTAAAAAATCAGGTAAATAACACAACAGCTAAGTTGTTATGGGAGAAGCACAAAATTGATACTAACAGAGGTTTCAGCACTGGTTACTGAAGGAGATATTTAAACTTTGTGTTTTTTTAAAAAAACAAACAAACATAATAGGAATATAATATATCATCCTCAGGATACATTTCGGATGATTAAACAGGATATTGCTGAACTTGTTGGCTACTTCGTCACAAAAGTAGAAGACGTAGGCCATTTCTGCCTGCACTGTTACAGTGCCATTCTTCCACTTTTAACATCCTGTGGAATTCTGGGGTTTGTAGTTTACTGAGGCCCAAGAGCTCTCTGGCTGAGAAATCTAAATGCCCCTCCCTGAACTGCAAACCCCAGGATTCCACAGGATATTGAAAGTGGAATCATAGCACTATAAATAGTATCAGGGTGGAAATGGCCTAAGTGGAGTTAGATCATTTTCCGTCTAGTGCATGCATACAATGCTATTAAAAATGATGTCACTGGGAACCCCGACTTCCCATACACCTGTTTTAATGTTTCACATGCTACAAATATGTGGGACTCTCACTGTCAATACATGGGAAAGATGAAATAACAGTTTCAAAAAGCATATAGACTTGGCATATAGTACATGGGAAAATATGGACAAAAATAAGATTCTGAGTTCATTTCCATGAATTCCTGCCTGGTAACAGAGTTCTGTTAACAATTTCGAATACTGTAGAAAAATGTAAACTATCAGATATATGGAAAAGTGAACCATATATTGTGGTAGGGAGGAGTGGAAAGGGAGCCCAGCTAGTATGCAAAATTAAACCCGAGTCTAATCCAGGTATATTAAAGGCCATTCATAGGAATAATCTTTTACCTGTGAGAAAGTTGTGTTACTGCCCTGGCTAACCCGAGCTTTGGGGATATAGAAGATATCTTTTGATATCACTAATTTGGCTTCACATATCCTTTCCACGTGCTTGCGAGGCCCCCAGACAAGCACACATACAGGCTCGGCCGATAATCGCCGTAATATTTCTAGACAATACAGGCAGGCCAGAAACAGCCGACTCGCCGCTTTAGGAGACCTCAAGGCAAGTACCTCCATTAAGTATGCAAGCAGCTCTCAAAAGATCCTCTGCCTAGCGCTGGCAGTTTGATGATCGAACTATATAACGCCTAAGAACTCCGCGTTTGCATACCGGCTATACTATTGACAATTTGGCTATAACTCAATCATTCAAATTCTGACCTTTCGGAGGCTTGGTCTCCAACTCCAAATCTATTGTTTTCCCCTAAGTCCGACCTAGCCTGCGGTCACAATTCTCCTTATAAAAACCCCTGATTTTGAGGGCTTCCTTGGATCGCTCCCGAGTTCCAGACCGCCTTGCTGCTGCATCGCTTGGTGAGCTTCCCCTCAGCTCCACGTGCTGAGATACATCGAACCCCAGCTTCGCTCTCCATTTTCTTCCGGACTTCAGGGCAGGTTTCGTATCACCCGAACCAACTATCCCTCTGAAAATCCCGCTATCTTACTCACACCTTTATTTTCCTTAGTTATCTGGGTGCGTGTGTTGCTTACATTGTGTGCCTATATTTAATAAAGATTATTCATTATTTTCAAACCGGTCTGCTTTTTGACTTGGCCTGACCCCGTAGACACGGGGTTACAAGATCCTGCTAAGTTACTCTGCCTCTCGTAATGCTAAAGGAATGCTCAGAGCTAATCTTCCCCACCTATTGTTGAGCACATTTTGGTGTCCCTCCCGGGACCCCCAGAAAACAGGGTAACAGTTAGTTGGACTAACTGATGAAACAGATTAAAATAATTCAGAACATCAGAACAACAAAGTCAAGAAGGAATTTTAGGATTTCAGACACTCAAGAAGGTAATAGGAGTCGACACAATTCTCTGGAGGTAAAGGAAAAAGAAATTTGGAACATTTCAGGAATGAAACACACCTATTTTCTAGTTTTGAATGAATGAAATTCAAACATACGCAGTGGAAGGCCTCATCTAAACAAATTAAGGATGACATTTTCAGCCTTTCAGCATGAAACTTGGGATGCCAAACAGGTTGCTGAGAATTAACTATTCTGGATATTACAGAACCTGTTCCACTATTAAACCTTTGTGAGCGAAATCTGAAAGTGACATAGGTGAAATTGTGCAGGTTAATATCAAGTCAAAACCTTTTGCAATATACCCAAACATCAAACTGATGCTGGAAAAGTCACCAGACTTACTAGAAATACTAAATCAGTGGAATGTTTAACACATAATGCAACTGCGGATGCAGGTAATCAACCTATAGAAACCAGTGGTGATTTATTACAACACTTAGTAGGTTTGGAAGCAAGAAATCAACCAAAGGAACCATTCAAAGTGTTTGATGTATAGCTTGGATAAATAGGTACACTCTGTTTCAATTTACAGCCTTGCAGGAACTGCAAATTCTATGCCATGCGTATGTCTCTGCGTGCACGAGCGCACACACACACACACACACAGCTGTAATGATCTCTGTGAACCTTCTGAGCGGAAGGGGAGATGCAAGTATGGAATTTTGGAAAATGGCAGCTGAGATGGGGTGAACTGTGGAGAAGATGAAATGAGAGACACCAGAAAGAGATGAGACAGAAACCTATACTTTATATATTACAATGTCCCACCCCATGCCACCCTACCACATGGATTACGACATACTTGTAGGTTATACTAATGCTTGTGACCTGGTAGATTTACAGTGACTTTCTGAACTTCAATAACTTTGTAGGCTTGTTGTTTTATTTAAATCCATGGATTTGCTTTTTGTTTGTTTGTTTGTTTTGGCTTCTGCTCAATTGTTGTTTAGTTACTGTGAATTCACTTACCTTATTTCTAATGCTTGGTAAAATGGAAGGCAGTAAGAAATGAGGCAGACTGTGCTAAGAGCAGATTGACTCAAGGAAGCCAGACCTCTGTGTTTGCAAAACCTGAGCAGGGCCGTTGATGACCAGGGGCTTGTCTTGCCAAAGGCAAGTGGTCAGTTCCCAAAGGCAAAGAGATTCTTTTTAGAGGATCTGGAGGCAACAAAAAAAAAACACAAAAAAGTCTCAGATTTATTCAACAGCAAGCAGTTTAAACAAGATAAGCATCTGAGCAGCATTAGTAAGCATGTAACATGTCGTGTAATGTAATGTAAGCATGTAGCATTAGTTAACAGATGAAATCCACTTAAGCCTATCATACCTAGATAACATAAAGATGGATGTTCTCACCCAAGCAAAGATTCCTCCAATCTGACACCACAGGAGCCCAAACAAACACCAGTGAAGGAGACCCCATCCCCCAGTAGGACCTGTGCATGGTGCTGGAGCTGTCAGCCCATGCTGAGCTCCCAGCCTGAGAGCCCAGGCCAGGGTATATTTATACCCCTTGGCCTGGGAGACTTGGCTATCTTCCATAGAATGTTTGAGAGTTCTCACACATCTGGGACAAGGTAACTACTTTCAACTATCAAGGTCATCAATCAAACAGACATCTGGAATGAGCTAGATGCCTTTTAATTGTCAAGAGATCATTTTTTGGGTTTGTCCTTGTGCCCACTGTCTAGTGTTACTTGGCTGTTGGTCTCAAGCCAAGGGCAGGTGCCAATTAGCAAGTCTCATCTGCAACCAATGTTTTGTCTATGTTCCAAGCTAGCAAGCATACAAGATACAAGCAAGAATACAGAGGTCAGGGCAAGTTTAGTGTGCCTAATTAAGCAAAATCCTTAGCAGTAGCAGACAGAAACTTAAAATATAGAGAGACAAACTGGGGTCAGGACATTCCTATACCTCCTCGAGATTACAATGGTCTTCTGGTTATTTCCCATAAAGGGGTCCTGAAGGTGTCTCATTCATAGGATTGCCATAAGTCAAAGTCGATTTCATGGCAAATAATAAGAACAAACATTTGTATTATGCTTTGTTTGGAAGTGTTCTGTAAATGTTTAGCTCTATTTATTTAAATTGCTAATCAAATGATTATATCAAATAGGTTTATGGGTTCATGAGATGATTTAACACAAACTGAACTTGAATCTAGCCTGAACGTTAATGTGAAACTTAGAGCAGTCAGGTTATGCTTAGTTTACAACGAAGCCATGAGTGACTCATGAAGTCTGCATCATGCAGCATATTGATGGACATCAACCTATAAACTGCATACTGGACTCAAACCCAGCCTTTATATCTACAAAGCAGTTACTGCTGTTGCTGAGTTCCCTTGTGCTAGCAGGGATGCATCTAAACTGGCAACCAAAATGGTGGAGGGTCTGGAAGCCATACCTTATGAGGAGTGGCTTAGGGAGCTGGGTATGTTTAGTCTGCAGAAGAGAAGGTTAAGAGGGGACATGATAGCCATGTTTACATATTTGAAGGGATGTCACGTTGAAGAGAGAGCAGGCTTGTTTTCTGCTGCTCCAGAGACTAGGACAAGGAGCAATGGATTCAAACTACAGGAAAAGAGATTCCACCTAAACCTCAGCAAGAACTTCCTGATGGTCAGAGCTGTCCAGCAGTGGAATATGCTGCCTCAGAGTGTGGTGGAGTCACCTTCTTTGGAGGTTTTTAAGCCAAGGCTGAATGGCCATCTGTCTGGAGTGCTTTGATATGGGTTTCTGCATGGCAGGGGGTTGGACTGGGTGGCCCCTGTGGTTTTTTCCAACTCTATGATTCTATGAAACTAGCCAAAGAAGTCAGGATGTAATCATTATCACTCTTTTTAATTCCAAATGACATTTCTCTTATCCTGGTGTATTTCCTGGTAATTCCTGTCAGTAATCAAAACTTTTTACTCCTTGGCTGAACATTGCACTTTTTCTTGTTCACATGTCACTACATTTTGAATTTCAAATGTACGTGTGCATGTTTTGCTATGGTTCATTTCATTTTGTTTTGAGACTGTGCCTGCATTTTGTTCTAAGACAGTGCCTCTGTGTGCAAGTTTTCATGCTTCACCCACAACCCAGCTTTTGAGCTCCATTTTAGAACTGAGCATATGTGTAGGAACCAGGAAGTCTTTCTGCGGTGTGCAGTCAGCAGGCAAGTACTGCTACCTGTAGTCATTTACCTGATAAGAAATGGAGTAGTTGTTGGAAACAGAAAGACAATGGGGAAGCCATCAGAATTAGGGAGTAAACTGCATGCTGCACTTTGATTTACAGGTATTCTCAAACAACGCGTTTTGCAGTCCACCTTCTTATTGTGATTAATTTCCCCCTTTGACCAATACAGTCCCAAGGAAATGTCTGTCTCTGCCCACAGACAGAGTAGTTGCTGCAAAAAGAGAGAGTACTATTTTATTTTTGGGGAAAAAATCTCTCTAGAATTTAACACTAAATCTATAAGGTGTTGTGGAGGTATTGCTGTGTTCAATCTTCTCTAGTTTCCACACTTTGCCTTCAGATGAGTTTCTGCTTTGCAGATCTTAGCAGAGATGTGTATACAGCTCAAGGCCTCCTTCTATTTCTCCGTTCATTTTCATTTTTTAAAGATACATGTTAAATTTTATCTATACATATAGTATACAAGTGGGAAAATACAATGGTCATTTTTATTTCCTTGAAGCAAGTTCAAACATTCTCCTCACAAAGCTAGTGATGTGTACTGAGCCACTGCAGGAGACTAACCAAAGAAAAAGAGGGGAGAGCTCTGTGTGTGTGTGTGTGTGTGAGAGAGAGAGAGAGAGAGACAGAGAGACAGAGAGAGAGTGTATGTGTGAAGGAGTGATGTTGCTATGCAAAAACAAAGCACAGTAGTGCCAGAATGGTTTACCACTTTCCTACTGCAGGCAGCTCTCCACATTTTCAGGTTTCATTTTTGCGTATATGATTATTCATGGATTATTTGCTGTCACCTCTGCTGCCTCTCTATGCCATTTTTAATAGGGACTGCAAGTCTCGTGGGACTGAGAAACTGCAAACGAGGCTTGTATGTCCCTATTAAAAATGGTGTGGGGTGGCAGTGGAGGTGGCAGTAAGCCCCACCAGCCACCCACTTTTGCCTTGTGAAGGAATCCTGATGCCTCAAAGGAATCCACAGTGGGTACTTTTTTGTGTGTTAAATATGGTTTGGGAGGGCCTAGAGTTATTCACGGTTTTTCTACTTTCAGAGGAGTCCTGTGCCCCTAACCCTAGTGAATGTGACGGGAGGACTGTATACCTTTACAGATTTTTTATAACTGAAAAACAATGTCAAGTATGGGGGTAGAAAAAGAAGGAGACCACATAGGTATCACAACACATCAGGAAACACATCTGAGGAGGTCCATGAAAAAGTTGTACATACCTACATCTAAATGTCACAATTCATGTCAAAAGCAAAACGCCCTCAAATAACCTGAAATATGACATTCCAGAAATTAAAAGAATATTCAAACAGAGAAGTGGCAAGACATTTCATTAAGCATTAAACAGTGCTTGAATCAGGACAAATCACCAGTCTGGATGAACTCTAGACCTGCATAGGGTCTGGGGAAATGGCAGATTGCTCTTGCTATCTGTCACACTATACCTGATTGTAGAACTACATCTCATGGTCTTTCCCCTTCTTTGTTCCTTACTGTTATTACAATCCATTGTGTTCCATGAAAATTATGAACACATTTGGACTGTGGGAGAGAACACAATGTGTGTTCATTCACTTGCATTCCCATTCCCTCTGTTACCCTGACTTCTGGGGGCCCATAGGGGACACTTTGATTTCCTCCAAAAATGCAAAGACTGGTGGAATTCGCAGAGTACTGGCACTGGCAGAATATGTACGGGGTCAGACCACACAAAAACCAGCCAAAGATTAAAAAGTAAACTAAAAATGTGTTTTTATTGGGGGAATTCACTCATACATGCACACAAGATACATACAGTCAAGCATTCACACAAGAAGGAGAAAGGGAGGGGAAAAATTATGGATAGGGAGGCTGAGTGTTTTTGGGGTTATATAGTTACCATTCTAGAAGAGCAGTGAAGAGCTTGAAATGTGACTTAGAATTCTGTCTAAGGGCAGACAGATCAAGATTCAGAGTGACATAGTAGAGTCTTGCATTTCATCTGACTGCAACTGACTTCTCAAAACCAAGGGTTTATATATGCTTTTTTCCTCCCTGAAGGGGTGTGAGTTCATTGCTCTCCCAGCCTAGTGAAAAATGGGGGTTGCAACACAGACAATGGGGTCTGGAATGGACTGATTGGTTTCAATGTCTTGCTTGCGAGGGGGTTTCTGGGCTAGCTGCAGTAGGATATGCACACAGTAGGGGTCCTGGCCTCTGCATCTGCGCACCTTATTGTTTTCTGATGTTGACAGTTGATAGGATTAGCTCAGAGCCATTAAGCCGGGCTTTCTTGGCTAATGTCAGCAAACTTTTGACCTGGCCATGCTGAGGTCACCTCTGACCTACTCCCAGCCAGTGTCCCTTTCCACATGGCCTTGCTAGCCATAATTTATAATTTATGCCAACACATCTGCCAATTAATATATTTTGCCAATTAGACCATATCAAAGCATGGAGGTGTACAGCCTGGTAACACCTCAACATAGTAGAAAGTTGCATTTACAATACCTGACAGCATAGAGAAGAAAACAAACACTGCACAGAACAGATTTACCAGTTGGGTGTTTGTCTCAAGCAAGCAACTTCTCATATTCTTTAGAGCTTGATATTACTATATGGTTCTTTTTATTTGATAACAATTCGAGTAATGGCTTTTATTTGCAGTAAATCTCTCATTCTGTCTTTTCCCCATTAAACCTAAGACAATAACCCTACGAGGATCCAACACTGACATTCACTGAAGCTTTTAAAAAAAGAAAAAAAAAAGTAAGAGGGGGAACACATGCTCAGTTCTAAGAGGTATTAAATGAATAGATATAATGATAATACCCCAGAGCACTTAGAAAAATCTGTCTACTTTCCAGACTTGCTTTAGAAACAAATAGATCTTCATGGCGAAAACCCAAGAATATGATCTCTCCGGCTACAGGTTGAGAACTGTAACACAGCAATATGTATCTCTTATTTCTGGTATCTTACCCCTGCAAGGCTAATTTAAACTTTTAAAAGAAACACTTCTAAGTCTTGCAAATGTTATAATGATCATGCAGACATCTTTAACCTGTAGTGGAGTGCCTCCAGTATTTGGATGTCCTGAATTAGTGTAACAGAAGTTATCTTTCAAAAGATGGGTAGGGAGTAACATTCATATTTTAATGGATCTCTTTAATCCCTTTGAGGATAGACAATATGATGATATCTATTTATTACTGCAGAATCTTTTGGCAGCAGTAAGGAGGGTGTTACCCTGTGTACTGGTGGTGCCGGGAGGGACACCAAAATGTGCTCAACTAAAGCTGGGAGAAATTAGCTCAGAGCACTGCTTAGCGTTACGAGAGGCAGGGTAACGTAGCGAGATCTTGAACCCTATGTCTACGGGGTCGGGTCGAGTCAAGGAGCACACAAAAGTTGAAATAATAAATGATGTTTTATTAAACACAAGCAAAACAGTGTATGCGACGCATTCACACAAGATAACTAAAGGAAATAAAGGTTGGAATGGTATAGAGGGATTTTTAGAGGATTTGCTGATTTGGATGATATTTCACCTGTCCTGAAGCCCAGAAAAATAGAGAGTGAGGCTGGGGTGTGATGTAGCTCAGCACGTGGAGCTGAGGGAAGGCTCGCCAAGCAAAGTGGCAGCAAGGCGGGATGAAACTCAGAAGCGTTCCAAGGAAGGTCTCGGAATGAAGAGTTTTTATGAGAAGAATTGTGACTGCAGGCTATGCCATACTTGGGGGAAAACAATGGACTTGGAGTTGGAGACAAAGCCTCCGAAAGGTCAGAATCTGACTGATTGAGTTATCGTAGCGGTTCTCAATAGAGTAGCCAGCATGCAAACGCAGAGTACTTGGGTATTGTATAGTTTACCCACCAAGCTGCCAGCGTGGGGCAGAGGCTCTTTTGTAAGTTGCGTGCATACCTCATTAGAGTACTTGCTTGGAGGTCTCCTAAAGCAGTGAGCCAGCTATTTCTGGCCTGCCTGTATTGTAGTTTGAATATTACAGCAATTAACGGCCGAGCTTGTTTACGTGCTTGTCCGGTGGCCTTGCAAGCACGTAGAGAGGAATAGAGAAGTGAAGCCGATTTATGATATCAAGAGGATATCTTTAATATCCCCAAAGCTCGGACTAGCCAGGGCAGTAACAAGGGTCTACTCTGATACTACAGAGTAGCATCTGATCTGTTAAGGATTTAATAAAGGTTTTGAAATATGAAGAAATTGACCATTAAATAGTAGCAGCTTATGCACACTGGGAGGATGAGGTGGAAGGCAAGGAGAGCTAATGGCAGGTGGAAGCAAGAGGCCATGGTAAGCAGAGCCAATGGACTGCAGTAGGTGGAGTAGCTAGATGTCCTTTCCTTCCCATCCTCCTATTTCAATGAACTTAATATTCAAACACTGTATTACACAGGGTTAGAAAGAATACTCACTGTTACTCATTTCCTGGCAAAATAAAAACAAAAAATGGGTTCTCCAACACTTGGGAAAACTGCTTGGGAAGAATAATGTAGCAGCAAGAATGTGATGCTAATATTTGCACAACCCAAAATGTTTGTGGAAATTGTCCTGAACAGAAATACACATGTTCTTTGTCTGAAAAGTATGGAGATTCTGTGCAGAAAATACCGGTACTCTTTTGGACACAAAAAAACACTGTTTACAAAGAGCCACTTTTTTATTCGTTTTTGCAAGGTTGCTGAGTTGTTGTTGTTGTTTTAAATAAAAACTAGCTATGTTGCACAGAAAACTAAGACCCATAACTATCTGGAAACAACACAAACCCCAGTAATCTTACAAAAAAAAAAAAAACTACACAGGGAGAGGACTGTGCAAGAATGCTCTTTTTTGTGCAAAACTCACCAACCCTGTAACATAGAAAAAAATAGACACATGGATTTTGTATGTGAGTGTGTGCGTGTGCGCGCGCGCAAAAGATTGCTGAGGTTTGTAAAAAAAAGAAAGCAATCATGAACAGAAAAAAATTGTGGCTACTTTGGGACTCAAGTGGAACAGTTCCCCCAATAAGCTCTGCCAGGTCTCCCAGCTTTACTTTCAATCATGGGCTGGAGGACTACATGCACAATCACGTGGTACTCTGAGCATTCCCCAAAAACTAGAAGCAGAGAGAAGCCAACCAGATGGCCCAGATGGGATGAACAGAACTGATTAAGGAGCACTGCAGCAATTGCAGTGCGCGCATTCAGTGGTTTCACTGAAACCAACTTGCATAGGGAGCAGGCATTTCTGATTGTGGATGGCAATCTAGAGAGAAAAGGCCCTGCTCTATTTGCAGTAGCAATCAGCTGCTGCTGCAAATCTGTCCTGATGCTAGAGTGATTTTGTTACGCTGGTACCACTCCTTAAAACTTGAGTTCCTGGTATCATACAGTGCAGCATTCTCTATGGACATGAATGTTTAGAGACGCATATTTGAACTGATTTATATTGTTACGAATCCTATGTGTATTCATCTATTTGTGCCCTCTCCGTGAGATATTCTTTATCAGGAAAAATATTTGCTAGTGGCCAAAGATGCCCAAAGAAATGTCTCTTTATAAAAACTATATGTGTAAATCAATGAAATTATTACAAAATCACCTTGAATCTCCAGTAAACTCTGCTATAGAAGCCAGAATGTGATCCTTTTGATTTAGGGGTCCTCAAGCAGTAGTGGGCCATCCCAAGTTAACTTGAGGGCCCCAGATTCTGCACCTTAAGACTATAGTTTTGCCTATGTTCCCCTCAAAAGATGGGGGACCTTCAGGTGCTCCAGCAGTGCCAGCATCTCCTTAGGAAGGTGGGAGACTAAACCTCAAGGTCTGAAACAGGGGAGTAACCATGAGACCTTTTCACCTGTCTGTACTGGTACCCACTGCAAGACAGTTGAGAGTCAAAAGAATGTCTTGATTGGGGGATTCACAGACACACACATGCAATCAAGCAGTCTCATTAACCATGCAAGGCTAATGAAGGGGAAGGAGAGAAAGGTTGGATATCAAGGAATTTTGGTGTGAAGTTTGTGATAATCACTGTTCCAGAAGCAGAAGATCAAAGACTAATGGCTCAAACAAGAGTTTGAGGGTAGCACAGGGGACACAAACTGGGGAGCCAACAGACAGAGGGACACGCCTACGTGCATCCAAGGTACTATGAACTGTTGGGTTTGTAGCCAGGATTTAAACACCCTGTTTCCTGCCCTGAAGGGGAATGTGTTAATTGCTCTCTGGCAAGGCAAACAAGGGGTCTGGAATGGACTGGTGGTCTTTAGGTAACGAAGCATTGATGGGAGTTGTGATAGTCTCTTAATGTCTGGACAGGTAAGGGAACAAAGGAGAGTTTCCAAAGGAAGAGGTTACAGGATGATGACCATTGGTTGCTTCATTGGGGCATTCTTGTTTGCTATTGTATTTGAAGGTTGGGTCACTGAGAGGATTATCACAAGCCCATTAGCAGCAGGCCTTTCCTGTCTACTCCTTTTGAACTTAAGACCAGACCACGCCAAGGTCATCTGTCTTAGTATGTAGCTTCCAGCTAGAGTCCTTTTCCACATGCCTTCCAGCCATAAATGTAATATTTTTAATATTTCATGCCAATTAAATGATGTTTCTTGCCAATTATATGGTACCATGGAATGGGGGTATACAGGACAGTAACATCTATGACCAACCAGACATGGCTTACCATTCCTCTGAGAAGCCGGAAAATCTTACAGAGTTTTCATGGATTGAGTTTCCACAGTCTTGAACCCCATCACTGAGGATGAACCAATGGCTGCTCCAAATGATATTGGACATTAACTGGTAAAACTGCAGTGCTCAGAAGTCAGGACTTCATTTGGATTCTCCAGGATGGACTAAAAATCACTACCAGTTACAATGAACTAGCAGTGCCCTTGGTTCTGTCCCCCCTCCAGCTCCAAGTTAGCTCAAGCAGTTCTGAGCCTGTTTCCCACCATCTTGTGTGGATTGCTATAGATCAAGACTACTTTTCCCCTTTGAATGGCTCACCACTTGTGGAGCTGGGGAGAATGTGAGAGTATTCTGTACTTTTTAATATATTTTAAGTGCATATCTATGGCCCTTTCCACACGCGAGAAAGAAAACGCGTGAAAACGGAACTCACCGGTTTTCTTGAGCGTCCGGGTGAGTCTGTCGGGACGAGGAGCAGTGCGAGCTCGTCGCTCTGCACTGCTTCGGCATCCAAAATGGTGGCTTCCAGTTGGTGGAGGCTCTCCACCAACTGGAGAAGCTCACCAGCCTAAAGCCCGCCCCCAGCAGATCTGCAGGCACACACTTGTGCGCGCCTGCAAATCTGCAGCGGAGCGCGGCGACGGAGCAACACGGAGTCGCGCGCTCTGTGCTTTTTAAAAACCTCTTAAAAGAGGTTTTTAAAAAGCACACTGTGCGACCAGTTCCGGTCGCTCCAAACCGGACTGAGGTATGGAACTACAAAAAGTAGTCCACTCCAGTCCACTCCACGATGCAGAAGACCTCCGTCGGAGGTCGCTCTGCACCGTTTTAATAGCCCGGTGCAGAAATGGCCACTATTTCAAAGCACACACACACAGGAACTAACCCTTAAATGCTGCTAAGGTGTGTGTAATTTAAGGCAAAGAACAAGTTTTCACATTATGTTGAACTGTGAGAAGTGGGATAGTAGAGAAGCTACTAAGCATGTATGCACTATGTAGATCAACTGACTTCAGGAGGAAGTTTTAAACCAATCTTGAACACATTTACTTTGTAGTACATTCCAGTTTAGTTCAATAGGACCTGCTCTTTCTACTTAGTAAATAGGGGCTTGTTCACACTATACAGTTATAGTGCTATAATCTACTTTAGCTGCCATGGCAACATCTTATGGAATCCTGGGAGTTGCCATTTAGGGTGGGGCATACAGAATTTTAAGCCAAAGCACTCTAGTGCCTCACCAACCTACAAATCCCAGGATTCCCTAGGATGCAACTCTGGCAGTTAAAGGGAATAATATAACTGTATAGCATGAATGGTCCCCAAGTTAAGTTCACGGTCTTTCTGTGACAAGACAATAATGAATGTATTTGTCCATCACTTGCAACTGCCATTCGCGGATGTGGTAAAATGTATTTGTGTCTGTCTCCTGATAGAATGAAATCCACCAGTGGAATGCATTCCTCCTTCCCCTGTAATTCTGGAAGTTTAGGAAACCCTCTGGAGCAGATTTGGAGGGCACAGAAGTTGGCAGAACAGGGAGAAAATCGGTCTGGTATACAAGCAGCAGTCCCTTAATTTTCCCAATGTCTATTCAGTTCCTGATATTCCTTGGAATATTTCTTCCACTGCAGTTAGCCCACCCCTCCACATACAATATAGGTCTTCCACCTCACAAAGCATGTCCAGAACATGATCCAATACAACTGCTGTTGTTGCTGTGTGCCTTCAAGTCATTTCCAACTTATGGTGACCCTAAAGCAAACCTATTACGGGATTTTCTGGGGCTGAAAGTGTATGACACATCCAAGGTCAGCCAGTGGGATTCAATGGCCAAGTGGGGAACTGAACCCTGATCTCCAGTAGTGTATGTGAATTTAATCTCAAAGTAGTTGTTTATCTTACCACATAATTAGAAACTCGTCTGACAAAATGATCATCTTCTATTAAAAAGGAGGACTCCTACTATGATTTCTGCATTCAAAATGATGTTTTAATATTCAATCAGAAAATAAGGCAAAATTACAGTGGTTATCTCAAGTTAAGCAAGCAGTTTAAATTCACTTCAAACAATGACTATTTTGTTAGCTTCAGAAGCCTCAATTAAATCATCATTTTTACTCTCTAATTCAAAACATGTACTCTTCTGGAAAGGATTCTTAATAACTATATATGTGCAAGTGTATATATACTTTTCACTATTTACGCTTTATGTGACTCCATTCTACATAAAACGGATAAAACAGAAAAAAGTAATGATTAGGCACAGTGCTACATGATTCCACACTGCTAAAACTACCTACTAATATGCTTATATGTACTATTGGTAAGTGACTGCCAACTGTAATCTAAATTAAGAGGGCCATTCATTCTAGAAATAAATGCTTCTCAAAATGAACCCACAAGCAAATCATTTTGCCATGTGTTTCAACATACATCGCCAAGAGCATATTTTAATTCCCTTGTGTTTAGACAGTTTCAGCAGTCTTAAGTGTCTGTAAAAAACAAGACTGTGAGTAAACTTAAAATGCAACCCTGATTGCAGAAAAAGCTCATTTTTCTCCTACTCATTTAGTAGTAACTATTTATGCTAATTTACAATACAATCCTAAATATGTTTACTTTAAAGTAAGTCCCATTTTATCCCACGGGACTGCCCCTAAGATGAGAACTTCTGTCTTTGCTACATTTATAAGCCTATGTTAATAATGTCTTTACTTACACTACAAAATCTTGGATGACAAGAAAGCAGCAGCTGTTATATAAATTATTTTTAAACACTTAGTTTGTTGGGCAATGGCAAACATATATGATATCTGACGTTGCACAAAAGGGAATATCACTGATACCTAAATTAATTAGTAGCTTTTTTAAAAAAAAAAATCTATCGTTCAGGAACAAAGGACAAAATGCCATTTAAAATTATTATTTGTGTCTCCTACAGTTATCATATCTGTGCTGTTATCTGCACACAAAGCAGAGACTGACATTCTCTTGATCATTGTAATGAATTTACAAAGGATCAAATGGAAATTAGCATTGGGCTCTTTAGTAGCAGTAGTAGTAGAAATTAATAACAATAACAACAACTTACTATCATCCTCATATCCATTGCTCTTTAACCTTGTCCTGTACATACATCATTCTATCCAACATTTGTTGTTGTGTGCCTTCAAGTTGGTTTCTGACTTATGGCAACCCTAAGGTGAACCTATCCCAGGGATTTCTGGGGCTGAGAGTGCTGTGACATGCCCAGGGTCACCCAGTGTGTTTCTGTAGCTGAATGAGGAATCAAACCCTGGTCGTAGTCCAACACTCAAACCACTACACTGCACTGGGCTAGCAGAAAAAAAGGTGGAAGCATTGTTTTTGGTTGCACGCATGCTAATGGAAAAACTGGTACTACTAGCGCCACAAGCAACACCACATCTAATGAAGTTATGACGAACTGTGCAAAGGCTTACAGAATGGCTTGAATGAGCAGAATAAAACTATTGCATTTCACAGCTGCACACACAGGAAAACAGTAGCTCTTTCATGCCACAAAATTATAGCAGTATGATTCCACTTTGAGTGCCATAGCAACATGCTATGGAGTCCTGGGACAGGCAGTTGGGGGGGCTATTTAGAATCCTCAGCCAGAGAGCTCCTCTGGTACCCCTGTCCAAGCTACAGACCCCAGCATTCCACAGGCTGCAGCCATAGTAGTTAAAGCACAATTGTAGTGAATAGTGTGAATTGGGTAGTATGAAAGGGTCCCAACAAGCTGTAGCACCTTTGAGGCAGCCAAACGATAACTCACTTGCGAATCAGCCCCACTCAGTACAATGGCATCTGCTTTACACTGCTTCTACAAAGTAAGTGGCTTAGACTAAAATGGTTTCTAGGGGACCAAGATTCCACAACTGTTAGCAGCCTAGACAGCCACAGCATCATTTTAGTTACCTGTCTTTACTATAGACATTTGACTCAGAATATGGATGCTATAATTTAAAAAGTGTTCTCATTTGACAGACCAAAGGAAAGCAAGTGGTCTCAGATTAGGACCTCAATGGGGTTGGGATGGGGGACAAACCACAACAGTGATGTGACTTTTGGGGGCCTAATAGGGCTTCGTATGTAGTGATGAGTGGCATGTTTTGGTGGCGTGGGGAATTAGAACATTTCATTTTGCCAGAACTGAAGTATCATAATGAACTCCCATCCCTAGCACTCCATTTCACATGCTATATGAATACTTAGGGTGGTTCTCTGGACCATGCTTTTACCCTCAGGCTTTTGCCATACTGGTACACTAATACAGTTTCTAGACTTCAAAACTGTCCCCTAGCTTCAACAGAGGACTAGGGTAGCTTGGGTGATCATATAGTACCCCAATTTCCTGGTTTTTAAATTGGGATGCTGTGTATTTGACTCTAGGGCCTGAATACTGTTTGAGACCATTAAGAAAAAAGTTTACAAAGATCCTGGCACAGAGAACCTAATTGCTCTGCAAGCAGAAAAATCCATTTCAACCCCTGCATAATAAATGTATTATCCATTACAGGGGTCTCAGTGCAGCAAAAGACCTTACATGAAATATCAAAGAGCTGCTACTACTAGGACTAGAGAATATTGGGCTATATAGGCCCGTGTAATCCAGTTTTACACATAACTACATGTATATTAATAAATTATCAGGCAGTGATGTCTCATGTTTTTTAAAAGCACATTATCCAAATGACTGTGGGATTCCCTCCCTGCCCTCAGTCATAACTGGTTGTGCTTTCTGTTTCTGGTGCCATGAGAGAACAAATTCTTAAAGTCCTCATATTTTTGTGTGTTAAACACTTTAGTATGTTTATTCAGAAACAAACCCTAATGCCTCATTCAGGCCAAAGCCTTTGGATGGCTGACCCACTCAGTGATATTCGAAGTTTTTATATTTTTAAAAAAGACTTTGAAATGTCAGTTTAAATTTTAATAAAATCCAATTATCTGACCATGGGGGGAAATTTGTAAGTTGTATTGCTCACCGAAATAATTAAACCTCTCTCGTTGCCAAAGTAATGGGTGTAAGAATGTAAAAGCCGAGATGGCTGACAAGCAACAGACAGTTGTGAGCTTTAAAAAAATACATTAATATTTTATTTAACCTCTACCACCTACCCTTTATTATTTTTCAGACATGCCAAAATCCTAGCGTGGATTTTGCTCAGCACCCCAGGAACAAGCTTAGCTGACTGGAGAACAAAAACCATTTGGAAGGCGGGGAGGGAGGGACTCTAAAGCGTGGAAGGATGCTAGTTTTGTACCCTCCGGAATCCTGACTGTTGAGGAAGCTAGAATGAAGACCTGGCAGAGAGCAGGTCGTTAATGGTGTATCTTGGAAAAAGGCACGACCAAAATAGTGAACAACTTTTCTGCAACAATTTACTATTGACATCTCTCCTGGCAGGGGTAGGAACCCTGCTGCCTTACCGAGGCTGCTGAACTGAAACTCCCAGCATTCCTCACCACTGGCTAAAGCAGATGGGAATATCAGTTAATACTGGGAAGGCCACAGAATTCCCTCTGCTGCATGCAAATTTAGAATCTGAACATACCAAGCCCATTTCCACCCTACACCTTTACAGTGCTATTATTCCATCTTCAGCCTCCTATGGAACCCTGGGGCCTGCAGTTTAGGGAGGGGCCTTCAGAATTCTCAGCCAGAGAGCTCTTTGGCCTCAGGAAACTACAAAGCCCAGAATTCTACAAGATGTTGGAAGCCGAAGGACAGCACTATTACAGTGTTGTGAAGAAATGGCCTAAGTCACGTCCTTGTTCGCCGATTCACCCACTCCGTCCCCATGCCCCACGGCCAGGTATCTGCGCCTACGGACTTGCCAGCTTCTTGCCCGCCCCAGTTCCCTTATGACAGCCCCCTTTAGAAACCACCTCCCTCAGGGTCTGTGGCCAAGGATGGCATCTGAAGGGGAAGCTAAAGCAACCTAAGACCTCCGCGGCACAGTAGAGGCCAAGGCCCAGTTCTTATGGGATCAACTTCTCAGGAGTCAAGGCACAAAAAGCCCCCTCCACCACTACTTTCCGGGCTGTGGGAGCCTCACAGGGCTGCTCCCCAGCCTCTGGAAGGAATAACAGGGCCCCGCTCCTCGCAACTCCAGCACTATTTAAACAAAGGCCATTTCCCGGCTAGCCTGTTACAGCGCTATGATTCCACTTTCAACCTCCTATGGAATCCTGGGGTTAGCAGTTTAGGGAGGGGCCAGGCGGCCCCTCCCTAAACTGCAAACCCCAGGATTCCATAGGAGGTTGAAAGTGGAATCATAGCGCTGTAACAGGCTAGCCGGGAAATGGCCAAAGCGGCATCTCCTGCCCGCCATGCCAAATCCCCCCTCCTTTCGAACGCCTTTTATGGGGCAATTCCTCCCCCCAAACGCCGCCACCCCCACCCCGCCGCCACTCCCGGGTCCCCCCGCGACCTCTTCCTCCCCCCTCCGCCTTTCTCTCCCCCCCTCCACCCGCGACGGGAGCGGGCACGTGCGGAGGGCGGGCGCGCTCTCGCCGCCGCGCCCAGCCTTCCCTTCCCCCTCTGCCTGGGGAGGGGAGCCGCCGCCAGAGGGGGAAAAAAGAGGAGGAGGCGGAGGAGGACGGAGGGGGCAGCGATGGTAGGTGGCGGAGGCGGGTTCGTGCGCGCCGCGGCTTCCCCACTTTCTCCCGAGGGCGAAGCGCGGCGGCGGGAGTGCGCGGGGCCGGGGCCCAGGAGGCGAGGCCCGGCCGGCCCGGGAATGGCGGCGCCGTCGTCCGGAGACGTGGCCGCGGCGGGGGCGGGCGGGAGCGGGATGCAGGCTGGCTGGCTGGCTGGCACTGAGGCGTATTGGGGGTTGCGGTGGTCAGAGAGGGAAGCGGGGAGAGGGCCGACAGGGTTGCCTGTATCCAGGCGAATGGGAATGCTCTCGCTCGCGGCCGGGAGGAGCCTCCCGCCGTCCTCCCTACCGCCATAGAGGGCCCCTCTTTCTCTGACTCCCACCCCTCCCCCCAGCACAACTTTGGTGTGGAAGAGATTTTGGCCTAGTTCTCCCCACCTCCCCTTTGGAGGGCGATGGGCTGTGTCTTGGAGGGGACTCAGGTGATCATTTAATGCTGCTGCGCCCGTCCCCACGCACGGCACCTTCGTTGCACCTAAAGCCAGCCTTTCCGAGAGAAAGCTGGGTAAATACTTTTCTCCTAGACATGCTGGTGCCCCCCCCCCCCACAACCTCGCCATCCCGATAACTGAGGCCCTTAGACACTGCATTTATAGCACTGTGATTGCATTTTTAACTGCTATGATTCCACCCTGTGTATGGTTACCAGATGAAACAAGCAAAAGGGCTCCTGTCCCCCTTAGTGGTTGTTTAGAAGAGGGCATTTCTGCAGGGGTGATTCTAGCATGGAGAGCCAGCCGGTGTAGTAGTTTGAGGGCAGCTCTAGAGGCCAGGATTCGAATCCCATCCTGGCCATGGAAACCCAGTGGGTGACCTTGGGCAAGTCACACTCTCTCATCCTCATAGGAAGGCAAAGTCCACCCCCCTCTGAACAAATCTTGCCAAGAAAACCCCTTAATAGGGTCATCATAAGTGAGAAAGAACCTGAAAACACACAGCAACAAGCAACACCTGCTGCAATTCCTTCTTCTACACAACCATTAATGAAAGAAGAGCCCTGTCCCTTCTTTCACTTGGCAAGCGTAATTGAGGAGTACTTAGAATTCTGTGGAATTCTGTTGCCTCTGAACAGACTACAGCTCCCAGGATTCTGTAGAGTGTGGCCATGGTAGCAAATGTGGACTCATAGCACTGCCATAGAATCATAGAGTTGGAAGAGATCCCAGGGGCCATCCAGTCCAACCCCCTGCCATGCAGGAACACCCATCAAAGCATTCCCAATGGATGGCCATCCAGCCTCTGCTTAAAAACTTCCAAAGAAGGAGACGCCACCACACTCTGAGGCAGCACATTCCACTACCGGACAGCTCTGATGGTCAGGAAGTTCTTCCTGAGGTTCAGGTGGAATCTCCTTTCCTGCAGCTTGAATCCATTGCTCCTTGTCCTAGTCTCTGGAGCAGCAGAGAACAAGCCCGCTCCCTCCATTGACTAGTTTGAAAGGGTCCATTGTATCACTTGAGTCCTGCTGCAATACAACCTGCAGCTCAGACTCAAGGTGGTTTTGGATGAAGCTTTTGTCATGACGTCATCCTTCGTTCTTCACTACCACTCTTGTTCCATCCCTTTCTTCCTCGTTCTGCTTACCTCAGAAAATTGGTTAAGGATAAAAGAGGAGTGGAGCTGCAACAGAGTGCCTTCCAGCTGTAAGCTAAGTGATAAAAGGCCTGTCTAAAAACCACCTTCAGGACCATCCTACAAATGAAGACCAGATCACATGCACAGAGAAAGCAAGCGTGTCAGAAAAAAGGCTAAGGCCATTTCTGCACTAGACTGTTCTAGTGCTATTATTCCACTTTCAACATCCTATGAAATCCTGGGGTTTGCAGTTAAGGGAGAGGAGGGCTGGCTGGCCCTTCCCTAAACTGCAAACCTGGGGAATCAATAGGATGTTCAAAGTGAAATAATAGCACTAGAACAGTCGTGTGGAAATGGCCTAAGTTGGGGATGTTATTTTCCCTGACATGCTGCTTATCTTACATCAGAAGCAATAACTACATTTTTCCAGAACAGGTTTGCGATTGTTCAGCGGCCACCAAAGACCCAGCATTATGCAAGGATGTATCTGTGCCAACTACTAATTAGGGTGTGATGATAACTCTGAAGATGTGGATCCTTTATGTTTGCAGTATGGCAGCAGCAGCATCTCATTTCCACCTGCTCCTCTCCCTGTACAAAGTAGGTAGGAAAGCAAGTTGTACCAGGAGGTGATTCTGCTCATTGTCCCTCCTCTCTCGGGTGGGAGTCAGTGTTGGGCCCAGTGCTGCCACCTGCACAGAAGTAGGAGCAGAATTGACCGCTCCATGGGAGTAGGGAAGCAGTGTTGACAAGAGGCAGCAGCTGCCTGTGCCCTCTTACTTGCATACTCTTCACAAGCTGCAGTGAAATATTGGGCTGTCATTCTGGCTACCTTCTCCCTCCCTGTGGCATGGCTCATCTGACTGTCTGGAAAGAGGAAACGGGTGGCAGCAGCTTTTGTTTACGACTGCCTTTGTTGTTTTGTCACTCATCTGAGTAAGCGTTAGAGATAGCTACAAATAACCACTGACACTGGAACATCAGCTGCAACAGCCTTTGCCCATTTGTCCTCTTCTTGTGGGCAAGGTGATGAGGAAGAAGACTGGGTTTACTTTGCACAAATTTGACCACAGAGAGAATAGAGATGGTGGTGGTAGATTCCTCTTGAAGCTACTTCACCTGCACATAGGGGAGCAAGCACCGGAGGCTGCTGCAAGGACAGCTGCTGCCTCTTCCCATGTGCATTTGCCTTCGTATTACTGAGGAATGAGTAGAACAATGTGGAGTCATGTTGCAGAGATTGTCCCCCTAGAGCTTGGAGTGGGCCCCTTTCCCGCTGAAAGTGACGTTAAACAACAGAATTTTTTAAATATAAGTACACTTGCCTACCCATGTTAGTTGTGACTTGACATCCGGTCCAGCAGCTTTGGCCTAGTTTTCAAATTGGTGGTTAGCTTGATTTTTGGGTAAAATCTTCATACACTAACTCAGACTTCAAGTAGGACTCACATGACAGAATGCTCTACTCTGTAAATATTTCTTCCTCAAAGAAATCTAGTTGGCAGGGAGAAAAAGTTTTAGCTGTCTCTTCTCCCTGGCATGTAGGAATTTTTTGGGGGGAAACAAGTGTTCAATTCTGTGACCCGCATTTGTAGCATAAATGCCTTCCCCCCCCTTCTTTCTTCTTTCTATTTTTATATTTTTAATTGTCTGGAGAATGTGATTGGTAGAGTGTAAGAGCACAAGGAATTGTTTATATGTCCAATTATAGAGTCTAACAAAATTAATGTAAAGAATGCGGAAATAATAAACTCAACGTCCAACCGATTTTGATGATCATCCGTTGGATAGCTGTCACTCTGTGTCGCGGTTCTTTTCAGTCTGTTACCATCTGTTCCCGTGTCCTCTTGTTCTAACTCCCCCGCTTTGTTTCTCTTCAGTTCCCCCCCATATCCAATAGATGTTTTTTTCCCCTTTCCCTTTGAACAACATCCTATCATTCCTTTTTAGTTCCCCCTATTTTCTATAACCTTACAGCAAGAAACATATTAATCAGGGAGGAAAACAAAAATGGTAAAAGGTCTGGAAGCCATGACTTACGAGGAGCAATTTATAGAGCTGGGTGTGCTTAACCTGGAGAAGAGAAGGTTACGAGGCGACATGATAGCCATGTTTAAATATTTGAAAACCTGTCATATTGAAGATGGAGCAAGCTTGTTTTCTGCTGTTCCAAAGACAAGGACACGGAACAATGGCTTCAAGCTACAGGAAAAGAGATTCCACCTTAATATTAGGAAGAACTTCCCAACGATTAAACAGGCTGAATGGCCATCTGTCCGAAGTGCTTTGAGTGTATATTCCTGCATGGCAGGGGGTTGGACTGGATCGTACTTGTACTCTTTTCCAACTGTATGATTCTGTGAAGTTTAAAATCCTGTTAAGTTGAAAGTTGGCATCTGTAGGCTGGTCTTAACTCACACTTTATTTATTTTGTGTTTTTGGAGGAAAAAAAATTAAACGGAAATGGCTTATTTCTTCTGCAGCATGGCAGTACATCTTCAGTTTAAAATGTGTTCACACACATTTTTCTTGAACTGGATGAATTATGTGCCCCTCCTCAATTACTGACAGATAACATAAGAATGAAGAAGGCAGTTAAAAACAAGAATTAGATTTTTATTGTTTGTCTGGAACAGTTTTGGGGTAGTATGGAGGGCTATGCATTTGGATTATTTGAAACGAGGGAGAATGATAAAATGTCATACAGAGAATGTGATTTCGTGTGCTAACTAAAATTGGCATAAAGAGGATCTTAGGCCATTTCCTCACCAGGCTAGTAAAACGGTGCAGAGCGACCTCTGACGGAGGTCTTCTGCACCGTGGAGTGGACTGGGGCGGACTACTTTTTGTATTTCCGCACTTCAGTCCAGTTCAGAGCGACCGGAACTGGTCGCGCAGCGTGCTTTCTAAAAATCTCTTTTTAGAGGCTTTTAAAAAGCATGGAGCATGGGACTCCGTGTCGCTCCGTCCCTGCGCTCCGGAGCAGTTTTTCAGGTGCGCGCAAGTGCGTGCCTGCAGATCTTCTGGGGGCGGGCTTTCGGCTGGCGAGCTTCTCTGGTTGGTGGAGAGCCTCCACAACTGGAAGCCGCCATTTTGGACGCCGGAGCAGTGCGGAGCGACGAGCTCGCACTGCTCCTTGTCCCGACGGACTTGCCCGGACGCTCAGGAAATCCGGTGAGCCCCATTTTCGCGCAGCTCCTTCCCCACGTCTGGAAAGGGCCTTAGTAAAAGCTGGCATGGTGGTTTGAGTGTTGAACTATGATACTGAAGATCAGAAGTTGAATCCCCACTTAGCTATGGAAACCCACTGGGTGAACCTGGGCAAGTCACATTCTCTCAGACTCAGAGAAAAGCCAAGACAAACTTTCTGAACAGATCTTGCCAAGAAAACCCCATGATAAGTTCACCTTAGGGTCGTCATAAGTCAGAAACAATTTGAGAGCACACAGTAACAGCTATTTACTAAAGCAGATGGGTAATCATCAGACATAATGCATCTAATAAGTTGAATGACTTATCTTGTTTCAGCTAAAGTTAGTTGTCTTTGATTTTTGCAGTTAAATCTTATGTATGTTTATTTGGAAATGAGTGTTTATTTGAAATAAGCATGCACATGATTACAGGCATGGTACCTCCAAGTAAAGGAAAATAATTGAAGTACTAAAGAGAAGTTTTATGTTGCCTTACAGAACTCAGCATGTGATCCTAATGTATAACATATGGTTAAATATTCAGTGTAAAATGATTTCCTGATACTTATATACCTTGTATTCAGTTCTGTGTTGGTTAGAGAAATCAGTAGCTGAAATCTGTTTTAAACAACAGTTAGCCTTATCTACAAGTCCATCTGTGTTGGTACCCTTCTGTTACCTTTTAAAATATGTACCTACTTTCCTGCTATGACTGTAGAATGAGGGAGGACTGGCTAAATAGGTCAGGTGTTCTTTTTTTAGTATTAAATATAACATGCTGCTAAATATGCATACATATGAGGGAGCACACATACAGTCAAAAATAACTGCAGTGGAGCCTAGAAAAAGAAGGTAGGTTTGGAAGTATCTGTAGAGTTTACCAGTAGGTTATGATTGTACAATATTCTTTTTTTTCCTGAGACAATTAAAAAAAATCTGATAGATTGACAAAAGGACTGTTAGATTTGGAATGTTTCAAAAGCATAGAAATTATCTTATGGAAGAGGTAGTCCTTGGTACTCTGATTAAAGACTCAACTGTGACTGTTTTTCTGTTTTGTTCTTGTTGATCGTAGGTTTTTTATTTTTTTATGGTACAGTTAAAAATACAGAAAATTAAATACATAGAGGTAAAATAGGTTAAAAATTATCTGTAAATAATTACAAATTATTTTAATGAGGTTCATTTTAATGAATGCATTAAAATTCAGATCTGCTCACTATTAATGGAAAAAATGTAATGAATAAATAGTAGTGAATAGTAATGAATAGAATTCACTATTCATACTTTATTATTACAGTTGTGACTGGCATCCTATTCTGTATTCACAATATCGTAAGCTGGTAATCATAATTTTTTGAATTCACATTTACTATTGTTGCACCAGTGCAACAACCAAAAGTTTTCCCCAAATGTACCTAAGAAACCAGTCAGCCCTGTGAGCATAGAGATTTCTTAAGTGCCGTGGAGCGGGGGACTGAGTGAAGAAATGTCCTTCCCTCTCCTGGCAGCAGGAGCCCTGTGAGGTCCTGTCACAACTGCTTGTTGCAAAATGTGTTGCAAATGGGAAAGGGCCAGGCGCTTCTTCACTCGCTGCCCCACTCCACAGTTCCTTAGAAATCCTGATGTTGATGGGGCTGCCTGGTTTCTACAGTGTATTTTGGGGAGTTGCGTCAGGATATATAGTTACAACGGCAGAGCTCTGTCATCATAGCTTTGTCTTCTGATGCAGCATCTCAGTCACCATTAAACCTTAATCCGGATACTTGATCTCAGCTGCTGTTTATAAATATATGAATCTTAATCTGTTTAAACTGACTTTAATCAATATGATTTTGATTACTGATATTGAATTAGAAGGAACTAAACTGACTATGATATTGACTGTCCCGTTGACTGTTGTGCATTTAGTGGTTTGTTGTCAAATTTCATTGGCAAACCATAGACCATTTCTGCACTACACTGCTATAGTGCTGTTATTCCACTTTCAACATCCTATGGGATCCTGGGATTTGAGGGACCTTTAGACTTCTCAGCCAGAGAGCTCTTTGGCCTCAGCAAACTACAAACCCCAGAATTCAATAGGATGTTGAAAGTGGAATAATAGCACTATAATAATGTAGTGCGGAAATGGCCATAGTGTCCATTTTAAGAAGCATTCTGGGACACAGAAAGAACTGTGAAACAGGTTCTGAAGGCTCTATGCAGCCCATTTGGATCACTTAGCAGATAAATCAAGGGTGAGCAAACAGTTTTTGAGTTTGGGCTTCATATTAACTTGCAAGTAACTCTCATTGAACTCAATAGAACTTGCTTCCAAGTAAATGTATAAGACTGAGTGGTTAAAACTTCAGAAAGGGAAGGTAAACTAAGATAAGAGAAAGCAGTGATAGAGAGCTGTCACCTTCCAAATGTTTTTGGACTGCAGCTGACGTAATCCATCACATCTGTCTATGCTGGCTAAGACCCGTTGCCCTAAAACATTGGACTGGCCACAGGTGCCCAGCTTTGGGATAAAGGATTAACGGTGGCCTGCTGACAGATATATATATAAAATGCATTATAGAAAAAAATAGCTGTTGGAAATATCTTTGCATAATCAGTTTATTTGTATGGAAGTGCAGCTCTTACCATATGGTTCAGATGCAGTATGGTGATTCTGCTATAACAGAATAGAGGAAAATATTGTTCTGATGCTGTTGAACTGCAGCTCCCAGCATCCATTGCTACTGGCTATGCTGTCTTGGCTAAAGTGAAATGCAGTCCTGCAGCACTAAAGGGCTGTGAGTTCCCCAGCTATGTTCCACAACTTGGCTGATTCTGTAAGGTGTACTAGTTCTAATCAAGCAAAGGCCATGAAGAGTTTATAATTCTGAGATTTGGAAGAATTACACTTGCCTCGATGCAGCCTCCCTAACTGTTTTGAAAGTAGATGCCGTATGTGAGTGTATTGCTTGGTTAGTGTTGGTTCTCTTGGTTAGTATTTGTTCTCCTCAAGTGAGACATGTTTTCTGTAAAGTGATAAGGAAGATGATGGGATTTCTTTTTTCAGTAGGAAATATTCCTTCTAATAGATATAAACCTGCTTGCCCATAGCTACTGTACAGGTTTGACTTATTCTAGACAGTGTTTTCTTTTGTGGCCTGAAACACCATTATGAAACAGTATACTTTTTTCCCACTAATAGTGGAGAATAAGATATACAGTGAAGCTTCCATATCTATGACAGCTCCATTCCAGGAGCCTGTGCAAATGGGGAGAAAACGTGAATGCTCACATCTCATATTATTAAATGGCAGTGGTGTGTGCGGATGCTCCAGCATTTCTGTGCACACATCGCCACCATTTTAGGTATAGGATGTAGTCCTTTGCAATTGCTTAAATTTATAGATCCAGAGGTCGCTTATATGGAGGGTCAACTGTAGTTAAATGTTCTTAAACACCAGACTGGCATCATGAGCTGCTACATATTTCCCAAAGGGTGTTCGTAGGCCTTTTAAGTAATGATATTCAAGCTGAAATAATTCCAAAAAATTTAAAGGGGAAGAAAAACCCCATGGGGTGTCTATGTTGCAGTAAGAAGGAGTGGCTGGTGTGGCACCTTAAGGAAAACATGGATTTATTATCTGCTAAATAATAATAATAATAATAATAATAATAATAATAATAATATTATTTATATCCCACCTTTCGATGAGACTAACTGCATATTTATAGTGACTAAAGTGTCTAACAGCATATTTAAAATGATACAGATTAAAACTATGCAAAATTGTCAATAGAAGTATAAAAAATAAAAAATTATTTTAAAAGAATTAAATAATTTATAAAGTTAAAATCATTAAACATTAAAATTAATTAAACAATTACATTTGTTGTTGTGTGCCTTCAAGTTGGTTTTTGAGTTATGGAGACCCTCAGGTGAACCTATCACAGGATTTTGTGGGGGCTGAGAGTGTGTGACTTGCTCATAGTCACCCACTTAGTTTCTTGGCCAAGTGAGGATTCAAACCCTGGTCTCCAGGATTGCAGTCCAGTGCTCAAACCATTACACCACTCTGGCTCTCAAACAACTACACACAGACCTTAAAAAAACAGCACCGCACAGCATTAAAAGCCCACTGGAGCCTGTTCCTAAAAGTCTGCTTTTGTCCAGTTTGTAGGTCAGAGAAAAACAAAATACAGATAATACATGCTAGCATTAGATGATTTTTTTTATCTAATAAAAATATTTTGATTAAAAATGCATGCTAACATTATGTTAAGGCTTAAAGTTTATAGTGGACTTACTCGGAGTATAATTTAAAACTACTTTTAATCTTTAATGCAATTATGACACTCTGTATTTTTAGCATTTAATTTCCTTCTGACATCACTGCTTGTACTGTTTTCCTCTGTTCCTTGCGTATCTCAGTGTGCATATATACCTGCTCAATTAGGGTGACCCCTTATACATCTGATGAAATTAACTCTCTTCCACAAAAGTTTATGCCATAATAAATTTGTCGATGCTTAAGGGTTATAAGACTGCTGTTTTTTCCTGCCACAGGCTAAGCAAGCACTTCTTTGGGAACAATTAACAATCACTGTTTTCTGAAATGTTTTGAGTGTAAGCCCTTTATCAAGGGCAAATACTAACTAGAACAATCATTACAAAATACTGTACACTGTTCTGAGTGCCTTCTGGAAAAGAAAATGTGAACTTCCACTACAGTACTAATGAATGGAACTGTAAATAGCCTTAATGAATAGAGAAGTGTACTTCTCCAATTTAAATAGTCACTCCAGTGCGTCTCTTTTCAAAGTAGGCTTCACTGGAGTATGGAGTAACCTTAGTATGATTAAAATGAATGCCACAATCCCAATCAAAATTGTTACCACATAAATTAACTTATTGGGCTGGACGGTGGATGTTGACTGGGAGATTCCATAGGCCTTATCTGTTTAGGTTTGTTTCCCCACCCCACCCCATCCCACCATGGACTATGTCTCAAGAAGGTTTTGAAGGAGAAAGAAAGCACCAAGTCAACCATGTCAAAAATGCTTCCTGCAGTTTTGGTACCATATGGTTGCTATAGAGCTCAAGCATCATTTACATGGGCTCAGTAATTGAAATCATGCAGCCCTCAGATTTTGTGGGCTGCAACTCGGCATTGGTGAAATCATGCAGCCCTCAGATTTTGTGGACTGCAACTCGGCATTGGTGGTTAGGGCTGACAGATCTTGCATTTCAGCGATTGTCTGGAGAGTAACATGATGCCTACCTCTGATAAAGCTGATCAGACAAGCTGTTGGGTGCCCCTCCTAGAACTGTAGGATGCAGTTTGGAAAATACAGACTCCCTTGAGGGGGCTTCACAATTTTCCTCCCTCCTCTGCTGCCCATATAAAATGCTTCCCCATTGATGGTAAGAGACTTTCTACTCAGCCTATAGATTGTCCTCCTAAGCATGTAATGTCTCCCTCTTAGAGAATTGATTGCTACTGGGAGGCGGTGGGGTTGGGGAGAGGAATTTCTTACATTTGGAAACAGTATGTTAAAAAGAAACCAAAGACATTGTTCCTTGCAAAAATGGCTAGGGAGTACACACTTCCAAAATGGAGGAGGTAGGCAAAGGACTGCAATAAAAATAATGGATCAGAAATGAACTGATAGGCGCATTGTGACTAAAATATTAAAAACATTTAATAATCTCTGTTTTACAATCTAGTAGTTGAAATTAAAATTCTACTTGATATTCATTGTGCCTTGAGAGCATTCAGTCAGAACAAAACAGCCACAAAATGGGGAAGACTTATGCAAATTGGAATCTTGTTAATTTTCTGAAATTATGAAGCTAATACGATGCAGAGGCTTTCACCTGCATGTCAAAGGCATCAACTGGCACACTTGCATTGCTTATGCCGTTTTAAAGCAATTTCAGTGGTGGCAGGTAAGATTCAAATGCAACTTAGATGAACCAGGCAAATATCGCTTTGTATCCAAAAGACATACAGGATTTAACTGTGTATCCACTTAGAAATTAGTGTCTCTTCTATCTTGCTGTATCCTTCTGGGGCTAATGATAGCTTAAGACAGAAATCACTGGTTATCTTTGTAGACAAAATAATTTTTAAAGAATATTGCAGATTGCCTTCCTTACATCAGGAAACTGTTTTGTTTGTGAATACGTGTATTTGGTTATCTTCTTCCCCTCTTTCTACATAAACAAGTTCTGGGGTCTTTGTTAGGGTTCGGTCTATTTTCTGTTTATTTATTTGGTAAAAATCTTGTGTAGATGATAGGAGCTGAAAATACAAACTGTATAAACTGAAGCTGTAAAGTGATTAAATACATTGATTAAATACATGTACACATACATATACAGAGAGAGACAGAGAGAGATTAATTGATTTAATGCTTGATTTGTTAGGGAACAGTTGACCCCTGAAGGAAACACAGTACTGGACTAGAAAGGCCTTTAGGACTGATGGAGCAAAGCTATTGTCATGTTCCAAAGGTACTGAAAGGAAAGAGACAGTTCTTTTAAGTTATTGTTAGATTTATTTTGTTATTATTATTAATAAGTTGCTGGTTCATTGCTCAAGGAAACACTATATTTAAATGTTTCTTCATCAGACGTGAGAAAGCTTGAAATACTTCTTGAGAAATTAGTGACGTACAAAAATGGATTTAAAAGTAAGTCTATCCAAAGTGCCAGTACTGGGAGAAGATCAATGTCAGAAAGTAGTGACATTGATTTCAGTTAGGAGCTTTCTGCTTCAGTGCTATGACTAGCACTCTCTGAAGGAAATCTTTATGTCAGTAAGGTGTAGCTTTGCCACAAAAGGCAAATTGTGTTATCGCTCTATATCTTAATGACAGCTGAAGGTGTCTTTTCTGATGAAGACACGTCTATGACTTTGGTGGCTATTTCAGGGCTCATGTTCCACAGACGTCCCCTCCTTCTTTATTCCTTATCTAAAGCAGTGAGTGGTTCTTAACTTGGGTTCCACGGCCCCCTGGGGGGCTGCAAGGTCCTCACAGAGGGTCTGCAGAACACTGAAGGCTGTTCAGCTTGTCTCTGCCCCCCAACAGAGCATCCACCTGACAGGAACCAAGGTGGGCAGGCTGGCTGGGCCTGCGTGTTGCTGTTCAGCCCACTCCAGGCATAAACTAGCAGGAAGAAGCATGAGAAAAGCCTTCCCTCCTTTAACACCTCTGAAGGAAGTGTGCATTTACTTATTTATCCCTTCTCTCCCAGTTTAAAGGCCCCTTGATGAGCTATTTTAAATAAATATTTGATGTACTTTAGGGTTTTAAACCTTGAGTTAAGTCTTGGGGGTCTGCGGCAAAAAAGTCATTTAAAGGGGGTCCCAGGTAAAGAAAAGATTAAGAAGCACTGATCTAAAGCATTTATACCTTGCTCTTCAGCCAAAAAGCCTTCCAAAATGCCTTATATAACATCCCTGAAAACAAGACAGCTTTTACTCGAAAGATTACAATCTAAATGACAGCATAGAAGGAAAAAAGGGACGAGGAGGGAAAAGAAAGCCGGAGAAACTCTGGACCCAGAAGTTGCATAGTATTTTTTTTTCCTGTGAGTGGCTGGAATAGAAACAGTTCAAGGGGAGAAGAAAGAGCCAAATGAAGTTGATCTGTCAGCATGCTGATGGAATAACCCAGCTTTCCATTTCTCCCTCTGCTGTGGCCTGTCAGAATGGCTGCTACCAAAGGACAGTTGTGAGCCTGAGCAATCTTATCAGGAAGCAGATTTTCGTCTTGAATCAAAGCATTAGTTAGCTTTGGTCTTCAACTTATTAAAGCTTGCAATACTAGTATAAGTAAGAAAATGGGTCAGTCCAGTTCTCATCATTGGAACTAATACTGCTTGCCTATGCAAGGATGCTGGGAGCAAGGCAGTTAAGAATAAGACAGTCTGTAGCCAGAGTCAGGAGAGACTTTGTGCCAACATGCATTTTTGAAGAAATGAAATGAAGTGATTCTGAAAATGCAACTTTCAGCACAGCAGTACTGTAGGATTATGATCTCTGGGTCACTACAGGTCAGATGTGTGTTACGAGTACAAAGTCAATATTGCCAGCAACTTAATGCAAGCAAAGTTTGCAGGTTCTTTCTAAATATATTGAATGGTCCTTAAGTCCTGCAGTGTTACTCTTTATTAAATATCCATCTTATATTCTCTCTGCTGGTAGGTTAAGACCTTATTTAGGCAGGCATTTGATTGATTTCATTCATATAGTGGAATAGTGCTGATTGTGATGTGATGTTTTTTATCCTGATTATTTTATTTAGATTTTAAATGTATTTTAAACTGCTTTTATTAGTGTTGTTGTTTAACTGTTTTTTAAAACTTTCTAATGTACATTTCGGCCATTAAATTTTCTAAGCTGCCTTGGGTCCCTTGGTGGAGAAGGGCAGGGTATAAATTGAATAAATATATAATAAATAGGTAAACCTTGTATAAGTAAAATCATTTTGAATTTTCCAGAGATCACATGAAGGCTTCTTCCAAAATGAATCAAGGGATAACTTTTTTCCCACCAGTCTCTGCTTTCCTTAAAAAATTCCATTTTGGTGGCCAAATCTAAAGATCGGTACTTTTTTAACATGTTGGTGGTAGCTGGTAGCACAGGCTCATCTGCGCTTACCTTCTCTGCTCTAGGCAGGCAGATGTGGCTACAATAAGAAGAACTAGAGCAGAACCCCATTGTTTGCACCCTCAAACATTATTACACTGTTTACTGCACATGCACTGCTTCCCCCTGTCACTGATAGTTTGTGTTCCACTGGCCTTCCTTCATCCTCCCAATGTTGATGTTGCTAAACTACTTCCAGCTAGACAGAGGATGAAGAGAAAGGTGGTAGGGACAGGCAGGCATAAAAAGATCTTTTAAAAGGAGCTTCACTGTCAGTGGCTTTGCTAACCGAGGTATGCCTGAACCAATTTTCAGTTTATAAGGTAATCACTGAATATGCTCAGACTTTTCATTGTTGGTGTTTCACAAGAGAATACTTTTGCTTAGTATGGCAACCTCACTCAGTAAGATTATGATGCATGTGAGATGGAAAATAACTGCCAGTAATTCTTGTTTAATAGTCCGAGTATCACCTTGCCTGTAGGAATTACTGGGATACCTACTCTCCTAAAGCTCTGCATTCTTCTCCTTCGTTTTATCTTTGGAACTGGAGGCCCAGGTTGCTGTAGTGGTACAGAATGCCTTTTTCCAATTATAGCTGGTTCAGCAGGCTATTCCAGGACAGAAGTAGTCTGGCTGCAGTAATTCATACCTTGGTAATCCCTCAGCTAGATGGCCGTAACATGCTCCCCATGGGCTGTCCTTGAAGCTACTCTAGAATTTGAGATTTTGGCAGAAAGGTGTTGATGGGTTTAGTTTATGAAATCAGATAATAAGTGATCCATAAAGAGTCTCACTAGGTTATAGGTTTATTACCTGATCCCTATTCCCAGTGCTGCTTTTGATGTTTAAATCCCCTTATGACTTATAACTCAGAACTTGGCTAGCCAAAGCTCTCCCTAAAATCATTCTGTCCATGAATTGAGATTTGTAGGAGAAGCCCTCATGGAATATAGTCATCTGAAAAAGACCATCCTTCCAGAAACCATAATAGGAACTTCTGGGGGTATATGTGTGACTCAGGCTGAAGAAGACACCCCCTGGAAGTCAGACTGGCACCACCACGGATCAGCTTTCAGTGCCAAGTGAAAAACAGGATTGTTTGGGTTTCTTTTTTTCCCTTTTTTTTTTTTTAGGGGGGAGGATCAGGCCTTTTGATGAGGCGGACATATATAGAATTGCAAAATAAATGCAGACTAGTATATATGGAATTGTTTTATACTGACTGGTTGCTGTGTATTTTATTAATTATATCATGTGGTGGTATATGTCGTAGCCCACCCTGAAACCATTGTATGATGAAGAATGTTGTAAGTTTTAAAAATATAAATGAAAGAGTAGATGAAAAATAATAATTATGGATTTATATTGAGCTAAGTCTGCACATCCCTGTATTTGTTTCTGAGATTAATCATGGTGTTTTCCCCTTAATTGTATTGTCAAGAAGCAAATTACGCATAGCTAGCACTCTAAATGTTTCTTGGCAATTTTGTCAAGTGCACAATGGGAAAATGCACATTGCCATACCGGTAGAATCATACATCAGAATGGTAAAGCTCAAAATGTTATTCCATTCCATTTAGACTTGTCTGGTGAAACAAAATGACTATAAGCTAATTAGTCAGTATGCAATTTCATTGCAAAGGTTCCATCTTTGTGACAGTTCAGTTTTTCCAAGCGTGACATGGATATTTCTAAAGGAGAAGGCACACAGACAGTTGCTAGGGGAGGCATTTGCTTAAATGAAAGAAGGAGAACAAAATGGATATCAAATGAGTATAAAACAATGATGAACAAAAAGGTAAAGCCAAAGAGTGGAAACAGTATACCACCACACACAAATGGTTTATTTAATATACTTTGTGGTTATAGGCACAGTTTCCTGGACTGAGGAGATGGATTGGAGGATTTGTCGCAAAATTATGGATAGTTTTTCTCATAGCCAAAAGTAGTTGAATTGATAAGTTTGAAAAGGGGAAACAAGTCAGTCAAGTGCACTAACTGCTTTAAATTCCAGTGCTGAGTATTTTGCAGTCCTGCAGTTCTTATTGGACTGCAATTCCCTGCAGTCTGCATAACTACAGCCAGTGGGAAGAATACTGTGATTTGCAGTCCAGCAGCAATGGCTAAACCAACAGGAATCTACACCTGTTCTGTTCAAACAAACAACAAGCTTTATTTGAACATCATGTTCATTAGAGTAATTGCAAATCTTTTAGGGCATGCCATCCCCTTATAGTATTTAGAGTTGAAAGGGGGCAGTGAAGACACTTGAAACAAAACAAGAAAAAAGGGGGAAACTCTCTACTATTAAACTCTTTCAGATGCTTGAACAACTGTGCATATGCATGCTTCCCAGAACTAGTTACCTGAAGGAGAAAAAGTTTTTTTTCGATTTGACTAGTATTATTTCCATTTCAGTTGTCTGTTGTATATAGATAATCTGTTCATTTATTATGTGAGCAATTTCAGTACTTTTACCAAACAAAGCAGAATGAAAAGTGGAAACAGTTCCATAGAAAAATGTGGGAAACTAGTGCCACAGCTGGCTAGAAGGACAATTGAGTTTGCTCTTTGTTAGTGTTTCTTTTATTTTTTAAAAATGTGTTTTTTATCTTTTTCTATGCATTTCAAAGTGGTTAACAAAAGAGAACATAAAATACAATTTAAAAAATATGCAAGGGGGGAACTCTACAAAATAGCAAGCTACTAGATAACACAAGAACAGTAACTTCTGTATTCACAAGCACACAACATACACTCATGTTGCTGTTGTGTGCCTTCAAGTTCTTTCTGACTTATGGCAACCCTAAGGCGAACCTATCGTGGCATTTTCTTGTCAGAATTTGTTCAGAGGGGGTTTGCCCTTTCCTTCTTCTGAGCCTGAAAGAGTGTGACTTGTTCATGGTCACCCACTGGGTTTCCTTAGCCAAGTGAGGATTCAAACCCTGGTATACTAGTCTTCTAGTTCAATGGCTTAAATCACTACACCACACTGGCTCTCCCGTGTACCCATTCACATACATATATGCATAGATAGAAGGAATACATATAAGCTCTGACAAGGCCAAGAAATGGAGTCCAATCTCTAAAGACCAAAAGGCTTTCTACACAGAAAAGTCTTAATGCTGTGGCAGAAGGCCAGGAAGGAAGGGGTGAAACAAGGAAAAGAGTGCTCTCATCTCTAGCAAATGCATGTTCGGATCCAATAATATCAGTGGATGACATCTGTGTTCAGGCAGGCTAATAAAAAATGTGGTGATCTTTCAAATAGCTTGATCCCAAACCATAGGGAGCATTAAAGATCATACTAGCATTTTGAATAGGGCCTGGAAAGAGAGAGCCCATGCTGTTGTTTCAGCAGTTGGACAGCTTGCACGCACAAACAAAAGATTTCAAACATTTTCCACCTGTCTCGGGGTGAAATTATAAGAGACTGAGTGTATTGTTCTATGATTTTGTACATTTCAGGGCTTTTGTGCAAAATAATTGATTTGTGACAAAATGTTAATTCTATCACATAAAAAAGATGTTCAAATTTTTTTGATTCAAATTTTCTGCAAAAAAAAAAGTTCCTGAATGCAAAATCTGTGTTGCAGTTGACCATTTTCTTGACTGGGTATCTTTATGTGTTAAAATATCCATTCTCATTGAAGATGAGAAAATGTTTGCGCATTTTTTACATCACTAAGCAGCATGCTACTGATACCGTGTTCATTCAACAAGGTATCTGCCACTTTTTGAATAATAAGCTAAAGTATCAGACACTTTTCAAAAGTAACCCAAAGTGTTTTCCTTGAACAGGTCCTGGTGAGATGCAGGTAGGACATTCATTACCATATCTAGATCTCTTTTCTTTGAAATTGGTGTAGTTGGCAGGAGGTATAACAACAAGTTTTGGTATAAACAAGGGGGTACGGCAAGGGTACCCTTTATCACCAATATTATTCATAGCTGTATTGGAGGTATTATTGATTGCGATAAATGAAGATTTACAGATACGTGGCTTGAGAATAAAGAATAAGGAAATAAAATATAAAGCTTTTGCCGATGACGTAATTATATTTTTGGAGGAAACTCAAGATTTAATTCAGGTGTTGATGGACATCTTACAAAAATATGGACAAATGGCAGGATACATGTTGATATAAAAGAATAGAAATTAAAAGTTCTGGATATGATAGAGATAGAAAAGTTAACATTTTCTTTGAAAAGTAAGTCTATCCAGAACTTTGAAAGGGAATGGAGAAAAGTCTTAAATTGGATAAAGATACAGTAATAAGAAAAGGAGAAGAATAAAGCAAGATTGTATATAATACAAGGCAACAATGTAATAAGGCAATGTAACAAAGCAGCAATGTAATGTAAGACGTACCAATGTAAGATTACCTTTTGAAGAGAAACTATGTATGAATCGAATGTAAATAAGCAGACTCAACTGGAAAAGAAAAAGAAAAAAGCTTAGAAGTGGGGAAGGTTTTTTTTTTATTTTCACTTTAAACTTTAATAAAAATATTTCTAAAAAAAAAAAAGAAAGAAAGAAATTGGTGTAGTTGGCACAACAGCTAAGCTGAGCCCAGGCAAGTCTTGAGCACAGCTGTCACCTGAGCAGCCTGGAGTCAAAGCTTGGTCCAGAACAATCTTAGAAAAGAAGGCTGTGTTTTCAGAGTGAGTGATATTTCATCTGGCGTACTCTGAACCATCATTTCTAGACTGGCTGTTCTGCTGATAGGAATACTTCCAACTTGTCTGACTGAAGTTTCAGTCTAAAAGGGAAAAACCAAGGGCCCACAGATGGAGCTGTGTTGTAGCTCCATCTGTAATTCTGTATGACATAGTCACATTTTATTAATATTTAATTAGGCAAGAGGCCTGCTTTAGGCTCTTCTAAGCACCGTATAAATGTAGTACATCACTGTTACATAACTGTGGGTTGAGCAGTCACTGATGCATCCCAGTTGCTTGTACTAATAAGTGTATCCAAGCTGCCTACCATAAATGATGTATATGGATGTTTGCAGCTGTCATTGTAATCAGATGTCCATATTCTTTAGCCAACTTGTACTGTGACTTTCACGCAAGATGCAAATGCCACTGGCTAGCATCAGATGCTTTTGGACCCATCTCGAGAAGGGAGATGCCATTTTCTTCTCGAAAATTTTCCATCCTCCATCTCTCAGTGTAGGATGAAAATGAGACACCTGTCTTGATCCCACTAACTAATTAAGTACATGCAAAGCCCTAAACAGATCTCTCACATAATAAGACTTGGTATTTGGTAACAATAATTTGTTTACAAGTGCAGGGGTGTTGCCAGGAATTTTGTACTTTGGCATTCCTCTCCTTCATTGCTTAAGATATACTCAGTCCTATAGTATGACACATTCTGGATAAAACTGCCACAGTAGGGTACGTTCCTACATATGCAGAAAAGTAGCTTTGAATCCCACAGAATCCCAAGACACTGCAGTATTGTGGATAAGTACCACTGCACTGTAAACATGGCATCAGAAACAGCATGGCAATTTTGGGCAAGCAAGTGGGGTTGTGTGCCACTGAACTGCATGAATTTATGTTGCCATTTTGGCCACCATGGAGCTAGATTTATACAGTCAAGACTTTATGCACAGTGTCCAGAAGTAACTCTTTATAACGGAGTGTATGCCTAATGGGCAGGATAGCAAATAGGACAGGTCCGGTTTTATCAAGAACAGAAGGCAACTTCCTTTATATATGGAATATATACACCATAATACAAACCTTTGAGATTAAGTTGCTAAGGCGGAAACAGTCATTACGGAAGTCACAGAACTGCTACTGAAATTGGCATTGGTATTCCCAAATCTCATTTCACCTCTTTTGCAGTAAAATGCACATACAATGAGCAGAATCCTGTTAGTGACATGCACTCATGTGTGTCTTAAATGTGCATATATCTCTTTTAGGATAGGATGCAGGAGATGTTCTCAAACTCGTTGCACCCCATCTGAAACCTGCCAAACCCCAGGGGTAGTGGTGGTAGTTGCTGCTGCTGCTTCTACCTGGTGGGAAGGAGAAGAAAGGGATGGGCATTGACAATGAAGATCTGGCTTCTCTGGGCAACATGGGACAAGAAAAAGAGAGATTAACTCCAGCTGTTACCACACCTTTCTCCTACCCACCCCATACTGCTTTGTTCAGCTGCTTCATCATCTGACTTGCCTCCCCACTCCCTCCCCTCCCTATTGATCACCACTGACAACTCCTCTCAGGGCTTGATAGCTTCCTAGGGCAGGCAGAGGACACAGAACTGTTTTGTTCTGTCTGCTTGATGTAGGAGCTTGGTGCATGTGTGTTTTCCTACCCAGGAGTATACAGTGATGCGGAATAGGGAGGGACAGGGCTTGCAGGATGATGGCATGACATTCTGCAGTGGTTCCTTACAATTGATGAGGAGAGATAGGATAACTAGGCACAGGTATGAAGTTTTCATTGGCATCTTCGTGGCTTCCATGACAGTTAATTCTTTCCTTAATTGCCATCACATAAAAGCTACTGCATGTGTTTGCATGTGTATGGATACTTTATATAGTTTCCCACCAGTAATGAGGTTGGCATCTTCTGGTCCATCTGCAGAGATGAATATTGGGGTACATCAGCCTAACTAATTCCAATAAAGAAACAACAGGGCTTCCAAGCCTGTGTGTACACCATATTGGGCTGCTGGTATGTGCAGTTTTCTATGTAGGCTTGATATACCTCTTCCACTACTTAAGTACTGACTGTGGTTCTCTCTGAGCATGGAAATGTTGGTTACCCTATGATAATGAGTTGAAGGAAGGAATATGGCCAAAATCATGTGCCATCTGCGAAGATCCTGTGGTTTGTTTTAAGAGCTGCATCATTACTAAGTCACCCCAAAGACCTCCTTTCTTTTACAGACTAACAATCATATTCCAATAATGAGTCTATTCATCAAGCTCTTTCCTCTATCATTAACCTGTTTACAAAACTGCTCATGTTTCACCAGAAAGCAAATTGGCAACTGTTGAGCTGCAAGCTGCTGCAGAATAATATTTAATTTTAAAGGCTGTTTGGTATTTTATTACTCATACCCTTCTGTCAGGCTGATGAGAAGATCCTGACTGAGTGCACCTTATGAAGGAGAACCACAGCAGAGCCATGAGGCCTTGGCATTGTACTTACCTGTGAGCCTGTATTTCAGCCATTTTGCTGGCACAGTGTTTTAGTGAGGGACAGGAAAATCCTAGTCTAACGTATATCAAATGGCAGATCAATAAATAATGTAGGCTGTTAAAAACGAAGAAAATTGGATGTTTTCAGGTCACAGGGGAGTGAACCAGTGTGAAAAGACTATGAGCTCAGCTCTGGTACTAAAAAAACATCCCCAGGTTAACATGCTCAGAAATACTTTCTTCCTTAAGTTTAAATGTATGCCTGCCTCTCTGGAGAGCCAGTGTGGTGTAGTGGTTTGAGCAATGGATTATGACCCTGGACACCAGGGTTTGATTCTCCAGTTGGCCATGGAAACCCATGGGGTGACTTTGGGCATATCACACACCTTCAGCCCCAGAAAACCCCATGGTAGGTTTGTCTTAGGTTTGCCATAAGTCAGAAACCACCTGAAGGCACACAACAGCAGCAGCAGCAGCGGCAGCCACCTTGAACCATTACTTCGCACTTTCTTTTCACTGGTAGTCATTTGAGTTCTTGTCAACAAATGAACAATGAGAAAGGAGATTGTATAAGCATTTAATGTGCCCACCCTCTCCTTGAGCCCTTACTATACAATAAAAGAAACTTGTGTTAGTCCTCTCTGTTGATCCCTCCCTGCACTTTCTACCTAAAAGGGGAAAAAGTTGCTCGTATACTAATACACAAAGCAGAATCAGATCCCAGCTCTGGTGGAAGGGATGAGCTGTTCCTTCGTGCCACTGAAGAGACAGTAACACCACATCCTGTCCTTACCATCCATCCAGTTGGTAAGAGATTCTAACCAACTTGCTGACCTGCAATAAAGCTATAAATATTTTTGTTCAGACGAAATAGTTCTGCTTTCTAAACAGTTGAAGTGTACATAATTTGATTTATTTGGTATAGAAGTATTGCTGTGATACTATGCAATCATCTGGTGTAATTTGGCCTAATTAGCCTCTGCTTAGTGATTTGGGATGTCTATCAAGGACTCTTATGTTAACAGGAAACATAGTGAGTTAAAAGCTAATGTGGTGACCTCATCTTTGTTCATTAAGCTCTTGAGTATACACTGCACTAGAGTCGATGGTTAAAATTGTTTCAGTCCATTTATTACTGCAAGTTAATCTGCTTTATTTGGATACTAAATCCATATGGCAATTTTGGTTGCAGCGGGGAAAGTGTATGCAGCAAATTCAGTACTGTTTGTATGGTTTGTTACCCGGCTTGCAGGCATTTCTCATTTCTGTCAAAACTCATCCCTGTTATTCATTCTTCCTTTTTGGTGGTCTCTGAAGTGATTTCCCTGTGTGAAAATTGGCAGGGTATCCAGGTAACTTATTAGCTAAGGTCCTACAAAAAACGCACACATTTGTGACGTGTACTTTGTTCCAGCAGTTCCTCTTGCTACTTAAACCAATCATTAAACGAGAGCACAACGGCTGGCTCTTTAATATTAGAGCTGTGTTCATCTACAATAGGTGTCACTGTGCTGCCGGTCCAATCGTTATTTGTGACTTCAGCTATTGGCTTAGAAACACGGCTTGTGTGACTCCCATCTGCAGGGCTCTAACACCTCCTGTGCTCCGACCCACTCAGCACACAACTTGAGCCAGCCGACAAACAGGGAGCAGCACATCCTGCTATCCTCTTTGCTTTGCCACGGCTAGTGGCTTCAGGTGATGCAGCCTGCAGCCGTTCAGGGAAAGCTCTTGCAAGCAAATGAAACGGGGAATCATGATGGGGAGGAGTTTAACCAGTGAAGTCCTGGATCAAACTTAAAAAGCAAACATCTTATCCAGTACACCAGGGGGAAAAAAGGTCACCTTGTCTTGCTAGGAAAGAAGCACAATCTCAGCTTTGCTCCTTTCTTGCTTCGTATCTCTGCTCTCTCCGTTTAGCTAGTTAAGCTGTCTGATTACACAGAGAAGGATACTCATGGTAGATGACAAGGGAAAGAACATGAAATGTCTCACCTTCTTCTTGATGCTTCCAGAGACAGTTAAGAACAGGTCCAAGAAGAGTTCTAAGAAGGTAAACAGTAGCAGCAGCAGCAGCAGCAGCAGTGGAAGCAAGTTACCTCCAGTTTGCTATGAAATCATTACCTTGAAGACTAAAAAGAAGAAGAAGATGGCTGCTGATATTTTCCCCCGAAAGAAGCCGGCTAATAGTAACACAGCTGCTGTCCAGCAGTACCACCAACAAAACATCAATAACAACAATATTATCCCAGCTCCTAACTGGCAGGGGCTGTACCCCACTATCCGAGAAAGGTAAGGAAGTTGTCGTTTCTTTGTTGCATTTGCAAGTTCACAAGCCATGTGTGGCAAAATGTTTCTCTTGCTTAGTGTAGCATCTTTTCTTATCCATTAGTGTTGAAAAGAAGAGACCCTGTTTCTCTTTTCCAGCTGTGCAGTTGTTTGGAGGCAATGAAAAACTGTGCAAGCAAGCTGACTTTTAACTATTTAGAACCCAAAAGAACATTCTTGGCGTATTATTTTTATTTGTATTTATTCACATTGAATTTTGCATTTTTTACTTTCACAAAAGTTCTTCCCAAGTTTTTCTTGTGAAGTATTTTAAAAAGCACATGCCAGCATATGCTTAATGCATTGCTGTAACATTTACCTGGGAGAAAGCCTCGTTCAGTGCAATGGGGCTTCTTTTGAGTAGTTAATATATAGGTTTTCACTTAGTCATTTAAAACGAATTGTATATTTTTGTTTTTGGCTGCTATTGAAACATTAAAAGTCTTAGGGAGAACTCTTAGGCAGTTAATTACAGGAATGTGTTAGGGAACCTGCTGTTGAGCACCCGAATTAACATTTTGCCTCTGTTTGTAGAAATGCAGTGATGTTCAACAATGACTTGATGGCAGATGTTCATTTTGTGGTTGGGCCACCAGGTGGGACCCAGCGATTGCCAGGACACAAAGTAAGCAACAGCTGTGTTACCAGATCTGACATGGGAAAGACGAGGGAAACATCTACAGTCACTGTTATTACTTAATATGGGAGGTCTGGATTCTGGAACTGACACAATTATAGCAGCTTTTAAGCATGCATGATCAGTGAAGTGTTTTAGCAGATTCTTTCCTAGTTAGAGATTTTGTTATTGTGATAGATTATTATTCTTTCCAAAGAATTGTTTTATCGATTCATGACACTTTCTTGCCCTTCTTCTAACTTGTTTAGGAATCCATCCCCCCTTTTAAGTCCTCACAACAACCTTGTGAAGTAGGCCAAGACAGTGGCTTATCCAAAATCATCCCTTGAATGGGATGCTGAACCCAGGATTCGCCGTCATATCTTAAACAGTAGAGCACATTGACTGTCAGTACAGATAGGGCTGTGTTAAAGCAACAGTATAGAGTTATGAAGGATTTCTACAAGAAAAAGGAAAGCTGTGCCACTTCCCTTAGCACCTTTTGCTGTAAAAATGGAGAGTGAAAAGTGAAGACATACCATGTTTTCTGGTTTCTCATTATTGCCTTCATGGCCTCATTTTTAACACTCACACTGTGACACTAGCATTTCTGTTTCTCTTTTGGCAATTGATTTTGTTCTGAAGCATGAAGTAATATTTCCCTTTTGAACAGTATGTCTTAGCCGTGGGAAGCTCTGTATTCCATGCAATGTTTTACGGAGAACTTGCTGAGGACAAAGATGAAATCCGTATACCAGATGTGGAGCCTGCTGCTTTCCTCGCTATGCTGAAGTAAGCATTTTTCTTCAGTGCTGGAGATGGATTTTTTCTCTGCTCTAGTAGTGTCAGAGTTTTGAAGTTGGAAATTATTATAAACTCAGTTATTGCTCAGAAATATGGTGCATAGAATTTTGTATTAATTATTTAAAAACTTTGTATTTGCATCTTCTGTTTCCCCTCGCTGCTTGCATATTAAGCTAATGTCTCCTGCTTTCAGTTTTGGGCATACTAATTATTAATACATTATACAAAGCATAGGATTAGAATAAGGAGGGGCTAGAAAGCTTGGTGACAAAGAGAGCTTCCAGACTGCTGGTTTATTACGTATGCATTTATGTTACCCTTTTTGTAAATTTCTATACCATCTCTCTTTCTGTTCTCTTTGACTGTTATCAATAATACTGTAAGCTTGTCAGACATAGCCACTGATGACATCTTTTTTTTATAGACTAGGTGCTATTAAACTATTTAAAAAATAATAATTTCTGAAAATGAAGTGGTTTATATTGTCCACTTGAACAGAAGAGAGCACAAACAATATTTTTGTCGGATCCATCATTCCATCTGGCTCTCTCCTCTTGCATGATGAGTGGGATGTAAGGAAAAGCAAGTTGTTTTCCTGCTGTGCTGTCTGTAAACTCAGGGTCTAAACTGGAGAGTGCCTATGAACACATCTCTTCGTTTTTTTATGCACAAAGATGTAACAGTTGTTTCTGTGGGGTACATTACAGTCTCTTGACACTTGCTCATATTCATTAAGAATCATTTCAGCATGCCACTGAAATATTTTTCTCCCTACTTTGGTTGTCTCAGTATTGGGACTCAGAGGTCTCTTTGGATGTTGTTAGACTGCAGCTCCCAGCATTTTTCAACATTGGCTGTGCCAACTAGGGCCAATGGGATTTGTAATCTGATGACATCTTGTGAGTAGACTTAGAGTTCCCATCCTTTATGTAGTGCTTTGACCTGGTTTCTCAGGTGGCAGTCAAGAGCTCTGTAACTTTTCCATAAGATGATGAATGCTGCTGGTGACTGCAGTTAGCCACAAATATATGAAGATTGCCTGAGGTTTTAATAGGAACAAATTAATGACACATAACATCCCAGCAAGATACAATTGTCCTATTGCTCATGGTGTGTTAGAAATCTCAGACATGATTGGTTTATTTAAATATAGGTGTTAGTATTTAAATATAGTTCGTTCCTAATGAAAATAAGATCTTGTCAGCTAGATGCTCTTCATGTTATAAGTACCAGCAGTGTCTTAACTAGGCATGCAGTCTTCAGTTAAATCTTTTAACATATAGTCAGTATACTCTTAAAAAAATTGATTTGCTATTTCATATACCTCAGGAGTAGAAAGTGCTTCTCTCTCGCTAAATACAGGTACAAGGACACATACTCAAGTAGGACCCATTCTGATAGATTTAAAGAGCACTTAACTCTCATTGATTTCATTAGGCCCTTGAGTTCAGTAGACCTTTCTATATATTCAGCTGTGCACTTGATTGCACTTTTGGTGTGTACAGTACTAAAAACCTGGACCTCAGTATAGATGGGTAGGTTTTATATCAGTAGTACTCACCATTCACCTTTTGAATTCTCTCCTGTCAAAATAGACTAGCAATGGAACACCATGAACCTCATAGCTGGATAGATATGCATTGGCATTGTGGCAAAGAAAGAATGACTGCTTTTACATATAATACTAAGTCATACTTTAGTGTCATAAGGATAAGCTGCAACAAGGTTCATGTTCAAACACTATCTCTCTCCACTTCCAGCAGAGCTGTCAGGAGCAATTTGAAAAGTTTCCATTCTGCTTTAAATTGACTGCAGTTTGTTATGATATCTGACTTGGTACAAACAGCAGTTATTCTTAGCTATGATTAATGGAAGCAAAGCCAACTTCAAGCCATAGTTTATGAAACAGGCTTATTTTTACTAATGATGGTTAAGCTTAACCACAACTTAAGATTTGGGTGTAATACTAAACTGCCTTATATAAAATGGAAGAAGAAGCTCTGAATTATCTTCTCATAGTTGAACTGGAGGAGTGCAGACTGGAGTCTGACTCCTTCTTCTGTGAAGAAAACCCCTTTTCTGAAGTTGGTATTTGCTTGACCCAAGGGAATCCTGAAAGCTGAACAGAGGAAAGATTTTTCTCAGGATGGTAGCAAGAACAAATAACAAAGATTAAATTAATCCTCCATGCTGTGATTTTGATCATTTTTAAATTTCACATTCATTTAGGTTAGCCTTTACTTGATAACACTGTGCATCATATCTGGAGCTATCAACTGGTAGAGGGAAGCACCTCTACCCTATCCTACTTCCAGACATGGGATATCAGCAGTTAAGATTCCTGATTTATCATTCTTGAGTGTCTTTTTAAAGACTGCTTTACTTTCTAACTCAGAGGATAGGTGCAGTTTAAGCATTTGGCATTTCATTATTTTTCTAAAAGATGGTTAAGCTATTTGTATCCTGCCATATAGGGCAGTATATAAGTGTCAGGGCAGTGTACAAGTAAAACCAATGTTAATAAGTTAGAACAATTTTAAACAATAAAAATTATTTAAATAGATTAAAAATACATTAAACATTTTAGCAAGTTAATACAGCCTTAAAAGCTTAAAACGGTTCAAAAACACTTGCAAAGTGCTTTGTAGTAAAATTACTTAGGCCAAAGATCTTAATAAGCCTCCAGATTTTTACTTGGCTCCTAAATGCAAGCAATGTTCATGCCAATCAGGGCTTGCAAGTGGAGGGATGTTCCAAAACTGGGGTGCTGTGTCTGAGAAGGCCCTTTCCGATGTCCTCACACAATGTATTGACCTCACTGCTGAGTCACAGGGGAGGACCCCACCACCACCCACCCCCAGACCTCAGTCCAGCATATCTAAGAAGAGATTCCAAACCACTGAGAGCTTTAAATGTCACCGCAAGCACCTTGAATTCAGACAGAAGCAGATTAGCAATGAGTGCAATTCTTTTGATGCTGGCATTATCGGTGGAGCATTCCTTATCTGGAAATCCCAAAGCCTCTGAAGATCAAAACTTTTTCTGCCAGCCACAAGCATTCACCTTTGAGGCCACGGCCATGACACTCTTGTCTGATCATCCCTCAGATCCTCAGTCTCTCTCCAGCCTCGTGTCTCATACACAGTACAAATAGCAAACGAAAAAGATGTGAGGCTGGAGAGAGACACAAGTCTGGAGAGACATGCAAGGATCTGTGAAATGGTGGGAAGCCACACATGATGCTTGGCATGAATTGATGGCTGTGGTGCTTTTGCTTGTTTGTTCATGGGCTCCTCGGAGATGATCTGTACAGTACACTATTCTATGTATTTGCAAATGTAGGCATTCTAAAATCCCCAAAAGTCTGAAATATAGAACATTTCTGGTCTCAGGCATTTCAGATGAGGAATACTAAAATTGTACGTGGTCTCTGTAGGGTATTATGGTCATGTTGTAAACCTTATGGGCAGTCAGTATTCTGTGGAGGAAGCAAAATTCATAAACATGGTCTTTTTTTCTTTTTTCTTTCTTTTCTTTCTTTCTTTTTTGCAAAAACTTAAATATTCAACATTAAAGTTTTGCAGATCGATTGAAAATATTGTGCCACTTCCCCCCCCTCACAATCTCCAAGTGGCTTTTAAATTATTGCATGGCTATCTTAATTCCGCTGCTCTTACCAGTTCATTAGTGCTTAAATAGGTTCATTTTATTCAAGTTTCAGAACCATTTTATCCCATCCTCCCCCTGGTTACACTTGTTAGAAGTTACCCCAATTTTCACTGTAATCTTCAAATCCTACATATAAAATAATGTTTTAAATGTCTGCATCTCATTGCAGACATTGAACTCACTGAATACTGAGGATGAATTGTTTCCTGACTGTGCAAAACTAAGACCTAAGCTTTTGAAAGAGAAGCATTTTCTCCTTTTTTGACATGGCCTAGTCAGTCTCTTGTCCTTTCTGTGCATCATCATGACTGACTGGACCTGTGAGCTGAGGAGAAGTCAGGCAGCAAAAATCAAGGGTGCAACACTCAGGTCTTCTGGTCTAGTTTTCTTCCCCGAGAGGGTGCATCATAACATATCTCATAAATCTTTGTGCAGACAATTATGTAACATATTCTCCAGAACACTTTGAATTCAAGAGGAATAGGAACCAGCCAAGGCAGAGCCAGGCCAGCTTGGTTTCTTGATTGGCCTGATGCTTTTGGCATCTCTTGTTGTGGTCAAGGAAAGGAAAGTTTTGCTGGATAAGATAGAGGAGTTCATATAATCCACCAGAGGTGGCAGGCTTGATCCCCAGAACTATCACTGTACACACAACTAACATCTACTGCAGTAGACCACTTGACAAGTACATTCCATCACCATTTCTCTTTAGTCATGGCCAGTGTTTCCAGGTTTCATTGACCTCTACCTACCACTGCAAAGGAAAGTTAAAGGTTTCTTCTGCAGAACTTCTTCCAGCATCACCATGGGATTTTATTAAGTTAAGCAGCAGCAGTTCCAGCAGGTAACTAAATCAGATATGAAGAGATCACTCTGTTTTTACCCAAGAGCCTTGCATTACCCAGAACCTGCTCTGAGGGACACCTCCCCTGGGCCCAAGTGCTCAAAGATAACAAGATTCCAACATCCAGCAAAAGTGCCAGAGGAAATAGTTGCAATGTATTCCCAGCAGGCCACCATGCAAAGGCAGACAAATCCTTGCCTATTCATCCTCTGGTTTTCAAAGTAGCACACGACTACTTAGCTGTAAGCCATGTGATCTGCACTGTGTACTCAGATATGTTCATACACCCAAATCCATTGTTTACTGTACAGCTGGAGGGAACAGGTTTTTTCTTTCCTCTAGCCTGGTCAAGTGGCCAGGGCAAAGTGTGGAAACAACAAGATTATCAAGCTTAGATAATGAGTTCAGATCTAAGAGTAAACTGTGGTTTAATCAAGCCAAGATTTGTAAATCAGCTTCAAATTGTAGTTTAAACTGATAATTTGTTAAACTAAAGCAAGCGTGGTTAATTGCCTGATCAAGTTTGGGTATACAAACAAACCACAGTTCACGCAAACAGAACTGGTTGGTGCAGGCTAGGCCAATGTGTTAAGATACTGTGGGATGAAAAATATTAAATATTACTGATTTATAGTTTTTGTTTACTAAAGTGTCATTTATCTTACATTTCCTTCACTATCTTCATAGGCATCTGTAATGGGGTTTTGGCCATATTAATGAAACCGTTTAAAAGTAGATGTTTAATCTACTAAAAAAATCTCCCTGCAAATGAAGCATTTGATATAAAAATATTCTGTCACCACACCTGAGATTTCCACTTTCAGTGAAGTTCAAAAGTATGTGTGTTTTTCTGTTTGCTTTGTCCTCAAGTTTAGGACCTGAACAGTAGTGTTACATGTGTGTCTTCTGTTACAGATACATATATTGTGATGAAATTGATTTGGCTGCTGATACCGTTCTGGCAACTCTTTATGCAGCCAAGAAGTACATCGTTCCCCATCTTGCCCGAGCATGTGTTAACTTTCTAGAGACAAGCCTGAGTGCAAAAAATGCTTGTGTGCTCCTCTCCCAGAGCTGCTTATTTGAGGAACCAGACTTGACGGAGCGGTGTTGGGAAGTGATTGATGCCCAAGCAGAGCTGGCTTTGAAATCTGAAGGGTTCTGTGACATTGATTTTCAGACACTTGAAAGCATTCTCCAAAGGGAGACCCTGAATGCCAAAGAGATTGTGGTTTTTGAAGCTGCTCTTAACTGGGCGGAAGTAGAGTGTCAACGGCAAGAATTGCCTGCCACTATAGAAAACAAGCGCAAAGTCCTTGGGAAGGCGCTCTATCTCATTCGCATCCCCACGATGGCTCTTGATGACTTTGCAAATGGTGCTGCTCAGTCGGGTATTCTGACCCTCAACGAAACAAATGACATCTTCCTTTGGTACACAGCTGCCAAGAAGCCAGAGCTGCAGTTTGTGAGCACTGCCCGGAAGGGCCTTGTTCCACAGCGTTGCCATCGCTTTCAATCTTGTGCCTACCGCAGCAACCAGTGGCGCTACAGAGGTCGTTGTGACAGCATACAGTTTGCAGTTGACAAGAGAGTTTTCATTGCTGGCTTTGGGCTCTATGGCTCTAGCTGTGGATCGGCAGAATACAGTGCAAAGATTGAACTCAAACGACAAGGTGTGATCCTAGGGCAAAACTTGAGCAAATATTTCTCAGATGGATCTAGCAACACATTCCCAGTGTGGTTTGAGTATCCAGTACAGATTGAGCCAGATACCTTTTACACAGCAAGTGTAATTCTGGATGGTAATGAACTCAGCTATTTTGGACAGGAAGGGATGACAGAAGTTCAGTGTGGCAAAGTAACTGTGCAATTCCAGTGCTCTTCAGACAGTACCAATGGCACAGGGGTTCAGGGAGGGCAGATTCCAGAACTCATCTTTTATGCCTGAAAGAAGATGGGTTTCTGAACAAGGAGAGTGTGGTTCTGTGATGTGTATGTCTGGTTCAGATCTATATGACGCTTAGCTTGTCGTCTGCAGGTATGTGGTCAATACAGGTAATGCATTCCTGAATGCATTGAACAGTGTAACGTACACTGTACTTTTATAGCCTAAATGTAATAATGTTCTTTTACTGGAAGTTCCCATGAGAGAAAAATAACCTAGCAAATTAAAGGCCATAGTTTCTCAGCCTTACCATAGGTGGGATGGCCTTATTAGGAATAGGAAAGCAAATAGATATCCTGTGTCAAGGGCCAATCTTCTTGCTCTTCAGTTTCTAACTTGCTACTTTTCCCTGTTCTTTTGATTTATGTTTTTGTTCCTTCCATGTAGAAGACCTTTCAGGCATCTCAAGCTTAAAGGTATTTTTAGCCTCCAGCTATTTGGTTGTCCCTTATACTTTGGCTTGATGCCGATTTAGCAGCAGTGCTACCTCTGGATTCAAGTTAGCTTGAAAGTCTTGAAAGTCTTCCAGATGGACTTATCTAGAGTCCTCCTGCACATGCTGCTTAGATGTTGGAGAAGTCTGTTAATTGAAATGACCTACATCTTTCCACGCAACTGGAACAAATAAACAAATAAGGGGCTCTCATACTTTTTTTGTGAATAGCAACGACAAAAAACCTACCATTTCAGGGAGCAAAGTGGTGTATGCTTAGCTGCTTTTTGCTCCAATAACCATTCTCCAAAACTATTTTCCAGACACATTTCATAAAGTCTGGGAATAGTGACGTCTACACTTCACCTGCTTTCCTGGTATTGCACTAATTAGAGCTTGGGTAAATTACGTCTGCAACACCAACTCTCAGAATCCTCCAGCCTGCATGGCCAATTCTGGGAGGGATTCTGGAAGTTGCAGTCCCCAAACAGTGACTTTTCCAAGCTCTGGCACTAATGCATTAAAATGAGTAGTGTTTACAGCATTGCAGTGCCTCGGTAACAATAGCTCCTTGCTTTTACAAAGAGTGTCTCCCCATTTAATCAAGCTCAGCACACATTATACTTGCTGGCTTTTATGGGTCCAGTCCCTTTTCCATTAAATCAGACAATCTGAAGCAAAAAGGAAACAATTAATTCTGTGGGTTTTATTATCCCAGTGATAGTTTGGAAAGTGTAGTATGAAATTTATTTTCCCATCTGAGTTTACTTTTTTAAAAAATAGACATGCTTGGAGAATTATATTGCTATAAATTGCTATGGAATGTATTAGTTCTCTTCCGACATTTTGTTTCCCCTTTAACTCAGACCTGAATATTAATGCTACCCAAATTAAATTAACTAATTGAGCAATTAAAAGGAGAGAAGTGAGTAGGTTCCACTTCTCCATTTCTGGGGAAGTGCCCAGCCTAGATATAATATAGTTGTGTATGTAACATTTTTTTTTTGAGGGGTATTAACTCCAGATTTCTAGAATTTACGAATTTTTCTAATTATTGTATATCTGTGGGATCTGACAGTAACATGTCTGGTATGACTGCTGCTTGTAGGTTTCTTATCAGCTGCTGGATGCTGTGTTTTAGTCCAGCTGTAAATGTTTGCTTTGCTCTGGGTACCGTTAACTACTGCACAGCGTAGAATCACTGTTACAATGAATCGCTAAAATATTTTAATTTAGCTATTTATAAACTACAGTTTATGGGTAGATTTTGGAGTTTTATGTGATTATGATGAAATTGGTATCTAGCAGCACTGCAAAGAAATGAACATTTGTGGCTTATATTTTGCGATTTTCATTCAGATCTGAATTTCATTTTTTCATTGTCCAGAAGCCTGTTTTTAAAATTGGTTGTCAGGTTTCCTGTAGAACTAACTGCATTATTGGCACGAAAGTGCTTCAGGCTGCCCAACAGTAAAATAAATAAATAAAGGAAAAGAAAGGAGGGGAAAAGAAAAGAAATGAGTAAGACTGAGTGATATAGAACAATTTTATTTCAGAAAAAAAGCACACTTTCATAAAGGTAACACATAACTCTTTCTGATAGCAAGTTGTTTAATGTCATATTCCAAAGCCAATTTGTCCCAGTTTTCTAGCTTCAAAGGGAATTTACAATTTCCCTCCTCCTGCCACCATTTTAAGCTGAGAAGAAAGTGGTTTCATAGCTAAGCAAGCATGAATCTTCATATTATATTGTTCATGTGCTCATGGGCTTAACATGTAATTTAACCATTAGGTTAATTTTTTGAAAAATTGTGGCTTTCCCCAACACCCACAAACATGCACGCACACAGTTTAGATCTGCTTAATGTCTTTTACACTAAATAATGTTACCTGCTGGAATCAGGGCTGTTAGTAGGTATTTAAGTACCATTAATTATCAGCAGTGTCCAAAATACGGTTTGGAATTACCACTTAAATTGGACAGGAGAAACCTTGACACTGAAACCAGCCATTCGTCATACACATGGAATGCAAAGAAAAGTATGTGCTGTTCTTCAAGAAAAAAATATTATTCTTGCCTTTTTAATTATTTCAAATAATATAGAACAATATAATACCAGCAGTGTAAATACTCCCAGAATGTATAGGATGGAATGGGATTCATGCAGCTCTAAAGATATTGTTGGACTACAACTCCCAGCATTCTACACTATTGGCTAGGCTAAGCTAGGGGAGCTGGGAGTGGCAGTTCAAGAGTACCTGGAAGTCTGTACAATCCTACCTTGATATGGAGTTAACTTTTTAAACTTTATTTTGTAGCAAGTAAAAAAACAAAGAAAAACACAACAACAGTACAGGAAAAAAAAACTACACAGTAGTATACTACCAAGAAAAATAGTTGCAAATATTAAACTAGATTACAAAACAACTACAAAAATACAAATAACTAAAAACTGGTTCCCGCCCTTGTTGCAAACAGTGAATAATAATCAAACAGTAACAACTAACAACAGTAACAAGTAACAAATTTAGATTGAGGTTAATACTTGTTGCTTATTATTTATTTTCATAGTAAATATAAACCTGCAAGCCTAGTCAATTAATACAGGGAGCTGACTTTTCAAAAAGATGTAAACTATTATTTAGCCTTGCAGCTAAGGGTCAGTGAGGCTCATGTATTAAGATTCAGAGAAGCAAGGCCTGTGTTGAATTTGCTGCTCAGTCATACATTTTCCTGAGTAGTCCTGGGGCACTCAGGTTCTCTCAGCCAAACTTCCTCACAGGAGGAAGGTTGAGGAGGAAAATTGGTGGGCCACGGATGGACACCCTGAGTACCTTGGACGAAGGGCAGATAAAAATATAATCGGTGGTATCTGCTAAAAGCCCTAAGAGAAAAAGATCCCACAGAAGTTTTTCTCAAACTAGTTTATATTTTCAGGAACCTCCAAGTGCATTGTTTGAGGAAGGAAATAGTGCCCCCCTTCTTCTTCTTCCTCTTTTTTTTCTGGCCCTTTATCAGATATATACAAGACAGGTTCCAGATTTGGCTCTCAGGGCATTTCTGATGCCCTGTACTCTTCTTGGCCTCTAGATGGCATATGGACACTGCTCCTTTGATGCCCCCATTGAAGCCCATTGTTGTCCCTTGGTAGCTGCATGGAGCACCTTAAATGTGAATGGCTGCCATCTTTTTTCCTACGGGACTGTAAGTAGTCAGGAGCTCAGCTGGGGAGAGGAGTAGATTAGGCTTGGGTTGCACTGTTCAGCCTCCCTTTATACAGAGACACAGAGATGGACTGCATCCTCTCTCAGCTCCTGTTCTCTTATATAATGACTGGGCTTTTGCCACGTTGCTCCTGGAAGCGGAAGTGAAAGTCACAGAACATGTTTCCACCAAGCTGTGAGTAAATATTTAGTCTTAACATTGTGAGCAGCTCTTAGGTGGTAATACGGTGGGAAATTAAATACCCTTCTTGGCTGTGCGTTTCAGTACACTACAACCTTTATGACACATGTATAATGCCAGTGACACTGAAATATATTAGCAGATGTTTAAAATGATAGCACATTGCCATTACAGTAATATTAAAAACTCAGTGAGAGATAAGTTACTTCTCATAGACAGTTCTGAGATTGTTGGCATGAGCTACCTAAGGTGATCAAAAGAGTTGCCTGTGTTAATAACAACAACAACTGCTACTGCAACTGTACCTAAGATGAGTTCATGGCTAAATAATGTGTTAAATTTGGTTTCAACTGGGTAACAGTTTTTTTAAAAAAAATAATTTGCATTCAAGACACAGTCATATTTTAAAAAGTATCTCAGTAACATAAAGACTAAAAATGGTTTTTATAAGAGCACTCCTCTGTGAATCAGTATCTTAGAGTGTATGCTTCTGACACCACTGAATATTTGTCTCTGGTGCACGTGATCACATGCCTCTCCACACAATCCTTTGTGTATCTACTCAGAAAGAAATCTCATTGAGTTGCTGGGCCTTATTCTGAAACAAGTATGTATGAGATTGGAGTCTTAAAGTCTAAACTGTGTGTTAAATAACTTTTGGTAGTTTTCAGTTTAAATCTTTTGCAAATTGCACTGAAATCCAGAGTCATTTCTAATGCAAATTATTATTTACTGTCTTCAGTATGCATGGCCTTCCCTTCTGACACCAGATTGCAAGGTGTCAAACAATCAGATGAAAGCAATACTGGATAACCAAACGAAACCAAACACAATAAGAAAGCTACAGAGCACTGTACAAAGAACTAAAACTAAAAAGCAGTAGCAGTATTTAAGAACATAAAAATGGGTACACTGCTAAAACATGCTAGACTAAAACTGCATTTGCTGCACATCAGCAAACAAGCAGTGATGGAGCCAGGCAGATCTCCCTTGGGAGGCTGTTGAAATGAATGACTATGGAAAATAGCTGTGTAATCAAAATGAAAGTCCAGAGTACTAACATATTGATCACTAGATACTATGGGAGTTTGGGGTGGGGGCTGTGTGTTCTGTTTTGTTGCACAAAGAATCAAGTGGGAAGCCTGCGTTTTCTGAGTATACTTTAAAAACAAGCTTTCAGTCTGTGTTTTGAAAATAACCCATTTAATTTGGTCATATTTTTCCATCTGAAGTATCAATCAAACCAGTATTATTAAGGAGGAGGTATTGATGGCTTCTAGATTTGCACTGACTCACTTAGACCAGGGGTGTGTCAGTTCAGAGGGACAGGTTTTGCTCCTGGGACTTAGTGGACTGCCAAAAATGCCCAAAAGATCGGGGGAGGGGGGAGAGACCTGGGAGTGATTGGAAGTCTACTTTTGATCTTGAAAAATGGGTATTGCTTGGTATAAAGTGGGGGGGGGTGTTAAACAGCAAGTTGTAGCTTCTAAATCCTCTAATAGCCACTCACCTTTTTCCAAGAAAACAAAATAGCCAGGATATGGGTGGGAATTGGGAGGACCTAAGAGTCACAGAAATGGCCTTAGGCCAGGCCACAAGGGATACTGAAACCACATTTTGTTCATCCCTGACTTAGACTCCAAACAATAGCTACCCTCCAGGGAGCAATCTGATATGAGTCTTGGGCACATACACCCTGCCTGGATAGAGTATAATCAAGCTTGGTGACCTGTACCACATTTGCTTGAATTGAGATTCTTTCTGACTCCAGGATATATTCCTGACCTAAGGAAAGGTGGCATAGAGCAGTATGCTTTGCATGTGGAAGATCCTAGAGTCAGTCCCTCCCACCTGAAACCCTGGAGAATTGATGCCAGTCGGTGTGTACTTAGATAAAAAGATAGATGAATCACTACAAAGCAGCATTCAATGCTCCTAAGGATGATGAAACTGTCAGCAGGTTCCCTTGCCCCCAAAGATTCAAAAGTGCAAGGACAAAATTCACTTTAGAATAAATGAAGTGTTCAGTAAAATACAGCAAATTAAAATTAATTAGAGCATCTTTATTGAGGGTGTCTCAAATGCACAAATGCCCCAGTCCATATGTAAGGGGGGCTGTGTGAGAGAGAAAGGGAGAAACAGAGCGAATGGACTTCATTTTGTGTGTGAGAGAGAGCACGAATGGCTTTCACTATTCTCTTCCATGAGCAAAGGGATGTACCATTTATCAGTGGAGAATCTATATGCAGACACTAAGCATTTCTCTGTATACAGAAAGTTCATGCTCATGCGGGGACTTTCTGTCACATGCTAGACCTTGGAGTAGTAAATCCGTAAAAGAAGTGCTCTGCAGCTGCTACTAGGAACAGAAGTTAACATGAACGCTAGTTTAGTTCTTGCGTTTAGCTTTAGCTATGCTGTTAAGGTAGGCATTCCTCACCACACTACCATAAATTTACTGAAAGTTTTTGGCCAGATGGCAGTGAATCAGGCCTTTTAATTCTGCTCGTTTTCCATGACCCAAAGTGGATTGAGCATGTTAAAATCTAAGTATGTTGCCTTAAATTATTTGCCAAGTCAGCTTAAGGCTGCTAGCATCAAACTGTTTGCTTGGGAAGTAACTCATAGAATTAGATCATTGTTCCCAAATGAGAATTTAACATCCTAAGTGGAAAGGTAATGTCCTAAATGTATGTATTCATGCATATATTGGTTTATTCTTCTAAAGTGCTGGACAGATATTTATTTGACAATAAAACCCCTGAGATACAAGATAATATTAGGGGTGCTATTATAATGCCTAACATCTCATTGCAGGGTGAGCTGGAAGCAGAAGAGAAACTCTGGATTTGTGGTGTAATATACTTTAAGCATATCTGACATAATATTTAAGTAAATGTTCTAATTTCTACAGTATGTATTGCACTGATTTTTATTACTACTATTATTATTATTATTATTATTATTATTATTATTATTATTATTATTATTATTTTGCTAAAGTTCCGTTATTTCTGACACAACTGCATCTGGTTGTGTTTGGACCAGTGCTTGACTATTGCAACTGATGGCATTATTTATGAAGGAAAGATATATATATATATATATATACACATATATATATAAATATGAAGTACCTCAAGTTGAATGTTATCGTACTGTATCTTTAATGTAACAGTGCTGAATTTTAGTAGACACATGAATGTGTATAATCACATTTAAAAGACAAATAAAAATTGAACTTGTTCTTAAGTTGTTTCCTAGTCTACTTCTGAAGCCTTGGTGAATCAATGGGGTCTTCAGTATAAAGAGATGTTTTTGGCTCACATTTCCACTTTTTTTCCCCTGGGTCCCAGCATTTATGCAGAAGTATCTATTGAAGGGAAATAACAAGAACAATAGCCTAGACCTATTTGTGAAGTTGCAAGTAAAGAAAGAACAGTGAGCCACTTGTTTTCATTAAAAGCTGGAATTGAGCAGAGAACATACCAAGGAGATGGTTATGTTTGAGCTCTGCAGAAGTGTTCAAAGGCTAATAAAGTTGGTTTTCAAGACATGTATTGGGCAAGACCCAACCCCACACTACTTCATGAGCAAAATCACTTTTGCATGCATAGAGAGGTGGCATTTTCTTCTAGTGGCTGCCCCTCATGCCATAGGGTGCTGCATTGGAAGGTTTCCTCAAATTGAGGCAGATTGAGGCAGCTCCTCATTTACTGCCACAGTTGGTGCCATCTCTGCTTGCTCACAATCTCTCCAGCAATTCTAGTCCCTGTTGAAGGGGCTAGGGAAGGAATGAAGGAAGTTGTATGACACAGGGCAACTTGATCAATCATTGTTCAGATCTCTTCGGTTCCTTTGCTCACTATTGGTTCTGGATGTTGTGAGACCTGATGTGGGCATGCCTTCTTTATAAAAAGAACAATAGTCTTAAAATTCTTTATGTGATCTGTGGTGGAACGTCCCTGCTGCCAGTTGCTCACTTTCCCTGCCACCAATAGGAGCAAGAAGGAATTAATAACCAAGGATCTCAGTGTGAACTGCAAGCACTGAACCACACAGATCCCCTGTGGTTTTTGTTTTGTTTTTGTGGGATGCACCTTGCAGTTGAGAAGGGGAAGAACACCCTCTGGGAAGGAACAGGGGCTGCTGATGCCAAGAATTGCCACTGAATATTCTGGGACAAGAAGAGCATATGGTTATGTTTTTAAAGGAAAACCCAAGAACAAATACTATAGCCATCAGCACCATTTCCTTTGTCTGGAAGAGTCCTGAAATTGGTTTCTGTATTCCTGAACAAGTAGCTGAGGCACACAGTTACCACTTTGTTCCTGTTCCTAGCCTTTCCTAGAGGTTCTTGCATTTTCTAACAATCCAGAGTGGGTGAAAAAAAAAAGTAAGCTCGAACACATGAAATTCTTTTAAAAAAGAATAATCACTGCCCTCAGTTGCCTTCTGAAATGCAAACTATCTTTCCCTGGCGTTATGGATGGTTGCTTCAAGTCATTTCCAACTTATGTTGACCCTAACATCACAGGGTTTTCTTGGCAGAATTTGTTCAGAGAGGGTTCCCTTTGCCTTTCTCTGAGGCTGAGAGAGCGTGACTTGTCCAAGGTCACTCAGTGGGTTTCCATGGCTAAGGTGGATTCGAACCCTGGTCTCCTAGTATACTAGACCAACACTCAAAACTATTACACCACACTGGTTTATCACTATGCATACATGTCCAGACTAGGACCCAATGAAAACAAAGGCAATACAGTAAACTGAAAACCGAAGATTCCCACTCTGTTTTATATGCCTTTAAATGGGGCGTGCGCTTTGTGTGTTACTGGAATGATGGCATCATCTTAATGGCAAGGGTAAAATACTTACAAAATGATATTGTTTGGACAAGAGTTGAATTGATGGGCTTTCCCTTCCTCTTGACATAGATTGCAGAAAGTACCTTCACACTGAAGTGCTCATGCTGTGAGATATACTTCCCCAGTGAGGGAAAGCAGTCACAAATCAGAGACTACTGTCTAAAAAGGGTTTTCCTGATACAGAGTTTATATAATGACTCTGAACAACTTGAGATTATCAATGGGTAAACAAACAAAGATCATGCTGAGGTCTTAGGTATACCATGGCAAGCAAAATCAAAAATTAAGAATATTTTGGCAGTCAAAAGACGGTTGCTTTTTTTTGTATTTGCCAGCTTCCACCACCACCACCTTTAGAGAAGATACTAGAATTTCTTAACATATACAAAAGAATAAAGTCAAAGTAAAGTTTCAGTCTAGAAAGGAAAGTGGTATTTTACTTGCAGAGTTGAGGGCTGTTACGTTAAAAGGCTTAGCCTTCCTAGAAGCCCTAGCAAAATTTTTGGATTAAGCCATTAGTGAAACTGCATTAATAGGAATTTTACTGTAGGATGTATGACCTTGTGAGAAAGGAGGAAACAAGCTCTGCACCCCAGATATACGTTATAGCAGTAGTTAAATTCACTTTCAATATATGTACCTTAGAAACAAGCCCAATAGCTTTAGTTCACTTAAATCCACAACCGTCTCATTAGTTGTTGCAGATTCATCAAACTTAAAGGTCCCTGAACATAACTTACACTGCTAGTACTCTGAGAGTAACCTATCATAAAATATCCACTGTGCTTACAGTCTTATTACCATGCTTGCCTAGAACATATATGCAGCTTGGAAAAGTTACTTTTTGAGACTACAACTCCCAGAATTCTGGTGGCCATGGTGTGGGAAATTTCAGGGAACTGTAGTCCAAAAATGCAACTTTTCTCCACAAGGTGTATGTTTTCAAATTACTATGGTTTCGGTGTTCAGGAAGTAAGCCCTTTCTCAAGATAAATGAATGGGCGATTTTAGCTCAAACATGCAAGGCAGACAGAAAGTAGATCCAGATCAACTGGTAGATCTCTAGGTGATTTGCAGTGATTTACAGTGAGTCTGGTGTCCAATTGTTTAACAGCAGCAACAACAAAAGGGCTCACCCCACCTTCCCAAATTAGGTGGCTGAGATGATGTAAGCTTGAAGGAGAATAAACATTTGTGCATGATAGACATCTGTGTGTGAACATCAGTTCTAGTATTGATCCTATGTATAGATTCCTGGGCTGAGCATGCTCTTGGGATCAGATGCCATCTTCCGCTATTCCTTGTCCAACTTTTTGAGCTACTGTTTTGTAGCTTGGTGGACTTCACCATTCTGGTGAAAAACAAAATATATTCTATTAGCCAAAAGTCCTCCAACCCTTCTGCCAGTGATCTCCATTGGGATCCTGGATCTATTCTACTCATGGAGAGGATGTTTGTCTATCAAGCAGAGCTAAGCCAGAGCAGTACTATTATTTTTTTAAAAAAGGTGCGGGAGCTCAGTGGTAGCTTAACATCGGGTCAAAATCTATGTGGAAGGGCACTCTTGTAAGTACGCAGGGGAGCAACAGAGATGAGCTCAGAAATTTCCAGAAATGGACTTTGATTGAAAAATTATAACAAATGGCAACATAATGAATAACCAAAGGTTGCACCAGGAAAAGAGAGAGCCAGATGGGTAAGAGAACTGGGATAACTGCTACACAGGGAGGTGCTCGACTGATAACAAGCAGCTTTCAGGACAAGGAAAGCCAATGTGGGAATGAGAAAACTGATGAGACTACAGTCTATCTTCCCTTTCTTATGCCCTGTTTGAAACAGAAGGACAGGATGGTATGTTAAAATGAGGGTAAACAGAAAAAGAAGACAAAAATAAGGGACTTGCCTTGGCAAAGCTTTACCAAGTGTATTCTAGTGGAACTGGGAATGCATGAAGACAATACCAAAAGCTGAGCCTCTAGTCTAAGATTACATTTGTCACAGCATGACCCCTTTCTTGAATCACCTGGAGTTATCTGAGATTCAGAACTGCAAGAACGATCATTCAGATGTGGACAAAGGATTTGAAATTCAATTTAAAGTATGATTTAAAAGAGTTTTTTAAAATAAGATAATGTATAGATGGTATTAAACTGCAGAAAAATTTTCTAAATAACATAAAGGTTCTTCAACTAGATGTTGGAAATATAATCAACTTGAAGGGACCTTTTTTCATGTGTGCTGGACTTGTAACAAAGTAAAGAAGTATTGGTTGATGATGTACCAGATGATGGAGAAAGTGTTGAAAATAAAGATTCAGCTGACACCAGAACTGTTTCTCCTGGGACTGATAGATGACAAACTGAGCAAAGATTGTATTAAAATTATACAATATATGACTGTTGCAGTGAGAATTTTGTATGCCTAGAAATAGATTCAGTGATCTCATCACAAGAAGAGTGGATGCTGAAGCTTCTGGATATGGTGGAAATGGACAAAGGGACAACATTGTTAAGAGATCATTCTATTGTTGAATATTAAAAACATTGGGCGAGAGTTATGTCGTTATTAGTGTTGACTGAAGGAAGACAAGCTATAAGAGGATTTGACTGAAGAATAAAGTTAGATCAATGCTGGCAGAACTGTGTTTTGTTTGTTCCAGTAGATACTTGATAGAGCTTGGATAAAATTATAATTATCTGAAATAAGTAATATCTATAAAAAAGAGAATTGATAGTTATGATTATCGAGATATTGGATTATAGCATAAATAGCAACTATTGTCTGGGAAGTAAGAAGTCACTTTTTTTTTAACTCTAGTCATGTCTGTTGTATGTTTTGTTTGAAAATTGTAATTTTATTATATTGCAATTGTAGGTTTTAATAATTTTTTTAAAAAAACCCGATCATTCTGCCAGGACCTCCCAGAACTGGCCAAGCAGAGTTTCTTCTGTTTGGTTCATGGTTTCTAAGACAGTTATGGCAGTGGGTGACTAAAGGTCCACAGAAAAAGTTGGATGGCCCTGAGAATTTCAGAAAGGGCTCAAGAAGTAGACAGGATGGTTGTATTGTGGGGGGGGGGAGGAACAGTACATAATACTGTTTATTAGTCAAGTTTATTCTGAATGGTGCTCAGGGGACCATTAGACTGAAGTGATGCAGTCAGTCTTACCATTCTTCCACCATTTTCTAATTGTAGTGTAGACCAGAACTCAGTGGATGAAACAATTTGAGAAATAGAATTTAGGAAGCTGTTCCAGCCAGAAAGTAGGACCGTTATACCAAGGGCAGAAGGCGGTGACTTGTTGTTCTAGGAATGGTACATTCCATCTTACATACAGCCGCTGCATTTCAATGAGAAGGTGAAAAATAGAAGGAGAGAGAGAGAATAAACGTAACAAACTGAAATTTCTTAACTAGCCACAGTCCACTTTTCAGCACACTTTTTGAAATCAAATTCCCAGAAATGAAGCTCCAAATGAAACGTTGATGAGAGCTTGACATGATCTGGAAAGGAACTGGTAATAATTACACCTCGAGAACTAAAAGTGATATCTAATAGAAAAAGATACCTTGGGGAACAATGCTGAAATAGGATAAAAAATGATGGATTAATAGGTTTTCTACATCTCTAATTTCTATGTTCCAGTACAGAGAGCAAGGAGAATAGGAGAGAGATACAGGGAGGGGGCTCAGCACCATATGTTCAGGAGCTGATAAGGGTACTTACATAAATAGAAAGAGAATTTGGACAGCCAAATAAAATCCATATATAATGTAACAAAGCAAATCTCTGCTGTTTGTCATGCTCCTGGAAAGAGTGGGCAGGTGACACCTGCTCTTGTTGAGCTCCTGCTAAGACACCCTAGTTAGAGAAGCAAATTACCCAAGGAAGGGCAGAATGAAAAGCTCTTTCAGAGGTCATTAGTGGAACTGGTTTTGTCAATGCAGCACTTGATTGGAGAGAGACAGAAAATTACAGGGCTTTGATTGTAGAGGGGAAGCTTTTAACTGCTTCCTGCTGTTCTGTCGTTTGGTGCTAGCCCCAAGTGGCCAAATTAAATTTGTGTCATGTTTCCAATTCCCTGACCACAAATCACTCTCTTTCAAGCTAGTATTTTATTAAAAAAAGAAAGAAAAAGACAAGAAAGTTTGCACTTGGTAAGAAGTTGAGTCAGTGAATAGTCATTCAAAAAGCTTGGGAGGGGTTTTGTGAAGTACCACCAAATGATCTAAACAGGGTTTCTTTTGTTTTCAGCTTGTCAGTGATATATTTGGTAACCTCCTTTCCTTCAACTACATTCAAAAGATTCTGCTCTTCAAATCTGCAGCATGAGTGAGCTGTAATTTGTTTCTGGCTGCTACATTGTCAATGACTATTTTCGGGAAAAGGAAATACTTGGGAGCAAACCATTAGAGTTTCCATTGTACACTGACCAATCTGTGAGGTCAGATTGAATGGGCAAGTGCACTATTCCAGCGGGAAGAATGGAAACTGAAAGAAACAAGTGGGCAATAAACCAAGTCTTCTTTCATAGTCATGTTCAATGTAGATGCATGCAACATTTTTTTTCTCAAATTAGAAGGTAATTTCTCCCCCCCCCCATCCCCCATTATTTCCTGCTGGGTATCTTCCTGTCTTATGTGTACCTCCACAAAAGAAGTAGAGGCAATGATGTCACAGAAGAACTCCATTCCCTGGACTTTTACTGCCCAGTTGATTACTTGCTCCTGTTTTTGTAAACCAAGGTTCTCTGAGCAGGCAGTACAGATTAGGTTGGATTAAAATGCCACTTCATTAAGATTTTGGTGGCAAGAAAGATAGTATGAGACAAAAAAAAGTTTCACAAAACACCACTTGGTTACCATGCTCTGCTTCTTTTGTACAAATATAGGCATCTTCTTGTTGCTATGAGCCTTCAAGTCATTTCCAAGTTATGATGACCCTAAGGCAAACCTCTCACAGCATTTTCTGGGGCTATGTGTGATGCACCCAAGGTCACCCAGTGGGTTTCTATGGTAAAGCAGGAAATTGAACCCTGGTCTCTAGAGTTGTAGTCCAGTGCTCAAACCACTATACCATATTGGCTCTGAGGCAATCCCAAATTATCAAGGATCGCATACCTCCTCTAGTGGTGCTACATGGTCGGACAGCACACCAGATTTAACTATGTAAAACCGTCACAAAGACAAAGGACAGCAAAAGGAGGAAGCACTGCCAATCAGATTTGGCTATGGAACTGGATAATGAAAACAAATCAACATTGTGGACAGCATTTTCCACCATCAGTCAACAAATGAAATGAAAACTGCTTGGCTTTCCTGCCTTTCACCTCCAAGCAAACCAGAATGTGTGAATGTTACTGGTACAGCTTTTTTACTGGACAAATTTTAAAGAAAGGATTCCCAAAAATATGATTTGCATCTTCTGGATCTTATGGCATTCCATCACACTCCAACAACTGTGTAAATATGCTTTATAACCTGAGGTTTTAATATCACTCTGTACTACACCTGAAGAAATGGGTTTATATCAACAAAAGCTCATGCTAAAGTAAAAACCAGTTTGTCTTAAACCTGCTGCTACGTTCCTTTTCCCCCATCCCTTCTTCCTTTGTACACTAAAATAGGAAGAGCAATATAATTACAAGAGCAAAGCAGAACAGATTACCTTTGTTGCTGGGTCATTTGAGGATATGCTTGGTAGCTTGCAACATGGATTGAAAACTAGAGTTGAGTTTCCAGAGCTGGAGCCTTACAAAGAGATCACTTTCCATTTCCAGTATAGTCAAAACTCAGGGGTGTCAGCATCAATTGCTTTGTCAAACTGAGAAATTAATATGGATTGTTGCATTTTGATAAGTATCTCATTCTGATTCTGATACTTCATCTTGTTGTCTTGTAATATTTTTGTTTATTTGATAAAAAAAAGTATACCTCATCCTTGAAAAAATATTTTTAATATATATATTAATTGGATTTTTAAAAGAAATATCATCTAATTATCAAATTAGTTGAATATTTCACATGTCACAAAATACTTGGCTACAATAGAGTCTGAATACATGTGGACTTCATCCTTCAGTATGAACTGAAGGAAACAGTGTGGCCGGTCCGGTCCACACTTCGCTGTAGCCCTGCATAATAAACTAAACATGCTAGGGATGTGAGTTTAGATTGAATTAATTTGATCTGCTGAAATGAAACTGGTAAATTTTGTTTTATTTCTTGAAGTAAGTAAGCATCAGTTTTAGAAAGCACACAGAATTAAGTTTTAGTGCCACTGTTGTAGGGTATTGTGTAATAGTACTTTGTTGTTGTGTGTCTTCAAGTCATTTCCAACTTATGGCAACCCTAAGGCGAACCTATCATGAGGTTTTCTTGGCAGAATTTGTTCAGAGGGGGTTTGCCTTTGCTTCTTTCTGAGGTTGAGAGAGTATGACATGCCCAAGGTCCTGAGCAGGGATTCAAACCCTGGTCTCCTGGAGTCCTGGTCAAATACTCAAATCACTGCACCATGCTGGCTCTCTTGTAATAGTTATACCAACAGGAAACGCTCAAGAACCTGCATAGTAGGGGTGGCCTTCTGAAAGCTGTTTCTGCAATTGTCACTTTGATCTTGCTTCTTTGTGCTCAAACTTATTTTGATAAGTTATTTTGATAAGGTTAGAAGGGCCTCTTCTAACCTTAATGCTCATTTCACCACTACCTCTCTTTCCTTTTTTGCATGTTATTGTTATCTTTCACTTTGTCCCTTAGTTTAACTGGATGTGGTTCTTTTTTCTTTTAAACAGAGTTTTTGACATTCATTTTAATCTTCTTGACTGTTTACATGTTTCTTCTGTTGTTCTTCCCAATCCTTTCATTTCCCTATGAGCTCATGTTCCTGACTGTTAGCCTTTACTGAAGGCTGTCCTGTGACTTGGAGCAAAACGACATACAGCCCTCCCTCTACATTTGTGAGTTTGAGCTTCACAAATTTGATTACTTGTGAGATATATTCTTGCCTCCCCTCCATTCTCCTCCCCCCATTCCCTTGTATTCCTCACCCCAGGCTTGCTAGGCTTGTGTTTAAAGTTGACGTTTTTTGTTTTTCTGGGTGAGCAAAGCACCACCACCACTGCTGGAGGTGTGTCCTCTCTCCCATTTGGCTGCACTTTCTGCTGTGTAATGGCTGCTGATTGGTCAGGTGCTCTCTTTGTTCCTACCCCTCCCTTTTCAAAATGGCTGCCAGAAGTAACTAGAAGGGAAGAAGTATACTCTTCTCCCTTTGAGGGGAAAATACCTGTAAGTACTTTAGTGTGTCTTTTTTTCCCCCTGCCCCTCAATGCTGGGGCCAGAGGCAAAGGAATAGGAGGGGGAGCCCTGGAGGGGAATTGCAAGGGTGAGAGTTATTTGCAATTTTTCCACTTTAGTGAGGGTTCTATGACTTTAACCCTCGTGAATGTGGAGGCATGACTGTAGTTCTAATTGCAGAGCAAAATGACAACAACAATAACAACAGGATCAACAGAAATACAAATATCAACTAAAGCAATCAAAGAATATTTCGAAAGGTAACTAATAGCAATAATTAAACTCTATCCATGCTGAAAATGGACTGAAACAAAAAATGGTTCAAGGTGCATCTAAAAGAAAACAGAGAGGGGTTGAATGTATCACTCCAGAGACAGAATTCCACAAATGGGAAGATACCACTAAAAAGATGTCCAGAGAGATGAGATCCTTATAGAGTAGATTGGATGACTGTCCCAGATTAGGGGCCATACTGCCCCCCAACAAAATCTTGGAGGGCTGGACCCCCATTTTTTTAATCAATTCTATTTTCCCTCCAATGTTCCCAAGGTTCATGGAGGACAATTCTGCCACATTTTGGTGAACGTTAACTGTTGGAAAAAAAGCATCACCTTGGCATAAAATGGCCGGGAGAGACCTGAAAATGGGATGAAATTGCTTCCAAAACACTCCTGGGGGGGGGGCATTTGGGGCCAGTCAAGCCTGATCCTGCACCTGATTCCTTGGCAGATACATCTAGAAAAGTAATGTTCTTCTCCCCATCTTCCTTCCCAAGTGCTGGCTTTCTCCTTCTATACACCCCCTCCCCCTCCCCCTCTTCTTCTTCTTCTTTTCTTCTCTCTCCCTCTCTCTGTCTCTGTCTCTCTCTCTGGCCCTTTCGGCATGAACATGGCATGGGAATGCGAGAGGAGCAGGACTGTGACAATGCTTCTGCAGGATGTTGTTGCGGTCCCGTCCTTCTAGTGCTGGCAGCCAGCGCGATCAAGGGGTAAATCATTGATGGATGTTCTCTGTCAATGACCACCGATTGCATGATGCTCCCACACTTACTTGCCCTGCGGAAGGCCTGGAAGTGCGATGGAGGTGCTTCCTGCCCCAGCACAGCATAAGACGGAGCCTGGCTGTGCTGCGTAAGGAAGAGGTGTGTCGCTTGCACTCCCTTCGTCAGGGATCCAGTCTGATGCAAAGGATAGTGTTCCCGTTGAGCTTCCTTCCTGCCAAAAGCACTGATAGGATCATGACCACAGGGCGGTGATATAAGGAAAGGTGTGGAAAGGGCCTCTCTCTACTTCTTTTTGGCTCACCAGACATCTTCTGGTATCATTATACTCCCTGGGGCATATTTTGCAAAGTGATATCCCATTCTATCTGTGAATCAATATGTTCTGCTCACTGATGGTACTTCTAAGTTGCTTTTAAAAAGTAATCATTTATAGCTATTCTTCCAAGGTGCCCCCAAAGTTACCATTTTGATTATAATTTTTTTAAAAGCAATTCGTTTTTTCCATTTCTCAGAGTAACGAAAATAGCTCCCTACTTTTAGTTACCTTCCTTAAAAAGACAGAACGCACAAGCCTCTGACCTGTGATGTAAAGCACATTTTCCTCCTCTCTATATTGTCATTGCCAAGAACACCCACAGCAAAGCGTGAAGCCTAGCTTGACCCATATGATGTCTTTCATTTACTGAGGCTGCTTCCCTATAACTACAAGTTAAAAGTTATACTTACTCTACAAAAGGGGCAACATTGTCCCTTTTTAGATACAGTTGTGATGTGATAGAATTACATCTTTGCTCCTGGAAGAAAGAACCCACTCTAACTAGTTAATTGTGAAAAAGTTCCTTCCAAAGCCTGGCTGCTTCTGGGCCCACTCCTGCTCCCATCCAATTTCTGCCCCTCTGGGGCATACACACACTGAAAGCTGAAGCCCTTCTGGAGTGTCATGCCAATGTTTGCTATGCCTCTGCCCTTCAGCAGCCAGCCAGTTTTGTCTTCCAGACTTTGTCCAGCTCTGGCACTCCTTGCAAGCTTTTGCCCTCTTATATCTGGGGTGTTGCCAAGACTGCCTCCACAATCTCCATTTCCTTTGGTGCCAGACCACCTTGGTATACTTGGCTGGAAGTCAAATTCCTATAAAAGCTGGGTCGCTGCCTGCCAACTGTCCTCCTTTCTGTTGCCCACTGTTTCTCTGCTCACACACTGCTGCCCGATTGAATGAGAAAGGATGCCAATGGCCACTCAGCTTGCACATTACTGGTGCTTGCCTAAGTAACACACAATGCTCCAACTTTCTCCTACGTGTGTCCTCTCCCCGAGAATAAAGAGACTGTGCCACACAGTCCTTCCAAGTTCATCATGAATGAAGGAGAGGTTGAGCCCATACAAAAGCTCACTAAGCTGCTTTGTATTAAAGCAATCCTTTACCTAATTCAGTTTTGTCCACACTGACAGGAAGTAGCTCTCTGGATTTTCAGACGGGGGTCTTCCCCAGTCCTTCATGAAGGCACCAGGGTGCCTGAACAGTGTTCTACAACTAAGTGGCAATACATCCTGCTGATGTTTCTAGTGTTAGAGACTACTTAATCCCCACCCCATCCCATGTGCTGAAGAAGAGAGGCTGTTCAGTGTGGCTTCATGTCGATGCTGCCTGCCTGAAAGAGAGAAACTGATCCATTGTGACCTAATGCTGATGCTATCAGCCTGACAGAGAGAAATGGTCATTGTGATTTCATGCTGCCTGAAGGAGAGAGGCTGTCCACTTGATCTCATATTGATGCAGCCTACCAGAAGGAGAGAGACTGGACAAAATATTTCACACTTTCAGTCCAGCTGAGGATGGGGAGAAGAAGACATTGGTTCCTATTTGCACACCAGGCCAATCACTTTCAAAAGCAGTTTCGCCTCCTGGATGAGAAACACTTTCCCCTTACTGTTGCATCTTCTCAAATGTAAGCTTCAGATAAGGTGGGTCAGAAGGACTTTTTTTTACCAGATGAGCTTTTTAGGAAATGGGTTGACTGCCCCTAGAAGTCTTGAAGGATCAGTATCTCCCTGTTTTGCTTGCCTCATGGCCATCAGTCCTTTCACTAATGCATGGGAACCACCATCTTGGGAACCAAATATATCGAAACGAGTTGTACTTATTTTTTTCCTAAGGAAACAAATAAAAAACAAATAAATTGAATTTAAAAACCAAATTGAAAAGGAATATAAAAATAAAAAGTAATGTGGAGCTATTGCTGAGCTATGCATTCTTTTGTTAAAGTTCTTTGTGCAAACCAGCATCTCTGTTTGCGGCATTTTTCTTCTATTGGGAATGGCAACTTTTGCATGCTCAGAATTCACAGCCTAGTTAGGTTGCATGATTATTGTAGGTTTAGAGGCACAATATAGACAGACCATAGACTAAATTTCCTGTTTGTTTCCTACTTCCTTCTGCATGTAGGCATCCTTTGTTCATAGGGCTATCCCCCTGTTTTACTACCTTCCTTTGTTTTTCTGCCTCCTTCCTGAAAGCATGTGCTCTGGAATTCTCTAAGAAAGATGGCTCCCTACAAGCATGTAATCACTTATTTTCCTCTTACTTTTCTTCAAGAATATGAACCTGAGTAGATTATGCACAAGTCTCTATAAGTAAACTTTTATATACTTTTAACCAAACTGTTTTTGTGTTTACTTCTATCGCCATTTCTGCACTAGCCTGTTATAGCGCGATGATTCCACTTTCAACATCCTCTGGAATCCTGGGGTTTGCAGTTTCGGGAGGGGCCGGCCAGCCCCTCCCGAAACTGCAAACCCCAGGATTCCAGAGGATGTTGAAAGTGGAATCATCGCGCTATAACAGGCTAGTGCAGAAATGGTTTATGACAGAGTTAAATGTGTTGGGGAGACTGAAGTGGGACTGATAAACTGTTCAACTTCTGTCTGTGCATTACCAAATGTTCTGTTAAATTAGGGAGATTCACCAAATCTCTCTCAATTTCCAATACTTCTTAGGGCCTCCAACTGAATTAAATGAGCCCTCACAGGCTCAGTTTTGCACAATGGTTACGAGCACAAGCAAAGAGTGCTTGGAAAAAGTTCCTTTTGAGAACATTTAAAGTTTTCTTGTAGTTGTTGAGCAGCACCACCACTCATCCACCCACCCAACCATCAACCACTACTACTACTGTTCCAATTTACTTGTTGGCTACTGCAGGAGTTCCTGTGTTTTGATGGCAACAGTTGCTTTGGTGGTGACAATTTTAGTGATAGAAAGGAAATGTGGTCACTGTCCCCATCTTTAGTGGGTGTTACAATCAGCCAGACAAAGAGAGAGGGGGTACAGTATGTATTGTTTTATTTTTGCTCTCATGTGACCTCAGCAGCTGCCCTAGAAATAAATTGACATTTCTTGGGCTTTCAGGTACTGGAAAGTGGGGAGGGGGAATGGAAGGAGTATAGAAAGGTGGGGGAAGAAATAGGAGAAGATGAGAATGAAGGTGAAGTAGAAAGGATGATGAAAAACAGACAGAACCTGTCTTCTGCTCCCTTCTCCTCTTTTTATTCTTTCTGCCTCTCAGAGAAGGAGCCAATTGAACTCAGTGGCTTTCAAAGTAGATTCCTATGGAAAAGAACTGGGGATTTTAAGACCTTTCAGTTGCTACTAAACCCCAATTCCTCTAGACTTCTCCCTCTCCCTCCAGACATATGTACATATCTCTTCTCTTCTTAGTTCCTCTCCTTCTGTCTCCTTTTATGGAGACTTGGTAACTCCTTGTGAGTGCGGCTCTCAGAATTACCCCCCCACACACCATCTTAGTGGTTCTTTCCATCGTTCTTCCTCAGGGATATCAAACCAATTTTGCCTGCATAGGGGCCATGAAATGGCAGTACACTGTTAGTTGTTTAATTACTATTCTATCCTTACTGCCCGGGTAGAGGAGAGATCTTTATCCCCACCTCTGAACCAGCCAGACCTGACACCCCTGAGCCTAAGGTCTTCATATCCATGACAGCTTTGGTATTTCCTGAGCCTGGGTCACCCAATGGAACAGGTTCCTCACCTCCAAGGAGTTCAATGATTCCCAGAAGCCAGGATGTCAATATCAGCTTCATGCTCAGTTGAAGCTCCTGGACAGGTGATAGAAGATCCAGGCTGCAAGCCATGGGGTTATCGTTTCAAGACTTCCTATTTGCCAGGAAGGATGGAACATGGAGGGAGTACTCCTGAGCCAAAGGTGTGAAAGCCATCCTTGGAGCTCACTTAGAGTTGTCCTTCTTGCTATACCCCCTTATTGTCCACTTGCCTACTTTATGGCCTTTCTCCCCCACAACCCAGCAGATCTTCAGTATAAGCCTGCAAAGAGGCAAGCAGGAACAAAAGAGCAATAATGAAAATCAGGATAAAATTATCTGTAGAAGGAAATCTAGTTAGCTCCTCAAAGGACAGGGACAGCTGGATCCCAAGGGAAGGTACATTTCTGTTCCTAATAGAGTTGAAATTTTATTACCATTGTGTTTTTAAAAAAATCCCTTTCTCCCTCATATGGACAAGAAAGGGGTTTGCCTCTGCCTGCACTGATATCCCCCAGTACTGTCTTAACTGACAACAGAGTAATATCTGACATAAAATACAGACCTCTAAATTCTAACATCTTCACTTTTCTTTTTCTGTATGATTTTTAACATTTTTGAGAGATGGAGAAGCCAGTGAAGTTAGAAAGCTTGCATAAAGTATTTTGTGCATTGGAGTTGGCTCACTAAGGGTACTGTCGCTTTGTGGATTTTGCTGTGTTTTGCTACATGACCAACACAACTATCCCTGAATAATTTAAAAAACAGCTCTTTAGTCTTCCTTGTACATCTGTCAAGGTTATTGCCAGGCAGGCAAGGTTTCCTCTGAGTGGATGGCAGAGGAAGAGGCGATGTGGCCAGACAAACAGGTGCAAGGTCGGCAGAATTGTTTAGGCTATGAATTGTGTACCAGAGAAGGCCACCCGCCAGAGCACTGATTGGGTCACCCCCCTTGTTTCAAGGTGACAGAGAAGCATAAAAAGGCTGGTGTTTGCCTTGACCAGCTGCCAATTAGAATTGCTTAGCTGGACCTGTCCTGCTGCTGACAGTTTATTTGCTGTAAGGGGAGATGCTGCCCATTTCATCTTCAGTTATCTCTTGTTATTCTTACTGCTTAATTGCTGTTGGAATGTTTTACCAAGAGCCTTTATCTTAGAATGTGGCAATAAATTCTGCCTCTAAGTCCTACTCAATGAGCCTCTGGAATTCGTTCTGCTTCACTGGGACCCTCTGCTGTGGCGAAGCCTTGCTGCACTGATTGCACTCTGCTCATGCTCAGAGGAGCCAGATCCCGCCAACCCTGACAACATCTGCTGTGACACAGTTTTGGCAGAAAATAAACATAAAATGCAAAGAATCCCCTCAGCCTGTAAGAATATACTCTTAAAGACCACTCATTTAAATAATGTGCATGTGTTTGTGTGTGTGTGAGAGGGAGAGAAACAGACATATAGTCTCTTTAGGCATATAGTTCCTCTGCTTTTTTCCTTCCTAATTCCCTTGAGAGGAGTCGCTGGGGAAGCAATTTGTTTCTTTTTAACTCAGACAGGAACCTTTGAAGTCATGTAGCCTTCTGCCTCACCAAGTATCCCATTTAATCTTGCGTGAAGGGGGCGGGTGTCAAATTGAAGCCTGCCTGAGTTGTTAACTACTTGTGAGACTTTTACATTATTTACAGCTCTTGCAAAATGATTTCCCCAGTCAGCAGGCAGACTACATACAAAGCACATTCTCAGATATCAGTTAGTCTTGAACATTGAACCAGTTGCTAATGATAACACCCATGGGATGTTGCAAAGAGAAAGAATTGTTACCCAAGTAAACCAAGTGACCCACTTTCTGGATCCTTACCATGCCAAACTCTATGCTTACTGACTTGAGTGGGAATGACTTAGTGCAGTTGTTTTAAAACTACTTATAATACTAACTTACAAATTTCTATATTGCTTCAGTATAAATGATTATTATTTTGTGTTTCCTCTTAATTAAGATGCAGTCCTGTATCTCAGTTTCAGATCTATCTCCCTATCTATCTATCTATCTATCTATCTATGGCTCCACAAATATACAAGCCCATTCTACTCTATTAGATAAAATTTTACTTTAAGAGCTAAATGATGGCAATAGAACTCTATAGAAATCCTCCATCTCCAACCCACTTCTTCTTCAAACATTCACAGATTTATGTGACATAATGTTATATACACAGCAGAACAATAATCCATTGGGCATTCTCATTTTTTTTTTACCAACTTTACAGCCCTCTTGAGGTTTCCTTTCTGTACCCAAGGACAGGGAGACAGAGGTGATGTGACCTTCACCCTACCTCCCTTCCCATGTTTCCAGGGAAGATCAGAAATCGAATGTTGTCCCAGCACTCCAAGTGGCTAGAAGGCCTCTTTTATCAGGGTTTCCGTTTGTGCTGAACTCTGTAATTTCATCCAGCCAAATGCAGTTAGACTTGCTTTTCAGTCCTTTCCTAACAATATGGAGAGCGATAAAGAGGAAGGGGTTGAGCCGAAATATGTGTCCCAGCTCACTCTCTACTCATGGACAGAGAGGAACATCAGATTACAAATTCACCCTTTTCAGTTGTACATATTTCACAGTCGGAGGGGGCAATTAACTCTTTTTATTATCTCTCAGTTTTACAGTCTACCAGGTGAAGAGTTCTGGACCATCAGTGATTCAGATACTATTAAAAACAAAAAGAAACTAGGAATCAGTGAGGTGTTGTCGGGTAATATGACATGTTCCAAGAAGTGTCACTTTGTTGTGTTCCTATCTGTGGCTAATTCATTCAGATGTTTTGCAGTCTGTTTGGAGTTGATCCAAAAGCACCTATTGCCATTGGAACCACAGTTGTTTTCTTTTCCCAGAGGGTGCTGCCAATATCAATTAGTAGATCTCAATATTTCATAATCATTCCCCTCTGTTTCCCTTCAATTGTGCAATCCCACATCTATAATCCAAACTTTCTTTGTCTCTATCACTGTCACTACCACCCCCACCACCATCACCATTCTTCATCATTTATAAAATTATAATATTATACAAACATTTTTATCTTACCTTTTCTCCAGCCACAGTACTGAAGGTGATAAACAACATGATAATGTAGCATCACTTGTCCCACTTAGACACAAGTGGCACCTGACAGCTTCAGTGGAATAGAAGCTCCAGAAATATTGCCCCACTCCTGAAATGTGATAAGGATTACAGTGACCCAAAATCTGAACTAACTTCTACACCATCTCTGGGTTTAACCTATGCTTCAAACACAATGCAGCACATTTTTGTACACAATAATGTTTGCGCACATTTTCTCAGGCAATTTTCTGTTATCATGGAATGTTGTATTTGCTCAAAGAACAGCATTATGAAATTCAAAGAAGTGTTAACATTGAAAAATAAATTTAGTTCAGAAAGTGTAGATTAAGTTTGTACTTAAATGTGAACTATATGGTCTTTTTCTTTCCCAGTTGTATGCCATGTGTATATGACTTTATATAGGGCTTCTGGTCTCATGTAAATTCTGCAGGTGGGAAAGAGAACCCAAAAGTTCTCAGGTGCCAGCTTTTTGAACTTAAAATTTAAAATACATGTATAAAACTAATAGGAAGAAAGGACCAGTCTGCATACAATTCTGTGTTTTCTTCTGTAAGGGTCAAACTGGAGGAACTGAATGAACTGAAACAGTCATGTAGGGATGGGGGGGCCATGAGAGTGGTGTGCCCCTGGTGGCAGTTTTTTGGGGGAGCTTCAACTCCTTGCTTGCCCCCCCATGCCATAGCCCCGCCCCATCTGCCTTAGCCACAGCCCTGTGCACTGTAGCCCCACCCGCATGCACCATAGCCAGACTCTCACACACCGTAGCCCCACCCCTGCCCCTCTGCCCCCCTCCACTCGCCCCCCCTCCGCACACTCCAGGCTCTGCCACTGAACTGAAACAAACTTCTTTGCCGTCACCAATTAATGTCTCCATATTGTCAGAAGAGGCTGAAACTATGTAGCTTGCTGCAGCCGCTTACTGAGCTGATAACACCGACATGATCTGAATGAAAGCTTTCTGATTCACAGCTCAGCCTTTTCACTGCATTATCTTACGGATATGATACTTTAATGATGTCAAGGCAAAAAGAGTTGTTGTACTGCTTCTTCTTGGATGTTTTATTTTTGAATATTTGGGAAAGTTGTTCCTAGTAATTCCTGTATTTTTACTCTGCTCACTGGACCTTCACCTGATAAAGGACGTTTTATTTTTAAACTCTCCCACCTCCAAAAAAAGGTAGCCAATAGAGGAAATCCAAATAAGAGTTTTTAGAACACTCGACATCTCACGTGAAATCTGGAACCATTGGAATTCTCAGCTAAGCAGAAAACTAAAAAATCAAATGGGAGAAAAATGTCGAAGATTAGATGGGTTCACAGATAATTGGGGAACTATATGTATTGGAATTGTAATCAAAGTAACATTTCTAACATTTAGACTATTATTGTTAAAATCCTTTTTTTAAAAAAAAATTGGCTTGTGGGTAGGTTAGAATAGATCACCCATTGTTACATGATATTTCATAGTTTGTTTAATATTAATTTGTAATCCATTGCAAAAGTTCCAATGATAAAGTAACACAAAGTAAATATTAAAAGAATATCTGTAAAATAACTAGCATGTAAAACAACAGGAAAAAATGATGAAAGAAAAGCATTTGATACCTTTTTATTTCCTCCCTTTAAAACTGTTATAAAATCAATCAAAGCAGTCAACATAACTCAGCAGGAAGAGTTTAAACATTTGACTTCTATTCCACTTTGTACAAGGGAGAATCTGCAGGAGGGGATGAGAAAGTAGTTATGAAAGTAACAAAAACAGGGCAGTATTTTGTATGCTGTTTAAAGTCAATGAAAAGTTTTGTTCACAAAGGACACAGCACCTGCCCACCCTTGAGGATTTCCGAATTTACAATTGACCAGCTTTCTGACTTTGAAAAGCAGCTTGATGTACACGAGCAGACTGTGCTAAATGCCTTGGAATTAAGCAGCCTGATGTTTTCTTTCTAGTGGCCAAAATCCCTGACCAAGGTCAAAACTTCTTACTCAATAATGCTGCTATTAGTACTGCAATATACTCCCTCCCAAACACACACTAGATCTTTAATTTCCAAAATAATATAATCTGCTGACTTACTTTACAGTTGCTGTGTAGCGTGAGATTTGTTGGTTCAGAACACTGGCTGGTTAGACAATTTTCTTCTAATACCCTCTTCCCTTACAAATACAAATCAATACAGTTGGCTCCTTAATCAAGAAAACATCTTGCTCCTTTCCTGTAGCTTTATTTTCCAGGGACTCCCATTCAACAGGGAAAGACAGAAATCTTCTGGACTCATTTTAGCAAACTCCACCTGCGTAGATATTTAAATATGTGTTTCACATCAGCCACTCATCTATGGGAGAAGTGATGAATAAGACAGTTGGACAGGTATCATGCATATCCAAGGATAATGATGCTCTGGAGCATATTCATTTTCCCCACACTCCTGGAAAAGAAAATCCATCCTCTGCCTGCATAATGTCCTAATATTCATCCCTGCCTTTCTTACTTGCTTCACTGTTCTCCTCCCACTCATTCTACCTATACCAGTAGACCTCAATATGCTCTTCTAAAACTGTTTGTACAACAATGTTATCTAGCTGAGCACCCTTCTGTTTAAATTCTGAAACTGGACTAATGGTGAGTGAGATACCCATCTGTAAATTGCTGGATTATTGGAAAGGATAAGTACACCCTAAATCATCTGCAAACAAGTGTTGTTGTTGTTTTTCTTATAAGGTTATCAAAACACAAATGAGCAGAAAAATAGAAGGAAGGAAAGAGAAGGGTAAAATACAAAGATAAAATGGATGGAAGAGAACAAACTCAAAGAAAATACAGTTAAAGAATCCCAAAGGATTTCACACCTGTTTGAATTTAATGAGGACAGGTGGAATGAGAAGAAATAGGCACCCATAATCTTAAACCCTCGTTTTTTTAAAGGAAAAAAAAACTATTTCCAACACCCACTTTTTAAGGAAAAAATGAGAATACAGTAAATAGTAGTGAGTTCAGTAGCTCCTTCCCTATGACACCTGCCCTGCAGAGCCAGTATTGTCAGAAGATGGATCCTCTGTGATGAGTCCTCCAACTCCTATTACAAGAAAGAGAGATGTGGAGGCATACAGCCTCTGTGTAGCTGCTGCCAGTGAAATAGGTGATAAACAAGGGAGAGGCAAATATGGTTTCCACTGGAGGCTGCTGTCCTTCAGGTGTCTCCCCTCCTTCCTTTCCTTGCAAGCCAGCAAGGTGATATTTTTACACAACTCCTCATAAATCACCACTTTTAGACCTACAGACTCTTTTCCCAAGTAAAACTTCTTTGGTTAAGGAAAGGTTGCTGTTTATGCATTTTTTACATTCATGCGTCTCCTGGCTGGTATTCCTGCTGACTCTGATGCCTCCCAGCCATCCTATAATTGCAAGTAAAAATGTCACTCATTTGCCAAATTACTTAACTTGAAAGAACTGAAGGAAGTGAGAGGGATTAATGGTGGATATGAGGGGAAGATTTAAGAGGCTATATGCAGATCAAGGGTTCTGGTCACCTGAAGAATTTCCACCAGAAATATCCATTTAACAATTTCATAAAATTTTATTTTGGGGAAAGAATGGATGGAGTGAATTTTTTTCTCATAATCCAAGATCTTCACTCAGAAATTGACTGCTGGGCCACTCACTTCCTATTGTAAAACAGGCTTCTTCTGGGTCTAAAATGACCCAAGGGGACTGAAAACCTGGCAGGCTTTTCCCCCAAGCCCTGTGGAGAGCATTTAGTTTGTAATTTTTTTGAAGGGGAGAAGTAGACCTCCAAGTTCTCCTGGAGGAGGGTCAATGAGGCTTCCTAGCCCACTCCTGCTGGAAGGGAAGAGATATAAGAGGACATTGAGACAAATCTCCCTATTAATACTTTGTTCTAGCATTTTATCCAGATGCTACAAATGAGTAAATAATGCTTTATCCTTGAATTAACAGCTGAGCATTTGGCAAATTTAGGGAGGCCATTTTGGAAATGGAAAGGGGCAAATCTTGCTATGATTCATAGTGATCCTTCCTTCCTTTCAATACTTAAACATTTAAAGCAGGGGTAGGCAAAGTACAACCATAGGCTGCATGCTTTGTGCAAGGCCTTCCAGCATTAAACCTTACTTTCCCCCCCCCTCCTCCTCTTTCTTCCTCTTCTTCCTCTCCTCCTCCTCCTCCTTGTGGGGGGAGGGTTAAAAATAGTCTCCATGTCCCTTAGTGGAATGTTGGGCCATTTCCACATATTACCTTGCTCTGTCATCTGCCAGTCACAACCCCAGCAGTGCCTTTGCTGGGAAGGGAACGTGGCAGGAACATTCCCCTCCACACCCAACTGGGAGAAGGGCATTCCAACACCGAAACTGAGAATACAGTAAATACCAGTGAGTTCAGTAGCTCCATCCCTATGACACTTGGCTTGCAGAGACAGGATCCTCAGTGATGGCCCCGCAACTCCTATTGCAAGAAAGAAAGGTATATAGGTATACAGTCTCTGTGTAGCAGCTGCCAGTGAAATAGCTGATAAATAAGGGAGAGGCAAATACGGTTTCCACTGGAGGCTGATGTCCCTCACGTGTGTCCCCTCCTTCCTTTCCTTACAAGCCAGCAAGGTGATATTTCTACACTGCTCCTCACAGATCACCACTTACAGGCCTACAGATGCTTTTCTCAAGTAAAACTCGGAGAGGATTTTTTTTTTTCATAATCCAAGATCTTCACTTAGCTAGTTTGGGGGGGGGGGCACAACAACATCATGCTGAAGTGTCATGGTCGTCCCGCTTCTCTTGCATCCCATGCTGGGATGCAGTCGTCATGCAGAAAGGGCCTTGGTTTTTTCTAAATATAAAATAAAAAGGTAATGTACCCTCCACCCCATCTTGATTGAAAGCACTTTTTTCTTTGTTTTTAGACTTTGTTTTTGCTCATCCTTCCTACCTGGACAGTGATGGTAATATTCAACCATGATCAGCTTTAGCGGCAGGCTTCTTTTGTTATGCTGGGCCAAGCATTTGGTTACTGTACATTCTGTTTCAAGTGGAGAATACGATCATCATGAATAATAACACCAATAGCATCATCATCATCAACAACAACAACAACAGTACACCTTCTTCACTGAGGCATATGTTGAGGAAAATGGACTTATAGATTGAACTATTGTTGTCATGGTGATAAGGGGCACCAAAAGCTCTAGAGAGCAATCCAGGAAAATGCATTGGACTGTTACACACCAATAAAGCATCTGAGCTTAGACCCAATTATATAGCAAGATAGAGGAGTTAATCAGTAAGATGCAACCCGGGGTGGTGGTGGTGCGGAATGCAAGAACGGTCAGGAGCAAAAGACATTATGAAAAATGGAACATTTAGGCCACAATTACTATATACACTTAGTTAGGAGTTAAGTCCCATTAAATTCAGTGATACTTATAAGTAAACAAGATCTCAGTATTAGTTTTAAGAAAGAATTGCCTGTCAAAAGATATCCGGAGGACCTATTTCTAGCTTGAGCACATCAAGGTTTTGACTGATTTCAGGACAACTCCAGTGGACTATGTTAAAACAGAAGGTCTTCAAACCATTTTCTAAGCCATAAATTCCACACTGTGTTTCTTATGTTAAGTACCCACATCTGCAGTTTAGGCCCTGATTCTACATGAGTGTTTATTCATCATGTAAAATTAGAACGCCCCTTACTCACTCAGCTAGAGTTTCTTTCCTATTGCTACTATCAACTGACGTTTTTATGCATATACTTTCACTCACTGTCACTAGACTTACATACCCACCCACCTACTTACCTTCTATTATTTATTCAGAATTATATATTAATTCCTTACATCTTAGGAATTAATATTGTGCAGTACATTTGTGCAATACATAACCATGCACAGAAATGAAATATATGGTTTCAGCATTATCTATAGGCTGAACCACACTGGGAACCCTTGTTAAAACAAGTTAGTCTTCCAAAAGATGAGAATCTTCTGAGTATGTCTAATATCAAAGAGAAGATTATTTTATATATTAGGAGCCACTATGCCAAATGAGCCTCTCCAAATAACTGCAGGATAAACTTCTGGAGCATGTAGCACCATCAGGATGGTCTTCCCAGATGATCTCAAGAACCAAATGGGTTTACAAAGAGGAAAGAGATATCTCTGATAAACCAGGTACTAAATTCTGTAGGACTTTATATACTAACAATAAAAACCATTTAGCCCATTGCAAACAGGCAGATAGTACAATGCATTTAGAAGAGGTGTTGCATACTGCTAACAGGTCACTCCACTCAGAAATCTAGTCAGAGCATCCTGTGCCAGCCGCAGCTTCTGAACCAGCCTTAAGGGCAGCTCCACAAAGAGCACATTGCAACTTGAAATTTCCAGTGTCTGGACTATTATGGCCATGCTAGCCAGTTCAAGAACGGGCACAGCTGGTATACCAGACAAAATTGTTAAAAGCCTGAATTACTGGATGCACTGCAGCCTCCAGAAACAAAGACAGATCCAGGATCATCCTTCAGAAGGACTACACCCAGTCGAGAACAGGTCATTTGTCTCTCTCTTCCACCTGGGAACCATTCACTCAAAGGCCTCCATTCTGCCCAGTTTCAGCCTCATTATATTGGCCTGCACCTAGCCTTCCACTGCATCCAGGTACTGGTCCAACACTTGCACAACAGCACCCAATGCAGATATGACGGGAAAATACAACTGAACGTTACCAATGTACTGATAAGAGTTTGCTCTAAATGTTAAGATGGTCACTTCCAGTGGCATCATATAGAAGCAATCTGACATTCATAGATGCTGAACAACCTTTACAAGGGCCTTGTAGCACCCCATAGCCCAATTGCCAGGAGGTTGAAAAACAATCTTGCAATGCCACTTTCTGAAACTGTCTGGATAAGTAAAAATAAAGCTACTGAAATAAAGCTACTGAAATGAAGTGTCCCCAACTCAGTGTGCCAGTGCAGAAGGATACCATGGTCAATGGTGTTAAAAGCTTCTGAAAAATGTTGAGTGGGAGGGTTGCATTCCCTGTCTTACTTTTAACAAAGGAAATCTATCAGGGCCACACACAGGCTACTTCAGCCCCAAACCTGGGCCTCCTCTAGACTGGCGCTGGTCTAGATAACTGCTTTCATCCAAAATTTCCTACAGCTGCACCAGCACAATTCTTCTGAGCAAAGTTAGGCAGAACGAAGCAGTTGCCTCAGACAGCAGATGCTTCAACTTGGAAGGGAAGCAGCCAACAGACCATTCCCTTCTAGTGAAGACCAGAGCTGTGTTTGTACGGTCTGATGTTTTCCCATTATCAGAACAGGGATGGAAAGAATATGGGATGAGAATCTTCACAGTGTGATTCTGTGGGAACAAAAAGCATGTGGTTTTTTGCACTGTAAATAGCATTTTCCACAAAGAAATGTTATTTTTCTGGGCAGAAAGCAAGTTTCTTCTGTAGAAAACATGATTTTCTGCTTAGAAAACATGACTTTCTTCTCAGAAATATTTCTGCACAGGAAAAGCTGTTTTCTGTGCAAAAAACTCACATGAGGATTTTTTGTAGAAAAAACATCCTGACTTTCAAATAAACCTCAAAAACTGCACTTATGAAGGACTTTTTCAAAGTGGGGAGGAAAATGGACTAGTTATTTGTTATTTCCCACAATAACAAAATTTACAGAGATTTCCAGCCCTACACAAGAGTGGAAATAAGATTTGACACACAGCCCTGTTGGCCTCTGCAGGCAGAATGGTGGTGGGAGGCACCACTTTTTCCTTTCATCCGGCAAAATATGTTGGGTTATCGCTTTCCTGTATCTTCACTGTGCTACTTTAGCTCTGCCAAAGCCATTGTTCTTTGAGTTTTCACCCTCAGGTTTTGAACATAATTGAGTCTGATGGTGATTTGTTTAAAATACCATTAAAAACAAAAAACCCCCAAAACTTCCACAGTGGAACAGGATGGAAAGTGCATTCTAAAGAGACTGTACCCTCCTGCACAAAGTTAAACCTCTGCAGCTCACATTGATTTCCATAGAGATGATCTGCATGAAACTGCTGGCAGGACTGGAGTCCATTCATAAGGTTTCTGGATGTTTTATGTGCTGAATTTAGTTCAGAGTAAACTTTCATCTGGGCAAACATTCAATCTTTGCATATTTGACAATTTTACACATCAGAAATGGAGCACTAACTTGACTCCCCTCCTGCCATGCATCACAGGCAGCAAAGCAGAGAGGGCAGTGGAAGGTCTTCTTTACTTGACCATTTTTCACTGTCAGAGGGAAGGGCAAAATTTGTTTCTGTTCTCCAAGAGTAAAAGTATACACTCTAAGGATTTGGCAGCTATTCTCCATCTGCTTCAACAGTGTAGGGCAGCCAAACTTTTATCTGCAATTCATATGAAAATAGAAATCGTAAAGCCCACTTGTTTTCAAAAGATAAATACATACTCAAGGACAATCCTATCCAACATCCATTTGCATGCCCAGGGTGAGAGCAAACCGAAAATGACCACACACACACAAAGCTTTGAGAAAATAAAGCCACAACTGTATTGGCTACAGCTGTGACAGGGTTGACATATGCATGGGTCCAGATCCAGCCATCAACCAACCTGCCTGTTAGCTGATGAAAGCAAAAACCCACCAAGCAGAGACCACCTGGTGGAAGGCACAAAGGTCACCTGCCCACCATAGAGTGCACAGTATGTGTCCACCTGTCATCTGGCACACTCACTTCCCCATGCAGTCCTAACGCCCTGAATCTCCTTGTCCTGGCCTTGGCAAACCACAATCCCAGATCCAGGACCCATGCCACTGCCCAAAATGGGCTGATTGACAAAGTCATCCCAGCTAGATGAGACCCGAACCTGTAGGGGAGGTGGGGGGGGGGGTGACGCTTCAAGAAGACTGAGATCCGGCTGGGAAGAACTTGCCTAAATATCCTCCAGATGGACAGGAGGGAAAACTATGTCCAACCAAGGCCCCAACCCAGGCAGCCAATGAATTCAAACCGAAGGTTTAAACTCATTGGCTAACAGTCGATGGGGACCCTTCTGGGCTGCAAGGGGGCTGCCAGGAAGGTGGAAGCGACTGCCACAGTGCCGCATGGTCACCGAGCCATGTGTCTCCCTGCCAGCCCATCCCACAAATGAGCTGCACGGTAAGTTGTGCAGCTACACTTATTGTACAAAGAAAGAAAGTGAACTGGACACCATGTTTCCATGTATACAACAGGGGAGACATTTAGTTTTATGGCTGAATTGGTCCTTTGGACCAACAACAGTTATAAGTGAGTAGTGCTAAGCAACTTTTTCAGAGTCAGGCCGTGGACTTTCACAGAGATGTGGTTACTCGGACGAAGAGACATGGAGCTGACATAGAGCAAAATGAGTCCAAGGACCCAGGTCTGTGTCTTACTGGGTGGGATTTCAGGCAGAGAGGAAGGTGAAAGGCCAGAATGGTAAACCCAGCAAGGCCGAAGGTCCAGGAAACCTGACAGGATCTAGGAATTCTGAGCCACAGAGACAATAGCAGGGGTAAACATGTTTTGAAAATCAGGAACTGCTTTTAGGGAGAGGATTTTGTTACCCTGTGTACTGGGGGTCCTGGGAGGGACACCAAAATGTGCTCAACTAAAGGTGGGGAAAATTAGCTCAGAGCACTGCTTAGTGTTATGAGAGGCAGGGTAACGTAGCGAGATCTTGAACCCTACGTCTACGGGGTCGGGTCGAGTCAAGGAGCACACAGAAGTTGAAGCAATAAATGATGGTTTTATTACAAACACAAGCAAAACAGTGTATGCGACACACTCACACAAGATAACTAAAGAGATAAAGGTTTGAGTGGTATAGAGGGATTTTTAGAGGGGTTGCTGGTTTGGGTGATACTTCACCTGTCCTGAAGCCTGGAAAAATGGAGAGCGAGGCTGGGGTGCGATGTAGCTCAGCACGTGGAGCTGAGGGGGGCTCGTCAAGCAAAGCGGCAGCAAGGCGAGATGAAACTCGGGAGCGTTCCGAGGAAGGTCTCGGAATCAAGGGTTTTTATAAGGAGAACGTGACTGCAGGCTATGCCGTACTTGGGGGAAAACAATAGATTTGGAGTTGGAGACAAGCCTCCAAAAGGTCAGAATCTGAATGATTGAGTTATTGCAGAGGCTCTCAATAGAGTAGCCAGTATGCAAACGCGGAATACTTGAGCGTTGCATAGCTTGATCATCAAGCTGCCAGCGCGAGGCAGAGGATCTTTTGTAGGTTGCGTGCATGCCTAATTAGAACACTTGCCTGGAGGTCTCCTAAAGCGGCGAGTTGGCTATTTTCTGGCCTGCCTGTATTGTCTAGGAATATTACGGCGATAATCGGCTGAGCCTGTATGCGTGCTTGTCCGGGGGCCTCGCAAGCACATGGAAGGGAATAGATAAGTGAAGCCGAATTATGATATCAAAAGGATATCGTTTAATATCCCCAAAGCTCGGACTAGCCAGGGCAGTAACAATTTGTTTGTATCAGGTACTGTATCCTGCTATAGACAGGGGCTTTTGATGTAGCTGAATTAGTGCCAGATCATTCTTTGAGAAAGGTGAGTGCTTCATCACCATCATCATGTCTCCTGAGACACTATCACTTTCTGAAATCTAGAAGTTAGTCTGCTTCAGTCTGTTTCTGCTTCATATTCTTCTGGAGCAGCTAAAACCTTTCAGAAAGAATAGACACAGCCCCTGCCCTCAGATTTTCCACAAACCAGCAATGAAGGCCTCTGTGTCAACTTTGAATGCAGAGTTTCCCAGCAAGAGCCTTTGCTTGTACCTCTCATCCTCCAATAAGGATTCCTTGGGTAAGGTATAATGGGGGGTGGGATTGTAAAGCCCTCCAAATGTTGTTAGACTAAAACTCTCAATATCCACAGCCAATGGTAAGGAATATGGAAAGCTGCAGTTCAGCAGTGTCTGGACAGCCTCAAATTCTTGTTTCTGCTATATGGTATCTCAATGACTTGTCAGGAATCTTTGTACAACGATCAAATTCCCTGCTATCAGTGGGGACAAAACATTGTGCCCGGAGATAGGTTGTGTGTGTGGGGGGGGTGCAGAGTAGTTGGCACTACATTGCTGTAGCTGGCATCACACAGCCAGTAACTTTGCTGTCCTGCCACTTGTGACTGCTACCTACGGGCACCATCATCTCTGCTAAGGTCAATGGGGGAATCCAGCGTAAGTAAATATAGTAAATAAATATGGCAATATGAAATGAAGATACTGACTTAATAATACAGATAATGAACTAGCTCCAGCATTATCATACAACATCAGCAATTAGTAGCTGGGATTAAAGTAAAATATCAATACTAAGAACCAGGTGCATAAATTGATAAAAGATCAAAAAGGGCTCTGTCTTTGTTTTCTAGGATTAGAGATAGGGGGGGGAAATCTCCTTCTCAATTTTATTCTGTCTGTCTGAATCCTACCGTGTATGTTTTCTTCTTATCTTGTGTCTGTATAAGATTGTTAGACATTTTTTCCCTTCCCTCATAAAAAATCATCCACACTTTTCATCTGCACTTTTCCCAATGTACATATATTTCTAATGTACATACTTCTGGTACGTGTTTCCTCATTAACTAAAGCATGTTTGTGCATATTTTTCAGATGGACACATTTTCAGCGATTCATGTTTTTTAAATGTATGAATGATTTTGTTTACAGTATTTTATATATCTGGAATGTACCACATGTCTTATAAATGCGAAAAATTTCAAGGCTTCAAGGTATGCTTTGTCTTCGGAGATAGGAAATGGATACTTTCACTGAAGATTTCTACTCGAATGAAATTGTTTTCCACCTCTCACCAGATTCATGTAAAATATAAAGTCATTGGCCAGCACCAGCATTTAATTCAAGGAGTCCTCTTGCAAGAATAAAATACTGTGTACTTTGCCTTTGTTTTTGTTTTTTTTGCTGGAAAAACTGGCATTTTAAAGGTTAAACCACGGAAATATTCAAATTATACTGTGGTGTTGTATTTTTTAGTTTGTCCCAAACCTGAGTATGAAATCATTGATTATATTAACCCCAAAAGGCAGAAAGTACAGTAGGTCCCCCATAACTGTGTGACTGGTACCCACAGTTTCACTTACCTGCCATGGCTGCTGCTGTCATCCGGGATCCTTTTCCTGCACAGCCATCTCAGAGAGGTACATGGCAAGGCACAGCTGAGCTTCCCACACCTTTGTCAGTGGAGAGAGGCACATGAAGGCTGGCACATCTGCCCCCTCCCTTGCTTCTCGCAGCTGAGGAAGAGACAGATACTCTTTCCTTGGCAGAGAGAGGCATGTGAAACCTGCAGAGGCGTATCTAGGGTGGGGCAAGTAAGGTACATGCCCTGGGCATCAATGCCAGGGAGGTGCAAAAAAGCCATGCATGTAGGGGTGGGGGTGGGATAGGGGTAAGAAGGTAAGGGTGCAACTTCCATGCTTGCCCTAGGCACTATTTATGCTAGATACACCACTGGAAGCCTGGCACAGCTTCCCCTTCCCATGCTACTCTCCTCCAAGGAAGAAATGGATGCTCCTTCCTTGGCAGAGAGAGGCGTGCTAAGCCTAGCATGACTCCCCACTGTTATTCACATTTTTCACCATCTGCTTTAAGTCTGGGAATGTATTCCCCACAGATACAGGGGACCTACTGTATTGTACTTGAATGGCTTCATGCATATTTCTATGTAGTATCTCCTCTCCTATCCAACCATTACAATAGGAGGAGGCAAAATATAACCCCCAAGCCTCATAAAGCTTTTGCATGTGCAAAATCCAGCCATGCAACCTCCCCCTTCCCAGTTGCCAGATCCCCTACGCAGGGGCTTGGAAGCTGAAAAAGCAAAATTGCTGGGTTTTTTGCAGCAGGGGGAATAATGAGCCATGAAGTAGGGGGTTGGGAGAAATAAATTGGTCAGATGTTTTCATTCTTAGGGGGCCTGGCTTTGACATGCTGGTGCGACTCACCAGGGAGGTGGGAGGGTAATTGGCCCCATCCTCTCCACTATTGCCCACCTTGCTTTACATAAATTGCAGAAGCAAAAGTCTGGGTTGTCTGGTCCTGAAAATTTAGATGACATGTAGTTTAAGCAACTGGCTCTCTTTTTAAAGCATGTAGTTTCTTATATTCGACCTCCATATTTTAATACAATATGCAAACTAAAGTTATGATTGTAAGACAGCTTTAAATAAAATGGCTGGAGAAAAGTGCAGAATCTGCTCCCTAGCTTCACAGATCCACACCAAAATGCATGGTTTGATCATTAAACAAGGACAACCAGCTTATGCAAGAAACTGGTTAGTTAGGTGCAGAAGCATTGCCACTCTCCTGATTTTGGAAATGCAAAGTTGGTTTTAATAATTGTTTAAATTTCCCCTGATCCATCTTTCCAAATATTCGTCATCCATGCCAAGACATAGATGTGAGAAGCGATTTGTGAAGGTGCTTCATTTAAGACAGAAAAGGGAAGTTACTTCTCAGGATGTCACATTGCTGTCAGCGATGAAATCAAATTACATAAGTTTCTCTCCTCCCCCCCCCCCCATATATATACGTATATATTTGGAAAGTACCAATCCTACACTCAACACACACAATTTGCCTGATCTCATAGAAGTGCACACATCAAGGCTATGCTGCATGACAAATGTGTGGAATTGATCTATTTATAGTACTTGCAACAGTGACATTGTCAATGCAGTTTTGCAGCAATTACTGTACTAACTATCCACTGGACTATTTTGAAACTTTGGCTGTGATGAAACCTAAAGTCCTAAATAGCTTTGGCCTGAAAGATGTTAGAGAATGCTTCATACCATATCACTCTGACAGCTCTTTAAACAATGTGCAAGGAATTCTCCCTCTGAAACATTTAATTTATTCTTTATTTAATTCTACCGACAAAGTTGTTTAGGATAAATAACAATACTAAATGACAGAAAAGGAGGCACACTCATGTGGCTCATAAGCAAAACTCCAAGACAGCATTAGGTAATTGTTGTTGTGAGCTTTCAAGTCATTTTTGGTTTATGGCAGCCCTAAGGTGAATCTATCATGGGGTTTTCTGTGGCTGAGAGTGTGTGACATGTACACGGTCACCCAGTGGGTTTCCATGGCTAAGCAGGGAATCGAACTCTGGTCTCCAGGGTCATAGTCCAATGTTCAAACCATTACGTCACATTGGCTCTCTCTAGGGTTGGGTAATACCTTTACTGAATCACTAAGAGAGCATTAAACATGTGAACGTTCAATTCCCCAGGGACTCTTCCTTAGCTTGAGATGGAAGAAGGAAAAGAAAAGCCCCAACTCATCATAGCTAGGTGATGAAATCCCAGGACTTGCTGATATCAGGTTTTCCCATAGTGGATGTGGAAACCCTTGGCTCTCTATGTCTCTCTAGATCAGGGGTGGGCAAAGTGCAGCTCATGAGCTACATGTTGCACCCAGGCCCCACAGGGGTCAATTTTTTTTCTCCAAAATTATTTATATATTTGGTTATAGCATGCCTGTTTCCCAATATTGGGGCCATTTCTGCACTGGACTGTTATAGCCCTATTGTTCCACTTGCAACATTCTATAGAATCCAGGAGGCCCCTCCCGAAACTGCAAACCCCAGGATTCCATAGGATGTTGCAAGTGGAACAATAGCGCTATAACAGTCCAGTTTGGAAATGGCCTGGGACTCAGGGCAGCTTACAGAATATTAAAACCAGCAATTATGGCATTTTAAAATTATTTAATGTGTCTTTTGATACTTTATATGAATTATATTTGATTTGTAATGCTTATAATAAAATATTCAGTTTTTTTTTTTAAAAAAGCCCACTCAACCCAATTGAAAGCACACAAAAGGACAATAAGAAAAGTATAGTCCTTCAATAATAGATTAGCTGACATCCCAAAGTCCTACCTGAATAAAAAAACATATCTTCCAGCAAGCAAGAGGGACAGCTGCAATGGAACCAACCTAGCCACCCTTGGTAGGGAGGGCTTAAGATTGAGAGTGGTCCCCTGAAAGCTTTCTCTTAAATCTGCAGCAGACATGTCTAGGTGGCAGTGGGATTAAGAGAAAAGTCTCTCATGGAGAGCTTAAAACTCATAAAAGTTTATGTAAGAGAATATGGTCTTTGAAACACTTTGATCTTAAGTGGCATTGAACTTTAAACAACATAACTAGGTCTTTGGACTGTGCCCAGAAACTGACTAGTGAAATGGTTATGTTTCCTTTAAGTTGATCCCATTCAACAGCTTGCTTGAGTCGTGATGTCATCCAATGTCAGTGGAGTGCTGAATCTGTTCCAGGTTTTAGTCCAGATTTTAAGGGACCTATCAAAGGTGCTACACCTTTTTGAGGGATATGATTCAGCATCTCATATAGCTCCTGAAAAATTCAGACTAAAGCCAAAGTATATTCTCTGCCCCACTGACATGGGCCCTTTTCACATGGTGTTTTTGAAGCAAAAGGGCCCCTTGAGAGTCACGTAAATGTGAGGAGCGGTCTGCATGACACACTCACATTTATGCAGTGCTCAAGAGCCTGATGCGGACTGCGCACACACCTTTTCATTTTCGGCTCAAAGCCGAAAATGCTGCGTGGTCGCACATCGCTCCAGGGCCTCGTGTGCACTTACCTGCTGTGTGAAGCCTCCTGAGCCGGACCAGTCACGCTTCCTGCCCCAGCGCAGCCTCTAACTCCCAGGCTGCACTGTGAATGGAAGAGGAGGGGCGCTCGCATGAGGAGGAAGGAGCTGCAGAGCCGAAGCAGCAGGGACGTGTTACCGCCATTGCTAGCTCGAGCTTGTGGGATATTAAGATATCTTTTGATATCAGTAAGTTGGCCTTCTGTCCCCTCCACATGCTTGCAAGGCCCCCAGACAAGCACGCACACAGACTCAACCGATAATCGCTGTAATATTCTAAACAAATACAGGCAGGCCAGAAATAGCCGACTCGCAGCTTCAGGAGACCTCAAGGCAAGTACCTCAATTATATATGCATGCAACTTTCAAAAGATCTTCTGCCCCACGCTGGCAGCTTGATGATTGGACTATACAACGCTCAAGCACTCCGCGTTTGCATACTGGCTACTCTATTGACAATTTGGCTATAACTCAATCATTCAAATTCTGACCTTTTGGAGGCTTTGTCTCCAGCCCCAAACTCATTGTTTTCCCCAAGTATGAGCTAGCCTGCGGTCACAATTTTCTCTATAAGAACCCCTGACTTTGAGAGTTTCTTCAGATCGCTCTTGGCTTCCATCCTGCCTTGCTGTCGCTCTGTCCAGTGAGCCTTCCCCTCAGCTCCACGTGCTGAGATCCACGCTCCCCAGCTTCTCCGCTTCTAACCAGACTTCAGGACAGGTATAGTATTTCCCATACCAAACCTCCTCAAAAATCCCTCTATCCGCTACTACCTTTCTTTCCATAGTTTCTTGCGTGAGTGTGTTGCATACATTTGCTTGATTGTGCTTAAGTAAAACAATTATTAATTTCAACATCTGCCTCATCCTTGACTCGGCCTGACCCCGTAGACATAGGGTTCAAGATCTTGCTACGTTACCCTGCCTCTTGCATTGCCAACTTGTGCTCTGTGCTAATTCCCTCCTCATTGTTGTGAGCACTTTTAGGTGTCCCTCCCGGGACCCCCAGAAATCAGGGTAACAGATGCAGCAGCATTCCTCCCAAGCCTTCATGCGCGAGCCGAGCAGCCCAGCACCAGTAAAAGGTAAGGTGCGAAAAGGGCCACGGAAGCCATTAGCTGTCATTGTGTTATACCACAGCATTCTAGACCAGGTAAGTTTTCCAAACATTTTTCAAATGCAGCCCCACAAATTACAGTAATCCAAACAGGTGAATAAACTAGTACCTACCCACTATGATTATTTCAGTTTTAGGGGATTTTGTTGTTTCAGGTTACGAGACTAAACCTCTGCCACTGACTATAACATTCTGTTTTTCAGTCTTCTTCAATCTGTAGAACATTTAAGCATATTTGGCCTATATTTCTGAGAAGCAAATATATAGCTGCAAGTCTTTTTTACCTTCTGATCATAAAGAAAACAATTTTCAAACATAGCTGCTGTAAAACAACAATCTTGAGATAATGTGAAACACTATAACTAGCTCTCACAATAAGCATGTCATTACTTGCCAGAAAGCAAAATGGCACATAACAGAATGAGAATTAATGGCAAAGAGTTATTGCGTATGAAATAATTAAATAAAATGGTCTGATATTGAAATATTTCAAAAAGGACAACCAAGGCTGCCCTTTATCATTAGTCAGAATGAAGTGGCTACATCAGGGAGCAGATTTGAGGTGTCACAAATGGGCTGCAATATTTGAACAACTCTCGTTGTTGGGTTTTTACTGCCAAGAAGATGAACTTGTTTATTTTCAAGAAGATCAGGTGCTACCCCAGCTGCCAAAGTAACTTGACTGCCCTTGAGCGCTATCCACCTTGATTTAGGGAAGGATTTTGTATTCTGCCTCAGGAAGCAAAATATCTTGGGAAGGCAAATCAACTGAGGACAAGTTGTTCACCTATGTAATGCCAGGAAACACTACACATACTATTGGAGGAGTCTAGGCCACCCATCAATATCATGTTGGATTCCATTGGAGTTTGAAAGAGGTATTCTTTTGGGATTTCATTCCCAGTGGCTATGTTCTCTAGAGAATTATGGGAGCCATATTCCACAAAAGCTCTGATTTCTATAAAGGGTGAAACAGGAACCAAAATATCAGGCTGTGCTCTTCTGCAACTTGCACTGTCAGGACTGATGGCCAGAAGAGGGAACTGGAAACAATTCCAGCTAAGAGATTCCTAGTCTTTAAACCCCACCTCCCCTAAGATGCTGGTTTATTTATATAAGACGTTCAAACTGGTTCTGTCAACAAGACTAAATGCATTAGGGTGTGATTGGTCTTTGCAACTTATTGCTGGGGAACCCATCTGGGTTTCTGTGTATACACCAGCTTACTTGATGGCAGTGAGGCTGACTCAAGCCTTCCTGTAGCCTGCCCACCAGTACCTTACCCATAAGGGTCTGATCACTGATGGGATGGGTGGGATGGGCATGCACAATGACTCTGCCTCTTCTCTTCTTTCTCTAGGTGGGTAAAAGGCAGCTGCTATGGACTGCACTTGGGGACACCCTGAGGGGAAAACAAAATTAACCTTCTCACTCCAATGACTGGGCTGTGGGTGAAATTTCTGCAGGCTCTCAAGTGCACCCTCTCAGTTTTGTGAAGATGAAGGTGAGGTGTGATTTTGAAAAAAAAGTTTAATCCTTTCCCCAATGTGCTGTATTCCTAATGGAGACCAGGGACCCATGCACTTGATCTTCAACCAGCATTTCTTAAAACTATTTGTTCTTATGATGACCAGCTGGAATAGAAATAGTACAGGAGATGTTCAGTTTCAGCTGAGTTGGTCTGTCAGCAGAGCCAGTGGACTGACCCTGCTTCTTTCCTTTCCCTCCTGGTGGCTGGAGTCTTGTTCTGTTTAGCCTAACTTGGGTTGCTCCTGGTCCTTTGAGAGGGAAGAACAGTCTAGAGTGATTTACAAATTTGCTTCCACTGCCCAGCACATAAATCACACCAAGACTCTTTTGCTCCTCCTGCAACAACCTTGGCCACTTCCTTTTGATGCCACCTGCTTGGGAGCCAGCTGCAGCTGATGGCTTACATGCCAGATGAGCAATGAATTTTCTCTAGGTTTTACTTCACATTTTTTAAAAAAATCTACCCAAACTGCTGAACCATATTTCTCAAAAAGTTTGAGCACAGTGGACAGTTCCCCTAAAGTTCAAAGTGAAACCCCAAGTAGATCCACTGCCCCCATGACATGGGAGACACCAGCAACCCTTGCTGTCTGGGTCCCCTGTTTAGCTCCAATTCCAGAATGACAGATGGAGATTGGCTGGGAGAAAGGCCAGGAACTGTTCCGGGATAAATAACCTAAGATTTAAGGTCTTTGGTGTATCTTTCCAGCTTCAGCCAACAGGTGGCAGGGCTCCTGGAACTAGCTATCAGTCATTCATGGGTCATTGGTTTCCTGGCAGCAGAATTACTTAAAGTGTTGCTTTCTGCATATCCATTGTCATGGCATTCCCTTGCAAGACAGCCACCCTCACTTTGTCACAGCCTTCCTCAAATCTCATTTCCAGAAGATTAAAGGCCTATGTTCAGTTCCTTTGCTGAAACAAAGGAACTAGACCACCCACTCTCTTCTTTATGACATCACAGTGAGGCTTTGGCCACTTGCTCAAAAGAGGTCAGAGCAACATGGAATGTTCCCATGTCATCATTTCTGGCAGCTGCGGATTCCTCAGGGCTCTTTCATGCTACACAACTACAACACTATGACAGCAGTAGCAATATCCTATGAAACTCTGGGGTTTGTAGTTTGGTCAGAGGCACTAGAGAAGATCTTTGGCAGAGGATTCTAAAGGCTTCTTCCCTAAAGTGCAGACCTCAGGCTCCCGTGGGATAGAACCGTGGCAGTGAAGTGGAGTCATACCGCTCTATGTGTGCAGAGTGAAAGGGCTCTCAATGCTGAATACGGAGACTGCAATTCCTTTGGGAGTTTTTACCATTGGGCTTTGCAGCTCCATTGCATTTCTTTGCCTGGCTTCCATTTGGCAAGTAACCCCCATCTGATAAGAAGGCACCTTCATTACCAAAATAGCTAATGTTAAAGACTGGCTTCATGGCCATGATAATCGAGGCAGATATTTGGTGTCTCCTTCCTGACTAATCGGCTGTGATCTCTAAGCAAAGCTTGGAAAAGTGATTTCTCTGGACTGCAGTTCCCAGATTCACACACCCAGTATGGCCAATCATGTATTTCCTTTTCATCTTTCTCCTTATGAGGATAAGGTTGCCCTATCTATATACTTATTACGGAGAAAGGAGCTCTGCTCGCCTTTTTGCCTCTGGTAATTCTTTCACACTGTTCTGTTCATCTCTCTGTCTTCCTTTCATTCTCTCTGTGTATCTCTCTGCTATAGAACTACAGTGACTAAGAAAATGGAGGTAGTATTGGTGGTTTGATCCATGTAGAGAGAACAACGCAGTTGTCTGTCCTCCTCACATGCTATTTGAAAAAAAAATGACATCTGTGCCACTTCTGGCTGAAGCCATTTTTTCAGTGCCATAAATATTAAATGCACTTAAACGGAATCGTATTTAAAAACAGGGGCAGGGAGGAATGAAAAGAAGCCAGAGCTCAGACAAACTCAGGATTTCATTTTAAGAAATCCATGGTTCAATCAGAGGTTGTGGGAGTTATACTCACTCTATTCAAACAATAAGACAACCCATATCCCTCTTTGGAATTATTGCAAATGTCATTTAAATGACAAGCGGTGAAGACTTTTTCCTTTTTAGATTCATGCACCTGACAACTGATCTTTGTAAGCTTCAAGAGAATTACAGCCCCAATTTCCTGGGCTGCCAGCTACTTTGTTGCTTCCCTGAACCTCTGCATGATGGTTTAGTCTATGTACTTAGACTGGTTGTGTTAATTTGAACATGATTAACATATATATCTGAAATAACTGGTATGCCAAGCATGTATTACCTTTCTCTGGGATTATGTTAATTCTCAAAGGCAACTAATCCATGATTAGTGACAGAGATGTAATTTAAATTAAGTTTCACTCTTCTTTCTCTTCGTTCCCCTCCCCACTACCGTTCTAACAAAAGAGTACAATCAAGAAATAAGACACTGATAAAAGTGGTCCACTTCAAGGGGCTTCAGAGGCTAATGTGTACAATCCAGTTTTCATAAATGGATAGAAAAACATATATTTAGTTTTGACAGTACCTTCATTTGAAGTGAGGCTGACTTAAGAACACGTTATGGGGAATCCACAGGGGACAAGTAAAAAGGAGGCCAACATGAAAAATCAGAGTCTGGAATTGCTTGGCTGAAACGTCTGAATTACAAGGTCCCTTGTGACTACTACAGGTCACATATTCAAAAATGCATGTACCTCACAAGAGAATGGGCAGACTGAATATGTAATTAGTTTACATCAGGTTGGTTAATTTTTCTTGTGCAGGGCCACTGAGTCACGGGAGATACCAACCAGAGCCACAAAAAATGGAGAGCAGAAGCAAAGGCAAAAGTACTCAGGTTTAAGCACTACAAGTGTGCACGTATATGTGCATGCAGTTGCTGTGGTTATGTTGTTGTGTGCCTTCGTTTCCAACTTACAGCAACCGTAAGGCAAACTTATCATGGGGTTTCTGGAGCAAAGTGTGTGTGATGCACCCAAGGTTATTCAGTGGGTTTTTCTGGCTCAGCCAGGAATTGAACTCTGGTCTCCATGGTTGTAAGCAATCACTCAGATCATGACACCATGCTGCCTTTCATGTGTGTGCGTTACCACCAGCTCATTACTCCAAGAGCTACAAGTTCCCTACCTCCAAGTTGAAATAATGCTTTTCTTAAGGCTCAATTAGAAACGCCTTGGTATCTCCCCAATATAGATGCCATTATTGTCTGTGAAGACTACAGTCTCCTAAACATGACATTTACATTGTTGATGAAATTGCTTGTGAAAGAGATACAAAATATGTCTGATGAGAAGAAAATTGACAAGATGGAGAAATGTAAAAATCAATAATTCTTTGGGCTTGATATAATGTTTTTAAAACATGCTAAATCCCATCCCCCTAGAACATTTTTCTGCATCATGCAGTCTGAAGCCACTGCGTTATTTAAGGTCTCCTGACTTACCTTGGTTTCCTATTGTATGCATTTTCTTTCTCCTGTGAGCTAAGGTAAGCTTTAAATAAACCTGGAATGGAATAGATGTATTGGTGTTGCTCAGTCCTGTGGCCACTTTGTCCGGCTTTTATCCTGATAAATAGTGATGGGATAATTAAATGTTATTGCTAAAGAACTCTGAACAAGGTAACCTAATGAGTCTTTGCTGTCTGCTGTTTGAGTTAGCTACCTTAATTAAGTTTGGAGATCAACACTAACCAGACAATGCATAATGCAGAGTACTATCACCTATCAGTTGGAACTAGAAAGAGGAAGATGTGAAGACTCAGAACTTTCACACAACCCAGTTACAGCACTATGATCCCATTTTAACCGCTATAGGTCCATCCTGTGGAACCCTAAGTTTTGTAGTTTGGTCAGAGGCACTCAAGGAGCTCTCAGACAGAGAATTCTAAATGTCTTGCCCTAAACTCCAAAACCCAGGATTCCATAGGATTTTGAAAGTTAAAGTGGAAGCACAGTACTATAATTGAGCTGTGTGAATGTCGGGTAGCCCTCCATATTTTAGTTATGGGACATGTAGTAGGAGTTAATTAGCAGCTTGCTTGTAACAAGGTATGAGACCCAGAGACCGTTAGATAAACAAAGCTAGGAATGTAGTGATAAGCGCTGCCAGGCTAAACCAGAACTCCAAGGTCTCTTGCAGGCGGGATGAGAAACTCTTTGCTTTTAATGTTTTGGATTTTGCTAATTGCCTCCAGTTCGCTCACTGAAGTCCTGTACTATGTATCACGCTCCTAATAAATAGTGTATTTGCCATGGTATATTTGTGTGTGTAAATTCGGTTCCTGACAGTGAAAGTGCTCTCAGAGTAGAAGAGTTTTCTCCACAGTTGGAGACCAAAATAAATAAAAAACATAACATTCAAAAGTTGAAGGCCTAAGATACTGACAAGATATTGCTGCAAATGCAAAGATGCAACCATGTCCTTTTATTTCACTGAAAAGAAATTTTCTAATCCCACCATTCATGCCTCTTCTAAAGATGACAAGCATTTCCATTGCTGATCACAACAGCACTGGGTCTGACCTGAATGTTTTCTGTTTTTACATTCTAACTAGAAAGTGGGAATTTATGGCCTCATGGTGATTTCTGCTGCCCTTGTTTCTCCTCTGCTGGCCATTTCCCCCTCTTTTATTGTTCCTCAAATGTTCCTACACAGTCAGGAATCACACACTGGACATGATGGCATCGTGATGCTGTACCATCAATCAAATTTGTTCATTCTACGACATTACAAACACCAAATGAAGTTGGTTTAGAGCATGGATAGACAACACGTAGGTCACTGTTTTCACAGGCCCTCTGGTCCATTTTTGCAATTCTGTCTCCAACCTCCCCACTGCAGCCATCCGTAGATTTGACGCCACTTCACTGAATTTCAGTAGTTTGATGGCAAAATAACTTGGATTTACTTTTGGAAACAAGTTGAAATGGGAGTGCTCCTGGAAGCCTTTTGGAAATTCCACCATCATACCATCAAGTATTTTAGGGGAGTAATTGGCAGCTGTCATCTGAAGCAAGTTCTGGGGTACCAGTGTGCACTTGCCCTGGACGTTGCCCACCCCGATGAATATGTCAGTTTCAGTTTCTCCATCTTTCACTAAAAACATCTCAAGTTCTTTCCACTCCAAATATGAAGAAAAATTTGTGGATTTTGGTAAACTTTTATATTAAAAAACAAGTTAAAATGGTAAGTCTCCCCATCTGTAGATAATGTTCTATAAAATGAGTTGCAGCTTAAGGACCACACGCCTTGCCGTTGTTATAAAGTTCTCTGTTATTTGTTTTCTATGTTATGAAAATGCAATAAATCATTTTTGCAAAACACACACACAGAGACACCCTGCAGGACACATAACAGGGTTCTAAATCTTCATCAGTGTTGATTGTATTGATTACTTAAAAGTAGCACAGCTATTTTTCATTTTACAGGGAACGGCACTGGAAATGAGAAATGTATTTCATCCACTTCTACAGGATGCTTAGCCTCCCATGTTCCCCCACCCCCATCCGCAAATAGAGTTGCACTGTATGTCAATTTTGTCTAAACTGCTATTTCTTACTTTAAAATCCTGCTTGGGTCTCTTAAGCCCAAAGACTTGTCATTTCAGTCTCGTTCAGTTTATTACATCCTGCCAGCTATGTCCAGATAAACTATAATGAAGGCTCCTGCTACCATTATAAGTCTCATCTTCTCTATCAACAAGCCTTCAGTACCATGGCCATTATGGACAGCCTTAAAATTTGATCCACCGTTGATGATAGGAGAGATTAATTTGTGCTTTGCCAGCTTGCAGAACTGATCTCCAAAAGGCATGTCTCAGGCTGTTATTTTGCCTGTTGAAGGACAGTTTCAAACTCCCTTTCCTTCCCTTCAGCATGAAGGTCATTCTCCTGAAGTAGAAATTAAACTTTAAAAAGTAACATAGAGTCATGACAAGTAATGCCCAGAATTTCTGAGTATCTATTCTATCTGTTGTCATTTGATGAAACATTTCATTTATCCCTGTGTAGAGGCTCTGCAACACCAGTCCATCTCCCGTATGGATAAATGGGCACTTCATTGCTAAATGTTTTGTGCTGGAATAACTCTTATTTCATACTGAGTAGCAAATCACAATGCCAGTCTTTACTTATTTTGTTCTTATCTATGTGAAGGAAATATTATAAACATCCCCCGATCTAGTGGGCAAAAGTGCAAGGATTTTTCAGTATTTTTTAAAATAATTTTTCACATTTCTGGACTTCATCTGCAAAAATGTTATGAAGGATTTCTTCTGAGGTAGGATTGTCTATATTTTATTTATGTTACTAGTGTATTTTGTTCTGTAGTTGGTGTTTTTTTATACACAAAACGACAATAAACTATTTTTAAAAACCCAAAAGGTGTTTTTCTTTTTCTCTCCTGCTCTTATTAATGCAGCTGATGAAAAAAAAAGTCTTTTTGGTGCAAGGCAACGATAAAAAATCTCAAAAAGCTGACACTTTCTCTGATGAGGCACCTGCTAATGCCAAGACAACTTTTTTGTCAAGGATGACAAGATTTGTGACTGTTCTTTGAATCACTGGTAGCAGACCATCATTTTCTGTCTAATTTTACTATTCACAGTCTTAAGCTATTTTTAAAATATATTTGGTTTTCAGACAGTTTTCCTTTCCTCTCCATGGGTCAATAGAAATTTAATCCAGGTGATGGGGATCCTAGAGTAACTACCACTCCCATTATTCTTCCATGGTCACCAGATTAGGAAATGGAGTCCAACACCACCTGGAAAGCCACAGTTTTCCCATCCCTAAACAGTGTCGTTTACCAGATATTGCTGCCGTTACCAGATCATGCAGATTTTGATTCCTTTACACCATTCAGTTGATCTGCAGGCAATGGTGAATAATCTCATTGTGACTACAGGCTGAGGCTGCATCGTGTGCTTCAGATGTAATAATATGTATAGGTAATAAGTTCAATGTTCTATACCAGTTACAATAAAAGTAGCTGAGATGAATGGGACATGTAAACCAGAGTAACAAATTATTCAAGATATCATAGGAAAAAGGAGTGGCAAACCTTACTGTAGTTTGGAGTAAATTCCATGCTGGTTATCAGAACAAAAGACCCAGTGAAAAAATGTCTGTTTCTGTTTTTATATACTTCATGGTAACAAGAACTCTTCATAATAATCTCATTACAGCAAGGCAAACTTCTATCCTGTCTGAAAGAGGCGGTACTGAGGCCATTATCGGAAAAAGCTTTCCTGGAATATATTAGTCTCCAATATCCCTTTCTTGGACAAGGCACTGGAGAGTGTGATAGCCTCCCAGCTCCAGGATTTCCTAGGTAAAACATATTATCTAGATTCGTTTCAACCTGATTATGGGCTAAAGAGAGTTTTGGTCACTTTGCGGGACAAGGGGAGTGTGTCTCTTTTGGTTCTCAGCAGCTTTCATTATCATTGACCATGGCATCATTCTAGGCTATCTCCCTGGGATGGGACTTGAGGACATTGTTTTAGAATGGTTTCTGGTCCTTCTTGGAGGGTGGACTCATAAGATGGTACTGTGGCATTCCTATTGAAGCCTGACTGTTGGCCCGTGAGGTTGCTCAAGGAACACTTTTGTCTGTTATGCTGTAACAGGAGAAATGTGAGATGATGATGATGATGATGATGATGATGATGATGATGATGATGATGATGATATAGAGAGAGATTATCTGGAGTTCTGGGGTTCACTGTCACCTGTATGCTGATGCCACTCAACTTTAGCTTTTCTTTCCATCTTTTTCTAAGGACGCTGTCATTAGTACTGCACTGGTTGAGGGTGAACAAATTAAAACCTAATCCATTTAAGACAGCAAGGAGCCCTTGGTCATTTGAAAAACAGATCAGGGAATAGTTACACTCCTCCTGAAACCTCAGGTTTACAGCTTGGGTATACTCCTAAGCTTGGATACCCACAGTGGCCAGGAGTGCATTTGCACATCTAAAATCAATGTGCCAGCTGCACCTGTTCCTGAAGATGTTAGATCCAACAACTAGTTGAAAAATTTGTTGTAAGCTGCATTGAGTCCTGTGCCACAAGAAAGGTGCGATATAAATAAAAAGATCAATCTATGGTGCAACCACATCTTGAATATTGTGTGCAGTTCCAGTCAACACACCTCAAAAAACCATATTGAAGAGCTGGAAAGGGTAGAGAAAAAAGTAATCACAGTAACTGGAGCTGACGTATTGCACCTTGAGAGATTTTAGCATAGACAAAAAAGGGAGTAATGGGAGACATGATAGAAGTATATTAAATTATTCATGATTCAGGGAGAATGAAAAGAGAATTTTTTCCCTCTCCCATGATACAAGAACCTGAGGTCATTCCATAAAACTGAATGGCAGGAAATTCAGGAGATATGAAAGGAGATAGGTCATAGATTAACTAGAAGATGTAGCAACGGCCATCACCTCAGGCAGCATTTAAAAAGTATTAGGAACAAATTCCTGGAATAAAAGGCTATGAACTCTTACTGGTCATACTAACCATATATTGCTTTCTGTTATCAGGAAGAACTCAGGTGGAAGGATAGCATTTCAGTTATGGTCTGCTTGTGAGCTTCCCATAGGCATCAGCTTGGCCATTGTGAGAACAGGATCAGATAAATCTTTCACTGAACTTCCGAAAGCTGCCTTGGTTCCTAAACAGGATAAATGAAGAATGGCTAATACAGGGCTGGTCTTATCATCAGGGAGACTCAGATGGCTGCCTCATTTGGGGAGTGGCAAGAAGATGCTGGAAGAATATTGCTGTGTGTGCCAGAAGACCAACTTTGTACCCCCTTAACTGTAATTGTTGCCCTCTGCTACAGTGGGGGATGCTGCCATGTTTTAGTAAAATTCAACTGCCAAAACAGAAGACTGGAGTGTGTGTGTGTGTCTTTTGCTTTGTCTTTTGCCTCAGACAGCAAAATATCTTTGGTCAACTTTGGCCTACTCAGACTGTCCTAAGGGTGCATCACCTACGTAAGTGTTTAAAAGACTTTGCACCTCCATAGAATGCAGCATTATTTGTTAACAACCTCTGGATAATGATATTACAAAAGGTCTGCAACATAGTAGCTGGAATCATCCTATTTGCTTAACAAATATGTTAAGGATATGAGGCTGTTATCTAGTTCAGTGTAAGCCACTCAGTTTTCCACCAGACATGCATGTATTTCTGAAGAAGAAAATACCCATTGTGTTTACCTTTCTCTCTGCAATTCAAAACATGAAATTTGGAAATGAAGTTGCAAAAAGCTCTATATGCATGATATATACATATATATAAATTAGGGCAGCTATTTACGCTGGACTAAAAAGGCAAAACCATTTTCCATAAAGAGCAGCAAGTAGAGCTGTTTTTATATGTATTGCTCTCTTCATATGCTAAAAATAATTAGGATACACCATTTAATACAGAATTTTTCAAGACGCCCTTTTAGAAAAATCAAATGCTGACTTGTAAACGCTCTGGTACTGTTAATAAACTGTGAAATTTCATATAAGGTGTCCAGGATGCTTGTGGTTTCAGTGAGTTCTCTTCCATGATTGTATTATCATAATGACAAGGATACACATGGTCTAAAACTGTCTTAGGTGCCTAGCTTACTGTTTACACATGAACAACTGGACTAATTTGCTTACCATTTTTCTTTGTGCTCTTAACTCAGATCTGAAAGTGGCTCATAATAAGAAATCTAATGACAGAATAATTTTTGGATATGGTTACTAGTAATTCTAGTAAGACTGTTTGGTTGGCTCTGTAGGAGTAGAATAATATTTTTTTCATTCATCTTTTCTATCTTTTCTCTTTTGTTATAGCTTGGTTGAGGAGGGCCAGAGCCCTTTTCTGTTTGTTAGTGATTAATTCATTAGTAAGTTAGCATTTTAGTGTGTTAGTGTTTAGTGTTTTTAGTTTACAGTTTATTGCTGTGTTTATTTTAGTTTATTGTTTATTATTGTGTTTTAATGTTAGATCATGTTAAAAATGTTAGTTTGTGTTTATGTTATGTTATTTTAAATAAATCTATTTAAAAAAAGAGAGACTCCTCATTTGCTTGATGCATTTTGGGGATTGTTAAAGTGTGGGCGGGGCATATGTGTGTGTTTGTGTGTCCATGCTCCACATTCTTCAGTGGTTTGGAGAAATAATGAAGTATTTCAAGGGACCATCAGTCAGAGGTAGTGGCAGCTGCTCCCTTCTTTTCCCTCCTCCTTCTCCTCCTCCTCCTTTTTCTTTTTCTTCTTCTTTTCCTGCTTCCTCCTCCTCCTCTTCTCTGTTTCTGTATCTACATAACAGCCAACCGCTCACTTACTAGCCCTGATAGATACCTGTTAGAGGTTCAAAAGCAGCCACTTTTAAAATTCTCTTTAGCAGTTTGTGGTATAGCACAGAGTAAACCGATGATGATTTTTTTTACAACAAAAATAGTACTGGGGCAATGCAAGCCTATTGCATGAACAGATCAGCTTTTCTCCTTTCCTTTCCATCAAACGTATGCTATTTAACTTAGAAATGGACATCAAAGCATGTGGAATACTTTGTGTCTGATAAGTAAATATAATTAGACAGAGGGAAGAGGAAAAACACACATTATACAAGGACGCTATACAATATGTTATACAAGGAGAGCCAGTGTGATATAGTGGTTTCAGTATACTTCTGCAGGACAGGGTGCAAATCCCTGCCCAGTCATGACCTTCGGCAAGTCACATTCAGGCCATTTCCACACTACACTACTATAGTGCTATTATTCCACTTTCAACATCCTGTGGAGTTCTGGGATTTGTAGGTTACTGAGGCCCAAGAGCTCTCTGGCTGAGAGTTCTAAATGGCCCTCCCTAAACTGCAAACCCCAGGATTCCACAGGATGTTGAAAGTGGAATAATAGCACTATAACAGTGTACTGCAGAAATGGTCTTCGCCTCAGAGGAAGGCAATGGCAAAACCCCCTCAGAATAAATTGTGTCAAGAAAACCCCATGATAAGTTTACCTTAGGGTTACCATAAGTCAGAAACAATTTGAAGGCATAAAACAACAGCAACAACAACAGCAAAAACAACAACTAGCAACAACAACAACAACCCATATCTGGAGGCAACTAGGTTGGAGAAGGCTAGTCTAGATTTTCCTTCACTATAAAGTATTAATCCAGTCTTAAAGTGCAATAATATCATTTCTATTCTTCTGTTACCATGTAATAAAGTCTCCCTCTCTAATAAAGAATTGTTCTCTTTATAAAACAACAAAAGCATACTGTTTTCCTCTTTCGTCAGTGTCTCTTTAGTCACTGAAATTACTTAACTGGATTTTTTCTCCTAATAGTGGCAGCTCCCTTGTGATAAACAATATTGAAATGGCAAGACAATAAAAAAAAAGAGCAATGCGACAATCCCCTTTTGAGTTTATCACATGAAACAATGCTGTTTCATCTCATGTTGCATCCAAGTTGTAAAGAAATGCTTATTTGAAAAAGGGCCTTGTAAAGTGTGCACAGAAGAGCAGTTCTCTCTTAATCCATAGTGCTTTGCACCTGGCACAGCCTCCCATGGCAGCGTGCTAAATAATGCATGCATGCATTTTTCAAAGGAGATTAAAACACAGCTTTAAAAATTAATCCAGGGAACGTATATCTGGGGGTATTGGCTGGAATAAGTGCGTATGGAACAAACAGAGAGCTCACCAAGGAAAGGCTGTTGTCTGAGCTAGCGTCAGATACTCTGAGCTGGGAACTGCTAGCCTTGTTTGACACAGACATAGAGACATGTTCCTCCTGATGTGACATGATTTCTTAAGAAGTACACATCCCAAAGTTCCCTAATTTCTGCTTGCTGGAGGCTGGAGTGACCAATAGGTTCTGGCAGCAGGAGGAGAGACAAGGAACATAATAATCAGGCATGCTGAGATCCCTATGGACAGTGGGAGCCAGCAACTTCTCAGAGCCATCATCATATCATTTTCATTGTTCTGAAGAATGGGTGGGGGAATGAGTGGTATTTTGACTGTGTTAGAATGCTACTTCCATCAGTTTTAGCCAACATGGACAATGGGGAAGGACCAAGGGAATTGCAGTCCAACACCAGCCAGTGGACTACACATTCCTCATCCTTGTTCTGAGGACTTCAAACCACAAGTCAAACTCAAGATTTCTGTCTTGAACAGAAAGCCTCAAAGCTAGCAGACCTAAGGGAAACCTTTCAATTGTGGCCAGAAGCCAACTGGAGCAGTTGGTTCTTCATCACGTACTCAGAGGTCTGGATGGTCATGATGCAAGATATCTAAGAGAGTCATGACATAGGGTTGTATTGATAACCAGGCAACAATGACTGTGTTAAGTTCTTTGTGCTAAAGTCAGAGATAGTTGTTCTGTGTTCCAATAGGTACAAGTGAACTACTCAGTTTAAAGATATCTGGCGTGAAGTGCAGTTTCATATTCAAGAATGTCAACAAAAATATTCTTATAATACTAGAACCCATCCACTGAAGCTCAACAGGAGAAGTCTTTGTGCAGATAAAAGGAACTACTGCTTCACACAGCACCTAGTTAAACTCTGAAGTTCACTGCAACAAGATGGCCACCAACTTTGATGGCTTTAATGGGAGACTGGATAAAGTGAGGGGGTGGGTCGATCAATGGCTACTAGTCAGAAGGCCTATATGTCATCTCCATTATCAGATGCAGTATGTTTGAGTATCATTTGCTTGGAATGCAAGATAGGGGGTCCAGTCACACTGATGTCTTCCTGATAGGCTTCCTGTGGGTACAATGTGAATAGAATTGTTACCCTGATTTCTGGGGGTCCCGGGAAGGACACCTAAATGTGCTCACAACAATGGGGAGGGAATTAGCAAAGAGCACTAGTTAGCAATGCGAGAGGCAGGGTGACATAGCGAGATCTTGAACTCTATGTCTACGGGGTCAGGCCGAGTCACTGAGAAGGCAGAAGTTAATAATAATAAATGTTTTACTGAAATACAGTCAAACACATGTATGCAACACACTCACACAAGGAACTATAGAAATAAAAGGTAGAAGTTGGATAGAGGGATTTTGAGAGGAGGTTTGGTATGGGAAATACTATACCTGTCCTGAAGCCCAGTAAAAGCAAAGAAGCTGGAGAGCGTAGGTTCTCAGCACGTGGGACTGAGGGGAGGCTCGTCAAACGGAGAAGCGGCAAGTCAGGAGGCAAGTCACCAGCAATCCAATGAGACGCTCAAAGTCAGGGATTCTTATAGGGAAAATTGTGGCTGCAGGCTAGTCCGTTCTTGGGGGTAACAATGAGTTTCGGGCTGGAGACAAAGCCTCCGAAAGGCCAGTACTTTAGATGATTGAATTATGACCAGATTGTCAATAGAGTAGCCAGTATGCACATGCGGAGTGCTTGAGAGTTGTATAGTCCGCTAATCAAGCTGCCTGCGTGAGACGGGGGATCTTTTGTAAGTAGCGTGCATACATAATATGGTACTTGCCTTGAGGTCTCTTAAAGCTGCATTTGGCAATGACTGGCCTACCTGGATTGGGATTTGAATGGTTCAGCTATTGTCGGCCGTGCCTGTGTGCATGCTTGTCCGGGGGCCTCGCAAGCACGTGGAGAGGAATGGGTAAAGAAGGCCAAATTATTGATATCAAATGATATCTTAATATCCCACAAGCTCGGGCTAGAAACAGCGGTAACAGAATGTGGGACTAGATAGGGCATTGGTCTGATCCAACATAACTCAAGCTTTTATGATGGACAAATGCAAGAGGCTCACAGGCATTTTATTGTCACACAAAACGGCAAGACAGCTATTGGTCAGCCTAAAATACTAACTAGCTCCATACCTCTTACTGAAAACAGCAGAAGTGAAGTTTAGGGCTTTTTCATGCTACACAACTACGACTCCACTTTAGGCACCATCGCAACATCCTGCAAAACCCTGGGAGTTGCAGTTTAGAGACAGCCATTTAGAATCTTCCACCAGAGCTCCTCTGATGCCTCTGATCAAACTCTGAATCCCAAGATTATGTAAGATGCAGCTATGACCACTCTTATTTTTCTACACAGCTGAATTTGAAACTGTGAAACTTCAGGGGAAAAGGTAGTGCTCTCTGCTGTCATCGCATCTACAAAATGCAATCTGGCAAGGGCGTTCTTTGTGACTGTGAACAATTAACTCAGCCAAGATTTACCTGGGTAAATGTCCTGTCTTAACCTGGAAAGCGGCCTGCAGCGATTGCTTTGCTGCACACTTTGCAGACAAAATTGTTCATACTGGCAGTGCCAAAACCTCTTTTCTCTAAGCCTGGCAAAAGCTTGTAATGTCCCTCCCCCCCATTCAATTAGACTTTGTCTATTTTGGAAAACTGGAGGACTGATTATTGTCTTTTTGTTTTTCAAAAGTTCCCTTTGTTTAAACTCCTTGTTTTTGTGCCCTCCTGGTTTTATTTCTAGCCAGAAATGGAAGTGCGGCATACACAGAGGCAAGGCCAGCCTGCAACATTTTGCTGCCTGGATCAAAGTGCAAGATGGTGCCTCTCCCATTTCAGTACGCAAGTGTTGTCTGTACTGAAAGTTATTTCTACATGGGTGATGGCACACCACAGCATGTGAGGACAGCAGACCACATGCCAAACATAGCTTTGTTCTCCAAAACCTCAAAGTCACTCCCTGCATCCCAGTATATGCTGCCTGGTACAGATACTTCACAGAATAATGGCAGTTGCCCATGGGTGGAAAATGCCTTTTAGAAATTGTTTCACTGTTAGAATCCAGTGCTTGTTCTTCTGAGCATTCTGGAGACAAGAGGCTGAACTCATTTATTCCCATATGTTGTCTGATTCCTGCCACTTGCACTGGTTTCACTGTCTTTAGATCTCTGTGCCTTTCCTCCCACAGCAAGGCATTTGGGACTGATATGAAATCGATTATTTTGAAATTTAGAACATGAGGCACCTGTCTCAGTAATAATTTATTTCAATGAGTTTTGTGTCAGCTGCCAATGCCAAAAAACAATGCTCAGAGTCACGCAGGTACAAGTCTGGTACAAATCCATGCCAAATATGAGCTGTGCCCATCTCCTGCCTTGTCCTCAACCTGGAAATTGTCACTCAAGTGCAATAATGAATGATCCTGGCCATTGAAAATATTCTAGGGAACCAAAGATCAACATCTAGTATAGCTTTTGGGGGTAGGAATGTTATTCTTCACTAAGTTCTTTCCCAAAGGAAATTTTAGGAATTTTCTTCCCACCGTGAGAAAAGTCTTTGAAAACTACAGCATTTTCAAAGGCTATTCAGGACTGATTCTGCACAAAATTCACAAATTGTCATTTTGCAAAGAAACCAGCATTTTCTGAGCAGAAAATAATATTCCTATATACTGTTTCCTGCACAGAAAATGCTGTTTCATATGCAGAAAAGGTTGATTTCTACGCAACTCAGTCACATGCAAATTTTGTGCAGAAGACACCCCCAATTATAGCATTTTCTCTGCAGGAAATATAATATTCTGACCAGGAATAATTTTCTATGCAGGAAATGCTGTTTTGTGTGCAGAATAACCAGGTGTGAATTTTGCAAGGAATATATCCTGAAGTGTCTCATCAGTCCAAGATTCTTTTTGTCAGGGTTTCTCAGCAATAATAACAAAAAAAGTTTCTTGAATATTTTTGAAAATTCTGTCCAACCTTATCAAGGAACTACCTACATGTTGTTTGAATAATGTGACTAGCAATCATATTATGGCCAAGATAGAACCTGATCAAGTGTAGCATAAGAGTTCTGGACAGGGAACTCCTCTACAGCTCCTCTGTCACCGTCCCAGGACTTACTGTTGCACTGCAATGGCCCTTTCCCATGGCTATTCCATTGCTGGTGGAAAGCAGGCAGGTCAGAGAAGTCTCTGGCTATGTTCCCAAGCATGGGAGACATAGCCAGATAAAGATGGAGGGCACCTTCCACAGAGGGGGTCCTCTGGGGGTCTCAGCAGTGATGTCCAGTGGTAGTCTGGAAACATGGCCAGATGCCCCTCCAATCCCCTCTGCTCTCCATTGGCAATGGAATCCTGGGGTGGAGGTTTTGAATGATGTAGAGGGAAGATGAGAATACAAACCTCCACAATGACAAACTTCCACATACACAAATGTAAGGCAGACTTACTTTTGCCTATGTCACTAACAGGATGCTGCTTCTGGGTTTAAATGTCAGGGAAGAGATTATCTCCAGGAACACTGTACATTGAGAGGGGAAGTTTAAGCCTTTCATCCCTTGCTTCAGTATACGTTAAAACCACCCTCATCTCATATCAATTACTATCAGTAAAAATCTCCCATGAGGACACCATAAAAGAGAACAAGCATGGAGAATGGAAGTGAAGGCACAGTGATCTGTAAACTGGGTCAGGATCACAGTGGAGGCCAAAGAATTAAAATCCCCTCCCCTCCACACTTGGGTCCAAATTGGAATATGTTTGTTTCACTGACAATTAGGAAAAAACTACGTTGGGTGTAGTTCAGTTAGGTAATTAAACAAGTTGCATGTACTTTTGCCTTAATTCCAACCTTATTCAGTTGCATGTATAGAACACACCTTGCTTACTCAGCTGCACTGAACATGTGAGCCTTACTTCTGAGTAAACATAGATAGGATTGGGTTATTAGCCTTGACTAAGGACATTTCCGCACTAGACAGTTATAGCGCTATGATTCCACTTTCAACAACCTATGGAATCCTGGAGTTTGCAGTTTCGGGAGGGGCCAGCTGGCCCCTCCCGAAACTGCAAACCCCAAGATTCCATAGGATGTTGAAAGTGGAATCATAGCGTTATAACACTCTAGTGCGGAAATGACCTAATTCTTGATGGTTTCTGACCACAATGGAAGACAGTGATAGTGTTGTCAATCCATTGTTACAATAAGGATGCACGCATGGAATATGAAGATCTTGATCTAACACACTTCAACAGAAGCCTTGTATTGCTGAGTCAAACTAGAATGAATTTTTGGTCTGCACATGGCATTTTACCACTGCATCATCAGCTGCTTCATCATAACTCTTCTGCACCAGTAAGTCAACAAATGAAACGATGAGAAAAAGATAGGGACAGACAATGCAGTAAACATGACAGAGAGAAGATTTCATTTCCACAAATAGGAAATAAGAAAACATTGACAAGATGCACAGAGGGAAAATACTGCAAGGAAAGAGACTAGCAGGCAAGGAGGGGAACAACCCAGTTAAAATTGCCTTAAATGAGGAAACAAGCTCTCAAGGGTGATATACGTAATGTTGTAATAGAGATAGGCCCAGCATGCTTTGCTTCAATGCTCCTGAGTGCATTTCATCCCACAGAAAAGCCATGTGTCATGACAGGCAAGCTTTTTTCACTAGTATATTGAGTCTGCCTGAAATGGGGGCTACAGAAATTCAAATGCATTAACAGTGCACCAGGTATGTGAGAACTGCATTCTGTTCCTAATTTCTGCAGACAGCCTCCACAAAGAGCAAAAAACATTAGAGCACCACTGAACAGATGCACTTCTTTTCCCTGTCACAGCTCTACTGTACTATCATTAAATCTGGAATTTCAAACACACGAATAAGCTTTCACATAGGTCCATCCACCACTTCCTATGGAAAAAATAGCCTGGTACTATGGCAAAAAAGCTTCGAAGTTCCTACCTGTCACACATTATTTGGTTGTTACGGTTGCAAACTGGAAAGTAATTGCAGTGCAGCCTAGGGAGCATTTCAATTTATATATTACATTTATTTTTCGTTTGTCCAAGAAACTCAAGACAGCATATGTAGTCCATGCTCGCAACCCTCTATTTTATACAAACATCAGTCTGCTGGGGTAGGGTTAGGCTGAGAAGGAGAACAGCCATCCCAAATCATTCACTGAGCTTCAAGGCTCAATAGGGATTTTAACTCTGCCTCCTCCTCCTCCTCCTCCAGCACTCTAGCTGCAAGGGCTACATTGGTTCTCCATATTTCTATGCCTTTATCTGGAAAGAGGTAATTCAAATGACACCCACTCTAGATTAAGCAGTTAATCTGTAAACCTCCTGCCCCACCATCAGGACATATACTGTATCTGTACACAGAAAATATAACCACTGGTCAAAATTTTGTGTGGGAACATGTATTGCACATGTGTTACCACCCTATGGCCCTTTTCGCATGGCATTTGCCATGCGAAAGGGCCTCTGGAGCATCGCGCAATTGCGAGGAGCAGTCCACATGACATCCTCGCAATTGTGCGACGCTGTTGGGGCCAGCAGGCGCCAATCACGCACTATTTCATTTTCGGCTTGTAGCCGAAAATGGTGTGCGATCGCGCATCTCTCCAGGGCCCCGTACACACTTATCATGTGTGTGGAGCCTCTGGAGCTGCAGAACTTGTGCTTCTTGCCCCAGCGCAGCCTGGGAAAATCCCAGGCTGCGCTGCAGAATGAAGAGGAGGAGCCCTCGCGCTGCCTGCTCGCCAGCAGGCAGTGGCTGCAGAGGCGAAGCAGCAGAGACGCGAGAGCCTCTCACAAGAGGCTGCTTGCGTGATCCCTGTGCCCCAGCGCTGCAAAAAGGTAAGGTGCGGAAAGGGCCTGTGTTTCCCATCCAACCCTGCTAAAATCCAGTGATATATTTAAGTCTTTTACTCCAAGTCTCAAGTCAAGTCTCAAGTCTCTACCTTCAAGTCTCATGTCAAGTCTCAAGTCCTTAAAGATACTTTCAAGTCAAGTCTCAAGTCTGTGAGCCAACTTTATACCACAACATATATTCCAGCATTTCTGGGCAGTGTTAAATAAAGTCAGTTTTAACCATTTAAGTAGAGTCAGCCCTCCACATTTGCAATTCTGGCATGTTCAGCTTTGGAAGTGGGGAACAGGATCCTTCTTACTTCCCATTTCCAAAACTGAAGATTTTTCAGAAGTGGGGAATAGAATCCTTCTTACTCCTCATTACTGAAGCTTCAAAAGCTTTAGAAGGAAGGATCCTTCCTCCTCAAGCCCACTGCCTAACACACTTGCTGTTCCTTTCTGAGAAATGCAGCCTGCACTCTAGGGCCGAGTCTTGTCTTCTGCTCTTAGGAAAAGTTTTAGAAGGTTCCTCAAGCCTGCCTCAAGCCCATTGCTTAACCCATTTGCTGTTCCCCTCTGAGAAACATGCCCACACTTTGGGCTTGAGAGAGATCATCACGTGAACAGGAGGCAAAAAGAGATAGATGCATTGCTCAAATTTGTAAGGTTTCTGGATGAATGTGTTATGTTACTGAACCAAGAGCAGCAAGTCAGTCACTAAAAATATACAAGTCTCGAGCCGAGCCAAGTCAGTGCATCATTTATTGCCAAGTGGAGTCCGAGTGGAGTCACTGAAGTGACTTAAGTCCGAGTCAGTCAACTTGAGTCTACATCACTGCTAAAATCCACCTCTTCTCTGCTGCAGCCACCACAACATGGCCATCTCCTGGCCAGTGGAAAGTGATAGAGTAGCAGAGAAGTGTACAGCTTTATTCCTATAGCTGTATGAAGCATGGCAGACATCTTTTTGGGGTCTTCCAGAGATCCTTGAGGATGACATCATCATTCTACATCCAGCTATAGGAAAATAGCTGGACATTCCTTTGCCACCCTCCCTCACCAGTCAGGAAATGTCCATGTTGGGGGTGTTGCAGTAGAGAAAAAGGATGGGGTGTTGAGGGGGAGGGTTGTCAATACTTGGTCAGTACAGGATTCCACCATCTGTAATGACCAAAAAAGTGAGTGACAATGGCTTAAATTGTACTTATACCATCATAACTCTCTAACAGGATGTCAGCTGTTGTTTCTAAATGAGAACTTATACATATAAACATTCACAGGGAAAAGTTTAAGTAAATCTGTGTCTTCTTCAAGTAAAACTATGGCCCTTTCTGCATGTGGGGGGGGGGACACCCGAAAACAGAGCTTACTGGTTTTGTTTTCCGGCCGGCCGAGTCCGTTGCCATGAGGAGCAGCGCGAGCTTGTCGCTCCGCACTCCTCCAGCGTCCTAAATGGCAGCTTCCGGTTGGTGGAGGCTCAGGAGAAGCTTGCCAGCTGGAAGCCCGCCCCCGGCAGATCTGCAGGCACGCGCCTGCGCGCGCCTGCAAATCTGCTCCGGAGCCGGGCGACGGAGCGGCACAGGGTTGCGCGCTCCATGGTTTTTAAAAACCTCTGAAAAGAGGTTTTTAAAAAACACGCCAAGCGACCAGTTCCAGTCGCTCCGGAGTGGACTGAGGTATGGAACTACAAAAAGTAGTCCGTCCCAGTGCACTCTACGGTGCAGAAGACCTCCACTGGAGGTCGCTCCGCACCGTTTAAATAGCCCGGTGCGGAAAAGGCCTGAATCTACTATATCCTTCTTTTCACTAATGCATTAATGGACTTCCTGTCCCCCCCTTCCAATTATATGGGATGGGTAAGGGATAAAAGACAAGACTTGAACTAACCAATGTGGCTGCCCTTCCCATTCCATATCACAGTTCATGATTTGCGATAACAAAAGTGGCACAATGGCATTTACATAGACTAGAAAAGGAGTATTCCAAATATCAGCAAAGCTAAATACCTATATTCTGATTATAGACTGATGGTGGCCATTTCTGCATTAGACTGTTATAGTGCCATTATTCCACTTCCAACATCCTATGGAATCCTGGGGTTTGCAGTTTAGGGAGGGGCTTCAAAAGATATTGAAAGCAGAATAATAGTGCTATAACAGTCTAGTGCAGAAATGGCAGGTGACTTTTGTAACATTTCAATTTATTCCCAGTTCTGCAATGGAAGCCAATACCTTATTGTGATTCTGATCATAAGTAACATTTTCCTTTCCTTTCTTCTCTAACATGTATTTGAATTTTTGTCCAGTACACACAGAGTCAGTAAATCTAGGATGCCTCACTACCATTTATCTTCATATAAATCTTGCAATCATTTAATCTTTCTCCAAACGCTCGGATATTTCCCCCCCTTTGAGCATGTCATATTTTGTGTGTGTGCCTGCCTGTTATAGAAATATATGTCTGCCTCTAGACTACTGTAAGACTTTTTCAGAGCTGCAAAGAAACGTCTCTGGAGTATCAGTGATCTCATTAGAGATCACTCAGTAATGCTATTCGTTTTTCTTTCTGCAGAGTTCTCCCATCGTTTTGAGGCCCATTGTGTAATGACAATTATTATACAGTAAAATCTGAGACCTACTTAGCCTGCAATCTTATGCAAGCCTACTTGGAGCTTACTTCTAAAAGACACAGATAGGACTTCATTGTTAGTGTGAAACTACCAATCCTCCCTTCCCTTGAATTTTACTTGCGTTAACAAATAATTCAACTTTCACACCACAAAGCTTTTATTTTCTTTTTAAGGCTGGAGTGTTAGGTTGGATTTTCAAGAAAACAAAAACAAACAAACAAACAAACAAACAAAAAGCAGGTTTTATCTCTTTATTCAGCTGTTTCAGGGCTTAAAATCATTACCCCCCCCCCCGCCACAAAGAGCAACATGGTGTAGTTAGTTGTGTGTGGGAAAGTAAGGGGTACTAATGCTTTACTCACAAGTAGTGAGTAATGTAAGATGTTATGCTACAACCAGTGTTCACTATGCCATTTTTTTAACAACAGCAGCTAAACTAAAATGGTTCAAAATCCCAGAAATTCTCCCAGTGACATTTCTGAAATGATGAGTATATACTATATAGTACTTGTTATGCAAGAAAGTATGCTAACCTTGTTGTTACAATATTTAAGAATAATGTTGCTGATCACTGATATTAAAAAAAAAAAGTAATTACACAGCTTTTAACATGTTACTTCCAAGCTCTGGTGTATTTTTATTGTTCTTTGCATCTTAATCTTACTTTCAAAGGTTGATTTTATTTATCATTATTTAATTTTCTTAAAAATTTTATATCTCACATGGGACTCAACATGGCTTACAACTTAAGTTAAAACAAACTACAAATAAATAACAATGTTTATAATAATAACAAAGTTTTAAAATACCTATAATAAACTATTCTACTAAAAGCAGGACTAATCTAAAACAGTTTAAAGCAGTTAAAGCAAAACAATGAGAATAAAGATGCAGCATTCCTCCTCCTGTTAAAAGACCACCCTGCATTAACCAGTTATTAGTCATGGTCCTGTCTTTGTAAAACATGCATTATATACTTTATTGCCATCTCAAAATATTTTACAGTTGGAGATCTGAGGTGGAGAGACAGGCACTGGTGTGTGTATGTGTGTGTGATCCATTGTTACCACTTGTTCCCACTTTGAGGGGTGTACTATTTTTCATAAATTAGATATATTTTATGGTTGAAAGCCTGTTTGGAGAAGCTCTGACAGTAAGCGTGTAGCCAGGTCAAGATGATCTCAGGATAGCCAAACCATAAGTTCAGAGAGGATTAGATAGGAAAGCCCAGTGCTGATGGACTTGGGGATACAAACACTCCTGTAAACAATAGAAGGTGAAACTGCCCAGGTGCAGCAATCAAGCACCTGTTACTGCCCTGGCTAGTCTGAGCTCTGGGGATATTAAAAGATATCCTCTTGATATCACAATTCGGCTTCACTTCTCTATTTCCCTCCACGTGCTTGCGAGGCCACTGGACAAGCACGTAAACAAGCTCAGCCATTAACTGCCGTAATATTCCTGGACAATACAGGCAGGCCAGAAACAGCTGATTCACTGCTTTAGGAGACCTCCAGGCAAGTACTCTAATTAGGTATGCACGCAACCTACAAAAGATCCTCTGCCCTGCACTGGCAGCTTGATGGGTAACCTATACAATGCCCAAGTACTCTGCGTTTGCATACCGGCTACTCTATTGAGAACCACTATGATAACTCAATCATTCAGATTCTGACCTTTCGGAGGCTTTGTCTCCAACTCCAAACCTATTGTTTTCCCCCAAGTACGGCATAGCCTGCAGTCACAATTCTTCTTATAAAAACCCTTGATTCTGAGACCTTCCTCGGATCGCTCCCGAGTTTCATCCCGCCTTGCTGCCGCTTTGCTTGGCGAGCCTCCCCTCAGCTCCACGTGCTGAGCTACATCGCACCCCAGCCTCGCTCTCTATTTTTCCGGGCTTCAGAACAGGTGAAGTATCACCCGAACCAGCAACTCCTCTAAAAATCCCTCTATACCACTCCAACCTTTATTTTCTTTAGTTATCTTGTGTGAATATATTGCATACACTGTTTTGCTTGTGTTCAATAAAACATCATTTATTATTTCAACTTTTGTGTGCTCCTTGACTCGACCCGACCCCGTAGACATAGGGTTCAAGATCTCGCTACGTTACCCTGCCTCCCGTAACGCTAAGCAGTGCTCTGAGCTAATTTTCCCCACCTTTAGTTGAGCACATTTTGGTGTCCCTCCCAGGACCCCCAGTACACAGGGTAACACACCCTTGCTGTGAGCATATCCTACAGAGAGCTTCCCTATTTACTTGACCCAACCAAGACACGAAGAGATTGTCAGGACTCCCACCTATGGCCCTTTCCGCATGGCATTCACCATGCGAAAGGGCGCCCGGAGTGTCGCACGATTCTGAGGAGCGATCTGCATGACGCACTCACAACCATGCGATGCTCCAGGGGCCGGCAGGTGCCGCTCACACATATTTTCATTTTCAGCTGGAAGCCGAAAATGGTGCGTGATTGCACATTGCTCCCGGGCCCTGTGCGCACTTACCTGGCATGCAGAGCCTCCAGAGCTGCGCCGGTCATGCTTCCTACCCCAGCGCAGCCTGGGAAACTCCCAGGCTGCACTGCAGAAGGAAGAGGTGGGGCTCTCGCGTGAGCAGGCAGATCATGTGGAGCTGAAGCAGCAGGGATGCGAGAGTCTCTCGCCAGAGGGTGCTGGTATGATCCCCACACCCCAGCGCCAGAAAAAAGTAAAGTGCGGAAAGGGCCTATGTTTTGCCACCTGCAGTTAAGACAATCAGCCCATTCCAGACTCCTTTGTCAGTTTTTGGGAAAGCAATTATCATGTTGTCCATACACCCTCCTTCAGGGCAGGAAATAGGGCATAAAAATCCCAAATCAAGCCCCTGCAATTTGTAATATGTTGGGCATCACACTGCATGTAGTCTCCCAGACTCCTGTTCCTCTGTACTCCTCTCAGACTCTTGTGTGAGCCACTCCTCTTTGATCTGCTGCTTCAGGACTAGTAAATATCACCCCTTACATCCAAAACTTCTCTCTGTCCAACCTTTTTCACCTTTCCCTTCAATTGCCTTGTATTGTTTGTGGATTTGTTTGATTTCTTGTGTTATTCTATTAATTTCCAACAAAATATTCTTATCTTCTAATTGGAGTCCTCTCTACAGTTAGGACTGGTATACACAGGTGAAAAGATCCTACTGTTACCCTCCTCTCATGGGCCTTCTTTAACATATAATTCCCCAAAATTCTAAAGAGATGCTGGCATTGCAGGTGGACCTCAAAGTCTCCTCACCTTTTAGGGTATCGCTATAGGACATGAACTGAAATCTTCCATCATATTGAAGCATAAGAATCTTTCAGGATCAGTCTCTTTCTGTTTCAGCTAGAGAACTCAACCCAACTTTGGAAAACCTAGTCAGCTATCAATTCTGTTAGCACCCTTAACAATAACACAATTCAGGAAATAAAAATGAGATTGACAGCCTGCAATTATCAAGGCCAATGTATGAACTCTGAAGTCCTGTTTCCTGGGACTGATCTTGGGACCCACAGTTAAGTAGAGGACAAGTTTTTATACAGAAGTGCCAAGTTCAGTCCTTGGCATCTTCAGTACAAAGCATTAGTTAGCCAGAATGTCAGAACTTGGAGACTTGGAGAACTTGGAGGCTCAATCAGACTAGATTATAGTGGGCTAGACAAATAGTTGGATGTAATACAAGGCAACTTTCCATTTCCTAACTATTAAAAAAATATGTGTTTCAGACTTCTTTCCAATTAGTAAGGAGACAGTGTCCTTACTAATGATGGGCAATCTCTTTTTGATTCAAGTCAGAATGGACTTCGCAAATACTATTCATCGTCCAAAAAGACATTCATTATTCTCAGAGCCCATTCCAAAATGGGGATCCCAGTGCTGTCCCAGTGATCTCAATAATGTCTTCAGGTGCCCAACAGATCCCAAACTTCTATACCCACAATAACACAGAAATCCCTGAGACTTGCCCCACTGTAGGGAAGGCTGGCATGTGTGCTTTGTGGCATAGCTGGGGTCCACATGAAGTACTCAAGGAGGCACCCTTCTAGATTACACTTCACAGAATCATAAAGTTGGAAAGGACCCCACCCAAACCAATTCCCTGCCATCCAAGATATATAGTTAAAGTACTCTTGAGAGACGGTCATCTAACATCTCTCTAAAGACCCCAAAGAAAGAGAATCCACTCCCTCTCAATGCAGTCCATTCCACTATTCAACAGAGGTCACCATCAGGACTAATGTTTAGGTAGAGTCTCCTTTCTTGCAATTTGAATCTGTTGTTTCATATATCTAGTCTCTGGAGCAGTAAAAACAAGTTTGCTGCATCTTTTACATGACATGCTTTCAAATAGTTAATGATAACTATTATGTCACCTCCTCATCTCCACTGTTCCAGGCTAAACATACTCAGCTTCCCAAGCTGTTCATCATAGGTTTCCAGACCTTTTACCATCTTAGTCACCCTACTCTGAACACATTCCAGCTTCTCAATATCCTTCTGGAGCTGTGGTGCCCAGAATTTGGTACAGTATTCCAGGTGAGCTCTGACCAAAGCAGAACAGAGTGGTACTTTTACATCTCTCAGTCTGGATACTATGTTATTGTTGTGTGCCTTCAAGTCATTTCTGATTTATGGTTACCCTAAGGTGACCCTATCACAAGATTTTCTTTGCAGAATTTGTTGTTGCAGAATCTTGTCCTCCCTTGAGGTTGAGAGAGTGTGAGTTGTTCAATGTCACCAAGTAGGTTTTCATGGCTTAGCGAGGATTCAAATCCAGGTCTCTCAGTTTCCTATTCCAATATTCAATCCACTATATTCAATCCACTTGGCCTCTGAGAGCCAAGCAGTGCTTATCAGGACATTCCTAGCAAGTGTTTACCTAACAGTCTCGGCTGCCTAGGTTTCTTTGGTAACAAGCAGTCTGTTACTTATGCTGGACTGCATATCCCATTACTAAATATGGAGGGCATCCTGATACCTGTAATCACTTATCCAAGTTGCTTATAAAGATGTTGGCCCAAGACAGAACTTTGAGGCAGCTTACTAGTCACTTTTCTCTAGTATGAATAATTTGTGAATGTTCTTCAGTTTTGGTCACTCAACTAAGTTAAAAAGCTACCCAATGGAAGCATTGTCACATTTTATCACCTTCTCTGCAAGAATATCACAGATAACCTTGTCAAAACTCTTACTGAAATCTAGATATACTATATCAGTTGTTACAGATTGGGCCCCCAAATAGCTGAACCTTTGCTGTCACCTCTAGCATAGAGAATTTTTGGCAACATTTACTTAAAGGAGATTTGCCACTGGCTTCCTCTCAATATGGCATACAGCATCTGGTAATCCTCGGCAGTCTCTCTTCCAAGCGCTAACTAGGCATGACCCTGCTTAGCCTCTGAGATCAGACAGGATCTGGCAATCATCAGGTTTCAGTGATGCTTGTTAATTGTTTGCCTTCCTGTCTTCAGAGTTCATGTCAGGATGCCCTCCATATTAAAGTAACGGGATATATAGTTTAGCATAAGTAGCAGCTTTGCTTGTACCAAAGAAGCCTAGGTACCAGAGACTGTTAGATAAACAAATGCTAGGAATGTACTGATAAGCACTGCCTGGCTCTCACGGCTTCAAGGTCTTCAAGGTCTCTTGACAAAGGGGGAGGGAAAGCGGGGATTCTAAAGCTCTGGTATTTGCTTTTGAACTGCAGTCTCCTCACTGAAGTCTTGTACAATGTACCTCACTCCAAATAAATAGTGTTTATGCACTGTACTATTTGCGTGTGTGGATTCAGTTCCTGACAGTTCAGGTTCATCTTGTTTATTTCCCATGCTTTGTGCATTAGCATAGAGACATCTAAGACCATAGTCCATTCTTTCCCACTGCTTTCTTATTGATTCTTTTTCATCTGCTGGCGAGTTCTTCTGCTGTTGCCCCAGCTCCCACTGTATCATTGAGGCTATGGTCTCTAACACTTGATGTCTGCCTACCCTCTAGAAGAGTATCTCCCTCCCAGGTATAACTCAGTTTAAAGCCCTCGTGATCAGGTTAGTGTGATTTCTAGCAAATACATGCTTACCAATTGTTGTAAGGTGCAATCCATCTCTTGCCAGAAGTCCTTCTTCATGAATGTGCAGACCATGGTCCAAGAAGCCAAATTTTTCTGGAGTCACACCTGCAGAGCCATTAGTATTCTTTTCTGTCATCCTAGTCCATGTTCTTCAAAAGGAAGAAGAGATTGAATATAATATTTTCCCAACAGCTTCCTCATAGTCTTTTGCAATACATAGAGATCTGTATCTTGCAGTATCATTGGCTCCCATGTTGATCAGAAGGTGGGTATAATGGTCACTGAACTTGACATATCTTGTCAGCCTCTCTATAGTGGCACTGATCTTTACCCTGGAAGACAGAACATCTCTCAGGAGATCCTGTTAAGCCTGCACCTCTCTTCTGTTCTTCTCAGCAGGCAATCACATTCCACCATGACATACCTCTTCTTCTCTGGTATGTGACAGGAGCCTTTCCATCCACAAAATCCTCCAAGGCCACCTCCATGCCCTCTGAATACTGATACTATTATTATGGCTTCTGTTCTTCATAACTGTTGATCAAGGGAAAGCTCTATGTGATAGACGAGGGGTTAGAGATTGAAGGGGTTAGAGATCATTTTGCCTGTGCCTCCACCGTCTGAAAGACAAGCTGAAACAGAGACTCTACAGCCAGATCCTGAGGAAGAAGCAGTCAGTGACAATTTCAAGGAATTGGATTCACCTTTGCCTCCCAGTCCTCAGTCACACAAGCGGCAGAAGAGGATGGCTCAGAAGCAAGCTGTTTCACTGAGGCTCTGAAGGTAGAAGGATGATTAGGAACACATATTTTCCCTGCTACTTAAGTCTGATGGCATGGCTTGCTTTTTGCTTGTGGCAAATTGCTATCCAAGCTCCCTCAACCTTTGCATTCCTCCTCCATGTCTTTGTAAATTCTGACTTTCCTGGCTCCTTGGAGCAGCTTTGACTTTGGCTTTCGGCTCAGTGTTCTTCTGGATTGTTAGCTCTGGACTCTCTCTGTTTCCTCCACCTCCTTGGCAAGTACTGTCCCATTCCTTCCCTTGCTGGCCAATAAGCATGGGCTGAGAGATAACTCTGACATTCTATGCCCACCACATGATTTCTATTTCTTCTGCTTCTGTGTGTCACATTCATCCAAACGTCTGCCTCCTGTGTTCTGTGTACTGTCTTTCCAAAAGAATCTGCTCTGCCCTGTCCAAAGAAGGGCTTAATCCTTCTGGAAGTTTATATATGTGGGCGTTAAGTTGTTGCACCTTCTCTTCCAGCAGGGCACCTTACTTGCACTTGCTGCAGGCATAGTTCCTCCCATCCTTAGATAAGAACATAAACATAATATAAATGCTGCAGCTCATTGCAGCAGTTCCTTCATCATCCATGTTCAATCATCCTGTACAGGCAATTTCACAGGATTTTGGGGCTGCCCTCAAATGTCCCTGTGAAATATCCCACAAAACACCTGTTTTCTTCATCCTCTTTCCCAAGCTTCTGTTCACCAAGGTTGAGTAAATAATGTAGGAACTAATATAAAGAACTATTAGCTTCTAGTTCCACTGCTTCTCAGGATGCATTTTCTCCCAGCAGAAGCCCTTCCCCCTCACACCATATGCTCTGGCACAGCACATGTCCCCAAAAACACAACATGCACAAGAAAGCCTCTGAATAGTTCAGCTAAACAACCAGATTTTACCAAAGAGTCACAAATTTACCTTATTACGTACCTTCCACCAATCCCATGCTGTCTTCCTCATCTTGCTCTCCAAGCCTCTCTTTCTTATACTTTGTGATAGAGCATTCAAGGGTCCTAGGAGAAATGGAGGCTTTATAAAAAGGGATTTCCATTCCCACATTACAAGTGAGGGCAGCAGACCCAGTCTCCACTACTAAGGAGAAAATGTGCTGCCCCATACCACTTTGTTTAGTGACCTTCTCTGCTTCTTCTCTCACAGCCCTAGAACCTATCAACAGATCCAAGACGTATGCCTTTCAGGAACAAATCACAGAGCTTTTAAAAGTTAAAAGTTACCATGACTTCCAAATATTTTGATGCTGTTTTGAAAGTAGCCCTTCTACATTTCTCACAACTAACTAAACAGTTATGTTAATTTGATTTTTTAAAAAACAAAGAAACAGCTAAATGCCACTGGTCTGTGATACCAAACGTGCTGTTTCCTCATCCACCTCACTCTTGCTTCAACACCTACAACAGAGCAAGGGACAGCAGCACAAGCCAGCACCTAAGCCATGTGATGTTCCTCTCCCATGGTTTAATGAGGCCATAACCTTGTTATTATATTTTTTAAAAAAGAAACACTGAAAAAGCACTACCACACTGTAGAAGCAGTGGCATCGCTTGTTAAGTTATAATGGTAGTACAACCTAGTTCTGCCTTAGTTGTTGCAAAAAAGAATCACAAGTAGTTATTTGCAACTAGTTACTTCCAAACTATGACAGCTCTAGGCAGCTTGTCGCATCGTTGCCATATCATCTCAGCCTCAGTTGACCAGCACTGCTTGCTTCCTATTGGCATTTGGGAATATACTACGAGCAACCAGGGTGCCTGTCTCTACTGCCAGACACTAAACTGTCTGTCTGCTAGTGGGAACAGTCTCTGTCCATCTATCTCCTTTCTCTGCCTGTAAGAAACTTCAACCTTCTTTCCCCAGGCCTGCCAGTAATTAGGCCCAGTTTTCACTTCAGCCTTTTTCCCTCCCCTTTGGCTTTTGCCCAGAACAATTGATTCAGTCATGTTTGGCTTCCCTATTCTGATCTAGCATGGTTATTGAACTGACATTGGATTGTTCCCACCACTTTTTAGTAGCTTTGTTCTGAACTTGACCCCTCAACTGTAAACGGCAGTAGCTGGATCACTTTCAAGGCACATCTCCCAAAAGAGCCTCCTCTATGACAAGTCTACATTTTTTAAAAAGAGAGAGATTAAAAACTACTGCAACAATTCTTTCTAGGCACTTGCAGCCTACTTTCCACACCTTTTCACTGAATTCTCTGGAACTTGCTGACCAGCAAAAGAGTAAAGGATCGCCACTTTAGAGATCTCCAGTCTCTCTTTAAGACTGCATTTATATCCCTTGAGGGGCTGAAACTGTTATCTTCATCCTGTGGGAAGGAGCTGCTACATTATCTGTGGGTCTTCCACATGACACAGTGTTGTGGTTCACTGTAAGTTACTTGGTTCGTGTAGCCTATCATTATCCTGCATTCAACAGTAGCCGGAACCAGATGCTTTAGAGGAAACATGATCATTGCCAAGAGTACTCAGCCCTGAAGTAATAATGAAGTACTGAATTCCCTTCAATGGCCTCCAGTTTTAAGCTGTTTCATGTTGGGAAACAGTCCAAATCTACATTCTGACTTAAAATGTGAATAGTTTGCTGCAGTAATGTGTGGCTTGTAAATGCATCAGGTCCAGGACAACCTTGTTTCTTTGAGAAGCAGTACACAGAAATGTTAGATTGTGACAGGAGAGGACCAGGTTCACATCCTCACAAGGACTATGAAATTCAGACTGACTGATGCAGATACTATCTTCAGGTCAAGTGAAGTAGGCTTGCTTGCTCCCTCCCTCCCTTCCTTCCTTTATTACACTTTTATCCAACCTTTCCTCCAACGAGTTGAGTGTGGCTTTCCTGTTCCACACTTCATCCTCACATCAACACTGTGAGGTTCAGTCAGGCTGAGAGAGACAATGGTAGACCCAGGAATACCCAGTGCTTATCTTGGCTCATCAGGGGCTTCAACATGGATCTCTCAAGTCACTGCAAACCCCAGGATTCCATAGGAAGTTGAAAGTGAAATAATAGTGCTGTAGCAGGCTAGTGCAGGAATGGCCACAGTTTAACCACATGATCCCTACATCACACTGGCTTTTATATTGACCTTTAATATGAAGTATGCAGGCATTTGTTCATTTCCTATACTCCTCACTTTACATATTATCAAATGCATATATAGTTTGACTCACAGTCTAAACTACCTCTCAAGATTTGTAGTGAGGATAAAATGGAATAAGGCTGTACATCCTGAGCTCCTCGAAGGACGGGCAGGATATAAAATTTGATAGATCAATGTTGGCATTTTGGGACAAAGCCATCAAGACAAAATAGGAGCCTTTTCTTTATCATCACAGCATCCTCTTATCTTTTCTTGAACCAGGTATGACACTCCTATACACACATGTACACACCACATATCCAGGGTTGGTCCTGCCATTATGCAGAGTGAAGCAGCTCTTTAGGCATCTGGTTTGGGATGTCATGAAAGGAGAGTACATTGTTCATTACTGAATGTATCGTTACTGCATTTTTGCTTCCAGGACATGGGGGTGGGGTTCTGGGACTTTCTGCATCTGGTGCTAAAATAAAATGACTGGTCTTGGATATCCCCAGACCAAACTGTTGCTGCTGGTGCTGCTGCTTTGTTCTTGTCCTTCTTGTCCTTCTTGACCTTCTTCTCCTTCTCCTTCGACTAATTAGTAATTTTCCTTTACTTTCCAAATTTCTAGCATTGCAATAACTTAAAATTTCAGTTAAGTGTTTAGAAATTGTTAACTTTAATTGCCATGGCTGCATCCTGCACAACCCTGAGGTTTGTAGTTTAGTCAGGGGGAACTTTCTGGCTGAGAATGCTAAATGCCTCTTCCTAAACTGCAAATCCCAGGATTCCGTGGAATAGAACTGTAGCAGTTAAAGTGGAATTATAGCACTATAATTGTGTGTGAGAAAGGACCCCAAGTCTTTTGTCTTGGATGTTGGGATGGAACGTCCTGACAACTGGACAACTCAGGAGAGGGCAACTTCAAGATGGTAAATACCACCAAAGCTTGAATTCATGGGAAAGCTATCTACACCAGGCAGAAAGGGCAACAAAGAAAGGGAGCTGAGTTGAGAATGAGCAATAGAAAGGGAAGCAACCTGCATGCTAGAGATGGTGATCAGTACCAGTTACCCAGGAAGAAAGAAGCACAAGGTAATGCCTAGTACAGATGACAATCAAGCTAGCAGTTGAGTCTTACTTTGGCATCTGCAGTGTGACACTATTCACCTCAGAATAGCAGGCCAGGTTAGGGTTTCTGGGGAGACACAACTCTGTCCTCTGACAAAGGCTGCTGCCATTTGTCCCTCCAAAGCTCCAGGCATCTGCCACCTGAAGCAAATGCCTCACTGTATCAAATGGTAGGGCCAGTTGGGCCAGCTATGGAGGAGACTATTTGGGCTGGCCACATTTATTAGGCACAGAAGAGGTTTCCCTAAATAGTGTGCTGCTAGGTCAGTGATCCTTCACTTGGGCTTTTCTGGGGTTGAAAGGAAGATGCCTGTCCATTGTTCCAAAAAGCAGACACTGATCAAGCAGTCCTTTCTGTTATCAATGAGGAATTCTTTTCACTATAATCTGGATAAAAACAACTATTCAATTTAAGAAGTTTAGAAACATGGTCCTAGTTTTACATTTTGATCAATTCATTTCTGCAGAATTCACTGTAGTGGTTGTCCATTAATATTGTATGTGTGTGTGCATATTCATATATGCACACAAATACAAGTGCAAATAAACTGATCATGAGAGAATATGATATGAGTACATAGCATGGCTTTAGTGGAAACAAGAGAACCTCCCAAATGCTACCAAGATACTCACTTCCCTTATAATGTACTGCTTTAATTTAAATTCACTTTACAGTCTGTGCACATGAGAATTATTTTGAAGGTTTAATTTTGCTGGCTGCTGAAAGCAATATGGTCGGTATCAACAGAGGAGAAATAGTGCTTCTGCTTATTAAAGCTTTTGGAGTGTACTGTAGGTACCCTGGGAAGCTGTTAAGTGTAGATCAAATAAAAGATGTGACATTGTATACCTTAGTATTATTTCATAGTTATGTCCACATTCTAACTCTTTATAATATATCTGAGACAGTCGACAGACATTCTATAGATCTTCAACCTGCCTCCCCCTCACCAAACGTACAATTAGCCAAGAAACGTAACTTTGAATTGTTACTGTGAACCAAAACGCACTTATTTCACTTGGCATGGTGCTAGTAACCTAGTCATTTTAATAAGCTAATCTTCCACTGAATTTAGTTGGTTAGTACAAAGAAATTAGTTCCCCCCCGTCTCCTTAATATGCAGCCATCTGCTCTAAGTTGTTTGTGTTTTTTTGCAGTGCATTGTATAAGTATTTATTTATGTTCCAAACTACAGTCTCTTCTCTGATTTCCACCCATATTCTAAAAATAGCCTTTGCTTGCAACATACTGAAGCAATTACTGTAAAAACTAAAATGCAAATATTGTATGATGAAAAAGAAATCACACATAATGAACAAAATCATTTTATTTCTGAGGGTAACTATATACTCTATAACAACAAACAAAAAACCAAAACCATATTCTTGGCAAAGGAGATCTTGTTCCTACTGAAATACAAATTAGGAAGAAGATTGCCCACTAGTCGTTAGTTTGTCCCAGTATAAATTCACATTCTGGTAGTGATGCAAAAGCCAGTAAACCTGAGAGGTTATTCAGTGATTTTCACCCTTGGAGCTGATTCTGTCCCCGCCACCCCCCCGCCCCTTGGTTTATTCTAAGCAATTCTTCTCACTTCAAATGTCAGTAGCTCAGTCCCTCCAATCCGCCTGCACCCTCTCCCATTTTTTTTTCTAAAAGGAAAAGAAGCATCAATGATGGCTGCCTTATACAGAGTCTAACCACTGATTCCTCATTGATTAGTCTATTATCAGTGGAGGTGTTAGGCAAAAATGTTTTGTGTCATTTGCTATCTGGTTCTTTAAATTAAGACATCAGAGGTTAAACCTGAAACTTCCTGAGAGCAACAGAAGTGAAAAGAAAATAGCATCTAGGAAATCAGGCAGGAAGAGGAAGGTAAGAAAAATACAGAGGAAATCTGAGCTGCTTTGCAAGGGATGGAGTAGTAAGGACTGCTGATATTCTGCATTGGCTATCAGCAGTCCTTGCTACACAATCCCTTGCAAAGCAGCTACCCTCTGGAATTCTGGGATTTGTAGTTTACTGAGGCCAAAGAGCTCTCTGGCTGAGAATTCTGAGTGCTCTTCCCTAAACTGCAAACCCCTAGGATTCCAGAGGATGTTGAAAGTGGAATAACAGTACTAGAGCAATGTAGTGCAGAAATGGCCTATATGTAACTAAGCAGTGTCTCCTGGCCTGACCCCTCTCCTCCATCCACCCAAAGACCCAGCAGCCAGATCAGGTGAAGAGTTCTGTTCACTTGGTAATCAGGACCCAAGGATGATGATGTTTCTATTCCCCTTCTGCTCACGAGTCAGGCTGCAACGATCAGAAGCAGGATCCCATTGCAAGTCCTTGTGTCAGCCTTGCTCACTGGTTGTTGGAAACACACTCCTCCTTGAACCCCACTTGCTAGCTGAATAGACCTCCTTTGCTCAGTCTGACCACTGGCTGTTAAGATGAGGGCACTGACATAATTTTACACTAAGACAATGTAGTCCTACTGAACACGGAGCAGTTACAGATCTGTAACACTAGGTTATGGATCCATAACTGCAATACTGAATGCCAGCCAACATCTTCAACACACTATTAGTAAATGGGTAGGAAGACTGAAAGCAATCAGTAGATATCTTTTTTTCTTATTTTATCTCCTATCTTGTTCCTTAAAAAAAACTTAGCTGTTTAATAAGCTGCATAAAAATTGAATAATTTTCCCCATTGTACAAAATATATACAGCTGTATAACATCCAGCACAGTTCCTGATCAACCACATTCCTCCCTCATCAGCTACTTTCTAGCTACCAGCCTACCTGCTCCCTGTAAAGCAATAGGTATGAAATCAGAGCCTGTCAGCCCTAATTGGAGACCACTGTAATTTGCAGTATTTTGAAATGATAAACATTTACACAATACAAAAATAAGTGAAACATATAATTGGTGGGTATGCCAGTAATAAGAGTTTATATGCTACTTTTTCACAGCTGACTATGCTCTAACCAGCTCGCAATAATTTTAAATTTTCAAACAACAGTTAAGTCTTAAATATATACAACTAGTTATGTGGTGTGATACTCCGATGCCCCAAAGAGTATTTTAATATATTCTGCTAAATCAAAAATCCCAATTCACCGCATTGAAACAAAGAATTCCTAAACAAAATGCAGCTTAGAGTCTCTGTCTTATCTCTGCCAGCAGTCTCACAAACACTTATTCAAATACCAAGCTTGTTTTTCTCATGTCTAACAGTGTAGTCTTATGCATGCATATTCAAAGGCAGCCTCTACTATGCGTCTTTCCGCACTAGACTGTTATAGTTCCATCATTCCACTTTCAACATCCTGTAGAATTCTGGAGTTTGTAGTTTCCTGAGGCCAAAGCGCTCTCTGGATGAGAATTCTAAAGGCCCCTCCCTAAACTGTAAACCCCAGGATCTCACAGGACGTTGAAAGTGGAATAATGGCACTATAATAGTGTAGTGCAGAAATGGTCTTAGTTCAGTGAGAATTAGTGCATCAAAGCGAGTTTAGGATTATCACTTACATACCACATGAAATCTTCCCAAAGCCTAAGAACAAGGCTACAGTGTTTCTCAGGATATCCAGGCTCTGGTGGCACACAGGTGCAGTGGCATACCAAGGCTTAACAGTGCCCAGGGCAAGGGGGTGGGGCAAGCAGTGGGGGAAGGGTGACCACTGGCAGAAGTGGGCAGGGCAAGTGGGAGAGGGGCGAGTGGAGGCGGGCAGGGTGAGCGGTGAGTGGGGCACAGCAAATGGTGTATAGAGGTGAGCGGGACAAGTGGCGGTGCATACCCCTGTGGCCCCACCCTAGATTTGCCTCAGCACAGGCGAACGTGTCCAAGGTGCTGGATGTATTTAGAAATATGGTCCAGCCACTTGGATATCACTTCTAAAGCCTGGATTAAAACCTGGAGGGGATTTTCGACCCCACTGACATGGGAGCCATCAGCCACTAGTGCACCACTGTTGATATCAGGAACAATCTCTGCACAAGGTAAAGGTTCTAATTAAGGTTTATGAGAACATAGCAAGAGCCATGCTTGATTGGACAAAAGACCCATCTAGTCTAACACACCATTTCTATATTGGCTGAACAGAAAACAGAATTGTAGAATCCCAGAATCATAGAGCTAGAAAGGAATGCAAAGGTCATTTCATCCAACCTCCTGCCAGGAAGGAATACACAAAGTCCATCCAAACTGATTAAAAATGTCCAAAGAAGGAAAGTCCACCACTTTAAGATAGCCCATTCTGTTACTGAACAGCTTTTACAGCAGACTTTCCTGGCTCAATATATTAAATACATCAGATGCATATGTGCCAGAAGGAGATTCTTGGACAATAATATATTGAGCAACATAAGGCTCCCCAAACACAGCAAACATGATGAGAGCTTGGAGTATGTGTTTCAGGGGTTTCTTTTTTAAAAAAAATTCTATTGTCCTAAACTATTTTCTGGCAATTTTCAGCATACACAGCAACATTTTATTTCCATCCTTGAGTGGGGTTCTTCTGAGACAGATAGGAACAAAAAAGTCTCCTTCACCTTCTCCCCCTTTCTTTCATTTTAATTCTTTTTAATGTTAACAGTGCTATAGTGCACCCATGAAACAACCAGTGATGCATTTAAGTCTTTTACTCCAAGTCTCAAGTCAAATCTCAAGTCTCTACCTTCAAGTTTCAAGAAAGAAAAGAATAAATGAAATACAATCCAAAGATCTATGTCAACTTTGCAGAAATTCTGCAAATTCCTATATTCTCTGAGGACTGAAAAAAAAAACCACACTAAAATAAGCAATATGCAAATGATTTATTAAATGTCAGTGCTTCTGCTTGTTAATAAAAGTCTATACTCTATTTTTTGTACAGTTTGAACTTTATGATGACCATTTCCTTGCATGTGCATGCACAAAGGGGAGATGCTTTGCTACTGCAGGTATGCTGATTGTCAAACCTTGCTTTTGTTTCAGTTGAGGAACTCATTACCTAAGATAATAACTATCCTTTTCCTAAAAATTCATTCTCCTCTTAAGCAATTAGGCTGAAGGCTATTTCAGAACATCAACTGATCATACACAAAGACACAACACTCTGAAATAATGGGGGAGGAGAGTCCTTCTGGTCTACATATCTGAAAAGCATTGCATCCTAAGTCAGTCAGGTTTCCACCCAACATGTTTGGGAATAGGACTTTGGCAGGTCTGAGAACCATTAACACCAATGCCATGTAGACAAGACAATATGGGACATGGCTGTTTTATGGGATAACTGGGATTTGGTGAAACTCAAGAAATCATATAGAAGAACACTCTCAAGTAGATTCATGACCATTTTAAAATGGAAAATTAATTTGTGATTTTTTGATAATGTGACACTGAGGCTGTACTCTCCTATCATTTATCAATAGGAGAACCTCATTCCATTGCTTGAGATGGGGGAAGAGTACAATGACAGCTAAGAAAATGCCCCTTCAATCCACAAATGAATAAACAATAGGACTATTTCCTTAGCCTTCAAATAATTGCTTCTGAACATGTGATCAAAACGTGATCAAAACAAGGAGCTCAATGATGTAATTACAATATTTGAAAAATTCGGTAATTGGTCACTTCATGAGGAAATGAAGTATGTCACTATATAGTCCCATTATGTCTATCCCACTGTATAGACCACAGCAGTCTTTAGAAGCTCTTAGGCACTGTTATAAGTTCAAAATATTTCTTAGATTACGGGGAGGAATGGGAGTACCGGATTTCCAATTATATTACAAAACTGAGGCATTCATATGGCTAAAAGACTGGATTGACTTACAAGATACAAGAATGCTTGCACTGGAGGGAGCAGACCTGAGGATGGGATGGCATGCCTATATGTTTTATGATAAAGCAAAAATTGATAAAGATTTTTCGCATCACTATATCAGAAAATTGCTTCTGAAGATATGGAATAAATATAAGAGTAAAAACATAAGGCAGCTACCCATGTGGGTATCCCCTCAAGAAGCTTTCTTTGGAAGATGGAAGGGAACAGAGAAATGGCTGAGATATGAAGATATATTAGAGAAAACAATGACAAATGCTTATAAGATCAAATCAAGAGAAAAATTGGAACAGGAAGGATTGCCATTAAGTTGGTTTCCGTACAGGCAGCTAAATGAGAGATTCCAGATGGACTTGAAAACCTATGGAATAGAATCCAAAGAAAGGACAGGAGTGATTAAATGGATCTTTGACAATCCACCGCATCTGTTAGCCCATATATATCAAGAAATATTAACACAGGAGAGACAGGAGAAGACGGTGAAATCTGCAATGATTTTGTGGGCACAGAATATTGGGCATTCAATTCAATTAGATGAATGGGAACAGAGCTGGAAAAGGACACAAAAATTTACAATGGCTCAGAATCTCAAAGAGAACTATTTTAAAATGCTGCATAGATGGTACATGACACCGGACAAGTTAAAAAAGATTTACAATACAGGTACGGGAATGTGTTGGAAATGTCAGAAAGAGGTGGGAACAATATTTCATATGTGGTGGTCATGTCCCAAGGCAAAGAAATATTGGAGCGAAATACATAAAAAGATATGTGAAATACTGAAGGTTCAATTTGTAAAAAAACCTGAATTTTATTTGTTAAACATGACAAATGTTCTTGAGAATACTAACATTAAGAGGCATTGGAGATTAATATTGTACATGATAACGACAGCTCGAATTGAATATGCCAAATTGTGGAAGTCTCAGCAAATACCCACAATCGAACAATGGTGGGGGACATTTATTGAGAATAGAAATGCGGATATTGTTTCACAAAGATTAAAGGGGAAATCGGACTATCAGATAAAAGCAGAATGGCAAATTGTAATGGGTAATTGCTGGGAACTGCCAAGTGAAAATGTCTGAACATAACAGGAGTTGACGAGAGAAATGCAAGATCAAACATGTAAGATGAACATGGAATTGTGAGGCATAATTTTTTTATATGTGAGTAGATATCTAGAAAATGAAAACTAGATCAGAGTGGAAGAACAAAAACATTACATGTAAAAGTACAATTTGAGATGTTTTTTTTTATTTGTGAAACTTAATAAAATTATTTTAAAAAAATATTTCTTAGATTAAATGCAATAAGTGGATCAAAGTGATTCAAAGGATTATAAGAGACAGGTGGAATTACAGGAAAGGAATTACATGGAGGATATAGATGGCTCCTTTCAATACTGGAAACAAAGGCCATTTCTGCACTACACTGCTATAGTGCTATTATTCCACTTTCAGCATCCTGTGGAATTCTGGGGTTTGTAGTTTACTAAGGCCAAAGAGCTCTCAGGCTGAAAATTCTAAATGCCCCTCCCTAAATTACAAACCCCAGGATTCCATAGGACATTGAAAGTGGAATAATAGCACTATAACAGTGCAGTATGGAAATGGCCAAAAAAGGAAGAAGTAAAACCTCAAAATGATACGAGAAAAAAAAAGTTATCAAATGGTAAAACTGTAAGGCAGTGAGATCCCCAGCATGTTTCAGTAACAACCTTCATCAGGAGAACTAGTTTTCCCATCAAGACAATATTTCAGATTGGAGAAATATTTCTGTGAGAATGCATTACACATTTCCTTGTTTTAGGCAAAGGCTTTTACCATTTGACAATACTCTTTTCAATACTATTTTGAAGCCTTCACTCTGTGTTTAATTTCTTGCGTTTGGTGCTACCAACTCCACTTTTTTCTCTAATGGGTGTCAAAATTCCACCCAGCCATAGAATGGGAGGAGGCAGTTAAGGTTCTCTTCCTTTGACATGAGGACTTCATTCTCTGTAACATGAGAATTTAGCTGTGTCCTTTCAATAGCAGTGCTGATTACACACACTGGAAGATCTATTCCTTTATAGCTTATGACTGTCAGGACTCTAAGCTCCCTTCTAAACCCTGCAACATAAGAAGAGGAGACAAAATGTGTGCATGTCCATCTCCTGGTTTCAAATAAAATATTGGGGCTTAGAGAAGATTAAAATAAAAGAAACTGATGCCTCAGAGGAAGAGGAAAGCAGTGAGTATAAATGAGCTGTCAGAGATTCCCCATCAATTCAACAGTAGGCAGCATGACATCAGAAAAGAAACTCATAAAGCAACCACTGAAGACAAAAAATAAGAGCAGATTTCAGACTTCTTTAAAAATGTCTGGACAAGACCAGAACATCAAACCACCAATTACAGATTTAAAACTTAAACTCTGGATTGTCAAAGGAATGATGGGCACAATCTGTTTTTCTTTTCAAACACACACACACGCAATTAAACTAAAAGTACGGATTGAATTTGGTTGTAGGTGTTGACAGAAAAGAAAATGAAGACCATCATATGTTCTGCACTTCTACAGATGAACCTGCTGTACCCTAAGGCAATTATCTACTACGGGCAGCTAGATTTTTCAGAATTTTTGAAACATTATTCCCTCATTATCGTCTTTCATGATGTTTGACCAGTGCTGATATTAAATAGCTCTTGCTTTACATCTTGAAAATAAAGACATTATCTATTTGGTTGCCTTCACAGCACAATACCTATCAATAGTCCATGGTTTGGAGATCTTAGAGAAGAAGGGGGGGGGGGAGGAAAGGAGGAAGAGGAAGAAGGATGACATGGAAAAGACACCTTTCCCCTGTACCCTTTTTTGTTGTCAGAAATATTTTACTACAAAACGAATAGGTAATTTGGACCACAAGCATTTTGGATGATAAGTTCCATCATCCACAACCAGCACAGCCAATGGTCAAAAGTTATAGAAGTTGAAGGCACCAGGTTGTCTATATTTCCACTAGAAGTATCAAAACTAAGAACAAGAAATTTAGATGGTACCCTTTAAACATATTTACATTTGAGATTCTGCATGGGGTATGTACAGTGTAAACATTCTACCTGTGTAGCTCTGTGTTCCCTATCTGGCAGCAAACCCCAATAGGACCACTGCTGCTGTCATTAAATAGTTCTGCAGTGGGATGGAGAAGGAAAGAGATGACTGGGCAGCAGGGACAACCCCCCAACTCCTGCAGTTTGCTGCAGAGAGAGGTAACAGAATTAAGACGTTGTTCCTGTGCTTCACTCACATACAAACGGTAGAGAGGCAGCTCTGGTAGTATCCTCCTCCCCATAGCAACAGCCCTGTGGGGCTTTTTAGCTGCTGTAGGATGCTGGACAGAGTGGAAGATGCTGACGAATAGTTTCTTGTGCTTCATTCAAAAAAAGGATATACCTGTATAGACACCTTATGCAAACACAGCCTGCAACTGGACTCCTGATGACCTTATCCATAGTATGTTTTCAGGGCTTAAACATAATTGGAAGTACAAACTAGAGCAGACCCATTGAAGCAATCAGAGGTGCATAAATGCTGACTTATATAAGGGAGATTGCGTAAATGTTGAATATATTCAGCAATTTATTCAGTGAGTCTACTCTATCTGGGACTAGCAATTGGATTTAGGCCCATAAACATGATGGGAATATGTATTTTTATTTTTCTGTCTTTAAGTAGTGCACAGTTTTAAAAACAAGTTCAAATCATGCAAAAACTACAGCATAAAATTAGTAGGAATATAGATGATAGAATCCCTTCCCCTGCATCCATAGGAAGAAGACCCAAGACTGTGAATGGGTTGATCTGTGGGATATAGCTTTAGTGATGCACATGATCGAACTCCAGCATTCTTACGAAGTTAAAAAGCCAAACTTTCCAAGATCAGTGCAGATATATGTGCTGCCAAGGTTAAGCTAAGAACTGCAGCTCTCAGTAGTCACTTTGGACAGGTTGCTTCATCTTGTCTCCAAACATCAGGGCAAAGATAATAACTCTTCATCTCACACACAAGTGGAAAGAGAATTTGGAGATTTCCTCCTCATTTATTCATATAGCCACCCCTGCACATGGCACTTTACAACTACAAGAGCAACAAAACAGTTCCCTGCCCTCAGGCGTACCGTCTAATTAAGACACAAAAGGAAAAGGAAATGGCAGTGTGTGTGGGTGGGGGGTTAAATCCCCTTCTGTCTCTCCAAAGCCATAGCAAGGGCAGTTGGGATAGATGGAGGGCCTTTTATCTGCTTCTGGGCCTAGGTATGATGGAGGTAGTGGTATTATTAGTATTAGTATTAGTATTAGTATTTAAAAAAGTTAAAATTAAAATTATTTTTTTAAAAAAGAAACTCATTGCGTAATTAATTACAATGCCCTCAAAAGATTGTTTACTATCAAGGAAAACAATTTTAGTAGCTTGTTATGCTGCCCATTAAGTTAGTTGTAACCTTTAAACTGAAATTGGATGAGAGAGACTTTAAAATAAGGAATGTCTTCAGATAAAGGACAGTCCTCTCTAACAAAAGGTTACATGGTCACTCTAATTCAGCATCCTATCATTCCTCCCACTTCTTCACATTCAACAACTGCTTCCCCTGCAGCACATGAATTTTGCATGATCTGTCTTCCTAGGTCTAGGATGTTTAGGAGAAAAACGGAAATGTGAAGAGAGGAACCAAATAGCAAAAATAGCAAACAGGTTATATAACAATTTCCTTTCTATGTGGAAGTACTTACTGTATCATAGTATCTTCTGTTTAAAAATAACCCACTGCATACTGAAAATGAGTTCTTCTATAGAAGAATGGAGATGGACTTATGCAGACATCATTGTAAAACTGGCAAGGAGGGTGTGGGAGCATGGGGGTGAAGTTCTATCACCCAATTCCAGCCTTAAAGTGACAAGTTTCCTTGTTCTCTAATCACATATTCATGAAGGTCTAGACAGATATGTGCAAATGAAGAGCACAAAATGTTCAGAAACAGCAATATCTCACTGTTGTCCTCCTCTTCCAGCTTTGCATATAAAAGCAAATTTAGATGCAAGGACGAAACTATTATTAATAAACCGTACAAGATGATCAGAGCAAGAATCCCACAGGAACCAAGTGCCAATGTGTCAAAGGCACTTTGTAAGTGGAGATGAGTTAGCAACTTGTTTGGGCAATAAATGATAAAGGATCCAAAGCACTGCTGACCTGTTTAAGCAACATGGAGCAAACAGCCTTAGAAAATACAAGGTGGACACAAGATCTTGTTTGTTGAAGGAGCACTAGATGGAAGAAATCAAACTGTTACTGACAATGCTATACAAGTGTGATTTAAGGTGGGCAAAGTACAGAGGTAAATCCCACAATTTTTCGCTTCATGTATCGTCAGTTTTGCAGCACATCGGGATCTTGGGTGAACTCCTTAGTTTGCACACACTGAGAATTCCTTGGTTCTACATTTACTTGTTCTACAAACACCGAGTCGTGCTTCAAAACAATTCCATATTCCTAGCGATAATGCATTCCAAAGACATATATCTTTCCACTTGCTGTAAGTGACTAACAAGTAAGCAAAACCTGAGCACCCACAGCAGGTGTAGTCAGAATTCAGGCTTGCACTTACTTTGTTTTATTTTCATTACTAACACCATAAGGTCAAACAACCAAAGGCAGATGAGACAAATGGATGGCTGAAGGAAGTATAAAATAATGATTCCATCCCAGAAAGAGTCAACTGCCTGCTGTGTTCCATGAGCCATACCCTCTAATGACCTGTACCTATGTCACTATAGATCAAAGATGCTTAAAAGCATGGTTTGGGAAATGAGGATCAGGAACAGATCCCCTTTGTTGTGGTTATTAGCCATTAGCATGGCTGCAGCTGCAATGCTAACCACTCTGAGTTCTTATAGGGAAAGATAGGGTATAAATCAAATAAATACACATGTATACAAATTGCCAATTTACTGTAACTCACCCAGAGATCTGTAAGTCAGTTCTGATCTACCTTTCGCCCACTCCTTGTTATTGTTAACTGCTGTCAATTCAACTTCAATTTATGGCAACCATAAGAGATCTTGAAGTAACCACCCATCCTGCTTACGTTTTGCAGACTTAGCGCTGAGGCTCCCTTGATTAAGGCCCATTCCGAACAAGGCGTGAGAAGCAGTTCGCACCGGTTCTTACCATAGTCAAATAACACAGTTTTCCTTTATTGTTTTCCACACAGCCCCTCATTTTGATTCATTTTCCTGCAGAGGAGTCCAAGTTCATGCATCCACGTTACCTCGTCACTGGCCACATCTCTGACAACCCTCACTCCACCTCAGTGGCTGTGATTCGCTGAATTTTTATTTATTTATTTATTTATTTATTTATTTGGTCTTTTGGGTTGGTTTGTTTGTACATACCTACATAGGTACCTACTACCCTATTTTCCGGTGTATAAGAGACACTTTTTCCCCCAAAAATGGAGTGCAAATACAGTAACTCACCCCACCCACTCTCCACACCCAATTGCCACCCATGCACACTGGTCCATGTGCACTTGCCAGCCAATTGGCTGGGAGAGGTGCGTACAAGTGGCAATTGGGCATAGAGAGGTGTGTGCAAGTGGTAAGCGCATGAAGAGAGGTGCATGGGGCTGATGATCAGGCGCGGAGAGGTGTGTGGGACTGATGAGTGGGTGCGGGAGTGGATGGCTAGCCAGCATGGAGAACAGAATGGGGGACATGGGTGCTAAAAAATACAGTGCATCTTACGCCAGTGTGTCTAATACCAGCAAATAATTGTACATACTACTTCCTGTTCCCACAGCCTGCCCACTGCTGCCCACCAATGTGCACTGGTGTGAATGCACATTCCTGCATCACTGCGAAAATCCGAATTTGCTTCAATGTCAGAATGTGATTTGGATTTTTTTCCAGTTTTCAAATAGCACACTTTCCTATCACATGGTGGCACATTATCATGGGATTCCATGCAGAACGACAGAAAATAAAGCCAAGCTAATTCGCTTCCACATGCAGAACAGTTCAGTGATACAACACAGTAATCCACAGTAATAACCCCATGCGGAAAGGGTCTGAGTCTATCCCATCTGTAATGTAGTCTTCCTCTTTTCCTACTGTCTTCCATCTTACCAAGCGTTACTATCTTTTCTAGTGAGTCGTGTCTTTTCACGATATGGCCAAAGTATAATAGTCTCAATTTAGGCCATTTCCGCATGAGATGGTTATAGCGCTATGATTCCACTTTCAACATCCAGCTGGCCCCTCCCAAAACTGCAAACCCCAGGATTCCATAGGATGTTGAAAGTGGAATCATAGCTCTATAACCATCTCGTGCGGAAATAGCCTTAGTCATTTTGGCTTCTAGGGAGAGTTCAGCCTTGATTTGTTCTAGGACCCATTCATTTGTCTTTTCAGCAGTTCAGGTTATCCATAGAAACCTCCCTCAGCACTGCATTTCAGATGAGTTGATTTTCCCCCTATCAGCTGTCTTCACTGTCCAGCTTTCACAACCACACATAGAAATTCAAAAAAGGATGATATGAAGAATCCTAACTTTAGTATTCAATGATGTACCTTCACACTTCAGGATTTTGTCTAGTTCCTTCATAGTTGCCCAGTCCTACCCTGCATCAAACTGCCAAGAAAAGTGATTGAAGAAGCAGGTTGGGATCAGCATGTGAAACAGAATGAGGTAGGAGAACACTGAGTAGAACAAGCTTCACCACTTCTGGATGTGGATAGATAATTAGATTTTTTAATAAGACCCTAAATTAAACTTTCCTTAAAGTGGAGGAGAGGGCAGTGAAAGCCAGAATCTTTCTCATGATTGCTAGTTTTCTACCTGCAAGTCCCTGTTCCCATTGTTGTTGTTAGGTAGGGAAATTTCACTTCTTTATTTGCTAGGGGTGGAAAGAACAATCACATTTCTCATTCTCAACCATCCTGGCACATCAAGATGACAGCTTGCTGAGGAATTGCCATCCTCTGAGTGAGTTGTTGCCTCCAGTACAACAACAAGACAAGGAACACATTTTTTTTTTTTAGATTTCTATCATTTGTGTAAAATGCCTGTCAGAATTCTTTTCAGCAAGTGGATGGATGCTTCTATAGTCCCACCAAACTGTTCCATTTAATTTTCAATCCATGTTGAAATGATAGAATGAAATGATACTTAAATGACCAAGGGCCTTTTCCACACTACACTGTTAAAAAGTGCTATTATTCCACTTTCAACATCCTATGGAATCCCGGGGTTTGTAGTGTAGGGAAGAGCATTTAGAATTCTCAGCCAGAGAGATTTTGTGATTCAGTAAACTACAAACCCCAGAATTCCACAGGATGTTGAAAGTGGAATAATAGCATTATAACACTGTAGTGCAGAAAGGCCCCGCATTTGCCTATATTAATTCCAACCCAACCTTTCTTTTCCTTCCCCTCCCTCCATTGATCATAATATAACTTTTGGGCAAGGAAGGGAAAGGGGGCCCTTCTTTTTGTGTATGAAACCTGGCAAGGTTCCTTGGATAATGATGTATGTATATAAATGAGTGAATGAATCAAAGAAGGACCCAGGTCTCCATTGTCAGGAATTAGATAAACTGGATTAGGTTAATCACAAATATTTGTTTTGCATGATATTTCTGTTACGGTAGGGAGAAAATGAGATGCAAACCTTTGTGTCAAGCTATTTCTGTAATTGGACTATGAGTTGCTTATGATGGAGGGAATGTTCAAGAGCAGCAGGAAGTGTAATAAAATGGGGAAATGATCCTGCATATTAAGATTTATTTATTCTCCTCTGAAGAGCAGTAGGCTTTCTTTTTTTCTTTCTTTCCTACCTTACCTCCACCATTTTATAGACTAACATTTCAGTTAGACCCTAGCAATACTGACCAAGATAGATTTCCGTACAAGTCTCTTACGCCAAGGAAAGTTTGAAAGCAGCCTATAGCTCCTGCTTAACAAGGTTTTGGGGTTTTTATCTTAAACATCTTAAGAAGTCCTATTAATAAACACTGACATTCCATTGATTATGCATCTTTATTGCTTTTGCTAAGGCACATATAGTCAATTAAACCCTGCTTCCTCTTCAAGGGTAAGCAGAACTCATCACAGGCATCTGATAGTAGCACAGCTGTGTGCTCTTTTGTGATTGAGGCAGCAATTAACCAGTTTCTAATGGAAGAAAGATTTCTAGTGACAAGCACAGCACGATAATAGGAAGGTGTCTCCTTCTGACTTCCGAACCTGGCATGGTGCTGAAATATCACTTCTAGGGATGGGCTTTTATTCTTCTTTTGCCTAATGCAGACTAGCACCTGAATAAAAATAATACTATTTATGGGTCTTTGATGATTAGAGAGTTCTAAAGCATGAACGTAAATGACAACCTTTTTATAGATTAGGGTATTGATACTGACAGAGGATTTTTTTAAAAAAACAGGTTTTTAAAGCATGAAAGTCTTAGCAGCAGGAAGATTCTAGAGAAGTAAATCTTTGCTTGTTCTCTTCATGAATACGAGAACTGAATACTTTCAAAGTTTTCTCCCAGTGGATGAGATTATGAGAGACTTCACATGTTCACCGATATTTGCACTTCAGGACTGTTTTGTAAAATAAATAAATAAATGAATGAATAAATAAATATTGTAAAAAAAATTGCATAAAAATATTGTTTTTGTGCCAATCACATCATAGACTTTTTTTTTTTAATAGCAAATCTCAACATGTACGACATTCTTCCTCTATTACATTTCTACGTGACTATTAAATTATCTATAAAATCATCTAAGCCAGTACCCTCACTCGATTTTGTGGCAATGAATTCCATGAATTTTTATATAACTAATTATAGATTTCCTTCTGTTTGCACACAATCAATTTCACTGGGTGACCTCAAATTCTAGTATTATGGGAGAAGAGAAGGTTTATTCTTTAATCCTTCTTTACACTATGCATCATTTTATAAACATCTGTCACGTAGCCCTTTCTTTTTGGATGTTTTTGAAGCACATACATTTCTTCATTAGGCAAAGAAAGTAAAAAAGAAAAGTATACAGCTGAAAGAAAGCGATGATATTAACAGTCACATGGACTACATGTTACTGTGGGGTGGTAGGGCAAAAGCACTTCTCTAAACAAAAATGATATAATTCCTCACTGATTTTGTTCTTAAAGAAGCAATAAGTAATTTTAACTGTTTTTTTCCTGCTGTGAGAAGGCTTTCAAAAACTGCACAGTTTTCATAGACTATTTGCAGTTTGGGAATTCATTCTGCACAAAATTCAGATGTGGTATTTTTGTGCCAAAAAAGCATTTTCTGCACAAGAAATAGTGTTTGCTGTACATGAAATAGTATTTCTGTGCAGAATTTTTTTTCTGAATGAAAAATGCTGTTTCCCATGAAGAAAATGCTTACTTATTCTGTACAAATTTGCACATGCTGTTTTCTGTGTTAAAAAAAAAAGCCTTCTGGCACAGAATATGTCCCAAACTTCAAAGATTCTGGTCAGTCATAAGGCTTACCAGAAATTCAAGAAACTCATTTTGAAACCATTTCCCATATATCTTCCAACGTTCTTTCCCTCTCCATGCAAAGCAAATAGATAAGTGTGAAATTTGCCTCCACCAAATGTAGCAATGGCCACCAACCTGACAGTTTGGGAACTGGATTAGTTGGATTCATTAGAGATAAGACAACTTAATGACTAATAATTGTGAGAATTATTTGTTACATTCACTACTACAGCAGAATATCTTTGTATGTCAGATGCTGGAGAATACTGGGGCGGGAGGGAGGTATTCATGTTTTCACATCCAGTTTGTGGGCTTCTTGTAGGCATTTGGCTGATAAATGTGAGAAACAAAGTGCTAGATTTCAAAGGCCTTCAGTCCATTCCAGCCTGGCCCTCATTATATCCTTAACATGAGAGAGAGTTACACCCTTGATTAATTCTCCCACTGAAATCAATGTAAGTAAAGTTCTGGATCGGATTGGATTGTGACTGGATTGGATTGTGGCCCACACATCTTTAAGTTGGTCATCCTGAGAGGTAAGAGATTTGCATTTTTCTGAGAGGCTGCACAGTTTAAAATGCTTTCCTGTCTAAAACTTCTTACAATGGAGATACATGAACCCATGCAAATGCTATATCTGAGGGAAGAGTAAACTGTTGTCAACTTGCATTTACTGCTTTTCAGACTGAACAAGCATTACAACTGCAGGTCTACTGAACCACACTCCATTATCCCTTATTAATGGGAAATTGTCCATAAATTGCTGAGGCGTGACTCGTTTTCTCCAACGCAGCTGCAGTCTTTTTATTCTGCGATAATCTAGCTGCACAGTAATTTAAAAAGGAAGAGGGAGGGAGAGGGAGAGTGAAGCTAAGGGATGGGAACAACCTGAAACTGTTAACAGAGAGAGACAAGAGGTTCCTCCACCAATATGTTCAATTGGATCAGCACAGAAGCCAGGAGATTTATCATAGACAACAGCTAAAATAACTTCAGCCCAAAGGTCAAAGGAAGCAATAAAAAGGATCGACAGGAGAAATATGGGAGAAATGGAAGAGAAGCTATTTTTTTCTCACTTCAAGCTTCTTTGTATTTGAACGATGCCAAGAAAATGAACAACATTCAGCTTTGAAAAAAAAAAGTTGTGCGGATATCTTGTCTTGCCTTTGTAATTACCTTCTGTGTCATTTCTTTTGGATAATCATTGGTAACTCAGTGACACAGGATATTCCCTTATAATAAGTCAGGATATTTGTTCATCTACACCAGTATTGCCTGCTCTGATTGGCAGTGACTCTCCAGAGCCTCGGGCAGAGTTCCTTAACATCAGACTCTACCATATCTCTTTGTTGTTCTTGTTATTGTTGTGATTCAATGTAGTGGACACAGGAGACTGAACCAGGGACTTCCTACATCCAAAGGAGGTTCCCCAGTGCAGAATTACAGTCCCTTCCTGTTTCAATAGCAAAAGAAACAGTAGTAAGACAAACAAGCAAACAAATAATCTAATATAAGAAAGCCTACACTGATTCTGTAGGAGCCAGTCCACTCATGTAGCAAAACAAATATTTTTACCAGGCACTGGTAAAGCATATATTCGTATCTATATATTCCATATCCAGATAGTTTCCCATTCCCACTTTCCTATGTGAAACAAAAGGATAAATAATATTGCAATTAAAAGACAGCTGCAATGCGTCATCTTCTCAGAAACAGGCTAATAAGGCTGAAACCAAGAAACCAGCATACTGACCCTCCAAGTACCTCTTCTGCTCAGGTGCTTAACTGGGTGGCTGTTGGCATCCATGTTAGTGGGGGCTGTGAATCCACTCCACATTTTACTCTGAACTTGAAAGGAACTATCCAAAGTGGTGAACTCTAATGCTCAAAATAAATTCAATTAGATAATTATTTTGAAATTTGGGCTAGCATTCAGAGCAGATTCATGGGCCCCACTGACACAGGAATCAGTGGCTGCCACTGAAATGCAGTGATTCAGAAACAGAGGAAGAGTTTTTCTTGAGAATTTTCAGATCATCACTTGAAAAAACATCCGTATTTATCTGCACCTTTGCTCTTGAGGTTGACTTAACTAGACAGGAGATGGCTGTCCTATTTTTAAACTGTTGTTTTCCTCCTCGTTCTGCTACTAGTATACATTAATTGATCACATTTTCAGCCAGAAACAGGGTATTCAATGCACTGACTGGAAAAGTCAAACCATGGTTATCAATAACTGCTGCAAAATGCCACTTGTAGCTACAGGGAAATTGTGTAAAATGCCACAGGCCCCTACTAGAACTCTCAAAATCAGGCCTATAGGGAAGCAATAGTACAACATGATTTGAGGATGGACAGGCTTTCAATGGAAACGCTCTTCTTTGATCAACTATGTATCATGATGCATGAGGCTGCCACCATAAAACAGAAAGTGTTGTTCTCAATGTGTGAACATTAAATAATCTCTCTATAACATACTACTATGAGATTAGGGGTTTAACTGAATGATATTCCAGGGCTCCTTCCAAGTGGGTCTTGATTGAAAGCGAAATAGTTAATGGGCCTAAAACTTCCCAGGCAGACCTACCCTAGGAACATCCATTGCAAAGTGAATTAGAGATCAGGGGTTGCCATGGAAACTAAATAGTAGTCTGGTGCCTTTTGATGGCCAGCAAATACTTGAAAAAGGATTTCTCCCTTCTCCCCCTATCACTACCCCAGAATGTAGTAATAGCAGTGCTTGTATGAAACACAACAGCCTAAGGCAGACTGGGAACAGTCAGAGGCAAAAGGGGCCAGAGATGGAACCTCCATTGGCCTGTTAAGCTATCTCTTTCTATCTGTGCACAGTCAATGAGTAAATAAATACAAATATAACAAATGAGGAGATCAAGCCAATTTTTAACTTGTTCCACTTTTTTAGAATCGGACTGCCTCACGGTACTGGTCTCCTTGACTGGGGAATATGAGGCCCTCAAGATGTTGTTGGATTACAGCTCCCATCAGTCCTAGCCAGCATAGCCAAGGCTGAGGAATGCTAAGAGTTACAGTCCAACAACATCTGTTGGGCTGCACATTTCCCATCCCTGCATTAGATGTTTCCCTGTGCAAATGATCCTATATAAAGTCAGCAGGTCTATAATCAAGTGGGTTGGTTGCCCTTCAGAAAAACTGTATATAATGTACGATGATTTTCATTGCAAGAAGCATTTCATTAGCTGTGAAATTTTTGATTTCACTGCTCTCGCTCTCCTTCCCCCTGCCCTTCAGTAGCTTTGAGCTGAAGTAGCAATCTCCCTATTGACAACATAAAGCACAACAGCTAATCTAGCCAAATATTAGCTGCAGTAATTTAAGCCGAATTCTACTCAGCATCTGAGAGGCAACATACACATAAAAAGCCCTCATGGAGAAGGGGACTTTAGGTTTTAGAAAGCTGCGTGTACAAGAAAAGAAAAATCCTTTGAAGACATGCACAGAGAATGTGAAGGTTTTCTTAACCAGTGGTCACTCTTAGACTTCATCATTTCAAACTTCTAAAGCAAGGTGCAGTAACTGCGTGAGGCACCTTTGTCATGATTCATGCATGTAAGCAGCCTGAGGAAGTTGTTCCACACCAGCTCTGTACCAGCTTCTTCAAAAGGACAACTTTGAATGGACTGGGACGTTTTTTTTAAAAAAAAATCTTTTATTCCCAAACCACAATGTAGTCTACACCAGGCCTTGAAATCCATCCAGATCCATTTCAATCTGGTTTCAGGCCTGGCTATGCAACTGAGACTGCTTTGGTCGCCTCGGTGGATGACCTACACCTGGACCTAGACAGGGGGAGTATGTTGTGGTTCGTTCTGCTGGACCTCTCAGCAGCTTTCAGTACCATCAACCATGGTATCCTTCTGGGTTGCCTTGTGGAATGGGACTTGGGGGCATTGTTTTACAGTGGCTTTGTTCCTTCCTGAAGGGCTGAGACCATAAGGCAGTACTGGGGGACTCCTGTTTGAATCCTTGGCCTTTGGCCTGTGGAGTCCCTCAGCGCTTGGTTCTGTCCCCCATTCTATTTAACATCTACGTGAAACTGCTGGAAGAGATAGGGTTTGGTGTCATTAGTATGCAAATATCATCCAACTTTATTACTCCTTCCCACCACAAGCCAAAAAAGCTGTTTTGGTCATAAAACAGTCCCTGTCATCAGTAATGGACTGGATGAGGGTGAATAAATTGAAACCTAATCCAGATGAGATGGTCAGTCAAAAGGCAAATCAAGGAATAGGGAATATGGACTCAGCCTGTGTTAGATGGGGTTACACTCCTCCTGAAGATGCAGATTCAAAGCTAGGGTGTGCTCCTGGATTCAGCTCTGAGCCTGGAAACTCAGGTTTCAGGAATAGCCAGGAGGGCATTTCACATTTAAGGCTTGTGTGCCAGTTGCGCCCATTCCTTGAGAAGTCAGAGCTGGCCACAGTGACAGATGCTTTGGTTACATACCGGCTGGAGTATTGTAACACAGTCTATATGGGGCTGCCTTTGAAGAGTGTTTGGAAACTTCATCTGGTTCAAAGAGCTGCAGCCAGATTGTTAAGTGGGGTTGGTTTCATATGTGTGAATGGCTATGTTTGAGGTGTCCCTCCACTTTCCACTGGGTTATTGAATGTCCAAGCAGAGCCATAATCACCAGCACAAGTGTGCCTTCTTCACCAGGTATCAAACCATTACATCTCCCCTATTCCCGCAACATTTGACCTCTAGCCCTCTCCAAAGCAGGCTGGTGACAAAAGAATGAAATGATAATTTTTTCAAAACTTAGAGTCAGAAAACTGGGTAATAGTTTCATGAAGGATTTTGGTTTATCCACTGTATCTATATGCCAGTGATGTAGACTCGAGTTGATAGACTCAGACTCAAGTCAGACTTAAATCACTTCAGTGACTCAACTCAGACTTGACTCAGCCATAAATGATGCACTGCCTTGACTTGACTCGAGACTTGTATATTTTTAATGACTGACTTGATACCCTCAGTTCAGTAACATAATGCCTTCATCCAGAAACCTTACATCTTTGAACAACGCCTCCATCTCTTTTTGCCTACTGGTCACATGACAATCTCTTTCAAGCCCAAAGTGTGGGTGCATTTCTCAGGCCCTTTTCAAACGGCATTTGCCATGTGAAAGGGCATCTGGAGCGTCACGCGATTGTGAGGAGCGTCTGCACGACGCACTCACAATTGTGCGATGCTCCAGGGTAGGGCAGGCGCTGCTCACACATTTTTTCATTTTCAACTTTCAGCTGAAAATGGTGCATGATCATGCATTGCTCCAGGGCCCCACGCACACTTGCCGTGCGTGCGGAGCCTCCAGAGCCGCGGCGGTCGCGCTTCCTGCCCCAGCACAGCCTGGGAAGCTCCCAGACTGTGCTGCGGAAGAAAGAGGTGGGGCTCTTGTGCTACCTGTTCGAAAGCAGGCAGCTCGTGCAGAGCTGAAGCAGTGGGGATGCGAGAGCCTCTCACTGGAGGCTGCTCGCTCGATCCCCACACCCCAGTGCTGAGAAAAGGTGAGTTGTGGAAACGGCCTCAGAGGGGAACAGCAAACAGGTTAGGCAATGGGCTTGAGGCAGGCTTGAGGTCTGCTCAGTAGCCTGTCCCCCGTGCATATTGGAGGAGCCTTCTAAAATATTTCCTAAGAGCAAAAGACAAGACTCGCCCCCAGAGTGCAAGGTGCATTTCTCAGAGGGGAACAGCAAATGTGTTAGGCCAGAAGTTTGAGGAAGAAGGATCCTTCCTTCTAAATCTTTTGAATCTTCAGTAATGGGGAGTAAGATAGGATCCTATTCCTCACTTCCAAAGCTGCAGGTGGTAAAATTGCAAATGTGGAGAGCTGACTCTGTTTAAATTGTTAAAACTGAATTTATTTCACTCTATCCAATAATTCTGGAATTTTGGTTGGGGTATAAAGGTCTTTTCCGCACCAGGCAATTAGAACAGGGCAGTGCGTCCTCGCACGGAGGTCGTCTGCACGTTGGAGTGGACTAGGAGCGGACTACTTACCAGAGATCCGCACCCCAGTCTGCTCCAAGATGACCCCAAGTGGTCTTCCAGCATGTTTTAGAAAGACCGGAAAAAACAGGTCTTTATTTTCCTGGAACACGCCATTGCGTTCCTGCTCTCTTGTGCAGATTTGCAGGCTCACACCAATGAGAGCCTGCCATCTGCGGAGGGCGGGCTTTAGGCGTGGTGAGCTTCAGCGGTTGGTCAGGACCCACGAGCAACTGGAAGCTGCCATTTTGGAAGCTGGAAGCCGCCATTTTGGAAGTTGGAAGCCACCATTTTGGAAGCCAGAAGCCACCATTTTGGAAGCCGGAGCAACCATTTTGGAAGCTGGAAGCGGCCATTTTGGAAGCCAGAGCAGTGCGGATCTACAGACCTCGCACTGCTCCGATTCGCCCTGGACCAAGAAGGAGCCCTGCGGAAGGGCTTCAGGGACAGTCCACGTTGCTTCGGACCCCAGAAGAAGGGGTGAGTAACGGCACAGAGCGATTCCCTCGCCTCATGTGGAAAGGGCCAAAGTTGGCTTCCACACTTGAGATTTGGCTTCAAAGTATCTTCAAGGACTTGAGACTTGACTTGAAATTTGAAAGTAGAGACTTGAGATTTGACTTGAGACTTGGAGTAAAAGACTTAAATACATCACTGCTATATGCTCACTGGTGGGACAGATCTAAATATTCTGCTGGCTAGCAATGGATGGATTCCCTATAAAAATATCTCATTTGGAATTAATCAAGCTTAACTAAGAGGACATCCAACTACACTTCAAAAATTAATTTCAAGGTATATCTTTTCCAAATCAGGGAGACCTCTAACATCCAGCACGGTCCTGGTGAGATTCTTGTGGGTGCACAAGAACTTAGGAACCAGCTTGCATCCAGCACCTTTATGACCTTTATACAGTCATTCCTCCATATTCACCAGGGTTAGGGGCACAGGAGCCCCATGAAAGTGAAAAAAAGTGAATAACTCCAGGCCTTCTGAAACCATATTAAACACAGGAAAAAAAAGCACAATCACCATATTTGACCCACCATGGATTCCTTTGAGGCATCAGGGTTCCCTCACAAGGCAGAAGTGGGTTGCTGGTGGGGCTTACTGCCACCTCCACTGCAGCCCTACATCATTTTTCATAGGGACTTACAAGCCTCGTTCGCAGTTTCTCAGTCTCACAAGACTTGCAGTCCCTATTAAATATGGCAGAGGGAGGCAGCAGAAGTGACAGCAAATAATCCGTGAATAATCAAATTGGCAAAAGTGAAACCCACAAATGTGGAGGGCTGATTGTATATAGTCATCCCTGCTAACATCCCCACACAAATACTTTCCATTATTTAGTGAAGGTAGGGTGGGAACAAAAATAACAGACAAGCAGATTTCCTCATCTCTTCACGGGCAGTGTGTCTGAATTTGAATTTACACAAGGTTCAATCACAACCTGGAAGTAGCTGTTTACAAGTAACAATATTATTTGTAACTGATGGCTTTCATAGATTAACAGGTGGAATGCCATTCTTCCCACAGTGTAACAAAGCAACTTTCCTTCCTCATTCCAGTATTTTTTTTCGGTGTTAGTTATTTGAGGTTGGGTAAGGTTTATTGCTGGCACTTGCCCTAATAATACAAGACAGCCAAAGGATTTTTTTGCTTGTTTGTCTCAAACCATGGGTTCCACACTACTCAAAGCAGTAAGGGAGCAAGCACGCTGCCAGCTCCATCATGGAACAGATTAACTATTATAATGCACTCTCTGTGGAGCTGCATTTGAAAAGTGTTCAGAAGCTGCAGCTAGCAGTTGCAGCCTGATGAGATTTGCATTTTAGAGACCATATGACAGAAGAATGTTGCTTCCAGCTAATGAAACTTCCTGCAGTGGCTATGAAATGACATTGTTCTGTCTATAAACTGTAGTAGCTCCCCAGGTCAATCAGTGTGGTTTACATAGATGGTTGTAGCTCTATAGACTAGACCAATGTTGTTTATAGAATAGTTTGGCCTCAACAGGAAGTGTCCTTGGATGGCTGCCCAGGATACCTTCTGCAGTGACTAGAGCATCATCACTTCGGTCTTCTCAATTGGATGATGTGGCACTTGGACCCATTTTGTAAAATGGATAAATGTGAGGAAAACCTCTAACCACTCAAAACCTAAGTACTCAGTACTCACACTCAGTCACCTCTTCACCCATGAGCAACTGAACAGCATAAACCAGGTCAGTGGAATTTTCCATTCAGAGCCCCCAAAATGGCAATGATAAGAACCTGCTTTGAGCAGTTCATAAAAAACAATGGAAAGGATTACTTTTAAAAACTAAAATAATGTTTAAAAACTAAAATAATGTTTAAAAACTAAAACTGATACCGCCTATCAGATGTTATCTCCTTAGTGGGGGAAAATCCAATCCTATTTGAATGATGGTAGATGAAGTTTTTGAAAGTATAGTTCATGGCAACAGAAGAGTATTCTGCATGTTCATGAAAAAGAAAACACTATATTACACCAAATACCATGTTTTAGAAGGGCACAATGGAGTTTATAGAATTTCTTTTTATCCTCAACAGATTCTTCAGCATGTCATTATTTGATGTGAGTTAACTATAAAAGACATCTTGATTGTAATATATCAGAAGTAATTGAATACTTAATGTGGTCCAGATCCTTATCTTCTGTAGGTTAATCTTGATTTCTTGAGGTAACTAAAGCTATTCTGATTATGCACTCCCAGAAGGACAGAATCTCATTTTTCTTATTGTATTGAGTTTGGTTTTTGAACACACACACACAGATACAGAGATATGCAAATACCAGCATTTCTCATGGTCTCAATATCTCTTTACAATACCTTCTGTGAATATGTATTAATGTTTTGGATAATGTTTGGATTCAGACTATAACCTTCCACCCCCTCACCTTTCTCAGATTCATGCACTGCAATGCGTAAGACAGCTGGGCTGTAACAATTTTGCCATTATTACCCAAAGCAGAGGGGGAAATGAGAAACTTGCTTGGAAGCAGACTTTGTTATGACAAAAGAGAAAAATCTCCTGGGAAGTTAAATTGAGATTCCTTTGAAAACAGAAATGACGCCACGATACATTTCCCTCAGAAACATTTTTTGATGTTGTCAAATTTTCCCTTTATGCATAACCAGGTTCTATCCACATATATGTATGAGTCACTGAAGTAGTAGTTTATTACTGTTTCATTCTTCTCTAAGCCAACTGTATTTCTTGTTCTGGCGTCTGTCACTGCAAATACTAGAAAATATCCACTGGCATGAAACAGCACTCAACAAAATAGGGCACTGAATGTTGGGCCATGAGCCTATGCTCAAATTAATCCTTCCATAAAACAGTAAATTAAAGTTGTTACTACAGCTGATATCCAAACAGTTGCTTTAGTATACGTGTCCTGTGAGTTTTCTCTTTCTTTCTTTGAACAAGAGCCCCATCCTATGGCATCTCAACAGTGGCAGCTGGTGGCTTCCATGTCAATGGGACAGTGAATCTGCTTTGGCTGTTAGTCCAGCTTTTTAAAGAAATTATCCAAGGTAATGAATTCTATCTCCAAAATAGGTTCAGATTCTTGGATAGCTCTTGCAAAGTTTAGACTAAAACCTACAACAGAACCACTACCCCACAGACATGAAAGGAACCAGCTGCAACTGCATATTACAAACTGGATTTGAACTTCCCTCAGCTTCAACAGTTAACCAAAATCACCTGTTACCCATATTCTGTGGCTCCACAAAATTTTGACTCCACATCTCATTCTGAGACAAGAAATCAGTGAAATCCTGAACTTACTGGTCAAAACCACTGGGATTTCAAAAGGTATATGGCTATATCTTGGAATGCTGAGGAAATTGATCTACTCTTAATTTTTGTATGAGCTTAGCAATTCTGGATTTGCTGGACCTATAAGCAACATGGAATGCACTTGCATGCCAAAACCCACACTTTTCAGAATTTTATGATCCCGTTTGAACTTATAAAGTGTGCTGTTTTTTTTATATATTAAGGAAAAGTACACACAAATGTATATCTTGCAGGAAATTACGCACAGTGATGCATTATGCTGGGGGTAGGGAAAACCTTCAAAAAGTGTTAATATTAGGAAAAGTGCATGCAAAAAGGCATATACCTTTGCAAACTGATCCCCCCTGCAAAAAAATTGCTGCAAATTATTGCAAACATAACTTAAATGAACTTGCAGCTGGGGGGAAATGAGATATCTGTCTGACTCAAAATGCACAGATTCACCCATCCAATATTAAAATGCTCAGGAGGTAGCACAGGCCCAGGAAATGAGGCTCAAAAGATTCCCTGTGGGCTCAGACAATAATAAAAGCTAACATTCTGTTCAAAATGAAAGAAGCACATATTAGGTATTCCATATCATTGATGCACACGTCTTCCCTAAAGTGGCAATATGGTTTGGTTGGTATGGGTAGCAGTAACATTACCTGCCCCTTGCACCAGGTTCCAAATTACAAATTTAACAGGTAATTGATGGGGCATGAACACTTAGAGGCAGCAGCCATGCTGCACAGGTAACATTTGAACCAGATCTTAAACTCTGAATTGCTTAAGAGCCCCAAGTGCAACTTAAATGACCTTGCATCCATTCAAAGCACACACAGTTGCTTAATAAATTAGGATCTTTTTTTTTTTCATTTGTCCATTGCAAGGCATCTCTATAGATCTTTGTTGGTACAGCCAGATGGATGCACTTCACAGAGTAATCCAGGCATGTAAACAAGTTATCTTTTGATCACAGATATTCCCTGTGATAATTTAATGATTAGGAGAGCATGCACGTTGCTATTGTTAAACTGGCTGAAACAGTCTCAGTTTGACAGTTTAGCTCCATGGTTGCTTAAGGCCAAACAAGCAGTGACAGTAACAGGAGATGTGTGATTTCCCTTTGTTTTCTTCCTCTTTCTTTTAAAAAAGGGACACGAAGACAATGCATTCATCATTTCGGCCCACTCCATTCATATCAAGCCACAAACTGACTTGTGTTTAACTTCAAGTTCAGGATTCCTCCTTTCTTCACCATCACTGTGCTTCTGGCACATAAAGTGGGATACAATATGTTGTTCCTAGTTTTCTTAGATCTTCGTAACCTGTGAAAAAGTACTGGAAAACTTCAAAATGCAAAGAAGAAATTGCTTAACTTGAAATCAGCTTTTTAATGAACATCTGTTCATAAAGTCTTCCTTGTAAGAGAAACAACAGCACTTTTTCTATATGATTGTGTGTGTGTGTGTGTGTGTGTGTGCGTGTGTGCATTTTGTTTGTTTGTTTTTGTTTTAAATACCTATCTAGGAATGCGTCTTCAGTCTTCTAAGCTCTTTTGGCCCATTCCACAGAAAGAAACCATTTGAGGGCTTTTCGCCTGCTTCTGGCACTTCCCTGTGTACTTCCCTGTAGACTTGCACTAAGCACTCTCTTTTTCCTGCCATCCCGGGAGGGACTGAAGACCAAAATACAGGAGCACTTAAAGGCAACTTGTTTTCTCTTCTGCAAATCTTAAATGAAAAAAAAATCACTTTACATCCTGAAATACAGGGGATTAGGGGTCAGCCCCAGCTGTAGAAATGTCTCTTCACAATAAGGGTCAAGGTACTTGCAAATTTAGAGACAGAATAACTGAATTTTGACTGAAAAAAATGAAAACATGAACATCTGCCTTACTGGTGATATTCGCAGAAGATGGAGAGAAACCTGTTATGGCGTAGAAAACCTGAACATCTGCATTGCTGAAAATGCAGGCTGGAGAAAGGATGATCAGGAAAAAATATTTTAAAAAAAATCTGTGATATCAGTGGTATCATTGTGGGAGTCAGAGCATCCACACAGTTCATTGCTTGATTTTTCCCATAATGCTTGCTTCATAAATACATTGCTGCCCTAGAGATCTGGAAGTATGGGAGACCAACCAAAACCAGTTTCTCACTGAGCAATTCATTGCTGTCAGGATCAACATGAGTAAGGCCATTTCCGCACAGGGTAAGTAAAACGGTGAAGTGCGTCCTCCATGGAGGACGTCTGCACTATGGAGCGGACTGGGTCCGGACTACTTACTGTAGATCCGGCCTCAGTCTGCTCCGGAACGACCCTAAGTGGTCCTCCAGCGTGTTTTTGAAAGACCTGATTTTTCCGGTCTTTCAAAATGCTGGCACACACCATTGCATGCCTGCTCTCCGATGCAGATTTGCAGGCTCGCACCAATGCAAGCCTGCGATCTGCAGAGGGCGGGCTTTAGGCTGGCGAGCTTCAGTGGTTGGTTGAGTCCCACGACCAACTGGAAGCCGCCATTTTGGACGCTGGAGCAGTGTGGAGCTACAACCACGCACTGCTCTGCCTCACCCCAGACCAGACCAGACGGCCAGAAGATCTGGTGAGCAGTGGCAGGGACTGATTCCCTCGCCGCATGCGGAAATGGCCTAAGTCTGGCATGCAGGCAGATAGATCTGTGCCCAAATGTTGTGGTCAGATTAATGAGAAGTTGGCTTTAGTGATGTGCTGGTTGCCATATCTGAAGGGTTGGGAATGAAATTCTAAGAAGAAAATAATGCACTGAAACATATTGCTGAAGACAAAACAAGGAAACACCAGCTGGGAAATGTGCAGAATCCAACAACAAAAATCTCCAGAATGAATTAACCATTAAGCTCTGTTACATAGTAAAGCAGGAGCGAAGCTGTGTCATGCCCCAGGGCCCAGACAGGACTCTTCCCAACAGCCACACCCTAGAGACATGAAAGGAACAGTACTTATGGCAGCCAGTGGAAGTGGAAAAGGAGAGCACAGGCCTCTGGCAGTGTTTATATAGGAAGACCTTATTAATTAGGCTACAGCTGGGAAGGATGCTGAGACTATGGCCCTTTCTGCACGACATCACTGTTGCATTTTTGCCACAGGATGGCAGCAGTGGGCAGGTCGTGCTTCCACATGACGTCGTTGCTGTCCCACTGCCATCCTGTCATGGAGCATCATGCTTGCGCAGTTTTTGCAAAACAGAAAAAAATCCATTTCACACCTGTGATTGCGTGGCACTCCTGTCACTTCTGGCCATGCGGAAGATGCAGAAACGCATTGGCGACACTTCCTTCCATAGTGCAGCAATGGAAAAAGCCCGGCTGTGCTGTAGAAGGAAGACATGGAGCCATTGAGTTATCTTCTGCATGGACCGAGCGGGTACAGAGGGGAGCATTGCTGATGCACTCCTTTCTAGACCTGGGACTGCAGTGAGACAAAGCGGAAGAGCTTCGTCTTGTGGAAATGGCCTATATAACCAGAGGCAGCTGCTGGAACCTATGGACTCCATTGGTGGTGACAGACTTGCTGACTCCTGCATTCTTTGATCATGGTCTTCAGACCTTGGACATTTGCCCAGACTATAGATTCTGCTTTTGGACACTCCTTCTCTGGTCTCTTGGTAAATTCAGACTTGGTTGCTCTAAGCTTGCTACAAACTTGGACTACTTTAACAGATGCTGTTTGCTAGTTGCTGCTATCTGCCTGATTACACGGCCGTGAAGCCTTGGCAGCCTACCAGCACAGGACAAGCTGGACCGTCTAGTGTTATGCAGTTTGCCATTGTATGGAATATCAGAGTGTGTTTTATATAGACACCTATCATCAATATATAGCTGCTTCCTGGCCTGGAGGCTCAGAATGGAAAAGGCGGATTAGCCTTCCTTTTATGTCCAGCTTATTGAACTAGGGGTGGCAAAATGCAGAATGTGGCCCATGTGTGTTGGAAAATGAGAGAGATAGTACTGGATCTCTCTAGTGGAATAATCAAATTGTCAACAAGTCAGAAGCTGAACAACAACCAATCCCATGCTTCCCCAAGTCCTGTCTGGATTTAACATAAAAAATAAATGAGTCATCTTTGCAAAACATATAGAAATATTTTTACATCCAAATTACTTGTGCCTAATCAAATACATGGCCTAATGGATGAGACAAAGAAAAAAGAGAGAAAATGGGTGCAGTTTAGAGTGAGGCATGAAGAGTATGGGCATGACAAAACAAGGAAACAGGAAGTTGCTATAATCCAAACTAGCAATTAGTGGTATAGACGTGCAAAGGTGGTGTTACCCTGAAAATCTGGGGGTCCCCGAGGGACACCTTGATATGCTCCAAGTGATGGGGAAAGTAAGCTCAACGGAGCACAAGCAATAGCAATGCGAGAGGCAGGGTAACCTAGCAAGATCTTTTACCCAGTTTTTATGGGGTCAGGCCCAGTCAGAAATCACACAAAAAGGTCCAATGAATGACTTTATTAAACAATAATAGCTCTCATCAACGCAAACACTCACCCGCGCATCCAAGGGCTAAAGAGAAATAAAGAGTGGAAATAAGATAGAGGGATTGTTGAAGGATTCGTAGTTTGGGTGATACTGCACCTTTTCCTGAAGTCCTTGGTCCGGGAAACAGCGAAAAGAAAAAAAGGAACTCAGCGAAGAGATGCTGAGGGGATCACGCAGCTATCAGGAGGGGGAACGGTCAGTTGGTATGACCGAGAAGCATCCAAAGAACTAGTCAAAAATGGGGACTATTTGTAGGAAAAATTTACCTTGAGGGCAAATCCTCTCCCAGGGAGAACAAAGGGGACAACAACGGAAAACAACTTCACACTGGCACCTTCTTTGATACTGGAAGATAACAAGGTGTTACCCAAGTATCAGGATCTTCTGCCGCTTTGGGTTGCAATGTGAGTTTATGTAGATAGATTTTGCCTGATAAGGTTTTATTGCTTCCAGTGCCCAACTTTGTGAGAAAACTCTAAATCCCTTCAAGTTGGCTTCTTAAAGGCTGATGATCTTTTGTCCGCAGTGGGTTGGCACAGTTTGAGGTCTCCTGTGGCTACGTGACTGGGGAGTTTACTGGCCTGACCTGGTTCTTTCAACTGTATGACCGTTGTTGCCTACGTGCTCATCCGGGTGACCTCTCTGGTGTGTTAGATTGATTTATATCAAAGTTGTAGACCCCGGGACAGGGTTTACCAAGGGGGCAACGGTGGCTAACTCTAATAACATGTGGATCTCCAAGTTCCTTTTGTGTGTCCTCTCAACCCTTATCTGGATGTGTTGACCACCCCCAGAAATATAAGCAAAGTAAGATCAAATTGATCAATTTTCACTCCTGGGAGGCTGCAGGAGGATTAATTTTGCATTTGAAAAGTCCAAGCCTCCATACACCTTGTTTTACTCCAAGAACAAAAGTGGAAGTAGATGTCTGGCAGCTTCCATTTTAAATATTCCAAGTTTTTAAAAAATTCCATTTTGAGACCTGAAAGGGCACACAATGGATTTATGAGGGCTGAAATTTCACACTTTGGCCCCTGGATCTTGCACCAGTGCAACAGAGGCATAATTTATCTCCTGAAGTACAGGCAAGCCATTGTGCTGAGGAGAGAAGGTCCACCTTGCCTATAGAAATGTTTAGGGGAAACACTGTAGCTCCGTGCTTGAGCTCAGAAGGTCCCTCAGCATCTCCAGTGAAAAAGACAAGCGGCTGATGGGGAAAAAAAGGATCTAGTGATAAATTCAGCCTATGTATGCTTTCCAGTCATACATCAGAGACAGAACATTCATATCTTTTCACATAAAACTGACACAATGCTGCAAGATGTTTTGCTATCTGAAGCTGAGCCACCCCCTGCTAGGATTAACACACTTTTAAAATTTCTCCACTATTCACATACCTATTTCTACTTTTATCTCTTCCTCAACCCCATAGTGCTGCCTGAAATAGGGAATTTCAACCTGCTCTGTAGAATGGGCCTACCAAGTGTTGAAATATAAAGTAAGATATATCTATGAATGAATTAACTGTTATATATTGTACCTTCTAAATTAGGTTTGCTCTCCAGCCCATCTCAGTAGGATACTGCTAAAATTGATTTGTAAGAATAATTAAAAGCTAAATTCAACCATGCTGTACACTTAGAAGATTTAGGAAGCCTAACAGGTTTTAATTATGTCTGCACTAGTGAGCATTTGCAATAGCTTTTAACAATTTTTACCCCAGACCACCTCCTGTCATCCTGGTCAATCATATGTCACTGTTTTTATACAAAAGAAAGACTTGTTTAAAATGCTAAATGTTTACTTCCCAGTTTAATTCTGTTCCGTTATGTTTAATCAGAAGAACAGAACTTTTAGTGCTGAAAACTACAACACAATATCAAGCCACATAGCACATCTAGAAATTACTTGATGCCATGACTCAATCTGAATTGAGCAGAGCTGGCTCAAGAAATTTTGCTGCCTGAAGCAAAGAACAAGGAGGTGGATTCCATTTTTTCCCATAAAAGACAATCAACTGGTTTGAGAACAAAATGTTACTTCCAACACTGATGAGTGGATGACCTCTTTTCCTATATCTGAAGACAGTATGTTTCCAAAAGACCCAAACCCCCAAACTGTATGGCACAGAGTTCTTCCCTTTTATAGGCTGCTGCCATCTGGAGCACCTGCCATCTACCTACAGTCTCACGGTACGGCTGGCCCTGGAACTGCATACACATAGAAAGCAGTCAAATTTCAGATTGCTAACAGATTTTTTTCCCCTTTCAGAACTTCAGTTCTTGGGGCTGGGAAAACAGGCTACAGAATTTCCCATCTTGGTGTCACTCAACCATATACTTCAGTCTATTAATATATAACTCAACCAGCCCCCAATCCTATTCATATGTTTCCAGAAATGGGTGAATTCCCATGAAAATTTGTGTAATCTACTCTGGCTGCAATCATGAACATACTTATTTGCTAATAAGCAATATTGAACACAGTGGAACCTTTCTGAGTAGGCATGCCTAGGATTGTATTATTTTCCATCTAGGGATAGCACTATCCCATATTCTGTGCCAATCACTTTCAAAACATATCTACAATGAATGGACAGTTATTTTTAATTTCCACATGGTAGAACAGAGGACTGGCCTAAAACACTGGACTGCCAGAATTGAAAGACAAGGGCCTAAATCCAACTGCTAGTCCTAACCCGAGTAGAATCATTGAACCTACCAAATTTACATCAATGTTGATTTATCACTTGGCAATTGAATAGTGGGTCTGCTCTAGCTGGACTGACACACTGAATGTGTGGCTTCTATGACTTTGACTATATTCTACTTTCAGAAGTCCATTGGAATACCTGTTGGTTCTTACTTCCGTACTGGTGATGGGACAGAAATTCTCCACCTTACTTGGGGGCAGCAGGTTGCTTAGGGGATGCAAAGTTGCCTTTAATGGGCCTTCCACCTAAGGTAACTTCCTCCCTCTACCTAATTGTAGGATTGGCTATTCCCACTTATTTGGAAACTGACACAAAGAAAGACCAGAACAGACCCAAAGAATGTGACTCAGTATTATACGTCTTCTAGTTTACCATCGCTGCCACTGGTAATTGTTCACTACCACTCTACGGGCCTTTCCACACTACACTGTTATAGTGCTATCATTCCACTTTCAAGATCCTGTGGAATCATGAGGTTTGCAGTTTAGGGACGAGCCTTTAGAATTCTCAACCAGTGAGCTCTTTGGCCTCAGTAAACTACAAACCCCAGGATGTTGAAAGTGGAATAATAGCACTATAACAGTGTATGGTGGAAATGGCCTTAGTCACAATAGACCCACTGAAATCAATGAGATTTAGGTTAGTCATGATTAATTTAAATACCTCAGATTCTAATGGGTCTGTTGTAACCATGTTAACTCTGAGTCCAACCCATTAGGTTAATATTAAGACAGATGAGAAAGAAACAGCTGAGCACAGTCAATTGAAGGTGAAGAAAATCCTGCCAAATCTCCAAATATTTTGCCTTTTGGCATCCTGAAGGTTCACACTGAAAAGCAAAATGCTTCTGGTTTTGCCATTTTCGGAGAAATCTGAGGAAATAAGAATTGATTTTTTTTAATCTACTTAAACGCAAGCCACATTTTCTCCCTAAATGAATATGGTTAATGGAATACTCCTATAAAAAGAGTCATTTCTCACAAAATATAAAATCCAATAACCTTTATAGCCCACTGTTCAGAGATCACCAGCAAACTTATGAAGCATGCAGAGATTTATTTCCATTCATCCATGGGCAATCTAGAGTCATGGGTTTAAATGTTTTCATGTTGACCTAAACACCCATGCTATTGCAAGGTCCAACTGCTTGATGTTCTTCTCCTGCTTGTTCCAAAACCACCTCCTCCTCCTCCCCCTCCTCCTCCTTCTTTCTGGATCCTAAACAAAATATTCAAAAAGCAAGGGAAGAAAAATCAATTCCCCCAGTGGTTATCCTGTTTATTCAGCATTTTTTTTTAAAAAAGGTGGTAATTAAACCATTGAATCCTAGAGATGTTGACCCACAGGAATCTAAAAATAAAATAAAATATTAATGATCACTCTGTGTACACTATATCAAAGAAGTCTTGGGTGGAATGCTGCCATGTTTGATCATGCAAATGAAGAGAGGCTGCAGGGGAGTCATTTAATGGTATTTTTCTCTTTCTGCTAGTGCCACGATGGGATTTATAGCAGTGCTTGTAGTGAGAGGGCTCAGAGAACAAGGTGGGAGTTTTGCTGTAAATATAAGAGGGAGGTTGTTTTTTTAAAAAAAAAAAATCCTGTCCTGAGCAGTAGCATCACTCTGAATTCTAATGAGTGCATGATGCCTCAGGTTATAGTGCTAAATATGGTTAACACCACAGTAAGAATGGAGAGATTTTATGCAACTAAACTTGCCCACATGCTCAAGCATCTAGTGTAGTTCAGTGGCAGAGCAGGCTGTTTTCATGCAAAGGGGTGTAAATTCAATTCATGGTGGATCCCAGAAATCCAAGCCTGGGAAAGTCTTGCCTTGAAACTCCAGAGAGCTGCTGCTTACACTGAATTCAGTTAGATGCCCCAATGGCCTGACCATACTCCTCTTTGGAAACTAGCTTCATTTGTATATTAAAGTTGCAAGCAAGAGAGTCTGCTAATCTTGTTCCCTTCTGTTATTTCTGGTTGCATGGAGAATGATTATGATGACAATGATGAGAACAATGATGATGATGAATGACAGAGATTTCCTTATCTCTCAGAAATTCTAAACTCCTTGTCTGCCAGGATTAGAGTGCCAATGGCATTCAACTGTCAGAGAGGAGCTCTGTCAGGATATGAGGAGTATCTCAGCCATGGAAGGCCAACCTCATAAAGTGCATGGACTGTTGCTTCAATGGGCAGGTTTTTATATCCATCTTTGGTTGGAAGGTGCAACCAGTGGGACGAGAGAAAGTTGAAATGTTAAAATTACAAATGTTGCTGAACTATGATCATCAATGAACAAAACACTAGGTGGTAGAACAGGCATCTTAGCCTTGAGCTGTTTAAGATATTAGTAGTGATGAAAAATGAATAGGACACAGAAAGTATTCTAGTTAAAATGGAATATTTAAGCTGAATTACTCAAGAAAACCACATGTTGCCTTTTCCTAGTATTCCTGCTGTTTGCTTCACTTTTTTTAATGGATTTTTTTTCCAGCATGACTTAGTTGATAGCGTGTCACTTGTGTGGATTCCTATGGTGTTCTGAAAGCTATGTACATTCTTGCCATCATTTAAAAAAGTGAAGTAGAATCTTCTTCCTCTAGCAATGTATGGGGATGTTTTACATGGCTTCCCTCTCATCATTTATCTCCACAAAAACCTGTCGAAAATGGCCCAAGATCATCCAGCAAGCATTATGACAATAGGAAGCTGGACTTGGGTCTCTCTGTTCCCAATCGAGTATTTTGTTGCACTCTGCTAGTTCTCTCAGATAAGTGTTTACTGTTCAAGTGGTGTCAGGACTGAAACATAGTAGTACATAGTGATAACAAAATAATGTGATTAGTTTACATAACATCAAAGTGCGCATAATAGATTTAATTTGCATATTATACATATTTGCAAATTAGTCTACCTGGATTTGGGGAACTGGAAAATGGAAGCATGGAGAAAGGTAGAAAGGCAGGGAAGAAGGAGCCTTAAGTCTTTTGAATATAAGGTTCTTCATCAAAAAACCTTCAGGATCTCACCCCTGCATTGTTGTTGTTGTTGTTGTTGTTGCTGTTGTTGTTACGTGCCTTCAAGTTGTTTCTGACTTATGGCAACTCTAAGGTGAACCTATTATGGGGCTTTCTGGAGCTGAGAATGTGTGATCCACCCAAGGTCATCCAGTAGATTTCCACGGCCAAGCAGGGAAATTAAACCCTGGTCTCCAGGTTATAGTTCAACACTCAAACCACTATACCCCACTGGCTCTCTGCATCCCTGCATACCCGATTTAAATGGACATTACTGGTGAACAATTAGCAAGGTCGTTTATTGGTTGTGTCCCAGGTAGCATAGTTCCTGAGATAATGTTCGCAAATCAGAGTGCTGACTTAAATGTGCATCAATTTCTCAGGAAATAGAAGATACCCGAAACTTCAGAAAAGGATATATGCTTAAATGCGGAATTACTTTACACATAGTATAGTTCTTTTCAAAAAGCTTTGAAAATATCAAGCAAGAATTAAAATTTGCCAAGGAGACTTGCAGATGCCACTGAAAACAGCCTTCGTGTGTCTTTCCTTTAATGTATAAGTATGAAATTTAGAGACAGAAAGACTATTCATTGAAAATAGTGGTTTCTTGAGTATCCTGGACAGATCAGGAACTTTACAGTTCAGGCTAATTCTGCACAAAAAAAAAAATGTTATTTTGGTGCAGAAAGGAAGTTTCCAACACAAAAAACATGAAGATAACATTTCTGGATAGAAAATGCTTCTTCTGTCAAAAAAACCCCTGTCTCGATTTTTCTTAGAATCAATCCAAAATTGTGAACAGCCCCAGAAAACAGTGCAGTTTTTCAGGACTTTCTTGCCATGGAGGAAAAAAAGTGATTAAATTATCTGTAATTGTCAGAAAGAATTAAGTTTATGAAGATTTACATCCCTAATGAGAATGATGCCATCATATTTCTGTTTCCTCATCCTTATAGGCGACAGGCCATCATGCAAAGTGGAAGCAGGAGAAGTCAAAACAGATTATAGGAATATTACTGGGGACAGGGGGTTATAACTTCATGATGATTGAGGAATTCTGGGAGCTGTAGTCCCAAACAGGAATGTTTCCAAGCTCTGATTTAAAACATTAAAAAGTTATGAAGTGCTCATTCAGCAGAAGAGTGAAGGAGCAAGTCAAATCTATGGACCTGATATTTTCAGCTGCAGCTACACAAACCATTCTAATGGGATGGGGAAAATGCTTGCTTTCCAGATGTTGCTGAGCTTTATCTTCCAAAAGCCTCAACCATCATGGACAAGTGTAAAGGATTTTGGGAGTCGTAATCCAGAATATCTAAAAGGGCAAAGGTTCACTACCCATGCTTTACAGCATCTGCATTGCCATGAGATGATAGAATTGCCATCTGTGCTGCATGTCTCCCCTTGCCATTAGAGATCATGTCCTAAATCCCATTGATTAGTCCCAGTTAGAGTAGGCCCACTGAATCAATGGGATTTACCAATGTGTTGATTCATCATTCAGCAACCAATTTAGTGGATTTACTCTGTTTGGGACTAACCAACAGGATTCATGACTGAATGTTGCAAATAAAATAAAAGGCTTCAGTATTACTATTAAGAGTGAATGCATTTGAAACTGATATTAAACTGCTTCACTTAAGTAAAACTGCCAGCTTAAGTTACCACTATCTGGAACAGTGGTAGGACTACCCACATCAATGAAATTATAGATCTTCAATGTATGCAAGGTAAATAAAATTTCAACAACACCTAGGCCCTTTTCACAGCAAACTCCCATCTTGCCATGTGGATGGGAGAAGGACGGGACCATGACGACACTTCTGCATGATGTCATCATGGTCCTCTCCTTCTTCTGTCCCCAGGGAGTGCAATCATGGATTCAACCATTGACAGGTTTTCCCCATCAATGACTCACGATCACACCACCATCTTGCACTCACCTGTACTTTGGAAGGGCAGGAAGCACAATGGAGGCACTTCCTGCCCCAGCACAGCCTGGGAAAGTACCGGGGTGTGCTGCAGAAGGAAGTGGCATGTCCATTGCACTCTCTTGCACAGGGAGCCATCCCATGCAGAGGGGAGCGCTGCCCTTCCAAGTGCAGCTGCTGCTGGGATCACCACCGGATGTTGCTGCAAGAAGGTAAGCTACAGAAAGGGCCCTAGTCACAATCCAAAGCAGGAGCTCCTGATAGCACAGCACTCAGTTTTTCAACAAAGTTTCTTAATTCCTGAAAGATATATGAAAACTCTTAGATCATATCAGAAAGTATCATCAGCAAGTCTGAACAAGGCTCAAATAGTTTCCTGTGCTTAAATTCAGATGGGCAAAATACAAGATGATGTCTGGCAGAGCGTGACATATGAGATGTTGATTACGTTGTGTAATATGACAGTTACTTAATTGCATGAAATGCAACTTTCTGACTACTGAGCAGCAGTTCATGTATTTGGGACATGCTTTCTACAATTATAAAACTCAACTACATACAAATTCAGGATAAATCTGCCATTTTGTAAATTAAGGACAGTGTTGTTTACCTTACTTAAGAAAGTCTCAGCAGGAAAACTGTATTTAGTTATGTGCCCAGCAGTGATTTTTTTTTAAAAAAAAAATAACCTTTTAATTACTGATGTATTTCTTTCATAATTGAAGTTTTAAGGAAAGCAGTCTGAAGTGGTGCCAGGGTCAACTATTCCAATCCTCTGTTACTGCCCTGGCTAGTCTGAGCTTTGGGGATATTAAAAGATATCCTCTTGATATCATAATTTGGCTGCACTTCTCTATTCCTTTCCACATGCTTGCGAGGCCCCCGGACAAGCACGTAAACAAGCTCGGCCGTTAATAGTCATAATATTCAAACTACAATACAGGCAGGCCAGAAACAGCTGACTCACTGCTTTAGGAGACCTCCAGGCAAGTACTCTAATTAAGTATGCACGCTACTTACAAAAGAGCCTCTGCCCCGCGATGGCAGCTTGATGGGTAACCTATACAATACCCAAGTACTCTGCATTTGCATACTGGCTACTCTATTGAGAACCGCTACGATAACTCAATCATTCAGATTCTGACCTTTTGGAGGCTTTGTCTCCAACTCCAAATCTATTGTTTTCCCCCAAGTACGGCATAGCCCGCAGTCACAATTTTCCTTATAAAAACCTTGATTCCCAGACCTTCCTCGGATCGCTTCCGAGTTTCATCCTGCCTTGCTGCCGCTTTGCTTGGCGAGCCTCCCCTCAGCTCCACGTGCTGAGCTACATCGCACCCCAGCCTCGCTCTCTATTTTTCTGGGTTTCAGGACAGGTGAAGTATCACCCAAACCAGCAATCCTTCTAAAAATCCCTCTATACCACTCCAAACTTTATTTTCTTTAGTTATCTTGTATGAGTGTGTCGCATACACTGTTTTGCTTGTATTTAATAAACATCATTTATTATTTCAACTTCTGTGTTCTCCTTGACTCAACCCGACCCCGTAGACATAGTGTTCAAGATCTCGCTAAGTTACCCTGCCTCTTGTAATGCTACGCAGTGCTCTGAGCTAATTTTCCCCATCTTTAGTTGAGCACATTTTGGTGTCCCTCCCGGGACCCCCAGTTCACAGGGTAACAGAGTGGTGGAGAATTCAGGCAACCCCAGTACCCCTAATTTGAGAAGGAGTCGCGAACCTCCTCAAATCAGGCTGGTACTGACTTAGGTGATAGTCGGTCAAGTCGTTAGAGTGCAGTTAGGCAGGAACACGTGTGTGTGGAGTCTGTGTGTTTGAGCTCTAGAGCTATTCTATCTGGGTGGAAATCTGTTCCCCTTTCTTGCTTGGTTTGTGTATGTCAGCCACCCTGGCGTGGTCACTAGCACTAGGCGGTGAACCATCATCCAATAGCAAGGGGTGTGCACAAGCTGTCCTGGGAATCACATCCCTAACTTGGGGTCTATCGTGGGTTGGGATCCGAAGTGTTAGAGTGTTAGCATGGTAGGAACAGTCTACACTCATCCAACACCATAGCAGTAAGGCAAAAATAGCACTTGGGGAAGAAATTCCCCCCTTAGAGTTGTATATGGGTGCATCCCATCCTTGTTAGGAGTTAGAGTATGGGTGCGTCCCATCAGTTGTTGTTGTTGGGTAGCTTTGAGAGCGCGGGTGCATCCCGCTGTGTAGTTTCGGGTGTGTCCCGAGTGGCTAGCCGACTAGGTGCGGCTGGTGAGTCCTGACCTAGCCTAGGGTTTAAAGGTTTAGCCCGTGGTAGAGGAAGGTACCCCTCACCCAGAAAACCAGTTAGGGACGGTTCAGTTTTGGTTCCTTGCCCTTTTTCCCTGCTGCTTGGCCAGGTGGCGCTGTAAGTTCCACTGGGTTTGTTTCCCCCCTTCAGGCAGGCGGAGTACTCCTGAGGGTTCCCTGGGTCTAGGTGACCTCCCCGTCCCTGAACCGTTTCCTCGTCCTTTGGTCCCCAGTGCTGTTGAGGTGGAAAACCAGGCTTGGGTGTACCAAAGTGACTTTGTTTGGGCAGGCTGGAGATAGGTTCCCATCCCTCTTTCCTAGAGAAGTTCCGCAGAGTTCCTTTCCCTACAGTCCCCCAGGGGTCTAGGTGATCCTTCCCGTCACTCCAGTTCCTGGTCCCGTTTGTAGTTTGTGGTTTGTAGTTTGTGAGTTGTTGGTAGTGTTAGGAAATTGTGTTTTGTGCAGGAAAATGGCAGAGAGTAGCAAGGTCACCATCAAGGACCTCATGTTGGAGGAAGAGGTCAGAGGTAAACTAGAAAGGTGGGTGTTGAGTAAGGGGAAATGCCCCTGGAAGGACACCATCTTCCAGACGGCCGATCCCTTTACCACACTCCGGGACGCGTACACACTGGCGCGTAAATCAAAGAACCCTTTCGGACCGTCTAAGGACGCTTTGGCCGCTTGGGGACTTTGGCTTACGGCCAGAGATGCTAGTAGTGCCCTGGTATAGACCAGAGAAAAGTTAGCTAGTGTGGAGAAAGAAAATGCCCAGCTTCAAGCCGAGGTCGAGACGTTGCGTGCAGACAAAGTAACTTTTGCATCCGTAGTGCAGGCGTCTGCACAGAAGTTGAGTAACATCACAGTAGTGGCGCAAACATGGGAAGAGAAAGCCCACGCCTTAGAGGATGAGCTGGATCATTCCCGGTCTGCGGCTAAGTTTACGGTGGGGCAAGTGAGGGAACAGCAGGAGGCTGTTAGCCATGTAGCTTGCCAGAAACAGATAGCTGAGCTGGAGAGCCAGCTCCAAACGTGCAAAGCCTTGATTTCGGCTGTGTGCCTGGAGCTGCTCCCAACGTTCACTGAAGACTTTTCTGGGGAGGCACTGCCCGAGGATGCTCAGGCAACTGTTCCGCACAATCCAGAATGGAGTGACCCTAAGGTCCCAGTCCACCCGGTTGAGACTAGGTCCATGACTAGACGGACCACCCCTCTTGGAGAAGGCAGTTCTGAGAGGCAAGAGACGCAGGAGACGCAAGTCACCGAGACTAGGGTCCCCTGGCATGCTACTGAAGCCGAAGCAATTGCAGACCAGCTGGGTCCTTTAAACCGGTCCACCTGCATCATGTGGCTAAAAGCGGTGATTCACTCTCACCTGACAGCCAATGGTCAGGACCTGACCCAACTGGCCAGACTTTGTATGTCCCCCTCCAAGCTCCTGACTCTTGAATCAGCCGTGGCGGCTCGAGGCCTGGTTAGACTCGAGGCACACAACTGGATAAGAGAGGTAGTGAGGATTTTGTGGCCCGGACAGAGTGCAGGTGTGCTCTATGTCATGGAGCAACAGGGTCCACATGAGAACCCTGAGGCTTATGTGGCACGGAAGCAGCTCCTCGCTATTCTGGCCGAGAAGGTCCCCTTGACACCCTGTGGGTATGACTTTAACGGCCTCGAGTTTAAGACGCTTTTCTACGGAGGTCTTAATCACGAGACCAAGATGGCTCTCGGTTTGGTGGATCCAGCCATCACCAACTGGGAGGAATTCGGGAACAACCTCCGGCGGGTCTCCGACCTGCTCCGTGAGGCAGGATCCCTAAGACCTACCCCCAAGGCACATAGGAAGGACACCGGGAATTGGGAACCTATAGCCGAGGTTATCTACTTGAACTATGGGCCCCATTCCCAGCATAGGAAGACGGCTCTGAATTCCACTCCGTGAGGGAACTGGAACCTGAGACCACCACCCAGACAGGACAACAGGCAGTGGCAGGGACGGGATTTCCGCAGCCAGCCCGGCAAGGCAGGAAATCCCCCACAGCAGCCCACTGCCCCCAAACAGCTCTCTGACTCGGGCTCTCCTCGAGACACGCCTGGTGAGTATGATCCCACGGCCCAGACGTACTCCGCAGATAGAGTAAGAGTCTGAGGCACGCTCAGAAGGTTCGGGCTGGACATGAGCCAGTTCGACAAGCGGCCAACATTGGAGCTTTTGGAAGCTCTAGATAAGCAGCTTCAGGTGGGAAGTAAGCAGCCGGTCCAGGCCATGACCAACGGCCCACCTCCGGCTGGATACTACCCTAACCTGGATCTGCAAGCATAGGGGTGCCCTTGGTCCAGGAAGCTGCCCCGCAACATTGTGGTTAGGTTGAAGCCAGACCGGTGGGGAAGGTTCTGGGTGAAGGCAGGCATAGGGACCGAGAGGAATAAGACTCCTGCCACCCTTCTTGTGGACTCCGGTGCAGCACTCAATGTACTGCACCCCAAACTTGCAAGGTACGGTGAACCCACACCCGAGCATGTCCAGCTTTCTGGATATGGGGGGGGGGGTCACCAAGCTACGGCATGGACAGGTATCCCAATGTCTGTGGAGACGTTTCGTTTTCAGTTGTGGGTGTGCGAGAACCGGGGAGAAGACGGTCTTTTGGGCATCGGTTTTCTCCAGGGAAACAGGTTCACAGTTGATTACGCAAATGGGTTTCTATGGCAGCTAGATCAGGGACCAGTAGAGATTTCGGCAGTGCACCGCTGTGCCGTCATTGAAGCTCCTGCCCCTATCCCAGTAACAAATGAGAGATATATATGTTCCTACCCGGAGGTGAATTTGACTACCGCCTCACCCTCCGTGCAGATGCTCTGGTGCCGCCTTGTCTTCAAGGGCCATGGCACCATCTTAATTGTGACGCTGGTAATTGTAATAGGGGCCACGGCTAGCTACGGCTCCATTTCAATTACCATTGTGACTGGAGAGAAAGGTTCCCCAGAGGCACATGGGTCCAAGATCAGCCTCCATACCAAATTGAGAGTGTGGGTCCCAAACCAGGAGCAGGCGTTGCCACTCTTGCCGGTAGTTCCGGAGACCCAAAACAAGGATTGGAAAGGGAAACCCCCAGATGGGGATGCCCTTTTGTTAGCACGACAGCATGGTGGATGGGCTTTGCTTCCCTTCATGGGATGGCAAACCCCATGAAGAGGTGGTTGCTCCAGCTCCCCTCTCCTTCCCCCTTCCTTGTAAATAGACCCTTTATGTTGTAGTAACGGAGCCCCCATCTCTGGGTTCTCTACAGGGAGGCGGAATGGGACCACTCCTGAAGATTGCAGTTTTGTTTTGCGTGACTAGATACACCCTTGGAACCTCGCCCAAATCCAGCCATGTTTATACAGATTGGCAGTTCAATGTACAGGCAGTGTGCTATTGGAACCCATATCCAGAAGTAGAAGCCTTGTTGACGGGGACGCAGCTGCTCCCCTGGTTCAAGAAAAGGTACCCCTTCGAACTATCCACGAATTTTCATGTACACTCGAGGAATAGACTGAGTTCAGTACTAAGGATGGCCGTTGCTGGCAAAGAGGTTAAACTCAACCCCAGCATGGCCACAGCAGCCGCTCCCATGACCGCCCGAATAGTCCGGGGCGACCTCAGCTATACATCTTTACTAGTGCTCAGCTTCACTTTTGACAACTACCGCCCTACATGGGTATGGAAAACGTACATGTTCCATTGCCAGAATGCCACCCTGACCCCGACAGGTTGTAAGTTTTCCTGTGGGAAGATGTTGTGTCCCGATTCTGATACTCACACTCCTCCTCCTCCTCCAGAACATCACCCGGCTATGTATGTGGGTAGTTCCGTAGTTCGCAAAGATATAGAAATGCTCGCTTACTCGAACATCCAACCCATAGTAACTAAAATTATACTGAATTTGACGGTTGTCAACATCTCGAGAGTAATTCCAACTTGCCAACCGTACCTAAAACTTGCACGGACACAGTGGGAACACTGGGAGAAACGATGGCTGTCTTTCTCCCACTCACACACTCGCCCTAAGTGAAGTGTCTTAGGAACCGCTTTAGGTGGAATTGGAACTGGCGGCGCGTTCATCAACGCTATAGATAATGAGGTTTTAGCAAACAAATTAGACGTAATTGGAACCAAAACCAGAGACATTGGAATATCCTCTGCTGCTGGCTTAACCAATGTAGCGAGAGGAGTAGATCTAATCAGTCAATTACTCCCACAGTGGGTTGGCGTTGAGCGAGACGTAATATCCAACCTTGGCTGTGTTCTACAGATCACGACCCATAATTTTTCAGTAGCAATACAGTGCATGCAACTGCAGAGCACCGTGATCACCTTTGCTGCTCAGGTGATCCAGGCCAGCCTCATGGGGTTAATGCACCCTGAGATCCTGAGCCTACTCCGAGAGCGATATCCGGAATTGCTGGAACACCCTGCCGCTTTGGTGCAAATACAGCACACCAAGTGGAAGAGCCTAACTCTCACGGTGGACGTTGCCCATGAATGGATTCTGGATCCGGTAATTCTACATCCAGTATCCCATTTAGGACTCCCCCTCATAGCCGCTAATGCCACTTTGCTGCCCCCACGGATGTACCATTGGTCCAACGGTACACATTCTTTTGATTTAGCTGGCTGCCTATTGAACCACCATTGGATTCAGTGTTTCCACGACCTTAATGGTCTCAGCCTCGGCGATACCTCCGAATATTTGGTAGTACCGGTAAACAACACAGTCATGGCCCAGATTACCTGTGAGTGCTCCTGTTTAAGGACTCCTTGTACCAACTTGATAATATTGCCTAGTGGTGCGACTGTAAGAGTAAACTGCACCGCTGGGAACCCCTGTTTTTGTTCACAGATGGTCCAAGACTGTTTTGGCCAGAACTTCTATCTCCAGCGGGAGATACGAGATTATGTGTTTGAAAGTGCCTATGCACCTACTGAATCTGAGTTAGTCGGATTCCACGTTGAGGACGAGATCCCCGCGTCTTTATGGCTCAGGAATCTCACCAGTTTGTCGCAACGAGTAAAGGAGGTCTCACAGTCCTCCAACAAATTGCCTTGACTGTCAACCATACTGCTCAGACAACAGTCAGCACCTCAGAGGAGTTGAAATCTGCCGCGAAACATTCATGGTGGGATATCTTTAATTGGTCCTCCACGTGCCAGGCTATAGCACACTTCGCTCTCCACCCTCTAGTCGTTTTGGTGGTGTTTCAGATAATTTTGGTAATCAGTCTTGTTGGTTTGGTATTTTGGATAAAGAAACAGATCCTCATGTTACAAGCTGTCCACTTTTATTAAGGGAAGAGGTTTCCCCGTTTGTAAATAGTTGCTTGTTGTAGAATGTATAGTGTGTTTGAGTCTATCCTTTAACCTCTTTAGGGGAGGATGGTTTTTGTTTTTGGAGGAGACGGATTCTTGGGATGGCTGTCCCAAGATCCTCTTATCATCTGAGGTAGATTGGGCCTACAGAGTCAGCCCTGATACCCTGAGGAAGGCAAGTTGGACCGGAGTGCCGACCTTTTCTCACTCCGAACGCTGGCATTCTCTCACTCGGAGGGATTGCCTTGTGCAATGGCATTCTGGTGGGATTAGGGCGAAATGAAGGGGGTCTCACGACCCTCTCAGGAGAACCAGGTCTGACTCTGGACTCCCGGTCTACTGCCCAGGTATGTCCCTAATCCCATCGAGGGCCTCCTCCCCACTTCTTACGTGTGCTTGGACTGTTAGGGTGAGAACAATCGGCGCGGCTATTTTGCTTGTCACTCCCTTCAATTTTGATTTCACCAAGTTAGAACCGCTCTCCGACGCCCCATAAGGACCGGAGATCCACACAATTGGCCTGACGCCCGGCCCCAGTGCATTGTGTCTCATCTGCATATGTTATTAGGACATTTGTATATGTGCGTCCATCCAGCCAGACCAATCACCGAGGGAGTCTGCCTCCGCTCTGGCAACGAGCAAGCGTACACTCGCTTGTCTCTGATTTAGTTTATTCTATCTTTTCCACCAGTGTTGGGGCCCCGCCACCACGCAGAGCAAAAAAAAAAAAAAAGGGATCAGAGCCTAACCTAGTTCAGTCTGAGCATGTGAGTACCGCTGCCATTGCAGACAGGGCTTCAGCAGGGGCAACTTAGGTGTGGCTGTTTGAGACAAGGTGCCAGCCTCAGTTCATCCACCTGACCCCTGAACTTTGCAGGCCCGGTCTTACTCAGAGTGAACTATAGTTGGGCACTCGACTCCCCAAGCTCTGGCAGACGTGTCACCAGCCTAGGGTGACCATGCTCTGCAGTGGCCTTAACATCGCTTCTCCTGGTATGGCTTTAAGATCTGGTCCTATCCTGTGTCCACCAGCTGCTCCCAGTAGATCCCCATCCTCCAACAGATCTCATTCCCAGTAGGCATTGAGCCGGTCATTTGCATTAATGGTATACATTGGATAATAAACATGTCAGTTCTTCTGTTAAAAACCCTAATAGGTCTATTGCTCCAGAAGACTGGGAAGATCCCGAGGTTGTACCATCGTCCCCAAGTACTGTGTGGGGGGGGTGACAAAGAAAGTTGCCACTCCATCTGATGGCCGAGTCTTGGAGATTCCTGGTTCTTCGACGACACCCGTGACTGTGAGGGAAGGTGACCACGCAGCCTTCCGATTGCAAAAATGAACTTTTTGCCATTCCTGCTACCGTTTGCCGACCCGAGGAAACCTATGGACTATTCCATGCTCCAAATTCTGCAAAGACTCTTTGCTCCTGAACTTGCAGCAAGCCAGGCTGCACCGACTTGGACATTTTGTTGTTGTTCCTGCTCCGTTGCTTGGATGGACTTATGTTTTGCTCACCCGCTCCAACCAAAAGACTTTTCCCGTTGCGGGGGGGGGTGCCAAGACTTTTTCTTGCACCTCACCTCCCCCGAACTATGAACTTTCATCCTCACTGAACAGTTTGTTCCTTGGATTGCCTTCATTGCCAGACCATGGATTGGACTTACTGTATTTCCTTGACTGCTTCATATTGCATTTGCTATTTTACTGCCATTGCTCATTCTCCAACAGTTCCCTATTGACAGGACATTGGATATTGTTTATTGTTTAATTGTTTATTATTGCGTTATTGACATTGATGTGTGTGTGTTTAGGTTTAAGTTTTAGTTAGGAATGTCATCTTTTGCTTTCCCCAAAATTTCCTTTCTGAGGAGTGATATGGCTACCAACCTGCAAGCCCTATTTGGCTCTAAATTGATTTTTGCTTTTAATTGGAAAATGTCCAATATTGTCCCCAATATCGCCCATTTTCGGGGGGGGGGATTGCTTCTGCCCTGGCTAGTCTGAGCTTTGGGGATATTAAAAGATATCCTCTTGATATCATAATTCGGCTGCACTTCTCTGTTTCTTTCCATGTGCTTGCGAGGCCACCGGACAAGCACGTAAACAAGCTCGGCCGTTAATAGCCGTAATATTCAAACTACAATACAGGCAGGCCAGAAACAGCTGACTCACTGCTTTAGGAGACCTCCAGGCAAGTACTCTAATTAAGTATGCACACTACTTACAAAAGAGCCTCTGCCCCGCGATGGCAGCTAGATGGGTAAACTATACAATACCCAAGTACTCTGCATTTGCATACTGGCTACTCTATTGAGAACCGCTACGATAACTCAATCATTCAGATTCTGACCTTTCAGAGGCTTTGTCTCCAACTCCAAATCTATTGTTTTCCCCCAAGTACGGCATAGCCCGCAGTCACAATTTTCCTTATAAAAACCCTTGATTCTGAGACCTTCCTTGGATCACTCCTGAGTTTCATCCCGCCTTGCTGCCGCTTTGCTTGGCGAGCCTCCCCTCAGCTCTACGTGCTGAGCTACATCGCACCCCAGCTTCGCTCTCTATTTTTCTGGACTTCAGGACAGGTGAAGTATCACCCAAACCAGCAATCCCTCTAAAAATCCCTCTATACCACTCCAAACTTTATTTTCTTTAGTTATCTTGTATGAGTGTGTCGCATACACTGTTTTGCTTGTATTTAATAAACATCATTTATTATTTCAACTTCTGTGTTCTCCTTGACTCAACCCGACCCCGTAGACATAGGGTTCAAGATCTCGCTACATTACCCTGCCTCTCGTAACGCTAAGCAGTGCTCTGAGCTGATTTTCCCCACCTTTAGTTGAGCACATTTTGGTGTCCCTCCCGGGACCCCCAGTTCACAGGGTAACACCTCTCTCTATGTAGGGAGCGGTGGAGGATAGGTAGGGAGCAGCAAGGCAGACAAACCAGCCTATGGCATACCCCTCCCACTTTTTCTCTTTGAGAGGAGTGGGCTTCTTTATAAATTTCCCTCCAGTTGGTCACAACAGTAAGGAATTTTCCTAAGCCAGCTCCAGATTTGCGTAGGCTTGAATTGGTCCCTCCTGTGGATGTATTACCAGCTTTGACATGCCATGGAATAGCATATTTAGGGAATTTTCAGCCTTTCACTTCTGGCTAGCCGCCTGCTTGTGAGAGTACAGTTGGGAGCACCACCACAAAAGACTCTGCCTCTCCCGGCACTTCTTTCCAGCATTGATATCCTAATGCTAGTTACCAGCACTGGGCTTTGGACTTCCCTGTAAATCAGCATCTCTTCTCTTGGTACTTTGAATGCTGATATTCCAGTAACATCCCAGGTACCATGAGCCTTCAAACATGTCATTTACACAGAACCCAATTTACCTACTAGAGACTCAGGTGCCCTGGTAAAGTATCCTTTCCTGAGATCCTTGGTACTTGGGAAGGTAGAAAGCAGTGCAGTATTCCATGGCAGCAAGGAAGGGTGGATGTCCACATCCCCATAGCATGTAAGAGGTGCAAGGACAGGTCTCAGGGGCACATGGTCTATTTTAGGAATAAGAACCATGTGCCCCTCCAGCTCGTGTTGGTCCACAATTCATAGCAGCCCTAGACAGTATAGTCAATAGGGAGGAATGCCTGGAACTGCAGTCCAACAATATCTGGAGAGACTAATAATTTACATCCAAAGTGAATTATTAGTCCTGACTAGAGTAGACCCATTGAACAATTAGGACTTGGTTAATCAAGCCTTTGGTAAATTCTATTAATTCAATGGCAGAGAATAATGAATGGTTGCAATATGCATTAGTTGGGACTAGCAAATGGTTGAGTTACGAAAAGTCATTCCTGGTACTGAGACCATATTTGTGCATACTGAGATTATCAGGAGAACAACAGGATTGAGATTTTGGAAGTAAGCTATCAGTAAGAGTTAAAATGATTTTTCTATGGTGGTGGGAGATAATTTGGTCTGGTAAACCCGGAGTCATATGGAAACAAGGGATGTACAAACACCGCTAATCTTTATCCTTACTTACCTCACCATCACAATTTTTTCTATAACCGTAATTAAAGTTGCAGAACTCTAGAGCTCAATAAATGCCTCAGTTTATGCCTAGCATAAATATTATGCTATTTTTTTTTCTTCTTAATTTATTTATTTTGAAGAAAAAAACTCTTCCCTATTTACACATTTTATTATATAGTAAAACCCAGGCCATTTCTGCACAACAGGGCTCTTGCGAGTCATCCCGTCATAGTCCCAGCAGGGAAGGGAGCATGACAGGAGCACTCCCTTCTGCACCTCACCAACTCCCTGAAGAAGGGAGCACAATGGCCATGCCTCTTCCTTCCATAGTGCAGCCAGGCACTCTCCCATGCTGCTCTGGGGAAGCAAGTATTGCCATCACACTTCCTGCCCTTCCACATGACAGGTATATACAGGACTGTCATGTGATCGTGGGCGCTAAATGGACTTCATCAGTTTAGTGAATACTCTGCAAGCATGACACATGGAGATCGGATGGCAGTGGGTTGGTGAAAACATTGTGCGGAAACATGACCAGCCAACTGCTGCCATCCCATCCCCATAGCAGGACAGCCTGTTGTGCAGAAATGCCCCCAGTTTAAAGACAAAAAGAAAAGAAAAGAAAAGAACAACAACATATTATATTCTACCAGGAAACCGTCTCAGCTTCTCTGGAGCTTAAACCACTCATATCGTTAATCACCTGTACTTTCCCCTCCCCTCAACATTTTCTTTTTAAAAACTAAAGCAGCTGCCTAGACTGCAATTACCAGTAAGGAGAGACAAGCGTGGGAGTGGGGAATATAAGTTGCAGTCTTACATCTTCTCCAAGTTGCCACCTTAGCTGAAGGGGGAAAAGTTAAGACTAAAAACTCCATATAAGTAATGTCTTTCCATCCTTACCTTTACTCACAAAGTGAGATGGCTGCCTCAGGGTGCAGTTTTTTGATATCATAAAAGAACATTAAATTTGCAGTTATTTACTTTGTTGTTATTGCATTTTTAATGTAGAGATGCCACTGGGATCTCCTGCCTCAATGTTTCAAAATCACTTGGCTGGCCTTGGGTACTATGCCACTTGACTTAAGTGAGGGGGGAACATTTGCTTTTCTACTTCAGGTAGCAAAATGCCTTTGGCCAGTCTTGGATTAATGTAGTGTGGAATTTGAATTTTGGACTTCCAGGAAAAACTTGCAGAGAGCCATTTTTTTAAAAAAAAGAAGGCAGAGAAAGGAATAAAAATGTAGCTGGATTCACTTCTTTAAGTACAGCCAAATGTTTCATAGGACCTCTGCTCTTACTATAAAAGTTTTAGGTTCTCATTTGTACATTCTGTAATTCAGTTGGATTTACCTCAAACCTGGAGACACTTTTTTATTCCTCCCTAACTTTGGGTATCATCTAAAATAAACATTTTTATATAACCCATTATCATGCTGGGTAAAGAGATGTGAGTTATTCAAAGCCTGGCTTTTCTGAAGTAAAAGTGAAAAGGAATGAATGGAAAATGCCATATCCAGGGTGATGACTGGGGCTGGTTACAGAGATCATGTAACTCCCGATGAAACAGCTTCACTAGCTACCACTCTGTTTCCATGCTGGTTACGTGTTGCTTAGGACCTTTAAAGTCCTACATGGCTTGGGTCCAGACTATCTAAGACAATATGTCCCCATATAGGCTAGTTCAAATTCTAGCATGTTGTGGGGAGGGAATCCTGGGATTTGCAGTTTAGGGAGAGGCATTTAGGATTCTCAGCCAGAGAGCTCTTTGGTCTCAGTAAACTACAAAGCCCAGAATGCCACAGAAGGTTGAAAGTGGAATAATAGCACTGTAACAGTGTAGTGCAGAAATGGCCTAAGAGAAAGCCCTCCCCTCACATCTCCTTACCCAGCATGTTAATGGGTTATACAGTTCTTCATTATATTCTTTCCACTATATTTAAATTTCTTTTTGGCCATGCTGTATGTTCTCCCACTGGTCATATGCCATACCCCCTCTTGGTTTAAATTTTCCTTTGATTTCTTGGATCTTGGGGAAGAGGCCACATGTTGTACCTTTATGTTGTCATCTTCTATTTCTCTGCATTGACTATTATAGTAGTTCTCTTTGTCTCTACACACAAGTCGCCAACAGTTAAGTTCAAGAAGATGATCCTATTTCTGTCACCTTTTATTTTTGCCTCTTGTCTACCTTTAATTGTTTGAAGAGTTTCATATATCATCCACTAAGACTTCTTTTTATTTTTGAATTCTTCTCCAACAAAGGTGTTGGGTTTAGTCCACAGTTCTTCTCACTCTTGGTTAATTAGGTTTTACTGTGCAAATCTATTTTTTATATGGTTTTTATATTCTACAAAGAGGTTCTTCAGGTTATACTTTGGTGCAATGATTGATTTAGTACTTTAAGCTTTACTCTAATTTTTGATATTCATGGTCTATGCCACAACTGCTCCTGGTTTTTATAGAGAGAATTTAGCATTTCCATTTTCTGCTTCCGTTTACATAGTCTATTTAACTTCTATATTGGCCGTGAGGCAACATCCATGTATACAGTTGTCTCTTTGGATGCCTGAAGAATGTGTTTGCAGTGGACAAATTATTGGCTTCACAAAATTCAATCAATTGCTCCCCTCCTTCTTTTCTTGAGCCTAGGCCAAATTCTCCAACAATCTTTGGATGTAGAATCATAGAATCATAGATCCATAGAATCTCAGAGTTGGAAGAGAATCATAGAGCTGGAAGAGACCACAGGGGCCCTGCCATGCAGGAACACACATCAAAGCATTCCCAACAGACAGCCATCCAGCCTCTGCTTAAAAACCTCCAAAGAAGGAGACTCCACCACACTCTCAGGCAGCATATTCCACTGCTGGACAGCTCCAACCATCAGAAAGTTCTTCCTGAGGTTCAGGTGGAATCTCCTTTCTTGCAGCTTGAATCCATTGCTCCTTGTCCTAGTCTCTGGAGCAGCAGAAAATAAGCCTGCTCCCTCCTCGACATGATATTCCCTCAAATATTTAAACATGGCTATCATGTCCCCTCTTAACCTTCTCTTCTGCAGACTAAACATACCCAGCTCCCTAAGCCGCTCCTCACAGGGCATGGCTTGCAGACCCTCCACCATTTTGGTCGCCTTCCTCTGGACACATTCCAGCTTGTCGATATCCTTCTTGAATTGAGGCGCCCAGAACTGGACACAGTATTCCAAATGAGGCCTAACCAATGCAGAATAGAGTAGTACCATTACCTCCCTCGATCTAGACACCATACTCCTATTGATGCAACCAAGAAACGTTTTGGCTTTCTTGACTGCTGCATCACACTGCTGACTCATGTTCAGCTTGTGATCTATCAAGACTACTAGATCCCTTTCACACGTACTGCTATCCAGCCACGTGTCCCCCATCCTATATTGATGCATTCCATTTTTTCTGCCAAAGTGTAGGACCTTACATTTCTTTCTGTTGAAATTCATCTTGTTAGCTTTGGTCCAGCTCTCCAATCTGTCAAGGTCATTTTGAAATTTGATCCTGTCCTCTGGGGTATTAGCAACCCCTCCCAATTTGATGTCATCTGCAAATTTGATCAGTATGCCTCCACTCCTTCATCCAATTCATTGATGAAGATGTTGAATAGCACTTGGCCCAGGACAGAACCCTGTGGCACCCCACTAGTCACTTTTCTCCAGAATGAAAAGCAGCCATTGGTGAGCACTGTTTGGGTTCAGTTGGTCAACCACTCAACAGTGAGCACTGTTTGGGTTCAGTTGGTCAACAAATCCACCTAACAGTGGCCCTGCCCAACCTGCATTTTACTAGCCTCTTTCAAGAATGTCATGGGGAACTTTGTCAAAGGCCTTACTGAAGTCAAGACATGCCACGCCTACAGCAATCACTTCATTTATCAAGTTTGTAACCCTATCATAAAAAGAGATAAGATTAGTCTGGCATGACTTATTTCTGAGAAATCCATGTTGACTTTCAGTGATTACGGCATTGCTTTCTAAGTAATTACAAACTGACTGTTTAATGATCTGCTCTAGGATCTTTTCTGGTATTGATGTCAGGCTGACCGGGCGATAATTATTTGGGTCCTTTTTTTTTTCCCCCTTCTTGAAGATGAGGACAACATTTGCCCTCCGCCAGTCTGCTGCGACTTCTCCTGTTCTCCAAGAGTTCTGAAAGATTATTGCAAGTGGTTCAGAAATGACTTCTGCCAGTTCTTTTAATATCCTTGGATGTAATTCATCTGGCCCTGGAGACTTGAATTCATTTGGTTTAGCCAGATATTCCTGTACTACTTCTCTACTTATTCTGTACTGCATTTCCCTCGCTTCCTCACCTGCTCCCCACCCCCCAGATTGAGTAATTCTATCCTTTTGGGAGAAAACTGAGGCAAAGAAGATGTTGAGTAGTTCTGCCTTCTCTCCCCCCCCCCCCATTATTAATTGGTCATCTTCTCCATGCAATGACCCTGTCATTTCCTTGTTTTTCCTTTTGCTGCAGACATATGTAAAAAAGCCCTTTTTATTGTTTTTGATGTCTCTGGCAAGCCTGAATTCATTCTGTGCTTTAGCTTTTCTGACCTTCTCCCTACATCTCCTGGCTATTTGCTTGAATTCCTCTTTGGTGGTTTCACCATTCTTCCATTTCCTGTACATGTTTCTTTTAACGCTGAGCTCAGCTGAGAGTTCTTTAGTCAACCATTCCGGTTTCTTTAGACACCTGCCATTTTTCCTCCTTACTGGCACAGTTTTCAATTGTGCCTTCAGTATCTCACTTTTAAGAAACTCCCATCTGTCATGAACTCCTTTCTCTTTTAGTATTCGTGACCAAGGGATTTCAGCAAGTAACTCCCTAAGTTTACAGAAATCAGCTTTCTTCAAGTTTAGGATGCGTGTCTGGCTACACTTGGCTTCTTCTTTCCACTGAATGACAAACTCCAAAAGAGCATGGTCACTCTCCCCTATGGATCCCACCACCTCCACCTCATCAACAAGGTCATCCCTGTTGGTCAGGATCAGATCTAAAATAGCTGATCCCCTTGTTGCCTCTTCCACCTTCTGGACCATGAAATTGTCCATGAGGCAAGCAAGGAACCTGTTGGACCTTGTGGTCTTGGCAGAGTTTGACTACCAACAAATATCAGGATAATTGAAATCTCCCATTAACACTGCATCATTGGTCATCTGCTCCAGGAAGGCCTCATCCAAGTCCTCAGGCTGGCCTGGAGGCCTGTAGCAAACTCCCACAATCACATCCCTATTGTTTCTCACTCCCTTAATTCTTACTCAGACGCTCTTGACTTGGCTTCCCAGATTTAAGTGATGGATCTCTTCACAGGTGAAAACATCCTTGACATATAAGGCTACTCCTCCTCCTTTCTTGTTTGGTCTATTTCTGCAAAATAGGTTATACCCTCTTACCCTGTGAACTGCGGGTCCCGGGAGGGACACCAAAATGTGCTCAACTAAAGGTGGGGAAAATCAGCTCAGAGCACTGCTTAGCGTTATGCACTGCTTAGCGTTAGAGACAGGGTAACATAGCGAGATCTTGAACCCTATGTCTACGGGGTCGGGTCGAGTCAAGGAGAACACAGAAGTTGAAATAATAAATGATGTTTATTAAATACAAGCAAAACAGTGTATGCGACACACTCATACAAGATAACTAAAGAAAATAAAGGTTGGAGTGGTATAGAGGGATTTTTGGAGGGATTGCTGGTTTGGGTGATACTTCACCTGTTCTGAAGCCCAGAAAAATAGAGAGTGAAGCTGGGGTGCGATGTAGCTCAGCACATAGAGCTGAGGGGAGGCTCGCCAAGCAAAGTGACAGCAAGGTGGGATGGAACTCGGAAACGATCCAAGGAAGGTCTCGGAGTCAAGGGTTTTTATAAAGAGAATTATGACTGCTGGCTATGCCGTACTTGGGGGAAAACAATAGATTTGGAGTTGGAGACGAAGCCTCCAATAGGTCAGAATCTGAATGATTGAGTTATCGTAGCGATTCTCAATAGAGTAGCCAGTATGCAGACGCAGAGTACTTGGGTATTGTATAGTTTACCCATCAAGCTGCCATCGCGGGGCAGAGGCTCTTTTGTAAGTGGCGTGCATACTTAATTAGCGTACTTGCCTGGAGGTCTCCTAAAGCAGTGAGTCAGCTATTTCTGGCCTGCCTGTATTGTAGTTTGAATATTATGGCTATTAACGGCCAAGCTTGTTTACGTGCTTGTCCGGTGGCCTCGCAAGCACATGGAAAGGAATAGAGAAGTGCAGCTGAATTGTGATATAAAGAGGATATCTTTAATATCCCCAAAGCTCGGACTAGCCAGGGCAGTAACAATCGCCCTATTCCTACATTCCAATCACAAGATTCATCCCACTAGGTTTCAATGAGGCCTACTAAATCATATTTATTTTGTTGTACTAAGAGTTGGAGTTCATCTTGCTTATTTCTCATGCTCTGTGCATTAGTGTAGAGACACTTGAGACATGTTCTGTTTGGGTGTGTGATCAATTTCCCCCTAGGCTCCAGTGTAGAATCTTTCAATTTATCCTACTTCTGCCTCTGATGGAGGGATTTTGGTTATATTGTCTGTTTATGTCCCTTTGTCCCTTTCCGAGAAACCTCTTTTATAGAAATTTTTCTTTCATCCTTTTTTTTCCTCTACCTCACACCCCAAAGAAAACATCTTCTTACTGTGGTGTTTAACTTGTTCTGGAGGGGTTAAAGGACCAGGTTTATACTCATGGCACGATGGATTTTCCACCAGATAAAACCTGTACTTCAGCTGCAGTCTTTCTTGGATCAGAAGGATATGATCTAGATTGGATGGCCACAATGATACTGTGAGGGTATCTTAATGGTGTTTTCAATATGAGGAGCAGACATGGTTTCCTGGAAAGTTAGCATTCTGGGCTGTTTTCTAGAATATGATTGTCATGCAGGAAAGGATGAAAGGAGGTGGTTTCTGTGTAATTTTTGTACCTTTATCTTATTTGTTTTATATATAATGTGTGTATTCTCCAAAAGGTGAGAGAGATGTAACAAGTGACACCTACCAATTCACCACACACACACAAACAACTTTAGACGACTGTGATACAAAAAATACACAACAATTCCACAAGAACCACCTCCTTTATCCTCATGCCCCTCTCTCTGGATGTGGTTTTCCAGAAAGCTGGCATTTGGGACCATGTTTTAAAATTAGAGTTTGGCCCTAAATGAATGAAGCAATTCCTATGAATTTTTTTTCCTGGCTTTCTGAATCATTCCCATTTTTTCTTCTGCAACTGAATTTGGTAATTACGACTTCTTTGGAATGTAGGTGTTATGGTCTATTTTTCAGAACAGTGATGTTTTACCTAGAATGGGTAGTTGAAAGTGATTTTCGAGCAGTTTCTGTGACTTGTGGCATTATTCCCATCTTATCTTGTGCTTCTGCTAAATTTGATGTCTTTAGCTTCTTAGCATCCAGTTATCATCCCTGACCATTTTATGGAATACAGATGTTTCGCCTGGAGGATACAAAAATGTAGTTTCTGTGGATTATTTTTTATGGCTTGCATCATCTCTCCCACTTAGTCTTATGTGGCTAGTGAATCTGCTGGGCATAGTATCTATACTCCAACAACAGGCAGTTGGATGGCTGGGAGTAGTGCCATCTACGAAAGATAATGTCAAATAAGATCTGTTAATCTTTAAGCCACTGCAAGACTCTTTTCTGTAATTTTTCCTGCAAAAGACTGGCATGACTGAAAAGTCTGTTTTCCTTTGTATATGAGTATGTGTACATACACAAGTTCAAAGCAAGTTAACAATCCAGTGTGGCAGAGCTGTTTGTCCATTAAAACTAACTTCCCATGTTTTGTTTCTACTTTTCAAATAAATTATTTCAGTCTGACACTGCTATCCACTTCATAGCTGCTGCTTTGTTTCCCAGCTATGGAATACACTGCAGTAGCGAATACAAACACATAAGTCATATTTACTTTAAAGACCCATTTAACTTAGAGATTCATGTATCTGAGTAAAGGGTTCAAAAAATCATACCATACACCAAAAGATAAAGAAATACAGAATCAGCCCTTCTCAAAGAATTTCACTTATTATTTGAAACTACTTACAGTAAATTTAAGACCCAAAATAAACATCTATCCTTCCTTAATGAGTATCTATCTATCTATCTATCTATCTATCTATCTATCTATCTATCTATCTATCCATCCATCCATCCATCCATCCATCCATCCATCCATCCATCCATCCTCTATCTGGCTTTCTCTCATCTCTTTTCCATCCAGGAGCATCCAGTTCAACTCTCAAGAAGCCCAAAGAAAGTAAAATAGAGTTTATATTTTTTCTGGAAATCCTGCAATGATTGCCGTGTCCTTGCACTGTGCATTGGTATGCTTATACCTCTGTGTAAATAAAACAAAACAAAACCACACACACACACACATACCTCTGTTCTTCAGACACCAGGTTTCTCCACCTCACCAATGTCAAAATGGCAGTTTTTAGCAAATTTTACCCAGGACTGGGATAGAAAAGGAAGCTCTTTTTATACAAGACTAGAGAGCTCTTCTTTTCTGTGGTCTATTACTACTTCCAGATGGGCTAGGAGCTTTTTTTAAAAATGAAATTGTAGAATCAAGGCCAGCTAATGCTCCTAATGGATACCAGTAGAATGCCTAAAATCTAAATTTAACCTGGCAAATCTGGTCATGTGGGAACCATACGGGTCCCCCTCCTTGAAAATCTCCATTGAACTTACAGTTCTGCAGAGAAAAAGAGTCACTGAAGAAGGAAAATTATAATTTACATAGGAGGACAAATGAAAAAGAAAAGGAAGTGGTGGTCGTGGAAGGAGTCTAGAGCCCCTTAAAGACTGAGTGATTAGTATTTTAGCATGAGCTTTCGTGGATGTCAATCTACTTCCTCAGTCACTGCATCCGAGGAAGCAGAATGATATCCACAAATGCCCATGTGAAAATATAAATCCGTTAGTCTCAAGGGGACTGCTAGATTCCCTTTTTTCTCCTCCCCTTTTCCCTTATGCTACAGCAGACTAGCAAGGCTGCTTCTTTAAGCAATGATTTCCTTTTCAAAAGGAAGCTGCACCTACCACCTGCCTGCCCCCTCTCTCCTTCCTTCTGTTCTACCTTACTTAAGGAAATTCCAAGGGAAGGAGAGAGGGAGGGGAGGAAGTTGGCTTGACTTGATGCAGGTTGTGCATGTCTGCTGCTCCATTTATGTTCCTCACATCTGATCCTTTCTTCCCTTTTCTGGTGCCTCCACGAGGGATGGACAATGAAGAGCCATCATTCCACCTCCCTTATGTTTTGTACCCTCAGGTGAAGCATCCCCTTTGGGTCCACCTATCTATCTATGACTATGTATCAAAAATATATACGAGGGAGATGATTTAGTTAAAACTGAGATGACCCAAGAGTGTTGCTTATGGACTTTATTAAAAGACCTGCTACTTCTAACCCATTCCACCATCACCACTACTGGTAAATGCGATATTCTGTCACAGAGAAACATGCATTTACATGTGACAACAACTTGCAGGCAACAGACGAGGACCATGATGGGAAACTGATCTTGCAGATTTTCAGCTTTATGCATAAAAATGCCTCAGTGGGGAGCATATGGCATTCCAGATGTTGTTAGACTGTAAATCCCATCAATCTTCACCATCGACTGCTGGTTATGCCTGATGCGAGTTGCCGTCCAACATCTCTTTTGCAGTCCCTGAATAAGCACGTAGGATAACCATCTTCACAACACCATTACAGTTACAAAGGGGCAAGGGTTGAATTTTCTTGCAAAGAAATCATTGTATAATACCTGGGAAATGGGGGGGGGGCATTGTAAAATTTTAATATAAAATGTGATAGAACAACTGTTCAACTAATTGTTTCCTTGTACACCCTGAAGAGTTATGTTCCATTTTGATGTTTACCTAGGTTTCTTCCTCATCTTTGTCCAAGGCTGCAATTAACACCTTTAATGAATATGTTAACATGCTGCTGAGAAATCCATAGTGTTAATTAAAAACATTAAGATGAGAGAAAAGTAAAACTTGAAATAGGATAGGATGGGTGATGATTTGTCTGTGTGCATGTGCGTTTATGTACATATATCAGTCTTGGCAGGTTATCCCCCACCCCAGGTATATATCAGCTTCCCACGTATATCAAAGGAAGCAACTGAACAGTAGTTTGGAGAGAAGCTTCCAATGGAATAGAGGCAGACAAAGGTCTTAGTCTTGCCCTTGGGTTCTACGTGGGCAGAAAAACTGGATATAAATAAATAAATAAATAGGAGTTTACAACCTTCTATATAACTACACAGAGGTAGGGCTCATTGTTTTCAGTGGTAAGGCAAACGTTCAGCTCTCCCACTGCTGTTGGACTGCAATTTAATTATCCCTAATCACAACAAGCATACCTCAATTAACAAAGCTTCTGACAAAAATGCACCTTTTTAACAAAGTCTTTTTTGGCCCACCCAACCCTTCTTTGTCTTTGTTGAGCTGCAGCAGGATTGGCACTGGAAAGATGGTGAAGGACAGCTGTAAAAGTGCAGGTTTCTGGTGCTAGGCTGCAGCAGTGCATTTGCAGTAAACACTGCAGTAAAGCTTATGTTGGGAAAGTCTATGGTTGTGCTCTAGCCAATTCTGCTGTGACTGTGTGTTCTTGCCTACAACAAGTGAGGTAAGCAACAGCTGTATTTAGCATATTAAAGCAGAGATCTATAATTCTGGCCACTAAAATGGAAAGCATAAAAAAAGTGGAGGCTGGTGAAAGAAAAAATCATCCCTGGATACATTTTGGAAGAAGATTTCAGGTAGTCTGTAGGCAGTTTAAAATGCTTTTTTTTACATATGCAAGGCTTACGTAATCTTGTTATTTCACCTCACCTGTGCATATTGTTAATTTTGGTTTGCTGAAACATTTTTTGTAGTGAAGGAAGCTATCCCTATTCTTTCTCTGTTATTTGTGCCCCGGTACTAAATTTTCTTTTAAAGAAGTAATGACCAGGAACACATCCACTAGTTAACTGGGGTATACCTGTATAGTCATGGTGAGGAATACTGGGAACTGAGATCCAACAACATCTAGAAGACTGCATGATTCCCACTTCAGGTGAACAGGATTGCAGTCACAGAACTGATAGTGGTGAATGGAGTTGTTTGGGGACATTATCGTTAGGAGGGAGGTGCTACTTCACAGCATTTACCATTGCTTTGGTTCACAAATTTACCATTTCATTCTCATATCTGTATTAGCATAATGATTTTATTAGGCCAAATAGAAAGACAGAAAAATGTGTCTTCATTGGGCAACTATCGCGTAGGGACGTGAGAGCGGAGAGGGTGATTCACTGCAGGCAGCAATGTTTTTGGGGCGTCCTGGCCTGTAGCCATGCCCCTTCATGTCCTGGCCACATCTCCTCATGCTCTGGCCATGCCCCCATGTACCACAGCCACACCCCCACAGACAGTGGCCACACTGTTGGGCAATAGGTTATAAAGGGCAAGTTACAAGGAAACACAAAAAAAGTATTAAACAGATATTAGGTTGTTAGTAAAACATGAAATGAGTGACAAATAGAGAAGGGACATGGCCTTATCACTTGACAAAGATCTTCCTGTAATCTGTTATGATCTCCCAACTATTGAGGCAAACAGTTGTTACAGATAGCAGCAGTGTTTAGTCCAAAGCAATGCTTCTATGATGTTTGAAATAGAGAATCACAACATATACCGCATAACACATACTTTACTGTGACATGAAAAGTCTTTGGGTAAATATCATTCATCCAAAACCTGAAATCCAATATTCACAACTCAGTAAAACTTGCTTCTAAGTAAAGAGACATTTGATTGCACTGTGAGTTGGAAAACTGAGAAACACCATCATTTTCTAGGTTCAGGTTACAGACCAAAGAACCAATGCAAGTAGGATATATTATCATTTCCCTTCTCAAAATCTGAATGGACATCAATAAAGGTCATGCAGATATAATGTATATAGTGCCCATTGTCTGAATACATTAAAATTTTGATCATGACAAAAAAGAAGTCAAATCATCAAAACCTATTTCCTCCAGACTTCCCTTTTTCTTTGAAAAAAGAGTGAATTGCCTCTGCTGGAAGCCCCCAGGAGTAGCTATCCATCTTTTAAATAAACCGCATGGGCAACCTGTATTGTTTAACATTACAAATCCCTTTCCCCCACCCCCAAAACAAGAAGTAGACCTGTGATTTCTGCTTTTCTTCTTTTCTGGGGCTGGGAGGAGGCTGGAAATACATATGGTCCCTAGAAGGTCTCTGTGGCAGAAAATGTACCCCCAAACCCACCCAAGTTGCTCACCCAACTCTAGAAAACTTTGTTTATGACTGTTGTTGAGAAGTTAGCCATGGAAGCCACCTAAATCAGTTTCAGGGGAAAAGTTAATTAACCTTAGTGCAATGCATCCATTCCAAATTAATTACAGTGATGGGAAACAGAGAGGCAACACATGGAACCATCAGTCAAGAAGGAGAGACATGATTGGTTGAAAAGGAACCACACAAATTTGCCAACCACATGGTATTCCTGTGTATTGGAGAGAAACCAATTCCCCTACCAATGCAGGGTAATTTTTCATTGGCCCTCAGTCTGTCTCCAAAAAGATGTGCACAGTGGCATTCATTTTAATCCTCTACACTCCAGCTATTTTTTGGGCCTTTTTATTGAGTCCTTAAGACTAGTATTCACTGAGGCATGGCAGAAAGCAATTTGTCCAACTAATTTACATATGTACTGGCATGATGGGAGGATACAGCCAGATGGAAGGGAACAGCTGTTTTCCAGGGGCAAGGATAGAAGTTTGGGCTGAGGCTGCAAGGACAGAGTCAGTCTCTGGGTGGACTTTTTGAAGATGCCTATAAAGTTTTCTTTATTATTATTATTATTCAAGAAGGCACCTCAACAAATGTCTGTGTCTTTCCTAAATTTCTTCATGCAGTGGTTCTACCGGGAAGCAGAGCTGTGGTGTGTGACAAAGGAGCAATAAAGTGCTTTGCTAAGCTTTATACATACTCATAAATAATGGAAAGGGAGACAAAGAAATACATACTGCAGAAAAACCAGGGCTGGCTGAATATATTAATTTGAATGGGCAAATGGGAAAATGCAGACAGCTACTATTTGTGATCTGTTAGTGGGCTGGGATTTTATTTTTTGTTTTATTGCAAAAGTATTCCATACTGGCCTAAGCCTGCTTTGGAGCATGAAAAGTCTCAGCCTCAGCATAAAAAGTGACAACCTTGAAGAGTATGTAGTTTTTTTTTCCCACCCATCCCAAACCCTCTAGGGTCCAAACCACCCACTATCAACAAAACCAGGTAGACATCTCTGGGGTAATTTTAAAGCTAAAACAAGTACAGGACCCTCTAGTAAGGTGTAGAAGAGATCCACACACATCCCCCGAGATTACTAGAAGTATGATTCTCTCTGTCCCCCAAGGAAATATCTGAGGAGAATATTTGGAGGCCTCTGGGACCCACAAAATTATTAGCTTGGGAGCGGCATGATTCCCATTGCTGATTTAGGTCACAGCTGTGCCATATTCACAACATTGGAGACTTGGATGTTGCATGCTGCTAAACAGACTGTTATTCCTGGTTGCAGCACTTAACATTACTACTTCAAAGTCTGCCATAATAATCCTCTCCATCTTCATGTTTCTTACTTCCTCTCTTTATCAAGCTTTTGCCTTTGAAGGCTGTTGGAAAACTGTGTTCAAAGACAAATGTATAGGTCTTTCAGCAGAGGTGGGAAAACTGTAGTCCTTGAGATGTTCTTGTAATACATTTCCCTCAGCCCCATCCAGCATGGCTTTTGATCAGTGTAAGAGGAGCTGCAGTTAAAGAATATCTGGAGAGCTACAGATTCCCTACCCACTGGCCTACAGAGTAGTTTCAGGGCACAAGTTGCAATCAGCCATGGTGCCAGCTAAGCTAAAGCTACGCTGCCAGGTTGGGGGCTGGATGGGAAGATAGCCTAACCCTGTGGATGCTCCCTTAAGTTCCCCTAAAGAACAGTAGGAAACAGATGGTTGAGTTCTCCTTAGCATGCCTCTGATTAACTCAGAAATGATCCAAGTTCCTTCCAATCAGAAGGAAAAAAAAACTGTCCAAAGTTTAGAACATGATCTCTTTCTCCTCTTCACTAGGGCTTCCTAATCACAAGGACAGCTGTAGTCAGCCTTCCCTCTATACACACTCCTCTTTCCTCTGCTTAGCAGTCTGGCAGTGGTGGCATCCACAGAGTAGAGGAAGAGGGTTACCTTTTCCCCACCTCTTTCTTGGTATATCCTGCCTCAACATAGCTGTGGAAGAGTACATCATAGGGAAAGGTATAGTTGCCCTTAAAACCTGCAGTCTTCCCAATGGCTACTGATGTGTATTCAAACACACACTTACACACACACACACACACACACACACACACACACAAACGCATGGTCTCTTACAATAATTATCAAGCATGATCCAACAAAAATTGAGTGTTTTAATGTCTTGTTAATTATTAATTAAACTAAGTGAGCTGACACATCTCTTTTCTGCAATCACTGCACTCAAAAAGAATTTGCATCAGATATAAATATATCAATATTCTGTAACAATCACGCTCATTACTAAAATGGATAATCAAAACTAGTATGGAGCAATGTCCATCAACAGAACAATATTCAATCCCTAACAATTCATTATTCTAGAACAAATAGCGCCATCATAACAGAATTAAATAACAAGTCAGCATTAATTTAGCCAATCTGACATAAAACACCAAAAGAGGTCTGAGCAAGATGAGTACAAATAAATTAAAATGCTAATGTCATGTGTGGGTGAAGATATTAAAATACACAGCCAAGACAGATAGACAGACAGACAGACAGACAGACAGACAGACAGACAGACTGATTAAATAAATAGCAAAGCAAATCTATCTTGGCTTAGGAGGAAGACAGAGAATAGTGCTGGTGGCTTTGGGTGCATCCAGCATCTGATGAAGTGTGCTGCATTTTCTTCACAAAATTAGGCCTGGGACTACATGCCTTGTCCAGTGAAGAGGGAACATCATGCACAAGCTGAAATCTTGCTGATGACATACACTGGTGAAACCTCCTTATGCCAGCCTATGTCCTTTTGTGGTTGTTTCAGAAGAAGGTATCCAAGTACCTCCTTGCACAACAAGCTCCCCTTATACAATCTGACCTTGGTGATGCTGAGATGCACCTACAAAGCCAGTCAGTGGCTGGGCTGCAGAAGGGCTCTTGGGCAACATCCAGCTACAGTCAGGCAGCCAGAGAAAAGGAATAGCTGTCACTCTCCCAGATCCCCAGTGGGTATTCCGGAGATGTACAAATATGATGGCTGTTCCTCTTAGCAGCACAACTGCAACTGGATGGTATCAGGGAGTCCTCCAAAGCCCCGGCCACTGATTAGTTGTGGAGATGCCATCAAGCTGAAGCTGTGTTGCCCATAATGGCAGAAATCCAGCAGAATTACACCAATGGAGATTTATGCTTCACCTGCAATACCCTTGACTCTCAGCTGTAGTGATTTCCCGATTAAGGCCATTGGGACTTTTAGCTTCAATTTAGTTCATGGCATGAAAAATGTGATCAACTGTGGCTTGGTAGCACGTGAAACTGCCACTGCTTCTCCCTTTGCCTTCCCTCAGGGTAAATTTCTGGACAGTCATGCAGTAGGGCAGGGGTGAGCAATCTCAGGCCCTGGAGCCTCAGTTTGGCTGAGATGGCTTTACCCCTTTCTCCACGGTTTTATCATTTAATGTAATGTAAGCTAGATGTGTTTGCCAGGTATTCATTACAGGAAAATGCCTTGGTTTTTATGGTGTTAGATCCAACATAGCTTTTGTACTCAGACATTCACAAAATGAAAATGGCAATTCTCTGTCCAATAACAGTTAACTAACACTGCAATTCTGTGTCATTGCTTATGCTGGAATAGTTTCCACAGACTAGTACACTTTAATAAACAAACATATGAGAAACAACTAAATGGTTGTTTTAACATGGCACATCTTAAACAATGTTTGTTACTTACCTTTTCTAAAGTCTATGGGCTATTTTGGATCGGGCAACTGTGTCATGAAGTTGCTGAAGATCACAGTACCTGTTGCAGTAGTGCTTGTTTCTTTAAAAAAAAATATTCAAATGATGTTTTTATTGTTGTGGGGAAATTTCCGGCAATTCCTGGCACCAGCTGCAACATTTTACTCTCATCCTTTAGAGAGTTTCATTTTAATTCTGAGATATATTGGAACAAAACCCTCTTCCTCCACTCCTCCTCCCTCTTCCTCTCTGTTTAAGAATTACATTACATCAGTGTACCAGTGGACTGGCACGTTTCCATCATTATGCTAAAATTCTGAGAACTAAAAAAGAAAAAAAAACAGAAAGAAGTAAATTTGCCTTTCAACCTACAGAACCAGCTCAGCAGAACATATGGGGGCTTTGTGGTGTTGTTTTTTAAATCTTTTGGAATATTTCTAGTACAGATACAAGAAATTGTTACAAGCAACCTCCCAAAAGAATGGAACAAGTGGACACAGCAAAATCTAGAAAAACCCAAGGAGCTATATAGCAAGAACGCATGCTTCTTCAGACTAATCCTAAACACCCTCAACTCTCCATTGCTCTTTCTATATGTTCTTCACCCACTCCTCCACTCCTTTCAGCCACCTTTTCAAAATTTTCTCTCTAGCATTCACCTCCTTATTGTTTCTCCTACATATGATGGTCAGCTTTCTCCTCCACTCTTAGTGAGCCCCATTTATCTGTGAATTGTGTATTACAGTTTACTGAAGAACAAAGGCTTAGTAAGTGCACCTTAAGCAACTGCTTGTGCCAGTAGTTACATTTTCTTTACTCTAATACTGGGAAAGAAGAATAGAGGAGGGGCCATGTGAAGATAGAGAGGGATCAGGCATCACTGAGCTGCCTATTTCTGAATGTCTGGCTCCTGGAAGTCCTCAGCACTCAAGGAGGAGCGGCTTTAGCAGCAATTATTGACCCAGAGCACAAACAATTGTTGAAACCATCCCTCTCATAGTATCTTAGCTCCAAGGACAGCTTCCCTTCTCCAGAATCCAGGCATTCAGAAACAGGCAGTTCAAAGCCAGGAGCCTCCTCCCCTTGTTACTGGTACTGCCGACTTCTTTTTCCTTTTCTCAGCTCTTGTTTTTCCATCATGCTATCAAGGTGCTGCCTTCTTTGCTTTCACTGGCAGCATAACTCCATTGGTGGAGCCAATATGGTTCCTATTTGTCCAATTAGCCTACTGCTATCCATTACTTCAGACAGAAATTTTCCAGGGTTTCCAGTAGGTATCTTTTCTATCACCTGCTACCTGGGCAGGATTTTTACTGGATGTCCTCTAATTGCAGAGGTATTGCTGTATCAATTTACTCCAGTCATGGGATTGTTACTCATTCCATATGACAAATGCTGGGGGGGGGGGGCCTCTAAAATTAAACAGTTTAATGACACAAGTGTTGTACATGATCCCATAGTGTTCTATGCCTGGTTGCATTGCACAATATCTGGAATCTAAGCATCTGCATTACTTTTTGCACATCAGGGAATGCACTATCTAGTGTTCTCTTGGCCAATTCACCAGCTGTTGCAGCTGGCACATTGCTCAAGGAAGGCTGTTGTGCAGAAATCAGAATATGATTTAGGCTTGTGACTAGCACTGGTCAAGTGTTTCTGTGGATGGCATGATACAGTAGCAGAAGAACAGATAAGCTGTACATGGATCACATACTGCTACAGCCATAAGGAGTGCAAATGTTTACATGGCACAGTGCTATAACTATGTAACTGTCTGGCAGGGGCACTTGTATTTGTAAGTGGTCTTGTCAGCCCAGTGGCATCCAGATCATTTGATTAGAATTTTCATTAACCAAAGATGCCATGGGATAGAGGAAAGTGTGGTTGAAATATATGGAAGATACTTGGTTCAATAATGTGGGGCAAGATCATGGATAAACTAAAAGGCTTACAGTGGGATAATAATGTAAAATGTTTATTAAAATGAGCTCAGTCTTTTCACAAAATGGCTTCCATCAGGTTTGTATTTCAAACTATCAAAATGGGTGCAGTCCCATGAAGATGAGGTATAATGAATAATGAAATGGGAAGGTGCTATAGAACTAGCCTGGTGTAGTGTAGTGAGCATTAAACTACAACCCTGGAAACCAGGGTTCCATTCCCTGTGGGGCCATGGAAACCCACTGAGTGACCTTGGGCACATCATCCACTCTGAGCCCAGAAAACCCCATGATAGGTTCACCTTCAGGTTGCCATTAAGTTGGAAATAACTTGAAGTCACACAACAACAACAACAACAACAACAACAACGGTGCAATAAATATTACACTGACATCCCAGTACAGCGCATAGAATCAAAATGACGCAGGCGTCTCCAAAGGGAACACATAGAAATCATGTCATTGGAGAAATTCTAGAGCATATTAGAGATACAATTCATCATGATCCAAACTCCAGGTTGTACTCCAGCACTCTGTCCCCCAAACTAAAAGTGTCCCCCATACAGCCAATACAGTGGCCTATACCATACCAGAGCTAAAATTTTGCTGAGCTGCGACCTGATACAAAGATGGTAATGGGTAACCCACATATAACGCAAATCCACTAAGTAAATGCTGCCAATAATTTTCTACCTCTCAGTCATAGCTAGGCCAGTGGGGTTGATGTTACTAAGAATGACCATTCACCAGTCAGCTCCTCATCAATTACTGTTTGTTTGGCATCCTCCAGTATGGTTTTGTTGACATGCTTATGGCTGACTGCTTGCAAAATTCAGTGAGAAATAACCCAGAGAGATATAGCTATTGAATATGCACACAAAAAACACTAATATAGCCAAGGTTAACAGGTCGACTTTTCTCTCTGTGTACTCCACCACATTAACAACTTCAAGGTTATCAGCAAAGAGTTCTTCAGGTCCTTCTTAATATGATGGAGGGGGAAGATCACGTTTATTAGGGATTGGAGACTTGTTCCCAATACAGTGGGCCCTCTTTACCCAGGACCTCCATGTGTGTGATTTCCAGCTCACACAAAGCCTTGCATCTCTATAGCCATTTCCACACTAGACTGTTATAGCGCTATTATTCCACTTTCAATCTCATATGGAATCCTGGGGTTTGCAGTTTCGGGAGGGGCTGGCCAGCCCCTCCCGAAACTGCAAACCCCAGGATTCCATTTGAGGTTGAAAGTGGAATAATAGCGATATAACAGTCTAGTGCGTATCTAAAATGGTGGTGACATCCACACAGACATGCTGAAGCATCTGCACACATCACAGCCATTGAATATAATGGGACGTGAACATTCACATTTTTCTTTATGTTTAGGAGTTCCTTGAAAGGAACCCCTACATATGCAGAGAACCCACTGTAATCATGTTGCTCCTAGAAATGTGCTTGAAACAGATAGTTGTATCCTTGTGAAAGATGTTAAGGATGGGGCTTTAAGCAGCATCATTATTCCCTATGTTTACATTGTGATGAACCACACTGCAGTACTCCAACCGTATATACCTTATCTTAGGGTAGCATTCAATTTCTGTACCACTTGTAATTGTGGTTGGAACTTTCATGATCTATAATGTCAAATGTGTAAACTCTGCATGGAAGTGGAACAACTCTCCCCTTTCCCAAATGCCAGCTGCATGACAATGGACAGGAAACAGAGGATTGTGATCACTCAACACCTCTGTGATCAAAAGTGAACACACACACACCCAAGCAGTGGCATGAGAAAACCAGGCAACTCTGAAGTCAAAGAAACAGTCTCAAGGGCATATTAAATTGTGAACTTGGTGCACACTTGCCAGAAACATTGTAAGGAAATGAAAAAACAGAAAAGCAACAGGGGTGTGATGAGTGACATCTTGGGAAACCTGGAATAAAGCAGCAGACATAGCATGGGGGAGGCAGATTGGCAGTGGCAATATTCAGTCGTGTAGGGACGTGGGGGCACGGTGGGCAATTCACCCCAAGAGGCAACGTTTCTGGGGTGTCCTGGCCTGTAGCCATGCCCCCGCGCACCCTGGCCCTGCTCCCATACACTGCAGCCATGCCCCCACGCACAGCGGCCACGCCCCTCACACCATAGCCCTACCTGCCTGCCGCACCCCTCCACACACTCTAAGCTCCGCCACTGACAATATGGGAACTGAAAGGAAGTCAGCCCTTCAAAAAGTGTTGAAAGAAAGAAAACCTTTACCACAGGTTGCCTTTACTGGCTTTAGCTGAGGGTACCAAGGACTGCATGGAGGAACATCTGAGTGCAAAGCATGTGACGTACCACCAAGCTATGATCCCTTGCTTCTCCATGGCAGCAAGCTGGAAATTCCTCTCTTACTTGGAAGTGACCCTTCTCCATACTTTGCTGTGTTTTGGAGGATGACACAATATAGCAAAATTGCAAACCCACACAGCTACCATAGGATTCCTTAATAATAAAACCCACTAACATCTGAACAAGCACACAATATTCTGGATCTAATTTTACATTCAAGCTTACCTGAAGTTTTTCCATGTCCTGTTTTTTCTCTCTGACAACAGATGTTCAAACATTTATTCAGTCTATTTTAGCAACGTTGATTATTTTCCTCATTCAGTCTGTTTCCCCCACACACACTTCTATGTGTCACTGTGTTCTCTTACTGCTCCTTGTTGATCTAACTCAAATCGAGCCCTGCTCTTTCTTTTATTACTTCCTTTCCTGTTTCTTTCTAGCGCCAGAGGAAAGGTAGTCAGGCGTCTTAGATAAACACTACTAAGATGGCCATGTGTCCTATCTTACAAAGGACAGTCTTTTATTTGAATGTGTCCTCTTTGTGGAGGACTAAACAATCTGAATCCCATTTAAAGATACAGAGACACGAGAAGGGAGAAGAAAGGCCCTCAGATTGTTCACCAACAATTCATACCTGGACATCAGACTCAGCAGACAGAAAGGTTCTCTAATTACAATCTTCCCCACCATGAGGAATAAACCTTTTGCATTTATGTTTAAATTACAAGAAGTGTTCTTAAATTCCATCTATACCTGCAAATCACAACATGCAAACTTTATACAAATATGTATCCTATTTTGGAGAATGTATAACTGGCCACCATAGTAAACACCCTTTTATGCTTCCGGTTTTCTATTTTTCTACCATTTATACCATTCTTTCTCTGTAACTATATTCTATTATCTTTCTAAAGTCTTGTCCATCTGCCTTTTCCTTTTCTGGGATGTTTGTGCTGTTGTCAACATCTCCACTGCCCAAGCTTTCTGTGTGGTCAAATCTCATATTCTCACCTCCCAAATGTCCTTTTTTGAATATCAGATGTGTCCTGGCTGCTTAATTTCAAATTTGGACACCTGTATTTACCAGTGCTGTGTGGCCCTCCTTTTCTCTGCCATCTCAATGTAAAACATTTTCCATGTTATTTTTCATACACTTACTAATGATAGTAGCTTTCTTTCCTAACTTCTATTGCCTCTGTCAACTTTTTGCCTGTGACAGAAACTTGTCTCTGCTTCAGTTTGTAACGATCTTGTCTTTCACAAAGTATATACCTTTTAGCTGTAAAGCTGCTGTTGTTTTAAATGCACATCTGTCAAATTCAGGCTTCACTTCTCCAGTATGTTATTACTTTGCCATAATGTTTCCCCGTACGTTTCTATCATACTTCTTTCTTTCTGTGCATATGTTCATACTTCCCTTCTCTGTTACTGTCTTGGTTAACTTTATTTCTGTCAGCACACTGCACATTTTCAGATAATATTGGCTGTTTTCAACATCTGCAAACTATTCTCATTAAATTACAGCACATCTTGGACAGACTATAGTTCTTGTGGCTAGCAGAAATAAACATTTCCTTTGTGGATATAGTATAGTGACCCTTCTGGCTTGCCAGTCCCAACCCCAAAAGTGCCCAAGTCAGTTGTCAGGTACAGTGTTTTCAGTTCCACTGCTGTGTTGCATCTCCTACAAGATCATTTCTGTCTGGATCACTCTCACACTATGGAATTACAGCACTTGGATGCCATTTTAACTGTCATGGCTATATACTACATAATCGTGGGATTTGTAGTTTGGGGAGGTACCAGAGCTCTCTGGCAGAGAATTCTAAATACTTGCCACACTACAAATCCCAAGATCCTATATGATACAGCCATGACTGTTAAAGAGGAATCAAATGCCATATTTTCTTTTAGCATCAATGTGACCCTGGTCTTATGTGATTAGATTTCTCATTGCTTATATCCACACTTCATGGTGTGATTTCATCTTCATGATATCAAATTGTTTGCTTGAGCTGGCCTAAGGTATTTTGGTGGCAGAATCCCTCTTTACAGCTGATATTTCACCTACGAAACCCAACTAGAGTGCTGGATGAATCTTGCTACTGGTGATGGGCTAGCAATTCCCTACCTCACCTGAGGGCAGCAGCCTGCTGAGAGGATACAGAGCAGGTTGCCTGTAGAACACTGGTTTATCCTCCAACAGAGTGAAGCAGCCTGGGATCGGCATGGATGCTCCATTCTCTGCATCACCCAGCATTTGCCAGTGACTGCCTAATGGCAGGGCTGGGACTGTAGTCTGCCCTCAGTTGGATGTCTAGTCACCCCCACATCAATTTTGTCCTGAAGTTGAGCAAAATGCGGGTTCACTTTCTGCTCAGTTTCTCTTGCAGCCACTGATGTGTAACAAGAACATAGCAAGCATTCCATATGCTATAAATCTCTCCCTTACACTTGAGCAAAGAAAAGCTATTATCCGTCAGTCTTGAGCCTCAGAATCCACCAGCTGTGCATGCATGGCCTTGTGATTTTCCCTTTTCCACTCAAAAACTAGAATCATAGAGCTGGAAGAGACCACAGAGGCCATCCAGTCCAACCCCCTGCCATGCAGGAACACATATCAAAGCACTCCCAACAGATGGCCATCCAGCCTCTGCTTAAAAACCTCCAAAGAAGGAGAGTCCACCACACTCCGAGGCAGCAGATTCCACTGCCAGACAGCTCTAACCAAAGTTCTTCCTGAGGTTCAGGTGGAATCTCTTTTCCTGCAGCTTGAATCCATTGTTCCTTGTCCTGGTCTCTGGAGCAGCAGAAAACAAGCCCACTCCCTCCTCGATATGACATCCCTTCAAATATTTAAGCATGGCTATCATGTCTCCTCTTAACCTTCTCTTCTGCAAACTAAACATACCCAGCCTCCCTAAGCCGCTCCTCACAGGGCATGGCTTGCAGATCCTTCACCATTTTGGTCGTCTTCTTCTGGACATGTTCCAGCTTGTCAATATGCTTCTTGAAATGACGTGCCCAGGACTGGACACCTTATTCCAGATGAGGTCTAACCAAAGCAGAATAGAGTGGTGCTATTACCTCCCTTGATCTAGACACCATAATTCTATTGATGCAACCAAGAATCGCACTGGCTTTCTTTGCTGCCGCATCACACTGCTGACTCATATTCAGCTTGTGGTCCACGAAGACTCCTAGATCCCCTTTACATGCACTGTTATCCAGCCACATGTCCTCCATCCTATATTTGCACATTTCATTTTTTCTGCCTAAATGTAGGACCTTACATTTCTCTTTATTGAAATTCATTTTGTTAGCTTGTTAACTAAGTTCATTACAAACAGCCAAGGATGGCTTACAACTCCAGCATCCCACATCCAATCATCAGAGGACCTGTCTTCCCTCTTAGCCCATTTTAGCACTGAAAACATTTGCGCACCAGACACCCAGCTATTAACAGAGGGAGAGATTTACATAAACTGACATTCTTAGATAATCATCCCTTCACTGCCTTTCTGTGCTTTTTTAGGAATTCAAAATTGTAATCGTAAGATGAAGTAAAATGCAACCAAGGGAGAGTTCCTGGGTAATTCATCTCTTGTCTTGCTTTTGTTTATACATGATCAGTGTGATAAGCTAACTGATAAGTAATTGCATAGTGATTATCTCAGGTATGCAAAACTGAATGGAGTGCAGAATTTACTGTAAACAATCAGTGGCCCCAGCCAAGAGCAAAGGAGTGTAGCTGAAACACCATGAAATTCCCTTCCTGCGTAGACAATGGTTGTTGATTCAGGATAACAATCTTTAACAAATGATGCATAAAACAACATTCAGTATCTCTGATTATACAATAACTGAAGATTCACCACAAGTTACTAAGAGCATATTAAAAAGCTAAGTGAAAGAAGAAATCAAAATTGTGGTCTCAGAATTTTACCCTTTATTCTCCAGATCCGCACAGAGTTTGAAATGTTACGTTGGTAAATTAATTGATTAATTAATGTTGACCATTAATTCATCACTGTTGACACTGACATCAGAAATAATTGACATTGTTGAATTTTGCTAATTAATTTGATTCATTCATTTTCAAACAAATCAGGGGGTTTACAGAGAACGGTATATGGATTATCACTGTAGACTCCTAGTGGTACATTTTGTTACTTGGTCCTTCAAATGTGCTCGTTTTGTTGTTTTAAAATTGCCTTCCCTAGAACTATGTGTATAGAACTATGGTTAATTAAAATATTTGAAATGAAAGATCTTGATTTCTTATCCCAATGGATTAATGGGAAGACAGACAAAACAGTGGAAAAATAAGTTTCAGTGTCTAATTTCCTCAAACAAAAATGGGATAACTTGATTATAGATTGAAATGAGTTTAATCTACTCTTGATATGATCATTATCCAGTAAGTATTGGATTAAATTTTCTTAACTGTATTAGGTGGAAAGAAGCAGGACAGTAAGAGGCAGAAAAATATGGTAGACAATGGGAAAAAAAATAGTAGAAGGGAGCTTATAAAATTAAATTCTGACCTTAAAAACTCCAAATAAAGGTAAGAAGGAAGTGAAAACTCATATTTAATCATAACAGACAATGGATAAATTAAATGGGTACAAGAAATAATGATTGAGGTTAAATTTCAATACTTAAGAATTTTATACGAATTTTTTAAAAATGTTATTTATACCTCTACTAACTTTTTGCTGATATTTTAATTATAAATTATAAGGAATCTGTTCGTAACTTGAGTAGTCTTCGAGATATCCATTTCTTGTAGAAAATGATATTGAAAAGCTTGATATTTTTGTCATTTTTTGTATGAATTTTACTTTTCAATAAACATTTTTATTTTTTAACAAAAGGTGCCTTCCCTGAGCAGATAGTTTCCAAATGGCTGGGGATATTGAATTTTTAGCCCAATGTAACTGAAAGTTGTCAGGCTGAAAAGGGCTAAATTTTGCTATTTTTTTTTAAATAATATTTATTGAAAATTTATGAGTCAATTTAAAAACACATATTCATCTCACAAAGACACATACAAAAAATACATACATACATACATGCAAAAACATATTTTGCTAAATTTTGTCATTAATATGCATCTCTTTTCCTTCCACTTACCATCATATACGTTGTTCAAAATCTGTGCTTGGTTTCTCTGGACTGGAAGAGCTGAAAAAGGAGTAATTTGTTGGTGAATCAAAGGTATAAAGTTCAATCAGATATATTTTTAGTATCTCTGATCATAAGGTGAGAAAACATTTTTCTCTGCATTAGTGAATGACTTTACCTCTCCACTTATTTAGAAGCATGAGGCATATTTGACAAAGAAAATTGCCACAGAATGTATTTTTCAGTATTGCCAGTTGAGGACTATCCCAGGCCCTGAGATTCCACAACCATGACTAGAGACCTAGAAACAAACCCTTGTGAAGTCAGAGGATGGGTCCAATCATATTACAACAGTGATTTTAGAAAGGAAATCCCCCGACAATGCTAGAAAGCTTGATACATTAAACATTAAACAAAGTTACACGGAGAAAGGCATTCAAACAAACAAACAAAACACCAAGTCTGACAAATAACGAATATATACCCATAAACACGTACATACACATACATATGTACGCACTTTCAAGGCAGTCTTCTCGCCCAGCAATTCCTTTTCTTGAGAAGAGGATCCAAGGCTTCTGTGACCCCTATGTTATCTTAAGAGGTGGGGGACTTTGAGGTCCACCCACAATGGAAGCTTCTCCTTAGAATTTAGGGAATTATTATAGCTCAAAGGAGGCCCGCGAGAGGAGGGTAATGGCAAGATCTTCTCATCTGTCTATACCAGTACTAACCGTAGAGAAGAGAAGACTCCAGTTAAAAGTTAAACAGAGTATTTTATAGGGAATTAGTAAATACACAAGAAGTCAGACACTCTCAAGAACCATACACGGCTATCGGAAAATGAGGTAAGAAAGGTTGGCTGGAGAGAATTTGGGTGGAAAGTGTGATAGTTAGCAATAGTGAAGCAGAAGGCCAAAGTGAAGTAGTTCAGACAACACGTCTGAGGTTAACAAGAATGAACTGAGCTCTGGACACCACATATTACATCCAAGCACTACAAGTTAATGGAGCTGGAGTTTTTATACCCTATTTCCTGCCCTGAAAGAGGGTGCAAGGACAAAGCTGTAATGGCTTTCCCACAAAACTGACAGAGGAGTTCAGAATGGGCTGATTGCCTTAACTTTAAGTGACAAAACATTGGTGGGAATCCTGAAAATCTCTTAATGTTTTGGCCAGGTAGTGTGAATAAGAAAGGTCTCAGTAGGATATCCTCACAATAAAGATCCTGGTTGCTTCACCTGGGCAGTTTTACTTGCTATAGTTTTTGGGAGTCGTCACAACTTACAGTTTTAGAAAGGATTATCCCAAGCCCATCAGCACTGGGCTTTCCTGCCTAATCCTCTCTAAACTTATGACCTGATCATGTCTGTGGTCATCCTGACCTGGCATATGCTTACAGCCATTGCACTTTCAAACATATGTTTCAGTCACAAAATATGTTCAATTTTGAAAATAGCACATCCTCCAGAGTGGGGGTGCACGGTGTGGTAACACCTACATGTTTTGCCTTCCAGGTCCATGGGTCCCAAGTTCAATCTATGTCATCTCCAGTTTCTCCATCTTTTCAAACAAGACAAAACCTGTTATTCATTGCTCCCTAGGGCATTATTTGTTAAATTTTGTTGGGAGAAGGAAGGAAGGAAGGAAAGAAGGAAGGAAGGAAGGAAGGAAGGAAGGAAGGAAGGAAGGAAGGAAGGAAGGAAGGAAGGAAGGCAGGCAGGCAGGCAGGCAGGCAGGCAGGCAGGAAGGAAGGCAGGCAGGAAGGAAGGCAGGAAGGAAGGACGGAGCTCAACAACGAGTGCAAACAAAACAAAAAGTTAACATGTTAAGGCTCATTGGGGAAAGGGTGGTAAGTAATTTACACAGAACTAGCTTGATTTAACTAGCTGTTTCAAAGCTGTGCCTTTGCGCATAGCATTACAGAGCAATTGACTACTAGGTATGGTATCCAACCAGCAGAGGAAGTGCAGAGTTAAAATTTGGGCTAAAGGGGAAGTGATAATCTTAAATATGAAAGGAATCACTAATGAGCCAGCTCTTCGCCATAATAAAATTACTGCTTGTAATGTGGTGTGGAAGACTGGCATCTTTCGTACCTGCCAAATCCAGTAATTATAGCAATTTTTTGAGAAAATACAGTTGTTCTTTGGCCTGGAGTTCTATATGTCTATAAATGATTACAGTTACCCATCAATGCATATAACCTAACTCACATGGGGATGTTATTGACATCTTGACACAAAGCAGCATATGCGTGATTTCTGGGATTGGACTGAGGTCTTTCCAGTAAAGTTACTGACACTTGCAAAGAGGTTAATAATTGTGCATTATGTGCCAAAATTGTAAAATAATGTGAAAACCCAAATGCTGCTAACTGCAGTTGTTCAGTATATGAACTGAGCAGATGAAATGTGTCTATCAGATGTCTCTTTTCAATAGCAGATGAGGATGCTTTTGATGAGGGAAATAATATAAATAGTGAACTCAGAATGTATTTTTCAGCTATGCAGCTAGCCAGGATTCTCAACTGTTACTCCAAAACGTGGGTAACTCAGGAGTTTACCAGCAATGCCAGCACCTCCACATGGTGATGGGGAATTAATTAGCTCAATTAGGAGGCCTGTGAGAGGGGGATAACCTAATGAGATCTTCCACCAATGTTTATGGGGTCTCCACAGGAAAGAACCAGTCAGAGATTCCAAATAAGCTAAAATGTGTTTTGTTAAAGAGAATTCAATCATGCAAGCACAAGATCCAAGCACTCACACACTGACATAAGGCTAACTGAAGGAAAAGAGAGGAAAGTTGTTGATAGGAAAGTTTAGGAAATGGGCAATAATTACTGATCTGGAGAGCAGTAAAGAAAGCAGTGATGTGGCTTAGACTTGCGCCTAAGGACAGTACTTATTCGGGAATCAGAGTGACAGCATGGTGCTCAGCAACTGAGATACTGTGTCTGACTGCCCAAAAATGAGAGTTCTTATACCTAAAATCTGCCTAGATGGCAAGGGTGTAAATAGCTCTCTGATTGAGTAAACAATGGAGGTTGCAGCATGGTCAATAGGGTTCTGGATTGTGTTAACAATCTTAGTGTTAGGTGACAAAGAGTTAATGGCTGTTGTAAGAGCTCTGTAACAGTGGAGACGTGTGGGGACAATGAGGGAGATGCTCAGGTAATAGGAAGGGGAGATGAAGCAATCAGTGGTTTGGTGGGAACTTCCTGTCACTCTTGTCTAACAGCAGAGACGTTCTGGCTTAGTTTAAGCCTATTATCTCCAGACTTACCTGGTGATTGTGCTGACAATGACTTGGCCATGCCAAGAAGGGATCTCTGACCTACTTCAACCAGTGTTATTTTCCTCTGCCTAGCCTGGCCTTACAGTCACATCAGGGTACATTTTATATCAATGCCAATTAAATAATATTTTGCCAATTAAAACATATCAGATCTGGGTGGTGTGCGGGCCAGTAACACAACCAAAATAGACAAGTATGCAGACAGTCATCAACTATCATCCTCCAAATCACCCAGCATCTGCTGCCTGAGGTGACTGCCTCACTCTGCCTCATACTAGGGTCAGCACTGACTAGTTTTTCCAATTGGAGAGAATCTTGAAGATGTCACTTAGAGCAGCTTTGGGGAGAGTAGACTGGAAAAATATCACAAAAAAAAGAGAAGCCCTTCTTCTGCTACTGTTCATATAAATTTCAGATCTTAGTGCATGTGTTTAAAGTTTTTAAAAATGTCATCTTTCTGGTATTGAATATGACCTAGTGTTGAGTCTCACTCAAAGTTTTGGTCCAAAATATTTTGTCCTTAATTTAAAACATGTTCCAAAATCACCCCAAAGGTGTTTTTGGGTCATTCTCAAGTGTATGTTGATCAGGGAATTATTCACAATATTTATTGCCTTGCCTCAGGCAGATTCTGCACATATAGTTCTAAAATGCTGTAATGCAAATCACAAAGTGTAGGGATGATGGTGGTAGTTATTATACGTCTTCAAGTTGACTCCAACTTATGGCAAACCTCTCAGAGGGTATTCTCAGCAAGATTTATTCAGGTGAGCTTTGCCCTTGCCTTCCTGTAAGGATGAGAGAGTGTGACTTGCCCAAGATCATGCACTGGGTTTCCATGGCTGAGGGGAGATTTGAACCCTGAACTCCTAGAGTCCTCGTTTCTTGTTGCCTTGGCAGGTGATACTGTCAAACCCTGACTGATCTCTGGAATAAGGAAATGGCCAGGACAATGGACATGATTGCCCTTCAGCATCCCCTCCCATAAAGTGGAGCCAAGCGAGCTCCCTGATTTACTAGGGAGCTGACAGTGATTAAACAAATGGGACAGAGACTAAAGCGACATTGGTGAAGACTCAAAGCGAGTATGACTGAACACAGGCTAGAGCCCATTGGAAGGCCTATGCTGTGGCAATGGTTGCAGCAAAGAAATTATACTTCTCTGCCACCTTTGTGTCTGCACAGTACTGTCCAGCTGAGCTGTCTCAAGAGGTCAGGGGCCTCACATTCACTCTGAATTGGATACTGTAGTTGAGACAGGTCTAGTGGATGTGATCTTCGCAGCTGTTTGCTCTGTATTATTGGATTCCTTTCAATTTATGCAGCCTGAGGATGTGGACAGAATTCATGGAGAAATAAGAGCCACCACATGTATACTGGATCCTTGCCCCTCCTGGCTTCTGAAAGCAGTTAAATGGGGACTGGTTGAGTGCATAGGGGGAGTGGTGAATGCCTCACTGCAGCAAGGGAAGTTTCTAGCCTGTCTAAAAGAAATTATGGTAAGATAAATAAATAAATAATCAATCCCTGGATCCCACCTTTCTGAATAATTACCAGCTAGTCTCAATATTCCATTTTTGGGCAAGGTTCTCGAACATTTGGTAGCCTCCCAACTCCAAGGGTTTCTTGATTAAGTGGATTGTCTAGATCCATTTCAGTCTGGCTTCAGGCCTGGTTATGGGATGGAGACAGCTTTGGTCACCTTGGCAGATGATCTATGCAGGGAACTAGACAAGGGGAGTGTGTCCTTGTTGGTTCTGCCAGACCTCTCAGTGGCTTTCAATACGATCAATCATGGTATCCTTCTGGGCCAACTCTCTGGGATGGGACTTGGGGGCACTGTTATGCAGTGGTTCTGGTCATTCTTGGAGGGACAAACTCAGAAGATCATGCTGGAGGACTTTTGTTCAACTTCCTGGCTGTTGGCCTGTGGGGTCCCTCAGGGTTTAGCCCCCCATGTTGTTTAACATCTACATGAAACTGCTGGTAGAGGTCATCCAGAGTTTTGGGGTTCAGTGTTACCAATATGCTGATGACACCCAATTCTATCTTTCCTTTCCATCTGATTCCAAGGAAGCTATCTTGGTACTGAACCAATATCTGTTGTCAGTAACAGGCTGGATGAGGGCAAACAAGACAGAGGTGCTCCTGCTCAGCTGAAAGGTGGATCAGGCAGTAGGGACTCTGGCTTTGCTGGATGGTGTTACACTCCCCCTGAAATCTCAGTCTCACAGCTTGGGTATTCTCCTGGCCTCAACTCTAAACCTGGATGCCCAATTTTCAGCAGTAGACAGGAGTGCATTTGCAAAGTTAAAACTTGTGTGCCATCTACACCATTCCTTAAGATGTCAGATCTGACTGCAATTACATATGTCTTGATCACACCTTGGTTGGACTGCTGTAATACACCCTACATGGGGTTGCCTTTGGAAACTGTTTGGAAATTTCAGTGAGTTTAAAATGCAGCAGCCAGAATGCTGACTGGGGCCAGTTAGAGGGAGCACATATTTTAAAAGCTTCACTGGCTACCTATTTATTTCCAGACACAATTCACAGTATTGATAATGACCTACAAAGCCCTATACAGCTTAGGTGCAGACTATTTGAAAGGCTGTATCTCCCTATACGAAACTGCCAGAGTGCTAAGATCCACAGGGGAAGGCTTTCTCTCTGTCCCATTACCATCTCAAGCTCACTTGGTGAGGACAGGGGAGAGCGCCTTCTCAGTGGCTGCTCCCACCCTCTGGAACTCTCTTCTTGAAGCTAGGCTGTCCCCCTCTTTGCTCTCCTTTCTCTGGCGGGCAAAACCACTCTTACGTAAGCAGGCTTTGAATATGTAAGCAGGTAGGCTTTAAATTTATCAAGATATCTTTAAAATATTTGTAGGATTTTGTAATTGTATATGTTTTTTAATGTTTTTAATTGTTTTTAAATGGTTTATTAATGTTTTTAACTCTTTAGAAGCCACCTTGGATCCCATGCTGGGAGAAAAGTGGCATACAAATTAATTAAATAAATAAATAATAAAATAAACAACAGCCAAATCATGCTGACTCTCTGTGTTGGTTAAGGATGCAAATCTTCTCCAACTTCTAGTGCTTTCTGGAAGCTTCGTGAGAATATCAAGATTACTGTGCCTTTTCTCTTTGTCTTTCTTCACTCTGAATTTTCTTTTTGTCCTGGTAAAAAATTCACATATTGTCTTTTCTGAAAAATGTTTTGTGAAAAAGTTGTAGATTGCATAAACTCCAATATTCTACATAAAACAGTGTTTCTGCACAAAATACAGTGGTTTGGGCAAAACCAATGGGCATAAGAAAAAATCAGAAGAAAGGATTGGTCTTTTTGTTTTCACATAGGCATGAAAAACCTTGCAGCAGCTGACAATATTTTAATCAATGAAGAATCATTGATAAAGAGGTCTGCCCGACTTAAAAACTTATACTTGGCCAGAATTCTCTTAGAGACATCCTCCTGCATAAGTGTTCCTTACACTTGCAGATGTCCTTTTTTGGATGGTACAGGAGTTGATATTCCCTTCTTCCTTCCACAATGCCCAAAGCACCTCCCTCTTATTTACTATAATACCTTTGAAACTGCCCTGCCTAGCTGTTCTATGCTTTGTGGTGAAAATATAAGAGAACTGTCTGGGTTCCATGGCCAGACATTGACTGATGACATCAGCACTGAGATCTGTGTGGGTCCTCTGGGGATCCTCAGTGCTTCTGTTATATCACTGTGCATCTGGCTATGGAAGATAGGTAGATGCTTCTCTAATCCTGCCTGCTTGCTGAGAAACATGGAATGGCTATACAAGGTGGCTTCAAGGGCTTTATAGTAAGTCAAAGGCAAGATATACAGCTCAGTGTAGCTTAAGTCTGCATGTGGATATTTACATTAAATTGAGAGTATGTTAGGTTAAGGTCCATGTTTATAAAACTTCAGTGTTCCCAATAAAAGTTTTCTCCCATCTCTAACACTGGGATTGCTTAGCTTACAAAAAATGGCAATTAAAGGAGAAGATGACAGAGATGGGCTGAGGTCTTACATGCGTGTGTAGCTCCATACATCTAGTTCCAAATCTTCCCACTAGGTGGCAGTTGTCAAAGTCCCGAGAGAGGTCCATGCTGCTGTCATGTATTGTTGGACAGGGAAGCAAGGAGAAAGTTCAGACCATGAAGAAGCAGCTGGTTTCAGCTTGGTCAGGAGAGAATAAATGAAGCTGTGCTCTCAAAAAGAATCCACCCACTTTTTCCTTCCCCACCGAGCTCAAAACAGCCAGATCTTCATGGTCTAAATTGTCACCCCCTTGCTTCCCTCCCACCAGCTTGCAAAAGCAGCAGGGCTCCCTCCCATGCTTTGACAGCTGCTGTGCAAGTGAATATCCCTCTGTGTGCCATCCAGAAGAGGATTTACAAATCTATAAGCTAAATTTATACATTTACAAATCACTAAGAGGATGCTGGTCATGTTGTGGACAGGAAAAACACAACCATAATGAAGCGGAATGGTCAGAGATCCAGGACAGACAAAAGCACATAGCCTGATGGATACTGAAGAGAGGATTTTTCCAGCCTTGGTGACAAATTAAAAGAAAATACGGAGGCCTCGAGAGCAGCAAACAGGACAATTGTAAATGAGACAATTGCAAATGAGAAATGAGTGATAAAATTTTGAGAGAGGAGACAGGAGGATATTTAAGGGAAGAAAACTAGAAAGCCTGGACTATGATTAGGATCTTGTTGCTAATGGTGAATACAAGAGAACTTGTACACAACACCTGCTAAATCAAAAGAATGTACAGTATAATCCCATACATGTTAATTCAGGAGACATATGTTCCACTGTGGGGCAGTAATCTACCCTGGTTTTCAGTCTAAATTTCAAAAGAGTTATACAGGGTGTTGAATCTATTTTGAGAACAGGGCTCAGCACCTTGGACAGCTCTTTTAATGTTCAAACTGAAATCCAGAGTGGATTCATTGCCCTCACTGACACCAGAGGCACCCACCTATGACTGTGTTCAGTGCTGAGAATTAAAAGATTTCAGACTCAGGGATGTAAAGAGGAAGACAGAAGTGATTGTACCAATGGGAGAGCAATTAATTTTAGCAGGGGTCCCTTCTGGATGGATGGAATCATGGAACACATCAGGAGGGAATAGCAGCAAGATGGAAGTTGAAATCAGCCAAGCAGCAAGAAATTCACAGAGCACGCAGAGCAATCTTAGCAAGCAGGTGCAGAGCTAAAAGGGTGCGTCTTGGGGATACTGAAGGAGCAGTGCTTGGCAACCATTGACTAAAGAAAGAAATAGAGGAGTTGAACCTTATCCCAGTGCAGCATGTTGGAGAGACAGAAGAGATGTGTTGAGAGTTGGCACTGAAATAATGGGTTTGTCTTTCACACGCTCAGTTTGAAACACAACTGAAAAGCCAAGTAGGAAATGCCATCAAGGCAATTAGGGCCACTTGATGAGTTACACATTTAGAACAAATGCATTTTAAAGCTTTGTGGACTATAATTTCCATCATCCCTGACCATTCCTGATGCTGGGGACTCATGGGTGTTGTTGACCATCTCACCTCCCCCCAGTGCATGCTTACTCATGAACCTTGCTAAGTCTTACCACTCTCCATGACCATCCATGATGAGCTATAACCTAAGCTAGATGAAAAATACAACTAGATCCAAAAAAACCAGGACCTTTGATGAGGCAAATAACAACACAAAATTTGTTCTGATGAGAAGCAAAAAAAACAGCTGAATGCCTGACCTCCAGAAGCATTCCTGCAGCTGTGTTCTTACCAGCTGAAGTTTCTGAACTGCTTTTCAAGGCAGCCCCACATAGAGCATACTGCAGTAACCTAGTCTGGATGTCACTGGATTTATCAGCTATGACCACTGTAAAAAGTACTCTTAGCACCTGCACTTCCATAAATAGCACTGAGTTCAGAAGTGAAAAAAAGCTCAAACTGCAAATATGGTCTTTCTAGGGTAATACAGTCCCACCCTAAAGGAGTTATTTATCTCCATCATAATAAACAGCTTCTTCTAGCCCGGAGCACTTCTATCTTGTCTGTATTAAGTTTGTTTGCTGTCATTTATCCCAAAATTATCTCCAGACAGCTGTTCAGGATTTCCACAGCCTTTCTGAGAAGAGCAGATCAAAAGGAGAATCGCGCTTTTATACCATCTGCCTATCCATGACAGCCCAACCCTCAAGATCGGATGTGGACAAAGTATGGTCCTCCAAGAAGTTGCTGGACTTCAAGACCCATCAGGCCATGCAGTGGTGAGGAAGCTGGTGCAGTGCAGCAACAACTAGATGTTTAAATATAGAAGACTCGGTAAATTTGTTTTATGCTGCTTCAGGGATTAGAATACAAACCAATGGATTCAAACTGCAAGAAAAGATATTCTACCTAAGCAGTAGGAGGAGCATCCTGTCAGTAAATCTTGCTCAGCAGTGGACTTGATTGTCTCAGATAGTGGTCAATTCTCCTTCTTTAGATGTGTTTAAACAGAGGTTGGATGACCCTCAACCAGGAGTGTTTTAGCTACATGGCAGGGATGGGATTAGACAGCCTTTACAGTCCTCTCCAGCTCTATGATTTTATGATTCTAGAGAGCCACAGTTGCTCGCCTCTGCTGTAAATACCTTCTCCAAGTGGCTTTTTGTTACAAAACAGCAGGATGGTGGTAGGGAGTGGGGAATAGAACCTTGAAGCACCTCACAGACATGAGGTAGAAGAGAAATCCCCCAGCATCAACTTGTGGAGTCAGACTCCAGGAAAGTCCAAATCAGTCTAGCAAGAGGCTTCCAGTTCCCAAGCTGAACAGTCTAGGAGGATGCCTTTGACAATGTTGTAAGAAGATGAAGAGGGGTGTCACAGGACTTCTCTGGCTGTGTCCATTCCCCAGGATAAATCAGCTGCTAGCGCCAGGTTGGGAGTCATGCAGCCCTGCAAATGTTGTTGGATTGTAATGCCTAGCATTCCTTACCATTGGTTGTGCTGGCTAGGGGTGCTGAGAGCTACAGCCTAAGAACATGTGAGACCATATGATTCCCACTCAACTACCAGAGTCAACAAGTCTGTTTAAGAGGGTGTACAAGAACAGCTGTGTTGGATCGCACCAAAAGCCTGCATAGTCCAGTGCCTGGAAGAAATATTCAAAAAATGGTCAAAAATGTGTTGCAAATTTTGCACAAAACAATTCTCCAACTGCAGCATTTTCTGTACAGACAATATTTCTGCACAGTAAATTTTTTTCTGTGCAAAAAATGCTTTTTTCCTGCACAGAAAATGTTCTTTTTTGTACAAAAATATTGAATGCATTTTTTTCACAGAATACGTCCCAAAGCACAAATAGTCTTTGAAAACTGAATAGTTGTAAAAGATTTCTTTTTTTCTTTTTCTCTTTCTTTCTTTCTTTCTTTCTTTCTTTCTTTTTTTTTTTTTTTTTTTTTTTTTTTGCAGTGGGAAAAATTGCTAAAATTACTTGTTACTTTTGAGAATAAATGTAGCAAAGACTTATACCCCTAGTTTCCTGTTCTCACAGTGCTTAACCTGAGAGCTCTGTAGTAGGAAAAATAGATTTCACTGCATGATGCATGGCCAAGAAGGAGAGCAACTTGAGGAAAGCAAATAAATTTAATGGTATTGATTGCTGTCAGTGGGTTAAGATGAGTAAGAGATCATTGACCAAAATGTCATGCAAAGCTCTGGGAAGAACATATTGAAAATAATGAGTAAATCAGAATAGCAAATACGAAGATGAGACTGGGAAAAAGGATAGGAAGATAGGTGGAATAAAGCATATGTTAAAGGAGTGTGGCCTTTTAAGTAAGGTCCACTATGTAAAGTCGAAGGCTTTCATGGCCGGAATCGATAGGTTGTTGTGGGTTTTCCGGGGTTTGAGACTATTAATATTTTCTCCTGACTTTTCACCTGTATCTGTGGCTGGCATCTTCAGATGCCAACCACAGATGCAGGCAAAACATCAGGAGAAAATACTAATAGAACACAGCCTCCAAACCCAGAAAACCCACAACAACCTAAGGCCCACTATGTTTGCATCTAATATTGTGAGTGCGGCTTATTCTCCTTGAGTCCATTCTCATTGTCTTTAACAGTACCATCCCATATCCTATGTCTAGGGAAGCAATGCCTACTGAGTTTAGTGGAGTTTACTCCCAAATAAGTGTGCAAAGGATTGATTCCTAAGAACATAAATTTGCCTCAAAAGGATCATAAGATATGAAAAAGTCAGCTTGTTTGGGATGATTCTAACTTGTTTTACATTTTCTGCATGCCCGGAGTCTTAACAAAAAGTTATTACCAAAAACACAAGGGCAAGGAGCTTATAAATGTTTTCAAGGGAAAGCCAAAGGATGTCAGCATCTGTCATTCAGGAAAGAATACTTTTACAACCACTGTTAATGTTCCTAGTCCCAAATGTCCTAGTGCTAAAAATGAAAGCAGTAAAAATCAACCAAATGAAATTCAATCATATTCTTCTATTTGTGAGAAATTCTTTTTTAAAAAATCAAGCAATTACTTCAGCACACTGACCTGTCCATCATAACTATTAATTTTAAGGGGTACCTTGCCCAATGAGTGAGTCATTGGCTACCTTCATTGCAGAATAGTGATGAAACTACACTACAACATTAAAAAATGACCCAAAAGCCCAATTCATCTGAAATGAATGGTGAGACCTTCATTGAATCAATCATTTTTTCAAACAGAGCACATATGCTGGTATGTAAACAAACCAGCCTTATTCAAGATCAACCTCTAGCGGCGATTTTATAAGGGGAAAAAAATCCCCTAAATGACCTCTTCAGAAGTTGTTGGAAAACGGCTTTAGATAAAATTGATATTGGCTTGAGGGTTGCTGGGAATTAGTCAAACGCAATGTCACACTGCATTACATCAGACTCTACCATTACAAAAATCAATTGCTTGTACAGTTTATATACAGCTAAAAATGTTCATATTTGACATCCAGTGGAGCATCAGCCAGCACGCAGTCTTAAACCTAAGAAATATTCTTTGCTAAATAACAAAGTTTGCTAGAGTTCCCTCTCCCCTCCTTCCCACCACAGGTGCCCTAGTTTTCTTTATTTCCCCCACATTTCACATTGTGATGTATGCACTTAATCTGTGCAAACAGATCACACGTATGTGATCACATGTCATCTGAATGCTTATTCATGTAAACTGAGTTTGTTTTAAATTGGACATTCAGTCCAAATCATGTCATATTCTAATAAGGAGTCTTTGCAAACAACAGAGTGCGCAAATGTGAGATACCAACAACCCAGCTGACCACAAAATGTATGCTATCAGATATGTTTCTTAAGGAGTCAAAGCTATTTAAAAAAAACAAAACAAATAAAGCCTGCCGTTTCATTGTGTTAAATAATTTATCCAATAACATTCTCTGAAAGAGTTCCACAACAGTGGTATTTTGAGACTTTGGACACTAGTTCCACTCAGGGAAAAAAGCTCAATATTTTTCAGGGAGGACTATTAAACTTCTTTGAGATACTTCCATTTTTACTGATTTACTGAGTACCAGGGAGCATTAGGCTTCTTGGTTTTACTAGTTTCTTAAGTTCAAGACAGCACAGATATACTTCAAGTCACTCTTAGCAGACTTTAAAGCAAGTTTTGGAATTCAAGTACGTCATTTTTTCCCTAATATTTCCTGTACATTACAGGTCTATCTTTCATTTTCCAAAAACAAAATGAAATCTAGGTCCATTCACACTACACACTTACAGTGCTATGATTCCACTTTATTTGCCATGACTCCACCCTATGGAAACCATGGGTTGGTTTTCCATTGAGCCACTAGAGTTCTCTGGCTGAGAATTCTAAATGTCTCTTCCTAAACTGCAAAACTTAGGATTCCCAGGATGGATGGACGGATAGATAGATAGATAGACAGACAGACAGACAGACAGACAGACAGACAGATTCCCCTCATTCCATTGATTTCTATGGCAGTGTTTTCACAGGAGAACTACTGAAAGAAAAAAACACCAAGAATTTACCACATCACACCAACGGATGTGTTCACTTTTGTACAAGCAGGGATCTGAATACCATAATGGATCCATGGTGGATCCCTGTGCTCCCGCATTTAGGATTCTTCTCTGAATTTGTACTAGAGAGTATCTTGAGAGAGGATGTACTCCAAATCTGGTTATCTTAAATTAGACATTTAATTATTAGGACAACATTCTTACCATGAGCGGATAAGTTTGATCAAAGAAAAGTTATTATAAAGTAGACCAGGGATGTAATCAGCTCTCCTCATTTACTTGAGCGGCTAAGAGAGGTTTAAACACTCTTGTTTTCTATAATTCTGAATATACATAGTCTTCCACAGAGACAAAGGAATTACAGAGCTGTCCCCCTGGCTTTCATGAGTGCTCAGGGCACAGAACCCCACAAAAGTAAAGAAGAAGCAACAACAACTCCCTCACCCCGAGCGAGTGCTCCCCTCTCATTCCCTTCTAGGGTTCCCCCCTCCCAGTCACTTGCCTTTCGCCTGGGTATATGTGTCATGGGCTTTCAGGACCTGGACTCAGACTCAGAGTCTGAGATAGCAGAACCTGCTCTGAGCCCTGATATAGAGACTGTTACAGCAGAACCTGCAGAGAAGACAGTACCACCACCTGCCCCAGAGACAGGGAGCCCTGCTCATTCAGACACAGAGAGTGACCTATCCATACCTATCCTCACTCAGTGTAGACACCAAAAGTGTTTCCTGTGTCACTCCCAGCAAATTTATGCCAAACAGCAATTAATCAAGCACCCCCTGCCCTGATCTTGGAACATATAAGAACTGAGCCTTTCCCCCTCTAGCCTTTGTCGGTAATTAACTGACCACTTCTCCTGTGCTACCATTCGCTGCCTTTGCCTTGTAGTTTCTGCCTCTGACTTGTATTTGTATTGCCTTCGTCTGATTTATGGACATTGTTGGTTCCCTTATTACTTCTCATTTGCAAAGCTGTTTCCTTGCTTAAGTAAACTGACCACTTAAGTACTGCTGAGTTTCTTACCTGTGTTTGTTATCAGCTTCTTCTGGTGCCAGCCCAGCCCAAGCTTGGCCAATATGCGCCTTCCTTCCGGGCACCAGGGCAAAAGGCAAGCAAAAGGGAGGAGGCAGCCCCATGAGCACAGAAAGTGTGTGGGTGCCTTCCCCCATTCTCCCCCTCCCATTCTCTTGCCTTCTGCGAAAGTGCATGTGCTGTCCTTCCAGGTGCCTGGGCAAGAGGCAGACAAATGGGAGGGGGCAGCCCTCTGTGCTGAGAAGGCACACTCATGCCTCACCCCTCCATTCCCCCTCCATTTTCTTGCCTTTTGCCCAAGTGTGCATGCCTTCCTTCCACATGCCCAGGCAAAAGGCAAGTGAATGGGAGAAGGAGAAAAGAGAGAGGCATGCATGCACTTTCCTTTTTGGAGCATGGGCTGCCCTTTCCCATTCACTTGCCTTTTACCCGGGTGTGAAGAAGGAAGGCATGGTACACCCAGGCAAAAGGCAAGGGAATTGAAGGGGGAGAACAGTGGGGAGGCAAATGGGCACCTCGTGAATGATCAAATTCATGAAAGTCAAACCCTTGAACGTGGAGAGAGGATTGTAAAAATGGCATAAAATCCATAGGTTCCCTCATTGCACCCATAAATAAATATATATGATTAAAATATTTGCTATAGAAGAAGTGGTGAAAGATTGTAAGGTAAAATGGGCTCAAAATGTGGGACATAATAAATATAACGCTGCAGCAATGGGGAAATGTGGTCAGAATTAATAAAATTCACATCACATTATGATCTTATAGAGAATTTCTATAAGATGATGTATAGATGGCATTTGATGTCAGAAAAGTTGGTCAAGATGCATAATAGTATTTCAAATAAGTGTTGGGAGTCAGAACAACATGTAGGAACTTTTCACCATATGTGGTGGATATGTAATAAGACCACAAAAATCTGGAATCACATACATCTTATGGTGAAACAGATTGTAAAATTAAATCACCAGACAGAATCAGAGTTTTATTTACTAGGCTTGCTGGAAGACTCATTTGATAAGAAATATGACAGACTTCTACAGCATATGACAACAGTGGCAAGACTATTATATGCACAGAAATGGAACAGCATGGACATTCCAGCTGAAGAAGATTGGCTGGTTAAGCTGATGGATCTAGCAAAGATGGACAAATTAACATTTTTGATAAAAAAAAAATCAGCAATGTTTGTGAACGATTGGGATCTGTCAACACATTTTTTGCAAGACAAAGAGAACAATGTATTAATCATTGTTCTTGAGTTTTGGTATATTATGAAATTAGCAATGGAACTTATCCTTCAGAAGATTTTCAAATAACAGAAATTGATAGATTAATTAGGATTTATAGTCTACGTTGAAAGAGTTGGAAACCAATTTTACATTAAGTGTGTTTGCTGTTATTGTCTTTTTGTTATTCTTATTATGATGTGGGGTGGTAATGGGGTAGTTGTAGCTATGTAGTTGTGTGGTGGTAGTTAGGTAATGTTATGCTATGTAGTGTCTTCAATAAAAAATTTAAAAATTGCCAAATCTATTTATGTGTTAAAGAGAGAAAGAGAGAGGACCTGACCTTACCATTAACCCAAATCAGGTATCAGTTTCCTGAGGACAAGAGACCCTGATGAGGTTTTAGAAGGCAAAAATATTTGTGTCACACAGCTTGATCTTGCACCTCCTAAACTAGATTGCTGGCTCACTACCGGTATTAAAGTAAGACTGAATTCCCAGTCTCTTTGTCTTCTGCATGTGGAACTGGATTGTTGGGGCACCTTTTGGTCCTTGCCACTGGGCAGCAAAATGCCTTGAGCCAGCACAGAATTGGGAAGATTCAAATATCTTGTCTTGGGATGCTAACACAACCTGTTAGAACCAGTAGTAAAAGATAAGGCGGAAGGAAAGAGGTATACTGTAAAAAGGTAAAAATCTCACAATAATTTTAGTCTACATTTGTTTTCAACATTTCTTTAGAAATGGTTTATATATCCAACTGGAATTAATATCCCCTTCTGTCCTTTTACAAAATTAAGTTGACGTTCCAGATGGCTAAACAAATGGGGTTGTAACCTGATAATTAAGAGTCGATTGCTCCATCACATGCATCATAATTCAGCACACAACTATCTTTTTGATTGGCATAAAGGTGGCTAATCAATGAAGACATGATTCTGATGGCAAGAAGCCATCTTAATTAGTGCTAAACCCATATCTTCTGTAGGTACTAGGGACCTCCATGGGTTCATATGAGGAAGAAAGTGTGAACAAACAGCTTATTGCTTGGAATAATAAAGCAATATACATTGTCCTTTTGCAGTTATTACTATCTGGAATCACATGGTTGATTCTAGTAGCAATATATCTTGTATAAATGAAAAGCCATTACAGGATCTGAAGGTATATTGCTAAGTTCATAATCAGTATGATCCTAGTGTTCAGAGTGGGTCAGAATCTGAAAAATTACCAGCAGAAGGCACAAAGATGTTTTTGATGGCTTGTCTGTTTTCTTAGAAACTGAACTATAGCCTTCCCAATCTGAAGGCACTTTTTGTTGCACATATGCGTGAAATGGACCTTCTGGTCATTTAGGAAATCCCTTGTACAAAACTGGAAGCAGTTTTACCCAACTGTTTCTGTAAAGAAGCTCCCAAAGCATCGTACAGATGATTAATAACAAAACAGTCCCTGCCTGTAAGCTTACGATCGAAAGAAACATATCAAAAAAGAGAACAAGAATGAAGGAGAGAACAGTAATAAAAAGGCAGTCTTTGGTTTGTAGGCTCAGAATCTGAAAAGGCACAGCACAAAAGGAAGCAATGAATGCAAGTGGAAAGAGGAAAACAAGCAAAAGTACAGTGAACCCTGTATTCATCTACTTAAAAGCAAGCTCCATTAAATTTAATGGCACTTACTCCCACGTAAACATGTAGATGATTGTAGTCTTGGGCACCAGTTTGTAAAGTTATGAATTTCTTCCATCCAGAAGTAAAACCGTTAGGGGAGAGGAAGAGTCCCGTGGAGCCAGACTTCACCAGAGCCAGTGGTATGGCTTTAGTTACCTTCTTTCCCTTAACTATAATTTGATGGAATGACATGTTTGAGTTGTGCATTCAGGGGATGTGGAGCTTCTTGATGCCTTGGCTGCAGTCAAACAGTTCAGATGCTCAGGCTGTTTTCTGAACAGTTTCATTTTCCTTTTGTTGCATCTTCACTGGAGAAGTCCTTTAACAAGAATAAGATTCAATTCCTAGCCCAGGAAAAATGAAGATCTCTTATATTCTTTCTAGTGTAAGACCCCACTTACACTTTGAAAACCCTGGACCCTCTGAGGTGCAGGAAGCTGCAGTAGTGAGGAAGAACACCCAGTCCCCCACCAGGCCACAAGACGAAAAAAGCATAAAGGCTCAGGCCCTTTCTTCACTACACTGTTATAGTGCTCTTATTCCAGTTTCAACATCCTATGGGATCCTGGGGTTTGCAGTTTAGGGAGGGGCATTTAGAATTCCCAACCCCAGAGCTCTTAGACCTCAGTAAACTGCAAACCCAGAATTCCACAGGATTTTGAAAGTGGAATAATAGCACTATAACAGTGTAGGGCAGAAATGGCCTCAGACTCAGCATGAGACCAACAGGGAGAATGCTTTGCTCTAACATAGGTATGAAAATTCATTTCCTGTATGCAAGAACATGATTTCAAAAGTTTTCTCTTGCTTTGGTGACATTGCATGTGTTTTTTGGGCATTTTTCATCCCCCCCCCCTTTTTTTTTGGAAAAACAACTTTTTATGCAGAAAACTCTGCATTTTGAATATTTCTGCAAGTTAGCAACATTTGTATGCAGGGTTTTATTTGTTTGTTCTCTGTATTTTTTTTGTCTTGCATATAATGAAGAATTTTTAAAAAAATAGAAACGCATGCATAGTAGTAGAAATGAATAGATTCTGAGAACAATACACCCCAACATTCCTGCCTGAGAGGATGTGGAGTGTCATGGAAGTGCAGTGTTATTGTTATTGTCATTGTGTGCGTGTGCATGTATATGTGTATTTTACTGCCCTAGAAAGAGAAGAGGTCATGTAGAACTTTATATATCGTGCCTAAAAATAACTTGGCTTGTTGTACTTGGGTGGCGTGCCACCTGCTGTTCTGCCACAGGCAGCAAAATGCCTTGGGTTGGCCCTGCAAAATGACCTCAGTGGCATCAAATAATCTGGACAGCTGAAACAAGGGAGCTGTTCTACATGACAGTGACACTGGAAGGCTAACATCTTTTGAGATATTTTGGAAGCACCAAAGCAGCATCAAAGAAGAATCTTAAAAGATATTGTAATGGTGGGTGCTTGTCCAAGAAATCCTCCTCACTCACCTGTTACTACTTTTCTCATTTGAAGTCCTGGAAGATTGTGACTTGGCATGCAGGTACTGCCTCATCTTCTCTTTCTTGCCTGAACTGAGAAGGCAATGGCATAACATAATGGTGGGAAGGCAGAGCTCAAATAACTAATCAGAAGTTGGCTAATGCATGTGCATATATAAGAGGGTAAGGAGCTAGCAGTATATGCTAAACAATTGGTAGGGTAGCTAAAAGGGCTGCAAGCTAATACTGGTAGATACTTCAGTTTGGATTACTGTTGTGTGAAAGACATACAAGCAAAGTCAGACTTAGTATATATAGTATGACTCTCACAAATATTTTTCCTGGCTAAAGGGACCACTTTGTAAGAAGAGACAAGCAACCAACCGTTACCCCAAAACATAGGTGCCACAAGGGCTCATCCACAGTGCTAGTACCTCCTTGCAAAGGTGGGGAATTAATTAGCTCAAAATCAGGAGGCTAACAAGAGGGGGGAAACTAAGTGAGGTCTTGATACCAATGTTTATGGGCTCTCGCAGGAAAAGACCCAGCCAGAGATTCATAAGTAAGCTAAAAATGTGTTTAATTGAGAGGAATTCACTCATGCATGCATACAAGATATACACATTCACACAAGCGCTAACTGAAGGAGAAAGGGAAGAAAAAATTATGTATAGAGAGGCTGAGGGGTTTGTGGGGATTTATAATTACCAGTCTAAAAGGGTAGTGAAGAAGATGAATGTGACTTAGACTTCTGTTTAAGGGCAGGCCAGCTCAGGATTCAGGGCGACATAGTGGGGTCCAGCATTTAATCTGACTGCATCTGACTTATCAAAACCAAGGGTTTATATCAGAACCTAAAAGAGAACTATTATGAGCTTTTTCATAGATGGTACATGACACCAGAAAAATTAAAGAAGATATATAATACGGGAACAGGTCAGTGTTGGAAGTGTCAGGAGAATGTTGGAACACTATTTCATACGTGGTGGTCATGTCCTAAGGCTAAAAAATATTGGAATGATATACATAACATGATATGTAAAATATTGAGGGTTCAAATTGATAAGAAACCTGAACTGTACTTATTAAATATGACACATGTGTTAGATGGAACTGTTGCAAAAAAATATTGGCGAATAATGCTGTATATGATTACGACAGCCCGTATTGAATATGCAAGGCTATGGAAAACTGAGCAGATACCTACAATAGAGCAATGGCAGGCAACTTTTATTGAAAATCAGAATGCAGATATAGTCTCTCAGAGATTAAAAGGAAAATCAGATGATGACATTAACAAAGAATGGCAAATTGTTCTGGAAATGGGTAGGGTGTCAACAGGTAATAATTCTTAATTCATGGTAGCATGAGTAGTTAGAAGTAAAAATCAGTGGAATATCATGGAACATGTAAAGTAGGGTCGAAGAGCAGGATCTATCTTGTATGTTAACAAATGCAATGCAGTGCATAATGTTGATATGTCAATGAAATAACACTACTGAAATCCAGAGAGGAGTGGAAGATAGCGGTAATAGTTCGGTAAAATGTACAATGAGAAATGTTGTTTTATACGATGTAATTACAATAAAATTAATCAAAAACGAAAACCAAAGGTTTATATACTCTGTTTTCTTCCCTGAAGGGGTGTGAGTTGATTGCTGTCCCAGCCTAGTGGACAATGGGAGCTGCAACACAGACAATGGGGTCTGGAATGGACTGATTGGTTTCAATGTCTTCGTTGAGTGGGGGTTTCTGGGCCAGGTTCGGTAGGAAATGCTCACAGCAGGGGTCCTGGCCTCTGTACCTGGCCAGGACTTTTTGTTTTCTGAGGTTGGCAGTTGATAGGATTAGCGCAGAGCCATTAAGTCAGGCTTTCTTGGCTAATGTCAGTGAACTTTTGACCTGGCCACACTGGGGTTGCCCTTTGGCCTGTTTTTGAGCAAGGGTCCCTTCTTCCACATGGCTTCCAGTTAGTATGTATAATTTATATTTTATGCCAACACATCTGCCAATTAATATATTTTGCCAGTTAGACCATAGCAAAATGTGGGGTGTACGGCCTGGTAACACAACTTCTAACACCGTATACATAGCAATCAATGAAGCAGATGTTATTGTTACGTGCCAACAAATTGACTGTGGTTTATGGGAATTGTATCCTGCGTTTGCCCTGGTATGATTTCTTCTGAGGAGGTTTGCCATTCCCTTGTCCTAAGGCTGAGAGAGTATGACCCAATGGGTTTCTATATCTGAGCAGGTATTCAAACTCTGAGTCCTAGTCCAACATCAAACCACTAACTCGTTCTCTGTAGACCCTCCCTGAAAATAAGCGTGTAAAGTAGATTATGAATCTGATTTAGCTTCAGCATTCTGAAATATGGTTGTCAGCAAGATCCCATTGCACAACTGTATAGATTCTCTTTGCTGTTGGCATGTCATCATAAATATCACTAAGCTGTATAACTCCACAGCCATATTCTAGGGCAGACAATTTCAGTGAGTCTAGGGGCCAATTTTCTGCTGTGGAACTGTGGTAGAGGAGGGTACAGACCACCAAAAATGCTGAAAAATAAAACCAAAAATGCACTTCTAACAAGCATTTTCTTTTTAATGTTAAACCACGCAGTCTTGGAGGCTGCATGCAACCTTCAAGGAGCACTTTGCCCATCCCTTTGCTAGGGAAACAGCAGGAAGAAATGTAAGTTATCACAGGAATACTGGAACTACATTAAGTACATTTCTCATGAGTGTCAGGAAATGGGAGCTCACTGCCATCCCCAGGAGAGCACTCTGTCTCTGCCCACTCATTTATGATTTCTTTGAGGACAGGTTGTCATGAGAACTGCCAATAAATCAGCTTTGATCATTAACGTGAGCAGGTGATGGAATGAAGACCTATATATTCTCATAGGTGCAGGAACAGCATTCCATAAGAGACACATATGCAGGCTATTCTGGTGATCTTGTATGGGGTAGACCCATCTGGGCCTGCTGTCTTTCTGTCTTCATTATGCACAGCAGGAAAACCATGCAGGCCATACATTCAGAGGAGGACAGATGCACATGAATTTTTTTTCATATAGATGTATGTAAAAGTTAGAGGTGGAAAAAACTCTCAAATAGTGAAACAGGAGTTTCTTGAGTGTTGGAAAACCATCATGAGGAGAATCCTGGCCCAACAAGAATCTTTGCAGATCAAGGCTCTTTCCACATGACAACCGCATCCCGGCATGGAGTCACAAGAGGAGCAAGACCACAGTGACACTTCTGCAGGATGTTGCCACAGTCCCACTCTTCTCCCATCGCCAGTCAGTGTGATTGCAGGGTAAATCATTGATGGAGTTTCTCTGTCAATGACTCCCAATCACATAATGCTCCTGTCCTTTCCAGTCATGCAGAAGGGCAGGAAGCACAACTGAGGCACTTCCTGCTCTAGCGCAGCATGGGAAGGGGTCCGGCTATGCTGCGGAAGGCAAATGTGTGTCACTTGTGCTGCCTTCTGCAGGGAGCCAGTCAGGTGTGGAGGGAAGTGTTTCCATCTTGCTCACTTCTCGCCAAAGGTGCTGCCAGGTTGGCAACTGGAGGATGATGGGATCAGGTAAGGTGCAGAAATGGCCTTAGACTTATTCTGCACAAAATCTGCATATGATGCTTTTTCATAGAAAACAACATTTTTTGTGCAGGAAACAGCATTTGCTACAGAAAATAATATTTCTGTGCACATATATTACTTTCTACAGCGAAAATTCCATTCCTGTGTAGGAAATTCTATTCTTGGCATGTGCACGCACACACACACACCTGCACAGGTTTTCTGTCTGATATGTTTCAAACGACAGCATTTTCTGCACAGGAAACAACAGTTTTTGTCCAGAAAATGCTGTTTCTGATTTGGAAAAAAGACAAACAAAACAAACCCACATGCAAATATTGTGCACAAAAAATCCTGAATCATGAATAGTCTTGAAAACTGCAGTTTTCTACCACTTTCTTACAGCAGGAAGAAAATTGCTAAAATTACTCAGTGATTCTTTTGACATATCCACAGTAAGACTCCTGTCTTCTACATCCTTCAGGATTCTCCCAGCCATAGTTGTATAGAAGAGCCGAAGTTCTCATATACTTAACTGTCTCTGAATAACAGTGTGTTATTTACAAAAGTCTATAAATAAAATGTAATTGCAGAGTTTAGATAATAAAGAAGAGGAGATCAATGCAAGCAGCAATAGTAGTATCAGAATAACCAATTGTTTTCAACATTTGAGTAAACATAATTTTGTGAAAACAGCAACCTATCTCAGTAACACAGTCTCTCATCTCTTCTTCTTGAAAACAAACTATGCATTTGCCAAGTTGCTTCTCTTATTTCTTCCACTTCTCCCACTTTCTGAGTGTTCCTTCAGTGAATCCAAACTCTTCAGTCAGATTCGCAGCTTCAGTTAAGTATGATGCAGGCGGAACTTTTGTTGTTCTGGGAGGAGACAGTTGTTCTGTTAATAAAAGTAATTTACCTACACTATTGAAATCATTTGTTCACACTCTGTCCACGGTATCACTGCAGAGGAGGAAACTGTGCAGTCCTCCAGATGCTGTTGGACTGCCCCAATTGGCATAGCTAATAGTTAAGAATGCTGTGGGTTTACATTTACATTTACAATTCAGTAATATCTTGAGGAGGGTGGAGGAAATTAACCATGCAGCCCAGAAGGTCCCAGCATTAGGGTGGATAAACAAACTACATCTCACCATAACCCCTGGTGGACACACAGCTGACTTGAACCCCCAAACACAAGGTAGGAAGGTAGAAAAGAGAAGGAAAGAAAGGAAGACACACATACACAAGTAACTTTGGCCAAAGGATACATCCAAGTAAGGAAGGATGATTTATTCTTTCAGGCTTCCTTTCTTATACCATCTTTATGTTCATATTAAAGAATGCTTACAGAAAGAAAAGATTCATGCATCAGCATTAGCAGAGTCACAGCTTGTACATGTGTTAGGTTTTGTCTGACTCTTAACTTCCTGAGTCTGCATAACCCAGGGTCATCCCTGAAGACATCTCTGACATTTCAAGAGTCTTTCACTTGTACATACTGCTCATTGACATGTACTAGGCAGAACAAACAATTCTAAAGCAAGTTTGCTTAGTGAACCCTAAGTGTCTAAAATGCCAATTAATATCACAGTTAATGATTATCAAGTATTAATTCTGTAGTAAGTTTCAGAGCACCAAATTTGAAGCCTAACACCAGTTAGTGGTTCCTAAAGACCCAAAGCCTCCAGCATCCCCAAATTTAATTTTTGGGCAACCTGCAAATATACAATCCCCTTAAGCCTCCCTCATATCTTTTTAAAAAACTCAAACAGGAAAAAATGTTGGCTGAAGACTGATTGAAAATTAAACTGCAAATGAGGTTATCTCCATTCTGGTCATGCCTGATGCACCTGTGAGCACCTCCAGGAAAACTTAGGGGCCAAGTATGGCCCCATACCCTCCAACATTTCAGACAGGAAAACTGGGACCTACATGACAAAGCCACACAGAGTGTGGAATGAAGAGGAACACACAAGCTAGGAGAGGCTGAAGAAGTTTGCTGTTGCCTGAGGTGACTGGGATGGGCAAGATTCTTCCTCTCTTCTCCCTCATACTGAAGTAACTGAATGCAAATTACTTATACACTTTGCACTCACTTTGCAGCAATTGAAGCAAACTGGGCGCAAAGAGGAAAAGTGAAGGCGAGAAGGCAGAAACTGGAGCATTTTAAAAGCGGCTAGAAATTAGGATGAGAGAGGATTCATCAGGACAGCAGGAGTGTGTGTGGCCTCCACTCCCTCTGCAGTTGCCCACACTGATGTCCCACAATTATCATCCATGTCTCTTATGTTCTTCACTGCTTTTCTCTTGATAACCTGAGGATTTCCCCTGTCATCCAGACACATTCTTCGGGCCAGCTCCAAACACCAACTGCCCCTTCTGCCACCTCCTGTTGTCTCTGCCCCATAGTCCTGCTACAATTTTACACTGCAGAAATAGGAGGCAGGTACATTCTTTCTCCATCTGCTTACACATATAGATCCCTCTAACTTTGAAAATGCTGAGTTATACGTTTTAATGGGGAAGAGCATCTAGGACACCTAGGAGCTCTATGGTTTTTCTAAAATTGAGTTCTCCAAAGTGAACATGCCATTAAATGTCTGAAGCCAAAATGTTTTCCCTAGAATCTCAATCTTACTTGTTTATTTTATGGAAATGCATCTGGTGTTTTGATCCTGACAAGGTCACTGAGGTAGTTCAAAACAATGAAAACACAATCCTGGTACAACAGAAACAATAAAACCCCTAGAAAAATAAACTGAAAGCAACTGCCATTTAAGTTAACACACAACTTGGTGACTTTAAACAAACAAATAAAACATCTTCACTGCCTCCTGAAAAATCTTCACTTGAGATCCAACCAAACATCTCTCAGGAAACAAACTGTGGAACAATATACTCTCTTAAAAGAGATTTTCCTACCTGTGGACAGGAAGGTTAGTGATATCAGAATCTGAAGATGGTCTAAGATTTAATTATCATACTTTAACTGCCTCAAGTATATATTTAATGTTCAAAATGAAACTAGTGGGTGGAGAAGATCTCTCTGATACATATATTTTTTCAGCTTTTTCTTTCTTTCTAATTGAGAAAATGAAGGATTAGATCTTATACCCACTGGCTGGGAGTAAGCACCACTGACAGTAATGGGACTTACTTCTGAGTAGACATGCCGTTAGAGTAGACATGCTGAGTAGATTGTGCCATTAGAGAAAACACAATCAATGCCAGATCTTACATGAAACAGTTCGATCTAATTATTAAGACAGCAATGAAATAAGAACTTTGGTAATTAACAGAAATAATTGGGCTCATTTTTTTTTCTTCCACATTGGAATTGAAGAACTGGACTGAGAAGTGGTTAATGAAATACAACCCAGCCTTCTCTGGGGCACTCATCCAGAATGAAGCCTATTTTACAGCTCTTCATGATGTATATTGTAAAATGAGATAAGCAAAAAAAGAGCCTTGGAGAAACATGGCTCAGATGATATGAATGACTGCCTTCCTGGTATTTGGTGATATACTGATTGTCCTTAAAGTTAAACCTTATATTCAAAATATTCATTAATTATGATTAATGAATTAAAATTAATTACATTGGGGTAGTTTTTTTTTTCTAAGAATACAGGGTACAATCCAGCCAGATACAACTTCTTTCAGCTGCACTTCTATGCCAACTTACCTGGATAAAAGCTCCACTGAATTGATTGGGACTTATTCCTGAGCAGATATGTATGTGGGTTATAAACTCCTACAGATTTTAACAGTAAAACTGAGCAGGTGCTTAATCCCTCTTCCTCTGCAAACAAAACCTAATTAGCTTTCACTACTTTGTCCACAATCAGTAATCCAAAGTTTCCAAAAGTTCCAAATTCAGCTTTAGGACTTTAGTTTACAACAGGAGGAGAGTTAAGATCTAACTCAGATTAGAATAGTTTTCAAATAGTGGCTGAAAGAATTGTTTGTTGTTGACAGCTGTCAAGTTATCTTTGACTTATGATGACCCTACAAATGAGAGAACTCCAAGTCACCCTATCCTCAGCCGCCCTGCAGATCTTGCAGACTGTGCCTTTCTTGATTGAGTCCACCCATCTGTAATGCAGTCTTCCTTCTTTCCTACTGCCTTCCACTTTACCAGGCATTATCATCTTTTTAGTAGTCATGTCTTCTCATGATATGGCCAAAATAAGGCAGTCAACAGTTTAGTCATTTTGGCTTCTAGGGAGAATTCAGGCTTGATTTGCTCTAGGACCCATTCATTTGTCTTTCTAGCAGTATCTGTAGAACTCTTCTACAACACCCCATTTCAAAGGAGTTGATTTTCTTCCTATCAGTTTTCTTCACTCTCCAACTTTCATAACCGTACATAGAAACTGGAAACAGGATGGCATGGACAATCCTGATTTTAGTATTCAGTGACATATTTTTAGGCTTTGGGACCTTGTCCGGTTCCTGCATAGCTGCCCTTCCAAGTCCTGGTCTTCTTCTGATTTCATATACATACACACACACACACACACACACACACACACACAATTATGAAATAATATAAAACAATACATAAGGAAAGACAAACATAGTAACAATAAAAACAAAATTGAACTAAATTAATACACTAGCACACTACAGACTAACAAACTAGAATACTAAACTAGTAATATCAAACAAAGGAAAAAGAGTACACATCTGATTTCCTACTCCCCAAAATAATAGTGGTTATTTCCTCCATATTATACTTTCCCTATCTTCTAAATATATATAGTTTCTTATTAATAAAATAGAACATTCAATTACACTTCTATTAATTAAAATCTTATTATCTTACATTCTGCAACTCTAGTGATTAACCTTCTCTATTAGTCAATTATTCTTTATTACTCTTACTGCTTGTTCTCCTTCAGATGATTTTATATATATTAAAACCCATTCACATTGTTTCTTATGCTCTGTAATAGAACCCTTTCTTAGCAAAGTTGTTAACTTATCCATCTACACCATATCCAAAAATTTAAATACCCAATCTTCTTGAGATGGAATTGCGGGATCCTTCCACCTCTGAATATAAAATATTCTTGCCATCACCATCATATATTCCATAACTCTTAAACAGTTCTTATCTGTTTGGTCATGTCTTCTTCTGATTTCTTAACTGCAATCTCCAGTCTAGTTAATGACTAAGCCAAGGTATTGAAAATCTTTTAAGCATTTCAATGTCTTCAACGTCTGCTTTAAAGTTATACAAATCATCTGTGGTTATTGTTTTTGTTTTCTTAATGTTCAACTGTAAACCTGCCTTTACACTTTCTTGCATGACTTTCTTCAGTAACTGTTCCAAATCTTTGCTATTTTCTTCTAGTAGGAGGATGTCATCTGCATATCTTAAATTCTTTATGTTCCTTCCTCCATTTTTCATGGTCCTTCTTTCTGGGTCTAACCCTGTTTTATGTATGATAAGTTCAGTGAACAAGTTAAAAAGACAGGGTGATAAAAGGCAGCCTTGCCTAATCCCTTTGCTAATCACAAACCATTCCTTTTCTCTATATTCTGTCCTAATGGTAGCCTCCTGTGTTACCCTGTTTTCTGGGGATCCCAAGAGGGACACCAAATTGCTATCAAAATTACACAAGTTGGGGAAATTAGTTCAGAGCACAAGTTGGCAAAACGAGAGGCAGGGTAACTTAGCAGGATCTTGCAACCCAGTGTCTACGGGGTCAAGCCAAGTCAAGAAGCAAACTGGTTGGAAAATAATGAATAGTCTTTATTAAATACAGGCACACAATGTATGCAACACAAACACACAGATAACTAAGGAAAATAAAGGTGTGAGTAAGATAGCTGGATTTTTAGAGGGATAGTTGGTTAGGATGATACGAAACCTGTCCTGAAGTCCGGGAGAAAATGGACAGCGAAGCTGGGGTTCGATGTATCTCAGCACTTGGAGCTGAGGGGAAGCTCTCCAAGCAAAGCAGCAGCAAGGCGGTCTGGAACTCGGGAGCGATCCAAGGAAGCGCTCAAAGTCAGGGGTTTTTATAAGAAGAATTGTGACCACAGGCTAGGTTGGACTTAGGGGAAAACAATAGATTTGGAGTTGGAGACAAAGCCACCGAAAGGTCAGAATTTGAATGATTGAATTAGAGCCAAATTTGTCAATAGAGTAGCCAGCATGCAAACACGGAATACTTGAGAGTTGTATAGCTCGATCATCAAGCTGCCAGCACAGGGCAGAGGATCTTTTGAGAGTTGCTCGCATACCTAATGGAGGTACTTGCCTTGAGGTCTCCTAAAGCAGCGAGTCGGCTATTTTCTGACCTGCCTGTATTGTCTAGGAATATTACGGCGATAATCAGCCAAGCCTGTATGCGTGCTTGTCCGGGGGCCTCGCAAGCACGTGGAAGGGATATGTGAAGCCGAATTATCGATATCAAATGATATCTTTTATATCCCCAAAGCTCGGGCTAGCCAGGGCAGTAACACCTGTCCAGAGCACAGGTTATGCTTCAGGACAATCAAATGTTGTGGCACACTCATTTCTTTAACAGTGATCCACAGTTTTCCAAGATCTACACAGTCAAAGGCTTTGCTATAATCTGTAAAGCATAGGCTGATTTTCTTATGAAATTCTTTGGTGTACTCCATTATCCAATGTATGTTTTCAGGATGATCCCTAGTGCCTCTTTCTATCCCAAACCCAGCTTGGACACCTGGCATTTCTCATTCCATCTATGGAGTCTTTGTTGTAAAATATTGAGCATGACTTTGCTTGCTTGGGAGATTAATGGAATGGTCCTGTGATTACTGCAATTCCTGGTGTCACTTTTGTTGGGGATTGGAATGCATATTGAGTGTTTCCACTCTGTGGGCCGTTCTTTTGTTTTCCTTAGTTGTTGACAGATCTTAGTTAGAACTAGAGAAGATTCTGTCTCAGTAGACCGAAACAGCTCTATTGGTATGCTATCTGTTCCTGGCAATTTATTACTCCCCAGTGTTCTGAATGCAGCTTCCTCTTCACTTTCTACAATTGTAGGTTCATCTTCAAATGATTCTTCCTCGAATGAATATGAAATCCTTTAATCTCTTTTATATAGCTCTTCAGTATATTGTTTCATTGCCTTTTTATATGTACTGTGTTTCTCTGCTGGTCATATAGCATACTACTGTCCACTTTAGGTCACTCATCCCAAGTATCAAAATGTTTATACATTCCCTATCTTGTTTTATTATGTCTAGCTTGCCCTGATTCATACTCTCACATTCCTTGTTCCTATGTGTTGTACAGCTTCAGAATACAACTAAGAATACATTAAATTCATCTTTTTAGGTGAACTTGAAGGGGGTGATGGTATCACTGTGTTCAGCTTTGGGCATAGCTTTGAAATCTTTTTTGGACTATAAATCCCAGAAGCCCCCAACCAGCATAGACATTCTGGAAATTGTAGTTCAATAAGTAACTTTTTAAAACTAAAAAAATGATAATCATCATTGATTATTGATAATGATAATTGTCAACAAGAAGGAATCCAACATCGGCAACAGGAACTAGATCAACACTCCCAGCCTCAACAGAGTGTCCAGCCAGTCCTAGAAGAACCTGCTGGTCGAGGAGCCACGGACAAGCCTCAGAGGAGGCGAGTTCTGGTTGTTGGGGACTCCTTGCTCAGAGGAACTGAAACGGCAATTTGCAAACCCGACAAGTTCAATCGAGAAGTCTGCTGTCTTCTTGGGGCCAAAATCAACCACATAACGGATAGGCTAACCAGGCTGGTCAAGCCCACTGACCATAAGCCCCTCATTGTGGTTCATGTCGGAACCAATGACACTGCGAGGCGCAGCTTTTACCACATCGCAAGGGACTATGAGCTTATGGGGACAAAGCTTAAGGACCTTGGTGCGCAGGTGGTCATTTCATCTCTCCTCCCTGTTCAGGGATATGACGCACAAAGGGAAAGGGCAATAGCAGAGGTCAACAACTGGCTCCGCACATGGTGCCACCGGTAACGGTTTGGGTTTTTGGAACACGGCCTGAATTTCCATGAACGTGGGCTTCTGGCAAGGGATGGGCTGCACCTCACGAAACTTGGCAAGAATGTTTTTGCAAACAGTCTTGCACGGAGGATTAAGAGGTCTTTAAACTAAGTTCTGCTGGGGAGGGAGACAATATTATTCAGGGCAAAGACACAGCGAGTGCAGGGGGGAAAGGCCTAAATTATATTGACCAAGTAGTACAAGCGTCCAATGGTGGGAGGAGTAGAAACTATAGAACAGGACTTGCAGGAAGGGCCCGGGGATTTAAGTGTCTCTACACTAACGCGCAGAGTATGGGAAACAAGCAAGATGAACTTGAACTCCTAGTACAACAAAATAAATACGATTTGATAGGCATCACTGAGACCTGGTGGGATGAGTCTCAGGATTGGAATGTAGGAATAGAGGGGTATAGCCTATTTTGTAGAAATAGACCAAACAAGAAAGGAGGAGGAGTAGCCTTGTATGTCAAGGATGTTTTTACCTGTGAAGAGATCCATGACTTAAACCCAGAAAGCCAGGTCGAGAGCATCTGGGTAAAAATTAAGGGAGCGAGAAACAATAGGGATATTCTGGTGGGGGTTTACTACAGACCACCAGCCCAGACTGAGGATCTTGATGACGCCTTCCTCAACCAAATGACAGCGCATTCAAAAAGGAGAGATACAGTAATAATAGGAGATTTCAATTACCCAGATATATGTTGGCAGTCAAACTCTGCCAAGACAGCAAGGTCCAGCAAGTTTCTTGCTTGTCTTGCAGACAATTTCATGGTCCAGAAGGTGGAAGAGGCCACAAGGGGATCAAATATGCTAGATCTGATCCTGACAATAGGGATGACCTTGCTAATGAGGTAGAAGTGGTTGGATCTTTAGGGGGGAATGACCATGCCCTATTGGAATTTGGCATTCAGTGAGAAGGAGAAGATAAGTGTAGCCAGACACTCGTCTTAGATTTTAAAAAAGCAGACTTCTGTAAACTTAAGGAGATGCTGGCTGAAATTCTGTGGTCAGGAATAGTGAAAGAGAAAGGAGTTCAGGAGGCATGGGAGTTCCTTTAAAGGGAGATACTGAAGGCACAGTCTAAAACTGTGCCAATAAGGAGGAAAAATGGAAGGCATCTGAAGAAACCAGAATGGTTGAGTAAAGAACTCTCAGCTGAGCTAAGCGTTAAGAGGAACGTGTACAGGAAATGGAAGAGGGGGGAAACCACCAAAGAAGAATTTAAGCAAGTAGCCAGGAAACGTAGGGAGAAGGTCAGAAAGGCTAAAGCACAGAACGAACTTAGGCTGGCCAGAGACATTAAACACAATAAAAAGGGCTTTTTTAAATATGTCCGCAGCAAAAGGAAAAAGAAAGAGGCGATAGGGTTGCTGCACAGAGAAGATGGCGAATTACTAACAGGGGGAAGAGAAAAGGCAGAACTACTTAACACCTTCTTTGCCTCAGTTTTTTCCCGGAAGGATACAAGCACTCAACCTGGTGGTTGGGGAGCAGGTGAAGAAGCAGGGGAAATGCGGCACATAATAGGTAGAGAGGTGGTACAAGAATTACCTGGCCACACTGGATGAATTCAAGTCTCCAGGGCCAGATGAATTGCATCCTAGGATATTAAAAGAACTGGTGGAGGTCATTTCGGAACCGCTTGCTATAATCTTTGAGAAATCTTGGAGGACAGGAGAAGTTCCAACAGACTGGAAGAGGGCAAATGTTGTCCCCATCTTCAAGAAGGGAAAAAAAGAGGATCCAAATAATTATTGCCCAGTCAGCCTGACTTCAGTACCCGGAAAGATCCTGGAGCAGATCATTAAGCAGTCAGTTTCTAATCACTTAGAAAGCAATGCGGTAATCATGAGAAGTCAACATGGATTTCTCAAAAATAAGTCATGACAGACTAATCTTATTTCTTTTTATGATAGAGTTACTAGCTTGATAGATGAAGGGAATACTGTGGATGTAGTATGTCTCGATTTCAGTAAGGCCTTTGACAAAATTCCCCATGACATTCTTGCAAAGAAGCTAGTAAAATGCGGGCTGGACAGGGCTACTGTTAGTTGGATTTGTAATTGGTTGACCGACTGAACCCAAAGGGTGCTCACGAATGGCTGCTTTTCACCCTGGAGAGAAGTGACTAGCGGGGTGCCACAGGGTTCTGTCCTGGGCCCAGTGCTGTTCAATATCTTCATCAACGACTTGGGTGAAGGAATAGAGGGCATGCTGATCAAATTTGCAGATGACACCAAATTGGGAGGGGTTGCTAATACGCCAGAGGACAGGATCAAAATTCAAAATGACCTGGACAGATTGGAGAGCTGGGCCAAAGCTAACAAAATGAAATTCAACAGAGAGAAGTGTAAGGTCCTACACTTAGGTAGAAAAAATGGAATACAGAAATATAGGATGGGGGACACGTGGCTGGATAGCAGTACGTGTGAAAGGGATCTAGGAGTCTTAATAGACCACAAGCTGAACATGAGTCAGCAGTGTGATGCGGCAGCCAAGAAAGCCAATGTAATTGTCGGCTGCATCCATAGGAGTATGGTGTCTAGATCGAGGGAGGTACTGGTACCACTCTACTCTGCTTTGGTTAGACCTCATCTTGAATCCTGTGTCCAGTTCTGGGCACCCCGATTCAAGAAGGACATGGTCAAGCTGGAGCAGGTCCAGAGGAGGGCGACCAAAATGGTGAAGGACCTGGAAGCCAAGACCTATGAGGATAGACTTAGAGAGCTGGGTATGTTTAGTCTGCAGAAGAGAAGGTTAAGAGGGGACATGATAGCCATGTTTAAATATTTGAAGGGATGCCATGGAGAGGAAGGAGAGGGCTTGTTTTCTGCTGCTCCAGAGACCAGGACAAGGAGCAATGGATTCAAGCTGCAGGAAAGGAGATTCCACCTGAACCTCAGGAAGAACTTCCTGACGGTCAGGGCTGTCCGGCAGTGGAATATGCTGCCTCGGAGTGTGGTGGAGTCTCCTTCCTTGGAGGTTTTTAAGCAGAGGCTGGATGGCCATCTGTGGGGAGTGCTTTGAGGGTGTTCCTGCATGGCAGGGGGTTGGACTGGATGGCCCGTGTGGTCTCTTCCAACTCTACATTTCTATGATTGTATGATTCTATGATTCTATGATTAATAATTTGATCATTATTATTACTAATTAAAATAATTCATAGTTATTAATAATAAATAATAAAATAATATGATAATAATAATATGATTATATAATACTATAATATAGTAATAATAAAATCATTATCATCATCATCATCATAGCATTATTCAACATCCTTCAGCTCATTGACTGGCCAGCAGTAGAAGACTGAAAGTACCATGCAGTTGAAAATGATGAACTGGGAAGAAACAACCAGATTCAGTACATCGCATACAAATCAGTGTATTCCTTGAAAGGCACGAATGCCCAGATTTAGTTCATAAAATCAAAGTCTGCAATTTTTCCAGTTCGGGGGCGGGGCAGAATCTAGTGAAACAGCTAATTTTAGGTTAGAGGTGGGAGCTAGAAGGAAATAACGCCTATTCCAGTGCTTTAGCAACGTTTGATCTCTACCTGAGTGGACTTTACCTGGGCATGGTGGATTTTTATGCTGAGATCGGGCATTTCAAAATTAACCTCCACCCTCAGGATGTGTAGCTTTCAGTTTTGCCTGTGTACAATAGTATGTCTGTTTATCTGGGCGTGACCTTTATTGAGCTTGAATGTATTTGGGTTCAGTCAAAATCAATCATTGCTACTTTCAAAAAAAGAGGAATGGGCACCTTTTAACAGCTTCTCTCTTAAAGCAAATAGAAAGTCCCTGGGCTAAATGCACAATGGGGCATACCAGCTTTTGTATAAGCTGATCAGGTTTCCCCAAATCTTTTAGTGTGTTACAAGATGTATCTTTTCAAGCAGCAGGATATTTCATCTTGTTGTCTGTTGGCTGCCTCACAAAAGCAATACATGGCAAAACTAAAACTGCATACCAGCAGTCAGTTGATGGGGTGGTTAATTTTATGACTGAGGCCTTGGAAAGAACAGGTTGGCACGCATACCCCAAAACATTTGCTGAAAGATAGCATACTTATATGAATGACAGTGTGTCAGGATTGCCAGGGTCTGTACACCAACCCCTTTGTACCTACAACACCCACATGCAGTCCTGTATACTATATCTTAATTGGCAGGGGGATAGACTGGGGTTGAATCCAGTCTTCCTGAGCTTGCACATTCTCCTACCATCCTGGTTTGGTAGAGACAGCCTCAATGAATCCTCTGCAAATCCAGTTTCTACTCTGCTTTTAAAATGTCCCAGTTTCTCTCTAGTCCTCCAGCTCCCCCTCCCTTTGTTACTGGCTTACTTCAGTTGCTGCAAGCTGAGATCAAAGTGCAAAAGTAGTTTGCACTCAATTAAATCAGCAGGGGAAAAACAAGAGGATTATGGTGAGGCAAAAGCAGACTGACGCAGACTTCCCTAGCTATGGAAGAGAACACCCTGTGTTGTGTGACTGCAAATAAGGAAAAGAAATAAACACAAGTTGAAAAAAAAGCAAGGGAAGACAGATCTCTGCCAGGTAACAGAAGCTTTCCTTAAGGAGCTTCCCTTTGAATTATAGGACCCCCAGCACACTGCTAAGTGCTCTCTCAAACTCTCTTTCTCACAGGCAAGCAAATCCCTCCAACTATATTTTGCCTAGTTCCCAATGCTGTAGAGGAGCATTGCTTTATTTTATTTTATTTTATTTTTAATATTAATATTATTTCCCAAAAAGCAAATACATAAATGACTTTATAAAAGAGAAAAACAGAAAAAAACAACATTGAGTACACACAGAAACATATGAATTAACACACGAATTTTAAAAAAATAACAGAGGGAAAGAGAAAGAAAGAAGGAAAGAAAAGAAGGAAAAGAAAAGAAAAGAAAAGAACAGAGTAGACAGAAAGGAATCAAGCCCCGTCTTCTTCTGGATGGAATATAGCCTACCCCTTACTCCAAGCCTCTAAAAAAAAGAAAGAAAAAAGAAATTAAGAAAAAAGAAATTAACATTGTCTTCTCTCCTCAGCCAACCTGAATGCTGCTAAATAGCAATGCAACTGTCTTTTGTAATACTGCTTACTGACTTAATTACTTATTGTATTCCCTAATTAATAGTTCCAATAGTATCCGTATCCTAAGTAAATCTATACTATTCTGTATTCTAGAAACCCTTACAGAATTCATAAAGCAATTCATTTAGCATCCTTAGTCTATAACCACAGTAAGCTATTTTATCCAAATCTGCATCTTAAATTTAATTCCTTACTTCACAGAAAAACATCCTTTCCCTGGCTTCTTGCTGCCTAGCATTTTAAAAACACTTTATGGAAAAGCACTCTCCTAAGACAGCATCCTTACTTTAGACATGTTTCCTTCTCCTTCTGTGTCACAGAGTGTATTAACCATCATGCATGACTTCAAAAAAAACAACAACAACACAATTTTGGTATGACATACTTTTTGTTTTTTGTTTTGATTTTGTCCTGTTTGCACAAAGGTCCCAATTAAATTCATCTCCCTCTTGTCCCCTCCTTGAGGTTAGATCTCCCTTTCACCAACCAAAACCTCTTGATCATCAATCACTCTTAGATCAGTAACTGCCCCCTTGACCCCGCTCCTATTTCTTCTTGTCTGGCCATCCGCTTTCCATCTTGTTCTGCTTCCATGTACACTTTTGTCTCTTTGGCCATTTCCACACGGGGTTTTTAAAACGGTGCAGAGCTTCCTCCAGGGAGGACGTCTGCACCTGGGAGCCAACTGGGTCGGACCTACTTAACGTAGATCTGCACCCCAGCCCGCTCCGGAACGACCCCAGGTGGTCGTCCAGCATGCTTTTGAAAGACCACTAAAAACAGGTCTTTCAAAAGCACGGAGCGCGCCACTGCGAGCCTGCTCCCTTATGCAGATTCGCAGGCTTGCATTGGTGTGAGCCTGTGATCTGCTGGGGGCGGGCTTTAGGCTGGCGAGCTTCAGCGGGTGGTCGAGACTCTCGACCAACCAGAAGCTGCCATTTTCATCCCCGGAGCAGTGTGGAGTGGCAGCAGTGTGGACTGGACCGGAGAGACTTAAAGTCCAGTGAATAATGTCACAGGGTGATTCCCTCGCCCTGTGCGGAAATGGCCTTTCTCCATATTTTCTTCTTCATCTCTCTCTCTTTTTTCAGTTCCCTGAATTCTAGCTTCATAATTTCAATCATGCTCTTAAAATCACCACATATTTGTTCCATTATCCCTTATAGCAGTGGTTCTTAACCTGGTGTCTGCGGACCCCTGGGGTTCTTGGCTCTCTCAGGGGGGGTCTGCATAGGGTTGCCAGATTTAAATCCCCAATTTAAGGAACTAAAAAATGTCCAGTTGGGGAACGTGTCTTGGATTCCTCAAATGTGATAGTGGATATGATTGTGGCAGTGCAACAACACAATGGTTAGTGATTCATCTTGTGCTGAAGGCTCCAGGAGCTACTGTGCAGGTGTGCCAGAGAGCCCAGAATGCAGGGAAGTGAGAGGAGAGACCAGAAAATAAGGAAAGATGCTCAGCCCAGGCCTTGTGTGGTGAGTGTGGCAATGCTGCTTGAGTCCAGGGACAGGGAGCATGGTGGAGCTTTGCTTCCAAGCAGCTGTGGGAGTTGAAGAGAGTCCCTTTCCGTTTGTCGCTGCTTGGAAGCAAAGTGGTGAAAGTCTCAGTGCTCCTTTGGGGGAAAGCACAAAAGAAACACCATTTCCCTCTGAAGGGGCACCAAGCGAATAGAAAGGGTAAGTGCTCTCAAAAGAAGCACTTACCTTCTCTGCTCTCTCGGTGTTCCTTCAGAGGGAAACAGCATTTCTCTCACATTTTCCCTCAAAGCAGCCCCAAAACCCTTACTTTCCAGGTGCTGCTTTGGGGGAAAGTGGGAAAGAAATATTTGAAGGAGTACCAAAAGAGTAGAGACAGTAGGTCCTACTAAAAGAAGCACCTATCCTCTCTCTACTCTCTCAGTACTCCTTGGGGGAAATGGCATAAGACCCTAACTTCCCAGATGCTGCTTTGGGGGAAAGAGCAAAAGAAATTATTCTTTAGGCTTTCCTTCCATTCATAACCTTCTTTAGGAAGATCCAGTTTATTCTACTTTCCAGGTACTTGAGGGATCTCAGCATGCTACTCCACAGACCATTAAAAAGCCTCCTTTTCTTTGCATTACCTACTCGAAGAATAAGGCCATTTCTGCACTAGCCTGTTATAGCACGATGATTCTACTTTCAACATCCTCTGGAATCCTGGGGTTTGTAGTTTCGGGAGGGGCCAACCGGCCCCTCCCGAAACTACAAACCCCGGGATTCCAGAGGATGTTGGAAGTAGAGTAATCGCGCTATAATAGGCTAGTGAGGAAATGGCCTGTGATGTAAGAATGAGCAACTGATGAGCAACTTTAAACAAATATCTGAATATTTAAATCTAAAATTCAATATTTAAATCTTGAGGGTCCCTGGCAACAAATTATATTTACAGGTGGTCCCCAGTAAAGAAAGTATTAAGAACCACTGTGTGACGAACCGGATGGGAGGGGGGTCTTGACAACAGAGCCTCCTTGGCAATTGAGGGTGTTTAAGCTGATTGGCTGGTGAAATGGAACCTTGGATGGCCCAGGAGAGGGGCTGGTGGAAAGAGGAAAATAATGGTTTTTTAACTGTCTGGTGGGTGTTTGAAGAGGAGTGTGATTTGTGGTGTGATTGAGGGAGATTGGAGATTTGAAGAGCTCTGTTTGGGAGAGAGAACTGAGAAATTGGGTGTACGAGAGATAGTGAATGAATTGAAAGAGAGAGAGAGAAGAATGGTGTGCTGTTTGTAAACATTGAGATACAAAACACATTTAAAGCAACAGGGTTACAATAAATGTTTGAAGTTCTGTGTTCCTTAAAACAATGTCACAGAGTCTTATTTTGAATCCTGGAATATATACACTACCAATAATATCATCTTGACCTTAGTGCCAACAGTACCACAGTCTTGGAAAATATAAATCACTGCTGATCCTGACCTCTGGGAGAAGGGCAGATTTAGGGAAGGTAGTAAAGGGGGAGAGTCCTAAAAAGGAAGAAGCCAAGTGGGGGGACAAGAGTGAAGAAGGGACTGCATTCTCAGAAGGGGGGAACTGAGGCAGACCCGTTTGTCCTGGCCCTGGCTTGATTCAGAGATCTCCCTGGCTGTTCAGTTCTGATCACAAAGAGGTGTCAGGCTGGGCAGGCCTTGAGTGTGAGTCTTGGGTGCGCCTTTCGCACTCGGCACTGACGGGCAGTGGTTTTCCGCGCGTTTCACACACTGCTTTATAGAAAACCCTCTGACTGTTCCAGAGAAGGTTCCATTTCTCACTCAGTCCGCCAGTTACGGAGTTAACAGTTCACTTCCCTAGAATCCAGCTAGAGGCTGCCAAAAAACAGCACCAGCGGAGAACAATCACTATTTTTTCATGCTTTAATTTCCTTTGCTTTCCTTACTAGTGTCCAATAGCTTTTTGCAAATAAAATGCCATTCAATCTATTCAAAAAGTATATATACTTAGATTTTTAATTCTTGGTTCTTCTTCTTCTTCTTCTTCTTCTTTTTTAATGTCAGCCCTAATTTGTAAATTCAACTGTCCCAGACTTATGGGGCAAACGACTTATTCAGTTCTTGATTGCAGGAAAAATACAGCTGCAAGAGGCTCCTCTGATCCATCTTAATCAGATGTGTTCTTCACCTTTATGATTTCCAAAGTTAATTGAAGCTTCTTCTTTTAAGAAATCAAGTGCTAGTACAGGGCTGTCAGATCTTACAATCGAAACAGTTGCATTTCATGGCAAGGACAAGATGTTACTTCTTCAGTCCTTGCCATTCACAGCACACACAAACTGTAAACTGTTAAATTTTTAACTCATATGTTAAAAATCTTCACCATGAGGATGATTTGGGGGGAAAAAAGGAATGAGAAATAGAGATAATTTTTTTTTAATCATTTTATTCAAAATTCTCATTATAAAAAAAAACATACATATTCAATTGTCAGCTTCAATAGAAATATATCTGATCTTCCACATTGATCTAGATTCCATTTTCCAGATTTCTAAAGACTTAGGGTACTGTACAACATTCTACTGTTAATTTATCTGATAGTTCTTACATTTCATTCATCATATTTCCGCTTCATGATATATACCTGTCGCCCACGCGTATTATAACTTTAATCATGAGTTACGTGTTTCCAGCTGTTAAAACCCAGCAATTACCCGTTACAATTTGCCATTCTTTCTGTATCACATTGTCTGATTTCCCCTTTAATCTCTGGGAGACCATATCTGCATTTTTATTTTCGATAAGTGTAGCCCACCATTGTTCTATTGTAGGTATTTGCTGAGTTTTCCATAGCTTTGCATATTCAATACGAGCTGTTGTTATCATATACAGTAATATTCTCCAATGCTTCTTTATACCAACATCCTCTATAATATCAGTCATATTTAACAAATACAATTCAGATGTCTTAGCAAACTGACCTTTCAATAATGTACAAATCACATTATGTACTTCATTCCAATATTTCTTAGCATGTCCACCACATATGATATATCGTACCAACCTCCCTTTGACATTTCCAACACTGTCCAGTACCTGTATTATAAATCCTTCTCAGTTTATCTGGTGTCATATACCATCTGTGAAATAGTTTATAATAGTTCTCTCTCAAATTCTGGGCTACTGTAAACTTCTGCGTTTTTTTCCAACTCTGCTTCCAAGATTCTAATTGAATTGAATGACCAATATTTTGAGCCCATAAAATCATTGTTTCCTTTATTGTTTCTTCTTGTCTCTCCTGCTGTAATATCTCTTGATGGATTTGAGCAAGAAGGTGAGGCGGATTCTCAAAAATCCATTTAACTACTCCAACTTTTTCTTTTAGTTCAATTCCGTAAGTTTTTATGTCCATATGAAACCTTTCGGTTAATTGTCTGTAAGGGAACCAACTCAGTCTTATTCCCTCCTGTTCTAGTTTTTCCCTTGTTTTCATCTTAAAATTATTAGACCCTGATCTCTCAATTATATCATCATAGCGCAGCCATTTATCTGTATCAGTCCATCTACCAAAAAAAGCCTCTTGCGGTGAGACCCACGTGGGGAGCTGCCTCATGTTTTTGACTTTATAATCATCCCAAATTTTCAAAAGCGATTTTCTGATATAGTGATGAGAGAAATCTTTATCTATTCTTGCTTTATCATAAAACATATAGGCATGCCACCCCATCTTCAAGTCTGCACCTTCCAATGCCAGCGTTTTCATATCTTGAAGGTCTATCCAGTCTTTTATCCACATAAAAGCCGCTGCTCTGTAATATAATTGCAAGTGTGGTAGTCCCATTCCTCCTCTACTTTTTCTTTCTGTCATAATGTTCCATTTTATCCTAGACTTCTTCCCCTGCCATATAAATTTAGTTAACTCTCTCTTCCATTGTAAGAAAGGTTTCATATTTGTTATTATAGGCAGGTTTTGGAATAAAAAGTTCATTTTTGGCAAAACATTCATCTTAACTGCTGCAATTCTCCCCATCAACAAAAGCTGCAAAGAAGACCAATTTTGTAGATCTTTTGTTATTTCCTTCCATTTTTTCTCGTAATTATTTTGAAATAACTCATTATTTCTTTTAGCTATCCAAATTCCTAGATATTTTACCTTTAGTCCTGTTTTAAATCCTGTTAGTTGTACTAGTTTCCTCTCTTCTCTTTCAGACATGTTTTTAGTTAAAAGAACTGTTTTATCCTTATTAATTTTAAAACCTGAAAATTGTCCATATTCTTGCATTATAGCGTTCAGTTTTTCTATAGATTTGCATGGGTCATCCAAAAAAAGGACCAGGTCGTCTGCGAAAGCTTTCAATTTATAATGATATTTCTTAATTTGAACTCCTATTATTTCTTTGTCATTTCTTATAGCATTGTTAAGTATTTCCATTGTCAAAATAAACAACAAAGGTGACAAGGGACATCCTTGTCTCGTCCCTCTGTGGAGTTCTATCTCTTGTGTTCTTTCGCCGTTGATAACCAGTCTAGCTTGTTGTTGTCTATATATTTCTTCAATCCATGCAATAAATTTCTCTCCTGGCTGCATCTGTTTAACCAGTGTCTTCATAAATGGCCAACTAATCATATCGAAAGCTTTCTCCGCATCAACAAAAACCATGGCCAATTTCCGTTCATTGTGTTTTTCATAATATTCGATTATGTTTAGGACTGTTCTAATATTATTTCTCAAAGATCTTTTAGGTAGAAAGCCATTCTGATCTTCGTCAATTATCTCAGATAAAACTTTCTTAAGTCTCTCTGCTAATATTGTAGCGAAGATCTTATAGTCTGTATTCAAAAGTGAGATTGGTCTATAATTCTTAACATCTGTCAAGTCTCTTCCTTCCTTCGGAATCAAAACCACATTGGCTTCCCTCCAAGTCTCTGGTATTCCATCCTTGATTATTTCATTTACAGTACTTTGCAAGGGCATTGAAATTTCATGTTCCAAAATCTTATAGTATCTTGCAGTAAACCCATCAGGTCCAGGAGTTTTATCATTCTTCAAGTTTCTGATAGCCTCAACGACTTCCATCATAGTGATAGAATTATTCAAAATTAGTCTTTGGTCCTCATTAAAGCTCATTCTGTTCATCTTCTTCAAATATTCTTCCATTTCTTGCTGATTCTTCTCTTTTGGGATCTTGCTCATCAGTTTCACATAGTATTTATGAAATACTTGTTTTGATCTCTCTTGTTTTGTAATTTTTTCTTCTCCTATTCTGATCTCAGTTATAACATTCCGAGCCCTTCTTTTACGCAACATTCCTGGCAATAGTTTGGACGGTTTGTTAGCTTGCTCAAAAAAATTATATTTCATTCTCCTTATTTGTTGTTCTATTTCTTCAGAGTTAAGTTGATTTAACTGTGCTTGCAGTATCTTCATCTGTAATCTAATCTGTTTGTCTGACGGTTTTTGTCTCAGCTGACGTTCAATTTCTTTCATCTTTTCCAGAGTTTGCTGCTCAATATTTCTCTTTTCTTTTCTGATTTCCGTCATCCATCTGATAAAGTTACCGCGCATGACAAAGTTACCACGCACAACAGCTTTACTTGCATCCCAGATAGTTTTCATCGAACGTTCCGTTGTTAAATTCTCTTTAAAATAGTTAGTTATCTCTGTTTTTGCTTTTATTATATATTCCTCCTTATTCCAAATCACATCATTCAATCTCCATGTTCTTTCTCTGTCATTAATCTTTATCCTTAGTTGTATTGGATTATGATCAGAACATGGATTAGGAAGTATATCCATATCTGTAATCTTCATCAGAAGTAGTTTAGATACCAACATCATGTCTATCCTTGACATAGACCTATGTCGATCCGAATAAAATGTATGTCCATCCAACTGTCCATTCTTGTATCTCCAAGTGTCATATAAATTTAAAGTGTCGATCATATTAAAGAAACTCTTGGGTAGTTTGCCATTGTTTTGGGGAGATGACTTTTGCATTGTCCTATCAACCTGAGGATTAATTATGCCATTAAAATCCCCCAGAACAATCATGTTAGGATTTCCAGTTTCATTAAGATATTTCAATATCTCTTCCTGTAATGTAGGAAAAAATTCACCTTTGGCTCCATTTGGTGCATATATCCCGACGATTAATATTTTATCTTGTTTCAGAGTAACTTCTACTCCTATATAGCGACCATTTATGGCCTGAAATATTTGCTTTGTACCAAATTTTGAATTAACATATATCAATACTCCCCTTTTCTTTTTATCAATCATAGCTGCAAAGCAGCTACCTAATTTCGGATTCCTAACATATTTCAGGTCTTGCGTCCGAATTCGAGCTTCTTGTAGACATATTATATCAATATTCTGTTTCTCTAAATGATGAAATATTTGTCTTCTTTTGTATTCAGAGTTAAATCCCTTAATGTTCCAAGAGCAAATCTTCAAATCCATTTTGCAAATTATAATAAGTTTCTATTATTGTTATTTATCTTATTTCAACAATTCTTCATCAACCTCCCCTTCTTCTTGTTCCCCAGTTGCTTCCTCTTGTTCACCATCTTCTTCTTCTCCCTGTAATTGTCCTCTTTCCTCCTCTTGAAGCAACTGTTCTTGTTCTTTCTCCGCTTCAGAGGTATCCTTCTGTAAGTCCTTCTTCAGTCTCTCCATCATTTCTTTAGCTTTATGTATTGAATTAATTCTGTATCTCTGCTGTCTATAAATGAAAGACAAACCTTCAACCCTTTCCCATCGATAATTAATCTGACATTTCAACAAAAGATTGGCCAATGGTTTATATTCTTGTCTTTTCTTTAGGATTTGATAAGGTATGTCTTTAAAAATTCTCACATCTTTATCTTCAATCTTCAATAGTCCATTGTAGCTTCTCTGTAATATTTTGTCTCTAATCATAGTCCTCGTAAATGTTATAATAATGTCTCTTGGTAATTTCCGCTCTCTTGCAACTCTGGAGGAAACTCTGAACATTCTATCAATGTATATCTGCATCTTTTCTTCTTCCATGTCTGCAAATTCTGCCAAGGCCGGTAGCATTTTTTCATAAAGATTCTCTGATGAAGACTCTGGAACACTTCGAAATCGAAGGCATCTTTCCCGATATCGTAACTCCTGCTGTGTGATTTGAAGTTCCTCTTCCTGTTGTTTCCCCTTCACTTCATCCATCTCCTTTTCAACTTGTTTGACTTGTTGTTTTATCTCCTTAGTTTCAGTCTTTAAGTTTGTCACTTCCTTTGATATATTTTCCAATTTCTTCCCCAATTTATCAATTTCTTGTTTCATATCAGCCCGCATCTCTTTCCTTGTTTCTTTTATGTCACTTCTAATCTCTTCTTTCATACTTTTGAACTCTTCCATCATCTGTAACATGAAATCTTGCGATTTCTGTGGCATATCCACAGATGTGCGTCTAACTGCCTGAGATGCTGTAGTTGTGGCAGCTGCTGCTGCTCCTTTTCTTGTCCTTTGATCCATTTCTGATTTATCTTCTTCTTTCTCTTCTGAGTGTTGGAGTTGCTTTGCTAATTATTTAAATCACTGTCAAATATATTTACCAATGTAGTCAAAAAACACTTACTATTTATATATTATCAGTTCATGAAATTCATATTATTATTTCAATTCAGTACGTATATAAATCATTTGAGTCAGTCCCAGTCATCATTTCAACAATATAAAAATGAAAATAAAAATAATTACTGTATTTTGTTAGTTATGAAAGTTCCTTATATACTATATATATAAAGTTAAAGAAATAAACTTATATGTATATACAAATCTACTAATTAGTTCTATGAAATATATCATGTAAAACAACTTAAGAACGTAAATAATATACTTATTTCATTCATCAAATTGAACAGTAATATCATGCAATAAACTCATTCAAAATCCTCAACTAGCTGTACCTAGGCCCAGTTTCTCCACATCCCCCTCCCAGCAGATACCAAATCTTCTCTCTCCTTTGGAACTGTTCCCAGACCTTGACTGTGAGAACTTCTTCACCTTGCGATGCTTATTAAGAGTCTGGATAGTCCTCTGTGTGGGGGCAAGTCTCTCTATCTTCTGTCCTTCCAGCACAGCCACAGCAAAAAAAAAAAAGTTGTAAGCAATTTTATTTCCACGGAAATGTCTCAGTAGCAAAGCAAGATCCTCTAGTTCCAAATATTAAATGTTTAGTTCATGAAACAGAAGAAAAAGAAGAAAAGAGAAAAAATAATCTCCACTCTAGAAAAGTCTCTTCTCGTCGCCAAACAGTACAGAACTCCACAAGTTGCCAAAAGCCACGTCCGTCCCAGAAACACAATCCAAATTATAACAGTCTTCCAAAGATCAGATCCCTTCCATCCGTTTAGAGACTGCAAGAGCCCAATACTATAAAGTTGTCTTCTCTTTTCCAAAAAGTACTATAATCCTCTACATTAAAACCACATCTCCAACACTCCCAAAGTTATAAAGTCCCGAATCACCAATCGTAGATTTTCAGCAAGATTGCAAAACTCAGTCCATTTAAAAGTCACAACCAGGCAGAAAAATTAGAACCAATTTGTCTGTCCAATGTCAGTCTTGTCTTTAGAAGCAAAAACAGAAGAGGCAAGAAAAACAAATAGAAAAAAAGAACAAGGCTGGACTCGAATCAGGTCTCTAAAAACTCCACTTTTGCTCAGCAATCAAATCAAATAGAGAAATCCAACACATCTGACAAATCTGTCAAATCTGTCAAATCTGTCAAATCCATTGGCATCTGTCAAATCTGTCAAGTCTGTCAAATCTGTCAAACCATCTGTCAAATCCATCAAATCTGTCAATTCTGTCAAAACATCTGTCAAGTTTGTCAAATTATTTCAGTCCCTCTTAATCAATCATAGCCTTATAAAAAACTACCCTCCACCTTCATTTAAACACGTTCAGCTGGAGGGCAAAAAAAGAAGAAAAAAAAGGTCCCCCAGGTTTATTTACTCACGTTCAGCTGGGTCTCGTTATATGTCCATTCCAATTCACTGCTGTGAGTACGTTATTGCTGCTGTATTTATAAAATGGAAAACTAGATCAACTGCTTACTGTTAATATTAAAATTGAGTCTGCTTCTTTAAAAGTCGGCGGCGGCGCTTGTGCCGCAAAAGCGGCGTCCCAGCTGAGTCCGTCGTAGGTTCTTCGGCTCCCCTGAAGCCTCTCGTTCCCTCTTAACAGAGGAAGCTCGGCTTCAGTTCCGGGGGCCCCTTCGAGCTCCTCCGCACCCCCTTTACCAGGGGGGTGTCAAGCCGCTAATCTGATGTAAAAAAAGTGGCTGGAATCCAGCGAGAGGTAGCAAAGAGTTCGCGGATTCACTCCGTGCGACCGCTCACGCGCGCCATGCGACCCGGAAGTCCAAGAAATAGAGATTATTAAGTTTAGTATTATTTGGGAAACATACCAATTTCTTATTGTCATTATGTTTTTTTTTTCCCATACCGTTCCTTTTTTATTGTTTAAGGAGGGCTGTTATGACATTTTGCATTGTTTTTGCCTGTGATCTCTTTGTATGGGGAGCCTCCTCCCCCCCATTTTTTTCCTACTTTCTCTTATGTTTTGGTATTTACATATATGTCAGAATAAGTAGCAGTATTAATATGTATAGCTTAATAATTTCACAACTCAGATATTGGTCCTTTTCACATGTCACGGGGGAAACGGGCGAAAACGCCCAAAAACAGAGCTTACCTCCAGCCGGGTAAGTCCATCGCCGTGTGGAGCAGCACGAGCTCGCTGCTCCACAGTCCTCCGGCGTCGCAGATGGCAGCTTCTGGTTGGCGGCAGATCTGCAGGCATGCACTTGCACGTGCCTGCAGATCCACTTTAGAGCCGGGCGGCGGAGCGGCACGGGGCTGCGCGCTCCGTGCTTTTTAAAAACCTCTAAAAAGAGGTTTTTAAAAAAACACGCAGCCCGGCTAGTTCCGGCCGCTCCTGAGTGGATTCTGGTGTGAAACTACGAAAAGTAGTCCACGCCAGTCCACTCTACGGTGTAGACGACCTCCGTGAGAGGTCGCTCTACACCGTTTCCCCCCACACATGTGAAAAGGGCCATTATCTTTTTTGTATTCTTCGTTTTTCCATTCGAATAACTCATATTTACATGTAAAATGTATATCTCTTCAAATAACTTTATATTGTTTTCTTCTTACGTAATAGATCTTGCTGTTATTTGGGTTTTGTATATATAACATACTATTAGCAATGTATTTTCTTTTCCCTTTTCTATTTGTATGTAATCTATTAGAAATAAATTTAATTAAAAAAAACTGTAAACCCCAGGATTCCATAGGATGTTGAAAGTGGAATAATAGCACTTTAACAGGCTCGCGCGGAAGTAGCCTCAGTAAAAAGTAAATGCATATAATAGGAATTCCAGACCCCAAATGGATAAGCCCCTGCTTCCCCTGTATCATGGGGGGAGGGGGTAAAACTCTAGCCAGAAATCCCTCTGACTGGCACTTTACCGTGAAATCGCTTTTAGCAGGAGCTACTACCCACTAGCCTGCTAGAAGCTAAATCACTGAAGCGAAGCATTTCTGATTTGATTTTTTCCCTTCTCACTTCAGTTCTATTTGTTTTAGAGATTTGCATAAAACTGATATTTAAGGTTTACATTTACTAGCTTTCTTTGGTCTACTCCCTTTCTTTTGATTTACTAATCCTCTGTGTCTGCCAAGGCTGCACAGTGCCACATGAAAAAAATCTCTAACTTGTGCATGTCAAACATTGGAACAGATGTTACTATCTACTTACTTTGAGATATACTTTTTTCCCCTGCAGAGCAATGTTCCATTTACATTAACAATGCAATTATAAACGTCTACTCAGAAGTAAGCCCCAGTGGGTTCAGTGTGACATACTGCTAGGTAAATGTGTACAGGATTGTAGTCTAAGAGTGACATTTTAAAAGGCCATAGAAATACATGGATTTCATTATGCTAGACATGTTTTTCCAATTGCATCTTGCTTAACTCTTTTAATTTCATTTATCTCCTGACACTAAAAGCATTGTACATTATTTCTCCACACCCATGCCCATCTTTATCCTAACAACAACCCTATAAAGTAAGTTAGGTTGAGAAGCTATGATTGTTTCAAGTTGACCACATGAATGAGGCAGCTGTGATTTGATCTAACCTATATAGTGTGCATTGGTGGCTGTGAACAGAGAGTTCATAGATTGCCCCTGAGAGAAAACTAATTTTAAGCATATCTGATGAAGGCATTTTGATTTTAGAATAATATATTATATATCATATTTATTCCTGATCATGCTATGTGCGCGCGCGCACACACACACACACACACATCTGCTCTTGGGCAGTAAGTGCTTTAAGCTAAAATTCTGCCTGTGGCTCAGCTTCTCACTAGAATGCAGCTCCCAAGAACTTTCTAAAACTGAATTCATCAAAAGCTTGCATTATAATAAATAATCTTTAAAGTGTCAAATGACTTTTTGTTGTTTCTGCTAAGAAAGAACAGTCTAATAAATCTCTGGCTTCCTTTGCTGATAATTTCACCATTTAGGAAGTGCAAGAAAAGAAAAAGGGGTCAAGAATTATAGACCTGATGCTCATCAACAAAGAAGAACTGGTTTATTTGTGCATTTATTACTGAAATATATAGTCCATTTTTCAAAATAATTTCCCTCCACCTTTTATTATACAATGTTACAAAAAATATTACAATAGATACAAGCATTCAAACTGTCATAAAACATTAACATGCAGAACGGTTTGAAAACAGTTTCATAGCCCAGCTTGATAAAAAGTAATGGCCAAGGTCCTGTATCACAAGATGTAGCTATGACAATGGAGCTATGTCATTGTAGCTACTTCTGCCAATGCCACCCCCCTGCAAAAAAAAACTACCTCTCTTGAGCCAGACAGTGCCACAACAGAAGGGTTTCCAAGGCACTGCAGAATGGGGCATGGAGAAGTGATGTCTGCAGTACACACCTAGTCATTGGAGCATGTTGAGTTGGAGACAACACGGGATACAGCCCTTGATGCCATTTCCCTTTGCCTGGATCTACAACACCTTAGAAACCCTTCAAGTAGGGTGTTGTTTGGCTTAAGGGGTAGGTTTTGATGGTTACATTCAGTCATTAACTACTGTAGTCATGAGATCCTAAGTCCAACTTATGATCTTATAAATGAACAGAATGCTAGCCAGTAATAACCAAAAATTTCACCAAAGGTAAACTCACATGCAAAAGCTCTTAAGAGACTATTCAGAAAATAATAGGGAAAAATCAGAATATGTCTCCTGTGAAGAGAGTTCTACAAATAAAGGGCTATCTATATAAGAAGGCCTTTGCCCTCAGTTTTGTGAGACCACTTGTAGCTCTGGTGCCCCTACAGCTTAGACTAGAGATGTAATTCTCTCCTGTTTTTCTGTTTGAAGGAAGAAGTGAGTAGTTTTAGCAATTTTCTTCATGCTGCAAGAAAGTCTTTAAAAACTGTGCCATTCAGGACTTATTCTGTGCAAAATTCACATTGGTTGTTTTTGTAGAGAAAACTTTTTCTGCACGGAAAATAATATTTCAGCAGAATGTTTTACATAGGTAACAGCATCTTCCATTCAGTAAACAACATTCTCAAGTACAGCCTTTTCTTCGTGAGAAACAGAATTTTCTGCTCAGAAAATAATATTTCTGCACAAAATAATCACATGCAAATTTTGTGTAGAATAAATCTCAAACAGTAAAGATTTTAATCAGTCCAGGATTCTTCACATCACAGTTTCTAGAGGCTCAAGAAGCACTTTTTTGACCGTTTAAATTTTGAAATATTCTTTCCATTCCTAGCTTACCCATAGAAAATGTTGTGAGCTCTTAGAGATTTCAAGTTGTGTCAAAGATGTCCAAGGCATTGTGACCTATGTCCTGAGACACTGTGACACATTCTACTGAAAAAGATACCAGCTGAAACCCCACACAATGAGCAAATGTGCATTACCTAGTTTGAAAATCATGCATGCTATTATTGGTCAGTTTGTCTGACTGTCATAGCTCAGCTGCTGCCACTGCATGGTTTTGTAAGAATTCTATGAATCTTTATTTTTATTGTCTAGTAGCATGCGTGCTGGATTCTGTTCAGTCCAGTTTCTGTCTAAATAAACTGCTGTCTTCAATTGACTGACAAGTTCCATTAATGAACTTTATAGAGTTAATTTTCTCCAACAATACCCTGAAGATAAATACTCGTTTTACACTGAATCTACATTCTTGAATTGTAGGTATCAATGAATATGTGAGAGAAACACAAAAGTCACTTAAAATTAGCTGAACTGTGTTTACAAAGAGCCATTGTGATTTTGCAGAGGGTAGTTTTAGAACAAAAGAATCCAAATGTAATCCACATTCCGCTATGAACATCCCTGATTGCCTCAGTGAAATCACATAAGCTTACAGTACTCAGTCTCTCATTTTGAAAAAGTAAATTTTAATGAGTTATGTTACACATGGCAATTATGAAAATGAAAGACCCACTTACTCCATTGCTTCTTGCATTGTGGAGTCGTAATTGGAATTATTATTATTGATAATAATAATTAATTAATATTACATAGTAATACCAAATTTGCTTATTATGATACATTAGGATCTCTGACTAGCTATCAAATGGTACAAACTAGTTGCCTTTCTCATAAAAAAAGAATGAGGTAATAATCCTTTGAGAAATATTGTTTATTGGCCTATATTCATCTTCATAATAACACTCACATTATTAAATCCAGTAGCATTACTTGAAATTATGCCCTGTGAACTTTGGATTTAATAAAAAAGCATTTCACAATATTAAAACACTTCGTTATAAACACAGCAAAGGAAAGAAATGCAGTGCTTTCCAAACTCTTCACATCCACAGTGCAATCAAATGGCTATGTGTGTAAAATTATTCCATCTTCAGTTGGGGAATGTGGTTTTTATAATGAAATGAGAGGACTTTTACAGCACTACTAATGTTTTCAGAATTGTGTGTGTATGTGTCTGTGTGTGTTGCCATAGATCTGACTGCGGAGAAATCCACAACCAGTAGCAGTAGCAGTAGAGCTTGTTTTCTGCAACATGCAACATTTTAAGCCATGTTCTGCATTTTTAAGATCATCTTGTAATTCTTTCTCTTTGTGTGTATGTGCCTATTTGTTGTAGTTGTTGTGTGCCTTCCAATCATTTCCAACTTACAGTGACCCTAAGGTGAACCTATCATGGGGTTTTCTGAGATTGAGAGTGTGTGACATGCCCAAGGTCACCCAGTGCGTTTCTATGCCCAAATAGGGGAATCAAAATGAAGTCTGGTCTTCTGGGTCATAGTCCAGGGCTCGAACCACTACACCACACTTGTTCTCTCTGTATACATATGTACAAATAAAGAATCTCAAATATATCATGAATGAGTAACAACAAGAACAAATCTGAAGTGTCAGAAAAGATTGTAAACCTTGTAAAAATATCAGATTTTTGCTTTGAAAGTCAGTAAGTGGATACCAAGTCTAACAAAATACTGATTGATTGATTGATTGATTTCATTTATATACCACCTTTCTCCGAAAAGGATTTTTGTTCTTTCTATACCATCTCTTACAGTCTTACCATATACATCCCTGAGAGATGAGTTACACTGAGGCCATTTCCGCCTCACACTGTTATAGTGCTATTATTCCACTTTCAACCTCCTGTGGAATCCTTTGTAGTTTACTGAGGCCAAAGAGTTCTCTGGCTGAGGATTCTAAAGGCCCTCCCTAAACTGCAAACCCCAGGATTCCATAGGATGGTGAAAGTGGAATAATAGCGCTATAACACTGTAGTGTGGAAATGGCCTGAGACTAGCTGTTGCATAAGGCTGTACAGGACTGCAGCCAGCATCTCGCAATTTCACTCTCTTTAGATAACTTAATTATTTGTAACATCCAGGATTCCTTTTGATCTTGAAACAAAAGTCTGTTTTGTTCATTTAAAAATTAGTCTTTGGACTTAAAAATCCAGAAAAGGCACAAGTTGCTAACCTCTTGAAGAGAGGCTTTCCCCATCAGCCATCCCTATGTTTCCTTTTCTCTAGAATTCCAGAGAACAAAACTATTCAGTATGTGCAGATTTATTTAATTAGTTTTCAGTATGGTGAATTACAATGTGTAGATTGTAGTGTGTTTTAATTGACTTTTAATTGATGTGCTTTTATCTTTTCATTATAATTTTGTTATTTTATCTCTTTTTTTAATTGTTAACTGCCTGGTGGGATATACATGTAATAATTAAATAATGGGGTTTTTCTTTTTTTAAGTGACCCTAACAAAATAAACTTCCATCATCATTTAAGGGATGCACTGTAACTTTATCTATTGTGGGCCAGCAGGACGAGAGGCACCCACCTTCAGGCAGCATCTTAGTAACAGGAGGAAGAGAGATGAAAGCACGAAATGGTGATTTGGTAACGCCAAACAATTTCTTATTCTGCTCCTCCCTCGCCTCTTGCCACACACACCTTATTCAGCCAACAACATTGGTTGCTATACATTTCTGTGCTCAGTATTGATTTTGATGTTTGGTCCATGAAGCCTAAACCGCCTGGCACCAGTTGAGAAAACTCCTTCATCAATCTAATCCTGCATGAGAAATGAGACTTTCCACTGAGATCCTTCTACCTGCTCACATAACGTGTGGAAATGCAAGAACGCCCTTTCTGTGATGGTCCTTCTGCCTCTGGAAAGCTTTCCTTGGGATATCCATACACCTTTTTCTTCTATTAGTGTTTACAAAGGTTAAACCTTTAATTTTTAATCAAGGTTTTGCGACCTCCTATATATTTTGAAGAGCCAGCATGATATAGCAGTTTGAGTGTTGGACTAGGACACTGGAAGACCTGGATTTGAATCCCTGTTCAGCCAGGGAAACCCATTGACAGACCTTATGCAAGCGACACTCTCTCAGTCTCAGAAGAAGGCAAAGGCAAACTGCCGCTGAACAAATCTTGCCAAGAAAACCCCATGATAGGTTTGCTGTAATTAGGGTGACCGTAATTTGGAAACAACTTGAAGGCACACAACAACAACGTATTTTGATTGCTGTTAGTTTTAGTATTTGTTCTTACCATCACTTGAAAATAACTTGCAATGAGTTACTTGCAATTAATCCCTTTTGCCAATAAAGCTTTAGCTAGCCCACATTATTATTGCAACTTATTAGGGAACGGTCGCGTAGGGATGGGGGGGGCGATGGGGACGGATTGCCCTGGGCAGCAAAGTTTTTGGGGCGTCTTGGCCTGTAGCCACACCCCTATGAGCCCTGGCCACACACCCCCACACCACATCCATGCACCCATGCACAGTGGCCACCCCCCTGCACTGTGGCCCCTGGCTAGCCGAAGCGTGGGAGATATAAAAAGATATCTTGATATCACTAATTCGGCTTCACATACCCATTCCCCTCCACGTGCTTGCGAGGCCCCCGGACAAGCACACATACAGGCTCGGCCGATAATCCCCGTAATATTCCAAAACAATACAGGCAGGCCAGAAATAGCTGACTCGCAGCTTTAGGAGACCTCCAAGGCAAGTACCTTCATAAAGTATGCACACAACTTTCAAAAGATCCTCTGCCCCGCGCTGGCAGCTTGATGATCTGACTATACTACGCTCAAGCACTCCGCATTTGCATACTGGCTACCCTATTGACAATTCAGCTATAATTCAATCATTCAAATTCTGACCTTTCGGAGGCTTTGTCTCCAGCCCCAAATCCATTGTTTTCCCCAAGTCCGACCTAGCCTGCAGTCACAATTCTTCTTATAAAAACCCCTGACTTTGAGCGCTTCCTCGGATCGCTCTTGGCTTCCATCCAGCCTTGCTGTCGCTTTGTCCAGCGAGCCTTCCCCTCAGCTCCACGTGCTGAGATCCACGCTCCCCAGCTTCTCTGATTCTAACTGGGCTTCAGGACAGGTGAAGTATCACCCAAACCAACAACTCCTCTAAAAATCCCTCTATCCCACTCCAACCTTTATTTCTATAGTTTCTCTGTATGTTTGTGTCACATACACTGTTTGATTGTGTTTTTAATAAAACAACATTTATTGTTTAAATTTCTGTGTGCTCCTTGACTCGGCCTGACCCCATAGACATTGGGTTCAAGATCTCGCTACGTTACCCTGCCTCTCACAGTGCTAACTTGTGCTCTTGACTAATTTCTCCAACTTGTATAATTTTGAGAAGCAATTTGGTGTCCCTCCTGGGACCCCCAGAAATCAGGGTAACAGCCCTGCCCCTTAAGCCCACCCTCCACCCACTCCAAGCTTCGCCACTGTTAGGGAATAACCTTTTTTTGGTAGCACATCTGTAACTTTTTGGTTATTTAGTTAGAGAAAGGATGGAGAAGGAATATTACTTAGTCCAAGTGCTGATTTGTATTGTATCTTCTGCAGCTGTTGTTGGCTCTCTTGTGGTTATTCAAGTGACTAAACAGTGAGCAGAACTGGACTAAGTTTTGTACTACAGGCTGTTGGTATCTAGAATTCAGATTTCCTTTTCTCAGAGTAGCTATTCTATTTAGTACCAAGAAACAAAAATGCAAGGCATTATGTTTTTAAGCATTGACTCTATAATGGAAATTAATTATCTTAAGAGTCTTTGAAGCAATAATGGTAACAAATTACTCTTAGAAGTAATTTTCCAAACTTTACTTTTTGTTTCTTATTCCAAATAAATAAGCAGAGGGTTAAGCAGAGGCATAAAATACAGCAGAAGCAAGTAACTGAGCAATATTTCTTACTATCAGGAAGCTCAAGATGTCATCTTCTCTGAAGCATAAAACACTGCTTTTTCTATGGGGGACTGCTTTCCAAGTCAGCAGTCACTAAATCAAACTCATCATTGGAAAAACAAAGCAGACTTAGCTTCTTGCAAAGGCAAGAAATGAAGGCTGCATCAGTGGAGGACAGATCCATTACTTTCATTGCCACAGAGGAGAGAGCCACCATCCAATGTCCTTTTTGACCAGCTGAAATGCTTCCCATATTTATGACCAACTTTCTTCTCATTTGGCTTAAGTTCTGGAGCCAGTGTAATTTTCAATTCTTGAGATCACAACTAATTATCCTATTACAATGTGCTATACAATAATATTATTCATGCTAATATTAGCAGCGTTATCACTTTTTATAAATGCTACTTATGCTAAATAAATTAAACTCCAAAGCTATTAACATTTTGATTACTGTTTAGCGGCACTGAATTTCTTCTTAATATTCATCTTGTACTGGCAGACATGCTGGCACCTGGATTAATTGCAAGAGTAACAGAAATATGAAGTTAATGCTCTCTGTATGTTACTCCTGTTTCCTAACCATTCTGTAATGCAGTAAGAGGCCTAATGCCATTAAATAGGCCTATATACTAGGGGCACAAGTGTTTATTACTTATTTGTTAGATTTATATGCTACCTTTTTCCCATGGTTTGCATGTAAGGTGGCCTCCACCATGATTGAAAAAACAAGCATCAGCAAAAATATAATAAACGATAACATTTTAAAATGCATCTTAAACTGGTCACACAGTTACAAGCACAAATTAAATCAACACAGTTTGAAACTCAATAATGGCAAAATTAAAAATATCAAAAATTCCAGCGTGTCCATTAAAAAAACTTACATGTAACAAACAGTGAAATTAGAGGAAAAAAATCTTTGCCAGTGGGAAAAAACAAGAAAGGAGCTAAGTATAGCCTCTCATGGAAGGAGATTCATAATCTGGGAATGGCCACTTAAAAGGCCTTCTCTATGTTCTCACCAACCATGTGTTTGAAGGTGGTGAGACCAATAGAAAGGCCTTTCCTGTAGATCTTAAAAGTCTAGCTTGTATGGAAGTATATGGACTCTAGTTGTACAGGGCTTTATAGGACATAATCAACATTTCGAATTAAGCCCGCAAATGGACTGGTAGCCAATGAAGCTTTTGTAACAGAGAAAATTATGTGCTCTCTGGTCAATGTTTTGGCTCCAGCATTTTGGAAAACTGAAGTTTCTTCAAAGGCATTCTCATGTGCGGTGCATTACTGTAATCCAAACAGGGTATAACTATCATGAGTCACCACAGCCAGATAAGACTTCTCCAGGAATAGTCATAGCTGGTACACTAGATTTATTTGTGCATATGTACTCCTGGCCACTGCAGAAATATGGAAATCTAGGTTCAGGGTACACACAACTTTGAACCTGCCTCTTCAGGGCAAGTGTCACCCCATCCAGCACAGACTAAAATCGCTGGTTTTTTTATCTCTTGACTGACCAGGAACTTCTTCTTACCTTCAATGGTGGACTCTCTAGAAGAGTGTCTGGCATGGCCAGGTAAAAACTGTTTTCGTTCATTGCTCCAGGAGACATATCAGGTTGGATTCTATAAGCCACAAGTGGACTTCTGTTCCTGGAATATAGCTTTTATGCCTCCTTTCTATTATTGCTATCTCCTACACTCACCTAAATGTTTCTTCTGAGATTGGGGGACCTTTCAGAATGGCACTTAAAGTGATTGAAGAGATCATAATGACCACATAATAGAATGGATATTCTTTCAATCTATTCACTTCATTTTGAGTACAAAGAAATGGGATCATAGAATCATAGAAATGTAGAGTTGGAAGAGACCACATGGGCCATCCAGTCCAACCCCCTGCCATGCAGGAACACCCTCAAAGCACTCCCCAAAGATGGCCATCCAGCCTCTGCTTAAAAACCTCCAAAGAAGGAGACTCCACCACACTCCGAGGCAGCATATTCCACTGCCGGACAGCCCTGACCGTCAGGAAGTTCTTCCTGAGGTTCAGGTGGAATCTCCCTTCCTGCAGCTTGAATCCATTGCTCCTTGTCCTGGTCTCTGGAGCAGCAGAAAACAAGCCCTCTCCCTCCTCTACATGGCATCCCTTCAAATATTTAAACATGGCTATCATGTCCCCTCTTAACCTTCTCTTCTGCAGACTAAACATACCCAGCTCTCTAAGTCTATCCTCACAGGGCATGTCTTCCAGGCCTCTCACCATTTTGGTTGCCCTCCTCTGGACCTGCTCTAGCTTGACCATGTCCTTCTTGAATTGGGGTGCCCAGAACTGGACACAGTATTCAAGATGAGGTCTAACCAAAGCAGAATAGAGTGGTACCAGTACCTCCCTCGATCTAGACACCATACTCCTATGGATGCAGCCGACAATTGCATTGGCTTTCTTGGCTGCCGCATCACACTGCTGACTCATGTTCAGCTTGTGGTCTATTAAGACTCCTAGATCCCTTTCACACGTACTGCTATCCAGCCACGTGTCCCCCATCCTATATTTCTGTATTCCATTTTTTCTACCTAAGTGTAGGACCTTACACTTCTCTCTGTTGAATTTCATTTTGTTAGCTTTGGCCCAGCTCTCCAATCTATCCAGGTCATTTTGAATTTTGATCCTGTCCTCTGGCGTATTAGCAACCCCTCCCAATTTGGTGTCATCTGCAAATTTGATGACTATGCCCTCTATTCCTTCATCCAAGTCATTGATGAAGATATTGAACAGCACTGGGCCCAGGACAGAACCCTGTGGCACCCCGCTAGTCACTTCTCTCCAGGGTGAAAAGCAGCCATTCGTGATCACTCTTTGGGTTCAGTCGGTCAACCAATTACAAATCCAACTAACAGTAGCCCTGTCCAGCCCGCATTTTACTAGCTTCTTTGCAAGAATGTCATGGGGAACTTTGTCAAAGGACTTACTGAAATCAAGAAATGCTACATCCACAGCATTCCCTTCATCTATCAAGCTAGTAACTCTATCATAAAAAGAGATAAGATTAGTCTGGCATGACTTATTTTTGAGAAATCCATGTTGACGTCTCGTGATTACCACGTTGCTTTCTAAGTGATTAGAAACTGACTGCTTAATGATCTGCCCCAGAATCTTTCTGGGTACTGATGTCAGGCTGACGGGGCGATAATTATTTGGGTCCTCTTTTTTTCCCTTCTTGAAGATGGGGACAACATTTCCCCTCTTCCAGTCTGCTGGAACTTCTCCTGTCCTCCAAGATTTCTCAAAGATTATAGCAAGCGGTTCCGAAATGACCTGTACCAGTTCTTTTAATATCCTAGGATGCAATTCATCTGGCTCTGGAGACTTGAATTCATCCAGTGTGGCCAGGTATTCCTGTACCACCTCTCTACCTATTAGTGCCTCATTTCCCCTGCTTCCTCACCTGCTCCCCAACCATCAGGTTGAGTGCTTGTATCCTTCTAATAATAGAAGGATAATTTTGTCTAATCAGGTACGCTAACATCTCCAAAGACTATAGTTATTATATGCTGCTACCAAGTATTATTGGATGCTTAACTGCATGATTTTAATCAGTGTACACTTTACCCCTCAGCTAATTGTACAAATGTACAGGTTGAAGAAACATACTGCAACCAACATTTCAAAACAATTTCCAAAATGACTTGGTCCAAGTTTTAGAGTTCATGGGATCCTGAGTCAAAGAAGTAGTGTTTTGTTGAACACTGTTAGCTTACATAGCAGTACAAGAAGCATTGAGTATTTCTTCAAAGTGGATAAAAGAAAAGTTTCTGAGAGTGTTGTGTTTGGGTAACTGCTATTTAATCTATTTGGATTGTCTCATACTCATTGCATAGTGTGATTTAGATGGCTCCACACTCACAGTGCAGTTGAACCAATTTAGATTGACCCACATTGTACAAATGAACTTTCAGGGGAAATATGGTCAGTGCTTTCATTCTGGCCATCCTCTTACCATGTCTGAAGGTTATAAGCATCATCACAAATATGAGACAAAGGACAGGACCCCAAAAGGGGGGACACTCTGGTTGCCTTATGGTTATGAACCTAACAACTTGGTAAAATGCGTGGCTTAAATGCATTGTTTTCTGTAGAAATTTAGGCACACAGTTCATAAGGCAGCCACGGTTTCCCCCTCTTGGTGTGCTGTCTTTTATGAAGAAAACTTGAATCTGGTGTTTGGTTCAACATGTGAGGGCTCCCACTGCCTCTTGTCTCTGCACCAAATAGAGTCTATCTGCTAGAAGCACCTTATACAGTGAGGATAGGCTATGGAATATATTTGTTGAACAATGAGGTTCCCTGAGAACAAGATAGACACTCAGTGCCAACGCAGAACTTGGAACAGTTGGATTAAAAGGTTCAGAGTGCCTCAGCAAATATAGCCACTGGCCATGCTGGCTTGGAGATCTTGGGAGCACTTCTGCAAAGAAGTTAGTTTTCCAAGCTCTATGCGTTTGGCTTCTATTTTCTTTGCAGCTGGTCATCAACTGTACAAATGAACATGATGAGAAGGTGACTTTAATTCGCTCCAGCTCCAATTGACATATGGCTTGTGTGCATGCACCAGCAATCTAATGTATATAAAGCAACTCTTTAGGCACAGTCTATAACTTCCTTTTGCACTATATGGATTCAAGTGTACACATGTCTGCGGTCTTGCTCGCATTTTTTCAAGCACAAGTCTTATTCCCTTGTTGATACACATGTTTTTAAAAAAACAAACATATAATTCATACAGAAATATATTTGAATGTTTGTACATGTATTTCTCTAATATTTTGCAAGTACCTTTCCTTTTTGGATATAACCTTTTAATGTAAACTATTTTATATTTTTAAAATGGGAGAACTGCATTACACATTTAGAGAATTTTTAAAAAAAGTTTTCCAGTTGGTGTATTATTCTCAGGAGCATGAATTATTTGGTTGCAAACTAATGCAAAGCAAATGAATCTCCCACAAGAAGTATATACAGAATGTGTTATGAAACAATTTTCACACACACACATATATATATATATATAAATATACACACACACACATACACATGGTAATTAGAGTAGTGTCAGAAGGCATGATCCTAAATCCTGGTTCCATATGCTCATTTCTACACTGGATGACTGTCTGCAAAGGGCAGTAGTCAGAAATGAAGGAGCAGAGACCAGAATACCCATAGTATGATCAGTAGCCCACTTGCTAGAGAATGGACACCATATAAATCTGTTGACACAAACTATATATCAACAAATCCCACCTAACATTCTACTCAATCAGAGCATGGGAAACTACTTTATAGTGGGTTAGGCCATTCATCTACCCGGTTCATTACTGTCTTATATTATCTAGCAGTGGTTGTACAGAATGTTGGAGAGAGATTTTTCATAGATCTATCTTGAGATTCTGGTGACTAAACCTGGCCCCTCATGCATTCAAGTAAAAGTCAGCATTTCAAAAACTGCAAGGTTCTTTGAAGCTTATAGCTCACATAACTAGGAGCACTGCTATTTGTGCCGCATTTAGCCCAAATGCTCCTCTAGAAGAAATTAAGGCTACCTAGGATTCATTTTCACCGTTACTATGGACCTTCCTTCCTTTCCTCCCTCCCTCTCTGTATATAGTCATCCAGCCAATTACCACCACTGTCCCCTTTCTTATAGAGCTCAATTGCTATAACAACATAGGACTCCAGGTTTGGGGAAAAATGGATCCACAGATCTCTGTAGGAAAGGAATGCCACTCAGAATCAAATGAAGTGATACACTGAGCATATTTTTAGCACATTTTTTAGGAGGTACTCCCTCAAGTGGTGGATGTGTTCCATTTGTCATAGCACATGATGTTCCTTACCTTTGTATCTTGCCGTTAATACTCTTTGTTTTGTGTTTGATGCTTGCAAGTTACTCAGGCCTTATTTGCAAGTCAGATTGCCAAAGCATGAATCTGGGAAGCTATACTACTGTGACAGGGGGAAATATTAATTGTAGAGAATATGCAGGAGGTTTAGCTTGACAGAAGAACATAGTTAAAATCACATTTGTTTTTATTGTTTAGTGTTGAGTGCACAGATTTTGAAATACTGAGTTATAAATCCAAGGTCAATAACCACATCTTGAAAGTTCTAAAAGCCAGATAGTTTGAGAAATTACTGTTCACTGGTAGCCTTAAGGCTGAATAATCTCTGTGTTAAAAAATGCATGTAATTCTGAGTTTGGCACAAGTGTGCTTTTATACAAAGGGAATTCAAATATTGTTTCCCACTTCAAATTCAAATATTGGATTTAAATAATTAATAGAAATTCAAGCTTGCCTGGTCAAGATATTCACAGTGTGGATTGTCCACACGCTCAGTCTATGTGTAAGAAATAGTAAATACAGAAGGCAGCTTGTTCTAGTGAGCTTTTCATGCAGGCTATAACAGGAAAGACATTGTAATTAAAGGATTAGGAAGCCTGAATGCAATTTCCCCCATATTGATTTGTTGATACAGGAAATGAGAATTAATTTTCTCATTTCATCTAGTGATACATGGCTTGTGAAAAGTGACTGATTGACAGCATTGGGAATTGGAGCCTTATTTATATACATCAAGCAGGTAAGTTGTGGGCCTTAAAAATGCAGCTTCCTTGTAGCCCTCTCCCCCCATATTTGCAGATAAAAATGGGTACGCTTGTGTCATCTCAGAAGAGCAAGTAGTAGTGACAGCACAGGACTGCAGTAATTGAAACAATGTAATAATGAAGGATTTCAGGCATGCGTTCACCCTACACTCACAAGATAAGAGAAGTGGGAATTAGTCTTCCAAAACAGCCTTTTCTTGTGATGTGTTTTGCAGAGCTATACTAATAAACCACAACATTTAAGTTGTGTATTTTTTTAGGATGCCAGATTACAGTACATTTTGCATCCTTGTCACCCTTCCAAATATACTAACTTTTCTTTTGATATATCGGCTTCCAAGGAAAATATGGCAGAATCACCCTGTTCCTTTGAAACTATGTTTATGATAGATGACTTGGAGATGTACAGTTGAGCCTGAATATATACATCAGTTTCCATTCCTACCCCACTTGTTTAAGAAAGATCAGTTCTGGAGTGTATTTCTTTCTTTCCTGTGATGTATTTACATAATAGTTCCTTGTTATGAACTATTGAACTACATAGTAAGCATGTTTTAGACTGACTCCCAAAGCTTGGAAAATTATTAAAAAAAAAAAAAGCAGTTAGTTACACTTACAGTTCTGAGGACAAAACTGACTAGCTACTATGAATGTTATACTTTTTAAAATTTCCTAATTCTTAAGTGCAGCTAATATGGACCAGGATCCTGTATCACCTTACGCTTAACTAAGTACAGCCCTCCCTCCACAGTTGCAGGTTTGACCTTCGCAAATACAGTCATCCCTCCACATTTGCTAGGGTTAGGGGCACAGTACCTCTGTGAAAGTGAAAAAAAAAGTGAATAACTCAAGGCCCTCTCAAACCATATTTAACACACAAAAAAAGTATGATCACCATATTCAACCCACCATGGATTCCTTTGAGGCACCAGGGTTCCTCTACAAGGCAGAAGTGGGGGGCTGGTGGGGCTGACTGCCACATTCTCTGCTGCCCCACACCATTTTTAATAGGGACTTACAAGCCTTGTTTGCAGTTTCAGTCTCACAAGGCTTGCAGTCCCTAATAAAAATGGCAACGGAGGCAGCAGAGGTGACAGCAAATAATCTGCGAATCATCAAATCCGCAAAAGTGAAACTCGCAAGTGTAGAGGGCTGACTGTATGATTATTCATGGGTATGTGTACCTTCCTCCCCCATTCTCCTTCTCCCATTCCCATGCATTTTGCCCCAGTGCAGACAACTCGCACTGAGGCAAAATGGAAGGGAAGGGGGTGTGGGGAAAACCTCGTGCAAACCTTCCCTTCCCCCTCTAGAGCTTCTCCTCCAATTACTATGCATATGGCCCCGCTGCAGAGAACTCACTTGAGGGAACTGAATGGAATTGAATTGCCATCATTACAGTCTATACTTCTTGTAGCTCCACCAAGCTAGAATGGGCCCCATTTCCAGAAACTGTCCAAGGCCATTTCCGCACTAGAGTGTTTTAGCACTATGATTCCGCTTTCAACATCCTATGGAATCCTGGGGTTTGCAGTTTCGGGAGGGGCCGGCTGGCCCCTCCCGAAACTGCAAACCCCAGGATTCCATAGGATGTTGAAAGGGGGATCATAGTGCTATAACACTCTAGTGCAGAAATGGCCCAAGACCTTTGGTTGCCTGAGGCAGAAATGCAAACAGAACCCCCTGTATCCACCCACTCAAATTTTTTAATACTCAAACCCAGCCAAGTTATTTTGTCACATGAGATGGAAAATCCCACAAGCATCTCTCCTGCCTTCCTTGTGGTTAAAAAAAAATAAGTGATAAACAATTGGCTGACAATTTGCTACACTTTCATGACAATCGGAATCTGCTGTCTGAGGTGACTGCCTCATTCTGTTTAATAGTAAGTAGTGCTGGCCCTGTCCTTTTTCCTCCAGAGAGACTTTTGGAATCCAACTGCCCTGTGACAAAGAGAAGGAGCAGCTAAATTGCAACCACCACATATTCAAGTAGTCTCTTATTTTTCACTGTTAAGAAAATAAAAAATACAATTTCCTGCATTTTCATGACACCACAAATCTGGTGTCAGAGATGATTGCCTTATTCTGCCTAATAGTAGGGCTGTTAAGCGCCGTTAGAACCCAACTGCCAAGTGATTGTTTTATACTGTTAAAAACAGTATGAAAATGTATACACTGAGTAAATAGTTTGCACTTCATTATCTGAAAACAGGTCCAGTATATGAAGTCACACAGAATTTTGTCCTGTATTGTTCACTTCATTTTTCTGTTTGCATTGTTCCAAAACTGGCCCAAAGGAAGATAGCTAGTCAAAAAAAAGGCAGAGGTGGAGCTTGCATCAGTTGCTCTGCACTGCCTGTAATTGTATTTCAGGTCAGGTCTCTGTAACAAAACAAAACTCTTAAGCATTCGTCTGATTATCTCAACTTGGTGTTTTCCCCCTACTGTGGCATTCATTCTCTGTGCTGGTTTGCCCAAATCTGGTCCATGTGTTTTGGGCTGACTATTAGCCATGTTGGCTGAGATGAACAGGAACTGCTCTCCACATATACCAGGAGATCACTAGATTTGCTATTTACTAATAGCAAACTCCTTTTTTGTGTGACCATCCCTGTCAGTTAAAACAGCACCATTCATACACAAAAAGGGAGCTGTTAGCAGCTTTGGAGGCACTCCAAGAAACACTATGTTTGCTGAAGGGGCAGGATATACATTTTAAAAAACAAAAGAGGCTTGCCAAAAATAAAATATTTTATAAGTAAAAGACCCTGGAGTGCAGGAACTGACTGACTGAACTTGCTCAGCATGTACAGAAAATGCACAGTGTTAGGTGAGGGATGGAAAACTGTTTACGGTCTTAACATTTTGGAGATAAAAACCAAGAAAGAATTAGTGTTACTCAGCCCCCCGGCACTGTGGTAAATAAAGCAAGGTAGAAATGCTCTGTTTAGGACACAGTTTACTTATAGATTCTGTTCAGTTCAGGGACTGGTATGTGGCTGCTTCCATGAGTCTCTCCCTTCACCTATTATGTATTTAGGTACGTGCTTTGCATCTCTTAAGTACAGTCATTCCTCCACATTTGCTAGGACTAGGAGCACAAGACCCCCGTGAAAGTGGAAAAACTGCAAACAACTCTAAGCCCTCCCAAACCATATTTAACATACAAAAAAAGTATGATCACCACATTCAACCAACCATGGATTCCTTTGAGGTATCAGGATTTCTTTACAAGGCAGAAATGGGTGGCTGGTTAGACTGACTGCCACCCCCACTGCTGCCCCACATCATTTTTAGTAGGGACTTACAAGCCTTGTTCGCAATTTCTCAGGCCCTTTCCACATGGCATTTGCCATGCAAAAGGGCTCCTGGAGCATTGCGCAATTGTGGAGAGCGATCTGCACGATGCACTCACAATTGTGCGACACTCCAGGGGCCAGCAGGCATCGATCGCGCACCTTTTCATTTTCATCTGGAAGCCAAAAACGGTGTGAGATCGCGCATTGCTCCCAGGCCCTGCGCGCATTTACCTGGCGTGCGGAACCTCCAGAGCAGTGCTGGTCACGCTTCCTGCCCCAGCACAGCCTGGGAAACTCCCAGGCTGCACTGCAGAAGGAAGAGGCGGGGCTCTCGCACTAGTAGGCAGGTCATGCAGAGCTGAAGCAGCAGGGACGCGAGAGCCTCTTGCTGGAGGCTGTTCGCACAATCCCCGCACCTCAGCGCCAGAAAAAGGTAAGGTGCAGAAAGGGCCTCAGTCTCATGAGGCTTGCAGTCCCTATTAAAAATGGCACAGCAACGCGGCAGAGGTGGCAGCAAATAATCCGTGAATATTCAAATCTGCAAAAGTGAAACCCACAAATGTGGAGGGCTGACTGTATACACCTAGAAAAATATACCAGGGATATTGCTCACAAACACATGTATCAAATACCAAATCTTACCAGTGAGTCAGATTCAGTGGCACTTCCTGTTCAGCATATCTGATAGCAAACCTGCACAAAAGGAGCAGAAGTGAAGCATGGTCCATAGAAAATTAAACAAGCCAGAAAGTTATATTGTCTGTCAAGAATCACGCAAAAGCTCATCTCTGTGAGTCAGCATCAGCTACAGCTTCTCAGATATACAGCTGTACTTTGGAAGTCAAAACATGCCTGTGATCAGGGAATACTTATATAACAGTTAGCATTACCTGTTTATGTCTGATCAAATCATCATTATCACATTATCAATGTCTTAAAGTCATAATGAACTATAATAAATGCACTGTAATAAATAAATGTCTCCTCATTGTTAAAGGATATTATATCTATTCTCAATGAGAGGTAAGATTGTCAGCCTCTCTTTCAAGTAGGGTGATTGGATAAACTTGTAGAAAACGTGTCATTCCAATTCAGTAGGAAATACAATACCCCTGGTGGTTCTTCTCCAAAAAGTACTTCCCACCTAATTTCTAAGCCAGTAAAATAAAATAGCACAGAGTCCATGTCTCAGAAATCTGAGCAGGAAGAATTCCAAAGAGAAAGTGAGATGAGAGAACATCAGAAGGGGCACTGTAAGTTGCAATTCCATGAAAACCATTTCTACATGAATAAAAATGGGCTATCACTAGGGTTGCAGATCAGACCTAGAATGATCCTCTTCTTTGGTCCTCAGAATGAAGTTCTGTGTGTGCATGTGCGTTTGTGTTTCTCATTTCTTAGACTTTGTGGGGTTTTTTATTATACTCTGTGCAACTGCCATTGCTGCTTAATGCATTATGGTTAAGCACATCATGAGGGTCTACCTCCTGTGACATCACAGGGGATCCTTCCTGTGTCTTAGGTTTTGATCCTGAAATCTCTGGACCTGACTTGGCAGCCCTACGTATCACATAGGCTGAGATTCCATTAACCATCTCATTCATGGTGGTGATCCTATTTCAGGTGGTGGATTTGGGGCTGAATGTTTTGATTATTTGGGAAGTGGGGATGAAACGTTGGTAGGAAGATGTGTTCACCGTGTAGATAGCAGTGGTTCCCTACCCCCCCTCCCCATTTAATGCAGTACATAAGAAATGGGGCCTGATAGCTCTTTAAAGAGAGCCCCTAAGTGCAGAGAGCCAATGTGGTACAGTGATTTGAGTGTTGGACTACAACCCTAGAGACCAGGATTCAATTCCCTGCATGACCATGGAAATTCACTGGGTGACCTTGGGCATGTCACCCATTCTCAGCCCCAGGAAACCCCATGATAGATTCACCTTAGGGTCACCCTAGATGAGAAACAACTTGAAGGCATGCAACAACAACAAAGCTCTTTAAATTTTTGAAAATCATAATAATAATAAAAAAGTGCAACTAATTTAAAAGAGCACCAGTTGTGGGGGATTTGCCACCACAGGCATCTTTGGTGGGCCAGAAATATGGCTAGACTCTTTAATGGGTTGCCAAATGACAGGGAAACCTGTGGGGAAACTATTGTCTCCATTATTTGCCATATTTTGAGATCCCCAAAATATGGACATAGATTTATTTCTAAAGAAGAAATGAAGGCCCTTTTTTCATTTCTATCTGTATATCAAAGATTGCTTTGAAATAAGTCTTTTACTCTAGACTTGCCTAGATGTTATTCCAAACAAGCTATCTCCAAAATTTATGACGTGGTAGCTAATTTACAAGCCCAGAGTTGAATTGACAAACCATATCTTATATCCCCATCAAAGTGAAACTGGCTTCCTCTTGCCTGTATAAAATACGGCCCATGCAGCACAAATAAATTTATTTAAAAGTGTGTTTAATCTTTCATGCTGCATGGAAAAATAATCAGGGCCTACTGGAGCATGCTGCTTTCCTGTGCTAGAACACTGAAAATAAAGTAAGTTTCTCCTGATGAATACAAGAACCAAAGGCCAAAGCCTGAGCTGATAAATTGCTGTGTAATCTGTCAGTTTAGAACCAGAGAGTTTCAGGGGATGGGGGAGGGAAAATCAGGATTAAATTATTTGTAAGGCAATTTAGTATTACCTTAATGAAATGTAAGGTCCACCAACTTAGTCTATTAATCTCCATGGCATTGAAAGCCAGAGGAGATTTCTCTCAGGGTGTCATTAAGAATTAATTTATTTCTTTAAAAAATTGCCAGGAAGAAAACTTTGTAATATAAGTTGTGGGGATGTGCATGTCATATGTACGTAAGAACATAATTAAGATATCTTGTACTTTTGATCATTGGTCCATCAAAGTCCATTTGACAGCCATTCTTTCTACAGGCAGAGGTCTTTTTGGACCTTTTCATGGTGCCAGGGATTAAAATGAATAACTTGCAAAGCTTGTGCTCTGCCAGTGAGTTATATTGCCCATCATGTCATGAGATGGATCACTACATTTTGCTTTAGCAGATGCATGTAGAACAAGTCTAACTTCATGAAGGCAGAGACATAAAATGTTGTCACTCATTCTGAGCCAGTGCAGGGAGTTGAACATTTTTCATGATGTGTAATTGACCAAGATCGCCAGCGTGGTGTAGTGGTTTGACCACTGGACTACAGACCTTGGAGACTGGGGTTTGATTCCCGGCTCAACCATGGAAACCCTTTGGGTTACCTTGAGCATGTCACACACTGTCAGGTCTGGAAAACCCAGTGACAGCTTCGCCTTAGGGTCACTGTTACCCTGTGTACTGGGGGTCCCGGGAGGGACACCAAAATGTGCTCAACTAAAGGTGGGGAAAATTAGCTCAGAGCACTGCTTAGTGTTACGAGAGGCAGGGTAACATAGCGAGATCTTGAACCCTATGTCTGTGGGGTCAGGTCGAGTCAGGTAGCACACAAAAGTTGAAATAAATGATATTTATTAAATACAAGCAAAACAGTGTATGCGACACACTCACACAAGATAACTAAAGAAAATGAAGGTTGGAGTGATATAGAGGGATTTTTAGAGGGATTGCTGGTTTGGGCGGTACTTCACCTGTCCCGGAGCCTGGAAAAATGGAGAGCAAAGCTGGGGTGCAATGTAGCTCAGCACGTGGAGCTGAGAGGAGGCTCGCCAAGCAAAGCGGCAGCAAGGCAGGATGGAACTCAGGAGCGTTCCGAGGAAGGTCTTGGAATCAAGGGTTTTTATAAGAAGAATTGTGACTGCAGGCTATGCCATACTTGGGGGAAAACAATAGATTTGGAGTTGGAGACAAAGCCTCCAAACGGTCAGAATCTGAATGATTGAGTTATCGTAACGGTTCTCAATAGAGTAGCCAGTATGCAAACGCAGAGTACTTGGGTATTGTATAGGTTACCCATCAAGCTGCCAGCGCAGGGCAAAGGCTCTTTTGTAAGTAGCGTGCATACCTAATTAGAGTACTTGCCTGGAGGTCCCCTAAAGCAGTGAGTCAGCTATTTCTGGCCTGTCTGTATTGTAGTTTGAATATTACGGCTGTTAACGGCTGAGCTTGTTTACGTGCTTGTCCGGTGGCCTCGCAAGCACGTGGAGAGGAATAAAGAAGTGAAACCGAATTATGATATCAAGAGGATATCTTTAATATCCCCAAAGCTCGTACTAGCCAGGGCAGTAACAGTCACCATAAGTCAGAAATGACTTGAAGGCACACAACAACAGCAGCAACTATTGACCAAATGTTATTTTGGCCATTACATTCCAGAAGCACTGATGAATCTAGGCATGTATCAGGAATTTTAGCCTGACTGACCGGTGAATTCCAAGTACTTGCCAGCAACAAGAATCTCTATCTTTATCACACGGTTTGCTATCCAGACTTGCTTAGTCTGGTCTTCAATTTTGGTACCATTTGCCTTTGTCACTCTAGAAATAGGCAGATGTAGAACAAACACTAGGGTGGTCATGTGACTTACTTTACAAAGAACGATCTTCTCTTTGAAGGACTGTGAGAGGGCAGTCTTCTAACTGAAGACATCCTCTGAAGGGCTGCCCAGTCTAGCAAACTGCCATTGGAGGGCTTCAAGTTGCCCATTAACAGTTAGCACCTGGCTGATAGACTCAGCAAGTGTGCAGGCCAGCTAGCCACAGTCTTCCACATTATATTATGCTACAGTATATGGGGTTTTTTTTTACCCAAATTATTTCTGAATGTGTATTTATCCATATAAATATGCCCTCTTTCACCTTCTGTTGTCATGCTGGCATTCCTCTTTTTCTGCCAGCTCAAAAGCTGCTAACCCATAGGAATGGACAGAATATTTGAAAATATTCCCCACAAAAAGTAAAGAAGAAGAAGAAGAAGAAGAAGAAGAAGAAGAAGAAGAAGAAGAAGAAGAAGGGAAAATACTTGTTTCAGAAAAACATAATGGGAATAATCGTAAACTGATGAGGATCTTTACAATTCGCTTACTCTGTGCAAAATGTGTGTATGTGTGTGTTTGCACAGAAAATACTATTTTCTACCCCAAAATAATCTTTCTTTCCTATTTAGTGCACAGAAAATATTGTTTTCCACAGAAAATACCACATGAAGATTTTGTGCAGTGTAAGTCCTGAACAGCCGATCTCCAAAAACCGCACAGTTTGGAGATTTTCTTGCACCAAGAAGAAAATTGCTGAAACTGGTCATTGTTTCTTTTGAAAACAAAATTGGCAAAGAATGACATTCCTACTAACCTAGTAAACACTGAGTCTACTGAACTGTGTGATAAAAATGAGAAAGAGAAAGAGAGAGAGAGAGAGAGGGAGGGAGATCAACAGGCCAACATACTGCTGGCACAGAACTCCATTTTTTTCTTAATAACCTTGCATAAACATCAAACAGGATTGGGCAGAGACAGGGGTGAACTTAGTAACTATTCACATGAAAAATATGGACATGAGTGATGAGAAAATTGCCCAGTCTTTATTTCATTTATTTCTCCAAATCCCATTGTATCTTCATCCCATTCTAGGGCTCATGTTGAGTTGCGAGTCTTCATTTCTTTCTTCTTGCAAGGGAATTCATGCATTTTCCCTTGACTTTAAAGAAAATGCACATTTTTTGTATGTAACTTTAATGAGTCTGTTTTCCACTTTGGCTCAAGTGTCTTTGTGCATAATATTCGATTCTGTGCAATTTAACTGTGCATGTTTTTAAAATGTACACATGGTCTTGGGTACCTATCATTTTCCTCAAAGAGGCAGCAAGTCTCACAAATGTGCGGAACTGAGGTCAAGGTGCACTCCATCTTACAACAGACTTTGAGAAGGTGCAAAATGGCTGCTGTGACTGAGAATTTCAAAATAAAATTATTTTGCGTTCCTAGTAGACATAGGTGACAAGTGTCCAGCCAGAATAGGCCTTGGTTCACATTTGTGAACTGCCAGCTGGGGATAGAAATGAGCCTTATTGGTCTGAAATTACATACGTTTTCAAAGAAAGCACATACACAAGGCTTATTCCTGCCATCAATGATGGATATAACTAATAAACATAAACAGAAGACAAAAACTGAGCCTGTTTTAAGAGGCAAGGGATGGACAGCAAATTTTCCCCACCCACATATCTCTACCAATTGTCTGGTCCCAAAGAAAGACAAAATAACATTTCAGTATAGCAAAAGAGGGCTAGGAAATTAGTTGGTCTGCTCTCCACACCTATGTAGTAGGGCTGCTATAAAATGTATTTATTTTATCAGTCATATACCTCCAAAAAAAAAAAATCACAGGGTAAGCAATTGATTAGTGTTAGGATAATTGGATCAAGATACTATTAGAGGAAGAGGTGACAGAAAAAGAAGAAGAGCTAAATCTACAGCATCTAGATCTCAGCTTTTCGCCTTTCTTCTCTAGTCCTCAGAGTAAGGAAGAAGAATCTCAGGGTAAGAGCACTGCCCTGAATGTTAAGGCTCTCTCTATATTTTTCTTATTTATGAAACCTGATTTTTTTTAAAAAATTATATACACGTGCAACGGTGGATGATGCTTCAGGTGTCATGCTTCATGGCATCACATGCATCTCTGTCTTGTAGGATCACCCTTGTAACAACACCAGAACCCACACCATCTGCCATCACAAGGGGTTATCCCTAGGTCTCTGAGTTTGGCACTGAAATCTCAGGGCCTGTGACAGTCCTGACCTGGCCACCCTATCCCGGATAAAGTAGTGTTCTGTGCTACAGATGACAAATGAGTCAGATGATTGTAAGGCAAAGAGCTGTAAAGCAGTCGATCCAATGCAAAATGAGCCACAGATAGTCCAACAAGATGAAGGGAGGACCAGGATCAAAGTTGTCAGCAGCCAAGGAGTCATTAGACCAAGCCAGGAATGCAAATAAAAGAAACTAACAAGGGGTAAGACACAGAGTTGACAATCATAGGCCATTTCCACATGGTGTTTTTAAAATGGGGCACAGCGTCCTCCAGGGAGGATGTCTGCACCTGAGAGCAGACTGGGTCGGACCTACTTAATGTAGATCTGCATCCCAGCCTGCTCCGGAACGATCCGAAGTGGTCATCCAGCGTGCTTTTGAAAGACCACTAAAAACAGGTCTTTCAAAAGCACAGAGCACACCACTGTGAGCCTGCTCTCTTATGCAGATTTGCAGGTTCGCATTGGTGCGAGCCTGTGATCTGCTGGGGGCAGGCTTTAGGCTGTCGAGCTTCAGCGGTTGGTCGAGACTCTCGACCAACCGGAAGCCGCCATTTGGGATGCCAGAGCAGTGTGTATTGACGAGCATGTACTGCTCCGGAGCAGCGTGGACCAGACCTGAGAGCCTTAAAGTCTGGTAAGTAGCGTCACGGGGCGATTCCCTTGCCCCTTGAGGAAATAGCCACAGTCAGTACAAAGATTAAGAACATGCAAATACTGAGAGCACTTCCAGTCAACTGGTTGCAAGAAACAAAGGCCCTTTCTGCATGCTATTTTTTAGTGAAGATGTCTGATGAGGATCCTGGCAGCAGCTCTGCTGAGAGGGGAGCATGACAGGAGTGCTCCCCTTTGCACTGGGTGGCTCCCTGTGGAAGGAAGTGTGATGGCCACACCTGGGCACTTTCCTAGTCTGTGTTGGGGCAGAAAGCACAGCCACTCCACTTCTGCAGCTTCTGCAGGACAGGTAAGTCCAGGATGGAGGTGCAATTGCATGTCATTGACAGGGAAAATCCTTCAATGGTTTAATCCATGATCTTGCCACCTGGGGACGGGAGAAGGAAGGGACTGTGACAACATCATGCAGAAGCATTGTCACAGTCCCGTCCCCACTGGAGGGTGATGCAGAAAGGGCCAAAGACTCAAGGAACTGCTGGCAGATTTGTAAGCAGCTGCCTCTGGCCACCAGGTGCTTAAAGAGTCAGTGTTTCCTGTTTAATACACACTGAGTCCTACAAAGTCTCTCCTTATCTCTTTTGTGCACATCAAAGGAAGACAGGTATCCTCAGCATCTGCTATGTCCTTCTGAGGAGAAGGTCCCTCAGGTCTTTCAGCCTCCAGCTCTTTGGATTCAGAAAGACCATTATTACCTGGAACTATAAACTCCTGGTAATTTGACCCTCCTGTGCCCAGTTGTTCAAATTTCAAAGGGTGAGCTTTTGAATCAATGAAATATACGTAACTGTTAACTTACCATAATCCCATTGATTTAATGTGTTACTCCCTTTGCAACCAATACTGTTTAACACTAACTTTTATAATACTATGATTGTCTTTATGATGCAGAGCCTAAAATAAAGTCAGGCAAAGGTTTATCATATCTTCACTCAGAAAGATGCACTGGCCAGTACATAGAAAAGCCAACTTTCCAACCAAGAAAATGAAATCTTAATAACCTTATGTCCATTTGTCTCAGGCTGTGCTTCAGTTGAAACACAGTGCAGATTTATGGCCCATAAAAAACAACAACAAAAAAGTAATTTTGCTTGGAAAATTTGAGATATCAGCACTGGCATGTTTCAGCTCGACAGACATAATGATTTGCCAACCAAATGCAAATCTTGTAAATGTAGGAATTTATTATTCCACCGAATAGCAGCGTTGCAACTCATTTTGCATTCAGAAAGTCTTGTGTCCAAATTAAGAAGGAATAAAACAGTGAGTAACTCAGTTACTTTTCCAACAATGGTCCATTAACTCTAAATCTATAGGAAAACAATAAAAACAAATATCCATTAGTGTTAGGAACAAGGAAAGTATGAGTGTTCCTGGCAAATGCTGGAAGGCATGACAGTAGATGCTCAGCACCTTCAATGAATAAAGAAGATGATATCATAGGGAAGGAATTGCTGCTGTCTGGTTTTTAACCCATAAGAGATCAGTGAGTAAAGGGGTCATTTAGAATTAGGTAGAAGATAACATGACTGAGTTATTCTACTTTTGCCCTTTCTCATTGCGAAGAGGACTCTATATTCCAGAGATAGGGGATTTCTAGCCCTCTGATATTGTTGTTGTGGCTGTGTGCCTTCAAGTTGTTTCTGACTTATGGAGACCCTAAGGTGAACCTATCACAGGGTTTTCTGGGGCTCAGAGTGTGTAACATGCCCAAGCTCACCCAGTGGGTTTTCATGGCCAAGCAGGGAATTGAATCCTGGTCTCTTGGGTCGTAGTCCGATGTTCAAACCACTACACCATGCTGACTCTCCCTGATATTATTGGTCTACAAATCCCATAATCCCCTCAATTTCAATGAACAAAGAAGATGAATTTATTCATGGTGTTGTTCCCTGGCTTTATCCTTTCTGAAGTTGGTAGGTGCTGAACATCTTCAAAGAAGATGAAGTCCTAGAGAACAAAATGCTATTATCTGATTTTAACTCTCTATTCTTGGAGCAGGAAACCTACATCCCTCCAGTGATTACAAAATACCATCACCCTTGACTGTCTGCCATGCTGACTCCAGCTGTTGGGACTTGGAGATCCACATGGCCTGGAGTGTCTCAGCTTCTTCCAACTCTGCTATATTCTGTTTGAACTGCAATAGCTATATGCAGTACCATCCTATGCATGTATACTCAGAGCTAATTCAGACTGCATTCAGTAGTGCTCATTCTCTGGTTAGTACATGTCAGATTACTACTTTAACTGGCCCTTTTGTGTACCCCTCAAGAACTAAGGAGGGAACAACACTGCCTTTTCCAATTAGGCCTAATTCTTATATAGTTTTCATGTGATGACCTCTTAGATTTGGGTGCACAGTATAATAAGTACTTATCATGCAACTTGGTTACTGCAAAAAAGGAATTAATTACAAGCAACACATTATTTGTAATGTGTTGTTTCCAAGTGCTGGAAAGTTATACTCTATGTGGGAAGAGGGATAAGAGAAAAGCAGAACAGCTTAAAAACAGAAAAGCACGCAGCCAGCAGACTGCTTCCTGCCACACTCTTGGCTTTGCTGCTTCAAAAAGAACAGTGGAGTCTTCCTATTCCATTGTTTGTGAGACTGGAGAGGCCATCTGCAATCACAACGCAGAGCCGCAGGGTGGAAAGCACCTTCCTCCCATCTAGCTTGCCCTTGAATGAGAAAAGACTCTAGGGGGTATCTCTAAAAGGGAGTGCTGCAGACAGAAAGCTTTCAGCAAAGGAGAAAAAAGTGGCAGGAAATGCTGAAGAGGTGATGCACAGACTAGGCTCACCTGGGGAGGATACGCTCTTTCCCAATGTACCTTATGTGTTTTGTGTGCAGCCCAGCTCTCCTCCTCCTTTTGTAAGAAAATTCCTTGTCTCTCAAGCAGTGCGCCTGGTTCCCCATCCTGGAAAAGCAGAATGGGTGTTGAAAAGGACAAGAGAAACCAATCCTACATTGTGGGTATTATTTAGGACAGAGCTCTATGCTGCTCTTTATATTACTAGCAGTCTTCCCTCTTGACTACCATTCAGCTATTTTGTGTAATGTCAGGCCCGAGAGAGCCAAAGGTTACGTTGTCATTGCTCTGACTTGTTTGGGAAGTCATTCACTACTACCCTTTTTGATCATTGTTCTGTCAGTCTGTTGTTTCCTGACAGACAGGACACGGCAGGGATCTTAGGGATTCCACTGTTCTTTCTCTTTTTGCCTCTCAGCAGGGATCAGGTTTTTGTCCAAATCAAAATGTCACAAAAGGGTTCTTTTGATCGGACACAAAACAGTGCCTGAGACTGCTAGACACTGTCTCAAAAGCAGGAGTCCCCCACTCATGTGAGTGGGTGGATCAGTAGTGGTGCTGGTTTTTCTTAACCTTCATGGACTAGGACAAGATATTTTGGCACCCAGAATCACTTTTTGTTCCAGAATCTAGAACCCTTTCATGGCATTTAATTATAGTGCTATGATTCTGCTTTAATTACCATGACTGCATCCTACGGAATTCTGGGTCATGCAGTTTGGTCAGAAGCACCACAGGAGCTACTTGGCTGATGATTCCAAAGGCCTTCGCCTACAACTACAAATCCCAGGATTCTATAGGGTAGAACCATGGCAGTTATCATGGGATCATAGCACTATAACTGTACAGGGTGAAAGGGACCCTACAGAGAATTAGATCTAGTGCAGACATTCTATGACATCATCCCCTATAAGGTTGTAAACAATGGCCCCAAATTTCAGCCACTTTCCATGTGTAGTATTTTCCCTTACAAACAAAGAATTACTGAAACAAAAACTGTCCAATCAAATCCATTGGGCTTTTACCAACAGCATACTTTTTTAAAAAAAAAATATCCCTGACAGTTTCACATATTGGGACAAGAAAATGTCTTCAGGGAACCATAATGCAGTGACACACAAGTAGAGTGTTCTGCTTGCCAGTAGGTTGGCCCCATATCAGGGACGCTGGAATTTCTTCTTCATGAGGGACACAGGAATTCATTGCGGTCAGCGGTGCATATTTTATTTGATTTAATCTTTTTTTTTTTCCATTTACTTTCGTTTCATGTTGTGTATTCTGGTTTTGGGAGTTGGGTGGTACACTTCACACATAAGCACTCCTCTGGACATGGAACATTTTTCTACACCATAATACACTGAGATTGCAGATCTCAGAATGGGCTCAGTGGTATGAGGAAATATTCCACAATTCACAAAATATAAAAGATTTTTTAAAAAATCCTAGTACAAGACTGTTCACTCTGAGTATTTAGTCTGAGTTTGCAACTTCACAGTTGGATATATAGATGGAGATTTGCCTTGTTCTCTGATGAAGATTAGCAATATCTCCCTACCAAACAGAATTAGGTAGTGCATTGAAAGTGAAGTAAATGAGGTGTGAGGGGCAGGGGTCTCTTAATCAATGCTGTGTCCTGCTCGGGAGTAGAAGATGGGACCCTTGCTCCTAGAGATTGTCTAGCTGCCATCACCTACTGATTTTAAACCCCATCATGCAATAACTCAGTAGGAAGCTACTAAGAAAAGAAATCTCTAGACTTGTACCTCTGACTGTAGAGGCTTTCCTCTCCCACCCTCTGTGGGACAGGGAAATTCTATCTGCATGCAAAGCAGCAAGGCACCCAGAGAGAGAAAATGGACAGAGGAAATCTTTAGAAGGAAAGGTTTTTATTCTAAGCAGGCAAACACATTGACAAAAGTTATCCCAGTCATGAAGGGATCTTCTTTCAGGCATTACTAAGCAGTTACAAAGTTACAAAGAGCCTAGGTCATTTCAGCCAGAGATTTAAAAGAAAATAAGTCCCTAACACAACTAGCTAAAACATTCCTATTCTGCTCACTTTACCATCCAGATACTGGGATAGTGCTGACAGGAGGTGGGGGAGATGACGTGGGAATGCGGACAAGCTTGCCCTGCCTGCTACTGGCCCTTTGTTTCTCCCTGATGTTCCCTTCTCTCTCTTGCTTTGTGGTCTCTTGAAGCCTTTTTAGAACTTCTTCTTCAAAGCATCTGGAAGCTTCTCACCTTGTCCCCAACTGGTCTTGCTGGTTGGGCAATTGTCTTTTGTGATCTTTCATGTCCTTCTGTGATGCTGACCACCAATAAATGTAACTTAAACCTTACACTTCATTAACCCCTTATTTACCTGGAGAGTAAACTATCCCTCTTCTGCTATGTTGCCTGGATAATGGAAAGAACCCATTATTGCATGAAGTCATCATTGTTCCATAAAACAAGCTGAACTTAGGCAGTGTGTAGACTTGTGAAAATTTTGCTTCCATTCATTTTGATAAGGTGTTAACAAAATTAGCAAAATTCTTTATATTCCGTATGAATGAAGTTGAGGTTTTAAAAATAGTGGCAGAAAGTGAAGCCAGAAGATTGATCAATCCCTCTCTAAGGTCAAGACAACAGGACACTGAATCCATGACATAAGTAATTAAGCACACAATTGTAAAATTTGTGACTTTTTTCCATTACTGTGGAAAAAAACAGAGACATTTCTTTCTTCCCAGTCATAGGTCTTCTGTGCTCTCAAGAAGGCGACAAGGGTAACTCTGATGGAAGCAAGGCAGTGATTCTGCTCTGGCTTTTAGTCCAAATTTTAAGAGCTATTTATAAGATAGAGTCTTTTCAAATTCTTTCAAGGTGCTGAAACTCATCTCCAAAATAGGATCAGAACCTTAAATGGCTACTTTAAACTCTTTTTAAACTCTATTTTAAATGCAGAACAGATTTACTGTCCCTGAAAGCCACCAGCTGCCCCAGGAGTCAATGATGTGCAGCCACTGCCCTTGCCCTCACAACTGCCTGATGTACCTTGGGAAATATATGCATGAAGGTGCCCTCTGGTTCAGTATTTGAAGATTTCTCCTCTGCATTCCCATCCCATATTAGAAGAAAGTTTGTATGCTCCACATTTAATATTGAGCTTCTGTTTTCTCCAATTAATGCTCAGGGGAGTTTATGGAGACAATGTTAGTGGAATTATCTGTATAAATCTCCCCCATTGCAGTGGAAGAAAATAGCCAGTTTCTAATCCCTTTGAAATCATAAGGCATGAGATTAGTAGTTCTACAATAAGTATATTCCCTAAATATAAATGCACATAGTGCTTGTTAACATTGATAGCACAAACAGACGTGCAAATAAGATGTAGACAGAAGTTAAACACTCAAAGCTAAAGGTACAGACCCTCCAACTACCCCAGTTTGGCAGGGACAGTCCCGGTTACTCTTCTGGTGTCCCACTTTTTCAGCTATTTTTAAGATGCCCCAATCTCTCTCTCCTCATCGCACTTTTTAACTTTATCCTCAGCATACATCCATTGCTGCAAACTAAGTTCCCAATGCAAAAGTAGTTTGCATTCAATTAATTCAGCAGGTGGGAAAGGAGAAGAAGGGGAAGAATTTTGTCCTTCCCAGTGGGCTCAGACAAACGTAAACTGCTGCAGCCTCTCTTAGCATGTCTGTTTTTCCTCATTAAGAATTTTTACCATCTTGCCCACACTCGGATATTTCTTGGCCACATACATCCCAGTTTTCACCTGTTGGAGTGTATAAGTATATTCAAGCAGACCATTACTGCCCCATTGCTCATCTCAAATCTCAAGATAATAAGGAGAAAACACATGCTATTTTGAAGGCAAGAGTAGGACCAATTATTGTTACGGTGATTTCTTTTGGATCAGTCCTTGATAGGCTTGGGAAGGAGAGGTCTTTTTGTTTCTCTGTTTTATTATTAATTTTTTGTCCTCTGTGTGTTTGTGTGCCTTCAAATCACCTGTGTAGGGTCTTCTCAGGAAGAAATGCTCAGAGGTAATTTTGCCAATTCCTTCCTCTGAAACATAGCCTACAGTACCTCGTATTCATTGGCATCCTCCCATCCAAGTTCTAACAAGAGCTGACCCTGCTTAACGTCCAAGATCAGATGAAATCTGGTGCCTTTCGGGGTTTTAAGCTGCTACTCCTCTGCAAAAAGTGGGCAGGGAAGGACAACCAAAATGGCAACAGTAATAAAATTCAAATGAAAACAAACTAATAAACCATTGAAATCCATTCAAAATGGTGCTTAAAACACTTCAGTTAAAAAAAGAAAAGAAACAAGAATACCTAGCCAGTTAAGAGCCCAGCTTGAATGCCAAAGCATGTCGGTCTCTGGTTTTTTCACAACTATGGAGAACAGGGGTATGAGTGCAGTGGCAGAGCTTTGAGTGTGTGGAGTGGGGGTCGGTGGAGGCAAGGCTACAGTGTGAGGGGCGTGGCCACTGCGCATGGGGGCATGGCTGTGGTGCATGGAGGCATGGCCAGGGCATACAGGGGCGTGGCTATGGGCAGGGACACCCCAGAAACATTGCCACCCAGGGCAAATCGCCCCCCCCGCCCCCACGTCCCTATGCGACTGCATGAGTGTGTAACTATCATTTCTCTTGAGCAGCCTTCCCCAATCTGGAGCCCTCTACATCTGCTAAGCTGCAATTCCTACCATCCCAAGCCATGATATGAGAGTTGAAGTCTAATACATTTGGAGAGCACTGGGTTAAGGAAAACTGCTCTTATGCATAACTTTTTCCTTTCCTGTTGCCTTGCCTCATTGCTCTTGCTTTTGACCAATATCTTATTGCTGTATAATAAAGCATGCAGGCCAAGGGGCTTGTCTAAAGAGCAGAGGAGACTATGAACTCTTGTAACTCTTACAGTGATTTCCTTGGGTGCTGATGGTGTTTAAAAGCTTGACTGGGAAATGTGCCACAGTAAGAGGCCTCAACAATGCATAAATTTTGGGGTGAGACAGTGAAGGTAAAAAATGAATGAAGTGATTTAAGCATGGCAGAACTGACTTGTGTAGGTATATGTGCTGTTAGGACAGGGATGAAAACTTTAGCCTTCCACATGTTAGTGCACTGCAACTGCTATCAGTCTTTTAGATAAGCTATGATGAATGGGAGTGGTAGCCCAGCCATGTCTGGTGGGCCATATACTCCCCATCCCAGATATCGAACATTTCCTTTTACTACTCTTGCCATGATAAGTTAAAACAAGAATGATAAAAACTAAATTACTAAGGTCAACAGCACACAAGATTACCATACAGCTACTAAAATCCTTAGGTTATTTCCAGTGCTGGGTTTGTGCTAGCGCAGAGCACTTCTACTTGGGTAAAGTGGAGTACCCAAGTTTTGCACTCCATACACACTGCTTCTAGGGGTTGGAGGACCATCTGGGAAAGTATTGAACATGGCAGAGAAGGCTGCAATAAGTAGGTGGAATCAGAGGAAACTAGAGGCCTTTCCTTCCATGGGATTAAGCACTTTCGACTAATACAAAGAACTAGGTTGGATAGAATAAAGCAGAGCAAAGAATTCAATGCAATGTTGTTGCAGTTGCTTTTAAAGAAAGGCTCTTGAACTCACATTTGATGCTTGGAAAAGAAGTACAAGACAGAGGAATTAGGACATCCATGGCAGTGATGTATTTAAGTCTTTTACTCCAGGTCTCAAATCAAGTCTCAAGTCTCTACCTTCAAGTCTCAAGTCAAGTCTCAAGTCCTTGAAGATACTTTGAAGTCAAGTCTCAAGTCTGGGAACCAACTTTATATCCCAACCTATATTCCAGAATTTCTGAACAGGGTCACATAGTTAGTTTTAACAATTAAGCAGAGGTGGCCCTTCACGTTTGCAAGTTTGCTATCTACAGCTTTGGAAGTGGAGAATAGGATCCTGTTTAATCCCCCTTCAAAAAGATGGAGGCTTTTGTGTCTATGGGCATAAAAGAGCCCGCAGCTTTGGAAGTAGGGAATAGGATCGTTCTTATTCCTCATTTACTGAAGCTTCAAAAGCTTTAGAAGGAAGGATCACATTTGCTGTTCCCCTCTGAGAAATGCACCCTGCACTCTGGGGGTGAGGTTTGTCTTCTGCTCTTAAGAAAGGTTTTAGAAGACTCCTCATATATGCAACAGGGACAGACTGCTGAGCAGACTTCAACCCTTCCTCAAGCCCATTGCCTAACCCGTTTGCTGTTCCCCTCTGAGAAATGCACCCACACTTTGAGCTTTAGAGAAATTGTTCTGTGACCAATAGGCAAAAAGAGGTGGAAGTGTTGTTCAAAGTTGTAAGGTTTTTGGAGGCATGTGTTATGTTACTGAACCAGGACAGCAAGTCAGTCACTAAAAATATACAAGTCTCAAGTAGAGTCAGTGCATCATTTATTGCCAAGTTGAGTCTGAGTCAAGTCACTGAAGCAACTTAAGTCGGACTAGAGTCTGAGTCAGTCGGCTGGAATCTACATCATTGATCCATGGTAGATGAACCAAACAGGCTTGCTCATTTGCTAGCAGCTGAATCAGGGCAAGCAGCGTGGCTCATTTCAATGGGTCACTTGCCTTGATTATGCTTACACATGGAGAAACACATACGACATCCTTCTTTTCTGTTGTTGATCATGGACAGAGACATCACAGAAGCAGGAAGCAAAATACTTTGCTTGGGAGGCATTAAGGGATGGATGAGGACATTGTTTCAGTTTGTTTTTGATAAGCATTTGTTAAAATTCACAAATGTCTTCATATTCATGATGGGAAGAGCTAACAGTGTTGTTTTTTAAAGAATGTGGGGAAAAAATCAAAACTGACAGATTTATTCCCTTTCCCTCAGTACAGGGCTTTAAGTGCTTAAAATTTAATAGTCTGGATTTTAATCCTAATGTATTCAACCATGTTGCCTTTGCCGCCGCTGCTGCCACCACCTCCCCCTCCTCCCAAAAGGCTATATCTATATTATTATTCATCTATATTAGCCATATGACAAGGAAGTACAATACGGCCTTTTCCTGCACTATGGACGAGAATGTTTGACAAGATTCAAAACTAGTCAAAAATATGTTTCTTAATTATCAGAAAATGCTGAAAAGAAGAATCCTGGACTGAAATGGCTCTTCACAGTTTGAGATTTGTTCTCTAAAAAATTCATACAGGCTTTCTTGCATAGAAAATAGCAATTTTTTTTCTGTGCTGGAAACTGCATTTAATGTGTAGAAAAAAATGGCTGGAATTCACAACTACAGTCAGGAATGTATAATCCAGAGTTATGCATTCATCAGTTATTCATATTCATTATCCCTACCTATTCAATAGTGTAGGAAATACGAAGGGATCATGAATGTCCTCCAGTCCTGACTTACCAAGCAACAGTCACTGCAAGTGGTGTGGGTCTGTTCTCCTACCAATTAGGGGGCAGCTAACTGATGTGAGCGGTCGTCAGTGCAAAGATCCTGCTTCTAGCGGTTGTACCAAAGATCACTTATAGTACAAGGTGGGAACATCAGTTTGTTGTGTCCCAATTGATAGGAGAACAGAACTCCTATCACCTGCAATGGCTGCTGCCCAGTAAGTGAGGACTAGGGGGATCAAACCAAGAGATGTTACTTAGCTACATAACTAATGTTGCTGTGTAGCTAAGTAGCAGGTCTAGAATACTGGTCAATATTTCTGAAAGGTATATTATTTTTTTGCACAGAAAATACTGTTTTCTGTGCAGAAAATGCTGTTTTCCCTGCAAAAAAAGTACGTGAGATTTTTATGAACAATGAGTCTTGAGTATCACATAGACTTTAAAATCTCTGCAGTTTTTGAATACTTTCTCACAGCAGGAAAAAAAATGAGAAAAATCACTCTTTGTTTCCTTAGTGAATGAAACTAATGAAGAATGACATCTCTGACCTGCACCTATTGAACTTAACCAGTGCAAGTAGGAATGAATTTCATTTGGGAAATATGACCAAAATTCTCTAGTGTCTTTGTATTCAGAGTGGAAAGAACTTGAGAAAGTGAAATTGACAGATTTGCAGTACCCTTATATTCTCTGCCTGGCATAGTGCCAGACTGCCTTGTTTCTGCTGGATGGCATGGCAGACTGCTTCCTACTTGCCTGACAACAGAAGACAAACACAAAAGGCAAGCAATGATGGGACTGAGCATTCTGCCTCTTCCTTGCCATCCCATGGAAATCAAAGCTGTTCAAATAAGACTTAGGCCATTTCCGCACTAGACTGTTACAGTGCTATTATTCCACTTTCAACATCCTACGGAATCTTGGGGTAATAGATTCATTTAGACAACAAGCAGCAAGAGGCTTTCTGCATTTCCAGAAACATGTGCCAAAATCTCTGTTAAACCACTCCCACTCACAAATGCTATGCCAGTCTGTCCCCCTTCAGTCATATTTGGAAATACCAACTGTAGGAAATAAGAGAATATGACCTCTTGAACATGCAACTTTGGCTTTAGTGCATTAGGCAGTAGTGGCTCTGATATCAGTAAGAGAATGAATCTGCTCTAGGATTTAGTCGGAACTTTTAAGGACTTATCTGAAGCACTGAACCAATTTTGGAGATATGGTTCAGCACTCTGGAAAGCTCTTTTAAACTTCAGACTCAAACATGGGGTGGATTCATAGTCCTACTGACATCAGAACTACCAGCCACCACTAGTTTTATGGATGCAAATATCACTCCTTACTGTAGAATCTTAGAATATCAAGTTGGATAAGATGCCAAGATACATCTAGATCTAATCCAACCCTGTGTGATACAAGAATCCACTGCTAAAGCTTTCGTGTGAGGGAGCCACTCAACTTCTGCTTAAAAACCTCCACTGAAGATTCCATCGCCTTTCAAGGTAGTCTATTTCAAGAGTCTGTAAGAGTCTCACACAGCAATTACTTCAACCTTACATTGAACAGCTCTAGTTAACAGGCAGTACTTGAGTCTGTAGATCTGAATACCCTGAAGACACCAAATCCCATCTGATTTTGGAAGTTGAGCAGGGTCAGACTTAGTTAATATTTGGATGGGGGCTGCTGTGGGCTATATTCAGGGGAAGGAAATGGTGAACCAACCGCTGAGTAGTCTTGTCTAAGAGAAACCTGTGAAATTCATGTGGCTGCCATAAATTGACAGGCAACTTGAAGGCACGTAGAAACATTTCATGGGTTTTTTGGGGGGGGTCAGTTTTGGTTTTTAGCGAAAGGACAAATAAAGGATCACAGTCATCACGGAAAGCAGTAGCACAGTGGACAGAAATAAAAGACTGAGGAATAGGATTTTGGAGTTTAACAGCCCAGAATTGTCAGCTTTCTTAGGGGGAATGTAAGTTGGGGGCAGCCAAGAAGAGATTACAGTTCTCTCTGAGAATAAGGAAATAAATATTCTGTCAGCGTTTGCAGCAGGAGCCCGGTGCTGATTGCTCTCCAGCGTCCTTGAAAAATACTGTATCTGTGTGCTGCTCATTTCAATATTCTGTTTTGCTCACAGAGCACCTGGAATTTTTCAAATGTGTGGGAAGAGGGTGTAGGAGGACTTGGGGAGTGGGGGGGTACACAGATGGTGCTGGAAACTACACTGTGATCTGATCCACTTTGGATGTTCTGTACATATTGGAGGTGAGGTGGGGGGTGGAGTGGTTGCTTGCTCAGATGTCGGAGCATGCAAACATACATAGGTTGTAGTAATGAAGCTGATTGCTTCATGTTGAAGAACTATTATTTCAAAAGAACAGAGAAAACCACTGTGGCAAGAAGGAATGGAAAATGCTTCTGTTTTATTAACCCTTCCTCCTTCAGAGGACTAGAAGATGACATGACATGATTGGCATCCTGGGCATAAAGCAAATACATGGTCAGAGGTCTGATCCTTGGATTGGCTAGTAGTATGTATGAGTAACTTCCCAGAATTGTTGCATGTGGGCAGACGTGGAGAGAAAAAACACAACAGTGGCTGCCAGTATCCAAGGCTGGCACTGCCATTTTGAAGGCAAAGGGAGGCAGCTGTGGCAGGAGATGCTGAGGGGGCAGAGAGTGGTAGCAAGATGCTTGAGGGCAGAGCACAGCATGCCATGCAGCCTTAAGTGTGCTTGTTGTCCTCAGCTGTGGTCTTGTCCTCTTTGTGGTACTGCAATAAGATACAAAGGCCAGTTTAGATATCTTTTAACTTCCCCAAGAATAGGGAGAGAAACCATTTGATCCTCTGGATCCAGGCACAAAATATCTCAAGCAAACCCTGCCATCACCATTAATAAAGTCTAGCTTCCTATTTGAAGTCTTGGATCAGTTCCAGAGAGCTCTTAATGAAATAGTTCTCTGTATGCATGTGCATTTGTGCCTTAGTGACTAGCAAGAGCCAGGACATGCTGTGTACTGTCCACTAGCTTCCCACAGCAAGCACAAGGATATCTTGTTAAGGGCAGAAATGAACAAGTTGTCCCACATTCCATTCCATTCTTGTTCCATTCACGTATTGTGCCCTTCATTCCCTTCCTTCTAACTGACATGAAGAAATTCCATGTTAAATTTTGAATTTTGCACATGTACAATTTGTGTCTTTGTGGGAGAGGAAAGCATCTAGGATATTAATGTTTGATAAAGTGGAAGGCAGTAAGAAAAGAGGGAGACCGCACTACAGATAGATTGGTTCAATCAAGAAAGCCATGGCCTGAGGAGGACAGTGGATGACCAGGGATCTTAGAAGTCTCTCATTTATAGGACTGCCATAAGTCAAAGTTAACTTGACAACAAATACGAACACACAGGGGCCGCACCAAAAACAAGGCCACCACAAGCAAACTATTTGAAGCCAGCACCACCGTCCAATTTCAAACAGAGGGGGCAGTTGGGGAAAACTTCATAAACAGCTGATGAGAAACTCATGCATGTCAATTTCTGATTCTCTTCATTACTAATTTTTCCAATCCCGTGTTTGGTTCACTCCAAACTTGAGATTTTTCTCTAATCTTAAATTTTGCTTGATCCACGTTTTGAGAATATTTTTAAGTTCACATGGAAAGTGTTAACATTTTTATGTACATTTTTGTATGTATTTTTGCTTTATATACATATCTTTGTAAGGAGTTTGAAATTTAAACATTATGTTCACTACCATATGCGTGTTTGTGTATATATGTACTTTTCTATACACTTTCTTTTCACTGGGGAATTTACGGCAAAATTTAAGAAGTGTTAATTTCTAATGATAATTTTTTTTCATATCTTAATATGAGCATATGAAATTGGCAAAGCTTCTTTCCTTCTTTCTTTCTTTCTTTCTTTCTTTCTTTCTTTCTTTCTTTCTTTCTTTTGTTCTTTCTTTTTTTTCTTGTATTTGGATTCCACTCTTTAGCCAAAAGACTCCCAGAGCAGTTTAAACAAGATATAGCATGTCTTATTATCAACTGATTATTTACTTTTTTATTGATAAAAATGTTTATTAATCACTGTCTAGCAGGACCCCAATGAATTCCTTCCATATCCCTGTTGGGAAACCAGAATGTGAGTATCCCATCTCTGAACAATGGATTCAATTGCATGACATATCACGTAATGGATTAGGACTGCACTGAGAAATACAAAAACACAAGTTAATAACATTGAAAGTCAAAAGGATTTAGGGTTAATCTGAACATTGCTTGTTAATAACCATTTAAGAGACTAAGAATGTAACTTTGGGATTGTGAAAACAAGGGTGTCATCCTGTTTCCCACCACCTGATGCCCCTGGTGTTTTGCGTGTTACCTTCCGTGAATGACACCCAGTATGACCAACAGTCCAGAATGCTGGGAGCTGTGCTGGAAGACTGGTATAGAATATTTTGCCTCTTTCACCTCCATGTGCTGTATGTGAAAGAGAAGGGAGGAGAAAGGGAAATTATGACAATTTTAATCAGACAAAAAGATGACAAGAAAGAGTTTAATAGTTTCTTCCTCCTTTTCCAGTCCTCTCTTCAACCTAAATCTAAAGCCACTCACAGATACTCTGTATAACATGAAAAAGCTGTACATTATGTGTAATTCTGCTTTCAGGTGTTACATTATTAGTGGAAAGTATACAGAGGCCCAGCCTGTATCTCATGTGGTGACAGCAATGATTCATCCTACTTGACGCATGCATTAGCTATCACACCAAGCCTTGGGATCAGATGTGAGGCATTTTTATTTTACTTTGCATTCAAAGTTTGAAACAAAACTACTGAGACGCCAGTGTTCTTTACAACAAAATATTTTGGTTTGGTGTGTTACTGCTGCTGCAGTGCTGAATCATAGCACAGTGCTTCTTTTAAAGAGTCCCAACTGGATCTTCCTGGGCACTTTGTTGTGCAGAAATGAAACATATTATTCAGCCATCTGGTGTAGATGAAAACCCTTCAGTATGTGGAGTAGGGCACCAGGGGAGTCAACTGAAATATGACATCGTTGGAGTTCTTTTCAGCCCCCACTTTTTTTTCTTTTTTTTTTTAACAAAAAGAGCTTCTCCAGATTATTTTAAGTTCTGCGTAGAAAGAGAAGAATGGACCTTAATATGAGAACACAGGCTCCCTGATCTTTATAAATCTTTCTTCCAAGTATATTTATAGTTGCTACTATGTGGACAACTAGATTCTGTGAGCCACTCAGCCAGTGTACTCCAAGGTACTGAAATATGATTATGGCATTGCCACTTTAATATGGAGATGGAGTCATACACATGGAGCAGGAATGGGTTGTCAGACTGGATTTCAAAATTTTAATGAGGCAGAACCACAGTTAAAGTGCTTATTGCTGGTATTCGTTAAGGACTGCTCAGCTAAGCAAACACATTGTATATATCTATGTGGCATGGGGGGAGGGGAAGAAAAATGAGAGAAAAAGAGGGAAGGGAGCAGAGACTGTGACAGTGACTATGTTCATTGCTTTCAATATGTCAAATCAGTCCCAAACTTTCAGGAAGAACCAGATTCACCGGGGTTTCTTTGGAGGACTCTAGCTTTGCTTCAAACACTCCTAGGCTTATTGGAAATGACTTGCTTCAGTTCTAGATTCAAGATGCATCCACAGCAAACATATTATCCCTTAAAGAAAAGCCAGCAGAGTTTCATCTCTGAAAATTAAGGAGGCAAAGTATATGAACAGGGACTGATGACTCCCATGTCAGGCAGGGGGTAAATCCACCCTGGCTTCTGGATAGCATTAAATGAGCTATCCAAGGTACTGAATGTGTCTGAAGGATAGGGTTCAGCACCTTGGATAACTGCAGACTTAAATCCGGAGGGGATTTATCACTTGATTTCCATGGCAGCCAATAGCCACCACTGAAATTCACTCCTGAAAGATGCTCAGGCTTGGTCTTTAGCTAGTCTTCAGAGAAAGAGAATGTAGAGAGTTGTACCTAAATGCACCATATTATGTCTGATCTTGGAAGGTAAGCAGAGTCAGCCCTGGTTAGTACTTGAATGGGAGACCACCAATGAATACCAGGTGCTGTAGGCTACATTTCAGAGGAAGGAGCTGGCAAAACCAGCACTGAGTATGCCTTGCCTAAGATAACCCCATGAAATGCATGAGGTTGCCATGAGTTGACAGGTGACTTGAAGGCACATAAACACACACACACACACACACACACACACACACCAATGCCATATGTTTAAAATTTTCTAAACACTGAAAAGAACTGGCAAAGAGGGGAGGCTGCTTTTTCTTGCCATAAGAAATGGCAGTAGAGTAGTATGAAGGAATAATGGGGTTTGGTTTGGTTTTTGTCTCCTATCTTCAATACAAGACAGCAACTTTTGTCTGTTGGGAGGGGAAATGCTACTGTCTTCTTCCAGTCTTATACTTTTCTCCAGAAGAGAAAGAGAAGAAGAAATGGTGGAAAGTGAGAAGGAGGAGGCTGGGGAGAGGCAGAAAGGCACATTGTAAGCCAAGACTCACAATCACACAGTCTTCTAGACTGTTAGACTACAATTTCCAGCAGTTATCTAGAGCTGTTGGGATTGGAAGACCAACAACATCTGGAAGATCAAGCAATTCTCATCCCTGCAATAAGTCTTAGGCTCTGTATTAATCTTAATTGTTTCTTTCTGAAGCAAGAAAGGAAATTCAATGAGCCCGTGGTACTATGCTTTGGTTCCAGGATCTCTCATAGATACCAAAATTCATGGATGTTCAAATCCCATTATGTACAATGGTGGAGTAATATGGTGTCCCTTATATAAAATGGCAAAAACAAAATTTGCTTGTTTGGATTTTTTAAAACTATTTTTAAGCATTGGTTGGTTGAAGGAGGGACAACTGTATTCTCAACTATCTCGAAAATCTGCAACCGCACGCAAAGGAATGACTTGGGACCAATACCACGGCAAACCTAGTTCAGACGTTGTCATAAATGTTCCAGCTATTACATCTGTCTGATATATGAATACCATGTTTTATATCCATGCTGGTACACAGCCACTATAAAAGCAACCTGCAGCACTGTACAGATTGCATAGGTCAGGTGTACAGCAGCATGCAGGCAACGTTAAACTTGATTCATACATTTGCCACTATGTACCTAACATCAGTCTATATATTTTGACATCTTTCCCCCTGTATCTGCATTTCTATATTTTCTTTTTCTCCTACCATGAACCGATGATGAGTTTTAGCTGGAAAGTACTCAGATGCTTCAGCCATTCATTTGCAGTGCTTCTTTGTTCCAGTTAGTGATGTGAAAAACTGTCAATCGCAATTTCATTGTATTTCTCTGCATTCTCATCCTATCCTGTGTTCATAGATATTTTTTTGAATACTTTTCCTCCACATGGAAATTCATGCATCGTTTCTGTAACCATTTTCCTATGTACAAGTTTGGTACATGTTTTTCCTAATTTAAGGATGTTTGTACAAATTTTCACATTAGCTGAAATCTAGCTGTTCAGATTTTTAAATTGTCCTCATGTTTAGCTGTTCAAATTAATGCCCCTCAATATTATTATTAGATTTTTCATTATTTCAAAATATCTTTGACTCAGGCTGATAAAGAAAGAAGAAACATTCATAAGGCTGCTGTTTTATGCTTCTGCTGTAGGCTATATTTCAGAGGAAGCAACTGGCAAAACCACCTCTCAGTATTCCTTGCCTAAGAAAACCCTGTGAAATTCATGGAGTTACTGTAAGTCGATAGATGACTTGAAGTTTCACACACACACACACACACACACACACACTACAGAAGAAAACCCTACTGAAATCAGTGGGACTAACATCTGACTAAATGTGCAGGCCATTGGGCTGCAGGACTGCAATTGTAAACCAGATGTTTTAAGCGTCATTAGATCCACCACACTAAGAATCAGTTGAGAAGGTCAGGCTCAGAGGCTTAGAGAAACATTCTCTTGTTCGGTAATTAAATTAAATCGTCTTTATATGTCCTAGTACAGTATGATGAATGAAAGGCTAACCTCACCATACACAGATTTATTTTATGTCCTCCTATAAATTCAGTTATATCTTTTTTAAAGCCTCAGTTTAAAGCACCCCATTCTGATAGGCAGAAGATAATCAATAGTAGACAGATCTTGTATGTTAATCAAGACTTTTAAAGGTTGTAGGAAAGGACTGCCAGTAGTATACAAGTAAGAATAGGAAGCGGAAAACTGAATTGAGATTAAGGGTTACTGTTGTGATGCTTTACGGCAGCAAGATAGTCAACATAACCCTTGGGGCTATAGGGCAAAATAATGTGGATAGGAAAATCAAAGTGTATTGTAACCTACCATATCTTTTAAGCTGGAGGAGGCAACCAAATTGGAGAGGGATTCAGCCTCTCAGATAACATTTATAGGCACTGGCAAGGAGAACTTGGTTTTGTGAACCACTCTGATTATCCTAATTACTGATAGCATAAAGGGGTAGGGACAGGGTGACATAGGAGCTTCGATGGGCCATGTTAGGTGTGTGGGTGAAAGAGAGGTTCATTCTGTTTTAAGTAAATGTATAATTCTGTATTTTTTTAAAAAAAAAAACTTTATGACAAACATATCAAAATACATACCCAGGTTTTTTACCATTGTATAAAAATGGAAACCTTGTTACTACTGCAAAATTCAAGCCCTTATCTAAATAAAAAAATAACTGAAATTTTGATATTGCAACTCTTACTGATTCAAAACATTACCCATTTGAGATTTATGAAGTATTTTCTGACTTGAATAATTAGTTGCTCTTCAGAATAATTCAGAAATTCATCAGAATTTCAGCCCGATTCATCTAGGTTCATACTACAATACTGAAATATCTGTTCAAATAATTTATTTTTCTACAGTACTGCTCTTTTCGTTGCTATCCCAACATTTGCATGTTCTATGAGGGAAATATTTGCTTGTTTTCTGAAATATCCCTCATAAATAATATTGTGATCCACGAACAGAGCTTGTGCCATAAGTTCCATGCCTGACCCAGTTACACATTTGGAAAGGTCCATGGATGGAACTGTGACCACTACTGGCATTTCCACTGGTGATAGGCTCTGAAAATGGCATCCCAGGAGTGGAGTAGTGATGGAACAAAGACAGTAATGGATCTCTGGATCTGAAACCCCTTCATTCAGAGGAGAGGGTCCAGGATGCTTCCTCTCTCCATACAACCTCCAAATGGAATAATCCATATTCCGACCTCACCGGAACATTTAAAAAACTGGTTAGTACAAGCCAGCTGATTGTACACACAACCTAATCCCATTGAACTGTTGATCCCAAACCTGCTCAAGGACAATGAGAAATAAACCTTCCTTCAAGTACCACTGAAGTTCAAAATGTGGGCACTGCTCAAATCCTAAATAATTGCACATTAAAAGATATCACAGATGACCTGTTCAAACTTTCTGTTTCAAACACACAGAAAATACATGAGGGAGAGGGTCATCCTCTAAGACCTGACCTATATGGCATTGCAACTGCTGATTAGACCCCAAGCAGGCATATACAGTCTGATAGGAGATGTATGCACATACACATGCCTATGTACAGGACTCCTACGGAAGAGCAGGGACCCTGGCTTATGCCCTGTCTCCAGCAACCATAGGGAATTTGAGAGATTGTCATGTCTTTCACATTTCATAAGCAGCAAGTGAACAATTATTAGTCCCATACCACTACCCGCACATGTGCGGTCTAGCTGACATAAATGGCAGGTTCAGGGCCATTTAACACTACACAATTTTGGCACTATGATTCTGCTATAACTGGTATGGCTGTATCCTATGGAATCTTGTGGTTTGTAGTTTGATGAAACAGTAGAGCTCTCTGTCTGAGAATTCTAAATGCCCCTCTCTAAACTTTCAATACCAGGATTCCATAGGACAGAACCAGTTAAAAATGGTGTCATAGCACTATACTATGTAGTGTTAAAGGTCCTTTAGTATTCTTTGTTAAAAACATATGAAATAGTTTTACGTTCAAATGGTAAAGGTTTCATAACATTTCACAATGAGGGATTCTGTAACATGTGTCTTTAAATGTGGAAGAAAAACAATGAACTGTAAGCTAAAAAATGGAGAACAAATAAATTTAGACAAATTACAGGTTAACTGATGCAGGAAAAGAAACAGACCAATGAATAGGAAATGACTACATGCTATGCCTCAACTCTAGAGAGAGGTGCAATCTAGGCACAAATGAGTAGGGCCAGTTAAGTTTGGTACTTCTAACAATGGCTAGCTGGCTCGGTCCCGTGCATAGGAACTCAGTGAACATATGACAGTTTTCATCTGAAGAGTTTTAAAATAAAATGGGCTAGGGATTACCTAGGCCATTTCCACACTAGCCTGTTATAGCGCGATGATTCCACTTTCAATTTCCTCTGGAATCCCGGGGTTTGCAGTTTCGGGAGGGGCCAGCTGGCCCCTCCCGAAACTGCAAACCCCAGGATTCCAGAGGATGTTGAAAGTGGAATCATCACGCTATAACAGGCTAGTGCGGAAATGGCACTAGACTAGCTAATGGAAACAAGTTTCTCAACAAGTTGAGAACCTTTTTCAAATAAAGAGACCTCCAGTAAGAACTGTGGAACAGGATATGCATTTTACTTGAAACTATTTCTTTACTGCTCCCTTTTGCAGGTGACAGTATTTGTACAGACATAATCCTTCACTATTTTTTTAAATAAGCAATAAATAATTTTAGCAGTTTTCTGCTCACTGTGAGAAAGTCTTCAAAACAAAGACTATTCACAATCCAGGACTTATTTTGTGAGAAATTCACAGAGGGAACAATATTTTATATGCAGATGTGTTTTCTGCACAAAAAAAATCCCATATCTGAAGAGAAAATGCTGTTTTCTACACTAAGCAACCATGTGCAAATTTTGCACAGAATAAAATTGTGAAGATTTTTTGTCAGTCCAAGATTCCTGTCAGGGTTTCTCAATACCTAAGAAACATAAGGGACAGGTTTTGACAATTTTTCAAAGATTTTCAAATATTCTTCCCATCCATAGTTTTGTGACAACAGATTGCAATTCACACTAGTACTGAGGCCTATGTTCAACCAATTGTGACACTCACTCCAGATAAACAAGACTAGCTTAATGATTTCCAGGATGAACTGGTGAGCAAGGTGTTATGAATGCTGAACCAACAATTTCTTTGTTAGACAGATTAGTAGTTACCAGTCCAGGAGATCTTTGCTGGCAGGCAGTAGTGAGGAGAACCTGTGTCCCTGAACAAGATATTCCTGAGAGCTTAAGGGAGGCATAATCTCCTATTAAAGAAAGGGGGAAGAAGTAAGGTGTACATGTGAAGAGATAGTATTTGGCAGTTTGGGAGAAGGAGGAGCAAGAAGGATATCGCACTGCTGAAAGCAGCTGACATGTCTCTCTGTGGAGACCTGTTGTGAAGTAGCAGATCTGGAGCACAGAACTTGTTTGCTTGTATATCTGTAATTAAAATGAATTATAAAAAGCTACCAAAAGTCATAAGGCTTCCCAGGCTGTGTTAACATCTTCTAACAAACATATCAAAGTATTATATGGTAGCAGAAAGACTAAAACATTTATTTTTTGTCAATAAGCTCTCATGAAGTTATGCTCATATCTTTTTATACTTGGAATGTTAGTGTAAACTGGTGTGTGTGTGTGTGTGTGTGTGTACCACACACACAAGACATGGACAGAAGGATTAGGGCGTAAGCCCCACTAAATGCAACTTCTTTGTGAATAGAGATCAACAAGATTGTGCTAGAAAGGTATATACAATAATCCTGGAGGCCACTCATAAAGCAATGTACAGTCTCCCATCTTGGGCTTCTGAGATCCCATCTCAGTCTGTCCCCAAATGGAGCAAGAAGAGATGAGAGCAGCTAAGCAAAGAAGGTAATGAGCAAAGAGTGACAAGTCTTGAACTTGCACTTGCCTATCAATCTAAATGTGAAGATGGGTAGGGTCCACATCTGAAAAATTCACTTTGAACTACATTTTAATATTCTTATCTGTTCTTAAGATCCTTATTTATTTAATCCTAATTTTAATCAATTTATAAACAAATCATTCTCAGCTATTGTCAAAAGTAAGCCTAGAAGAACCATCCCTGAGACATTCAAAGTTTTCTGTACATAGTGAGAGATCTAGACTGAGCTTTTGTTTACCTAGGCTGTATTAGCGTTGAAGGCTCCAGGGGATTTGGCTTTGCTGTTCCCCTACACCCTCTAAAGTACAGCCAGCTTTGCAGAGACAGATTCTTGTTTCTACATAGGGTGGGCTATGAACCTATGACTTCAAGGCATGGAGGTTCACAGTGTCTCCAGCAAACCACATAAGCAATACAAAGTAAATGACAAGAGCTTCCAAGCTATGTCAGACATCATACACTGGGAGTTATTATGTGTTTCAGCCTGGGTGCATTTTGGACTTACCTTAAAGTATCTTGGTTCCAGTCTGAAAGCTGAGGAGGCAAATATCCAAAGTCTAGCTCATGGTTCGAATTTGTCCCAACCCATAGAAATGGAATATCCTATCTCTGTCAGAAGCATGTCAAATCCCCTTTCAGAAGATAATAGAGAAGCTAGAAAATATAGATTATTAAGAAATACAAAATTAAAAAAACCAATTGTATTATAATAGGCTAGGGATGGCTATGGACTGGGATTCAGACAGCTTCTCTCAGTGCAGATTTCGTGGAATGTCCGCGAGGTAGATACAGGATACGCTTCTCAAATCCTCATATAGTAAATGCCGGTGGACATGTTCCAATAAAAGGCACGCAAACATTGCTTAAACATGTTTTAGTTATTAAAAACATGGACACAAACATCTGAAGTTTTTTGTGGGGAGAGGAGGAGCAAGATCTTGTTTTAGAAAAACAAAACTTGATGGAATCAGGCCTGGCCCAGAGATTGAGGTGGGAAAGGAAAGAGACCCCCAGCTGCATACATCATAGATGTTCCTGACAGCCTCAGGCCCACTTGTGAGTTTATATAGAATACCCTCAGTTCCCGGCTCTGGGCAAGGTGTTGCACTGGAACTTCAGTTTCCTTTCTGAAACAGTATACTTCTCTTGCACCAGGTAATGAGAGTGAAGGAAGGATTATAAAACGCTCTGCTATATAAATGCTAAATAAGCTAAGCAGAAATTCTGAGCTCGCTCAAGATTGCAATAAATTATTTTCCCAATTGGGAACAGACAGGCAATTATGACTCTGCCTGCTGTCCAGGCTGCTCATCACACTGAGCAACAGGTGCACAGTTTGACGCTGGGAGCAGAGCTTAAAGTTCAATCTAGCTCTGGTTAATCTCCCTTAGAATCTGCTAAGAAATGTTATCAACTATTTGTTACCTTATTTTTGAATTAAATAAGCCAGGTATGGATTGAAGCCACGAGTTTTAATGATTTTTCCCCTCCCACTCTGCAAGAATTCATTAGTTCTTGTTTGATCAGCTACCGTTGTGTGATATCATCTTTCCAACAAGCAGTTCTAATTGCATACAGAAAAGAGATAGACTCTTTGTATGTGGGGAAAGCGCTCTCAATACCTGTCTAGACATCATTCCATTTTGTATGCAATCAGGAAGTAAGACTTAAAGCAATAAAAAGGATGTTTATTCCTACTTCAAGGACCTATGATAAATAATAAGAAGTCTGACTCTTGTATTGACTTTACACCAGGTAAGAATTTTTTGACTTGTCACCTCTGCAGCACCATTACTACCCTTTGCCAGCAAGGGGAAATCTGTTCAGGTCATGGATGCTGGAGGACTGCAAAGAATGAACCAGGGGCTCAGGAAAAACAGCTGGGATACAACCATTGCAGCCACCCAGCTTCTGCTGCCTGAGACAATAACTTCACTCTGCCTACTAGCAGGATTAGCCTTGATTGGCCCATTAGTCCATGACTATAAGAATAGTTCATGTTACCGCAGTTTCTAGCCCGGGCTTGTGGTATATTAGATATCATTTGATATCAGTAATTTGGCCTTCTTTACCCATTCCTCTCCACGTGCTTGCGAGGCCCCCAGACAAGCATGCATACAGGCATGGTTGATAATAGCTGAAACATTCCAAACAAATCCAGGCAGGCCAGAAATAGTCAGACTGCCGCTTTAGGAGACCTCAAGGCAAGTACCACATTATGTATGCACGCTACTTACAAAGGACTCCCTGCCCTGAGCAGGCAGCTTGACAAGCCTAATACTCAACTGTCAAGCACTCCGTATTTGCATACCGGCTACTCTATTGACAACTCTGTCCTAACTCAATCATGCAAAATACTGACCTTTCGGAGGCTTTGTCTCCAGCCCGAAACTCATTGTTATCCCCAAGAACGGACTAGCCTGTGGCCACATTTTCCCCTATAAGAACCCCTGACTTTGAGCGTTTCGTTGGATCGCTCTTGGTTTCCATCCCGCCTTGCTGTCGCTTCGTCCAGCGAGCCTTCCCCTCAGCTTCTCATGCTGAGAATCCTTACTTCCACAAACTTCGTCTTCAGACAACCCGGGCTTCAGGACAGGTGTAGTATTCCCCATACAAAACCTCCTCTTAAAATCCCTCTATCCAACTCCTACCTTTATTTCAATAGTTCTCTGTGTGAGTGTGTTGTATACACGTGTTTGACTGTACATCAATAAAACAACTATTATTATTTACTTCCATTTGCTCCTTGACTTGGCCTGACCCTGTAGACATTGGGTTTAAGATCTCGCTACGTTGCCCTGCCTCTCACATTGCTAACTAGTGTTCTCAGCTAATTCCCATTCCCCATTATTTTGAGCACATTTAGGTGTCCCTCCTGGGACCCCCAGAAATCAGGGTAACATTCACATATAATTAGATATGAGAAGCAGTATAGAAAATTATCCAATGGAATTAGTTTACCTATGAGCAATCATTACAATGCAGAGAATGTAATAATACAGTCACTTTTGGATAATATCAAGGAGATTCTTCCTTCTCTTGACGAAGGGAGAATTCAGCATTATATTCATTTTTATTGTAATTTTTGAGAAATCAGGTGTCTTTTTCCTAAATGTATTTATTCATTAAAATATTTATATCCTATGAAGAATATGACAAAGGAAGATAAATGCATTTTGGATAAGTAAGGTTTTAAAGTAGAGAAAACAGTGAAGTATTTGGGTATCACTATGGCAAATACGAATTGTATGTTATTGAAATATAATTTCATTAAAACATGGAATGAGATTAAGTAGGATTTATAAAGATGGGTGAAAATTAAACTATCATTATTGGCCAGAATTTCTGTAATTAAAATGAATGTTTTACCAAGGATGTTGTTCTTGCTCCAGACTATACTGATTTTGACCAATGACCTTTTATGTAAACAACAGCACAGTGACTTATCGAAGTTTATATGGCAAGGGAAGAAACCGAGAGCAAAATATAAAATTTTACAAGATACTAAACAAAAAGGAGGATTGGGATTGTCAGATTTGAAACTGTATTTTTCTGCATGTTGTTTGGTTTGGTTGAAAGATTGACTTTTGTTGACAAATAAGACAGTATTGGACTTCGAGCCGCATGAACTGAGGTTTGGATGGTATTTGTGGTATGACAGAGCCAACGTGAATGTAGGTTTTAATAGTCATTAGATGAGAAGATCTTTGTTAAGAATATGGCATAGATACAAATCAAGGTTAGGCCCTAAAACACTTCTGCTGGTATCATCATGAGAAGCCTTTTATAGGAAGGAGATTATAGCAAAAGAAAAATGGGTTACTTATCAAGATTTTATTGGAAATTGAACAAGACCAACACATTATATTTTTCTTCTTTGTTTTTAAAATTTATCTATTCTTGCAATATGGGGTTTTTTTTTTCAGTTTTGTTGGTACTTTGAAAACTTTTAATAAAATATTTTAAACAAAATATTTATATACCAATCTCAGTATTTATATCCCAGCCTTAGGGATGTGTACAATAAAACCAACCTGACTTATTTTAAAAATTAAAAATGATATTAAAGGCTAAAACATATTAAACAAATGGAGAAACTAGCAATTCATTAGTATGATCAAAGTCGTATCTAATATTGCTTGGGAGTAGGGAACCTCAATTCTTTAAGCGCTGAAGTGTTCCCCTCTTTGCAAGGAGGAAAGAGACAACAGTATTACCTTTATTTTAATCCACCAATGTGTATACGTGTTTATCCTTATGCTGCTGGCTGTCTTCCAGAGAGACACACAGACTGAGCAGAATGGTCAGCAAGAGTTATATGCTTTGAAATGCACCCATATGGACAGAAATCCCTGTCACACTCTATTTGTTATCCCCAAACCATGGGACACTGTGAGGTCCTGTATCAGAACCCGCACTTAAATGTAAAAATGGGGAATTAATTAATTCAAATTAAGAACACTGCAAGAGGGGGGTAACTTCAGGACCTTTTCACCTTTGCTTACCAGGTCACTACAAAAGAGACCAGTCAGAAAACTTATAGTACAATTTAAATGTGCTTTTCTGGGGGAAGTATACACACACGCACAAATAGACACACACACAAGCAATCACACAAGACTAACTTGAAAGAAAGGGAGGAAGATTAGAGGAACAGAAAAGAATTTTGGTTATTTTTACCATCCAGAGAGAGAAAAGCAGAGAAATAGGGATGTAGCTTGGACTGATGTCCAAGGACAGCAAAGATCTGAGGACCAGAGTAGATCCCTGAATTCCAAAATACTATAAGGAGGATCTAAAATCAGGGTCTCTTTATACCCCAGAATGTGCCCTGAAGGTGTGGCTTTCTGCTTGGACAACAAAGATTTCCAGGGTGGACAAAAGAGACAGGATGGATTAATGATTGTTAATGTGTGGAGGAAACATGTGGATGATTTTTAACATGTGGATGGGAAAAGATTTTGATGGGAGTGTGATCAGAGATCAGGAAAGGGATCATAGGTGTGTGAATGGTGCAATTATGGATTTGTTTGAAATCTTCCTGTTCTCCTGAACCAGTGCTATCAACCAAGCAAAAGGTCTTTGCTTTGAAGTTTCCAGCAAATGGGTGTCAGATTAAGTTGGTGGCCGGTTTTAAGGCTTTGTCTTCCATAGGAAATGCAAACCACAGGGGGTTACTTGCTCTTCTTAGAGATACCTTTTGTTCTCCCTGAAAGAGCCATTAAGCCAGACTCAGCCATGCTCAGGGATCATCTCTGACCTGTTTTTCTAATCAAACGTCCTCCTTCACATAGCCTTATATTTATATGATTTCTATTTTATGCCAATTAAACTTGCCAATAAAACCATCAGAGCAGTGGAGTTACATATTCCATTTATTTACCACTAGTGAGGCTCACAGAAGGGTGCAAAGGCAAAAACCAGCCCACCTCTGTGCCTGCTCCTGGTTTAGTGTTTGTTACATTTAGCACCAGGGAACTAGTGCCATTTCTACATTATACTGTTACAGTGCTATTATTCCACTTTCAACATCCTATGGAATCCTGGGGTTTTCAGTGTAGGGAAGGGCATTTAGAATTCTCAGCCAAAGATTTCTTTGGCCTCATTAAACTACAAACTCCAGAATTCCACAGGATGTTGAAAGTGGAATAATAGCACTATAGCGGTGCAATGCAGAAAGGGCCTAGGAGAATCTGAGAGCAGTTGAGAGAGACACCTAGGGGAATTCCGCTACTGCTGACCTGTTGTTGTCAAATTAACCTGTGTGATTGCATTTTACAACATGTGCCACCAGTCTCCTTCTTCCATCCCTCTATGCAGAGTAGGGGGAGAGGACAGAAATGAGAAGACACTGCTGCTGGGAGGGAAAAGAAAGAAGTGGAGCCATTGCTGCTGCTGGAACAAAAAGACCAGAGGAGAGAGGAGGGAAAACCAACCAGTCTCCAGACCAGCTTCACCACCATGCACAGCAGATGGGTGATGGCAGATGAGGTGGCAAAGTACATTGTATTCCTCTCTTTGCTCCCTCTTCCTGGACCTGATCCTGAAGTAAAGGATTTTCTTGGCATCATGGAAGGACTATGTGCAATCATAAGTCTTTGTTCTGCTGGTTCATGGGGAGAAGAGTAAGATGAAAGAAATCTTCTGTCAGCACAGAGGAAGTCTAGTGGGAGAGGTATCTCCCGTTCAGGACCAAATTATGCCCACAAAAATCTTGGTGTCATCTTTTGGATGTTGGATACCTTCATGCTAGCAGTAGGAGGTATTCAACCTTAAAAATGGGGCACTCTGAGCAATGTCCTTTAGACCTGCCAGATCTGGAGCCCCTCTGTTCCCCCTCACTGAGATTCCAACATTGCACCTATGCCAGCTTCAGCTTTTAGAAGCCCCCTGCCCCATTTTTAAAATATTCAAAGGAAAAAGAGAAGTAAATGTGCCCCCACCCTGCCTGGTGTGAGCTTACACTGTTTTTGCAGCGGGAGACAGTCTGCTGTTTGACAACCAGCCTCCCTCTTTCAGATTGCTTAACTTGAAAGCAGGAAGCAAACATAAACTTCTGAAGAAATGGAATCTTGGGTCAGATCTAGCAGGAAGTGAGAACTGTGTAACTAATGCATTATCAATGTCAAGAAGAAGGACATAAGCACTGCTTGCCACAAAGATTAAAAAAAAAATGTTTCCAGCGACATTATGTCTTACTTCAGAAATGGTATGGCGAAGTGGGAGTGAATGACAGGAGCCCAAAGAAATCCAAGTGGTTTTTAAATAAAACAAAACAGGAGAAGCCAGTGAAATGAATGGTCAGAGGTAGAGAATGTATGGCCCTCCAGGGGTTAATGGACTATATCTACCATCAGCCCTAGCCAGTGCAAACAGTGGTGAGGAGTTAAGTCCAATCATATTTGGACAGCGAAACATTTCCCATCTTTGCATTAGGCTCTAAGGTGTCTGATTCTGGCATAAGGTTCAATATGATGTTGGGAGATCATACACCTGTAACAGTAAATGTTAGAAATGGAAAATCATCTCAAATGGAAGCCATGTTTGTGGTTCAAGAGTCTGTGACCTTCAATGTAGGAAAAAGGATGTTGAGGTTCTATTGAAAATGGTGCTAGTTTAATTCCCTTTGCTCAATCACTCCAGAGATTTTTCTACTGATTGTGTTTCTTTGCAATGGAAGAAAGCAAAGTCTTGGAACAAGTGACTGAGAGCCTGTATCAACCAAGAGGAGTGTAAGATTTTGTTCGCATAGTTCTGTGTCTTTTCTCTGTCCTGGTAACTGCCAGGATGTGGGATAGGCCCCTGCTGCTCTGCTGCTTAGTAGCAGGGAGCAGACTGGCAGTTCAAACTGTGAAGCAGCAACTTGTCCCAGCTTGGATGGGGAAAAAAAAATAAGGATGTACTCACAAAGAATGCACCCACTTTTTCCTTCTGCAGACCAGCTATATCTTTAGTATCTGAATTTTCCCCTTACTGCCAGTAAGCTGCTGCAATAGTAGCCACTTCCAGGGCTTGACAAGCTGTTTTGGACAATATGTAAAGAAATGGAGAATAGTGAAAGCAGACATGCATTTGTGTAAGCCAAATTTACACGCACTATGTCTCTAAGAGTTTGCTGCCCACTGCTTCCAAAAGGACAATTTCATTACAGGCTGTTTGCCTGCCTTGGGAAAAACAACTGTCAATTAACTGATCTCTAACATAAAAGGGAAATATATGTGTGTTCGGTGTATGACTTTATGCAGAGGTGTTGACACTGTCCGAAAAGAAACAGGGTATTCTTCATACAAGGGTATTCTAAGGCCCTTTCCACACGAGATACCTTAAACATGCCCAAGAATCTGTAAACGGATCTTTTCTGTAGTTAAGGTAGATTCTCTTTAAACACAGTAGCGACTCCATGTTCCACACTTCTCAGCATTAATGTGTTCCACACTTCTCTGCATTTTGCCCGGCCCCACCAGCCCTGATTGGCCACCTGCTGGGGCCACCATTTTCTTAATGCACATTAACGTTTCCACATTGAAGTGGCATACAGGATATAGGCAGATTAAGTGGCGCAAAACAGATTTTTTCAGTAGTTCACTTAGCTACCACTTTTAGACTGGACAACAAATGGATCACTAAGATGACATGTGGAACCCCATCCCCTGAGATGAATACAAGTGGTAGCAACGCTGTCTGGAAAGGTCCGAAAAGAGGGGTGGGAAAGTTTTGGACCTTTCCAGGGGTTCTTTGAGTGAGACTCCCATCAGTTAAACTAGCACAGCCAACAGTGATGGATAATGAGAGTTACAACTCAATAACACATGAAAGACCAAACACATCCTTCCCTCCCCGCCCTTGAAATTTACTGCACCACTGAAGAGGTGACAATTATAGTCATACTTTATAGTGTAAAGATGACTAAATTTCTAGGGTTGGGTTGCAGCAGTCCCCCTTTGAGACCCTGAAAAATAGCATCCATCCACCACTGTGCACATTTTCATTCCTGCAACCTTTCCCTCAAAACTGGCCAGTCACATCCACAGAATACTCCTGGAGGTATGATTAGTCATTTCAGGAGTCCCCTGTCCCTGGTACTGATTTAGGCCTTTTTGTAGTCTTCCCAGTTTGGGAATAATGCCCCCAACCTCTCAAAACAGGGCTGGAGTCTGCTGGAAATGACACAAAAGTGGCTGATTCCTTCCTCTAGAAGCTTCTAAAGGCTCAGCACAAAAATGGCTCTTGGATTGCAATTTTCTCACTCCTGTTATAGCAAAACATTTCTTTTCATTGTGACTGTCTCCCTATTGCTACAGTTCAGAGCAAGGAAAACGTGCTGACTTTCTTCTAATTGTCAAAGCCACGATGAGAGCATGTTTAAGTTGGTAAGGGTTTCCAGTCATTCATCATTTTTATGTATTGTCTATATCCTAAAGTTCTGTCTATAGCAAGCAGAGCACCTATTGTAGAATGAGGCAGTGCATATTTAAAAGCATTGAACTCTGTGAACCCTATTAGTGATTCCTGGGCTGAATTCTGTTTTACGCTGAGGCCTCCAGAGTCTGCCCATTGCACTGCATTGGCATAGATAGATTATCTGGATATGTTTGGGTGAAGACCTATCTAAATTATAGATTTTAATCATTACTGGCATCTGGCACAAGGCAGGATTCAAATAGGGACGGCAGATGTTTCTCAGTAATAGCAAAAGATTGCATCTCCCGAAAACATCCAGGAGATAAGGGAGCAGTGAATGGCAAATCAATGAACTGATTCATACTTTCATGGCATCATCTAAATTATTTATACTGCCCCTCTACATTTCAGTGAGTTATATAACAACAGTGAAAGTTAAAACTAAAGAGAAATTTGAGGACAAATCCTAGCCACAGGAGCATCAGGTTTAATTTTTAATTCATTTTATGTAAACATGTGCATTGTGCCCTATTACTTTTCTGTTTGGGTAGAACAGATTACTACCCAATAACAACTACACCAAAGCAGTGGATTTCTAAATAGTTGTGTATATGTGGGCAATCATGTTCACATCAAGCAATCATCTCCATGGCTCAAAACTGAATCAGGAAGTTTCTTCTCCAAACAGTGTTCTTAATCCAAAGGTCTGAAATCATTCAAATCATACTGGGGCTGGATACTGATGTTAGCAAGTGGATGTTAGCCAGTGAGGTTGTCAAACACTGCCATGTTTCTACTCATTGGCTGAGAAAATACTAAAAGGGAGTAGCAGATTATTTCCTGATTAACTGAATGGCCAGAAGAGTGAATACATACTTTGCATCTTATCTTAGGTTCTACATGTTCCAGAGAGTTGTTTTAGAAAAGGAAAGGACCTCAGGATTATGGTTCTAGGGCAGGCACATCTTCCCCTTCTCCTATGGATACCTGTAGATGGAAAAAGCCTCTGTAGGTGAGGGTCTTTAAAGTTCTCAAGATAACAATTTTTTTGAGTTTCATCCCATTGATCAGTTCCTGCATGAAATTGCATATGCAGCCCAATTGTCAGGTCAACTAGAGTTTTCTTTGGTTGTACCTGATGTGTAGACTGGGTCTTTAGCTTTCATCATAACTTCTGACTTGACCCTCAGACCAGCTCTTACCTTAGCCTTGGCCTCCTCAGCAAGTCTTAGTTGTTGTGTGCCTTCAAGTCGTTTCTGACTTCTGGTGACCCTAAGGCAAATCTATCATGGGGTTTTCTTGGCAAGATTTATTCAGAGGAAGTTTTTCTTTTTCCTCTTCTTCATGGAAAGACAGTATGTGACTTGCACAACATCGCCCAGTAGGTTTCTATGGCCAAGTGGGGATTTGAACCCTGGTCTTCAGAGTCTTAAGCCATTTCCACACAAGACTGTTATAGCACTATGATTCCACTTTCAACATCCTATTCTGAGAATACCCATCTGTCCGGCCGGCCCCTCCCTAAACTGCAAACCCCAGGATTCCATAGGATGTTGAAAGTGGAATCATAGTGCTTTAACAGTCTCGTGCAAAAATGGCCCTAGTCTAACACTCAAGCCACTACCACATTATCTCTCTACTTAATCCCAATTTTTGCTCAGTCTTAGGACTCTGTCAACTAGGGATGGAAACGATATCCACAAAACATTTCATTCTTGATGAGACAGGTTATCTTCAGGGGCAGAGACTGCTTGCTGAGAAATCAAAAACCCTTCTGCACCAGAACAAGACAAAGAGGCTTTCATTGTTCATCTTTCTGTGATTTTAGCAGAACATCGCTGTGCTTATACTAATCTCTTTTCCCATTGTGAAACAAGGCATACATGGACATACAGCAAGTGCAGAAAGAGAGACTTAAAAAGCAAAAGACACAACTAATGTCCAAATTCTTCTGCTGCACAGAATTCCATCTGAAAGCCAGCAGCCATTGTAGTTTCCTCAAACAAACATGCAGACAGATTGTGCAAAAATCGTTCTCACAAGGGAACATATTCACACTGTCTTACAGGCAAGGATAAAATGTTGCTATTTCTCACACTCGTGCAGAACAATTGGGACAAGTGAATATTTGACATCTCTGGGTTCATCATGACCCACCTATGCTTCCCACCTGCTCCTGCCTCAGATACCAGCCTCTCTTGGATGCTGCCAGTCAGCATTGCATGACAGATGGGCATTCTCAGAATATACTTTTTTCACATTGTTACCCCAAAAGGTAGGTGCCATAAGGGCCACTCTACAATGCCAAATACCTCCTTGAAAAAGTGGGGAATTAATTAGCTCAAAATCAGCAGGCTGCGTGAGGGGGGCAACTTAGTGAGATCTTTTCTACCAGTGTTTACGGGCACACGCAGGAAAAGAACCAGCCAGAGATTCAAAAGTAAACTCAAAATGTGTTTTACTGAGAGAAATTCACTCATGCACACATACAAGATACACACAATCACACGTTCACACAAGAGCTAACTGAAAGAGAAAGGGAGGAAAAATCATAGAGAGGCTGAGGGGTTTGGTGGATTTATAATTACCAGTCCAGAAGAGTAGTGAACAGCAGAAATGTATTTTGGCTTAGGTAGGACCTAAGGACAGTTCTCATTCAGGAGCCAGATGGACAGAGTGATGGGTAGACCTTCAAGAGACTGCACTGGGCATCCTCAAATCAGGAGTATTCGTATCCTGAAAATGGCTTGTGGCTGTGAAGGTTCCAGATGCAAGACAAAGGCAACCTGTTGTGGACAATGAGTCTTTTGCCTGTTGATGGGCTTAGTGCTTTGATTGACAAAGACGTGATGAGTGTTGTAATAGCTGTCTATTGTGGGTGCTGTGAGGACAGAGGAAAGAATCCAGCTGTACAAGGGATGGATATCTGTCAATCAGTGTCCTGGCGGGCTCCTCACAGTTGGATTCCCTGGAAAATTCCAGCTTCTATTTAAGCCTATTATCCACAGGAATAATGTGTATTTGCCTGACAAATGACTCAGTCTTACCTGGAGGAATTTTGGAGTTGACCTATGCTTCTCACATTTACAGTCAAATTCTTTCCCTCGCTCAGTTTGACCTGTCTGTCACCTCTCAGGCTTGAATTTGATATCAAAGCCAATAAAATGTGTTGCCAACTAGGTATGGTGTCCATCCAAACCATACTGACATTGGGGACCCCCAAAGCGGGGCCTTACAACTTCCTTCCTTTTCCTTCAAGGGTATTCTAAGCCATTTTGTAACTTAAAAAAGAAAGAAAGAATTCTTGGAATGTGGTTGGATAGCTTTCCCAATTGCAGTTCTTAAAAATAATCATTTATATTATATTAGAGATCATGGTTCAATCATCATAAGTACAATATTTTTAAAAAATATGACTACTTTTAATATTATATTTGGGAAGACAGTGAATTCAAGGCATACTCAAAAATATGAGAGAAAGTAGTGGATTTCTCTAACATAGTAATCAGATTGGCAAGGAAGAAACTGGATCACAACCACTACTCTTCCCTCACCTGCCCACACACATTGGATCTACCAGAGAAGGAAATAAGCTCAGTCTTCTCTATGAAAATATATAAAAGGAGCTTTACTTGTGCATATACCAATACATTTTGTAATGAGGAGAGAGAAGAGGAAATGGCTGCAGGTTAGAGTGATGCAGGAAGGGAGTGGGCATAGCAAAGCAAACAAATAAGAAGTCAGCAAACAGGCAAGCTAATAATTAGTGGGTATAAGCATGCCAAGGTTGCTAATGCTAATAAAGCACATACACACTTTATTTCCTTTTTAAAGAAAATAGATCAGTAGTGATGTCTCACTCATAAACTATTTGGCTGAATGTATTTAAAGATGACCAGGTACATTATAAAACCCAAATGAGCCTTCTCATCTCATCTCTAGCCAAAAGTACATGAAATTCGCAAAGTTAATGAAGAACCTGTTCATATAATCAACCATCAATTAATAATCCTAACATAGTTATTAAGCTTGGAAGCAGATGATGCATGTCTTCTTATCGTAAACACCCATGTTTGAAGCTGAATAGCCATTTTTAAAAAATGGATGTTTCAAGATCATGCAGAACAAATGCTCCCCTCTCCTCTCCTCCTCAGATTTTTTTAAAAGTCTTTTGCCCTGCTGTTAAGGTTTTTGTGCACCTCCTTTTCTATTGTAGACAGGAATGGGAAAGAAATTGGTTAAAAATTCAGGTCAGGCCAAAGAGACCTGATTCATACTCCATGAATTAACGTTATTCTATTATTCTGACTGTGCAGTTCTCTGAATTTTTTGTTACAGTTATTGGTTCACATACTCCACCAAAAGTATGCATATTAGTGAGAGTTGCATACAGAATGCATAATTCAAAAAGTAAATATAAACTTCGGAGTTCTTTTTTTTTTTAATGAAGAGTGATGGGAAGATTGGGCAGAATAAGAATTCCATATGTGTGAAACTGCCATGGACTAAATATAGGCAAATTTGTCTGTCTGTACTGTGGAGCGATTTTTTATTTGATATGTACATAGGATGGATTGCTAGGCATGAAACCTCAGGGCTAAGATTATGTGGCTCACAGTAGGTATCTTCTCGATGTACCTTTCATTTCATGTGAGAAACAAAAAGTCTTTTAATGTTGTCTTTCCTTCAGGGAACCTAGATTTAACCTCTAGACAGTCATGGATGCATGGGACAAGCAAAGTTAGCAAAACAAAATCAAGGTAGGAAGGAAATAATGTAGAACCAAAATAATATGTCAAGGGCAGTTTTACAAAAATATCCATCAGAATCAAAAGGAATTCTTCTCTCCCCCCATCAGCCTTCCATTTAATAGTTATCCAGGGAACACTGGAAAAGTGCTGAGAAAATGATAAAGTGATCCTTTATTAGCTAGGAGGTCTGATAAAAGCAACACACCAAACACTCTCCTCCAATCTGTTGCTTTTAGCAATGGTTTCACCTGGTTAAAGTTGATTGGTTACATAGCATGGTGATATCATAAAGTCAAACACATGAGAGGAAACACTTAAGCAGGAATGGAGTAAATTACAACTGGCATCAAAGCAAGAGCGGCAGCAGCAATAGCAATTATTAGTTTTAAAAGAACAATTATGGAGGTAAGCTCAAGGAGTTTTTCAGGTGTGTGTGTGATGGATAATGATGCTGTGATTGAGGAGCAACTGATTATGCGGGGGCTGAGTCAGTGAGTGAGCAAGTCAACCTGCAAACCCCCTGCACTGGAAGGTCAAACAGAGACAGAGTTGCACCAGCCAGTTCACGACAGAGAAAGAACCAGCAGTGATGCAGAGGAGTTGCAGCCAGCTGTGCCCATCAGCCCTCAATCATGCAGAAGGCTGAAACAGGCTGCTGAGAGGGAGGCTGCTTAGACTAGGCTGAGGAAACAATAACGAGTAGCACCTGCTCACAGGGGCTATTTAAGTCTGCCAGCATGGCTGCTCCTTGCTTGCAGCAAATTATTAGTGAGCCATCACAACCTTTGTGTCTTTTGCTCCCTGAAACCCTGCGGATGGATCTCTGCCTCCTGAACTTTTGGACTGGACCTTGACCTGGCTCAGCTTGTGTTTTCCTGGTGTTTGGTATATTTGGACTCTCCAAGCATTCCTGACCTCTCTCCTCCCTTGCTGGCTGCAGGCTGGCAGGGAGAGATTCCCGACAGTGTGCCCCATGCCCAAGTTCCTGTTTATACTTGAAGATCATGCCTGAAAAACATCCAAGTCATCACAACCAATACTTCTCTGCAGTCCCCACAATGGACCAGTTATCTTGGCTCCCCAAAATGGCCTCTCCTTTAGATGAAGCCTTGTTTAACCTAATCTTCTCATTTTTCCACTGTTGTGAGCCTCATGCCACCTCCCCACACTCTGGCAGGGGCACTCCACCTGCACCAGCATCCATTAGAAAGGCATCAGCTGACAAGTTGCAAGTTCTTAATTTAAGACAAAAAGGAAGTAACACAACTTGAGTCTTTGTTTTGTTGGCCAGACTCACATGGCTACAGTATCTAACAGTCACTTAAATATAGGTTGCTTCCTTGGGTAAGTATGGGTGCATAGCCACAAAATGGATACGTATAATAAGGTGTTACCCTGATTCCTGGGGGTCCCGGGAGGGACACCTAAATGTGCTCTCAATTATATAAGTTGGGGAAAATTAGACAAGAGCACAGCCTAGCAATACGAAAGGCAGGGTAACGTAGCGAGATCTTGAACTCTATGTTTACGGGATCAGGGCGAGTCAAGGAGCACACAGAAGTTGAAATAATAAATGTTGTTTTATTAAAACACAAACAAACAGTGTATGCAGCACACTCACACAGATAACTAAGGAAATAAAGGTTGGAGTGGGATAGAGGGATTTTGAAGGAATTGCTGGTTTGGGTAATACTTCACCTGTCCTGAAGCCCAGTTAGAAGGGGAGAAGCTGGGGAGCGTGGATCTCAGCACGTGGAGCTGAGGGGAAGGCTCGCTGGACAAAGTGACAGCAAGGCGGGATGGAAGCCAAGAGCGATCCAAGGAAGCGCTCAAAGTCAGGGGCTTTTATAAGGAGAATTGTGACCGCAGGCTAGTTCGGACTTGGGAAAAACAATGAGTTTGGGGCTGGAGACAAAGCCTCCAAAAGGTCAGAATTTGAATGATTGAATTATAGCCAAATTGTCAATAGGGTAGCCAGTATGCAAACGCGAAGTACTTGAGCATTGTATAGCTCAATCGTCAAGCTGCCAGCGCAGGGCAGAGGATCTTTTGAAAGTTGCGTGCATACCTAATGGAGGTACTTGCCTTGTGGTCTCCTAAAGCTGCGAGTCGGCTATTTCTGGCCTGCCTGTACTGTGTTGGAATATTACGGCGATTATCAGCCGAGCCTGTATGCGTGCTCGTCCGGGGGACTTGCAAGCACGTGGAGGGGAATGGATATGTGAGGCCGAATTATTGATATCAAGAGATATCTTTTGATATCCCCCAAGCTCGGGCTAGCCAGGGCAGTAACAAAGGCTCCCTTGCCTTTACTCCTTAAGGGTATTTTGCCTTGATGGACAAAAAGGTTTCCACAAACTTTCTTCTCCCTTCAAGCCCTGGGCTACTTCTTCCAGTCTAGGGGCTAGCTGCTTCTCATTCCTGGAACTTTCCCAATTGTGGTCCTTCATAGCTCCTATTCTCAAGTCCTCACTAGGGAGATGCCATGAGGCCAGCTTCTCTTAGCCCCAGCACATACTGGATTCTTGAGTGGCCTCTCTATCCTTTATCCCTTATAAATTTTCTTTAGGTGAACAATCAGCAAATATAAAACTCAAATAATATTTTACTCTGAAGTATTCCAATAAAACAATTTCAGCTGAAATGAGTAGCAAGCAAGTCAACATATGTGTTTGATTTTAGCCAATCGATTACAGTATCAATTTTGTTTATAATAATTACACATCAGTATTTTGATCCCTTTATCCAAAGACACCTGAACTACTAATGAGAACAAGAATCTAACGAAGTTGTATTCACTGTTCAGCAGATATAGAGGTAATTCTTCATTCATCTTAAGTTCATCAGAGAGCAGGAGTATCAAAATATAGTGTAGCCTGTGCTGTGTTACTTTGCACCAAAGGTAGTTGTTATATCTTCCATGTTGGGGCAGATAGTGCAATTCTAACTCAGAATGCACTGGCTGTTACAGGTCTAGAAAAGGGCACAAATCCCTTCTGCCAGCGGAAATCACCTTTCGGCAGTTCATCTTAGAGATTTGCCAACAAAACAGGTGCTGGCAAAGTGTGAGCTATGGGCTGCATGCAGCCCTTTGGTCACTTTTTTCTGTCCCCTAGGAGTTGAAAAATTATCCCAAATGCCCTCTCAAAGGTGTGGGGGGCATTTCCTCTACATTTAGCCGAATTTAGGCCCACCAGAGGCCTTTTTTGAAACAAGAAGTAGATAAGAAGTGACTTCTTTTTACTTTCAGCTGATTAAAAAAAAAAACATTGTGAAAATATTCCCCATGCTCCCAAGGCATGGAGTGAATACACTATTGAACAGAGTGATAAGATAGCAGCACTGTTCCGGTGACTGAGTTCTGCCAGCCTAACAGCTGAACTGTGGGTGGGGAAGTGGTTGGAGGAGGGAAGAGCCTGATTACCAAGGTAATTTCCAATTCCCCTTGGACATACCTCATAGTTGTACCCTGAAATCTCATGAGCTTTCCAGATAATAGATCATATAAAAGAATTTTTGCCTGAATTCTTTTAACCATGGACTGTTCAAAATTCAGGAACACAATTGCATTAGACAGTCATGGATTGATGAAGTATTAGAATTCTCTGCCAGAGAGCTCTAGCTATGTGGTTCAGTGGAGTGGATTACAGCTCTCTAGTAAAACATTCTAAGCACATCAAAAAACTAAAAATCCCAGGAGCACATAAGGCAGAACCATGATATCAAGCTGATATAACTGTAGAGGGTAGATATACTCCAGTTGACACTTTAGGAATTATGCTTATTTTCCTTCTTTGTCCCCAGAACAACTTTCACAAAACAATGCTTGACTGGAGTTCACATTTAAATTTCCTTCCTTTGACCTCAATTTTCTTTGGGTTAGTGGAATTAATAAATGTTTCAAACTCTATGTGTTTGCCCGAAATGTTCCTTCTCCATTTATTTTGATGTGATAAGCAGCACTACTTCCAATACTATCATCAGTAGTTAACCAAGTAGCCCTCTGCTAAATTCATCTTTATTGAAGGCAATGTGTTGTAGGTTCATTAATTCCTCCAAAGTCAAGGAAACGCTGCAAAGTGGGCAAAGTCCAAACTTAATTACTGACTCCAAACAACTGAGTTGACAAGACATAGCTAATGAAGAACAAGGAGACAATAGGTCACAACATGGAATGAAGCATAATGTGAGAATAAACTTATATTTCTTCTTAATACTTTCTTTGAGATATGGACACTAATCAATTTATTTCATGAGATAAATGTAATTAGGCAGCAAGAGATTTTCAAAGTTCAGGAAAACACAAGGTAACAGACTTAGAATATTTAAGCAGGGCTGCATCTTTTCCTTATAACGGTGGGGTCTGGGAAGAGGAAAGGGCCAAATTTCTGTCCATGCCTTCTTTCCTTTTATTAACTATTTGCCTCTCAGATTATCCTACTACTGTTTTTGGAAGCATATTTAACATCATATTTAACTTGGCCCTCTGGTGTCAGAACTGAGAGAACAACTCCAAGAAAAGAAAATAGTCCATTGGTAGTTCTCTTAACTGAGGGAAGGAAGGTGCATTGTAAATTAAGAAGGAATACCACAAAATATGCTTTGTTTCAATTAAGAGTATATCCTCATTGTCTTTTTATCATTTTTAACTGACGTGGTTCCATTCAGTGGCGTCCTATGATTTGGAGTTTGGTGAGGCACATAGAATTATCTTCTACACTGCAAAGGAGTAGTTCAGGGGTCTCTAGCAGAGAATGTTTAAGTATTCTACCAAACTACAAATCTCAAGAATCTATAGGCTCAAGTTATGAGAGGTAAACTTAGGTTGATATAACAGTATAGTGTTTGTTATACAAGATGGAAACCTTCCCTCTATCTCAGGGGAGCTTTCGGGGCATTATTAATAGCTATGAGGTGTTCAGATGTCAAAGTGAAGAAGTTTGTATAGATAACAATGCTATCACAAGCATTGTGAATCAGTCATTGATTAATATACAGCACATTCTGCATAAACAGACCAGCTGGATTCTGAAGAAGGTAGGATCTTAATTATACTTGGAAAAAACACAGTAATTATACTTGGGAAGAAAAAGTAAAATAAAAACAAAAAAAGAAAGCAAATAATTAAAACTTTCTACATTTACATTTGCCCTCCCTTCTCTCTCTCTCTCTACGCCTGCCAGGCACTGAAGGTTAGGAGAATTAGTTCTTACATGTCAGATTCTCCATGGCTGGCTTGGGATTTATGGAGAAGATTTCACAGGATAAGCTCTAAGCCTCTTAGGATCAAATGCAGCTTTTGAAAAGACACATCAATCAGCAGTGACTCTTGACAGTGATAAATTGAATAATGAATCTTAATTGCACCTATTTTCTTCACTTTGTAGGGAAAGTTTATATTTAAAATACAGAGACTTTTCCAAGAGGACTTCAAGGTAGATGTCAAAGAGTTCATTTTATTGCAGATTTAGGTTAGTGGTAATATCTGGGTCTTAAAGCACATTATCTACTACTGAGCCGTCTTTGATGTGAATACAGAGCTGACTGAAAACCTCGCAACATAGAATTTTTCTCTTTCAATTTGAGCTTGAATAAATCTAATAGAGAAATCCAGGCCAAAGTGAACAATTCCTTGATTGGCTTTCCCCAAATAACAACATGAAAGCTATAACTGTCTCTTACCCTGAACTGGCTCCCTATTATGAAGCACTGCTCTTCTAGGTCAGTGGTTCTTAACCTTTTCTTTACTGGAGGTCCCCTGTAAATATAACTTGTTACTGGGGACTTAACTCAAGATTTATCTATTTAAATATTCAAGTATTTATTTATTTATTAAAGGCATCTGGAGACCTAGTAAGTTTCCATGGCTGAATAGAGAGTCAAACTCTGGTCTCCAGAGTCATGGTTTGGACACACGCACACACCTGCTGTTTCGCTTTCATCAGGATCACATAGCTGGGGGGGGGTGTGCAGATCCTGAAACTGCTCCCTTGTTCAAACTGCTGTCTCAGCCTCCATACACACCCCATTGCTATATCACTGTTGCTGCCAGTGCTGTTGGTCTCCAGCAGCAGGACTTCACCAACCCCCTTTGATAGCTCCACAGACCCCGGGGTTCCCTGGACCCCAAGTTAAGAACTGCTGTTCTAGATCATGGAGTGAGGAAGTTCCTTAAGCATGAGGGACAAATTCAGATTCAGAAAAGGTCTTAAGGATTTTATTCCAGAGGTGGTGGTTGTTGTTGTTGTTGTTGTTGTGTGCCTCCAAGTTGTTTCTGACTTATGGAGGTCCAAAGGCAAACTTATCACAGGGTTCCCTGAGGCTAAGTGTGTGTAATGTGCCCAGTGGGTTTCCATGGCCAAGTGAGGAATTGAACCCTAGGCTATTTCCACACTACACTATTATAGTCCTATTATTCTCCTTTCAACATCCTACGGAATCCTGGGGCTTGCAGTTTAGAGGGCCTCAGTACACTACAAACCCTAGAATCCACAGGATGTCGAAAATGGAATAATAGCACTATAGTACTGTTATAGTGCAGTGTGGAAATAGCTCTAGTCTCCAGTGTCGTATTTCAATGCTCAAATCACTATGCCACACTGGCTGGCTGTTCCAGAGGTGGCCAAGGCAAAATGTATATAGATGGAACCCAAAGTACCAATATACTTTAGCTTAAAGTTCTTACTACCAGTAACAAAGCTTTAAGAAATGCATTTTGACCTTATAGAAACAGGGGAGGGGAGGGAGCCAGTCAAGTTGGGAGGCTACCAAATGTTGGGAAACTACCATCATGTGGAAGATGATATGGCTCTCTGGAGAAGCCCAGAGGTCTGATACCTCAACAAAGCTTAATGTAGCCACATGACCTGAAATTCCCCACCCCAGTTATACTTCTAGGATCAGAACCTTATATTTCTGTTTAATGATGGTTAATTCAAAACTGTATCTCTTTTCATTGATGGTTTTGAAATCCAAATATGAAATAGTGGCCTTGATGCCATTTTTCAGAGAAGGCAAATGTTTAAAGACCACAGACCCAAATAGCATGACCCAAGAAGTAGAGATAGAGCTTAGCAACAGAAAGAATACATAAAATAGATTAAAAATAAGACTACTTTTCAATTTATAAGGTTCTTTTTTTTTACATATTTGTATTTAAGCAACATTGTAACATTAAGTAACATTGTATTTAAGTAACATCTAATGCTGGTAATCTTTATTGACAAATCCCCCCCCCCTTTATACTTGATTAATTAGTATCTAGAAAGGTTAATTCATTATTAATAGATAATGTTCTGTGTGATCACTGATGGTGATCTCCAGTAGTGTTCTTCCACCAGGCTTCTCCTTTCATTCCTCATACAAACTCAAGTGTTGGTGCCAAGGTGCCCTCATAGCTCACCAGTGCCTATTGGGGTGAATGGACTTCGGCACCATTCCACTGGTGCCTGGGAGCTGTGAAAACAGAACAGCCGTTGTCCTCCTGGACTTCCAGTGAGTATGCTGCTGATCTAATAGGGGAATGCCTTTTTTCCAGTTGCAAAACTCCCAGGATTTCTCTGCCCTCACTGGCCACTAATTGGCTGTGATGGAGTGTCTCGGTGCCATCAGCTGCGGTTTTGCATGTATGTTGGGGGGGAGAGAATATTGTGCAAAAAGGTCCTGGATACTTCCTTCTGCAAGAACCTAGAAGTAAATAAACTGACATGATGGAAGGGTATATCAGCATCTGTCGCCAACAGGATGCTGACCTACACATTCAGAACTGAGGAAATCTCATGTATCTTGCTGACATGTATTCAAATGTATCTGTACAATCATGACATCTATGGCCAGCTTGAGACATTTTGCTGCCTGAAGGACAGGATGATGCACACATGTCCCTTCATTCCATGTCCAGAAGTTTTCAACCATGGAGATAGCATAAAACGATCACCAACTTGTAGGCATTGGCGGCACTTGCTGCCAATCTCCAATGGCTTTTAGTGAGGCAAGACTTTGCTTGTTTCCCCTGCAATCCTGTTTGTCCCATCTGTGTCTCTATGAGTTGTGCCTTCGACCTAGGTCCGATCTTCCCTCTTGACACTGAGAACTAACAGGGGGTAACAATGCCGAGCCCCAACTATCCTCCCTTAGCCAGAAGGATTGGACTAATATCTCTGTCCTTAGAAAGCTTTTAAACACTTATTTGCCTCGCTAGCCAATTGACCCATAGCGGAGCACTTACAAGTTGACCTCCACATCACCATCTTGCATCATCCTTCCATGTGCTGGACTGGCAGTCGACTATTCCATCAAAACCAGGGAAGGAAAAGAATCCCTCATACCACAGAAGGACAGAAGAATAGCTAGGAGCTGTGGGACACCCCTTAGCCACAGCTGCCCTCAGTATCTGCCAGCTCAGGTACTCCTTTCATTCTGCTTAATCACAGGACCGGACCTGATGAAGCCTAGTATCTTGTCTTAGTTCTAAGGCAAAATCATCCAGAGGGCCATTTTGGCCCACCCAAATTACACAATACACTAAATAAACCCTGTGCAATTTAAGATATATTCCACTTTTACTCTCTACTCTTTTTGTTTAGCCTTGATCCAGGTTGGAGCTAGCACACTAGATTGGTAAGGCTTAAACCTTAAATACAACTGGTTGAGTTTATTTGTTTGGCTCCAAAATCCCTTCTCCCACATGGGGGCTAAGGTGATCTTCATTCTTCTTTAAAACAAAAACAAAAACCCTTTGCATGGAATGGGGCAAAATTAATGTTTAGATAAGCACTAGCTGGAAGAACTAGCTTGGAGTCACACCTTCTCACTAGAAAGTCTTTGGTCCTCTAGTTATTTTAGACTTCAGCTTCCAAAATCAGGGACGCAATTCTTCTTCAATTTTATGCTTAATGGAAGTGATGAGTAACTTTTAGCAATTTTCTTCCTACTACAAGAAAACCTTTAAAAGCTGTAGTTTTCAAATATTATTCACTCTTTGAGACTTATTCAGCACAAAATTTGCATGAGGGTGTTTTTGTTTTGTTTTGTTCATTTTTTTTTAATGGAAAATACCATGAAGAGAAAATAATATTTCTGCAAAAAAAAAAACTTGTATAGAAAATACTGTTTGATGAACAGAAAATGGTATTTTTTGCACACACACATGCACACACACAAATCACATGTCATTTTTGTACAGAATAAGCCCTGCACTCTGAACATTCTCATCAGTTCAGGATTCTCTTTGCCAGAGTTTCCCTGATATCAGAGAAACATCTTGTTGACCATTCTGAAAAATATTTTCAAATATTCTTTCCATCCTTACACAGAATGACTGACCATTGGCCATGCTGCCTGAGGCTTCTGAGAGTTGAAAGTCAAAATGCCAGCAGTCCAAGGTTTCAGAACTACTGATTTAATGTATTTGTAGGGGTCCGGTAAAGGGAGGGGTCTTCTGAGCAACAAGAATTTCCACTAGCTAGCCTTTCCATGACTTTCATCTCTTCTTATTACTTTTAGTTCTGACTCAGTGCTGCCCTTAGACTGCTGTACCTGCTCACGTGAGGAATTTTGACACTGCCATACTCTCTCCTTCCCACATTCTATCTCTCCAGTTTTTGTGTCAACTTTTTAAGTGAAAAGATTGTTTCACAAGGTGTTCTTGAAGTAGGCCAGTTTGGAGGAAAATAAATGGAATCCTTGCTTCCAACATTTTGCTATGTTTGGATTTAAACAATTATACTGAACGGGGATACAAACATTCCCCTCTCACATGAGGTCTTCCATCTCAGCACATCTATCTATTAGATCTGTGCTCTGTGTACCTATTTATTTCTTTGTTCAATAGAGAAATCCCTGTTTGCCATAGCAACCATTGCATTAGCAATTCTGCCTCTGAGTTACAAAACAGTTTCTAAATGTGGTGCATCAGTATGTAAAATGAGCACTGATCATTTTTACATTGTTTCTCAGAGGAAAGGAGGACTGGGACTACACCTCATTTATCGTCTGAAGCAAAACAAAGACAACATAACAAACTGAGGTTTGGCAAATGACATTCCTAACAAATCTGAGTTCTCTTCCATTTTTCATGATCCTGCGCATATTACCAGTTTTTACAAAGAAAGGCATGACATTGTATGGGCTATTAAAAGGCAAGGAATCAAGCAAGAACATTCAGTGGATCAAGTTAGAAAGGAGCAGAAGGGGAAAAAAACAGACATTCCAGTTGTTGTGTATAAATGCTCAGTCAAATTCATGGAATCCTATAATGTGTACATGCTTTACAATAACATGGTAGCATTCTTCATGCTTCCACTTCTGAAAGAATTTGTACAACAGATCCGTAGATTCAGTTTTTATTTTCTTGTGTGGTATTCCAGACTGAGACATATGACAGACCTTTCCTGAGTAGAAGTCATCTTCCCTTCAGAGAAGAGCAACTTTGGATCTAACCAATCATCAAAATCACAGGGAATGTTACTTGGGCTTTTCTCAAAATTTGCACCTGCCCAAACTGTAGGGGTCTCTGTCAATTCCATGTATGAGACAGGGAAGATCTGTCCCAATCTGTATAGTTTGGGTCATTTAAATTTTATCCCTGCTATGTAACAGGCACTCCTGCTGAAGCAGCTCCTATGTTTCTAAAGTGCACTTTATTAGCAGTGCTTAGACATGTGATGAAGTAATTGTCACTCACAAGAATAAGAAAAAATGTAAGATGATCCCTGGTGGTTCTTCTCATATTCTTCTTGGTACATCCCAGGGCAATCACTTAGGGTGCTGAGGTCTTGTTATGGAAAAAATCCAACAAGGCAATTTAATTAAGAAATATGATAGAAATGAATGGTTGCAAATATCGTTTCTACCCCATCACCCTGCATGGTGGTCCCAATCAGGATAAAGGCCCTGTGTGCTTACCTGTAAAGGAAAGAAAGAGAATGAGCTGCATGATAAATATTTGAAGGTACAGTGCACCCTTTTCTGGCATGACCTCTGCATGCATGAATGAAAGGTCACAGAAAGCATTATCCCATTACATCAATGGATGCAACAGCATGTGCCCATGATGCTGCAGTCACATGCACGTTATATCCATCGAGGATAATGGGATGTGCTGTCATAGTTTTTGTTTTACATGGGGGTTCCTGTAATGTGACCCTCACATGTATGGCAGGCACACTGTATCATGTAGTTTAGCACTAGCTGTAAGTTTTTCTTTGGATCACAAAATTGTACATGTTTCCTTGGAAGAAACGAATGAATGCAGCTCTAACTAGTAAATATGATTACATAAGAATGAAATTTGACAGCACACGGGTCTTTCTTCAATTTTCCCTCAAGAGTTTTGTTCTCAGTTACTGTTCTCTCTGAAATATGTCTTTTCATTTTACAGGATGGTCATCACCAGATTCAAACATTCAGGACTTTTCTATCCATTCAGTACTCTTTTCTCTCTCAAAACAAAAGTGTAAATCTTTCATGTACTTCACACAGTACTAAATAACTTCCTTAGTCCTCTCCAGTGATTTGTAGATGAGAAGCTCTGGTACAAAGTAATAACACCATGTTTAACAAGATAGCAATCACCTTTCTGAAGCAAAGAAATCTACTTTTTCATATCTTGACCTTCTCCAAAATGCAAGATTTCCTCCCATGTACTGCAATGTTTGGATATGCATTTTCAGAAAGAGAAAAAGGGGGGTTGTTCTATTCAGATGACCAGTAGGGAATAAATGGGACATGATCAGAGGACATTATTTCCTAGTGCATTTGTGTGACTATATAATATGGGGTGGGTGTTTGAAATGATTGTTAGTTAAATCCTTTCATAGAATTTGTTATCCATTTGTCTATTCAAACTTCAGTCACACACACTCCATTTGAACCCTCTGCCAAACAGTTTTTCCTTCACTCCTTGAAAAAAAATTTGAACTGAAATAAAAGACAGCAAAATATTCATAATTTGGGAATTATCACAGTTTTGCTGTTCACATTCTGAATGTGAAAATGTGAATGAAAAATGTGATGTCACAGACATTGAAAATGAAATATCTACCTCCAAATTTAAATGCTTTTGACATTATCAGGCATGTACCTTTGATTGCCTAATAAGCTTCAAATATGACTGTAATTTCAAGAATCTATTGAATACTAATTTCTGTAAGTTCCCATATACTAATTATCTATCAAATGCAATTGGGGAAAAAAATCCCTCTGGTGAGTACAAGAAAATTGGCACGTTATTTCTAGAGTACATGGACTATGTTCACAGGTGAACCTCTCTCTACATTGTGTGGTGAGTGTTGTATTATTTCCACAATCACATTTCAGCAGTAGTTCTGGGAAACGAGCCGATGGGAAGTTTTAAGGCTGCAACTGTGGCATTTCTTCCTGCTTTCTATTCTTAGTTATGAAGGACATTACAAAACCAGACAGAAAGACACACACACAGACTCAAATATTTCAGAAGATATTCCTGTCTATGTCCTGCAGAAGGCACGGCTCTCCAAACCACAACCAGTTCACGTAATTGTCTAAAGAAATCTTGGGAAACTAACACTTCTGACAGGGTTGTGGAAAATTCAGTTTTTAATATAATAAAAAAGGACAGCTTCCTTCACACTTAACTGTTGAGAAAGCCCAGTGTCAAATAATGAAAGCCTTTAGTTATTTTGATTTCTAGCACAATCGTTTGATGGCAATGTCCGAAAAATTCATTGACTGCCAAACTGAATGATAGCTGATGGCATAACTGACAGCTGATGGCCCATTCAAGAATCTATTTCCACAACAACTTCATTGAGAGTAAAGCCATAAAAGAACTTCAGAAGTCTCAGCATCTCCAGAAGATACAGCATCTCCAGTATCATGTTGACCTTTCAAGCTCATTTTTTCTAAAAATGTATCTTTTTTATATAGATACGGCAATACAGTCCCTCTATGCATATATTCGTTAATACACCCTCATATACTCTTCTATAGTTAGAACATTTAATTGTGAATGCTTTGAGGGAAGTATTGCTAATTCATTGCTACATGATTCTATTCATCAGGTTTAAAATACAATTGTATATTAAATTTATGAACTGAGAGCAAAGAAATTATTTCAGTATCCTGTTCTTACTCTCAATGAGCTCTACAAAAGTTGATAAAGTAACTTTATTTATCACTTAAATCTTCCAGAATGAGAAAAAGGAAGTCCATGTTCCTTTCAATATATTAGACTTGATCCTTGTTCCCATCTGTTCAAATTTTATATTTTCCTATTAATATATAAAAGTCAATTAATCTAGTTCTAGTTTCTAGTTACCATCATTGACCAGCATATCATTAAAAGCAGTGTATCCATAGCTATTTAACCATAATGCCATAGTGTGGATGTGAAGAATACGCATAAATATTTGCATCCTTAATGAAAAAAAGGTTGTCCCAACATTCCCTTCACCCTGCATCTGTAAGATTCTTTATAATTTGGGACTGCACAGAGGAGAACACATTGGCACAAAACTGCATTAAGTTTTTCTGTAATGAAAATATATTTTGTGGGAACATGTTCTCTGAACAAAAAGCAGTATTTTTGACCAAGAGATGTATGTGGCTTTTTCTGCAGCAGATATGTTTTCTCTTCACAAATATTTGTATTTGTACAAATTATATACATTTCTGTAAATTATATATATTTATTTAAACCATACATCATTATTCATTATAATTAATTAATTATCTAATTAAAAGGTAGTACATTGTAGAACTCCATCAATCCTCAAAAGCCTATCAAAACAGAAAAGGCTTCACCTGTTTACAGAAAAAGAATAGGGATGGTACCAAACTAATCTCTCTGGAAAGGGAGTTGTACAGCCTGGAAGCAGTCACTGATTCCCAAGCAACAAATGTGTTTTCTGCACAATAAGCAATTTTTTTTCCACGAAACAGTACTCTGTGCCCTTCGTGGAAATATTACTTTCTGAACAAGAAACAAATTTCCTGCATAGAAAAACCACATGCAGGTGTTTTTTTTTAGAATCAAGTCCTGAAGTACAAATATTCCTTGAAAATTGCACAGAAGCTGTAGTATTTTTGCAGAGCAGGGGAAAAAATCATTGAAATTATTTGTTCTTTCCTATGGAAATGAAATAAGCCAAAAATATACATCCCTGTTCCATATTAGACAATTTGTCCATGCTTCAGTATTTCGATGCCAACTTTTTTAATGTAAGTGCCATCATTTGGTGTTTGGCAGCAAGAGGGAAAGAAAACTTTTGTTCCAACTCATTTAGATATCCACTGTAACTTCAGTAAAATTAGAGCAAGGGAAGCTATATTTAAAAGTAATTAGTAGTAATTCTGAAACATCCCCCAAGGAGTCAGTTACTGTTATAATTAGAGTCCTAAAGACCACATCTATTTTTGTGGTGCCCAGAATTTTAGAAACATAGGCTTTTTTTTTTTACATTGAATTTATTTGAATTTTTACATTGAATTTAGTTGTGATACAAAATTCATGCTCCTCCCATCCTCCTTGTGTCCTAAACATCCACAGCAAAGCTGAAGTCTCAGAATGAATCAGCACTTAAAAATGTGATGTTCTTCCTGGGCCCTTTGGTGAGACGACACAACTATAATGATAAAAGTAACTTCAATTTTGTAGTTTTTGTGACTAGTTACTGCCAAACATTGAGTAGTAGCACTTAGGTAAATAGAAAAAATGCTTAGTTATAGGTTGTTTAATTGCATACATTTTTTTTCCCCAGAGGTATTACTATATTATCAAAGCTTCTCATTCTTTCCTCCTCAAACTCCCATGGGCTGATATGTCCAGCTGAAACATTTATTCCATTAATATGAATTTTACAACTGTGCAGGTTGTTTTTGTGCTGAAGTGAATTTTTTTTTTAATGGCTTGTTAATTTGTTCTGGTTTCCTGAATCTGCTATTATATGTCCACAGAAATCAAAGATAGAGGAGAGATTGTTTTATGTAGGTAACTTTCTTCTATCGGTACAAGAAATGCAAAATGAAAGTTCTGATTTCAGTTATGTTATAACAAAAAACTTTACTGCCTCAAAATGCTTACGGCATGTGGTATCAAACACTCAAAACAGCTAAATGTATATATAACTTCGAAACCATCCTGTAAATGTGAGAGCCAGCATGGATGTAATGGTTTGAGCATTGGACTACGAGCCTGGAGACCAGGGTTCAATTCCCCGCTTGGCCATAGAAACCCACTGGGTGAACTTGGAATAATCATGCACTCGCAGCCCCAGAAAACCCCATGATAGGCTTGCCTTAGGACTGCCATATGTTGGAAGGAGTTGAAGGCACATAATAACAGCAACAATATATGTGTGTAGGTGCCTTCAAATCAATGTCCAATTGCATTACAGAGCTTCATCTCTTTGGAAAAGGTGTTCTGAAATACATTCCCCCTCTTAATTACTTCTGGGGATCCAAATGTGCAGTGATTTCTGCTTTTTTAAAAAAATATTAACAGAAACAATCCAATTCACCATCAAAATAATATATTTCCAGAAAAAGAAAAAGCAGAGAGAAGCAAAGGAAGAAAAGAAAGAAATTAAAATTAAAACACAATACTAAAACACTAAACACAAACACTGAATGCTAACTAATTAAAACACAAAATGCTAACTTACTGCAACATGAAACGGCTCCGACCCTCAAGCCAAATGGTAATGAAAGAAAAAAAAATGAAAAAGAAAGAAATATTATTCTATCATCACAGATAGAGAAGATGCAACTAAATAATCCTACCAGAATGACTAGTAACCATGGACACATGTTATTGCATTGTTAGATTTCTTACTGCTCAAAAAGTCCATAAACAGTTTCCAATTTCCAATTGACTTATTCTTTAAACTCACACTAGTTTAGCAATTTCATCTGACTCAGCAACCATAACAATCCATTCTTCCACTGTTTTCAGTCCATTTCCAGGTTTGAGCATACAATGGTTTTGCTTCTTTATCATACATCAAAGAAGTAATCTCTATTTACTATCCACTTTTTATCCACAATACCCAGCAAAAACTTCTAGTGAGATTACAAAATCCACTTTAAAAATTTTTTAGATTAACATGTAAATTTTAGACCGATAACTTTTTGCTTTCTTACAGATTCACCACATATGAAAAAGGAGCCCTTCTTATCTTGACATCCGCAACATTGATTTGAAACACTTTTAGACATTTTGACAACTTCTTTGGGGTTATATATATTCTATACATCATTTTTATATGTTTTATTTTAAATTACTACACAAAGTAAATGATATATTTTTAAGGACAGATTTTTCCCATACATCCATTTGAACATGTTGCCCAAAATTTTGAGCCTAGTTTTTGCTTTTCATTTGATTGACTTGGAAGTCTTAAAAAGACAGAGTTGTCCCCTACAGCTTTGCACTGTTTTGATGACTACACACACCCCATTTTTTTCTATCCATATCCCACAACCATTTTTTCATGAGCCCCAGTTCTCCTCCTCAATGGACGATGTATGTTGGGGGAGCAGGGCCTATTTAATTTATTCCCAGATTGTATCATCATCTTCCTATCATGTTTCAACAGCCTTCAAAATATGCACAGCTTCTTCTGTCTGTCTTCACCAAAACTAACGTTTGGTATGTTTCTAGAGGTCTTTTCACATAATTTATATAAAGGGCATTCTAGATGAGCAGGTATCCTTAGGCAATGGCATTGTAGTTGTTTTGGTCTATAGCTGCCATCAGCCTCAATCAGCATGGCCAATGGTAAGGTCAAGGTTGTGAGAATCGTAGTCCAAAACATCTGGAGGAGTGGCAAAGGTTCCACAGCTATACTCTAGAACAAATTTTGTGCCATGTATGTAATGAAAAAAAAAATGATCTAGCTCAATGATCTCAAGGCTGGCCATAGCTGAAACACTGTGCTGGGTGAGCAGCTCCTTCACTTCCCTGACCCAGTCAGTTCTGCAGTGTTGCCAATCTGTATGGCTTATACATAGAATTGTGAAATTTAGCCCAGGTAAGTTGATTTTTATTTAGAACAAACAAGTGGTAATTTAAAGGGGCACATTAGTTATTATGTGCCTTCAAGTCACAGGGTTTTCTTGGCAAGATTTATTCAGGGGGGGCCATTGCCTGCTTCTAAGACTGAGAAAAATGTGACTTTTCCAAGATCACTCGGTAAGTTTCCATGGCCAAGTGGAGATTTGGATCATGGTCTCCCAGAGTCCTAGTCCAACATTCAAGCTACTAAATCTTGCTGGCTGTCAAAAAGGCACATATTTTAAAGCTAACTGGTAGAACTTCAGTTATGTAGTTAGTACCCCAGCAACCTGTAGAATCTTGGTAGTGGCATCAGTAATGCTAAAAATACTTATTGCTTTCTTCCACTGTAGGATACTTCAAGCAATCCACTCAATAAATACTGAATCACCAGGATACCCTTCCTTCTCCTGAAGACCAGCCCTGAATGATAACCTGCTGGTTCACTCGTGTCCACATCTTGAAATATTTGTTGTACGCTTAATGAATATCAGCAACTAATGTGCAGCAGAACTGAACTGTCAAACAGAACAGACTGTGGCCATGGGTAAATATTTGAAAGAAATTTGATTACCTCAACAGGAGACAGAACTATGACTACTGTGACCAAGCTTCTGTTTTTCTGAGGTTAGCTCCATAAATGATGGTTTTACTTAAAATCATTTTTGCTGCTGTTGCAGGCAAGAGATGGATTTTCCTCACTCCCTGCCCCCGGGGAGGCATGAAGCATGTTTGCTGCTGAGAAAACTTCTTTTGTACAAAATACTATCGGTTTCTCCACAGAACAATTTCTTCAAAATACTTTGTGATATTCAAATATGGAGAGAATTCTGCAGAAAAATACTCATTTGAATAGAGAGAAAACTACAGTAGTCATTTATCCCTGAATGTGAGAATGAAATAAGATTTTACATCCCTACTCTTCTCTTGATCATCTCTGGTTTGCCAACATTTTCATGCTCAGCTTCACATGCTTGGTGACTGGAGAGTGTAATTTAATTAAGTTAATTGCTATCATTTTTCAATGAGACTAGCAGTCATGATTTTTCACAGGTCTGAAGATGATCCTGGAGCACCATGGGCCTCATATCCTGCAAAATGGGAGCAAAAGGTCATTTGCAACAGAAGTCCTAGTTATTTCACTGAGTGACTGTTCCCCCTCCCTTTCTTCCTCTTTCTCTTTTCTCACAGAAACAGCAAATGTCTTTCACAATATGTGAGTACTTGAGGACGGACACCGCTAACCTGTTTCTTTTGAGTCCACTCTTTCTGATTTTGCTTTCCTGGTGCTGGACTGGAGTCTGTAAGAGAGGTAAGCTAGGTGATGTGTCAGCTTTAGCTTTTTAAAAATCTTTTTAATAGCTCAGTTTGGTTTTTCTTACAGAACAAAATAATCTCTGAAAAACAATAGAAAGGCAGAGGCAAGTCTCAAAAATCAAGATTCATCCCCTGAAGCTGAATTTCAAGCATACAGCTTTAAAAGAGTCTTCAGCTTCTGAAAAAAAATATTAAAACCCAGTTTTCTGTTTTAGGATATTTCCCTTGGTTACAAATGCATCAGCTACTGTGACACCCTGTGCTCTGCAGGCCTTCCACATCTGAGATATAGGCCTTCTGATATATTTCTATTGTGAAGCAAGTTCATAGTCATCTTGGTAATATCTTAAGTGAATTCTGCCTCATGTTTTGTATGAAACAAGAGTGTCTGAAAGCAGCAGTCTGGACGCACAGGGAACAGAACACCTATCACAACCTTTTATTTAGCATTCATATATGCCTTGTTCCCCCAACTGCTTCTAGCTGGCTTTAGAACACTTAACTCTGTGTAGGACTGTGACCTCTCTTTAGCCCTGTTCGCTGTTCTATGACATTGGCAACCCTGGTCCATCTGTGTTCTTGACTGTGTGGAGCACCGTAACCAGATGCTGCCAGACACAGTTAAAGTTCTTCTTTTTCCTTCCCCTCTTAACACGAGGAGGTCAACAGTAAAGGAGCCAGAGCAGAACATACTCAAATTTTCCAAACATCTTAATATAGTTTCTTTTGATCTTTCCTTAGACATCTACCTGCCCATTCTTTCTGTAGCACAATACACCTGCTTTAAAGAATAAGACTGAAAGCATATGTACAGAGAAAGGGAGTCTCCAACTTACAGGTTTAGTCTAACCCATTCAGGGTCCAGATCTGGTCTAATAATTGGGTCCTCCCTGCCAATCCTGCCCCTTTCCGGACCCTCACCTAGTGGTGGCTGGCAGCTTCAGTGTTAATGGGGTAGTGTAGCCCAATATTTAAAGGAGTTATCCAGGTTTTTGAAACCTTCTTCCAAAATGATTTCAGTACCCTGGAAAGTTCCTTTAAGTTTGGATAGAAAACCGAGATGGATTGACTTCCCCTTGGATGTGGAAGCCACCAGTCATTCCCAGCTATGTGAGAGGGTCTTTACTATTTCTAATCACTATTTCCCACTCTCAGTTGGCACTTCTAGGAGCTCCTAGGAGTGTTTTGATTCCTCTTCCTCTCTGTTTGAGAAACTGGTTGGGATACTGAAATTATGCTTCTCAGCTGCTGTTTCTAGGAGTTTTCTGGAAATACAACTGACAGTGATTCAGTTTGAAGCCATGCAAACATCTCCCAGTATGGATCTAGATCCAGTTTGGCCCAGATCAAGATTCAGAAATTTGGATAATTCGTCCTCCTATTGACATGTATGGGGAAACCAAAATAGTAATAACTTTTAAAAAGACATCTGCATGATATTTGGAGATGTGATAGACCTTAAAGAGGAGATTAGCCCTGCTAAATTGTAGACTGATAGCTGAACTTTTACAGTTTTCTTTTTTAAAAAAAAACTTAAAACAGCATGTACCTCTATTTGAATACTCAGTCTTTCCAATTCATGCTGCTTTATTCTGCCACTGTACAAAAACATCAGACATATCTTCCTGTAGTTTGCACAGCTTCCAAGTTTTACAATTGAAGGATTGGACCAAAGAAAATTCAGGGTGGGTTAAAGCATTGCACTGAAAGGCAGTGTTACCCTGCTTGCTGGGGGTCCCTTAGGGAGATTCCCAACACCTGTCAAAACTATCACTTGTGGGGAAAATTAGCTATGAACACCACTTTAGCAATGCAAAGAGGGCAGGGTAATTAAGGATCTTTTGCCCAGTGTTCACGGAGTTGGATCACAGAGAATCAGGCTAACTGTTCAAATCCAAGTATTTTATTGACATAGATGTTAAAATCCATACAATCACTCAGCTGCACTCACTCCAACAAGCATACAAGACTATAGAAATTTAGAAAGAGGTGAAAATTAAGATAGAGAGAGACATAAAGATTTTGGGGTAATACTATACCAATCCAGAAGTCTTCAACTGGGAGAAAATGAGCGAAAAGCTGATCTCAGCCATGCCTTTTGAGGCTGAGGGGAGGTTGCCAGTAGCATGGTTTGCGGGTCTGGGAGAACTCCAAAAAAAGCAGAAAAAGGGGGCTAGTTATAGTGGTAAACAGAGCTGAAAAAATTGTCTTGGGGAACAGATGGTTGCAGTTTTGTGAAGATGGATTTCAGTTTTGTAGTTCAACAAAAATACAGCCAAACATCCTTGTAGTTTCCTGCAAGATGAGTTTCTCATCCGGGGATGCATACCTCAAGGTGTCACATTCCAGGCTGTTTGCATTGTTTATTGGTTCCCAGAGACTTATTGTCTCCTGTTGGTGTTGTTATCACTGAAAATCCATTCAAATGGGTTGTGTGAGTCTGGGATGGTCTGTGTGAACCATTTGCAAGATTCACCTAGGATGCGTGACAGAAAACAGGCTACTCTTTTGATCTGTCTCCATAGCTTCACTGCCTACGTGTCCTTCCAGTAGATCTCTATGGCCCACATGTTTGATATAAAATAATTAGGACCCTCAGGACATAGTTTTTAGGTGGGTTAGGTGGGTAACAGCAGCACCATGAACAATGGGTGGACAGACAGCAGTGGCTGGCAGAGATGGACCAGCAGGGAGCCAGGCTAAAATGGAAAGTGGACCAAGAGTAGCTAAATCAAAGTCATCTTTTCCAGGCAGGCATAGTCCTCTGTGGGGGGTGTAAAGAATGCAGGATTAATAAAACTAAAACAGGAAAGAGTGGACCTGATGGCCTGTCAGCCTTCTATTACAAATGTTTTGAAGAAGAGTTACTACTGCCTTTACAACCAACTATGAATAGTATATTGAAGCATTGGAAAGGTTCCTACCAGTTGGAAAGAGGCTAACATAGTGTTAATATGCAAAGAGGAGCAGGACTTAACACTAACAAAAAATTATAGACCAACATCGTTATTAAACAATGGTTATAAGCTGTTTACAATGACATTAGCAGAAAGGCTGAAGATAATGCTACAGGAATTTATTCATGGGGACCAGTGTGGGTTTTTACCTAGAAGGCAACTAAGAGAAAATGGCCATTTCTGCACTAGAATGGACGAGTGTTTCACTGTGTGTCATGAGCAATATTTTTTACTCCGACTTACCCTGATTCATATCAGCACGCCCTCCAGTTTCTATTGAAGTAAAGCAGAGAAAATTGTTTGGAGCTTCTGCAAAATCAGTTCTCATGGAACTCTTATTCTTCTCCCTGACTCCATCCCACCACCCTGATTGGTCAATTAAAAAAAAAAAAAGCTTGTAGAAACCATTGCTAAGTTTTAGCACAAGTGTGTGAATCAATGTAACACTTCTGCACATAGGAAAAAATGTAGAAGAAATGGTTTGGGTTGTTTACTTCAGGGTTTTTCCATTTTTACAATACGTCGGTTTAACGTTGATGCTAACTGCGCTAAGACCTCAACTCATGTGGAACCACGGAGGACAGAACGACATCAAACTGGTTTAACGTGCAGATGTAAAAGCAGCAATATGACGCTACTGCGTTGTATCAGCCTTGTGAGGAAAGTGTGAATGTTAGAAATGTGTTGCCTATGTTGGAGTATTTACAATAACATAATGAGAAACAAGTTGCATTTTTCTTTTTAGATGTAGGAAAGGATTTTGACAATTTAAACTGGATTTTCCTGTTTAGAGTTTTAAACGCTATGAATTTTTGGACATTTTTTTAAAAAATGGATCAAATTGATTTATGCTTTACAGAAAGCTCAGATAATCATTAATGAATGGAAAATTAATTAAATTAATAAGGGAATAAATTAATTAATAAAAATAATAAAAAATAACAAAATTAATAAAAATTAATTAATGGAAAATTATCTGGGACTTGTGAGATCAAAAAAGGCACAAGATAAGGATGTCCACTGTCTCCACTTTTGTTTATTTTGGTCCTAGAGGTATTAAATAGAGATATAGGACAAGATGAGAGAATTATGGGAATAAAGATTAAAATCTATAAATTAAGCGAATTTCCTGATGACTTAGTGATAGTTTTGGAAAACTCTCTGGATTGTATAGAAGGTTTGAGGAGAAAACTGAAGGATTTTAGATGGTTGATAGGCTTTAAGATTGATTACGAAAGATGCTACTGAAAAATATGAGTACAAAAGATCAACTATTATTGATGGGGAAAAGGAGTTTTCAAATAGAGAAGGAAGTTAAATATTCAGGTATTACTTTGACAAATATGAACGGTACCTTAATTCAAAATAATTATGTTAAGACATGGAACAAAATCAGGAAGGACATGTTAAGATGAAAGAAAATAAACTTGCCTTTGTTTGGGATAATTTCTGTGATGAAATGAATGTCTTCCCTAGAATTTCATTTTTGTTTCAGACAATACCAGTTTTGACAGCAGATGTGCCATTTAAGTAATAGCAAAAAGACATATCAAGGTTTGTTTGGCAAAGGAAGAAACCTCAAATTAGATATAAGGCATCACAAGATGCAAAAGAAGGAGGAGGTTTGGGTTTACCAGATTTGAAACTGCACTTTGCAGCCTGTTGTTTAATGTGAACGGAAGAATGGACGATACTGAGAGGGAAAAGATTGTTAGAGTCGGATGGGCACAACCTAAGGATTAGTTGACATGGATATTATTCTATGACAAAGTTAAAGTTAATGTAGATTTTAAAACCACTTTGTGAGACATACCTTGTTGAGCATATGGAATCGACAGAAACCCAGGTTGTGCCCAAAAATGCCTTTATGAGTCTCAGCACAAGAAGCTTTTTGTAGGAGACAGCAGGTAAAGACAAATGGCTGCTGTACCAGAATCTACTGAAGTTGTGCCAGGGGAATATAGAATGAAAGAAAGAAAGCAGCTAGAATTAGAGGAATATACTTTTCAATGATACTTCTGTGTACAATTATCAGAAAGATTTGAAATGAACAAAAAGATATATGCTTTTGGACAAGAGAAGTCAGAATTTGAATTAGAATTGTGTACAGATGACAAGCATGTTGTTTCCAAGATGCACAAACTTTTGTTGAATTTTGAAATGGAGGAAGAACAGGTTAAAGAATGTATGATAAAACAGGCTAACAATTTTGGTTATAATGTAGAGATAGATCAGTGGAAACGTATGTGTTCAAAGGGATTAAAATTTACACTTTGTTATAATCTCAAAAATAATTTTTATAAGATGTTGTATTGGTAGTGTATGATGTCAGATATGTTGTCTATAATGTATAAAGGTGCTTCCAAACTATGTTGGAAATGTGAGCAACATGAAGGTACAGTCATCATATATGGTGGACACGTGAAAAAGCTAAAATCAAAACAAAACAAAACACCTTGATTCAAATCCATACATTCATGCAAGATTTTAAAGATTGAGATTCAATTTAAATTCAAAATATTTCTTTCGATACTGTTGAATACACAACTACAGAAAACCAACAGAAGATTATTTCAATATATGACCACAGTAGTGAGACTGTTATATGTGCAAGGTTGGAAGAAATCATATTTACCTAATATGGAAGAGAGGCTGTTGAAATCAACAGATTTAGCAGAACTGGAGAAACTGACTTGTTTAATCAAAGAAAGGTCTCTTGTGACTTTTCTTAAAGAATTGGAACCTCTTATTGAATTTCTGCAAAAAAAAATTGAAATATTAACTTTGGGTTTTGTTTATTAGTAAGGATTGGGTATGGAAAAAATGGAATTGATTTAAGTGTTACTGAGTGAGGTATGAATTACAACTTTGTTTATATAACTGCTGAGAAGCATATTATCCCTTTTATTGTCATATTATAATTTATAATAAAAATGCTATAAGAAATAGAATGATTGCCAATTCTACCATCTTCAATTAAAAAGCAGTGTTTCAACAACACATCGAGACGTCTCTTCAAGAAAAAAGATCAACTTCTCTAAATGCAAGTGCTCAATTTCACAAGTTCTGACTTTGTTGCAAAAAAAAAAAATCATTTGCACAAAAAATTTGCTCTGGCAAATGAAAACATTGAGAGAGAGAGAGAGAGAGATTTATTTTGTGCAAAATACATTGTTTTCTGTTCAAAATTATTTCTGCTTAACCATTTTTTCACCAAAAGTCTCAATATGTTAAATGAATGAATGAATGAATGAATGAATGAATGAATGCTGCAAAAAAAACCCACCCACTGATAATCTTACCGAACTGGGTGCACAAAATTTAAAATTATTTATTCTCATATTAAGGAATGATATAGGCCAAAATTTACATCTCTAGTCTTTAACTTGGAGACATCATCCTAGAATATGGAAAGCTCTTATCTGAGATTCACAACTGATCTCTGCTGTATTGCTGCTATACTGAAGCAAGATCAAATGCAGTGGTGAAAGCTGAAGCATTTCACTGAAGGGCAGTTTTAGTGATCACTGCCTTGGCACCAGAGTCTAATCTTCCAGACTGACACATACTCTCCCCAGTTTTGTAGGATCCCCTAAGAACATTCCCAAGGCTTAGAGGTTTAAGTGCTGCACTGAAGAGTAGAGTACAGCTAGTGCCATTTAGTGCAATTACTACCGTTGAAGTACCAGTCATTGACAGAGATGAGCAAGCAGGCAGGCAGGCATAGAGGCAAGAAGGTAAAGCAGACATCTTTTCCAAGCTGGCACTAGAGGCAACATGCTGCAACAAGGTTCAGAGATGATATACTGCACTGAAGATTACAGCCACCATCTGGCCAAGGCATTTGGTGATCTGGGCTGGTACTGGAAATTTTTATCTCACAGTCACAGACTTATCATACACTAGTTTTCCCTTGGTTGCCCTACCTCAGCCTTTTGTAGGAGGGAAAGGGGCACTTTTCTTAAGAATGACAAACACATCTGAGCCATGAAAGTGGTAAAAAGAAGGGGTGAAAAGATGCTAGATTGCAGTGCTCCTTCTTTGGGTGACCAGAGGAATCACTGTCACAGACCTTTGTCAGTGCCCTTTGCAACCAAGGGACAGCAGATGTGGCAGAAAAAAAATAAATAAAAATAAATAAAAAATGCCTAGTTCATAGAAGATAGGAGCTAAGTAGGAATAACTGAGGAATTTGATCGTTCAGACTTTTAAACAAATGGGCATCATCCACTGCACTTCCTGCACTAATATATAGCCCAGAACTTAATTATCTATTAGCTCTCACAATCTGAAACTTTCAGTGCAGTTTCAAGTTCAAAATTGCAACAAAGTGCATTTCAAACTGAATATATTAAGAAAAAATAGAATATTTATTTTTTTGAGAGAGAGAGAGAACAATGTGTTTTGAAAAAAAATCCTTTAAAATATTTGGGTAAAGGTAATTTTGTGAATTTTTAAAAAGAATGTTGCATATTATAATGCAGAAAAGGGAACACACGAGAAAGTTATACTGAATGGGAATAGAATCGTTTCTCCATCCCTGGTGCAAAGTATATTTACAGTATAGTCCTACACATGAGTATTCAGACGTAAATCATATGGAGTTCAACGGGGCTTTCCCCCAGATAAACGCATATGGGATTGTCCTCTTAAATACCAATAGCCACTAAATTCACCCACTCTGAATCCAATCTGTCAGTTGTCAGGTGCAGATAATTTGGTAAATTTATAATAGCCATTGAGTTCTGAGATTACAAATACACAATATTTCATTCTTGACCATCTATCCCCAGTCTCCAAACAGATTAGGAGACAGCCTAAACCGTAAGATGAATGAGAAGCCTACCTAAAAGTCAATGATATTCCTGACTCCTGTCACATTGTCCCATCCATTCTGGAACTCATTTGTGTTGCTGATTATTCTGTCTTTGGCAACTGCTTTCCTTCAGTCAATTGGATGATATACACTTGAGAGATAAAGCTATTTTAAGCCTCCTACATAATAATTGTCTTGGATTCCTCAAAGTTTTCGTATTATATAAAAGATTACAAAACTATTTTCTGCTCACACTTTTTAAAGTCTATTTCTTGGTTGGTTCTACCAGCCAGCTACTCCTTTAGCTATTTGTTTTTTAAACAAAATAATCCCACTTGCTTAGTCATCCTGGTTTGGAGAGGCTTTTGTTCCACAGAGAACATTTTTGAAATGCGTATATATGTCTTGAGGTATTATTTAGAAATCCAGAATAACTAGAGCTATAACCCTTAAAAGTTAGGCATTTCTGTTCCATGATTTGAAGAGATGAATATGTGAGACAGAGGCCATTTCCACACGGGCTTAAAGAAACGGTGCAGAATGTCCTCCAGGGAGGACGTCTGCACCTGGGAGTGGACTGGGTCAGACCTACTTACTGTAGTTCCGCACCTCAGCCCGCTCCCGAACGACCTGAAGTGGTCATCTAGCGTACTTTTGAAAGACCGCTTGAAACAGGTCTTTCAAAAGCACAGAGCGCACCCCTCCGTTCCCGCACTCCGGTGCAGATTTGCAGGCTCGCACCAGTGCGAGCCTGCGATCTGCCGGGGGCGGGCTTTAGGCTGGCGAGCTTCAGTGGTTGGTGGAGAGCCTCGACCAACTGGAAGTTGCCATTTTCATCCCTGGAGCAGTGCGGTGCGGCGGCCATGCACTGCTCTGGACCAGCCTGGACCCAAGCGTGGAGCCAAGAAGTCCAGTAAGTACCGGCATGGGGCGATTCCCTCACCCCATACGGAAATGACCAAAGAAAGAGAGAGAGAGAGAGAGAGAGGGAGGGAGAAAGAGAAGTCTTATCTAGAGCCAGCATCAAAGCTTAGGGTTAGCAGGCAAGAGGCAAAAAGTAGAAATGTCCCACAGTCCCACACACTGCTGCCACCATCCTAGCAATACCCATTCTTTTAAAAAGAGAAGTCTTTACAGCTAACTCTCAAGGGCTAGTGCTGTCCCCAACACAAACACACACACACACACAATCTCTGCACTTTCTCTTCTTTGACAGGAAGCAAGGGAAAAATACAGCAGCAATGGCCTACTCTTTCTCAGCAAACTATTGCTGCCACCAACATGTTCCTTGTTCTATCTGTGCCCTCCTTCCCTTCCAGGGATGGGGGTGTTGATAACTTCCAGCAGCCATGATTGCCTGTCAGCCCAGGAGGCTAAATCCCCTGTCTGACCTATTGATGCACCTGGTCTGGTTTCTGGAGGCTCAGACCATTTCTGCACTCCACTGTTATAGTGCTATTATTCCATTTTCAACATCCTGTGGAATTCTGGGGTTTGTAGTTTCCTGAGGCCAAAGAGTTCTCTGGCTGAGAATTCTAAATACCCCTCCCTAAACTGCAAACTCCAGGATTCCACAGGATGCTGGAAGTGGAATAATAGCACTATAACTGTGTAGAGTGGAAATGGCCTCAGAGAAAGGATCTAGGAGACAAGGAAAGTACTGGTAGATTGGGGAGAGGGAGCCTGGTGAGCTGGTGTGGTTAAGACCACCTGTTCAGTCAAGGACCAATAACTGCCTATGAGTTTCAGCTCAGCGATGGAGCACAGTAAACATGAGAGCAACGGTAAGCAAAAGGCCAAGCCCAGGAAGAGTGTAGATTTCAGTTCTGGACCTTCCTCTTAAGCTTTTACTCCTTATCTTCTTAGAAGCTGGACCTCATCCACCTCAGACCCCTCAAACCTTGCAAACCTCCAAGTGGACTCTAAAGCATTTTCAGACAATTTACCGGTGAACTCTTTTGCACTGTATTAGATAGGTAGCTGTTGAAATGCAGGCACTTCTCATGACTGCCACCATAGCTGCAACCTCAAGGAAAGGCAGCCTTTTTGATCCCTGTCAACAAACTAGTTAAAAACAGCTTGGATCTCTACCAGAAGGACATCGGTAAAACTCAGAATCATAACAGTTATTCAAGATCAAGCCATCCCAAAATATTTTACATTACAACAAGTTATGCTCAAAGCAATTATATGTTGCTGAAGAATCCATTTCTCCCCAGCTGCTCAAAGTAAACTTGTGGGAATAGTGTCATAAGAGCAGAGATGGCAGATGATATAATCGTTGCTGCTAATCAAAACATCCTGTTGCTTTGACTCTGTGAACCCCTGGCTCCACTGCACCCCAGCTTTTACAACATTTAACTCCACAAGTCATACATATTTGTTGATGATTCATTCACTCTGTTGACTGTTGAAGCCTTCATAGTTGCTGTACTCACGCTTTTTGCAATAGATCATAGAATTATAGAGCTGGAAGAGACCTGAAGGGTCACCTCCGTGTTGATGCAGGAGACCCACAGCTAAAGGACTCCATTCTGACAGATGGTTATTTGACCTCTGCTTAAACCTCCGATAAAAAAGGGGCCCCCACTCCCCCACTCCAAGACATTCTATTCTACTGCAAAACAGCTTTTAAAGTCAGGAAGATCTTCCTAACATTTAGTGGATTTCTCTTTTCTTATAATTTGAAATCCACTCATTCATGTTCTAGTTTCAAGAACATCAGAAAATAAACCTTCTTCAACTCCCAGATGACAGCCCTTTAAATAAAAATTAAAATTGTCATATCAACTCTCAGTCTTCTGTTCTCTCAGCTAAACATAACCAGTTCTCTCAATTGTTCCTCAGTGCCTTGGTTTCCAGACCCTTTACCCTCCTGGCCAATCTTCCCTAGACATGTTCCAGTCCCAAACAGCTCCTCTTCTATTTATACGCATCAGACTTCAAGCATTATTCCCAAATGTCACCCACCTAGCTCTCCTCAGATTTGCCCACAGTCTTGGTTTCACTGTAATTTTGAATCTCCTCACTATGGTGTAGTTGTCATGGACCGAGATTTTTGATTCTTTTTATATCCAGACATAGTGAGCATTAAACTATGACTCTAGAGGGCAGGGTTCGAATCCCCACTCAGACATGGAAACCTACTGGGTGACCTTGAGCAAGTCACACTCTCTCAGACTCAGAGGAAGGCAAAGGCAGCACCTTTCCAAAAAAATCTTGCCATGAAAACCCCATGATGGGTTCACCTGAGGGCTACCATAAGTCAGAAAGGATTTGAAGGCACACAGCAACAGCAACAGCAGCAACAACACTGTTTAATTCCTCATGGATGCTATGATCCACATACGTTCCTTGTGGAATCAATAGCTGGCATCATGGTAGTGACAGATTTTTTTTGTCTTTTTGTTGATAATCCACTACCCAGTAGCCACATTATTTGAGCTGCCCTAAACAAAACTGAGTCTGTGGGTTTTGTCTTGTAAGGCAAATGTCAATAATCCTCTATCCACTATGATCACTGTCGTCATCATCATTCATCATCTTTCCTTTTTCCTAGTTCACGACTCAAGGTGGCTTAACAACAGTTAAAACAAGCATAGCTCTAAAAAATCAGCACAGAAAAGTTAAAAAGCAAATAAACCATTATAAAATTAAAACCACTTAAAAGCATAAACCATTAAAACAAATAAGACAATATTAAAGAGAGAAAGAGAGAGAGAGAGAGAACGCATGAAAGTTCCCATTAGGTAAGGCTGTTTCCCCTAAACAAAATCAATTTCCAAAGACCTGCCAGAATAAAAAGGATTTTACCATCTTGCAGAAAAATAGTAAGGGTGCCAATCTAGCTCTGTGGGAAGAGAATTTCAAAACCTAGCAGCAGACACTGAGAAGGACCCCTCCTGTGCTGCCACAATATGTTCCTGTGTAGGTGGTAGAACAGTGAGAAGGGCCTCGTCAGATCTCAAAACACAGGCAGGGTTCATCTAAGACCTGAGGCAGATAGGCTCTGACAGGTCATCACCAGGACTTTGAATTGTGCCTACAAATAGATGGGCAGCCCATGGAGCTGTTGCAACAAGGGAGCTGCATGCTTCCGGTAGCCAGTTCTGGTTAACAATCTGGCTGCAGCTCTTTGGACCAGCTGAAGTTTCTGAACACTCTACATAGTGCATTACAATAATCCAAATGAGATAAAACTAAGGCTTGTGTCACCATGGCCAGTTCTGACTTCTCAAGGAACAGGTACAGCTGGCACACAAGCCTTAAGTATGCAGATGCACTTCTGGCCATTTCCAAGACCTGAACTTCCAGGCTTAGAGTTTAATCCAGAAGCAAATCCAAGCTGAGGACCTGCATCTTTGAGGGGAGTCCGACCCTGTTCAGTACAGGCTACCTTTCTATTCTTTAATTTGCCTTTCAACTTTCCAGGAGCATCTCTGTCTTGTCTGGATTGACATTCATATTGTTTGACCTCATTCAGTCCATTACTGATGACAGACACCAGCTGAGGACAAGACAGCCTCTTTTGGTTCAACAGTTGCATCTTTTTACAGAGTTCTTCATACAGAAGCATTGTGCTTGAAATTGCCTATTGACATTCAGAAAATAGTGCACAGATGCACCTTGTACATCAAACTACATGATGCCAGCTATATACAGTGGCTTCCAGTACTCATCCAATTAACTCATGTGCATTGCTATCCAGTATAGTGGTACTTTAATGGAACCATAATGTAATTCCATTGGGGGTTGTTTACCCTATGCAGCATCAGTACAGGTTTTCAGCTTTCATGTCCAGGTGATTTTCAGGCCCAGGACCACTTCTGCAGGAAATTCAAATGGTACAGATGGTTCCTATTGCAGAATATGGGCTTTCTTTCCTCCTGACACAATGTTGAAATAATGTTTATTTTCCAGTCTTTTCCAGAGACAGCATTCTAAAATATTTTACCAATCTGAACTTGAGCTATTCTGTAATACAATGCTTTGGATGCCAGTCTGCAAATAACAGTAAACATGTTATTCCTTAATCATCAAATGATATATGTTTATTTCTCATTTCATAAGATTAGGGCCTAAATTGATTAATTGCTTAATTAATTAATTTAGTAATTATTTTATTAAAGAAAATAATTAAAGTAATTAATTATTTGATTGATTAAGTATATCGAAAGAACATAGCAAATCTGATGAGTCATGTTTTCTCCTCCAGATTGCAGGACATTGCTGAAACATAACATATAGTCAATGCATCATTTTGCATTCTTAATACTGGTTTAAGACTTTGAGTGGCCAAAATGAAAGCACCTACACATGAAAGAAAATCATCACCAAACACAGAGGATTCCCAAGGATCACTGATTTTTTTAAAAAAACAAAACCAAAAAACTGTGTGTGTGTGTGTGTGTGTATGTGTGTGTGTAGAGGAATCCTGAGGCTAACCTCCCAAACAGACCAATAAGAAATGAGTATGTTCAGTGGGCAGAGAATGATCATTTTCTTTTATAAGAGAAGAGGGGAGGCAGGTGAAATAGAATGAAAATGCTGGAGAAGGGAAATATAGACATTAAAAGAGTAAAGGGAACTATTGTACTTTTTGACTACACCATTTCCCAATTCAACCTGAGAAGCTTTATTTAAATGTCCCCAGGTAGGGAACTTTGAATTACCTATAGCAATCAACCAAGATATTCAGGAGTTCAGTGTAGCTGGGACTGGTTATTCCATTTGGTAACCCATTCTCCCTTACAAAGAAAACCAAAAAACTCGAAAGAGAACTGAGCATGCTTAGTGGGCACCAAATGTTGACTAATTGTTGGAGGGGAAACCAGGGGGTGAGAGGGAATGAAATAAAGTGAGTAGAACCTGAAGAAACACTTCTGACTGCAGTGTTTTGTTATGGGGCCTGTCTAGTTTAGATTCATAGCAATCTCAGTCATCCGAGATTGGCTGCTCTTCTGCAAACAAAACACACAAGTACATAACGTACTTGGAGTGCCTCTGAAACTTACAGACGGAAAGCGAGAGGAAGAGGGAACTAAGGGGGCAGCAACTACATAGACAACCCTGTAAGGGCTGAGCATGGTCACTTGTCATGGCTTGGTAAAGAAAATGGAAAATAAATTGAAAGGGAAACAGTATAGTGTGTCAGGAATCCTGAACAGGAGCATTCTGCGCCACAATACTTTACTGAGGTCTTAATTGTTATACTTCTCATCACAGCCCTAAGATCACTGTGCCAGTGAAATCATCTAAGTAATTGCCACTTTCGCATGCTCTTTTAAGAATCCTGCTTCTTTGAGAATGTTTTCTCTTTCAGGCAAGAATGTAAGTATTTTGCTGATATTAAGCCTCTTAAGCAAATCCTTGTTAGAAGAAAAGAAGATACATAGCAGTGGTAAAGCTTCAGCAACAACTAAAGCCATTTTATGACTGTGTCAGTATTATTTTCACAGCCAAAGCAAAGAAATATGACAACTTTAGGTAGAGAAATATGAGAATGCTTTAGGCAGTATAGCAAGGAGTTCATTCTGCTCATGCAGGAAACACAGCCCTCCTTCAAAAGGGTTTATTTCCCACTAGGGATGTAAGTGTAAAGCTAAATCTGATTGGCTACATTGCCTTGTGATGTCAATACATCCAATACATGGATCTGGATTAACTGGGATCATCTGAAGAGGAATGAAGCAGAGGGAGAGAAGGGCTGCTGAAATAGCCACCAGGTTGAATGGACTGCTGTGAACAGCAATGAAGGAGTTAGGATTAAGAGCAGCTGGGGGAAGGTTTCAGCCCCCTGGAATCACTACATTTGAAGCTGAAACTAACCCTGCAGAACTTTCAGTTCAGCATTATTTCCTAATCCCTTCAAAATAGATTAGATTCTGCTGCTCTGAGTCTTACAGATAGGACATTTTTGTGTATGTTACATTCCCCTTTCCCTTCCTGCCGTCATTATCATCATCTCTCTCTCTCTCTTTCTGTATGTATATATATATATACACACACACACACACACACACACACACACACATACACACACATACATACATACATACATACATACAGAGAGGGAGAGACAGACAGACAGACAGACAAAGAACGCACTGTACATGGTACCTCACAGATGTTTTTTTAAGACAGCCCTGCCAAAGACAGTCTTTGAAGGAAGTGAAGGAAGGAGTAATACAAATTTAGAACCAATACAATACAACTGTAAAACAAATTATTCAAATGCAAATAGAAAAAAACAATGCAATAAGTTAACAAATACATACAATCTAAATATATGAGATTAGGAAACTGGATTACACTAAAATTCCAAAAAATTATTTGAAAACAGTACAATTTTTCATCTTTGAGTTTCTCTTCAGAAAACCAAATAGCAAGTTTCTAATGTGAAGTTATGAATACTGAGGAGGAACATACAGTGTGCAGTACTCAGTCCACAGTACTTAGCTAAGGGAAGTAAATTGATGTTAAACATAAAGATGACACTCAATGTATCTTGGAAAGGCATGCTAGCTATTTTGCTAAGTTTACGTAAAAACAATCCCAAAACATGAAATATGTGACACATTTATTTTACAAGGTGACAGTGATAAGACACACTATATTCATTTTAGTTAATTAAAAAAAGACCCACCTAACAAAATACCTAATCTTTTATGAGACAAAAAAATCAAACTTTAGATATTTCCCATTACTGAAGCTCTCAGTTGGGGAACTGCAATTTAGGCTGTACGTCAAGAAGCAGAATGTTTTATTGTTCTGTCATGTTTAGGATAGAACTATTTTGGTTTAAGCTATTTTGGGATGACACATTATCTTAAAGGATTTCAAAATGGAATGACAAGAAATGCTTGCACAGAAATGTTTTGCTAGAGCAAAAAGCATTCAGTAAATGGCCACTTAGTCATTGCCTTGCTAATCTGGAGTTACACCACTGCAACCCAAAAGGAGCAGAAGATATTTTGCAAATCTTGAACAGATTGATATAAATCAGTTTCTAACATCCATGTGTACAGAACAGCTAACTAATTTGCTAACTAATTTTCTAGTATCAGATAACATGATGAGTTATCAATCCAATGACAACTAACAAATAAGCATTATATAGAAGAGCCCTGTTCAAGTCTGAACAAAATACTGCAATATATGAGAAAGAATATAAGCCCATTCAGTCTAGCCCAAACTTTCTACATTCAAGTGTATACTGACCCAAGTCCTTAAACCAAGACCACCAGTGGTTGTAGAGCTGCAATCTTCCTGCCTGGACCCTGGTGGGCCACACATAATCTTTCCACCCTTGCATACCTCACAAATTTAGAATCTAATAATCATCACTCCAAAATGGCTATCAATGTCCCCAAGCCTCTAGGAGACACTACTGGTCTTTTTGCTGCATTGATAGGCATTTTAGCGCCTCCTCACCTGTTCCAGGTTTGCATAGGCCTTTTTTCCAAATAAGAGGAGACCACATAGTCAATTCCTGTTTAGAAATAGGACCCTCCATGCCTTAAAAAAGCAAAAAAAACCAACACAATGCCTAAAAATGGAGTGAAATGTCAGTTGCACTTTGGAAGTTTTATTGCACCTCTCCAAAAAATGGACCCCCACATTTGGAAGATTGTAGAGCTTAATGGGAGTTGCAAACTGGCTTTTGGGGTTCACATGTAGCCCAGGAACATTCCTTCCCTTGCCTTGCCTTAAATTTTAAGCTTGACATGTAAATCAACTAAGGTATGAAGAACAGTTGTACTCATGATCACACAATGCACTCTATTCACGTTCAAGCAAGGGCAAGTATAAATCCCCTTCAACCCTTGCATGTTCAACATGGCAAGGTCCAAACTCAGGGAAAGCAGCCACCACATAGTCAGACATAAGGAATAGCCCCCTTTCCCTGCTCACACAATGCAATAACACTGTATTGAGGCTTAACACCTAAACAGAGCTAGTGAGGTCTGGTACTGTGTATGAGCTTTGGTTTATAAAGTTATCATTTACTTGGTCAAGTAGTGAGTATTACTTCTCTTACAACACTGAAACTGAAATTAGAAGAGATTATTGCACCTTTGTCAAGAACTGACCATGATGTGTTCTCTACGCAATTGTAGCACTTTCATACCACCTTAATTAGTATGAATGCATGTCATTGAATCCTGGGAGTTGTAGTTTGATGTGGCACTAGAGTTCACTGCCAAAGAATTCTAAACATATCACAAAAATACAAATCCCAAGATTCCATAGGATGGAGCCATGACAGTGAAACTTCTATAATTGTGTAGCGTATAAGAGACCTTTGTTTGAAGGAAGGTGTAATAGGCTTTTTTTTTAAGGTTATGATTGACCATGGGCCTGAATGTTCTTTTGAGGTCTCCGTTTGTACTCTTCTTGGATGCAGTTTGTTGTTTTTAATATTGATGCATTTTACATGCACGAGGTCCTAGGCCTTTTCCTTTCTTAAAAAAGTGGGGGGGGGGGAGGGAAAGGAAACAAAAAGAATAGAGAAGAAAAGAAGTGTGAAAGATAGGATTTAAACTGGAGAATGCATGTTCTTGTTTGCCTTTCAAGACAAAACCCACAGACTCAGTTTTGTTTAGGGCAGCTCAAATAAAAACCTAACAGACCACTTTCTCGGCAGCCTGATAGACACTGTTTGACCCTGATGCAGTTGTATTTCTTCCTGATGCTGTCTTCCCATCTTTAGCCTGAAAGGTAGTTTTGGTATACAGATGGCCTCTGCTAAATGAAGCATTATGACAGTCATCTAGGGGCCTGGTGGCACTCATCTTAGGGCTGAATATGACAGACTGAAATCTTACAACATAGTTCTGCAGGGAAGAAATGGAACAGGTGGCCTTGGCTTACTCCAAAGCATCTGTAAGTCTGCTCACACCAGAATTTGCATTTCCCGTTGGTTCTTCAGGAGTAGAATTTGTTGACCTTTTATCCATCTTCTCTAATATGGTGGGATGTAGCTACAGGGAATACGCCTGTGGTTATGCTCAGTCAGTAGATCTAAGTAACCTGGAAATGATTCCTTGGCAAAAAAGATGAGAGTGTTTACTTTAGAGAATTGCCATTAAGGAATGAGACTTACTTTCTAAAGCTCCATTAGGTCAGAGCTTTACAACCTGCATCTAAATGAGAACTAGAACAACTTAATCAGGTTTTCACAGAGAAGTATTAAAGCTGCTAACAATTTACAAAATCCAAAATCTACAAAGTAAGTTAATTTTTAAAAAGTTATATTCTTAGTATTTCATTAGAGAACAGTAAAGAAATAGTGAAGAATAGTAAATAAATAGTAATAGTAAAGAATAGTAAAGAAATGTGTCCAGATACAAGAGTCCATGTGGAAACACCTATTTCGCATCTCCCCAGACTGTGAGCAGAATACAACATATCTTACACCACAAACCCATACACTTGTGAAGCTTGGAATGTATTTCAGAAGGAAAAACCGCACACAAAATCATATGCTTGTTGCAAAATGTGTACAGACTCAATTTAGTCAATAGAAAAATCCATACAAAAACATACATTTTAAAATGCATGTATTTTGAAACATCTGCCAAAAATGTGCACAAGTTTCCAAGTGGACTGTCCTGTTTAAGGTACTCAGGGAAGCACATCTGCAGTCAACAGGATCCAGCAAGAGAAAACCAAGCCAGTCTTAATTCTTTCACAGGGTTACATTAGAAATATATTCTAAGGTTCAAACAGGAAAAGAAGTCCTGAACAGAGTCCAAAGTTGAGGATTTGTCAGAAAGATTAGTCCAAAGGTACAAGCTGAAGATCAAAGACCTACAAAGTCAATGTCTACAATGTTAGACAAGTGTTACCCTGACTTTTGGGAGTGGTCCTTGGGGGACACCCTGATTTGCTCTAAAAATGCCAAAATTGGGGAAATTAGCAGAGCACTGGCTTTTAGCAATGCAGAGGGCTGGGCAACACCTAGTGAGATCTTTTAACCCAATGTCTATGGAGTCAGATCATGAAAAAACCAGGCTAAAAGTTCAGTCGAGATATTTTGTTAGAAAATATATTCAGACATACTCACTCAGAATCAAAAGCTCATGCAAGCACACAAGGACTAAAGAGAAGGAAAAAGATAAAAATTGATAGGGCAAAAGTGGAGGGAATGTGAACAGGGATAATACTGTACCTGTCCAGAAGTCTTTCAGCTGGGAAAAAGACAAGTGGAGAGAAAAACTCAGCAAAGAGGAAGGGCTGAGGGGAGCCTCAACTGACAGAATGACAGCCTGCCAATCAAGTCTGGGAGAACTCCAAAATGGACTCTCACAAAGAGGGTCCAGTTATAGGGCTAAACATGCCTTGGGGACAGACCGTCTTCCCAGAAAGAATAATGGCCAAAACTGAAGGATGAAGGAAGTGTGATAGCCGCCTGATGGCTGCATGATAGTCACACTGGGTAACTGGACCTTGCTCTGATATGCCTTGCTTTGTTCCGAGCATTCCGGGGGGGAATCAGACAACTTCCCCGAAGTATTGTTGTTCTGATGGCCCATTACCTGTGTCTACGTGCCCTTCTGAGGTTTTCTATGGAGACGTGCCAGGGGAAGTTTCGAGTCTTTGATCTTTTGTCCGATCACTAACTTGACTGTCTATGCCCCAACCTGGTCACCTCTGGCTCAGATGCATTTTAATATCAAAATTATGCTCCCCGGGATGGGGGCTGCTCTCAGGGTAACACAAGGCTGCACAGAAACTTTGGAAGCTGTTTGCAGCAGCTGAATGGCCTGAGCTGAATTAATTTATAGCCAGTAGTTAAGCAGCCTATCTGGTCTAATTAGCCCAGCATCTTATATTTCAGATGGGATGGGATGTTGCCTGGCCCTTAGCTCCTGGCACTTTGATTTACATTTTTCAATAGAAGGAAGTGCCTCTACTTCTTCCTTATCTGTAGTTGCTGCCTGGGACGGATCAGGTTGTGCATCTACCAGTGACGTGACAGGACTCTCAGCCTCCTCCAGCTCCAGTTGGGCCCATCATCCTTGCACTCTTCTTCCCTTTCTGCATTCAATGAGCCTCCTCCAGGCAGGATATATAACAGACCAGTAGAATAAACTTACAACCCAGCATAGAAATGGGAACAGAACAAGAATACCAGTAGAAAACTTAAAATGTTAAGTGGAATGAGACTGACAGATTTTCAAATCACTGGAATTTAAGACATAGTTTCATGTTTTTGACTTCTGAGTGACAAATACTGGAATCAGTGGATGCCTACCTTCTGATTGTGACTGATTTTCTTTTTCTTTCTTTGTTTAAATCTATAATTTACACACCTGAAGTCAAGGCTGGAGATAACAATTTTAAAACCACAACAGAACACAATTTTATTACATTAAAATACGATTTAAACTTGTTAATGGCTTTTACTACTTCAGTTACTAGCAAAACACGTAATTCAAGTGATGGGTTTTCCCACACAAAGAATGGAAAAGTCACAATAATCCATACATTTCAAAGATGCATGCATTTTCCACTTTGTCAAGACTAACATACTCAGTCAAACAACAACCATAGTGTCACTCTTGGGACCTGTTAAAACAAGCAAGCGTGATACAGCACATGCAGCTTGCTTGAGCATAAAATGAGGATGCAAACATTATATAAACACTATTTGCCAAATATTCCAGGATGTTATTACAGGCAAAGCTTTACTTTGTTTATCCCTGTAATCAGTGGTGATTAATCTGAAATAGCACCCGTTTTGGATACAGTGAATTTATTTCAGAACAATATCACCCTATTTGTCCTTGCAGACCTTTTGGTGAAGTAGTTGCTGTTGTTGTTGTTGTTGTGTGCCTTTATGTTGTTTCCAACTTATGGAGACACTAAGGCTAACCTTCTGGGTTCAAGAGTGTGTAACATGCACAAGGTCACCCAGTGGGTTTCCACGGCCAAGCAGGGTATTGAACTCTGGTCCCCAGTGTTGCAGTCCTACACTTAAACCACTACACTACACTGGGACCCTTTTCGCATGGCATTTGCCATACGAAAGGGCCCCTGGAGCATCGTGTAACTGTGAGGAGCGGTCCATACAACGCACTCACAATCGTGCGACACTCCAGGGCCTGACAGGCACCAATCGTTCACTATTTCATTTTCTGCTTTGAGCTGAAAATGGTGCGCGATCGCGCATCACTCCGGGGCCCGCGTGCACTTGCCATGTGTGTGGCGCTCTGGAGCTGCAGTGCTTACGCTTCCTGCCCCAGCACAGCCTGGGAAAATCCCAGGCTGCACTGCAGAAGGAAGAGGAGAGGCTCTCACGCTACCTGCTCATGAGCAGGCAGCAGCTGCAGAGCTTCAGCAACTGGGATGCAAGAGCCTCTCGCAAAAGGCTGCTCACATGATCCCCACACCCCAGCTCTGCAAAAAGGTGAGTTGCAGAAAGGGCCTCAGTCTCTTGCTAACTTTACCTGCCCTTTTCTTTGGATGCCTAAACTGTTGTTACCCTGTGTACTGGAGGTCCCGGGAGGGACACCAAAATGTGCTCAACTAAAGGTGGGGAAAATTAGCTCAGAGCACTACTTAGCGTTATGAGAGGCAGAGTAACGTAGCGAGATCTTGAACCCTATGTCTACGGGGTCAGGTCGAGTCAAGGAGAACACAGAAGTTGAAAAAATAAATGATGTTTTATTAAACACAAGCAAAACAGTGTATGCGACACATTCACACAAGATAACTAAAGAAATAAAGGTTGGAGTGGTATAGAGGGATTTTTAGTGGAGTTGCTGGTTTGGGTGATACTTCATCTGTCCTGAAGCCTGGAAAAATGTAGAGCGAGACTGGGGTGTGATGTAGCTCAGCACGTGGAGCTGAGGGGAGGCTCACCAAGCAAAGCGGCAGCAAGGCAGGATGAAACTCGGGAGCGATCCGAGGAAGGTCTCGGAATCAAGGGTTTTTACAAAGAGAATGTGACTGCAGGCTATGCCGTACTTGGGGGAAAACAATAGATTTGGAGTTGGAGACAAAGCCTCCAAAAGGTCAGAATCTGAATGATTGAGTTATCGTAGAGGTTCTCAATAAAGTAGCCAGTATGCAAACGCAGAGTACTTGGGTATTGCATAGTTTACCCATCAAGCTTCCAGTGCGGGGCAGAGGCTCTTTTGTAGGTTGCGTGCATACCTAATTAGAGTAGTTGCCTGGAGGTCTCCTAAAGCAGCGAGTCAGCTATTTTCTGGCCTGCCTGTATTGTCTAGGAATATTACAGCGATTAACAGCCGAGCTTGGTGGCATGCTTGTCCGGTGGCCTCGCAAGGACGTGGAAGGGAATAGAGAAGTGAAGCCGAATTATGATATCAACAGGATATCTTTTAATATCCCCAAAGCTCGGACTAGCCAGGGTAGTAACACTGTCTTTCCAAATGCTCAACTGAAGTGTTAAGTTACTGCAGTATGAGAAATTTGTGGACTAGAAAAACTGCATTTGGAATAGATAGAATTCTTATTTGAGGGGCAGTGCCTTCATCTCCTCTGCCCACACCTACATGCCTGTTTTCCTCTTTCCTAGACCAGTAAGATATATATTGCAGTTCCACCCCTTCTGAATCTTGTTTCAAGAAAGTGTGGCATGCTTCTGACAAATCCACCAAACATTGCTACTGTCCTAGGATTTTTATTACCAGATTCTTAGTAAATTGTACTATTGTTACATTTGTTGTAACTATTATGCATTCTTACAGCTTATTTGTTTAAATAAGCCTTCAAAACAATTTTCCAAAATGGTGTGCAATAAAAAACAAAAATCCACACGTAGGAGCCACAGTCAAAAAACATAATAAAATTACAATCATTACAGGAGCAGAGAAATGTTTTCTGTGCTTCCACTATGTGCTTTCTGATGATATTGTTACAGTTCGTAACACTTGTGTGCCAAGCCAGCTGCTGTTTGGACCTTTTGCACCATAGCAACCCCTTTATCTTGCCAAATTCCACAGTTCAGGTGCAACTTGATGGGAAACACATTCATAAGTCTGTGTTTATGCAAACCTCTTGACACAGTGTGCCCACAAGCTATCCAAATGGAACCAATCAAAATTCCAGAACTTACATTTTCCACAGTAGCTCATTACTGGAAGCTTGCAAAATAAAACCAAAAAAATGGAGTCAGTCGTTCAGGTTTCACACATCACTAAATGAAATTGCCAGCAATTTTTCATCAATTGTCCTTTATTCTTTTTGCTCTGTTTTGTCCACTTGCTCCTTCTTCTCAGGCACTTACAGCAACATCCTAGACGTGTGTCCTCAAAAATAAGTCTCACATGCAGAAGAAAATAGTGCCGGGAAAGTGGATATAGGATTTCCACTTCTGTATGCAAAATTGGTTTTGGAGTGTAAAAACATGAGTAAAATTAAAGCAAAGAGTGTTTAAACTCTTAGGCCCTTACCACACCACACCTCAATAGCATGTTGTTCTGTTCCATGATACTATCAGGTTCTGAACTCTCTTTTCCCCACTCTTTCAACTTCAGTGGATGAATAGTGTTATTGCCACCAGTGCTCCTACCACATTACAGCACCATTGGCAAGTCCTTTTCCCCACCTTTTCCCTATCCCAACAGCTTGCGATTGGTTGGATGGGTTGTTTGTTTTTGTAAGCCATACTAGTGCAGCAGCGATGAAACATTGTGACAGGCTGGTAAGATATTGGATGTTTGCGCTGTGATGCTAAGAAATGTATTAAAAAAATAAAAAATTCTCAATCAAAAGAGAAATTTAAAATAAACACAGAGAGGTGATAGATTTCAAACTTACCACACCATGGGAATCGCTGAGGGAGGGACAACTTAGGAACACCCACACCACACCCACTTCTGGATTGGTGATGACAGGAAGTGCTATCAAGCACTATTGAGAGACCACACTTACACGGCTGACATAATTGTGGCAGGAAAGGGGGACATTACCAAAATTTTTCTGGCATTGAAAAAGGGTGGATTTCAGTGCGTGGCAACCTGAAAGCATCTGGTTAGCAACAACACCATGCAATAGCACAGGTCCTGGAAAGGGAGCAATGCATTGTTCTGGTGTTACGACAACTTCTGTGGTAAGGGCCTTACATATAATCTCACTGAACTTTTGTCTAGGGAGGCTATGCCTATTGTATACTATGTATAAAGTATACTTATATATGGCTGCCTGAGGATTGAAGTTGTATGTCCTGCCAGTTAGGTTAATACACTGTGTGATGATGTGAAGAAGGTCTTTTCAGCTGTGGCAGCGCACTTGTGAAATGCTCTTGTCTTAGAAGTTCAATTTGCACAAACACCGATTTCATTTAGGCACCAAGTAAAAACATGGTGGTTTATTAAAGCATTTGGGGCTCAATGCTTTACAGCAGAATGCTTTGCCCATGCTTTTACTTGTTATGTAGAATGAAATAGAAATGTTTTAATTAATAAATAAAACTGCATGAAGTGAAACTGGCATGGTTCCCCACACCTGTCTCTTTACACTAAGGGAGTAAGGGTTCTTTGCTGCTTGCCAGCTAATCTAATTGTGGTTGGAGGCCCTTGTTATCACCTTCTGATCACCTGGAACTGGTGAACCACTGTAATAATAATAGCAAGAGCTTATCAGAGCCATTCAGGTTTCTCCCTGTCTCTTCTTCTTCTTTTCTGGGACCATTATGGAGTACCAAGTATTGTGACCTAAAAATTTTCCTGGAAAAAAATGTGCATTGTACAGGAACCACAGAGTGAGTTTTGGTTTTGAAAGCTCAGATCCTCATTGGAGTTTAGGGGGTCCATAACGGCCACACATATTTTCTGAAAATGCATACTTAAAATATCAGAACACATTGCATCATGGGCTTCATGGTGTTCATATTGGAGCGGAAGTTTAACTCTTTTAACTGGAAGTGTGTTCCTTAAAGCACAATGCTTCATGAAGAGTCTGGCCTCAGTCAGTGCCTTTTAATCAGTAAAGACTGCCATGTTTTTGTAGCAGCTGCCATTTCTAGCCCACAGTACTTCAGACTGGGGCTGAGTTTTTCTAAACAATCTGAACAAATTAAAATGGTGGAGCTTTCCTTCTACTGCCACCGTCGTGTGTAGAGGACAGCAGGAGATCTATTGTTGCTGTTCAAGGTGAACAGCCTTCTCCATAAAAATTTCATTCCTCACTGGAAAATTCCAAATAAATAATTCCCTGTGTTCACTGCCTGCAAATGAGGCTTCATCTCTGAGTGGCCATTTGGCCTCAGCTTCACTAGCCATCACTAGAAGAGGCAGTGGAGGGAATGCCAGGCCAGGGGCAGAGCTCCATGAGGGGCGGGGCGGGGGCAAAGTGAAAGCATTGCCCCACCAAAGAGTTCTCAATGAAATTTTCCTTGATTTCCCAAATTTCTTGCATTGCAGAAAATGAGGCTTTGTAAATTGTTCACTAGAAAAAGAAAAAGAAAATTGTTCACACTCCGACCTCTTCTCTTTGCAGTGTTCACATCCCTGTGCCTGTTTCTTTTCTTTGGATGCCTAAGTTTTATTTCAAAATGCTTGATTGAAGTGTTACGTTACTCCAATGCTAGAAATTTGGGCACTGAAGGCAAGCTTCATTTCTCAGAACTCCAGTTTGTGGGGACAATGAGTTCATTTTGCCCTCTTCCTCCATAGCTCCACTCCTGTGCCAGCCTACAATGATGATTAAATCAGCTGGATTGCTGGAAGCTTAAATTCACTGAAAGGGCTCCTATATACTGACAGGATCTTTGGCTCCTGAACCTGCTTTATTAAGTTGCATTATACCTTTAATTTACTGTGGCATTTAGCGCCACAGTATCTCGTTTCTCTGACCTTTGCAGCAGAGCATGACTGAGCACAGTATAATATGGGAGTGCTATTTTCAAAAGTGTTTAGGTCAGTCTCTGCATATAACCAGTTAACCTTCTCCCTAAGGCTAGCACCTGTAAGCCAAGTTCACAGAGTGTCTGCTGTACTGACCAGGGAGCTTCAGCAGTGATAAGGTTGATCCCTAGCTTGGGGTGAAAAAGACAAGAGATCAGCAGCATAACTGTTCAGAAGCAAACTGTGAAAGGGAATCTTTGATCAGCCTCCAAAAGCTGATAGCAGGAGGCCAAATGAATGGAGAAATTCTTCCAAATTGTTATAGGGCATCACATGGGCAGATAACACCTGTCCCTCAAAAATACAAGATGAGCTTTCCAAGAACAAACATGTGCCAGAAAGAAGGATGTGAAACTGAAAGTTTGTTTACAAATTAGTTATCCTGAGATAAATTTCAGCTCCTCAAACCACTTTAACCAGATCTGTTTATATGTTTTATTAATTAGTGGCTAAATTAAGCTGAGAACCAGCATGGCGTAATGGTTTGAGCACTAGACTATGACCCTGGAGACCAGGGTTCAGTTTCCTGCTTGGCCATGGAGACCCACTAGGTGACTTCAGGTGTATCACACACTCTCAGGTCCAGAAAAGCCATGATAGGTTTGCCTTTGGGTTGCCTAAGTCAGAAACGTTTTGAAGGCACACAACAACAACAAAGTAATCTGAAAGAGAACAGTAACCCATGGTAAAATCAGAGGTTTTAACTCATTCCAAGTAGTCCTTATATTAACAATAATGGAACAGTTTTCTCTCTGATAGTCAGAAGTGCTTGTGAAAGCCACAACAACTTACCATTGACACCAAGATAAGCTATTCATGGAATGTAGCTGGAAACACTCAGAAACTCCTCTGTGGAGACAGTGGCCATCATCAGTTAAAAAGCCAAAATATCTTAGATTTTGGAAAGAAATACAAATTCAGTGAATGTGTGAGAATAACTAGGAACAACTCTCATTGATTTTTTTTTTAAGGGTGGTTTGAAAAATAGTTTTTAAATCAATCCGTGCTGACTTTCAAGGAGGATAGCAAGCTGCCACCTGCTTTTCCTATGGATGAGTTCCAGAATTTCAGTTTGGTTCATTTTTTATAAGGATTTACCAAAATTTTGCAAATTTCTTCATCGGTAGGATGGGGGAAAAAATGAGATTTTAACAAATTAAATGTGAGAGAAACCAAAGCAGAAGGATTTTTATCTGTCAAGAAACCTTGGACTGACTGATTGTCAGACACAAGCCTGAGTTTGAATACTTGTAGATACAGTCATTTAGCACTGAACTGGGGTTACCATCTCTTTTTTCCTGAGGTGCACAAGGCAAGAAAGCACAGCTTGCACCCTTCTGTACTGGAATTGAATGGTCAGTTAAAAAAGAAGAGCCATTTCATTTCAACAGTTTGAAGAACTTATCAAAATTCACAAAATTTCATATTCAGTTTGAAAACAGCTTGAAGTGTACAAACATTCAAATGTGGAAGAAAGTGAAACTCGTAGATATTATCTCTATTTCAAGTCAGATCCAATTATTTGTCTTTCTACTTCAACTATTGTTTATTCTGGCTCACAGTGGTTCTCTGTGGTCTCAAGAAGGGTTCTTTTTCATCATCTGCTACCAGAGATCTTTTTAACTATTAGAGACATGGAGGACTGAGCCTTGTGATAGGATCATGTGAATTTCATACAGTGGGTGTAAGTGGATTAAACACCTTTTAAATATCAGACTGGTAAAAGAATGTGTCTGTTTTTCTGAAATATAATTGCACTGAGGCCCTTTTCGCATGGCATTCATCATGCGAAAGGGCCTCCGGAGCATCACGTGATTGCGAGGAGCATTTCAGACGACTTCCTCGCAATTGTACAACGCTGCTGGGGCCAGAAGGCACCGATTGCACACTATATCATTTTCAGCTTTTAGTCAAAACTGGTGCATGATCGCACATCACTCCGGGGCCCCACATGTACTTCCTTTGCATAAGGAGCCTCCGGAGCCATGGCCCTTGTGCTTCCTCCGCCAGCGCAGCCTGGGAAAATACCTGGCTGTGCTGCAGAAGGAAGAGGCAGAACCGTCACGCTGCCTGCCAGCTGGCAGGCAGCTCCTGCAGAGCCGAAGCAGCGGGGACGCAAGTGCCTCATGGAAGAGGCTGCTCACATGATCCCCACACAACTGTGCCGGACAAAGGTAAGGTGCGCCAAGGGCCTGGGTCTGATTTTTTTCTTCAAGTAAGAAAACTAATCATTATTTAGAGAAATATATTTGGATAGAAAGTTAAGATTGCTTCTAATTCAGGCCCATTCTAAAGGATGCTGTCATCCCACACTGGGGACGGGAGAAGGACAGGACCTGGAGAACAGTTCTGGAAGACGTTGTCTGGATCCTGTTTCCAGGTGGCACAATTGTGCAGTAAATCATTGACAGGTTTTCCCCACCAGTGACTGGTGATTGCACAGCCCTCCTGCCACTCGCTCACACTTATCTGGTGTGTAGAGGTCCTTCAAGCACAATGACTATGCTTCCTGCCCCAGCGTATCCTGGAAAAGTACCCAACTGCACTGCAGAGGGAAGAGACGGCACCATCACAATACCTCCATTCATGGAGGCAGCCAGTGCAGAGGGGAGCATTCCTGTTGTGCTCCTCTCCCAGTAGAACCTCTACCGAGATCTCCATGGGATGCCACCGTGAGCAGGTAGGGTGTGGAAAGGGCCTTAGTAACCAGGCAGAAGGGACAGGAAGTCATCTTACTTCTTACTCTTGGAACAAAGCTAAGATGTCTTCTTCCAGGAGCATCACGAGAAATCTGTGAAGAAATGGGGAAAAGATGACATCAATAACCTGAGTTTCTTCAGTCTAGTTCAGAAGGAAAGTCAATGAAGGCTGAGCTGACAAAGATAATCTGGTAATTTGAGGAGCTCTACCTCATTGTCTACTCCTAGCCACTGAAATGCCTACATCTCAAGAGCAAACTGAGTTAACGTTTTGATTATCTCCAACGCATTGAACCCTCCACAGGTAGAACGTGTTCTGCTGCTGAACTAGCTCCACAATCTGAGCTGCCTGTGGGTCAATGCTGCATCCAGAACTCAGCACAGGCTTCCATTTTGAGCACTACCAGCAGCATTTGAAATTTACTCTCACGGCCTCAGGCAAAACCAAACCATGATTAGTTCACTCCATGGCACTGTCATGTGCATTGCCATCAGAGCACATCACCAGGCAGCTGCGCATCAGCACATTCCATGGGGGTCAGTGTTGTGGGTTCTGTCAGGAAGCTGGGGCCCAGCAGGTCCTGGACCTGGGCAAGAGGCAATTTGAGTTAGGCCAGTAAATCAGACAAGTCATAACTAGGGTTGAACATACAGAAATTATGCTTCCAACCACATTAGGCCTTTCCATACTACACTGTTATAGTGCTGTTATTCCACTTTCAACATCCTATGGAATCCTGGGGTTTGCAGTTTAGGGAGGAGCCTTTAAAATTCTCAGCCAGAGAGCTCTTTGGCTTCAGTAAACTACAAACCCCAGAATTCCACAGGATGCTGAAAGTGGAATAATAACACTGTAACAGTGTAGTGTAGAAAGGCCTATAGAGCTGCTAGTGTTTGATTTCAAAAGGCTACATGCCTGTCACAGTTTATTTCTTTGGTACTCCAAAATAATGCATTCCTTTGCAAACCATCTTTTTTTGAACTAGAGTCTCAAGCCCCATTTGGGGGAGAAAGGTAGAGTACAAATAAAATGATTGGTTAAGCTATAACAACTCAGTAAAGGATGTCATGCAGAAAAAAGATAAGCACCAAAATCTCCCATTATGCATCCTCCCCTAAGATTCAAAGTTACTAAGTTTGTCTCCATCATGTCTGATCAACAAGCTCATGTACACCTTTCAAGTCATGATCTGTGTGTATTTTTATCTTCCCTGCATTACAGAACAATTTGAAGTATGAAAGCTCCATGGGGGGGAAAAAAGTCTTAAAAACTCTCAGCAATCTCTTATGCCTTGTCCAAACTAATTATATCTTGAGAACCCTGTCCCTGAAATCAAAATCAGCATCTTGGACAACTCTTTTCAAATTCAGACTAAAATTCAGAATGGATTCAATATGTCAGTGCTGTATATATAATCCACTAGCTGGCCTAATGTATCTTTGGGAGCAGAAACAAACATTAAAAAGAGTTGTCAGTATAACAACTGTGAAAGACACAGTTTTGTCAGCTTGAGCACTTTCACATCTCCTTGATATCAGTAGGCTTTTGCCCTTCATTTTATTATAAAATCAATGAACTTGAAAGTACCTTAAGTTTGCCTGGATCATGCTCAATATAAAGATGAACTTATCTTTCATTTTAGGATTTTCTATTAATATTAAATGTATGAGTCTAAAAACAACATACTGGGAGATGAGAGAATTAAGTATTTTTAGCACAATCAACATCTCATGCAGTTTGATACATCCCAGGACAGATGGGTTTTTCCACAGCACATTGTCAAATGTTTGCTCAGCCAAGATGAGTTTTGTTCCAACTCCTTTCCCACCTTCTGTTGAAATATGTTATATATGCCAAGTAAACATTTAATAAAATGATAATTCAACTATGTAACTGTTTGAAGCCTTCTCAGTACTAAATAATTATTAAGTTAAGGTCATTGGCATTTTTGTAAGGATCTGAACAACTTTACTATAAAAGTCTCTCACTGCTGCTGAATTCAACTGCACAGATACAGTATAGGTGATATCTGGGTTGACCACAGTACATGTGAAAGGAATCTAGGAGCCTTGAGCCCTTCCTGAAGGTTACTGGATCCCAGTGGCATCCCGTGGGGATCCTGGTAAAGTCTTTCCCAGGAGGGGAGTGTGACAGGAGTGCTCTCGTCTGCATCAGCTGCCTATGAGAATGGAGGAGGCATGATGGCCATACCTCTTCCTTCCACAGCACAGCTAGACACTGTCCTAGGCTGCACTGGGGCAGGAAACGTAGCCATTGCACTTCCTGACCCTTTGCAGCTTAGGAAAGTGTGGCAGGAAAGTGGGAGGGTGGCATGATCACCAGTCATTGATGGGAAGAACCCATCAATGATTTTTGGTGCAATCACACTGCCTGGGGATGGGAAAACAATGGGATGTGGACAATGTCATGCAGAACCATAGTCCAGGTCCCATATTTCCCCCATCCCTAATGTGGGACACCACGATTCCTGCCATAATTCTGTAGTCCACAAGCTGAACATGAGCAAGCAATGTGATGCAGCAGCTTAGAAAGCCAATGGAATTCTAGGTTGCATCAATAAGAGTATAGTGTCAAGGTCAAGGGAAATAATAATACTAGTCTATTCTGCTTTGGGAGGACCCCAGTTCTGGGCACCACAGTTCAAGAAGGATATTGACAAGCTGGAACATGTCCAGAACAGTACAACTAGAATAGTAAACGCCTTGGAAACTATGCCCTATGAAGACCAGCTTAGGGATCTGGGTGTGTTTACCTTGGAAAAGAGAATGTTAAGAAGTGACATTATAGTCATGTTTAAATATTTGAAGAGATGTCATATTGAAGATGGAACAAGCTTGTTTTCTGTTGCTTCAGAGACTAAGTGCCTTTCTGCACAGCCATAGTGCTATTATCCCACTTTCAACATCCTGTGAAATTCTGGGGTTTGTAGTTTACTGAAGCCAAAGAGCTCTCTGGTTGAGAATTCTAAATGTCTCTCCCTAAACTGCAAACCCTGGGAATCCATAGGATGTTGAAAGTGGAATAGTAGCACTATAACAGTGTAGTACAGAAAGGCCCTAAGACAAGGAACAATGGCTTCAAACCATTGGAAACCAAAAAGGAAAAGAGATTCCACCCAAACATTAGGAAAAATTTCCTGATGGTAAGAGCAGCTCAACAGTGGAATATGCTGCCTCAGAGTGTGGTGGAGTCTCCTTCTTTGAAGGTTTTTACATGGAGGCTGGATGGCCATCTAGCAGGAATACTTTATTTGTGTATTCCTGCATGACAGAGGACTGGCATTTGTGGTCTCTTCCATCTGTATGATACTATGATTTTAGGAGTGACTACATTCACTGGAAAGGAAAAACGATAGCCATTTAGGTAGGAATCCAAACTAGTTCCATTATCTCAGCACTGCAGAGACAGCCCAGCACAAACTTCAGGTGCAAAAGATTTGCCCACATATGGGGCAGTCACTGAAAATTTCATGTAGAGTGAAATCACCACTTTGCTTCTTTCTCCTCCCTCTCCTTCTGGCTTTGATCAACAGCCGATCCAATGCTGCATCCTTTTTACTGTGGTTCTTACCACACTCGCATGCTTATTTTTCTCCCTCTCTTTAAGTCTGTGGTGAAGTAAGGCCATATGCATGTTTTCAAGCTAAATGAAATTAAAGATGAGAAGCAGGGCAATTGGAAAAGGAGGAGCTGGAATTTGGATGAAAACTTTTGACTCATTGGTTCACAGGCCTGTTTTTAATTTTGCTACCTATGCACAATCTTGGTGAGGGCTGTCTGTAAATACTTTAACTTCCTAGTTTGATTCCCCCTCCTTGCAGTCTCAATGACCTTCTCACTTGTTCACTTAAACTACATGGAGGGAAGGAAGACAGTTAATATATGCAAATAAAAAGTGTCTGTAAAATATACAGCCTTCCTATTCCTAGCGTGGTTTCTACACTAAACACCATCTACTGCTTCTTCCAAGTACAAGGAGCTAGCCTGTGCCAAATATATGAGTTCTGGTAATACTGCAATTGAAAAGGGTCAAAAGAATGGATTGTCAAAAAGTAAGTCATCAAAAAGTAGAAGATGTCTGTATCTACTTTTGAAGATGGAAATATTACAACAATGTAAACAAGAACTGAGGAGATTCTTTGAGCTGAACTTAAATATGGATATAGAGCCCACAATAGTTTGGGATGCAAGCAAAGCTTATAAAGCAAAGTTTCATATTTATAAAATATGGTTCCATGTTGAAAAAAGTATAGTCTCTGATGAGTGGAAATGGGGCCTGTTGTTTTATATGGCTGAAGGAATGGATTTCTTGGAACTTGAAGGTTATGATTTAGGATTTGGTTGGCATGGTTTTGTTTGATATTATAAAGTTAAAGCACATGCTGAATTTAAAAATCATTGTATTTGAAAGGCTCTTCTACAAGTTTGGGATAAATATAAGCAGATTTTTTCCTAAGATAATTTTACCCACCTTACTTCAGAAAGATTTTTATAAAAAAAGAATGGATTAAAAATTGGAGATGATTGTTTTATGATAACCTTATATACTTTGAACTAGACAACTGGAAGTTTAACTCAAGAGAGATGCAAGGAAGGCAAAGATTTTAATTGGTTTGTTAATATGTAACATAAGGACAGACTTGGTCAAGATAAGAGAAATGCAGCCACAGAGATTGGTAGAAACTGAGAAATTGAGTTTTATTTAGAGATATGTAAAGATGATGACCATATAATTTAAAAAGCATATAAATTGCTTTTGAAATTAGAAACATAAGATGAACTTGTAAAAGAGTATATGATAATGTGGGCTCAAAATTTTGGACATCATGTTCATATGGATGTATGAGAAAATTGAGCTCCAAAGATATAAAATTTACTTTGTGCTGTAATTTAAAAGAAAACTTTTATGAAATGATGTACAGATGGTATCTAACCCCAAATGAGCTCTTGAAAATGTCCAATAACGTTTCAAACCAGTGTGGAGGATATCAAGATAAGGAGGGCTCCTTTTCTCATATGTGATTGATTTGTAAGACGATAAAAAAATTACTGGTCTAAGATTTATATGTTAATCCAAAAATATCAAAGGTAGATTTTGTAATGCTACCAGAAATGCTTTTGTTGGGCATTATGGATAAAGAATTGGGCAGTAAATGTAAATCACTTATTTGATATATGATAACAGCAGCCAAAATACTGTTTGCTCAAACTTGAGCCACTTCCGCACTAGGCTGGTACAGCGTTATGATTCCACTTTCAATCTCCTATGGAATCCTGGGGTTTGCAGTTTCGGGAGGGAATGGCTGGAATTAAAACAGAAAAGTATGATTGATTAAGTTGTTATATTGTGTTATAAAATGTTGGATTAAGACAAGGAATGAGTCTGTTTAATAGATACGATGATGGAGCTTTATTGATTTGTGACTTGGTCATCAATTTTTTTTATCATTTTATAGTTATAATTTGTTTTAATTTTTTGTGTTGAATTTAAGTTGCCTTTGTTAAATAAATAAATAAATATATATATTTTTAAAAAGCTTCATCTGATGCCTTTATTTTCAACCCATGTCTAATTGTCTTTCACCACCACCAGTACATTGTCATGGCCATGTCAGCCAGTAAAACATAACCTGGTCTTCTCTGAGGAAAGAAGACTACTGAGAAGAGAAGGTCACACAGTAAGTTAAAAGTTAATCTAGTAAGTTATACAGTTAATAAATAAATTGTCTTTTATAATGGAGATCACATCACATGCTGCCACAGACTCAGTGTGAATGGCACTTCTAATAAATTTGAAAGTTAACAGTGCATCTTTTTCATTAAAACTTAGAAAGTGAATGGACAAGCCACCAAGAAAAATTGGAGTGATTTGGCAGAGTATTGTTAAACAGAGGTGCAATAAAAATTTGTATATCGATAATTTCAATAAGGTTTTCTTTAAGTAACTGTACAAGGAAAAAAAAGAACTCCCTAAAGTGCAGCCTTTAGGTTCCTTATAGGAAGCTTAATTCAAACGACACCAGGAATCGTTAAGAAAAAGAAAAAGAGGAAGGAGGGAGGGAGGGAGGGAGGGAGGGAAGGAAGGAAGGAAGGAAGGAAGGAAGGAAGGAAGGAAGGAAGGAAGGAAGGAAGGAAGGAAGGAGGGAACATTTACATGAATATTCAATATCACTGAAATAGCAGCAGTTTTAAAATTATGACAATTTTTTGGACAGAGTGAAGAACAGCCAAAGATATAATGATAAACCATCCATCAGTAAACCAGACTAAAATCATAGCCTCAACATTAAGTAGAGTCACAATTAAATCACCTTCATTACAGACAATCTGGAGTCCTAAAACAGCTTTGCCTTGTCATAATCATCATAAAAGATGAGTCTGATTTACCTAAAACAATAACAACGTCACATCTTCTCTGGGTATTAGTTTATTTCCTGAATTTATAAGTTGTCTTTCTCCTGGCATGGGATCCAAGGTGTCTATCAAAGGTGATCCTACAAGATCTTCCTCAGAGGGATCTGTGCTACTGAAGTATCTGATTCCCATCTCTTTAGCAGCTGAATTGAATAAGGTTTGGGAACATATGTATTTGTTTCTAAATCTGTGCATTTGTACATGTCCTGTTCCTCATAACTCTGGCTCATCCGCTTTAAATGATAATTATAACTTACAATGGCAGGGACATTTATTCAGTACTAAAGGCTACACTAAAATATCATTATAAAAATACTGAGCTAAAGTACTAGAAATCATCTATATTCTTTGCCTGAAGTCAATATTATTTGTACATTTGTTGCTATTATTAACTGCCATTAGATTGACACCAAGTTATGGTGAACCTATGAATAAGAGATTTCCAAGCCACCACGTCATCAACAGCTCTGTTCAGGTCATGTAGACCAGGGCTGTGGCTTTCTTTATTTGAGTCTATCCACCTGTAATGGAGTCTTTCTCTTTTCTACTGTTGTCTTAATTATTGTCTTAAATATTGGAAAAAAAACAAAGTCAGTAAAGAATTCTTACACTGAAAGCAATGAGGGATCCCAATACTGTGTGGAAACATTTGAGATTCACTGAACTTTTCCTTAAACTAAATTGTTACATGTTTAAAAAAACAGAGCAAGGAAAGAGATGTTCCTGAGGCATTTTTCACATATATTGCAGAAAAACTTTGAAATATAGTGCTCGAGGATAATCCTCTAGTTTCTAAGAACTGGGTGGGGGGAAAAAAGTAAGTGTAATTTAAGCCTGAGCACTCTCTAGAAGCCAAAATGACTAAACTGAGGCTATCATACTTTGAACATACCATAAAGCTCATTGGAAAAGATCATAATGTTGGGAAAAGTGCAAGAGAGTATCAAAAGAAGACCGCGATAGGATCGATTGATTCAATACTGCACTGTAGACAGTTGGTGTCTTTGGAAATCTTTCATTCATATGGTCACCATAAGTCAAAGCCAACTTGATAGCAAATAACAATAATAAATGAGGGAGGGAAGAGTTTAGATCTCACTTGGACAACAAAATCTCCTTGGCCAGCACTATCTAGGACCAATGCTGTCCAATAATGGTGGCTGAGCAATCTGATAGTCAGTTGGAACCGTATCAAAGCTGGATGAACAGATTTAGAATATGCTGAAAATATTATTGATACTGAAACCCCAAGGATTTCAAAAGCATGGGAAGACAGCAAGTTTTTGGTATTTGTTGCCTGATATTCCAAGTGTCATTGAGCTTCTCTCATGGACACTCATCTGCAGCGCAAGAACTGAGAAAAGACATGGAATTGTGCACTGCCAATCACTTCAGCATGTTCTGCTTGTATTATGCTTTAGATTGGTTTTTGGGTCATCTACCATCACAAACAAGCAGAAGATTACATTTGGAATATATGTGTGTAAGGATATATGTGTATGTCTGCAATTAACCCTGCATTAATGCCTGCAGTTAACCTGTAAGGAGTAATGGAAGATGAGTAAGAGTGTCCATGAAGTCTAAATTTTGCTGAAAGTATTTAGATATGTCAGATATCTGCTTCGCATTAATAGAATAAAATTACAAATGGCACACTCCAGAAGGATATTGATATGCTTAACAGCCAACCAAATGAGAAGATGATACTCCCCAAATTGCCAGTTGTAGAAGGGCCTAATGGGAGCCTTACATTGTTCAAACAATGGATGGGCCAACCAGGGATGGTAACTGTGGCCTCCAGATATTTTTACCACAACACGAGCCTTTATATAGAGGATCACAGTTGCCTCTTCCTAGAGTAAATAAGCACAAAAAGGGAAGTGACAGTAGCATACCAGCCAAGAAAAACATGATTGCAATAACACAAAACCAATGGTAAAGCAATCATTTTGATAACAAAGTGAAATTGGACTGGGACATAAAAGTATCACTCCAATTCAGTATGTCTCTTTTGAAGGATAACTTTGTTATGTCCCCATTACCTCTACTTCCCTAAAAAGCAACTCTTTACCTGGCTTGTAACTCATTGCTTCCATCTACCATGATAAGCATGGCATAGCACTAAAAAATCACCGGAAGTAGGAGCAATTCAAGTCTGTGAATTCTTAAGACTGGAAGAAGATGGTAAGCAGCCAGATGAAGAAGGCTCTCTTACTATAAGGAGAGCACATATGCAAGCTGTAGAACTGAAGGGAGTCTCCTGACATCTGAAAGCCACAAGTTTTATTAGAATGAACAGATTGTGATCCTCACACTGCCCATATTGCCAGAAACTCCATGGATAGGTGGTGTGCCTGCCTGCTTAAGAGATACATTTCCATCATTCTCTCCCTCAGTTTGCGTGCACCCCTACCAAATACATTCTCTCTAAATAATCCTAACCCTGTATTGTTAAACTGAGAATACCGGTACAGAAAAACCTCATTTCTGTCCAAGGTGAGCTATCCTTAGGATGGAAAGTCAGCTTTCCACTTCAGCACTCGGTCCCCTCTGAGCCATATTAATCGATGTAAGGCTGCCTGCCATATTATGAATTAGACATTCTTCTCCAGCAAAGGAGAAAGTGCTCTTTGAACCCAGCTTTCATAAATTATCTTCCCACGCTAGAAAACAGAGCAGTCAGAGATGGAGGTGAGCTGTTGTCTCTTCCACCAAGAACTGATTAAAGGCTGTTGTCTGGCAGTAACTCATTCTTAGGACTTTGCAGGGCAAAAAGAATTTCCTATCAGAATTCAGTAATAATAAAACTAGGCTTACCGGGAAACAGAACAACACTAAAAAGGAGTATACATCAGTGTGCAACCTTACTTTCTTAAGAACATCAGCAACACGAAGACACCCACCACTGTAACATAGAAAAAAAAATCCTTTTATTTTTCTGTTCCTCTCTCCACACCACTTCCAGATCGTGTAGATATCACCATCCAAATCCCTAACATCCAGGCTGACAGTTTTAAACTGACATTTAATGATACAGCCATATATATATATTCTCCATGGCACCTTCTAAAGCACAACAGGATTACCCTGCAGGCTGCCTGGATACCATGAGATGTTCTGCCAGGCTTAAAGAAGCAGCCATGAATGGGATCAAATACATGAAGCATTAGAAAGGTAAAAAGAGATGAGGCAGGAAAAATAGTTCATATATGGGTCTATAAATATATAGAATCCAGGGCTGACTCTTAGGGGGGAAAAAAACCAGAAAACACCAAAATGGCATTGTGCAGTGTGCTGAAAGATTATAGTAATTATGATAATAAATTAATGATAAATTAGCCCACTCTTACCTTATTTATCCACGAAGAGGTGGCTCTCAGAATTTCTACCTTTCTTTAGGATTTTGTTTCTTTGTGCTACTGAACAAGGAGATCACCCTTTTCATTTCTTATACCCACAGTCACCAAACCAGGATGCTGGATGCTGGATGTGCCTTTTGCAATTTCTGATTGCTGAATAGTGATACCTGAATCTCACCATTGGCTAGGGCCCTCACCCTGTGCAACCACCTGGACACTACCTTGGATGAAGAAGAAATGGCCAGCCATGTCAAAACAGGAGTAGAAGAAGTACATTATGGGAACCAGAGCCAATCTTCAGTCTGGGCCCATCTATTCAGGACTGAATACAAAAGACTCCACTTGGAATCTCAGGAGTCCATACAATGGTGGACCACTCCACTTGTGCCCCTCCATGCTTATAGATGGACCACGTTTGCATGTGTCTATCCTGTCTAATAGTATTCCACCAGTCCAAAGCTATGCAAAAGGAATTTGAATGGAGGGAGAAATAGTGCATAACTGGCTTTCCATCACTACAAGGAAAGCAGCTGGCTTTCTTCTCTTTTACTTCCCAAAAGCCACAACTCCAACAAACCTTAAAGTGTGGCTTAGTGGTCTGGGCAAGAAATGAGAGAGCAATGTCTTCCTTAGATGTGAACAGCAGAAGCAGTAGCAAATGGAGAACACATTTATTTCAATCATATGGCCAGGGGCAACCAGGGGAGCCATCACTTTGGGGACAGTGAATCCATTCTTGGCTCTGTGGCTGCTCTTCCTGCAGCTGCTCCAGGTTGTAAAAGAGTTACACAAGTGCTGAACCCTTTTCCAGACAAAGGAGAGTGCTCATATAGCCTGGAGCAACAGCAAATCTTAAAACTGAGAGTGGATCCCCTGTCTCCACAATAGCAGATCCACCAGCTTCTCCTGCATTGACCTTTAAGCAAAAGCCGAAATACACCGAATCAGAATCAAGATCAGTCAAACCAAACAGCATGGAGCAGTATAAAACTATATGGCAACTTAAGACAAGAAAAAAACAATTGGACTAAACTATGCACTTCTGGATAGCGTGTATCCTCGTTGTATAACTCTAAAATGTTGCCACATACTGAGTTATCAAAGGAAAGCCGGCAAAGAGAGAGAAACTTCTTCTTAGATTTCAGCAGGCAAGCCCACAGTCAAAAACTCCAAATTAAATTAAGATAATATTTTACTAAAACAATATGAATGAGGAATGAAATGTGAAAACAAGGTTGGTACAAAAGAAAATAAACTGTATAGCTCCTAACTCATGTTAATTCTGAACCAAAGTTACAGCACAGGAGTCATGCCTACAAAATTATCAAGTAATTGTGTCCAAATGGCAGTGGCCTACATACAAGTGTAGCAGAGTGTTTGCACAACAGTTTTGTTTTTTTTTAAACCACCATATGCAAAAAAGCACCCAATACCTCCCTGTGCATGTGGTTTTTGTATTTTGGACTTGCACCTTGGAGGAATAAAATGTCCTCTTGACCAAACTGCTTTGTACTTGTGTTTAGACCAGCCAGGCAATCTTCTATGGTAATTTCAAAGAAGATAGTCTCCAAGACAGTGAGGAGAAATACAATGTTGCTTGTCAGGGTGGACATTTTCCTGGGCTCTGGTTTTCATTGCTCAGAATGTGGAGAAATTACTTTCCTGCCCAGTGAGTCCAGTCAGTCTGGCCCCAAGAAGCAGAAGTAATCCTCTTGCTTGCAAGAACATGAGAAGGTCGTCTACTCTTTCAAACTCCTCAATCTCCCATACCCTCACATAAGCCCAAGCAAAGTCACTATGGCTGAAGCACTAGGGGACAATAAGTGTTTCCACTCCACATTGTACAAACATCTTCTTCGACAGCTGCTGGAGGAGGAGAAGGAAGCGATGGCAGTGGTGGTACACATTGGTTGGCACTCTTCACCTGGGCCTGGTATATCAAGAGAATGATTGACAGTTGGATATATGTCAAAAGGTGCATAATCGAGCGTGTTTGCCCTGTATAGTCATTCCATCACATGCATAGTTGTGGCTCCATGAGCTACTCCACACCATGGTGGATATCTTAATGAGTATGTGAACGGTCTCCATGAAAATGTTCATAATGTCTTATCTTATAGTGTCTAACACACATGTTCCCAATAGTCTGCTGAAAAAAGATCATCATGATAAAAGCACCTGCCCCAATAAAATAGACTGATTTACTGTTCTGGTACCTTACAGTGACAGGTAATATAGAAGATGCGAATTAAGAATAATGGCCAATTTTTGAGTTTTGAGATGAATCAGAGGACCTATGTTTAAGTTCCTAGTATCCCTAGCAAAACAACAGAAGTTTCCAAAACCCATTGGCCCATGAATACTCTGAAGTCTGTTGTTTTCATACCAGCTCCATGTGCCCAACTAGGAAAAATATCTCAAAACTCCCAGCTTGTAAGCCACTGTGACAGCACTGGAAACCATATAGGCCTCCAGAGATTGTTGGACTTAAAGTCCCAGAATTCCTCACCACTAGCTATGTTCTCAAGGGATGTTGGAATTTGCAATCTAGCAGCATCTCTAGGGCTATAGGATTCATTCTGTCCCCCCTGCATTATTGAATCTTTGGGAACCAGAGTAACCCTTTGCCACACCAAGCTCTCTCTGAAATCAGGGAGAGGAAAAGCTGGAAAGAAGAGAAGGACAGCTGGGGAAGAGTTCCCCTGGGCCCAGTCTTTTTGAGCTTTTGAAGAAGATTTTTCTTTTTTAAAAAAAATGACTTTATCTAAGAATTCACTGAGAAAGCCCAGAAAAGCTGCATCCACTTTGAAATAGAGGTGGGGAAAACCTATGGCTAATAGAAACTTGGTGTTACAATATTTCTTTCATCATTCCTTTTCAAGCAGTCTCTATGTTAGTTATCAGCTGGTCTTCTAGGAGCTTTAGCCTGCACCCATATTTCCTTCAGATGATTCCAAATCTTTCATCTTTCCAATAAAAGTGTTTGCATGTGTGAATGAGCAACAGAGAGAGACTGAGTGATTTTCTAACCCTTCACTTAAAAAGAAAGAAAGTGAGAAAGAAGGAATATAACTTTTGCAGAATTAATCAGAGCTTAGAAAAGTTCATCTTGGCCTTCCGGTCGCATGGTGGGTGCGAGTGGCAGCTCGGAATGAAGCTGCACAATGGCACAGCCCCGAGCAGCCACCCGCTGGATTCCAGTCGCTTCTTTTGTTATCCCAGAAGTGGCTAAACACCACTCCGGTACAAGGGGTGCGGAAGAGGTCCAAAGGGGACCCCACAACTGGCATCTGGCTCTACCCGGCTGGGGAAGCGGAAAGTGCCAGGGGGTTGAAGGACCATGACGGAGCCAGCGGGATCGTCGCCAGAGCGGCACAAGCGCCGCCATCGACTTTTAACCAAGAAACAAGTAAGAAACAAGTAAGAAAGCATGTGACCTGTTCTGGACTTTAATTTCGGAAATATCACAGCGGAATTTGGCTTGCAATGGTACGCAGGAGCAAAGGAATGGAGGGACCCAGAGGAAATGTGAGTGCGGCATGGCTGAGAGTTTGTCTTAAAGGGGCAGCTGATTTTAAAGAAATGGCTAAAAGGCTTTTCTGCTTTTCTCTCGAGGACTGAAGTTATCAATGGTAAAAAGATTTCTGATTTGCAATTTGGATTTACAATTGAAAATGCCAAATAATTAAATGGCTGGTATTGGATTAGGGAATAAGATTGGATTTTACAAGATTTAATAATCCCCATTTGGACGTTGAACTTTCCTTATTTTTACATTTTACTATTTTGGTTGATCTGAGACGACTGATGTTTTGGCTTTTTGACTCTGGATTTCCGACCTTAGAAGAATACTCTGGGAGGCAACAGTTATTGAGCAGCGCATTTCTCTTTTTTTAGCTCCTGCTGTGTGAGTCTTGTTTCCTGACTTTTTCTTTCCTGACTCTGGATTGTTGAGACTGGCGAGCCTGTGCTGGAAGGTCATTTAAGCAAAACATCCTCACTCCCATGGGCGGAGCAGCTTGGAATTTAAGCGACTATGAGAATACAGAGAATCTTCAGAAATGAACTCCAGGCAGCAAAGTCCAAGACGGGAGGGGGGAATAGGAGGTGGATTCAGGCACAGGGCTCTGAACTTGGCAAGTGGTAATGTACTTCAGCAATGTCAATTAAGCTTACGTATTTGATTGATATATTTTCATTAATATAAACATGGTGATACTGTTAAAGGGTTGATGGGGGTATTGAGATTGGTGAGCCTGTGATGGAAGTCATTCAAGCAAAATACCCTCACTCCCAGGAATGGAGCAGCTTGGAATTTAAGCGGCTAAGAGAATACAGAGAATCTTCAGAAATGAATTTCCAGGTTGCAAAGTGCCAGACGAGAGGGGGGAACGGGAGGTGGATTTAGGCACAGGGCTCTGAATTACATAACTGGATTTGTACTTTGGCAATGTCAATGAAGCTTACGTATTTGATTGATATATCGATATACTGTCATTAATATAAACATTGTGATGTTGTTGAAGGGTTGAAGGGGGCTGAATAGGACTCAAGGATAGAAGTGGGAAACAAGACATCTTAGTATAATGGAATCCAGGGCAAGAAGATGAGTGACTGTTGCAGTAATAATAGCTCAGACTGCCAGATATACATTGACAGACATATTTTAGAAATTGTAAGATTTTAGGTTATAAGTGATGGAGGGCTTAAAAAATATATGAGAGGATAGCAGAAGTTTAAAAGAGATAAGTAGAGAAATGAGAACACACTGGAATTTGACAATTAGAGAAAAGCAGAATGGAGTGACAGCTGGGAACTGATAAATGAGAATGACTGTATTATGATTGTGTGGGAGAGGGAAATGCATGTTCAAACAGTTGAGATAAACTTTGTATTGTGATACATAAATGTAACAAGTAGAGTGAGTTTCGGGAAATGAAGACCAGATCAGAGTGGAAGATCAGAAACAATTCATGTAAAACTACAAGTTAAAGTATCTTTTTTTATTTGTGAAATTTAATAAAATTATTATATAAAAAAAAAGAAAAGTTCATCTTGGTGTGAAAACATGGAAGACTGTTAATCTGCTAACTTTAAAATATTAAGAAAATCTGATAAAAAATAATTTGTTGTTTGATTCCTTATTTTGGTAAATCATTACACTTAAACTTTGCATTTTAAAAGTACTGAATTGACCAATAATGACTTAAAGCAAAGAGTAATAGTCAGTGTCATTTACATTTAAATGATTCAAATAGCAAATTCTAAAATCATTAATGAAAATTTTAAAGAATCAACCAGAGAGACATATAAGGTAACTGCATTGTTAGTTTTATTCTCACTTGGTAGATACAGTCATGGAGAAGATGGGTGCAACAAACAAACAAACCAAGCAGCAGATATTGTCCAAAATCTTGGAAGGAGAGATTAAAACTGAGCATTCTATCTCATCACTATGAACCCTTTCTAATTCTCATGATAGGATTATCCCTTTTCATCTGAATGACTGAAGAGCTAGAAAACAGAGCAAACGACTCTAGAACTGTCTTCTCTTTTTAAATTCTGACAGGCACAAAAGCATATTAGACTCACTCCCTAAACTATCCATCAATACCTCTTTGTCTATAATATCACCTTTTGTCAATAATTTCTTTCCACTCTTTGGATTCAGATAATTATCAGGAACAGAACCTTGTATTAGCAGAATGAAGTGACCACTCCAGGCAATTCTTTCTCAGTGTCACAAAACAGCAGATTACTTAATTGATGACAACAATATGATTTTACTGCTATAGGAAGGGACCGATGATTTTGAGATCTGAAGCTTCAGGAGCTGAAATAACTTAACCAGTCTTGAGTACTGTGCACCTTGATTTTTCCATGGGGGGCATTTACAGCTCCGTCTCTGGCAGGGAAATGTGTTGACCCAGCCCCATGTAAACTATCTGATGTGGAACATATTTTATGTACGTAGGCATTGTTTTCCAACATACATCCCTGAAAAATTGCCTAAGACGCATTAGAAATATCTGGTATTGATTATAGCCCTTGGCAATATTTAGGGCTGGGTTAATTAAAGACATTTGATATCAAGTTTATCCCAGGGTGAAAGGAAACTCTAGTAGCAATTCTGGGTCAACTAATTAATCATTGTTGTTAATGTCACAAAGTGTTGTTAACATACTCCTCTACTGAAATCAGAACAATAGTCCCTGCCAGAGAATCTGCAATTTAAAACCTCTGTGCTGAGATTTTGTATCATGAAGTATCTTGTGCTTATTTCAAAAGCATCTGATGACTATGTAATACTGTAAACACATATCTTAATGGAACCTTTGTGAAATGCCTGAATAGAAGACTTAAGAATTGTCTTAAGAAAGGTGTGCAAATATACGTTTTCTCACATGTTAGACATGTGTGTGTGTGTGTGTGAATGAATGGCACATTCTGAGGAATTACGGTTGATGCCGAAGGTATCACGCTTAAGCACAGTTCTCAGGCCATATGCCATCAACACTCCAAGCTATTTAGAGGATATAACCGATTTCCTGAGGAAAGTATAGTCTGCCAGAGCCTCCCAGAGAGCACCATCCTAGCTACTATGGATGTGGAATCCCTATACACTCACATCCAACACCAGGATGGACTACAAGCCATCAAGAATACCATCCTGAATGAAGCTGCAGCATACTTAGCCACCAAACTCTGCCACTTTGTACTTACTCATAACTACTTCATTTTTGGGAATAACATGGACTTCCAAATAAGTGGTACTGCCATGGGCACCCACATGGCACCATAGAATGAAAACATCTTCATGGCTGACCAGGAACAACACTTTCTCAGCACACACATCCCAAACCCTCTCCTCTACCTATGATTTCTTGACAACATCTTTGTAATTTGACCACATAGACCACTTGATTGAGAAATTCCACCACAGTTACAACAACTTCCACCCTACCATCAACCTGACCCTGGAACAATCTAAACAACAAATTCACTTTCTAGACACCAATGTGCAACTGCACAATGGACTCACAACTGCACAATGGACCCACAAAAACCCACAATTGCTACACACACTTACAAGCCTCCAGTTTTTACCCAGAGCATGCTACCACATCTATTGTTAACAGCCAAGCCCTCCAATTCAACTATATCTGCTTAGACCCACAAGAAAAAAAACCCTCAAAACTCTTGGTTTTATAACAGTTATTTCTCAAACTACAATTCTCACCTTAAGGGGAGGAAGAAACAAATTCACAAGACAAGATTAATACGCAAGAACTATTTACTACAAGTTAGAGCAAAACCACAAAATCACTTACAGGCTCTAGCTGAAACACTCAAATGCATCATGAAAAAGCCACAACCAATTCTGGAGAATAACACAGACTTCTCACAAGCCTTTATTGGCCTACAGCCTCCAAATCTTAAACTACTCACTAGAGTCCTCACTGCTACACAAATAACAAATGGAATCTTCTCAGAGAGAGTTGTGAATCTTGGAAACTTTTGGTAAGCAGATTTATTGCTTTCACCCATCAACACTAACTGACCACTATAGAGATCTGAAGGGTCATGATTTGCATCTATCTGGATCCTATTACATTCTATCCCACTCTCTCAACTTTATAAATATGTTTTATGTCTGAGGCTTTAATACCATTTGGTACTGCACCTGAAGAAACGGGTTTATATCCATGTAAACTCATAACAAAAATAAAAACAAGTTGACCTTAAAGGTTCTGTGATGTGTCTTTTTTTTTTTAACCTCCCCTTTCCTTCTTCCTTTTAATGACAACATCAAGGACTTCCTCTTGTCACCTCACTAGGGTCTGTCTCCCGTGATATCACAACGATTCATTCTTAGATGTCGTGCTTTGGCCCTAAAATCTCAGAGTCTAGGCTAGCCCTGATGTGACAACTCCAATCACAGGTACTTTACAGGAGAAAATAGACAAAAAACAACAAAAAATACAGAATCTCATCCAGAGCAAACTGAATTTGGCTGTGGAAGGAAAATGAAGAAAAATCCAGGAATAGAAGTGTAGGTAAATCCCTCAGGCCATTTCCACACTACGCTTTGCAGCGCTATTATTCCGCTTACAACATGCTATGGAATGCTGGAGTTTACAGTTTAGGGAGGGCCCTTTAGAATTCCCAGCCAGAGAGCTCTTTGGCTTCAGTAAACTACAAACCCCAGAATTCCACAGGATGTTGAAAGTGGAATAGTAGCACTATAACAGTGTAGTGCAGAAAGGCCCTCAGTTTCAATTTCGTTCCAGTCCAATTTCACTATCACCTCTTCTTCCTCACAAAAAGAGTCTGAATGGAAATGCATGTACATTTCTCCTAATGAAAATATGAAAGTAACTTTCCATAATATATAGCATTCTTGTGAATATTTTTCCCTCATATACCTCCACTTGTGCACACTTGTCCTTTGTATAAGCACTAATGCCCATTTTAAAGCTGCAAACCACATTGCCAAGTTATAAACACCACAGCCTTCACTGTGCCAATTCACTTCAACCATTTATTGATTTGGGAGGTCCCAACTAGATAAGTTCATACAAAAATGTGGACTGAATAGATATATCAGCGATTCTTGTTTAAAGGTAACACAGGACAATGAGGAAAAAGTGGAGGGACAAGGCAGTACCAGTGTGTTACCCTGATTTTTAGGGGTCCCGGGAGGGACACCTTAATGTGCTCAAAACAATGGGGAATGGGAATTAGCTGAGACCACTAGTTAGTAATGCGAGAGGCAGAGCAATGTAGCGAGATCTTGAACCCAATGTCTATGGGGTCAGGCCGAGTCAATGAGCAAACAGAAGTAAATAATAATAGTTATTTTACTGATGTACAATCAAACATGTGTATGCAACACACTCACACAGAGAACTATAGAAATAAAGGTAGGAGTTGGATAGAGGGATTTAAGAGGAGGTTTTGTATGGGAAATACTACACCTGTCCTGAAGCCCAGGTAGTCTGAAGACAAAGTCAGTGGAAAGAAGGATTCTCAGCATGAGAAGCTGAGGGGAAGGCTCGCTGGACGAAGCGACAGCAAGGCGGGATGGAAGCCAAGAGCGATCCAACGAGACGCTCAAAGTCAGGCGTTCTTATAGGGGAAAATGTGGCCACAGGCTAGTCCGTTCTTGGGGATAAGAATGAGTTTCAGGCTGGAGACAAAGCCTCCGAAAGGTCAGTACTTTGGATGATTGAATTATGACAGAGTTGTCAATAGAGTAGCCAGTATGCAAACACGGAGTGCTTGAGAGTTGTATAGCCCACTCATCAAGCTGCCTGCTCGGGGCAGGGGATCTTTTGTAAGTAGCGTGCATACATAATGTGATCTTAAAAGGTACTTGCCTTGAGGTCTCCTAAAGCTGCATTCGGCAATGACTGGCCTGCCTGGATTGGGATTTGAATGGTTCAGCTATTTTTGGCCACTTCTGTGTGCGTGCTTGTCTGGGGGCCTCGCAAGCACGTGGAGAGCAATGAGTACAGAAGGCCAAATTATTGATATCAAACGATATCTAATATCCCACAAGCTCGGGCTAGAAACAGCGGTAACAAGTGGTACGTATTGGCTTTGTGAGGGTTGGGGAATAAACCAAAGGGCTTCATGGGACTTTCATGATTTTGAGGGAGAGATCTGAACAGATTATTCCTCTTGTCTTGCTGACTCAGGAAGGATTATTTCCACTTTTGGTTATGTTTCAGTTGGAGGCACCAGCTTTTGAAATAGATGGTTGTCCCCGCTCCCCCATGCCATTTCAAAACACAGGATGTGCTGCTTCCATTACAAACCGGAAAGTATCCTAAATTCTGTGGGGAAATTGCTGTAGTTTGGTGGGTTTAGTACAATCTTTCAGACTTTATTACAGCTGGTCTATCCAGCTGTTACTCACTGCTAAGGTCAGGTTTAAACTCCTGCTTGTAGAAGGGGAAAGGGAAAAGGGCAAAGTCAGCATTCTGAGGCAGTAATACGATGCAGCTTTCTTTAAACTGGCTCTGAATGTTTTTGAATTATTGAATTACAGGAGATTAGAGGAGCTTTTTATCCCAATTCTTTGATAGGGAAGGAAATTCTTTCTTTCTTTCTTTCTTTCTTTCTTTCTTTCTTTCTTTCTTTCTTTCTTTTAAAGGACTTTCTCAAAGGCAACTGTGTTAACCTGAAACTACACCATACGTGTTCAATACACCATTCTGGGCAAGAAACCTGATTGCCACCTTACCTGGGGATAGTGTGAGTGTAGTCCAACATATACAGACAGTGCCAGCTTGGGAAAGTCCAATTTAAATTACTCCTCAGGCTACTACAGGACTTTTAAAAGACAACCCCCCCCCCCAGCCCTACATTGGTAGTTAATGGTTACTGTTTGAACAGAATGTTAACAAGTGAAGAGATTGGCTAGCACAGTGCAACCTGATGCAAAACTGACACACTGAATTTCATCTCTCTCTCTCTCTCTCTCTTACACACACACACACACACACACACACACACACAATACAAATGATACTTGCATTATGAATTCAAAGGAAAAAGTAGAACTGTCTCAGAATTACTGTTATTGTTGTTGCTCATTTATATCCTGTCTCTCCCCAATATGGGATTCATGACAGCTTACACAATTTTAAAGCCAGAACAGGTTAAAAACATATAAAAACATCAGTAATTTTTTTAAAAAAAAATTCTAATTGATTAATTAAAAATTAAAATATTATTTTTAAAAGCAATTAAACCATGTATAAAAGTAAAACAATTGCATATTCATTAAAAGGCAGGAAACAAAACAATAACAGCAATACAGCCTATTGCATTCACTTCCTGACAGCCTGTTGAGAGAGGAAAGTTTTCACCTGGTGGCAAGAGAAGGGCAAAGAGGGAGCCACCCTAGTTTTTCCAAGAAGGGAGCTCCAAAGCAAGCAAGCAAGACCTCTCCCTTCTAGCCACCAAATGTGCCTGGGAAGGCAGTGGGGCTGAGAGAAGGACCTCCACGAAAGATCTTGGAGGTTAGGGAGGCTCATATAGAAAGATATGATCTTTCTGACATCCTGGGCCCAAGCTGCATAGAGCTTTATAAGTATAACCAGCATTTTGAATTGTTTCCAGAAACGGACCAGCAGCCAATGGAGCTGTGGCACCAAGGGAGTTGTGTGGTCCCTGTAGCCAGCACCTGTTAATCTGTTTATAGCTCTTTGGCCCAACTGAACACATTTGGTTCAGCTGAATAAATTGTCCTATATTTGACCATTTGAAGTCAGTGCCTATCATCTTGAATCTGTGTTTTGGTTCATATAACAAAAAAGACCAGCAACTTTTATGTGATGAAGTCTGAGTCTGGGTCTTCATTTGAATCTCAGACTCTTTTTCTTATCTCTCTGATATAGTCACATCCCAGATTTTCACATACCGTGTGGTAATCCTCAACATCTCACCTATCTTCTAGCAGTGAGCTGTAACTTGTCTAGCAGCAAGTATTAAGGTCACTGTAAAGTCTTTATGTAATTAACAAACACTAAAATCATTTTTTTAATGACAATATGTCAGATGCTCATAACTATTGGTGCAAGATGTTATTTATGTTGTGAAAATACTGCACCCTGCAAGACAGAGATTCCCAACCATCTTACCACCTACACAGAAAGGTTTCTTTTAGGGTAGTCATAATCCTTCCAGCATTAAAGAGAGAGATTTTTAGCCACAATGATAACTTTATGATAACCTTATGTACCAACTATACAGGATTTCATAAGAAGTCTGTCTAGTTTCGGCAGATATGGATTTAAAGGCACCTGTCTTCCATATTCAGTACCAATCACTTATCTGCAATGGGAAAACTGAGGTCTTGCTATCATTATGTTTTTAAACCTTCTAATTTAAAATTGCTATTATGAAGTGACATCTTACATACAACAGAGTCTGCATTCTAAGGCAGTATGACAAACAATTTTATTCATGCTTTAAAAGGTGTGAGAACTAACTGTTAAATAACTTCACGGTCACTTAAAAAGTGTAAAATTGGATAGATATGAAATCATAGTCCTGAGCTATCTGACACCATTTGTCATAATTGCTGTCCAGTCTTTGGTTATACATACACACACAATGTTTTGTAATTTGTACACCCCAAGTTCCTCCCAGCTTCCAATTCTTTTTTTAATCTTTATTGGAATTTCAAGGATATATGACAATAGAGATTAAGGGCAATGATCTAGGCATAAATAGTTTTATGTCAATTCTTCCATAGCTGTTTTAAGAATGGATGGCACTGTTATTCACTATAGTGTCATTACATTTTATGAACACCACATTTGGGTCCTTTCCACACCATACCTGGATCCCGCAATGTCCCAGCGTCATGCTAGCAGTGCCATTGCTGGGATGGAAGTGTGTCCCAAACGCTCCCCTCTGCATGCGGCCAGTTGCCAGCAGATGACAGCACATGCTTCTTCCCTCTGCAGTGCAGCTGGTTTCTTCTGGTGCTGCACTGAGGAAGGTAGTGCTTTGGCAGCACTTCCTATATGACCCCAGCCAATGCGATCATCGCATTAAAGGGACCTATCACTGGATTTTTTCCAGTAAAAGTATAACACACAATCACAATGGCTGGGGATGTGACAGTAGTAGGACCGCAATGATGTGCGATAGCATGTGCCATGGACTGGCTTCAACACACTCCCATGCCAGGATAGGGCTGTAGTGCAGAAATGGCCTTGGTCAACATCCTCAGTTAATTCAATTTGGAATTATGATTTATCCCTCTCCTCATTGATTAAATGGTTTAGTTGCTTCACGTGGAATGCAAAATGATATACCTTGAGTCTTGTGCTGGAAGAAAGGCAGGGTAATTAAAAAATAAATAAATATTTCCGGACATACACCATAAAACTTCCCTTACACAACAACATTTTGGGTGTTCTTCATTTTTTCTTATTAAAGATAGATCAATTGAGTATTTTCACCACTTTCACAAGCAATCCTTAGATCATGTAATATCCAATACCTGAAAAAAAGGCTATTTTGGACGTAGCTGTTGTTTTAATGGTTGCAATGCCCTGTAAACATGAGAACTTCAGTTTAAATCCTTTCTGAACATCCAATTTAGTTTGTATTAAAAGAAGTCTGAAATGTGGGGGGGGGGGATTTTTGTTGTAGTTTTGTTTTGTTTTACTATTTGAAACTGCTTTGGGAAATTGGCATGAAGCCACTTTGTTCATCATGTTATAAATTTATTCCATTCAATGTACAGTAGAATCCTATATTCTCTAAAGTAATTTGCATTATGTTTGTGGGACTTCTTCCTCAGTACATGGGAGCCTTCAATGATAAGTTAATAATCATGTAAATTCCATTGACTCAATAGATCTGCTTTAGTTGAGATGAAAATTTGGATTTATACCTTCAGTTCCTTTCATCTACTGCAAGAAACCTGTAGTGTAATGTACTGTAGTGCCATGCAGTGTAATGTAAAACACAGAGAAATCTGTGTCAGCATTTCAGGTATTTGCAGCCAATCCAATGGATGTTTTCTCAAGAATAACTCTAATGGGGCTTATTCCAGATGAATATACACTGGACTGCAGCTTTGACCTTTTCCTTCCTTCTTCAGCTGCTAGAACTGAGGAGGCTCTTTATTAAAATAAATCAGCACAACTTTTCTCCTGAAAGCACAGTAATATATCATGCAAAGTCCTGTAGAAAGAATCTAAGCAAAGTTGACCCTGTTGTATTCTTCAGCAGCGTAAATTCATTTGAGAAATAGTGGCTTGTCCTGTGAGCTTTATGACTAGTGGGAGTTTTAAACACAGATCTCCCTCGTTCAAGCCTGATGCAACAAAATCCACTGGACTTTACATGTTACAGGACTCACTAGATTCCTAGAATCTCAGCCTGTGCAGCAGAGCGACCAGGACCTGGTAGCGAAGGTGCCTCGTGGATCAAAAGGTGAAGCCTGAAGGATAAGGTGAGGCTTACTGAAGTATGATGGAGGTACGGGAACAATACTTGCTGATCCACAAAGATTACCTTTCAATGACCCCTATAGATTTCTTACTATTATTGGCCTCAGTGTCAGGTTTAAGAATGCAGTAGATAACTGGTGGACATGTAAGATAACAAAAAAATTTTGGAAGGGAGTCCGTGATGAAATTCAAAAAAAATTGTAAGCTGAATTTTGAAATGAAACCAGAGCTTTATCTGTTAAACATGCTAGGGCAACAAAGGGAGATAAGAAGCGATCAGAAGATATTATTATATTTAATAACTGCAGCAAGGTTGACATATGTGTAATATTGGAAAGAAAAGAAATACATTCATATAGAAGAGTGGAAGTTAAAAGTTCTGGATATGGTAGAGATGGAAACATTAGCATTTTCTTTGAAGAATAAACCTATCCAGAACTTTGAAAGAGAATGGAAAGGAGTATTGCATTGGATAAAGATATAAATGTATAAGAAATGAAAGAAATAATGTAATAACTCTTTTCTCTTTAAAATGGAAATTATATTTGTATGCAGTGGAAATAAGCAGATTCAACTGGAAGATCTAAGCTTGGAAGTGTGTGGGGGATTTTTTATTTTCAAAATTAAACTTGAATAAAAACATTTAAAAAGAAAGAAAGAATGCAGCAGATAACAATCCCACCAGGATCAACACTGAGTTTTGAACACTTTGAGGCAATGGAAATCATTTAAAATAGTATTACAGCAACAGCAGTGGTAATGGCACCCCATGTCTGAGATGGACGAATATGATAGTTTTGCTTTTTCCCTCCACTGGATTTTTTTTTCCTATCATCTGCCCACAAAATATTTAAAAAAAAACAAAAACTTTAGCCTTCATTCACAACACATTCACATTCACCAGTAAATAATTTAGGAATTCCTGGTTCAGAAATTTTTGACATTTGTTTCTAGCAGCTACATACTGGCTATAAGCAATCAACAAATGAAATGACAATTTTATTCAATGTGATATTACGTAATTATTTACAATTTTATATAGTCCCTTAAGGAGGACCTCCAAAGCACGCACAGGCCAAAGCTTGTTCAGCTTTTCTCCTAATAAACCACTATCTTTTGTGCCTCTTGAGAAGTGGCTCTTGCTTCTTTTGTGGATTCCATGCCAATGTGGCCATGAATCTAGGCTTTAGTCTTAAGTTTAAAGATATGGAACCCAAACCCCCATATAGGCTCAGCATCTTGGATAGTTCCTTTAAAGTTCAGACTACAACCCAGAATAAATTCACTGACCTAATGACATGAGAACCACCAGGCACTACTGGTTGCCCCAGCTTGCCATGCAGATGTTGAAGACAGGAACTTGCAACAAAACAACAGCATAGAAAGAGGTGGTGATCCTATTTCAACACCATAAACATGGTTAAATGCATAAGAACACAGATATAGACTTTCAAGGGCCAAGTATTCAAAAAACCTTCTGCCTGATGACTGAATCTCCATTTCACTTTCCTTACACTCAGTTAATGTCTTTTCAACCTCTTTATGAAGAAATTTGCAGAGGTTGATGAGTTACTAGGGGAAAAATTAAAGCCTCACCCATCCCTAGATTGTGTCTCAAGGATATCAAGGACTGAAGAAAAGGGGGGGGGGTCCCCTGGCTCGGTGCTATGAGAACAGTAATTTTCTACTGAGGCATTGCAGTCTGGAACCTATAGGCCCTAACATAAGAAAAAGAAATGCCAGTTTCCTAGTATGATACAGATCATGGGCAGAGGCATGGATAACCTATTCTTAGATGGAAGGGGCATTTTTTCAAGGGGTATGATCTATTGTTCATCAAGCTTCCAAGTTATACCTAGCACCCATACTGACCCATACCTAGCACCCATATCCATTATTGTGTAACCAGTGTGAGAATCTCTACCACAATTGTTAAGGCAAAGCAAGTCCTTCCTTCCTCCCCACCTGAACAGCTTGAATTTGCAATGTAACTACAACACACATACAATGTAAAGGGATGGAACCTACATCATAGATTTACAAAGGGAAAGGTCAGAAGGGAGAGACAGTGAACAGTGTAGGTGTGGCCCAAGTAGGGAAGAGCAGAAATAGCATTACTGTTTTGGACTACAGTTCTGAAAATTTTCCGGTCAGCATGGCCTAGCATTTGACCTACCGAGCTCTGAAGTCCCCATGACTTGTTATTCATGTTATCTATGGTCTCTGATTTTTTTACTGTTGTATTTTATTTTGTTTTATTTGACATTTGATTGTCTTGTCATGCTCTTAGCTTCATCAAGTGAAAAAATGAGACACAAATAATGAAGTATGACATGGTTCATCTACTAAAGAGTCTTCGGACATTGTTGTTGACGTGTGTGCAGAGTTTGGCTGATGAGATATGGGTGGTTTTATCCTATCCATACTCTATAGCAGACATGGAGAACATCTGACCCTTCAGGTGGTATTCGGTCGCTACCCTCTCATCTCTTACCATTAACTCTACTGGCTGAAGCTGATGGAAGTTGCAGTCTAACAACATCTAGAAATGCACACATTCTTCCCGTCTTCATCTATAAGACGGACTAACTGGCCCTTCATCTAATTACTCTTGTAGGTGAAGAGGTAGTAAGAGGAAACGGATTGTTTGTTTTGTTGCTGGTGATAAAATTGAAATGTGTGCAAGGGCTTTTTGCAGCTCCATTTTAGAGAAAGAACAGATGTTGGCCTCTTTAAAAACAAAAACAAAATGCCCATTAAAATCACTGTGATTCACTATAACAAGATTATTTCCCCTGCAGAGTGTTTGCTTCAGGAACGCATTAAATGGCATAAGGGCTTTATAATAAGTACAATACATCAAGGGATTCACATTGGCTTCCATCAAAACCGGCAGAAGTCATTTCCAACATGTGCACTAGGGAATGCTCTGCATTGCTGTTACAATGGGTTAGGAAGATAAGCCAGTTCTCAGAGCTCTGCTTATCTGACGCCTTATCTAAGGCTCTCTGGGCCATAGCAGTCGACGCTCCTTCATGAAGGTATCACTTGCAAAAAACAGTGTGTTTGTGGTACTGTAACAGGCAGAAAACAGAGCCACAGAGAAACAATAATCTTTGAGAAATCTGTGACAATTAGGCAACTATGGTTGCAGGGCTGGCCCTTCTATCTGGCAGCATAGGGCAACAATCTCATGTGGCGTATGCTGGGGTCAGCCAGAGGTAGCAGTTGGGTCCTGTATCAGTAAGATGATGAATCTATGCTGGATTTTACCCTGAACTTTAAAAGAGCTATCTAAAGTGCTGGATCTACTTTGTGGGTAGGGTTTAGCACCTTTGGTCGCTCCCTCAAAGTCTTCATTAAAGAATGGATTCATCATCTCACTGACATAGCAGCCCCCAGTAGCCACTGGGGACAGCAGTGGCAGTCCCCCAACAGAGGCAGACCTAGGATGGGACAACTGGGGCACCTGCCCCAGATGCCAATGTCAGGGGGTGCAAAAAAGAGGAACCCGCCACCTGTTCCCTGGCCGCCATTCACCCCACCCACCTCCACCCACTGCCGCTCGCCCTGCCCCCTTGCCCTGGGCACAGTTGAGCCTCCATACCCCACTGTCCCCCACTCATTTGTGGTAAACCCATGGGCTTTTTCCCTCTGCTCATAGACAGTGGTTTACACATGCCACATGACCTGTCCTGCACCCCCTAAATTAAACTGTTTCCCTTACATGATGTGGAAGACATTGTCCTCTCATCATTGATTACAGCATAATAAGTGGCATGAGGAATCATAATGTGCTGATGGGTATTTCAGTGTAATGGAACTATTCCTGTTAATAACCTATATCCTGCCTTGGGAGAGATAGGCCCTTTTCGCATGGCATTTGCCATACGAAAGGGCCCCTGGAGCATTGCAGGATTGCAAGGAGCGATCCACACGACGCAATCGCAATCATGCGACGCTGCCGGGGCCGGCAGGTGTTGATCACGCACTATTTCATTTTCAGCTTTGAGCCAAAAATGGTGCATGATCGCGCATCTCTCCGGGGCCCCGCATGCACTTACCATGTGTGCGGAGCTCCTGAGCCATGGCGCTCATGCTTCCTGCCCCAGCGCAGCCTGGGAAAATCCCAGGCTGCTCTGCAGAAGGAAGAGGAGAGGCTCTCACACTGCCTGCTCTCACACAGCGGCTGCAGAGCTGAAGCAACAGGGATGCAAGAGCCTCTCACAAGAGGCTGCTCGTGCTATCCCCGCATCCTAGCGCCGAGAACAGGTAAGCTGTGGAAAGGGCCATAGTTACTGAGACGTTGCTACATCTCCCAATGCTGTCCCAAAACTTACCTTTTCAGCAGCACAGCCCTCTCCCCTAAAGTAGCCCTGTCCTCATTAGCAGGGAGCAGAAGGAGGAGTGGAGATGCACCCAGCTCTCTTTGTGTAGCTGGATGTGCTGCAAGAGGCCTCTAAGGATAGAAATGGCCTTGAAGCTGGGAGGCTACACTGCTGAAAAGGTAGGGTTTGGGAAGGGACCTTTGGTCTCTGGGCTTACAGCAACTGCAAAAAGGAATTGCAATGCTGTAAGGCATAGTATAGTGGTTGGAGCATTGGACTATGACCCTGGGGAGGAGAGTTTGATTCCCTGCTTGGCCATGGAAACCCACTGGGTGATGCTGGATGCATCACACACTCTCAGCTTCAGAAAATCCTATGATAATTTCACCTTAGGGTTGCTGTAAATTGGAAACAACTTGAAGGCACACAACAACAGCACCAGCAACAACAACAAGGCAGATTTACAACATCGTAATTACTGAAGAGGATGCCAGGCAGGATTATCATAAGTTACTACTTGGATATGGCTTGTACCACAGGACAGCAGCTTGTGGCAAGATAATTTTTTTAAAAAAAAAAGTAATTACAAGATAACTAATTAGTTGATTTTGAATTATGAGAAAGTAGAGTTGGTTCTTAAATGTTGTTTCTGTAAGGGTCTCTGAACTTTATTTTTAAAAGTAACATTTTATTCTCCAGTATAGCTCTATATTAGAAAAATGTGGACATCTAAATGTTTCAGCACCTGTGATATCTGTCAGCCCAATCAGATAAATGCTTTCAACAGGATTTCCCTCTTGCTCTCTTAGAGTTTGGCAGCTAATCCTGAGAGGTCAGATTGTATATGAAGCCCTTTCTTCATTTTAAGTGGGAAATGTTTTTCTTTCAACAGGCTTTTAATGTTTAAAGTTTAATGCTGTTAGGTTTTATACAATATTTTGTTCTATAAATCTGTATTTTAGGAGGATATCTTATTTGTGATAGTGGCTTTTTATGTCTGTTTTTAGCTTTTTGGTATACAATTTCTCATTTGTATTGCTGATGCTGTGAAGCCACTCTGAGTACCCTGCTAAAAGGAGAGTCCAGTAAATAGTTTACTTACTTACTACCTATATTCACTCATGTCATCTTATATCATCTCCAACTGGGAAAAAAAGGTATGACCCTTTTGATCAGCTGAAGGCCCAGAGACCATTATTCAGCCTTGCCTCTGTCATCTCAAGGCCAAACAACAGGGATTACACATAGGCCTGAAATTGGAAACTGTTCAAATGCTTCGGCTCCTATAGCATATGGTGATCTGCCCATTAATGAAGACAGGATTCCAGGAATATGTTACAGCAGTGCCACTATGTCTATGCCGACATGTTGATGTCCCTTGTGCCAGAGCATTGTAACATGCCAGCATGCCTGCCTGTCTGCCCTCCTTTTATATCCCACCTTCTCTTGGCATAGGACACAAAGCAACTAAAAGGTTGAAAAGTGACTTTTAACAAGTAACTGGTGGCAGATACTGTCCCCCTTTTCCTTCCCAATACTTATTTACCATTACAGTTACCTCTTTTAATAACAAAAAAGGGAACCAGTATAGAATGATATTTAAAATACTGGACTTGGAACAGGGAAACCCAAGCACAAATCTCTGCTTGGTCATAGAATTGATCATGTTACTACAGACCACCACTACATATCTCAACTTCGATAATCTTGGAATCTGGACCAAACAATGGCCCCAGTGATTACTGGGTAACATGATCATAATCCAGGTAAAAACTATATTTCTGCATGATACAGCAACTCTATACAAATCTACTGAGTGCTATAGTCCACTGACCTATAGTCCAAAGCACAATCTCCTTCCACTTACTTTATTGTCAGCTCAACACCCACAACAGAATGTAAGGCAGTGGGAAGCACAACAGAAGTTGAACTATGCAACGTTACTCAGCCACCACTATGTGTGGCCACGCTCTGTAACTGTACAAGTGACTAAAAAATCACAGTTACAGTACAAAAGGAATATTGCTATTCCCTACTACATTACAAACATAATGTAACTTAGTTGTACCTTAGTTGCTACAAAAAGGAATTACAAGTAACTCCTTTTTATAGCAAAGTTACCTTGAACTCATTTCCAGGCACAGTTCAAGAAACTGGCTTAAAGCGAAAGTGGTAATGTTGTAAATGACTTAGGGTTAACATACCAGAGAGACCCTTTCCTCCTGTCTGAACTGGCTCAAAATATATAACAGTTCTGGTGATGGACAAGCTGACATCCTCTCATTTTATGATTGGTAGTTCTATCTTGCTTCAACAAACTGATGATGGATGAGAGCATGTCCTCCAATACACTGCAGATAACAAACTACTTTAGCTGGACCAGGGAAAGCATGACCAGCTATGGCTTCAAACAGAGGGAAATAGGGTTATCAGATCTTAGGGCCTCACCCTGAGTCTCAGGGACTGAAATAGGGTTCCCATCTCTCAAGACCTGAACCCTCTTGCCTTCAGTGTAATAGGGGAGGAATCTCAAGATGAATGCACTATCTTGAAAATTATCTAACTATCCAGCCAGCCTTATATGTTCTGGGCCCCTGTAGCTGCAGATTGCTTCAGAAAGAACATAGCAGATGTTTTCTGTTCAGAGCTGTTGGAAAACTCAGAGCTCTCGGAAAACTTACCTTATTTGTGCTACAAGTCCCTGTGTTCCTAAAGGCAGTGGTTGCAAATTTGTTCAAAACAAAGATGGGGTTACATTTTCAATGCAGAGAAAACATAATTTTAGAAAAAGTAATTTTCAACCAGCAATATATCTTCTCCTTTGTTAGACTTAATGATTATTAGAATTACCTGCTCTGTGCAACTGTAGTTGATGCTTAATGTATCACAGTCAATTATATCATCTCTGTCCACCTCTTGTGATACCAACAAGGGGCATCGCGAGGTCTCAGATTTTAGCCCTGCTTCAGACCTGACAACCTTCCTCCTCCTCCTCTTTCTTCCAAGGTTTGAATCTTTGTCCTTCCTGTTTGGTTGGAATACAGCTCCCATCACACACCATGCCTATACAGCCTGAGGTTTTTTGGTGCGTTAATGTGTGAAGCAGATCCAGGGAGCTGGATCTTGGAACAACCCCTTTAGTTAACAGTCAGGAAAATATTTGCTCCCTGGGCGGGGGGGGGGGGTTGAATGACCTAGTTGGAATAGTTGGGACACTTAATGTTTAATGGCATTACCAGGATCTGCCCCCTGTGACACTGTGGTAGTCGACCCCTTGAGATACCACAGCAATCATCCCCCATGACATCATCATGGGGGCTGCCTCTAGAACTCAGGGCCTGAGGCGATCATGCCTGACAGCCATAAAAGGGAACAACCAGAACATTCATGAAGAACAACTGGGAACTTCCATCACTCTTTCTTAGCGCAGAGTGGACAAACTTGCCACTGTGAGGAAACTTCTGCCTCAGTGAGTCCTAGTTTACCTGGGAGAGGGTACCCTGAGTGTTTAGCCATTTGCAGTCTGGCTGTGAATCCTCATGTTTTCCACCAAGTCTGAGGTGCTGAATTAAAAACTGCCATTTTCTCCCTGAAGGGGTTCATCTTTAATAACCAAGTACAGCATGAATCTTTCCATACCAGGAATAACTATATCAAATTTGGCCAGCATGTTGTTTGGAAAATTTGTTTGGCTCTTTTTTGAGAAGCACTTTCCAAAATTTGCAGATTTCTTCATAAATTGGATGGAAAGAACTGGACCTTTAAAAAAAAAATGCCAGAGTGAGGTAATGGTTTGAACACTGGACTATGACTCTGGAGATTAGGGTTTGAATCCCTGCTCAGCCACGGAAATCCATTGAGCAAGTCACACTCTCTCTGTCTCAGAGAAAGGCAAATACCCTCTGAACAAATCTTGCCAAGAAAACCCTATGATAGGTTTGCCTTAGGGTCACTGTACATCAGAAACAACTTGAAGGCAGAAAACAACAACGACGACACAAAGTTGGAGAAAACAAAACTTGACAGATCGTTAATCCCTGATTTCATCCAAGAAGGATAAATAACAAGGAAAGCAAGTCAAGGGAAACTTCGGTCTCGAAAGGAGAAAAAATATTTGCAAGGTGATGGCCTCCTCTGCAACCCAGTTTCCTTTGGGGAAATCACAGAGATGAACTAGCAGAGAGAGATAAAATGACTGGGGAAGGAAGATAAGTGTGGGTGATGAGATCCTTACTGGGTTTGTCGAGAACCACAGGTCATCTTGCTGTGGCTTCTGTTTTCCTTGAGTTGTTCTGTACATATCAGGTTTGAAAAACCACAGAGATAGGGAGGTGAAATAAGAGGCCAGAAAGCTCTGTCTTGCCACTCAGTAGGGGTGACCCATGTGGCAAATTGTTTGTTAAATTGAATCCTATATCCTGCTTGCTGATAGAAGCAAAACAACAAGAGCCACAATTACAACTTCATTCCCTGATTACATGGCTCAGCAGGATAAGTGTTCCACAATTTGCCGCTCTATGACCAGTTCATCTTTAAACTGAAACTGTGTCTTAATTGTATCCATTAATAGACCATTTTCAATCAAAACTCACTGCCTGTCGCTCAAGCAGCACTAGCCACAGGTTTCTGCCATGCTCAGCTGCCTAAATCCTTTCAACAAGAGCCTTATGTTTGTATTTATTAATGTACCTGCTCAGCAAGATTTTTTTTCCCTTCCTTTCTTCCTTCCTCTCCCACTCTATTTTAAGCTACGGACTACAGGTAGCATCTAGCCATTGTGCCATAATAGTACAGCTGGTTTGGATTTATTACTGAAGGTTAGGCAAGCAAAATCCCTTTTATGAGTTCTGCACATGTTTAGCTCTAGATAGATTTGTCTGTGGTAAAACAGGCAAAGGTTGATTCCATCCACCCCCAACCCATCTTTTTTTAATTCCCTACCAGTAAATGATGACACCAGCCATAAATTTCCAGAGATAGCTTTGGGGAGATTTTGTGGCATACCATTGCTATTTCAACATAAAAGAGGAAGTGTTACTGGGTATCTAATGGAACAGAAATAGCAGTCAGCTCTTAAAGGCATTCAGGATGGGAAACTGAAAGCACATAGTTGGAGATTTTAAAGACACATAGGCCCTCTTCGCACAGCATTTGCCATGCGAAAGGGCCCCTCGAGCATCGCGCAAATGTGAGGAGCAGTCCACACGATGCACTCACAATTGCGCAACTCTCCAGGGGCTGGCAGGCGCTGCTTGCACACTTTTTCATTTTTGGCCTTAAACCGAAAATAGTGTGTGATCGCGCATCACTCCAGGGCCCTGCGCACACTTGCCATGCGTGCGGAGCTCCGGAGCTGCAGAGTTCATGCTTCCCGCCCCAGCGCAGCCTGGGAAACTCCCAGGCTGCACTGCGGAAGGAAGAGGCAGGGCTCTTGCTCAAGCAGGCAGCTCATGCAGAGCTGAATGACCCTGGATGCGAGAGCCTCTTGCCGGAGGCTGCTCACGCAATCCCTGCACCCCAGCGCTGGAAGAAGGTAAGGTGCAGAAAGGGACATAGTGTTTGGGAAGTTGCTAATCACCACACTGGCCATACCGATATGGCCACTAATGGTTGGAATGATGTTCTTAATCGCATCCATTCTGTTGAAGAGATAGCATGGTTCTCAGCAGGTGTGCAGATATTCTGCAAGAGCCTCCCTCAAAGGATTCTTCTTTAGCTCAGAGCCAAGAAAAGTTACACAGGGACTATAATTCCCTAAATCCAACAGCCAGCTGTCTGGGGCATTCTGGAAGCTATAATACAAAAAAAAAAAAAATCTAGGGTCTGGTTTAGTTTCATCTGTTCATGTTCCTTTTTGTATACTGCAGCGTATCTGTGTGTACACATGCACATAAATAGCTAATTCAATTCTTTCTCTCTTAATGTGGGGATTCCTGTGTATTTTTGCATATTAATATTTCCTTGCTGGCAAAATGGAAGTGCTATGCTGAGATAGCACTTGACAGAATCAAATATGAATGTAATTAGATATAGTGTATTCACAAGGTCAGAGTGAGCCTCTTTTTACTAATGCGAGGGTCCAAATTTCAAGCGCAAGTTGTTACCATTTAGGCTATCCCTTTCAGAGCATTCCATAAGTTATATTCTTCAGAACCAAGAAAAAACAATGCATTTCTTTCATAGAATTTTTCAGCTGGGAGACCTTTATTATGGCAACTGGCATAGAGCATGGCATCTTGAGCTTAATCAACTTGCTAAACAAAATATGCCCCTTGGGGCCATATAACATAACAGATTACGTACCCTAGAATATAAATTATTGATTTCTATAACTGAATTTGCAAACTGCTCAGGATTCTAGCCACTCAGCCACAGTTTCTTCACAGTATTCCCATACTTGCCAACAGTTCACAGATGAAAACCAGAACACATGTGACCAAACAACATCAGAGTGTGGTCAAGATGGCAAAAGTTATTAACGAGGAAGACCAGACAAGTCAGGAGAGGCTGCCGCAGTTTGTTTTTGCCTGAGTCTATAGTGAAGGGCAACATTTTGCCCTTCCTGTCCTCTCTCCCCTACTGAGTCAACTGTGTGCAAACCATTGTTGCACTTTGAACTCAGTTTGCATCAATGGAAGTAAGCTGAGGGTAAGGGAGGAAAGTGAGGATATGCAGGACAAAGCTCTGGGAGAACAGCAGCTCATCTGCATACTTCTTCCTATCAGCCTTTGCTGAAGTCACTGTGGGTGGAAAAGCAGCAAGCTTTTGAGTCCACTGATGAGGAGGTGAAACTCTGGAGAGGAGTGGCTCGTCTGCATATTTTTTCCCATCATCCTTTTGCTGAGGGCACTATGAGCAAAAAAGCAGCTCAAAAAAGCTTTTGAGATAGTGGTGAATGCTGTAAGACATATGCAGTTATATCCCATTTATCTGATACAGTTTTTACAGAGAGGAAGTGAGAGAAATAACTACAGAAGGACCAATGCATGTACAGTGTTTCTTTTCTAGCAGAAAACCTCAACAACTACACCTACAGCATGTGCAAATTGATAATTTTCTGGAAGGAAAAGGTCAGTGTGTTATAGCTTTGTGTTGAGTCCTTTCAGTGCATCAGAGAACATGAGGATAGAACACAGGGAGAAATGATCTGTAGAACCAACAGGACCAACAGGAAGAAACTACCAAGGAAAATGAAGAGGCCTAAAGCAGAGATGAAACACCCGGGAGGGCAGTGATTGTCAGGAACAGATTATACAGAAAAGCGTCAGAACCTCTCCAACTAAGTAGTCACTTCCTACATCTTCATGAGGATAGCAGCAGTGAAGATTCTCAAACAGGAAACCAGCAACAAGGGATACCACATGTGAAAGAAGGAGTCAAGGCAACCACTGGCCACAACAATAAGAAAAAACAGTGCTGGTGGTTGGGGACCCATTGCTCAGGGGTATAGAGATACCTGTATGCCAGCTTGAAAAGATGTAGGGAAGTGTGCTGTCCTCCTGGCACATGTATCCAGGGTGTCACTGACAACTTGCCAAAGCTCATTAAGAACACAGTTCAGTACCACTTTCTTCTTATTCAAGTGGGCATCAATGACATTGCCAAGAACAGCTTTCAGCAGATTGCCTCTAACTATGAAGCTCTGGGCAAAAAACTGAATGGCTTTCAGGCACAGCCGATTTTCTCATGAGTTCATTCTTTTCCAAAGGACTAAAGAAGGATGGACATTGTCCCTCTCTTCAAAAAAATCAAAGAAAGAAGACCCAGAAGCTACAGACCAGTCAGCCTGACCTTAACACCAGGAAAAATATTGGAACAAATTATACAGAAGTCTATCTGCAAGTATCTTGATGACAATGCAGTGATCGGTAGCAACCAGCATGTGTTTGTCAAGAACAAATCCTACCAAATTAACCTTATATCTTTTTCTACCCATGTCACTAATTTAATAGATGGTGGGAATGCTGTGGATGTCATTTATCTGGATTTCAGCAAAGTATTTAATAAGGTCCTTCAAAATATTTTGATTAGCGAACTGATTAAATGTGGAACAGATGGGAACACAGTCAGATTAAACCATCATTGGTTGGAAAACAATGTCAAAGAGTTGTTACTAATGGCTGCATTTCAAAGTGGAAGGAGATTTCAAGTGGAGTATGTCAGGGTTCTGTCCGAGAACCATTGTTCTTCAACATTTTTATCAACAACTTAGATGAGGAGGTGGCAGAAAATCTTGTCAAGTTTGTAGATGACACAGTCAGTTTCCCTTAGTTTCCTGTTAGTGTCCATACTGTGCTAACCAGCATTCACAAAATGGGATAGCATAATGCTTAAGACATCTACACTATCTCTTATTTATGACTGGTACAAGGATGCTCTAAGGCTGTGCCTACTGGTGAACAACTGATTTAATCTGAGGTAGGAAAGTACTCTTTTGAGTACCAAAGAATGAAAACATTTGAGCCTTTTGACCTGAATGGTCAGCTATATTCACTTGAGCTATAGCCAGTTTGAAGAAGGAAGATGGAATATTGTTCTTTTGTTCACTGAAGCATGTTTGTGAGCTTCTTTTTCTATAACTTAAGGAACTCTTGTAAAGTCTAAGTTTCCCTGACTCAGACTGGTTTTGGGACTAGTAGGAATGTGTCTACTAGTAGGAATGGTAGTCTGCTAGTGCTTGTTTATCTGTGGTGCAATTGGAGCAAAAGTTCTGGGGCCCTCAGTCTCTTGGAACTAATGCTGCTGCCACTGCATTCACACACTTCTTGCTGTCAAGAATTTTTCTGGAGAGAGGAGGGTCATAAGTCTGTCTTCCTGCATCTCCACAAGGTTTGTTTGCATTTATTACCTACCACATCCCTATTTCTGAGTTGAAGAATAACAGAAGAGGTGGACTCACTGAGATCTCTGCTAAAACTCCAGTCCTGGGCACAAGAACTGAGACACAAGTTGGGAAAGAAATATCCAGAGCTTCATCCTGCTTTGGCCATGAAGGTGACTGACTCTGATTCCAAGGAAGACTTCCCTTGGTGCTGCAGCACCACCAAATCTGATCTGACATAGCCCAAAGATAGCCCTCCAAGAGAAGAGCTCACACTGTATAATCTGTTCCAATATTTTTCCTGGTGTTAAAGTCAGGCAGACAGGTGTGTAGTTTCTGGATTTTTTTTGGGGGGGGGGGACATTTTTTGAAGAGAGGGACAATGTTCACTCTTCTCTAGTCCATACCTCCCTTTAGAGATACAGGTATGCTCATGAGGCAGATTGCAGAAGGTTTACAACATGAAAGAAAGATCCACTAGGATAAAGTGTCTCCTGAATATAGCATTACTCTTGCCATGAACGATGACAAAAATCTTCACATTTGAAACATTTTCTTCTTACCTGAGCAAGCTTACAGGAATGTTTGTGAATTTTTATGGAGTTTTTTTCCCCACATTTCAGGACTTTCTATGAAAATTTCGTCTATATAATAATATTGATATATGAGCAGAAAAGATAATAATTTTGTGCAGAAAACACCAAGCTTTGCATGAGAATGGGCTTCTGGCACACGCACAGAGAGAGAGAGAGAGAGAGAAAGAGAGAACAAAAAAAAAGCTAGAAGGAAAGCATGGGCTTCTCACTTTTACTGCAGGGGGGGAGGATGTTTCCTCCTTTACTTTTACCTCAAGGCTGAGAAGATTTGTAGCAATTCTTTAAAATCCTTAGTCATGAATGAAATGACCCCTCCTTCTCACAGTGCTTCTTTCTCTTATTCCAAGGGTATGTACTAGACCTTAACCCAGGGCTTCCAATGCTATACCTCTTGGTAAGGCCAACCCTACCATTAGGCAGACCAAGACACTAGTAACATGGCACTAACCTTTGTCTTGGAACAGTGAGTAATATGTTGCTTTTTAAAAAGTCATGACAAACACAAAAACATTACTTTTTAAAAATAGTGTCTCAAGCTCAAATATAGGAATAGCTGAGGTAGTAATCAGGGTGATGTTCACAATGAATGCTCTAGCTCTTAAAAGAACTGCAGGGAAGCCTAGTTCTGAAAATTACAAAACAATACTTTAACTTTGTCTCCCACCACCACCTCCTGCTCTGCCATGTGAATTCAAAGGTTTTCTTAATTCAGTGAGAGGAACAAAAGACTCTGTTTGTAGCTGCTTTCCACACCATTAAATTATGCTGTGGATCAATAACAGACAAATTACTTTGGTGGCCGGTGGTTAGCCGATGAGATTCTTCTTTTATTACCATTTCCATCCGCGTGCCTCAGTGCACGAAGAAGTGAGAATGATTTAATTTGCTCCTGGACAATCATTACTTAAATATGTAAACCCTGTTTGCCTAATGTACTTTAGACAATGCACCAAGCTGAACAGAGGAGAACTTCCGTTTTCTTTTCTAAGGACACAGAGGGATTTATGGCCCCTGTTCGAAAACCATAAAAGTAAGCACTGCTCAAAGGTTTCAAAAATTACAATAGCTTTTAAGAACCTAGGGCAGTAGCTAAAGATAGGGCTTACAGTAACAGATGGACTGACATCCATTATTTTAAAAACTATACATCATTGTAAATGATGCAGGAAAACAGCAAACGTTGCATTAAGTAAAGGCGAGAGCAGCCTGAAGACTGTGTACTGACCTCCAGTATGCTGACATTGTAACTCGACTGCCTTCAGAGAAATTATTTCTGAAGTATACCACCTTACCCAGTGCCAATTCAATCACACACCTCTATGTACCTTTTCTATGAACTGCTGATTGCTCACTAATGGTACCTTTGAAAGATTTATTGGAATCAAGTAGAATTTGGCATGGAGGAAATTATTGTTGTTAGCATTATCATCTGCATTTATATCCCCCTTTCATCTCAGAAACTGAAAATGGGATCCATAGGGTACCCAAGCACTCTTCTATTTATACACAAACCAGACTCAGACTCCCTAAGCTTCAACAAGACAGACACATCACGCACACTGAGGCAGGGGACATTGGATCCTGGCAAACAGACACTCTGCTGCACTGTGTAGTGTGGCTGCCCGCCTGTATATTTAAAAAGAAGAGGGGAGATTGGGACCTCTTCCCACTGCCTCCTGGTATTTATTATTGTTGGCAAGGGTGTATGGAGTGAGAGCTGAAGATGGTGGTCCAGAAGATGGTGGTAGACCAGCTAGGTGGAGAGGTGGAAAGGAAAGAATGTGAGTGGCACCTACAAAGCAACCTAGGCCATTTCTGCACTAGATTGGCCAGAAGCAAAGGCCCCTCCCTAAACTGCAAACCCCAGGATTCCATAGGATACTGAAAGTGGAATAACAGCACTATAACAGTCTAGTGCAGAAATGGCCCCTGATAGTAAAGAAGGGTCCAGCTTGTCAGGACCCCCTTCAAACGTAACAAAAAGATCTTTCCTACCTAATTAGAAGATCCATGGCACAACCCCATGGTGCTAATGTGTTTAAAATGTGCATGTGCTAATTCATATGTCTACATATAAATGCAGAATTGATAAGATCAATTTATTTAAAAATGTAAGGAGGAATCTCTACTACAATGGTAAGTGATCCTGACCATGGGTGAAATTGGGTTTCTCTCACCACTGTACAATTACATCCTACTTCACTCTATGCATCTCACCCACCATTTAGAGCCTCAGGAATTTTTTTTTTTTTTTTTAGGAGGCTAAACCCTGGCCACACTTGTTACAGGCAAACTACAACCACATCTTGTACGTATTGTTCCTCTCTACACTCCCAAAGCTCATTTTCCCTTCCTCCAACAACTCTTCATAATTTCCCCCCCTCTGCATTTGTAGTTGCTGTTGTTGTTGCACCTCTTTTCCACTACATCCTTGTCAGATGCAGGCTCTCTGTGTTTTCTCCTTCCAATAATTTAACTTGTCCCAAGACTTCAATAGGATTTAGCAAAGGAGCCTGTTTTCAATACTAGGGTTAAGGTACTAGACACCTTTGATACTAGAATCAAAACGCCTACTGATTTAACATCAGAGCTGAAGTCATCTAAGACTGATTCACTCTTAGTAAAATATGTACCATGACCAGGGATAATGTGCAACTTCCAAACAGTTCTTGTTTACACTTTCCCCAACTTTGACTCAGTCCTTCAGTGGAGTATGCTGCTTCAGAGTGTGGTGGGGTCTCCTTCTTTGGAGGCTTTTAAGCAGAGGCTGGATGGCCATCTGTTGGGAGTGCTTTGATGTGGGTTCCTGCATGGCAGGGAGTTGGACTGGATGACCCCTGTGGTCTCTTCCAACATTATGCTTCTATGATTCAAGCCCAAATCCAGAGAGAGAAGATGGACTCCCCCAGAACTAAAGACACCCACTTTTCTCTGCTCCTCTATCAGAGCTTTACTGTATTGCTATAGTAATCTTTCTGTGGGTTGCCCTATGCTTCTTTGGTACTTACATCATTAGCTGGAAGAATGGGTTCAATAGTAGAAGAGATGGTCCTCTTCTCGCACTTTTCACTTTCACAATGTTGAGTAGCCTATAAGGTATGATAACAACCACAAAAGTATTGTGGGTCAGGCTATAGGCTCAAAACTGAGAAACATCAGCTGGCAATATCAATTGCATGGCTCCCTCCCTGGACTTCAGCTGAGACACTAAGGAGATGATCTCACCTCAGCCTAAGAAGGATTCCAGGGGATCTGGCTCATTAGATCTGACATCAGCCTGCAACCTGGAGAATTACTACCAATCAGTGTAGACAATACTCAGCCAGATGGATCAATAGTCTGCTTCATTTTATGGCAGCTTGAAACGTTAGCTTGCCTTCCCTTAATGAAGAGCAAATTTTGGCTGAGGATCCTGAGACTAATGCTCACTATACAAACTTGTGTGTAACAGAATGCACTTCTCTCCCTGCCTCCTTCCTTTTTTCGCCCTCTCTCTCTACCTCTTTAGTACTTTGAGCCGGGATAGGTCTATAATTTGTGTGTGCTGACATCTGCTATAGCAGTTCCTTCTCTCTCACACACATACACACTTCCCTAAGTAATTTTTTGTACACGTGCCAGGCTGTATTTTGTTGACCAAATCACTTTGTCACCAGAAATACATGCACTCCTTTGATGAAATGCATTTAATTGACAGAATGGTTTGAAGCACATGAGTTTCAGCTGAAGAAATGATATTAGGTGGATTAGACGGAAAATTTCATCGGAATTTGCTTCTATAGGAAATGAGCTTCATTGATCATTTTTGTCAAAGCCAAGGGAAGCCATTTTATCAAGCAGACACATTTATTTAATAAACAAGACTTCAGAGGGCTGCAGTCATTCCAAGCTGGTATTTTCTAGCCCATAAAGAAAGCTGTTAAAAATGATATTAATATATCAGACTGCCCATACAAGCAGGTTAGTATTGAGGTATAAATGCCAGTTTTTAGGGCTTTGTAGTGAACATGATATTGAAGTGGCCGGGGAAGGTATAGAGTGGAGTAAAGTTCAGTAGTTATCAGGTAGATGGGAAAGGATATAGGGGAGGAGAAAATTATGTCAAATAAGTGTTGCACTGGAGAAAAGAAGCTAGAAGAGGTGAGAGGTTGTGGATTGTTTGCTAAAATGAGGGGAACTATGAAGTGTGAATGCTGCTTTAAGCATATATTCTTTATGGTTTTGTCCCAGGTTGTCTTGATATTTTTTAAATAATTTACCTGAACATTTTAATTCTGTTGACTGGCAAGCTATGGAGCAGTTACAAAGGTGTAAGCCAGCCTTACGCATTAGGAACTGTTCAGTATTCATATCTATGATTGTGACACCATTACCACAATCACAGTTATCCCTCTCCACAGCCTACCTTAACAACCAGCAGCTTCAGCCAAGGTTTCCAGTCCCCTCTCACCACCAAACCAGGTTGCAAGGAGCAGAAACAAAGCCCCTCTTTGCAATTCCTAGTTGCACTGCAGCTCACTGGTGGGAGGGAGCCAGAAATGTCATCATGTAGTGGCCCGATCACCAGCAGAACAGATTTTCATCACTTGTTACAGCTGCTGGCTGTTAACGTAAGATTGGGGGTTGGATCAGGGGGTGATACATAGGGGTTTTCCACACTACGCTGTTATAGTGCTATTATCCCACTTTCGATACCTTATGGAATCCTGGGGATTGTAGTTTAGGGAGGGCCATTTAGAATTCTCAGCCAGAGAGCTCTTTGGCCTCAGGAAACTACAAACCCCAGAATTCCACAGGAAGTTGAAAGTGCAATAATAGCACTATAACAATGTAGGGCAGAAAGGACCTAAGTCACACATTCGTGACGCAGGGTCTTGGTTGTTATTTATAAAATAAAACCTATTCCTTTGAAGGAGAATTACTACAAAATATTATATTGCTGTTTTATGACTCTAGTTAAACTATCCCAAATACATAAAACAAAAGAACAAACTTGTTGGAAATGTAAGGGAAAAAGAGGAACTTTCTTTCACATGTGGTAGCTTTGTCCCAAAGCAAAAAAATATTGGAAACGTACATATGTTAACATCAAAAATCCTTGCAACTAAATTTGAATTAAAACCATATTTACTAAATCTGATTGGTGACCACCTTGAGTTTAAAAAAACCTATTCAAAATTAATATTATATTTTGTTATATCAGCAAGAATCAATTATGCACAGAAGAGGAAATCTAATGAAAAATTTCTGACAGAAAATTGGTTATTGAAAATCATGGACCTGATGGAAATGCAGAAATTGACAGTATTATTAAAAGATGCCTCTATTCAAAAATTTGAGAAAGAGTGGAAGCCAATCTTAGAATATATCAAAAGAGAAGGAGAAAAAGAAGTTATCAATACAAAAAATAATTGAAAAAGATACTTAAAGTGTCAAATTCTCACAAAAAATAGTATTTTGTATGCTAAGCAATTTAAATTTGTTGAGATTGACATAAGGAGATTGATTTGTGGGAATAAATATCATCTGATATAGTTGTACATACCAACTGAAAAGCAATACGATGGAAGGTAGATAAGGTGGGGGGATAGAAAAGGGTGAGGGAAGGAGAAAAGTTTTAAGTATTTAAGTATGGGAATATTTATTTAAAAAATGAATGAAAAGAGTACATGTAGGAGTGTATTTGGATAAATTTATTTTATTGCTAATGAAATAATTAAAAAATCAAATAAAAGCTATTCATGCTTGTGAAAGAACTCTAGCAATATACAACAGAGGAGGAAGAGGAGGAGGAGGAGGAGGAGGAGGAGGAGGAGGAGGAGGAGGAGGAGGAGGAGAAACACCTGCATAGGTAGGTATCAAATATGTACCCATGCCCAAATAAGTGTTTTTATATTTGATATATGAGAGATGGCCAACTGCCAGGAGTTGTGGGGACTGCTTTTCCCCTCACCCCCCCACAGGACCTTGGAGGGCTATACTTCCCCTCCATACCTGCACACGCTCATAATATTAAAACCTTTTTATTAAAAAAAAATTGCCTCAAACTATCCCCACCCACTCTGAAAAATATAAAATTTCATTTTATTTCTTGGTTACATAAAGACTTCTGAACCAAATGCAGCCCAGGAAGCATCCGAATGCCCTAGGAGGACTAGGGTGGTATTTTTAGTTTTTAATTTTTTGAAAAAATGAGAACCTCAAAAACAGTTTGGGGAAAATGCCTATGGCTCATCAACCACACTTCCCCAGTACAGTGATAACATGGTGGTGGTGAACAGCATGTTAGCCAGGACATTTTAAGACTTTCAGAAACACAGACAGCTGGTGTGGAGTCACCATATCTATCCCACAGACAATGCTTGGGTTATACAGCCTAGAATCCCTACTTGTTGTTAAATAGAGTGCTCTGGGGATTTTTTTGGAGTTTTTTTTTTTTTTTTTTAATGTGATACTACATGATTTCCCCTCTATTGCCCATGTTGATGCTTTTATAATTTATTGTTACTTTAAATTATCACGTGAGAGATGAGACAGAAGATATTCTTTATAGTATAGACTATCTGATTTTACTCATTAATCTCAGAATTGCAGTATACTGTTGCAATTCACTCTGGATATAATTAACTAATCCAATCTATGTTTAATGACAGAGTATGTCAAACGGCCAAGTCCAGTCTCATCAAGAAGGGACACAGTTAGCACATTAATCTAAGCAGTGTAAAGGCAGTCCTGGCTACAGCCCCCAAATAAATGTTCCTTTGAGAAGTACATGTGGTTGATGGATCAGTTCCAAAACTTTATTCAGTCTTCATTTTGGCCCCATGAGATAACGCACCAGGGCCCAGATCCTACATCACTTCAACATAGTATAAATATTGTCCAGTGGGATTATGTTATACACCTCCAACACAGAATACCAATGTAGTGTAAAATGCGTGGATCAAAGGTCAGTGCAAACGATTGACATCTCATTGTGTCATTGCAATGTGCAGTGCAGAGATGCAACACACAGAATCCATCAACCACATGCACTACGTTGTGTACTGTGATATGCTACTGTATGTGCAATGACCTCGCATGTACAAGTCACTCATGCTGGCATCAGCTGGGTATGACTGTGGTGCTTTTCCCAAAACATTACTCTGCATTTATAGTACAATATACATATGTTGCTAACTGGGTGCCAGCCCATGTTTGACAACCCTGTGATCAATCTTACAGCAAGATAGACAGACAGGCAGGGTTAATTTTAGAAACAGATGAACTAGTCCTTGAAGTGCACTCTGCTGCCCACTTGCATATTGTAAACAATAACCTTGGGAGCCAGAACAAGCCCTCAGATATCACAGGTACATGTGCCTCATCAAAGGCTACGTTTCTTAACATTTAGAAAGGGATTTAAAGTAACTGCCATTACCAAAGGCAGAACATCACATTTTCTCTGAAGTTTTGTTTTTCAGCGGAAAGGGTAACTATCCTGAGGAATGCAATGGGATTTGCATCCTAACAATGAGCTGTTCAAGGTAACAAGAATATCTGCAAGGGTCTTGTGACTCAGCTCGCAATAAGGGCACAGAGCAGCTAGGATATACTGGTGAACAATCTGACTTGGTCCAGGATTTTGGAGAAGAAATGGAGCTTCAGCACGTGCAGCAGTTTGTTGTGAGCTCCTTGGTCTGCTGTGCAGCACACTTTTCAAGGACCTGTGGCTACTCAGGCCTACATCTACATCATTTTTGCCTCATTTTTATCTGGCACACTGGGGCAATGTGAAGCAGCTTCCACTTGCCTCGTGGCAGATCACCAAGTTCCTGCTATCCAGCACCACTCTTGTTCTTGCCTGCTGGTACTGGACAACCCACAACAAGCCTGCTGGGTCACATTTTGGCCATTTCTGCACTAGACTGTTAGAGTGCTATTATTCCACTTTCCCAAGGCCCCTCCCTGAACTGCAAACCCCAGGATTCCATAGGATGTTGAAAGTGGAATAATAGCACTATAACAGTCTAGTGCAGAAATGGCCTTTGTCAGGGCAAGAGAGCTTTGAACTAGATTTGAATCCACACTGGGCAAAAGGTCTTCAAGGCACTTGAGTATATTCCTCCAGTTGCTCTTCCGCTTCTTCTTTGCTCTGCAATAGGTGACTCTCAGGTAAGAGAGGCGTGATGGGGAAGAAGCTGTAGAAAGGTGTTTAATTGGAATGACTGCCTAAGGCAGGAGTGTGGCCTTCTAGATGGTGTTGGACTCTACATCCCATCAGCCCCTCTTAGCAAAGCTAATGGCTAGGGATGATGGGAGTTCTTCTCTGACATGATCAAGGGGATTCACATGTTCCTCAGTCCCTGATCAATGGGCCTGGAGCTGACTGACTCATGCGATGCCACATGCCATTTGTTTAGCTCTGTTCAATCCCCCAGCAGGAGATGGCTGCAGGGCTCATTTAATGTCATCTGCACAACCTCCTTTTGCATCACTGCAAATAAAAATGCCTGTATGAAGCAAAAGTATTGATGACAAACATATCCTTCTGGAATGGCTAAAATATGCACTTAACCAACAAATAATATTTACACTTTTAGATAGCAAATAAAAGGAACTATAAAGGTCTGTTATAAACAATCAATATACCAGAGGCAATTACAAAGAACATGGCAAATTAGAAAACGGAGTGCTCCCAGAGTAGATAAATCAATGGAACACAGCAGAAAGCAAGGCGTGACTCAGACCACAGACAATATGATCAAAACAAGAAAGGAAAAAGCAGAGGCAGGCAGTGAGCTTTTCACTGGCATTTCAAGTCAGATTCAAATCACAAGATAATGGCACTCTGGTGGGCCTACAACACACATCCAATTTTCCTTTATCCCTCCTCTAGCCCCTAATTCCTTAGGGGCAGGGTTGATGCCAGGCTACTGAGCTAATACAATACAGCAACACACCTTCAGTAGGGAGGGATGAACAAGTTGTGTTAGGTTTGGGGGTGTTTTTTTAAGAATTTGCAACTTTCTTCACGCGTGGGATGAAAAGAACTTCAAATTTAAAGTATTAAATATGGGAGAAATAAAACAGACAAATTCGTTCATCCAGCCCCCCAGGTTTGACTGCTCAAGTCTTGAATTTCAATTAACTGCAAGAATAATCAATAGAGGAGTTTAAAAATACTTTTAAATCCAGACAGGAATATAAAAAACAAGACTACCAAAACATGGTTAAATCAAGGAAAGAAGTTGTCTTAATGCAGTGATTCCCAAACTCGAGCCCCTAAATGTGGTTGGACTTCAACTCCCAGAAGGCCCAAACAGCATGACAAATAGTTCAGGATTCTGAGAGGTATAGTTGAATGACATATGGAGATCTGAGTTTGAGGACCTCACTTGACTAAAGAATATGGCTGTACTAAAGAGGTGAAAATGGAACACAAAGGATTGGAGATGGGACAAGAGAAATCTCTTGCTGTCTGTCATGTTCTGCTGTGCTGTGCCTCTCAAGAAAACAGATACTGTCCATGGCATTTATTGGAAAACACAGGACACTATTTAGCAAATGTTGCCAGAGTTAATAGTTTGCATCACCCTCCCTATTACATAGCACACTACAATAATTCATGACCTTTCATGCAGAATGCCCATTGCTAGCTTCTCTGGATACATGCCTCCCCCAACTTCCAGGTTGTTTCTTTTCTCTAAAATAACCCCTCTCTTTTAGTTACTTTGATCCTCCCAATTTGCTGCTTTGTCTCCTAACCCCTGTTTCTATCTAGTGACCTATAGCCTAGCCCTTCTAAATTACCTGTTAATTGCCATCATTCTAACACAAACAATAGTTTCCCAACTAGGCTTGCCAAATGGTATTTACTGGTCCATCTGACAAGCAATTCCAACCATTTATTTCTAAGAACTAACATCCCTAAGAAATAACATCTCTATTTATACACTTTTTCCCACATCCCTCATACAATCACATGGCATGGATAAAACAATATGACACTGCCATTGACTGAGAGCTGCTCAGATCTTAATGAAAGGTTGGACATATAGAAGGGTCTAGCAGCAAAACAGCTGAACAATCCTGAGTCTGGGGATGAAGAAGGGAGAAAGCCGAAGGAAATTTAGGCAGGAGGCTTGGAAGGAGGGTCAATTAGAGAGAATCAGGGATGAAGAAAGGACCCAAAGGGGGACTTAAGAGAGGAAAGAATGATAAGAGAGAGAGGAAAGAGAGGGAGTGGAAAAGGAGGACAAGGAGAAGCAGCCCAGAATTAAGGAAGTTCATGTATAGATTTAAAACTAGAAAAATATGTACTTGCAGGCTTCTGGTAACACTTAATAGCGTAGAATAAGTGCAACAGTCAAGTTAGATGACTGTTTAATTTAAAATCCACTACGTTCATGAAAATGATGTGTAAATTATGTTAATTACATTCAGCTAAATTCCCTCTGCAGGTCACCCCTGAGACATCAAGTATGGCCTAAACATGTAATGGATTTTACCATATAATGATGTTGTTCAGAATGTAGCACCACATAACAATTATGTGTAATGTTCATTAGGTATAAAATACAGCCATAATGTGCCAAGCTGATTGAGTTCTCATCATCAGAACTCATCATGAAAGATAAACTTTCATAAAGTATAATGAAGGCAATTAATTTTCATCTGTTGTGCTCTCTTTTGTAGAATATTCCCACTGTATGTTCTCCAGACTATTACTTGGTGGTGTGCCTGTTCTTAAAAACCCTATTGAATATGGTTATCTTATTTTTCACTGTAAAGCAACGAATACTTGCATAGTTTCTTCATTATCCACAGCACTGGATGTTTCATGAGTTTTGTTAATATATAGGAGGGAGCCAGTTTTATTCCATATAAAAATAAATGGAGCCTTGGATGTTGGTGAGGGTAAAAATATATTTGCCAACCCAGTTAGTCATGCCCTAGTGGAAGTGGGCAACAAACTCTGAGTTCTTTCAAAGCATTCATTGTGCTGGTGCTTTTTAAAATTAAAGCTCCATTGACCCTCAGAAAAAGCAGGTTAGTATTTTAGTTCAGTCCCAGGGTAATTGCAAATAATGAACTGGAGGGATTGCACCAAAGGCTCAGAGACCTTGCAGAGAGAATTAACAGACACATTGCCACCCAATTTACTTGTATCTGCCAATCACACTGTTAGGATGTTCTCTAGAGCCTGAAATGAAAACACTTAATCATCTGCAATATGGAGGCAGGCAGAATATAGTGACATGTGCATAATACGGAAGATGTATCTGAGCATCATTATTTTTCTTTTAAGAGGAACAGTTGGGACACTTTGGAATTCATATTGACTTTGGGATTATTCTGTCCACTGCATTAGGAACCATGCAGGGAAATGAGGAACTGATTAATTGATGTGCAGATATACTGGAGATATCCATTGTGACAAGTGATGACAAATGACAGAAACAGTGAAGAACAACAGATGTAACCTAGAAGGTCAATGTGATGAATGAGCATTTTGATTTTTGATATCTCTTAAGAAAACAGAGTGAGAGTGAGAAAGAGAGATTAGATGCAGATCTATAGTGTGTGTATGTGTGTGCGCACGCGCAACAGAAAGTAAATGAGAAAGCTGATTAATTTAATTAGCTTTCATCAGTGTCTTTGGAGATTATTTAGTAACGAGGAGAAGAAAATCTTTCCAAATCTTTCAGTGTTAATTACCTGCTGGTTTGCATTCAGAGACAGATATTTTACCTCCATGTAAATTACAAGTTTAAAAACATTGATATCCACAATCACTCTCAGAGATCTCACACTCCTTAAGATTGTATTTTAAAAAAAAACTGAACAGCTGCAACACGTAACATAAACTCTGGCTTCAAGACTTGTGATCCTTCACATCTGTTCTAATCAAAATATTATTGATTAAAATCATGTTATATTATTATGAAAAAAACCTGCAGAAGTTCACTACTGTAACACTTTCAGTTTTATTACAAATTCCAGGATTTCATAGATAAAAGCCATGACATGGTATCAAACTGCTGCAACTGCATCCTACAGATACAGTGAAGGCTTGCAAATTTACCAGGGGTCCTTTCACACTAGAAGATTATTGCACTATGATTCCAAATCAACTGCCATGGTTGTATTAACTGGAATTCTAGAGTATGTAAGAATCAAGAGCACCAACAAGAGCATCCTGGCTGAGGATGCTAAATGCCCTTTTGTAAACTGCCAATCCCTGTATTGGGTAGGATGTTGCTACGGCAATTAAAGTGAAATCATAGTGCTATAACTGTGTAGTCTGAAAGGGCCCCAGATCAACTAAATGCTGTACAATACAATTCTGAGAGAAGAGAAGCACAAAGCCAGGTGGTTCAGGGGAGGCTAATGGGCCCCACTTGGACAACCAGCTATAGTGTCCACTGATGGTGGCACTTATGGGAGGGCAGGTGCCAGACAGAAGTTGGTTTCAGCTAGGTTGGTCAGTGATGGGAGGATGACACAATGCCCCTGGCCTTCTGACAGTACCCAGATGGAGTGAACACTGATGAAGATGATTTGGAGAGGGCCTGAAAACAGAACATACTGAAAAAGAAAAGAAGGAGAGAATTAGAGAATACATTCATACATTAGTGGATTTTTTTAAAACAATGAAATAAAATTGCCCAAATGAAAATGTTCTGAATTAATAATCAAGACAGTAGGGCGTATATTCTGGAATCAGTACAATAAGAATTCAAATAGGTACATAGGTACCACATATTTCTTCCAGTTCTGAGGACAAAATAATCCAACGTGTTTATTTTGTTTTTGTTTTTTTTTTGGGGGGGGGGTTCAGACTTTATTTTTAAAAATGGATGTGGATCATAAGTACTAGATCAAACAATAAAAGCCAGAAACATTTAAATGTTAGGAAAGAAATCTCTTTTCATTGTCCTTTTAGCCACTGAGGTGATACCGCATGTCTGACAATGCAGAAAATCTTATTCGTCTTACTCTGGGTGTGTTTGCTTATTGTTCTCTCTCATCATTCCACTCCTAGAGGAACACAAAACACTTGATATAATGCTTACATTATACAATCGGTTATAGTTTGAAAGAAAAGGCCATGTTCACACCTTTTCAAGCTGGCAAAACTTGACATTTGAAAGCAATTTGGAAGAACTAGGAAGAGCTAATTCGCCACCCTCCATTTTGATCTGTTACTGTTTGTTTGCTGGCTGTGCTCTATGTGCCATTTCACTTTCCTATTTAACATGAGGAATTATTAATATTAATTCTGAAATTAGGCATGTTCATTTTGCAGTAGCAGGAAGTCCTTCCAGTTCAAATGCATCTCTCTCACACCCAGCTGTCCTCCAGTTTATCAACCCCCTTCCTAAATGGTAGCATTTAAGATTTAACACAGTTCTGCTGATGACATCTGAGTAGTGCAGAATGGATCGGCATTCTTCTTTTTTTACCTTGAATTGGGCAGGCCCATGGGATGAAATCCTGTTGCTGATATATGCTGGTGTAACCTACCATTATGCCAGTGATATGTACTTTTTTGGTCACTGTGGAAGGAGGTATACAGTACCTTTCTGTACCCTTTTGGGTGCAACCTCAGTTTGAGATTCCAGAACATCCTTTCAAAACCATTCAGTGGGCTGAGGGCTTTCAGACAACATCCAGATGCAGTTACACACTCATGCCCTTTCCGCACCTTACCTTTTTCCAGCACTGGGGTGTGGGGATTGCGCGAACAGCCTCCAGCAAGAGGCTCTTGTGTCCAGGTTCCTTCAGCTCCACACGAGCTGCCTGGTCATGCGAGAGCCCCGCCTCTTCCTTCCACAGTGCAGCCTGGGAGTTTCCCAGGCTACACTGGGGCAGGAAGTGTGACCAGTGCAGCTCTGGAGGCTCCGCACGCCAAGTAAGTGCATGTGGGGCCCTGGAGCAAAGCACAATCATTCACCATTTTCGGCTTCCAGCCGAAAATGAAAAGGTGCACGATCGGCCCCTGCAGCATTGCGCAATTGTGAGTGTGTTTTACAGATCACTGCTCACAATTGCGCGGTGCTTCAGTCACTCTTTCGCATGGTAAATGCCATGTGAAAAGGGCCTCAGAAAAAAAGACTCTCCCAGACCACCAGCTTTCTCGCTAGAGGTCTGGGAGGGTAATGCCTCTTCCTCTTTCCCAGGAGCAAAACTGCAATGGGATAGCAGTGAGAATTCCCTTTCCCTACCTCAGTCACTGATTGGTTGTGACAGTTCAGCCCAGCACTCCAAGCTGAGGTTGTGCAAGGAGTCAGAAAGAGGAATCCTGGCACACATATGCTGGTACAGCTAAATGCTTACTGGCACTAGGCAGAATCTCTGCTGCTCTTTCTCTCACTTCAGTGTAAGATTGTAAGATTCTGAGCAGCCATACCACACTATTGGCTCATGTTCATCCTCTAAGACACCTAGATGCTCTGAGCATATACTGCTGCTATGCAAAACACCTCACACACACAATCGTGTATACAGTGGACCCACCATATCCACAAACTTGAGACCCACTGAAATGTACACAATACAGTACATTTGAATCTGTGATGGGGAGCACGCTTTCTACCCACTTCTTTCTTTGAGGTGGCAGGGCTCTTTTAAAGCAGAAGCAGGCAGTTAGCTCAATTTTTATTACTGTAGAGGCTTACTGTATAAGCCTCACAAAGCTACAGTAAGCCCCTACAGTATTAAAAATGACATAGAGCAGCCATGGAGGTGCAGCAAGCCCCAGATGCTAGGTGTGCTACACTCTTTGGATTCCTTTGCCTTTGGGGAACTTGGTTGGGTATTCCTTAGAGGTGAGGGAGTCCAAAGAAAGTGGTGCACCTGGCAGCTGGGTCTGCTGACAGTTCTATAGCTGCCCTACTCCATTTTTGGTACAGGGTTACTGCATAAGGCTCACTTCATTAGCCTTTGTAGTCTCACTACAAACCCTACAAGGCTGACTTGTGCATGCATGATTTTTTGTATCTACAAGGAGTCCTGGAACCAACCCCTTGGGGATGTGGCTAACCCACTGTCTATTGCAAAATGTAAGGCTCTGAAGCCTGTGTACTGGAAGATAAAAAGGAAAGAAGTGTGACTGGTGTTTTCATAAAGTTATCAGCATACAATGAAGCCCATTCTGCGTGTTCAGCCACCCCAGCATCAACAATACATATAAATATAGCATAAAGAAAGGGAGAGTCTCACCAAGGGACAAAAAAAAATGAAAGGTGTACTTGATTAATACAATCGTTCTTAATCACGCCAAATCTTGCACAATGCAATATCTGATAACCAGAATAACAGTGATCAGTGTATCTGATGCACTATCAAAAGATCAGTTAAATGCCATGTATGCTTAGATGAGTATTTGCCATGTACAAAAGACCAGTAAACTTTCATTTCCAGTTGGATGATGAGTGACCTTGAACAGACAAGTTGTTGTTGCTGTTGTTGTTGTTGTTATCCTTTATTTATATAGCGCCATCCATGTACATGGCACTTTACAAATTTAAAATACAACAGTTATACAATGAAAAGGATCTAGGGTATATGGAATTACAACCAGTACAACATAACATTGCTATAATGCCAACCAACATTACTGTAATGCCAATAAAATACAATATCTAAATAACAATAAAACTAGTCCCATGTTCCAAAGATTTCAGAAAACAAGAAAGTTTTCAGTTTAGATTTAAAAACAGTAAGAGAAGGGGCAGTTCACAAGGTCACTGGAAGGCGATTTCATACATAAGGCTCAGTGAGAGAAAAAGGGATTAACCGAGCTAAAGAGGAGGAGACTCTGGGCTGGGTAAGAAGGCGAGTACTCACTGAGCGTAGGTTTCCAGCTGGCTGGTAAGGAGAGATAAAAGCGGCAAGATAAAAATGAGCTAAATTATGTAAGACTTTAAAAGTCAAAACAAGAAGCTTATAAAGGATCCTACAAGGGATAGGTAACCAATGAAGGGATATCAGGAGAGGAGTAATGTGATTGAAATGGTAGGCTGAGAAAATGATTTTAGCAGCAGAATGAAAAACAGAGACCAGAGAGGAAAGATGAGATCAAGGAAGACCAGTGAGTAAAAGATTACAGTAACAGAGACAAGAAATAGCGAGAGCATGGATTAAAGTCTTGGCAGAAGAGGGAGAAAGGAAAGGTCAGATTTTAGAGGTATTATAAAGAAAGAAGTGACATGACCTAGCAATAGTCTCAATATAGGAAGCAAAAGACAAGGAGGAGTCAAAAATGAATCCAAGACTGCGAGCTTCCTTCACCGAATGGATAAGTGTGTTGTTAACAGTGATGGGAAAAGTGGAAGGTAAAGAAGGTTTAGGGGAAAAAACGTGTAATTCTGTTTTCATCATGTTAAGTTTGAGATGGTGATGAAGCATCCATGAAGAAATACCCGAAAGACAATCTGTAATGCGATCTTCAATATCCATAGAAAATTCAGGAAAAGAAAAGTATAGTTGAATATCATCAGCATAAAGGTGATATGGAAACACAAAGGAACTAATAAGATTACCGAGGGAGAGAGTATAAAGAGAAAATAAAAGAGGTCCCAGAACAGAGCCTTGAGGGAGCCCAACAGAAAGAGGAAAGGAAGCGGATTTATGATTGCCAACTTTCACATTAAATGAGCAGCCAGAAAGATAGGATGAAAACCAACTAAGGACAGACCCAGTGAACCCTAAGGCATGAAGCGAATCTAACAAGAAAGCATGATCAACCATATCAAAGGCAGCTGAAAGATCGAGAAGAATAAGAATAGAATATAGACCCTGGGACTTAGCTATGAGAAGATCATTGGTTATTTCGGTAACTCCGTGGAGTGTAAAGGACGATATGCAGATTGAGAAGGATCAAGTATAGCAGCCTGAGGCAAAAAGGAAAGACAATGTATATGGGCAACACGTTCTAACACTTTAGAGAGGAAAGGCAGGAGAGAAATAGGGCGATAGTTGGTAAGAGACGAAGAATCAAGCGTAGACTTCTTAAGAATTTGGGAAACAATGGCATGTTTGAAGGCAGAGGGAAATGAACCGGAAGAAAGAGACAAATTAACAACATGACACAGAAAAGAAAGAATGGCAGGGGAAATAGTAATTAAGAATTGGGAAGGAATAGGATCCAAGGGACAGGTAGAAGGATTAGAAGACTTCAGAATTATGGACAATTCATTTAGTGAAACGGGAAAAGGAAGAGAATGTAAGACAAGTGAACAATTGGTAAGTTGAAAGTAAGGAAGACTCAGGAACAGAAAGGGAGAAGTGAATAGTTTCACTTTTAGTATTGAAGAAAGTACCAAAGTCATCAGCTGAGAATAAAGAAAGAAGGGGCAAAGAAAGAGGCTTAAGGAGAGAATTAAAAGTAGAGAAAAGACGCTGAGGACAATGGGAATTTACACAGATTAATGACCTGAAATATGTCTGTTTGGCAAGAGAAATGACACTAGAAAGAGAAGAAAGAATAAACTTATGGTGAATAAAATCTGTCTGCTCTTTAGTTTTCCTCCACAGACCCTCAGCAGCACGACAACAGGAGCAAAGATGCTGAAATTTAGATATTAGCGAAAATTAGATATTACAGATCATATCTAATTTTCTGAAGACAAGAGACCACTTACAATATTATCTGATAGGTGGTCATATTATATCTCCAGATAGCCCAAGAATACTCTCATCAAGTAGGAAGTCTAAACAACCAGATATGAGCTCTATAAATAGAGAGAAGCAGTGATGTAGACTTGAATTGATAAACTCGGACTCAAATCAGACTTAAGTCACTTCAGTGATTTGACATGGACTTGACTCGGCAAAAATTACACACTGACTTGACTCGACTTGAGACTTGTATATTTTTAGTGACTGCCTTGCTGTACTTGGTTCAGTAATATAACACATTCATCCAGAAACCTTACAACTTTCTGGTCACATGATGATCTCTCTGAAGCCCAAAGTGTGGACACATTTCTCAGAGGGAACAGTACATGGGTTAGGCAATGGGCTTGAGGTGGGGTTGAGGTCTGCTCAGCAGCCTGTCCCTGCTACATATAGAAGGAGCTTCCTAAAACTTTTCCTAAAAGCAGAAGGCAAGACTCATGCCCAGAGTGCAAGGTGCTCATCTCAGAGGGGAACAGAAGATATGTTAGGCAGTGGTCTTGAGGAGGAAGAATCCTTTTCTAAAGCTCTTGAAGCTTCAATAATGGGAATAAGCAGCATCCTATTCCCCACTTCCAAAGCTGCAGATGGTAAAATCACAGAAATAGAGGTCTGACTCTACTTAAATTGTTAAAACTGACTTTATTCGACTCTGTCCACAAATTCTAGAATATAGGTTGAGGTATAAATTTGGCTCCCAGACTTGAGACTTGACCTGAAAGTATCCTGAAAGGACTTGAGACTCGACTTGAGACTTTGAGTAAAAGACTTAAACACATCACTGGAGAGAAGACTCCTCTGTTCTCAGACCATGCCCAAGATAAGACAGTTATCTTGGTTCTTCTGTTTGAAGTTCTTCAGTTTGAAGAAGCCAAGATGCTGCTTGCTGTCCACTACTCCTAATATGGGTGAGATTACGGCCCTTTTCGCATGGCATTTGCCATGTGAAACGGCACCTGGAGCGTCACGCAATTGTGAGGCGCAATCTGCACGATGCACTCACAATTGCGCAACGCTCCAGGGTAGAGCAGGCGCCGCTTGTGCACTTTTTCATTTTCGGCTTTCAGCCAAAAATGGTGCATGATCGTGCATTGCTCTAGGGCCCCACGCGCACTTGCCGTGTGTGCGGAGCCTTCAGAGCCGTGGCAGTCACGCTTCCTGCCCCAGCGCAACCTGGGAAGCTCCCAGGCTGTGCTGCAGAAGGAAGAGGCAGGGCACTCACACTGCCTGCTCCAGAGCAGGCAGCACGTGTGGAGTTGAAGCAGCGGGGATGCGAGAGCCTCCCTCTGGAGGCTGCTTACGCAATCCCCACACCCCGGCACCAAAAAAAGGTAAGGTGTGGAAAGGGCCTACGTTTGGACTTAAAATACCATTATGAATTACAAGAGTTAAAAGTCTTGCCACTCAGACAGAGTTCAACTCTCTATCTCTGGCTCAAATGCCATATGTATGCCTCTATATATAGACAGAGATGCTTGTTGTGAGACATCCTGTTTTCTCTATAGATGAAAAACAAGTTAGAGTGCCTCAATATTGTGCAAGATGTGTGATTCTTTCCATGAAAAGCTTTTGTGAAATGTCCGTATAAATCTTTAACAGACTATATGTTGGAAGCTACGTGTCTAAATAAGATGTCTAGGGCCACTTCTGCACAAAACTGTTATAGCAGCTCTTCCCTAAACTGCAAACCCCAGGATTCCATAGGATGTTGAAAGTGGAATCATAGTGCTATAACAGTCTAGTGTGGAAATGGTCTAGGTTATCTGTATTGTTCCTCGCCAAGGGGAGAGCATAAATTGTGTACACCACTCAATGGTCTGTCTTAGTAAATACTCAAAAAAGAAAAATAAAGTCCACTGGACATTATGGCTGTTTGTGTGTTCTGGAAGGATTGAGGGAACTCCAGAAGGAGAAATATACAAACCTCTCAAAATGCCTTTTTCATTTGCATTAATCTCTTATTTAAATAACTAATAACATAATTAGCAACTTTATTCTGGAATTAAATTAATACTGGAATTTCAACTTCAATCAATCAATCAACTTTTAAACAAGATTTAATTAAGTTGCCCCTTTCTATTAGAATATTTCTAACTTAATTTTTTACTTACTTGATTTTAACTAGTTAGTTCCTATCTCCAAGAGAAACATATACAGTCATAAATTATCTATAAGCCTGGTTCAAATATCAAAGTCCTAGGTGGACAATCTCTACTTTTCTGTTATCTCTTTTACTCTTCCTTCCTATTGTTGCTAACTGCCATCAATTTCACTTCAACTTACGGTGACCCTATGGATCTTTTCACATGTCGGGGGGGAAACGGGCGAAAATGCCCCAAAACGGAGCTTACCTCCAGCCGGGTAAGTCTGTCGCCGCGTGGAGCAGCGCGAGCTCGCTGCTCCACACTCCTCTGGCATCGCAGATGGCAGCTTCCGGTTGGTGGAGGCTCTCCGCCAACCGGAGAAGCTTGCCAGCCGGAAGCCCGCCCCCGGCAGATCTGCAGGCACGCACTGAAAGAAACAACAAGAAATGTCAAGAACCTCTTCAGACTTTCTCTCTGAGCCTGCAGATCCACTTTAGAGCCGGGTGACGGAGCAGCACGGGGCTGCGCGCTCCGTGCTTTTTAAAAACCTCTAAAAAGAGGGTTTTAAAAAACACGCAGCCCGGCTAGTTCTGGCCGCTCCTGAGTGGATTCTAGTGTGAAACTACAAAAAGTAGTCCATGCCAGTCCACTCTATGGTGTAGACGACCTCCGTGAGAGGTCGCTCTACACCGTCCCCCCCCCCCACATGTGAAAAGGGCCTATGACTGCCTTTGGGCCTTCATGACCAAACTGCAGCAGAGACTTAGCTCACATTCTGTTGGGCTCAGAAACCTTCTGCTCTGTGGTAGGCGACCCCACAAATACGTCAAAGTGTAGATGTGGCAGGCCATTTTGGGCTCTGAGCCTCTTCTTCAAAATCCAGCAGAACAATTTTGATAAGCATTGCCATTAGTGCCAGTTCCAGGGACTGTAGGGCCCTTCAGTAAGACATTCTCAATGGACATCCCTCCTTGAATAAACCCATCTCCTCCTTGCTCCTGTTGCCACTGCCCATTCATTTGTCTAACCCCCTCAGTCTGAATGACACATTCTTTCCGAGCAGGCAGAGGAAACTTCCGTCCCACATGGATTCTCTACTTTTTTTCTCTGGGGCATTTGTGACCAAGTTTGTTTTGTTTGTTTATTTTAAATTGAGATTTGTAGGTCCTCTGGGCCACAACATCTACCCCAGGAGCCACATGCAACCTACAGGCTGCACTCTGTGCACTCCTGCTTCAGAGAGTGGTCCTGCACACTGCTATCATTCAGCCCCTTATGTCCCAGCTCAGGAAAATGTTGGTTCACAGGCCAAAAAATCTTCCCTTCCTGTATCTCAGAGAGAAAGTCTGAAGAGGTTCCTGACATTTCTTGTTGTTTCTTTTACTGTTTATTCATTGGAAGAAAGGAGGTGAGCCGACAGCAGCAGCAAGGAGGAGGAAGTCCAGGTATAATAGGCTTCAGGTATCGGCAGTGAGCCAGTATCATCAATCTGGGGATCCTCATCAGGTGCCCAACCACATGGATCTGTGATGCCAAGAAGTTCAGCAGAAATCAGAACATAAAGTGGGTTCTGCTTCATTGTCTCCAAAATGGATCCCAGTCACCCTACCTCTCTGCAGTGTAAATGGATGGATGCACATTCACAGTGGTAACCAGAGCTTGGCAGCTGGAATGGGAAAACTATGCAACTATGTTTGAGCCATGAGGGTATAAATGAGCAATGCATGCCTTCACCTATATACAAATAATTTATTTGCCAATTATTTCTAGCTGAACTTTAAGCTGGAAGGGGAATGTTCAAATTGGTTTGTGTCATGGATATGGGTAGGCCTGGCCGATCGATACATTTTTACCCAGTTCTTTAAATAGAAGGAGACAAGGAAATATGTGAGGGCACAATCATTGCTTTTGTGCTAATAGCCCAGAGCCAAGAAGCAGGCCTCCCAATTAGAAAAAAGACAGAAGTCATTTGGACATCATCATCTCAGGGCCAGCCAGCCTGTGAAGGGAGCATTTCTTGATGTGCCCTTTATGCCGTGGTGTGGAGATCTCAATGTGCAAGAAAGGAGATGCGTTTTATTCTTCCTTTTGTATTCTGGGCACACTTTTCATCTTGTGGCATTTGCAGTAATTAGAATGTCATTACCCTGTCAGCTCTTGGGCTTTGCCTTGCCAAATTGTCTTCCTGAATGCACCCTAACCTATGCAGCATGCTCAGTATGTGGAGGAGAGTCACACTTCATGTCTATTGGGTGAATGTTCTATCTTTGCATTCCCTTCTGTAATGTGCATATATTTAACTCCAGGATCACTGGTTCACTAAGGCTTTTTATTACCTCTAAAAGCAACAAACAAAGGATGAGAGAGAGGTTCCAAAAAAGATCTGAACAGAACAGGAATGCTTTTGAAAACAAATGTATCATTCCTTTGAGTAGTCTAAAAAAGAATAAGGAGTATTGTAGTTATCCAATCTCACATGATTTTGGAAGCTTAGCAGGGCTTGTTGTTACTGCCCTGGCTAGCCCGAGCTTTGGGGAATATAAAAAGATATCTTTGATATCAATAATTCAGCTTCACATGTCCCTTCCACATGCTTGCGAGGCCCCCGGACAAGCACGCATACAGGTTCGGCCGATAATCGCTGTAATATTCCGAAACAATACGGGCAGGCCAGAAACAGGCGACTCACCGCTTTAGGAGACCTCAAGGTAAGTACCTCCATTAGGTATGCAAGCAACTTTCAAAAGGATCCTCTGCCCAGCGCTGGCAGATTGATGATCTGACTACACAACCCTCAAGTACTCCGCGTTTGCATACCGGCTATCCTATTGATAATTTGGCTGTAACTCAATCATTCAAATTCTGACCTTTCGGAGGCTTTGTCTCCAGCCCCAAATCTATTGTTTTCCCCAAGTCCGACCTAGCCTGCGGTCACAATTCTCCTTATAAAAACCCCTGACTTTGAGCGCTTCCTTGGATCGCTCCCTAGTTCCAGACCGCCTTGCTGCCGCATCGCTTGGCGAGCTTCCCCTCAGCTCCACGTGCTGAGATACATCGAACCCCAGCCTCGCTCTCCATCTTCTTCCGGACTTCAGGACAGGTTTTGTATCACCCGAATCAACTATCCCTCTGAAAATCCCGCTATCTTACTCACACCTTTATTTTCCTCAGTTATCTGTGTGCGTGTGTTGCTTACTTTGTGTGCCTGTTTTTAATAAAGATCATTCATTATTTTCAAACTGGTCTGCTTCTTGACTTGGCCTGACTCCGTAAACACTGGGTTACAAGATTCCGCTACGTTGCCCTGCCTCTTGTTCCGCCAACAAGTGCTCTTGACTAATTTCCCCAATTTGTGTAATTGCAAGGTTATTTAGGTGTCCCTCCTGGGACCCCCAGAATACAGGGTAACATTGTTTCTTATTTGGATGGAGAACCTACCAGGGAACATCAGGAATCTCCAGGTAGGGGTAGGAAAGTGTCTTGCCTAAAACCCTAGAGAGCTGCTGTTGTTAGTTGACAATATTAGACCAAATGGACCAACCTGTCTGCCTCAGTCAGCTTTATATCATCCTAAGAGTCTCAAACCCCATCATTTCTAGAACTGTGTGCTCCCTGTCCCTAGTCTGGAGCCTGATTGAGCAATTAAGATTTGGGTTCAGTCCAGAACTCTCCCTCCCTTCCGCTTTAGACCCTGAAATCAAAGTTACACTGAAAAACCAAAATCGCTATACATTTTTCTTCTTGTTTCACTCTTCTATACAAAATGCAGAGACACTGTCAACTCTAAAGAGGAGATTAACCCAGCCAAATTTCAGGACAGCTTTTTTTAAAAAAAAAAAAAAAGTTGACTGCTCAGCAATTTATGCTGCTTTCTCCCTGACGCTGTTCTTACCTTATTGGGGCACCTTCCTGAAAGACCTAGAGGACCTCTGTACTTGAAGAACTGTATCACAGAAGAGCAAAGGGGCACCTTGACAGAAGCAAGCAGGCAGAGGGGCAGAGTATCTCATTTGCAGAGTCAGGATGGCAGGTACAGAGCACCACTCCATTGCATCTATTGAAATTTTAAGTAATGATAAGATATTATGAGGAGGAGGATATGACAATTTACTTCAGGAGAAAATACTTCTACTTTACTGTGTCAGCAGTCCATCTAATGAGATTATATGACAGCACAGGGAAGCAGGGAGTGATGAGAAGATACTTTATCTGCAGTCCAAGTGATGAGATCCCCGTGATGAGTCCTTCAGATGCCCTCTAAGTCATTTGGTGAGCTGGGCTAGTGCTGAAACTTCTGTCTCATGGCCTAATAATTTACCCATCCCATCTCTTTCATAATTGCCTGTCTAAACCTCGTGTGAAGTCATGGTGAAGAGAGACATAATTGATGCTGTCAGAGGATTAAAATTCTGTTCTGAGCTATAGGTCTAGCCCCTGCTTCCTGGCCACTTGGACATTTCTGGCTCATTCCTAAATAAGATCACTTGGTGCTGCCTCTGAAGGTGGCTGATAAGATGGCTGGGGCCTGGACAATTCACCCCTGCTCATTTGGTGCCTACAGTAAAGGCAGGTAGTCATCCTGGGAACCACTCCAGTCCCAAACTTGTTTCAGACTATCTGCCCTTTCTCAGTTGCTCACCTTCCATCACATGGTTTTCCTCTGTTGTGATAGTGTTGTTCTTGCTGCCGCTAGGCCTCTTTACAATATTTAAACTCTAGAGTCTTCCTCACAGAAGAAGCAGTCCTGTTCCAGTACCATCACCTTACTAGTTCTATTGTGGGTGAAAAGGGGCTGGCTTCCACATCTGCCAAAACTGCTGGCTCTTACAAGTCTTACTGGAGATGAAGAAAAACTAATCAATCTAGTCTGCTTCTCTCTGCCCCTAGAGCCACTACATGGATTTGTATGACTGCTGCGGAGATGCTTCATGATTGAGAGATTAATTATTGTTATGATTACATCCGATCATTGTTTTAACTTTAATTACCAGATTAATTGTTGTTGTTTGGTACTGTTATTATTTATATATACATTTAACTAATGAAGAATTTTAATAGAAATCAAATTTAGTGGTTTCCTTCTCAAACCAAGGGACAATCAACAACTGCCTATATTCTACCCCAGCTCTTTCAACAATCTGCCAGTAACAGCTAAATCAAGGGCCCTTTCCGCAACTCACCTTTTCTCGGCACTGGGGTGCGGGGATCACGTGAGCAGCCTCCAGCAAGAGGAGCTCGCATCCCCGCTGCTTCAGATCCACACGAGCTGCCTGCTCCCCAGCAGGCAGTGCGAGAGCCCTGCCTCTTCCTTCTGCAGTGCAGCCTGGGAGTGTCCCAGGCTGTGCTGGGGCAGGAAGCATGACCGCCACAGCTCCGGAGGCTCCACATGCACGGCAAGTGCACGTGGGGCCTTGGAGCAATGCGTGATCACACACCATTTTTGGCTGAAAGATGAAAATGAAAAAGTGTGCGAGTGGCACCTGCCCTACCCTGGAGCATCGCACAATTGTGAGTGCATCATGCAGATCACTCCTCACAATTGCGTGACGCTCCAGGCGCCCTTTTGCATGGCAAATGCTGTGCGAAAAGGGCCAAGCAGAAGATCAAAGAGCTACAAGAGACAATAAAGTGATTTCATACAATCCTTCCCCATAAGAACTTTTATTGGAGAGTGCTGGGGACATTGTAGCCTCATATAGTTTACCCTCAGGCCATCCAAGAGCTGCCACCAAATGTGGAGTTTCCACACTTTATATTAGGGTTCCACATTTTATCCCACAGCTGTGGTCACCAAATGTAAGGATTTTTCAACCTAGTGGCCCAGGATGCTGCAGTGCGGAAGGAACACTAGTGGCAATGCTGCTACTCATCCGCTTAAGGCAGAAGGGTGCAGAAAACAGCATTCTTAACCTGCTATCATTGTGCAAGTGGAAATGCTGTGATTGTAATGGAAAAACGCACTAATATGGTATGGTGTAGAAAGGGCCTCTGCTTATTTTTGGTGTCAAGATCTCTGGATTTGCCTGAATCAGCCTACCTTTCTGTTCCAAAACAGAATAGGGCCAATCTGATTTGATATACTACAAATAAAAAATGGTTGAAGACTGGTCGAGTTTGCTACCTGAAAAGTATTTGGCCAGATTTCTAATTATGTCCCTGTCATTACAGCCTTCAGACTTTGTAAAGTTACAGCTTTGTGTTTCCATCCAGGTAAATAGAAAGGTAAGGAGACAACAAGATGGAAGAAACAGTAGATAACTATGAGATTGGAAAGGGAGGGAATGTGGGAGTGGGGGGTAGTTAATGTGTCAAATGGACAAGAAATTAGACAGCATAGTAGGTCATAGCAGCCAATTTTTGCTAAGTAAACCTACTGTGAGTGACTAGTTCAGGAATGGAGAGCCTCTACCTGGAGGGGTTTCTCCATTAGGTCCACAAGCTTCTTTTGCTCTTGTCTCTGACAGCTGCAAGACATTCTTTTGTCTTTACATGTTATCAGAGATAAAAGGTTGCTTAGAAGTATTTAAGCTTCAAATGCATTGCATATTGCTGAGCTGTGCTTAGCAGGCAGAAAAGCTGCTGCCTGAAACAGATCTATGCTTTTCAGGCAAGAAAATAGGTACATGAAATTGAACCATATTTTCTAGGAATCGAAGTTGTTGTAATGGGGCTTCCTTGTGCCTAGAAGTGAGTGGTACCTTGAATGCTTTATTTTGGAAATACAGTTAGTAAGAGTTACATCTGGCACCACTGACTTTGTGCCCAACTTGCTGCTTTCTCAATATTTCACTTGGTCCTTATTGCTATCCACTGATGAAATTCCACCCCAAGATGCTATTTATATCTCTGTACCTGAATGCCCTGATGCAGGATATTGGCCATAGTTCTTAAGGAATTAGATTTATATTTATCTCTTTTTTTGTTAGTTTTGATGATTTACACATTTTTAATTAACATAGTTGTCATATTGATAGCTACAACAGTGATGAACCCACTTGGCAGTGACTTCAGCAAAGGAAAACACAAATAGCCCTGAGTTTACTAACTAAAAGCCACCCAGAAAGGCATGCACACTCTTATTTTTTGCTTCATATTGCTGGAAAATTATGGAATGTACAAACAAGACGTTTCCAAAGATTGGTGTCCTTGAGCTGCCCACTAAAACTGAGTATGTCCACTCCAAAAGACAGAGCAGTTCAGTTGTTTGAAAACACATGTTGCACTTGGGTTACTTTCACAGGGCAGTTAGGATAAATTGGCTTCTCTCTTGAATAACAAACAATTTAATTTCCTATGGCATCTAAGAGTTCACATACCAAAACAGAAAACAAGGATTTGTAAGCTACCTCTTTATGTTTTGGTTTTTGGATAATTCAGTGCTTATAGTGTGTAGAGTCAATGTCGTAATTCAAGGCCCTTTCTGCAGCTTACTTTCTTGCAGTGGGGTCCAATGGGGTTCCCAGCAGTGGCTCTGCCAGGAAGGGAGCACAATGGGAGCACTCCCCTCCACACCGACTGGCTCCCTGCTGAAGGAAGTGCGATGGCCATGCCTCTTCCTTCCACAGCACAGCCAAGCACTTTCCCAGGCTGCACTGAGGTAGGAAGCACCTCCATCACGCTTCTGGGGCTTCCACAGGCCAGCTAAGTGAGGGATGGTGGCACAATCACAGGTCATTGAGAGAGAAAACCCATCCCCAGGCGACTGTACCAGCTGGGGTTGGGAGAAAGATGGGACTGTGACAACAACATGAAGAAGTGTTGTCACAGTCCCATCCTTCTCCCATCCTCATGCCAGGATGGGAGGCTGCTGTGGAAAGGGCCTAAGTTTACTGTTCAGATTTCTAACACTAACATTAGTATCTCCAAGCAGAAGATGAGAACAGGCCAAAAGAAGGGGGCACTTTCGTGAAACCTTTTAGATATAGACACATGCCACAAAAAGCCCAGCTATTGGGTGGGGAAAAGAATAAGGGCATTGTCCTCCCAAATAAGAATTCTATCCCATCTCCCATGAAATTCTTCTTCAGTCCCCAAATTTCTAGTACTGTAGAGAGCGAAACACTGAAAATCAATCACACTGGAACTCTCATACATGCAAAGCTTGTATGCTCTTGCCTGTTTTTTGTTTTTGTTTTGGTTTTTTTTGCTTTTTGTTTTTGTTTTTTTGTTTTTTGCAATGCCTAGTCTCAATTTCCAAATGCTCAACAATATGAAAGAGACTACAGGATTTATTGTACCTTCTCCTCTGAAGGCAAAGACAGATGTCTACCCTCGGAGGAAGAAATCCAGCATTGGATCCCACCACCCCAGCCATGCAGGAACATCCTCAGTCCTTACCTCTCTTGACAGCAGAATTCCAGTGGTGGTGAAGGGAGAAACCAGACATGCTAGGTATGTTCTAGGTGTGCAGTCTGGAAAAATTTGTGAATCCAAAGTGTTCAAAACTCTCCTGCCCCCATACTTTACACACACACACACGCACGCGCGCGCACACACACACACACACACACACACCAGTAATCTATACCCATTTAGGAGCTGGAATTTCTATCCCAAAGCCTTTGATTGGGATAAAGAAAAAGAACAAGAGACAGGAGAAGGACCAGCAATGTTCCCCCACCCCTACTCATTCTTGTCTAAGCAGCATGAACCCCACAAAACATTAAGGTTAATTGTAAATCCCAACCATGGTAGTTCCATTGAAACACTGGAAATGTGCTAGATAAACAGGCAAATTCCATTGTTTCAATGGGCCTACTTTAGTTGGGATTAACATTTGGATGTAAGATTAAATCAGAAGTGGGCACACGACAAGCTAAAAAGCCACATATTTGTTTTTTTGGTTTCTTCAAAGGATCACAGGTCCCCATTGTGACTGTCATTTTGGTGGATGTTTAATCTTTTTAAATGGGGAGAAGGCCATTTTAGGGTATAAAGATAGCTTGGAAGGGAGTAATCTGGCCCTAACAAGTGTTGTTTTAAGGGAAATTAAATCCGTCAGTGAAAAATAGTTTTGGTGGGAGATTGGGTGGAACTTGGAGCTCCCCAAAAGAAGTGTGCACAGTCCATGGGTCACATGATTCTCACCCATGGCCTAGATAGCTTGGAGCTTTCTAAACTTGCTGGTAGAATTGCTGTAATCTACTAATAGCAAGTTATCTACCAATGATTATGCAGTTTGTTTTCAGGAGGAGAAATGAGGTTTAGTGATTTTTTTCCCTGCTGAGTACTTTTAGAACCAACAAGTATGTCTCAAAATAGACTTCCCTGAACCAGAATATGCATGTCACCAGTATTTTGTGTATGTCTGAAAACAATCTCTCTCAGCTCCCAAAGATTTAAGTTACAGGTAGTGCTGACAACTGAAAACAAGAAGACTTATTATTTCCTAAAGCTTAACAGTGCTTCTCCAATATCCTTTTTCTTCCAGCTGTTTATTTCAGTAGTGATGAAGGGTGTCCTAATCTTCCTCTGCGTTGAGATTATGGGTAGGGCCAAAGTGTAAAACCAAGGGCCTTTTCACACTACACTGTTATAGTGCTATTATTCCACTTTCAACATCCTGTGGAACTCTGGAGTTTGTAGTTTACTGAGGCCCAAGAGCTCTCTGGCTGAGAATTCTAAAGGCCCCTCCCTAAACTGCAAACCCCAGGATTCCACAGGATATTGAAAGTGGAATAATAGCACTGTAGCAGTGTAGTGCGGGAATGGCCCAAGAGTTGCCAGTTCTTAGGAAAGCAGCCGGATCTGGGGGGCTCTGCTGGACATCTGGATCTCATTTGGGATTTCATTTGTTGAACCTTCAAGCTGGTGATGCCAAGCTTTTAATATGACACTAAGAAGAAGACAAGCAAAGGGGACTTCCTGACTCCTCTGGGGGAAAAGGTTCCGGAAGGGCTTATGCAATCCAAGACAGTAAGATCCCCTTTTGGCTTTAAGAGGGTTTGAGCTACTGCACCCACTCCAGAAGCCACGAGAGGGCAAACAAATGCACTACCTTTCAATTAAAGTAGGACTGATTGTTCTAATGCCTTTGGTGCCCTCTAGGCTGCTTGTGGGAATGCAGTATTTTAAAGTCTTATTGGGGCTTTATCACAGGAGGAAGGTAAATCACAAGTACAGCAGGTATTAGCATCTTTGGCTGGGACTTATCACATGATGTTGGTCCTCTTAAGTTGTTCTCCCAGTGGGAGACCATTTGAATAAATCCATTAATGACCCCCTTTGTATAAGAAACACTTTCCAAATGGTCTCCCACAAAAAAAGACAGAAGGGGAACAAGGTAATGTATATATGATTATATCTCCATTTCCACACTACACTGTTATAGTGCTATTATTCCACTTTCAACGTCCTATGGAATCCTGGGGTTTGCAGTTGAGGGAGGGGCCTTTAGATTTCTTAGCCAGAGAGCTCTTTGGCCTCAGTAAACTGCAAAGCCCAGAATTCCACAGGATGTTGAAAATGGAATAATAGCACTGTAACAGTGTAATGCAGAAATGGTCTATATGTGAACTATCCCCACATGACAAGGTGTGTGCATGTATTTTTGCTGTCAAGTCCATCTATCCAGTTGCATAGCACACATATGTAAAATACATGCTTTTCATAGCTCTTGGTTATATGAAAATGTTGTAATTTGTAAGGTGTTCATAAGCATTTCTTGCCATCTTCAGTTGAAGATTATTTTCTTCATGTACCAAGAAATAAGATCCTTAGAAAGAAATGGATCTTGCAGAGATTCACTGCGGTGTAATTGATTAGAGTGATGGACTGAGACTTCAGACTGTTCTAGGACTTAGTCCCCACTGTACCATGAAACTCAGGCCCTTTTCACATGTCAGGGGGGAAATGGGCGAAAACAGGCTAAAACGGAGCTTACCTCCAGCCGGGTAAGTCCTTCGCTGCGTGGAGCAGCGCGAGCTCGCTGCTCCACACTCCTCTGGCGTCGCAGATGGCAGCTTCCGGTTGGTGGAGGCTCTCCACCAACCGGAGAAGCTCGCCAGCCGGAAGCCCCCCCCCCCCCCCGGCAGATCTGCAGGCACTCACTTGCGCGCTCCTGCAGATCCACTTTAGAGCCGGGCGGCAGAGCGGCACGGGGCTGCGCGCTCTGTGCTTTTTAAAAACCTCTAAAAAGAGGTTTTTAAAAAACATGCAGCCCGGCTAGTTCCAGCCTCTCCTGAGTGGATTCTGGTGTGAAACTACGAAAAGTAGTCCACACCAGTCCACTCTACGGTGTAGATGACCTCCGTGAGAGGTCGCTCTACACCGTTCCCCCCCCCCCACATGTGAAAAGGGCCTCAGTGGGTGATCTAAGGCCAGTCACACTCTGTCTGGCCTATCTGACAGGGTTGTTGTGAGGATGAAGGCTGTTGTGAGGAAAAAATTAAAGCACACCTCCTTCAGTTTATTTAAAGGAGAGGCAAGCTATAAATGTCAGTAAACATTGTATGCAGAGTAAGAAAGACATTGACTGGAAACAGGGAAGGAGCCACAAATTGTCGTCAGCAAAGAATTACTGTTCTCTTCCTTTTTCTGTAAAAACTTCTAAACAGTGCTTACCCAAAACATTTTGCTGCATGAGCCAAGCAGCAAACAGCACATACATGCACACGCAGGTACACGCATCCCAGTTAAAGCGCATAGTACCTATAACCAGACAAGTGATTTTGACTGAGACTGAAAACTCCACAGATGTCTTCTCCCTTCCTGGAGTTGAAATGCAATCATAGTGACTGAAACAATGAACAATTTACAACATACCCCAAATCTGTTACCTCCCATTGTCCAATGGCATGACTGGGCTCACCTCTAAAACATTCTTGTTGTTAGTTTCTCCAGCTGGATCCCCGTGAATGAATGGTCAGGGTCTTGACAGAACAAATGTTTCTTAAAAAATGTTTCAACACGGTCCTCTAAGATGTTAATTCACCTGCAGAGACAGGACATTAGAGCATGTGTTTGCATGCATATTAGTTTAATATTATTCAAAAATTAAACAAATGGAAGCAAAAAAAGGATAGCTAATTGTTTTTAATTGGATTTCACTGGAGAGAAAGGCAGCTCTGACAAGGAAAGACAAGTTCTGGACATTTGCTACCTGCTACAGGAAAGTCTGTTTGCCTTCCAGTGTCTTCTGTTTATTTGTTTGCTAATACGCATGGTAAAACTGATATTATAATGACCCTACATCTCCTGTCCTCTGTCATCTAAACTAAACGCAGCGATGTTGCCCCAGAACTCCTTGCTGCTTAAGGAAGAGGAGGGTATTTAATGGTATTATGCAATTGTAAACACTGCCCATATGTTCCCAGGCTTTTCTTGGCAGCAAAGATGGTATGGCTGCTAACAGATTCTCTGTTAGGTTAAATTCACACCCTCTCTTCTCCCGTGCAATCCTCAGGGTTTTGTCTCCAAGATCTTTGCTTGTTGTCCCCCACACAGTAAAGCATGTTCTCTGGGCTATGTTCATTAAAATATATTTATACTCTATCAGGTTTCAGACATCTCTTGCAACCCTCTTTTTGAGGTGAAGGCACTGCTGTTTTGAAAAAGCTGGTTTGTATGCAGCCAAATCTGTGCCTCTCTTAAACATGGCAAATTTTGTTGAGATTGGGAAAAGACAAAGGGGAAGAATCACTTGTGGAAAGACCTCTCTCAGGTTGAAAAAGAGCATTACCTATATGACGAGACAGTCTGGTATGGTGGAGGGGGGAAAACTTATCATCCAGCTTCAGCAGCTGATAGCGAACACTAGCAAAAAGGTAAATGAGTACATGATTACATTAAGTGACAGGACTACACAACTAATAACAGAGCTGACAGGGTGCAATATGGCAATCACACATTTATTTTTAACAGTATAAATGTAGTAGAAGAGATTACCACTGCTACACCTGTTGCTCTCAGCCTTCCCTCCTTCTGCCACTCGCTCTTTTATGCCACCAATTCCAGGTCAGACAAACTTGAACAAAGAAGTGCTATTTAGCCCAGGTCTCAGGGGAATGGCACAAAGCTGAGGAGGGGGCTTTGAAGATCCAACAATGGAAAAGGAATGGCAAGAAAGGGAGGAATATAGATGAAGATCTCCCTTCTGCTGTAGGCCATCGTGAGTGCCACATTACTGCATTGGTAAATACAGTTGCCGAACAAAACGGCATCAAACTAATACTGTTCTTTTTAAAGTGAGAGACTGAACCCTGTGATCAAAGGGAGAGCTTATAATTATGTGTCTCACCCCAGAACGTTGCAGTCCTGAAAAACATCATGCTTTTCTCCTATATAATTGATGGATACTTTAAATGTGTACATTAAATATCTATATAGGCTTGCAGAACATTACGGCAAGTATTTTGCATTATTTTTCCTTACTGTTCAGAGGTACCAAAAACTGTCCAGATGTAATAGTTTAATGGAAATAGACGTTCAGCTTCAAAATGTTAGCTCTGGATTATTACTATTATTATAAACTGTTAAAGTATATATTAGCAACACCACATGTCAAAATATAACAAGTTAAGTGTCTATAAATCATCACATTTATCTTTGCTTTTCACAATGCACTTTATTTAAAAGCGCTAAGATATATGCAATTTATTATTCCCTCCTTTGCCTTCTGTCGATTTGGATAATTGGCAATGGAAATTACATCTCATTAGAGTACAAGGTGTTTAGTAATATCAACCCTGCTCTATTCTTACCCATAAAAATTAAAACCTGCCAAGTCTAAATATGAGTTTCAAGCAGAGAGAACAAGAAGAATTTAAATGTTCTGTAATGTAACACACAAATCCTTGCTTATTGAGGCAGCCATGTGTGGTGAGGTCCTGAACCCTATTCCCCTCTCACTAGTGAGCATGCAGAGTTTTTGGAAAAGTTGCTTTGGTGGGAGTCTACAAGTCTCAAAGGAGGCATAACAAGCAGCCATCATGGCCAAGGCTACATTTAAAATCTGACCACCTGTTGCTTATTTGTAATAACAACTTTTTATTAATTGAGGCTTTGCTGACAGGATAGTTGGTCTTCATCTGCATCTTACGCCAAGATGGGCAGCCTGTACTCCCTGTGCATGGTAAGAAATCAGCCGAAGTCCCTCCAAGAGTGAGCTGATCCTTTCCAAGGGGGACAGAAAGATGGGGAGGGAAAATGAGATGGCAGTGAAAGAAAAGCAGAGGCAAGAAGAGAAAGAAAGGGACAGTGGGCTCACCAACTTTTGGTTCTGGCTTCAGCTTCTTTCATGACCAGCATGCAGCCCCTGCCAGATTATCCTTGTGAGACCCTGGCTCTCGACAGAAGAAAGTTTGCCCACCCCTGATTTACAGGGGGAAATATTTCAGGGACCTTGCTGTGTATACACACACATTCAACAAGGGCTTTAAAAATAAACCCTAACACATAAATATGATTTTTTTTCCTCTGCAGATATATGCAAGCGCAAGTTGATGGTGGGGACAGAAAAACAGCACTTTGATATAAAACCAATTCTTCTCTCCAGGGTAGATGTTTCTTTGTAACATCCACTAGGGATCCCCATATATCTGTTCTGAAAAGGCTATTAAGAGAGTTTATACCTTTTTTGCCCTAAACATAAACAAGCAACCTGTATTACCTTCAGGACAACAAGTGTAATTCCCATAGATAAAGGGGAGCTCATGTCATTTTCACTTTCTGAGAATCAGTGTTTATATCTTGGATGTTAGAATCCAACTAGAAGATACTACTTCTTATGTTTCGACCTGTAAGAACAAAGCCAAACAACTCTCTTCTTCTTTTAAAATGAACATAATATTGCCACTGCACCTGGATATAATCACAGCTAAATTTTTCCTTCTTGTTCCCCAATTTTAGAAGGGAGAAAATTCTGGTCTTGCCTAACAGTACCCCTGTTAATTTCATGGTATATGCAACCATATTTTTTTAAAAGGCAAGCTGGTTTTTTAAGGCAAGCCGATGATACTTTTCTGCCCTCAATTGTGAGCAATTCTCTAATTCATTGAAATGCACAAATCGAAGAATACTAAGATACCTTTAAAAGCTTGTCTCTGCAAAACACATCTGCCAAACATGACTAATGAGAAGCATAAACATCAAAGAATCCTATAGCACTTTAAAGACTAATGAATGCCTTGCATTAAATGTAGTACAGCATGAGTTGCAGTGAACTATAGCCCATCTTCCAATGGTTGAAAAGTTATCTGGCATTTCAGTCCTGTATGTGCGTGGATGCAAATCCCATGGGATCACAGACAGTAGTTAAGTAAATGAAGAAAGTAAATGCAGAAAATTTCTCTCTAATGTCAGTGTCCATAATTTCAACTGCAACCATGTTTACCGCATCTGTATACCTAGATTTCTGCTAATTATGCATCTGGTGAAGTGGACTACAATCCATGAAAGCTCATCCTATAACAGATTTGTTAGTCTTTATTGTGTGGTAGGACTCTGTGTTGTTTTTACTAAAACAAAAACATGGTTGCTTCTTTGGAGATTGTCTCCAAGAAAAACAAGGACTGGATTATACCAGCTATGGATGAGTAAGCAGCAATACTGTAGTAATCCTGGGAAAAGATCCACTTTGTTTCTGTAGCAGTTTTTCTGTTTTAACTATTTTGTTGTTAACTGCTGTCAAGTTGACTTCAATTTATGATGACCTTAAAAAAGAGAGACCTCAAGTCACCCTGCTATAAGCAGCTCTGCTCAGATCTTGCAGACTCAGGGCTGTGGCTTCTTTGATTGCGTATCCACCTGTAATTCAGTCTTCCCCTTTTCTTACTGCCTTCCATGTCTTTTCTGATGAGTCCTGCCTTTTCATGATACGTCCAAATTATGACAGTCTCAGCTTAGTCATCTTGGCTTCGAGTGAGTGTCCAGGCTTGATTTGCCCTAATACCCATTCATTTGTATTTTTGGCAGTCCATGGTATTCACAGCACCACATTTCGATTGAGTTAATTCTCTTCCTACACACTTTCTTCACTGTTCAGCTTTCACAATCAAAAGAGAAACCAGAAATGGATAATTGTGACTTCAGTACTCAGTGATATATCCCGACATTTTTTACTGTAATAATGCTAAAAACTCCCAAAACTATCCTATGTCATAGAACTGTCTGTGGTACCCATAAGAAAATCTCAGACTTTCTCACCCCAACCACACTGTCATTCCTAAAATCTTTCACAGATGGAAACGGTAGTGCAAATGCTTAGAACTGTGGCATTAACGTATTCTAGGACAGATTAATAAGAAATATATCTTTTCTTCAGTCTTGCTTTTTGAATTGCACCAATAAAATCATACAGTCCTCAAATAAGAGCTCTTCATTTGTCACATACTATCTAATTACAGTACTTGAGCAATACATAATTCATTCAAGTTCATTAACGGCCCCAAGCTCCCAAGGAGTGGAGATGTATTGTGTTAAGTGCAGCTCCTTCTGGCTTATTGTCAGCAGTACTCAAGAGACGAAGAAAGAGCAGGAAGGGACCGTACTGCTGGGGTCAGGGAATGTGCAGACCATCTGCTTGCCTTACAGTTTCAGAAGGCTGATTTTCACCCTCCAGGTAAGAAGGAGACTGTATCCACATCCAGTCATCCTTGAAAAGAGGGAACTGAAATGAAAGTAAAGGGTGGAAACATGTCACCAAATTATGTCTGAACATAGCTCTGGGGATATTAGTGGCACTGATGCAACTGTCATCAGGAAGCACAGCAAGCATTAAACATGAACAAATTTGTCACACTTCATTTACTAGTCTTTGACAGTTCTGTTCTGTCCTTGAGAGAAGGCGGCCCAGTTCTGGTTGTGATATTAGAATGTGTGGTAAACATGAGCTAGAATTTGGAGGGAGGAGCTGTCTAGAGAGCAGGGTGCAAGGAGCAACTTAGGTATGCCAAGGCAGGGGTCGCAGACTAACTGGGGACATAAAAAGGAATACTAAACAGAGATAACTCCCATAGTGCAGATCTGGACACATGCAGCACATGGTGCTGTCAAGGAAGACCCCCCTTTGCTGACCTCCAATGAAGGACAGGCCAGTGATGACTATGTCAGAAGTTGAGTGCCGTGATGCCAGCCATTGTGGGGAGCAGTGTCTGAGGATTCATAAAGTCTGTCCACTTCCTTTGGCTCCCTCTTTGGAGGACACTTCACTTGAAGAGGATGAGGAAGGAGAATGCACAGCAGATCAGGAGTTAGTTTTTCTTGTCACCTTGTGGTTTGAGTGGAGGGTGGGGTTGGATCAAGTGGTTAGAAGATTGCTGTCAGAGCTGCACAATCTGGCTGTGGGAATTTATGCCAGGGGTATGGAAAGGAGTGGATTTTCAGCAGGGAGCTTGCTTACACCTTGTTTCTCCCCACCTCCACCCCCCATCTAGCTTGTTAGGTTTAGTTTGGCTTCATCATGGCCCAGTGGGACTGGTTTACTAATTGGGTTTTGACAGGCCTGGTAAGCCCTGTTAATTTTGAGACCCTATAGGACCTGTCTTGTGAGGAAGGCCTAGTACAGAGCTTTCCAAACGGTGTGTCAGGACATGCTAGTGTGTCAGCTTCAGTGTGTAGGTGTGTTGCATGAACATAAGAGGTGGAAGGACTACCTTTCCTCCCACTGCAGTTACCCCAGGTTGAGGAAGAATCTGGCAAAGATGGCAGCCCAGACCCAGGTGGAGGGGCTGCCTCCACTTACTGAATTACTTAATGAATTACTATGTCGTGAAATGATACATGTCTAAAAAGTGTGTCACCTACATGAAATGTTTGGAAAGCTCTGGCCCAGTAGGTCTTGCTAGGCTATTTGTAGGTGAGGTGTACCCCACCAGGCCCCTTTGCAGGCACAATAGGCCCCACTAGGCCCTTTCACAGGCCAAGTAGTCCCCATATAAGAGTTATGATGAACCCTCTCCTTCTTGGTGAAGGAGAAGGTTCTAGAACTACCTCCTAAGACCTGAGGGGTGATGAAGGAGACTACCCTTAGACTGGCCTGCGGTGGCTTTGCCCTCACTTAAGTCCTGTGACTTGGGGGGTGAGATTCCTCAGGTCTGCCTTCCAGTAGATACCCAGACAGGGAGCAACCCGGTTATTGGGTTGGCCTTAGGGTTCAGGTGCTTCACCCAGGGGAGGCTGAAGAGGAAGTCAAAGTGTGATGCCTGCCTCAGCTGATCCCACACTGGGTTTCTCCTCACTCTTGTTCCTTTCCAGGTTCAATGCAGTTTAAATAGGTTCTAGGTTAAATAAAGTGACCCTAATTCAACCTAGTTCTCTGTGCCTGTTCTTGTTATTCTATGGTTAAATTATATTGATAGAATTGTAACCTTCCAAAATTCTCTTTTTTCTCCAATGGGGAGGCATAAATTAGTTTCTCTTTGTGACACAGGAATCTATGTAGCCATGTAATCTTTCAGTTTTGCTATCTTCCACACTCTGTTTTTTTATACCATATTCTCTCCCTTGAATCTCTGAAATGATTTGGAAAAAAAAACTGGGAAATTCTGAACCATCTGCACAGGCCAAATTTGGTTAGTACAGCCATCCCCCGCATAGAGAGCAGTATGTTGTATCTATTTACCATAGAGGTTTCAGAGATAAAGATAAAAACGAAGAGAAATAAGATAAAGATAAAGACGATAAAGATAAAGTACAGACCTAATTTGGCACCACAAGCGTGGCTGAATACACAAGGTCCAAATCCAGATGTCAAAGAGCTGAGCACACAAAAGAGGTGAGCACACCCCTGCCTCTATGAATGAATCTGTCAGGTTTATTTTCACCTATAGTCAGTTTTTTTTAAAAAAAATGGGAAGTTTTTCCATTAGAAAATAAAATGTTTTGGAAATAACTTTAAAAAAAATTGAAATTCTCATCCAACTCATATGAAGGTCAAAATTCATGCTACGATACAAGATATGCACACACAAACACACACTTGCTGGTTTTTTATTGTTGTTTTTTTGATCCGCAGCTCCCATAAATTTTTACCACTGACTAATCTAGCTGGGGCTGATGGCCAAAAATACCTGGAAAACCACAGATGCCCCTCCTGCCTATAAAAACAGTGTGTTGCAAATCCTCAAGGCTATGGACATGCTCTCCTTACAGCTCAGCTCAGTACATTTTCATGCCTCATTTCTATGTCATAATGTCACTTACACATTTCCTTCCCACTCAGTATTCAACAAGCTCCAGCACTGCACATTGTTCACAATTTATCCAGCCTCCAAATAGCATAGCCAGCTTAATACTTTGCAATAGCATCCATAATGACCACTAGCCCAGAAAGCCGTGTGTTTCTTAAAGTTTGAGGAAATGTAGTACACAGCTCCCTTCTAGGGAGGAAGACATTCAATTATTTCATCTTCAGATGTGATGATGAATAACTTCTACGGTTTTCGTTGCTACAGGAGAAAAGGAATATTTCTGTGCATTTTTTGCCTAGTATTCAAGTATTCCAAAATGTTTCAGGAGATCAGTGCAGAAATATACACTTCAGGTGCAAACATCATGTTTTTCCACAAAAAGTAAACAAATGGAATTTTGTGCATAATTTTTTTTCCCACGCATAACCATCCATCCCCCACCTCTGCTGTTTCCAGGATCTTATGTGGGGGCCTTGTACAAAAATCATTGCTTGGCATTTAAAAAAACCCAGTTTTGTGCAAAAATCTATATGAGTTTCTGGAAACAGGGTGGAATTTTTGTGAAAAAAAAATTGTGAAAAAAAATTTCCAGATATCCAATGGGGATAGAAAGTAGCTGGTTTTCGGGGGGGGTGGGGAGTGGGGAAGGTTGCACAAAAATTACACCATTCTCACAAAAAAGAAACACTGCCCAAAATCCTCATCAGAGGCTACCGTACATAACTTTATGATGATGTAGCTATGCCACGACATCAGTACTTCTAGTAAATTGTAATGATGTGTATTGAGGCATTTCACACAGTGTCCCATTGTGCAACTGGACCTATAGCATCATGCTACCCATTGCTCAGTGGGACCCATAGCACTATGGTGTTCTTTGCACAATTGGCAAGGGGTATTCAGCTGACTCTGCTCTTACAACGGTCCAAAACGTGTAGCTATGACTCTGTTCTTCTCCTGAGAAAATGGGGATTATGTATCACTGCAATTCACCTTTACATGCTTGTAAATCAGTTTATGATGATGCAAGTACCTAACAGGATGTCAGGCACTGCTTGCAAAAATCCAGGTGTGTGTGTAAGTGTGTGTATGTGTGTGCATGCAGTTGGGGTTTTTTTCAGTAACTAGGGCCTAAATACCCTAAAGACAACAGATCCCATCTGACCTTGGAAGCTTAGCAGCTGTTTAGTACTTGGATGGGAGACTGCCAACAAATGCCAGGTGCTGTTGGCTATGTTTCAGAGGAAGGAACTGGCAAAACGACCTCTGAGTATTCCTTGCCTAAGAAAATCCTTTGAAATTCATAGGCTTGCCTTAAGTTGGCAAGCAATATGAAGACACATAAACACACACAGGAACAGTTGTTGGCATCCTGTTCAGTGTTATTGAGATCATAAGCAACACTTTTAAGATCTTGTAACTTCTGGGATTCACATTTACAGTCATGAATGAATGAACATGACCTCAAAAGCATACGTCTTAAACCATGCAGAGCCCCAGTCAAAGGTTTTTCAAGGCATTGCAGATCAGGGCCCTGGGAAATCTTGACTGAAGTAGTTTCCTGGTCATCAGGTGCCTTGAGACAGGAACCTGTAGAAACCCTTTGGGTCCTGCAACAACTGCTTGTTGCAATATACTCTGGCACTCCAGTCTGCACACCTCAAAAACCTTTCAGTTTGGGCACTGCCTCCCTTAAGAAGTAAGCTTCCAGGGGCTAATAGTGTGAGACATAGCTATGACAAATGTTGCTATGTCTGACTGTGCAGGATCTCAACCAGTGTCCTTTGTGTCAAGAAAATGTTTTTTAACAAACTCACACAAAATTAGCACAAAGAACCCATTCTGCACAGAATAATTTTTTGAAACACTTTGTGATGTGCAAACACTTGGCAAAAATTATACCAAATCCTTGCCTTTGTTCTTATTCTTCCCAACTGGGTTTTCTGAGTACAGTTTGCAGCTTCATATTTGATTATTCACAGATTATTTGCTGTCGCCTTTGCTGCCTCCCTATGCCATTTTGGGTTCTCTCCAGGAGCCTGTTTCTCAACCACAAACTGTGCATTCGCAGTTTGCCCTGGCCACATGATCTGGATGATCTCTTTCATCCAGTCATGGTTGTCCAAAGCAACCAACTGGCAGGTCTGCAGGGGACATACAAAGTCTGGAGAACTGGGTCAAGTCCTGATGGTCGGCTGTAGGGTAGGAATGGTCAATGGCATTAAGCCACTTAATGCCAGTATCCTTGTTTAAGGGGCCTAATCCGTCAGCAGTGACTTGGTCTCAGTGGCTCTCCAGGGGACATGGACTCCTGCCACTTCCTCGACCTCATCACTATCATCAGACGCTTCAGCCTTGTGTCAGGTCATGGTGCGGGTCTCAACAGGTTGGAGTCATGCTGGCTCCTCCCAGTCGTGATTAAAGGAAGTCTGGGGGTACATATCCTCAGGAAGGGGGTCTTCCAAAGTATGCACCGGGATGGGAGGAACTGCCTTGGGACATAATGCAGAGATTACAGCTTCCCTAGCAGCTAGTCTTTGGGTTACTTCTGTGAGCCTGCACTCACAGGACTCATGGCTAACCTTTTCTTGGTTCTTTTTTATCTGGTTAGCTAGAAATTGAGCTGCGTACTGTGCCTTGGTGAGATCACTCTCCAGAGTGCTCACTTTTGCCCTGAGAGTTTGGTTTTCCACCATGGCCATATCTAATTTAGCACAGACTTCTTGGGCTGAGGCAGAAAAGGCCAATTTATCCACCATCAGTATTTGATTTTGAGCTTTTACAATCTCCAATTCTTTTGCCAAATTATTGGCCATCTTATGGAGATCCTTAATAAGATGGGTAGGATCATGCATAGCCATCCAGAATCCCCACGCTGCCATAGCATCTTTGGATGGGCCAAAAAGTTATTTTTCTTTACTTTTGGTGCAGTAGACTTCCTGAAGCATTTGGAAGGAATCCTCAGTGTTAATGGATGCTTCCTTCCATGGGTTATTTCCTGTTTTGGTAACCCAGTTTTCCAACATATCTTTCTTGTCCTCATGATGGAACATGATGCCAATTCAAAAACACCAAATCAAAAGTATGCCAATGTCAAGTAAGAAAGAAGCAAGGGTGCATTCTAGCACACTTGCTAAACACAAAAGCAAACAAGCGTTGAGTTCAAAAACACTTCCAATTAACTCGGGGATGCCCACTCACGTTTCCCTCAAGCCCACTGACCAGGACACACCAATGGAACTGGCAGTAAATAGAGGACCAGGCACTCAGGGATGGGAACCCTGTGTGGTTTGACCCTTTTGGGGAGAACCTTGGCTCTCACCACATGCATCACTTATCAACAGGGAAAATGAACCCAGAAAAGGGAACCTTACACTGTTTGGCTGGAAAGTGGGGGAAAAGGTATCAGGAACGCAACTGAATCCTGCCTATATGCTTTTTTGAGAGAGGAGTACTTTCCTACCAGTCAGGATAAAGCCTTAACCTAGGTTCAGTGGTGTCCGCACACAGCATTGCACACTGCTCAACTATTGGTCGCCATTACACACAATGCACAGACCACAATTTCTCTAGAGACTCTAGAGACAAGGGATTGAGGCTTCCTATCCACCCTAAAAATTACAAAGGCACATGGGCCTGACTTAAGTGGCACACAGACCATACAACCAGAGACGCTAGTGATTTGATGTGTGTGTTCCTAATGTGTTTCCTAGCCCTAACACTCTGGATCCCATGCCAATAGACCCAAGTTAGGAAGTGATTCCCAGGACAGTTTGTGCAAAGCCCTTGAGTTCTGCCTTGATTCACTGCTGGAGCTAGTGACCAAGTAGGTGCGACTGCTGATACACAAAACAAAACAGAAGGGGTAAAGATTTCCAACTCAACAGTAGCCTTTTGGCTCAGACACACAGATTCTCACTCACACGTGTTCCTATCTGGCTGGGATTCCTACAATTACCTACGTCTGCACATGCTTATTATGTGTGTCAACTTCACAGGACAAGGGTGCCTGCATTACCCCACCAATCTTGTTACCCCAAAATGTAGGTGCCACAAGGGCCACTCCAGGATGCCTAATACCTCCTTGCAAAAATTGGGAAATGAATTAGCTCAAAGAGGAGGCTTACGGGGGGCAGGAGGGTAACTTAATGAGACCTTTTCTATCAATGTTTACAGGCTCACTCAGGAAAAGAACCAGCCAGAGATTCAAAAGTAAGCTAAAAATGTGTTTTATTGAGGGGAATTCACTCATGCATGCACACAAGATACACACAGTCAACCATTCACACAAGAGCTAACTGAAGGATAAAAGGAGGAAAAAAATTATGGATAAAGAGGCTGAGGGTTTTGTGTTATAATTACCAGTCCAGAAGAGTAGTGAAGAAGTGGAAATGTGGCTTGGCTTAGGTAGGACCTAAGGACAATTCTCGTTCAGGAGCCAGACAGACAGAGTGACGGGTAGACCTTCAAGAGTCTGCACTGGGCATCCTGGAATCAGAGGTATTTGTACCCAAAACATAGCCTGTGACAGTGAAAGATATGTGCAGTTCCAGATGTGGAACAATGGGAGTTGCAGCACAGACAATGGACTATCAACCCACTAATGTTCACAGTGTTTAGATGACAAAAGACATAATGTGTGTTGTAATAGCTGTCTATTGTGGATGTTAAGAGGAAAGAGGAAGGAGTCCAGGTGCACAGGGGATGGGTATCTGTCAATCAGTGTTCTGGTGGGCTTGTCATAATTGTGTTCCCTGGGAAATTCCAGCTTCTACTTAAGCCTATTATCCACAAGAATAGCATCTATTTGCCTGACAAATGGCCTAGTCATACTAGAAGGTGTCTTAGGCTGACCAGTCTTTCTTTCTTATGTTTACAGTCAGATCTCTTCCCTCCCTTGGTTTGACCTCTTGGTCACCTTCAGGTTTGATTTTGATATCAGTGCCGATTAAAGTGTGTTGCCAATTAAATATGATGCCAATTAGATATGGTGCCCATCCAAACCATACCAATATTGGGGACCCCCAAAGTGAAGCCTTACACCCTCTCCGCTTGTCAAAAACAACTAAAGAGATACTTAGGCCATGTCCACACTACACTGTTATAGCGCTATTATTCCACTATCAACATGCTATGGAATCCCAGGGTTTGCAGTTTAGGGAGGGGCATTTAGAATTCTCAGTTAGAGAACTCTTTGGCCTCAGTAAACTACAAACCCCAGAATTCCACAGGATGTTGAAAGTGGAATAATAGCACTATAACAGTGTAAGGTGAAAATGGCCATAGTTTCAGTGGATTGCCCAGCAATAGAGGGAATACTTTTATCATGTCCTTTGATAGCATTGCTGGGTGGGTTATGCCTCAGAGATGCAAAAAAAGTCCAAAAAAGGATACCATGGTAATCACAGACCCAGCACTACCACTGCGCAAAATGAGGCCACAGCCTTAAGTAGTAGATTTTGCCTATTCTGAAAGGGCTGCAACTTGTTACCTATCTGTTTTGTTTTATCGTAAAGCTATGTAAATAAATGTCTTACTGTTACCATAAGTCATGGCACAATGAGTTGAAACATACATGTAAAACACAAGCAGAATTATAAAATCCGGCATACCTAATAACCCGATGAAAGTGATCCAAACATTGAGGCTAATCCTAAAATTATAATTTAGCTATATGTCTGATAGGTTTTGTCATGTGAAATTCTCTTGATCATTTAAAAGACAGCAGAGTAGGAATGACCACTTAGCAACTAGCGAAAGGAAACCACATTTACCACCAACTAGTTAATAAAGCCCACTTCTGAGCCTGTGAAATTATCAATAACCTCATCCAATGTCCTTCCTCTTATTGCTTCATAAAAGGATGTAATATGTAATGTCCTCTATCTATCCTTCTCTGCAGGGGAAAGCCTCTGCCTTGCAGAGACTTTGCAGAATCTGTCCTCTAGATACTTCAAAAGCATAGTTTAGAAATGTAAGCTGGTAAATGCCTTCCTTAACTAAACTACAGTGAGACTGGATCAGTGTCATGAAGTGAGTTTATTTCTCTTAAAATCTCCATACAATGAGGAGATCTTTGTGTGCTGGACCAGACCAGCATCTTGACTGGGATACCACTCAAGGAGACAGTTCTATAGGTTGGTTGGTTTATTTATTTGTATCCCAAGACATAAATCCTATGACAAAGTCAGGGAACACATATGCAGAACATGAGGCAGCCTACTTGCCTACTGGTTCTGCTCCCAGTAGGACCAACAGCAGGATTTAGCCAAATGATCTTCATAGAAGTTTCCACACTTCTTCAGATATCTGAACAACATAGGAGGACTGTCTTAGAAACTGAAGGCAATCTGACCTCTATCCTTAAATGTTCAGCAGGGGTGCCCATTATAATTATAGAATGGAAAGAAGTGCTTGTAGGATTTTCTGCCTCATATGCCAAAATAAATTCTCTGCTTTGAATACTTGGAGTTGGGTGGATGGTGAAGGTAGAGGGAGCACCATTTACTGCACTGCCTCAAGTTGCCCCTGATCATCTGGCAGGTTCCCTTTCCCACATAGATGTTACACCCAGACAACTAGAATGATGAAGTGAATCTAAACACTGGATTTGGTTTATTGTGAAGAAGAACCTTAGCAAACTTTTCTGCAGTTGGTTGTATTTCACCATAAGCAATTTCGTGTTCTGTTCCTTTCCAATGAATTCTCAGAGAACTGGTTTGAAGAAGCGACTAAGCACCTTAGTTCACTCTCACTCTCACTCTCACTCTCTCTCTCTCTCATTCTCTTTCTCACACACACACACACACACACACACACACACCCCAGAGGACTATGTACGCCCTCAGACTCCACTATTTTGAAAGATGTCATGACCCTCATCTGAAAGATAAACTCCCAAAACAGGTGTGCTTCTTTGAACTTTGAAGTTTATCTTTCAGAAAGGTGGATTCACTGCCTCATGGATGTGGAAGTAAATATCCACACACTCATCCTTTGCCTTCTCTTTCACACACACCCCTACCCCACCACACACAGAGAGATAAAGAAAGACCTTTTCTCCTCCTTTGCATCACACACACACAAACGCCTATTCTTCCCCTCACACAGACACACATAATTTCTCCTCTCTTCTGTTACACACACATACACACACACATAGACAAAGAAAGAAAGGGCTATCCACCCTTCCTTTCCACTGCTGTGGCTCTGAAAATTCCATGCACACTGAGAAGCTTATTTTTAAAAAATGATTTTAGGGAGGACATATGAATCTTGGCATTTCTGGGAGCCAGAGTCTTTTCACTTGGTCTTCTGAGCTATAAATGTAAAGAACATTGCACGGTTTCTCCCTGGAAATGTGGGGGGGGGGGGACTGGAAAATGCACAAACCTCTTGTTAATGGTAATAAAACTTTTGAAATGCTTAATTCTTGTGTGAGAGAATGAAATAAAGGTGTATATTCCCACACTGAACACAGGTGATAAAACAGCCATGCAGCACATTATTGCTCCAAGCGGTGATCAGCAGACCAGTGCTAGTCCATGCATCATCATGTAGCCCCTGGCAAGTTCTCAGGAAAGAAAGACACACAAGAGCCAAGAGCAATTGCTTCTTCCTCATCTGCACTGCCTCTTTCCTCCCTGCCCTCTACACCAGGAAGCAGAACCAACAGCACCCTCCCCTAGGCTTAGAAGTGGGTGAGGCATGGGCAGGACATGGTTGTACATGGGTGGAGTGCTATGCTCTATCTCCTTGGTGCAGGGTCTTGGCCCATGTGTGCTAGAACAGCAGATTCACCTTCACAATTGATCAGCATCTCTTCAACCTCATTTTGACTATTAGACAAGTGGATATGCCACCAAATTCTGTCCTCTGAATGCATCTGCCAGAACATCTTGTAGAAGATGCTCCAGCTTCTGGATGTGAATCAACTTTATTTTTCCACTCCCAGAAGATTCTACCAGTCCCAGCAGCAGTCCCAGCAGCTGGTCAATGCAAGTGAAGACTGTTGTTGTTGTTTTCCTTCCCAGCTGCAGAATTAGCAGCTGCTGCAAATTGGCAGAGGGGCTGACCTTCAGCTGGGAGTTCAATCTTCAGTGGGCTACAGAAGAACCCCAAGGACCATGTGTAGGCTTCAGGTTGTCCACATGTGTTTTTAAACCTAACCTTGCCACTATAGACTTTAGCCCAGTTCTAAATGTACCCCTCCAAACAAAATCAAAGGGAGGCACTTTATGCTAATAAGCTTTCCTTCTTTCTTAATGCTTCATTTCCCAATTTGAAATGAGTCAGAAGGGATAAAGAGACCCCATTTCTTCCTCCTTTCCTCTGATTTTGCAGTAGCGGGCCCATGCTGATACCAGGCAGAGCTCTTTGTTTGTTTATGTAAAGCAGTAGGACTGAGCACTGACTGACTGTACATCCTTTGAAAAGGTGTTTTACTTTTCTTTAAAAAAAAAAGCAAATTTAAGGGAGGCTAGCACAAAACCCCATGAAGCTATCTGTCTGCAATTTGGCAGAAACTGTGTGCTCTGAAAGATCTACCGTGCCTCCAAATCCAATGCATTTATATAAAAGAAAATAAATGGTTTTGGTTTCCTAGTGCAGATCAATCAGAAACACAGGCCATTTCCGCACTAGACTGTTATAGTGCTATTATTCCACTTTCAACATCCTATGGAATCCCATCTTATGGAATTCCATAGGATGTTGAAAGTGGAATAATAGCATGATAACAGTCTAGTGTGGAAATGGTTACAGTGTTTAAGATTTCAGAATCTTGGTTTAGAGCCAGGATCTGAAACAGGTTGGATTGCATCTGAATCAGTCCAAATTAAAAAAAAAAAACTTATCTAAATTGCTGAATTGAGCTCCAGATTGATTTAGGGGACCCTGGTATAGTCCTACTAATAATCATTCCAAGATATTTCCCTAAATTCTAATATTATTTCTGATTAAAATTTATTTGAAGGTACTCCACATCCACTTATAATAAAAGCCAAGCAGATGGCCACAGATCCTGCTCCTTTCAAAACAAGTATCTCATATACAAATGATTTTATTATTATGTAATATTTAATAAAAATAAATTGGAAAAAAAAACAAGTATCTCCTAATGAGACCAATATTCTGTTTGGGTCCCATACCAGGAGAAAGGCAGGGTATAAATTAGATAAATAAAATCAATATCAGTATCAATAAATATGCACAGGATCTACTACGATCCCTGCAGAAATGGGGTTCCCTTTTGTCTATAAGGCCAGTGCCATAGTTACAGTACTGGAACAATAATAAAGCATAAGAAAAGTATGGAAAAGGGCTGTTCTCAGTGTGAAATAACCTAGCAATACCCAGAGTGAGTCAACCCTTCAGAAGTTTTCATTTTCAGGCATAGGAAATCTATCAAAACCTCTTGCTGACAGGAATGAAATGTCATTAGCAGCTAGTTTTTCAACTGTCATAACCTGAAAGAGGGAGAGAAGAAAGTCTCCTTACATAACCTTATGAGAAGTCTGGAGAAAAACAGTACTGAGAAGGAACTGATTGTGATCCAAGATTCTATATCCAGATCACATTGTAATTAAAACTTGTGAGGGTCATTTCATCAGCAATAAGGCCATCTTTAGCCTGAAGCTCTTTTGATCTCTTTAATGGCAAGCTAGAAGAAGATTATCAGGTCTAATTTATTTCAGGAGTGTGAATGGCACTGATTTCATGCAGAAGGAATTAAGAGGGAAATGAGCAAAATGTCAGATGGATATCATTTCCTGAAATTTGCTTTTTTAAAAATGGCAACTGTTTTCAACAACAGCTAAGTCTTACACACATGAACCCACAGACAAGTTGAGAGAGAAAGAGAAAGAGATCTCAAAATGAAGGCATGGATACCATTTCATATTTCAGTAATTGGAAAGGGGGGAGTTGTTGGGAGAGATATTTCAAAAGCGCAGACAAGATTCCCAGAATAATTTGAAGGTCATCTCTTAAACACAGTCAGCATTAAAGTGCAAAATGCAGTGTACTTTAAAGTATTTTCTTGGTCCCTCTTTATTATTTGATCATAACATGTGAAGGGCACAGTTCAAACATTCAACCTAGTTAAAAAAAAATAAGCAAAGAAAGTTGTGCTTTTGACCTGTCCATAGGCCTCATTTAATTTTAAACACAACCTTCTCCAACGTGGCATTCTTCTGAAGTGCTGCATCACAGTTTCCATTAGCCCCAGGCATTAGAATGTCTAATGGCAATGCTAATTAGGTAAAGATGGGAGTTGTAACCCAACACACAGAAGACGACACCAGTTAAGCAAGAATGATCTAGTAAAGCTACTCTGTATATTGAAGCAGTGAGTTTTCCAGAAATATAGGTCTTCCTGAGAACAATCACATAATCTTCTGGGGCCAATGTCACTCTCAGAGCCATTAAATGACTAAGCAGCTAAATGAAATACATATATTTTAACATGGGAGAAGTGGGCAGGGATTTGCGAGTGTGGATCGGTGTTGCCAAAAAAAGTTGCTTTCCAAAATACTTGAGTAATTCTGCGTCATTCAGAAACATTGTATTCCATCACCATTGGGAAACCAACTAGAGCCTGTTGGCCTAGAGAAAAAGATCTGTAAGCCAAAGTCTACAAACACTGGGCATACACACTAGTAAGAAAAAAAAAACAGATGTTATTTCTGCACTATGCTGTTATAGTGCTATTATTCCACTTTCAACATCCTATGGAATCCTGGGGTTTGCAGTCTGGGGAGAGGCATTTAGAATTCTCAGCCAGAGAGCTCCTTGGCCTCAGTAAACTACAAACCCCAGAATTCCACAGGATGTTGAAAGTGGAATAATAACACGATAACAGGGTAGTGCAGAAATGGCCAGAGATTTTATGAGCCAGCAATTTTGATTGCCAAGATTTTTAGGTGCATATATCACACAAAGCAAACTCTCTGTGTAGAACTGGAGTCACTAGTCAGCAGCCACTTTTCTTCTGTTAATCAGGAAATAATTGGCCCAGGATCCCATCCACCCCCTTGTGTGAAAGGAGGATTAAGACAGAGACTCTGTTTCTGCCTGCCACAATGGAGATTGTTAACAAAAGGCGCTAGGAACATTAGTCAACCACTTCCCAACCAACAGGGGAACAAACCCCTATAAATTGCCGCAGCTGCTGAATGGTAAGTGAAGATTGGGGGGTGGTCAGGCCAGGATTAACTAGCTACCATGGTTTCATAGCAATGTAGTGTATAAAGGATTCCAGCCACCACCATCATCATCATCCCAACTTTTTCCCAATTGAAGACTCAGTTTACAATTGTTAAAACATGCATAATTAAAATTCACAGCATAGCAACATTTTTTAAAATTAATCCAGTTATAAACCAAAAACCACTAAAAACATCAAATATAAACCCATAACATTATACAAAGTTTGTTTTCCTTTTTTTAAAAAAATCAATTCTCAAAGAGCTGTTGGAATTTTTAAAAAATTGACTACCAGTCACCAGTGCCAATTTACTCTCTCTGGCAAAGGAATTCCAGAACATGGAATTCAGAGAACAGAGAAGGCCCTCTCCCATATTTCCACCAGGTGTGGCTATGAGGGTGGAGGGACAGAGAGAACAGCCCTCCCAAAAGATCTTAAAACATGGGCAGGTTCATATGGGAGAATATAGTCCTTCAAGAAATCTGGACTTGAGCCACAAGGACTTTATAGGTCACAGCCAGTACTTCAAATTGTGCCTGGAAATGGACCAGCAGCCAGTGGAGCTGTTGTGACAGGAGAGTTGTGAGCCCCCTATAGCCAGCGCCAGTTAATAATCTGCCTGTGAACTGGACACTGAAATGAACTGAACACTATAGGTTGTTGTGGATTTTCCAGGCTTTGAGGCCATGTTCTATTAGTATTTTCTCCAGCAAGTGAGGAGAAAATACTAATAGAACACAGCCTCAAAGCCCAGAAAACCCACAACAACCTATAGATTCTGGCCATGAAAGCCTTCGACTTTCCATCGAACTGAACACTCTTCAAAGGCAACCCCACATAGAGCATGTTACAGTAATTCAAAGGGGATGTAACAAAGGCATGTGTCACCATGGCCCACTTATGTGATAAATATCTGTATGTACTGTTCCAGTTGATCTTATTCAACTCTCATGGAACCAGATATCAGTTACCCTACCATTTATAAAAACTTTCTCTTAAGTTCTGGCACAATGAGACTAGTGGTATATGCTTACAAATCCATTCCAAAAATCTAAAGATACTTCTTTCTCAAAGTCAGTTTTTTGTTAGTCTGATTCTTAAGAATTTCTTCCAGCTTTCTTAATAACATGTGCAAGTTTCCCTGCATTCTTATTTGATCATTTTTTAAAAAGTAACTTTCCAAATTCTGTTCAATTCTGTACAGGAACCATGGTTTCTGAAATGACTAACTATATATTGTACCTAAAAATATGGAAAATAGATGTGTGTCCATCATCAATTTTACAGTGAATGTGAAAATCTGAAACCCTGGCTCCCAGACCAAAAAAAAGTCTGCTAATAAATTAAATTAAATTAAATTAAATTAAATTAAATTAAATTAAATTAAATCAAACAATTTTCACTTCTCCATCTTTAAGCAGAACTTTTTATGTTGTTAATACTGCTTATTCTCAGGCTATAATATTGCATAATTGCTTATTATGTACTTCTATGCTATGATCTATTGCTGTGTATAGGAAGAAATATGGATTGAGTTTACTTTTAAATTTTTGCAGGTTTTTAGAAGATCGATGACCAGGGAGTCATCATTTTGTAAATTTTCTTTACGATATTACCAAAGAGTATTTTTAATTTTTGTGGAGCAATATTTTTGTTCTAAATGCATTAAATTTCCTCCTTTGGCCAGAATCCTGAAGACAACATATTGAATTGTAATTTCCTGTTACGCAAGTATATTGACTTTTAGAGACACTATGAAAGGATGTATCCAGTACCTGTTAGCACTATGATCACTCCCTTGCAGTGTCAAATTGAAAGCATCATGGAACAGCATGTGGTTAATCTGTGGTTGTGAGCGTGTAGGTTCTGGTACCACCCAGCTGGACTTGTGCAGAGTCCTCCCAGAGCTTCAGCAAGTCCCCAAATATCTTACCCATGTACAAGGAATTGCATATATCTTTCCATCCCCATTTTTCTCACCAGTGAGTGAGTATGTATGTGCCTTCAAGTCTCCTTTTTAACTTATGGCAAACTCCTGAATTTCATGGGGTTTTCTTAGATGAGGAACACTCAGAGGTGGTTTGCCAATTCCTTCCTCTGAAATTTACTCTGTAGCACCTGGTAATCATTGGCAGTTTCCCATCAAAATAGTAACCAGGGCTGATTCTGCATAGCTTCCAAAATCAGCCAATTTCTGGTGCCTTTGAAGTACATAGGCAGGCTGAAATCCATCTATTCTGTTTTTATACTCATTTTATATATTTAATATTGATATTACAAGCTGAAATATGATTGAATTGTATAGTGGGTTGAGTGTTAGATTATGATCCTGGAGAGAAAGGTCCAATTTCCCACTCAGCCATGGAAACCCACTGGGTAACCTTGGGCATGTCACACACTCTCAGGCCCAAGAAAACCCTGCAATAGGTTTGCCTTAGGGTCGCTATAAGTCAGAAATTACTTGAAGGCGTGCAACAACAACTGAATTCAGAACTTTGGCAAATGATTTTTGGTAATTCTTGAGAATCAAAATTATATCATTTGCAATAAGATTTATTTTAAAACAAAACAATTGCATATTAAAGCCTTGTGCCTTCAAATACCTTTGGATAATTTCTAGCAGAGTTTCTGTCACCAAAGCAAATAGGTTTAGTTTAACTTCACCTTGTAAAGTTTAGCTTTTTGTGAATATGTGCATCTTTTTGTCTGCCTAGAATCTTCCACTTTTTGGTTTCACTTGATCACCCTGGATCAGAACACTATAGTACAAGTAAGATGTGGTAGGAACAGTGGTCTAATCAATGCTATTCCTGTTAGTAAAGGAGTATTTCAAGGTTGTATTTCTTGCACTCATGTTATTCAACTTGCACTTTAACCACCTGTCTATGATTTTTCCCTCTTAAGATTTTCATGCTTCAAAACAGGCCATAGTTAGCACCCACTTACTCTTGTATGCAGATAGTGCTGCCCTTCTTTCTCTTACTAAAGTTGCCCTAAAGCAAAGGTTGAGAACATTCACAGGTCACTGCCAAAAAAAAAATAGACATTAATTTTAACAAAACCTAGATTACAATTTCTGCAGAGAGCCTTTCCGCATGTAAATAGGTGATAGACAGAACATGGATCAAATCAGACAGTGTAGGTATTTAGGTGTCATCTTCAAGCCTTCTGGCACTTGACTTAAGTGACTTGCTATTCAATCAGCATCTAATAGTGTGTGCTAAAGCCATATTCCATTTCTTTAACACTAAAGGGCAACAGTTCATTCTTGCTGCTCTTATTATATTCCATAACATGATGTTGCAACAATTACTGTTCAGTGTTTGAGTTTGAATTCTAGATTCCTCTCTGGCCTTGGAATAAATACTTTCATCATTTTTGTAGTAAATGTTCTCTGTACCAAACTGTTTTCCATTTGCAGTATTATGGCTTGAGGCTGGCCGCTCATCAGTGGAATGTATTGCTTGGTGTTAGGCATTATGATACTGGCAAAACTTTTTGACACAAGATCTAAATCAGGTTATGTGAATCTCCTTCAGGAAGATAATTACATCAGCCAGTGTTCTAAAGTTATCAGAGATAAATTACAGTGAATACATCTTTCTGATAATTTTCTCTCTACCTAATGACTTTTCTGATGCAAAGTTTATCCTCATTAGTCAGATCCAAGATATTGATATTCAATATTCTTTATCTGCTGTTCATACTACTTGCTCCCCAATTTATCTAACCCTGTTATTTTAATATTAATAGAATGCAAACTATCTTGAAAATCTATCTGACCCTAAACATTGTACAATTCTTGCCAAAGTTTGATTTAACTTCATACTGTGCTGTACTAGATGGTTGCTTCCAGGGAATTTCTTACAAATGCTGCATTTGTCCATGTGGACATGGATTAATAGAGTCCTTTATGTCATGACGGACTTGATGGCCTATGGGGTCCTTTCCAACTCTATGATTCTATGTGTTTTTCTCAGTCAGGAATGCTCTGAGGGTGTATTCCTGCATGGCAAGGGGATTGGACTCAATGGCTCTTGTGGTCTCATCCAACGCTATGATTCTGTGATTATTTTTCTAATTTGCACAGAGATTAACAAATAAGACATATTATCCCTCTCTTATAGAAATTATCTCAAAGATCTTCTGATTGGTACTTTATTTATTAGCATATGCTAATATGCTAATTATCATATGCTAATATGATAATAAATATGTGACTGAAATTGTTGCAAAGTTGCTTTTCTCCACTGCAAAAATTTGTAAAAATATTATACATACACATAAATAATACTTGGAGTCTTTTTAAAATTATATTATATTTATTGTGTTTTAAGTCTGAACTGCCACTTGTTCTGTTTTTTTCTCATTAATTTGTTGTACTGTATTTTGTGTGATGGGTAATTTCTATTTTGATGGTCTGTGTCAGCATAACAAATACATTGGCCAGAATCTCGTTGGGAACTTATGTATGTGTAAACACCATAGTTCTTATGCTACTCATTGAATCCCATCCCAATCCTCCCAGTCCCCACTTACTGAGAACTAGCTGCTGTGATCAATGGTGGTTTATTCCCCTGTCAATTGGGAAGCAGCTAACTGATGGTCCCACTCTCTCCTCTGAGCAATCTCCAGTACCACGGGCAGAAGCAGTATCCCATCACAATTTCCCCTTGTGCCAGGGATTTCCAGTTTCTGTAGGGGTTAATGGAGGATGCAATCTAGAGAGCACTCACTAGATCATGAATCTCAAAGTGTCATGCCTGACAGGTGGGCTTCCCCTGTCAAGCCTGTGGACCCTCTGATATATGGAGGATCTGAAGAATCTCTGAGCCAGCCATGATCAGGACCTGCAGGACATTGGCTCAGGAACAGAGCAACTACAGCCAGTGGTGGAGCTGCAGAGTGTGAGGGCAGGAGGGGGGGCTACGGTGTGGGGACATGGCCACCGAACGTGGGGGTGTGGCTGTGGCACGTGGGGGCATGGCTACGAGCCAGGATGCCCCAAAAACATTGCCTCCAGGGGCGTACTGCCTCAATCGCCTCCCTATCCCTATGAGACTGACTACAGCAGACAGCTCAAGGCTGGGGAGGCAATTGCATGCTTCAGTGGAGCTGGGGGGTGAGTGCTTTCCACCTCCCATAAGGACATTACATTAGTCTTGGTTCAGACCTCTTGTAACCAGGTATACTGATTTTATTAGTTTTGTTGTTTAAGAAATACAAGAAGTCCTTGATTGCAACAGTGGAGACGTTTCCCTAATGTTTGAGAGCCTTATTATGAAACAGAGAATTTCAAGGGGCAGCATCGCTTTTTGATTGCCATTACAAGTATTGTAAGCCATGTAAGCCATGGCAAGTATTACAAGTAATACATGACAAGTATTATAAGTTAAAGAACTCAAACTTTGCTTTTTCTTTTTGTTTTTACTCTTGGATTGACTTTTAGATTTTTAAAGGACATAATTACTTGCTTTATAACTAATTTTTTGCTTGTGGGTACACTGATCTGGACTGATTCCTTTCTTCTCCTTTTGAATGTACTGTTTCATTTAGATTGGTTAATTGGATTTTCATATTTGGACTACGATTTTTCTATATTGTTTACAATACATATTTGAATAGGACTTTATTGCATTATATTTGTAAAGTCACCATCTTTGGAATTATGAGGACCAGTTTTTAAGGAAAGTTTGTTAGCCTGTTTGGTGTTTGGCAATGTGCTACTCTCTACTGTCCTGAGAAAGTTCATGTAAGAACTATTGTCCTTATCTATGTTCTGGTACACAAGCTGTCTTGTTAGAGAGTGCATTGAACAATTCATGGCCATGCAATACTAATGTTGTAAGAAAAGGGAAATTGACTTTATTGACTCCTTTTTATATATATATAAAAAAAATAATTATGCAAATAAAGATGCAAATCCAGAAAGATCCAATTAAGGAAGATAATGCGCTTCATTATTTTGCTAGACTTCTAGCAGAATTTAGGCAACTTACCGTTTCTATGGAGAATAAGTTTGATAAATTCATAGAATAAGTGAAAGAAGAACTTAAACATGTGACAGGAGAAGTTATAAAAATCAAACAGACATCTGAAAAGACAATTGTTGAAGTTCAAGAGAATGAGAATGAAACAGGAACTGTTACTGCCCTAGCTAGTCCGAGCTTTGGGGATATTAAAGATATCCTCGATATAATAATTCGGCTTCACTTCTCTACTCCTCTCCACGTGCTTGCGAGGCCACCGGACAAGCACGTAAACAAGCTCGGCCATTAATAGCTGTAATATTCAAATTACAATACAGGCAGGCCAGAAATAGCTGACTCACTGCTTTAGGAGACCTCCAGGCAAGTACTCTAATTAAGTATGCACGCAACTTACAAAAGAGCCTCTGCCTCACGATGGCAGCTTGATGGGTTAACTATACAATACCCAAGTACTCTGCATTTGCATAGTGGCTACTCTATTGGGAACCACTACGATAACTCAATCATTCAGATTCTGACCTTTCGGAGGCTTTGTCTCCAACTCCAAATCTAGTGTTTTTCCCCAAGTACGGCATAGCCTGCAGTCACAATTCTCCTTATAAAAACCCTTGATTCTGAGATCTTCCTCGGAACGCTCCCGAGTTTCATCCCGCCTTGCTGCCGCTTTGCTTGGCGAGCCTCTCCTCAGCTCCACGTGCTGAGCTACATCGCACCCCAGCCTCGCTCTCTATTTTTCTGGGCTTCAGGACAGGTGAAGTATCACTCAAACCAGCAACTCTGCTAAAAATCCCTCTATACCACTCCAACCTTTATTTCTTTAGTTATCTTGTATGAGTGTGTCGCATACACTGTTTGGCTTGTGTTTGATAAACATCATTCATTGTTTCAACTTCTGTGTGCTACTTGACTCGACCCGACCCCCGAGATATAGGGTTCAAGATCTCGCTACGTTACCCTGCCTCTCGTAACGCTAAGCAGCGCTCTGAGCTAATTTTCCCCATCTTGAGTTGAGCACATTTTGGTGTCCCTCCTGGGACCCCCAGTACACAGGGTAACAGAACTCTGTGAGAAATGATTCAAGACTTGGAAATCAAGATTATTCAAAAGGATATAAGTACACAGCAAGAACTTGAGAGAGCCAATTTTGCATATGCAAAGGGATGAAGTTTTGGAGTGGGTTTATAACCCTGCTCTCAGCTAGAAAGTAGAAAGATCTAATTTTTGATCTCAATCAGAAGTCATTGTAGAAGATTCAGGACAACCTGCTTGTGCTCTTGAAAGAAATTCTACCATGATTTCTTAGGAAAAGGAAAAAACTACAAATCTTTGGCCAACTGGAATCAACTGGAAGTTCTGATTTTTACTTACAAGAATGAAAAACACAGGCGGAGCATGATTGATCAGAGGAATGGCCATCTGGGGACATTTAAGAACTTTGAATTTGAAAAGAAAAAAAAAAGAGACAGAGAGAGAATGATTTTGATGAAGAAAGAGATATGTAAGAACCAGGAGAAGAGCCCAAAGATGCTGCGGAAGAAAAGGAAAAAATAAATAGACTTATTAATGTTTGATGGTTGATTGTTTAGAAAAGAATGAGGGCAATATGATGATGAAAGGTTTTGTTAACCTTAAATTTTACACTTTAAATGTACTACTGCATGAGAAGTATAATAAAACCCTACATGATTGTTTATTAATATACTAATATACCGCTATCAATATACTAACTATACTATATACTAATATACTAATACAGAATAGATAAGTTAAGAATAATTAAGATAAAATGTAGAATAAGTTAAGAGTGACATATGTTTTTGCAAATTAAATAAGTAAATGAAAAATTAAGATAAGTGATTACAATTGTTCTTTATTAGGTAATTAACTTAGAGGATTATTATTACTTTTTGATGGCTTATTATTACCACCTGCTCATCGATTATTATTAGTTGGAACTAATATAGAATAAGTTGATAAGTAACGATAGAATAAATTTATAAGACTAAGTTAAGAATGGGAATGAAGTATTTATTTGTTAGGTATAACTGCTTGACTAATATGACCTATTTGCAATAGGACTGGGAACCAATTTTTAATTATTTGTAGTTTTTTGTAGTTATTTGGTAGTTTTTTTCTTTTAGTTATTTTATGGTATTGTCATGTATTTTTATCGTTGCTGTATGCTGCCGATGTTTTATGTTTCTGTTTAATAAATTATTTTTAAAAAGAAAAGAAAAAAACAATTTCCTCTTGTGCCAGAGACTGCTTTTGTGGGTGGGGTAGGAACTATGAGCCAGCTCCTTCCCACCCACCAGAGGAATAGACCCATGTCAATTGCAACAGCTGCCACCCAGTAAAAAGAGATTGGGGAATTTCCATGGTCCCTATGTAACCACTAAACTAGGGGTTACTTAGGAACTGTGAATACGAAACAATCACAAGTGCATAACTTTAGTTTAAACATTCATAACTGTCCAACTTGATTGTTGTTGTCATTCCCTTGTTCAGCTTTATCAGCTCTACAATATACTTTTTGAGGTGCTGCACTAAGAATTGCAAACAGTATTCCTCAACTGTCTGTTTAAGAGCATTATAAACCTATTATGTTACTATATAGCATGATGTAGGCCAGCTAATTTTTTTATGTGTCCTGTTCAAAAGAAAGTTGTTTTCTAAGAGGTATTAAGGAGTGCATTTCACCTAAGCAAAAGTACGTTTTTCTTACATTAAACAAGCAATCTTTTAATCCACGTTGTCTAGTCCAGGGGCTCTTTCACTTTAAACAATCAAAGCACTGTGATTTCACATTAACTCATGGGGCAATTTCCTAGGAAGTCCTAGGATATGCAGTTTAGGGAGGAGTACTTAGTGACTATGCAGTTCTGGGAACAGAACAGGAAATAAGACTTATATCTTTTCATGAAAAGGGGAGAAAGGTGAGTTGTTCCTGCCTTCGGGACAAGGTTGAATAGTGCTCTTTACCTAACAATCCCAGAGCTTGGAAAAATCACTTTTTTAGACTAGAATGTCCAGAATCCTTAATAGAAATGATTACTGGCCAGCTTGAATGAAGTCCCCTGGTAGTCATAGCAAAATAAGAATAATAATTTTTTCCAAACTCAATAATATACATAGCACAGATAAAGAAAACCTGGGGTCCAATCAATAATGATGATCAAATTATGATGATCCAGCGGGAATGGATACCCTGGAGTGAAGTTTAGACCAGTGAACACTGGCAACCTAATGCAAATCCTTCATGTCTTCACTCCCAGCAAGGATTATTTTCTCCTGACATCTTTTTTTAAAAAAAAACTGATATGAGTGCAATAAAGATACAAAATCTGGTGGAGTCAAGAACTGGAGCCCTGCAGAGGGTGAATTCACGTAGTAAAAGGCATGAGTTCAGTAATCAAGGAAGGGGTTCCAGCCATGGAGGCCAATGCCCAGCAGTAAAGGATGGAAAAGCAGTCAAGACGAGAAAATGTATCTCTTTTCCTTTGCACCAATAACAAGTGCCTCTGACCTCTAAATTGCCAGCCTTTTTGTTGTCCCATCGATTATCAGCCCTGTCACCTCATGCTTGAAACATTGGCATAAGCAACATAGACCTTCCCCTTTGTTTTGCTTAATCTGTGTTAAATCAATTGCAGCCAAAAAAATTGCCCAAGTTTTAGAAAATGTTGAAGAAAACTTTTACTTTTCTTTGCTCACTACAACATTTTATAAAGAACTAGCAATAAAATACATCTTTGAGAAGACTCCATGGGGTCTCAGTTTGCTCTTTGCAAGTGGTGTCTCAAGTCTGTTGTATATAAGTTTTTGAGCAAATACTCCCATGCAGAGAAGATGTTGCCCTTTGTTTATCATTTTGCCTCATCATTGGACTTCACATTGTCCCTTGGAGAATAATCCTAAACCAGTCACTTGGAAGAGCTCCTCTTTCTTTTGATAGGTCTACCCCACAATAAGTCATTTTTGACCTCAGATTCTTGTAGAAAATCAATCGAATTAGGTCCATTTTGATGAGAAGGGAGTATAATGGAAGCAGCTCTTAGAGATGTGTGACACTGGAACGGCATCTCTGCATGCCCCCCAAGGCACAATGAATGAAGGGATGAATTGATTTTGACTACACAACCTAGAGAGCCCAGGCCCTGATATGAATCTTATAAAGTAAGATGAATGATGTACTATCTTGCATAGAACTGTATTGTTTGAACTCTGCACTGCTTACTTTGAGTGGCACACAATTAAAAGTCTCTTTAGGAATTCTAGTAGCACCTGACCAGCTAAAGCAAGAGATTTTTTCTTTCCAGTTTCTCACAATGCGCAGAGGTAGGTCATGCTTAATCATGTGTTAATTATATTTTTTCCCCATTTTTGCTGCCTTTTCATGAAACAAAAATAATCTTCTGTATTTAAACCATTCACTATTACTAAAGTACATGGATTTATATTTGAAGACAATTATCTTTTATCCAGCCTTGCCCAAATAGCTTTGCAATTAATCAAACTACAAAACAAGAAATTTACATTTAAGGTCAGGGTGGTGGACTGGTAGCTCTAGTGTTGGTGCAGTTGGCGAATCTGCTTCAGATTATTAGCCTGAATGTTAGAGGGACTGTCCAGTGTATAAAACCTGCCTTGGGGATACTGTTCAGCACTATAGTTGCCAGCTCAGTAGTTGTGGGATGTATAGGATACAGATCAGGACCTACATTTGGAGGGCTGAGTGGAAGTAACTATTTAAACTTCCTCATGGTGGACATGATCTAGATAACCCCTTTCTTTTTAAATCTGAAGTTTGCAAAACTTCCACTGAAGCAAATAGGATCATTATGCTCCAAAGTATTATGCTCCATGTATCTTGATATTTTATTTTATTGGTTATAATTTGTAAAATTAGTTTTGATGGTACTGTATGTCTAAAGTAACTATACAAGCGATTCCTCCAGCCACAGCACTTTTACCATGAAAGCTCTCTTCACTGCCAAGGTACCATGAGGAGTGTCTACTAAACCAGCCTGCTAGAACTCAAGTCAGAATTGGCAGTGTTGAAAGGCTGCAAGGTTTCAAAGGGAAGATTTGGGAGGTCATTGCACTATCATTGTAACAGTGCAATGACCATAATCATACATTTGAATAATGTTGATGTTGTACATCAGGCTTGTTGTTGTTGTTGTTGTTGTTGTTGTTGTTGTTGTTGTTGTTGTGTGCCTTCAAGACATTTCCAACTTATGATGACCCTCAGGCAAACCTATCACAGGGTTTTCTGGGATGACATGCTGAAGGTCACCCAGTGGGTTTCCATGACCAAGCAGGACATTGAACCCTGGTCTCCAGGGACACAGGCCGTTTCCGCACTAGACTGTTATAGCGCTATGATTCCACTTTTAACATCCTACGGAATCCTGGGGCTTGCAGTTTAAACTGCAAACCCCAGGATTCCGTAGGATGTTGAAAGTGGAATCATAGCGCTATAACAGTCTAGTGCGGAACTGGCCACAGTCCAACACTCAAAACACTACACCATCACTGAACAGAACTTCAGCCCCCATTTTTTGTGCAGAAATCAGTTGCGTGGTCTGCACAGAATACAGTGCCTAGGAAAATTGTATTTTTATTATTCTTTTGCTTTCTGCACAAAACAGCTGCATGCAATTTTTGTGTACAGTAAGTCTTGAACTGTTAAGATTCTTATCAGTCCAGGACTCTGCTCAGCAGGGTTTCTCAATACTCAAGAAACACATTCTTCTCCCATATTTCAAATATTTTTGAACATTTTCCCCATTCGTGCTCTGTCTTTCAGAGATGGTAGCTTCCTTTTAATGCCGAATCATAATGAACATGCAAAATGCCAATCTGCATAAATGATTAGATGTGATATGTGCCTCTTACAGAAATGAGAACAGAACTTGGAAAATTACATTTTGGACTGTAACATCCAGAATCCTCCAGCCAGCAGGGCCAGCAGCTGTGCTTGCTAGTGAAGCCTGGAAAATATAAAGCAAAAGGTTACTTTTCTAACCTCTGAGTGAAAAATCCTAATTATCTTTGTTAAACCCATGTTGAACAGTATTATTAGTGGAAAGACAATATGTGTATGGGTGTGCCACCAAGTCACCTGTCAACTTATGGTGGTCCCATGAATTTCATAGGATTTTCTCAGGCAAGGAGTACTCAGAGGTGGCTTCTCCAGTTCCTTCCTCTGAAATAAAGCCTACAGCACCTGGTATTCATTGGTGATCTCCAATGCAGGTACTAACTAGGGCTGATCTTCTTAGCTTCCAAGATTATTGCTATTATTACTATTCTTATCATCATCATCATCATCATCATCATCATCATCATCATCATCATCCTTTATTTATAAAGCGCCATCCATGTACATGTCCCTTCACAAATTTAAAATACAACAGTTATCCTAAAAAAATACATAATAAAATGAAGATATACAATGAAAAGGATCCAAGGTATATGGAATTAGATCAGAAAAGATCAGAGAGGATCTGGTGCCTTTAGGGTATTTAGCCCACCGCAAAGAAAATAGACCTATACATTAATAAATGCCCAGTTGATTTTAGCTCTTTCAGATCTATTTGTTAACTCTGGTTAATAGTGGAAGTATATCATATCCCAGCAGTGACTTGCCACATTATGTATGAAAGTGTGTTTTCTGCAGATGATTTAGGCAGCAAATTTGGTGTATGTTCTATTTGAGTCAAATTTTTGTGGTGGTGGTGGTGGAGGAGGAGGAGGAGGAGGAGGAAAGATAGCCAGGCACACAAGGGTGTTTTGGTTTTGGTTTTGGTTTTGTTTTCCCCAGATATCCTAAGATTCCCTGACATCTAAGCAATTTGACTTGACTTGATTCTACAGATCAAGCTCTCTCTCACTCTCACGGAGACACACCATACACACATACACAAAAATTAGTTAAAGGAACATTTCCATCTAGCACCTGAACTGTTTGTAATACTTGATACTAGGAAATCAGACTGACGACACAATTGGGTATGTATTTTGTAGATCTCAGTCTTCTAATAGTTCTGAAAAAACAATCAATACACTTTTATAGCATACAGTAACTCATGTCTGATCTCTGTGCATAATGTATGATGACAGTTTGCTCGATTTGCAGTCTGTTTGTAAAGTTTGTTCTTAATGTGCAACTTTTCCATGGCTTCATAAAGATGTACAGACAACAATCTTCAGTGCACAAAATCAAAAACAAAGACAGGTATTCATCATTATTACTAGAAAGCAGCCTATAGTGGGGAAGCATTTGTGTAAGTTCAATAGAGAGGGATGTTCATTTGCATGCCCTGTGACTGAAACCACACATTAAGCTCAGTTCTGTGCATTTTTAAACTACAAAACAGACTGTATCCAAAGAAGAAAATGTTGGGTCAAAGAGAGGCTGTTTAAACCATTGCCTCCTCTCTCTCTTTCTCTCTCTCTCTCTTTTTTTTTTTTTCCAGATTAAATTGCTTATCTAAAATGTCTTTCACTCCAAGACAGCGAAGATAGATAGATGATACCATAACCTCATATTCTCTCTCTAATGGTTGTGGCCCTGTGGGTGCAAAAGACACCTGGGAGGGTACCTTTGAACTCAGAAAGAACCATAGGAGAAAGCAATAAAGTGCAGTTGCCTAGGAACCCTTCTTCACTTCTGACACATCTTTCCTAGGTTCATTTTGGAAACAGTGGTTCCAGTACAGATCCATGAGGGAGCTCTTTTTTGCCACCCTCCATTGTAGGACCTGTCAGTTTATTCCTACTCTTTGTTTTCTATTCATTTAATCTATCCTGTCTGGGGAAAGAGCAGGATATACATTGAATAAATAAATAAACCGGTCACCATGAAGATGATCACTTTTCTTCTCTCACAATTGCTGAGTCTGTGTTTGATGGAAGACTTTGTCCAAAACCTTTTGAAAGTTGAAATAAACAATGTCTACTGTGTTATATCTACATTCACATACTTCTTGACACTCCCAAATCATACCAAAAGTTAGTGAGGTAGAACCTATCTTTGTATAAGCCATGCTGATTCTTTTTTAACAAGACCTCTGCTTTAGTAAAATTGGTCATTTTAACATTATTTTACTAGTACGATTGAAACAGATGTTAAGCTAGCCAACCTGTAGTTTTCTGGATTTTCTCCTCCTTTTTTCCCTATCGCCTTTTCAGAAATAGCAGTATATTGATCACCCTCATGTCCTCTAGTACAGAGGGTGATCTTGTGTTACATAGATATTTTGTCAGAATTTCAGAAATTTTATATGCCAGTCCTTTAAGGACTCTCAGATGGATCCCATAAGAACCTGGTAATTAGTTCATTTTCAATTTACTAGCAAGACTGAGAACTTCCTTCTTTTGCCACTGCCACTGTATGACTTATCTCAGTCCTACATACACAAAACACATAATGATGATGATGATGATGACGACGACGACGACGACGACGATGATGATGGTGGTGGTCATCGTCATCATCATCATCACTACTACTACCATAACAATCATCACCATCTTTAGTTATATCCTGTTTTTGCCCTGCATTGGGCCTCAAAGCAGCTTACACATCAAAACAATACAATTTAAAATATTTAAATATTAAAACAGAATTAAACCATAAAAGAAAACAGCTAAAAAGAGATTAAAAGAAGCTATTAAGATTAAAACAGTAAGCACCTTCTAGCAGGTTCTTTAAAAACTTTCTGTATTAAAATGCCAGAATGAATAAAAAAGTCTTTGCCTGTCGCCAAAAGGACAACAAGGAAGGGCCCATTCTGCCCTGCCTGGGAAGGTCATTCCAGAGTCTAGGGGCAGCCACTGAGAAGACCCTCTTTCACATCCCCACCAATCATGCCTGTGACAGTGGTGGGACTAGAAGAAAGGCCTCTCCTGACAATCAAGTATTCTGAGCCTAGATGACACTACAAAGACAGAGACTGTTAAGTTTGGAAGGATTAGATTTAAAATATTGTTGGCACTCTTTCTTATGGTATAACAAAAATAGAACAAATGTAAACTTCAATAACCATTTTATAGAACATGCAGTACTGAGACTACGGTTACAATATAAAAATAGAATGTGCCCAAAAGTTCCTTTATGACTTTGACCACATGAAGCTCTTTTTACAAGATAAATAAGTTTTACCAACAACTGGGTAACTTATGCTGATGTAATTAAGGTTACTGTGACACAAGTTCATATGAACTGTCATAAGGAATTGAAGGTAGAAGGAAGAAATATAAGTTGGTTTGCCTATAGACAGCTATCGGAGAGATTTAAAATGGATAATAAGTTATATGGCATTGATACAGAAAAAAGAGACTTTCAGAATCAACTATGTAATAACAATACAACAGTAAGTTGCTAAAATGTATAAAATATTGTTCCAGTTTGAATTAGAAGAGGAACAAGTAAAAGACTGTATGATTATATGGGCACAAAATATAGGCCATATGATCCAGATGGATCAATGGGAGAAACTTTGGAAGAAAGATTTGAAATTTACTTTAAGTTATGATATAAAAGAGAATCTTTATGAAATGATGGTATCTCTTTCCAGAAAAAAATCTCAATGATGTATAAGGGTTCCTCAAATAGATGTTGGAAATGTAATCAAACTACAGATTTTTTTTTTTTTTAATAAGTGGTGGACTTGTGAGGAAGCTAAGAAATATTGGCGGATGATACATCAGATGAAGGAAAAGATTTTAAAAATCCAGAACTGTTCCTGTTAGGAATGATCAATCATAAAATTACTAAAGACTGTGTAAACGTTATTCAATATATGATGGCAGCTGTGAGAATTTTACATGCTAAGTACTAGAGGAATAATTCAACACTATTCCAGGAGGAGTGGGTTTTAAAACTTTTAGATGTGGCAGAGATGTACAAATTGACAATATTATTGAGAGATAAATCTTCAGGCCATGCCAGAGAACAGAGCCTGCAAGTGGGAAGGCTAATGATCCACCCTTTCCCAAGACAAAAAGTCTGCAGAAGAATCAGAACTGCCCCCAGGCCCCTGATAGTGGTGATACTCAAAGGGGAAGGACAGAATAGTCCTGCCTAAATGGAATACAAGGCTGCAAAAAAGTGGAGTACATGGCTGCCACAAGGGGATTCCTCACAGAGAGTGAGGACTCCTACACATAGAGCTCTTCTGCTAAATAACTTCTATTTGACAACCGTTGTGTCATGGTTAGGAAGTGAGAAGTAATTGAGTTCTGATGGCCATAGCAGGAGCTGCTAGAAACAACAAGCTCAACAGTTGGTGTTTCATGGTTCCTGGCATTCCTGACATACATTTGGTTCTGCTGGCACTTGACCTTGGATTGATAACAGACTCTCTCTCTGGCTTTCACTCACTTGACTTGATGAAAAGCTTGGGAGGGCTTTATCTGTTGTCAAATCAGCTCTACTTTGTAGACTTTGTTTTCCCATGTTCCTTATGTGCTGTTTTTTGGGTGAGGATTGCTGGCTTCATGAATTCTTTGCCAACTCTGGCAGCTTTCCTGGATGTTGGATTTTGAATATTCCTTATCTGTTTGTTGTCTCTGGCTGCTGCTTCTCTAGTCTGTTGTGGAATTAATGCCACTGCCACAGGTACTTGCCACCTGAAACCAGAACACGTTTACTGCTAGCAAATATAAATTAGCAAACAATGATCCAATTTCCTTAAGAAAAATGACATACAGAAGACATAAGCTCTGAAGGAGAGGTGAAACTGCTTGTGAAAGAAACAAAGTGCAGAAATTTCCATCTGTTCCAAAATATGAGACTTACCTTCCCCATGTTACCCATTAACATATTGGCACTGAGAGCAGTCTCTCCTTCTCTTTTCAGGTAAATAGCATCAAATTGGGATCACAATATCTAGTTACCTCAAGCTGACAGCTTCAGCAGGAAGTCAAAATAGCCAGTATATCTCCTTCACACAGACAGCATCAGCATGGTCATTTTTACTACAAATCATATATCATCTTCCCAGCTTGTGTTTCAGCAGGTCAGATGCTTTTGGCCGCTCCATCATCTGCAGAGTATTCTTTTGGGATTTTTTTTCACACTCATGGATTTTTGGGTAGAAAATAATACACAAATTGAAACACATTTTTCTAAAAGGGAGGTTAATACAAAACCAAAGAGAAAAAGTGGTGTTTTAGTGCATAGCCACCCCCTGGTTTTTGCACAGGAAATAGATTTCTTGCACAGAAAACAGTTTGCTGTGCAGGAAACCAGTTTTCTGTGTAGAAAATGAGATTTTTCAGGAAAAAAAGTGTTTTTCTCCACAGAATGATTCCTGCACAACACTTCAAGATCTTTAAATATGTGTAAGATACTGTGTAGGAGACCTAAATACTCTAAAGGCACTATATCCTGTCTGATCTTGGAAGTTAAGCAAGGTCAGCCTGATCAATACTTGGATGGGTGACTGCCAATGAATACCAGGTGCCGTAGGCTATATTTCAAAGGAAGGGACTGGCAAAACCATCTCTCTTTTTTTTTTTTAATCATTTTATTCAATTTCCCATATAAAACATACATTTGTAACTGACAGCTTAATTGAAATGTTTCTGCTCTTCCACACTGATCTAGTTTTCACTATCAATATTTCTTATCATGCTTATAATATTGTACTACATTTAACTGCTAATATTACTCATTGATTCTTGCCTTTTCATCTCCATATTCCCGCCTCATGATAGATATACTGTAGCCCCCTCCTAATTTATCTTAAATCATGAATTACAGATTTCCATCTGGTTACCCAGCAATTACCCACAACCGTTTACAATTTGCCATTCTCTTTGTATCACATCGTCTGATTTCCCTTTTAATCTCTGAGAGACCATATCAGCATTTTTATTTTCAATAAGTGTACCCCACCATTGTTCTATTGTAGGTATTTGCTGAGTTTTCCATAACTTAGCATATTCAATACGTGCTGTTGTTATCATATAGAGCAATATTCTCCAATGTTTCTTTATACCAGCATCTTCTAATGTATCAATCATATTTAATAAATACAATTCCGGTGTCTTAACAAACTGAACTTCCATTAATGCACATTCTTTGTGTGTATTTCACTCCAATATTTCTTAGCTTTTGGACATGTCCACCACATATGATATATCGTACCAACCTCATTCTGACATTTCCAACAATGCCCATCACCTGTTTTGTATATCTTTTTCAATTTATCTGGTGTCATGTACCATTTATGGAATAGCTTATAATAGTTCTCTTTCAAATTCTGAGCTACTGTAAATTTCTGTGTTTTTTTCCAGCTCTGCTCCCAAGACTCTAGTTGAATTGAATGTCCAATATTTAAAGCCCATGTGATCATTGTTGCCTTTACTGTTTCTTCCTGCCTCTCCTGTTGTAACATTTCTTGATATATTTGAGCTAGTAAATGAGGCGGATTTTCAAACAGTCATTTAATAACTCCAGTTTTCTCTTTTAAGTCAATTCCATATATTTTTATGTCCATCTGAAACCTTTCTGCTAATTGTCTGTAAGGGAACCAACTCAATGTTATTCCCTCTTGTTCTAATTTTTCTCTCGATTTGATCTTAAGTTTATCAGACGTTGATCTCTCAATTATATCTTCATATCGCAGCCATTTATCTGTATCTATCCATCGGCCGAAAAAAGCCTCTTGGGGTGAGCCCCAAGTGGGGAGCTGCCGTATGTTTTTAGTTTTATAGTCCTCCCAAATTTTCAGAAGTGATTTCCTGATATAGTGATGTGTGAAGTCTTTATCTATTTTTGCTTTATCATAAAACATATAGGCATGCCACCCCATTCTCAGGTCTGCTCCCTCCAATGCCAATGTTCTCGTATCTTGTAGGTCCACCCAGTCTTTTATCCACGTAAATGCCGCAGCCTTGTAATATATTTGAAAGTCTGGTAGTCCCATTCCTCCTCTAGTTTTTAAATCAGTCATATTATTCCATTTTATCCTAGGTTTTTTCCCTTGCCATATAAACTTAGTTAGTTCTCTCTTCCAATGTATGAAAGGTTTCATATTCGTTATTATGGGGAGGTTCCGAAACAAAAAAAAATCATTTTTGGCAAAACGTTCATCTTTATTGCAGCTATCTTCCCCAACATCGACAATCGCATCAAAGTCCAAGTTTCTAACTCTTTTTTGATTTCTTGCCATTTTTTTTCATAATTGTTGTGAAATAGTTCATTATTTCTTTTAGCTATCCAAATGCCCAAATATTTTACCTTTTGTCCTTTATTGAATCCTGTTTTTTGTACTAATTCCATCTTTTCTCTTTCAGACATATTTTTGGTTAAAAAAACTGTTTTCTCCTTATTAACTTTAAAACCAGAGAAATCTCCATATTCTTGCACTGTAGAAATCAATTTTTCAATACATTTCCTTGGTTCCTTCAGTAAAAAGACCAAATCATCGGCGAAAGCTTTTAACTTATACTGATGTTTCTTTATTTGTACACCTTTTATTTCTTTATCTTCTCTTATAGCATTGTTAAGTATTTCCAGTGTCATAATAAACAACAAAGGAGACAGAGGACAACCTTCTCTCGTTCTTCTATGTAATTCTATCATTTGTGTTCTTTCCCTGTTTATAACCAATCGTGCTTGTTGTTGGCTGTATATAGCTTCAATCCATGCAACAAATTTTTCACCTGGCTGCATTTGTTTAACCGCAGTCTTCATAAATGGCCAGCTGATCATATCAAAAGCTTTCTCCGCATCTACAAATATCATGGCCATTTTCCGTTCATTGTGCTTTTCATAATATTCTATTACATTTAGAACCGTTCTGATATTGTTTCTCAAGGATCTTTTAGGTAAAAAACCGTTCTGGTCCTCATCTATTACCTCTATCAGCACTTTTTTAAGCCTTGCTGCTAAAATTGAAGCAAAAATCTTGTAATCTGTATTCAAAAGTGATATCGGTCTGTAATTCTTTACATCTTTCAGATCTCTTCCTTCTTTCGGGATCAGCACTATATTAGCTTCTCTCCATGTATCTGGTATTCCTTCCTTTATTATTTCATTTAAAGTACTTTGCAAGGGTAATGAAATCTCATGTTCCATATTTTTGTAGTATCTTGCGGTGAAACCATCAGGTCCTCGTGCTTTATCATTCTTCAAATTCCTTATAGCTTCCACCACTTCCATCATAGTAATAGATTGATTCAAGATTGATCTTTGGTCTTCATTAAATCTCATTGTATTCATTTTGTCAAGATATTCCTCCACTTCTTGTATTCTTTTCCCTTTTAAGATCTTACTCATCAACTTCACGTAGTAATTATAAAAAGCTTGTTTTATTCCCTCCTGTTTTGTAATTCTTTCTTCTCCAGTTCTTATCTCAGTTATGATATTTCTGGACCTTCTTTTCCGCAGCATACTTGTCAAAAATTTTGAAGGTTTATTAGCTTGTTCAAAAAAGTTATATCTCGTTCTCCTTATCTGTAGCTCTATTTCTTCCAAATTAAGTTGATTTAATTCCGCTTGCTTTACCTTCATCTGTAATCTTAACTGTTTATCCGACAGATTTTGTCTCATCTGTTGTTCGATTTCTTTCATCTTTTCCAAAATTCGCTGCTCAGTGTTTCTCTTTTCTTTTTTAATCTCTGCGGTCCATCTGATAAAATTACCACGAATCACTGCTTTACTTGCATCCCAAATGGTTTTCATCGATAGCTCCACCATCATGTTCTCTTTAAAATAATTACTTATCTCTGTTTTTGCCTTCATTATGTACTTTTCCTTATTCCAAATCTCATCGTTCAATCTCCATGTTCTTTCTCTATCTTTAATCCTTATCTTTAATTGTAGCGGGTTATGGTCAGAGCATAAGTTAGGAAGAATGTCTATATCTGTAGTTTTCATCAGAAGTTGTTTAGTTACTAGTATCATATCTATTCTTGACATCGACCTATGTCTGTCCGAATAATATGTATGTCCATCCAGTTGCCCATTCTTGTATCTCCAAGTGTCATATAAGTTTAAGTTATCCATCATATTAAAGGAGCTCTTAGGCAATTTACCGTTGTTCCGGGGAGTTAACTTGTTTTGTCCTGTCACCTTGAGGACTGATTACTCCATTAAAGTCCCCCAGAACAATAATGTTAGAGTTTCCTGTTTCATCAAGGTATCTCAGTACCTCTTTCTGTATTGCAGGGAAGAATTCACCTTTAGCTCCATTTGGTGCGTATATCCCAACTATTAATATTTTGTCTTGTTTAGAAGTAACTTCAACTCCTATATATCGACCATTGGTCGATAAACCATCTCTGAGTGAAATTCATGGGGTCACCATAAGCCAAAAGATGAGTTGAAGGTGCATGCACACACACACACACACACATATACACAGACTTGTACATGAAAAATGTGCCTCTTCTCCCTTCTCTTTCATTCATATGTCTTTCACCAACACCCATCACTTTTAAAAATAATGTGGTATTTTCCACAACAATACATGTCAATATCTCAATTCATTTCAAAGGCAGAGAATACTTCCTGATCACAGATACTACTGACACAAGGCAATCCAGTCAAAGAATCATAGAGTTGGAAGGGGCCTCATGGGCCACCAACCCCTTGCTTAGTGCAGAATCTCCAGCTAAAGCATTCCCAGCAGGTAATTGTGCAGTTTGTTTTTTAAGATGTCCAAAGAATAAGACTCTATCACCTCTCTCAGCAATTGATTCCATTGGTGAACCACTCTTACTGTCAAGGAGTTCTTTCTTAATATTCAATCAAAGTCTACTCTCCTGTAACTTCAAACCATTAGATCTTGCCCTACCTCTGGGGCAGCAGAGAACAGGCCTGCCCCCTCCCCTCTGTGACAACCCTTGAGCTATTTAAAGAGTGCAATCACATCACCCCTCAGTCTTCTCTTCACAAAGCTGAACATGCACAGCTCCTTTAAGCTTTCCTCATGTGAGAACACCCTTCAGAATAGAGAAGTTCTGGTGCTAAGAGGTAAAGTAATGGATTCGGGCAGCATCCCTAGCCATGTTGGACAATCTCTCTCTTTCAGGTAAGCAAAAGCAGCACAAGGTCACAGTGGTCAGTTTCTTTCCTTTAGACAAGCAGTGTCATCATGAGGTCACAATGGCCAGTCTCTTCTCTTCCCTCAAGGAGGGATCATCAGGCTGCAGTCATAATGGTCATTCCCTCTCCCTGATGCTGATGAAGCAGGCAGCATCAGAGTGAAACCACAATGGCCAGTCCACTTTCAGGCAGGCAGGCAGCATCAATACAAGGCCAGTCTCTCTCACACACTGAAGAGAGGAGCAGAAGCAGTACGTGGGACACACTGTTTCAATACACTAAGGCAGATGGAAGCTGGAGTGTGTGGGCAGACGTACTCTCTCACTGAAGTGAGCATGTGCAGGAGCACGTGTGTCTCTCTCATCCAGGTTAGCATTTGCAGCATGTGGAGAAAGCAGTTGTCAGTGTCTTTCTCACTGAAGTGGACTGCAGGGTCTGGGCAGAGAAGCAGCAGGCAAGGAGAACAGGAAAGCTGACAGGCAGGTGCTCCAGCTACTATAGTACATGGTATGGTGGTCTGAGTGTTGAACTAGGCCAAAGGGAAACCAGGATTCCAACCCTGCTTGGCCAGGGAAACCTACTGGGTGACCTTGGGCAAGTCACTCTTTCTCAGCCTCAGAGGGAAGGCAAGGGCAAACCTTCTCTGAACAAATTCTGAACAAGAAAACCCAGTGATAGGTTTGCCCTAAAGTTACCATAAGTCAGAAATGACTTGAAAGCCCACAACAACAACAACAACAATCCCTCGGGGTGGATTGTTAAGATATGCAGTACAGATGACGAGGAGGACACACAGGCATGTTGACAGCATCGTTTTGATGACTGTAAAGTCAGCTGCAGCTGGCCATATTTTGAGAGAGAGACATGCTGGCAGGAAAGCATAAAAGTAGGGATGGGACAAATCCAGAATTTTCCGAATCTGAATCCAGATCCAAATCCCTGGAAGGTTCTGGGAATCCACGAATCTCACGAATCTCGAATCTTTCAAATCCTTTTTTTAAAAAAAGGGTTTAAAAAACAAGGGAAAGAAAGATAATCTTGGGCCAGATATGCTCTCTCAGCCTTAGCAAAAGCCCAGGTAAAGGCAAACCTCCCTCTGAAGAAATCTGACTAGGACAATTGTCATAGTTTTGCCTCAGGATCTCCCCAGACTGAAAATGTCATGAAGGCTCTATGTACATAGGCAGGAAAATGTGGATTAATCCCACATTTTCCTGCCTGTGTAAAGAGGACCACATATTACAGTACAGAGACAATCCAGGTCAAAACTGGCTTTTCTTTGCATAGCTCCTTCTGGTGTCCTGGGGTTAGTAGTTTGATGATGCACCAGCACACTTTGGCAGAGAAGGCTGTGACACCTCGTAAAACTACAAACCCCAGAATTGTGTATGAAGGAGCTTTGCAAATGAGCTATGCAAAGGAATGTTTCAGCTGTCCTTGAAATCTCAAGCCTGTAGCGTCTAGTCAAGTGCTGAACTTAAATATGAAATGTTCAGTTCAAATATCTTAGAATACAATCCTAGATGTAATTTCTGAAATTGTTAGCAAAGGCCATTATTACTCCAAGGGAAAAATTCACCTACTTCCCATCTCCCCTTGTGTGTCTAGTCTCCCAAGTTTTCAGGCGTCCCGGTCTCCAACAAACTGTTTGGGTGGCGGATTCGAAAGATTCGTTTTGCCTATTTTGGCACAGGGGGATTCGGATTCTCGAATCTCGAATCGCTGCCAAGGATTCAAGGATTTGGTTGGCCCATCCCTACATAAAAGAAAGCACTGTCATAATACTATAGATCCAGATGAACTGACACGTTTAACGTGTGACCCTCAAAGGACAAATCAGATGACAAGGGAGGTCACTTAGTAGCAGGTTCTGAGTAAAATAGTGAATGCAAGCAATGCCTGAAACTTTAGATACAGTGGAGTGGGTGTTTAACTTAACACTTGTGCCGCAGGTTAGGGTCACAGAGGACACACAGGGGCAAGGGGAGGAGGAGAGGCCAGATAGTGACACCGAAGCACAGAAGCACTGGAGTAAAAGAAGCAGAAGAGCAGAGAGCAGTCAGTCTCTGGGCCAAAGGAAAGCAGGTATGGAGCAAAGCTTGCCAGGACTTGTCAGCATGCCAGTTACCAAAATCATGAAGGGATTTCAGAGACAGTATAACTCCCAGGAGTGCCAGCTGCTAGAGAAGGGAAGGAATTAGGATAAGCAGGGCACACGGGAATATTCATAGACAGAGCGGGGCAGAAAAGTAGCACCAAAATCCTTGCAGCAAATAATTAAGGAGATCAGGCTGCTTGTGTTTACCTTACTGTTTCTGTTTTACAAATTTCTGGGAGTTAGGGAATTTTCTTTGTAAAAGGGTCAAGTAACAATAATCTAGAGCTTTGTGCTTTATGCCTCCAGCCAAGGTAGGTGTCCTTCTTGTTTAAAAATGGCTATGCCTTTGTCATTATCATATAGGTAAGGAGGGGTTTTTGAAGAGACCACCATTTCATAAATTGAATTTTTCTCCTCTGAATGTTCAAAAAAAAAAAAAAAGTAAACCTCTATATGTAGAGAAATTCACATATCACAATTAATATCAGGTATGCCAGTCCAGGGGAAGTGAGAAGTGGGGGAGCAGTACCATCACATCACCAGGGTTTCAAATCATAGACTCTTACTCCTCAGCAGTCCTGCAATTTCTGTACACTGGAAGTGTAAATGGTTTTATTTTAAAAAAGCTTTTCATGTACATGCGTGACTGTCTCATCTGTATTGATAATACTGGCATCAAACTCTTTACAGTGAAGGATCTTGTTGCTATTCACTGTTTCATTCTCCTCCTCATTTTAATCTTAAATATAAACATCTTAATCTTGATTAAAGTGTCTCCCTCACAATACACAGATCTGAAATAGTGACCTTGGATCCAGGCACCCAGTGGCATTTTGATTACCCACAGTGCTGTCGTTGTTGCATGACCTTGGGCCATTGTGGGCAATGCAAATGGTGGGCTCACATCAACCTGTTCTGGGTGGCATTCTCCTGCTGCCAGCATCTGTCACTGACGGCTATGCTTCCATTGTGCCCTCTGCCATTCCACGCCCTCTGCTCAGAGAAGGCTCCATCAAGGAACCAGTCCCTCATTTGGCTTTTGTAACATCACAAGCAAGCACTGTGGTGAGGGAGTAGGGGGCATGCTGATCAGATTTGCAGATGACACCACGTTAGGAGGGGTTGCTAATACCCCAGAGGACAGGATCAAAATTCAAAATGACCTTGACAGACTGGAGAGCTGAACCAAGGCTGACAAAATGAATTTCAACAGAGAGAAATGTAAGATCCTGCACTTAGGCAGCAAAAAATGGAATGCATAAGTATAGGATGGGGGACGTGTGGCTGGATAGCAGTATGTGTGAAAGGGATCTAGAAGTCCTGGTAGATCACAAGCTGAACATGAATCAGCAATGTGATGCAGCAACCAAGCAACACGATTCTTGTTTGCATCAATAGGAGCGTGGTGTCTAGATCAAGGAAGGTTATGGTACCACTCTATTCTGCATTGGTTAGACCTCATCTGGAGTACCGTGTCCAATTCTGGGCACCTCAGTTCAAGAAGGATATCAACAAGCTGAAACATGTCCAGAAGAGGGCGACCAAGATGGTTCAGGGTCTGGAAGCCATGACACCATATCAGGAGTGGGTTAGGGAGCTGGGTATGTTTAGCCTGCAGAAGAGAAGGTTAAGCGGGGACATGATAGCCATGTTTAAATATTTGAAGGGATGTCATGTTGAGGAGGAAGTGGACTTGTTTTCTGCTGCTCCAGAGACTAGGACAAGGAGCAATTGATTCAAGCTGCAGGAAAGGAGGTTCCACCTGAACCTCAGGAAGAATTTCCTGATGGTCAGAGCTATTTGGCAGTGGAAAATGCTGCCTGAGAGTGTGGTGGAATCTCCTTCTTTAGGAGTTTTTTAAGCAGAGGCTGGATGGCCATCTGTTGGGAATGCTTTGATGGGTATTCTTGCATAGCAGGTGGTTAGAGTGGATGGCCCCTGTGGTCTCTTCCGGCTCTACGATTCTATAACTCCATAATCTCACTAACAGTTGAAATTATCTGCTTTGTATCTCTCAGATATCTGCATGGTTTTGTTTTCGAGTTGAGCTGAAATAAGGCGATATGACTGACACTCACTGTGCCTGTCAATCTACCACTACAACTCTTATTTTCAGGAATATGGAATTAACAAGGAAACTGGATGCTTTAATTATTATGTTCAATGAACCTACTCTTGCTTATCTTTGATGTTGGCTGAGTTCAATACCTTTCAATGTTTCTTCATAGCTCCCTGTGATTTTTTTATCAGCTAATATTTTTTTTAAAAAGTGAGATGAATACAGACTTGCAGCTATGATTTGACAGAATCTAACACATTTTTATTATTATTATTCATCAGATCCCTGCAGCTGGAACCAACATCCTCTCCAGTGAATCGGCTCCAATTATATTTTTCTCTAGGTAGCAGAGTTTAGGCTAACTTGAAGGGGAGAAAGGGAGAGAATGAGACTTTTAAAATCACTTAACTCTGCCACTCAGGTAATTTCCAACTGTCAGTTGCTGTTTCTTTTTCTTTCTTTCTTTCTTTTTCTTTCTTTTTGTATTTGTCAAGTCATTTAAAAGATATCTCACAAGATCCCTGAAGCTAATCTGGTGGATATGAGAAAAACATTATTCTGTCTCTTTCTGATATGGATGTCTTGTTACATAATCTACTATTAACAAGAAAATCTCTTTTTCAAGACCCTTCATAGGATGGCTTTAAAAAAAACGAACATGAACTTCACTCATTTTCTGCGTAAATTCTTTAATCTTCCCCTGGAACCCTAGTGGATTCTTAAATGGAATTAGATCATGAGACAAAATGGCTTTCAGGAGACTACCTCTTCGCCTCCCTTGTACACAGTGCTATAAAAAGAAATGTGCTCTTTTGCAAGCCACTTTCTCAGAGGCGTGCTTCAAGTGCGTCAGCAGGGGCAAATCATGTCATAAACTCAGCAGTATTGTTTCCCTTCAATATTTCTGGAGAATGGATAGAAGAAATCATTTCTTCCGCTTTACTGCCAAATTGCAGCAATTTTCATTACTATCTAAATGTGAGAGATCAATCAGAGAGTGAGGGTGGAGAAAGAGGACAAGGACTCTTACTAGTGATAGTGAGAGAGAAATTCACACTTGCCATTTGCTTCTGAGGGAGGGGAGGGAGTTTGTTCTCGTGTACTGCCTGGGTTTACAATTCATCCCTTTTCCCCTTCCTTAAAACATCCTTTTTCATTTCTTTGCTACTGATTGGTGGATTTAGGTAGAGTCTGCTAAAATGTTTCCTGGTGGCATGCACCATCAAATTGGCTTTGACTCAGATGACCCTTGCCACAGCATACTTCCCGCAGGTTAAAAGCAGACATATAAACTCAAGAGGTACCCTAAAAGTTCTGGATTCTGACCCGTTAGGACTTAGAGATGGGAACCAGTATGGTGTAAGGGTTTGAGCATTAGACCAGGATGTTGAAGACCAGGGTTCGAATGCCCACTCAGTGTCTGACCGCTTTGGCAAGTCACACACTCTCAGCATCAAAGAAATGTCATGGCAATACCCCTGTGACAAATCTTGCCAAAAAAATCCCATAATAGGTTCACCTTAGGGTTGCTATCAGTTGGAAACTATTTGAAGGCACCCAACAACAGCAACAACAACATCTGTGTATCTCATATTCAGGTTTTTTTATAATGCCAAATTCTTTCTTTATGAAGAAATGTGCCAATTTGATCATATTCTTATAAATGGAAAGCTTCAGCATCAACAGTGGTCAAATTCAGCAGATACTGTTGTTCCCACACTGCAGTTGACTGCCATGTTACTTTTTAAGATGGTGAGTTTCTCAAGGAAAAAAAAAGTGGCAAACCTAATACAGCACTAACACATGGGAATACAAAGAGAATCAAATCTAGAAATTTAAGACACTCAGAGCTACGGACCTGGTGGACAAATTGGGAAGGTTTAGTTTCTCCCATATGCAAATATTTCTCTCCATATGTTTTTTCCAATTGTAAAGTCATAAGCATTATTTCTATCTTTCCATCAAAAAAACCCTGCAAATTTTGAAAAATTCAGATCAAAAAACCTGAGACCATGTCATCAGCCATCTAGAGCTAGCTCCCCCACACACACACACCTCCTTATTGGTCCCATTTCTCAAGATCTGGAAATTCAGCATGGGTATCTGCAAAGAAATGATTAGCTGCACACAAGCACCTGGTAATTTCTATGCCCTTCATGAGAGAGAGATGCTTGCAACATCTGGACAGAGGATCTTGTGGAGTGCCTCCATATGGGATACAGTTCGCATGTGCAGATGCCACTCTGATGATGCCCATTCCAAACATGAAGAAATTAAGTGGTTGTGGTGGCATGATCCTGTTCAGAGCTCGGAAATGTTACTTTTTGAGACTACAACTTCCAGAATCCCTTAGCCAGCACAGGAAGTAATCAGGTAGACTGTGGAATTCTAGGAACTGTAGTCCAAAAAGTAGTACACAGGGGGATTCTTGGAGTTGTCAACTAAACAATATCTTTTCCCGTTCTGCCCATCTTCTGCATCTGACAATATCATAGCTTTTAAGTACAGAGTACAGACAGTATTTGGTGAAAGGGAGCTTTCAAGATAAGTCAGTTACTTGTACCTTGTGGTGGTTTCTTTTTTTAGATGTCTTTATTAATACTTTCTAAACACACTAAAATTCTACAAATATACAAGAAAAAAGAAAGAACAACATGAAGAACACATGAGATATAAGAATCAGAAACTAAAAAGTACAGAAAAAGAAATAAAAAAGAAAAAGAAAGGGGGTCAACTTCCATTCTATCTGTAAACATGGTCTAAAACTACAAATTGATTCAAACCCCTAAAAGATAATATCCAGCCATTCTCTTCCTCCTCTCCCCTAGTTCATGCTTTCAAAAAAAAAAGAACTTTCTTCTGTCAAAAGTTAACATATCTAGCAAAATATATATTAATATTACTTTCTATTACATCCTATGTTTACATGAAAAATAGCATTCCATTTTCCAAACTTTATACTAAATGCTATTTGCTGACTTACTCATACAATATTTTTCACTACTGAAAACTGTAGACCAATCACTAAATCCAAATGTTTCTATACTATTTTATATCATAAAATTCTTTGCACCATTTATTAACCAAATCTGCTTTTCATTGTCTTACGTCTATAACTATTCCGTAACCTAGTTTCAACAAAATCAATTTGATTTTGACTAACTTCCGTCTTTCCTTGTACCCATCTTATCCATGAACTTCTCCTCCACCCCCAGCTTCTCAATTTTATTTCCTTGCTCTTTACTAATATTTCCAGTTCCTTCCAACTTAGTATTTTAGGATAATTATGCTGAAACAGAACCCTTTTTTTCATGTTTTTCTTGCTCCTTTCAATCATACAGGCTAAATCAATTTGGTTTTGTTCAACCACCAATGTAGTTTGATTACAGATCAGTTTCAAATTACACCCCCCCTCCCTTTCCCCCTCCTTGATCTATAATCACCAATTCACAAGCCAGAACTTCTTGGCTGTTCCTTTCCTCCAATACAGTACCTAATTCCTCCATTAACTCAACCTGAATTTGTCTCTCCATATGATTTTCAACCTCATTGTCATGTCATGCCTTGGAGACCCTGATATTGAGGAGGAGGGTTCTGAATTTGAGGCAGAAGTTTCCCCAGAAGTTTACTCAGTGGAAAATAACAACCATCAGAAGGGGGCCTGAGCAGGAGGAACAAATATGAGAAGATGAAACAGCACAGACTTTTACATTGTGGAAGAGATGATGCCAGAAAGACAGTCTCAGGCTTTCATCTCATTTAAGTAAAAAATTATGCTTTAATGAGGGAACACCTGTGGCAACACTATTAGCTATAAAAGGCAAACAGCTGGCTCATCTCCTCACAGAGTCAACAACTGATCTTCCTGGTGGTTGAACCTGTCCTATCTGGGTCCAAGCACAGCTGATAAAACAACTGAATAACTCCCAGTTTATTACTTACTTCCAGGCAGTAAGCACAGAGACAAACATAAAATACAACATAAACAAAATCTGGCAGGGTTTCACAGCAAGGGAATGTCCAAGGTCAATCAAGGCATTCAGCAAGGTAGCAGGTCAGATAAGCTCTGACAACTCCTGGAAGGGAAGGACACCAGCTAAACAGGTCTGAAGCCTAGTGCAGCTGTGCCGTGATTGATTGTTGCCGGTTATAAATCCTGCGAGAGTGACCCTGGCTTTCTCTTTGCTGCCTGTGCTCTGTAAAGCTGAGTCTCGGTAAGTGTTGTTCTATATCTGAGGAGCCAGGACTCTCCGTTGGAGCTGGCACCACCCCCAGTTCTCTTTCTGGCACTGTAACCTCTCTCTGTACAGCAGGTCCTGGCATGTCCCCTGTCTCAGACTTTGAGTCAGAGTCCATGCTTTGGAAGCAGGGCATGACAGAACCTCTGTGCCGTGTTTTCCTGACTTCTGACTCTCTTGGACTTCTGCTTGTTTGATGGTGATTCAGATTTGCCTTTGTTGATTTGTTTGCCTTGGAACATGCATTCTTGACATGAACTTTGTTTGGACTAGTCCTACTCTCACCTCTGTGAGTAAGTTCTGCCCTGCTGGTTTGCTAATTGGTTGCCTGGTCTGCCTGGGACACAACACTCATTCATTTCCATATTGCTAACTTCTGTATCTCCCTGTTGTTTTACATCTTCCCACAGTTCTTCCTACATCCCATTGATCTCATTCCTCAGTGCCTCTATCATGTTCCTCTTTGAATTTAGGAGTTCCACTTCTCTTCAAAGAACATAGATCCTCTATCATCCATTTTAAAAAGTTCTGAGAAAGTTTCTGGGAAGGTTCCACATTTTATTCAATCCAGCAGTTTCAGAGATAACAAGACACTTCTCTCATCTAAGTAAAATCCACCAGCAAATCAGTCTTGTCAATATCAAATAGATAACGTCTGTACTTTCTCACACTATAATTTCTTTTTATTAAACTCCAATTCAGTCTTACAAATACAATGAGATTCAGTCCATCCACAAAATATATGGTCATCGATCCTCAATTGCTCTCATTTAAACGCATCAGCCTTTCTAATTTATTTATCCCAGTTTTGTGAGGTGAACACACTTACTCTTGATTATAGAATGAACAAGGCAGGAGAGGCTTCATTGTTCCATTTTGGTCAGAAGATTTCTTCACTTTTTTAACTCCAAAGGTTTATTTAAGAAATTTCTTCTAAAAAGCAGGTTGCTGGTATGGCGCCTCAGATCCAAACAGCTGCGTTTCACAGCAAGGATAAAAGATGTCACTCTTTCTCTTTCCCACTCATAACTTGTTTACACAAAAATAAACGCAAATAATGGGAATTCTGGACCCTGATGGATTATGCCCTGCTCCCCCTTTTAATCCAGGGGAAGTTTCTCCAGCCAAAGATTCCTTTGGTGGGCACTTTTGCTGTGAAAGCTCTCCCTCCTACAAAGCTGTAGCCAGGAGTATCTACTCACTAGCTTTCCAGAAGTGAAAGTCTGTACCTTGTGTAAGTTTCATTTTTTAATATATGCGAATTACACTGTGATGGTGTTCAACTCCACACTTCAAACACAGAATTTTCTGGGGTGCAACATCATGATCAGGATGCTGGCCTTACATGCAGCTTAACCCAAATCAAAATCCTTTCTCAGCTACTGAAACAAACTGGGTGGCCTTGGATATCTCAGCCCAATATACTTTACAAGATTGTAGTAAATTGATAATGCTGCTCAGAGTTCTTTGAAGGAATATCCCCTGATAATGAGTTTGATCCCTCATCTGGTCTGCTGAACAAAAGGCTCCATTCATAGATGATGACATGCAGAACAAAACTTCATGAAACATGACAAATCACATCTTGTGAGATGAAACTTTGGTTTGATGCTGGGTTACCCCAAGCATATTCAGTAGTTGTCCTATCAGTGTTTGTGATGGACCCAAGGGGGAGAGGTATCCTGAGTGTTAGAGAAGCTGGCAGCAACAGGTTGCTAGGCAACCAGAATCACCACTCCAGCGAGAAACACAGTCACTTTAGTGTGAAGAAGAAGTTGGAAGCCTCAGGGGAAAAAATGCATAAATAGCAGACACACTGATTTGGTTTGGTAGTCAGATTTCTATGAGAAGGGCTAAAAGTCAGTCCTTCAGGTAGAGAATTTTTCAGTCAGTCAAGGGAGGTTGGATGAAAGGGGTGCGTTTTCTCAAGGAAAGGCTAGAAAAAGGGGCAGAAGAGAAATCAACCCACTTTTGAATCTAGTCAGAGAGAGAGTAACCTAGATTTAGGTAACGTAGCCTTTGGCAAAAGGGAAGCCAGAGGGCTATGTGTGTGAGAGACTTGTGCCTTTATGCTGATGTAAAGGTATAAGAAACTTTAAGTTTAAATGCATTCTGAAGATCTGTTTGAGCGTGGACATTCATACAAAACCAATACTTCATTCTGTTTGTTTTTTTTAATAAAGATTGTAGTATATTTTCATAAATTTTGACTCAGCTGAATAATTTTCAGTGGTTCTAACCAAAAAGAAACGTGCTACCATACATCAGTAAATCATTCTAAATAACAATTGAAAGGCTATACTTTTTACACAAAGTGGTGTTTTAAAGAGAAGGTCAGAGCTATATAAAGTGGCCAGGTGCTTTAGCAGACCAGAGAGGGGGCTGCCATACCAGTCTGTGACGGGGAAAAAAAACAGGCTTCGTCACGGTGGTCAGAAAGAACTATATTTTTCTTACGGTGATTAGTTTGACAGAAAGAGTAGTGCATGTTTCACTTTCCATGTGGTTTCACACCCTCTAAAGGCCTGAATCTTGATTGGCTATGCAGTCAGTTGTGCAAACAGTTTAATTTTTTACTAGTCTGTGCATGGAGATCTCCACGACTTTTCTTACACAGATGTTTTCCATACTAAAATCATTATTTGCATTTTGGCTGCTTTCGTCTGCATAAAGCTCTGAGTATGTTCACTGCTGAGTTTCTATAAATAGGCAACAAACAAAGAAAAATACAAAAGTTGTTTCTACGTTCTATACATTGGGCACCATACTAATTGGCTAGTCCTTGTGACAATGAGAATGCCAATTCCCTCCCAAGGTAATTTTTCATGCTTACCAAAAAACCCAAAGCCCTGGCCCTTTAAAAAAAGATGTTTAACACCTCATTCCTCACCGCTGCTGCAAAGGCACTGAATAAACATTTTAACTGGAAAATCTTATAAAGTTTTTGAATTTTATTATACAGGTGAACAGCTCGTGGAGAGAAATGTGAAGAAGAAAACAGCATTGCTATTTGAAGGTATGTTCATGTGTTATATGATGAGCAAAGGTAGGATGAAGCCAAACTCATCTAGTACAGAAAGAAACCAACACTGTCTCCTATGTGTAAGTATTCAGTTATTGTCGTTTTTGTGTGCCTTCAAGTCATTTCTGACTTATGGCGACCCCAAGATGAACCTATCATGAGGTTTCCTTGCCAAGATTTGTTCAGAGCGGATTTGCCTTTGCCCCCCTCTGAGACTGAGAGAGTGTGACTTGCCCAAAGTCATCCAGCAGGTTTCCATGGCTGACGGGGATTCGAGGCCTGGTCTCCAGAATCATAGTCCAATATACAAACCACCACACCACGCTTTCAAAATCTGAAAAATTTAAATGCAAGAAGAACTGCAACAGACAAATTTGCCAATCCTTAGTCTGAATGCACCATTTCCTTCCTTAAAAGAGCCACTAATATGTGGAACCCATTTGCAGATGGAGTTCAGCACCCTGGACACCTAGACCGGGAAGTCACCACTCACTGCCATTAATCACATTTTTAATCACTTACCATAAAGTGAAGTTAGAAACCAATAATTCTGCCCAGGAGCAAAAGCAAATTAGCAATTTTTCAGGTTTAAAATGTTTCAGGTTTAGACCAGAATCATACGCAGATCATGAAAGCAGTGTTAGCTTGGAGAGGCAGTTTGCTAGGAGAGACTGTTTAAAGAAACACTGTGTGGCAAGCAAGGAGAGAGGTGAAATTCAGCCCATCCTTTCTGTTTGGCAAGGCAATCGTGGAGGTGTGAGTAACGCATCAAATCAGAATTATTAACTTGTCTGTTATCCCTGCTGAGCAGCAGCCCAAGCTCAAAAGTATCCCAGAAGGTACTGTGGACTCTCATGGGGAGCGATATCATGCCCCAGTCCCAGAACTCAGGTGCAAACGCAGACAGAATTCTCCCCACAGCTACAACACACAGACATGAACAGAACAATACTTACTGCAGTCCAGCATAGATGAGAAACTGAGAGCCCGTGAGACTCAAAGTATTTAAACAGAGAAGACAGATTAATTAGGCAAACAGCTGGGGGAGGCTGCTGACCGATAAATAAAAGGGATGGGGTGCAGAGAATTCCATTGCAGACAACTGGTATCTCTGGTGGAAACAACATATTCTTCTTTGATCCTTGACTTGTGTTCCTGGAAAACCTTCCTGGACCCTCACTTTGTGTGCTGACTATGCTGTTGGGTACCCCTTGAACTGACACTCCAAATTTTTCACTTACGTGGACTGCTGAAACAAAAAAGATAACGGACCAGTAACTGAGTTTTGTAAGCCTGGTCTGTGGCTACTATTATGGAGGACTGTGAACTGTGGCTGGTTTTCTGGACAGGACGCCTTTTTAAAACAGGATGTTAAATGGAAATCAGCTTCCATTTCATGTTCTGTTTTTAAAAGGCCTTTCCTGGGTCTACAGGGGACCAGACGGTCCCTAAAATATGGTGAAATTGCCACATGGGAGACCATTTTTGGCCAAATATGTCTTTTTCAAAAACAATTTTTTAATTGGGAGCCTTTGGGAGGTACTGTTGTCCTAAAAATGCATTCCATGAACTATCCTTTTTCTACTGCTGCCCTAAGATATAGATGGAAATCCTCCTTTTCTGTCCCCATGGAATGCCTGGTGACATTTCTTCTTATCAGCTGCCACTCAAAAGAAATCATCCTTGCATTGGAGTTTGTTCTACTGGATTTCAGCTGACCAATTGTTAAATGTGGATGGGAGAACATTTGACCTTGAAGACTACAAGATTTCCCAACCTTCACTATCAGCTATGCTGGTAAATGGTGATGGAAGCTGAAGTCCAGCTTCTGGAGGACCTCCGCTACCTATTTTTGCATTAGCATCTATAGATTGGGTGGTTGATCCCACCTGTAGGAAGAGGGTTGCAAAGAGATGACAAAGTCCTGTTGCTTTAACTAAGAAATGTCCCCAAGGTACAACATCATTAATGTTTCCAGTTCTTCTTGGAATTTTCTGTAAGTAGTGGTTTTTTTTCCAGAATTCAGAAAAGTTACTTTTTATTACTTCTCTCTAGCCAATGCCAAAAAGTACCTTTTTCACACTCTTGATGTGGAATCTGCCCCTATTAAAATATGGAGAGGTGGGCATTCCTATTCCATTTATATGTGTGCTGCATCACATGCTACTGATTGTAGAGATGATTCACTCCACAAATGTCACCAGTTGTCATTGGTGCTCATGTAGCTTCAGATGAAAGACAATGCAGCCTGGTGGCAGGATGCGGTCCCCAAAGCAATCTCTGCAGCACCCCAGATATTTCCTTGCCCTATTTCCAAAAGAATTTGGAGTTGAATTTATTTCCCACCCAAAGTGGCCACTAGTGAGCCCCCAAGCCATTTTGCTGCATTCTGAGGAATGTAGGTGACTCTACAGGTCTACTTATAGGGTCTTTCTTTCCAAACAGTGACTTAGGAACATGAAACAAGTGAGTAAGGACGCTAAAATTTCTTTAAAATGTAGTAAAATGTCCAATGTTGCCCCCTCCCAAAGCTTGGGAGGCACTATTGACCATTTGGGGACAGATTTTTTTTTTTCCTTTTGTGAACTTCAACATTTTGGGTGAGCATGGGCCACAAAAATATGGGTTTGCAGCTCTCCATAGATCCTTAGCATGAGCAATAGGATCTCTCCCCCAAAACTCTGGCAGTCGTCCACTCTTAAAGTGGTGAGTAACTGTACTGAAGGAAAGGAGGGCTCCAATTATGCCTTTGCAGTTTGTCTTGGGGATCAAGCACTATCACCGTAATAAGGAGTTCATTTCTATCAGCCAGGGTGAGAACTGCACAGCTCTCCAGATGTTGTTGAATTTTACCTCCCAGCATCCCTCATCTTTGCTATGCTGCCTAAGGCTGATGGGCTTTGCAGTCCAGCAATGCATGGAGGTCTGCATGATTTCTGTTCTTGCTATAAGTGTGGTGTGAAAATACACAAACTTCTCTTTATTTCCTGTGTAGAATCTACCTTGTAACTGCATGAAATAAATCAGTAGGATCTAAGAAGGCCAACTGTGCACATAATTGCAGCCTTAGTTTCTAGAGCAAGGCATAAAAAGATGAGCTGCCAGCCATTCTCCAGTCTCGCCATGAGATATCCAGCTGGACCTCAATGAGCTGTCAAACTACAAAGGCATTTTATTGTTGTTTACTGAGTCAGACTGTCCATTTTTGTTTGTTTTGATGCCTCCAGCTGTGATAGATTGCCCAGCAAAGTGCCTAATATTCTTATCAATTGTTCTAAGACATCAGATATGAATGCCACAAAACCAGCTCAGTCTCTGGAACTCCTCTTTTATTATTTGTAGCCAGAATAACATGTAAATTGGGGTTGTGCTATTCTGCATGTTTCAGAGCTCCTTAGCCCTGCAATAACCAAACTCATTTGGGCTGCTGTTGGAAAACAGCCAAAAGGCATGTCTTTCAGGTATGAAAAATGGTCAGACACTTTGCAAAACATTCAGACACTTTGCACACCACAGAGTCGTGCAATCCCCTCCACTACCTGTTACCAAAATTAAAGTCTTTATTTTTGTGCTGGTAGAATATAAAGTTGAAAACACCCTGCATCTAATTGATTGGTTGATTGGTTGATTCATAGCCAAATTCATTAGATTCATAATTCCTGTTAAAAGCTCAGATTTCAAGTTAGTGAAATTTACTGAATTCAGGCAGAGATGGATTGCATGTTCCTGAATGTTTGCGTAAGGGCAATATATAGACAAATTTGACTTGAATAAAGGAGCTAAACAGTCCTGTAAATAAGCAGAACCTGGATTCCAAAAAGATGCCATCAACTATAAAATTGATCATAAATTTAAGGAAACAATAACAGGAATGTTTACAAATTCAGTATCATTTTTTGCCCTTCACCTTTTTCAGGGATATCAGTTGAAATACCCGTGGTACCATTACTTGAATTCTGTGCGCAGAACAATTCCATAACTTTCATTGGATGCTGTTCCTCACTTGTATTCTGACTGATATCTTGGAGGAACTCAAAGCTTCTGCTTTTCTATTAGAGGTAAAGTTTTTGTCAACTTCATTCTTGGAGGAAACAGTGACTGATTTTATCAATTTTCTTCTACTGCCTTTGAAATCTCTGCAGTGTAAAATATTGTTCGCAATTTAGATCTTTCTCCGCACAAAATTCATACATGGTTTTGTGCGTGCGTGCGTGAGTGTGTGTGTATGTGTGAGTGAGAGAGAGAGAGAGAGAGAGAGAGAGAGAGAGAGAGAGAGAGAGAGAGAGAGCAGGAAACAGCACATTGTGCATAAGAAACAGCATTTTCCGCAATGTGCAGAAACAGCCAAAATTTTCATCAGTTCAGGATTCATCATCAAGGATTTCCCAGCACTCAAGAAGCATGGCCTTTTTAGATTTCTGGACATATTTGAACATTCTTTCCATCACTGTTCTCTATTCACCAAAAATGTGCCTGTCTGGGTGTGTATATGCTTTCAAGTCACCTGAAGACTTATGGCAACTCTGTGAATGTCATAGCATTTTCTTAGGCATGGAATACTCAGAGACAGTTTTGCCAGTTCCTTCCTCTGAAATATGGCCTGCAGCATTTGGTATTCATTGGCAGTCTCCCATTGAAGTGGTAAACAAGGCTGACCCTGCTTAGATTCCACGATCAGACAGAATTTGGTGCCTTTAGATATTTAGGCCCCAAGCATGACTGTGACTACTTATCTATCTATGATTGTCTGCCTGTCTATTAGATTGTCATGTGCTGGCTAACTTGCTTTTCCAAGGAAACATTCTGACTTCTAGCAGCAATGTTTATTTAGGAACTGGCAAGCAGCATAACAACTTCCAAAAGTTACTAAGACTGGCATATGTAGGGTAGGGACATTCAAAGTCAGACATGAATGACATTGATTGGTGAAAATGATCATGTCCATGGATCATGTCCAGTTCATTCATATCAATGCACTCCTGCAATTACCTCCTCTCCATTCTCACTTGTTGTTATCTGCGATCAAGTCAACTTCAACTTAAGATGATCTTATGAGTGAGAGACCTCTAACCAACCCTATCATCAATAGCCCTGCTCAGGTCTTGCAGGCTCAGAGCCATGTCTTCCTTGATTGTCTCTATCCATCTGTAATGTGGTCTTCCTCTTTTCCTACTGCCTTGTACCTCACCAAACTCTATTGTGTTTCCTAGTGAGTCATCTCTGCTCCTAATGTGTCCAAAGTATGATAGTCTCAGTTTAGCCATCTTGGCTTCTAGGGAGAGTCCAGACCTGATTTGCTCTACGACCCCCTATTTGTCTTTTTAGCAATACACAGCATCCATAGAACTTTTCTCCAGCATAACATTTTGAATGAGTTGATTTCCTTCCTATCAGTTTTCTTCACTGTCCAGCTTTCACAACCATACAGAGGAATTGAAATACAATGGCATGGACATTCCTAACTTTATTATTCAATGATATATCTTTACACTTGAGGATCTTCTCTAGTTCCTTCATAGCTGCTCTCCAAGTCCTACTCTTCTTCTGATTTCTTGACTGCAGTCTCCATTCTCCATTCTGAGGTATGAAAAATTCATTATTTCAATGTCTTCATTGTCTGCTTTAAAGTTATGTAAATCATCTGTGATCATGATTTTTGTTTTCTTAGGCCATATCCACACATTACCTGATCCTGTCATCCTCCAGTTGTTTTCCCAGCTATGCCTTTGGCAGGAAGGGAGTGTGATGGGAATGCTCGCCTCTGCACTCAACTGGCTCCCTGCGGAAGGGAATGCAAGGGACATGCCTCTTCCTTCTGCAGCGCAGCCGGGCTCTTTCCCATGTTTCTGTATGACCAGAAAGGACAGGAGCATCATGCAATCAGGGTCATTGATGGAGAAACTCTGTCAATGATTTACCTCTCAATTGCACTGGCTGGCAACAGAAAAAGAGTGGGACCATGACGATGTCATGCAGAAGCATCATCACGGTCCCGCTCCTCTTGTGTCCCCATGCCTGGACACCGCTGTCCTGTAGAAAGGGCCTTAATATTCAACTGTAAACCTACCCTTGCACTTTCTTCTTTACATTCTATAGTAATCATTCCAAGTCCTTGCTATCTTCTGCTAGGGGTATGGTGTCATTTGCATATCTTAAACTGTTGGCGTTCCTTCCTCCAATTTTCATGCCTGCTTCCTCTGAGTCCAAGTTTACATGGGATATATCCAGCATACAAGTTAAACAGACAGGGTGATAAAATGCAGCCTTGCCTGAACCCCTTGCCAATTGAAAACCAGTCCATTTCTCCATATTCTGCCCTGATGGTAGCCTCTTGTTCTGAGTACAAGTTATGCATCAGGACAATTAAATGCTGTGGCATATCCATTCTTTTAAGAGCAAGCCACAGTTTTCATGATCTATACAGCCAAAGACTTTGCTATAAAGCACAGGCTGATTTTCTTTTGAAGTTCTTTGATGCATTCCGTTACTCAATGTATGCTTACAATGAGTTCCCTAGTGCCTCATTCTTTCCTGAACCCAGCTTGGATATCTAGCATTGCTCGCTCTATATATGGTGAAAGTCTTTGTTATAGAACTTTGAGCATCAGTTTGCTTTTACGGAAATTAATGCAATGGTCCTTTGGTTACTGCAATTCATATTATCCCCTTTCTTGGGAATTAGAACGCATATTGAGCATTTCTCGTCTGTGGGCCATTGTTTTGTCTTTGATAGTGGTTGACAGATTTTAGTTAGAACTAGAGTAGATTCTGTCTCTGTAGCTCGAGGCAATGCTATTGGTATGCCATCTGTTCCTGGTGATTTATTTCTCCAAAGTGCTCTGAGCACAGCTTCCATTTAACTTTCTAAAATTGTAGGTTCATCTTCAAATAATTCTTACTTTAATCTCTTTTATATAGTTCTTCAGTGTATTCTTTCCATCTGCTTTTTATTTGTACTTGGTCATATAATGTGTCTACCTACTGGTTGTATAGCATCCCCACCCTTAGTTTAAATTTCCCCTTCATTTCTCTTTCTCTTGTAAAAGAAGAGGTCTCTTGTTTTTACTTCTTTGTTACCATGTTCTGTTTCTCTTATAAGTTACTATAATAGTTGTTTGTCCCTGAGCACAACTCGCTGAACAGTTGCATTGAGGGTTCTGACCCTATTTCTGTCACCTTTCATTTTTGCTTCCAGTCTGTCTTTAACTGTTTAAAGAGTTTCACCTGTCATTCACTGAGGCTTCTCTTTTTTTGGCTAAAGATAGTATATTTTTTCATTCCTCCCTGACAATGTCCCTAACTTCAGTTCAGAGTTCTTCTGGCTCTTTAAATTCTACAGGGGTGTTCCTTCAGGTTCTGCGTTGGCGTGATGATCAGTTTTGTGGTGGTCTTTAGCTTTTCTCTGATTTTTGATATTAGAAGTTCATGGTCTGTGCCACAATCTACTCCTAATCTTGTTTTTGCAGAGAAAATGGAGCTTCTCCATCTCCTGCTTCCAATTACCTAATCTATTTGATTTCTATATTGGCCATCAGGTGATGTCCATGTGTACATTCACCTCTTTGGTTGCTTGAAGAATATGTGTGCAGTAAGCAAACTGTTGGCCTCAGAAAATTTTATCAGTTGTTCTCCTGCTTGATTTCTTGATCAGAGACCAAATTTTCCTACCATCTTTGACTCTGCTCTGTATCCTACTTTTACATTCCAATCACGTATGATTATCAAGATGTCCTGTTTTGATGTGCAATCAGTTTCCTCCTGGACTCCAGAACAGATTTCAATTTCAATTTCTTCTTCTTCCACCTCTGTAGTTGGAGCATAAACTTGGATTATGGTTACATTTATGTGTTTTCCCTGAATTCTTATTGATATGATTCAGTCAGACTTTATATTCTATCCTTTGACTGCTTTCGTTACAGCTCTACTCACTATCAGTGCCACTCCATTTCTTCTTAAATTTTCATTTCCTGACTGAAATACTGTGTAATTATCTGGCTTAAAACATACCATTTCTGTCCACTTTTGCTCACTCTCCTCAAGTATTACAATGTTTGTAGATTCCATTTCTTGTTTTACTAAGACTAGCTTCCCCTGATTCATGCTTCTCACATAACATATTCCTGTAATATGCATCCTCAAATCAAGAACATGAGCTTGGGCCAGGTCGGATGTACCCCTTGTATGCCACTGGGTATCATCATCCAACACCTTCTCATCCACCAACATTCCCCAATCAGCTGCTGATGTGGCAGCCTAAATTCTAAATTAATAACCTGCAAATTCCATTGGTGACCACCACAGACAAATGAAGCTGCAATATTGCTACAAACTGATGTCTAGACAACAGAGACTTGTCCCCATGTATCAGTATAAGGCCCAGGCCTAATGGGCAAACTGAACAGAAATCTCTGACCACCATGACAGGATAGGGGGAATCAGTCTGGACAGCTAGGAGGTGGACAACCATGCCCTGGCCTTGCTGGTCTCTCTTTTTTCTTTTTCTTTTCTTTCTTTCTTTTCTTTTCTTTTTTTTTTTAACCTCCCAAGCAATAATTGGACTGCCCACTGAGTGACAGGCACATCATCTATTGGCAAAGCTTTGTCACTAGTCCTATCAGTGACTAATTTGGCAGATCTAAAGCCTGCAAAGAATGCCAATGTAAATGTTGTCTTTAAAAGATTGACTTTATAGTTGGAGTGACAAACTTTCCGCAGTTCTTGCAGGACCTGATGTAGCACGAACAAGGTGACAGGTCTCCAAGGGTTCAGAAAGGGACAAGCAGTTCTCCACCATCCTTCCAAGGCTCTATACATTAGGAAGGAGTTGGAGGGCTCAGGAAAGCTCCTCACTTTACTAAAAAAAAAAAAAAAGTGTGGCTGCCATGTGTGTCCATATAGTGCATGGGATAATCCTTTCTCCCTTAAAGCCACTAAGTACTGCCAATCAAAGCCTCAGTGGCTGGTAAAGTGTGACCCCCCTATGCACTGTGGTGTAAAAACCAAGGAAATTATCATGGGTCCTGGTGTAAGCCCAAAGTGTGGATACTTTCTGCATTATGTAACTTTCCCAAGGACCCATAGTTCTTCCAGAAAAGGCATTGGATTGTGATCCACCTGCGGCACCAAGGCATGAAATCTGTCCTACTGGAAGTGAGAAAAAGAATCTGCATTTTCATTGCTCAAACCTAGAACAAAACTCTTTCTATGTAAAAAGGGAATGCTGTGGACGTAGCATATCTTGATTTCAGTAATGTCAGAGTCCAACTCCGTGCCTGTGCCTCTCTGCCAGCAAAGAAGGGAAAGCAAAGGTACTAGCCCTAGAAGGAAGAGGAGGCAGCAGGGAGTGTCCGACACAAACAACTAATGGAAACCCTGAGCTGAGCCAAGTCAAGGTCCAATCCAAAAGGTCCAGGAAGCTAAGAAAGTCCATCCAGAGGGGTTGAGGGAGCTGGAACGCAAGGGTTGAGAGGCTTGCGTAGTAATTTGCTACAAACAAACAGCCAGCCACGCTGACAGACTTAGCCACTGAAAACAGGTGTTACTTGTCTTTTTTTCCTTAATCTAGCCAGCTCAGTTCCCCACTGAGCTGTCCGTTTCAGCCTCCTCCATGATTGGAGGCTGAGGGGCTCAGGTGACTGTAATTCCTCCAAATCATAGAATCATAGAATCATAGAAATGTAGAGTTCAAAGAGACCACATGGGCCATCCAGTTCAACCCCCTATCATGCAGGAATACCCTCAAAGCACTCCCAACAGATGGCCATCCAGCCTCTGCTTAAAAAGGCAAGAGACTCCACCACAGTCCGAGGCAGCATATTCCACTGCCAGACAGCCCTGACCATCAGGAAGTTCTTCCTGAGGTTCAGGTGGAATCTCCTTTCCTGCAGCTTGAATCCATTGCTCCTTGTCCTGGTCTCTGGAGCAGCAGAAACAAGCCCTCTCCCTCCTCTACATGGCATCCCTTCAAATATTCAAACATGGCTATCATGTCCCCTCTTAACCTTCTCTTCTGCAGACTGAACATACTCAGCTCTCTAAGTCTATCCTCATAGGGCCTGGCTTCCAGGCCTCTCACCATTTTGGTTGCCCTCCTCTGGACCTGCTCCAGCTTGACCATGTCCTTCTTGAATTGAGGTGCCCAGAACTGGACACAGTATTCAAGATGAGGTCTAACCAAAGCAGAGTAGAGTGCTACCAGTACCTCCCTCGATCTAGACACCATACTCCTATTGATGCAGCCGAGAATTGCATTGGCTTTCTTGGCTGCCGCATCACACTGCTGACTCATGTTCAGCTTGTGGTCTATTAAGACTCCTAGATCCCTTTCACATGTACTGCCATCCAGCCATGTGTCCCCCATCCTATATTTCTGCATTCCATTTTTTCTACCTAAATGTAGGACCTTACACTTCTCTCTGTTGAATTTCATTTTGTTAGCCTTGGCCCAACTCTCCAATCTGTCCAGGTCATTTTGAATTTTGATCCTGTCCTCTGGCATATTAACACTGCTGGTTCCCATTCCCTCTGGAGCTGGCTGGGGCAACTCTGCCTCCACTTGTCTTTCAACTGATGGGGATGTTTTCAAGCTGGTTTGACCGATCGCTGGCTCTGTTCCTAGCACAATCAGTTGCTCATCGACCTCACAGCCATCATCTATCGCAAGTAAGGCCTTTGACAAAGTTCTCCATGACATTCTTGCAAAAAAACTAGTAAAATGTGGACTGAGCAGGGCTACTGTTAGGTGGGATTTGTAATTGGTTGACCAACTGAACCCAAAGGGTGCTCACCAATGGCTGCTTTTCATCCTGGAGAGAAGTGACTAGTGGGGTGCCACAGGGTTCTGTCCTGGGCCCAGTGCGATTCAACATCTTCATCAATGATTTGGATGAAGAAGTAGAGGGCATGCTGATCAAATTTGCAGAGGACACCAAATTGGGTGGGGTTGTTAATATGCCAGAGGACAGGATCAAAATTGAAAATGACCTGGACAGATTGGAGAGCTGGACAAAGCTAACAAAATTAATCTCAACAGAGAGAAATGTAAGGTCTTGCACTTAGGCAGAAAAAATTGAATGCACAAATATAGGATGGGGACACGTGGCTGGATAACAGTACATGTGAAAGGGATCTAGGAGTCTTGGTAGATCACAAGCTGAACATGAGTCAGCAGTGGTAATGCCACTGCCTAATAAAATGACTTCTAAAATAAAAGTGAGAGCCAGAGTGGCGTAGTTGTTTGAGCACTGTACTGTTACCCTGGAGACAAGGGTTCGATTTCCCACTTGGGCATGGAAAGCCACTGGGTGATCTTGGGTGCATCACACTCTCTCAGTCCCTCAAAAACCCTGTAACAGGTTCACCTTAGGGTCACCATAAGACAGAAATGACTTGAAAGCAAACAGCAGCAACAAAATAAGAACAGAGTGCATGATATATGGTGTGAGTTCCAGACTAAGGCCCTTTTTGCACGGCATTCACCATGCGAAAGGGCCTCTGGAGCGTCATGCAATTGTGAGGAGCCGTCCACATGACATCCTCGCAATTGTGCAATGCTGCCAGGGCCAGCAGGCGCCGATCATGCACTATTTCATTTTCGGCTTCTAGCCAAAAATGATGCACGATCATGCATCACTCCAGGGCCCCCGCACTCTTACTGTGCGTGCGAAGCCTCTGGAGCCACGGCGCTCATGTTTCCTGCCCCAGCACAGCCTGCGAAAATCCCAGGCTGCACTGCGGAAGGAAGAGGAGGAGCCCTCATGCTGCCTGCTCACTAGCAGGCAGCGGCTGTGGAGCTGAAGCAGCAGGGACGCGAGAGCCTCTTGCAAGAGGCTGTTTGCACAATCCCCGCACCCCAGCACCGCGAAAAGGGCCTAGGACTCTCAGAGACCAAAGCAAATACCCACCGAGGCATGGAAACCTACTGGGTGACCTTGACCAAGTCACATTCTCTCAGCCTTAGAGGAAAGCAATGGCAAACCTCCTCTGAATAAAGCTTCCCAAGAAAGCCTTATGACAAAGTTGTCCTAAGTTGAGCCTGATTTGAAGGCATGTAAATAGTAACAAAAATAAGAGTAGCTACATGAAGACTCACTTGAATAAATAAGAAATATAAAGTACAGAAGAATGGGAAAGACTTTGGAAGGGAGAACTGAAGACTAGTTCTGGTAGGATGAAGGCAAGAAAAACTCAGCCTACAATAAGGACAAACTTACAACAAAGCTCTTTCAAACACTTTTCTTCTCCTGACTACAAAAGAAGCTCTGCAGAAAAAAAACTGCTATATTTATCAGGAAATTTATATATGGATTCACTACAGTAAATTGATTAATTAATTTACAGAATTTCAAATTAGTTCTATAACAAGTAAAGTAAAATACAATTACAGTAATTACTTAATCAACTATTAATAACAGTGATTGATTGCACGAGAAATGCAAAGGTTTCATTTTAAATATACTTGTTACTTGAGCCATAACACTCACTGACAGAGTCAAGGAGCTATTTGCAGTCTCCTTCCAGTAGTCAGAACTCTAAGTTTCACTGGTGCTGGTGAACAGAAAGTCTCTGCATCATAGGCCCTTTCCACATGTGGGGGGGGGACATGGGTGAAAACGCCCAAAAACGGAGCTTACCTGAAGCCGGGTAAGTCTGTTGCTACGCGGAGCAGCACAAGCTCGCTGCTCCACAGTCCTCTGGCGTCCCAAATGGCGGCTTCCGGTTGGTGGAGGCTCTCCACCAACCGGAGAAGCTCACCAGCTGGAAGCCCACCCCTGGCAGATCTGCAGGCACGCACTTGCACGCTCCTGCAAATCCGCGTCAGAACCGGGCGACGGAGCGGCACGGGGCTGCGCGCTCCGTGCTTTTTAAAAACCTCGAAAAAGAGGTTTTTAAAAAACACGCAACGCAGCTAGTTCTGGCCGCTCCTGAGTGGATTCTGGTGTGGAACTACAAAAAGTAGTCCACGCCAGTCCACTCTAGGGTATAGAAGACCTCTGTGAGAGGTCGCTCTGCACCATTACAGAAGCCCGGTATAGAAATGGCCATAGACTATAACTGTTGGCTGTCTCTTGCTGAAGCTTCTTAGTTAATGCTCTGCAAGCTCCTAATTTTCAAGTTTGAATACAAGCTTTCTTTATAACTGAAATAAAAATAAAGGAACAGAACATAAGCACTAGTGTGATTCATTCTTACACCATCATGCTCATGCCCGGATAAAAACACAAGCACTCCTGAATTAGTTTGCATTATTTTTATCAGTAGTTCATTCCCCTGGGCTTTGAAATTCTGTTTTTCTGTTTATAGAACTGATGCTTTGCTTCCTCCCTCGACTTTCTCCAACCAAGACAAAAGAAAGCACCTTCTACTTCCCCCCGCTTCTCCATATATGTCTACAACTCCATCACACTTGCTGTGAGAGGAAGAACAAGAATGCCAATGGTTTTTAAGTGTGTGAAGGGGCTCTTGGTAGAGACTAGAGGCCAAAGACAAGAAACGAGGATGTGAAAAGGAGCTAATTTTCAGTACCAATTGTACCAGCAGCTTCTTTTTTGTTTCATTTTGTAAACTGGCTTGGGCTTGGGGGTACCAGTGTGGAACTGGGGGTCTATGTAGACCACAGGCTGAACTTTACCAACCACTGCTTTAGAGATTCTTAAGTAATAGTATGCAAAGGTAGTAACGAATATTGGGTTGATATTGGGTAGATTCTTTCAATGGCTACAATTTCTCCTTAATTCATCAGTGCTGAAACACAAGAACACAAAACCATAAAAGCTGGAGTGAATCTGATTGAGGTCCATCTAGTTTAGCATGCTGTTCCCAGGCCCTTTCCACAACTTACCTCTTCTTGGCGCTGGGGCGCAGGGATCACGCAAGCAGCTTCTTGCGAGAGGCTCTCGCATCCCCACTGCTTCAGCTCCGCAGCTGCTGCCTGCCAGCTGGCAGGCAGCATAAGGGCTCCGCCTCTTCCTTCCACAGCACAGCCGGACATTTTCTCAGGCTGTGCTGGGGGACGAAGCACGAGCGCCATGGCTCCGGAGGCTTCGCATGCACAGTAAGTGCGCACGGGGCCCTGTAGCAATGCGCTATCGCACACCGTTTTCAGCTAGAAGCCGAAATTGAAATAGTGTGCGATCGGCACCTGCTGGCCCCAGCAGCATTGCACAATTGCAAGGACGTCGTCTGAAACGCTCCTCGCAATTGCACAATGCTCCAGAGGCCCTTTCGCATGGCAAATGCAGTGCAAAAAGGGCCCCAGACTCAGCCAGCGAAATACATCTGGAAAATCCAGAAGAAAGTCATGAAGTTTTTGGCTTTCCCCAAAGCAGACATTTTGTGAGCAGTAAATTATACATGTGTATGGATTATCTGACTGACTATCTGACATTCTCTTAAAGTAAAAATCTCACTTATCTCTATTCCTCTGTTCCCATATTGTTTAGGAAATGTGAAAATAGTAAGATGTGTTTCCTTGAAGCAAGACCGCATTAGTGGTTTTGAGCCAATCCATTTTCTGCTTCAGTCCATCTAATGGCCTTCTCAGTGCCGCATTGCAGGCCTTTAAGAATAGTAATCTCTATCATCATCTGTATCAATTTATTTTCATTTAGAAGATTTGTTCCTTGTTTGTAGTAATGGATCATCTGTTGCCCAGTGTTTCGACTCATGCTGGAAAATGAATGCAAATAAGAACAGGAATAAAACTGGAGCACTCCAGTACCTTGATCATCAGAGGCAGAGAGAAAGCTGACCTCAAGCAGCCAGGACAACAACTCTGTTGCGCTTAATTATCTTGTTGACAAAATGGAAGGCTTCATTATGTCTGCTGAGCAACAGACACTAAGACAAGTTTTATAGCATCTTCTGAATAGCCTGGGGCCATGAACTCTCCTTCTAGATACCTATGATTTTCCATGGTTTAATCTTCGTACTGCTGTCTTTACCACAGCATTAGTTTTACACACACACACACACACACACACACACACATTCATTATGAAGCAGAATTTTGTGTCAATTCACATGTAAGCAAAATTTGCGAAATTCAAACATTAGGAGAAGATGAACATTTGTCCATTGCTAAGGTTGGTTGAGAATTTTGCTACAGTTCAAATTTTTAATTGCAATTTACTTAAATTCTCAACATTTGAAAGTGGGAGAGTGGAACCAAGCCAACTATCCATCACTACTCCACTAGAATCTAGATAAATGGTAGAAAATGGAAGTGTATTCCTCTGCTTTCCACCTCCTAGGTTCCATACGATGAGATCATGCCCCAAAACAGGCAAACCTACATATTCCACCATCTCCCACAGTCTAGATCCACAGCACAAAAAGCCAGACAAATAATTTCACCACATGAGAGGAAAGCTGTTTTCTCAGGCAGCCACCTCACTCTGCCTAATGGGTGGATGGACCTTTCTCGCGGGAAATTCTATCACTGAAAGTTTATTTTTAAAATAGGCCACACGTGTACTCAGTATGATGCTGTGTGTACAGACATCCCTGTCTTAGGTTGTGGAGGTGGGTTAGATGACTCGTTACCTCTTACGGGTTTGTATTTTATTTAACGGGGCTAAAATAAATTTTAAAATAAAATTTAGAACCATTAAAATTAATGGCTCCAAAATTGATTTTGGTATAGAGGTTTGAGCATTGGACTACAGCTCTGGAGACCAGGGTCTGAATTCCTGTTTGGACATGGAAAATGACTGGGTGACCTTGAGCGAGTTACACTCTCTCAGTCTCAGAGAAAAACAAGGACAAACTTCTGAACAAATCTTACCAAAAAAGACCCTGTGATAGGTTCACCTCAAGGCTGCCAGAAATTATTTAAAAGTCAGAAATGATTTGATAGCACACAAGAACAAAAATGATTTTAGAACTAAAATGGGAATTGAAATTTAAGATTTCACCAAGCTCCTGTGTGTCTTTCTTTTACTGTATATGAGACTCATGGGATGAAGGGTGAAAATATGAGAAAGGAAGCTTCACTGAAACTGGGAAGTAGAACCTTCATGGGTCACATGTTTTCTAAAATATTTTTTATTAAACATATTAAAAATATGAAACTACACATTGGGATTGACAACAACTACAAATTACATACAACACAAATTACCTAAACACACATACAAAAAAACTTAATTCTAATCCTTAAAACAAACATAAAAAAGGGATAAAAGGGATAAACACATTACTTCCAACTCCTCAGAAAATGGCTGTTATGTGATATATTGCTACACTTCCTCAAGGCTAAATAAACCTATAAATATTTAAGATTATTGAAGACCAAATGAAGTTCAAAAAGAGATTATATAAAATTAATCACTACTAAACTTATACTATCATTCAGTTATAATTAATATGTGACATAATAGATATAGTCTTCTACAATATTACTTCCAATCACATTATTCTAATTGTACCATTGGCATTTTCGCCTAGCAGCCTCTGAAATAATGTATAACCTTTCCCCACTCTTTCTTAAATTTATTCAGAGATCCTGCTTTAATCAAGATAGTCAATTTATCCATCAATTTATCCACGTCAAGTAATTTCATCACCCAGTCTCCCTGAAATGTTTTGTGGATTCTTTCCATTTGTGAGCAAAAAGTATTCGTGCTGCCCTTGTCATATATTGTCCAATTCTTACACAGTTCTTATCCATCTGATCACCAATAACTCCCAATAGAAATATTTCTGGCTTCATTTGAATTTTTATCTTCAAAATATCTTCCATCATTTGATGATCTGCTCCGAAACCTTCTTTGTTTTTTCACAACATGATCAAATGTCACTTCAGTCTGTTTACACTCCCAACAGTTTCTACTTTTAGGACAGTTTCTCTGGAGTTAAATACCACCTATACATCATCTTGGAAAATTTTTCTCTTAAGTCATAACACAAAGGAAATTTTAGAACTTTGGACCACATCTTTTCCCATTGTTCCATCTGGATGTTACGGCCCACATTTTGAGCCCATTTAATCATACACTCCTTTACTTGTTTACCTTCCATTTCTGTCTTCAACAATTTATACATTTTGGCTACAAAATGTTCATCATATTTACACAGCTGCTCTTCAAATTCAAATTGCAAAACATCAAAACTAAATAGGTTTTTAACCATTTTATAATGCTCAGTTAACTGTCTATTAGCAAACCATCTGATACGAAAACATGGATTCCATGTGTTTTAATGTTCTCACCCACAGAAGTCTCTGATGAAGAGGATGTCTCAGTGACAGCTTCCCCACGGGATTGAAGAAAAGCCTTTTGATGCTCTTCAAGGAACCAGAAGTGTATATATGCTATACTGTTATATCAATTTCATCTTATGGGTTCCTAGAGTTTATAGTTTTATGGTGCTGCTAGAATTCTCTGCTAAAGACTTCATAGTGGTGTAGTTCAAAGGAGTGGGCTAGAGCTCTCTATTAGAGAACTCCATGTCCCTCATCAAATTACAAATCCCAAGATTCTGTATGGGGTACCCAATGGCTTCCATATCAGTGAGGTGGTGAATCTGTACTGAGTTTTATTCCAGATTCTTAATGCAGTTATCCAAGATGTTGAGTCCTACACCCCACACAATTCATCACCTTGGATAGCTTATTTGGAGTCTGGAATAAAGCCCAGAGCATCATTCCACTACTGACAGTCTAGGATGGAAGCACGGCAGTTAAAGGAGCATGAAGCCATTCTGTGTTGTGCCTCCAAAGCTGCACATTTCCAATCAGCTTCGGGAACATTCTGAATCAGCTTCTTGGGCCATGACATAGTTCCTAATACATTTACCACCTTGCATTTCAAATTGAGCAAGGGGACAATGAGCACCATCAGGTTAGTCTATAACTTGACCCATCTTGAAACAGTAGTGCAGGGACACAACCAATGCTGTCCAGGCAGTAGGGCAATTTTATATTAGGCACAATGCAGCTGTTGCCTCAGTACCACAAGATGGCAGGGAGCAGCACTATCACACTGGCAGTTTCTCCTGAGCCCTGGCCTTCATCTCTCAGAAGTCAGAATTGTATGTGTCACTCAGGTCAGCTTCTGTACATGGAATGAAGTCATGTCAGCTTACCCTTTTGCCTCAAGCAGCAAAATGCTTTAGTCTAGATCTGATTTGGGCTCAGACCACAGGTGCAGGATGGAGGAAGAGAGAGGACAATACATTTGCAAGTTAGCATTTGAAAAGTTATTTGCTTTCAGCTCAGTTTTCAAACAGGAAATAAACATAAAATTATATTGAACTCCCTTATAGAAGTTCTTGAACAGCTAAACGCGGAGGAGGAACAAAAAACAATTTAAGTATTGACTTCAATATTTGAATTATATGTCAATAGCAAGCTACAAGCTGAGTTGTTGGTCGCTTTCCCAGGAAAGGGAAAACAATTAGTTTTAACTTTAAACAAGCACAGAAGGGAAATAGAGCCCTTTAACCAATTATTTTAAACTGTTTGAATGGTTGATGAGAAGTTTCCTTGTATGAGGGGAGGGAGAGAAGGCAGAAGTGTGAGGTTTCTGCAAGGGAAGGGACAGATGCGCTTTGCCTGCAGCCACTTGCATTTGCTCAACCAACATCGCTGCCATAACTCTTCTAGAGGGAGCCTATGTTTGTGTGTGTAGTGTGTGTGTGTATATATATATGTGTGTGTATATACACACACACATACACACACATACAAAATATAAAATTTTATCATGTTCGCGACACTGGTTATTGTATCCAGCAGTCAGAATGTTTACCCATAGGCAGAGCCTTCTCAGTTCCTTAATGCAGAGAAATTCCTGGGATTGTCACTGAGCAAGCGAAACACTAAAGCAATGGGAGGAAAGTTCAGATTCATTCATTCCAGAACCTTTATAACGTTACACAGTGATACAAAGTGTAAATGCACCTACATACAGAAAGCTGAAAGAAAGGAGTCACAAACAAATGACTGGAGAAATTCAAAACAGGTGTTTAAAGAGAACAAAGAATTTTGCAAAACCTGGCAGACTGGCCATTGAAAAAGAATCATACAAGATTCCAATCTTCAAAATTCCCCCTGGAAACCAGCCCTTGCAGTTCCTTTGACATAATAAGTGAGGGACAAAAAAAAAAAAACCCTGGGCATTCAATCACTGTATATTATTCATTCCACATGACTGTTACTCACAGAGGCCCTTTTCGCACAGCATTTGTCATGCGAAAGGGCCTCTGGAGCATCGCGCAATTGTGAGGAGCGGTCCACATGACGTCCTCGCAATTGCATGATGCTGCTGGGGCCAGCAGGTGCCAATTGCACACTATTTCATTTTCAGCTTGTAGCCGAAAATGGTGCATGATCACTTGTCGCTCCTGGGCCCCGCGCACATTTACCGTGCATGCAGAGCCTCCAGCTGCAGCACTTGCGCTTCCTGCCCCAGCGCAGCCTGGGAAAATCCCAGGCTGCACTGTGGAATGAAGAGGAGGAGACCTCATGCTGCCTGCTCATCAGCAGGCAGCGGCTGCGGAGGCGAAGCAGTGGGGACGTAAGAACCTCTCACAAGAGGCTGCTCTTGCAATCCCCGTGCCCCAGTGCCACAAAAATGTAAGGTGCGGAAAGGGCCATAGATCAAAATGAGACGCAGGGATTTGAACCCAGATGTAAATTCAATGAGGTTCTTCTCTCTTCCACAGATTAGATTGGTTCTGTCTCACCTATTTCAGATTTTGGGAACACAGCTGGTACCACTGAGGCAGGTAAAATGGAAAGCCTACAGGAGACAGAGCCATCTAATTCTGGTTTTGCGCAACTCTCTTTTGTTTCAGTAACACAAATGTCCTGAGTAGGCAAGATGCAGAAGCAACGCCCATAGATTAAGGTCAAGGACCAGACATGGCTTGTACCACAGACAGTTAAAGCAGGCAGGAAGAATCCAGAAGGACTGTCTAAAACAGTGCCAAGGTCAAAACAAAGGCCTACCAAGCGTAATGTAAAGCCAGCCAAGGAGCCAAAGCCAAAAATCAGTCCAGGGTCTAATCCATCAAATTTTGGGCAAAAATGAACCAAGAAAAATCTAGGAGGCAAAGTCAAGCACAGTCTTTGGTCAAGCAGTGTCAGATCAGTCACATCCAGGTTTCAAGAAGCAAGGTTTAGCGGGTAGGGAAAGGATCTCAAGGACAGGATGGTAAATATGACGTTATAGGTTTAACAGACACTTAGTGAGATGACTCCCAGGACTGGAATACAATAATTGAAGTATATAATCTATTCAAGAAGAATAGATGGGGAAGAGAAGGAGGAAGAGTAGCATGATACGTCAAAAAAAATTTCACTTGTACACAAATTCATGCAAGTGATCAAACTGGGCCAGTGGAGAGCATTTGGGTAAAAATAAATGGAGAAGGAAATAAAAACAGCATCATGGCAGGAGTTTATTACAGGCCATGAAATCAAGATGAGGTGATGGACAATGCTTTTCTGAAAAAAATAATTCAGAAAACTCCAAGAAGCAAGAACTAGTAGTTATGAGGGGCTTTCAATTATCCTATATCTGCTAGGAGACTAGCTCTGCTAAGCATATGCTCAACAAGTTCCTGATGTGCCTTGCAGATAATTTCCTCTTTCAAACAATGGAGGAAGGAACAAGGGAATCAACAATCCTGGGCTTGATCCTAACCAACAGGGAGGAGTTGGTCACCAGAATCAAAGCAGTTGGTATTTTAAGCGGGAGTGACCAGGTGATGCTAGAATTGATGATTGAGAGACAGGCCAAGGAAGACTATAGTCAAAGATGAGCTCTGGATTTCAGGCAAGCTGATTGTATCAAGCTAAAGAAAATACTGGGTGGAATCCTATGGTTAGAGACACTTAAGGAAAAAGATACCCAGTGTGGGTGGGATATGAAGAAGGAACTGCTAGAAGCACAATTACAGACAATTCCATGGGAGAAGAAAAATGGAAAAGATCTGAAAAAGCCAATGTGGCTGCACAGTAAACTCAAGGAGGAAATGAAAAGAAAGGAAAGGAAAGGAAAGGAAAGGAAAGGAAAAGAAAAGAAAAGAAAAGAAAAGAAAAGAAAAGAAAAGAAAAGAAAAGAAAAGAAAAGAAAAGAAAAGAAAAGAAAAGGGAAAAGAGAGTATGCATAAAGAATGGAAGGAAAGTCAAATCACCAAGGAAGAACACAGATGTGAAGCCCAAATTTGCAGGAAGAGTGTAAGGAAAGCCAAAGCTCAGAATAAGCTGAGACTTCTGGCAAACAAGGAGCAACAAAAAGTGGGGTTTCAAATACATTTGATGCAAGAGAATGACCAACGAGAGAGTGGTGTAGCTGCTGAGTAAGGATAGTAAAATGCCAACAGATCACAACAAAAAGGCAGAACTGCTCAATACCTATTTTGCTTCAGTCTTTTTTCCCAAAAAGGATAACATGCTTCTTTGCAGCAGCAGAGATCTTGGCAAGGAATCCAAATTGGAAATCAAGATTGATAGGGAATCATTTAGTTAACCTAAATGAGTTCAAATCTGCAGGGCCCAATGAACTGCATCTCAGCGTACTGAAGGAAGTTATTGACAGGCTCGCAGAACCACTTGTCATCCATTTTGAGAAACTTGGAGAGTGAGTGAGGTGCCAGATGACTGGAGACAAGCAAACATTGCCCATCTTTAATTAAAAAAAAAACACAGCAAAAAAGAAGATTCAGGGGAATATAGGTCCATCAGGCTACCTCAATACCAGGAAAAAATATTAGAACAGATTATACAGGAGTATCTTTGCAAGTTTCTTGACAACAATGCAGTGATTAGTAGGAGCCTGCAGGAGTGTGTCAAGAACAAATCCTGTCAAACTAACTCTATATCTTTTTTTGATTGGGTCACTGATTTAGTATTGATGGAAATGCTATGAATGTCATTTATCTGGATTTCAGCTAAGCATCTGATAAGATGCCCCATGATATTTTGATTAGCAAACTGAGTAAATATTGAATAGATGGAAACACTATCAGATGGATCTATAACTGGTTGGAAAACCATACTCAAAGAGTTGTCATCAGTGACTGTGCTTCAAACTGGAAAGAGGTCTCAAGTGGCACGCCACAGAGTTTTGTCCTAGAGTCAATGTCCTTCAATACTTTCATCAATGATTTAGGTGATGGGATAGATGGAATCCCTATCAGATTTGCATATGATACAAAACACGAAAGGGACAGCTATCACATTGGAAGGCAGGAACAGAATTCAAAAGTACCTTGGGAAACTAGAAAACTGGGCTGAAATTAATAAATTGAAATACAAAAGAGATGCATGCAAAATTCCACATTTAGGCCACAAAAACTAAATGCACAGGTATAGGATGGGACGTACTTGGCTCAGAAGTGCTACATGTTAAAAGGACCTTGGGATTATTGTTGACCATATGTTGATCATGAGCCAGCAGTGTGATGCTGCAGCAAAGAAGGCAAATGATATCTTAACCTGCATTAATAGAACCATAGTTTTCAACTCAAGGGAAGTAACAACCTCACTACATTCTGTACTTGTCAGGCCTCATTTGTCAGGCCTCAATTGAACTGTGTTCGATTCTGGGTGCTTCGTTTTAAGTAAGATATAGACTACCTGGAATGAGTTCAGAAAAGGACAATGAGGGTGATAGGAGATATGGAGAACAAACTTGTGAAGTGAAGTTGAAATAGCTGGGCATGTTCGACATGGTGAAGAGAAGACTGAGGGGTGACGTTATTGCACCTTTTAAATTCTTCAAGGGCTGTTGCAGAGAGTAGGGTGTTCTCTTGTTCTCTGCTGCCCCAGAGGATAGGACCAGGTCTAATAGAGGGTAGATTTCAATTCGATATTAGAAGGAACTTTTTGATAACCAGAGGGATTCAGCATTGGAACCATTTGCCTAGAGAAGTGGTGGGGTGTCCTTCTCTGGAAGTCTTCAAAAAGAGGTTGGACAGTTCCCTGCTGGGGTTGATATAGCAGGAGATCCTGCCTTGAGCAGAGGGTTGAATCTGATGGCCCATAGGGCCCTTCCCAAATGTATGATTCTATGATTCTATGACAGTATTGTGAGTGTGATAGACGATGGTTCAGAGGTCAATGAGCAATTGATTGTGCCAGGAACAGAGCCAGTGATAGGCCAAACTAGCTTGCAAACACCCCCATCAGCTGAAAGACAAGCTGAGACAGAGTTGTTGCAGGCAGTCCCAGAGGGAGAAGGAACCAGCAATGATTGAGAGGAATTAGATTTTCCTTTACCTCCCAGTCCCCAATCACAGAGGCGTCAGAAATGAGTGGCTCAGAGAGAAGCCATTTTGGCAAAATTAAGAAAACGGAACAATGATAATTAACACCTGTTTTCATCAGCTATTTAAGTCTGTCAGTGTAGCTTGCTGTTTGCTTGTAGCAAATTACTACACAAGCTCTCTCGACCCTTATGTTCCAGCTCCCTCAACCCCTTTGGATGGACCTTCGGCTTTTGGACCCTTTGGATTTAACCTTGACTTGGCTCAGATCACTGTTTCCACTTGTTTGCTTATAGTGGACACTCCCCACCGCCTTCTCCTCTTGGGGTAGTATTCTCGCCTCCCTTCCCTTGCTGGCAGAGAGGCACAGGCAGGGAGTAGGACTCCGACAGTTACATTGAAACAGGGCAGGAGTCTGCATCCACAGCAAGCTGCATGAGGCACTCCATCTGTTGGTGGAAAAGAGCATCAGCTATCCTATTATCCACACCAGCCACATGGAGTGCCGCAAAAAAGATGTTATAGTGCAAACATTGCAAACCAAAATCACTAACCAGTTGCATAATCCTGGGTCACCTTGAGGTCAGAGAGTTAATAACATGGGAAAGCAGCCATGTTATCACACCAGAAATGGACAGCGGAATTCTCCACTGAAATCCGAACCACCACAGGTTGCTGGAGGCAGCTGCCCCACTCTGCATAACAAGTGTACAATAATTTGTCTTTTTCTTATTACAAGTCTCTTTTCTAGAATCCTTTCTCACTTTTCTGTTCCTTCTTCTAGTACAGGCTTTCTTATCCAGGGTTCTCTGGAACCCTAGGGTTTTCTGAGAGGTTGCTAGTTGGTTCCCTGAGAGACTGTGATTGAAAAAAAAATTTTTTTTGAGCTGTAGATCCAATTATTTTAATTGGAGTGGAATTGGGGGTTTCCTGAGACCTGAAAATTATTTCAAGGGTTCCTCCAGGGTAAAAAAGTTGAGAAAGGCTGCTCTGGTGTAAGCACATACATACCCTCCAACTGTTTTGATTTGGCAAGGACAGTCCTGATTAACCCTCTGTCGTCCCACTTTTCATCTGCTTTTAAAATATCCCAGTTTCTCTCTCCTCCCACTCTCTCTCTTTATTCCACCACTTACTTCAGTTGCTACAAACTGTGTTCAAAGTAGTTTGCACTCTATTAATTCAACAGCTCCTTCCAGTGCTAAGGAGATGGTGGGGGAAGAATCTTGCCCTTCTTAGTAGACTCAGGGAAAAGCAATCTGCCGATGCCTCTCCTAGTTTGTGTGTTGTTCCTCAATAATAACATTTGCCATCCTGAACATATTCTGATGTTGCTTGGCCACATGTGTCCTGGTTTTGATCTGCTGAAATGTTGGAGGGTACAGAAACACTCCCACTCATCATCCATCCTTTCCCTTTCTCTCCCAGCCAAGCTCAAGATGCTCAAGGGATGTGCATCAAAGTGATACAATATTTACAATACTCCCAAATTTGACACATACAGTTCTTGTGTGAATGGCCCTTAGAGCAACCTTTGAAGCCTAGGATTTATAGGGCCTGATGAACTAGGATTGGCTCTCAGAGTCAGCTGGCAAGTGATATGGGTAGGCTGGTACTGCAGCACCAGTAGTGTCCCTAAAACTCAGACTTCCTCCTGCTTGGAAAAAACAGCGTGCTGGTGGCACAGCAGGTTATGTGAAAGTTGAGATCTGAATCATTGCCTTCACCCAGTGTCCTACCGCAAGTTAAACAAAAGGACAGTGGAGTAGTTGACCCAATTTTAGTGTTGTGTGAACCCATGAATGAAGATAGAAGGAAATGTCAGAGCTCATAAGGATTAGGTATTTGAGTTGTAGCTCTCAAAATTCTCCATCCAGCTTGGCTACTGGCCACATGGGAGGGGATGGTGAGTGAATGCATTCCTGAAAGTTATAGTCCTTGTTTAAGCTCATAGCAAGAAGTGCAAGCATACTGATATTAGCACAGGTTCAAACGTGAAATCCTTCAAATGAGACAGTCTACAAGAGGTTTTGTGGGTTTTTTTCCAAAGTGAGGTTATTCACAAAGAGGTATGTCCACCCATGCATGTGTGAGAAGTGTCCATTTTAATAGCAGTCTTGGGGCATTTCCGCACTATACTGTTATAGCGCTATTATTCCTCTTTCAACATTCTGTGGAATGCTGGAGTTTGCAGTTTAGGGAGGGACACTTAGAATCCTCAGCCAGAGAGCTCTTTGGCTTCAGTAGACTACAAACCCCAGAATTCCACAGGATGTTGAGAGTGGAATAATAGCACTATAACAGTGTAGTGCGGAAATGCCCTGTCTTCAGCAGTTCTTAAACATTTGCCCAAAAAGGCAGTCCCCATAAACAGAGAGTAGGCTTTCATTCATATTCATAAAAAGGGTAAAACAATGCTAATTGCTCTGATACATAGCAAAATCAATTTTCAGTTCAAAATTCATTCTTGGATATAGAAACTTTACCATTAATTTGTTGGAACTGCTTCCAAGCTCTCCCTTCCTTTCCCTTCCTTTCTTTCTGCCACCTGAAAAACGTCTTCTGACAAAACTTTAACAGACCCTGGAATTAATCTTTCTATTGGTTTAAATGGGGAATGGATCAGGCCAATAGAAGAAAGCAGACTTTAAAATGAGTTTGGATGGCATCATCTGAGATAGCTCATTTGAGAGATGCATTTTTAATACTCCTGGGCCCATTGAACTGAGTTTCAGAGAAAGAATTGGCTATAAAACTGTGCTGACATCATGTACAAGCAAAAAGGAGTAGCCTTTGGTACACTGAACAGAGCATTCTTTCAAAAGGCAGCTTCTTCCACCTCTTTTTCTGACATCTGTTATGATCCTCCTGCCAACTGAGCAAAAAATGAACAAGAGGAGGAGGAGGAGGAGAAGAAGAAGAAGAAAGAGGAGAAGAAGGTTGGATCTCATACTGGATGATCTCTTTAGACTTGTACACTCATTACTGTAACTCTTGGCTGGGCTACTAAGATAAGAGTAACTGCTGCAAGGCTGACACTAACATTAGGGTGAGTGAGGTTACTGCCTCAGGCAGCTGATACTGAGGGGTGCAGAAGGGGTAGGGCTGCATTTGTCATCTGAACTGAACGGTGACCCTTCCACTTAAGCTACTCTAGAGCCCTCAGATTGCTGGAGAACTCTAGTGGGAGTGTACTGTAGTGTTTATTTTCTCCAGAACTGAAATAAGTCTCAAATGCCAGTCTGGTCAGTCTTTATACACAGAAATTTGGGAGAGGAAGGCACAATCTTGCCTCTGGCCTCAGGCAGAACATTGTTTGGGGGCAGTCCTTTTGCTCTTCTCCTGTTTCTTGAATTTTTGAACTTGTGTGACAGCCACACTGCATCGGGTCACCTCCTTCAACCTGTGTTAATTTGCCTATTGCTATCATCTTCCAAGGGGTGAGAAGGACTTGGCCAAACATCAAATAGAGGTCTCTGGCAGGATGTGCAATTAAAATATTGTCTGTATGGACTGCTTAGGTGAATGCAACCATTACACCATGTGGTAGAGCTCCCTTCCTGGTGCTACTTTGCTCATTGTATTGCTACACACTATTTAATGCTATGCCTTCTTCTCTTCCCCACAGAGGAAACTTTCCCCACAGAGGAAAAGCCATCTTGGCAGGGTTGAAGGATGTGTTAGAATTTCACCTCCACTCCTCTCAGGAATTTGTAGATCTCAGAGAGCAGGAAGGGGAAGTTTAAATTTCTCTATTCTTGTGTGCTAAGATGTGGGTGGTAATGTTTATGGGGGAAAGAGAAAAATCTGTTACTGTGTAGCTAGCACACTTAAGGCCCCTGGAGCTGAACATGTTGGCTACCTTTCTTGTAATCTACAGCTTGGAACTTTAAATGGAGGGTGTACTCTCCTTCTGAGCTATAAAATTTTATGGCTACAGCCCCCTTCCACATGCCAGTAATATACCTTGTCTTAATCTTTTTAAACAAAATTATAGTTCTCCAATACAGTTTTAACTGCCATGGCTCCACCTGGGATCTGTAGTTTCACAAAGTGCTTAGAATGCTCTACCAGATCACTCTTAACTATGTATGTAGTTCATGGAAGTGTGCTAGAGAATTCTGAAAACCTCAGCAAACTACATACCCTGGGATTTCATAAAGTAGAGCCATGACAGTTACAGTGGTATCAAACTGCTATAATTGATCAGTGTAGATACCACATCACTTTTTCTGCATGATCTTTAACATTTTCAGCTCCGTGTCTTTATGTCCTTTGGGACAGTTTATAGCAGCTATGTGTCTGTGACAGACAATCACATGGATTACGGTAAATAAACCTTGGTGGAAGAGAAGACCTGTGGTCAGCCTATTTATTGAAATCACTAAATCACTCTCTAGATTTCCAAGTTGGTTCTACACTACCTTGGGAATGGTATACTCCACATTTTGGAACAAGTAGGAGTTTCCTAGGTTTTTTTCACTCTCCCATCCTTTCAAATACCATTTTCACTTCTCTGGAAAGTGTTCCAGCTTTCTGGGACAGATATGGGCTTTAACCGTCAAATGAAAGGGATAATTTCTAACAAAAAAAAAACCTTCTCCATGAAAACAGAAGTATTACAGTCCAATGAACTGGTAGCTAATGCCCTCCTTTTAGCCTGGCAGTATCTGCATGAGATCATAATAGCCACCCTTATGCTTCCAGGCAGTCAATATCATTGTGAAATCATAATGACCAGTATAGATGGAACCACAATTTGCAATTATTCATTGCCAAGTCAAAAAATGGGTTTCCTGACACTTGGGAAACCCTGTCAGGAAAAATAATGGACCATCAAGAATTTTGCATGATTTTCTCCTGATATTAGATGTCCTGAAGTGTTGAACAAGAATTATTCTATGGGAAATAAGCATAATTTTTGCATAAAACCTGTTTTCTGTACAGAAGATAGGTTTTCTGTGCAGAAAACTGGGAGGACAGGTGGTCAAAAACATTTTTTTTTCTCTACAGAGTAATTCCTGGCAAAACTTTGGGATGCTTAAATTAAATATCAGCAAAATAATGTGGAAGGGTTTTTGTTTTCCTACGGGGAGAATATATATCTGGATTCACGTGTTTTAAGATGCTGTGGGGGGAGGTACTGGTTGGATGCCCTCTATGGCAGAGACCAGGGTGCTCTGTGGCTGGTGCTGGTATGCATACAATTGCTTCATCCTTTGAGCATCACTGCACTTTTACAGATATGTGATTTCTCCCCCCTCCATTCCTTTCCATCTAGTGCCTGGATGTTGTGGGCTTGTGATTCCCCCCCTTTCTTTACCAATTGAGTGCAGCTGCATTGTTGTGCACTTGTGTTTTTCTCTGTCCTTTTATTGAGGGAGCAGAGTTGTGCCATTGTGTGCTTGCGCTTGTGAATTTTTTCCTATTTCTTATTGAATATAGTGCAGTCACACTGTTGTGTGTTTGTGTGTTTTTTTTCTTGTTTCCTTATTCAGTGTACCCCAGTTGCACTGTTGTGCGCTTGTCATTTCTCAATGCCTTGCAGGTAATGTGGAGTCAGCAGGGCCAGATGATTTCTTTGTCATGCGGCCTCCACATGGAGTCTGCAGCTTGTAGGGTGTGAATGATGTCTGTGAGAGACAGGTTGGGGTGTATAAGAGTGATGTTTGTGTGTTTCTGAGAAGGAGGTGCAGGAGCAACGTGTGTGTGTGTGTGTGTGTGTGTGTGTGGTGAAGCTGGAGTGCTCAAGTTTGGGTGTGTACCTACAAGCATTAAGTTTAACAGCTATGGATACTGTTTGTGCGGAGGTGTGTACATGGATGTCTGTGGGTATTCAAGAGTGGGTGAGTGTGTTAGTAGAGATCAGGGTGAATTGGATGAGTGTTTTGTAGGCACTTAGGGGCTTGGTGGTCTGAGATTGGTTTCCCCACTCCTTCTCTGTAGTTTGGTCTTTTTATTATGTAGAGTGGGACAACCGCCCTAGGCACCAGAATCTAGATTTCATGGAAGGGACGAAAATGGCTTGTTAGTTTATTACCAATAATGGGGAGAAATGCTTATGGGATTTTCTGTCTCATGCGTGAAAATAACATGCCTGTCTTCTACTACAACATATCCTGATGAGGGTGGGGTACCATTTGCTATTTCACCTCAGGAAGCAACATGTATAGAACTGGAACTAGCAAAGCATGAGAAAAATTATTAATGTACCTTTAAAAAGTGAGAAGGTAATGCAAACACAATGATATATGAGTAAACGTTGGGTCATCATGTATTTATAACAAAGAAAACTGATATAAACGATGAAAAAAGAAATCTGACTGAAAAAAATCATGATTATTTCTAGAACAGATGGAACAAAAATAGTGGTTGGATCTTTAGGGGGGAGTGACCATGCCCTATTGGAATTTGGCATTCAGTGGCAAGGAGAAGAGAAGTGTAGCCAGACACTCATCTTAGATTTTGAAAAAGCGGACTTCTGTAAACTTAGGGAGCTGCTGGCTGGAATTCAGTGGTCAAGAATAGTGAAAGGGAAATGAGTTCAGGAGACATGGGAGTTCCTTAAAAGGGAGATACTGAAGGCACAGTCTAAAACTGTGCCAATAAGGAGGAAAAATGGAAGGCATCTGAAGAAACCAGAATGGTTGACTAAAGAACTCTCAGTTGAGCTAAGCGTTAAGAGAAACATGTACAGGAAATGGAAGAAGGGGGAAACCACCAAAGAAGAATTTAAGCAAGTAGCTAGGAGATGTAGGGAGGAAGTCAGAAAGGCTAAAGCACAGAACGAACTTAGGCTGGCCAGAGACATCAAAAACAATAAAAAGGGCTTTTTTAAATATGTCCGTAGCAAAAGGAAAAAGAAGGAGAAGAAGATGCACAGAGAAGATGGCGAATTACTAACAGGGGGAAGAGAAAAGGCAGAACTACTTAACACCTTCTTTGCCTCAGTTTTTTCCCAGAAGGATACAAGCACTCAACCTGGCCGTTGGGGAGCAGGTGAGGAAGCATGGGAAATGAGGCACATAATAGGTAGAGAGGTGGTACAGGAATACCTGGCCACACTGGATGAATTCAAGTCTCCAAGGCCAGATGAATTGCATCCTGGGATATTAAAAGAACTGGCAGAGGTCATTTCGGAACCGCTTGCTATAATCTTTGAGAAATCTTGGAGGACAGGAGAAGTTCCAGCAAACTGGAAGAGGGCAAATGTTGTCCCCATCTTCAAGAAGGGAAAAAATGAGGACCCAAATAATTTATCGCCCAGTCAGCCTGACATCAGTACCTGGGAAGATTCTGGAGCAGATCATTAAGTAGTCAGTTTCTAATCACTTAGAAAGCAATGCGGTAATCACGAGAAGTCAACATGGATTCCTCAAAAATAAGTCATGCCAGACTAATCTTATCTCTTTTTATGATAGAGTTACCAGCTTGGTAGATGAAGGGAATGCTGTGGATGTAGTATTTCTCGATTTCAGTAAGGCCTTTGACAAAGTTCCCCATGACATTCTTGCAAAGAAGCTAGTAAAATGTGGGCTGGACAGGGCTACTGTTAGTTGGATTTGTAATTGGTTGACCGACCAAACCCAAAGGGTGATCACGAACGGCTGCTTTTCATCCTGGAGAGAAGTGACTAGCAGGGTGCCACAGGGTTCTGTCCTGGGCCCAGTGCTGTTCAATATCTTCATCAACGACTTGGATGAAAGAATAGAGGGCATGCTCATCAAATTTGCAGATGACACCAAATTGGGAGGGGTTGCTAATATACCAGAGGACAGGATCAAAATTCAAAATGACCTGGATAGATTGGAGAGCTGGGCCAAAGCTAACAAAATGAAATTCAACAGAGAGAAGTGTAAGGTCCTACACTTAGGTAGAAAAAATGGAATACAGAAATATGGGATGGGGGACACGTGGCTGGATGGCAGTACGTGTGAAAGGGATCTAGGAATCTTAATAGACCACAAGCTGAACATGAGTCAGCAGTGGGATGCGGCAGCCAAGAAAGCCAATGCAATTCTCGGCTGCATCAATAGGAGTATGGTGTCTAGATCAAGGGAGGTACTGGTACCACTCTACTCTGCTTTGGTTAGACCTCATCTTGAATACTGTGTCCAGTTCTGGGCACCCCAATTCAAGAAGGACATGGTCAGGCTGGAGCAGGTCCGAGGAGGGCGACCAAAATGGTGAGAGGCCTGGAAGACATGCCCTATGAGGATAGACTTAGAGAGCTGGGTATGTTTAGTCTGCAGAAGAGAAGGTTAAGAGGGGACATGATAGCCATGTTTAAATATTTGAAGGGATGCCATGTAGAGGAAGGAAAGGGCTTGTTTTCTGCTGCTCCAGAGACCAGGACAAGGAGCAATGGATTCAAGCTGCAGGAAAGGAGATTCCACCTGAACCTCAGGAAGAACTTCCTGACCGTCAGGGCTGTCCGGCAGTGGAATATGCTGCCTCGGAGTGTAGTGAAGTCTCCTTCCTTGGAGGTTTTTAAGCAGAGGCTGGATGGCCATCTGTCAGGAGTGCTTTGAGGTGTTCCTACATGGCAGGGGGTTGGACTGGATGGCCCCTGTGGTCTCTTCGAACTCTACATTTCTATGATTCTATGATTCTATGATTCTATGATTTCTAACTGTGTTGTCAAAGAGAAAATGCAGACAACTTTTTACAATATATTGATGGTACCTGGGGGAATGAAGCTAAAATAGACATTTCACAACTGTTGAAAAGGTGAGAAGATGCCACAAACTAAAAAGAAAAAAAAATACGTACATATTTCTGTCTGAAATATGCTCTGTTATAACACAAAATAGCACTGGGAGTGTAGATTTATTATAGAAAAGAGGAAAAAAACAAAGAAAACCCGAACAGATGTGTGCTGATTGAGAAACATATGGAGAAGAAAATGTAGAATACTGCATTACGACAGAATTTAAAAGAAATATAATTAAGCATCAACTCAAAACTGAGTTGGCTTTCCAACTTTAAAAAAAAAAAGAGGATTGAAAGAACTGGAGGAGGCCACGCTAAAAAATATAATTTATGTTTTAGATGAAGAATAGAAAAACATGAGGGATGCTGTTAACAGCACACTAGAAAATAGCAGTTTTTAATTAGTCTCCCGAACTCCACCAGCAGAAAGGATCACTCTGATGAGAATGATAATTAAAAATGCAGAGAAAAATGTAGGCTAAACTTGGCAAAATGAGACAGAGTCTCTCGGGCACTAAAGACACCCCTCTAGGACCATACTTTGAGCCAAAACTACATTCCCAGAAGAAACGGCTTGTCAAACAAATCTGATGGAGCGATCATGAGCAAGAAGCAAGTGGAAGGCCCCAATGGGGAGGTAGAATCATTACATGAAGTAGCAGAACAATTAAAATAACTACTGTACTAACTGATGGAAATGATTAATCATATTAAAAACAAAGCAGAGGAGATATGGAAGAAACTAGAAGACAAAACTGGGACAGCAGATAAACCAAAAGAATTCAGGATAAAATGTCAAAAGTCCCCCAAGATACTGGCTCACAGCATTTTTGATAGGCAATCTCATCTGGAACAAATTGAAACCAAGAGTGAAAAAGCAAACCTTAGAGTTAGAGCAGTTGCAGAATTGTCAACTGAAAGTGGCATTAAAGTACTCAAAATGTTGTCAGCTCTCTTCCCTGTCATTTTCACAGGAGGGGATTTTCACAGTTCATAGAGCCTTTACTTTCAAGCCAAGGGAGGGCAGCAGACCAAGGGACATGATGGTGCCATATGTGCATGAAAGCTTAAAGAACACCATCTGAACAGTGGTTAAGAATAGAGCGCTTGATAGTACCTTCGAAAAGATATATAGCTCTATAAGGACCTTAGGCAACAATCTAGCACTGAAAATTCTTTCAGCCTTCCATAAAATATTCCATGGAAAAAGAGTCCAGTAAATTCCAGGGCCACTTAACTGAACTAACTATCCATTTGGAAACTACAATAAATCTTCCAACAGATGCAAATGTTGTCTCTCTTGTCTAGGCTTTCCAGTACTGGATAGCATAATGGTGTATGGGAATGCAGGAAACGATATACAGTTTGTTTATACTACCCCTGGAGGAAGTCTAAGGCTAAGAATAAGTGGGATACTGCTTCCAAAAGCTTTGAAGTTTATGGAATGCGGGTTGCCTTAGCTCTGCAAATACAGAGTACAGAGGTATTACTTTTGTTTCTATTAATTATGAAGTATGCTTTGCTGCTTTAAAGTGACAGTTGGGGTCCTTCACCATTTTCAAATAGACCCTATATACATTATGCTACTATCTCTAACACTTTCTGTAAACAGAAGCCACATTTTAGTGGCATGACAAACATCATTTTCTAGAATCTTTATTTAAGTGTCATTCCCTGCCCCCCTAGTTCACCCTTCTGTTGCTATTGCACTTACAGGCAGTGAGCATAACCTTGCTCTGACTGTTCTAGAAGATTCATTTATTTATTTATACCTCACCTGTCCTATCTCAGTCCCAGTGGCACAGCTGATAACACAAACGAAACAAACTCCCAAGTTGTTACTTACTTTTATTCAGAAAGCACAAGGCAAAATAAAGCCCAACAGAATTCTAAGGCAAGCAAGTCCAAAGTCAATCAGGGTAATCCAGAGTCAGGCACGGAGTTCAGCAAGCTATCCAGCAAGCAGAAAGGTCAGATAAGTCTGACAACTCCTGGAGGGGAAGGGCGGCAGATATATAGGTCAGCAGCCTAATGCAGCTGTTGCTTGAGCAATTGTTGCTGGCTATAAATTCTCTGGGATTGACATAGGCTCTCTTTGTTGTCTCCTCTCAGCAAAAGTGAATACTGGTAAGTTAACTTCTGTGTCTGAAGGGGCAGAACTCTGCTGGAGCTGGCACTGCCTCCTGTTCTATTTGTGGCATTGTAACCTCTTCCTGTACAGCAGGTCCTGGCATGTCCCCTGTTTCAGCCTCTGGTATGTCCCCATTTCAGACTCTGAAGAGTCCGTGTTCTGGAAGCAGGGCATGACCTCACCCGTCAGCCAAAATGTCTCCCACAGCGGCTTACAAATTTTTAATTTGACAGTTCCCTACACTCAGGCTCACAATCTAAATAGGACAGGACACACAAGGAAAGGGGAATGGTACAGTACAGGGATGAAGTCTCACAGATATTGGCCATTTCCACACGGGGTTTTTAAAATGGTGCAGAGCGTCCTCTAGGGAGGGGACATGATAGCTATGTTTAAATATTTGAAGGGATGCCATGTAGAGGAGGGAGAGGGCTTGTTTTCTGCCACTCCAGAGACCAGGACAAGGAGCAATGGATTCAAGCTGCAGGAAAGGAGATTCCACCTGATCCTCAGGAAGAACTTCCTGGCAGTCAGGGCTGTCCGGCAGTGGAATATGCTGCCTCGGAGTGTAGTGGAGTCTCCTTCCTTGGAGGTTTTTAAGCAGAGGCTGAATGGCCATCTGTCGGGAGTGCTTTGAGGGTATTCCTGCATGGTAGGGGGTTGAACTGGATGGCCCGTGTGGTCTCTTCCAACTCTACATTTCCATGATTCTATGAGGACGTCTGCACCTGGTAGCGGACTGGGTCGGACCTACTTAACGTAGATCTGCACCCCAGCCCGCTCCGGAATGACCCCAAGTCCAGCATACTTTTGAAAGACCGCTAAAAACGGGTCTTTCAAAAGCCCAGAGCACGCCAGTGTGAGCCTGCTCCCTTATGCAGATTTGCAGGCTCACATTGGTGCGAGCCTGCGATCTGCAGGGGTAGGCTTTAGGCTGGCGAGCTTCAGCGGTTGGTTGAGAGCCTCGACCAACCGGAAGGTGCCATTTTCGTCCCCAGAGCAGTGCAGAGGGGCAGCCACACCCTACTCCGGAGAGCGTGGACTGGACCGGGGAGCCCAAAAGTCCAGTGAGTAGTGTCACGGGGCAATTCCCTCGCTCCGTGCGGAAATGGCCATTGTCTACTCTTCTTTCTTTCAGAGACCATAGTGGTGGCAGTTGGAATGGAGGGAAGGCCTTTTGTCTGATGCTCAGACTAAGGAGCAATGGAATTCTGCCTGCCTTTCTTCTCTCCCTTTGAGGTCACAGTAGCGCTAATTGGAATGGAGGGAATGTTCCTCAGCAGCTCCTGGGCCAATTCACAGGATGTCATTATGGAGCTTTTTGTTGCAATTTTTGTTCTCTTCAATTTGGTTGTTTCATAAATCAGACTGAAATATTTGAGCAAATTTCAAAATACTTCACTTTTCAGAAATAAAGGCAGGCAGTACTGAACTGTGCTTAACCTTAAATAGCTAATTTGAAAATTGCATCCTTTAACATCAACAGCTGGGGTACCCACCAAAACAGAGGTGGATATAGGGAAAAATATCTAAATATATTACTGCTGCTGGAGATGAATCACAAAAGCAATCTCTCATACCTGTTCCCTTGAGCAATATCTGGACAGTGCTATAGCACAGCTGAATCCACCAAAGCATGAGGGATACTTGTAATCCTGGCTGGAGGGTTGTCCCTTTCAACTAGAAGTGCTGCTAGACCCCAGGGAGAAATACATCTTGGTTCCATTTTTTATTGTTTGTTTATTTTATTGAATTGAATTCAGATGCTGCCTTTCTCCTGGGCTGGGACCCAAAGCAGAGTCCAGAATTTTAAAACAAGATTAGATTAAAATCTCATTTTACAAATTAAAAAAGAATCAAATAACAATGTATTAAAACCATGATTAAAACAATTAAAAACACATTTGAAACACAATTACAAGGAACAGATTAAATTAAATGAATAATCTTGATGAACACGCTAATCCTTTCCACCATGGTAACTTTGTAAGGGAAAGAGATCTCTAAAACACACTGTAATGACATTTTATTTTGGTGTGACCTGACAGATTCTTACCAAAAGCTTCACCCAACCAAAAGAGTCTTTCTAACTTCTCCAGTCAACAGAAGGCTTCTTCCAAGTTGAATTACGCTTAATGTCAAATAACTGGGCATACTTCACCCAGGGCACACAGATTAGATCCATCCCTGGTGCGAAACCATTTTTTAATTTTCTCCATTTTGGTAATGCACTATGAAAATCATTCTCCTGCTTGTCATCAGCAATTGTCTTACAATTGTCATCAAAAGTTGTCTTCCAAAGTCACATGAGAAGATTAGGTCTACTATTACTGTCTTCATTAAGGGTGGCGCAACCCCTAACGTTGATAATATGTTGTTCTCTGCCTTCAAGTTGTTTCCAATTTATGGCAACCCTAAGATGAGGGTGTGTGATGTGTGCAAGGTCACCCAATGGTTTCCATGGCCAAGCTGGGAATCAAACCCTGGCCTCCAGGGTCATAGTCCAATACTCAAACCACTACATCACTCTGGCTCTCTTGAGCATGTCCCATATACTGTGAGACGTACTCAAGGAGCAACAAGAGGAGAACATGTGTTAAAGAACTGTGCACATCAATCATAAATAATGTACTATGAGACAGCAACTTCTTACACATATAAACATTTTATAGTTTCAACATACACAAAAATAGTTCATCCATTATCCTAAGGGAATTTACTGAAAGATGTGCTGATTTGTAAGCAGTTGTTTTACTTTGACTTTTTTGTCATCTGCAATATGCAAACTAGAAGTATTAGGAGTTTAGCAATAAAAATTCTAAATTGTTGACCAATTATCAGAAAGGTAAAAGACAGGAGACAGCTGTTAGGGGTTAATAAAAAGGAAAAATATTGCCTCAATAGGGACATTAATAGATTGTTTAAGAAAATGTTAAAATCCATCTATATTTCCTCCAGTCCTAATTAATTATTAATAAACTTCTATTAAAGGTTTAATTATAAAACTATCCCATAACAATAAATAATACTTCACAAAATTAATTAAAATATTCACTCCAATTAAAAAATTGAAACCTAATAAAGCTCTAGGTTTGGAATGCTTTAAACAAGGCCATCCACTTGGCAGTTTCCAAAAATAACGTTATTATATACACTGAATAAAATCATAAAATCTCTGAAGAAATTGATTTCTCAAGACCTATAACTCTGACTAAGCAAGATGCAAATCCGTTTTAAAAGTATATTGACAAACAAACTAGGTAATACTGCATATAAAATGAGGTCAATATGGGTTCATACACCAGTGAAATATTATAGATCTGATAAGAAAGCTTTTTAATTCATCATCCCAGCCACTGTAAAACTAAGAAATTAGGAATAGCTTAGTTTGATGCCACCAAGGTATTTGACAAACTAGAGTGGAAATTCCTTCTTTTAAGCTAGTAAAATGATGAACTTTGAAGACTGTTTTCTATTAATCACATATTATGCTTTCTATTAATCACATATTTTGTATAGGATCAACAGAGCCCTTTTTCAAACCAATAAATCAAACTCTAGCTCCTATTACTAGAGGTACTTAGCAAAGATTCCCAATTGCTGCTGCTTTTTTTCTATACTGCTTCTGGCAAACTTACTTTGAACTGATTCAATAAAGAAAGATGTGCATCTATGATGCAGAAAATATTGAAGATTAAGATTGAATGGAAACCAGAATTTTTTCTGTTAGAGTTCTTGAAACTTGAAAAAAGAGAAGAGAAAGACCTAGAAAGACTAACTTGGCACATGGTGATGGCGGCAAGAATTGTATTTGCCAGGTATTGGATATTAACTTCGATTCTGACAGTAGGGGAATGGGTGGAGAAGTTGGTAGACATAGCCAAGATGGACAAACTCACATATATGCTGGAGGGCAAACAGGATAATAAGTTCCGTAAGAATTCGACATTGCTCAAAGAATTCTTACAAAATAAATTAGGGAAAGAGAATGTGTCTGGATTTAACTATTGACAAGGAGCAATGATTAATTCAGATTAGGTTATATTTTACACGATCGGTTACTTTTTATGAAATTAGGGAAATTTTTTCTATGTTATGGCCATAGTTTCGATAACCTCTTTTTTTAGAGGAGAATTATGATGAGAGTAAAGAGAGTTATTAGAGATATGATTTGTGGACTGTTAAATTTGTATGTCTTGGTCTTTCACAAGTTTTTCTTTAGCCCAAAGAGGGGGGAGGGAATCAAAGGGGAAGGTAATTTCTATTTGTATAAATAAAATTATAAATTAGGTTTGCACCCTTTTTGTGGAAAAAAAGAGAGTTGAAATTAATTGTTTTCTTAAATAATCCTAGCTGTAACCTTAACAGGTAGGGAAGTCTTCTTTTTGTTTTGGTTTGTGTTCTTTTTTCTGAATGTGTTGCTTTTTGTAGTATTGTTTGTATTTCATACTCCCGTATGTATTTTTGGTAGTATTTGGTGTATCATTGTAGTTTAGTATTGTGATATTGTTTCCGTTCTGCTTAGTGATATTGTTTGGTTTTTGCTGCGTAATATCTTGATTATGTGTTTGTATGTATTTCTCAAATGTTTATATGTGAATATGAAAGTATGTAACAAAGTGTAAAGACCTTAATAAATATATTTTTTAAAAAAGATGTGGATATAAATGGGCACAAACACAATTAACTGTTTTGCTGACAATATGGTGATTTCAGTGTCTAACTCTGAAATGGGAATTGATAGGACCTAAGATACTATGTTTGATTTTGAAATGGCTTCAGAAGTAAATACCAATCTAGAAAAGTCCAGAATGATGAGGCTTAACATGTCTGCAGATGACAAAAACTTGTTAGACACAAAATCATAAGCATTCCAATTATAACAACTTCTTAAATTATTTATGAATTAAGCTATATTCCAAACTGCCTTAGCAATATTAACGTGATAAATTATAAACTGATGTTTCATTAAAACATTAAACGTTGGGAGAAACCTAACATGCCTTGGTTATGTTACATAGCTACTAAAGTGTCTCTTTGGCCCAAATACAGTGTTATATTCTACTCTGATTGTCTTGATTCTATCATATGGGATCCTGGGTTTCCATTTTAGAGAAGAGTACTTAGAGTTCTCATCCAGAAAGCTCAAGTACTTCATCAAACTACCAATCCTAAGATTCCATAGTATGTTACATAAGAAGTAGAATATAGCGCTAGAACTGGGAAGTGTGAAAGGGTCTCAAATACTCTTTTGAATTGCTAGCAAAAGAAATGAATAAATGTTACTAATGGCGGCGGGGGTGGGGTCCAGTGTTCTCTATAACAGGCAAAGTGAGGGCAGTCTGGTTATTCCAAGATCAAGTATTATTATGGAGTTTTTCAAATTTGCAAGTTCATTAGCAGTATTAATGCAGTCTCTAGGTGAGCATGGCTTCCTTTGCAAACTTTAGGCAGGAAACAGAGGTCTCCTCTTTCAGCCCCTGAGCCAAGGCATACAACACTTTGAAAGCCCAGTCCTTATAAACTTGTTCAAAATATGGAAATCCCGGCAAAGTAAATTAATTCCAATCCTATTTCATTTAATATCTTGCTAATATCACCCACTGTTTTACAGCACTGCAATATGGGACCAGTTCCATAAATGCAAAAAAACCTGGAGCTTTCTATCAACACAGAGACCACTACGGTGGGGCTTTTCCAAAAGAGGATGAATAAATTTGAAATTGGGTTATCTACCCTCCCTCGGTGTTGTTCCACATTTTGCAAATTATGCAGTCTTCTTCTCTTTCATTAGAGAAGTGACAGGCCACCTGCTAGCTTTTTCAGTCTGAGAATTGATTAAGATAACTCAGGTTCATTACAAAAGCGTATCATCAAAATAATATAAAAGCCTCTCTCTACATTGGTATTGGTGGTTGAAAAATAGTATGGAAAAAATATCTGGGAATTATTGTGTCTAATGAAGAATGGAAGCAACAGCGGCCCATAACACTATGAAATTGCTTTTGTCTAAAGTATGAAGAAATTGTATTAAGTTGGTTAATAAGTGCTGCTTAACATCAGTTCAAAGGAGTTACATCAGCAGTTCCATTAATGTTCCCTGCTGGAGACAATGTGGTGAGAAGATCTTATTTTCACATGTAGTGGTTATGGCCACAAGTACACCAGTTTTGGTCAGATTTTTTTATTGTAATGGAGCAAATCACTAATTAAAGGATAGCGCTTTCCCCCAGTTTCTTTCTTTGTGGGTGGTAATAACTACCTTTTACATAAGACCTGGATTGTTTTCTTCTGCTTAATAGCTAGGTTAGAAATCACCCGGAACTGGAAATATAGTAATATATTTTCAGTAACCCAGTGGAGGAACAGATAGTGGTCCATGACTGTAATAGAAAAACTAACGGATCAAAGTCAAAGATTTTTTTGAAAAAAATACACATACCCACTATATTTTTTTTCCTAAAAAACATCATTTCCATGTATTGTTTATGTTAACAATAACAGAAACATTTGTTTCTCTCCATATAAGCACACTGGAATGCAGGAACTATGACAGAACTCTCAATTACCTAGTATTTGTTTACATTTATTCTATGGCTGTACACCTACTGTCTGTGGTAGGCTGCAAACAGGAGTATTCTAGGGGTGACTTTGCATAGATAGTAGGATCCAAAGTCACTCCATTTTCCCAATAGGTTCTAAACTGGGGCCCCCAACAATGACAGTTTGAAGAGTAATCAGTAGATACAAACGTTAGAAAGGAAGGGTTAAAAATTAAAATGTACTTGATTCATGTTGCAAGGAAGTGGTGAAATGGAACAACAGTAGAAACAAAATACAACACAGGCCTATGCTTTTAATTTATTTTTGCAAGAATGGACTCATTCTCTCCCACATTAATACAACAGTATCAATGGAAACCAGTGCATGTTGTGGGTATTAAAACAGAATTTGATCTTTTGCTAATTTTGCAATATTGCTATATTGCTTTTGCTATATTTTGCTTTTTTAAAAAAAAATACTGTTGTAAAATAAACGTTGAAGCTACACATAATGATGAACTAATTTAACTCTGCAGGCAGTATCTGCGAATGGGTTCCTCTGAGAGAGAAAACATACCAGGAGGCTGCAGCATTTTGATTTTAAAATTTACAGACAATGTTTCTGTTGCCCCAGATCATTTTCTCACAATTTGCAGTATCAGCAACGACATTTTATTCCCACCTTCATGTGGTTTTCTTTTTAATTGTGAAACATCTTAGAACAAAAAAATCTCCTTCTCTTTTCCTTTCCTCTTTCTGTTAATTTTTTCTTAGAGTTATAGTGTTCAGAGCATAAAATTATAACTTAGGCCATTTCCGCCCTACACTGTCATAGTGCTTTTATTCCTCTTTCAACATCCTGTAGAATTCTGGGCTTTGTAGTTTACTGAGGCCAAAGAGTTCTCTGGCTGAGAAATCTAAATGCCCCTCTCTAAACTGCAAACCCCAGGATTCCATAGGAAGTTGAATGTGGAATAATAGCACTATAACAGTGTAGTGCAGAAATGGCCTAGGTCTAATGGTTTAAATTTCAGGTCAGTAGATTTCAGCTGAATATTAGAAGGAACTTCTTGACAGTGAAAGCAGTTCAGCAATGAAACCGGTTGCTAGAAAGGTGGTGGGGGTCTCCTTCTTTGGACATCTTCATTAAGAGGTTGGACAGTTACCAGCTGGGGTTGCTTTAACTGAAGATCCTGTACTGAGCATGAGGTTGGACCTGATGGTCCATGGAGTCTTTTCCAGTTCATGATTCTATGATTCTATGCCTTCTTTCTGCAGTCTTAGAAGCATGTTTCTTAAAAGTTTGATGATGTCCTGTTTGAGAGAACTGGAATTGTGTAAGGTTTGTTACCCTGATTTCTGGGGTCCCTTGGAGGACACCTCAATGTGCTCCAATTAATGGGGAATGAAAACTAGCCAGAGCACAAACAATAGCAATACGAGAGGCAGGGCAACCTAGCGAGATCTTTTAACCCAATTTTTACAGGATCAAGCAGAGCCAAAAACCACACCAAATTGCTAAATAAATGATTTTATTTAAAAATAAAGACTTGCACACGTTTGCACTTGCGCACTCAATCACACAGAACCTAGCGAGGAAAAAAAAGAGAGGAAATTTGATAGGGGATTTTGGAGGGTTATTGTTGGGGTATACTGCACCCGGTCCTGAAGTCCGGAGTCTGAGACAACAGCAGAGCAAGAGAAGAGATTCAGCACATGGAGGGCTGAGGGGATAGACGGACGGAGTGACGTGAAACCGAGAGCGATCCGGAGCGATCTGAGGAACCGCTCAAAAACCGGGTCTTTTTATAGGGGAAAATGTACCTGGAGGGCTAACCCTTTCCCGGGGAGAACAACAGGTTGAGGAGCTAAAACAAAGCCCCAAAATGTTCATGTCCTTTGCATGATTGGGAGAACAAAGCTCCAAAATGTCAAAGTTCCTGGCGAGATTAGATTTGCCGGGGTTGTCAAAAGCTGCGGTGGTATGCAAATCATCCTCGCTTGACAGGCCATTTGTCAGGAGTGCTAATCCTGTCAAGATGGCTTCTCGGGGAAAAGGACCCTTTGTGTATTTTAATGTGTGCATGTCTGGAGGGCTCCTGGGGCTACGTGACAAGTTATTTACTGGCCTAACTGGGTTTTTCCTGATTTCGGCCGTTCGGCCGTGCGTGCCTGCATGCTCGTCTGGGAGACCTTCTCAGGCATGTGGAAATATATTTAATATTAGATATTAAATTGTAGACCCCAGGAGCGGGCCAATCTACTGCAGTAACAGGTTCTTCCACTGACGCATGCTATCAGGCTTTCGGTGTCTCTGAAATCTGGAACTCCTCAAGACTTTCTGACAGCTCCCTTAAATTAGGCCCTTTTGCAAAGATATTCCATTAGCAAAGGGGATGAGACTGATGGAGAAAACTATTGTAGAGACGGTGAAGAACACTAATTGGGAGGCAATTTGTTGAAAAATGGGCCTGACACTCTTGCGCCCAGCCCTATATGCTAGATATGTGAGTAGCTTGTGAAATGAAAAAAAATGTGTATGAATTAAATTAAAGTAAGAGGGTTTTTTCTTTTCATCCTAATTATTCTTCAGTGTTAGTACAAAGCTTTAGGCACTACTGTAATATAATAAGTAAAATAGAAATATGCACTTGAAATATAGTAATGTAGAGTGGCAGCACCCTTTGAATCTTTAATGGGATTTATCATTTAAAAAATGATGCATTTGGTAACAGGGTAGTATTTACAACAAACACATTTATCATTTAAATACTACAGCCCCAAAGCTTATCATTTCAATTCTTCAGTATTTTTCTGATGTCTGTTGTTTATATGTTTGTTGCTTTACTTAGGGCTAGCTCTACTGTTATACAGAGGCCCTTTTCGCAAGGCATTTGCCATGCGAAAGGGCCCCTCGAGCATCGCGTGAATGTGAGGAGCGGTACACACGAAGCACTCACTATCGGGCAACGCTCCAGGGGCTGGCAGGCCCCACTCGTGCACTTTTTCATTTTCGGCTTTAAGCCAAAAATGGTGCACAATCATGCATTGCTCCAGGGTCCCACGCACACTTGCCACACGTGCGGAGCTCTGGAGCACAGTGCTCATGCTTCCTGCCCCAGCGCAGCCTGGGAAACTCCCAGGCTGCACTGCGGAAGGAAGAGGTGGGGCTCTCGCACGAGCAGCTGGCAGCTGCAGAGCTGAAGGAACCGGGACGCCTCTCGCTGGAGGCTGCTCGCATGATCCCCGCACCCCAGTGCTGAGAAAAGGTGAGTTGCGGAAAGGGCCAGAGTGAGGCATCTGTTTTAGGCAGCTGATTTCAAGTATCATAAAGGTGGGGCAAATTATTTATTATTTGCTATAGCATTATTGCATTTTTGCCACCAGGAATAGGCATAGGTGTTCATGGGATGTTCTATAAAATAATTTAGCTGTTTTGGGGTACTGGGCACTTTGATGTGGGTGATCAGAGGACATCATTCAGGTGACAAAGTGTCTTAATCCATTCCTCTAGGCATCTCCACCAGTTTGTGGAAATTAAACTTAAGCGACAATCCTACACAGACTGAACTGGGAATTAAGTCCCATTGATCACAGTGTATCTAAGCAGACTTGCAGAACTTTGCAATGTTACTCCTCTATATGATGTCTGTTTATTCTTTCAGGTTGTTTTCCTGTCATCAGACCACAAGCACTGAGTCTAGAGAGGAAAAGGGTTGTGAGGAAAAATATCTCTTATTGCAAATCACACTTTCAGCAAATCATCACTGTCTCTCCAGAGAGTTAGTTATTGAAATAACCACTGAGCACTGCAGTAGTTCAGGACTATAATTTTAGATAACATTTTATGCTTATCCATTATTTGTTGATGGACTTACTACACGTATGTGCTGTCTTTTTGTTCCAAATCAGACACACAGAGCAGCTTATATGTTATAATGAAGTGTTCACTTAGTTATGACTAAAAGTTGTAACGCATACAGAGATGTAAATGGGAAGGGAATAGAAAGGCAAACATTCAGGCACTAACTCTTAGGCCATTTCCACACTACACTTTTATAGCGTTATTATTCCACTTTTAACATCCTGTGGAATTCTGGGGTTTGTAGCTTAGGAAGGGGCATGTAGAATTCTTAGCCAGAGAGCTCCTGGCCTCACTAAACTACAAACCCCAGAATTCCACAGGATGTTGGAAGTAGAATAAGAGCACTATAACAGTGTAATGTAGAAATGGCCTCAGTATATTGAGCCAGTTTTGTGCATTGATTTGAGCGTTGGGCCATTTCTGCATTAGCCTGTTATAGTGCTATTATTCCACTTTGAGGCCCCTCTCTAAACTGCAAACTGCAGGATTCCATAGGATGTTGAAAGTGGAATAACAGCGCTATAACAGGCTAGTGCGGAAATGGCCTTAGATTCTATTATGTAAAAATGTTATATAGTGAGCAGGTAGAATGGCCACTGCAGGGGACAGTTCTGAGAAGGGAAAATCAAAGGGTTCCAGGAAGGAAAAGTCAGTTTGTCCCAGTCTTTTCCACCTTTGAGATATGTAAGGGTCTTCTACACTGCACAATTATATCTCTATGATTCCACTTTAACTGCCATGATTCCAGTCCCAGTCCGGAATTGGCAGCTGAGGGAGGGGTCTTTAGAATCTTCAGCCAGGGAATTCCTCTGGTGCCTCTGACCAAACTACTAACCCCAGGATTCCATAGGATGCAGCCATGCCAGTTAAAGAGGAGCCATAGTGCTATATTTATGTAACGTGAAAGAATTCTAAATGAAATTTTGGGTTCTGCTATCACAGGGCATAAATGATCACAAGGAGTGTATGTTGTCTGTCACTAACAGCTTTCCCCTCCAGAATGGTTGCAAGTGGGAACTGAATTGCTTGTGATATTTTGGAAGGGGAAAGACACAGTTTTATCTAACCTAATCTAGTTTATATAGATATATTTCATTTATAAACGAAAAAAATGGGTAGGCCCCTTCCTCACTGAGGATATACATTATTTCACATATAGTTAGTGTAGCAACAGAGGGAGAGCACAGGAATCAACACTGCTTCAGTGTTTTACTGATCAAAGCCATACTGATGAAGATTTCCCTTTTTTATCTCTGAACAAAAGATAAACACCTTAAATTACAGTATAGATGTGGCCTTTTGCCATGAATTCTTGCGGGCTTGTGTGATCTCAAACACTATGAGCTTCAGCGCATGTGACTCAGAGGTCACCAGGGGTTACCACATAAGAGACCATGCCCATATGCACAATATTAACTTTTAGGAATTGATCCCATCAGTCAGAAATGTTTGATCCCCATGATGATAATGATGATGATGATGATGATGATCATCATCATCATCATCATCATCATCATCATCATCATCATCATCTTTATTTTATTTTTGTCCAACATTGGGCCTCAAAGCAGCTTAACATATTAAAACAATTCAGTTTAAAAACATATAAATACTACATATTAACAAAAGATTAAACTATAAATAAAACTGCTTTTAAAAAAAGATTAAGAGAAGCAATTGAAATATAAATAGTACAGCATCGACTAGCCCATTATGTAAAAACTTTCTGAATAAAAAGGTCTTTGCCTGATGTCGGAAGGACAACAAGGAGGGGCCAAAGCAAAGGGAGTTCCAGAGTCCAGGGCCAGCCATTGAGAAGGCCCTCTCTTGCATCCCCACCAATCATGTTTGCAATGGTGGTGGGAAGGGTCTCTCCTGATGATGTTACCTCACTTATCTCACCTACATGCTATGTCCTGAGGATCATAATTATTTTATATCAAACATAGTGATCCATAGAGATCTACTGGAAGGACACGTAGGCAGTAGAGCTATGGAAATAGATCAAAAGGTAGCCCTGTTTTCTGTCACGCATGCTAGGTGAATCTTGCAAATGGTTCACACAGGCCATTTGAATGGATTTTCAGCAGTGATGGTACTAACAGGAGATGGGAGGTCTCTGGGATCAAATTCACATTTCAAACAGCCCGGAATGTTACATTTTGGAGGCATGCATCCTCAGATGAGAAACTCATCTTGCAGGAAACTACAAGGATGCCTGGCTGTATTTTCTTTGAACTACAAAGCTGAGATCCATCTTCATAAAAATGCAGCCATCTGGTCCCCAGGACATTTTTTTTTAGCTCTGTTCACCACTATAACTAGAACCCCTTTTTCTCTTCCATTTTGGAGGAGGAGGAGGAGGAGGAGGAGTTGTTCTCCCAGACTAGCAACAATGTTTCTGCCAGTGGAAAAGCTCCCCTCAGCATCCAGGGAAGAGGCTGAGATGAGCTTTTCACTTGTCTTTTCCCAGCCAAAGACTTCTGGATTGGTACAGTATTACCCCAAAACCCTCATGTCTCTCTCCCTCTTAATTGCCACCTCCTTCTAAATTTCTATAGTCTTGTATGCTTGTGGGAGTGAGTGCAGCTGAGTGATTGTATGGATTTTAACATCTATTTCAATAAAATATTTAAATTTGAACAGTTAGCCTGATTCTCTGTGATCCAACTCTGTAAAAGCTTGGCTCAAGATCCCTAAATACCCTGCCCTCTTTGCATTGCTAAAGCAGTGTTCATGGCTAATTTTCCCCACAAGTGATTATTTTGACAGGAATTGGGAATCCCCCTAAGGAACCTCCAGGAAGCAGGATAACAATGATCTCAGAACCCGGCATGGCTCATGCAGGGAGATACAGTCTGTGAAACAGCCTGGACCTGAGCCATAAGGGCTTTATAAGTCATAACCAGCACTGATCTAAACCCAAGGACACTTACAGACAATGCATTTCCCTTAGTTTTTTAGCAGAGTCACCTAAGAGATGGTTAATTTATGTCAGGGGTGGTTCTGGTATAGCCATGAAGCTGCTTGGGGGCCCCCAAGCTGCTTTTGCAGCCCCTGACCATCACCCTCCAGAAGTCTCCAAGAGCAACAAATCATCTCAAAATATGTCGAAAGGCTCCCTCACCTTTCACTCTCTGAAATTTTTCAAAACCAGAAATGGATTTCCACCCACTTCAAGAGATTTTCCTCCTCCTTTTGGTAGTCCACAGTACCCATGAGGCATATATTTACCCTTCCCCAAAGCTGCTGAAGTTCCACACCCCTGAGTTACATGTTAATTTTTTAAAAAACTTGAACACATTGTTTACTTATTACCGAGCATATGACTGCTATTCACACCTTGCAATATTTTGCCTTCCACCTTGGATTTGAGTGTGGGATGGCACTGATCTTTCTATGATTACAGTAAATGCTGGAACGAGTTATTAGATCAATTTCTTCCTGAGAGGAAATGCGTGCGCTCGCGCGCGTGCACACACACACACACACACACGGTTTATGTTCTGCTGTAATTATTCTTAAGCAGAGTTCAAAGAGATAATTATGTTAGTCTGTTTTAGAAGAAAAAACAGATATAAATGGATCCAGCAGCATCTTTTAGACTAACTGGGAAGAAGAAATTTCTAGCAGAAGCTTTCATGGATACAGTCCATTTCACTGGATGCAGCAGGACATGCAACTAGCCCAAGCTTTTCTCCAAGCCTACCCCATACGTCAAAGATGAGCCAGTTCTGCAGGCCAGAAACCAAGCAGATGCTGGATTCTCTAAGCTGAGGCATGATGAGAGAACCTTTGTCAGAAATCAACTGTCTGGCTATAATTTAGCATAACTGGAGCCATACCACTATGCTGGTCATGGAGGCAATAACAAGTGGAAAACATAGGAACGTAGCCTGGACCAAATATTTTCTTGCCCAAGGCAAAGAACTAAGATGGTCCATTCCATATACTGAAGTGAAGTGGACTGACAGCTGAATTTCACTAGCACTGGCAAGAGGTTACTTTAAAGCAGTGATTCTTAACCAGGGATATGCATACCCCTAGGGGCATGAACATTTAGGAGTATGCAAAAAGCTGAACAATGGCAGAAAAGGAATAAAGTATAAGCCATTCTTGAGAGATCTCACAACTCAGTGGAATTCTTGATTGCCCACGGCGTTGCCTTTCTTGTCCCAGAAACTTAAGGTGGGGGGAATTATAAGGCTGGGGGGAATCATAGAGAGAAGGAAAAGAGTGACACACAACCTGAACTTCTGTCTGTCATTGGCCCACAAACTTTGTAAAAAGAGTCAATCTCACACACATGCACACACAGCTTTTTAGTCAAGCTGATGGGACCCTAGCCCCACTTATACTAGGTGGCTTCTCAAGCCTTGTGCAGACGCGGTCTTCTCTCCCACTTTCTTATTTCCCTCTCCATGAGGAGAGAGCACACCTGGTGGAGGCATTCAATTCCACCCCAAATGTGTCTGAGGAAGGGATACACAGCACCAACCGCTCTTCCCCATGCCTTCATCTGGAAGCAGACCGGATCCTGAGACCACAGAGAGTGTCTAGGTGGGTAACAGGGCATGATGGGATGGAGAGGCCTGGGCAGGGTAGCTGGCCTGACACCCTGCCTTTCGTTCCATGGGTATGAGGATGTCTTTTTCTTCTCCTAAAAGAAAGGATGTGGCAGAGGAGGGGGTACAATTATGGAATGAATGAATGAAGAATGAATGAATGAATGAATGAATGAAGGTAATCAAGTGAAAAAAGATTGGGAAACACTGCTTTAGAGGGTGGAATACAACTATGTAGCACCCACAACGTTCTCCTCCAGCACAGGGAAATTGCTGGGAGGTTCAAGATGATTAGCTAAGGGACTCGGCCCAGCATATGCCACCCAAGTTAGTTGCTTCAGTGGCTAAGAGCTGGGCTCACTCCAGAGGAGACGAAAGGATTGTAGTGGAGCTGCAGATATGTCTCACATCTTGTTGTTGATGAAGTAAGCTTTCGATTTTAATCTATTTGCTGATATATCAAAAAAAGAAAACCAAACTACAAGGTCTTTTCCATTAGCATTTCCTTGAGATCAGTAGCTGCCTGATAATCACAAACAATTATTGTACCAGCTCAGTATGAATGTTCACAGCGTGATTTATGCACTTTCTGAAATTCATAGATAAAAACTTTAAGATTAACCCAGTGGGAGCTCAGCCATTAATTGGAAAGGGAATAATTAAAGTTACTAATAATCCTGAAACTCCTTAAGCCATTACACTTAAGACTGCCAACTCCATTCTCAAGAGCTGCAAAGATGATGAACAAATACTCTCTGAAACCTTGCCCATCAGTGGCAAGAGTTCCAATTTGCACCTTCTGCTCAATCTTCTAAACAAAGTGTTGTATCTCAGCAAGAGACTGTAGTTTTCAAAACTGCCTAGAAGGCATCATTTTCCCAGTGCTTTAACTTTTAATAGGTCTAGCCACTACTGCACTGTCAAGTAAAGAATGCCCACATGTCAGCTTGCTGCCCTCCAAGTTTGGTTCTATGGCACATAACCATAACCTGGGAGGGAGGCAGTGGCTTCAGGAGAGGCAGATTCGATTTCTTTAGCCAAATGCTCGTACTGAAAGCCAGGAAGCCATCTATCCACCTTGCACAGATTCCCCTAATCCCATCACGGACCTATGGCCAATCATAAGTACACAGAATGGCCACTTGGTCTTAGAAATCTAAATGCAATGAGTACATTCCCAATTGGATATGCCCATTGAATCAATCGTGGTATAGTAGCAAGAGTGTTGGGACAGGATTGTGGGAGACCAAGGTTTGAATCTCCATTCAGGTATATAAAAAAAAATCCCACTGGGTGGCCAAGTCACATTAGCTCAGTCTGAGAAGAAGGCAGTGTCAAACCTCCTCTGAACCCAAAGGGTGCCCACCAATGGCTGCTTTTCATCTTAGAGAGAAGTCACTAGCGGGGTGCCACAGGGCTCTGTCCTGGGCCCAGTGTGATTCAACATCTTCATCAATGACTTGGATGAAGAAGTGGAGGGCATGCTGATTAAATTTGCAGATGACACTAAATTGGGTGGGGGTTGCTAATACCCTAGAGGGCAGGATTGAAACTCAAAATGACCTGGACAGATTGGAGAGCTGGGCCAACGCTAACAAAATGAATTTCAGCAGAGAGAAATGTAAAGTCCTACACTTAGGCGGAAAAAATGGAATGCACAAATACAGGATGGGGGACACATGGCTGGATAACAGTACATGTGAAAGGGATCTAGGAATCTTGGTAGACCACAAACTGAACATGAGTTAGCAGTGTGATGCAACAGCCAAGAAAGCCAATGCAATTCTTGGTTGCATCAATAGGAGTATGATGTCTAGATTGAGGGAGGTAATGGTACCACTCTATTCTGCATTGGTTAGGCCTCATTTGGAATGCTGTGTTCAGTTCTAGGTGCCTCATTTCAAGAAGGATATTGAAAAGCTGGAATGTGTCTAGAGGAAGGCAACCAAAATGGTGAAGAGTCTGGAAGCCATGCTCTATGAGAAGCATCTTAGGGAGCTGGGTATGTTTAGTCTACAGAAAAGAAGGTTAAGAGGGGACATGTTAGCCATGTTTAAATATTTGAAAGGATGCCATATCAAAGAGGGAACAAGCTTGTTTTCCACTGCCCCAGAGACTAGGACAAGGAGCAATGGATTCAAACTACAGGAAAAGAGATTTCACTTAAACTCAAGAAGAACTTCCTGATGGTAAGAGCTGTTCAGCAGTGGAATATGCTGCCTGGGAGTGTAGTGGAGTCTTCTTCTTTGGGGGTTTTAAACAGAGGCTGGATGGCCATCTGTTGGGAGTGCTTTGATGTGTGTTCCTGCATGACAGGGAGTTGGACTGGATGGCCCCCGAGGTCTCTTCCAACTCTATGATTCTATGAATAAAATTTGCCAAGAAAACTCTAAGATAGGCTCTCTGTAAGTCTGCATCAACCTGAAAGCACACAGTAACAGCAGCAAATAAACACTTATGCAAATTCCATTGATTCAACATGTCTGTTGTACTTGGAACTAACAACTGGATTTAGGGTTAAGTATATAGGCATGTGTATATGCTGCAGGGGTTCAACAGAATGACCACAATAAGGTCCACATTGACGTATTTCACAAAAGAGCAAAAGGAAGAAAGACACCAAGGATCTGTCATGTTAAAGGTCTCACTAATTTTGATAGGAAGATCCATTTGTTTAAACCTTGACATACTCCAGTTAGAGACAAAGCAGGAAAGTTGCTGTTGTAGACACTCTGATTTTTTGAAAATCAAAATAAATAGTCGGAAGTGCAGCTTCCCCACTACCCCAGCTTACTTCACTGCCTAACCCCTGAGGTGGTGGTAGTGGTTTTTATTTTTATATTGAAAGCACGTTCGCCAGTTCTTCAATCCAGAAGGCTCCCTGGGTGGCTTACGTACAAATAATCAAAACAAGGCAATCCCTGCCTGTAGGCTGACCATCAAAACAGACACGGTGCAAAAAGAAAAAAAGGCACTGAGAGGAAAGAAGCCAGTTGTCTTTTGGTGGAATGCCCACACACACACACACACACACACACACACACACTGCAGTCTGCAGTCTGCTGGGAAAACCCCATCCCATCTCTGGTTCGGCTCCTGTTTTGGAAGTGACAAGTACCAGATCAGGGAAGGTTGCTTTACATTTTCCATACCCTCCCATCATGCCTCTTTGATTGTCAGCAAGCTCTCAATGAAGAGGAATGGAAAATAAATGAGTCAGGTTCTGTGGGTCACATTTCCTCATTAAGCTTCACATTTCCTCAAACTGATCATAGGGAAAATGCATACTCTCTGAGAAATCCGTACATTCCTGATGTATGGGCCATGTTTCAGTGAAGAAAAAATGTGCACAGAGCATTTTGGGATACATTGGTAAAATGGCTAAAAGTGGGTGTATGTGAAAAATATACACAAACACACTTTGATTTAAAGGGAAAAATGCGTATAAAATATGCACATCTAAATTTCACCGTGGGAAGGGCAGAAAAGGCTCAGAAACTGAGAACGGACTACAATGATATTGAAATGCCAGTGGAGTTCTGGGAAATGCAGAGAAAACAAGACTAACAGATTTTCATGTTAAAGGAGGGAAATGTTTAAGAGTGAGACAGTAAAGAATACAACATTCAGAACCCTACTATTGTCAGGTATGCTGAAACAGCTTTTTTCCCCCAGCCTAATATGCTTTTACTTCCATAATCAATGTTGCTCAGATAATGTACCAAGCAGCAAAAACATCTGAGGAGAAGGGGAAAAAAAGTTGCTGTATTTGAAACCCTCTTAGCTGTTGCCTGGGAATCATATGCTTGATGAGCAACAGAAATTCAGAATGGAAAAATTGTCTTGTTCCCACTGCAAGATGTAGCATGCTAAAGTACTGGGTATTAAATGAACTTCTATTTACTTCAGGGAGCTGAAATAGCACATCTTAATAAAGGCATTCCCAGTGCAACAGAAGGATATGAACTACTAATGATATCTGGAGGTCCTCCCGGAATATTTGCTCTTACCTTCTTCATAGACATATCTTTTCCATAGATATCCTTTTCTGGTTTCATCACCTCTCATTAGCTTTTGGTTTGCAAATGTCACTGACACAAACTGGCCTGTGGCTTGTTTAGTAGTGCTGTACAAAAGGAAAGGTGGTGCATGTTGTTTGCACATACATGGCAAAGTGACATTAAATTTGTCAAAGAATGAATTATTCATACCCAACCGCTCTCTCTCATCTGATAACAGTAGAAATGTGGACTTTATTATTCACTTCACACCCCTGGAAGTCTCTCGACTGAATTATATTTCCTACATTGGATGCCAAGTTTCACCGTGAATGCTCCACCTTCTTTCTCCCTCCTTCATTGTTTTTCTGAAGCTCAAGGAATTATTTGCCGTGATGACTGTGTTACTCCAGCATCTCAGTTTTCATGTGGCTGCAAAAGTGCATTAGAAGGGATGAGGCATCAATAAGTAACCTTCCTGATTAAGAGTTCTGTAGGTGATGAGCTTGCCTCCAACTCAATGCACAGAACATTGTCATTCATATAGAAAGTAGTTGTCAGAATATTTTTGATAGGTCCAGTCCCAGTCCCAGAGCTTGCAAATAATTTCTGAAAAAGTAATTTGATCCTTCTAATTTGCTAATATTTTCAATAATAAATTTCAAATTTGTTATTTTTATCATTAAATACCAACAACTTTTAAATGTTTGACTAATGGTTACCACTTTGTGTTATTTTCATTGATTATTTAGGGGATAAATTGTGAGGGGCTGGTTACTTTTTAATCATTTTTAGTCATTTTAAATTATTTTTATTTAATTTTAAATTTATTTTATTTAACAACTCAGTGAAGTTTTATTATGACTATCATAACTAGTTATAAATGTAACTATTAATGCTAGTAAAGTAATTCTCTTCCACTATTTAGCATTAAAAGAGTGTTACTGCTATAGTTTTTAAACTTTGGCCAACCCAAGAAATTTAACTATTTAAAACTGAGCCGAAATAGTACTTAGGCCAACATTCTAAATGGTCTGGCTTATGACACCATTTGGATACCTTTGATGGTGTGTGAAGTGGGTCTCTTCAGCCCACTGAATGGCAGAACCGGCTCTGTGTGACAGCCCCCTGAAAGCAATTTACCATATGTTGATCTTATTGATCACTTTGCATGTCATTTGTCATATGTCAACTTTTGCAGGATTGGTTTAAACTACTTTAAATGCTTTTGGCCACTTGAAGTCTCTTTTGGTCTTTCCTCAGTGTTTCTCCTTAAATGTCTCTCACCATAATATCTAATAGGGCTTATCCCACCACCACAGCCCACTGTTCCCTGTCCCTCTCCATGTTCTTGATCTGTTTCTCTTTGTATCCCATCTTCTTCAGTTGCTCCATCCTGTCCTGACTACTTCTCTGTGGTTGTGGTTGTTGTTTGCCTTCAAGCCATTTCTGAATTACAGCGATTCTAAGGTGAACCTATCACAGGATTTTCTGGAGCTAAGAGTGGGTGACATAGGCAAGGTCACCCAGTGAATGTCCATGGCCAAGCAGGGAATCAAACCTTGGTCTCCAGAGTTGTAATCCAGTGCTCAAACCATTACACCATGATGTCCCTCGCTTGGGATCTGACTCCCACTCCTTACAGCCCATAATATACCTGGAACAGTTCCTGCTGACTTCAAGAACAATTCAAAGCCTTCTGTCATCCACACATGATGTTCACTGGGATCTGTACCCAGACCAGGCTGGACCCATGGCATTAGGAATGAACTCAGTTTCAACTCAGTCAGCATCCCAGACAGCATACTTTTGAAATGTCCATAACATTCTTTGGCCATTTTCACACAGGCTAAAAAAAAATGGTGCAGAGCATCCTCCAAAGAGGACGTCTGCACCGTAGAGTGGACTGGGTCGGGCTACTTTTTGTAATTCTGCAACTCAGTCCGCTCCGGAATGTCCAGAAGTGGTTGCGCAGCGTGCTTTTTAAAGACCTGTTTAAACAGGTCTTTCAAAAGCACGGAGCGCGCCACTCCGTTCCAGCGCTCCGGTGCAGATTTGCAGGCTCGCACCAGTGCTAGCCTGCAGATCTGTTGGGGGTGGGCTTTAGGCTGGAGAGCTTCAGTAGTTGGTGGAGAACCTCCACCAACCAGAAGCCACCATTTTTGTCCCTGGAGCAGTGTGGAGCGGCGGCCACGCACTGCTCCAGAGCAGCCTGGACTACAGCGTCAAGCCAAGAAGTCCGGTAAGTACTGGCACAGGGCGTTTCCACCGCCATGTGTGCAAATGGCCTTTGTTAAACTTGCAAAAAAGAGAGAAAGATATGCACAATTCTTTGGATATATTCCGTACCCTGGCGGTGAATGTGTTGCAAACATTTGATTCACCATAACTTTTTTGGAACAAGACTTTTTGTTTAAAAAATCAGTAACATCCAGCATTCAACAAGCAGCAATTCTCTTCAACATTACTCAGTGGTTGTAGTTGTGTTAAGCAAGATGTAATCATTAAATCCTCTCATCATTTGAAATAAAAGATAGTATCCCAGGACAAGAACTATTTGAGGGGGAAAAGAATATAGCAATTATTAAACTGTGAGTGACAAGAAACAGAGTGTACATGTATCTAAAGTTATTGCAATGGGAAAGCAAAGGCCCAGGGTGACAGAGCAATGAGTGACACCCTACTGAGTTGTTATGCAAATAAAGCAGACTCAATTTACTGTTACAGTGTTCGTAATCAACGAAGTGTTATGATGGTAATTAGGTTTCAACTGACTTGCATCCCATTTTCTAGTCATTAATTGGAGGCATGTATGCAAACTGCTGGTTAATAATAGAATGGTTATAGTTCTATAATCATTTTCTTCTTGTTCATGCATTTCTTTGATCGCTTGCGTGGAAAAATTTCATCCTTCATGTATAATCTGTTGGGGATGATGTTGTATAAGCAAATTTTGTTTATCTCGTTAATGCCACATTCAGATTTTCCATTTTGTTTTATGCGTAACGGGAGTTAATTTTTGCCAAGTGGAAGTTTCATATATTTCCTAGCATTGATCCAATATTCTTTAAAAAAAAATTATTAACATATACAATTTCAATACAATAAAAATGCACACTACAAAAAACAACAAACATGAAAACTACACGGAATAAAAACCTACAACCTGAACAACTGCCTAAACTATAAAACTAAAGTACTGTAACAACAAATGGTACACACAATATTAACTTCTCACCCCCCCGAAAATGGTTACTTTTATCCTTTAGTCAACTTCCTTAGAAGCCATAACATTAATTTCTCTTTGATGTTAATAGTAATATTCTACATAATAGTAATTATCTAAGCTCAATTATACACACACACACACACACAATTATGTATATAATTATTATTATATTATATATATCAGAATAAAACAGTTCAACAGATGTTAATCTAGTTTTACTCTTTAACCAAATCCTCTTATAGTTGTCTACGCTCAGTTGACAATAAGAATGATATAACCCTCTTCCATTGCTTTTTATATTCCATAGGACAGTGATCTCTTAAACAATGTTGTCAGTTTGTCCACTTCAGTCATGTCCAATAACTTCAATATCCAATCGTCTTGTGATGGAATCACAGAATCTTTCCAGTTCTGCGCATACAGTATTCTCACTGCAATAGTCATATATTGTATGACTCTAACATGGTTCTTGCTTATCTATCCATTTATTAATTCCAACAGAAACAGTTACGGTGTTAGTTGAATCTTTATCTTCAGCTCGTTCTCCATCATCTGGTGTCTCACTACCCAATACTTCTTATCTTTGTCACAAGTCTACCTATACTGAAAAATTCCTTTCAACTTGATCACATTTCCAGTATCTATTTGAAGAGTCTTTATACATTTTAGACCTCACCCCTCAGTGCCTGGATCAGGCAAACTATGACCTTTTGTTATTATTAGTTAATTGTTATTAATCGATTGAATGAGAGACAGTGCTAAGGAACTAGTAAATTTCCCAGCTGGCTCTTTGCATAAAGTCTAGTTCTCTTGAGGTTTTGCTTCTCATTTTCTTTTGCGTTGTTTGGCAAAACCTGCTTCTTGTTTTCTGTTAGTCCCTCAGGACTGAAGAATTAAAATGTTTAAGTCACAGTATCTAAATCAGTTCTTTTGTAATCATTCAGTCAATTCCAGAATTCCAACAGGTAGTAAGTGAAGCTGAGAAGAGGTGATCTTCTTTGCACCCAGGTGACTATTCTGTGTTCTGCACCAGACTAAGCACAGAGACCCCTCATCTGTCCCACAAATTCTGAAGCTCTTAATCCCGGACCTTTACTAGGCTCTTGCGAAGGAATCAGTATATTCAAGGAAGGATGGGGAGAGAGATGAAGTTATAAATGGAGGAGAAAAGAGACAACCAAGAGAAAAAAATTTTTTTAATGTTTGTAACTAATATAAAGCTACCCTTAAGGGTATCCAAGTTATTTTGCCTCATGAATTAGAAAATTCCACAAATACATTTCCCCTTTCCCTGGCAGTAAAAGCATTGTACAGTCATCACTCCACATTTGCTAGGGTTACGGGTACAGGACCCCCATGAAAGTGAAAACAAATGTGAATAGTTCTAGGTCCTCCCAAACCATATTTAACACACAAAACAGTATGATCACCATATTCAACCCACTGTGGATTCCTTTGAGGCATCAGGATTCTTTCACAAAGCAGAAGTGGGTGGCTGGTGGGGCTGACTGCCACCTTCACTGCTGCCCCACAAATTTTTTAATAGGGACTTACAAGCCTCATTTGCAGTTTCTCAATCTCATGGGGCTTGCAGTCCCCATTAAAAATGGCAGAGGGAGGTGGCAGAGGTGACAGTAAATAATCGTGAATAATCAAATCGGCAAAAGTGAAACTCACAAACGTGGGGGGCTGACTGTAATTAACAGCAGTAGACATAATAAACAATTTGCTGCTCCTTCACTCTGCCTAATGCTAGGACTCACTCTGACTTCTCAGATGAAGGGGAAAAGAAAGATATCCAACTGATACTGCTGCTGCTTCTTTTGACAGCCCCAGCAGGAGCAGTTGGTAGCTGAAATAACAGAGCTAGACCTATATCTAGGTGCGAGGAGAAAGCAGACAAAATCCAGTTTGCAGCTCTTCTCCAGAAACCAAATCCTTTAGCACTTTTCTCATGGGGCCTCAATGCCAAGTCAATCATTATTTGGAAAATCACATTATATTTAGAATTTGTGTATCAAAGGCAAGTTTAATACCTGCATCTATTGTCTGCAGAAATCTTAAAATAAATTCTATCAGAGTGTCATTATATCAGAGTGTTACAGGTGGCCAAACATTCTATTTGTGAAGCAAATTACTTGTTAATGGACCAGGACAGTTGATGAACTCACCAAGGGAGAACATCTGGAGATCTTTGTGGGATGCAAGCTATCTGTGATTGGGGCCAGTGATCCCTCTGCCACCTAATAGAAGAGGTTGGTCTATAGCAGAGTGTGTAAATATGTGTATGTGTAGAAACAAAACAAGTAGCTTTGGAGAAAGGAAATGAACGAATTAAAGAGAGAGTGAAAAGTGCAAAAAGTTGGCAAAAGGCATCCAGTGGAGTGCAGTGTGCCTCCTTTGGGGAACCTGCTACCTATTATTCTCCATTGATTTGATTTCTCCTCTGAAGGAAGCCAAATCTATAACAAGAGGACCCAGGACCTTTTACCATTCAGGGAAATAAAGAAAGAATAATCAGATCCTAGGAAAAGAAATATGATGTGCATTGATTCAAGTGAACTGATCCCAGAGGTTTTCCATGTTTCATTTATTTCTTCCTCTATAATTAATGACCAGGGTAAGCAACAGCCTGATGATCTGAATATTTTTTTTAAAAAAAATTCAATAGGTACAGTGCTGGGTAGAAAATAAAACTACAAAATCCTAACAGGCAGAAAAGGGTGAGATTGGCATGCATCAGTATCATTCAGGTTGGATAAGGCCCCCTGGTGGTGGTGAATAAAAGATTCTGTGACTAAGGTACCCTTGCCTTCTCTGAGGAGATCACACAACTTTTGGGAGAAAACCATAGTTTGAAAGGAGGCCTTCTCTTCCGCACCTGCCCCAGAGCTGGGCCAATATATTCTCCTGCAAGAAGCAAAAGAAAAGATGATGTCTACTTCAACTGCACATACAAGAAGTAAAGTGGACTGGTGGCTGGATTTTACTTCACCCTTTGAAGAGGACAATGTCTTCCAACCAAAGACTAGGTTAGAGGGTTTGGGACAGACCATGTGACACAGACAGCACCATCCTTTAAGCAGAAGGGAATGGCCAAGAGATTCAGGTGGGATTGGGGGGACTGTTCCAGATGCCTCCAGCGTTTGCCATCTGAAACAGCTCTACTCTACATAATGTATGGCTGGGCCTATTCTGCTCAGTGGCAGCTGATGGTTTTCATGTCAGTCAGGTGGTAAATATACTCTGAGTTTAAGTCTAGACTTTAAAGGAGTATCCAGGTGCTGAACGAGATTCTCAAAATAGCCGATTCACAACCCACACTCACAGTGAAACCATCAGGTGCCCTATTTCTGCTCCCACCAACATCAAAGTCAAGCAGGTGACATAGTTATCTCTGGCTCCTGCGCAGAATGTCTTCCACTAATAAAGCAACCCCCATCCCAATCTCCTCTATGCCTAACAAGCTAAAACATGATATGAAGTCCCACCACCACCATACCTTGAACCTATGTTTTCCTGTCCTTTCAGGGCTTAGACATAGACAGAACATTAGAGTTTCCTGCACAGACCTCATCTCTGGGACAAGAAAGTTATGATTAAACAGCTGCTCTAGTTCACTGTCCAGTCTGTCTCTCCAGTAATGGTCATCCTGAAAAAATATGTGAAAGAAAAGGCAATTGACAAAACACAAAAGGAATGAAGATCCAAAGGCAGCAGTGGGAGACTGGTGGGAGGGCAGAAGAAGGTCACAAGAGTGAGAGGCTATTACTGTGCTAGTGGAGTGCTTGTGAGTATCCTATGATACAGACGACAGGAACATCTGATGGAACAGTGAGACATCTGTGCTTTTTTCTTTTCTTTTCTTTTTTAAATGATGGCATTGATTTCTGCTAGGGAGAAACATGCTCAATGCAAAACAAGTGATGAAAACAGCGTTTCAAGGTAAACTAACTGAGAACACCTTTCCACCCCAGCCTGCATGATTTATTTTCTCAGCTGAGCAAACCAGCAGTAGGTGCACAAGGCTAGGTTTCAAAGGGCAAAATCAAAACTTGCATTTGGTCCTCTTTTTCCTTCTTTTTTTAAAATCACAATTATTAATATTCTTTGTTCTCCCCAAAGTACTGCAAGAGCATATGATTTAATGCTCTCTTCTGCTAATGCATTTTGCAGAGAAATATCAAACTGGAAAAAAAATCAAATTATATACCATTAAGGAAAGCCAGGTGTGATTTAGCTATGTTTCATTTGCTAAAGTGGCAATTATCTTTCCACCCTTATATTTAATCAGATTGAAATTGAAAAGCAAGGCCAGGAGAGAGAGATCTGAGGGTGACAAACTTCAACATGTAATAGTAGCCACAACTAATCACTTATGAAGAGGCTGATGTAACTAGAAGCTTCAAACAGACTGACTTTCTTGGTATGTACGAGAAAGAGAGTGAGAGCAGCCAGAGCATGAAACTCCCATAATATCCAACAGTTCCTATTTCCAGGATAGAATGAGGAACTCTGAAACCAAGCACACCTGCAAGGAAGTGGCTTCTGCTTCTTCCTATCTTAAACATTTGATTGAGTTGATTCAACAAGATGTAGAATTTCTTCCAAGATCGAAATAATACATAATGAAACAAATTGATGCAGAAGTATATAGCCATTTGTTCAGATCTTATTATTTCTTGGCTAGGTAGGACAGCAGCTGTTGAAATGAAGATATTGCCAAACATTTTATTTTTGTTCATTAATATATCTCTCCCATTAAAAATGAAATTATTAAACAATGACAAAAGATTATCTTCCATTGAATTTGGACAAATAAGCCAATGAAACAAGTTCCCAGATTTTAATATCAAGACTACTACAAAAAAAAGAGGACTTGGAGTTCCTGATACTATTCAGCACTATCACACAGTGAAACTCATTTTGATATCACCCTGATAAAGTCATGCAGGCAGAGCAAAAGTACACAGAAATATATTTAATGGACTCTGAGTGTATCAACACTACAAACTTATAGTACTTTGATACCACTTTACATGCTAGGAGGTTTACACTTTGGTGAATAAAAATTGTACTTAGAATTATCTGGTAGAGAGCTCCAGTATACTTCCTTAAACTACAACACTAGTATCTTTCTATGACTAGCATCCTTAGTTAGTTACAAAGGGGTAAGCCTGTCTTATCTACTATATAAGAGTCAAAGTTTGTCTGTGAGTTTGTCCGTTAGTCTGTGTCAGGCAGGCAAAGACCTCACATGATTGGCTATGTGAAGCAAGAAGACCTCATATGATTGGCTGGCTGTGAAGATTCTATGGAATCCGAGAGTTGTCAGTTCAGGGAGGAGCCTTTAGAATTCTCAACCAGAGAGCTCAGGTCAGTTGCTATGGAGATGAGACCTAGCAGTAAGAAGGAGGGCAGTGTTTTCCCTCAGGAACCCAAACTCTGTATGTTAATAACTCTGCATACAGACTGGATTAGGGAATATGGGCTAAGTTACAGGTACTAGACAAGGCAGTTTGGGGAATTAGAGACACAGGATCTCAAATCTGGGTATTTCAACCGCATCTAATTCCTAAGGTAAGATAATCCCTAAGGTATTTCTAACAAGTGTTACCTATGAGAAAATAAAATCCCAGGCAACGACAGGTAAATACGCTAGTGTTATCATAATTTTGTTTTTTGTTGAGGAGATCACCACTGACATCACTCTTTTATAATAAGCAAGCACAGGTGTCAGTTCCTATGACACCCCTTTCCCCTCAAAATGGGCCACCAGCTATATCAGTCTCACACCTGACATAGTTTCTCATTGGAGTCAGGAGGAATGTGGGAAGAAACAGCAGGCTGCTCCCGCATGACTCTTATACCCTTTCCACACCTTACCTTTTTCCAGTGCTGGGATGTGGGGATTGCGCGAGCAGCCTCTGGCAAGAGGCTCTTGCATCCCTGCTGCTTCAGCTCTGCATGAGCTGCCTGCTTGCGCGAGAGCCCTGCCTCTTCCTTCCGCAGTGCAGCCTGGGAGTTTCCCAGGCTGCGCTGGGGCAGGAAGCATGACTGACATGGCTCCAGAGGCTCTGCACACCAAGTAAGTGCGCGCGGGGCCCAGGAACAATGCACGATTGCACACCATTTTCGGCTTCTAGCCGAAAATGAAAAGGTGCACGATCAGCGCCTGCTGGCCCCTGGAGCGTCACGCGATTGTGAGTGCGTCATGCAGATCACTCCTCACAATCGTGCGATGCTCCAGGCGCCCTTTCGCATGGAAAATGCAGTGCGAAAACGGCCTTGCTTAGGCAGAACAAACAAGCAGGCCTTAAGGTAGTCAATGCTCCATCAGAGGATTTCCACTACCCTACTTCACCCCAATGCAATGGAATTGTTGTGCCCAAGAGGGGGAAAAGGGGGGGGGAAGCCCAATAGAATTACACTTAACTATCAGTTTATTTGTAACTGTAAAAATATGTATATATTATATGTGGATATGCGTATGTTGGAAACGGTCATATATTCCAGTTTTCAGATTGTATCTCAAATGTTTGAGAAATAGCTTTGTTTAAAAAAAAAAGTTATCATACAAGACGTTCTTCCAGATCCCATACAAACAAGTTCCTACAAACTGAGATAATCTTCATTTGTTAATTTTTGTAATCATAAATATCAAGACAGCATGTGCAGCAATATTTTCCACTCTATTACAAACTGTAGTGCTGGTACTATGACAAGCAGCTCTTAGCAATAAAACAAGGACCACATTGTGTGGATTGAATGTTGTCTGTGTGTGTATTAAGGATTCAGGCCTTTAGCAGACCACATAGCCAGCAGACCACATAGCGATCAGTCCATCAGTTCACATTCTTAATTTTGTGCTATGCACTCTTGTCAAACGAGTATGGTTTAATGTACATAGGAAAACTCCTTGGCACTGTTTTAAAAAGGTAACAAAGAAATTCCGCCAAGAAATAATTAGCTATACCCTTCTCCAGTGCCCCATCTCAAATGAGAGAAGCTTTAATTAAAGCGACTGGTAGTAAAGTTTCTTCTGAGTTTTACACCATTCTTCTCTCATTAAATCTCACTGAAGTGTGAAAGTGTGAACACTGACAAAACCATAACTTGTTATATTTCTCTTTCTGCCTCCAGCAGAAACAGCTGTAAATGGAAAGGTGAAATTACAAGGTCTTTGGCTATTGGGATCCACTGGCATTTTGACTGTGTGTTTTCATGTCTGGACAAGGTGATGATGACTGAAGGCAAAAGCACTTCTGTTGTGGATGTGTGAAATATAAAATGAGGGAAGGAAAAAAAAAGCTAAGGAAAATCTTCTTTTCCATTTATTGATACAAAGTCTTCTGCACAAGGAGGAGAAAAAAGGTTGATGCTACAGAGTGGACACAGTAAAGTAGTGGGCCTTACCAGCTCGTCTTCCTCTCCCTCCTCTTCCTCCGTTGAAGCAATATGAAAGAAATAAAAGCAGGCAACATCGTCTTCAAAAACAGTTAAAAAACAGTTAAAACAAAAGAGATCAAAATAAAAGAAACATACACAAAATAACCATCCCAACCAATCCTGCTTTTTAATGACTGAAGGTCTTCTGAAACTCTGTTGGCTGCCTGCTCAGTAAGAATGGAGGCAGCCTCCATTCTTTGGAGGTAGAATGCCACCACTCAGATGTAACTACAGAAAAAAACTCCCTGTGTCACGTGTAGTTACCAGCCCAACTTCTCAGAGAAGTGAGACATGCAAGATGGCGTCTGTAGAAGATCTCAAAAGAAACAAGGCAAGGTACTACAGGAATACCTGGCTACTCTTAATGAATTCAAGTCACTAGGGAAAGATGAACTACATCCAAAAGTATTTTAAAAACTAGCAGAAGTAATTTCAAAATAATTGACAATAATTCTTGAGACTTCCTGGAGATCAGGAGATGTCCCAGCACACTGGAGGGGGGCAAATGTTGTCCCCATCTTCAAAAAGGGGGGAAAAAGAGGACCCAAACAATTGCTGCCCAATCAGCCTGACATCAATACCACCAAAGGTCTTAGAGCAGATCATCAAACAGACAGTCTGTAAGCACTTAGAAAGGAATGCCATGATCACTAAAAGCCAACATGGGTTTCTCAAAAACAAGTAATGCCAGACTAATCTTATCTCTTTTTTGATAGAGTTACAAGTTAGTAGATGAAGGGAATGCTATGGCTGTAGTGCATTTTAATTTCAGTAAGGCCTTTGACAAGGTCCCCCATGATATTCTTGCAAACAAGGTAGTAAAATGTGGGTTAGACAATGCTACTATTAGGTGAATTTGTAATCTGCTGACCAGTCAAACACAAAGGTTGCTCACCAATGGCTTTTCTTCACCCTAGAAAGATGTTACTAGTGGGGTGCCACAGGGTTCTGTCCTGGGCCCAGTGCTATTCAACATCTTCATCAATGACCTGGATGAAAGAATAGAGAGCATGCTGATCAAATCTGCAGATGATACAAAATTGGGAGGCGTTGCTAATATGCCAGAGGACAGGATCAGAATTCAAAATGACCTTGACAGATTAGAGAATTGGACCAAGACTAACAAAATGAATTTTAACAGGGAGAAATGTAGGGTACTACACTTAGGAAGAAAGAATGAAATGCACAGATATAGGATGGGTGCTACCTGGTTTGAAAACAGTACATGTGAAAAGGATCTAGGAGACTTAGTGGACCACAAGCTGAACATGAGTCAACAGTGTGATGCAGTATCTAAAAAAGTAAATTCAATTCTAGGCTGCATCAATAGGTGTATAGTCTTGAGATAAAGGGAAGTATTAATACCACTCTATTCTGCTTTGGTTAGACTTCACCTGGAATACTGTGTTCAGTTCTGGGCAGCACAATTTAAGAAGGATATTGACAAACTGGAATGTGTCCAGGGGAGGGCAACCACAATAGGGCATGGTTTCCAGACTCTTCACCATTTTGGTGCAGCTTAGGGAGCTAGGAATGTTTAGCCTGATGAAAAGAAGGTTAAGAGGTGACATGTTAGCCATGTTTAAATATTTGAAGTCATGTCATGTTGGAGATGAACCAAGCTTGTTTTCTGCTGGTCCAGAGCCTAGGACACAGAGCAATGGATTCAAACTACAGGAAAAGAGATTTCACCTAAGCATCAGGAAGAACTTCCTGACAGTACGAGCTATTCAACAATGGAATATGCTACCTCGGAGTCAGGTGGAGTCACCTTCTTTGGGGAGTTTTAAACAGAGGCTGGATGGACATTTGCTGGGGGTGTTTTGAATGTGTGTTCCTGCATGGCAGGGGGTTGGACTCAATGGACGTTGTGGTCTCTTCCAGCTCTGATTCTATAATTTTTCAGATTATCCTGACCCCCAGCCATTTGTGCTAATTTCTAGTTTCCAGAAACTTTTCAACCTCATGTTAAGTCTCATCAGGAGGTAATAAAAGCATGAACCACTGTGGGCAAATCAGCTCTCCCTAGGAAAGGGCACAGCTGACATACCATACCAGACACTCCTGGCCACAGCTGCATAGCTGGCCTTCTAGGGACAATGCTGTATCTGAGAGTATCCCCAAGCTGCAAATCTGATCTTTCAGAGGGAATACAACCTCTGATAGATCAGGTTGTAGTCAGATCAAAGCAGGTTGTAATCCCAAACCCGAGATGGATTTCCAGTTGACCAATAGGACTGAGTCTCAAGTTTACTCACACACACTCAATCCCTAACTGCATTCAGATGACAAAAAGATTTCCACAGCCTCCTTGGCTACAGTTGCAAAAGAGAGATAGAGTTGAGTATCTTCAGCATAGTGTTGCTAGTCAGTTCCCTAAACTCTGGATGACATCTGTTACCCTGTGAACTGGGGGTCCTGGGAGGGAAACCAAAATGTGCTCAACTAAAGGTGGGGAAAATTAGCTCAGAGCACTGCTTAGCATTACGAGAGGCAGGGTAACGTAGCAAGATCTTGAACCCTATGTCTACGGGGTCAGGTCGAGTCAAGGAGCACACAAAAGTTGAAATAATAAATGATGTTTATTAAATACAAGCAAAACAGTGTATGCGACACACGCAAGATAACTAAAGAAAATAAAGGTTGGAGTGGTACAGAGGGATTTGTAGAGAGATTGCTGGTTTGGGTGATACTTCACCTGTCCTGAAGCCCAGAAAAATAGAGAGCGAAGCTGGGGTGCGATGTAACTCAGCACGTGGAGCTGAGGGGAGGCTCGCCAAGCAAAGCAGCAGCAAGGTGGGATGAAACTATCGAAATCAAGGGTTTTTATAAGGAGAATTGTGACTGCAGGCTATGCCGTACTTGGGGAAAAACAATAGATTTGGAGACAAAGCCTCCGAAAGGTCAGAATCTGAATGATTGAGTTATTGTAGCGGTTCTCAGTAGAGTAGCCAGTATGCAGACGCAGAGTACTTGGGTATTGTATAGTTAGCCCATCAAGCTGCCATCATGGGGCAGAGGCTCTTTTGTAAGTAGCGTGCATACTTGATTAGAGGTCTGGAGGTCTCCTAAAGCAGTGAGTCAGCTATTTCTGGCCTGCCTGTATTGTAGTTTAAATATTACGGCTATCAACGGCCGAGCTTGTTTACGTGCTTGTCCGGTGGCCTCGCAAGCACGTGGAGAGGAATAGAGCAGTGCAGCCGAATTATGATATCAAGAGGATATCTTTAATATCCCCAAAGCTCGGACTAGCCAAGGAAGTAACACATCCCCCCACTGCTAGTATTGAGCCTTGCAGAACCCCACAGACTAACAGCTCTAGGGCTGAATAGTAGTCCCACAGCACCACCTTCCAGAAATATACAAATAGGGCCAGAAACACTGCTTGATGTTTCCAAGTCAAATATCAGTCAAAAAGCCTAGAAGGAGACTCCGATTCATGGTACTGAATACTATTGAGGGGCCAGCAGAATTAACATGGGTGTGCTCCCTTATTCCCATTCCTGACAAAGGACATCCGCCAAAGCAACCAAGGCTTCTCCACTCCCCAAAAGGCCTGAACCCAGATTGCATTGGATCCAAGTAATCAGTTCACTGAAGAAAGCCAGGAGTTTTGCTGATGTCATTTGTTCTAAAACCTTACTTTAAAAAGGAATATTACAAACTACCACCTATTGTGGTGGGATCCAGCAAAGGCCTCTTTGATAGAAGTCTCACAACTACATTTTTTTAGAGGATTTGGGATACAATCTTTGGTGTTTTTTTTTTTCTTTCAAAGAAGCTTTCACATCCTCTATTACCCCATTGGCCAGTTATCGTTTGGCAACTCTAATCAGGATGGACATGTGTGAAATGAATGAGAGGTTGGTCTAACTTCTCCAAGCAACTTGTCCGTATCACCAGGTACAACAAATTAAAACTCATTGATCAGAACTGGACAAGTGTATACCTCAATTATCAATCTAGAATCAACCATCAATATGGAATCCAGACTGAAACAGATATGAGTAATTTTCTTCCCAAAATGTGTTGCAAATTCATCACAGTAGGTTGTAAGGGCTTCTTTCACATTCTGAAGTTTAGAATGTAACAGCATCTTGAGCACTCATAACAATATCAATGGATCAGACTGGTACAATGGAGGCAGTGAATATGAACTTCTTGGCTGCCCCTCTACACTGAAAAGTAAGCTCCATTGGATTTGTCCCAAGTCTTTCTCTAGTGATCTATCCAGGTACTTCATTTCTCTGAGTTCATCACAGAATCAACGAGCCTATGCTCAGGACTTAGAAGTAACTGTATCAGTTACCAGAGTCATCTCCCTATTACACAGATGAACCAGAATGTCAACAGGATTGCATGTTCTATTGATTAAAAAATCCACCACATCATTTGAAATCCAATAGTCTCTGGGGTAGACAATTGTGGGGTCCCTTACCCTGCAGAGGTTATGAGTCCCAGAAAATTAAATCCTATTAGTTAGCAAAATAATACTTCTTTCAACCCCACCCTCACCTCATACATCACCCTTACCCTGCCTGTGGCAACACACAAAAAACATGTGGATCAATCTAACACCCCTATCGTTTCTTAACCAAGTTTCAGTCACTGCGTCTAGTGAGATATATTAAGTAAACACACAGATGAAACCAAGATTCCATGATAACTTCTTCATCTTATTGATACCACTATACCAGTGTTATGCTAATTATATGGGAATCATGTGGAAAGCACCAGTGTTATTGGCCTTACCCACTTGGTTATTTGAGTTTACAAAATATACACTCGAGGTATGGGACCATAGCATGGCAAAGGGTTGCAAAATAGGGTTGTTGGGTCTATATTTCCAAAATATCAATTTCACAACTCCTTGTGAAATACCTCTACACTACTTATGCAGAATGTGAAAAAGGGGATAAAAATACTAATTGATAGATTAAATATATATATTTTTAAAAAACAACCTTGATGACCATTCTTCTAGAACAATTCTGATGCTACAAAAACCCTTCCTTCTCCATTCTGCTCTCAACTGTGACTTGTCAAACTATGAAGTCATCCCACAGTTCTTACAACCAATCAAGTTAATCAATCCAAGCCTTATTTTCCCAATCTTTTGGAGTGTGATTTCATGTTCTGCTATGAAATGGTACCTTAATCCTCATATTGACTCTTGTCCATCTTTTTCTTAGTGTGAATTTTTTTTCCCTAAATGCTTGCTTCCGTATGAATAAAACCAGTGATTCCCATACTGGATATACACAGATAACTACCATTAAGTGAAAAGCTTATCAGTAAAATTACTAGAAAGTAACTTCTTATGTCAGTAACTAATATATGAGTTCACCATGAATCACTAGTGGACTTAAAGAAGAATAATTGACTGATGCTCATTTCAGACAGAGGTTCCACTGGCAGGTGGTTTGTCTGACTGGAGGTGCAATTCTGCCTGTTCTGAAGTCAACTGTCCTCCATCTAAAGACCCAGACATACATCTTGTAGCGCTATTACAACTGTCAAAAAAGAAGCACCAAATTCTCTTGAAAAGCAAGCTACCTATAACAGTGAATTCCTCATTTGCGTAAATGACATTTACACCCTACTGAAAAAGAATGGTATGTGGAGTTCTGGGGCCCTTTCCGCACAAGACGAGGGAATCGCTCCGTGCCGTTACCTACCACTTCTTCTGGGCTCCGAAGCAACACAGACTGTCCCTGAAGCCCTTCCGCAGGGCTCCTCCTTGGTCCAGGGTGAATCGGAGCAGTGCGAGGTCCGTAGATCCGCACTGCTCCGGCTTCCAAAATGACAGCTACCAGCTTCCAAAATGGCAGTTCCAGCTTCCAAAATGGTGGCTTCCGGTTGGTCGTGGGTCCCGACCAACCGCTGAAGCTTGCCACGCCTAAAGCTCGCCCTCCGCAGATCACAGGCTCACATTGGTGTGAGCCTGCGAATCCGCACAAGGGTGCAGGAACGCAATGGCACGTTCCAGGAAAATAAAGACCTGTTTTGGGGGGTCTTTAGAAAACACACTGGAGGACCACTTGGGGTCATTTTGGAGCGGACTGAGGTGCGGATCTCCGGTAAGTGGTCCGCTCCAAGGTGCAGACAACCTCCGTGAGAGGACACACTGCCCTGTTCTAATTGCCTGGTGCGGAAAGGGCCTGGTACATAGCAATTCGATGAAGCTTCTGGCAAAACTGTGGAAATTCTGTGGACCTTACCATCCAGATAAGCTTCCACATACTGCTTAGCCTTCTGACATTGTTATATGTTCATTTATCTGTTATTTCGAAAGGACTACACAACATTGCTGCTATATATAACATTCTTCACTGCAGTTCAGCCTTCAAATGGGCTATTTTTGCTTCGGCTGTTGTTTTGAAGACTCAAAGTTAATATTGTCCTTATCTACTGTTTCTACTTCTAGAGGAATTCATTGTTATTGGTAATTATTTTCTGGTTGGGTGATAAAGCTCCAGTCATTGTCATATAGATTTCAAGGGCTATTAGTGCCCAAATTGTTACATTGTGTTACTGAGAATTATAGATCATAACATTTCTGTCACAACTTGTTCTAACTTGTATTTATACCTGTGGATGTTTGTTTAGCTATTATTTCTTATCATATGTATTCTATATTATTTAGAATAGGAATTAATACATTTTTTTCTTAGTAATTCATGTTATTATAACAAATCTTTGTTTATAGAAGTAGATCTACAAAGGACATATTGACAGATAACTATATTTTTCAGACACGGTACCTTTAAGGTTAAAGCTCCAGGACATTTTTTGGCTATTAGATTTGTCCCCATCTGTGTCACCACATAACTTTCCTCCATTAAGGACTTTCACGAGATACAGACCCTCATGAGCTGGGAACCTCACCAGGTACTGCACTTGACAATTAAAAAGCATTAAAACTTTTCCATTTGAATGAGTCATTGTATCTTTTAAGTGTTCAGGCTATCATTTTTACTTTTCTAATGCTTAGGTGGTTTGGGCTGCTCTATTTTTCTGTTCATTTTTATTTTAGTGATTCTTGTTTTATACTTTTCTAAATCATAAGGCTGTTTTGGAAGTATTTCAAACTGAAGAGTGGATTATGAAGTATCCTAAAGAAAGATAGCTTTTAGCCCAGGCTTCTGAGAGGCTTTCTAGCCCACATGTGCTGGCTGTATCCTACATGTGTCTTAAAAAAAATGCCATCCTTTACTTCATGGTATCATCTATTGGAGAGGCCACTCAATCCAAGTCTGGTTGAAAAAGTTTAAAAATATGAGAAGAGAGTGGAGGGCTTGAAGCTGTGCATCAGCAGCCATCACCTGGACAGCAGCATCACCTGAACAGGCGAGCATATTTCTATTTAAATTGATACTAAATAAAATTACTGTATTTCTATTCAAATTTCTTTTTAGCTTATAGCCTTTGGCTGGTATCCTATTAGTTGGTTACAATGTCATCAGGTAGACTTATGACCTCATAATTGTTTCCTGTTCACATTTATAATCATGATTCCATAGCCATGATTGCAAACACCCACAAAACCCACCTTAAAATCCATAAAGCCGCTCTAGGGGATGGAGTTTTGTGGTGGTGGTGAATAGAGCACTGAAGGACGACACATCCAGCAGCATCCTGCCAGTGAGCACTGACACACTGATGAGTTGCAACCAGACGCCACAGGCCTCTGGATGATACACTGCCACTTGCTGACAGCAACACAGTCACAGCCTTGCAGCTATGTGTCTGCTGCAGGATCTCAGACTTTATTTGTAGATTTACAAATGTGAGTAGCAATCGGATACACTGTACAAATCTGTGCCATCTTTTGTGTTCAGTGATACATTCCCTCTTTTTCAATAACATTATCATTGGCCATTGTGATGTCATGGACTTTTGCTGTAAAATGTTGTTTAATATATAAAAATCAAAGTTTGTCTGTTTGTTTGTGTCAGGCGAAGACCTCATATGATTGGTTGCCTAAGAAGATTCTATGGAATCTTAGAGTTTACAGTTTAGGGAGGGACCTTTAGAATTCTCAGCCAGAGAATAGGCCAGTTGCTATGGAGATGAGCCCTAGCAGCAAGGAGGAGGAAAATATATTCCCTCAGGAACCCAGCCTCTGTATGTTAATAACTCTGAATACAGATTGGATTGGGAAATATGGGGGAAAGTTACAGGTACTGGACAAGACAGCTTGGGGAATTAGAGACACAGGGTCTCAAATCTTTCTAACAAGTATTACCTATGAGAATATAAAATCCTGCGCAACGTCAGGTATATATGCTAGTTTAATATATATATATATATATATATATATATATATATATATATATATATGAACTGTGTATTAGAGGTAATAAGGTAAAGAACTGTTGGAAGGGGTGAGAGAATGGAATGCTGAGAGTGAGAGTGATTGGCGAATATCAGAGGAGATTCGAATAAGGTTGGTAAATGGCAGCTGGGATGAGAGTTGATATAGTCAGTTTGGGTAGTTAGAACAAGGAAGGAGTAAAGTGAGGATTAGGATTAAGAGAGTCAGTCAAGTTTAAAAATTAATGAGTGGTGTTTAAGAATTAGCCGAAATAAATTGGTTTCAGGAGCATTCACCTATTGGGACTGAGACACTGACAAACAAATATTTAAAAAGAAACAAATACATATTTCTGTTAGCCCATTTTGAAATAATCCAAAGTTTGGAAATAACATATTCAAAGTAGCAATACCAACTGTAACATGCACTTTTTGAGGATTACAGTGTTCTTTCTCCCCAGTTTTTAGCACTGACACTGACGCACTTGGGAATTTTGCTGCTCCTAAAATATACATCTTTTTGAGCAGATGGGGAGATCAGCTAATTTTTGTTGGCTTAAGGCTCTTTTCAATATAAAAGACTAGTTAAAAATATGTACAAGTAGCTTTCTAATGTGCTACTCAGAAAATAAAAAGTAGCGGTAGCACTCATGGTTTGAAAGGAAGAAGTAGACATAATACACTAGAGTTTTTGGACAACTTTTCAAACTCTCAACTAATCTGTCGTCTTCTGGTTTAAATGAAAATTGTTGACACTTCTCACTGTGGCCTTCATGGAGTTCTCTGGACCTTAATTTGGTGGTTGCACATCAAAACAAAATGACACTTTTCAGAATTCATGAGGAGGAGGGAAGGAGGGAGAGAAAATTGGAATTAAATCTCATCCAGTGACAGCTTCTCCCAACCATTTCATTTCTTTGCTCTATCACTAGAATCCAAAAATTGAGGAACATGAGTATACAGAATTTCTAGAATCTCCTGCATTGGATATTTTCAGATCAGACAATCTGGAGTCCAGTCTAATCCCAAATCAATCTGTTTCATACCACAGAAGTTCCATTGGGGAAAACAGAATTCTTTCAGTGACGGAAAAAAACAATCATCATTCATCTGCTGCTTGTCTAAATGAAGATATTACCAGACAAAGGCATTGCCTTCTTTTCCAGTGAGTTCAAGTAGCTGTTTAAGTGGCTCAATGAGCTTGGCTGCATCATTTATTAATAGGGATGATTAGACACTCGCCCCTCCATTTAAACTAGATAAATTTGGGAGATACCTGTTGGAAGAAACTGGTTCAATATGATACATGATGGAATCCTTTCCAAAATGATGATTTACCTAAATACACCAAGACAACTCAGATTCACTTTGAATTTGAACTCGGAACTTCTGCTTCACACCTACCTGGCTATGTAATGAATTTCTCTCATTCTAACATTCACTGAAATAAATTTTCCCTATGATGTACAATGTACTATAACCACAGCAGGGATAGAGTGTGAAATGCTTTTAAGAAAAAAAGTAGAAAAAGAAAAAGAAAGAAAAAAGGAAGACACTTTTCATGTGCAATGAAGGTAACTGCTCCTGAAATATATGAAGAAGAAAGACAAAGTTTTGGCAATGTTCCCTGTGTGTTGAAGGTTATTTGAAGGGCTAGCAATAATTCTCTTATGACACAGCAGAAAAGTACTGCACCTCTCCCATTCATTTTCAGCAACGATTTTGTGGTGAAATAAGCTCTATATGTGCATCCAGGTATAAACTGCAAAATCTGAATTTGTCCTTTGAAATATCTGTTAAATACATTAATCTCCATAAATAGCCAATTTAGCACTAAAGTACATTCTGTGGAAAGGGAGAAATACGCTCATATAAAAGACAAAATAATGTAGAACCAATTAGAGATTTCTTACTATTTCTGGAAGATTCTGATGCACCTGAATTGGTCCCTTGACCATATTTGTCAGAAGAAGATACAACATTGCAAGGAGTTGTACATGACCACCTAAATGTTCACACAGAATGCCATTCACATCTCTGGTTTTGACAGGTTGGGAGTTTTCATAGGCTGTGCATGGATGCCATGTGTGATTTCAATAATAATTAAAAAGAACATAGAAAGAGCCAAATTTTATCAGACCATGGGGCTATCTGTTCCAACATTTTGTTCCCAGTATGGTCAGTCAATTCCCTATTGGGAGCCCATAATGTATTAATCTATTGCATTTATATTCCAACTTTCATTCAAGATGCTCAAGGCAGTCTTTCCTTTAAAGTTATCCCTGCAGTAACCAATCAGGCAGGTTAGGCTAAGGGATAAAGACTGTCCCAAGGCCAGGGCTGACCGTATCAAGGCACAGCATTGAGGCAGACAACTCAGGAAGCAGATACGGTCTGGAATCCAGTGGATGTGCTGTGCTAACATGAACGTTGTTGTCCAAGAGGCTGTACTTTCTAGAAATTTACACAAGGCTGTTGTCCCACTCAGTGCTGTACAATTGGTACTGTGCTGACATAGCCATTGTACAACTAGTTGCATTTTTCAGCAAGCCTCCTACATGGTCCCTAGTAAGCCATCCATGCTACCTCATCATGCAATAAGAAAAGTCCTAAGGTTCAATGGTATTTAAACAAATTTTGCCTTGACACTATCCCATTGGTGGAATGGGATGCAGCTAGACTTCATCATTTCACTTGATGGGTGGGAAGAAACTGATCATTATATAATAGGCATGTACAGCACCCTTCTTTCCATTGCACAATCAATTGCATAGTGGTATGACCCAGTGTAGATTCTCTGGCATAATTTTACACTATATAAACAGGAATAACACCATAATTTTACAGAAATCATAGAATCATAGAATCATAGAAATGTAGAGTTCGAAGAGACCACACAGGCCATCCAGTCCAACCCCCTGCCATGCAGGAACACTCTCAAAGCACTCCCGACAGATGGCCATCCAGCCTCTGTTTAAAAACCTCCAAAGAAGGAGACCAAAGGAGAAATAATACCAAATTATAAATTGCAGGGGTTTTTTATTTTTTATTTTTTTCTGTTGAAAGGGATAGAGATGAGAGATGTCATTTGCTGTTCTAACTCAAGCAACAAAATAGCTTGGGCCAGCTCTGCCCACTGTCATTCAGTAACCTTCATGTCAAGATTTGAGTCAAGGTCTCTTCAAACCTAGTCTGGCATTCTTACCGAATATGTCACAATTTGGACAAACCCCAGGGCATTCTTGAGCATATCAGGATCATGAAAGGTTCAGTGTATTTCCATGGCACCAACCAGTTAATTCCTAAGTATAGAATTTCTTCCTACTAACTACAGAAGCTGTTCATTGTAGAACAAACTAGCCAGGAAAAGGTTGGATTTCCTTTTCCATATTAAGAAAGACATTAACAAACTGAAGTGTTCAAGAAGAGGATGAGCATGAGCGAACTGAGGGGGCCTGGAAACCAACTTTAATGTGAAACAAATGAAAGAGCTAAAGGTGTGTTGAGCTGGAGAAGAGACTATTAAGAGGAGGCAGAATAGGGTCTTCTAATATTTGAAATGCTGTTGAGCAGAAGATTCAGTGCATTTGGTCCCCGTCGCTCCAGAGCACAGGATTAGAAACAAGAGGAAGAAAATACATGAAAGCAAACTTCTGTTAAAATTAAGACAGACTTCCTGATGACTTCTGCTATTCAGTGGTGGAACAAACTGCCTCACAAAGGCCATTTTCGCACGGTATTTGCCATGCGAAAGGGCACCTGGAGCCCTTATGGGGAAGGATTGTATGAAATCACTTTATTGTCTCTTGTATCTCTTTGATCTTCTGCTTGGCCCTTTTCGCACGGCATTTGCCATGCAAAAGGGTGCCTGGAGCATCACGCGATTGTGAGGAGCGATCTGCATGACACACTCACAATCGTGCGACGCTCCAAGGCAGGGCAGGCGCCGCTCGCTCACTTTTTCATTTTCAGCTTTCAGCCGAAAATAGTACGCGATCGTGCATTCCTCCAGGGCCCCGCGTGCACTTGCCGTGTGTGTGGAGCCTCCGGAGCTGCAGCAGTCACGCTTCCTGCCCCAGCGCAGCCTGGGAAACTGCCAGGCTGCACTTCAGAAGGAAGAGGCAGGGCTCTCGCGCTGCCTGCTCATGTGGAGCTGAAGCAGTGGGGACATGAAAGCCTCTCACTGGAGGCTGCTCGCGCAATCCCCGCTCCCCAGCACCAAAAAAAGGTAAGGTGCGGAAAGGGCCAAAGTTGTGGCTAAGGAGGAGTGAGAATTTCATTCAGGAAATTTATTTTTTCTAATAAGCATTTACTACAGCTCATAAATTTCTTCATAAGTGGGATGGAAAGAACTTGGGTTTTCAAAAATCTGAATGTGAGGAAAGTCAAAATTGATAGAAGAGGCTACCTGGTCTGTACTGGCCTTTAAAAACTAGGTTTAGATCTCTGTATATTCAGTTACATTTGTGATTCTTGAAAACCATGCTGAGAATCAAAGCGCTCCAGGCTGCATTGTCTTACTTAAGGGCAAATTGACTGCATGTTTTATTTGGCCAAGTAGCAATAAGAATTTGTTCATACTTCAGGACTAAATGTTTACTAAAATGTGCAGCAAAACCATAGTCTATTTCAAGTACCTTTCAAGATGTCCCCAGTCAATACCAGGTGCTGTAGGCTATACTTCAGAGGAAGGTACTGGCAAAATCACCTCTGAGTATTCCTTGCCTAAGAAAACCCTTATTGGCATTCATGGAGTCTCCATAAGGTGAGAGGCAACATGAAGGCATACACACACACACACACACACACACACACACACACACATATACATACATACATATACACACACCACCACCACCACCACTCAGCAGAGGATATGCAGACAACCATCTCGATCTTAGGGAAGGGGTTGCTCAAACGACTTATTATTCTGGTTTAAGGGGAGAGTTGAGCTTGATTAGCTTCCCTCCACCATGACTGCTACCATGTTTTTTCAAGATCCATGTTTGGATGGTAAAATTATAGAAAGGAGTACACTGTGTAATTTACCAATCCAGGCTATGTCAGACCACCTCCAAGAGTCTAAGAAGCGAGGTTCACTTATTAGCAAAGCAAATATTTGCTCAAGAGGAAGAAGAAAATGTTGGTTTTAGCGATGCCTTCAGGAACCTCAAAGCTCAGCCTTAGCCTCCAGTTCATTTACAGTATGTGGCTCATTTAACTAATTAGAGTGCTAGATAAGTCTTCCCCCAGCTCCAACCAACCCCACGATCCTCTGCAGCTAATAAAACTGTCAATTTTCTTTTGCTTCAAGGAAAGGTCACCCCCAGACAAACAGCCACTCTGCCATCTAACAGGCAGCACCTTTATTAATATTTAAAATGTACACAGTGATATTTCCAAAAGGTCAACATTTTAAAAGACATAAAATGTCAGTCCAGATTCTTTCCCAACCACCTGAACCACTACATTAATGTTCCTTTTTAGGTACAACACTTAGTTCATATTGCATTTTACATTGGAGGAAAAATAATAAGGGGTTACATCACTGGCTGCTTGCTCCAAGAGTAACTAAAACAGCTTCCTTTTTTTTTTCATTCTTTATTTATAAAAAAGAATATAATATAATAAAAAATAGTATAATATTCTAATGACATTTTTCCATTGCAAACTGTATACATTCCTCTTGACAGTTTTATATTATTTCTTCCCATTTTCGAATATATTCACAATACGAATTACATATACAGTGCAATAATTACTAACTTTTCAGTACCTAACTTTTACCGCTTTACCCTTTCTCTAACCTTTCTTTACACGCTCTATATTTACACCTTTATACTAGAAATTTCTTACATATTTACTTCTCTAAGTTGGTACACTTTTCCCATAATATTTAATTGTCTGTCCATTTATATATTTTTTTCCTACTTTAACTTCTCCATTCTTAGATTCACGAAATTAATGTGGTTACAACTTCTGGATTTTCCATACTTTATACATTATTTTCAAATTTTACTTTCCATCTGCCCAAAATGAACTTAATAACTGGTTCCCAATCCTTCTCTATTTCTTTGATTGATTTACCTTTTACATAATGAGAAAATATATCAAAATCTTTGTATTCTAAAACTTTCAAGTACCATTTATCTAAATCAGGTATTTTCGGACTCTTCCACATTTTTGCAAAAATTATCCTAGCTGCTGTTACCAAGTTCAACAATACTCTGCTATTTTTCTTAGTAAAAATTTTTTCAAATGAAAATGTCATGTTTAAAAGAAAAAACTCCGGTATCATTGGGAATGTTACACCAAACATTTCTCTTATACTTTCATATATTTTCTTCCAATATGCTTTCACTTTTTCACAAGTCCACCATATATGATAATAGGATCCCACTTTCTCCTTACACTTCCAACACTTGTTATTACCTGAATGGTAAATTTTGTCTACGTTCCGGAGATAAGTGGTACCTATACATCATCTTTATATAGTTTTCTTTCAAATCCTGTGCACTTGTGAATTCATTTGTCTCCTTCCATGCTACTTCCCAATGATCTAACGGAATCTCGTGTTGGACATTTTTTGCCCATTTTATCATTGTTTCTTTTATTATTATTGTCTCATCCGCCAATTGCCTCTGTAAAAAGTATTTATAGCACAAAGATATCTTTTGCTTAGTTTTAGTAAAGACTATAGTTTCTAATTCGTTGTATTTTCTTTGAGTAGCAAATCCTTCTAATTTCAAATCAGTTTTAAATCTTTCCTTTAATTGCAAATAAGGGAACCAATTTAATACAATTCCTTGTTGGGCAAGTTCTTCTCTCGTTTTAAATGTTACATTCTTTCCCAGGTCTATTAAATTTTCATATCTTATCCAGTTTTCTTTGTGGTCTGCCCATCTTCCAAATAAAGCTTCCTGTGGTGAGATCCATAATGGTATTCTATTGTACGTGTTTCTCTTAATAGTAAGCCAAACTTTCAACAATGCTTTCCTTAAATAATGGTTGTTGAATTCTTTATCTATTTTTTCTTTTCCATACCAAAGGTATGCATGAAAGCCAAATCTCAAATCTGCCCCTTCGATCTCTAGTATTCTGGTATCTTTTAACATTATCCAATCCTGAAGCCACACCATTACGCTTGCTTGATAATAACTTTTTATATCCGGTAGATCACATCCTCCTCTCATCTTCTGGTCTGTTAGCAATTTCCATCTGATCCTTGGCTTCTTACCTCTCCATATAAATTTAGTTAAATCTTTCTTCCATTGTTGAAAAGGCTTATCATTTGTTATTATCGGTAAATTCTGAAATATGAAGATCAATTTTGGAAGAATATTCATTTTAACTACCGCTATTCGTCCCAACAAAGACAGGTTTAAGTTTGACCATTTCTTCAGATCTCCCACAATTTCTTTCCAAGTTTTATTGTAATTGTTGTCAAAAAGTTCCTTATTACTGTCAGAAAACCAAATTCCCAAGTATTTAACTTTTTTCTCCACTTTAACTCCTGTTAATTTTATTAACTCTTCTTTTTCAAAGTGTCTCATATTTTTAGTTAACATGCTTGATTTGTCATAATTTATTTTTAACCCAGCCGCTTCTCCAAATTTCTGAAGTTCTTTTATTAAATATTCTGCACCTTCTAAAACAGCTTTCAGTGAACATTAGTCATGGATTATTCTCAAAAGGCAAGCCCCTACCAATAGCTTGGAAAAGCCGCTTTGGGGACAATAACTCCCAGAATCTGATGCGCTATACTGGTTAGGGGATGTTGAGAATTGTAGCCCAGAAGTAACTTTTCCAGATCCCAGTACAGCATTCACCGGGGATGTGAAAATATGTTAGCGTCGCTTTCTCATGAATATTTTAAACCTCAAACTCTTCCTGCCTCTTGTGAATATGTATTTTCTGGCTCTGGGTATTTGGGTATTGTAGATATTCTTCATTCTACATGCAAAAACACTCATGTGAGCATGGGGCATATGTATCTCTCTAAAATATACTGGAATTGCCACAGAGTCAGAAAATGTCCCAGAAGTAACTCATGACAAGTGATTCCTCCTCCCCACTTCATACCAATGAGGATAAAGATTAGAAGGGTGACCTAGTTCCAATGAATGAAATGCAACTTAACTCTGTAAGTAGTTGTTAGAATTATCTTGAAATGGTTTTATAGGGGAATCACAGTCCTATTGGTGTGGGCAAACCCATTGGCCTGAAATGAGTTATTGGAAAAGATCTTGCTGCCAGATGTAACCTGGTTAAACAGAAAGCAAGCTGAACTATGCTGGCTCTCAGTTGATTTATTAGGCTTGCCCTGTCCCAGTTCCTTTCCTTCCCATGGAAACTGAATTGAGAAATGGAACAGTGAAAAAGTTAAGTGCATCTGTCTTGCCACTACACGTGAAAAGCTCTTGCCCTCAGGTAGGTGTGTCCTCCTTTCAACCTCCTGTAGCACGAAAAAAGTGTATTTGTCAATGTACCTGCAAAACAAATTCATCCTGAGATGGCACGGAGCAAAATCGGCATAGGTAAAAACAATTACCAAAGGGCACTGAAGAAGGAAAGCATTTCTCCTACATTTTCATTTCTATACTGACCATTTCTAGTTCTTTTTGCCTCAGTTCAGGCAAACAGAAATGTGTTGCTGCCAAAGATATTTGTTTTCAATCTGGGGCAAGGCAAGTGCTGAATAGATTCAAATGATGAAATGCAACAATGAAACACAGCACATACTTTAAAAGTTGAGCCAAGTATTTACTTTAAGCCATTCATCTCCATGGCTGTATTCTTCCTCAGGGTTTGGTGATTAATATATTAAAGCTATGCCACTAATACACAGATCTCATCCCTCACCTGTTAGTTCTCACCCTTGGGGAGAATACAAAGGGCATCTGGTTGCATACCTTTGTAATATAGCCTCTGGGCTGTAAGGAAACAAAGAGATCCCAACATTCCCATCTTCTATCTGACCTCTTTCTTGAGCATATTGAAATCCTGATCAACACTCTTAAAACCGACTAGTTCTCAGGACATGGGAGATGGGGTAGGAATCCTTGCAAAGACTGATACACCAGTGCATTTTCTCCCCGTTTGGGAAGGAGCAGCCCAGGTATATATTAATCCATTGCCATGTGTGTGTGTATGTACACACACACACACACACACAACTGAAATAGTATCATAATGGCAAGTATCCAAAGCTGAGGGCTGCTTCTGTTTTTGTTTGATTGATTGATTTTAGTTGGGTCAATGGCAAGAGATAGGGTCATTCTGAAAGAAAGAGAGAACAAAAGGTTGAGGAATAGATGCTTCTTGTCACCCAGCTCCTCCATCTTGTCCAATGTCTGCAGTGAGTGATGTCCATTTGTCTTCCAAAAATGGGCCCTCCCCAAACTGCTTCCATGCCTATTTGCTTTCTCTCCCATTAAAGCTTTAAAGCAGGAAGAAAAACCTCCAGTCCTGAACCAAATATAGGCCCGGGAAGATCTCCATCTGACCCATCAGATTCTCCTCTAGCCCTGTTCCCCACACCCCACCTGAATCTATCAGTTAGGGAAAATTTCATATTTCAGATCAGTGAGACTTTTCACACGTATTGTGCTCATTGCATTCCCAAAGGGCAATTTAAGGGGACAGCACTAAGAAGAAAAGGGTTATGTTACTGCCCTGGCTAGTCCGAGCTTTGGGGATATTAAAAGATATCTTTTTGATATCATAATTCGGCTTCACTTCTCTATTACCCTCCACTTGCTTGCAAGGCCACCAGACAAGCACGCCACCAAGCTCGGCCGTTGATCGCCATAATATTCCCAGACAATACAGGCAGGCCAGAAAATAGCTGACTCGCTGCTTTAGGAGACCTCCAGGCAAGTACTCTAATCAGGTATGCACGCAACCTACAAAAGAGCCTCTGCCCCGCGATGGCAGCTTGATGGGCTAACTATACAATACCCAAGTACTCTGCGTTTGCATACTGGCTGCTCTATTGAGAACCTCTGCGATAACTCAATCATTCAGATTCTGACCTTTTGGAGGCTTTGTCTCCAACTCCAAATCTAGTGTTTTCCCCCAAGTACGGCATAGCCTGCAGTCACAATTCTCCTCATAAAAACCCTTGATCCCGAGACCTTCCTCGGATCGCTCCTGAGTTTCATCCCGCCTTGCTGCCGCTTTGCTTGAGGAGCCTCCCCTCAGCTTCACATGCTGAGCTACATCGCACCCCAGCCTTGCTCTCCATTTTTCCCAGCTTCAGGATAGATGAAGTATCACCCAAATCAGCAACTCCTCTAAAAATCCCTCTATACCCCTCCAACCTTTATTTCTTTAGTGATCTTGTGTGAATGTGTTGCATACACTGTTTTGCTTGTGTTTAATAAAACATCATTTATTGCTTCAACTTCGGTGTGCTCCTTGACTCGACCCGACCCCGTAGACATAGGGTTCAAGATCTCGCTACGTTACCCTGCCTCTCGTAACGCTAAGCAGTGCTCTGAGCTGATTTTCCCTGTCTTTAATTGAGCACATTTTGGTGTCCCTCCCGGGGCCCCCAGTACACAGGATAACAGTTAACTCTCCCTTTTCCAACAGCGTTTTCCCTATTGGAAAAATATCCACTCCCTATTCCCGTACTGCATTAAGCTTTTTTTAAGCTTCCACTGTGCTAATGAATATGTTTTCAAAGGCCATTTCCACATTACACTGTTATAGCGCTATTATTCTGCTTTCAGCATCCTGTGGAATTCTGGGGTTTGTAGTTTACTGAGGCCAAAGAGCTCTCTGGCTGAGAACTCTAAAGGCCCCTCCCTAAACTGTAAACCCCAGGATTCCATAGGATGTTGAAAATGGAATCATAGCACTATAACTATAGTGAAGAAATGGCTAAAGTCATATTGCAATGTAGCAGAGGCATTTCAGCAAGGGGTAGAGGGTGTATGTGATGCACATGGTGTGGGAGTGGGAGCATGAGTACATGGATGGAGTCTGAGCATTCATGTCAGAAGCAAAGACTGTTAGAACCAGCAGTCTTAGTATATTTATATTCAGTAGCTGTTAATCTGAAAGCATGTGTAAGAGTTTAGGTACAGTATGTATCCATGCCATTTCTTGTTTTTTGGTCTTAGCCATACTTTTTCTCTTTCTGCATCAGTTTAGTCTGCAATGAGTATGAATTCATTCATCCTCCATTTTGCCATCAGCAGTTCTCTCTTTCTCCTCCATGGTTGAAAAGCACATGGTATAAAGCCTCTCACAATGAAATATTACAAACCTTCAGTGTATTTAAATAAAAGTATTAGTTTTAGTATATCTATCCCACCTTTTTCCAGTTCAAGACCTAAAGTAGCTTGAAAGTAAAAAACAAAAAACAAAAACACATTATTAAAAATTCACAATGTACAAAAGCTAAAATAAGATTAAACAATCAAAAATTCAAATAATTTTTTCAAGAATTCAAAATGTCCTTGACAAATTAAAGATCTGGGCCAAAGCTAACAAAATGAATTTCAACAGGGAGAAATGTAGGGTATTACAATTAGGAAGAAAGTATGAAATGCATAGACATAGGATGGGTGACATCTGGCTTGAAAACAGTACATGTGAAAGGGAAGAAGAACTTCCTGATGGTAAGAGCCATTTGACAGCAAAATATGCTGCCTCGGAGTGTGGTGGAGTCACCTTCTTTGGAGGTTTTTAAACAGAGGCTGAATGGCCATTTACTAGGGGTACTTTGAGTGTGTGTTCCTGGATAGCAGGGGGTTGGACTTGATGGCCATTGTGGTATTTAGAATGGAGAATTGAAATTCTGGCAAAATTTACTTGAGATCATACTCCTCTTTATTTAACAGAATTTAACATTTTGTTGTAGAAAAGCACTGCATGTTTGGGTATGTAGGAAGGGAAGAAGACTTTATTAGTGCTAGGAATCTACAGATTAGAAATTTCTACCTGAATAACAAATAGGGTAATAATCTTTTCCTTTTAATTGCTAGGAACTGAAATTCAACATGTTTATATGATGATTCATATAATTTTTCCCTGTGTTCAATACAACACGACTGTACATATTCTTTCTTTTTGTTGGTTTGTTTGTATCCTTTTCTTTTTTCTCTTTTTTTAAGATTTACAATCTATTATAATCATATCTTTTTGGGGTTTTATAAAAATATTTTTTTAAAAAAAGGAAAATCACTCTTTTAATTTTCTCTTTCCTATATGTAACTTAAGATACTTACGTTCATCTTTAAAAAGCTGATCTGAAAGTTCTTTTTTCATTCTGCAACACAAGCTATTTCATGAGCCCCACTTGAACTGTGTGATATTCATCTGCTACCTGATAGTGAAGCCATACCCTACTGTTTACTGAGGCCATAAATATAGAAGTAATTTCAGCATTACAGCTACACTGCAAGAGTGAGGCTGTCCCCTCTTAAGTTACAATCACAGTACGATATGCTACTGTAATCATAATATGATATAACAAACCTTTGTTGCCAGTAAATAAAAATAACAACATTTAACAAGTTACTTCCAATATCTGTGGGAATGTATAGAGGGGAAATGTTGAGGCACAGAGCTTTACACTGTGGCAACAGTAAGGTAAAAAAAAACACTAAATCTCCAAGACCTTTCCCTGGATGTCCAGGTCTCAAGGACATGTATTATAAAGAGGATATACCTTATAAATTCTCTTAATTCTATTTCACAAAATCAGCAGAATGCAGAATGTAAATGGGACTTAATCATTTTACCACACTGCTTAGCAAAATGTTCATTTCTCATATAACTTTCATACTTTCTTACAGTGATCAGAATCTAGAGGTTTAAAAAATAAACAGCCAAGAAGATCCAAATCTCTGGTCCTCAAAGCTCAAATTATGCAAACAGCTTTACCAAAATCAATAAAAAGTATGCTAATTTTTTTTTCATAAACGTGTCTAAATTTGTGCATATTTTTTCCTGACAGGACATACAACATTTTCCGGAGTTTTGTATGTTTTGATGTTATTGTTATTTAAGAGAGATGTAATGGCTGAAAGAGATGAATAAATGCAGATGTCCCTGTATATATGCACTAGAACATGACTGGAGGCCATGAGAGAAAGACATATGGAGAAAGACATATACCCCGCAGTATACAGCTGTTCCACTCACAAGTATTGAAGTCTTTCACAGTCTCTGCCTGGACAATTACAAACCTCTTTTTGTAAGCATTAGAATTGGATCACACTTCCTCTCACTCTCTCTCTTCATCCCTCTCCCTTTTCCTCATATCTCATATAGAGAGCAGCATAGATTCCTTAGAATGCCGGTTCTGAAGCAAGAGCAAAGTTCAAAATAAATTTCTGCCTGAACAGAATTGCAGAAACAAAGTGTTCTGTTTATCTTTATTTTCTCCTACAAGTTCATGCGAAGTGATAAAAATATAAGATATATAATATCAAAACAAAGGCCTATCTGTTCCTACAGTGGTCAACTGGATGCCTGTGGAAAGCCCTCAAGCAGGATGCAAATGCAGTAGCACCCATTTAGTAATGTTACCCAACAACTGATACAAAGAGACCTGTAGCCTCCATCATGGGTGGCAAAGTGTAGCCACTGTGGCTTGTAGGTACTGATCACTTCACTCTCCATAAATGTATCTAATTCTCTATTTAAGTTACCAAAGTCAGCAGCCCTCACTACACCTTGTGGGACTGATTCCCATTATTTAACAGTGTGCTGTGTATAATCCCCCCTGTCCATTCTTAATCACTCACTATGCAGCTTCACTGGGCAAATCCCAGCTTTGAGCATTGTGATACAGAGTAGTACCACCCTCAGTATAATCTTCCCTGATCTTTCTACAGAGAAGAGGAAGGTATGCTCCAGAGCCTTCAGGGCCATACTCACTGATTTTGGGCACCTCTGCAGGTCCAGAGAGCTACAGCTACAGCATCTTGCTTGATATCTTAGTGATCAATAGTATCTGTTTTGCCAAACATCTATTGGGCGGCAGCAGTAGTAGGTGGTGAGGTGACACTGGTGGAGGATCTCTCACAGACAACAGAAATGGCACCATAGCTAACACTTGTTAGTACTGCACAGAAAGAGACATAGTAAATCCCTTTTGAACATATTTTATCATTAAAACCTTCTGCTATGACAATCCAAAATGAAACAAAAGCTAGTACCTGAAGATGACACTCCCAGGTCAGATGGCACTCAATGAGCTACTGGGGTACAGCAGAGGACAACTACAAGCTTGGTGGCTAACAGTGCAACTGGACTCAAGACAAAAGGACATTCAGCTTTTGACATTCTCAGAGGTGAAAAGTAAGTCTGAAGCTGCACAACACGTAGGAACATGGAATATGAGAAACATGAACCAAGGGAAGCAAAAGAAGAAAAGGAACACATAAATATTGTAATACTTGGGGTAAGTGAGCAAAAATGGACAGGAATGGGACATTTTGAGTCAGATGATTACACAGTTGTTATACTTAGGAAACAAAAATCTAAGAAGAAATGGGTGGTATTAATAGTGAGGATAGATGTAGCAAAAGCAGTCAAAGGATAGAATGCAAAGTCTGACTGAATCATATCAATAAGACTTCAGTAAAAAAAATCAATAACCATAATAAAAGTTTATGTCCCAACTGCAGAGGCAGAAGCAGATGAAATAGAAAAGATTTAATGCTGCTGTCTACGAGGAAACTGTATCACACACCAAAACAGGACTTCTTGTTAATCATAGGCAAGAGGAATGCAAAAGCAGGAAACAGAGCAGAATCAAAGATTATACGAAACTTTGGCCTAGGATCAAGAAATGAAGCAGGAGAGCAATTGATTTAATTTTGTGAGTCTAACAGTTTGTTCATTGCAAACACATTCTTCAAGCAACTGAAGAGGTGACTGTACACATGGATATCACTTGATGGCTAGTACAGAAATCAAACCACATAACCACATCAAGTGCAAAAGATGAAGAAACTCCATTCTGTCTGAAAAAACAAGACCAGGAGCAGATTGTGGCACTGCTAATATCAAAAATATGTTGGATAATGGAGCACATCAAATAATTTCACAAGAAAATCAGCCTGTGCTTTATAAATTATAGTAAAGCCTTTAATTGTATAAATCATGAAAAACTACCAATCACTCTTTTAAAAATCAATGCGCCACAACTTTTGTCTATATTTAGCATGTAACCTGTACTCAAGACTTATGAAGGGATGCCATGTAGAGAAGAGAGTGGGCTTGTTTTCTGCTGCTCCAGAGACCAGGACAAGGAGCAATGGATTCAAGCTGCAGGAAAGGAGATTCCACCTGAACCTCAGGAAGAACTTCCTGACGGTCAGGGCTGTCCAGCAGTGGAATATGCTTTCTCAGAGTGTAGTGGAGTCTCCTTCTTTGGAGGTTTTTAAGCAGAGGCCGGATGGCCATCTGTCAGGAGTGCTTTGAGGGTGTTCCTGCATGGCAGGGAGTTGGGCTGGATGGCCCCTGTGGTCTCTTCCAACTCTACATTTCTATGATTCTATGATTCCAAGACAAGACGCTACCATCAGGACAGAATACAGAGAAATGAAATGGTTTCCGACTGGCAAGGAGGTCAGGCAAGGCTGCATTTTATCACCCTACCTAATTATCTTGTACGCTAAACGTATCATATGCAAAGCAGGGATTATACTCAGAGGAAGGAGGAGTGAAAATTGGAGGAAGGAACATCAGCAATTGAATACATGCAAATGACATCATACTACTAGCAAAAAAATAGCAAGAAATTAGAATGACTAGTAAAGAAAGTCAAGTCTCCACTGTATTAGGTTTCCAGTATGCCTAGGAAATCTCCATTCTTGTTTAAAACCAAACACTTCAACTCTGCCTCCATGGTTTGAGGCTTTTGCCATGATCTCCAATCTCATTAACAGGATACTTTAGATAATCACAAAGAGTATTAGGAATTGCCACAAGCATCAATTAAATGCATATTCACACAGGACACAACCCAACCAAAATGCACCAATTTGAATACCATGAGTGTGCTAATATGCATCTCCATGAGCAATTAGTCACAGTGTGTGTACATATAACCAGAGCAAAAATGATACAACAAACATAAATGCATGAAAATCTGCTTCATCTCACACAGTTCACCCTGATGGAATCCACATTTTTATTAATGATGTTGTTGCAATGTAATCATCTGCAGAAATTTGCTGGTTCATTTTTCTACTTGAATCTGCTAGTATCACTTGGTAGTTGTGTAGAACCCTGCTTGTGCAAAACAACTTCTAGGTATACATGAATATTTAAAACTGCTACTGTCATAATTATCATTACACAAATCTGAGATGCTGCCCCACTTGAAACATTGTATACATTTGGAAAATATGCAGTGGGCAACCCAAATGATTTGTTAAAAACAAAGATTGCTGTATCAGCCCGTGAATAAAAACAACATCTACAAAGGAGAATGGTGAAAGAATACCTTTATTAGAACCAGCCAAAAGTGTGTGAGCTTTCAAGTTCCCAAGAACTGTTCACCAGGCTAGATGATACTGAAATTTGACTTCAACTTACATTGCCCATTGTAACCTTATTAGTACGGAGAACAAATTTCACCATGTGTTTTTATCAGAGAAATGTGAATTTAATACAAAACTGCAGTTTTGTTATCAAACAATGCCTTAGAGATATTTGATACTGAAATGAATATACATGAGTGGTAGAAATGCAAGGCCTGAGCCTAATTAATGCTTCCAGCCTGCTTGTCCCCATCTTCACACTTCCGAATGACTGTAAAATGAGATCCTTGGTGTGAGAATGAAACCAACAGCACAAGTGACAAGATGGAAGAGTCTCTTAAGAAAGCATTCCTTCCAGGTCTATAGTCGGTCAAGCTCCATCAAGGCTAGTGAGCATCATGTACTCTTTCTGCACAGGAACTGTCTCCCTTTTAGCACTTCTGCTGCTCCTGAAGAAAGCTTGGGGACTAAGAGACTTTTGGTGTCATCCTGCCTGCCTGTGGAGAATCTATTGATTTATAACCTATTTTCTTTCCTCCTGAGGAAACTACTTGAGATTCATCTTGAATTGGCAACAACAGTGGATAGGAGAAGTGAGAAAACACCCTGGAAGTCTTTTCTGTCTAAAACTTAATTGGACCCCCAAGGTAGACACAAAAAGAGGCCAATATTATCTGGAGTGGGCAGTAATTGCATTTGAAACAATAGAAAACTCTCTTAAACATTGGCCTTCAGGTCACACATAACTTGCTAATATGCACAGGGCTACTGAATCCCTGTAACATATCTATATTGCATACCACTACAATATAGCTCAGTCTTAGTAAAACCACATGCAGCATCTTTTCCTATAATTGTGATCTGTCAACAACAACAAAAAGTCAAAATGATACAGGCAAAAGTTTCTCCCAGGGCCAAATTACCTCACTAATGGGGATAAACTAGGATAGGATAGTTAGTTCATTACTTAGTTATCCAAGTTCCAATGGTGTAGCTCAGTATCTGGTACCATCACAATTGAAGCATTCTCCCCCATACCTCTTCTGCTGCTTCTCTCAGTTGTGCCCCAAAAAGCCCATTCCAGAGGGTTTTGCATCCCCAGGAGCAGGTTCTTATGGTACCTCAGAGCCTATAGGAAGGAGAAAGTGTTGCCAGTTCTCATAGAAGCAGAGGGATCCAGTGGAAGAATACCACTGGATTCTAGCCTTTATATTCAGATATACAGTGATTATTTGTCACTCCTGTGGTAGAAGAAGAAGTAATAGGTGGATCCCACATCCTTCAGTTGAGACCCTTCAGTCTAAAGCTGGGGTAACTGTTATGCTGAGCAGGCCTGATTTTCCCCTGCTACCTCTTTCACATTAGTATGGGAAGAGAGACCACTAGATGCATTAGTTTCACACCTCCAGTTTGGACGTTTGGGCTATGCCCCTGTCTTTAGCTTGTGAGGCAGCCTCTAAGTTTCTCAGGCTAGTGAACCTTGATTAGGCAGGAGAGTTATCTCCTTGTTCAGAGGGCTGGGCTACTATCACACCTTTTCTGCTAGGCAGCCTATACAACTCCACTTTCAGGATGTTCACATTCTCTCCCAGCTTGGTTTCCATCCTTTATCCTTCCTGTTTCCTCCTCATCCTTTCTTCATGTCAGAGCATCCTTCATCTTCCTTTATCCCACTAGCTAGTTTCTTTTCCAGACTCCACTTTCCCCAGCCTCATCCTTCTTTTCCAACACTGGAGATGGGCAAATTCTGCATTATTCCCATGTATGGCTAGATACCTCTTCCTTCTTCTGATCCTTTGTCTTCTCAAATGCAGACGGCATTGCTTCCTGTTCAAGAGGCATACCCACATTCCCTGCTATTAGACCAGCTCCCCTTTAAAACAGTCCCACCGTGCCTAGACCCCATTCCAACCTTCTAAAGTCTTGACTCACAATCACTTCCAATGGCTGACCTCCTAGGCATATAGATTACCTGTGCACACCAGTCATCCTGTTTACAGCCACTGCTTCCTATTACCAAGTTTTGGTTGGCCTAACTCATTGTGGAACCTCCATTTTAACCTTTTTGGAACTTATCTTACACTGATAAATTCACTGATATGAATTTGCCCAACTGTGAATTCCACTTTGACTTCAAGTTGATCTAAATGTTTTATAATGATTACAAACCAGCAGTCTTAAAAGTACATTTATGTGATGGCTTGCTGAAGCATTCTTTTTAAATTTTGACTACTGAGTCTAGACAGAACTTGAAATATAAAATCTGCCAGGCTTCTTTCCCATTTGGATCACACTTTTGGAATTACTGAGAGACTCCATCTGTTCATGTTTCAGTTTGTGTCTGCTGGGACTTAAAAGACCTCCTGTGTGTCAATCAAATACAAAGTATCTACACATAAACTTGCTGCCTCTTAGAAATTAGTTTTTTTTTAAAAAAAAGAAGAAGGAAAGGGGGGTATCTGAATTAAACACAAAGATGCTTGTTGTTCAATAAGAAATGCCAGTGACCTACCTCTTAGGGCTAGAGGACAGATAAATAAAGCATGGGAAAGTGTTTCAAAACTGTTATTAAAAATGGTTAACACTGGTAATTCCATGTAAATCTTCCAAAATTAATATTAAGGTTGTTGGACAGGGTGTAGCAACCCCAGCTCCTATATCCACATGCAGCTCTATTACCCTCCAGGAGAAAAAGTCTGGAAGGAAATAATAGAACGTATATCCAGAATGACAAAACAACAAATATATTTTTGTAGGGGACTCCTTCTACCCTCCATTTTCACAGAAATGGGGAAAAAATGCTACAGCCTAAAGACTTAATATCATTTTTGCTGTCTGCAGCATGGCTTGAGATGGCTAAACACTGGAGGACACTAGATGGAATTTCTCTCTGATAGAGTGTGGGCACTGGTGCTCGTGGAGGAATTAGCCTGTCAAATTCAAGCCTCCAAAGGATAAATAACAACAGTTAAGTTTACCAATATGTGGTGGATGTTCATTATGTATACCTGCACAGTTCTCTCCCACTATAGAACCTGATTTGCCCATCAGAAATACTGGAGTAATTTTTCTTGATAGTTGTAAAAATATTTACCTGTGCAATTTTGTTTATGTAATTTTATGCAAAATAAAATATTTTTTACAAAATGGTTAACAATAAGATACACAGATACCTCAGTTAACAAAACAGACGTGTTCCTGGGCATTATTTGTTTGACCAAAAATGTGTTTCCAGAGGCTGAAACAATATGGAAAGAATAGAGTCAGTTTCCAACATCACACACAAAAAAAGAAGAGCAATTGGACATGTTTCAGGAAACTTTTTATCCAAAGCTAACAATATACACATGTGAAATGAAATGGCCACATCAAGTAAGGGTTCCCAAAAGTGGAAAGTCCACTGAGAATTTTACATTATTTTCTCTTGATATTCATCATCCTGAAGTGTGTAGGAATTACTCTGAAGAGCAAAATGTGAGCTTTGGTGTGATCTGTTTCCCCTTTATTTTGTCTTCAGAAAATGAGCTTTTTGTGAAAGAAACATTTTTTACACACAAAAAAAGATTATTTTCCACACAGAATAATTCCTGCACAACACTGGGACAGATCAACATGGGGAGAACACTGCTGAGGAATATTAGTTTTCTCTTGCAGTGGAGAAAAAACTATTTTAATTATTTGTCCTCTCATGCAAAGACAAAATAGCTGAGTATTTACATTCCTAATTCAGGACACACCCTAGAATGGTTGAACAGGGAGTCTTCTGCACATCCCAAGTGATGTTCTACAACAGCATCTAGCATGACTATTTTAAAAAACTAAAAAGAGCAGCTGTAGGAAAAAAACTATGTGGAATAGCAATTCCCAGTATCCTTCACCATTAGCCACACAGGCTAGGGCCAATAGAAGCCTCAGCCCCAAAGCCTATAATCAAGAAAGTGTGAAGTGTGGAAACTCGGAATTCTTTCAAGCTGCTTCTCACTGTCTTCGAAGTCTCATTCTATAGTCAAGAGGAGAACTCTCAGGGTACACAGTACTAGAAGTGGAAGAAGTTTAATTTGTGCTTGTGAAGTGGCTTTAAAACCCAGGCACCTATTCCAAACCACTTCCAAGTAGCACCAGGGTTCCCTGGCTCAGGTCAAAGATGTTTGTATGTCCACTGCACTTCTACAAAGTCAGTGCACCAAAATGCCAAGAGCAAAAACGAGGAAAGAGACAGGGGGTTCACGTACTGAGGCCCTTTGGTCGGTCATTTTAAGTAACTTCAGCACTCTGCATCAGATCTCAGGTGTTGGTACCGGAAAAGATAGCTAATAATGAGAAAGCTCTGATAAGAAAGGAATAAAGTTGAAATCTTTGGCACCAGGAGGTGTTAATGAAGATCTGGATCTCCTTTCATTAATGTAATACCACTCCAACCCACTTGTAAAAAATTAAAAAGCATGATAACATGCCAGACAGATTACATCAGACATCCTCAAAACTGGTTGCACTATATTCTCTAGGCCCTCCCTTATTTCTGACCATTAGCTGAAATGTATAAATAATTTTACAATATTGAGCCTGGCTTTTTTTAAAATTGCTTATCAGTCTAGCTAATGGAGAGTGTGTATCTGCAACTCCAGAAACTATTTCTTTTGATTTGATTTAAATTAATGGTATGTATACTCTCTCAGCCCCAGAAAATCCCATGATAAAGTTCATCTTAGAGTCAGCATAAGTCAGAAATGACTTGAAAGTATACAACAACAACAACAACTAATCTGACACAAAACTAGTATACCCTACTAAAGTAATTTATAAGTATAATATTTTTATTTATGTATTGCCCTTTTATAAAAGATTTTAAGTTAATATAGGTACTTATGCTTATTTTTAATGCAGCCCCTGAAGAAGGCCAAGTAGTTTACGTACAGCCTGAAACGCATGAGGCTTTTTCAAAGAACAAATTCTGAGTATCACTAAGCACATGGAACCTAGCCTCCTTTTTCTACTGACTCTTAACACAAGCTTTTCAGTGTCTATTCCTGCACTCAGGGCCATTGGTTCAGTCAAAACAAGGCAGGAAGTGGAGTGCAAGCCTTATGACTTGTAAGCCTGGATAGCAGTTGGTGCAGGGAAGGGGGGGTGGGGGACTCCCCAGGGTTTAGGGTGGGCAGCTGTGGGGCGGGCCAGGCCTGCTTTTCCTTCTCACAGACATGGTACTTCCCTCAGCCTGCTATAGCACCCTCAAAATTGGTTTGGTTTCTCCTCTGTCTCTCTCTCTAGACCTCTGAGAAGACAACCATGCTTATTCAGACAACTCACTTGGCTACAACTCAGAACTCTTTCTCTCTCTCTCTCTCCATGTCACTGTGCCTTATAGACCTTCTCCTCTCAAATCTAAGCCTCTCCCTTTCACCGGTGGGCTAGGTTTCTCTCATGCAGAGCCACTCTGGTTACATAGCAATCTGTTGCTAGGGCTGCCCTGACACTCAGGTTAGCCATACCCCCAGGCTCCATCACATCAGGTGTCGTTTACTTGAGGACCAGAAAACTTGTCTCTTATAAGGCTGGCAAGAGTTCCTTATAAGGGATAATCCCTGCTTGAAGATTGTAAATCTTTTCCTATTATTAAAGACTGAATGAGATGCTAAAAAAACCCCTGTATTTTCAGGTATGGGCCCTTCATAAAGACAGAAATGTGTGCACCACATGCTTTTTGAATGCGGACAATATGTTAATTTTTATGGAGAAATACATGGCTAAGTAACTGAAGTCAATACTTCCACCATATGATATTTAAGTAGAATACAAACCTATTAATAATAGCTGCTTCCTGATTGTCAACCCTATGTCATGTCATAAATTTCAACGATCATTTATTGCTATTTTGAAAACCTCGTTACCATGCCATGTACCCCCACTCCTCAGGCAAGAAATGCTATTTAATTGATGAAAATATTATTTATATCATTTTTAATGTACAAATTACACACTTATGGCGGGAAGGCCTGTGGACAAGGACTCTAGTTGGAAGCCACATTCTAAGACTGATGACCGCAGCATGGCCGGTTGTAAGTTCAAAAGGATTAGACGGGAAGCCCTGGCACTGATAGGCTTGCAATAATCCACTCAACAACACAACCTTCAAGTACAATACCAAACAAAACTGCCTCAATGAAGCAACTAATGGTCATCAACCTGTAACCTCTTCCCACGGTAACTCTCCTTTGTTCCCTCACCTGCCCAGACATTAAGAGACTATCATGATCCCCTTCGGAGCTTTTTCACCTGAAGTTAAGACCATTAGTCCATTCTGTAGCCCTTTTGTTTGCCCTGCCAGAGAGCAATTAACACATTCCCCTTCAGGATGGGAAACAGAGTACCAAAACTCTGGCTCCAAGGCTGACAATTCATAGTACCTTGGACAAACATAGGCATATCACTCTTGTGCCATGTGCTACCCTCAAACTCTTGGGCCCTTTCCTCTCCTTACCTTTTTTCAGCACTGGGATGCAGGGATCGCGCGAGCAGCCTCCAGCAAGAGACTCTCGCATCCCTGCTGCTTCAGCTCCGCACGAGCTGCCTGCTCCCGAGCAGGCAGTATGAGAGCCCTGCCTCTTCCTTCTGCAGTGCAGTCTGGGAGTTTCTCAGGCTGCACTGGGGCAGGAAGCATGACCACCACAGCTCCGGAGGCTCTGCACACACAGCAAGTGCGCAAGGAGCCCCGGAGTAATGCACAATCGTGCACCATTTTCGGCTGAAAGCCGAAAATGAAAAAGTGCACGAGCGGCGCCTGCCCTACCCTGGAGCGTCCCACAATTGTGAGTGCGTCATGCAGATTGCTCTTCACAATCGCACGACGCTCAAGGGGCCCTTTTGCATGGCAAATGCTGTGTGAAAAGGGCCTTGTTTGAGCCATCTTGCTCCGATCTTCTGTTTCTGGAATGGTAATTATCACCCATGTCACCCCAAATCTCTTGCTATCCAACCTTTCTCTCCTTTACCTTTGCTAGCCTTGTATGATTCACGAGACTGCTTGATTGCTTGTGTGTGTGTGTGTGTGTGTGTGTGTGTGTGAATTCCTCCAATAAAAACATTCTTTTGACTCTTAACTGATGCCTCACAGTTAGTACTGGTATAACAGGTGAAAAAGTCCCATGGTTATCCCCCTCTCACAGGTTTCCTTTGAGATACATTTCCCCACCTTTCTAAATAGACACTGGCACTGCTGGAGGACTTCAAGTTTTCTCTGCCTTTTGGAGTAACAACTTGGCAACACTACCAAGAGCTGACAGTAACCCTTCCACAAACCCCAGAAGAAAAACTCCTCCCATTTTATTTGCAAAAGAATGGGGAAATGAGAAAATACCAGATACAGAGGATTGGTTAATTGATTTATAGGATATTATGGAAATAGATAAAATAAACATGTTCCTAAAAGATAAACATTGGATATATTTAGAGAAAACTGATCTCGTTTGTAGAATTATTTAGAGGAGAAACGGGGGGACATTTCAGCAATCTCTTTGGAAAAAAGGTAATATGTAACAATAGCAAAGGCTGAAATCAAAGTAATTACATTATATGATAGCTATAAATATGTGATTATTTATGGTAAAGGCTTGTGTATTATATGTATTATATCTTATGTTATATTCTGTGTGTGTGTGTGTGTTTGTGTGTTTTATTTGTGTGTACAGTCCTCCCTCCACATTTGCTGGTTTGACCTTAATAAATTTGATTATTTGTGAGGCATATGCTTGCCTCTTCTCCCATCCCTTGTGTTCCTCACCCCAGGCTTGCCAGGCTTGTGCTTAAAATAGCCATTGTTGTTGTTTTTTTCCTTTTGAGTGAGCAAAGCCCCCTCCCACCCCTGGAAGCGTGTCCTCCCTGCCACATGGCTGCACTTTCCTGCTGTGTAATGGCTGCTGATTGGTCAAGTGGTTACCAAACGTAACTAGAACCCAAGAACTCTGTTCTTCTCCCTTTAAGGGAAAAGTACCAGTGAACCCTTTACTGTGTCTTTTTTCTCCTCCCACCCCAACACCAGGGCCCAGAGGCAAAGAAATGGGACGGGGGAGCTCTGTAGGGGAATGTGGGGAAGTTATTTGCAATTTTTCCACTTTTGCAAGGGTTCTGTGCCCTGTAGTATATATGTAGTATTTAAATGATATAGTATAATATTTTTTAAAAAAAACACCTCCATATGTGTCATGTGTCATGTTAGTAAAATTTCATGAGACACTAATCCTGTCAGGAATGGCAGAGTCTACTATAATTAATGGGTACATTTTGCTGCCTGTGACACCATTAAAAATGCTTATTTCCCTCAGATCTGTGTTGCCATATAACCTGGTTGTTCAGGTTTTAGCCCAGTTCTAGGCTTGTTTGTTTGGGTGTGTCCTATCTTTCCTTGAATAGCCCTCATCAGACAAGGAAGAGAGCCAAGATGATGGGCTCCAACAGGAGGAATCAGAGGTGGAGCTGCAGATTCCAGCTACAGGCTCCTTCCGAAGTCACTGGAGGCAAAAGTCTGGCTCTGCCTCCCAATATTTTTGCAGGAAGACAGGCCAGCTGCTGAGCCACTCTCTCCTTATGAAGGATATCAGCAGAAACATCTTGTGGGAAGAGGCCAGCTGCAAAGCTGTGCCAGGAATCAAAAGAGCCTTAATCAGCATCAGTTGCAATCTCCCAAATGGTTGAATATAAAACATCCATACTAGAGATGTGAGATTACTCTTCCTCATATGCATTATCTTGCTCCTGACTCATGAACTTCCTTTGCTTCTTGACCTTGTGTGCTCCTTGGCTTTCTCTCTGACTGGCTCCATACCTGCTTATAAAACCAGTAGGACTGCTCTTTGTGTTTGAACTCAAAGAGTCTCTGGAGAAATCTCTCTCTGACTGCCCCTTTAACTGCTGATACCTCATGATTCTTTTTGCTCAACCCCAGACTAGCTGTTATTTATCCCTTGGCTTTCTTCCTGTGTCTCTTCAGTTAAAAAGCACTGGCTGCCTTAAACCAAGTCAAGACTGCCCTCATGCCCATCTCCATCATCACCTGGCCCAGAAGTCATTTCTGTTTGCTGTCTTGTCTCTGTGACATCACAAGGACCTACCCTGATGGCATCACAAGGATTATTCTAGTCTCAGGTTCCAGACTTGAAACCTCAGGGACTGTGATATTTTTTCACACCTTACCCTTTCACGGAGCTGGGGTGTGGGGCTCGCATGAGCAGCCTCCAGCAAGAGGCTCTCACATCCCAGTCCAGGTCTCATCGGCTCCACAGCTGCTTCCTGGCCATGCAAACACCCCGCCTCTTCCTTTTACAGTGCAGCCTGGGACCTTTCCCAGCCTGCACTGGACAGGAAGAGCGACCGGCCCAGCTCCCGAGGCTCCGCACGCAAGGTAAGTGCGCATGGGGCCCCAGAGCGATGCATGACCAAGCACCATTTTCAGCTTCAAGCCAAAAATGAAAAAAATGCTTGAGTGGTCCACGTCAGGCCCTTGAGCGTCGCACAAATGTGAGCGCGTCGTGTGGCTCACTCCTCACATTTACGCAATGGTCAAAGGGCCCTTTTGCATCGGAAATGCCGTGCGAAAAGGACCTAAGCTGACAACTCTTATCTTGAGTGTGGCAACCAAGAAGAGAATGATGGCACTGCTACTGCAGTGATCCCCTTGCCAGTTTTGGAGCCCTGGCAAAGATCTAATCTTTCATCCATGAAGGGTTGCCCTAGAGAGGGTCTTAAGAGAAACAGAAGCAGGAGTGCTGAAGCAGCCAGGTCCATGTCAACCAGCAATGTGATGGCTCCTTCTGGTACAGCTCAAGAAAGCAATGTGACCATCTGAAGGTGCTGGGTGGCAAAGATGAAACTCAGTTACAGCAGAAGGAAAGTAGACAGCACACGGCTCCCTAAAATCAGTGCCAATTACTTTATGATAAAAATAATTTAATGAAGTGTCTAGATGGCATGCTTTCTGGTCAATTAACCTTGATGCGCATATAAACTTATCTTAAGACTGCAAGTCAGTGATTGCATGTAGAATTTTAAATACAATCAGTTGAACTCTTGATAGTTGGGGTCAAATCAGATGTGACATTGGGATGTCTGTGAACAGTATACTCTAGCTTTGTTTTATCTATTTATAACTCTTACTAGCAGCTAGGGTAAGGAAGGACCTGATTCAGACTGAGATCACAATGCTGCAGGAAGAGTGATTAAAAATTTTCCCTCACACTGTTTTCCTAATTGCACAAACACACTCTAAATCCACTGCTTCCACTAGACAGAAAAATATACCATTACCTAGGTGATACCTATATATTTTTCCCTGAAGGGTAAACAGGAATGAGGGAGAGGTGGTTGTTAGTGCAAAAGTGTTCTTTAAAAAAAGCCCAAGTACTATGCTCTTGTTTTAACTCACGGGAATAAGGCAGAAAATTATAAGCCTCTTCTGTAAAGAAAGAAAACTGTGGATGTTGGAAGACTCATTTTGCTACATACAGCATTTGTAATCAGTAAGGTTTTCTGAGACAAGGAGCTGGCAAGCAAAAAAGACATTTCTATGGAGCACTGATAAGCCTTGAATAATCAGGAAGTCAATGGGAAGCAAAACATTATTTTTGTATTGCATGACATGCATACTGTTATTGTGACAGCATCTTGGGCATTATTTTGTGATAGGATTTTAAGCATTCTGTAAGACCCCAAGCTAAGATATCTTTTCTGTTTGAAAGGAAATGTACCTTGTACTGAAGCTGAGATTTCTATGAATTGCAACCCATTTCTCTAAATTTGCTTAGCTTTACTTCAGGTTTAAAACAACAAAGAATTTTGTGGCATTTTGAAAATGATCTGTTTTATTCAGCATAAGCTTTCACGGATTACAGCCCATCAGAGATGCATCAGATTTAAACACATTTTAATTCTTGGTTTTAAAAATGTCTTGTGGGGTTTTTTCCCTACATGAAGGATTTTGTATTTTTTTTTTTCCTCTGATATGCACTGATGTCAGAATTTTGCAAAGAGATTGGACTCGGAGTTGACAGCAAGATGTCACAGCCTCTCTAACTGCACTACTTAGCCCATATCGACAACTTGCCCACTATGCCCCCCAGGCTGGAGCTGTGGTTACTCTATTAATTAGAACATCCAAAGCAAAGAGCATACTGCTTTGGTCCCTAACCAAGCATTGACATTCCCTTTGATCTTTTGAAATACTAAGTGTCATTTAATCTGGATATTTCTGTCACTAATAATGGAATGAACCTACCATGCAGTAAGCATGTTCAGAGCTAAACCCCTTAAAAAGCAAAAGAGATAAAAGGTTGCAAAGTTTCCCTTTCATACGTGTGCCAACAAACATTTTCATGGCACTGCTAAACTAAACGGCACTATTGTTTCAGTGCAACTTCCAAACAATCTCATTAATTTGCTTCCAGAGGCAGATTGTTGCAAACATCACAAAGAAAACAGGCCAAATCCCTCTGCTGCTTAACCAGGGAATAGTAAGCAATATAAGTATGAAAAAAAAAATTAAAGTTCTTCGCTTGAACTAACCTTTCTAGTTAGCAGAGCGTTGGGGGAAGAGCCACATAGGAATACAACAATCCCTGACATCTCTTACCACAGCCCCATTGTTTCTGCATTTTAGCTGACCCAATATCACAGTTTGTTAAAAAGAACATGACTATGCAGTCTGTGAAGTGTGTAATAAACCTATTCCTTGTTCCCTTCTGATTTTAATTTGTTTTGGAACTTATCAGTGAAGCAAAGACAATCAAGAGCTTTGGCCTTTCCTTTCCTCAGCAAAGAAGCTGTTTTTACAAGTTGATCCTTCAGGGCAAATTATCAGTGAGGTGCAAAGGGATTTAGGGATGCATTTCGAGATAAGCTTAACAAGCCTTGAGTTCTAAAATCTTTCCTTCAAGACCTGATGAAAACATGTTCGTGTTTAAGTGGACTGCTGAAGCTCTTTCTAACGGATGCCACCCATGCAGACCCACAAACAAATACTCCTGGACTCCAAACTTTGAATTATTGACTATTCACTTTGTTGTTGCCACTAAAAAGAAGGGGCTGATAGAACTGAGAAAAGGCTTAGGCATCTTCAAAATATATTTCACTGGGTAACAAGAAGACCATTCAACAAATGGCTATCAATGCCAGAGTTGACCAGCTAATCTCCACAGCTCTCTCCTGCAGCTCTGTTTGTAGTATACACATATACAGAGAGGCAAGGGTAGCCCCAATACATTTTACTGCCTAAGGCAGAGCAGCGCTTGGCATTGTTCCGGGCCTTTTGTATATATTGTCCTACAGCTCCAATCAGATCTACCAATCACAATCAGTGGAAGGGGGTTGGAGTAAACTAAAAATCTGGAAGGTACCAAATGTTCCCCATCTCTGATCATCAGCAACCAAGGCCAGTCAAGTTGTTTGACACCTGAAGAAGAATCTCACAAGCTTTTCTCTCCCTGTTCCTGACCACAGAGACACAGTGTTCATGAAATATACAACTAAGCATTTACTGTTCTGTCATCTCTCAGATTCAGCTGCCCCACTCTGCTTCATAGCAGAACCAGTCTTTGTAAAGACTTTTAGACCTTACTGACTCATGTCCTTTCTAATTTTATCTTGGAGATCCGTACATGTCGTTTTTTTTAATCCCAGAATATTTTCTTTCAGCTCCTCGTACAATCAGAGACTTTATATACCAGCAACACAGGTCAGTTTATTTTAATCCAGTATAAAATTGGAAAGAACAGAAAGAAAATATGTGATTTTTAATGAGTCTAGATGCAGCTACAGCCTCAGAGCTGCCTTTCTTCCTGCAGCTGCTATTTGAAATGGAAGAAAATATTCCACGGTTATTAATTGGCACTTCCCTCAGGCTGTGAACTGTGGGCACAGGATGGGGTAATGGGCAATCCAAGTTGTGGCTGAGGTGGGAGCAGAAGGTTAAAGCCTCCCTCCCACAACCACAAGAAGCGGGACAGGCACTGCACAACACCAAACTACATGACAGATGTCATGTCTAATTTGCCTCTCATTCACTCAGTCACAGCTGTTACAAGGAATTACCAGTAAACCAGAACCCTAATATTTGAACCATATGGACTGAAATACCAGAGTTATTCAAAAGACTTGCCAAAAAAAAATGAGTATGCAACTTTCAGAAAGAAGAACGAAAAACTATGCTTCCCTCATCATTGTCCCTCACCCATGAGTCTGACTTTGAGTGGTAGGTTCTTTGAGGAAGGCATCGTCTTCTCTGTACAAAGCCAAGGCATATGGGTAGTGCTATTGAACAGCAAGTAATGAAACAACAGCCAGAGTAGGTTGTTTCTGACTTTGATAACCTTAAGGACTTTTTCTTGGCAAGATTTATTCAGAGGAGGTTTGCTTCGCCTTCCTCTGAGGCTGAGAGAATGCAACTTGCCAGGTTACCTGAAACTGAACATACAAAGTAAGAAAGTTACTTTTTGAAGTAATTTGTCCTCCGTATGCATTAGAGTGTATAGCAAATAATGTATCGTGCTGCTTCTTACAGAATAGGGGAAGTAACCCATTGCATTGTTTATTATGTAAATTTATTACTTTTTATTACTCTCCATACTTCTTGGAGGCAGTGGAGGGTAAACAAATGGCTTAATTCAAGTCAAGTCCAAATTTTCTCAAATTCAAGTTTGCTAAAAATTCCTAAAATGCTTTAAAAGAGTAAGTTTGAAAAGTAACTTTTGAGAAGTATCCTTAGATCTGTGCTGTGACTTCAGCACTTCTGACTGTGTTACTTTTGATATGTATACTTTGCTTACCAAAAAAAAAAAAAAAGGTGACTCAGTACAAGTAACTAATATTGTGTGGCTCGTTTCTTCTGAGTTCTGTACGCTGGTTACTTGAACGGTGCAAATAGGAGACATTTGTATATCCCTTCCTAAAAATTTGGCAAGGGAGGCAAAAACTATTCCCTCAGACGACTGACTGACTTTGATGTCACTCAGAAAGCTGCAACAGGGTACAGCTGTTGCTCAAAATACACACTAACTGCTGACTAAAACAGCAGTTCTAAGAAGAAAAGCCAGCATTACAAAACAGAGGAAAGGCTGACATGTTGGACTGTCCAGTTACCCAGGCCCTGGGTTGTAGACTCAGGTCCTGTTACCTGTTTGGACTGACAATTAGAGGAAGGAGCGCTTTCAAAAGCTGCCTGGAACATAGGCTGCTTCCTATGGCCGAAGGGATGAAATTTACAGCCTACAGTTTCACCAGCATTTGCCATCTCTTTCTTGGCCCCATTCAAAAGATGTGACAGGATGTTCCAGAAGAGTAGGATAGTTTGCACACATATATAATAAATAATCGTTATACCAGTTTCAGCAGTAGATACCTGTTGCTGTCTGGGTAGAAAATTGTCAGTTTATCCATAAAGCTTTGATAATCTCAAATCCCTCCAATAATTTCAGGTGGGCAGGAGCCAAATCATAGTCTTTTTATCTTTCACTGTGCATGAAATAATCCTGCTACAAAACCTTACCATTTAGAGAGGCTTTCAGAGTAATTGTAAAAACTGGAGCACTTTCAGAACTTTGCCCACAAAAAATAGGAAATAACTCGTTCCAAGGCTGCTCTTTGAGAAGCAGGAAATAATTCTGTGTTGACTGCAGAAGAGGATAAAGTGAAAAGAGGTCATGGCTGAAAGCCTCCAGAAACCGCTTGTTTTGCAGCAGGAATGTCTCTCCTGCTGTTTGTTCATGCAAATTTGAAACAGCCCAGACTTGTCATCTCTAAGTAGTATGTTACTTACCATGACTGATACATTTGTGGGGAAAAAAGACCATTACACATAGCTACGCACTGTAGATGAAACAATATTATACAAAAAGCTGGTCTGGTCTCAAATACCACTGTTACCAAAAATAAAAGGGCACACCCACTCCCCCTCCACCACTGTGCATCACCAAAACTTACTAGTCTCTCAAGATGCTCTGCTGAAACATAGCACTCCCTTTGGGAGTGCCTTTTTTTAATGCAAAAGTAGGGGCGCTATACAGTGGTCCCTCCTTACCCAGCTCCATACCAGCTCATACCTAAAATGCCAGCATGTCACCACCATATAATGGGATGTGAGCATTCTCATTTTTCCTGATTTGCAGGAGTTCCTGGAAAGGAGCCCCCAAATATAGAGAGGGCCCACTGTAATGCTGTACTGCCAAAGGGGAGTGGCATTTCTATAACTTTGAAGATAGCAGCATAGACTGCAAGGGCCACATATGGTCCACTGATTGTGTGTTGCCCAGCCTTGGATTAAGGCAACAGAAGAGAAGGAAATTTGCAGAGGCATATCTAGGGTGGGGCAAGTAGGGTACATGCCCTGGGCGCCAATGCCAAGGGGTGCAAAAAAGTCATGCTCCCCCCCAGCCCCATTGCTTGGGACTTCCCTCCATGCAGGTCTGGCCTACTGCTGCCCTCACTGGGATCTTCCTAAACCTGGAGCAGTGGCAACAGTGGGAGAAGAAGCACCTAGGGGCACAACTTCCATGCTTGCCCTAGGTGCTGTTGAAGCTAGATAAGCTACTGGAAGTTTGTCCTCATATTGGCAGGAAAAGGATAGCCAAGAGGGCCACTGGTTTCTTAAACCAGTAAAGTACAAACAAACTGATTTTATCCAGACAAGATAAAATTTTGGTCAAGCAAAAAGCAGATTGGGGAACAAGAATTCAGCCCATGTTAGGGGTTGTACTCCTGCTGAATACATAAGTTCACAGTTTGGGAGAACTCTGGATTCAGGATTGAATCTGGAAGCCAAGGTTTCTGCAGTGCTAGGCACCCTTTTACACATTTAAAGCTGTTGTTGTAGTGACACATGCCTTAGCTATATCCTATTTGGACTACTGTAACACACTGTCCATGGGGCTGCATTTGAAGAGTGTTTGTAAACTTCAGCTAGTACAAAGAGCTGCAGCCAGACTCTTAACTGGGACAGGCTATACAGACCATACCACATCCCTGTTGAAACAACTAAAGTAGCTACCAGTTTGTTTCTGGGCACAATTCAAAGTGCTGATTATGACCTATAAAGCACTGTATGACTCATCCAGGCAATCCGTCAGACCGTATCTCCCTAAATGAGCCTACCTGAGATATTCAGGAAAGGTCCTTCTCTGATTCCCATCACTGTCACAAACATAGTTGGTGCAGAACACTATAGAGGGCCTTCTCAGTGGCTGCCCCTATACACTGGAACTCATTTCAGGGGAGGCAGCATGGCCGCCCTTCCTGTTGTCGATCCGTCAATAGCTAAAAATCTTTTTATCCCAACAGGCTTTCTAAAATGGAAACTTTTAAAAGAATGGACTGAAGGTGCTGTATCACTTTGAGGCTGAATTGCTTTAATTGCTTTCTATCTTTTAATGGTATTTTAAGTGTAGTTTTAAATCATTTTAATATTGTCAATAGTTTAATCCCATTTTAAGATTCACTTTTGGTATTTTTTTTAAACTGTAAGTTGCTTTGAATCCCAATTGTTGTTGATGATGATGATGATGAATACATTCTTGAGAGAGAAGATTGAGTCTGTCACCTCTGGGTAAGTAACTAAGGGGAAAGAAAAAAAGAGGGGTGAAAAGAGGTGAATAGGAACAGATCAGACAATAGAAAGGGAGTAACCTAAACTGTTTCAACCTTCATTGCCTCCTAATGGCACAGGGCCACTTGAGCAAGCAAAGCTGCACCTCCAACAAAAACAGCTTCTCCACCATTCACAGAACAGATATTCTTCCCTTGCAAGTGCTATGTTGGGCCACCAGAGTCCCCTCTGCATTGCAACCTCCTAGCCCTCCCTTGTTTACTATTCTTACCCCATACTTTAACAAATCCTGTTTTCTCATATCCCCATTCTCTGACAGAAACTTTGCAACAGTGTGGTTTGAAACTATGAATACTGCGCTGAAAGAAATTAGATTTCTGGGCTGTAATAATTTAATCTACAACATTCATTTAAAACAACATCACATGCACACATACATCTGTTGGCAATCCTATAGTCTAGCTTACTTTGAGTTAAACAAAACACGATCAAAAATCCACAAAAGAGCAATACCTTTATTAGCCAACCAAAATGCACAAAGCACATCATTCAAGCTTTCCAGGCTCCACTGGCTTTTTCATCAGGCAAAAGAGGTTAAAAAATCGTACAGAAGAAAAGTGACAGCATTGGTGCTATGGTAACCACCTAATCTGACTCTTCTTTACTAACAGGCAGCCCATCCCCACTGCTGCCAACACCTATGGGCTGCCCTCTCCTTCACAGGTATACCAGGCCAGGTAGAGACAGGCAGGGAGGTGCAGCCCAGGGTTCAGCAGAGCAAAGAAGCCCCACACAAAGCAAGCACAGCAGCCGTCGCTATCTCAAACTACCCCAGCATGTTGGGGCCCCAAGGCATTCTGGGAAAATTAAGATAGCAGTTCTACAGATGTTTTACTGAGCACTGTTTCACTGTTTCCTGTATATTAAAGTAAGGAAGGGGTGATATTGTCAGCCCCAGTGGTCCACCCAGGAGACTATGGACTCTTGGTGTTTGTTCCATCATGCTCAATGTTGGAATAACATAGTTAAAACTGCATTTTTCCGCCGAGAGACCATAATGAAGCTTGGCAGAAGCTCTTTAGATAACCATTTCCCATCCTTCTTCCTTACCCAGAATAACAGAGTAAAACTAGAGTTTCTTAGGAATAGCTGGGTTTTTTTGCGGGGGGGGGTGTCTCCTAATGAAATGCTGAAAGATGCCACCCTGTATGAGATACAAACCATTCTGATCGACATGCTTCCTTGTTGACTAGTAATGAGCCATTGACCAGTGGTCACCTTTTCCCATATTCTGTTTTTCAGCATGATTTGACTGTAGTTATTCATTAAAGTCATTACATTATTTACAGCTTTTTCACTGACAGTCAGTTCCCCACAGCGACATAAAAATAATATAATTTCCTGCAGTGTCTAAGAAGCTAGAAGGCTTTAAAAATGCATAAAGCCCCTTGAAATTACCCAGAGGGACAGAGTTAAAAAATAAATAAATCTCTGCAGAATTTCTAAACTGCATCCTCTGACTTTGATCTGCATAGATCAAAATCCCCCTGTTGCTACTATACAGGCATGCAGAACATCCACAATCAGCAATTCTAGGCAGACAAATACGGGGACATAAATCTACAATCATTCTCTCAAAGCTGGTACGTTGGAGGCTTTACTGACACATCATCTCCTTCAACAATATTACACTCTCCCGTCCAATCTTCATTTGCCGGTTTTCTCCTTCCGCACACCTGCTCCCCTTTTCAAGTCGATATCAAAGGCTTCTTTTTGTGTGATGTGCTAATGCCAGAAAAGAAGTATCTGCTTTACAAATCTCATTGTCTTTCATAATGATGAACTGGGCATTGGAGTATATGTACCAAAAGAACATTTTGCTTCCACAGACAAGGACAGTTCTGCTTTCTTTTCTTTTTCTTCTTTCTTTCCCTCTTTTTTTTCCCTTTCTTTTTTTTTCCTCCAGGTCCCCTGACAAAAATGCTGTTTCAGGGACAATTAGGACTCTGGCCTTGTTTCTGGCATCTCTTACGTTTAATATCCAATTTGCCCATGCTTGCTTTATAATATTTCTTTTTCTCGGGGGCTGTGCAATTTGGTTGGAAATACTGTTAACACAGTATAGAGCAACCCTAATGAGGCCTTTTAAAGTTAAAAGCAAAGCATTTGGAAAGAAATGGTATTTAACTCAGTGTGTTCCACTAACCTTCCACTTTAAAGATCACATGGCATTAAACAATAATACTGTATCTCAATGGGTACATGTTTTCAGCAAGGAATATGCAATCAGTCTCAGCTACCACAGTTAGAGGGCACCTCTGCGTCTGCCTAAAATATTATAGAAATGGTTCCTTTTCCTAGTTTTTACTAAATCAGAAGCAGGAGTGTTCTGGCTGCCCTCATCATGGTCAGCTTCCAGCAAGATGTCTCCATAAGCAATCCTTTTCTCTGCCGAGTTCTATTACATGGTCTTGCCTCAAAGTAAACCATTTGGGGAGTGGAGCTCCAGGGAATTAAGCAGAGGGCACGAAGATGAGTTTGCACCACTACATCTGTGTTCCTCTTTTGCTGGTTGGTTAAGAACCATAACTCAATCCTTTTTTAAGCTTGTAGTATCTATGTGATAGAGGAGACCTGCTTTTAAATGCTTAGATTCAACAGCTGTTGAATCCAGTCTGACACCCTTAATTCCTCATAAGTTTTGTTGGCAAAGGGAGAGGAAAGCCATTTCCACACTACACGGTTATAGTGCTATTATTCCACTTTTAATATCCTGTGGAATTCTGGGATTTGTAGTTTACTGAAGCCAAAGATGCTCCTCCCTAAACGGCAAACTCCAGGATTCCATAAAATCCTGAAAGGAGAATAATAGCACTATAACAGTATAGTGTGGAAATAGCCAAAGTCAGCATTCCCCCTTCAGCCCTGGCTAGTACTTGGATGGAAGACCACCAATGAATACCAGGTGCTGTAGGCTGTATTTCAGAGAAAGGAACTGGCAAAATCACCTCTGAGTATTCCGTGCTCAAAAAAACCCTATGAAATTCATGGAGTTGCCATAAGTCAACAGACAACTTGAAGGCGCGCGCGCACACACACACACACACACACGCACACACACACACGCACACAGAGCTATTCTGTTTTTTGGTGGGTTTTTTTTTTTTTTTTGGTTAATTTTTTTTTGATACATCAGATATCATTCCACAAGTAGACAACCAAAATAAGAAGTATGGGGTACACACTGAAAAATCTTTAACTCAGGTCAAAACTTCAAGAATTATAATAAACAATAAAGGAGAAATAGGGCAGCTTTGCCGCATTCCTTTTTGTATTTTAAAGAGTTTTCTCATTTCACCGTTGATGTTAAATTAGGCAGATTGATCTTTGTAGATCTCATGTATCCAACTTAGGAAAATCTGGCCACAATCCATTCTTGACAGTAGTTCAAACATGAAATCTCAACTGACATTGTCGAAGGCTTTTTCCAAGTCAATAAAAATCAGGGCTAATTTCCGCTCATTGTTTTTTTCAATTATTACTCTAATTTATTCAAAGTTGCCAACACATCAGAAAACAATACCATAAAAATTCAAAATTATCTTGATAAGCAAAAAATACCAAAACTAACTATAGAACAGCGTAATATTTTGAATGCTCGAATCACAGTGATCGAAGTCGCAGCTGCAATCAAAAAACTGAAGACAAATAAGGACCTAGGACCAGATGGATTCTCTGCTAGATATTAATTGTGAAAAATTTGTTGTATTAATCTTTGTTCAGACACTATCCTTTCTTCCTTTGGGACTTTCATAATGAGTTTGGACTCCTTATCTTTCCTTAATTTATGTGCCAACCATTTTCCAGGTTTGCTGGTGTTCTCAAAATATTTTTGTTTAATCAGTCTTAATTTTTTTGAATCTGTATCATGTTCTCTGATTCTAGTTGCTATATTTGATAATAAATATAATTTTTTAAAAAATCTTCAACTGAACAGTGTACCAATTTAGTCTCTTCACAGTGGAACAGTTTCGTCTTTAATTCAATATCCTGTGGAATTCTGGGGTTTGCAGTTTACTGAGGCCAAAGAGCTCTCTGGCTGATAATTCTAAATGCCCCTCCCTAAACTGCAAATCCCAGGATTTCATAGGAGATTGAAAGTGGAATAATAGCACTATAACAGCTACTGCAGAAATGGCCTTAAAGTAAGGAAACCAAATCAGTGGCCCAAAAACAACCTGAGAAACAATTTTGACTTGAAAACCTGGAAAGAAGGTAAACAGTGCATTGGTAGTAGTGTTACCAGGCTGTGTACCCACACACATTGATATGATCTAATTGGTGAAATATAATTTGATTGGCAAAAATATGATTGGCTTTCATATAAAATGTGCCTTGCAATGCCTGTATGGCTGAGCTGGACAAAAGGAAAAGACTGGTGGAACACATGCGCTACGAATTAGGTAAGAAAATATCTCTAGGTGAAGCCAGGTCATAATCAAGAAATAACCAGGAAACTCCAGAGATAATAGGCTTGAAGTTAGCCTAACAACTGTGCCTTTTGAGTAACAGAATCTGGGAAATTCCCACCAGACCACTGATTATCTTAACTCCTTTGCCTCTGAACAAGCAAACCGTTCCTTTTATCCTGAAATCTTACCAACAAGTACTGAGCTATAAGGGCAACCATTAGCACTTTGTCACCCAGTGCTAAGACTGTTAGCCCATTCCAGATCCCATTCTCCACTCCATTGTTCACTCAGCTAGAGAGCCATTGATACCCTTGCCCTCTATGCAGAAATTGGGTATATAAACCCCTAGTTTCTGGCCAGTCTACTCTCAGTACACAAACTGCTGGTCGCCGCTCTACTGCTCCAGTTCCAGGTTGTGTATCATCCTTAGACACAAGTGTAAGCCACATTGCTGCCTCTTCACTGCTGTTCTAGACTGGTAAATATCACTCACTATGTCCTGAAATCTCACTATCCAAACCTTTCCTCCCTTTTCCTTCAGCTAGCCTTGTGTGATTGTGTGACTGTTCTGATCTTGTGTGTATGATTAATTCCCCCAATAAAACACAATTAAGCTTACTTTTGGATCTCTGGCTGGTTCTTCCTTGCAGAAGTACTGGTAGACATTGGTATAAAAGATCTCATTATATTACCACCCCTCGCCGAACCCCTGATTTTGAGCTAATATTTCCCCACCTTTGCACAGAGGTACTGGCATCATGGGTGGACCCCTGAGTCACCCACATTTCCAGGTAATAGTAGTGAAAGTTAAAGGAAATTGTTCCTTTCACACCCATGCACACATCCTACTGCTCCCCATATGGCAGTCCCTCCCAGTCAAACAACATAGGCCATTTCTACACGGGGTTTTTAAAACGGTGCAGAGTGTCCTCCAGGGAGGACGTCTGCACCTGGGAGCGGACTGGGTCAGACCTACTTAATGTAGATATGCACTCCAGCCCCCTCCAGAACGACCCCAAGTGGTCGTCCAGCATGCTTTTGAAAAACCTGTTTCTTTAGGTTTTTCAAAAGCACGGAGCGCGCCACTGCGAGCCTGCTCCCTTATGCAGATTTACAGGCTAGCATTGGTGCAAGCCTGCGATCTGCCGGGGCGGGCTTTAGCTGGCGAGCTTCAGCGGTCGGTTGAGAGCCTCAACTAACTGGAAGCCGCCATTTTCGTCCCCAGAGCAGTGCGGAGCGGTGGCCACGCACTGCTCCGGAGCAGTGTGGAGCGGACTGGGGAGCCCAAAAGTCCAGTGAGTAGCGTCATGGGGCAATTCCCTCACCCCGTGCGGAAATGGCCCTAGTTAATTTCATCAAAAAGGCAAAAAATTGAAACCAAAGAGGACTGAGAGAAAACTCTCTCATCTCACAAACGCACAGACACATACACTGACAGTTCCAAAACAGTGAAATAAAGCTCAAGAAAAGTGAGAAATGTTACACACACACACACACACACACACACACACAGCTCTCAATAGTCTTGTGAAAATGATCTCTTTAGTCTGTCTCTGCCTAACATTAAGCTAAATAAAGAGGGAAAAGCAGGAAACAGAGAAATATATGCCAGTGATATCACACACTAACCCCAGACAATGCACCTATTGGAACCGTCAGAAAATACTAATGGAACCCTTGCTGTGGATTAGAATCGACAGCCCATACTCTAACTCCACTCATACCCCCTCCACACCACAATATGCCACAAAGTGTTACGCCTTGGAAGGGAGAATCAATTTCCCATGCTTCCCCCTACACCCATTCCGAAATGTCCCACTACTCCAGAGCAACCTGTAAAGTGCTACAGTACTTTAGGCCAGTGTGAATCACCCAGCAACCCATTGGGCTAAGCCCATTCCAGACTGAACAGAATCAAGATGATCTGCTCCAGAATTCTGGCTTCAGTTAATCCTCCCACACACAACATTTTTTTTAATTTATTTATTAGAACCAGCCTTAATTTTTCAAAAGTGTGGAATTCAGCTCTTCTAGATTGTTACATAATGTGTGGGTCCTTCATTAAAGGTGGCAACTGAAAAAAACAGATCAAAATCAGATACCAGCTACAGGTGGAAACATTTACAACACTGCATGCATGTACATCACAATGTCAAGTAAATCTTTTCTTTAAACATCACAAAACAAAGTCCCAGGGCAAGCCTTAGGTGTTTTGCAGCCTGAAGCTGAGCAACAAATGACAACCACCCACCCAAACCAAGCTGCATAATAGGCAAAGCCAGACAGGTTGTTCTGACACATGAAGCAGAGAATTCCACCAAGAATCCTTCTCCATCCCCAGCTGTCAAAAATACAGTAGTAAAAAATGACACAGGAAATGTGCTGCCACCAGGAGCTATCTCACTTCTGCCTAATGGTAGGTAGGGCTGGCTCTATGTAGTCCTGTGTTTACTTATTGGGAGTAGATCCTGCCGAACTCAGTGAGAACTTGTTTCTGAGCACACTAGCTTAGGTCCAAACTGCACATATATTTCTGGCATACGTCTGGGATTTCAGAGACTAGCCACAGACCCATCGTCAATGCCAGATCTGTGGACTAGCCAAATGAATGTCAGTTCAGCATCTATAATTATGAAGGGTGTGTTTGTATATACACATACCAAAATATAAATACCAAAATGCATACCAAAATATATTTTTCTAAACACTTTTAGAACAAAAACACACATGCCACATAAATATATTAATAACGACCACCTTAAGAAGAATACGCTTTTTAATAGTGCTGTGCAACCTCTTACATTTGACACAGTTTAAGGCCTCAGGATGTCTTAATCTAATCTTCTCTATTATGTATGTAGACGTGCATCATGGGAAATATAGATTTCTTCCTCCCACATAATTTGTGAAGTGGCCAATACTTGAAGCATTCAAGTCATTCTTGAATATCAAATTTATAATAATTGTGACTTTTGTAAGATCCAACTGCCTTATCCCTAAAAGGGGGCATGTACATGTTGCAGTGTTTGTGTCCTGTTGCTAGGGAAGGATAAATCCCAATATTCCTTCTCTATTTCACCTGCTCCCCTCATACTGCATGCAATCCATCATGACATATGTGAGGAAGTAGCAAGTATGTGCTTTCCAATTTCACAAATCAGACTCAAGAGTTCATTTAGTTGGACAAATATTTACTAGATGCCAGAAACATCTGGGAAATGGCTTTCATTCAGGGGAAGCTCCACCCACAGGGCACAACACTTCTACTCATCCAATACACCAGCCATTTAGATTCTGCCAGGCAGCCAGCTGCCAGGTGCCCCGGCTTTGTCTCTGACCATCTGTTTTGCTGATTTCCATGGAACAGGAAACCTTTTGCAGTTGGTAAGCACCTGCAGAGAGAGATGTCAAACCATTTCTGACATCTTTGCATTTTTGACATTTTACTGCCAAAATAACGTCCAACGTACAAGGGAATGGGAGCAAAGGGACCTCCTATGTGAAGAAAGAAAATGACAGCAGACGTTCCTAGGTGGTGGGGGAGAGGTTTGCAACCTGTGAAGTAAGAAGAATTTCAGACAGAGAAGCATCTCTGTAAGTGCCCATCTGTGACCCCTATGAAACACACACAGGCTGGTTGTGCCAAAATATAGTCATGGGCAAATATTCTGCTTAAAATTCATAAGAGCTGGTGATGGCAAAAGGAATTTCTTTTTGAACGTGTACATTTGTCAGGATCACTGGCAGAAGAAAACGATTAGATCATTGAACAAGAAACAAGCTGCAAATCAGAGCTTGGAAATTTACTTCTCAAAACTGTTTACTTGCCATTATAGTTCTAAGGCACAAAAAGTAGTTTGTGAGCATCACAGTTACAGTTTTAAAAGTAGCTCTTTACTTTCCCACTTCTCAAAAGTAACTGAAGTACCCATTTTAGTTTCTTTTTTAAAAATCTGAAAGCTAAAGCTGCTGGTGTGTGGTATAAAACAATTTCTCCTCCTATCTACCTCATTGCCTCATTTTAAGAAAACCTGAACTCTAAGAAGATGTTGCATTTCTGAGCATGTTGACTTCTTGTTTTCTACTCCACCTCTGGAAACTTTTTCCCCAGTTATTTCTTCGTTACAGAAACCCCTAGGAAATCTCTTGCCAGGACTGGTTGCAGAGCAAATCTTAGGCAAGGGCCAGTCCTACCATTAGGAATAGTGAGGTGGTTATCATGAAAGGGCAACAAGCTACTAGCTATTTGGATTGTTATTACAGGGACCCCCACTTTTCAACAGTCTGCTTGTGAACGATCTCCTCTTTTGACCTTTTCAGTTCTGACCAGAAGCCATATGTTCAATCCATGGTCTGCTCTTTCGACCACACAAGTAACCACACACTGCTTTTTCTTCCTTCCCTGGAGCGCCTTCCATTCCAGCAGCTCCAAATGCCGAGCAGGACAGAAAAGGATACACCCAGATGGGAAGAGAGGAGGAGGAGCAGTGAGCAAAACACTGGCATGCCTGAGGAGCTTCCATCTTTCTCTTCTCCCTGTGCCTGAGGAACTGCTCTGTGGGAATACATGTGGGTGTGTGAATGTGTGAGCGTAAGGTGTGCTAGCCTCCGGTGGTGGATTCCATGAGAGAGAGAGCAAGAGAAAGATTGCTCCTAGAGATACCTCTCAACAAACTGTCAGGCAGCCACCCTGACATTGTCCCTGTCTCTTGGCTTCTTGGCTTCTGAAGAGATCCAAAGGAGGGCAACCCAGACACAGTGTAAAAAACAGGATAAGGTTAGGAGAGAAGAGAAGCAGAAGGTGTCTGGCTGCTAGCCTTTCTTTCTTTTGCAAGCTTTTTGAAAAAAAAAAAAGACTGGGTTCTACTTTTCAACAATTTCTGCTTTTCGACCAGTGCTGTGGTCTCTAACCTGTCAAATGAGCAGAGGACACCTGTATTATAATCTGACCATCAGAAAAAAGGAGTAGTGCTTGTGTGGTAACTTGGTTTACTTTGAATACAATGGATGGACGTTGAGTTGGCTGAACTGGATTGCTATTTGCTATTCTCCCAGAAGCAGCAAAATCCCCTCAACTCCCCTCTCCTGAAGTCTGTTGTAGGCTGCATGCACTCTTAGTTCACATGGGTACTGGTAATTTCTGCTCAGCCGCAACTGCATTCTATGTCAGTCCAAAAGGGGGCCCTGCAGGTTGCTGGCAAAGGTCAGGGCTACAAGAGCACAGTCTATCTCTCAGAAGAAAGATGCCCAGTTTCCTCACTGGAGATTCCCCATGAGTCTCGGAGGGGCTACTGGGATATGACTGCCTCCGTGAGAGGTACCCCTCACAGCAGTGTCACCTTATGTACCTTGGAAAAGGTGCTTTTTTGGGCTACTGGTCAGGTTGGTTGAGAGATTTAGGGAGTTCTAGTCCAGAAAGTCATTTTTCCAAGCTCTTCAGAAAAGAAGGTGAATTTTAAATGGATCAAGCAAACTCAAATTTTCATCATGGATTATAGTCACATGAGCTATCGAATTATCTGAATTTCTGACACTATGGAATGAAGGCTTAATGTGCAGTGACAGAACAAGCACATTCTGTCCTGGAACTGAAATAATAATACTGCTTGCCCTTTTTCTTTTCTTTTCTTTTCTTTTCTTTAATATCCTATATTAAATATGAAATTGGTTGCACAGCCAGTGTTCTGTTCTCTCTCAGACTTCATGCATTTTCATTGCAAAAGTTCTGTGTCACTTGCTCATTCACCATATCTTTCAGCATTTGCAGGATTCCTCTTTGTAACAAGAGGGTATAACACTGAAAAAGCCTAAACCTGTCTTGCAATTGAGAAATAATAATGAATAACAATTTCCACCTTAGAATTGTATTTCCATTTCCCTTGGCAAGGGTTGCACAACTTAATATAATCTTGAATCCAGGAATGCAAAAGAGCAACGTATTTTTACAAGATGTGTAGTCTTCTATTATAACTGCAAAATTGAATTTAGCCTTCAACAAACTATTTTATAAACTAATATACATCCACTGGTTTGCGTGCATTATTCTCGCACTACTGGTCAAAAAATTAATGCAGTGACAGGAACTGACAGCCATTTGTGATATATGAACTACTTATTACATCAAGTGGACCTGTTAAATATCCCACCAGCTCCTCCTGTGCAACAACCCTTCAGTATTATTCCATGTCACCTGGCTGGTGGAATGCCACAAAGAAAGATCAAGAGACCAGCCGCACAGTCTAACAAAAAAGTTGTGTGTGGTAACAGGTGTACACTGAAGGAAACATAACAAAGTTATATTGGCCCCAATGAAGGGGAACCTCTTTCTTTCCCTCTCTTTGTCATGACCCGAGATTTTTGGTCCTTTTTATATCCAGAGAGAAATGAGACATGTATGTGACGAACGAATGGGTTCCGGTTGAAAGTACAGTCCTGAGCATTGCCCTGTGGAGCAAGAGTTCCTTGAGCTGTGACGAGAGAATTCCAGGAATGCTGATTTGGCCAGCGAAGATAGTTTGCAACACAATAAGAACTTGGTACAAACAGAGTGTACTACTACATTTCCTGACGACATGATATATGACGACTTCTTCTGCAAGCAACCTTTTATCAGTACGGTACAAAATGAAATGAACTGGTCTTTTAATTGCTTGATTGCCATACGCAATGAAAGTCCTGGAACTCTGGCAACCGTCAGAACATGTTTCCCCTCCCCCCAAGAAGTGAGAAACATGGGTATAAAGAGCGGGGGATTTTCAGCTCCGTCTTATGGCTCCGATACCGGCTAGGAGTCATCCACCTTTCGGGGATGCTTGATCAACGTTCGGCGAAAGGACTGTTTGTGAGTATGTCGTGTGAATGTGTGTGTGCAAGAGCTCTTGATACAAATGTGATTTCATGTTTTATGTCTTAATAAATGTTACATGAATAGTGCTTAAACCCAGATCTGGTTTCCTATGTGCCTTTTGTTGGGAATCCTATAGTCTGGGGTGGCTGAATTTCTCTCTGGATATAAAAAGGACCAAAAATCTCGGGTCATGACATCTTTTTTGAAAATTAGCCTCTGAATGTAAAAGTCTTATAAACTATCTATCCTAGTCAGAGAGGGGGACAAAATCAGGCAATTACCCTTCTAAAAATAAGAATGCTTTGCCTTCCAAATGAAAGTTTCCTTTCGCCCCCAAATTCGTAGTATTTCAGTAACTTATGACTTCAGCTGAGCATTCTGAAATACAGTTTAGGCATCCAAATAAAAGGAGCAAGAACAGTTACCAAGAGAACACCAATGCAGATAATATAGGGTTTCTAGGTGGGAACAGTTTTCTATGGCCTTTTCCTCACGGGGGAATTAAAATGGTGCAGTGCGTCCTCTACGGAGGTCATCTGCACCTCGGAACAGACTAGGTTCGGACTACTTACCAGAGATCCGCACCTCAGTCCGCTCTGAAACACCCCCAACTGGTCCTCCAGCACACTTTTTAAAGACCGGAAAAAAGAGGAAAAAAGAGGCCATTGCGTGCCTGCTCCCTTGTGCAGATTCGCAGGCTCGCACCAATGCAAGCCTGCGATCTGCGGAGGGCGGGCTTTAGGCGTGGCACGCTTCGCGGTTGGTCGGGACCCACGACCAACCGGAAGCCGCCATTTTGGAAGCTGGAGCAGTGTGGATCTAAGCCCTCGCACTGCTCCAATTCATCCTGGACCGGACCGAGGAGCCAGAAGATCCGGTGAGTAACGGCACAGAGCGATTCCCTCGCCTTGTGCAGAAATGGCCTATGTCTCGCAGTCTCCAATGCTAGAAATTTGAGGACTGAAGGAAAATATTGGAGGCAAGGGCAGAATTCTTATTTGGAGAGGTAATGACTTCATCCCCACCCCTTTAGCTACACTCTGCCCTAATATGGATTCTTCTTTAGCCAAAATGGCAGCATCCACATAAATGATGATCAGCAACCTTAATAAAACCTCAAGGTTCGAAGAAGGGGAGTGAGACTTTAATTAGGACTCAGCAGGCTCAGGAGATATAAAATGTTCCTGCTTGTTGCTGGATGGGAGGGTAGAAAACAAGGTTGGGGAGATGGGATAGAAAGGAACATAGCTTTCAAGAGCCTGGAAAAGAGCACTCTACAGTCCAGTATTTTGTAACCAATGTTACCAACCTTTTCAGAATAAATGTTCATAGTTTAATTTAAAATAGTTTACCTCCCCATCCCCTGCTACCTCCACCCATCCACTAAAAACATGGTGATGCCTCATTCCATTTGAAGACTAAATAGCCACAGCTGAAAGCCTGACCTGCTTTGTATTGTCCTGGAAAGGTCCACCAGTCTTCCTAATTTAACTGCATTGACTAGATAGTGGTTGGCATCCTGCTAGTGACATATGCCTGTAAGACACACTACACATGCAAGGCAAATTATTTGTCATAGTGTAACAGATGCTGAAGACACAACAACATTGCATATTGTGCTTACATACTGTGCTTCACACTTTCTGGTTGCACACTGCAGTTGCAGATTTCACAATGGCAAGCAATTATTGACATGTGTTGCACCATGTTGCAACTCTGCATGGGGGTTGCATAGTGCCATTGCCATGTATTTCTACCTGTGGATAATTACACTATGCTGAAAGGATGTTGGACTACAGCCAAAGTATATGAACTGAAATTAAAGAAACTGTAGATTTGACTTGGAAAGTGAGACAGATGTAACAAAACAGAGAGAGAGAGCTGATTTCGGGCTCTGTAAGTAAATGGTATTCAGAGGGCAGGCTGCCTCTCTCTTTAGAATCACTAGCGTGGGACAAGTGGAACTTCGTTATCTCTTGGCTTATTCCTCTCATGCTCACCTGCTATCTTCATGAACCTTTATTTTCACTTCCCAAATTAACATATAAACTGAAAGATACTTAGCCTTCAATAGTCGCACCTATCTGCCCCTTGCAATATAGTTCTCTAATTTAAGGAAAAAAAGTGTAAAGGCGAAAGTGAGCACAAACTATGCATATTTGTGAAAATAAGATGCAACAATGCATTAATGGGGAAACTGCTTTAAAATGTATGTGATAGGCACAGATGTGTACATTACAACATACACATTTTTACGTGAAGATTCAAAAGAACTGAAAACAGCTATGGAAATGGGACGGGATGGATTTAAGACCAGAAAAATATGAAACTGACAGAAATCAAAATTGACAGATTTATCCACCCTTAAGCATAACATAACTAAGAAAGCAACAACATCTGCCGAGTCATTGAACTGAAGGTGTTTTTATTTATAGACTTTAATAAGATGCACATATCACTATAATGTCTCTTCTCTTTCCTCTTCAAGGTGCTAGCCGCAGGTAAAACACAAATAGTAACTCTTGTCAACAGATGGCATGTAATTTCTACGTTGAACCTTTATCCCTTCTCTTCAAACAAATTGCTTCGGAAGTTGCCTAGGACAGACTTTCCTTTGGCTTTGATCAACATCAGCCTCTGGGGTGAGATCTCGTTCTCAGTTTATGACAGCAACAGCGTATGAATTGGTGCATACCTAATCTTCACATTTTGTAACATGGGTCTTTTCCTTGTGTTCTGGCATCTGACATTTCTTAGAATATCTGCTTCACTTACCTTCCTTTGACTGAGAGCTCTCTTACATGATAGACAAATTATAGAATGTTTATATTTCTGCAAACAGAAACTTACTTAACCTTAAAACTGTTTTAAGTTGTGAGGGGGGACAGGAGAGATGAACAGAATGGAATTGTGCTATGTAATTGTTCTGAGATGCTCATGACCAGTTACTTCTGCTCCACTTTAACTCCAGACAGAAATACTAACTTTGGGAAGTAGTTAGCAGAATTCCATATATCAAGACAGAGACAGAGACATACAAGGAGCCAGGTAGACCTGTTTGGCCCCCATAGCCTCACTGTATCTGTCTTGCTTATTTGCATGAGTAATGCATGAATAGAATTGCCGTCCCCTCTGACACGGGCTTTTGCTAAAGATTTTCTTTAGTGAGGAAGTAAAGCTTCATTTGGTAGCCTTGGTTTGTCATGAAATGCTGAATGAAATGAAGTTTGAAAAAGGAGCTTCTCCCCCACCTTGCTTTTAAAAAATAACGAAAAAAATGCTCAACTGTTGCAAAACTTTTTTTTTTTAAGATGGAAAAAATAATCAATGGAAAAAAACTCTGCTGACTTCTGGGGGATAGTTGCAAAAATTTTAGTAGTTTTATTTTTCCACATGGAAAAATTCCAAAATGCTTCCTTGGAATTTAGCTGATTTTATCCTCCACCCCCGGAATCACTCAAAGTTCTGATCTGGAAACCATTGCACATGTACAGAACTGCAAAATCTGGGGCAGATTGTTACTTTCCCAGGTGATATTCTTAAGTATTTATAAATCCCTAGCTTTAAATTATATATATTATACCAAGAACCCCTTAGGGTTCATAGCATGTATACATGGGTCCTTGTGGGAAAAACAGCAAAGCTGGTAACATCAGAAATGCCCCGGATGAGCCTTGGGGCCATTTCCACACTACACTCTCACAGCACTATCATTCCACTTTCAGCATCATATGGGATCCTGTGGTTTGTAGTTGAGGGAGGGCCCTTTAGAATCATGGAATCATAGAATCATAGAAATGTAGAGTTGGAAGAGACCACACGGGCCATCCAGTCCAACCCCCTGCCATGCAGGAATACCCTCAAAGCACTCCCCACAGATGGCCATACAGCCTCTGCTTTAAAACCTCCAAAGAAGGAGACTCCACCACACTCCGAGGTAGCATATTCCACTGCCGGACAGCCCTGACCGTCAGGAAGTTCTTCCTGAGGTTCAGGTGGAATCTCCCTTCCTGCAGCTTGAATCCATTGCTCCTTGTCCTGGTCTCTGGAGTGGCAGAAAACAAGCCCTCTCCCTCCTCTACATGGCATCCCTTCAAATATTTAAACATAGCTATCATGTCCCCTCTTAACCTTCTCTTCTGCAGACTAAACATACCCAGCTCTTTAAGTCTATCCTCACAGGGCTTGGCTTTCAGGCCCCTCACCATTTTGGTCGCCCTCCTCTGGACCTGCTCCAGCCTGACCATGTCCTTCTTGAATTGGGGTGCCCAGAATCGGACACAGTGTTCAAGATGAGTTCTAACCAAAGCAGAGTAGAGTGGTACCAGTACCTCCCTTGATCTAGACACCATACTCCTATTGATGCAGCCGAGAATTGCGTTGGCTTTCTTGGCTGCCGCATCACACTGCTGACTCACGTTCAGCTTGTGGTCTATTAAGACTCCTAGATCCCTTTCACACGTACTGCCATCCAGCCATGTGTCCCCCATCCTATATTTCTGCATTCCATTTTTTCTATCTAAGTGTAGGACCTTACACTTCTCTCTGTTGAATTTCATTTTGGTAGCCTTGGCCCAGCTCTCCAATCTGTCCAGGTCATTTTGAATTTTGATCCTGTCCTCTGGCGTATTAGCAACCCCTCCCAATTTGGTGTCATCTGCAAATTTGATGAGCATGCCCTCTATTCCTTCATCCAAGTCGTTGATGAAGATATTGAACAGCACTGGGCCCAGGACAGAACCCTGTGGCACCCTGCTAGTCACTTCTCTCCAGGGTGAAAAGCAGCCATTGGTGAGCACCCTTTGGGAACGGTCAGTCAACCAGTTACAGATCCACCTGACAGAATTCTCACCCAGGGAGCTCTTTGGCCTCAGGAAACTACAAACCCCAGAATTCCACAGGAGGCTGAAAGTGGAATAGTAGCACTGTAACAGTGTAGGGCAGAAATGTCCTTGGTCTTCTGACCTCTCACTCTGCATTACTAAAGACTAAGAATGTAGGCTCCCATGACTAAATGCTGCCTCCCCATTTTTAATATTTTAGAGATCCCATCACAGAGAAAATGACCATGACAGAGTAAAAGTTGGGCTTAAACTAGTACAAGGGCGAGCAAAATGTGCCCCATGGGCTGCATGTGACCCCCCCAGGGCTTTTTTGTGGGCCCCAGGTGTCAAAAATGGGGAAAAATTGGGTAGAAAAATACCAAAAAAGTTAACTTGCAACAAAATCCCACCAATTACATGGAGGCATTTTTGCCACATTCGTGCCTCCCGTGCCATTTAAAAGCCAGGAAAGGCATGAAGGAGGGGGAGGGGGAGGGGGAGGAGGAAGAGAAGGGTCAACTCCCCTCTCCTGACCTTAAACATGGTCCCTCCTGGCTCTAAAAGGGACCACAGGAGAAAAACATGGCAAAAAATGCCCCCATGATGACTACAAAGTGTTTGGATGTATTTTGGTACAAACACATTTTGCAGGGGCACGCCCTAGAGCACAGGTGTCAAGCACAAGGCCCGCGGGCCAAATCTGGCCCACCAGGCCATTTCATGTGGCCCTTGCACCTTTGCTGCAGCAGTGGCACTCCCCCCGCCTGGCGAGCCTGGGGGCAGAATGAGGCACACTTTGGATATACTGACCAATTCTTTGTTACTTTACAGAGTTACAGGGACCATAAACTACGATGAAATAGTCCCCAAATGTCCAAGACAAATAAAGTTTATGCAGAGGGAAGACAGTTTAAAAACCAGTAATAATCGAATGCAGAGGCAATTATTTAATATGATAAAAGAGTAGATACATTTATATAGTCTTACAGATATGACTGGCCCTTTGAGGGCAGCCATAATACTGATGCGGCCCAAGATGAAATTGAGTTTGACATCCCTGCCCTAGAGGAAGATGCAGCTCTGTTTCTACTGCTGCAGTGGGCAATGCATGACCCTCCAATGGTTGTTGGACTGCAGCTACCATCAGCCCTAGCCAACAGAGTCAATGATCAAGGATGATTAGAGTTGCACTCCAGTAACATTTGGAGAAGCACATGTTACCCGTCTCTGATCTACTGGATTACATTATTTTTCTTGTAAAGATATGGAATGTAGTAATGGTCCTGGAACTGAACAAAGGGGAAACTTGGCTTTGTAATGAAAAAACTCATAATATTTTCCCCCTCCCAACATTCATTCTGAGCTGGGCACCTTTCTTTCCAGTCCTGATCCACTGCAGCAAAGTGGCTGCCCAATGAGGGTGTGTACATATGGGCCTAAAAGAGGCTCTGTATTTGGAATTCCCTGAAATGCCCTCCACTACCTTCATCTGCCCTTGCCATTTGGTTATCTCTAAACTCACAGGACCATGCCCAGTTCTAGAAATAGACCTAAACCTTCAGTATCCTTACTTTGAAAGCGATTGCTCTCTTTCTTTCCACAAAAACTTAAAAATAGAGAAACTCTTCATCTTTGTGGGGAATGGTGGTGTGGAACCGCAAAGTAACTTGACCTTCTCTGAATGCTGAAGATATTATCATGATATATGCCACAAATTAAGCAAAAAGTTAAACTTAAGAGCAATGCCTCACATAGTGTAGCTTTTACATTTCAGGAAGCACGACAGTTACTTGTCCAAATCCCATTTTAGCTTGATTTCATTGCGGCTTCATTAATCTATGATATAATAAATGAATAGGCTCATTTCACTCCCACTGATTAAAATGTTCTACTAACGATCTGAATAAAAAATTGTGATCTGCCCTATAAAATAAATTGGAAATAGACACAATAAAGAACAATATTCATCTTTGCATTTTGCCCATTTCTAAAATCTCTGAATATCGATCATGACAAGCTAAAGTATGCTTAAGCCACTTGATTATCACAGCTGGCTGTGAGCCTTTGCACATTAATGGAGAAAGAAGTCTAAATTATGGATATTCCTAACAAAGTGATGGCAAAATGTGTAGATCAGTTGCCCTTTTGTTTCTGTGCTATGGCTTTTCACATGTACCTTGGAGCCAGTTTCAGATCTGCTTCTTATAGCGTTCTTTGGAGGTCTGGAATAATCTCATAAAGTTTTAGCTCACAATCTTAAACATATTTACTAGAGGGCAAGTCCCCCTGACCATATTTTGACTTAAGTTTGATTATGATTGGATTATTAATGCCATAAAATAACTTTTTATTACACTAAGAAATTATCAGAATTGGAAGTCTGAATAAACAAACAAAGAAAGGGATACAGCCATCAATTTTATACACTTAAATTGAAGGACAAACCACACCAGACCTGAAAGCATCAAAATCATCATCATCATCATCATCATCCCAAACCCTGAAGAAATTGATAAAGATTCTAGAACCGTAAAACTTCACAAGATCTACAGGCAGCAGCGGAGCCTGGAGTATGTGAAGGGGGGGCAGGAGGAGGCCATGGTGCAGGGTGTGGCCACGGTGCATGGGGACATGGCCACAGTGTATGGGGGCATGGCTGCAGCTCACCGGGGCGTGACTACGAGCCAGGATGCCCCAAAAACTTTGCCATCAGGGGCAAACCTCCCCATTACTCCCTTGACTTGTGAGGTTGTCAAAAATGGTTTTTGCCAGTTCCTTCCAGAATGTGGCCTTTAGATAAGATCACCAACCGAAAACCGTTAACATCTATTGCATTGTGCCATTAAACCCCTATAATATATTCCTTGTGGGACTTCTGTTATGTTTTTTGTGTGGTACTCACTGTAATGGAGCTGGGTCCTTGAGAGATTCATTTCTCCAGGACTTTAGATTGTGCACATAGCCTTCCAGACACAATGCAAGGTGTTACTTTGACCTTAAAGAGCTCATGCTGTCATATTCTATGGCAGTTCCTGGCATAATCTCACAATACCCACTTGCCTATCACACTAACACTAGCTACAAGTTCTGAGAACTGCCTCTGGTTCAGGGTACAATTTGAAGAGACTGGTGCCACGACAACAAAAATAACAGAGGAAAACTATGGAGACCTTTTCCAGCAATGAACTGTAAATTCATTTCCTTCTACATTCTGAGACTATAATTCATGCACAGAGTGAAAGGAAAAAGAGAGCATTGTCAGATTTTCATCCACTCCATGTCACTGAGATACTTGTTGATCTATCAACTGAATAAGATCTGAATAATACGACTTGATTAACAATATTCGCAGTGACAGAGTACAGCTGTTTGGGCAGATACACAGAAGGAATCTAGTCGAAGGAGAAAGGAGATTAATTTTAAAGCTGAAAACTTTTAGATGGCCACACATAGAAGTGTGGCAAATCTACTCTATTTCTGATCCATGTCATCTGCAATATTTTTACCTATAATTTAATTCCTTGTTCAATTATTTGTGATTTTTCTTTCAAACAAATGCTTCTCAATGTGTATTTCAGTACTTTTAAATCTTGGTGTATGTGCATAAGTGTGTGTTTTCATTTCTCAAAGTACAAATTAAACCTATATTTTGCAAAATTTTAAACTTCTGTATTGCAGCCCTCTGAGAAGTGTGAAGCTTTTTGATACCTACAATATGATCTGCAGAGTAGTCGGGCAGTAGAACTTCAGGACATTTCATATAACAATTTTGCAAAAAGTGAAGCCTAGTCCCACACAACTATCCAGACTAGCTGAAAGAACTGAGAGTTTCTGGGATGTATTCAGGACTTTTTGTTTCAGCTGTGTCACTGCTCTCACACCTAAATGTTTCTTGAGATATTTCAGGTTTTCCATTTCAAACTGGCTGTTTTTCCTAGGACCTCAGATCAACACTGGTCTCTTTTTTTCATTCAGCCCTCCCCCTTCTTCTTAGAGGGATGTGTTCAGTTTGTCTCTGGACACATTTTCCTTGCTCTCCATACTCCCTCACCCCCTCCCTTCCTTAAATCCTTCTCCCTTGACAAGGCACAACTTCTCTGCAACATCCCTGAAACTGTTGTGGCCTCATGAAGCTGAAAACTCCAAGACAGCAGAAACAAACAGCCAGTTAAACCATTCTATTTCATCCTGGAAAACACTGGGTTAAAATAAACACCTGGGTAGATGTTATACACAGTCCCTGACCATACCAGGAGCTGAAAGAAAATATTCTGGGATGAACAAAATGTTATATGAATCTCCAAAATAAAAGTGGAAAGGACAAGAACAAAATCTGGGGCCCTTTTCAAATGTAGGGGGGGGGGAACGGTGTAGAGCGACCTCTCATGGAGGTCGTCTACACCGTAGAGTGGACTGGCGTGGACTACTTTTCGTAGTTCCACACCAGAATCCACTCAGGAGCGGCTGGAACTAGCCGCTCTCCATGTTTTTTAAAAACCTCTTTTTAGAGGTTTTTAATAAGCACGGAGTGCGCAGCCCCGTGCCGCTCCATCGCCCAGCTCTAAAGTGGATCTGCAGGCGTGCACAAGTGCGTGCCTGCAGCTCTGCCGGGGGTGGGCTTCCTGCTGGTGAGCTTCTCCGGTTGGTGGAGAGCCTCCACCAACCGGAAGCTGCCATCTGCGACGCCGGAGGAGTGTGGAGCAGCGAGCTCACGCTGCTCCACGTGGCGACGGACTTACCCGGCTGGAGGTAAGCTCCGTTTTTGGGCGTTTTCGCCCGTTCCCCCCCCCCCCATGTGAAAAAGGCCTGGGACTTTCTCTTTTGTTTTGTTCTTTTCAATCAGTCTGGATGGGCTCTAAAAGGGTACTATACTGTATGAATGGAAAGAAGATTCTTTATTCTTCATTTCCTACCTGAAAAAAAATGGGTCCGGAAACCCTATAGGGAAGAATAACAAAACAATGAGACTTTTGTACAGTTTTCTCCTGTATTTGAATGGCCCAAAGTAGTCTGAGGATTACTCTGCACAGAAAACATATGATTTTTTTTAAACAAAAATCACAATTTCTACACAGCATTTTCTGTGCACGAAATGTGGCTTTGGGGCAAAAAATGTGTTTTTTTCACATACACAAAATCCTCCAACACTTTGGGACACTCAAATATGGGGGGAATATTTGTTTTTTCTGCAGCAGGGAGAAAACTCCAGTAATCATTTATCCTTGCATGTGAAGACAAAATAATCAAGGATTTAGATCAGTACTACACCACCATAACAACAAAAGCAGAGTAAGCATTAAAAATAGCATTAAAAAGCAAGTGGCATTACAGTTACAAAATGGCAAAGCACATCACAGTACAATATAGCAGTTTAGCAGTATTTACCCCTCCATTTAACCAATAATGCCTATTACCATCCCAGCAAATATGGGTAAGGGCTTGTGCAATACTGCAGACAAGAATCTATAAACAGATATGAGGCAGGGAAAAGATAGGGCTTGCTGGAAAGTGTGGGTGGTGCTCCCATAAGCCTGCAGGACATAGGCCATTTCCACACTAGACTGTTATAGTGCTATTATTCCACTTTCAACATCTCATGGAATCCTAGGGTTTGCAGTTTAGGCAGTGGCCTTCTGCTTTTGCCCAAGGCAAAGAGAACCCAGGTGCCTGGGGAAATTTTGGGCTTTGGGAACTCGTTCATCATGGGCTAGAAGTTCCCACTATGAATGCAAAATTGTGATAACCTTTTTCTGTTGTTACCATCATCTGCATTGATTAACCATGATTTTTTAATAAAACATTTTATTTTTACACCAGTGGTTTTGGGACCTTATGGTGCCATTATTCCACTTTAACTATTATGACAACATCTTATGGAACTCTGAGATCAGCAGTTTTTGGAGAGGCATCTAGAATTCTCAGCTTAATAGCTCCCCTGGTGCCCCTGACCAAACTGCAAACCCCATGATTCTATAAGATAGAGCCAAGACAGTTAAATTGAGGTCAAAGTGCTGTAACTGTGTAGTGTGAAAGGGCCTTTGGTCTGTTCTTGGCTATTTTCCATTTAGGATGCTGTTGCAGACTAAGCCTAAGGCAACTAAGGCTAAATAGAGGCTAACTTCTGGTTGCTACTCAGTGGCAGAGTTTGGAGTGTGTGGAGAGGGAGCCGGGCTATGGCGCAAGGAGTGTGGCCACTGTGCAAAGGGGCGTGGCTGCAGTGTATGGGGGCGTGGCCAGGGCATACGGGAGCATGGCGGGGGTGTGGTAATGGGCCAGGACGCCTCATAAACATTGCGCCCAGGGTGAATCGCTCCCCCGCCCCCACGTCCCTACGCGACTGTTGCTACTCTACATCTACTGGCACTCTCTTGGATAGTCAACAAAGTGAAAATCTTAATAATAAGTTTTTCCAGCTTAAGCAAGTTTTCCTGTTAAGTTAGTTAGAAAACATATAGAGATTCTTATGCTGATGGTTGTATACTTTTGAATTCTCACAAAGTTCTGCTCCATTACCTGTATATCTGGAATGCTGGCTGGGAACCCCAATAGAAAAGCATGTAATAGGATGTAAAAGTAAGCAATTTATCCTACACACATACAATCCCAAATCCCTAAACACACATTCTTCATATTTCCTTTCTCTCCCTTTCCTCACTTTTCTCTCTCATTTTCAAAGAGGATTCTGGAAAGTTCAAAGTGTCAGGAGAATGGCAGAAAAGTTGTAATGCATGGTGACATTTGGGAGCAAATGTCCATGACACTTCACAAACTGTCTCATTAATCTTACACTAGTCAGAGAAGATTTTCACCTTCATTTGGAAGATGCTTTTTATGAGTTCAGGGACATGATTTGTACAGGCTTTTACTCATCTTGGGGAGCTAGTCTTATGACTGAGACACTTACAAGCTCCATTCTTAATGCAATTCAGAGTGTCCCTCTCTCCAATGCACTGATGCACTGAGTTCACTAGCTGGGAGCTTTTGCTTCCTACCTCTTCACAGAACTCCACTTTCCCATTCTCTCAAATTACAATTTCGATTTCCCTTGCTTCGCAAATATTGGTTTCTCTCCATCTGCCTGATGGTTTCCCTTCCCTCTCCTTAATTTTGTCATCTATCATCTTCTCGATCCACACAGCTGTCTCTTAAAGCAATGACAGGCTTGCGTGCTACACTTCCATTGTTCTGCTTCATTAGTCTGAAACATCTTTGCCTCTGACTGCTCTGAGTTCCTCTGCCCTTTCCTCATCCTGCATGCCTACTGAACACTTCTCCCACAGTGATGAAACATGTGCACATATACACACATTAATGAACCACTTTGTGGTGCTATCTGGCAAAGCCCTTTTTTGCCTAACTGTTGTGAGTGCTCTCTCAACCTCTTTGTGTTAGCAGAGTTTCACGCATGAGTGTAGACTGCCCACCAAAAGTCTCCATGGGGCAATCAGATCACAAATAAAGAAACTGTGAAAAGTCATCAACAGTTTAGAGTTCATTCTTGCAGAAATACAAAAACTTTTACATCAGTCAAAAGATCTTGGTCAGAGCAATCAGATTCCTGGAACTGCTTGAAGCATATGTGGAAGCAGACAACAACTATGTTGTTGACAGTGTTGTTAAAGATGTCCTTTCACATGAGTATATCAAGGGCAAGGAACCTGCGGCTCTCCAAAGGTTCCACTCCAGTTCTAATAATCCTCAGTTTTGTGCATACTTTGTTGTTTTTGTGGGTTTTTTTAATATAATTTTATTACAGTTCACCATATAAAACATACATTTCTCACTGTACATTTGCCGAATTGTTACAGTATCCTCCACTCCTCTCTGGATTACATAAACTGTTATATCATTGACATACTATCATTATGCATCGCAACAAATTTATCACAATATCAAGATAGTTCCTGCATTGCAACCCAACTCTACATGTTACATGATATTTCTCTGATTTTTTCCTTCTTGCTATCATATCACCATGAATTAAGAATTATTTCCTGTCAAAATCCCATCCATATCCAGCACAATTTGCCATTCTTTATTGATATCATCATCTGATTTTCCTTTCAGTCTCTGAGAGACTATATCTGCATTCCGATTTTCAATAAAAGTTGCCCACCATTGCTCTATTGTGGGTATTTGTTCAGTTTTCCATAACCTCGCATATTCAATACGAGCTGTCGTAATCATATATAGTAATATTCTCCAATATTTCTTTATGCCAGTTCCATCTAACATATATGTCATATTTAACACATACAGTTCAGGTATCTTATCCAGTTGAACCCTTAATATTGTACATATCATATTATGAATATCATTCCAATACTTTTTAGCCTTAGGACATGACGACCACATGTGAAATAGTGTGCCAACATTCTCCTGACACTTCCAACAATGCCCTGTTCCCGTGTTATATATTTTCTTTAATTTTTTTGGTGTCATGTACCATCTATGAAAAAGCTTAAAATAGTTTTCTTTAAGGTTCTGAGCTGCGGTAAATTTCTGTGTCCGTTGCCAACTCTGTTCCCAGTACGCTAACTGAATTGGATGTCCAACATTTTGAGCCCACAATATCATTGCCGATTTAACTGTTTCCTCTTCCCTTTCTTGATGTAAAATCTCTTGATATAGGTGTGCTAGTAAATGAGGCGGGTTTTCAGACAATAGCTTAAATAATCCTCCTTGCTCCATTTGTTCTATTCCATAAGTTTTGACGTCCATCTGAAATCTCTCAGTTAGTTGTCTGTAAGGAAACCAATTTAATTTTATTCCTTCTACTTCCAATTTTTCTCTTGATTTTATCTTAAAAGCATTCAAGTTTGTCTTTTCCAATATGTCATCATAACACAGCCACTTGTCCGATTCAGTCCATCTTCCAAAGAAAGCTTCTTGAGGGGAAACCCACATAGGTAGCTGTCTAATGTTCTTATTCTTGTAATCAGTCCATATTTTAAATAATGATTTTCTTATATAATGATGCACAAAATCTTTGTCCACCGCCGCTTTCCCGTAAAACATGTAGGCATGCCAACCCATCCTTAAGTCAGCTCCCTCAAGTGCCAGCATTCTTGCGTCTTGAAGATTCATCCAGTCTTTTATCCAAGTGAATGCTGCTGCCTTGTAATATATCCGTAAGTCCAGTAAGCCCAACCCTCCTCTTTCTGCTATAACTGTCATAATGTTCCATTTTATTCTAGGCTTTTTTCCTTGCCATATAAATTTGGCTAAGTCTCTTTTCCATTGTATGAATGGCTTGGTGTTTGTAATAATAGGAAGATTTTGAAAGAGATAATTCATCTTTGGAAGTATATTCATTTTTATGACAGCCACTCTGCCCATCATAGATAGTCGCATTTGAGTCCATTTCTCCAGATCCTTAGTTATCTCTTTCCATTTTCTTTCATAATTATTCTGAAATAGTTCATTATTTCTTTTTGTGATCCAGACACCCAGATATTTTGCTTTCTGTCCTTTATTAAAACCTGTTAAATCTGTAAGTTCCTTCTCTTCTTTTTCCCTCATATTTTTTGTTATAAACACATTATTGATCTTGAATCCTGAATATTTCCCATATTCTTGAAATATATCCATCAGCCTTTGAATACTACTGAAAGGGTCATCAAGAAACAACACCAAATCATCGGCGAATGCTTTAAGTTTATACTGATATTTCTTTATCTGCACTCCTCTTATTGCTTTTTCTTCCCTTATAGCATTATTAAGCATTTCCATTGCCTTAACGAATAATAACGGAGATAAGGGACAACCTTGTCTTGTTCCTCTGTGGAGTTCAATCTGTTTTGTTCTCTCTCCATTAATGATCAGTCTTGCATACTTTGTTACATACTTTGTTGTTAACTGCTGTCAAGTTGACTTCAACTTATGGTGACTGTATGAAGAAAAGACCTCAAAGTTCTCCTGTCATCAGTGTACCTGCTGAGGTCTTGCAGATTCATGGCTGTGCCTTCCTTGACCGAGTCTATCCATCTACAATGCAGTCTTCTGCTTTTCATATTGCCTTCTACCTTACCAAGCATTATTGACTTTTCTATGGAGTCATCTCATCTCACGATTTCACAGCCTCAGTTTAGTCATCTTAGCTTCCAGGGAGAGCTCAGGCCTGATTTTTTTTTCATTCTTTGTTGTTTTTACCCACCATCAAGTCGCCTTTAACTTATGGTGACTCTATGAATTGGAGACCTCAAAGTCATCCTATCATAAACAGCCTTGCTCAGATCTTACAGACTCAGGGCCATGGCTTCCCTGATTGAGTCTGTCCATCTTCCTCTTTTCCTTCTGCCTTCTACCTTATGAAGTATTATTGTGTGTTCTAGTGAGTTATGTCTTCTTGCGATACATCCGAAGTAAAACAGTCTCAGTTTAGTTATCTTGTCTTCTAATGAGAGTTCAGGCTGAATTTGCTCCAGGACCCATCAATTTGTCTTTTTTAGTAGTTCACAATATCCACAGAACTTCTCTCCAGCTTCACATTTCAAGTGACTTGATTTTCTTCCTATCAGCTTTCTTCACTGTCCAGATTTCACAACCATACATAGAAATTGGGAATACTATTGTATGGCAGTCCTAACTTTGGTGTTCTATACTATATCTTGACACTGCAGGATCTTGTTTAGTTTCTTCATAGCTGCCCTTCCAGGTCTCATTCTTCTTCTGATTTCTTGACTGTAGTCTCTATTCTGATTAATGACTGAGCCAAGGTATGGAAAAGCTGGAAATATTTCAGTGTCTTCATCAGTTACTTTAAAGTTATGTAAACCATCTATGCTCATTATTTTTGGTTTCTTAAGGTTCAACTGTAAACCTGCCTTTGCACTTCCTTCCTTAACTCTCTTCAGTAGTCGTTCCAAGCCTTCTGCTAGCAGTATGCAGTCATCTGCACATCTTAAATTGTTGATGTTCTTTCGTCCAGCTTTCATACCTCCTTTCTCAGAGTCTAAACCAACTTTGCATATGATATGTTCAGCATACAAGTTAAGCAGATAGGATGATAAAAAAAATAGCCTTGCCTGACTCCCTTACCAATTGGAAACCATTCTCTCTCTCTCTCTCTCTCTCTCTCTCTCCATATTTTGTCCTATAAACAGCCTCTTGTCCTAAGCATAGGTTATACACTATGATAATCAGCAGTTCTGATATGTCCATTTCTTTAAGACTGATCTATAATTTTTCATGACCTACACAATCAAAGACTGGTTTTCTTCTGAAATTCTTTGGTGCACTACATTATCCAACGTATTTCTGCAATATGATTCCTTGTGCCTCTCCCTCTTCTGAACTCAGCTTGTACATCTCACTCCATAGATGGTAAAAGTCTTTTTTGTAGAATTTTGAGCATCACTTTGCTTGCAAGACTTGGTGTCATGCCCTGCTTCCAGAGCATGGACTCTGACTCAGAGTCTGAAATAAAGGGCATGCCACAGGCTGAAACAGAAGGCACGTCAGGGTCTGCTGTACAGAGAGAGGTTACAGTGCCAGAAACAGAACAGTGGGCAGTGCCAGCTCCAACAGAGAGTTCTGCCTCTTCAGATATAGAGGAACACTTACCTCAACCCAGCTTTGCAGTGCACAGGCAGCAAAGAGAGAGCCAGCATCACTCTCTCAGGATTTATAACCGAGAACAACCAATCAAGTCTCAACTATGCTAGGCTCGGGACCTATTTAGCTGGTGTCCTTCCCCCCCAGGAGTTGTCAGAACTTATCTGACCTGCTACCTTGCTGGATGCCTTGACAAATGCTCAGATTGACCTTCAACACTCCCTTGGTGTGAAACCCTGCCAGACTTTGTTTATGTTGGAGTTTATTTATGACTCCTTGCTTACTGCCTGGAAGTAAGTAGCAAGCTGGGAGATATTCAGTTTGTTTTGATTTATCAGCTGTGCCAGGACTGAGATAGGACACTTGCAAGACTGGGTAGCTATAAGATTAATGCAATCATACTGTGTTTACTATAATTCCTGGTGTCTCTTTTCTTGGGGATTGAAATGCATACTGAGCATTTCCCATCTACAGGCCATTGTTTTGTTTTCTGACAGATTGTAATAAGAATTTAAGTGGATACTGTCTCAAAGAGTAGATCTCAGCACAGTATTTAAACACCAGTTTTTGGCCAGTCAACTTGCAATATTCCAATTGCTGGTTGCCACTCTGCCACTCTGATTCCTGATTGTGTACTGTCCTTAGACTTGCATCTAAACCACATTACTGCTTCTTTGCTGCTCTTCTGGACTGGTAAATATCACCTACTTCACCCTGAAATCTTGCTATCCAAAACTTTCCTCCCCTTTCCTTCAGTTAGCCTTGTGTGATTGAGTGACTGCTTAGATCTTGTGTGTGTGAATATTAATTCCCCCAATAAAACACAATTTAGCTTATTTTTGGATCTCTGGGTGGTTCTTCACTGCAGAAGTACTGGTAAACATAAGTGTAAAAGATCTCGTTGGATTACCCCCCCCCCCTTTGCTAGCCTCCTATTTGAGCTAATAATTACCTACTGTTTCACAGCAATACTGGCATTGTGGGTGGAACCCTGAGTCATGCATGTTTTGGGATAACACCCTCATACTGCTTTTAACAGCTAGGAAGGGCATGGGTCCCATATGTTCATGGTGGCTTTCACTTCTCCAGGGATCCTGCCCACCTCCCCAAGTTGCATAAATTGAAATATAGACAATCACACTGAACAAGCAGGGGCCAAGGTTACATCTGTCATGCCTGTATCAATTACAGTATCCAAGTCAGAGTAGATCTGAGCAATTTCATCCATAAAGTGCTGTGCAAACTCTTCACAGCAGGCTGTTTATACACTGCCCTTTCAGGGCAGAATGTTAAAGCCCCAACCACTTGAGACAGCTGTGCTGGATGACACTGTGGAGATGCAATGATGGCAGTGAAGAAGAATTTCTTCACTGCCATCACTCCCACAACATAGACTTTCCAATGGGCTCTAGCACACATTTGGTTAGACTCGCTGTGAGTCTTCCACCTCTAGTCTCCTTCCCACTTGTTTCATCACCACCGGTTCCCTAGTGAACCAGGGTGCTTGCTTGGGTCCACTCTGTGGGAGGGGATGCTTAGGAGCAATCATGTCCACAGCTCTGTCCATTTCCATATCCCAGTGATCAGCTAAGACTTCAACTTGCCAAGCAATAGGAAATTTCCCAAGAGCCATCATAAATCCATCCAGATCCATGGACCTCTGCCAGTTCTTGTGACTTGTTGCATCACTCTCACCTAGTCTTGTGAATCTGCCAAAATTAGTGTCCTTGGCTTCCTGAAAAGTTGGAATCCCTGGCCATTTTCTGGATATTCTGCCTGGAATGGATTGGAAAAAGGTAGTTTCTGTGGACTTTTTGTGGCTTGTGGCATCTCTCCCACCTAGTCTTATGTGGCTGGTGGTGTGGCATGGCACCTCTGATCCCACACCAAGCACTGAGACAACTGGGGCAGTGAGAGATAATGCAAATAAAATGTGTTAATCTTTAAGTTTTAAGGTACCAAAGACTCTTTTGTAACTTTCCTGCAAAAGACAAATGTCTCACTTCCTGAAAAGTCTGTTTTTCCTTTGCGTAAGAATATATGCATACAAGTTCAAAGCAAAGTAACAATCCAGTGTGGTACGGCTGTTTCCCCATTAACAGACCGATTTAACTTAGCAGTTCATGTGTAAAGGGTCCAAAGGACCATTTCATACACCAAAAACAAGGAAATGTGAAATCAGTCCCTCCCAAATAACGTCATTTATTATTTGTAATTACTTACAAGAAATCTAAAACCCACAGTGAACATCTACACTTCCTCAAAGAGCATCTATCTAAGAATCTATTTGTCTACCTTCTAGCTGGCTCTTTCTCACCTCCTTTCCATTTGGAAGTATCCAGTTCAGCTCTCAAGAAGCCTGGGGAAAATACAATAGAGCTTATAATAATGACTGCCATGTCTTTGCCCTGTGTGCTGATATGCTTATAGCTCTGTTAAAAAGAAAAAACACTAGCTCTATTCTTTTTATTTTCCTTTCCAGAAAAATCTTAGAATCTGAGCCAACAAATGATCCTGGCAGATACAAGGCACAACGTCTAGAATTTGGATTTAATCTGGCCAATTTGGTCATGTGGGGACCTTACAATATGAGCTTTCGATATCCTCTCCTCAGACTCTGGAAAATCTCCACTAGATTCACCATTCTTCAGAGAAGAAAAAGCACTAAAGATGGAAAATTATAGCTCACATTTCTGACTTATTCTGACCCTAAGGAGAACCTATCATGAGGTTTTCTGAGGCTATGCAACAGGTCCAAGGTCACCCAGTAGGTTTCCATGGCCAACCAGGGAATCAAACCCTGGTCTCCAGGATCATGGTCAGCATTCAAACCATTATACCACACTGGATCTCTAAGCCTCTGTTACCCTGAAAATCTGGGGGTCCCAGAGGGACACCTCAATGTGTTCCAAGTGATGGGGAAAATAAGCTCAACGGAGCACAAGCAATAGCAATGCAAGAAGCAGGGTAACCTAGCGAGATCTTTTACCCAATTTTTACGGGGTCAGGCTCAGTCAGAAATTACATAAAAAGGTCTAATGAATGACTTTATTGAACAATAATAGCTTGCACTAACGCAAACATGCACACACGCATCCAAGGGCTAAAAGAAGTAAAGAGTGGAAATAAGATAGAGGGATTGTTGAGGAGTTCATAGTCTGGGTGATACAGCACCTCTTCCTGAAGTCCTTGGTCCAGGAAGCAGCGATCGAACAGCAGCTCAGCGAAGGGATGCTGAGGAGATCGCGCAGCTATCGGGGGGGGGGGGGGACTGGTCAGTTGGTAAGACCGGAAGACATCATACTTCTTCCTCCTCTTCTTCCCTTTCTGCCTTTCTCTTGCCTAACTAGCCCAAAACGGGAACTATTTGTAGGAAAAATTTACTTCGAAGGCAAATCCTATCCCAGGGAAAACAAACAGGGACAGAAAAGAAAAACAACACCACACCTGGCATTTTCTTTGATATTGGAAGATAACAGGGTGTCACCCAAATAACTGGATCTTCCTCCATGTTGGGGCTGCAGTGTGAGTTTCTGGAGATCAATTTGATAAGATTTTATTGCTTCCAGTGCCCAACTTTCCAGGAACACTATTACTCCCTTCAAGTGGACTCCTTAAAGGTTGATGACCTTTTGTCCACCATGGGTTATCACAACATGAGGCCTCCTGTGGCTACGTGACTGGGGACTTTACTGGTCCGGCCTGGTGCTTTCGATCGTACGACCGTTATTGCCTATGTGCGCATTCGGGTGATCTCTCTGCTGGGTTAGATTAATTTTATATCAAAGTTGTAGACCCCGGGACAGGGTTTACCAAGGGGGCAACACCTCCAATATGTCATATGTGAAAACTGGCATCGTCCTTGCCAAAGTGGGACAGTTGGAGAGTACTGAGTCAAGTCTGAGCAGATGGTTAGCATTAAGATAAAGAAGTGCAGTCTAGAGCAAGCTGTTGCCAGACTTTCACATTCAAAGCAGATGTTGCTTTAAAGACATAGCAGGACAACCCCTTCTCCTTTAGGGCAAGTGCAAGCAGCATGATCCAGATTAGTACCCTTAGCCCTTTAGCCTCTCCCCCTCCTCATCTAGACTGGGCTGTTGTAAAATAGAAATTCAGAAGACAAATGAATAACAAAAATAATTCTTTTATCTATTCTAGTTAAAAGGGAAAAAATAGCAAACATAGGTATTTATATAAAGACAATATACAAAAGGAAAAACATGGTCAAAAAGTTAAAATGAACATGAGCAATATAGGCAAGTAAAAATAGAAAAATACAAAATATATCAAACTACAAAATACCACAATAAAGGAAGATCAAATAGGATACCATACAAAGAAAAATGGCAACAGCAGAGCAGCAGATAAGCTCGCTAAAGAAAACACTACTATTACAGAGGCTTCGCAGCTGCTCCAAATAACATTTACAGCTGAAGAACCTCTCTGGCTCACTAAAACACAATTAACCCTATTAATGACTGAAGTTGTAAGTCTTGTCTATATTCCAACACCTCTTTTCAAGATCTTACAATGATATCATTATAGTCAGTCATATTCAACATTTCACAAAAATATATAAATTTCTGTGTTGTCAATCACTTAGTCAAAATATCTGCTATCATTTCATCAGTGGGACAGTATTCAATATTAATCAATTCCTTTTGATACAGATCTTTTAATAATTGACATTTCAATCCCATAGTTCTACTTCTATCCTTAGTACTTTCCCCTTTACATATTGTAATACAGGCTTGATTGTCTTCAAACATTACAATTGGTACAGGTTCACTGATGCCAAAATCCTTCAACAACTGAAAGATCCATTCCAATTCGCTGTATGCATTTGCTGTTTACATACATTCAGCTTCTGCTGAAGACTGGGCCACAATGTTCTGTCTTCTGCTGGTCCAGTCAATGAGACTGTTCTCATGGTAAAACAGATATCCACTAGTTGATTTATAATTTGTTGAATCTTCTCCCCAACTAGCATCCATGTATGCCACTAGTTTAATTTTAAATCCTCTGTCCCTTTCAAGTATCTTGCCAGTCTCTTTATAGCTTGTCAATCATGATGATTTGATGAATTCATTTTTCTACTTAAAATATTAACAGGTACTGCAACATCAGGTCTTGTGGTTTTACTCGAATAATTTGCCTATAGCTTCTTGATATTCAGCATGATTTTTAAGTGGTTGTCCGTCTTTTGCTTTCAAATAAGCTGGTTCTAATGGCGTACTCACAGCTTTACAGTTTTTAATACCAACTGAGTCCATCGTCTTATGTTTCTGACTTAGAAGAAAACTTCCACCATTAAGTCTTTCAATTTCCATCCCAAGATAATATTTTACTTCTCCAAGCTGTTTAATCTCTATTTCCATCCTTAATTTATTAGCTATTTCATCAATATCCTCCTTGTGTTGACAACATATTAATAAATCATCTACATAAGTCAAAATATATTGATATTGTCCATTCTGAAGCCTCATGTATAAACATGGATCAGCCTTTCCTTGTTTAAACCCTTGTTAATATAGAAGATCTGTTAATTTATCATACCAACTTTTGGCTGATTGCTTAAGTCCATATATACTTTCATTGAGTTTACAAACAAGATTTTCTTGTCCTTTCTTTTGAAATCCTTTAGGTTGTTCCATATAAATCTCTTCTAAAAGATCCCCATTAAGAAGAGCTGTTTTAACATCTAAGTGTTCCACAAACATATTTCTTGAATGTGCTACACTGAGGAGTGTCCTGAGTGTTGTATAATTAACAACTGGTACAAATGTATCTAAATAATCAATTCCATATTTCTGGGAAAAACTTTTTGAAACCAGACGTGCTTTATACTTATCCACACTCCCATCTGGATTGTATTTAATTTTATAGATCTATTTATTTCCAATAGCTTTTCAGAAGGTAACTTAGTAAGAGTCCAAACCTGATTTTACTGTAAAGATTGATATCCCTCCTCCATAGCTTCCCAGTAATTTACTAATTTCTTTCCAATTTGCTGGTTCCTTTCTTGTTTGTAAATTTTCACAAAATCCATATCTTTCTGGAGGTTTTCCTTTGTTAATTCTATCTGATCATCTTATAGTAGTTGTTCCTTCTATTTCTGTTTCACAGCTTTCTTCTATTTCCATTTCACATGGGCCTTTTCAGCACAAGAGCAATACATTGCACTGGCATCATATTCTTGCTGTTACATCTGCACATTAAACTGGTTAGTATCGATGTTTCCTTTGCAGATTCACACAGCTTGAGCTCTTAGCACGATTACTATCGACGTAAAACCGACATATTGTAAAACCAAAAAAACTCTGATGTAAAGCACAAAAACTGGTTTGACCACATTTCTGACAACACACGGAAGGTGTACACGCAGAGGTAGTTCTCTGTGGGCGTTGCCATCTTTCCCTGGCATCATTTCTGTCCACTCCTGTCTCCACCCCTCAAATGCAAGGCGGGCACTGGAATACAATGAAATATGTTGGGATCCTCAGGATGGTTGCTTTTCAGTTTCTGGCTATCTAGACCAGAGCTTTCCAAATTTTTCATGTTGGTCACATACTTTTTAGACACGCATCACTTTGTAACACAGTTATTTTACTAGCAATTTTACTAGCAGTTTTACTAACAAACCAGAGGTTAAACTAACCCCTTATAAGAGATCAGGGAATATACATAAATTGTAATAATGAAACGTATGGGGACACAACATATCTCATGAAAACCTTTCATTTATATTTTTAAAAATATATGATTTATTTATAACATGTAATACACATTTCCAAGACTTGGGTGGGGGCTTGTCTTCTGTAAGAATGAACTATATTACCTCCGCTGATACGTAGCAATGGGGTTTTGTTAAAAAATTGACCAATCGGAAGCGGTGGTGTGGAGCAAGGGAGGGAGTAGGAGGAGGATGGGAGTTTCACAAGAATTGACAGAGTGGAAGCAGCAAACAATTTTCACTGCACTACTTCAACAGAAACTGGAGAGTGTGCAGATAACAATCTGGTAAAATTGGAGTAAGTCGTTAAAAAACGCTGCTCACAAGGCATAGTGAAACGCTCCTCCACTCCGGTGCAGAAACGGCCGTGGTCTGGCTCCTACTTCCCCTTCTGTTTCAGTAACATTTCCCAAAGGTGGAACTACTGGTTGACCAGTGTCCTCTGTAGGTAACCAACTGACCAATTCTTGTGAAACAGTATCTATGTACTTTAGATCAGTTGCCATTATAAAGTCAACTGTCTCTTGCATTGTATTCCTTTCATCTACATATACAACATTACAGCATTTAACTTCAAAGGTCTTAGGGTTCAAGACTCTATATCCTTTTCTTCCAGATGGATATCCAACAATGACTCCAATTTCAGCTCAAGGATAAACTTTTCCTCTTTTATCTTTTGGAATGTAACAATATGCTTTAGCACCAAAAGTTTTTATATGCTTTAAACCTGGTTTCCTTCCAAACCATAACTAAAAAGGTGTTTTGCCTGTCACTCTACTAGGGATTCTGTTATGCAAATAAGTTGCTGTAACTACTGCTTCAGCCCATAAGGACTTTGGTAGTCCAGCTTGCATTAGCATAGATCTAGACATCTGTAATGTTCGATTCAATTTTTCAGAACATACATTTTGTTAAGGGGAGTAAGATATATTTACTTTATGCTCTATACCTTCCTGTTCTGACTGATTTTCAGGCATGTCTTGATCTATAACATTTAAGCAATCCTGTACTTTTAGAGAAACTCTTAACCTTGCATCCCACATCTGAAAATTATCCCTATTTAACTTTGGGATTACAAATAAGCCGTTGTTAGTACTTACACCCTGTTGTAATTTCAGAATAGGTGTAGTAACTTCTGGTGAATTAACTGAGATTACAGACATTTTAAACTTATTCTGTATGAGCTTTCCTGCTAATATAATCTTTCAATTTTTAAAACTGTGCCAGAAAAATTCCTCTGCTAGAGAAAAATTTCATTACTCAAAAACTTCTTACCATCAAAAATTGCTCTGTTCAATAATTATAGCCAAAGGGCAAATGCAACACATGTTTATCAAAAAATCATCTGCTTCACTGTGTAAAAAAGAAAATTCCAAGCTCAAAAATAACTTTCTTTTGTCTTCTGTTCAAAAAATTTGGTTTACTGGTCTACTATTTTACCAAACTATTTAACAAACAATTTAACCAAATTATTTAGCAAAATATTTAGCCAACCATTTGACCAACAATCCTCTACTACCAAATTTGATGTAAAATAGAAATTCAGAAGACAAATGAATAATAAAAATAATTGTTTAATCTATTCTAGTTAAAAGGGAAAAAATAGCAAACATAGGTATTTATATAAGACAATATACAAAAGGAAAAAAAATAGTCAAAAAGTTCAAATGAACATGAGCAATATAGGCAAGTAAAAATAGAAAAATACAAAATATATCAAACTACAAAATACCACAATAAAGCAGGATCAAACAGGATACCACACAAAGGCAAACAGCAGAGCAGCAGATAAGCTCACTAAAGAAAACACTACTCTTATAGAGGCTTCACAGCTGCTGCAAATAACATTTACAGCTGAAGGTCCTCTCTGGCTCACTAATACACAATTAACCCTATAATGATTGAAGTTGTAAGTCTTGTCTATATTCCAACAGGGGCCTCTTGCACTTGCTATACAGTTCTAGCTGGTGATGTCTACTGTGGTTCTCAGTACCTTTTTTTGGAAACCTCTTTCTTCTGGTATGCCAAGCACATAAATTGCCACAAAAATCCCCCATTCACCCCACAGATTTTTCTCCACCCCAGCCAGGCCATTCTCTTTTCCTCCCTTCTTGTGTTTCCTTACCACTCCCCAAAGACAGGGCCTTGCAATATTTCCCAAACGTGTTTTGGTTTGTACTTTGGCTAGTCTTAAGGGTTTTAAGGATGGGATGGAGCCTAATCCTTGGAAGCAGCCAGGAAGGATACTCCCCCTTTGTGTCCTTGCTGTCCAAGCCTAATGTACATGAGATACCATAGAGGAGAGAGATTTCCATGAACAGGCTAGAGGTAGAAATGATAGACACATCAACTACTGTGTTTTGTTTGACTGCATCCTCCCATGGTAAGAAAAAAAAAATATTTTCAACTCCAGTGGAGACTGCACTTTTCACTTATTTAATCTGGCATGGTATGTATATATCAGTCCTGTCCACCAACGGGTACAATTGAACAAAGGTATGAAAACAAAGCTGCCAAGAAGCAGGCTGCTCATTGTTCTGTCCTTTAAAACCACTGAACAAGTTGGGATAAAACAGTTTAGCTTCTCTCACTGCCTCTTTCTCCACTCCCCTTCTCCATCCTCTTCCCTCTGCCCATCTGCTGTCTGTTCTTCCTAAAATCTTCCCACATAGATAGTTAGAGAAGGTGGACAGGAGAAGGTGCCACCGCTGGTTTTCCTGCTGAGTTGGTGGCTATAAAGGCAGAGAGAAAATTTCTACTCAGGCAACAACATTCAATGCTACCTCAGTGGGAAAGATTACAGCTCCCAGAATCAATGGCTTTCTGACTGGGAGTTGTAATTTAAAAAATTACTGGTGTATATAATTAAAAATAATTATTAGCATAAAGGGAATATAGGCATAAGAACATCTGCCAAAATAGAGGGAAGGGTTTGGACTGTTTCCCTTTAGCCATCACTGCTGTTGGCATATCATAATGCTTGGAGGTAAAGGAGAAACTACAGGTGGCCTGCATTTGCAACCTCTGGGGAGACATACAAATAATGTCTAACCACAAAGGGTGGGGCAGACTTCCATTTTCTTTTTTCTTCATTAAACGTAATCCCTTTATGCTAGTAGTAGTCCTAGTAGAACCAGTATGGTAATCACATGTATTTTATAGGGTTTTGAAAGGCAATGAATACTCAAAGTGATTTGCACTACCTTACTCTTAATAAAACAACTTAATAAAATACCTTGTACATCAAGGGTCCCAGAGCTCACCTTTTATTCTTCTGTAAGAAAAGATTTCTGCCCTTCCCCATTCAGTAATAAAACGGATATCTGAAACATCTAAACAAAGCCAGTAACAACTGCAAGTTTCAAAATTCACTTCAGGGCACACTGAAACTTTTTTTATAATCTCTTGATTCCAATAAAGGTGGTCACCACTCAGATATTAGTGGTGGAAAGCTGTAATCTTATTTTCAAAACTCAAGATCTGAATTTAACTTCAGAATAGTCATTATCCTAGTACACAAATGCCAGTAACGCCATTTGTGAGGCTATAATGCAAAAAATAAAATAAAATAAAATGACAATGCTTAAATTAATCCAGGATCTCTCCTTATCTGACACCTGCTGTTATGCTCTCTTTTGCAGAACTACTATTGTCATTGAGGAAGAAATGAAAACAAAATGCTGCTACTGCTTCTCACCATGTCTGTATATTATTCTCCACAAAATCAAGACTGCCGTTCCATGGTAGGTTTGGCTGACAAGCTCATCAGTTGCAAAATCCAGCCTGTTTCTCCCTTAGTTTGCTGTTTAGACCTTCAGTATCCCTGTAGCCTAAATAGCTAGCAAAGAGGAATCTCACCAGGTACCATTTTTCTTAACACTCTAGGGGAATGCTAGGAAGAAAATGTTTCTAGCAAAACTTTGCCTTCAGTGCAACTCTTAAAGGTATGACAGCTTTTTCTAAGTGTAAACTTTCTCTGAGGAGAAAACTGCAAGAATTGTATTAAATCGAACCTACTGAGTGACCTTGGACAAATTCGCACTCTTGCAGCCTCAGAGGAAGGCAGGGATAAGCTCCCTTGGAACAAATTCTGACAAGAAAAAGTTAGGTTTGCCTTAGGGTGACTGTACGTCAGAAATTACTTGAAGGTACACAATTACAACACAGCCTGATAATTTGAATTGTCATTGTGTTAACATGTATCCCAAACAAATAATCACAAAGTGTGTTATACACATATGAAGAAAATGTTTTTAAGACTGAGAACTGCTCACTACAATGGTCATTAATCCCCTACAAACCAGAATGCACGCTGAATAAGTAGCAAGTTCTGGGAGGCATCACCACCAAACTGACAAATAGTGAAAATAGTGGGATGATATGCCAAAGCTCGTTCAACCAACAAAGCAGTAAGTAGTTTATCCAAAGACACAAAGAATGCCCAACTCTGGGACCTTCCAAAAAGGGGAAACTGAGTTGTTGTTGTGGTTGTTGTTAGCCCTCATTGACTTATGGCAACCATAAGGCAAACCTGTCGTAGAGTTTTCTTGGCAAGAATTGTTCAGAGCAGGTTTGCATCTGCCTTTCTCAGAGATTGAAAGAGTAGGACTTGCTTAAGGTCACCCAGTGGGTTTCCATGAGTGAGTGGGGATCCAAACCCTGATCTCCCAAGAGCTAGGTCATTTCTGCACTACACTGTTACATTGCTATCATTCCACCTTCAACATCCTGTGGAACTCTGGCCAAGAATTTTAAATGTCCCTCCTTAAGCTGCAAACCCCAAGATTCCATAGGATATTGAAAGTGGAATAATAGCACTATAATAGTGTAGTGTGGAAATGGCCTTAGTTCGACACTCAAACCACTACAGCATCCCGGCATGGAGAGTGAGTTACTGTACCAAACTTCCAAATGGTCTCCTACTTAATCTAATTTTTCAGGGGTGCTATGGTGTTTGGAAAAGTTATTTTGGATTACCATCTTCAGCATCCCCCAGCCAGCATGACTAGGTAGTATGCCTCACTCCCAGGCTCTGCTCTTAGGCAGAAAAATAGTACCTTGCTCATGAACAGGCTCAGTTATGTACCAGCATGAAGAAAATCTTGTCAGCCAGGAATCTGTTCAGAAAAACTAGACATTTTTCCAAACTCAATTGAGCCAGTTATTTTTTAACATAAAGCATTTATATGGAAAATTACTGACAGGACTAATATCCTACAGACTGTTCAGATTTAACAAAGCAAGTAGGTTTGTTTGGATTTTCCTTTCCTTCCCCTAGTTTAATAAGAGCATTTGGTTTTACACACTGGTTATCTGTGTGTAGGATAAATATGGAGGACCCTATTTGTGTGAGGAAACATTTGATCTCTTGGAAATACAGTCATAAGAATGTCTGTTTTAGGTTCTTTTAATGGAGATTGTCATGCATGGCTCTATGTTTAAAATCAGCTGTATGTACTTTGTATCAGTAAGACTGTTGCAACATGCACAGGTTCAAAAAAGGAAGCAATCAACAGAGTATATGACAAGAGAGTATATGACAAAAGAAGACACAGATTTGCCATAACATGTACCACATATATGATAATTTTTAAATTTGGAAATTTAATTTTTAAATTCAGAAATAATTGTTATAATTTAAACAGAAATCCAGTAAGTCTCACTGCTGCAGTGCCCTGTGTGCAGTGCCCTCACCTGCTCTTCAAGTGCCTCCTGTTAATTGGAAGCTTCAGTGCCTGTGCTTTTCATTCATTTTGTTCTTTAATCAAGACTTGGACGGGAAAGTCCTTCCAAAAAAGGGCACCTGTAGGAATATTTGATATCTAACGTGGCCCCTCTACTTTCACGAGTGTTCAAGATGCAGAACCTTCATGAAAGTGCAAAAACCACAAATAACTTACCCCCCCCCCCAATCCCATTCCCATTCCCTTCCAGGGCTCCTCACTCCCTCCCATTCCCTTGCCTTTTGTGCACCAAGGCCAGACACAAGGGAATGGAAGGGCAGAGCTCCAGAGGAGAGAAGGAAGGCTTCTGTGATCCTTCCCTCATCTCCCTGCTTTCAGTGTGAATCCTCAGTGCTGGGGACAGAGTCAAGGGAACAGGAAGGGGAGCTCCAGAGGAGAGAAGGAAGGTGCGCAGACACACACACACACACACATACATTTCCTTGTCTTTTGTCCATGCACTTGCCTTTCTTCTCCAACCTCAGCACAATGCAAGGGAATGGGAGGAGGAGAATTGGGGGGAACGCATGCACATACCTCACAAATAATCAAATTCGCAAAGATCAAACCCACAAATGTGGACGGAGGACTATATACCAAGCACAGTCCAGCACAGCCAGTGCAATATGAGTTTATGGTAGTAAGCAGGAGAAAAATACTCAGGATGCTCTTGTAAGGTAAAAAAGGAAAAACTTACATTTATTGTTTCAAGAAATCTATCCTGGAATAGGAAAGGAGATAGACAAAAGAAGATTACCTAAATTTTTCAGTTACAGACCCCCTAAAAGCTGTCTCTCGTATGGATGTGTGTCATCCCACAGCAGGAGCTTCATAGATGCTCCTTCCCAGACGAAGGGAGAGAACAAGACTAACTTACTTTTGGAAGAAGGGGGAAGTGACCTGTATGGGCAGGAGAGAAGCAAAAAGGCTGGAGTACATAGGTCAAAAAAAGAAACAGAAGTGAAACAAAAGGGTAGCCATGTTCTCTAGGATTACCTCTCACTAATTAGTCTGTGCAATCGTTGATGCCTCTTTGCTTCCAAGCATGCCTTCATATAGAATAAGGTTGGACAACAGCGCAAGGACTGAGAGGCATTTTTCCTCCCTGCACCTCCCCAAAAAGACGCATCACCATGTTTTGGCATGCCCAAAGTGATGTAACATCACTTTTGGATGCCATTTTGGCTGATTTGGGGGCATTTTTTTTTCTTTTTTAGTGTTTGTTGCTGTCATCACAATCATCATCATCATTTATTTATATAGCACTATCTATGTACATGGTGCTTTACAAGGAAAACAACCAGAAGCAGTAGGTGCCACCAAAGGCGTACAATTTAAGTACATGTATATACATACAAATACAAAGGAAAGGAAGGAATGATAAAACTATACCATACAATTGTAAAACAAATTATCCAGATAAAATTCCAAAAATTCAATTTATTATAAAGCAAACTGACAGATACATGTAATTAAACCATACAAAATTATAAAATAACTACCGTATTTACCCAGCGTTGCCCAGGATTTTATTTTCTCATAGGTAACACTTGTTAGAAGTACCTTAGGAATTACCTTACCTTACCTTAGGAGTTAGATGCAGTTGAAATACACAAATTTGAGATCCTGTGTCTCTAGTTCCCCAAACTCTGTTGTCCACTACCTGTAACTTTTGCCCATATTCCCCAATCCAGTCTGTATTCAGAGTTGCTAACATACAGAGGTTGGGGTCATGAGGGGACTTGCTGCTAGGCCTCGTCTCCATCACAACCAGCCTATTCAGAGCTCTCTGGCTGAGCATTCTAAAGGCCCCTTCCTGAACTGCCAACCTCAGGATTCCATAGGCTCTTCACAGCCAGCCAATCATATGAGGTCTTCTCACCTCGCTTAGGCATTCATATGAGGTCTGTGCCTGCCAGACACAGACAGACAGACAAGATCACTCACAAACTTTGACTTTTATATAGTAGATATAATTGAAGCAGGTGCTTTGGAGGCTTAGAGGACTGTTGCTATTGTTGTGTGCCTTCAAGTCATTTCTGTTCATGCATTTTATCTGCACACTGGGCAAACACATAGGGGATGAAGCGGGAAATCCTGTTACCATACTATACACCCCCACTCTGCTGGATGTGCTGTTTTCATAATTGGACATATTTCATACATGTTTGAAAGTGCACTGGCTGTACTCATATGCCAGGTCAGGATGACCTCAGACATGAACAGGAAAGCCCAATGCTAACAGGCTTTGGATAATCCTTTCTAAAACTGTAAGTTACAAACACTCCTGAAAACAATAGCAGGTGAAACTGCGTGAAGCAATCAGGATCCCTATTGTGAGAATATCTTACAGTGATCTTCCCCCATTCACTTTAACAACACATTAAGAGATTGTCAGTACTCCCATCAGTGTTTTGTCATCTAAAATTAATCAGCCCATTCCAGACTCCTTTGTCAGTTTCATGAGAAAGCCATTACCACTTTGTCCACACACCCTCCTTCAGGACAGGTGTGGAAACCACAACATGCAAGGCCTTGTTTTTTCTCTGCTCAGACTGGGATGGCAGCTTTCCCCCAGGTCTGTCACAGCGTCTTGCCACTCCACACACAACTTTGGCTTTTCCCCAAACACCACCCTTGTGTAACCAGGGCAAAGCCTGTCATTTATTAATTAAATCCTTTAAAGATTTATAGTAGCATTGTTCTGGATGTTATAACCACTGAGAAACATTCAGATGGGACCAACTTTATAGGAAAATATAATATAATCTTTATTAATACAACAAACACAATAAAGTGTTGATTTTATAAATGTGTCCAAGTTCAAACAGATCTTTATAATACTTTTGAACAGTCCCTTGTCTCTTTATAACATTATAAAGGCACAAGCCTCTCTCTTTCACACACACACACAGCCCTCTGGCTTACCTCTTTTCCAAAGTCTGTGTTCCCAAATGTAGGCCACTCTCTCTATGTCCAGATTTAACAGTGTGTTTTCTCTTTTGCCCCTTCTCTAGGCTTTTGCTGAGAAAACCCCCCTTTCCTCCAAGCCACCTTGGTTGACTAGAAAACTCTTTTACTGAATAACTGGCTCTCAGGCCCTCTTCTGGAACATGCTCTCTCCCCAGTGTGTCTGCTATAAATACATTCACACTCAGGTCTTCCCAGCAAAAGGGGCTGGCTTTCCTCTGGAGTGGCCATTGCTAGTTCCCTAGTAACCTGTCATTGGGCAGCTTTTCTACCACTCAGGACACCATTCCCCCTATACTCCATCACACAGGAAATAGAGTATTTTAAACTCCAGCTCCAGTCCCAGTAAATTGTAGTACTTTGGACATAATATGTAGCGCCAAGATCTCTGTTCCTCTGTGCTATCCTCAGACTCACTGTCTGAGCCACTCCACTTCGATCTTCTGCATCAAGATTGGTAACTATCCCCGTTCCACCCAATTTCTCTCTAGCCGACCTTTCTTGCCTCATTTTCCAACAGCTTTGTATGGTTCTTGAGAGTGTCTGATTCTTTGTGTAATTTCCAATAAAATACCCTGCTTAATTTTTAACTGGAATCCTTCCTACAGTTAGTACTGGTATACACAGGTAGAAAGATCCTGATATTACCCTCCTCTCGCAGGCTTCCTTTGAGCTGTAATTCTCCAAATTCCAAGAAGATGCTGGCGTTAAGGGTGGACCCCAAAGTCCCCCACATTTTAGGGTAATGGTACTTCCTGGCTCTCACCAACTTCACATACTATTCCAGCCTTCTTGACCACAGACATCTTTAAAGAGGCACCTATATGCACTTAGGGAGAGGGAGTGTATGAATTGGGCTTTAGATTTTGGCAGGGCTGTACTAGGTAGAAAGATGTTCTACAGCTGGAGGACAATCACAGTGAACATTCCCTTGCTTTGTTTGATGGTATCTACATACATCTTGAGATTGTAGTGGGACACCTGGGAGGAGACACTCTCCAAGCCAGTGGGGTTTTATACGTAAAAAAATCTCACTGAATAGCATCCCAGAAGCCAAAAAGAGAAACCAGGCAGATACCAGATCTCCTGGTTTTATAACCCCCTTAGCAGACAGAACTTGACATTTTGTTTCCTAAAGATTTTGAAGGGTATCTCAGATCTTTTTGCAATCATACTGAGATATCTTTCCTGCTCAACAAAGATAGATCATCCAACTATAATACCAAGTAAATAATTTCATCTTCTGTCTCTGCCTGTGTGTCTCCAGAGGGGAAAAAAATTAGAGGCTGCATAAATCAACAGCCTTGAAAACCAGAGAGTCAAACTTTTACAAGATACTGCAGGTAACAACACCCTAAACATTAAAAACCCAGCCTTTGTTGGTACCAGTGATTTGGCAGGAGGGCCATTTATCTCATGGACTGCTTCATGGCCTCTTGTGAGCCTGGCTATGTCAGTAATCCCAAAAGCAAGCTGCCCTATCTGTGACAAGAGACAAGGCCATAAGTCCTTGTGACATTAGGGAACAGCTTAAGAAATGCCATGCTTTCCTTATTTTTAATGTCTTGTGGGATATGCTTGTTTTCCATTTCCCTTTATTATTTGTAGGTTATCATCTCAGGCTATTTAGCGATTTAGGAGAAATAAAGAAGAAAAGAAGGAGAAAGAGAGGTTGAGAGTGGTGTGGGGTGAGCACTCTCATCTTCCACCTAACTGAAATGGTAAGGAGATGAAGCATTCCATCATCGTCAGAAAGTCAGTGCTTTCCTCTCCAGCCCCAGCTCTGAAGGATATTTAATGAGAAAGAGCTCTAAATAAGATTTATTGAACCAACAACTTGCCTTCATTGTAAAGTCAGGTCATCTTTTGCTAGATTGGCTCATTAATAGGTATTGGTTCCTTTCAGAATGAGTACTCCTGAGTACTTATGTCAAGACTTTACCTTGTATAAATATTTTTAATTAATGGTGCCTTCATCAAACACAAGAAAAATTAAGCATTAATGCTCACTTGAGAGCTTTACAATTAGATTGATTATCTGTGATCTAATTTGATTTTCAGTCACCATTAATTCATTTTTAATAGATATCTAATTTAGTTTTATCTTCTTTCTTTCCTCCTCCATTTTCCTCACCTTCTTTCCTTTTCTTTCTCTTTCTCTCTCTAATTCTCACTTGGCAAAAACATTAACAATCTGGAATTCCCCCAAAGCAAACGAAGCTCTTTCCACAACCTTCAGACTTTCCATGCTATACATTCACATTTAATTTAGTCAACCAAGGTCGAGCAAGGAAACAGATTAATCCTCAGAAGCGGCTCTTGTAAAATTTAAGCTAAAATTGCAGTTTGAGAATCACACAGTTATAAAGGACTGCATGGGTCATTTACGCCAATGTCTACTACACTGGCAGTACTCTATGCATCAAAACTGTTCCTGAAAGATACTCTCTCCTATGAAAAAGGTACAACCTCTTTGGATAATTAATTCCATACTGCCATTGTTCCTAAACATAGCAAACTTTTTGTGACAGCCATATTAAGTTCTTCAAGTGATTGCATTTGTCTTTCCTTCTACTTCTGCTCTGTGTCAGCATTTTATACACTTCTTTACTTTTATACTATCTTTTTGTGACCTTCTTCAAATTAAAACTGACAAGACCTCCATTCACTCATGGAGGGACAGTTTGAGAGTGAACACTTCAAACTCCTTCAGAATCTGGAATGGCTGAATAGATAACTTCAGGCTAAAGTTACTCATTATTTCTTAAATTGTTTCAGCTTTGGATAGAATAGTTTAGATCCCTACACGATTATGAGATATTGTTCATAAAGTATTTTCCAGAGATTGGACCACTGGTGCAATTCTCTACTAAGCCCTAAACATGGCTGGGAGAATTTGGATTTTTATCCTTTGCAGAACAGTCGCCATTCTACTTCTTCTGGACTGAGGGAAAAAATAGATTGGATTACTAAAAATGTTTTAGAATTTCTCCCTCAACCTCCCCCTCCTCCCCCCCAAAAAGAGATAATCTTGGGTATTGTCCAAGAACCTGTCTGGATCTGTGTCTTAACAGACCCAACTAAACCAGGCCTTACCATGGATAACTGTTGACCATTGAGCTTTCAGACCCAGGAGGTTCTCCAAATACTTAGGATCACTATCAGTTCCATCATTCCTTAATTTCTTTTCTTTATAGATATGTCTTGATCAAAGTCCTTCAAGCACAGGGCAGTCAGCATAGCAGTCTAGGAGAATTACTATGAACGAGGACTTACTTCAAAACATGTATTCTGTTCAGGTAGGTTGGTATGGAAACTTATCAGATCCTTGACTTCACATTCTGTTTCTGCTGTCAGAACTACAACTGTGAAAACATGCACAGTTTTGTGGCATTTTGGCTAGTCCTGATAAAGACATTGCCCATTTACAGATTTTAGGTGGGTTTTTTTTTCATGTGGACCAGCATGGGTGCCATGCTTTTTGTTTCTTCACTTCTGTACTAGGGTGTTGTGTTCCTTGACACTCAGGAGGTAATACCTCAGAGCTCAAAGGTCATGACAGATGGTAAGTATATGGAACTGAAAAACTTGTAAGCAGCACTACTACTGCAAGCATTAAAGGAGAAAGTGGCTTTTCCCTGCAGTTCAGCATCTTCTTCCTAAGGGTTTAGTACTGTTCCTACAGATATAGAAAAAGAGGTAGAAGTCTGAAGACTCAGGTTGATCCCCTAAGTACTAGCAACCCTATTTGTGACCCAATTACTCTGTAAGCTTCTAGTCTCATTTTTTTTCTCTTGCTCTAGTATTTTTCAGCCTTTTCATTCTTTAGAGTTAGGGCTGGTCAAAAGAATATATTGGAGTCAACATGAGCTGTCAAGGCTTTTCCTAAGTACTTCCACATAATGAAGAAGTATAATGTATCAACCAACAAATCATGCATAAGGATAAGTGAGAATCTCAGTTCTTTCTTTCTTTCTTTCTTTTTGCACTTGGTTTAATTTTGATAAAATAGAACTTTATATTGCTTTAAAAACAAATGAGAGAGAAACCAAAATATAATAATCCATGTAGACTCAGGGGTTTGAATGCTCAACTCTTAAAACCTTCATTTTCAATCCCTCTATATTCTGCCATGTGAATGCTGAACTTGGGTTGCCACTTCTTTTTTGCTGAAGCATTACCCATTTTAACAGCCGTATGGCAGGCAGGTACAACATGGCCCTCTCCATGCTGTGAACAGTTGTATCTGTGAAATTTGGCCAGTACAAACAGGGGAGAATTTTGTTTCAGAACTGGTAATGTCTTCCAAAACAAAGGTCACAAATTTCATACTCAGAGTGGGCAGAACTTTACAGTTGTTTTTTTTAAAGAAATCAATGGAGAAGCAAGAAAAGCCTAATCCCTAATAATGGAATTCCACCATGAAATTACTTTTCCATACCAGTAGTATTGCATGTGCTGTGAGACAAGAGGCTGTGCTGAGGATAGAATGGCTGCTATGGTCTTCTATGTCAGACAGGCTTTTGCTGAGGAGCCAGACTAAATGTGCCAAACAGCTACTGGGCAGCAGCAGTAGTTGGGGGATCTCTCAGAGACAACACCAGGGACACTTTAGCCAACTCTTATTAGTACTGTGCAGGTAAGGTCAGAATCTTGAATACAATTATTCAATGACTTTTGTACAAGGACAGAGAGAATTACTACAATAATCACTGCAGAGGAATAGAAAAAGACAACAAAAAGATATGATAAATCAAAGGCAAATTTAAATCAAGAGTAGGGATGCCATATAATCAACAAGGGAACAACTTACATGATAAAGAAGAAATAAAAAGATGATGGAAACAATATACTGAAGGACTATATAAAAGCGATGAAAGAATGACAGATTCACTCAACAAAGAACCATATGAAGGTGAGCCCACAGTTTTAGAAAATGAAATGGAAGCTGCACCCAGTGGACTTGGGACAAATAAATTGCCAGGAACAGAGGACATACCAATACAGCTATTTCAAGCATACTGGTGACAGTATTGCCAAGTAGGCACATCAGTATTAGCATTTCCCTTAAGAACAGCTTAGGCTATGGACTTTCAGAAATTAATATTACAGAAGAATAAGCAACCCAATAGTGAGGGAGCAGTACATGAAAGCATATTGCCTAGTTTTTGGGGCACCCGAAATAAATCTTTTTTGCAGTTACACCTTTAGCTTTGTCCCAAAGTACAAAAGCTTGGGAGATATAGTGGCCTCAGTGCGCATTCTCTGTAGAGTCCAGATCCTCCACTGAACACGGAAAAATGATGTTTTTATTGTGAAATACCTGCTGCATTAATAATCACCAGTAAATCTTCCTTTTCCTCTGTGGTTTTGCCTCATCTTCCTCATCCTCAGATCTGTAATGACAAGATTGCCCAGATTCTATCCACAAATCAACACACTCACAATATAGAACAACACTGGAATGGGCAGTAATTATCTCACTGGCATCAGTCATGATGTAATTGCCCACATGAACACCAAGTCCATCAGCCATGAAGCAGCCACACCACAACAGCTCCTTCACTTGTCCCTGCAAGCCTTAGTCAACAGCTATTCAGAAGTTGTCTCAGACCATCTTCATGGCCTGCTGGTTCCACATGAGGTTTCCCCAGCCAACTGTCTACTAAAGGATCAAGAAGCAAGGGAACTGTGTGGATAGCACTTAGCTGTTACATTTTGGGGTGGAGGTCCAGTTCAACCTTTGGAGAAGGAAAAAGAGATATCAAAGGCCTGTTAATACATTCAAAGATGAGTGTGTTGGGGTTTCCACCAAATGCTGCCTCTGCGATTAGCAGGAAAAGTATGAAGATGAAAGTTTTTTAGTCCACTGGGAACTCTGCTTGGCATGGGAAGGCCAGCTGAAGACGTTGGGGGCACAAGCTCACACATATGTCTCCGTACCTACTGCACACTTTGTATACACACGCAAATTTCTAGGTGCATAAAAAGAGTTCTAGACATCTTAGAATGTGGTCATCCACTTGACCTTGGTCATATGGAGCAAGGGGAGCAGGGAGAGAGATCTTCTGACTTGTAGATGGTGCTCTCACCCATAAGTCGAACTTAGCTAAGAGGCAAATTTTCAAGGACAGGGAAAAGAAGAGCCTCAAGCCAGAAGCATTGTTCACTGCTCTAAGCCCTCTGCTTTGACAAGCCAGCTTCTCTGTGCCATATGTGGGATAAAGCTGCCCTTGAAATGTCTATCTTACTGAATCAATGGCAACGAAGAGTATTGTTGCCCAGCGAATAAACTTCTTTTGTCAGCAAGTCTTAAGTGCCAGCAAAATTGGCACTTGCATAAAGAGAGAGACAGAGATAAGCAGTAACCTCTTTTCAGAGGTGACTTCTAGCACTGCAAATCTTTTATATGTCTTGGTTGCTATTACCAAGTATTACTATTAATTATTTATTTTGTTGTTATTATCTGGGCTTCTGCAGGACAGGAAGAAATGTTTTAATGCAGACATCTGTTTTGTGCATTTTAATCATGATCTGTGGTTTGACATATTCAGGTGTTCTCATGCCCATTAGTTATGTGCTGTTTGATATGTATGTAAATAGGTATTTGGAGAATAGGCATTAACATGAAGCTATTTGGACTATTTTTACTGTTACAAAAGGGATGCCTTATATAATATGTCTGTAGGCAATAACTAATTCCCAGGTAGAAAATACCCACATATAGGGTCATTTATGAAGGACAGTGAAGCATTTAAATTGTAATCGTTTTCATTCAAAGTACATGTCAGTATGAAGGCTCATTAATCTCTTGGTTGCCACTCACATTCATTTTGCAAGGAAAATCCATGATCAATATACTGGATGCAAATAACTGATGCTATTTGCATGTATTTTATGCTTGAGAATATCTTTAAAGGTTCCATCACTTGCATGGAATTCGCTCACCAACACTGGCACAGTACTGCTACATTCTATACACCTGACCACACTTTGCAAACAGTTGGGAATCCTAGGCCCTTCGCACCTTACCTGGTGTCACTGGCATTGCACGGGGATCACGTGAAAAGCCTCTTGTGAGAGGGAATCGCATCCCCTGCACTTCCCTCCTCACCAGCTCCATGCTTGACAGAAGGAAGCACAATAGCTCTGCCCCTTCCTCTCACAGTGCAGCAGAGTACTTTCCCAGGCTGCGCTGGTGGAGGAAGCGCAGCCATCACACTTCCTGAGGTTCCACATGCCAGGTAAGTGCGGGAGGGACAGGGGAGGAATGCTCAATCACACATCATTTTCAGGAAAAAAATGAAAATGATATAATGCATGATTGCTGCAGGATCGCTACAGGAGCAAAGTGCGATTGTGAGAATGTCATGCAGAACTGTCCTCACAATTCTGCATCACTCCCATGGCCATTTTGTGTTCAAAGTCGCATGCAAAAAGGGCCCTAGAAGTCATAAAGGTTACTAATGTAAGAATTCTTCTAACACATCGGCTAAGTGATGAGGCTGCCCTCCTATGCATACTTGTAAGTCACACCAAGCATAGTCAGCCTGATTTCTGAGTAGACATGGGTAGGATTCCACTGCACACTATGAATCAATAATTCTCCATCACTAATCTTATTTTATCCACAAATTCCAACAGCCTTAGGCAAAATACACACACAGCTTCAGCTGTCATCTCCAATGTAGGGGTAATGCCACTGATCTACTTCATAGTGTTGTTGGAAGGATTACCACAAGAAAATGTACATGAAGAAATTTGAACAGTGTATAAATGCTAAATGTTGCTTCTATTCAGCCTACATCAAGACTCTTAGGTAATATAAACAAGCAATCAACTTCACTCATAGGCAAAAGGAGACTAAATTTCTAGTGCTATCCACTTTGTGGGGCATTCATAGGAAACTGTGGTTGAGGTCAGAGGAATGACAATATTTTTTCTTTCTTAATGAAATCCATGAGAAATGTGGACAAAATAGTCATGGTCCCTGGAGCTTATCCTTACTTTGCATTCACAATGTCTCCACATGCAGTTATAATTGTAAATGAGTACTTCACCTATAAATTTGGAATGTTAGACATTATATGGGGGAACACTGGGAGCTTCCTCCCATTGTGAATGTGGCTACCTGATTGGTATAAATGGATTTAGTACTATAGTTTTGTCTGAGTTGTCACTTGATGGAAACAAGGGATTTTTCTAAAGAAAGGCTGAAGTCTTTTAATGCTTAGCTGGAAGTAAATCCTTTTGAATTCAATAGATTTACTTCTGAGCAGACATGCACAGGATTGCCATGTGCATGTTCCTTTAATGCATTTTACTGTCCTGATGTTTTGGCCTAAAATTCACAGTATGTCCACCCTGCAAAGTCACAGGTAGTGAGTGGTATGGAAGTTGCAATATAAACCATAGGTAGGGTTTCCCTACTCCTCCTTTGATGGCTCAGAATATTTCATAAACAAGTAATTCGTCTGTAGGTGCAAAATCACAGGCCAGTACTTCTCAGGAGAAAGCCTTACATATTCTAAAGGCACCAGATCCTGATCTTGGAAGTTAAGCAGGGTCAGTTCTGGTTAGTACTTAGATGGGAGACTGCCAATGAAGGCCAGGTGCTGTAGCCTATATTTCAAAAGAAGAGACTGGCAAAACTACCTCTGGGTATTCCCTGACTAAGAAAACCCAAGGTGACGGCAGCTTGCGGTTCAGATAAAAAAGAAACAAGGGGAGACACAGCTAAAATTGAGAATGCAGGTGGAGAGCAGCGAGACACAGAAGTTACTTTGCTGTAAGGATATCGGTTTGTTTCCACTGTGACCTGCCTTTATATTTGTAAATAAAGCAAGTAGATGTTGGAGACCTGAGTATTCTCTCATCCAGAGGAAACAAATCCAATATTGTTCCCTCTGGAATCTGCCACCCCTCTGAGAACTGATATACCAATACCTTTGTATGGTGAAATTTAAAAAAGTAATAATAATCATATTTATGCTAGCTCAGTAGGTGTTATCTGCTATTATTTCACTTGTACTTTATTACTGTATACATTTAAGTGTATACTCAGCTTCTCTACCTACAACATCCTCAAAGAGGATATGGCATCACAGTCTAAAGCTTCATATCCTTAATCTCAGTGCAACTTCTGACATCAGTGTTTTTCTTTCCTCACTCATGAACTATCAGCCATTGTCAGGATAACTTTGAAGATGATGGACAGGACAGCTAAGGGGGCATTCTGGTACCATAGTTATTCTTAGGAGTGTTATCATAGCTAATTTCTTGCAGAGAGTGTGCATGCACTTCTGTACAACAGTTGAGTCCTTGAAAAGAGTTAAGAAATTCCCACATTACCTGGAGATCAAGAGCCATTGCTAGTATATCAGCAGAAAAAGACCAAGGCATAAATCTGTGAAAGGACAGCAGCCTGAAAAGACAGAAAAATAAAGCAGGGAAACATTAGTATTCAAGGCACTGATTCAGGGAACTGCAAATATAAGTAAGGGATAGGGAGGAAAATAGACTTGCTTAAGCTGAAGGTATGCCAGTGCTTCCGTTCCGAATCATATTATTCTGCAATTCATGCTTTACATATAGATATCATTCACCCTTTGCTACATAATGGAATACCAAGTCCTGTCCCATTAGCAGTTTTCTTAAACAGTTTTCCATATCTGCTTCAATTACACAAATGTATGAAAGATGTATTCCAGAATAAATGCATTTTATATCCACTGGTTTCTCAAGAAAATATATGTATAGGAGGGTTTGCAGTATTTTAGCTGAATTAGAGAAAATGACATACAGTCACAGTATAATTTTGGGGCTACTCACTGTGATAGTGAATATCTTCTTCTATAACATATCCATTACCTCTGAACTGAAGCTGCTCACCAATTTGTTTGCATCTACTATAAAAGTCTCATTTTCAGGCCTCCTCTGCAATACATAGATGTGGATACTCATAATTGTTTGAGATTTGTATGTGACACAAGCACATAGTCTTACAACATGGATCTGCATTGGCTGCACAAAACCACATAATAGTTTTCAAAAACAATTCGGCCATGATGACCACCATGAGTCCAACTACTGAGTCAGATCCTCAGCAATGAGTGGCAGTTTTAGCCCCTCGATTTTTTCCTGTTGCATACGAACATTTAACAATGCCTCCACACTTAGCTATCCACAAGGGAAGACCTCTAAATAGTACCTTTAAATAAAAGTACAATCTCAGGATGGACTTTCCCAGTAGAGTTTGGAAAGAAGAAATATAGTGATGTGCTGAAGGCTATCTCTAACTGAAGAGTGGTAGGATGATGCTCTAGGACTCACAGTATCACTGCATTCTGAATAGCTTCAGGATGCCAAGGCATTCATTCTTTTTAATAGTAACTTTTGAAACCCAGGCCATTTCTTCCCTACATTGTTATAGTGGTATTATTATTCCACTTTCAACATTCTGTGGAATCCTGGGGTTTGCAGTTGAGGGAGAGGCATTGAGAATTCTCAACCAGAGAGCTCTTTGGTCTCAGTGAACTAAAAACCCTAGAACTCCACAGGATGTTGAAAGCAGAATAATAGCACTGTAACAGTGTAGGGCGGAAATGGCCCATGTCTGCAACAACAAAGGATACTAATGAAGAATTTGGAGTACTCTGGTAACAGTTAAACAAAGGGAGAAACTGTTTTTGACTCATAGTAGATTTGTCCCCAAATTATGGTCCTTTCACAAGAGGGACTTTTGTACACTAAATTAACATTACTTGTCTTGTTAGTTTTGATTGCCCCGTTCATCTTGAAGGACAACATTCAGTCCAAATGAAATTAAATAGTTACAACTAACATTCTATCTTTGCGTTTCTCCTCTGACTTTCTGCTTATCAAGGGATATCATCAGGCCAAAACAGCTATTAAACAACATATTACTGATATAGAGTGCCAAATGGATCTAGCTAGATCCCCTTCTTTTATTGCCAGCTAGAACAGTAGGTATCTTACAGCTCCTATGGCATATATAAGGCCTTTACTTTGGCCTGGTGTCATGTTCTTCCTTCAGCTGTTCTTGAATGATGCTATAGGAAGACCCAATATTTGAAGAGACATTGTCCTTGTGATTCTGGTCAAACAGAAACAGTGGAACATGTGCTTTTTCAGTGTTTACACTGCAGAGACCTACGTACTGATCTTATTTTGCCAGTACTACACACACATTCAGGATATTCAGAACAGTTATATGTTTCTGTGCTGCTCTCAGGTACCAGCCCTGTTATAACCTATAAAGTGTCTAAGGCCATTTCTGCACTAGACAGTTACAGCGCTATTATTTCACTTTCAACCTCCGATGGAATCCCGGGGTTTGCAGTTTAGGGAGGGGCCTCAAAGGCTGCAAACCTCAGGATTCCATAGGATGTTAAAAGTGGAATAATAGCACTATAACAGGCTAGTGTAGAAATGGCCTAAATTTTGTGCAGCAGCAATTAAAATTCATTGAATGATGACTTGCACCATGGATTAGTATAACGATTGTCTAGTTGGGCTCTGTTAGGACTAGGTGGGTTCTGTTACCTGACAGATTAATGCCAATCTGTATTTGCATCCTTTTGTATATTTATATGCATTTTTATTTGGATTTTATTGCTCTTATGCTGGTCTATGACCATCATAAACTATCTATCTATTTACCTACTTACCTACTTACCTACCTATTTATAAATTAACATCACAAGAAGTCATCAAAGTGTTAAAGCAATATAACCGCATGCATGTGCCGCTAGTGTACACCAAAGGAGATTGTTCAATTTTTATTCTGGATCCAGTGAATCTGACCAAACCAATCAGTTTCTCTGGACCCAAAATGATTACAGATGGGGTCTAATTTACCAGTTCCCACTTCCACTGCTTATTGATCAAAAGTAAATTTGTACATTTGGCAAGAAAGAATGGACGAGTATTTGTTGTTGTTGTGTTCCTTCAAGTCATTTCTGACTTATGGGGGCCCTAAAGCAAATGTATCACAGAGTTTTCTTGGCAAGATTTTTTCAGAGGGGGGTTGCTTTTGCCTTCCTCTGAAGCTGAGAAAGTGTGACTTGCCCAAGGTCACCCAGTGGGTTTCCATGGCTGAGTAGAGATTCAAATCCCAGTCTCCCAGTGTCCTAGTCCAACATGCAATTCACTACACAATGCTGGCTCTCAGATGAGTATTATATATCAATTATACATCACTTAGTTCACTTTCTTCACCTCAGAGATGACAACGATCACGATGATGATGGTCACGATAGTTCCACATTTTTCCCAATACTGAGACTTAAGGCTGGTTACAAATTATTAAAACCCGTTATAGATTAAAAACATGCAAAATCATCAGCTAGCTAGCAAGATGACTTATTTAGAAAACACTTGGTGGAGTTAAAACCATTTAAAATTCATTAAAAGACAGAACACATTTTTAAAAAACAGTGCATCATTTAAAGGCTATCATACTCATTTCTTCAAAGCCTAGCATAATAGGAAATTTTTCTCCTGTTGGCAGAAGGAGAGCAAGGAGGGAGCCATCCTCACCTGCCTAGGGAGGAAGGGCCAAAGTCTTGGAGCAGCTACTTAGGTTGAAGATTCTTTTTCGCTTCCTACATAGAAATAATAGAAAAATCTACTTCTAATTCTATATGTTTACTGTTAGGTATAGCAATTCAAGGGCTGGACTATAACCCTGCTCAGCCTTGGAAATCCACTGGGTGACCTCAGGTGTGTTACACACACTTTCAGCCCCAGAAAAACCCATGATCTTAAGGTCACCATAAGACAGAAATGATTTAAAGGCACACACAACAATAGTAAAGACAATTTCCGCACCACGACCCCATCCCAGGCATGAGGTTGCAACATGTGCTATCGCACAACGTTATTGAAGTCCTGCTTCTGTCTCATCCCCAGCTATCATGATTGTGTGTTATATTATTATTAGAAAAATATGGTAAAAGACTCCTTTTGTGTGACAATCACATTGGCTGGTGCCATACGGGAAGGCTAAAAGCATTATCATAATGCTCCTTTCCTCAGTGCAGCGTTGGAAGAGGCTGTTTGCACTGAGAAAGGAAGGAGTGTGCCTGAACATTACCATCGACTAGCAGCTGGCCGGGTGCACAGGGGAGCATTTGGGACATGCTCCCATCCCAGTAATGGCACTGCCAGGACGACGGCAAGATGTCACAGGATCCAGGTATGGTGCAGAAAGGGTCATAGTGACATATAGTCCTCATTCAACTCATATAAGTCTAGCTGATACACAGGCATGTGTGAGATTGAGAGATAAACTACTACTCAAGAGGTTTCCATGTCTTATCTCATATTATCTGAAAACTCAGTAGATTGCTTTAGGCAAAACACATACTCTTAGCCTCAGCTGTCATCTGCAATATGAGGATAGTAACATTGATCTGGCTTATGGTGTTGTTACAAGGATCACAAGAAGACAATGTATGTTAAGACCTTTGAACATTAAATGAACTACAGAAATGCTAAGTATTACCTGTGTACAGTCTTATGTCAGACTGAGATGTCTGTAATATAAGCAAGCAAGCAATTTCAGCAGTAAGCAAAAGAAGGTTAAATTTCTAGAGCAGCCTGCTGTGTGGGGCATTCATGGAGAGTATCTTTTTATTATTATTTTTTTATTATTTTTTTTTTAGCAGTGTAAATCTTCACATACTTCATTCTGCAGACAAAAATGAATAATTCAAGCAACATTCTCCTCAGCTGATGAGAACGTCAGGATTTCTATACAATTGTCAAGCATTTCTCATACTTAAGGACTTTAGCCATTTCCACCCTACACTGTTATAGTGCTATTATTCCACTTTCAGTTCTGGGTTTTGTAGTTTACTGAGGCCAAAGAGCTCTCTGGCTGAGAATTCTAAAGGCCACTCTCTAAACTGCAAACCCCAGGATTTCACAGGATGTTGAAAGTGGAATAATAGCACTATAACAGTGTAGTGCAGAAATGGCCTTAGTTCAGGAAAATTTGGGGAAAACAGCAAATAGTTTTCCTGTGTAGAAAATGTGTTTGGGAATAGAAATAGGTGTTCTGTGGGAAAAGCAATACTTCTGCACAGAAATCAGTGTCTCCCGCACAAAAATGTTGCTTTTGCATAGAGAACACAGTTTTGCGTGCCCCCCCCCCCAAAAAAACTTGGCACAGAAAAAGTTGTTCTTTACAAATGAATTTTCCTAATAGAATTCTAAAATATGAGGAATCCTAAAACTATTCTTCTTGTCCCTGGTGAGATATTTCAAGTGTTAGGACACACTTTAAAAAAAAAATGAAGATATACGTATGAATAAGCATTCCTCATATCCCTATGGAAAAATAATGCTAATTTTTTTCCTTAATGAAATCACAGAGAGTGGTATCATCATTGTCATAATATCTGTTTCCTTGAATATGCCCCAGTCCACGTTCCCATAAGCACCAAACGGCCAATAAAGAGAGCAGTATTTGAAAATATAGAAGATTGAGGCTTAAAAGCTCAAAGCTCTATGTACAAATCTCAAAAGAACATATGAATAACTCTGGGTTTGTTTGTTTTTATTGCACCCTCACCTAACCTGAATGTTCTCTAAGGCCTCAGTTCTTTCCCAACAAACAATTTAATTGGTATTTAACTGTAGAAGGTTCAGTTAGTTCACCATGGGTGATTAACCGCAAACTTTGATAAACCCAAACTTTCATTGGACCAAATATATTCTAAGGAGAATGAGAATAACAGCAGCAGCAGCAACGTTCTCTGATCACAAGGGTATAAAGGAGCCAGAACGTGCAGGGTCACAGCCCCAGAATTTTTTTGATTAGTAGAAATGATGATGTCATCTGCCATTCCCCTCGGCTTCCATATTTCTTCTGAGTTTACCTGTAATCCTTCCAGAAGTAGTGGGAGAATACTTTTCCCAGAAACCATATAATGCGTTGTGAGATAATGTGAAGTTCTTTGCTTGTATTTTGCACAGTTGAGTAGCTTGGTCTTGAATGGGCAGTTAAGACCTGCTGGGCCTCCCCCATCCCACCACATCCCAAAAACCCACATTAACACCTCACACTACCAATGGAGATAAAAACATCTAGAATGGATTTGGCAGTATTAGTTTTGAACTCTCCTTGGGCTCAAGATGGGTATCTATCAGGACTGTCATGCTGAGTGTCGATACTTCAAAATTTACCATTACGCCACCGCCAAATAGCCTGACATAAACAAACTGAAATTTTAATCCATAATTGAAATAGTTTCTGGTTTATTTGTAATTATTCACTTCAAGTCCTTTTTTTAACAAAAAAATGCTGTTATCACTAGTGAGAGAATGGTCATCAAACAGAAGCGGACTTAGGGACATTTATTTTTTTGGACCACAACTCTCAGAAGTCCCTAACCAGCATGATATAATAACTTTTCCAAATTTTGAACAAAAGTTTGATGGTTCTGTATACCCCATCTCATCTGCTGACTGTCAGTGGTCAGAAAATGGAACACTTGGAGAATGAATGGGACACCAGCCATCTGGGATCAAACCAGCCCCCATGGGTTTCACATCTGCCCCCAGTATTACCTGTCATAAACACTAACCCTCTAGTGAATATTGGTTTAGGTTTTCTGTGTCTAGCCTCAGTAGTTAACTTCTTTGTGTCAGAATGTTTAACTTGGGAACATCCAGAGATACAAAGCTAGTGAGTTAGTGCCACAACCTGATGTTTACACTAAAAATGTTTAAAACTGCAGTGAATTGTGTTTACACTGAAAAGGGGATATTTAGTTTAATTACACTGATTCTGATTGGGTGTTTCAACTGACATTACATTGCTGCACTAAAAACCTTACCAAAGTACTGGTGAAAAATCCCACCCATGAATTCACATCTTTCCCCATCCCTTCCACCTATACTCAGGTTGGGAGGGAAGTAAACAGTTGCATGCATTTTGGAAAAGACTCTTTCTGAAAGGCATTGGATGGGGATAAAAAGAAATACAAAGAAGATGGAAGAAAGAAAGAAAAACTTTCGCAAGAACAATTTTTTAAATTTTTTCAACCCCCATCTTTGCAGTAACTAATATTGCATTGAAATCCTCTCACAAAAAAAAAGCAAATTAATATTAGTCAAAGCAGTTCTACTCCTCTAAAACAAAAAAAAATGCATTTAAAAAGCCCTGCAAAGTTGGGCATCTCTGTCTGTAACTGCTGGAAACAAAAGTTTTAATATAGTACAGTGGACCCACTTTATTAAAGAGGGATTGGTTCCAGGATCCCTCAAGAATACTAACAATTGCACTTTCTCAAGTCCCGCTGAAAAAAAATGGCACAGGGCTGCAGCTGAGATGGGGACAAACCACAGCCACAACAGATGTATGCCAATTGCCACTGCCATGTACTGTCAAAGCTCCTCACTGCCCTATGATTGTTGTTGGTATGGTGCTGATCCCACTTTTTCATTTGCAGACAAGGAACCAGGATTGGGACTGTTGCCTGTAACAATCCCAGGATGGCCAGCAGCTTCAGCAAAGAATCATCAGTAGGGACAGTACCAATCCCGGTCATTCATTTGCAAAAGAGCAAGCAGGATTGGCATCGTCCCCTCTGTCAAAAACCTCAGGGCATTGAGGAGCTTTGGCAGGGACACAGTATAGTAGTGGTGGTGATATGTCCCTGCTGAAGCTTCTCCTTGCCCTGTGATTGTTGAGGTAGGAGAGTGCAAGCTCTCGTCCTTATGCACCACTCTGGAAAGCAAACAATGTACCCGTCTTGCAAGGCACCTGGGCCTTGCGTGGCACCTAGCATTGCTGCTGTCTCCCTTGCAGCACTGGGACCACTTCTGCACTGGATGCCAGGTAATTTAATTTTTAAAATATTTTTCATGTAGGGTTAAATCTGTGAATTCTGAGCTCACAGATACGGTGGGCCCACATTATTCTTTATTTCAGGTCAAAAATCCACTTACTGAAGTGCTGGAAATAAATGGCACGTTATTATACATGAAATGACCCCCACTTTTATTGCTCCTACTATTTTTTGGTCAAACCATCTTTAAGTAATATTGACACATTGGTTCCAGTTTCTGAGCACATCCTAATTATAATCTCAAAACCATGAAGTTGCCGGACTGGAAAAAGAGTGTCACATATTTGGCCATTATCACCTTTTAAACCCTGGCGCTCCTTGTTGACGTGTAACTTGCACTTATCAGAAGCAACCCACCTTATTGGCTTGTCACTCCTCAAATGTCACTTAATCTATTCATGATTAGATAGCATAGAACAGTAAAGGTTATTACCCTGTACACTGTCATTTCTGTTCCACTCTAAGAGGCTCAAAGGGCCACCACAGTGACTCTGGCTCCAGGGTATGTGCTTGCTGCTTTTGACTAATCCATATAGAATTAGGTCACAAAGTTATCTTATCTTCTTTTTCACACATACTCATCATTTTTCTCCTGTTTCCCCTTTTGTATTCTTCCTTAATAAGCTTGATTAATTTGGAATCTCAGGCTGAACTCAATTTTTATACAATTGAGGTGAGTAAATGTGGGCCTCGCTTTACAGCTTTCAGTTAACAGAAGGGGAAAATTGGCCAATTGCTTGATCAATGAACATTGGGCAATTATCTGACTGCCCCTCTCTTCCTATGTAAGGAACATAAGGAATTAGATTTAGGCTGACCAGTAGTATGTGGTGGCAGTTCCAATAAAGTGGAGGACATGTTCCTAGGAGCCTGCTTTTCAGGGTTAGCGCTCGAGTCAGACTGTTATCCCACCTCCAAGTTTGTACCTCAACCCTTTTTTCTTACGTAAGCTGAGGCTCAGGTCAGAGACAAGAAGGACTTTAGAGAATGAGGCATGGAGCAAAGAGGAGGCATTTGTGGCATGAGTGAAAACAGCCAAAGTGAAGACCTTTTAAAACCTCCTGTTTTTGATGCACGTGTCAAGTATACATTCACTTTTTTTCCCACTAAAATCAATAGGCTGTGTAAGTGTTTTTCTTCGGCTGGCTTCAGGTATTTTTTAAATTCTCTGGACAATTCTGAGCCATTTTCAATGACAACTAAGTCAACAGCAAAAACAACAGTGACAAAAACCAACATACAAAAAGAGATGTAGGCCAAGCATCAGTAACCAATGATAAAGTCATGCTATGGTTAATAATAAAATGATAATGTCCTAATTCAACAAATGACATTCTGTCAGTAATGGCTGTTATGAAAACTCTGTGCTCTGCTTTCATGACTATATTTAGAAATGGAACCCAGATCAAAGGAACAGCTGTATTTCAGTGTGGCAAAAACATGACATTTTCACAGAAAGAAATGCAACAGAGCCATCTAATGGAACAGACAGCAATCTGCTAAATGTTCCATATCACTACCAAAGGCTGCCTTTGGGTCTTGCGCCTATAGTTTTACTTCAGCTTGATATGTGAGTCTGCACTTACTTCTGTCTCTCTTCCTGGCATACAGTTTACACTACCCTTAGGTTGTAATTGGTAGCATAAATATTTATCAAGCTGCCATTGGGAAAAAAAGCCAAGGGATCAGGAGTGAGAGCTGCTATGTGAAAGAGAACGAGTGCAAGGACATCTTCTGATTTGGGAATTATATTCCAAAGTGTGCCACTATGCATCACCATAGCAACACTGCAAAGTTAGGCACGTGCAATCGCAATGATGGTGTAAAGCTGAGGTGAGGAACCTATGACCTGAAATCTGCATGTGGTCCTTGGCTTAATTTTATGTAGGTTTATCTTACGTTATGTGCCACACCAAGGATGTCTTCAGTATCTCATTCTCTGCAATGCTAGAAATTTGAGGTGAGAAGGAAAATTTAATTGGTAGGTAAAGAATCCTTATTTGAGAGGGCAATGACTTTATTTTGTCCCCTCTTGCCACACCTTTGTGACATACGTGTACATTCACACACATAACATGTACAGGTTTTTTCTCACACAAAAGACAACCTCATAAACACCTGCATTCTCACATAATTATGCATATACACACACACGAAGGCACACATATCCTTCAGCTCTGCCCCTGAAGACAAAGAAAGGCTTTTCCCAAGCCTGACTGTAGTGTGGAATGGGATTTGCAGTCTTTCAATGGCCTTTTATAGCAAAGTTTCCCTACACATGTAGGATTAACCAATAGTTATACAATCACCCCTTCAAGAGCCATGGCAGCATTATTACACTGAGACCTATTCACACAATTATACCAGTGCAGCTTTGTTGGAGTTACTGAATCAATTTCACACTGATCATGCAACAGGGAATACAATACACTCCCATTGTGAAACAGTGAATCCAAGTCCCCACCCGCCTCTTAGGGAACCTCTTAGGTGGCACCAGCTCTGCTTACTCTGTACTTTTTGTCAACATATCAGGTTTTCCAGAATCATTGATTGCACCCTTGCACAATTTCCAAGAAAGTGCAATAGTTTATGTCACAGCATTTATACTAATGTAAAGCCACAATAGAACTCTAGCTTCTATATTACACCAGGATAATGTTGCTGCATAATAGTTTCCTGTACTCTTCATTCAATATTTTAGCAATAGAAAAATCTGATAATTTCTATGATGTGGTTTACATACTGGTTTCCGAACCTGATCTGTAGAAATTTTCTACTTCTGTCCTCAAAACTAGAAGGTACACAATATCAGCCAAGCGAACTATAGGTGAACTATAGGTCCCCAAGTTTTATCAAAACTCAAATATGCTCTCTCCTCCTTAAAAGGTATGTACCCTTGAAGAAGAATTCTATTTTTCTAAAAAGATAAATGAATTAGTCTTATAGCCAATCAAATCTTAATTCTTATCGGAAGTAAAGGTGACGAAACTGAGGCCATCACACTTTGGATACATCATAAGACAATGTGACTCACTAGAAAAGACGACAATATTTGTAAACTGGAAGGCAGTAATAAAAGAGGGAAACCACAGTACAAATGGATCGATTGAATCACAAGGAAACCATAGCTCTGAGTCTGCAAAACCTGAGCAGGGCAGTTAATGAAGAGGGATCTTGCATTCATAAGGTTGGCATAAGTCAGAGTCAACCTGACAGCAAATAACAAACAACCCTTTAGTGCCCACAGTATGTTAGATCCTGTACATAGCTGAATGATGTCAATGCTATGTTTATTATACATATTTTGTAGCTGCTACATGCTATGCTTCTACCAGGGATGTTAGTAGCGTTATAAGCCATACCCTCCATACAGAATGGATGGTCAAAATAATGATGACACTGGTAATGACAATGATAGTGTCCAACAGTGCTCCACACAAACTGTTTAGTCCTGAAATATACTCCAGAAACCTCTATGACATTCAGAGTTCCTTTGCAGCCAAGTTGACATGGGCAATGTCCTCTGAAGGTTCAAAAGCTGAAAACTATGCTTACTATCAAACATTGTCAAATACTGAAATTATTTAAATGGGTGTAAACATCTGTGCTAAATATCCAGTGAATATTTGACCATTCCATTGCCATCCAGAGAATATTCACCATCAAAATTCACTGAGGTGAATTGTAAATGATCAAATTCATTTCAGCTCTATTGTAAGCCGTATAGAGCTAACTAGAGAAACTCACAGAGAGAAAAGAAACAATTTTTTAAAATTCAGTTCTTATTGCTAGGTTACTTTTAGGGGTCCTCCCCAAACAATTACATAATAAAATCTCATACAATAAAATCCCATGCCATAATAAAACAGCAAAAGATGGTGAAATTAACAAACCCCAGCAATAAAAGCATTGTTCTGACAATACTGGAATATTTGTGGTTTCGATCAACAGTATTGTCAGGACAATGTTTTTATTGCTGGAGTTTGTTAAGTTTATCAACTTTTCAGATTAAAAAAAACTGTTCAGGTGAAGACTGGAGAAAACAGGTAAGTGTGCAAGGCTTTTCTAAAAGTTTGCAATGAAATACCAATCCATTCCAGTGGCATGAGGCCGGTGCAGAAAAAGCCATATCTCTTGCATTCAGCCATTTAACTGCCCTCAAAAGTGGGCAAGTGCAAATGCCTATCGTTGATCTTAACACGCAGGCAGGCTGATAGAAATGAAGGACACCTTCCAGCCAACTTGGCCCAAGCAATTTAAGGTCTGAAAGGCAGACTGTTTAAAGTAATCTTTAACTGAGTTCAGCGACATACTAGTAATCAGTGCAGTTGCTACAGTAAAGTGTGTCCTGTGATCTGATCTCCTTCCACCCAAGGGTCACATTCTTGAGTTTAAGTTTTTAAACTGCCTTCAAAAGGTAATGCTTAAATCTTTTAATTTTTCTTGGTTAAAACATTGGCACAAAGATACTCAAGGAGCCTGCAGTTAACCCACATAAAAAGGAAATGGCATTAGTGATTATTTGACTTCATCTTGTGGCGTCTTATCCCGTAGGCCACGTGTGTCCCTCCCTCTCCACCCAGCCCTTTCTGCAAAGCCTAAGAATCCCCAGTACCATTGCCACCTTCATTCCTGAACTATGGCATCATGGCACAGTGGTGGCAAAAAGCATTCTTTCTGCCTTTAAATAAGACTCTTCTGCACTGAAACAAGACAATTAATACTCTCCGGAGCCTCCAGGAAGTGCTAATTTACTTCTGAACAAGGCATACTCTTCCCCTGTGCTTTGTTTTAATACAGAAATACCTTCTTTAGAAGCAAAATGTAAAAGAAGTGGGTGAGGGAAGGTTGCAACTAACATTCTAAATGGCAGCAGTGTATTGGGGACAGTGGGAGGTGTGGCAAATCTTGTGGTGTCTTATCTATTTATGGATAGTGTGTCTAAATGCGTTAACTGAAGACAACATTTCTCATGGAGTCTGACATGAGAAAATTTGCAAGTATTCTTTACATTTCTACTTGTAGCCTTTCAGACAGGAACTACCATTACACAGAGCAACATAATCAGTTGCAGTAAGGAAGTTGCTAACAGCTGAAAAATGCATCACCAGGAAGAAATACTTCTCTTAACTCCATTGAGTCAATAGCTGTGAAAAGCTACAGTATATTTTAAATGGTTGCTAGAAAAGGTGTCTGAAGACACAACTTCCCTGCAAACTAGCCTGTTTCCATTAAACATATTGTTTTGCCCTGATTGCTTACCATGCATTTGTATCCTGTCATCAACTCTTCTACACTCCAGAGCATTCTGTCAACTTTGGCTGCTGTGTCATGAGGCAGAGACAAAAACCTATCCACGCTGTGATGCAAAATAATAAGTTTCCAACCATACTCCTTTTTATCTCTTTTCTACATCTACTGACAAGGCAGAGATTTATAGTGGATTCTCCCTTCTCCCCTCCCCAAAAACATTTCTTGTAGTTTGCATTACGGTACTTTATAGTGTGAATCTAATCATTTCCAGAACAACACACATCTTCAGGGAATCTTTTTCAGCTTCCAACAAAGCAAACAGCAAGGAGTAGATCTCTCTCTGATAGCTGGTTCTTTGGGGTAAAACATATCTGTACCCACTCAGCTAACTTAATTGGATTTATCAGTTAGCCTCTTCCCTGTTCAGGCGTAACACTTGTAGCAATATGTGAGCAAGGAGGTAGGTACACAGGTCATGGGCAGTTTGGGTACAGCAAGGCAGAACGGATCCAACCAGCCCCTCCCAAAATTGTAAACCCCAGGATTCCATAGGATGTTCAAAGTGGAATAATAGTGCTATAACAGTCTAGTGCAGAAATGGCTTAAAGTGCAAAAGTAGTTTGCACTCAGTTAACTCAGCAGGGGAGAAAAGGGGTGAATATTTGCCCTTCCCAATCGGTGTCAGAGTCCAACTCCCTGCCTGTGCCTCACTGCCAGTAAGGGGGAGGAGGCGAGAATACTTGCTGCGAGGAAGAAGAGGAGGAAGAGGAGGCGGCAGCGGCAAGGAATGTCCGATACAACGACTATTAAGGAAACCGCAGAGCTGAGCCAGGTCGAAGTCCACTCCAACAGTCTAGAAAGCAGGGGTCCATCCAGAGGGGTCAAGGGAGCCAGAACACAAGGATCATGAGGCTTGCAAGTAATTTGCTACAAGCAAGGAGCAAGCCATGCTGACAGACCTGAATAGCCACAGAAACAGGTGTCATTTGTCAGTGCTTCCTTAATCTAGCCAACGCAGCTTCCCTCTGAGCTGCCCGTTTCAGCTGTCAATGTCAAGCCGGCGGCTAAGCAGACGCAGAGGCAGGAGCTGAGTTTTATGGCTTTAGTCGTAAATGCAGCAAAGTGGTTACATCACCAAATGAAAGTATACACAAGCGACAAAGTCCCAGGAGCGGCAGACTCAGGCAGCAAGGACCGACAGGGGCAGAGAGCCCACGACAAGGGACACAGATTCAGGTTGGTAGGCGGTTGTTGCCCCGTGCCCAACCCCAACAGCGTTTGCCTCAAATACTCCGTGTTAGCCCAGCTGAGGCCAGTCTCCTGTCCGTTGGCCCTGCTCACAGCTGGAGCCTCTCAGGAGTTCAGAGCCACTTCATCAAGCACTTCTCCTGCAGTCGCTGAGACCTCCGGACCGCCCCCTTTTCCAGTCACCGCTGGAGGAACGTGGGGGGAGGGTCCGCTGCAAACTCTGGACTGGAGTCAGAAACCCTTGCCTCTGCCTCTGGAGCGCCAACGTCTGCTGCAGGTGCTGGCCCGGGCTCCACACCAGGGACAGCTGTGGAGTCGCAGGCAGACCCCTCTCCCGAAGGCCCCTCCCAGGAACCCACCCCACACTCAGAGTCCTCACCCGAATCAGGAGCAAGATCAGCCTGGTTCATGACATCAGCCTCCTTCGTGACTGGAGGCTAAGGGGCTCAGGTGACTGTAATTCTTCCAAATCACTGCTGGTTCCTTCTCCTTCTGGAGCTGGCTGGGGCAGCTCTGCCTCTGCTTGTCCTTCAACTGCTGGGAACATTTGCAAGTTGGTTTGGTCAATCACTGGCTCCGTTCCTGGCACAATCAGTTGTTCCTCAACCTCAGAGCCATCATCTATCACAACAGGGCTGGGCAAAGGCAAACTGAGGCAGCTTATGGCCTGTGTGTTCTTCCTCATTAAAACTTTTGCCATCTTGACCACATTCTGATGTTGCTTGGTCACTTGTGTCCTGGCTTTTATCTGTTAAATGTTGGACAGTATAGAAAGGATTAATGTAAAGACTTACATTGAGAAATATCCTTACAACTTACTGAGGACATGGAAGAGCAAGTACCCAGTGCTTTGGAAAACTTCCTCCAAAATTATGACTGCACTCTGAATATCTATACCAGCACCAAGACTAGTCCTAACATTACAGAAAGTGAGATGCCTGTTTCAGGTGCCATAAAGGAGCAATAAAATGTTGATATTATTTATGAGCTAGGTGAAATGAACCACTGCTGCCTTGGTCTGTACTTAATATTGCAAAAGGGATCTCCAATACCTGTTTTTCTGCTCATTTCCCCCACTTTTTTTTAACCTCAGGAAACTTATCACTACAGAGAGTCCACTGTTATTTTCCCTCTCTTTTTTAAACCTGAGGGATGTTAGCACCAACGCCCTTGCCTGTTTTCCTGCCTCTGGAATCTTAGAAGCCATGCCTTAGAAACCTCCCACGTATTTTCTTGCTCTTTAAAAATATTCCTCTCTCTTATTGCCCCTTCCTTTCTTCTTCTCAGTCGCGTAGGGAGGAGGAGGATGGGGGCAGTTCACCCTGAGCAGCAATGTTTTGGGGGCATTCTGGCCCATAGCTACGCCCTTGTGTGCCCTGGTCACACCCCCGTGCACCACAGCCACACCCCTATGCGCAGTGGTCACATCCCGCCTCCCTCCCGCCCCTCCTCCACACACTCCAAGCTCCGCCACTGCTTCTTCTTCCAGGAAGCTTCTCATTTGGACTTTCAACTTGAATTTGATCACTGCAACTTGGACAACAACCCAAAGCATTCTGTCAAATTTTGGGGCACCTATCACGATTTCTCAAAAAATTATACCAGTCCCCCCTTTCTGTTTCTTTCTAAGAAGCCCTCTGTTTCAAATTTGACTTTTCAATTTGAAACTGGCACTGGTACTGCAACTTACACAAACAACCAAAATCTCTCAAATATTAATGTTTCTGCCATGATTTCCTAATGACTAATGGGCACCCCATTTTGCTCCTACAAGCCTCACCTTTAAAACTTTGACATGAAACTAGCCACTGCAACTTGGACAATACAAAAAACATCCTTTGAGACAGTTTTGACACATCAGTCATGGCTACTATGAAGACAGTGAAATTTGCTGCCCCACCTCAGGAAGCAAAATGCTTTGTGCCCAGCATTGCCTTGCAGGTCCTCAGGATATTATGGATTGGGAGCGACCCAATAACATTATAACAAACTGTTGCTAAAAAATAATTAATAGAAGGCAACACATTCTCCCACTTAGTGATCAGATTTGCATGTAGGATTTCAGCCACCAAGTGCTTCTCATCAGAAACACATGAGACTGCTGCAAAGGAGAGATAAAGAGGCTTTTTTTGTTTTTCCCAGTATTCACTGAAAGAACCAATACAAAGGCCAATTGTCTTTTTGTCTTCTGATCAAAACTATGGCAGCAGCACTTAAGCTACAAAGCAACCTCTTTAATCCTCATTTCTTTGCTCACATCTGTCCACATACAACTACACTGACAGATATACTAATATTTGGCACACTGTTTCACTTAGTTTTGATACATTGGGGGGGGCAAACTTTGCTTCTAGCCCACGTTTTAGACAAAAGCTTGGAAATGATGACAGCAGAATACCTAGTACCATATTACATAGATTTCTGTTGCATATGATATTCTGCTTCCAACATTTTCGGATCTTCCTTTTACATAAAGTGCATTTGTTCGGTTAGTTCTGACTGCAGACTTTGAATTTCCTTGGTACAGAATTTGGATGGCTTTTCGTGCAAATGTGCCAAAGCCTGACTCTTTTCCAGGAAGTGATGAATGGTAGATTCTTTAAGTGTCAAATAACTGGAAGATGCCACAGGTCAGCCAGCCCAATATTTTAATTCTGGAACATCCAATCCAGGTCTATCTCTACAAGTCTAGACCACAACATGACACTGAAAGCAAGAAATTAGCCATAAGAGGACAAAAAAATTAAACGTGTAATACTTTTATTAGGCCAATCCAAAAAAAGCTCACAAAAATGTGCAAGCTTTTTCAATATCCAAATCTCTTTGTCAGGAAATCTGTTTCAGGGAGGGGGTTGAGAGGAAAGGGAATCGGAAAGGGAATTGGCAACAATGGGCACGGTGTTTGTGTGATCACATCTTAAAATGACATAGAGGAAGACGAGAGCATTTAAAGAAGGCTGGAACTGGAGCTGCCATTTTGAAAGGAAAGCTGCTCCTTTAACACAACAAGAAAGGAAGAAAAGAAATGTTTGCTCTGTCAGTTCTGAAAATGAAAAATCCACTTGCTTTTCAGAATTATCTTCATCCTGGATGAAATATACAGCCTCAATTATGAGTTGGTTCTTGTTTGCTTGTTTTTTCTTTTACCTTCTACAGCATTTAAATTTGTTCTTTGTGAATAAAAAAAAGTTAAAAGCTTGCCCATTTTTGCAACATTCTGGCTGGCCTGATATGGACCTCACACTAATGTGGATTTGGGGAAACATCACAGGAAAATAAAGTTGTCATGTAGAAAAGTTTCAAGCGGACTTCAAATGCGATTGGCAAGCAGTGTCTCACGGGAGATGGCAAAGGGGGGTTCCACAAAGTCATGCCAAAGGAAAATGCATTCTGCAGAATCTACAGCCCAACATACCATCTCTGATTATCATTATTTTTGTTCCTCCTCATAGTGACCTCAGTGCTAAGTACCTAGATGGGTGATGGCAGCAGCCTTACCCACCTCCTACAATATGGGTGGACAACTGTGGCCATGCAGAGGCTACTTTTATGCCTCATGAACCTGCTGAGAGACCACATAGGCCTTTTTCGCACTTGGTGAAGAAATCGCCCCGTGCCAGTACTCACCGGAGCAGAGTGCTCCATCGGCGGGTCCAGGCTCGTCCGGAGTAGTGCGTGGCCACACTCTGCACTGCTCCGGGGATGAAAATGGCAGCTTCCAGTTGGTGGAGGCTCTCCACCAACCAGTGAAGCTCGCCAACCTAAAGCCCACCCCCGGAAGATCTGCAAGCTCGCACTGGTGCGAGCCTGCAAATCTGCACCGGAGCGCGGCCACGGAGTGGTGCGCTCCGTGCTTTTGAAAGACCTGTTTTAAGTGGTCTTTCAAAAGCACGGAGAACAACCACTTTGGGTCGTTCCGGAGTGGGCTGAAGTCTGGAACTACACAAAGTAGTCCGGACCCAGTCCGCTCCCAAGTGCAAACGTCCTCCCTGGAGGACGCTCTGCACTGTTCTAAAAACAAAGTGCGGGAAAGGCCATAGAGTGCAAAACAAAATGCCAACCCAACAGAAGAGACTGGAAGTCAAATTCTGGTTTTGAAAGACAAGGAGTTTTTTTATAGTAAACATTCCACAGGGACCATGCTATTTTAAAAAGTAAATTGCTTCTCATGGAGGCTTACAGATAGGCAATTCTTCCTTGGGATGACAGAAAAAAAGACAATGTGAGGTATGTGGAGGCACTGAAGGCCACAAAAGTAGCGCTGGAGGACAAAAGTAGCCTCAGGCAGTTAAATCCCCCCCCCCAATTATGGCAGTGCCTGTTATCCCAAAGGAAAGAGAATAAAAACTTAAATATATCTGAGCATGCTTGGCCACAATGAAACCAGAACAGAAAAATCACAAAATATTCTACAACAATTTGTCTAACTCTCTCTTGAACCCAGAACACATATACATCCAGAGTGGTTAGCACAGAATTACCTAAGTTAAATTCCCTAATGTTGATGCCTCAAACCTGCAGATGCTCAGCTTATGTATGATGGTTTACAGGTGAAGTTTAAATTACTCATACAGTAGTTTTGGTGTCAAGAGCTATTTGAAAAGCCATTACAGTAATTCTAAATGCATTTAGCACTGTTCATAGGATACCCTGACATGTAGCATCTGTTTTTAAGGGCAGAGATCCAGAGGACAAAGGGAACAGAACAAATTGGAGGTGGGGGAGACTCTCCCTACCAGGTGTAGAAAAAATCCTTCCTAAGTCAGTAGAGTATGGCTAAAAGTATATGTGCAAAAGGTATATTTTGCAAAAGGGCACATCCATGTGAGTTTTAGCTTTGATCTAAACTCAGCTAAAGTTTATCAATGTTGATAGAAGCAATTTTTTTCCTGGCCATTTCTGCACTACACTGTTACAGTGCTATTATTCCACTTTCAACATCCTATAGTTTCCTGGGTTTGCAGTTTGGGGGGGGGACTTTAGAATTCTCAGCCAGGGAGCTCTTGGGCCTCAGTAAACTACAAATCCTAGAATTTCATAAGATGTTGAAAGCGGAATAAGAGCACTATAACAGTGTAGGACAGAAATGGCCTCTGAGATTGGCTTTGTGCTTGACAGTCTCCTGTTTTAAGGTTCCATCTGGGTTTCAAATCTGGACATACTGGTAGAATAGTAGCTAGTTTTATTTTTTATTTATTTGGATACACACATAACACTGCTCAATAACAGTGTTCTTGCAACAGCTTGTACAAGAAGACAATGGAGAAGTAGAGGCAGAAGTAGAAGCAGAGCTAGGAACTCTGGAACAGGAAGAAGGGGAGTTAGAAGGAGATACACTGAAGGATTAAGTCAATTTTCAGAGATAAGATTTTAATATAATTTATTAAGATGGATTTAAAGATATACTCTTGGAACATTAAGGGGTTTAACTCTGAATATAAAAGAAGACAAATTTTTCATCACTTAGAAAAACAAAATCTGGATATAATATGTCTGCAAGAAGCTCAAATTAGGACTCAAGATTTGAGATATGTTCGAAATCCAAAATTGGGTAGCTGTTTTGCAGCCACGATTGAAAAAAAGAAAAGGGGAGTTTTGATCTATGTTAATTCAAAATATGGAGTGCAGCAAATTTTTCAGGACAGTAACAGTCGATTTATAGGAGTAGAAGTTACTCTGAAACAGGATAAAATATTAATAGTTGGAATATATGCACCAAACGGAGCTAAAGGTGTATTTTTCCCCACAATACATAAAGAGGTTTTGAACTATCTCAATGAAACAGGAAATGTAAACATTGTTGTTTTGGGGGATTTCAATGGAGTTATCAGTCCAAAAGTGGACAGAACAGTACAGAAATTAACCCCCAGAAACAACGGAAAACTTCCTAAGAGCTCCTTTAAAATGTTGGATGAGTTAAATTTATATGACACATGGAGATATAAGAATGGACAATTGGATGGATATACATTTTACTCTGATCGTCATAAGTCAATGTCAAGGATAGATATGATGTTGGTATCTAAGCAATTGTTGCTGAAAGCTACAGATATGGATATTCTTCCTAACTTGTGTTCTGATCACAATCCATTACAATTAAAGATAAATATCAAGGACAGAGAAAGAACATGGAGATTGAAAGATGAGATTTTGAATAAGGAGACTTATATAGAGAAAGCAAAAAAGGAGACAATTAATTATTTCAGTGAAAACATGATGCCGGAGATGTCGATGAAAAGGGTTTGGGATGCAAGTAAAGCTGTTATGCGTGGTAACTTTATTAGATGGGCAGCGGAGATCAAGAAAGAAAGGAGACATACTGAATAGCAAATTTTGACTAAGATGAAGGAAATTGAGAAACAGATGAGATAATATCCCTCGGATAATAAGATCAGATTACAGATGAAGGTACAACAAGCTGAATTAAATCAACTTAACTTAAATGAAATAGAACAACAGATATGGAGAATGAAATATAACTTTTTTGAACAAGCTAACAAACCCTCAAAGTTTTTGTCCGGCTTGTTGCGCAAAAGAAGGGCACGAAACATTATAACAGAGGTTAGAATTGCAGAAGAAAGAATTACAAAGCAAGAGGGAATAAAACAAGCTTTCCATAAATATTACGTGAAGTTGATGAGTAAGACTACAGAAGCTAAAAAGCAACAAGAACTGGAAGAATATTTGGAGAAAATGAATAAAATGAGATTTAACGAAGATCAAAGACAGATTATGAATAAATCTATCTCTATGATGGAAGTGGTAGAGGCTATTAGAAATCTGAAAAATGACAAAGCCCCTGGACCAGACGGTTTTACTGTAAAGTATTACAAAATTATGGAACATGAGATTTCAACACCTTTGCAAAGTACAATAAATGAGAAAATAAAGGAAGGAGTACCAGGTACATGGAAAGAAGCTAATGTGGTGCTGATTCCAAAAGAAGGCAGAGACTTAACAGATGTAAAGAATTACACATCAATATCACTTTTGAATACAAATTATAAGATTTTTGCTTCAATCCTAGCAGCGAGATTTTAAAAAAGTGCTGATTGAGATTATTGATGAAGATCAGAATGGTTTTTTACCAAAAAGAAATAATATCAGAACAGTTCTAAATATAATTGAATATTATGAAAAGCACAATGAACGAAAAATGGCCATGATATCTATAGATGCGGAAAAAGCTTTTGATATGATCAGTTGGCCATTTATAAAGACGGCGATTAAACAGACACAGGCAGGAAACAAATTTGTTTCTTGGATTGAAGCAATCTATAGTCAACAACAAGCATGATTGGTTATTAATGGTGAAAGGACACAATTGATAGATCTGCAAAGAGGGACAAGACAAGGTTGCCCCTTATCTTCTCTTCTGTTTATTATGACAATGGAAATACTTACTAATGCTATAAGAGAGGACAAAGATATAAAAGGAGTTCAAATTAAGAAATATCAATACAAGTTAAAAGCCTTCGCCGACGATTTCGTTTTATTTTTAGATGATCCAGGGAGTAGTATTAAAGATCTGATTAGAACATTTCAAGAGTATGGAGAATTCTCTGGATTTAAAGTCAACAAGGAAAAAACAGTTTTATTAACTAAAAATATGACTGAAAGAGAAGAGAAGGAACTAGCACACTTAACAGGATTTAATAGAGGAAAAAAGGCAGAATATTTAGGCGTCTGGATAACAAAAAGAAATAATGAGTTATTTCAAAATAATTATGAAAAAAAATGGAAAGAAATAACAAAGGATCTGGAAAGTTGGACCTCTATGCGTTTATCGATGATGGGGAGGATAGCTGCAATAAAAATGAATGTACTTCCAAAAATGAATTTTTTATTCCAAAATCTTCCTATTATAACAAACAATAAACTTTTTTGCAATGGAAAAGAGAACTAACCAAATTTATATGGCAAGGGAAAAAACTCAGAAAAAAATGGAATATTATGACAGATCAGAAAAACAGAGGCGGAATGAGACTACCTGACTTTCAGATATATTACAAAGCTGCGGCATTCATGTGCATAAAGGACTGGGTTGACTTACAAGATACGAGAACTCTGGCACTGGAGGGTGCTGATTTGAGGAGGGGGTGGCATGCCTATATGTTTTATGACAAAGCAAAAATAGATAAAGACTTCACACATCATTATATAAGCAAATCACTCTTGAAAATTTGGAATGAATATAAGATAAAAAACATACGGCAGCTCCGCACTTGAGTGTCCCCTCAAGAGGTGTTTTTCGGTAGATGGACTGAAACAGATAAATGGCTGAGATATGAAGATATAATAGAGAAGACAATTTCGAATAACTTGAAGATTAAAACAAGAGAAAAACTGGAACAAGAAGGAATTACATTAAGCTGGTTCCCTTATAGACAGTTAACTGAAAGATTTCAGATGGACTTAAAAACATATGGAATAGAAGTAAAAGAGAAAATTGGAGTGATAAAACAGCTGTTTGAAAATCCTCCTCATCTATTAGCGTGTATATGTCAAGAAATATTACACCAGGAAAGGCCAGAAGAAACAGTAAAGTCAGTAATGGTTTTGTGGGCTCAGAATATTGGACATTCAATTCGATTAGATTCTTGGGAACAGAGCTGGAAAAGAACACAAAAATTTACAGTAGCCCAGAATTTAAAAGAGAATTATTATAAGTTGTTTCAGAGATGGTACATGACACCAGATAAATTAAAAAAGATTTACAATACAGGTACAGGCCTCTGTTGGAAATGTCAGAAAGAGGTCGGTACGATATATCATATGTGGTGGACATATCCTAAGGCTAAGAAATACTGGAATGAAATACATAACACAATATGTGCATTAATGAAAGTTCAGTTTGCTAAGGTACCGGAATTGTACTTGTTAAATATGACAGATGTGCTAGAAGGTACTGCTATAAAAAAGTATTGGAGAATAATACTGTATATGATAACAACAGCTCGTATTGAATATGCAAAGCTTTGGAAAACTCAGCAAATACCCACAATTGAGCAATGGTGGGGAACATTTGTTGAAAATAGAAATGCTGATATGGTCTCTCAGAAATTAAAAGGGAAATCAGATGATGAGATTTTGAAAGAATGGCAAATGGTACTGGGTAATTGGGGGGTACTGACAGATGAAAATGAGTGATTCATGATTATGATAAATAATGAGCAGGTAATTGGATATATATCATGAAGCTGGAATATGATGATGATAATGCAAGAGCTAATGTGTAACATGATCAATACAATGTGGTACATTAATATAAACAAGTTAAGAGATATAAAGAATGAAATCTAGATCAGTGTGGAAGATCAAAAGAAAATTCATGTAAAGTTCAGTTATAATTGTTTGTTTGTTTTATATGTGAATTGAATAAAATGACTTTAAAAAAATATTGTTCTTGCGATGAAATTATACTATACAATTAAAAACATAACATCACCAAATAACAATTTGGAACATAACTTCCAGCAGAGAGAATAAAAGCAGATCTATAGCACATATGGAGGTTCAGAACAGTAAAAACTGTTCTGTGAGTGTTTTTAAGGCTTGAGATAATTTTTTAAAATCCCCATCTGTTACCAGAATTGTCACAAAAAGGGTGGAAAGCAATGTGTATATTGGGAAAATTATCTTTCAGTTTTCCTGTCCCTAAGCTGTTAAGGGGCTTTTAAAACCTGCACTTTGAACAGACCCCAAAATAGACTGGAAGCCTAACCTGAGAACTGAAAAAGTTGTTACTCCACTGGAGAAACCTTATCCCAGGGTCTACAATTTTGATATTAAAATATGATTCAATGTGCCTGAGAGGTCACCCCGAAGGGGCACGTAGGCAGGTATGGTCAAAAGACTGAAAACCAGGTCAGGCCAGTAAAATCCCCAGTCACGTAGCCCCAGGAAACCTCAAGATGTGTAAACCCACAATAAACAAAGGTCCTCAGCCCGGAGACGCTGACTTGAGGGGATTAGCATGTTTGCCCCAAGTTGAGCAAATATTCCATCAGGCAAGGAACATTTACATGAAGTCACACCACAAACTAACACAGCCAAAGATCCTGAGACTTTGGCAACACCTTGCAATCTCATCGCACAAAGGAAATTACCATGGTGGAGCTTCGTTATCACTCCAACACTCCTTGTTCTCCCCAGGAAAGGATTCGTCCTCCAGGTACTTTTTCCCCTACAAATAGTCCCAGTTTTTGAGTGGTTCTTTGGATCACTCCCAGTCATCCCAGCAGACCGTTGCTCCATCCGTTGAGTGATCGCCTCAGTCCTCTCCGTGCTGAGCCCCACTTCTCCGCTGTTTTTCCCGGACCAAGGGCTTCAGGACAAAGGTGCAGTATCACTCCAGCTACACCCTTTCAATATTCCCCTATGCAATTTCCTCTCTTTTACTTCTTAATAGGTCTCAAGTGAGCGTGTGAGTGATTGCGTTGCTGCGTGAGACTTTCTTTCAATAAAATCATTTATTGGACATTTTTGTTTGGTTTTTGGCTTGGCCTGACCCCGTAAAAACTGGGTAAAAAGACCCTGCTAGGTTACCCTGCCTCTCGCATTGCTATTGCTTGTGCTCTGGCTAGTTTCCATTCCCCATCGCATGGAGCACATTGAGGTGTCCCCCCAAGGAACCCCAGAAATCAGGGTAACGAAGTCTTAATATGATCAAATCAGTCCAGACCCAACTAGAAGTTACGTTAACGTTATGATCAGTTCTTGTGGACTTGGTTTTGGTCTACTATTTTGTAGCCATGGCAGAGTAAGCACAGAATCCAGTGTGGTATAGTGGTTTGAGCATTGGCCAGTTTTCTGCTTGGCCATGGAAACCCAGGCCATTTCCACACAGGCTAATAAAAATGGTGCAGTGCGTCCTCCATGGAGGACATCTGTACCTTGAAGCCGACTGGGTCCGGACTACTTACTGTAGGTCCGCACCTCAGTCCGCTCCGGAACAACCCCAAGTGGTCCTCGAGCGTGTTTTTGAAAGACCTGATTTTTCCAGTCTTTCAAAAGCATGGAGCACACCACTGCGAGCCTGCTCCCTTGTGAAGATTCACAGGCTCTCACCAATGCTTTAGGCTGGCGAGCTTCAGTGGTTGGTCGAGACCCTCGACCAACCAGAAGCCACCATTTTCATCCCAGAGCAGTGCAGAACGGCAGCCACGCACTGCTCCGGAGCAGTGTGGACCAGACTGGGGAGCCATAAAGTCTGGTGAGTAGCATCACGGGGCGGTTCCCTCACCCCACGCGGAAATGGCCGTAGACCGCCTTTCTCCCAGAATTGGGACCCAAGGTGGCTTCCAACAATAAATTCCCATTAAAACAATGTGCAGCAGCGCAAAAACACCTACTAATTACAATTTGGGAATGGCCAAACAACTTAAAATAATCATGAATTGCACAGCTTTTCTTAAGGATGTCATGCTAACTACTGTCACAATAATGGCTTCCTCTCTATAAAATATGTTGATATTCCAGGACAATCCTAATTTTGGTATTTTATGCTATATCTTGACACTTCAGGATCTTGTCTAGTTCCTTCATAGCTGCCCTTGCAAGTCCTATTCTTCTTCCACTTTCTTGACTTCAGGCTCCATTCTGATTAATGACTGAACCAAGGTATCAAAAATCTTTATTCCAATGTCTTCATTGTCTACTAAAGTATGTAAATCACCTGCAATTGTTATTTTTGCTTTCTTAATGTTCTTAATGCTAACTCCAGTAACAAATGTTACAGAAGGGCAGGTTTTAATTGAATATCTAGAAAAACTTTTTCACAGTAAGACCAGTAGGAAAGTGAAACCAGTAGCCTAGGGTGATTGTGGTCTTCTCTTGCTGAAGGTATTCAAGCTTAGGCAGGAGGCCCTTCCATTACTATTATCCTATTTCTGGATTTCCTGCATGAGGAGAGGGCAGGTTAAATGGCCTACAAGCCCACTGTTACTGCCCTGGCTAGTCCGAGCTTTGGGGGATATTAAAAGATATCCCTTGATATCACAATTCGGCTGCACTTCTCTATTCCTTTCCACATGCTTGCGAGGCCACCGGACAAGCACGTAAACAAGCTCGGCCATTAATAGCCGTAATATTCAAAATACAATACAGGCAGGCCAGAAAATAGCTGACTCACTGCTTTAGGAGACCTCCAGGCAAGTACTCTAATTAAGTATGCACACCACTTACAAAAGAGCCTCTGCCCCGCGATGGCAGCTTGATGGGTAAACTATACAATACCCAAGTACTCTGCGTTTGCATACCAGCTACTCTATTGAGAACCGCTACGATAACTCAGTCATTCAGATTGTGACCTTTCGGAGGCTTTGTCTCCAACTCCAAATCTATTCTTTTCCCCCAAGTACGGCATAGCCTGCAGTCACAATTCTCCTTATAAAAACCCTTGATTCCGAGACCTTCCTCGGATCGCTCCCGAGTTTCATCCCGCCTTGCTGCCGCTTTGCTTGGCGAGCCTGCCCTCGGCTCCAGGTGCTGAGCTACATCGCACCCCAGCTTCGCTCTCTATTTTTCTGGGCTTCAGGACAGGTGAAGTATCACCCAAACCAACAATCCCTCTAAAAATCCCTCTATACCACTCCAACTTTTATTTTCTGTAGTTATCTTGTGTGAGTGTGTCGCATACACTGTTTTGCTTGTATTCAATAAACATCATTTATTATTTCAACTTCTGTGTTCTCCTTGACTCGACCTGACCCCGTAGACATAGGGTTCAAGATCTCGCTACGTTATCCTGCCTCTCGTAACACTAAGCAGTGCTCTGAGCTAATTTTCCCCACCTTTAGTTGAGCACATTTTGGTGTCCCTCCTGGGACCCCCACTACACAGGGTAACACCACCATTCCCCAATTATATAATAGTCTTCGCACTCATAAAAGTATAAAGCAGTGATAGATGTTGTTTACCACAAGAGGTCAGCATAAACTTAGTAACATCTATTCATCTCATAATAAAGTTTAAAAGTTTGACCATTTTAAAAACATTTCCCATCCTACTTTCAAAGCAGCCTATCTTGAAAATTTCTGCAACTCAAAGTTCCAGATTTTGTTATCATCTAATATCTTTGGTTCTTTGTGATTTAAAGGCTGTGAATATTTTAAAACCTTATTGGTGGAATACTGTACCTCCGAGTTCTCTACTATGTGGAAAAATTGTACCACATCTCAATAACTCATTAAGGCCAGTTTCTGCTTAAGAAATGCTAAATCTCCTGTAGGTGTACTGGACATCTCATGTCTATGCTCAATAGTGGATTACCAAAGACAAAGGAATTGTCGTAGGGCACTTCCACTGCAGTGAGCAATAGGAGGATCTGAAGCCAGCCTTCAATTTGATATTCCTGATGCAGCTACTGGGCATAATCCACAGCCCATAGCAGCAACAGCAAGAGGAGGGCCAGTCCTCATTCATTTTCCTTTTCTGTTGAATTACCATGATAACTCTTTATTTCATAAGATTTTTATATTTATATGGAAAGGTGCAGAAATCTCTCAGCCTCTCTCTCACACACTGCTGTTCTCTCTCCAGAAACACTTGAAGGCAGAAATATTGTCTTCTATAGCAGGGCTGGTTAATCCTTCTACAGCAGGGATGCCAAACTCAATTTCATCTTGGGCCGCATCAGCATTACGGCTGCCCTCAAAGGGCCAGTTGTATCTGTAAGACTATATAAATGTATCTGCTCTTTTATCATATTAAATAATTGCCTCTGCATTTGATTATTACTGGTTTTTAAACTGTCTTCCCTCTGCATAAACTTTATTTGTCTTGGACATTTGGGGACTATTTCATCGTAGTTTATGGTCCCTGTACCTCTGTAAAGTAACACAGAATTGGTCAGTATATCCAAAGTGTGCCTCGTTCTGCCCCCAGGCTCGCCAGGCGAGGGGAGTGCCACTGCTGCAGCAAAGGTGCAAGGGCCACATGAAATGGCCTGGTGGGCCAGATTTGGCCCGCGGGCCTTGTGTTTGACACCTGTGTTCTACAGCAAGGGGCAATGGTTACATTGTACCTCCTGAAATCCACCAGAGGACTGCAAATCCATTTAAGTTCACTGCTGCTGAAGGTATGTGGTAGTCTGTGATGCTGACTCTACAAAGCTAACTCCATTTGGCACTGCACGGGTTCTCTTTTCTGTGTAAATGGTATTAACCACTGCTTCAAGTCTTCCATAGTCATTTCCTCCCTACATTGATATAGTGCTATTATTCTACTCTCCTCTGGAATCCTGGGGTTTGCAGTTTAGGGAGGGGCATTTAGAATTCTCAGCCAGAGACCTCTCTAGCCTCAGTTAACTACGAAGCCCAGAATTCCACAGGATGTTGAAACTGGAATAATAACACCGTAACAATGCAGGGAGGAAATGGCCCATGTTTCATCAGATGCAACAAACCTCTCCATACATCAGGACACACACACACACACACAGAGGAACAGGTGCTGTACAGGCTTCTGTGGGCATTGCTCCCTGTTAGCAATTCTCTCTTTGAGTGCACTGGATCTGACAATAGTTATATGTAACATAAGAACATAGGGAGAGCTTTGCTAGATCAGATGGAAGTCTAGCATTTTAGTTCAGCATTCTGTGCAGAGCAGCCACCCAGTTGCCCAACAGAATCCTGCCTGCAAAATATGATTGCACCTGCAGATTTCTGCTTGTGTTTCGGCAGCTAATAATTAAAAACATACTGCCTCTGATAATAGAGTTAATATGTAGCCATCCTTCACAACTAGTACCCATTGATAGCCCTAACTGCCACTAGCAAAGTATATCAGCCAGCCTATCATAACTCACCCTCTGGAGTTGGAAGATTCAGACACAGACTCGGAGCGTCAGGAATGCCAGGAATGTACAACTCCAGCTGTCAGTGATCTCTCTGAATCAGAGGTGCTAAGGGAAGAGGCAAAGGAGTCTGAAGATGAGATCCAGCCATTTACTGAGTGAAGGAGGGAGAAAGAGAAGTTGTGACACTCCCTACCAACTCTTAAGTAGGAGGCACTGATTAATTAAGCACCTGCTGCCTTGAGAGACCTAGCTATAAATCTCTAACAGTTCACTGCAGGCTTCATTGCTAATAACCATCCATCTTGGTGACTTGCCAGTAGTCTTTGGTTTTCATGTTTTCCCGGACCATGGATTGGCTACTATATACTACTCTGCTTTAGTCACTGTTGGCTTTGTTTATTTGGATGTCTGATTTACTGTGCAACTTCCGGACTGGCTGATCCAATCTCTTGCTTCTTCCTTCATTCTGCTTCTGTGACAGATCTGGATTAGCTTAACTACTCGACAGCTCTTGCATTCCAGCCACCTGCTTTCTGGATAGAGTCAGGAATGGCTGAACCCTGTGATCATAACTTGCCCACAACTGCTATTTCCTCCATCTGTTGTCCAAGGACGAGGAAAGACAGGGAAAAGTCAGAACTTTGACTGACATCAAGACTGAGACAAACCACACTGCTCTGTGGTTTGCCATGTGGGGGAGGGGTCACTGTTGATGGCTTCCAGCAAAAGAGACATGAAGAGCCAGGGCACTGTGCATGGGAGAGGGGTGGAATCTGAGGCAATAAAAGGCCTGCCCAACCCTCCACACATCCCTTACAGATCGTTGTATCACAGAGAACTTGTTGGGTTGGAGGCAGCTGACCTCTTTGTACTTTCGGCTGCTTTCCCAGGGTGCCCATTTTGGGGAAGAGGAGATATTTTTCCTTATTTGCTGGTAGTTCTCCATGGGATGGGGACATAGAGTTTCCCCTTCTTTACTCATCTTTTCCTTTTCTTTCTCTCTCTTCTCTTCTCCATATCTTCCCTTCTAATTCCAGTGTTGGGGTGCCCATGAATTAAGGGTGGTCGGGGGGGGGTTGGCTGGGCTTGCAGGGAGGCAATGTGTGCTTGTTTGCCCTTTGGGGCTTGATTGCTCTTCAGCTGTGTCAGTGGGTAGGCTCCCTTCACCAAAAAGTAGACTGCAGGCCCTGTTAGCCTTGGAGTGGAAGAGGAGTATGGTGTGCTGGTTCCTGGCATAGGCAGGGGGATGTAGGTGTCTCTTTCAGCCATAACATTTTTTCTCTGTAGTTTTCGTGGTGGCTTGGGGGGCCATGCATAGTCAACTCAGCCTCACTCCTCGCCTTAAGACAGCATGCATATCACTGGGCCTTCCAGGGCTGTTGAGAATTGTCATTGTGCCACAGGGCAGCAGTGTTGTTTTGGCCTCTAGGGCTACATGGAAGTGCTTGTACCACTTTGAGCCAGGCAGCTGTATGGCACAAGAAAGCCCAGTGTTTGGTTATACTGTGCAGCACTGGGCTGGCTTATTTTGGACGTTCCTAGGGTGCCTAGAATTTAGCCTTTGATGCACATGTGCACTTGCGTTGGGGCCCAATTGTTTGCTGTTCATTTATACCTTGCCTTTGCCAGCTTGTTCTTTCCTGTGGCCCCTTGGGTCTTTTAAAAATCCACATGGTGTCTTTGGCCCAGTCAGTGTTAGGCTTCAACAAGTATCCCTGTAGGCACAGGCCTTCATCTACAGCCCTGTGGATCCAGCCCCCCCCCCCAAATTCCAGCATCAGCCCCAGGGGAAGTTGTGGGGGGGTGTACCACCATTGGGAGGCAGTCAGTTGAGTATCGGACTAGTATCATTCATCCCATTGGGAGGTGGTCTATCCCACGTTGGACTAGCACCTTTTCAACCTTAGGTGGCAGTCATTCATGTGTTGGACTAACAGGATTCAGTCCCTTGGGTGGTAGTTTATCCCATGAAGGATTAGTATTCTTTCAGCCTTGGTTGGTGGTCATTTGAGTGCTGGACTATGAGGATTCAGCCCTGTGGGGTGGCAGATAATTCCTGTTGGACTAGAATTCTAGGTAAGCAAACATGGCATCCAAGAAAGGGAATGGTGCTTCTACGGGTAAGGGCCCTGCTAGGAAGCCTCTAGTCAAACATCTGCCTCTGGGATCCACTAGGTCTTTAGATGAGAAGGGACAAGCAGAAGGTAAGGTGTCTGCTCTAGCTAGGCTGGAGGAGCTTGAAATACTTTGTGTTACTTCCAAGCAACCAGAGGTTCGGGTCTCCAAGCAGGATAAGAGAAGGAAAAGGATGCTTTTAACACCATGGCCTTGCCTCATTTAGAGGCACTGCAGAAGCACCTTTGGGCAGTTGAACTGGCTCTACTGGCAGACCGTGAAGATGAGGGAGTGGCTCAGGCAGGTAGTGGGAAAGTGGAGCCATAGACCAAGAGCTGGCATATAAGTTTCCTGCCACTTCCATGCCTCACACACCAGTAAGTCTATGGGGTCCCAGGGTAGATGTGGCAGGGGGGATGGAGTAGGACAGAGCTAGTGCCAGAAACTCAGGAGGGAGTTCAAGGGTAAGCTGACTTCCCCGTCTTCAGGAAGGTGGTTTGGCCCAGATACAAATGCCCCCCCTTACTATGGCCCACAAATGCTTAATCAGATGCCATATCCAGAACAGTGGCCTTATGGCATTCTGGGGAACCTGCACCAGCTGTCCAACAGTGGATATAGTGCTCTCCCTTATGGGGCCATCCCTTTGGGGGATCTTCCTATGCCCCTAAGTGACCATCTAGCACAGTCCACCCTAGACAAGATCCTGAGAAGTGAGTACATGGACTTTTTTTTTCTTCACTTTACAGAGATGTGTAACAGAAAACAGTAATCTGGAAATCTAAGTAACTTCTAGCTGACATCCAAATTAAAGTCACTTCACATCCAGTGCAAACTCAACAGAGAACTGTGGCTAATCCTTCTGGTGAAAGTATCTGTATGCTACATTTATCTACAATCTCATGCTTAGCATGGTAATCCTTGTACACATTGTAAAGTGTAACTTTAAAGTTCTATTAAGTTGTCCAAATAACAATATAATGAATATTTCTATGCATGCCTCAGGTCTAAGACAAAGAAAGGAGCAGGCCAGGCTAACTGTCCAAACCCAATCTTACATCAATAAGTCATAAAGCTGGAAGAGACTTTGAAGATCATCTGCTCACATCAATGTTGTTTTTATTTCATTCGACATTCTGAATCTGAAATTTGATGTCTTACTTCATTTTTATTTTACCTTTCCTCTGCAGTGTTTAGGATCAAGCATGTGGTTCTCCCCTCCCATAAACTTCACAGCCCTTAAATCTGATTGGGTTAAGAGATAAGAGACTGCCCTAAGGTGACCTAGTGAACTTCATGATCAAGCCTGCTTCTCTCACTTGGATGCTGTTTTTGATTTTTAAAAAGGGCACCCCATTTCATGTATGGACATTGTAGACATACAAGCAAATATGATAGTCCCATCTTGGTTTGTTTCATAATCTTTTGTGTTAAAACAGACCATGCTTAGAGGCAGAGAAACAAACAATTGAATCACCATACCACCCAGTTCAGTGATCTGGTTTGTCCAATATTCCATCTTTTGCATGTTCCTTCATGCACCAGATGTTGTGGGTGAGATCTGAGACATTTGACAACACTGTTGGTGAGCCTTGAGCAATGAGCTCTGCAAACATGAACCAAAGCACAGTATACTCCCTCAAGCTGTGTTACTCCATGTATTTGCATAAATACAGCTAAGCCCATAAAACACCTGAATTTGCACAAACAAGGTTGATTCTGTTAAGGCTGAGTCAGAGGGGAAATATGCAGTTCTCCCATTTCAGGCAAGTCCACATTAACTCAGTGCTCCCATTTTAACAGTGTAATCCTACTGTTACTATCTACTTGTCCTCTGCTTGTCCATGTTGATGGATGATTTTCAGCTTGTGCAGTCTGAGGATGTGAACAGGATCTTTAGAGAGGTAAGGGCCCTCACATGTGTCCTAGACCCTGGTCCTTCCTGGCTATATAAACAGGCCAGAAGGAGATGGGCTAAGTGGGAAGGGAAGGAATTGATGCCTTTTTACAACAAGGCAGGGTACCAATATGCCTGAAAGAGACAGTGGTAAGACCTTTTCTGAAAAAATCTTCCCTGGAGGCTACTGTACTAGATAACAATAGGCCAGTCTCTGAGTTTCTGTTTTGGGACAAGGCACTAGAGCATGTAGTAGCTTCTCAGCTCCAGGATTTGCTGGATGAGGCAGATTATCTAGATCCATATCAACCTGATTTCCGGCTTGGTTATCAGATAGAGACACCTCTGGTTTCATTGGTAGGTGATCTATGCAGGAAATTAGACAGCGGGACTGTGTCTCTATTAGTTCTGCTGGACCACTCAGCAGTTTTTGATACCATTGACCATGGTACCCTTCTGAGTCACTTCTCTGGGATGGGGCTTGGAGCTACAGTTCTACAGTGGCTCTGGTCCTTCCTGGAGGGTGGCTCCCAGAGAGTGGTGTTGGGGGATTCCTGCTCAATTCCTTGGCCATTGGCCTTTGGTGTCCCTCAGGATTCAGCCTTGTCTCCTATGCTATTTATTTTTAAAAATATCAGGCACAGGGAGAGCTGCTTGTGGGATATTCTGTCTCATGGGCTAAAATAACTTGATTAGCTTTAGGCTTTATGTACTTCACCTTTGGTGGGTATGGAGCCTTATTTGACGTTTTTCCTAAGATAGCAAAATGTCTTGGGCTGGCCTTTCCATTGGCTGTCTTTGAGATTGCTTCCAGTGGTAAAATCGTAATTACATCCAAACAAAAGAAGTGTAAGCGGCTATTGTTGGGGGGGAAAAACTGGAGTTAGTTTGAATGTTGGTTCATTGTATTACAGAATCTTTTGATTGATTGATTGATTGACTGACTGACTGATTGATTGATTGATTGATTGATTACTTTTTTCCCCAAGTAGGACTCAAAGTAGCATACTAGTTTATCAAAACTATAGACATGCTTCTAGGTTTATAAAATACATAGGTAGGTAGTTTTACTGTTCCCAGTGAAAAATGGATCTTGTTGGATCCTGTGGCCAACCAGCTCCCAAGGGCTGTAAACAGGGTGTTCTGTCATCACCTGTCAGTGTCAACCATTCATCACTGGCAACCAGCCTCTTCTATGGCTTACAAATGCCTCTACCATTGACAAAGGTAAGACCCACACCTTCCAGTATTGCTCGTAGGAAAACAGGAACACATGTGGCCAGACAATATCAGAGCATAGTCCAGAGGGCAAAAGTTCTGAATGAAGAACACACAAGCTAGGAGATACTGCAGCAAGTTGTCTTTGCCTAAACCTACTAGGTTTACCTCCTCCTCTCCTCTTTCTCCTGCTGAGCTAATTGAATGCAAACTAGCTTTGTACTTTGAATTCAGTTTCCAGCAACTAAAGTAAGGAGTGAGGAAACCAGAAGCAGGAGGGAGCAACTGGGGTGTTTTAAAGTAGGTCAACAAATGAATCTGAAGCCTCAGGAATATTTTCCCAAGCCCTGTGCTGCTACAACCAAAACTCATTTAGCAAAAAGGCCCATGACTTGTCACACAGGTGGTTCTACTCATACCTTGCTCTAAATAGCACAGCAAGCCGGAGTGTGTGCACCCACTGGCTCTCTCCAAGCCTTTCCTCCTCTCCTTGTTCCTGACTTTTTGGTATGCTGCCATTGCACAAGTGTACCACAAACACAAACACTTTCACACTGAGCCAATGAGCCCTGGAGCCAATCAGGAATAAGTAGAGATGGCTGCCCAGGATTTAATGCCTCCTTTTAGAATAAAATCACATCAGCTATTTCTGCACTAAACTGTTATGGTGCTGTTATTCCACTTTCAACATCCTATGGAATCCTGGGGTTTGCAGTTGAGGGAGGGGCCTTTAGAACCCTCACCCAGGGAGCTCTTTGGCCTCAGTGAACTACAAACCCCAGAATTCCACAAGATGTTGAAAGTGGAATAATAGCACTATAACAGTGTAGGGCAGAAATGGTCGTCTTCTCTTCATCTAACATCGGTTATCCTCAGATTTTCCTCCCTGACATTATCATGGTAACGCAAAAGAGATAGGCCCCATAGAGATTATACAGATTTCCAACTGTGCAATTTTACAATCAGCAGCAGGACACCATGGGAGTGGATGTACATGTTGCCCACATCTCGACTAAAGGAACTACTGCTTGCATATATCACATGATACAACATATTGTCAGTTCATTGTGACAGAAGAAACAATTAAGTAGGGCTCTTGGGGGTAACAGAATGGCCATTATTTTCCGTATATATAAGGAGGGAAGGATTCCATATCTAGTATGAAATGCACAATGAGCCTAACTTTGGGCCTCCAACAAGACTGGAAAACAAAAGTGATTAAGCCATCCTGAACTTCTATGCATCTGGTAATGAAAAAATTTAAATCAGGAAAGTGCTAGCCTTGTGAATTCCTGATTATGAATGATGCCGTCTTTACAACTGTCAATAAATGTACCAAACATTTTTCCTAGAAAGACTTTTGTTGGTAGATTTTAAAAAAATCATTGACATTTAATATAATTCATCAAATTTATTTGTGTGGTATAAGAGGTTATCATCCCATAAAGTTCTGTAACATTTCCCAGGCTGGAGGTGTGTCATGTGAGCCAGCATTACTTGCAGTGTGGTGTTGACAAGTTCACTACCACAGCCATGGTGGACTCACAACTCTTTGAAGTTCTCTTCCTGCCAACTGATCAAGGCCAAGGTTAGAGACGTGTGTAGTGGATTCTGTCTATGAACCAGTAACTTTTGAATGACTTCTTGAAGGGAAATAATAGAAAGGTATAATTATGTTGCGCTGTTACTGAAACCAAAAGGGATTATTTGTAGAATGCTCTGAGAAAACAAAATGCAAAGTATTAACATTATTACTCATTTGTTCCATTCCTATTCTACCCCAAAGTCAGAATTCTAAAGGCGATTTTATATGATAACGCTTAAAACTACACAATACAAAAACAACATTTAAAAAAATCTTCAAAAGTCTGAAATTGAACACAGGGCGGTATATTTTTCACAGTGAGGAAAGTCTGTCTTCTCAAACGCACCCATTTAAAGATTACATCAGCCCCAACCATGGCATGTGGCTGGCACAATAAAAAAAATATAAAGAATTGTGGGGGTTTAAAAATCCTCTTTGCTGACCTCACAGCCCCACCTAGTAAATCATACAATGCTTAGTGCAGGGATGGGGGCCCTGAAGACTACTAACTGTACTTTTACATCCTCCAAAGGCCTCCTTGCCCCCATTTGTGTGTGTGTGTGTGTGTGTGTGTGTGTGTGTGTGTGTTTTGGACAACTTTTATCCAAACTGTGCTTGAAGCTCAAACATGCAAAAATGTCTCTGTCAAAATGAAGGACAGAGCAGTTGTAATTTGGCCAGGACACAGCTGAAAAAGGAGGCATTTCTACATGCCTTTGAGGGAGGGTGGGCAGCCGGAAGAGAGAATTTGGCCTCCAGCTCCCATGCAGTTCCCATCCTGGCTGAGAAGGAGGAAAAGAGGGAGTATGTGGATGTGTGCAGACACTAAAGATGGTGCCCTCTGGATGATTCAGGATCTCAGCCAGAGCAGCAAGCCAGTGTTGTTTCTACCTACTACCTGTACTTCTCCCTGGCAGCAGCAATTTGAGGTGATGTTTATGGATCTTTTATTCTGCTTACCAAATAACCTTGAGTTGCACAAAACAAAACATTCAGGGAGGTGGGGTGGAGAAGGACTACTAATTCAATGAAAATATATTCTGTCAAGCAAGATGTAATGTAATTGCATTTTTTTTGTATTAGACTCTTCATTACTCTAAAACGGAAGTCCAACGGAGGTACAGGGATGCTACAAACCCAGTTATGTGTATAGGGGCAAAGACTTATGAGTTGTGTAGACATTTCAACTGTGTTACAATGCGCAACAACTGCATATATATCTACAGGGTGGAATAAAATTCTGGGATAGTGTAAAGAGATACAAAGCACAGTTGTGACTCATTGCAAAAATGACTGTTGCCCCAAATGGACTCAGGATAATTTATTCATCTTTCTACTGCGTCATCTTCTGACACAGCAGGCACCTCCCCTGCCATTATTTCTTCTGAGAGTCCAGGGTAAAGATGTAGATCTTTGCTTATTTTGTTGCAACTAACAAAAATAATTTTTTTCAAGCGGTCCTTCCCACTAGCTCAAACTACAAGACTTTTTTTTTTTTTTTTTTTTTTTTGCATATTTTTCAGTTATTGCTTTTTCATTCCAGGGCTTTAAAGAAAATTTACAATTTTTTATAGAAGAAAAGATCTTAAATGCAAAATATCTTTTCCTACCAAACCAAACATTTTTTACTCTTGCTGCTGCTGATTTCTTCTTGTCAAAGGCAAGAAAAATTTTAAATACTCTTTACATTCCTAATCCAAGATCGGCTCAGCTGGACAGTTCTTCAGTGCCCCTTACCCAGATGACTGAGATTAGTATTCACTGGAAGAATCCTCCAACACTGGCATGACAAGTACAAGGCAACACCTACTATAGCACAAAGCAAGCAATTCCTTCCACAAAGTTCTAACCAGACTGAAGATTTTCACTGTTTTTACCGTTCAGGCTCCATCCCTTCCAACAAAGTGGAAATCCTTAAAAGGACAGGCATCTGGCTTGAAGCCTAGCATTCTTCTATCTCTTGAAGAACCATGTCAGGTGTATAGTTGATATCAATGCACCAGCTTTGTAGATTATATTGCTCCTGGAGAAGAAGCCCTTAGCTAACCAGGAAAAATAAGATTATCAGTGGCAACTGGACACTGATTGTAGTATCTCTCTGAATACTGGTGGTCAGGGACCACTAGCACCAAGGAGCTATTGTATTCATATCCTCCTGAACTAGATTGGCTTTAGCCTGATCCAGCAGGATCTTCTCAATAAATTCCTTAGGAAAATTTCCAGTGGTTAATTGGATTTCTTCATTCTGTAAAAGGAACAAAAAGGATCCACATCCTCTGGTTCAAGGGGAAAGAAATTTGGACTCTTAGGGCATCCTGTTGCCAGGCCATACACACACACCTCTCCATGATATGTAAAATTGGCAAATATCATTTAATTGGCACAAAATATAAATTATACATTTACATGGCTGTAAAGCTATACTGGTGAAAGAGGATGGGCTGAACATGTGCAATGAGAAAGTAGGTCATATGGGACCTCAGGGCATGGCCATGTCATAGTTAGGGAAGCTCCAGCAATAATGGACTTTCAAATGTCCTTCAGTGACTCAACCTTTGGAAACAATAGCCCCTGAAACTGCATCAACCCGTTAGCCCTTCCCACTGAATTTCTCCTTTGTTTCCTTACCTGCCCAGCCATTAAGGAGGTATCATGATTCCCATCAGTCCTTTGTCACCTAATGATAAAAGACTCCATTGTTTACTCTTCCAGAAAGCCATTAGCACCTTTTGCCTCAAAGCCAAAATGGGAATTTAAACCCTGGCTCTAAGTCAGACAACTCGTAATACTCTAGACATAGTCTGTCACTCTACTGCTCCAATTCCCATTCTTGTACTATCCTCGGGCCCTTAGTCTGAGCCATATCACTTCGTTTCTTCTCTGTGGGATAGATAAATATCACCCACTTTGTCCTAACTCCTTGCTATCCAATTTTTCCTCCATTTTCTTTCATTTAGCCTTGTGTGATTGCAAGACTGCTTGGATCTTGCCTGTGATTGTTAATTGCCCCAATAAACAAATATTCTTTGAGTCTCCAACTGGTGTCCCTGCATTAGTACCAGTGCACATAGGTTACCCCACTCTTGCAGGCCTCCCCTTTGAGCTAATATTCCCCACTGTTTCAAGGAAGTACTGACACTGTGGGTATTCTGCCTTGGAAAGAATTTCTACGTAAGTATTTCCTCAATGTAGACTAATGCCTGAGCTACATAGAAAGGAATTTGATTGTGAAAAAACAAATATATATTAAAAATGAAAGGACATTCTAAATAAGGATCTGTAATCTGTGTTCATCATACTAGTACATATCAAAGTAGTTAGATATGTACTAGTTAGCATAGGGAGACTTGAAACCATGATTTATTTATGCTTCTGCAATACATTTTTGTTGGATGGGCCTGTCTCTTCCCATCCATCAGGCAGCTGACTGACAGAGGTAATTACCTTAATTCATCTGTACTGATCATATATGCATGCCCTTATTATTTCAGTTCTTCATGGTGTGCATTTATGAAGTCCCAGTCTCTTCCATTTTCTTTTAATCACCTTGTTCCCAGTGTCAAGACAAGAACGAGTTCCAATAACAGATTGCTTTTCAATAATTTTTTTTCAGTTTTGGATGCAGGGATGCTAAAGATGGGTTTGGGCCCTGGTAAAAAAAGATTGTCCAAGCAGGACCCCAAGCTGTTTGCCAGCAGCAGACTGGGTTAGGGACAGAGGCTACTGGTGGGTAGCCGCTAGCAGGCCAGCCACTTGGCCAGGTAAACCAGGTTGGTGGCTTTGGGATATCCAAGAAAGGTGTTCCTACCTGTGTGTAGAGAGGAGGGATCCAAGGAAGAGGCTTTTGTCCTGCTCCACTCCTCTCCCTCCATCTCTGACTTTCTACAGCTTAGCAAGAGACTCCAGAGACTTGCTGCCTAGTGGGTGCACCTGCAGTGCTCCTGTTGGCAAAGAATACAGGTGGACCTTGCTCTTATGGTCAGGTTGCTTCAATTGTCAGATGCTGAATTGACTCACAAGGAGCCTCGCTTCTTTTCCTGGCCTGCCTAGCAGCAATTTTGTGTCCCTGGTAGACTGGCCAAATATCTTTTTTAAAAAAATTATTGTCAAAATACCTTCTACAGGATTAACATGTCCTTTGACAATGTTCTGATACATATCTAAAAAGTAAGAGCTGTACAGATTTGTTTTTACATTATAATTTTTATTAAGTATACAAAAACAACAAAATTATAGTTACAGATAATATACTCAATATCATTACAAGGGGAAAGAGGAGAAAAGCAGTGCTAATGAAGTTCTTTACATACATACATTTACATTATTTTCTTTCATATCTTAAGTTTCTATTATGCTGACTGTTTCATTATTTCCTCACTTTCCCATAATGAATTCTTCTGTATATCATTTAAAGAAATAATAAAAACAAAATTGTTATATTAACTTCCTTCCCACCCTCCATTGAAAGAAGCGCTTAAGGAATCTTTTCTGTTAACTTCCTTTCCTTAAACAACTCTCTTTTGACCTCTCTGCATACTTCTCTCCTATTCCTCATTTTGGTCTTCTTTACAGATCATAGTATTGTATTATTTCTAATTTGTTCAGATATTCCATTAATACTGCCTTACAAAGAAACAGTTAGTAAGCTCAAATAAAACTCTGATCAATAATTGAGTTATTCCATATTTGTTTGAGGAATTCTGTAACTGGTAACCATGCATTCCTTGCCTTATCAGATTTCCCTTTTCTTCTTATGTGAGAGGAGTTCTTTTTCTTTCATTTCAATGGTTTTTATTAACCACTGTTCGCGAGTTGGAACTTCATTATTCTTCCAAAATCTGGCTAGAAGTATTCTTGCTGCCATAATTAAATACAATAAAACTCTCCAGTATTTCCTTGTATATGGGGATATTTCTTGAATCATATTCAATAGAAAAATTTCACATAGTAATGGAATTTGACTTTTAAACATCTTATATTTTGAATCATATATCTGAACCCAATTTGTTTTAACCTTGGGGCAACTCCACCATATGTGATGGAATGTCCCTATTTTTCCATGACACTTCCAACACTTGTTGTTGTGTGTTTTGTACATTTTGTCTAATTTTGCCAGGGTGAGATACCATTTATAAAACATTTTTTTATAGTTTTCTCTTAGATCCTGAGATATTGTAAATTTGTTGGTCATTTTCCAAGACGTTTCCCACTGTTCCAGCTGAATCTCATGTCCAAGTGTCGTCGCCCATGTCATCATAGTATCTTTGATTACTTCGTCTTCTAAATTGTAGTTCAGAAGTAGTCTGTATAACTTTGACAAAGTATGATTAGAGTGCGCGAAAATGATCTTTCCTAATTCATTCGGTGTCATATTGAAACAAAATCTTTCTAATTTTGAATCTATTTTGAATCTTTCATGAGATAATTGTAGATCTACAACGGCCCTATAAATTCAGACTATTGAGAAATAAAGGCACAGTTGACAAATTTTATGTTACCATTTGGCTTTCTTTTATGGAATATGCAAACAATAAAGCTGAAAACGTGCATTTTTAAATCATTTATATCATTTTCCATTTAAATACTAGTTATTCTACTATATTTTCTAGGGTTTTGCTTTACATATGAATAGGAATACCACTGAATAGGAATACCACTGTACTTTTGTGTTCATTGTATTTGGTACTTAAAATATATTGTGTATAGCTAGATGGATGGGCAAGATGGACAGACAGACAGACAGATATAGTACAGAGTGAGAAAAAGAACTAGACTCTAACAGGAAATGAAATCATTCTGAGAAAGAAGTGTCCTTGTCATTAACAAAATATTAGTGAGATGCAGCAGGTATTTTCTTAGAGCAGTAGGTGGCAGTGTTTTTTTCTAAAACAAGCTCTTGGGACATTCTGTTCTCTCTTTGGCCCTTTTCACATGGCATTTTCCATGTGAAAGGGCACCTGGAGTTTCGTGTGATTGTGAGGAGCGATCTGCACGATGCACTCACAATCACGCGACGCTCCAGGGGCTGACAGGCACCAATCGCACACCTTTTCATTTTCAAAATGGTGCGTGATCGTGCATTGCTCCTGGGCCCCACACGCACTTACTTGGCATGCAGAGCCTCCGGAGCCGTGCTAGTTGCACTTCCTGCCCCAGGTGAGCCTGGGAAATTCCCAGGCTGCGCTGCGGAAGGAAGAGGTGGGGCTCTCGCATGAGCAGGCCGCTTGTGCGGAGCCAAAGGACCCTGGACGCGAGAGCCTCTCGCCAGAGGCTGCTCGCGTGATCCCCGCACCCCAGCGCTGGAAGAAGGTAAGGTGCGGAAAGGGCCTTTGTTCACAGAATTATAAGAGGACTAAAACCTAACAGGGAAAATTCAGCAAAATTGAAAGCAGCAGAAGAGCATAGGAGAAGTGGGATGGTGTGTGACTTAGCAATAATGAATCAGGATACCTGGCTGTTGTTTGTACTGGCTCCCCATGATTACAGAAGTTACACCAGTTATTTCTCATGCATAAAGGGTCACAGCATTCTGAATTTATAGGTAAGCCTAAAGGGCTTTCTCAGTGGCCACTCCTTACCAAGGGAGACTAGGCTGGCTTTCTTTGTTGCCCTTCTGCCAGCAGGCAAAGACTTTTTTTATTATTCAGGAGGGCCTTTGGGAGTCAAGGTGCATAGCTATAAAAGGAGTTTTTAATCTGGACAAGTGCTGTCTTTTTTTCCCCTTTAAAGATCTGTTTTTAATTGCTATCTGAAGTTATGTTGTTAAAATGGACTTGGTTTTTTTTTGTTTTATTGGTAAAATCCTTGAGTCTCATTTTGGTGGGAAAGTTGCAGTGTAAGATAGATAAGATAGATAGATGAGATTAGGGTTTGCAACTGATACCCCTTGTGAATTCAACCTCTCTACTCCCTCTACTGGAAGTCTCTCCCATTGCCATTCCCTTACTTGACTTTTGTGCTTAAAACTGTTCAGAAAGATCAAAGAGAGGGGCAAGCAGAGACAAAAAGGAGCACAACTGAGAGAACACCTAGGTGGGAAATAGCTAAGACAAAGCAAGGGCAAAAGAGTGGAAAGTATGGATAAAATGATGTTGGAGAACAGGCTCCTTTCCAGAGTAAATCAATATGCATGTAAATGCATTGCTTCGAATAAAACAAACATATAAATGCATTTCTACATCTGCACTGAGATGCACATTCAGAGGTGTATCTGAGTTCCCATTTCATGCAATGTGGTGCAGATGGGCAGTATTATTGAACATGGATTGGATTTATGCCTATTGTTCCTAATATATCAAATAATAGATGAGCAAACATCTGTTTCCATATTTCCAACACATCTCCTTGCTTGATTTGGACAAGAAATCATGGGTAGGAATGGAGATGGCAAAGGAGATGACAAATTTTCTCTTTGCGCCACCAATTCCTTCTATTTTTGGGTGTGTATTCCCAAAAGTGGAGTAATGTGTACAGATGGGGGAGCACTGTAGGCCTTACACACATTGTTTGTATGTGGAAATACAGCATGGCCTAGAGGGAAGCTATAAATACAGATATATTAGGCATTTCAAAAATTATTCAGTGAAATATTTGCTAGACCCTGTAATAACATGTGCCTGTCATCTGAAGAAGTCCCTTTGGATCGAAGGACATGGTTGTGAGAGCAGCTGAGAAGCCAGATCAATGGCAGATGGTACTGAGAATAGGACTGCAGCCAAAACTATCGACTCAGTTGAAGTTACAGCCAATATCTGAAGACTTATTTTGAGACAACACTGGAGTCTTACACAATTAAGTGGGAACTGAGCGAAGCAGTTGATCAGCGACCTTCAAGGACAGTTCCCAAAAGTACAACTTCAAGAGGATGTTGTCTCAAAATGTGGGTGATTCAGGGGTCCACCCGCAATGCCAATACTTCTGTGAAGCAGAGGGAAATTATTAGCTCAAATTAGGAGATAACCTACCAGGATCTTTGACATCAATGTTTACAGGATCTTATGCAGAGAAGAACAAGCCAGAGATTCAAAAGCAAACTAAAATGTGTTTTACTGAGGGAAATTCAGTCACAAACACACAAGATCCAAACAGTCATACATTCACACAAAGCTTACTGAAGGGAAAGGGAGGAAAGTTTGATAAAGAGGCTTCAGGGAGTGGGTGATATTTATTGATCCAGAAAAGCAGAGAAGCAGCAGCAATGTGGCTTAGACTTGTATCTAAGGATAGTACAGTCAGGAATCAGAGGACAGAGTGACATTAAGCAACCAATGTACTGCAAGCTAGCTGCTCAACACTGGGGGGGCGTGTTATGTACAATTTCTGCTTGGAGAGCACGAGTGCAAATGGCTCTCTGGCCAAGTAAATAATGGCGTTTGCAGAGTGGACAATGAGGTCTGGAATGAGCGGATGGTTTTAGCAGTAGGTGACAAAGGGGTTAATGGTTGTCTGATAGCTCAGTGTTTGTGCATTGGGTCTGAGGATAATGAGATAGATTGCAGGCTGAAGGGAAGAGGGCTTGAGACAATCAGCAATCTAATGGGAATCTCTCAATCGCTATTGCTTAAGAAAGCAGCATCATTAAGGCTTAGCAGCAGCCTATTATCTCTGTAGTTTCCTGGTGATTTCTCGACTATCACCTCACCACTCATAGGAGATGTTATTCTGGTTTAATTCTATAACACATGTGTGTCTGGACAGCTTTCCTCTTGGCCAGCCTGGCTATACAGCCATAGCAGGGAATGTTTTATATTTTATTAGCATATTTACCCAGCATTGCCCAGGATTTTATTTTCCTCTTAAGAACCCACCCAACTGTCTTCTCCAGTACTTGTAACTTTTCCCTATATTTCCCAGTGCAATCTGTATTCACAGTTATTCACATACACAGTTTGGGTTCCTGAGGGAGTACACTGTCCTCCTCCTTGCTGCTAGGCCTCATCTCCATAGCAACCAGCCTATTCCAGTACCTGTAACTTTTCCCCACATTTCCCAATCCAATCTTTATTCAGATTTGTTAACATTCAGGGGTTGGATTCCTGCGGGAATACACTGTCCTCCTCCTTGCTGCTAGGCATTGTCTCCATAGCAACTAGCCTATTCCAGCACCTGTAACTTTTCCTCATAGTCCCCAATGTAATCTGTGTTCTCTGGTGACGTTGATGTACTGGCTTTTGATTTTTTATTTTTTTTATTTTTTTTTTTGCTTTCTGTTGAGTTTGTGCAATGGTTTTACGTTTTTCTGGAAGCACATTTTGAATTTTAACTTTAAGACTCTTCACATATGGAATCCATACAATCTACTGTGTGAGGCGAGAAGACCTTGTAACTATGTTGTATATGTCACTTTAATTTTTCTCACATGTGCCTCACATGTTTTCTGGCATCCTTGCTGACGGTAGGCCTCATCTCCATAGCAACTGGCCTGAGGCCCAAGAGCTTTCTGGCTGAGAATTCTAAAGGCCCCTCCCTGAACCGCCAACCCCAGATTCCATAGAATCTTCACAGCCAGCCAATCATATGAGGTCTTCTTGCCTCACACAGCCAATCATATGAGGTCTTCGCCTGCCTGACACAGACAAACAGACAAACATGCAGACAAACATTGACTTTTCTATACTAGATATCAATTTTGATGTATGCCAATTAAACCATATCCAGTGTTACTCCGAGGGAGAAACCCTATCCCGGGGTCTACAATTTTGATATTGAAGTATGATTCTGTGTGCCAGAGAGGTTCCCCAAAGGGGCACGTAGGCAGGCACGGTCGAAAGACCGAAAACCAAGTCAGGCCAGTAAATCCCCCATCGCGTAGCCCCAGGAAACCTCAAGATGTGTAAACTCACAATAAACAAAGGGTCCTCAGCCCCAAGACGCCGACTTGAAGGGATTAGAGTATTTGCCCCAGGTTGAGCAAATATCCCATCAGGCAGAGACCAGAAGTCACAACACAAAGCACAGCCGAAAATCCGGAGACTTTGGCAACACCTAATAATCCCATCACACCCAGAAAATTACCAGTGTGGAGCTTTGTGCCCACTGCAACGCCCGTTGTTCTCCCCGGGAAAGGATTAGTCCTCCAGGTACTTTTTCGCCTACAAATAGTCCTGGCTTTTGAGCGGTTCTTCGGATCACTCCCAGTCACCCCAGCCGACCGTTGCTCCGTTTGTTGAGCAATCCCCTCAGCCCTCTCCGTGCTGAGCCCCACTTCTTCACTGCCTTCTCGGACCCAGGATTTCAGGACAAGGTGCGGTATTACCCCAATAACACCCCTTCAATGCTCCCTCTGTCCAATTTCCTCTCTTTTGCTTCTTAATAGCTCTTGGGTGTGTGTGTGCGAGAGTGCGTTGGTGTGTGAGGTTTGCATTCAATAAAATCATTTATTAGACATTTTTGTTTGGTTTTTGGTTTGGCCTGACCCCATAAACACTGGGTAAAAAGACCCCGCTAGGTTACCCTGCCTCTTGCAGTGCTATTACTTGTGCTCGGGCTAGTTTCCATTCCCCATCACGTGGAGCACAGTGAGGTGGCCCCCAAGGGACCCCTGGAATTTGGGTAACACCAGCATGGGGGTGTATGATTGCTAACACGAGAGATTCTGTTCTTGAAAGCTCATGTGGTAAATCCATAGAAAATGTGGTACTGTTGAACAGTGTATCCTTCACCTAGGGTGCAAGACCCATTTGTGTGAGGCACAGAGACCACAAAGAAGAAACCTATAATATTGGAAAATACTGGAATATATGTATATGTATATGTATATGTATATATGTATATATGTCTACTAATATATAAAAGTCAAAGTTTGCTTGTTTGTTTGTGTCAGGCAGGTGAAGACCTCATATGATTGGCTGTGTGAGGCGAAGACCTCATATGATTAGCTGCCTGAGAATATTCTATGGAATCCTAGAGTTTACAGTTTAGGGAGGCGCCTTTAGAATTCTCAGCGAGAGAGCTCTTGACCTCAGGCCAGTTGCTATGGAGATGAGGCCAAGCAGCAAGGAGGAGGGCAGTGTATTCCCTCAGGAACCGAACCTCTGTATGTTAATAACTCTAAATACAGATTGGATCGGGGAATATGTGGAAAAGTTATAGGTACTAGACAAGACAGTTTGGGGAATTAGAGACATAGGATCCCAAATCTGTGTATTTCAACCACATCTAATTCCTCCAGAGTTCTTTATACCTCAAGAAAAAGTATTGCTGAAGGGGATAGGAGGTCCAGCTTTTTAGACCTCATATGAGAAAATAAAATGCTGGGCAATGCCAGGTATATACGCTAGTGCGTGTGTGCGTGTGTGTGTGTATTAATCAATAACTGTACAGAATTGCTCAGCAGATCAGGTTTAGTTAGGCAGCCTAACTTGGCAACAGGAGAGTAGTTACATGATCTGTAAATTGGCTGCCTTAGATTTTTGTAGCTTGTCAGCAGATATGCTTTGTGTATCATATCCTAAGTATGGTACAAAGTCACACTGAAATCAGGATAAATATTGGTCCAACTCCATTATCAGTTTATTTATCTGTGCAGAAAGCCAGAAGTGGCAACAGCCCTAATTAACACACTGAGTTTCATTAGCAATAATGTCGTTTCACAGATGTATCACACAAAATGCCTTGGCACGATGAGTCACAGGCAACCATTTTCTCATGGGGTGGGTGCTGCAGGTTTCCCAAAAATCAATATATTATTTTAAAACTTGAGATAATAAATTCTCAAGCTAACTGAAAAAATAAATATTGGAGGAGAAATAAAATCTATGACAGCTATCATGTTAAATTTAACATTTAGACTGCCATATATGGTAGCTATTCTCCAACTCAAACTGAGAGCTAAAGCTGCATATTTAAACAAACTTATCTAGAAGTAATAGAACAAATATGCACTGGTTTTTCCTACTAGGGCAGAGTCTTATGGCCCCTTATCTGTAAGGAAAACCCAGTGAATACAGAGATACATTATTCCAATCAAACACACATAGTATTGAGCTTCATATATGACTGCAGCCCTACGGCTAACTTATCTGGAGGGTGGCCCCAGTTATTCAATAGGACTTCTCAGCGAATGTGCACAAAGATTGGTGTTCTAAACCAGTTCTCTTTTGGTTATGCTAGAATCCAAAGTGTGGCCTGGGAATGCATGGAATATGATCTTGGTCTTTTGGAAAACCATACATTTAAGCAGTTTGGGAGAAGGCATACAGGAAGCCCCCACTTTTTTACTCTCTGATATCTGATGACTCATTCTTTTGATGCTTCCAAATTAAAGACAAGTTCCATTCATTTCATTGGGGTTGCTCTCTTTCATCAGTTGTTCTTGCCTACAGAGGCTCTCTTGGCACCACTCACATGTGCACGCTGCCTGCAAAGTGAGTTGCGGGGGAGGTATTAACCCAACTGAGAGACTTTGCAAGCAGTGCACAGCAGGCCAGTCTGAGGTGAGCCTCTGTAAGTCCTTCATGCTCCCTACAGTACAGTATGTGGGTTCCACTTTTCAGCCACTGTTTTCTGACTGTGCTCTGGTCCCTAACCTGTCTGATAATTGTGGGAAATCTGTACTTGAGGAAAGAGGTTAATATTTGATCATTTCTGTGGTGACATTTTTGTCTTTCTTATCTATTGTATTGTAATCAATTTTGCATTCCACTTGTAAAAGTGCAAAGAACTAAAAAGTCTGTTATGTTTTCTACTTCTTGGGATGTTGTTTTCACATTTCAAACCACCATGGGACTTTGGGATGGGATGGGCTAAAAGATCTATAAAAGAAGAGGAAGAGGAAGAGGAAGAGGAAGAAGACATGACAGCAGCTTGTGTACTTGGAAAATGTAGTATATGTGTATGAAAAGTTGAGACTTGTAGGAACTTTGGCAGACTGAGAAACAAAGAGAAGCAAAGCTGCCTTTACTATGGAATAAATTAATGTTGTACTTAGTATTCAATAAACTTTTCTTTAAAAAAAAATAAAACAGAACACAGAGTTATAGAAAACAATTGTTGCCAGCTAACTATTTATGATCTAATCAGGCTGGAAGCTGTATGGCCCTCCAGATGTTGGTGAACTTGGAACTTGCAACATTCTTCACTATTGGGTAAGTGAGCTGGGCTGCTGGCACCTGCAGTACTATAACATCTGGAGGTGTCATGCACTTTCCATCCCTGGACTAAATCCAGCTGTTTGTCCCAATTAGAGTAGACCCATTAAATCATTGGAATTTACATAAGTGTTGACTTAACAAGATACCATGGATTCAATAGGTCCACTCTAGTTGCATTTAGCCTAATGTTTTTAAAAAGAACGTTCTAGCTATCGTTTCTAAATGAAGATTACAGAAGGCTGTGGAGGGTATGGTGAAATAAAGAGACACCGTGCATTATTTCCAGTAGTCAGTTAAGTCACCTTTGGAAAAAGTTCACCAAAAAAAACTGAACAATTTAATATAGGCAGGAATTGATTAACTAAAGCAGTGCCAATGAAATTCATGTCGGAAGTGTAAACAGTCAAGCCTAAGCTTGCTTCACATTATTTCCCAACAAACTGTCTCCAAGGCATCTAATGACAACAAAAAGAATGAAATATATGGGTAAATTTACTCATAGTGCTATGGTATTTTCCAGTGTATCTAAGGCAATCACTCTTGGGTAAGGCTGCTACCCTTCCTGTGATTAGACAAAAAAAAAAAAATCTGAACACTTTTTTCTCTGTGGTATACTTCTCTGTAGCTTGACACCGCCATGTTTAACATAGCAATGTGACACACCTTGCTGGATGTGGCTAAGAACAGGCTCTGAGAGTTTTACCTCTGTGATAACAATCAGCTTATCTGCCTCCTGGGCCCTTGCTGTTGGAATGAGCAGGCAAATCCACCAACCTAGCTGGAATGTCAGGTAATTTATTTGCTACGCTACAGCCTGCTATACTAGCACTGTCAGAATAAGACCTCGTAATGGCACATACACTCATTTTTGAGTTTTTTTTCAGGAGGAAGGGGCAGGGCTTGTATAGCCTCCTCCACAGAAGCAAGTGTGATCAGTAACATTCTAGGATAGGCAAGCGTCTGTGAAGACTGGGTACTAGAGTTTCTGCTTCAACCTGTAATAGTGTGTTGCAATGTTACATTAAGGTTGTATCATATCATGTTTTTCCCCAAATACCACAGGATGGGGGGGGGCACAAAATCTTGTGCATTCCAAACTCAGGCCCTTTCCACACGGGGCAATTGAAACGGTGCAGAGCGACCTCCAACGGAGGTCTTCTGCACCGTAGAGTGGACTGGGGCAGACTACTTTTTGTAGTTCCACACCTCAGTCCGCTCCGAAGCCACCGGAACTGGTCACGCAGCGTGCTTTTTAAAAACCTCTTTTTAGAGGTTTTTAAAAAGCACGGAGCGCTCAACTCCGTGTCGCTCCGTCTCTGTGCTCCGGTGCAGATTTGCAGATCTGCCGGGGGCGGGCTTTAGGCTGGCGAGCTTCTCTGGTTGGTGGAGAGCCTCCACCAACCAGAAGCCGCCATTTTGGATGCCGGAGCAGTGCGGAGCGACAAGCTCGCACTGTTCCTCGTCCCGACGGACTCGCCCGGACACTGAAGAAGTCCGGTGAGTAGCGTTTTCGCGCGGCTCCTCCCCCACGTCTGGAAAGGGCCTCAGACAAGATTTGCAATATTAGAGCGAGGTTAAGGTTTTTATCTGTTTATCTGCTGTCTGAATCTAGAAACCCAACCAGTAAATCACTTCTGCTTCGACACAGGCAATTCTGACTTCTTGTTACAAAAAATAAATAGGACAAGAATTGTAAAATACAAAAATAGGTTATATAAAATGACAGAAAGTAAAAACAAGTGAGGCTCTGTAACAAAATGCTGCAGTGTGAAATGCAAGCACTCATGGTCTCCACTGCTGCTTCTGCCAGTTTTTCTTTCCTCCCTGCACTTTCATTGATGAATGTTCCTTGTCCATTAAGCATACTCAGTCCTTACTGGGCTGAGACTATGTAGGTGAATGTATTTTATTTCCTTTTTTTTTTTTTTTCACTGGAGGAGGACTGGTCAGAAGACAGGAAGGACATGCTGGTTCCATCCCAACTAATCTGAAACTTTTTAATTTCTCCATTGATTTCTATGGGGAGCTCTTTCTCTGTCTCTGGGTCATCTTGATGTAGCTTCTTGGCATCAGCCAGTAAATATTTTTATCCAGATAATTATATTGTTTTCTTTACAACTTTATAGATTTATGTGTCTTTCTTTTCTATCCCCATCCCCACCCACCCACACAGTTGGTTGTAACTTTTAGTATGCTTGCAAACTGCTGACACCTTCCTCTCGTGTGTGGTGATGCAGTTTTGACTACATTTGCATGAATGCTGGAACACCTGGTTGTGAAATAGCAGGAAAAATGAAAATCAGGTAGGAAGCAAGCTTTGTAAATTAGGTCTGTCAAAAACCATACTTGTCTAGTATTGGAAGCTGTTCATGAGTTAAGAGTCTATTTCCACTGCAAATTGACTTCAAAAACATCAGCTAAACGGGATTGTTCTTGTAGGAATATCTCCACACATAGGAACAAGCTTACAGGTGCTGAAATTTTCTGGCCATGATCTATATTCCATCTGTTCAGGAGAAGGATTCATTGATTGTCACCTGTATTGAAACCTTCTTGGCCACCTGTGCCAGCTCAGCTGGAATTCCCCCACTACAGAATTCCTTCTGTATTTTTTTCTCTCAGTGAGTTTAAGAAGGTAAATAAAGAAGCTGTTATTTTCTCAGGACTTAAACAACTGGATGAGCAAGCCTAAGGCTCTATTCTGAACCCCTGCTATTATAGTTTCAAATGTAAAATATTAAGGGTTTTAAAAAAATCTCACTATCTGTAATTTAAGTTGTTTTTCAAGTTTTATGTGAAATGCCAGGAAGGTACTTTCCAAAGAAGTGGCCTATATAGTTTGATATAAATAAATAAAATGTGTTTTTTAAAAAACTGAAATAGGGAGACTGGTATACTCAAATTGTCATATACCTGTAAGGCATTTGTCCTGATAAGTTTTCAAAAATAATTCTTTTTTCCACCATTACAGAACCCCCCAAGCATTAGATTTGCTTTAGGGAATTCAGGTGCCATGAATGTTAGGGCAACAATGAAGCTCAACAAGCTGAACCAGCATTATGTCTAAACTGAGAATGCAGAGTCCATAACCTTTGCAACACCCTTCTTTTGAACAGAATGTGAACATCAAGGGAGATCTGTTCTGTGAGTTCATTCCAGAGAACATTTAAATATCAACAGCCATATGAACTATACCAATTACTTGTTGTCCTTCCCATGGAATCCTTAAATACAAACACCCACGCAGGAATGACCATTACAGTTGGCTTCACATGTGTAGTTGTAGGCCAATAAACATTGCCAGTATAAACCAGTGGTCCTAAATCTTGGGTTCCCAAATGTTGTTGCACTACAATTTCCAGGCGGACTGAAGTTTTTGGAACTTAAAAGTTCACACAAGATCTGGGGGCACTACTTTGAGGAACACTGGTATAAATGGCACTGTAATGGTAACTCATGGCAGTTGGGTAGGCATTGTTTTCAACAGATGCCCAAGAGACTCTCAGAGGACAGAAATTTCAATTGTGCTCCCAGCAGCAAGGGTCGGGCAGAGCACAGGCAGACAGACACAGTTTAGAATGTATCAGGCCACAACTTTCTTAGTTAAGTAGATAGGCTTGACCCTGCATGGGGCATAGATACAGACATACATATATCTGCCTGCTGAATTATTAAAGTGCAGTCTCCAGCCCTGATTCACCTGCTGTAAGGATACAAGGAATTGCAGAAGTGAAATTCACATGCATGAAAGCCACTGGGTGGTTTCCTTGTCACCAAAAGTAGCCCCTGATCCTCTTAAGTTGCCCTCTCCCCATGGTCTCTTAAAGAGATTCCTGAAATGGGAATGAAGAACACCCAGGGCCATTCTTCTCCACAAATGAATCCTGCCTGAACTTCAAGCTGCCAGAGTTGTGACAAAACATAAAAATAGTGTTACAGAAATGCTACAATTCAATCAAAACAATAATCTGCCAACAACGTCAGACCCAAGAGGGGGGCAAAGTCAAAGCGAACTGAGGGCTGCATGTTAGGAGAGCTCTTTCATCCCTCCTCACCAGACAGAAGACTGTTGTGCTCAGTGTCCACCAAGAAAGAACAGCCCCAGGTCAACCCGACTGGCCAATTTTCCCATCCCTCCACAGAAACCTCCCACCACCTATGGGCTGCCAAAAAAGAGATTCTAGGGCACCACTGCTGTAACGTGGAGGCTGCCATGACTCTACACTCACAGATGACAGAGGATCCCCAGACAAGGCTAAGGACACAGGCAAACTACTACAACCATAGCATTCAAAGAAGAGAATCAAGTACCTTAAAAGTTTAAAAGATAAAGGCAGACTACCATGTGAAGATCTGATATTTATAAAAGTGATCAAGGTGAACAGGAGATTGAATCTGGAGAGAGCATGTGTGCCATTTTCTACTCTTACTCTTCTAGCCTGTGATACTACTATTCCAATAGCCTTCTTATGGCTGCTTTTTCTATTCTATTTTGTGGATACACAGCGGAATCCCATTTATTCCTTCCTGCATCATCATCTTCTTCTTCTTCCTCTTCTTCTTCTTCTTCCTCTTCCTCTTATTCTTATTCATTTATTTTTATGTGGCGCTTTACAAGTAAAAGACCAACCAACCAAAAAGAAAAAAAAACCAACTCTAGTTTCTGTCCTGATGCTTACAATCTAATTAAGTCATGATGCAAAAGGAAAAGGGGATGGCAGTATGGGAGGTGATTATTAAGTTCAGCAGATACTGCCTCTTCTTTAGTTCCTCCTTGGCCAGGACAGTGGGAATGGCATGGAGGATGCCCGCAGCATCTCCTTTGTTTTTCCCTTTACAACCATTGTTGCTGTGTGCCTTGAAGTCATTTGTAAGTTAAACCAGGAAGTAATGTTTCACCATGTCTTTGTATTTAAGTGAGCATTTTAATTGGAAAATGATGACAGCATGAGCAATCCTCACCATGCACCCCATGGAGAAGATCAAAATATTTTACTCTTTTATTTTGGCCAGATGAGCTCCGTTCTTTGGGAACAACAATATTTCCAGAAGACAGAAGGTATTATGCTGCTTTTGGAGTACTGTCTCTGTTGGCATAATTCAAGGCAACTGTGTCCTCCAGGGCTGTGGGAGAGCAGTTCCCACACAGCTATGCTGTCTAGGGCAAAACTCTTTTTTGATAGCGTTACAAGTTTAGTAGATGAAGGGAATATTCTGGATGTCGCATATCTTGATTTTCATAAGGTTTTGGTAAGGCCTCCCATGATATTCTTGCAAACGAGCTAGTAAAATGTCGGTTAGACAATGTACTGTTCGGTGGATTTGTAACTGGTTGACTGACTAAATCCAAAGGGTGCTCACCACTGGCTGCTTTTCATCCTGGAGAGAAGTAACTAGTGGGGTGCCACAGGGTTCTGTCCTATGCTCAGTGCTATTCAACATCTTCATCAATGACTTGGATGAGGGAGTGGAGGGCACGCTGATCAAATTTGCAGATGACACCAAATTAGGAAGGGTAGATGATCCCAGAGGATAGGATCAGAATTCAAAATTATATTAAAAGATTAGAGAGTTGGTCTCTTCCAACTCTATGATTCCATGATTCAATGAAAACTGTGGGCCACAGTTGCCCACACTCTGGTATAAGTAGAAGAGATGACAAGTCTCTCCCTATAGCTGGGACTTCGTGTTGTGTTACATTTTTAATATTACCATATACACAAAATGTTTTACAACTTCCCACAAAAATTATGGCATATATGCCAGCAATCCCACACTTGAAGTGTGTCTCAATTAAGCAAGTGTATTGCCCATCTCTAGGCCAGTTGTAAGCTGTGAGCCCCTTAACCCCATCAATATATGAGGAGTGATACCAAGTGTGGGGTGCTCTATAACCAGCAGAACACATTACATGACCAAGTAGAAATAAGAAGATGATGGAAACAATACCCAGGACAGCTAGATAAAACAGATGAAAGGTTGACAGATTTATTCATGGAAGAACCATTTGAAGATGAACCACCAATTTTAGAAAGGGAAACAAAAGCTGAACTCAGAGCACTTGGGAGAAATCAATACCAGGAACAGATGGCATACCAATAGAGCTGCTACAAGCCACAGAGACAGAATCTACTCTTGTTCCAACTAAAATATGTCAACAACTATGGAAAACAGATGGAACACGGATTGGAAATGCTCAATACACATTGCAGTCCCCAAGAAAGAGGTCCCTAGGGATCGCAGTAACCCCAGGACTATTGCATTAATTTTCCATGCAAACAATGTTATGCTCAAAATTCTACAACAAAGACTTTTACCATATACGGAGCGAGAAATGCCAGGAAATGTTCAGGAAAGGAAGAGGCACTAGGAATCATATTGAAAACATATGTTGGATAATAGAGTATACCAAAGAATTTCAAAAGAAAATTAGCCTATGCTTCATAGACTGTAGCAAAGCCTTTGATTGTATAGATCATGAGAAACTATGGATCGCTCTTAAAGAAATGAGTGCATCACAACATTTGATTTTTCTGATGGGTAACATGTACACAAGACAAGAGGCTACTGTTAGGATAGGATAAGGAGAAACAGAATGGTTTCCGACTGGTAAGGGGGTCAGGCAAGGCTGCATTTTATCACTGTATCTGTTTAACTTGTATGCTGAACATATCATATGTAAAGCAGGATTAAACTCAGAGGAAGGAAGCATGAAAACTGGAGGAAGGAACATCAATAATTTAAAATATGCAAATGACACCATATTACTAGCAGAAAATAGCAAAGACTTGGAATGTTTACAGTCCACCCTCCATATTTGCTGAGGTTAAGGGCTCAGGACCCCAACAATAATGGAAAAACTACAGATATCAAAATGTGTGTTTGTGTCTATGGGAAGGGGGCTGAGGCATGGTGGGGAAGAGCAGTCACCCAGGGTCCAAAATACAGCAGGGAAAGGGAGTGGGTCAGTATGGTGGCCCTATACTTCTCTCATGCCCATTTACTACCTTGAATGTGGGGGGCATCAGGAGAGAGTTTGTGGTGATGAGAAATTGGGGTGCAAGCTATCCTTAGCTGGCCAAGAAGTGGCTTGTGAAGGAGGAAGATTAGAGGTGGGTTTTTAAAGCACTGCACAACCTGATCAGAGCTGTCAGGAAGGAAGGTTCTCCTGGAAAAAAGGCGCTTGAGGTAGGGGGAGAGATACTTGTAAATAATTAACACCACGAATGTTAAACCCGCAAAAGTGGAGGGCCGAGTGTACTTAAGAAAGGCAAGGTAGAAAGTGCAAAGGCAAGTTTGCAGGTGAACATTAAGAAAACAAAAATAATGACCACAAATGATTTAAATAACCTTAAAGGAGATGATGAAGACACTGAATTAATTCAAGATTTTCCATATCTTGGCTTAGTCATTAACCAGAATGGAGACTGCAGTCAAGGAATCGGAAGAAGACTAGGACTTGGAGAGCAGCTATGAAGGAACTAGACAAGTTCCCTTAATATAAAGATACATCATTGAACACTAAGGTTAAGATTGTCCAAGCCATCGTATTTCAAGTTTTTATGTATGGTTGTGAAAACCGGACAGTGTAGAAAGCTGACAAGAAGAAAATCAACCTTTTTGAAATGTGGTGCTGGAGAAGAGTTCTATGGATACTGTAGACTGCTAAAAAGACAAATGAATGGGTCCTGAAGCAAATCAAGCCCGACCTCCCCCTAGAAGTCAAGATGACTAAACTGAGGCTGTTGTACTTTGGCCATATCATGAAAAGATCTGATCCATTAGAAAAGACAATGCTTGGTAGGAAAAGAGGAAGACCCCATTACAGATGGATAGACTCAATCAAGGAAGACACGCCCCTGAATCTGCAAGACCTGAGCAGGACTGTTGATGACAGAGTGATTTGGAGATCTCTCATTTATAGAGTGTCATAAGCCGAGGTCAACTAGACAGCATTCCACAATTTATGGGCTACCGCAGAAAAGGCCTGCTCATGAGCAGTCACCAACTGAATCTCAGGATTAAGGGGCACTTCAAGTAGGGCTTCAGATGATGGGCACACACAGAAACCTATAGGAGGTTATAATCCATTAGAGACTTCCAAAGTAGACCTGAGGCTTCTTTAACACTAATTGACTTATTTATAATGTTAGCCTTTGCGGACTACAGCCTAATTCTTTAGACAGATGAAGCACAGTTTAGAGCAGAGGTAGGAATCATGAGGTCCTCTCATGCTGTTGGGCTGCAGCAGTCAGCAGAGCTAATAATGAGAAATGCTGTGAGCTACAGTCCAAGACTTGGAGGGTTGCATGATTCCACTGTGATCTAGAGCACCGGCTATGAATACAGAGGCATGCCTTTGTTACTGCGATGGATAAGCCTGAACCCGTGGTCTACAATTTAATATAAATTGGCTATTAAAAATATACCCCTGCACGTGCTTGAGAGGCCCCCGGATAAGCACGCACACGGGCACGGCCAAACGGCTGAAAAATGCAAGAAAAATCCTGGTCAGGCCAGTAACTTTCCGTCGCGCCGCTTCAGGAGACCTCCAGGCAAGTACCCATCAAAACACAATTACATATGTACCAAGCACACAAAAGATTCTCAGCCCCAAACCGTCAGCTTGACAGGATTAGCGCTCCTGACTACACAAGCTGTCAAGCGCAGCCCATCTGCATACCGTCAGGGCTATTGACAAACCTGACTAAAACCCATCAAGTCAAGCACTTACCTTTCAGAGACTTTGTCTCCACTTGAGAACCTATTGTTCTCCCTGGGAACTGTCTACCCTCCAGGCACATTTCCCCCTATAACTACCCCAGTTTTCGAGCACTTCCTCAGATCGCTCTCGGCTTCCTCCCAGTCTTGCTACTGCTCCATTTGCCAAGCCTTCCCCTCAGCTTCCACGTGCTGAGCTTTACCGCCCCCGACTCTCTGGCTCCATTTCGGCTTCCTGGACATCTGGATCAGGTGTAGCCCTGATACCTCTCTTCAAATCTCCTATCAATTTTCCTCTCTTTACTTTTCTTAGGTCTGCATGAGTGGGTGCATAAGTGTGCAGTGACGTAGGTTTTAAATAAAGGAAATAATTATAAATTATTTTTGTCTGGGTCCTAACTCGGCCTGACTCCGTAAAAGTTGGGTACAAGATCTTGCTAGGTTACCCTGCCACTCATGCGTGCTGGGCATGTGCTTGGTGCAACTTGGAAATCCCCTTAAAATCGGGGTCAGATTAGGTGTCCTCTGAGGGACCCCGGAACTCAAAATAACTGATTTGGTGACCGGGACCCCCAGGACTCCCAGAAAATTAGGGTAACACCTTGCTAATATGACAGGTTAGGTTTCAGACCACTGCTGTTAAGTGAATATCACCTTAAAGGGAATCACAGCCTTTTTTTCCCCATTTGCCAGGACATATAAAAGCCTAAAAAGATATTTACACTATCATTTATTAAGTGTGCAAAAGCACTAAACCTAAAAAAAAATTCAAAAACAAAAATAATTTTAAAAAATAGAATACAAATGCTGTAAACAGACTGAGTGGAGATAACAAAATGGCACAGTACTGTATAACTGAAAAGCACTGTATCAGTGAAGCATTCTAAGAAAACAAGGCACACCCATACAGTGTACATGGTTGTTGGTGGGATGTTTTCAGAGAAATTAGACTGAATTTAGATGCTGAAAGTATTTTAGTGACAGTGATTATTATAATATTAACTCAGGCCAATCACAAACCCATTAATGATAACACAGAGAGCTGTGGAATTTGAATCAGAAGCAATTTTGGATGGAGTCACAGTTGACAGGAATGTACTGAGCTTGAGTCTAGCTTGAAAATAAAACTCTATAATAATAAACTACTAGTTTGTTGCCTATTTACTTTCATAGGAATACAGTCATCTCTCCACATTCGCTAGGGTTAGGGGCACAGTGGAAAAACCATGAACGTGAACAAACCATGAATAGGCACTCCCAAACCATATTTAACACACAAAAAAAGTGTGATCACCATATTCAACCCACTATGGATTCCTTTGAGGCATCTGGCTTCCTTCACAAGGCAGAAGCGGGTGGCTGGTGGGGCTTGCAGTCCCTATTAAAAATGGCATAGGAAGCTAGCAGAGATGATAGCAAATAATCTGTGAACAATCAAATCCGCAAAAGTGAAACCCGCAAATGTGGAGGGCTCACTATATATGCAACTTTCCTTGTTCAGAAATTTTAATCTAATAAATATATTTTTATGTTCTGTCAATCTGAATAGCCTGATTATTCATGTGATGAAGATGAAATGCCATTTTACTACAGTGAATTTGGTATTACTAATTAATATACATTTGTCATTTATGAAGGAGTTGGAGCTGGAGCTCAAGTCAAACAATAGAAAAACAGAGGAGCTGGAATCAGAGTCTAAGGTTTGCTATACTGATATCACAGCCATGATAACGCAAATAGCCTAGCAATAGATAAGACACTCAATGAAGGTAGTGCATATGTTATCTATCTGAACATCGGATTGTGTCAAATTCTTTGGTCCCAAGCCATGAACAGCTTTACAGTTTAGAACCAACACTCTGAATTAAGCCAGAAGCTAGTGAAAATGATACAAGACTAGCATGGTATCATAAAGACTAAAAACTCTTGTCGCTATATTCTGCAACTAGCTGACATTTCTGGACTGCTTTCAAAGACAGCCCATGTTCATAGTATTGTACATCCCCCATATCTGCAGGGATACATTCCTGGACTTACTGTGGACAATGAAAAATGCGGATAATAGTGAACAATGACAAATGATTATAAGATCAAATCAAGAGAAAAATTGGAACAGGAAGGACTGCCATTAAGTTGGTTTCCGTACAGGCAGCCAAATGAGAGATTCCAGATGGACTTGAAAACCTATGGAATAGAATCCAAAGAAAGGACAGGAGTGATTAAATGGATCTTTGATAATCCACCGCATCTGTTAGCCCATATATGTCAAGAAATATTAACACAGGAGAGAAAGGAGGAGACTGTGAAATCTGCAATGATTTTGTGGGCGCAGAATATTGGGCATTCAATTCAATTAGATGAATGGGAACAAAGCTGGAAAAGGACACTAGAACTTTACTGTACAGTACAGTACAAACACAAGAACACAAGTACACTGTACTGAGATCAGATTACACAAACAAGGGGTTTATTAAGTGACTGGGTACTGTGTAGCAGTTGTATTCAGCAAGAACACATGAGACACCTTGAACAACATGAGACCATGTAGGAGTGCAACTGAGCAGCATGCCATTTCTGGAAGTTTCCATTCCCTTCCATTTTCCATTTAATACTACACAGGAATTTCCATTGCACTTATGTGTTTCCCAGTACGTCAATTTCCATTTGATTGCCATTTAATTCAAATTAATATTTTTGGACTGCATTTCAGCATGGGTAAGTGAAATCATGTATACTGGTCACATGGATACTGGGGGTGTACTGTACATTACAGCAAGGGTGTTAAAAGTGTGGCCCAAATTTCCCAGGGACCCACATAAAAGTTATAAAAGACAAAGACAATGGTATACTTCACTTTATTAGTAATGTCCTGTTTAGCCCTCTAGTATAGTTACCCAGGGCAAAAAACAAAACAAAACAAAACAAAAAAACTTGGACACTCTCACAGAATCATAAAACCATTTTATGAAACTAACATTGCTTTTTACCATGAGTAGTCATGTGTACACAGAGGGACAAAATGGGACAAAACCATAGTGTCACAGAGCTTGGCCATGATAGCTGAAACACCAAAAGTAGCTTTTCCAAATTCTTAAGCTGTTCAGCCTCCCTCAATCAGCTCCAGAGGGTGGCAAAGTCTAGCCCTTTGCCAGCACCCCAAGATCAGCAAAGGGCCCACCAGCTAATAGTGTCATCCTTTACACTTTACACACAACATTCAAGACCACGAGAGGCAGTCTAAGAGAATTCTGATTCTTCATGTCCCATATCTTCTTGGTTGAGTATGCCTTGCCTGAAGGACTCCGAAATCAAGAAGCTGACACTAGACTCTGTAACGAATAACAATCCCTTGCTTTGGCCTAATCTAAAATGGGCTTATTTTTATCCTTGCATTTCATGTAGATATAGCTGCTCAATCTAGAAGCTTAAAGCTTTGCTTAGTACTTTACTTTGTTATAAAGTTCAAGTCCAATCCTTCACACTGCTCTGCTGAGAAATAGGATTCAGCGCTGAAGCCCTGTTAGTGGTGAATAAAGAGAACACAATGGATAGCTTTCTCGGTGGCTGCTCTCAGGCTATTTCTACTAGAAAGGCAAAGCTGTCTCCTTCCGTTGTCTTTTTGACAATGGACGTGGAACTTTTAATACATGGCAGGCATTTCGCATCTGGCCTCACTTGCTGCAAACGGGGCTTTTAACTGGATGAGGGCCATATTTTTCCTTTACTGGTATGCTTTCAAATTATGTCTTTGTTTGGCTTAAAAAAAAAAAAAGCTTTTAGTCATAGTATGTTTTGACTATATAGAGAGAGTTTTATTGGCAGCTGCCTGTGGTCACACTAATGGGGAAAAACAGTGTATAAATTTTAAATACCATACATAAACCCAAACACATCAGAAACCAGCAAGTGCTGGCTAGCTTCTGTACCTCAACATGGCATAATGTTGGCATGTTCTGTAACAGAGGCAAGGAAAGTGTGGGCCATGGGCTGCATGAAGTCCCTGGCTTCATGGGCTGCATGAAGTCCGCAAATCCCCCCACAATTTTTTTTCAGCCAAAATCAGTGACCTAAAAGAATACTTAGGGCCTTTCTGCACTACGTTATTACAGTGCTATTATTCCACTTTCAACTTCCTGTGGAATCCCGGGGTTTGCAGTTGCGGAGGGGGGAGCATTTACAATTCTCAGCCAGAGAGCTCTTGGCCCTCAGTGAACGACACACTCCAGAATTCCACAGGATGTTGAAAGTGGAATAATAGCACTATAACAGTGTAGTGTGGAAAGGCCCTTAGTTATGCACATCAGACTCTTCATGCCATACCAGCTTTGGCTTTATTAACAGTTGTTATTAACAGAACATGAAATAGGTAACATCTAAAGGATTAACAGTGCTTGTGCAAATGGCAGCTTGCAAGATAACAGCAAAATGTTGCTGACGTGCAGAATTTTTAATTAAATTATTATTAAATTAAATTATACACAGACTTATAGCAAAGCACCAAGGGGAGGCTGGATCCCAGGGCTGGAAGGCTGACCGCAGTGGAGTTCGAGGAGGATCGGAGACGTGAGTGGCGTTTAGCTCTCAGCAGCATCTGAGAGGCTTGAGTGGGACACCTCAATAGCAATGAAACGGGCCCTTGTCCAGTCTGGGAGGCATTCTGAAGAGGCCCAAAAAGTGAGGATTTTTATAGCCAATTTCTGTCCTCAGGCCAGGTATCAGCTAGCAAAGTGGTGTTAATGCGCGATGATTGTGGAATATAATGTTAGGTAAATATCACGACCCCTCCTCGGTATTGTTTCTCCTGGGAACGTCCAGGGGATTCATAGGCTTAAAATTCCGAATTGATAGATGTTGGTTGTTTGGCTATGCACAGAGCTTGGGGTGTGACAGTGTTCAGGAGTGAGTCTATTGTCTGCCTAGAGATGCGTGACTCGGAACAATAGTTCAGTCTTTTAGCCTAAAGGACTTTGTCTATGTTCCCATTCAGCAGAGGGAGATGTTATAGTGTTAAGGATTTCCCATTCAACGCCAAGGCTGTTTTAACTGTGACTGACCTTTGCTAACCAATATCCAATATGGGGGAAGTCATGCCAATTCAGAGGCCCTCTCTTAGGGTTACTTTGGGGTGTAACAAAGTAGATCTACATTCGTGCCCAGTACTATCCAACGGGTGATCCTTAAGAGCTCTAAGTCAACCAAGAGAGAGATGTCACATAGAGCACATTTATTAAATCTGTAGATGACATAAGACTGTGAGGTCTAAATTCATAGATTCAAAAGGACAAGGGAGTGAGTGCAGGCTTCCAGCACTTGATGGGCCAACAATAGGATGAAAAACTAAACAACATATAACTGAATACCAATAAATTTATAATATTTCATTTAGGACACACACACACCCCCGGTTCATCAAAGTCAGACGTACAGAATGGGGAAGAAGTGGCTGGGGGAGTAGTGCATGTGAAACTAATGTGTGTCTTTTAACAGAACACAAGCTGAATATGAGAGATGAGTTCAGTGCAATTGTGTAAAAGGCTAATGCAATCTTAGATTGCATCAACAGAAGCACAGTGTGCAATCTATGGCCCTTTCCGCACCTCACCTTTTTTTGGCACTGGGGTATGGAGATCACGCGAGCAGCCTCCAGCGAGAGGCTCTCACTTCCCCGCTGCTTCAGCTCCACATGAGCTGCCTGCTCCCGAGCAGGCAGAACAAGAGCCCTGCCTCTTCCTTCCTCAGCACAGCCTGGGAGTTTCCCAGGCTGCGCTGGGGCAGGAAGCGCGACCACCATGGCTCCGGAAGCTCTGCAAGCACGGGAAGTGCACATGAGGCCCTGGAGCAATGCGCAATTGCACACCATTTTCAGCTGAAAGCCGAAAATGAAAAAGTGCGCGAGCGGCGCCTGCCCTATCCTGGAGCATCGCGCGATTGTGAGTGTGTCATGCAGATCATTCCTCACAATCGTGCAACGCTCAAGGGGCCTTTTCGCATGGCAAAAGCTGTGTTTGAAATACTGTGTCCTTCAAGAAAGAAAATTTTGAGGACATCCAGAGAAGGAGCAATAAGGATGATGATGAGTCTGACAAGTCACCTGAGGGGTGGTTAAACATGTTTGATGTCTTTAGTCTGAAGAAGAGAGTATCTTCTTCCAATATCAAAAACTCCAAATACCTGAAGGGCTGAACTTGTTCTCTTTTGCTTCAGAGGGCTAGAATAGAACTGCAGTAATAGATGGAAATTCCTAAGCAGCTGATTTAGGGGCAAGCAGTTCCTAATGGTACAAGCTGTTTGTTGTAGAAAGAGATTGCCCCCAGACGGAGTGGTTTCCTCTTTGTTGGAGATATTTCAATAGAGGCTTGATGGCCTCTAGTTACAAGCTGCATCTCAGCTATAGATCCACCGCTGACCAAGAAGCTGGACTTGATGATCACCAAGATAACTTCTAACTGTATGATTCTGTAAATATTCGTGCCTTTTATTTCTGTAGCCATAGACATCAAGCCAGGCTAAACATTCAAAGAAAAGTGAGGTGCAATGAGGGAAGGAAAGTTCCTTTGCATTTTGCTTAAGAGGATTATGAGGTCAGAGCAAGTGAAGCAAAACACACCAAAGGGGAGTTTTGTTTGTTTTTTAGCAGGAGAACAACTTGGGAAGGAAGGAGAATGGGGAATTCTATCCTGTAGGCACTAGGAGATCACTGCTCCCCAAGAGGAAAGCTCCAAATTGATGATCTAACACTGTTTGTAGAACAGAGGTGGACAGCTGCACTGTTATAATGCTATTATTTCATTTTCAGTATCCTGTGGAATTCTGGGGTTTGTAGTTTACTGAGGCTAAAGAGCTCTCTGCCTGAGAATTCTAAATGCCCCTCCCTAAATGGCAAACCCCAGGATTCCATAGGATGTTTAAAGTGGAATAGTAGCAGTATAACAGTGTAGTGCGGAATGGTGAGTAAATACTTACTGAATGGTGAGTAAATACTTATGTAAGGCGCTTTCTGCAGGAGGCCTGTGTCCCAGCATGGGGATGCAAGAGGAATGGGACCATGATGATGCTTCTGCAAGAAGTCGTTGCAGTTCCGACCTCCCGTTGCCAGCTAGTGAAATCGCAGAGTAAATAATTGACGGGATTTCCCTATCAATGACCTGTAATTGCGCAACTCTCTTGTACTTACCTGCCATGCAGAAGGGCAGGAAGTGCAACAGAGGTGGTTCCTGCACCAGTGCAGCCAAGGGAGGAGCCTGGCTGCAGTGTAAAAGGGAGGTGTGTGTCAGTCGCACTCCCTTCCAGAGGCAGCAGATCACATGTGGAGAAGAGCGTTCCCATTGTGTTTTCTTCCTGGCAGAGACACTGCTGGGATTGCAACTGGAAGACTACAGGACAAGTTAGGGTGCAGAAAGGGCCTAGGTCCCATTGACTCAATGAGCCTAGGTTAGCAGTAACTAGCAAATGCAAAGATTTTGAGCAACATAAATTCAATTCCACGAGTATGTTTTAGATTTTACCAAAACTAAGGTATATGTGGAAGTATGAGCTGTTTTTGTAATTGTGTTAAAGTCTGTGTAATTGTAGATTTCTTGCAAAATTTCAGTGAAAATCACCAATGAATTATTAAATCATTATTCAGTGATTACGAGTTTAATTTTGAAATATGTTTGTCTGATGTAAAATAAAAAAAAATGGTTAGACTGTTGGACTGGAACTTAGGAGATCACGAAACATGGGTTCTCTGGGTGACCTTGGGCCACCCACTATCTTTCAGCTTGACCTACTTCATAGGGTCTGTTGTGATAATAAAGAGGGATGAGAGCCAACTATGCCACCTTGAACTCATTAGAGGAAAGATGAGCTATAAATGTAAGTCAGGATTTTTCTCCCACAAACTTAAGGAAAATTTCAGGGCAATAATAATTACAAATACACCTCACCATTTAACTGGGGATTAAAATATAATACAATTGTTTTTTTTTAAAAAACATACATGTATGTGTTATTAGAAATAAGCCCAATAAAGATCTTAATAAAAATGCCAGTAAGGACTTTAAATAATAAAAAAGGCTGAAATGGATTCTCAGATCAAACAGCTCGATTGCACAATCGAGGTTTTTATTTTCAGTTCTGCAGAATCGGGCGCCTCCCCCTTAATCAGAGAGTGAGAGCGCACCCGAGCAATCAAAACATCCTATATTTAAACCCTAACTCCCGGCCGCGGTTCCTCCCCCTCTTCGCCAATAGGTTGTTGTTATTGGGGTGCACAATCTTCCCGGTCCGCCTATCTAAAAAACCCCTTCCCTGCTATTTTGATTCGTTACAAGCATTTCTTTTGCCATATTTGGAAAGCCCCCTCTTTAGCATTGCGTATTGTGTTTATGAGTTCTCCTATCTCCCCCTCCCATCTCCTGACCACTCATTCCTTAATGTTTGTTCTGTGCAAAAAGAGGAATTCTGTCTGGTTTTGATATATATAATTGTCTATTTTTGCAATAAGCTTGAAAATAACAGGATGCCAACTCTTACCCCATGACCCCTGTTTGCTGAGGCTCGTGGTTTCGCCTGCCAAATGATTACTTTTGCTAATCTAAGCTAGATTAATAATATTTCATTAACCTTTTACTTTGGCTTCAGCAGAATTGGCTTGTCCTTTTCCTCGCAGTGTACCATCAGGTGGTTTAATCAGTGGAAATGTCTGTAAAAATCTTTATTTATTCTAGATCTTATTAGAGCATGATATTTAATTCCAAGGTTTCAAGATGTTTAAGTCGTCTAGCAAGGGCAGAAATACAATATAACAGCAATTCTTAACTTTTTCTCTATCATAGACCTCTTTTAAATATGTTTTGTTGCCACAGACCCCAAAGACTTAACTCAAGATTTTAAAACCCTAAAGTGCATCAAATATTTGTTTAAAGTAGCTTATCAAGGGTCTTCAAATTTGGAGAAAAAGGAGAAATAAGTAAATGCACACACTTCTATTACAATATGTTTATTGGAATGATTCCATACAAATTTATAATCATAATCATAATAATACCTGAATAATGAAGCATGACCTAATATTATTTTTGATTTTAATTAATTAATGTGAAGACTGGTGCTGCATTTTATTTACACACCTTGTTATATCAGGCTTATTTTAATTGTAAAAGCTCGTAACATTTCTTCAAGCCTTCACGGATCCCCCGTGAGCACATTGCAACCCCTAGGGGTCCAAGGGACACAGGTTAAGAATCTTAAAAATACAAGAAATAATAAGGGCAGGTTGGAAGGAAAATCTTTGCAGCCCAGCTGGTCCTTCTGTATTCTACACCAGACATCACTTACAGCTTCCTCATCTGCTTGAGGACATTGAATTTTAGTGTTTTTAATGCTGGGACTTTTGCTGGGGTCTTTTTATACAGTAACCTAAAAAAAATGGATTGGGAGTAAGGAGATGAGATTATAACGGAAGGAGAAAGGAAAAGTAAGATGGTTTTTGGTGGGGTAGATGAGAAATGGTGTTTTCATGCATTTATGCATCTGTTTTAGTGCAGGCATTTAACTTAAATTTAAATTACAATGAATATAAACTTACTCAGTTAATTACTCCCCATCTAATGTAAATATAATTGAATTTGCATTTAGCTCTTTCCTACTAATTTTCCTATCTCTGCTATGCAGTGACCAGGACCATAATAATAAAGCAAATGGTCAATAGCAACATAACTATATGGTTGTTGCTAAGTACCTTCAAATTCTTTCTCATTTATGGTGACCCTAATGACTTGAAGGCACACAACAACACAAAGGTGACCTTATCACTGTGTTGCCATTGCCGTTGCTTTCCTCTGAAGCTGAGAAAATGTGACTTGCCCAAGGTCATCCAGTGGGTTTTCTTAGCTGAGAGGGGATTTGAACCCTCGTTGTCCAGAGTCCTACTCAAACCATAACCCCATACCGACTCTCAGATGGACTCACTTACAAGCAGTTCAGCATTTCCTAGCCAGCTCTAGTTTGAATTCTAAGGAAAATGCATCCACTTACAAAGAAAAAGGTAGTCTCTTCATATTGCTTGGAGTACTTATAAATGACTGCCCCACAGCATGTTGGTGTGCTGCTCAAAATTGCCCCTCATCTGGGATCAGAAAATTTCCCGAAAAGATATTCCTACTTTGACATGGCCATGTGCGCCCAGAAAACCACATTTTCCACTTGATAATTTAGATACAAAGGAAATACAATATTTGTTTGTGTGTGCAATGACAGAGAATATAATCTTGAATTTACAGAGCGATAAGGTGCTGTTTCAAAGTGACATGAGGGATGTAAGTGAAGGATGGATGTAGCTTCATAGCTCACTGATTTTATCGCTGTTGTTTTCAATCTCCAATTAAGCCAAGCAATGTGGAATTAGCTGCCCAACTCCAGGCTGTCACAGCAAAGTACCCCCATCCCAACTTTGCTTAAGGAATAGTAAGGCTTTGGATGTAGCTGGGTATATTGCTCATGGGAGCATTGTTATCAATAATACATGTATGCCTGAGCAGCTTTTCATAGGTGTAAGCAGGAGCCTGCAGAGGCTTCCTCCACCCATGCTGCCAGTGTTCCTTTCTGCTGATGGAGCAATGCCTCCTTTGAATCCCAATAAGAATTGCCAAGTCAGGATTTGAGATCTGTGGAGGAGGCCCTTCTCTCTCTCCTACCACCTTCACAGCTGCATCTGGTGGAAACAGGGGAGAGGGCTTTCTCAATGGCTGCTCCCAAGCTCTGGAATTCCTTTTCCAGAGAAGTCAGACTGGCACCCTCCCTGCTTTCTTTTCACAGTCAAGCAAAGGCATTTTTATTCCAGCACAAGTTCAATGTGTGATTATGGCCTGGCTGATAAAAGGGCTAGATATTGTTAACTGTGCTGATTTATGGAATTTATGGATGTTTAAGTTTTAATTGTGTATTTTAACTTTGTTTTAATTCTTACTTGATCTTTTGTGTTTTAACTTTTGTATTCTGTGCTTTTTAACTATGTTCTTCAATTAATTATTTTATTATTATTATTTTAATTGATTTTTAATTATTGTAAGCCACTTTGAGTCCCAACTAGAGAAAAAAGGGGATATAAAGGTGATGGTGCTGCTGCTGATGATGATGATGATGATTTCAAGTCCTTAGCCTGAGAGCTAGGGATAGGCTGTGGTGATACTACATTACATGAGGTAGACCTAGGGATGTCATTACCTCTGATATCTTAAGCAGCACACAGCAGTCATTTAGATAAAATGCCATTCAGATCATAGAGTCATAGAAATGTAGAGTTGGAAGAGACCACAGGGGCCATCCAGTCCAACCCCCTGCCATGCAGAAACACTCTCAAATCACTCCCGACAGATGGCCATCCAGCCTCTGCTTAAAAACCTCCAAAGAAGGAGACTCCACTACACTCCGAGGCAGCATATTCCCCTGCTGGACGGCCCTGGCCGTCAGGAAGTTCTTCCTGGGGTTCAAGTGGAATCTCCCTTCCTGCAGCTTGAATCCATTGCTCCTTGTCCTGGTCTCTGGAGCAGTAGAAAACAAGCCCACTCCCTCTTCTACATGGCATCCCTTCATATATTTAAACACGGCTATCATGTCCCCTCTTAACCTTCTCTTCTGCAGACTAAACATACCCATCTCTTTAAGTCTATCCTCATAGGGCATAGCTTCCAGGCCCCTCAACATTTTGGTCACCCTCCTCTGGAACTTGCTCCAGCTTGACCATGTCTTTCTTGAACTGGGGTGCCCGGAACTGGACACAGCATTCAAGATGAGGTTTAACCAAAGCAGAGTAGAGTGGTACCAGTACCTCCCTCGATCTAGACACCATACTCCTATTGATGCAGCCGAGAATTGCACTGGCTTTCTTGGCTGCCGCATCACACTGCTGACTCATGTTCAGCTTGTGGTCTATTAAGACTCCCAGATCCCTTTCACACGTACTGCCATCCAGCCACGTGTCCCCCATCCTATATTTCTGTATTCCATTTTTTCTACCTAAGTGTAGGACCTTACATTTCTCTTTGTTGAATTTCATTTTGTTAGCCTTGGCCCAGCTCTCCAATCTGTCCAGGTCATTTTGAATTTTGATCCTGTCCTCTGGCATATTAGCAACCCCTCCCAATTTGGTGTCATTGGCAGATATGATGAGCATGCCCTCTATTCCTTCATCCAAGTCATTGATGAAGATATTGAACAGCACTGGGCCCAGGACAGAACCCTGTGGCACCCCGCTACTCACTTCTCTCCAGGATGAAAAGGAGCCATTGGTGAGCACCCTTTGGGAATGGTCAGTCAACCAGTTACAGATCCACCTGACAGTAGCCCTATCCAGCCCACATTTTACTAGCTTCTTTGCAAGAATGTCATGGGGAACTCTGTCAAAGGCCTTACTGAAATCGAGATATGCTACATCCACAGCATTCCCTTCATCTATCAAGCTAGTAACTCTATCATAAAAAGAGATAAGATTAGTCTGGTATGACTTATTTTTGAGATATCCATGTTGACTTCTCGTGATTACCGCATTGCTTTCTAAGTGATTAGAAACTGACTGCTTAATGATCTGCTCCAGGATCTTTCCGGGTACTGACGTCAGGCTGACTGGGCGATAATTATTTGGGTCCTCTTTTTTTCCCTTCTTGAAGATGGGGACAACATTTGCTCTCCTCCAGTCTGCTGGAACTTCTCCTGTCCTCCAAGATTTCTCAAAGATTATAGCAAGCAGTTCTGAAATGACCTCTGCCAGTTCTTTTAATATCCTAGGATGCAATTCATCTGGCCCTGCAGACTTGAATTCATCCAGTGTGGCCAGGAATTCCTGTACCACCTCTCTACCTATTATGTGCCGCATTTCCCCTGCTTGCTCACCTGCTCCCCCACAGACAGGTTGAGTGCTTATATCCTTCTGGGAAAAAACTGAGGCAAAGAAGGTGTTGAGTAATTCTGCCTTTTCTTTTCCCCCTGTTAGTAATTCTCCATCTTCTCTGCGCAGCGACCCTATCGTCTCCTTCTTTTTTCCTTTCGCTGAGGACATATTTTAAAAAGCCCTTTTTATTGTTTTTAATGTCTCTGGCCAGCAAGAGACAAACACAAACAAACAAGAGACAAAAAATGCAAGTCTAACAAATGAAGAATACATATGCACACACTTTTTGAGTAATGCTCTCAGCCTACGATTCCCCCCGCCCTCTTTGCTTTGAGAACTGGAGAAGAGGAGCTAAGCCCAGAGACTCAGGTCAAGGCCCTGAGATCTGTGAACCAACCCTAATCCAAGAGGCTAGGATTGCTCTGCCTCTTAAAAGTAAAACCCATGGAACTCTACAAGATGTCCATGTCAGAAATACACGTTTAGGATAGGAGGCACATCTCATTTATGTTAACAAACAGTCTTTATTGACCGTGATCATACAACTAGCTATTAACAGTACAGGTAGACCTTAGTTAACAAAATAGATGTATTCTCTGGGGGTTACTTTTTTAACAAAAAATTTGGTACCAGAGGTACGAATAACACGGAAAGAATAATAATAGGTTCCTACATTACAAAAAAGAATAGCAGTTCAACCAGTTTCAGCAAACCTTTTAATCCAAAACTATGAATATGTACATGTGAAATGAAATTACCAGGTCAGGTAAGCCTTGCATAAGTACTTAAAAACATTTGGAAAACTTACAGAGGTCACTTAAAGCGTCTTCCAAAATGCATTGAGGAATGTTCCCCACCACCACCAGCATACACTTTTCTTATGATTTTGATTTGAGTAGCAATACTTATGCATCTATTTCTTTAACATGCTGGAGACAGTTTTTGAGGCAGGCTTATCTGCCTTCTCTTTTTTTCTGTTGAGGTACTCAGATATCTGTTCAGATATGCTCAGTAAGGAATTCTGGAAGCAGCTGCTATTTACATTGCCTGTTGGAGGTAGGCACACATGGCTACAGAAGGATCAGCTAGAGTCCCATTTTCCCAGTTCAAGCTTTATCTCACTGTTCACTGCAGAACACACTATTGCAACCTGACACTTAGCACATTTCCACACTACACTTTCAACATCCTACGGAATCCTGGGGTTTGCAGTTTATGGAGAAGCATTTAGAATTCTCAGCCAGAGAGCCCTTTGGCCTCAGGAAACTACAAAACCCAGAATTCCACAAGAGGTTGAAAGTGGAACAATAGCACCTAGTGCAGAAATGTGCTTAAAGTCTGCATTTCTCCAGCCCTTCTTCACTATCCTTCTAATATTAATGCCACCTAGAGAACACCCAGATAGACAGAAGACAAGGGCAAGGGGCAGGCTGGGGGGCATAGAAAGTACTGGAGCTTCTTTGCCAAAGGCTTTGTTAAGTGAGGTATGCAGTTGTACAAAGGGTCGGAGCAGACTTTCTGTGGAGAAAATTAAATTACCACACAATGTGCAAGCAAGAAACCGAACTCAGTAGGCCCTATACTTATTACAGAGAACTGTGAAGCTCACGTAGTCAAAAAGAGAGGTAAAGATTGGTAGGAAGGATACCGTTGATTTAAAAATACAGTCAGCCCACCCCACGTGCGAGTTTAACTTTTGCGGATTTGACTATTCAAGGATTTTTTGCTGCCACCTCTGCTGCCTGGCAATGCCATTTTTAAGAGGGACTGCAAGCCTCACCAGACCGAGAAACTGCAAACAAGGCTAAGTCCCTATTACAAATGGTGTGGGGCAGCAGTGGAGGTGGCCCTCAGCCCGGGAACCCCCAGACTTCTTCCTCCTGAAGGAATCTTGATGCCTGGAGGGAATCCATGGTGGGCTAAATATGGTGGTCATACTTTTTTGTGTGTGTTAAATATGGTTCCCGGGGGGGGGGCTAGAGTAATTCACGTTTTTTCCACTTTCACGGGGGTCCTGTGCCCCTAACCCTAGCGAATGTGGAGGGAGGACTATGAAGCCAGGCGATATAGGCCTCCCTCTCCCTCCCTCTCTCTTTAGCACAGTTACTGCTGAGGCGCCTGAGGCCTACCGGAGCTGCTAACAGGGCCAGGCTGGATCAACCTTCCTAGAGGTCCCTCAGAGTTCAGCCTTGAAAAAAAGACCAGCCCTCTGCTAACCGCTTGGCTTACCTCCCTCCTACCAAATGGGTCCTATCGAAATCTTCCTAATCCTATTGTCAGCAAGTCTAACAAAGCCCCGAAACTGAACTCATATTCTGAGAAGAAGGCGGCGGCGGCGGCGGGGGGGGAGGGGGCAGTATGCAATAGAAATTTTGCCTGAAGAAGAGAGGGAGCTGTTTATTTAAATACCGTGCTAACAAAATTACCGAGGTGGATTTGAGGAGAAAAATCTGCTGATGGGGCCCTAAGGATACCGCATTTATGCTGACTATTCCAATATGGTGTGTTTTTGTTTTTTTTAATTGAGAAGTGTACAAACTGCTTTGTAACACATAAAGATGAGGATTTTGGAGGCCATCCACACTGATGGAGGGAGGAACAGAAACACAGTCTTCTTCCCGCAGAAGGATACTATAAACAAACCAGTGACCCTCTTCCCTACCCACGAGAAAAAAAATCTCTTCAACTTGGTATTATTTTGTCGCCTCAACGAGACAGGCGCTCCCCCCTGGCAGAGGCGTCCAAGGCCGCCTGCCGCTCCCGGTTCCCGCCTTCTTCTCCGCCCCGCCTTCACGAGCTCCCTTAATCTCATTGATTCCCAGCGAGGCGCTCAGTATACCCAGCATGGGCTGTCGACTTCGCCTTGCGATTCTGAAAAAAACATCTTTTTGCCACTCTCGCTCATTGGGACTGAAGAGGATAGACTGCATTTGAGCTGCTCAGATTTTGCGAAGCGATACCTCCCGGACGAGCCAGCCAGACCAGTTGGATGCCTTTGTACCGGTCGCGGTGTGTAGGAAACCTTTTTATTTGCTCTTCCCGCTTTGGCTTGTTAAAAAGTTTTTAAGTGCCGAGAGACACTCCTAGGGGCTGGGAACTTGCTCCTGTGCCGCAGATGGCTACTCCGAATGGTCTCGCCAATGGACACCCGCGTTGCCGCCAAAAAAAGAATAATGTCTTAAAACATGAAACTCGCAAGAAAAATGGATTTGTAAAAGAAATCAAGGTAAGCGTGGCATGTCGAGAGCGGCTTTGCAGCGGAGCTTCGGTTTAAAAGGAAAAAGCGCCAGGAAAAGTTGTACAAGAAAGTTTATCACTCACCCCCCCCCCGCCGCCTGCGCCGTCGTTTTAATTTAAATTTGAAGACTTAGGCAAGCAGCCCGGCCTTTTTCTCCTCTCTAAGTCAGCTTCCTCCAGTGAGTGAGACTCGATTGCCTAAGCGGTGCCTGGGGTTGTTGGTACCTCAGTTTTTCCCCCTCCTTCCATGTCGCTTTTGTAATTAGTCTCTGCTGTGTCACAGCCACGGGAGTTACAACATGCTTTGAATATATCGTTGCCTGCCTAAAAGTTTCCTTGTTAACGCCAAACAGTAGCCTGAATGGCTTCTTTTTTAAAAACAAAAGTTGAAAACGTGATTTCTCCTTCTCTGTAAATGGTACCTGGCCATAGTAGGGTTTTGACGTACAAAATGGAGCCACCTTATGTGTTTGTTGTTCCCTCACTCTCGCCTGCTCAGAGTTCCTGTCAAATCGTATGGGGTGAAGGGAAGATGTTATCGTTGTCGTTCGAGGTACTATTTAGCTTCATTATCTTCCTCGAATTCAGCTTCCCATTGACGTGTGAACACCCCACAAACGGTTCCTGACGTGTCCTCTTATCAGGTGCCACCCTGTAAAACAGGCCCTGGCTATAGTTTGGGAAGGAGGCTGTGTCAGAGGGTGAGCACTGTGTCCCATATAAAAATGTATTATCTGACTTTGGAATGTATTGTGGGGATCGGAAAGAACGGTGAGCGCTGTAACTGATTCAAATCTCTGGCTTAGGTAGCTTTATATTACATCCATTGGTCTCCAGCTGGTGGTTTGGAATCCAATAATGAGTCACCACTTAAGCAATAATGTGTAAATCTGTGGTTCAAGAATTAAGAAGGAGATTTTTTGAGGAAAGCCCCAGATCTGAAAAGGTTGGAAACACTGATGTGCTGTCAGGCAACAGGTTCATGTGAAGAAAGTATCTTTCCCAGCCCTCTTTTGAGCTGCTTAGGAACTGAACCTGGGGCAAAACATGTGCTCTACTACTGAGTTACAGCCCTTTTGGGTCAAATAAAAATGGAGTTTTACTGTTCCACATAAATGTATTTGCTCTAGACAGTTATAACAGTATGCTCCCAGTGTGACAGGTTCATCCTCAGGAACTGTGAGATTTCTAGTTTGATGAGGTTGTTAGAATTTTCTGTTAGAAAACTGTAGTGTTGCTGGTCAAGGGGAGTGGACAAAAGCTCATTCTAGCAAGGAATGTTACCAAACCACAAATCCCAGGTTTTCATGGGATGGAGCCATGATAGTTAAAAGTGGTATTAAACTACTGTAACTGTATAGTGTAGAATCCAGAATCTACAAGAGTGATGTCTTTATATTGGCCAACCAAAATCCACAAAATACATCATGCATACTTTTGAAGTTCCACTGGCTTCTTCATCAGGCTGTAAATCAGAACTTCAAGGGGATAGAAATAACACAACTTTTGCTGACTGAATTAGAAATGTTCATTCATAAGCTAGTGTTGCTTTGTCAGGTAGGCTTGTATTTCGTTTCCAGTTTTTCCACAGGTGGTTAAATATTGTGCAGGGCTAGAACAGCTGTGGACAGAATTATGCGAACTTGGAGACATTCCATACAATTTCCTATCTTGAGTCTTCCTTTCGCAACCTGCATGTCTTGCTATGTTAAGTAGGTCCATGCATTGCCTGACCCAAAGAGTATATGTGTGGGTGGCTCTTTCTTGTTTGGCATGAAAATGAGAGAATACTTGTGTAACTTATGGAAAGGGGCATGTCTGACTCTTCTCCAACCTGAGATGAACACCTCACAGATTCTGTAGTCTAGTTTAGCTTGCAAAAGCAGTTACAGGGTGGATGCTGGAGGAAAACTTGTGAGAGAAAGACAGAGAGTAAGAGATAGATATCAATCATTTGACAGTCCAATACCCTGCCTTAAGAGGGATATAGCCAGTAAAAATAACATTTAACAAATAAATATTTTACGTGAGTAGTTAAAAGTCATTAGAGTATGTTTTTAATAGGGCTACAAAGTTCCCTTAGTTTGATGTATTAATACTTTCCTGAAGGCATGGATAGTTCCTTGACAGTGTCGTACACAAACTTAATTGCCTGCTACCTCTACCTCATTCAAACCGTAAAGCAGCTGCACACAAAATGGTCTCATTTGCTAGAAACACTTGATTTTCTTTGTTAACTATATTGAAGACATTCTCATATCTTGAAAAAATGTTTCAGACTCAGACAATTGGTTGGTGCATCCATTTATCATATTTACTGAAGATACATGTATGTGGTAAGCTCAGTGGTGTCCAGAGAGTTATTACTGGAGTGAAGCATTTAGCTGACAGAAAAAGTACTACAGTGGGCCCTTGGTATCTGCTAGGGTTTGACGTCTGTGGATACCAAAATTCGAGGATGCTCAGGTCCCATTATGTGTAATGGTATAGTAAAATGGCATCCCTTATATAAAATGGCAAAATCAAAGTTTATTTTTTGGCTTTTTAAAAATACTTTCAAGCTGTGGTTGGTTGAATTCATGGATATCGAGGGCTGACTGTATCTCCATTCTCTGTTTCAGAGGAAGGTGATCATGGAAGCTTGCAGTTGAAAGTATGTTTGGAATCTCCAGATGAATTAATTTGAACTGTCACCTAGGTTCCTGGTCTTGTAACTGAGTAGTCTCTTTCCATCTCTGGTGACAGATGAGTTTTGAAAGCATTTATGTACATAGATTAACTTTGGCAAGTACATATTACTGTGTTGTTTGTTTCCTTCAGTCATCGCCAGCTCTACTCGTACAAAATGGATTTATTGAGCTGTTGAAAGTGGTATCTCACCTAAAATAAGTTAAACAATGCATGGAAGATAGATCAGTGCAGTGCAGCTCACTCTTGGGACAACAGTATAAATGGGGAAAAATGACAAATGGAAATGAGGAATTTGAATTTTGATACATACGGATTTCTTTCCCTTTGTCCTCCTTTTATTGTATCATGCAATCAGTACCTATTGTTCACTTGCTTATTTGTTGTAAGTTCCTTAAGTGTGCTTTATTTGTATGGAAAATAGAGACTTGTCTATATAAAAACTTTCTGTGCTATCTGACTGTCGTTGGTGATGATTAAGAATGTTTTCTTCGATGGCTTAGTGTAAAAAATCTTGATTTGTTAAGTTTTAAAGATATTTTGCATTTCTGTCTTGATCTTCAGTTACAGGGCATTTTTTCACACTATGTATAGCTGTCAAATTCTCAGTGGTTTAGAGTTGCCAGCCCCAAACTTGAACCTTGTGTGGTGCAGCAGCCAATATGCGAAACAGCCTTATATGAAATCAAGCTATGTAGTTGTCTAGCCAGTATTGAGTACGCTACTCTTGGTAGTACCAGTCCTCACATAGAAGGCTCTCACATTACAACTTTGCAATCCAGTTGACTTAACAAAGGAATGCTTTGAGATGAGAAGAAAAAAAAATACGCCTTTTTTCTTCCACTTTCCCCAAAATACTTCTGACACAAGATCTAAGATTTACCTTCCAGATTTGCCAGAGCCCTAAATAGGGCTTGTGTTATGGACTGTGTGAGAAGAAAATTTCCCAGCAAATACTTACTTCATCGGTATAAAATGACTGTGATCCAAACAGCTGAAGTACAAGTGTAGTTCAGTTAACAGAACCTCTGACAAAGAAAATCCTTTTTACAACTTCTTTGTACACCTAGCCAGCCCCCCTTTAGCTCCTTGCCCTCTATTGAGCTAGAATTTTTTTTAGCTGCATCAGCATTGTGAGGATAGTGAAGGGGGCTGGAGAAACACATATTTTTGATACCAGATTGCAGGAGGTAGTATTCAGTAAGTGATGCAATAAAGCTTAAGCTAGAAAAGACTGTACCCTGCAATCCAGTGTGACTAAACTGAAACTGTTGTACTTTGGATATATCATGAAAAGACATGGCTCACTAGAAAAGATAGTAAATGCTTGGTAAGGTAGAAGGCAATAGGAAAAGTAGAAGACTGAAAGCCATGGTCTTCTTTCTGCAAGACCTGAGCCAGGCTGTTGATGATAGCATGACTTGGAGGTCTCTAATTTATAGGCTTATCATAAGTCAAAGTCAACTTGATGACAGTCAACAACAAAGGAAAAGAATGGGGTTCTTCTCTAGTCAGTGCTATTGTAGTTATGTGTACCTGCCTACAATAGGCAAGGTAAATATTGAATGCCTCCAGCAGATAAGCCTTCCTCACCAGCTACCCTTAGCATGTCTTTTTTAAAAAAAAAAAAAAAGCATAGATCTGGCCACTAAAATGGAAATCAGAGCGAAAATGAAAGAAAAAGTGACCTGGGATGTCCGGTAGGTCCCTTGTACCAACATGACTAGTATCCAAGGTTTCACTTATCCCCACCGAAATACAATCCAAAAATATTTTGTTCCCATCTCTTTTTGGACCGTATGTTGTTAATTTTTATGTTTATATAAGTTATGCACTGGCTTTGGACTGCAGATAATGGCTACAAAGCCTTCTAAGTTCTGTCAAATTTCAGAGCCTCCTCTCCAAGCTGCATACTCATATCAATTCTTATGTCGTTCATGTCATCGAAAAAGATAGTGTTCATTATCCACATTTTTCGTTATCCACAGTTAGTCCAGGAAGATATCCCCCATGGATATAGGGAGACCTACTGTATTTTGGGAGAAGCTTTCAAGTGGTCTTTAAAAGGTTCAAAGCCTTTTTGTTTGCATATGTAAGGCTGGTTGTTTCATTTCACAGATGCATATTGCTGGTGTTGAACAAAATGTTTGCTGAAATATGTTCGACTGCTCTTCTTGTTTATGGGTCAGGAACCTATACTTATTCTTTCCATGGTATTTTTGCCTCTGTTAATGAAGTGAAGCCCAGGAGCACATCTGCCTGATTAACTGAAGTACCCTTTTGATTCTTTTAGAAGCAATTTCTACATTGTGTTTTTGTTGTTGTTGTTGTTCTGCAAAACCTAATTCCATTGTTGCAGACTCCTTTTAAACTCTCCCAGATATAAGTCAACTGTGATCGGCTCTTTCTGCACCATACCCCATTAGCGCGTTCTTCAGCTACAATCCCAGCACTGCCATTCACGCAATGGTAGCAGGTCAGAAACACTCTCTGCTGCACCCTTACATCTTAAGTGGATGAGTAGCAGTGTTCCTGTGTTCCTTCTGCACTACAGTGTCCTTGGCCACTAACTTTCCCCCTGCCCCACCAACCCTGATTGGTCGGTGGTTGTTGTTGTTGCGGTTGTTATTTTGGAAGCCATACCAACACAGCAATGTTGTAATGGCATGACAAGCCGGTATACTATCGCACATTTGCAGTATATTGCTTTAAAATGTATTTTAAAAAATAAAAATTTTAACTCGAAGAAGAAATTTAAAATAAATAGGGAGAGGTAATAGGTTTCAAAGTTATCCCACCATGGAAGTAGCTGAGAGAGGAACAAGCTGGGCACACCCACACCCCACCCACTCCTTGATCCAGGAGGACCTGAAGAGCTGTCAAGCACTATTATGGTACCGCATTGAGCTGGCTGACGGGATTGAAGCTCTAAAGGAGGCTCTTAATTGATTTTTTTCTGGAAATGGTATAAGGTGGTTTTACAGTGCTTGGGGATGGGATAGCAGCAGGATAGCAATGACATCATGCAGTAGCACAACTTCTGGACTGGAAACAACCCACTGCTATTGCAGTATAGCGATGTCATGCAGAAATGGCCATTGTTGCATGGAAGTAGCAAAAGCTTAATTGGATGAATAAAACTAGTTTGATAGTTATTTGAAGCTCAGTCTTGGAATTTAATGGGAGAAGCTTTGGAGTGAAAACTGCATTTTAATTTTGCTGTGCCCTGTATGCTTGTAGAGAGGGATGAATAGATAGCAAAGAAGAAAAGCCTAGTACTGTGACTCCTTTTCATAGGATGTAGTCAGTTCTTGATATGAGATCTCATTAAATTGCTGTATGGTATTCTGTTGGAAAAGCAGAGCACATAACAACCACAAAGAGTTTACAAATTAGGTAGTCCTTATTACTAGTGCTGCAGAGCAAGGCTTTGAGCTACTGGACTCAGCAGAAATAGTTAACCTATGTTCTGTTATGATTGCACTGAGTCCAGATTGAATAAGACACAAATCCAGTGTAGTCCTTATTCTTACATTGTAATGTATCATCAGAAATGGCAGTGTACTTGATGCTTGGAGTTCAAGCCCAGATCTACGTGATTGATCATAATTTGACCAAAAGTGAACTCTTTTGGTTTCAGTCTGTCCTTCAGATATTTGACTACAAAATTTATTCTGTCAAGTGAAATGGGCTGTCACCTATCTTGTGTCAATTACAGGTCTGTAGTAAAGCTGCTAGCAGAGATCCTATTGGTGTAGAGGTGAGAGACCAAAGCCTGCTCTTTTTTCACCAACAACACAGTGGCAGACAGCCAATCATAGTCCTGTGGCCAGTCAGTGGCCCTGGAGAGCGGAAGCAGAGTTGTCCCAAGGCAGTCTAGTTACTATTGTACAATTGGGCCAAAGCTGTCATGTAAGAAGGTACTGACTTTTTTGCACAGTGCCTAAGGGCTGTATCACACCACATTGTTACAACGCTATTATTCCACTTTAACTGCTATGGCAATATTGCATGGAATCATAGGATTTGCAGTTTAAGGAGAGACATTTAGAATTCTCAGCCAGAGAGCATCAGTGCCTCAGCAAACTACAAACCCCAGGATTCCAAAGGGTGCAGCTAGGGCAGTTAAAGTGGAATAAAGTGTTGCATGATAGGGACCTTAGAAAGGATTTACAGTGTATTTTGTAGTTCAGAGGTATTCTGTGTGAATAAGAACCTAGTGTAAGTGCTTGTTTACACAGGATAGTTCTAAATTGTAAAACAATACCAAGAGAAAAATGTGAATCTCAGATTGTCTGTGTGTGCTCATTAAAATTGCCTAATATGTTTCAGAAAACAGTACTCCTTTGTCAGGGGCAAGCCAATAAAAATCTATACATGCTGGAACATCCATTTAGGAGGACCTTTCTAAGTGATGGTGTCATGACGCAAGATTTTTGGTCCTTTTTATATCCAGAGAGCAATTCAGCCACCTCAGACTATAGGATTCCCAATAAAAGGCACATAGGAAACCAGATCTGGGTTTAAGCACTATTCATGTAACATTTATTAAGACATAAAATACGAAATCACATTTGTATCAAGAGCTCTTGCACACACACATTCACACGACATACTCACAAACAGTCCTTTCACCGAACGTTGATCAGTCGTCCTCGAAAGGGTGGATGACTCCTTGCCGGTATCAGAGCCATAAGACGGAGCTGAAAATCCCCCGCTCTTTATACCCATGTTTCTCACTTCTTGGGGGGAGGGGAAACATGTTCTGACGGTTGCCAGAGTTCCAGGACTTTCATTGCGTATGGCAATCAAGCAATTAAAAGACCAGTTCATATCATTTTGTACCGTACTGATAAAAGGTTGCTTGCAGAAGAAGTCGTCATATATCATGTTGTCAGGAAATGTAAGAGTACACTCTGTTTGTACCAAGTTCTTATTGTGTTGCAAACTATCTTCGCTGGCCAAATCAGCATTCCTGGAATTCTCCCATCACAGCTCAAGAAATCCTCGCTCCACTGTTCCAAGTCCGTCCTGCAGTAATACAATGCAGCCTTTTTCTTTTGGCTCAGGACTGTACTTTCAACCGGAACCCACTCGTTCATCACATACACCCCCTCTTGATACTTAATTAATTCATAATTGAGTATCACAAATTATGTAAAGATTAAATATGATTGAAAATAAGATTATATGAACAGATTATTTAGAGACTAATACAAATCTAAAGCAGCAAATTACTATACCAATCACGATCCATTTCAATCAACAAAGGTCAGTCAACCATAAGTCATTTTATCATTTTAGTTCTCAAAGTTTTGATACCTCATCTTTTAATTTCTCAAAACCCCTTTGGAATCTTTTCACTTGCCTAATTAAATATAATAACCATATGATTATACATATCATAATCAATATTAACCATACAATTGGGTGAATCATTACATGTAAAAATGCAGTTGCTTTTGGACAATATCCTTTAAATATATCATACCAATGGTGTTCAGTCAATTTACTTTCTTCATCTGCAATCCTTTGAAATTCTCTGTTCTCATATTGTATCCTTACAAACTCTTTTTTGGAGTTCCATGCATGTTCCTGTAAATGCTTCCTAATTTGTTTATTATATTTCAATAATTGATCTAACTTTTCCCAATCTATCCCTATGTGCACTCTATATTTAATATCATTCATATCTAAAGTAACCTCAGTGTTTCTAGTTTCCATAGCATATACTAATTTTCCCGTATTCACACTTCGTACGTAAGTGACATTACATTTGCATCTCATTTCCCCATCTTCTTGATACTCCCCGTCTGACCAAAACAGAGGTGTAGGTGATATCCCACACAAGCACCCCAGTCCGTTATCAAAAATCAATGTTCTCTTAGGCATTCTCTGTAATCTACATATTCCATTGACTATTCCATATTCCATATTTTCCGTCATGGTATTTTCCGTCATGGTATAAATCTGTATGAATCCACGGTTCTAGTCTTCCTATTTTTACAAACAGGTGTCCATGATTCCCATATAGAGCTGATAACATTTGATCCCTCCAACCCGACAAAGTGGTCTGTATTATTAAACAGGACAAAACGTTGGAGACAGCTTCCAGAGTTTGACTGCCAGTCTCCTTAAGGGCATATAGTGTCTTATTTAAATGTTCAAAAGTCCCTAATTGTAAACTAGCAGCTATGTCATGCAGCCTAAAAGTTGATACTAAATCATCCCCAGCCATGTGTATGACTTTCCACTGTAATCCTCCTAAAGCAGACAGTTTATCTGCTTGTTTCTCAATATCCCAGGAATTTGCTACACCAACTCCTGTTGGTGTATGTTTTATCACTGCCCCTGACAAAGCAATATTCTCTTCTCAAATGCATAGGGGAAACAATACACAATCCCTCTGAGAATCTTGTTTCTCTTGGTATTGTTTTTTTCAATGCTTTTCTTCTTTTTGTTTTCTAATCCTTTTCAGGAATGCATCCACTGTATTTGTCCTGCTTCGTAAATGCATTTGATTATCTTTTTTTGTTGTTCTCCTGTGTGTAGCATAGACCGCTGTTGTTATCATCCAGCATGTTCTTGAAAACTGCCTTCCAGTCCAACACCACCATAATTTCATTTTCTATGTAGTGTTCTTAAAAGTAACACAGGATCGTTCTAGAAATGAATGATCGATCTTTTTCTCTTCTTTGATGCTCTAAACCGAGTTTAACCCTACTGCTCATATGATAAAATGTATACAAGTACTCACTACGGCAGACTTAATTGCTTTACTCAGCTGCAGATACCTAGAAGTGTATCTAATATCTGCAAGATGTGCATCTTGATCCAGGCAAAAGGCATGTGCAGAGCCAGTGACATCTTTCTCTAACCGAGAGACCAAAATCTTCCTGAGGAACTTGAGCTTCAAAGTGGCAAGCAAAGATTTCTCCAGAAATGCCACTAGCTGGCTTTGAAGGCAGTATTTCTCTCCATATTGTGTGCTTCCCAGGGAATGATATGCAGAGATGTTCTCTTTCTCCACTGCTATTTAACATCATGGCTATGACCTATTGATAGACTTATCTACCATTAATTTGCATAATTCCGCCTTTAAAAACCATATAAATTGGTAAGTATTAGTTCCTTGGGCTCTCTTTCTTGGGAACTAATACCTAACTTGAATCTATTGTCATTCAATTTCTTTAAATGACATTCCTGGCCCTTATTCTAGTGTTACCAGGGAAAAAAAGTATCTCTTCAGATAGTATGCAATCTTCCAAATTTTCATGATGCTCTTCATTTTTACGTGTTTATTTTTTTTCTTCCACTAGAAGCCCCAGATGCTTCAGCTGAGGATGAGAAATTTTGCAGCACTGCATATTACTGAACTGCTGCCCTAGCCAGTGTAGCTGTTGGTGAAGAATGCTACGAGTTACAATCCAACAATATCTAGAGGACCATACTTTGCCTATCTTTGTTTTAGCCTCTAATCATAGGAAAATGTTCCAGTCCCTTGATTGTCTTGGTCTTGGTCTTGGTGTTTTTTTCAGCTCTATGTTTACGTTTTTATAGAAAACTCTGTATATTATTCCAAATGTAATGGCGCTGCAGATTTATATAAGGCTTAACTGGGAAGTCTTTAGCTCTCCAAATGCTGATGTACTGTTCCCATAATATCTCATCATTGGCAAGGCTAACTAGGGGCTGATGAGTACTGGACTTCAGCAACATCTACAGTACCGTAAGTTCCCCAACCTTGGTGTAAGGCATGAAAATTGGATGTTTAAGTTTTGATCCCTACCATGAAATTTGCATATTCTTTCACAAGTATTATCTTTCTTGCAGACAATTTTGTGTCTTTCAACATAACTTACAAAGGGCGTGTTAAAGCTGTCAAAAATTCTCATGCATTATGTAATTATAGGTGGAGCTTGACCATTTGATCTGTGTAATTTGTGTTAAGGGCTTGGCAAAACTAAATGGAAGGTTAGACATTTATGTAGGTGATAGGACTGCTACAGTTATAAGTCCTTCTGATTCTCAAAACTAGAGCAGAAAAACAACCTTCAGTACCACAGCCAGTTTAAGCACCCCCCCCTAAAGTATGCAGAAAGTGCTATACAAACTGCAGAAGGATGTGGTTAACTGGAGGACTTTTCATGTACTCTAGATATGTCATACTGAGCCAATTTCCAGCCCCCCAAGACTGACTTCTGCCCTTGAATAGGAGCAGGAAATTCCCCAGATTTCATTAATGCTACCACCACCCACTGCATTTTAGATACTCTCAAAAGGATACGACTGTGTGGAAGGTCTTCTCCGTTCTTTATTTTCATTCCGGAAGTCTTCAGCATGCAGCTCATCTAGTGTAAATGCACATATCCACTACTCACATCAACTTGGGCTTGAAAGAGCTTGGATGTTCCTGCAGAATACTACTTGGTTCTGAAAGATGTAAGGAAGGAAGAGGAACAGATCAGGCATGTGTGTCCTCTTCCAAGGCTTTTTTGGGCTCCAAAACGAAAATGGGATTGTAATGGACTTCAGAAGATCCTCAGACAAGATTTAGCATTGCGTCAAATGAAGACCATTTCTCTCAAGGGCAGTAACCAGAAACCAATAATTTTTGGGGTTGTGTCATGTCGTGTTCCCTCTATGCCATGTGATTGTATGTGCGGAGTGGACAAATGTGTATTAAGGTGAAATGTATTGTATGGCAGGGATGAAAGGGGATGTTAGTTCTGGGAGACATAAGACATTAACAAATGGCTTGCATTGTTTGTGATGAGCCTAGCTGAGAAACTTTTGTTTGCATTAGAGTGTGAGTAATTGGTGAAGTGATTTACAGGGATTAGCCTGTAGGTTACTTGGTGAAGGACAGGACATCAAAAGGCAATCAGGAAATTCAAAAGATTGAAGTGAATGAAATAAATAGAGGCATCTGGGCTAAAGAAAACAGCCTGGAAGGGAGGAGGTGTGCACATGGAGAACCAATCAATGGGTGTCATGAATGGGTGGTCATGAATTATTGTATCATACTATATAACTAGATGGATGATGCAAACTATTAACTCCAGCAATGATTGTGAACAACATCCTCTGTTTTCCAATAAACAGCTTGGAAGAAATTAGTGTATTTTCTTGAGAGACACAGAGTAGCGGGACATGACGGTTAAGGCCAACACAGCACTTGGAATTCTGTGTTGAAATTGGATTGTCTTTACCTATCTTAATAGCATTGGAAGTGTAATTAAGCAAAGTCACATGGACTTTGTATGCTTTGCTGTGATTATGAACAATTAAGAATCAGCTTAAATTGTCTAGATTCTTGGGTCTTCCCTTCAGATGGGTGAATGTAGACAGCTTGGTTGTATTGCACAGACAAAGAAGATTTAATCTTAATACAATTTCAAAGGCAAGAGAATTTTTGGCAAGTTTATAGCAAGGATTTTGAAGGGGCAGTCTCCAAAAAATAGAGAGAGGGAGAAAAGACACTGGAACAAAGTTCAAAGGAAGAAAGCCATGGAGAAGATGACAAAAGTGCTCAGGCCAAGGCAAGTGTGGATGTAGACTGTGGTGATGAGGAAGTCTAAAAATGGCCTTCAAATTTCTCTCTTTGAATATGAGAGGAACCAACTCTGCTGGAAATAGGAGAAAAAATTTTCATTATTTGGAAAAACAAAGATTGGACTGGATTTGCCTCCAGGAGATGCATATATGGGGCGGGGGAGACAAAAAATACCCCTGACAAATCCTAAATTGGAAGAGGAATTCGGTTCCTGTCATGACGGGGGGGGAAAGAGGTATGGTAATCTATGTAAATACTAAATTGAAACTGGAAAAGATTCTGGAAGATGTAAATCAACACTGTCTTGGAGTTGAGATACAGATTTATGAACAAAAAAATTTGGTCTTGGGGGCGTATACCTCCACAGAAAACAAAGTCCCCCTTTTTGAAAAACTTTTGGAAGAAATTTTGGAATTTTTTTATGATAGATGGATTCATATTGGTGGTTGGAATGGCATACTTAATCCTAAAATAAATAGATTGGCAGAAAAAGGGGGGGAAAGGATCAGGGAAAACTCCCCAAATCCTTTTTAATCTGATGGACAGTTTGGAACTTATGGATATTTGGAGATTGATGTATGGAGAATTGAGAGAATTTACTTTTTTTTTTTCCAGAAAGACACAAATCCTTTTCAAGGACTGATATTTTTTAATGTCTAAATCATTGGCTAGCTCTATAAAAGATACGGAGATATTATCAAAGTTTCTATTAGATCATAATCCCAATGCTGTTAACTCTTAAAAAGGAAAAGTCTCAGGCCCTTTCCGCGCCTTACAGTTTTCCATCACTGTTCCATTTGATCCCGGCAGTGCCACTGCCAGGATGGGGTCATGACCCGCATACTCCCCTCCACACGCAGCCGGCTACCTGCAGAAGGGTAGCGCTAGGGACACGCTCCTGCCTTCCGCAGTGCAGCCATCCACTTCCCGTGCTGCAGTGGGGATGGAAGTGCATAGATCACGCTTTCGCCGTTTCCTCAGGCCACTGGTGATAGGAGCATTGCGCAATCGGGACATTACTAGATTTTTTCTGGTAACGGAATATCCCCCGATTGCGACAGATGGGGCCACGGCAGTGGGGCCACAACATGTGACGTGGTCCCACTGTCAATGCATCCCCACCCGTTGCCATTTCAACAACTTGTGAACTCTGTTGCTAAGACAGATAAATTACCAGATAGATATAATACATGAAGATCAATGTGGATTTTTGCCAAAGAGATTTATGTGAGATAATACAAGACGTATAATAGATATTTTGGAATATAGGATAAAGGTTAAGGATAAAAGGTGTGACCATAAAGAAACAAATTTTTAAGCTAAGGGCATTTGTTGATGTTTTAGTGATTTTTTTTTTTAACAAGATCCATTAGAATCTGAACATACACTATTTAAGGTACTTAAAGACTTTGGCTGTTTGGCATGGTTTAAAATAAAAGACAGTCATGTTGACTGAAAATATGACAAAAAAAAATCAAAGACATTTGATGGATAATATGGAATTTCAGGTTGTTTGAAAAGTGAAACATCCAGATGTGATTTTTGGTAAGCAGAATTCCAACCTGTTTCAGAATAATGATGATAGAGTTTGGAATGAGATCAAACAAGATTTACAAAGATAGTCCAAGCTGAAACTTTTCTACTGGGTAGGATTTCAACTATAAAACTAAACGTCTTACTAACGATACAATGGCATGGACACATAGCTATTTTTATTTGGCAAGTGAAAAAAGCTGAGAGTGAGAATCAAGATTTTGAAGGGTGCAAAAGATAGAAGAAGAGTTACTCTTCCAAATCTAGAACTGCATTTTTTCTCTTCATGTTTGGTTTGGTTACAAGATTGGGTTACTTTAGGCTTTTACAGTTAGGAGGATTTGATTTGAGGTTTGACTGGCATGCATTTCTGTGGTATGGTAAACATAACATTAATGTTGATTTTAGTAATCATTATGTCATATGTGCTTTATTAAGAATATGGAATAAATATTAACTGAGATTGTGTTCTAAAATGACATTATGGGTCTCTCCACATGATACCTTGTTTAAGAGAGAAGTAACTTTTGTAGATAATTGGTTACCTTATGGAGATATTTTAATGATGGAAAGTAGGCAATTTAAAATGAAATCATATGAGAAACTCATTCAAGAAGGTTAAGAGGTGTGTTGGTTTTCATAGAAACAATTGAATGAATGGTTTAAAATGAGTAAGGATTTATATGGTTTTGAAATGTCTAAATTTGAATTTGAAGAACAATTATATACTAATGAGGAACATATAATTGCCAAAATATATGTTATTTTTGAAAATCGAACCAGAAGATGAACAAATGAAAGCATGTATGATTAAATGGGCACAAAATGTGGGGCATCATATCCAGATGGAACAATGACAAAGGATGTGGGTAAAAGATCTGAAATATACTCTGAGTGATAATCTTAGAGAAATTTTTTACAAATTGATGTATAGATTATATTTAACACAAGAAAGATTGTCTAAAATCTTCAAATGTTCTTTGGAAATGTTATAAATTAAAAAAAGGAACTTTTTACCACATGTGGTGGACTTGTGAGAAAGCCAAGATGACATATAAGCTGATGGAAGACATCTTAAAGGTAAAAATTCAACTCAAATCTGAACTTTTTAAAATTGGGTCTGACTGATGAACAGATTGATGGGAAGTTGGGAGGAATCTTTTACTACATGATCATAGCAGTGAGAGGTACTGTATGCATAGAAATGGAAAAGTGCGTCTATTCCTTCACGTGAAGATTGGCTGTTGAGGATGCTGCATTTGGCAGAAATGGATAAATTAAATGTTTTAATTAAGAAAGGATCTTTGGTTAAATTTAAAAATGATTGGGATAAACTAAGAGACTGTTGGGGGAGAAGTCAGTTTGTTATTATTAATTATTAAATACTAGGTGGTAATGTGATAGTGATAGACAGTATGTTTTGCAGATTATTTTAGTACCAAAAGCTGATGAATTAGAAGTCATTTACAGTCCTCCCTCCACATTCTCAGGTTTGACCTTCACGAATTTGATTATTCACATGCCATCCCACCCCATTCTTTTTCTCTTCCCATTCCCTTTTGTTTTGCTGGGTGCAGAGAAGGAAAGCAAGCACCCAGACAAAAGACAGGGAAGTAGGGGAGGCAAATGTGAGCCTTCCTTATCCCCTCTGGAGCTCCCCACTCCCATTCCCTTCCCTCTGGCCCTGGCCCTTAGAATTTGCACCAAGGCAGGAGGCAAGGGAATGGCAGGGGAAGGCTCACTTGAGCCTTCCTTCTGCCCTCCAGAACTCCTCCATCCCATTTCCTTGCTTCTGGCCATGGCACTGAGAACTCACACAGAGGCAATAGGCAAGGAAAGGCTCGCACAAGCCTTCCTTCTCCCTCCAGAGCTCTCCCTCTCACTCCCTTGTCTGTGGCCCTGGCGATTAGAACTTGTGCCAAAGCAATAGGCAAGAGAATTGGGGAAGGCTTGGATGAGACTTCCTTCTCCCCTCCCGAGCTTCCAGTCCCTTCTTGTGACCCCAGTGCAAAAAAGCGAAAGGAATGAGGTGGGAGGGGGGCACCGGAAAGAAATGAGAAGAGGATCATGGGGCGCGGTTATTTGTCATTTTTCCACTCTCACGAGGGTTCTGCACCCTGAACCTTTGCAAAAGTGGAGAGGGGTGTTGTATATTTTTAGTCCCTTTTTAGTTTTGTTGTAGTTGTTAGTATTAGGTTAAATAAGAGAGTTTCTTTATTTACTGTCTGTCTTTTTAATTCCTTGTAAGTTGTCTTATATATTAAATATATGTTAATAAAAAATTTTTTAAAAAAATAAGAGTCTTGGTCTTAAACCGCAGTTATGTCCTGGAAAGTCTATTTACTACAGAAAACTGCATACAGAGCTAAAATTCAATTCAAAGTGATAAATGTGAGTTACCTGCAAATGTACCAGAGCAGGACACATTATAGATCTGTGTCAGGGTCCTGCTTAAGCAATCTTGCATGCTTTCTTGGACACTTAATTAATGAGCTTAGTCAGCTATGGTAGTGCATAGGTTTGTCATTGGCAACTACCATGTGCTGGCTACTGCAACAGGTATTTCTGTCTGTATCTAAGCACTACAGAGATGCATGTCAATAAAGATGCATGGCACTCACACAAAATTGCAAGCAAATTTTCAATAAATTTCACTAGTTGCTGGATATTGCAGATGTCAAGAAAATGTCATGTAGCACTTATGGTGCTACTAATTGAAGACTTTATACCAAAGAAGAAGGAAAGCAAGACCCCTTCCATTGCTCTGTCTGGACTAGCCTATCATGTGACTTCGTTTCTCTTCACCAATCATTCTGCCTAGTCATTATATCAAATTTTGTAATGGTATTTCAATGTCAGATACTCAAAATACAGCTGTTTTGAAATGAAAATAGCAGCTTGAGAAAACATTTTTCTGTCTCATTGCTTAAACACAATGAAGCTGTGAGAAGAGCAAGCAGTGGTGGAAGAAGATACCTCTGCTTTCTCCCTCAGCAGTTAGCACATCAGGCTCCTTGAGCCATTTACCTGTAGCTGGTTCTTTATAAGCACTGGACTTATTTTTCCCCTGCGTCTCTTTTCCCCTGCATGTTATATCTTAACTTAGATTGTAAGCCTGAGGGTAAGGACTGTTGTATTACCTATCTTGCAAAGTACTGTGTAATCCTTTTTGGCTAAAAGGCAGTTGCCCTCCAGCTCCAAATGGTCTTGGATGACACACACTTCTTTGACCCATTTCAAACCAGCTTCAGAGCAGGATATGGAGTTGAAACTGCTATGGTCACTTTAGTGGATGATCTCCGTCTTAGCATCAGTAGGAGGAGTGTGTTCCTGTTGTTGCTTTTAGACATCTCAGCGGCGTTTGACACCATTGACCATGATATCCTGGAATGCCTGGTGGGGTTGGGAATCAGAGGCACTGTGTTGCAATGGTTCTGGTCTTACCTCTCAGGCAGGTTCCAGATGGTGGTGCTTGGGGATAGCTTCTCCTCTAAAAAGAAGCTGTTATATGGCATACCACAACCTGTTATTCTATCTCCAATGCTTTTTAACATCTATGTGTACTTTGGGGAGATCATCCAGAGGCATGGAGGGGGTGCTATCAGTCCGCTGATAACACCCAAATATATTTCTCCATGCTTTCAAAAATAGCTTCCGCTAAGGATAGTGTGTCTCCTCTGAATGAATGCTTGAAGGAGGTAATGGGCTGGAAGAGAAAAACAAACTGAAACTGAATCCAGACAAGATATATGTGCTTACTATTAAGGGTCTTAATCTGGGATTGGAGGTGTGTCAACAAGTCCTGGATGGGGTCACATTCACCCTGAAAGACTGTTTTTACAGCTTGGGTGTGCTCCTGGATCTATCCCTCCAAATGTTTGCTCAGGTAGATGCAATGGTCAAGAGTGCTTACTATCAGCTTTAGCTGGTAAGCCAACTTCATAGAATTAGACTACCTAAAAATGGTAGTGCATGCGCTGTTCGGAAATGCCTACTGGTCCAAAGTATCACAGCCAGACTGATTACGGGTACAGCAAAGAGTGAACATATTACGCCAATATTAAAATCACTCCACTGGTTGCCAATTAGTTTCTGGGCAAAGTACAAAGTTTTGGTTATTACCGTAAAGCCCTACATAGTTTGGGTCCAAGTTACTTACAGGATCACCTCCTCCCATACAATCTGCTGCATACACTCAGATCTTCTGGGGACCATTTACTTAAACTGCCTAAAACAAGATTGACAACAGTCACCCAGAGGACATTCTCGTCAGCTGCCCTTAAACTGTGGAATGACCTGCCGGAAGAGATCTGACAGCAAAATAGACTGCCTGAATTTTAAAAACTGCTAAAGACTTATCTCTTCTGGCAGGACTACTCGGTCTATTTTTAATTGTATTTTTAATTGCATTTTAACTGTACTTTAATTGTACTTTTAATCATGATATATTTTAATCATAATATGTTTGTACTAATAATTCTATGTTTTAGTGTATTTTAATTAAGATTTTTTAGTTCTATATTCTGTACCCTGCCTCGAGAAGCAGGTAACAAATCATCATCATCATCATTGTTGTTGTCAAGTAAAAATACATTGAAGTAAGAAACAATATGCATTTTCCAAACCAGCTGAAGAAATGGATTCATCTCCCAAGTTCTTTCGTCTTGCTCACATGTCTCTGCTGTGAGCCAAGCAAATGCAAGCAATAGACCCAAGTCATGCCAACCCTCCATTGACAAAACTAACCAGATTAAACAAAAATAATGCCTTCTGAAAGCCAGATCATTGCTCAGTCTAGCCCTGTTGACATTAACTGGCAGATATGGCTCTCCAGGGTTGTAAGTGTGGGCCTTTTTTCAGCCTCACATGAGTGTGCTTCTGAGGACTGGACCTGGACATAGTCAAGGGATCTGTTCCTGAGCTGAAGGAGCCTTCCTTTTGGGCATGAAGCAATTTTGAGAAGAACAGAGACATGCAACTCTTGCAGAGTTGCACATCTATGTTCTTCCTATTGTGACTTTACATTTATTCTTGCATGAAGAACAAGCCAGCATCCCTGCCCTTTTAGAAAACCATCAGAATGTAGAATACCCACCCACAATGAGCAGGCTTAAGGTTTGTGTGATATCTTTAGCATGTATATGTAGAGAGATACTAGAATCCGAGAATCCACCCAAGGAAACTGGGAGCAAATCAGTGGCTGGGTGAAGGGGACGGTGAGGCATATGTGCAAAGTACAGCATCTTTCAGCACAAGCCCAAGAATATCTTATCAGAAGCAAGCTCTGTGTCCTTTTACATTAACTATCCCACCCACCCACCCTCAATTTCTCCTTTCCATTCTCTTAATTTGATGGGGGGGGGTGTTCTTTTGCTGCTGCTGCTGCAATTATTAAATAAGCTAGCTGTCAGAAGACTATACTGAAATGCCACAATTCAGCTGGCACCTCCCAGGAATATAGCCTGATTTTCTTTCCACCCACATGCTGCAGGTGATCAGAGCCTGTGCAAAGACAGGTTGCAAGCAGATTGATACTGGTGTTGGGAAGGGCGGGGTTAAAAGAGAGCAAACATCATAGTGAAGGTGCTGATGAGGGGGAAACCTGAGCAGCATGAGGAAGAAGGAAGGAACAAGAGGAAGCCCCTCCTGGCTGATGACAACAAAGGGAAGGGTGTGTCCAGGTGAGTCTCTGTTGAGCAGGCTCACACCATCCAGGGGCACTCCTCTTTTCTTTCCACTGGAAAGGAGCTGCATCACCACCCCTCCCAGCATGCTCACCTACTCTTCTCAGATGTCCTGCTGTTGAAAGATGCTTTTACCATGAGACGAGCAGCAAAGCCTACTTTCTGGATTTGTGTGCTAGGTCTGAAACCACTCCCTCCTTTTGTTGAAGATGATAGAGATCTAGCTGATATGCAGCTCCCAAAAAAGTCATCATCCTCCCCCCTCCCTCACATGACTTGGGATAACTACACATTTGCTGTTAAATTCAATGACTAGATAGCAGTTGTTAGGGGGTGACTCTAAGCAGCCAGGAGCTGCTTATACCAGAAAAATATCGGATGCTGTACCTTCTTAGACTAGAACCTAACATGTCTCCACTTAAGTTGTAGATAACCTTCCTGTAAATTGCTTTGGGCATTAATAAACTGGTAGGTAGATATCTGATGTTACCCAGTAGTGTTGAGTCCCAAGGGAAAGAATAATTTTTGAATTGTGTTACCCTAAGAGGTGGGGGATATTGGAGTCTACCCACAATGCCAGTGTTTCCTTAGAATTTGAGGAAATTAACTCAAAGGAGGCCTGCAAGAGAAGGGTAATGGCAGGATCTTTTCACCTGTATATACCAGTACCACCTGTAGAGAGAACTCTAGGTAAAGTTAAAGTATTTTATTTGAATTGACAAACATACAAGTAATCAGATATTCTTAAGAAGCATACACGGCTGTCGGAAACTGAGGTTGGAAACATTGGATAGAGAGAGATTAGGGGTGGAGAGGGTGATAGTTATCAGTCTTGAAGAGGAGGTCACAGCTGAGGGGCTCTAACAGTGTCTGAGGGTAGTACAGAGGAGTAGCAGTGTAGGGCACTTCGTACCACATACTGCGTACTACATTCTATGTACTATAATTGGCTGGGGTCAAAGCTAGGATTTTTATACCCTATTTCGTATTCTGAAGAGGTGCATTAACAAAGCTGTAGTGGTTTTGCCATGAGACTGAGAAAGGGATGTAGAGTGGGCTGATTGCTTTAACTCCAGAGTGGTAAAATATAGATGGGATTCATGATATTCTTCTAATGTTCGGTCAGGAAGAGTGTATAGGGAAGATCCCTGTTGGGTGAGATCAAGGGATGGTGTCTGATTGCTTTATCTGGGCAATTTGTCTTCCATTGTGTTAAAAAATACCAAGAGCCTGAAGCGGTGAAAGAATTAGCATAAATCCATCAATGTTGGGGTTTTCCACATAATCCAAGCTGGACTTTCCCACCATCATGACCCCGAAAGCATCTTTGATCAATGTGACTCAGTTCATGTTCTCCGGTCATTAATAAGTCCAAATCATGAAAATCACATACCTCGTAGGAAGGGTGGTAGGATATGGTAACAATTTCTAAGGATACTTCTTCTCTCAAACATGGGACTTTACATCCGCGTGTGTGGAACAGAACGTTGTGGATAGAGTGAATGGTTTCCTTTTTCCCATGTGTTCCTCCCAGATCTGCTATGTAAGGTTGGGTTTTCATAACGGATCTGGAGTAGGGAGCTCAGTGGAAGAAGAGAGGGAGGTCCTATTGCATGGAGCTCTGCTTGTTTGATGTTAAATAGAACCAAGTTAGTTTTTAAATAGATGTTGCTGATGTTGTAGCTTTTCTTAGTTGTCACTGACTGAGAAGTGACTGCTAAATTATTCTGGTTCCTTCCTCCAAAATATAACCTGTTCACTTATATCAGAAACTCTTGCTATGTATGGTCCATACTGCTGCAGAATATGCAAGACGAATGAGTTACTTGTGTCTTAAAATTCTCAAGGACAGATTTCCGGACAGTGTGCCAAGAATTTTGAGTATTTGCTCTTTAACACTTGTTAACACTTAACATTTGTTAAAGTGTTAAATGTGTTTTAAACAATTCTACTGTTTATTAATGTGTTTCTTCATTACAACTAAATAAGATGAATGTTTCCATTCGGAAAAATGAAAATGAGGGCAAGATATAACAAGAGTACCAGTTTAAACTGTTATAACTCCACAACACAGGTAATTTTCCAAGTCAGTCCTTCCTAGTGAAGACCCAAAGGCAGGAATGAACGACTCTGTGAAAGAAGAAAAACATTTGGTTTGTTTTTCTTCTTTTTCCTTCCATTGTCCTTCCATTCCATTAAGGAAGGAGGGAGAGATGGAGGGCCAAGGAGGAGATGAAGGAGGGCAGTGGCAGGGAAGGAATGCTGGATGTGACAGAGAAGGGGCGGGAGAGGGCAGTGGCAGCGGTGAGGAAAATGTAGGAGGGCAACTGTGTCAAGGAGGGGGATGGAGAACAAAGGATCCAGAAGGAGCATCCGTTCTAAGACGAGGACAAAAGTTTGGTAACATTCTGAAATGCCCTGTAAAGTTTTCAACCCATATTAGGTGATAAAAAATAGAAAATTAATTATAATTCTCAAGAGTCATCATGTAAATCACTACTTGTACCATTTGAAAACTTCTTCATGTGTTCAGCATCATTATCTGTGTGTCATGTAATATTTCATTGTAATTATTAAGTTTGTCGCAAAGCTATCATGGAACGGAGAGGTACCAGTTGTATTCAATGGAATAGAATCCTGTTATAGCCAGTAATCAATTGATGGATTAGCTGGTAGGCTTAGCTTAATAAATGCTTATACAGAAGTTTACAGTGGAGCAGTAATAGATCTTATCTTGCCTCCTTGCCTGTTAGTTTTCTAAGTAAATGTAAAGCTAAACTATCAAGTGCTTTTAAGTGTTTGTTTTGATATGCACCACATTATCAATCTAAATCTGTGGCTAATTAACAGTAGGCAAGAGAATTATGTCAGTAATTGGTACTTGTGCTGATGATTTTCAGTTCATTCATTTCCTTAGACTACATGTGGGAATTGGGTAGCCCACCAAATGCTGTTGAACTGCAAGTTTCAGCAGCTCAAACCAGCATAGTCAGTGTTGAGAACGGTTGTGAGTTGCAGTCCGATAGCATCTGGAGAGACACACAATTCCCACTCCTTCTTTAGAATTTGAGGGATCATGATTATGTGACTGTGTTCAATAGTAGCAGTAGGTAATATATCTAAACATAGTTTCAAGGTTGCTTTTATGATTACAATGAGAAGTTGAGGCCATTTGTGGATGATCTCAGTGTTCTATATATTTTTATCACCTTTCTCTGCAGGTTTCTTAGTTGGATTTAATTTTCTGTATCTGTCAGTGTTATAAACTAGAGTAATTCAAAGGTTCTATATGGTCCACCGAAAAATAATTGGGCCTAAATCCAACCAGAACAGACCCACTCAATCGTATGTCTGTCAATTTTTCTGTAAACCCATTGATTCAGTGGATCTTCTCCATTTGGGACAAGCAGTTGGATTTAGGCCTTGATTTTCTGTCTGCATGTTATACATTCCAATTATACCATACAATTGAACAGCAGTCTTAAAAAGTTTATGGATGTTCATCTTGCAACATATTACTACATACTGTGTTACAACATTACTACCAAGAGTGTCTTTCCAGCTTGGCTTGATATTATAATAGAGGTACTGCCCATGTACTGTAATAATTTCAGGGCTGGGCTACTTTAGTGCATACTCTCAGAAAAGTATTGGGAAACTGAACACTTAAGAATGCAGTGGCAAGGCTACTGGTAGGTACGTGTTCAAAAGCAACATGTTTGGTGGTCACTGACACTGCATCAATATTTTTTTTTTCTAGCTAACTGTAAAGTCTATTCCCACTATAAAACTGCCCAGGACTTTTTAAGAGCATCAGCTGATTGAAGCTTTAGCAGTGGGATTGGGGATGTTAGATGGGGAGGAGAGAAAGCACATATGAACACATTGATGGAGAATGAAAATGCCACAACTCTGTTAGGCAGAGTTGAAGAGGCTTGGTACATCATATATCAATAGATCTAGGCAAACCCACCTGCTAACTGATGTACCATCACTCAAAGCATATCTCTTGGGGACCCCACAGGATGGCAGGTAATGGAATCTCACATGGAAACGGACCATTGTGTTGTTCTTTGTTTATCTCAGAATGAAGTAAGTCCAGTGGTTCTCAAGTTAGGCATGTTTCTGATATGCTTTACCCCCAGTAACCTTTATAATGATGAGGGAAACAGGCACACATGCTACCACCATCCTGAACTAGTTGAATATTTTATTTCAGTAAAGCCACAAAAGGTATAGTGATTTAAGCATTGGACTATGACACTGGAGACCAGAATTCAAATCCCTGCTCAGCCATGGAAATCCACTGGGTGACTTTGGGCAAATCACACTGTCTCATCCTCAGGGGAAAGTAAAGACAAACCACATCTGAACAAATCCTGCCAGGCAATCCCTGTGATAGGTTTGCTTTTGGGTTGCCAGAAGTTGGAAACAACTTTAAGGAAAATAACAACACCGATAATTTTTTCACTGAAGCTTTTCTACCCTACATCACTCTCTGCAAGACTGCAGCTGAAGACAAAGGAGGAATGGTTTAATGGTCAATGGGTGGACTAGACAGAGAATTTCCCTTTTGAAATGGACACCTGAAGTCTCATTCCCAGGCCAAGTTAGATCTTCAGAGTGGCCTTCTCATAAGTGATGTGAAGTGGGCTCGTAGAGCAAGAGAAAGATGCTATTTCTAGAGCTGACTCCCTCCTCTATTCCGTGCCCCACAGTGGAATGCAAATAGGTAACTTAGTATCTGTGCTTGCAACCCCATTCACATTAAGCAAACAGCGAAGTATGTATTTCTAGGTACCATGTAGAACTCCATATTACTGTTCATGGCATACCTGGGCTATAAGGTAATGTACACTTATGAGGTTGAACACGCTGCACTGTTAAGGAAGCAGAGAAGAACAAGTAAGTAAAAACTCTTCAGCTACACACCCAGATGTAATAAGATGTAAATTCAGTGACACGCACCTTGATTACATTTCATTTGGACTACTGTAACATGTTCTATGTGGGGCTGCCTTTGGAAACAGTTTGGAAACTTCAGCAAGTTCAAAACACGGCAGCCAGAATGCTGACTGGGGCCAGTTACAAGGAGCATATAACTCCTTTGCTAAAACAGCTTCACTGGCTACCTGTTTGCTTCTGAGTACAATTGAAAGTGCTGGTTATGACCTATAAAGTCCTAAACAGCTTCGATCCAGGCAATCTGAAAAACTATATCTCCCTGTACAAACCAGCTAGAGCCTTAAGATCTGCTAGGGGAGGCTTTCTCTCTGTCCCACCACCATCCCAGGCTTGCCTGGGGAGGACACAGGAGAGAGCCTTCTCGGTGAGTGCTCCTACCCTGTGGAACACTCTTCCACAGGAAGCTAGGCATACAACTTCCTGCTCTCCTTTCACTGGCAAATAATCTAGAGAATCTAGAAATGCTGCTTTGCATCTGATCAGTTCAAGCAAAAGGTTCACTTAATTCAGAATGAGTCATCTACAACATGGATGAATATCGAACTAGACGATGAAAAATCTTAATTTAGAAGCTACACCATTCCTTCATGTCACCAAAACAGTACTTACTAATATCAAAATCCATTTGTAAAATAAGCATTTGCAATTTGGAAAACTTGCACAGTTTACCCATTCTCTTTCCTCTGTTTAGATCTGTTCCACTCTTCTTTCAAATTTGGAGACAATTTAAAACATGGATGGAGGGAAATGGGACTTAGTAAAGTGAGAAATTTAGTAAAGAGTGAGAGACTTCTTCCTTTTTTTAAAATAAATATTTTTATTATATATAATTCCGAACAAAGAGAAAAGATTCACTTAACAAACCCTTGATTTTGAAGGTCTGAGGTAACTTATTAATGCTGTATATTCACTTGCCACATGAATGTTTTATACACCAGGGCAGGCAGCTGCAGAGGTAGTGGGGACCATTTTTGCCCCTGCACCCCACTCCCCAGTGAGCCCCACTAATGCAACTGGAGTGACAGCACATCATTCCCAGTTTCATTGTTGGTCAATGGGAGATTAGGTGTTGTGGGGTTGGGTTTCGCAGCAGTTTTGACCCACTGTAGTCATTTGAGGTTGAAAAGTGACCTTAATTTTATAAAATGGTAGGGGGTGCTTTGATGGCCTTCAGGGGCTACAAAATGAGGCTCAAAGGGTTGTATGGGATATTTTATACAACATGGCACCTATTTTGTTGGTTCTCATATTTCCTATGTATGTGTGCATTCAGCTCTTCCTGCTCATGATAAGATTATAAACATAACATGATTCTGTACACAGTTCGCTGTAACTAAATTGGTTGTGTTTCTTTTTCTTAACGGGAATGTATTTAGTTCATGTTAGTTATGTTTTGTTTTGTTGTTGTTGTTTTCTGTTTTGTTTTTGTTTGTTTGTTTGTTTGTTTGGTATTTTAAAAATGATGATCAAAGAAGATTACTGCAACCCAGGAGACACAAGAAATAGTTCTCAATCTCGCCAGAGGGGTATGTCTTTGCATAATGGAAGAATTGTCTAAACACAGTTCTAGAGTGGGTACTTGGTGTAGACCTGGGAAAAGAGGAAGATTAAAAGGCTCAAGTAAATAAACTAGAACATGAAGACAACAGATAGAATAGGTGGAGTGAAACAAATAGAAAATTAGCCAGATTGAACTTGAAGGTGCTCTGAAATAGGTTGCGAGTCAAGGTCAAAGTAAGAAAGTATAGACAGTGAAGCTAATTAAATTCAAATGATATCTTAACTAGTATTCCCTTCTTCCCCATCACAGACCCCTGCAACTCTGCAAACAAGGGCTGAAGTCCGGTGTGATGCTAGCAGAACAGATTTTGAGGAATTTTAGAGGGAGCTACATGAGGAGGGGGATAGTGCCCTTCCTGCTTGCACTTGCAGAAATTGCTTCCTTCAGCACAGTGACAGTAGTAGACACTGGCCAGGGTATGTTTGTATGTCGTTTGGTATGGGTCAAAAGGGGCAAGAACTAGCCTTTAATCACTCTAATTGGGAGAACAGCATGGTATTCATAGATGGTGAAGATCTGATAGGCAGTGTTACGTGATGTTTAATTCTTGATCTCAAGCAGACAAGAACTAAGAAGTACATACTGGTGGTTTAAAAAGAATAGCATAAAAAAAAAGAGGTGTTTGGTAACACTTTAAAGGTTTACTTATTGCAGCATGATTTTTTGTGGATATCAATCCACTTCTTCAGATGCACTGATAAAAGTACAGTATTAAAACCGTGGATATTTAAATAAATTGTTGTAGGAAAGGGATCAAAAGAAGGTAATAGCATAGAATGTAATAGGATACATAAAGATACAAATTGTGGACTAACCATACATCTTCAAAGAGTTGTGAAGATAATGCAGGTTTTTCAGATAGTTGATTTGTTTGTACTAATGTTTGAAATCACTAAATCTGCTTATCAGATGACAGTTTCCTTGGCATCGCAGTCTTGGAATTTGTGAGTATATCCCAAAGTTCAGTTGTTTCTCTTTTCAATCTTTATTTGATTTTTTCCCCCCAGAATTGCTACTTGTAAACCAGACAATATATGTCCAGGAAGGTTGAAATGTTCTGCAACTGGTTTGTGGGTGCTGTTTCAAATGTTTGATTTACATCCATTTATCCTCTTATACAGAGACTGTCCTGTCTATCCAGTGTAGAGTATAGGGGGTATTGCTGATAGAAGTTGGCATATATCACAATGGAGACTGGGCAAATGAATGTACCTCTTCTTATTGGCGATGTTTTTTGGACTGGTGACATTGCTGCTAGGGTAGATGTGGGAGCAGAGTTGGCATTTGTATTTGTAACAACGTGTTTCTATCCATTTTATGAGTCCTGTTGTATATCGGTAATTGTTTGAGGTTGGAAAAAATGTCAGCAAACTGTGAGGATAGGCCATAGACTGAGACAGCAGTGGAGGTAAAGAACCTAATTCTATATGCATTCAGCATAGCATAAATATGCACCAACATAGTTGCGCTGAATTCCACTTAAACAGTAAAATTATGGACTTGAGCTCCTCAATTCCACAGTGGTTGATTTAAACACTCAACCACTAAGTAAAAAATGAGCAGATAAAGTGTGTGCTTATAATTGGCTGTACTAGGAACTATATATAACACACCCCCTGAAAATGGACAGTTGATTGTGCTACTGTTTTAATTCTATATGTAGTGCTTTAACAAGATTTTAGCCAATATTATTAATCATTTGAAGATGTTGGATCAGAGAGATATGATGAAAGTTTGCATATCATGTATGAAAGTGAACGTATGAGATTAACAAAGCATATGTAAACGTAGCATTCATGTTTTAATGGTTATTCTGTACAGAGGTAGCTGATGTTATTAGTGTTGGTTGCAAAAGGGAACCATTAATTTTGACTGTCACTTTTTTTTATGACATCTTTAATTCATGTAAAGATATTTTTCAACAGTTTCCAGAAAAATTGGAACATACAGCAGCAGTTTAGGTGCTAAATAAGAGTCCTTTAATGCTGGTCTTCAGAGAGAAGTAGAAAGCAGAGAAGAAAATTTGCTAAGCTAAGGATAAGTAGGTGATAGACTCTTGGAAAACCATGGTAGTTTGCTTTTATTTCTTTTCAAAGCTTTGAGGGCTTTACTGGATGTGCCTGACCAAACTCTGAATATACTGTCACTAGCATCCTTTTTCTTGCCCTGTAATGATAGGGTCGCGTTAGGGTCACCAAAAGTTGGAAATGACTTGAAGGCGTACAACAACGTCATCAACAATCCTAAAGATGCTTTGGGTTCAGTACTGCTTCCTCTATAGTATGTGTAGTTAAGACTTACAGCTTCAAATAGATAGAGAATATTCTAGTGTTTTTGTATTTGTGTATTTTGACATTCTTGAAACCTGAAAATTGAGTCTTTTAAAATGCACAAAATAGTAACACTGGAAGATCAAAATTTCTTTGCTATTCTTTTTCTGTTTAGACATTCATGAGGTAGCCTAATCATCAGCCTGTTTTCTGATTGATACTTGTGCTTTTAGTAAATACGCTGACTTTTAAAAGCAAAGATTGACTCAGGAAAAGTTAAGTTATTATTATTAGTAACTATGAATTTTAAATATGTATTGTCTGCTTTTAGGTATTTGTAAGTTTTTTCTTTTAAGATGCTATGCGTTTTAACTATTGTTTTAATTGATGTTCTGTTTTTAACTCTTATATGTCAATCTATTGTAGTCCCCTTCCTCAATCCATGAGGAGAGGTGGGTAAGGATGATGATGATGATGATGATGATGATGATGATGATGATGATGGTGATTGTATATATTACTGTTGTTGTAAGGAATTATCACATCATCATCTTAAGTACATATAAATTGCAGTTGACAAATGCATTAAGCAGTGTTAGTAAAACAGATGATTAATTTCAGGAACAGAAATATTGGCTGTATTTGAAAGAGCTATAGGTAACTGACAAATATGCATGAAAGCACATCATACATACCAGGTATCATGCTTTCCCAGTACCTATTTACCTATTTTCTATGCTGTATTAAATTTACACCACTATGTTGGAGTGTATTCTCATCTCTGGCATAATTATGTCTAAGAAAATTGGATAGTGTGAAAATACTTATGAGGTACCAAGTACTTGAGTTTTCATGTGAAAGCCCTACATACTCTTCCATGATTTAACCTAAAATAGAAACCATCCCACTACCACATTCATGAGTCATACCTACAGCTGAAGTTAAGATACAAGTGCCACTATTAAATGTACCTCACATTAAGGCATGGTTTAGTAGTAACGGCATAAGCTGAAATGAACGAAACCTAGGAGTCTTGTACTCCCTTCTCTTCTTTCTGCCATTTTACCTAATTCCTGGCTTGTGATTATGTACAAAGCAGGAACCTAAACAAGGCATCTTTGTTGAACAAATACATTTTTAATCATATCACCTATAGTAACAAGCCAGGAATTGGGGAAAGTGAAGATGAATGCTAGTTTATTTTTCCTTCCAGCTGCACAGAAGTGAGACGATTATGAAGACTTGAGCCTAATGAATTGGAACGGTAAATTATAGGAACCCAGCCATTGTCTGCAAAATAAATACAGTAGCCCCCTCCACATTCACAAGGGTTCAGGGCACAGAACCCTTGCAAAAGTGGGAAAAAACACAAATAACTCCCTGCCATGATTCCCTTCCCATTCCCCTCTGGAACTTCCCCCTCCTCCATTCCTTTGCCTCTGGCCCCAGCATTGAGGGGAGAGAAAAAAAGACAACCTAAAATGGTTACCTCTGCTTTCCTCTCAGATAGAAAAGAGAGGGTCAGGAATTCTTCTGGTGGCCATCTTGAAAAAGGAGCACCTGACCAATTAGCAGCCAATACACAGCAGAATGTACAACCACATGGCAGAGAGGCCATGCCTTCAGCAGTGGGAGGAGGCTTTACTCCCCAAAATGAAAAAATGTCCATTTTAAACACAAGCCTTACAAGCCTAGGGTGAGGAATGCAAGGAATGGGAGGGAGGCGAGTGGGCACTTCACCAGTAATCAAATTCATGAAGGTCAAACCCACAGATGTGGAGGGAGGACTGTATGCTGATGTTTGGACCAAATATTTCCTATGATCTAAACAGAGATCACACAGTGTTTTCAGGAATGCTCTGTTCCATAAGTAACTCTCTAATACTGGACCATTCCATTGGTATTGTTTACAATTTGTTATACAGATACTGTGTTACGGAGCACTACATAATAAAGGCTTGTAAGACTCACTGTACAGTGGTAGAGTGTCCAGTTAGCTCATATTATTGTTCTTGCTGTTATCTTCATTAACTTTATATCATGCCTTTCCCCCAAAACTAAGACTCAGTACTCTGCTTCAGAATTGCATGCAGAACCTTCTAGGCAGATCATCTTTCCTAAATTCTGTAATTTTCTTATGGTGAAGCTAAGATGCAGTAGGATAAAATGGGACCATAAACTAACTGGTTATTTGGATTTCATAAAATAAATACTTATCCAAAGCTGGAAAAATTTTAGTACCTTTTGGGTACTAAAAGCAAATATCCATCAATAAATGCTCACAAGAAAGCTGTTAAAGTAGTCGCCATAGGAGGTTAAAGAATGTCCATAATATACATATTATGCATAAATTAAAGATTGTATATAACAATGAAAGCCTAAAAGGAAGTATTATATGATGTTGAAATCCCAAACGTCTCAAGGAAATTATTTTAGTATTTGCATAATTTATGGGAGTTAGTTAGGAAGCTATATTTGTTCTGCAGATTTTCAAAGCAGATCTAAACCTGTTATTACATTGAGCATATTACAACTTTCTTGCATTTAACAACTTTTACATCTGTATTTAGAACATTGTAATATTGTACTTAAGTATGTACTACAATAGTTATTTAATATATTGCTATCCAGTTTTCCACAACACATCCTTACCCTTATTCTTCTACTTCATTTAATTTATTTTGCTCCGTTTACTTTTTTATTGTAGTTATGCGTTTGTAGCACTCCTTATGGTATGCTATAAGTTCTGAGAGTGTCCTCTCAAATGTTTCCCTTGCTAATTTTTTAAAAATAATATTGCCTTTTAAAAAAAACATTTTAAGTTCTGTCTGAAAATAAATTATCCCAATGTAAAATAAAAAAACAGTTCACTTATAGCAAAAAATACTATCTGTCATGCATAGTTGTTCCTAAAGTTCACCAAATCTGACAATTTATCCATTTCAACCAACTTCTAGTCCTCCAAAGCACTGCTGCACAAAGTGCTGGCACCTGTTCTCTCCTGCCCCAGATAGTAGGACCAGATCTGATGGTTTGAAGTTACAGGAAAGTGGATTTTGATTGAACATTCAAAGGAATTTTTTGACAGGAAGAACAGTTTGGCAATGGAATCGGTTGCCTAGAGAGGTGGTGGGGTCTCCTTCTTAGCATGAATGTCTTCAAAGAGTCTGGGCAGCTACCTGCTGGGGATGCTTTAGCTAAAGATCCTGCATTGAGCCGGGGGTTGGACTAGACGGCCTATGAGGTCCCTTCCAATTCTATGATTCTATGGCTCTATGACCAAATCACACGGCTTTGAGCTGATCTGGAAGATTTTTGTTTCCAGCAGACTCTCAAGTCTTGAATTGAACTTGGACCCTTCTTAAGAGCTCTGCTATAGACATTTCAAGGGCTACTTTCCTTGAGAGGAGGAGGACCATTTTGTCAAAGATATATGTATTCTCAATGAGGCCCCTATTCTCAAAACATTCCCTTGTAGCTGAGTTTATAATTATTGTGATACTTTCTTTTTTCATTTATTGGGCAAACATTGGTTTATTTATGAAACAAGATGGAACCATTTTGACTGCCAAATAATATGAACACTTTGGAGTAAAATGTAGCTTTTGATAAAGAAGTACTGCCTATTTCAACTTTTTCAGTATTTACATTTTGGGGGTAGAGGAACTCTTTCATCTCCAATTTAGCTTGTTGTTCTTTTTGCTGTGACTGTGGGGCTGTTTGTCCATTGTACCTGTAACTCACAAAACTAGACATAATCCTGTCAGCCACGTATTGTGGCTTCTGGATGCATGATACACATCTCCCATCCTGTGGGTGAAAACGACCTTGTATGGGATAATTTATTTATTTCTGGTTTGACAGGAAACATGGCCATGGGGAAGGAAAGTAAGTGCTGCTGCACAAACTACTATACACACTTCCCCTTTTATCTGACATATTAGGGACCAGAGCACTATCAAAAACAGAATTGGTTGAAATGTGGAACCAATATACTGTACTGTAGGGAACATGAAGGACTTCCAGAGGTTCACTTGGAACTGATCACTTGCATTCAATACGTGCGGAGTCTCTCAGCTTGCTTTGCAAGCAGCATGCATATGCAAGTGGCTCCAAGTGAGCCTCCGTAGGCAAGAAGAAGTGATCACAGAATCACAGAATCACAGAAATGTAGAGTTGGAAGAGACCACACGGGCCGTCCAGTCCAACCCCCTGCCATGCAGGAACACCCTCAAAGCACTCCCGACAGATGGCCATCCAGCCTCTGCTTAAAAACCTCCAAAGAAGGAGATTCCACCACACTCCGAGGCAGCATATTCCACTGCCGGACAGCCCTGACCGTCAGGAAGTTCTTCCTGAGGTTCAGGTGGAATCTCCTTTCCCGCAGCTTGAATCCATTGCTCCTTGTTCTGGTCTCTGGAGCAGCAGAAAACAAGCCCTCTCCTTCCTCTACGTGGCACCCCTTCAAATATTTAAACATAGCTATCATGTCCCCTCTTAACCTTCTCTTCTGATAAAAGAACAGAACCCCTGTCAAATTAATGGAATTTGTCCTTAACTTGGAAGCATCAAAAGAGTAAGACATCAGGTAATGGGGTGTCAAATGTGAGGGCTCCTTGTATGAAGTAAAGAATTTTCTACAGCTTCAGGAATGAGTAGGGGCTGAGTGCCACATGTGTTCTGACCCATTTTATTAAACTACTCAGTCCAATGCATGTTTGCTGACAAGTGGTTTCTATCATGTATAGCTATTCTATATACACGTGGCCAAAACTGCAGACTTTGAGAGACTTCTTTGCAAGTTGAAAGTCCGTCTCTTGTTCAAAATATTATTAAATAGGGAGAGAGTGGGAAATAAGCAAGTTAAGTAGAACCGATCATCATAATATTGTGACTAAAGAACTAAGGATGCTTTCATGAACAGAATTACCAATCACAAGGCACTTTGTCATCTCCCCTCCCCCTTTGATGGATTCTTTATATAAAGAAGGGGTAGGAGAAGCCCTAGGAAGACACAGGAGGGTTCCAAAGGGAAACTGATGTTTGGATTCCCCTAAAAGTTTGTGAGTGAGGTAGGGCAGTTATAACATAACAGCATTTTCTGGAAGCACCCTGCAGCAAGGAAGCAAGTGGGTGTTCTCTACCTATGGCTAACGGGAGTTGATTAGGTGTGTTCCAGATTAATCAGAAAGTTGGCAAAGAACAAAAAAATGAGGGAAAATGGCAAAGAGTATCTAGAAAAACTTGAATCAGTAGCTGCCAGCTGGCAAACAGAGAAGGTCAAAGAAGTGTGAGAGAAAGTAGAGTAGGAATTCAATGTTGTAGCTAGCAAGGAGAACATAGCAAATTGAGTACGGGGCCTTATTGGTCTCTGCACATAAATGTAACAAGTTGGTGCTAAAACATATTGGAAGAAAATATATGAAAGCATAAAAGAAATGCTTTGTGTAACATTTCCAATGATACCGGAATTCTTCCTGTTAAATATGACATTTATATTTGAGAAAAAATTTGTCAAGAAATATAATAGAATACTATTGAATCTGGTTACAGCAGCAAGATTAATTTTTGCAAAAATGTGGAAGAGTCCGGAAATACCAGATTTAGATCAATGGTATTTGAAAGTTATAGAGCTTAAGGAATTTGACTTGTTTTCCCACTTTGTTAAGGGTAAATCAACCAAAGAAATAGAGATGGATTGTGAACCTGTAATTAAGTATATTTCTGGCAGATGGAAAGTAAAAATGGAAAATAAGATGTAAAATACCTATAATGATGGAGAATTAGGAAAAAGCCAGAAAAGTAGTAAATATATTAATGTCGTGAATATAAGAATGGAGAAATTAGAAACAAGTAGAAAAAATCAAATTGATAAACAATTAAATATCATGGGAAAAGTGTACCAAACTAGAATATGGAAAGAAAAAGAAAAGAAAAAAAGGTAAGAAATTTCAAAAAAGGGAAAGGTGTAAATACAAAGAGTGTAAAGATAAATCAGAGAAAAGGCAAAGAAGCAAAAAATCAACAACTGGACAAAGATGTTAAAATTGCTCTGTATATGAAACTCTTATGTTATATATATCAGATACTGGGAATACCAGTATACATTTGTGAAAAGGAATGTATACAGAAAGCAATGGAAAAAGTCATATGAATATCACAGTATTTTTTTTATTATAATTTTATTTTATAAATAAAAAAATTAAAAAAAAAGAAATGTAACAAGTTGAAAGAGAGTAGGGAAGAGAAAATGTGTTGCCTCCACATGTGGATGGCTTGAAACCCAGTGATAGTGTGAGTGGAAGATGGAGCTGAACAAATGAGAACTGGTTCTTCTTCGTGGTCTCTGTGACTCACACAAATGGATTTCGCATCTGCACAGAAACAGCTCTCGGAACCTTCTAGAGCCGACCGTTGGCGTTTTGGCAGTTGACCCATCCCCTCAGGGTATATAAGCGCCCGCCTTGTGTAACGGTCAGTTCCTTTTCCTCTGCCGCGTGTGCAGCGTATAGGAGCCTTTTGCTATTGTGAACAGTGGTTTTCCAATGGCATATCTAGCAGAAACAGCGCCTAGGGCAAGCATGGAAGTCGCACCCCTACCATCTTACCCCTACCTCCACCCCCCATCTCTGCATACGTATCATTCCAGTTTCTACATTTTCTGGTTCTCCTACACGATTATGACTCTGGAGAAAAAGAAAACAAAACTTCATTATTCAAAATATTTTATTTTTTACATGTACAAACAAATTACAATATTGCCTTCATCGCTGCAAACTTTTCTATGATGTCCTCAAAGTTTGTTTTCACGTGCCAGACATTCCTTCTTCTATACACCATAAACGCTCAGTGTGGCATTTACAGTTGTCAGCCTCACCTCAGCAACAACAAGCTTGTGATGCTGATCAGGCTGAGAGATCTTGACTGCCCTAGGTTATTCTGTTAGTTTCTTAGCAGATTTGAACCCATGTCGTTGAACACAAGCTTTATATATATGTGGATCCTGACTAAAAGAAGTCTGAGAGCCACCATGGTGTAGGGGTTTGAGCACCACAGCCGGAATTCCTGCTTAGCCTTGAAAAACTGACCTTGGTCAAGTTTAAAATGTGACATAGTAGCCATGTTTCAATATTAGAAGGGAGGTCATATGGAGGATGGAGCAAGCCTGTTTTCTGCTGCTTCAGAGACTAGGACATGGAGCAATGGCTTTAAGCTACAGAAAAAGAGATTCCACCTAAATATTAAGAAGAACTTACTGATAGTAGAAGCAATTCAACAATTCAGTTCTGCCTGGGAGTGTGGTAGAGTCTCCTTCTTTGGCGTTTTTAAAACAGAGGCTGGATGGCCATCTGTCGGAAGAACTATGATTATATATTCCTGCATAGCAGGAGTTATGTGCAGGTTTCAGTTTTTCATAATAAATACCATCACATTCCACTTTTCACATGTTGCAGAATTAAATGCAGGTAGAGATAGAACAGTCATGAGATTGACTATAGATACCAAATATTCAACTAACATTTGACACCAAAATTTAGAGAGCTTGGGGGAAACTAAATTAGCTCAACAATAATCTTGGCCTTGTCATAACCTTTGCACAGAAACAAGGCTTTCAAGTAATTCTCACTAGCCAGTGCTTATTGTAACCTTTTGTGTGTCTGCTGTCAGTTGCAATGCCATGCACATAATTCTGTTTAGCAATATTTAGCAGTGTTCCTGACAAATTCTTCAGAGAAGTAGAAACAAGGACAATGAAGTAAGTCCATGTGCTCATGCCAAGAAAGAATACAGCTTCTCATCTATCTGTATTCTGAGACAATGACAAAGGATACTGAAGGATGGGACAGAGGGCTGTGTCTTTCTGTCCACATTTCACACTGTATGATTTTATACATGCTTAGTAGGGAAATGGATGTCGCAAATATAAGAGCGCCATTATAAAGACAAATATAAAGGTGGGCTATCATGTAGAGTAGATGGGGCAGTAGCTTGCTTATACCTTTCTCTTAACACCCAAATCAAAATCTAGCAGCATAAAATGAAATTGCAATGCTGTAACAGTGGCAAACACACAGGCCCTGGCTGTTTTTATTCTGATCTGTATTCAGGCTCTCCTATACCTTCTGCACAGATAGAGGTGAAGAGCACATTGCTTATGCCCTGTTCTCTCCTTGGGTGGCATAGCTGCAGTAGTTAATAAACAAAAGGGCACAGAGCAGGTAAAGATGCTGCGAATCCACAAGTAAAAACCTTGCTCCCCCCTTCCCAACATCAGTTTTTATGAGGAGGGGGCGGGGGGGATGGTTAGAAGTGACATGAATACACACAACAACAAAAAATTCAGGGGACTCCTAGGAGCTGTCTTTAAACAAGAAGCTCCTAATGCCACTAAGCATGGAAACCCACGTTCAGAAACTGGTAGGTAGGTAATCACTTCCAGTTACTTGTGTGGAGACTGTTTTGTTTATTCTAACTCCATTAGTATGTCTCATCTCCTTACATTTTTATTCTCTCTACTTGTTTATACTTGGGCTGCCTTGAAGTGGTACTTCTCAAATACCTACTCTTGCCTTTGTTTTCCTGTGTAGTGTTGGGGGGGGGGGTGTCAAGAGGATGTGGGTAGAAACAACCCACTGCATTCAGATTGACTGTTGTGGGGGACAGGAGCAATAGAAGGCTGAAAGGGTTCCTTTCCCACCTCCATACTTGTTTGATACATTTTGAAGACTTTTTTTTAAAAAAGGCTTCAGTGTCTGCATATTTTGTATTTTCCCTTCCATATATTTCTTCATTTTTTTCCTAGTGCTTAAGGCTTCCTTAGTTAAAAGGGCAAATGACTAAGAGATTTCAAATTTACAGTTACGGAAAAGAGGAGTAGAGTGAAAACAACTTGATGTGGTTGGGCTGGGGAAGTAGGCCAACAGGGGCTTTCACATGCTAGTGTTCCCAGGAGATGCCATCGGCATCTCTCAGCAGCAGAGCACAGCACTTTGGTGAAGCGTGCGCCCCGAGCTCCCTTCCTCTTGCACATGATGGGCAGCCTGCAGCAGGTGGACCTAGTGGGCGCCGCAGTTGCTATCACCAGCAGGGTTGTTTGGAAGAGCTGTTTCTCCACCAGAGTCCTTCTGGCACCTGACCAGCAGCTGCCTTTACTCAGTGCACAAGAGACAGACAGCTTAGAGTACATGCCACAGGGGCAAGTAAGGAGGTTAGTCCCTTTACAACGAGGGGTGAGATAGAAGCACGGTGTCCACTGCCCTCAAACTGCAGCAGCGCTCCTCCTCCTCCGTCACCTCCACCATCATCCTCACCTCCTCTTCCTCCTCCTGCTTTACCACTGCTAATTCTTGTGCAGGGCTTTTTTGTGCCCCCCTGGCATTGGCGCCTAGGGCATGTACCTGACTTACCCCACCCTAGATACGCCTCTGCATTTGACCTACTCACATGTGTTTGCTTCAAACATACAGAACAAACATTTTGCTTTTATTCCTTTTTACATACATGATTGGCATACATAGGTGTATCCCTTGCCTTCTGTCACAGCTTCAACCAAAATTTGATTTAAAAATCATCTACTGTATTCAGACTTAAAGTTGCCACATAGCGTCTTAATCCTAACTATTAAGATATCTCAAATAAAAATAATTTTGCAGATGAAAGATTCTAAATGCCTAAGGGCAACCTCAAAAGAAACTCATTACAACACCCTGGTTTTGAAATCTTAAAGAGCATTACTGACTCTTTCTGATTTTGAATTGAACAGAAATAGCCTTCTTGCCAAGTGAACTTACTAAACCACCCACTCCCAGATGATCGGTACTGCGGTATAAATCACTAGTATTAAATACGAGAGCATTTTGTATACCAAGAGATGCTATAAACTAGAGGAGGGCAGATTTTTGGCTTGCAGGATTTATTTTATTTTTCACCTGGATGCTGAGGTCCACCAGTCAGAGCCATGTGCTCAGGCACATAGACATACACTGAGGACCAGGGAAAGCCACACCTCTGAACGTAATCCAGGAATTTGATCAATACTAATATATAAGCTCTGAAATCCTTTCACAGAACAAAAAATCCACTCAAGCATTATTTTCCAACATCTTAATGTAGAGGAGGCCGGAAGAGAATCTAGTTGTTAGACAACTGTGTGTCTTTACTGATAAACTACGGATCACCTAGAGATTTGTTTGCAGATTGCTATGCATGTTCTGATCATACCTCCTATATATGACTTGGTTTGTTCATTATGGCAGGCCAGAGAACCCAGATCGTAGCATTTGTGGAATCTGCTTGGTCTGCTTCACATCCACACCACTTGAATGCTGCTGGTTATAAACTGCCTTTTGTCAGGTCCTAAGATGCTGTGTCTGGGCACCCATGTATATCATTGTATTTACAGAGATCTTTGTTGTTGTGTGCCTTCAAGTTGTTTCTGATTTATGGTGCCCCTAAGGCAACCCTATCACAGGGTTTTCTTGGCAAGATTTGGTCAAAGAGGGTTTGTCTTTCCCTTCCTCAGAGGCTGAGTGTGATTTGCCCAAAGTCACCCAGTGGGTTTCCGTGGCTGAGTGAGGATTCGAATCCTGGTTTCCAAAGTCATACTCCAGTCATTGCATCACTGCATCAAGCTGTCTGTCTGCAAAAATCTATGGAACCAAAAATGACAAATCTGAAAGAGATTCTCTGAGGTTGTGAATCCCATCGAACTAGCATTTCTAATGGCATAAACTTCTCTTGTAATTTGTATTTCTAGTTACTGACTCTTATTATATAGAGGAAATGGCACACACATTTCAAAATATATATTTCTCTTTGTACCTCAATAAACGTGCAAAGAAAGGGCAGCTAAATGATACCTGCCTAGAGTTTTCTGGAGAGCAAGGACTTGTGTGTATTATGTCAGTTGGATGGTCCAAACTACCAACAATTTGAGAACTAAGCAAACTAGAGTTCTGGTTTAGAGGACTAAAACAGGGGAACAGTACTAGAGCTGATGGAAGCTACAGACCAAAGATACATGGAGGGCCACAGTTGACTATCCTTGCTTAGGTGAGATGGTACAGTGTTTTATATCAGATCCATACTAATAGTTATATTTAATGTTTAACTTAAAAAGATCTATCTTTACTTTTTATTGTGAAACTTAAGGACTCCTCCAGCTGGGGCAAGTATGCCAGGAATTTGTAGTATTTGTCACTGTAGCTGTCATTTTAAAAATAAATCAAATGACATTTCTGTTTTCTGGATTATTGTTTGGTAATTTGCATACCCACCTGCAACATTTTGTTCCCACCTCTGAGTCAATTTTAATTCCATGACATATCAATACAAAAAAGGCTCATTCTTACCTTTCTCTTAAAAAAAACCCGATAAAGCAGCAGTGGATCTTTGAATTGGCACTGTAATACTATATCCTTTTTTTGAAAAGTAAATGAATAAAAAAAACCAGAGAGGTGATAATTTACTCTTCAAACCATAGGACCTCTTCAAGGGCCCTAGTTTAAAAAATAAACTGAAAGAGCCCTCATGCAGATCCAAGAAATTGCTACAAACAAGAAAGAGTGGAACAAGTAAACATGGAGGCAACAACAAGCATCAAAACGCAGGGAGCTATATCATGAGAATTTGTACTTCTTTAGACCAGTCTGGAAGAGCCCTGAGTTCTTAAATCACTATGCTTGATGATGATGGCTCATTGCTTCAGTTGTAAGAGAAAGCAGTCTAGAACCCATTGCTAATCCCAGCTATAGCAAACCCAGTTATACCAATTACTAATCCCAGCTATAGCAAACCCAGATATACCGATTACTAATCCCAGCTATAGCAAATCCAGCTATACCAATTACTAATCCCAGCTATAGCAAACCCAGATATACCGATTACTAATCCCAGCTATAGCAAATCCAGCTATACCAATTGCTAATCCCAGCTATAGCATATCCTTTATCCAAAAATCCTAAATGCTCCAAAATCTGAAACTGTTCAAAAGTGGAACCCAGTCTTCTTCATGTAGGGAACATGAAGGCATTATGGAGGCTCAGTTGGGGCAGCGTGCACACAAATGTTTCAGTCAGCTTGGCACCTTTTTTTCCCTTCTCAGCTTGATTGGCACAGCATGTGTGCACATTGGTTGCAAATATTCTCAGTCAGCTTTATACCGTTCTTCCCTCTCAACTCTCTTTGTAGGCAGCACACACGTGCAGTCCAAAGCAAGCTGAGAGTGGAAGAAGGGCACCAAGCTTACTGAGAGACTTTGCAAGCAGCTTTCATGTGTGTGCAGAGTGCCAGGCAAGCTTCTGTAATGCCCACATGTTCTCTACAGTAAGAAGATTGGGTTCTGGTTTTTTAATAAAATGATTGAACATATTGTCTAAAATTATCTTCAAACTACATGTGTAAGGTGTTTATGAAACATGAACATTGTGTTTAGACTTGGTCCCATCTCCAAGGTATCTGATTATGTATATGCAAATATTCCAAAATCCGGAAAATCCAAAATCTGAGACACATCTGATCCTAAACATTTTCAGTAAGGGATACTCAACCTGTAAAAGTATTGACTGAACAAATTGTCATTGCTTCAGTGGGTATATTCTAATTGAGACATTAGTTGATTTAGGCCAATCGATTTGGGTTTTACCTGTAGGATGTCGTGTGCCCTCTCTCTCTCTCTGTATATGTATGTATGCAGGGAGCCTATTAAACTACTTAATTTTAAAAAAAAATAAAACAAGAACTTACAGTTCTTGAAACTTAGGGGGGAAAGAGTCTGTTTAAGTAAAAAACACCTTTAAAAATATATTTAGTGTTAGTCCACCTTGTTAATTTAACTTAATTAAAACATAATCCTCTTTCTTCCTGGCACTGTTCTCTCCCCAGCTGGAGAATGTTTCCTGCCTGAAGTAAAACCCAAGGTATGGCAATACTTACTGATGATGAGTTGCAAAAGAATACTTGAAGAAATTCTGTGGCTCTTGATTTCTAGCCCCCTTTAGGAAATGTACAATAGAAGTGTATTAACTGATGTCTGCCTATCTTCACTCTCAGTAGTTTGGAAAAAGAAGATGTTCTCCTACATGCTGGTTAAAGTTCTACAGCTGAGCTTTACAGGGCACACCTTAGTTCCACAGCTGAACTTTACAGGGCACACCCTCAGAACCAAAAAGACATTAACCAGAGAGCTCTTACGTACTAACATTACACATGCCATACTACGTAGTAGCAAGCGCTGCAGATTTAAAGAGTTAGTAACTGGCTAGCTGCAGTTAAAAGCACCTGCTCTGTCCCCTAATAGAAACAGCCTGAATTGTGTGAATCTTATTCACCTTGAAAGAGTATCAAATCATTGTTTTTTTGAGCTTGTTACAAACTTTTAATCTGGGCCTCTTTTCCTTCCCTCTTGATTTTTTTTATTCTCAAAACGTGGGAGATTGATTAGTGTCAGAGAAGTTGACCAAGCAAGGGTTTAGAATCAGCCAAGATAAGGAAACTGTGGTTCATATTTGTTGATTTCTAATAAAAATATCTCAAGGAGTGACCTTCACTGATATGCAAAATCATTGGGACTCTGAAATGTGACCATGCATCTCTAGATACCTTCTTCCTTATTTATGCTGTCAAAGTCACATCCTAAACTGGACAATCCAGTGCAACAGCTAGGAGAAAATTCCATTCCTGAAGCGTTAGCAATTAATTACCATTAAATGTTAACTGTTGGGAAACTCCAGCCATTATTCACACCCTGAATTCCTATGGTATCCAGAGTCATTCCTAAATACACTGTTCATAAGGTGCTGTTGACTGGACATCTTAAAAAAATCAAAACAAAATCAGAACAGAAAGCGGGTTGCCAAAAAGTAGGGAAAGCAATGTGATGGTCTGGAGAAAATGTTTTCTATAATCCAACACGTTTCAGATCCTAATTGTCCTTCACCAGGGAAATTGAGGACAAGAAAGTTTTCAGTTTTGAATGTGCTGAGTTTTACCCATACTATGCTAAAAGGAATACAGAATAAAGGACCACTAGAGTCTGAAACGTGTGGGAGTACAGAAAGAAATTAAGAGAGCCTAGATTTTCACTGTCTCCCACAGTGTTCCCATCATATGGAAGTTTGCTAAGCTATATTCTATATTCCATGCTATATTCCTATTGTGTTAGATAGATTCCTCTCACTCATCTACAACCTACAAAAGTTCTCTTCTGAATCCTAGCATTTAGTCTGGTCAGTCTATAGTACAGCTTGTGGCAAAACAGCCTACTTATCGCCTTACTAATGAGTACTGTCCTTCTATATACTTCATCTCTTTTCTGTGTTAGGTTTGAACTCAGGGTGCAGTCAGGGTTCTATGGAAGCAAATGTCTTCATGCTAACCCCTTCAGACAGTTTCAAAATCCAAGGCTCCATTACCCCAACAAGAATTGTCTACACTGCCCTTAATGTCCTGGTGTATAGAACAGCCATGTGATTCATTGGGGTTTTCACCTATATGTAAAAGAGAGTCACCCTCTTCCACTGATATAGAAACAATAATGTTTGTACATCAGTTCCTTATTGTTGCATTTCTGTCTCTTTTCCCTTGCCAACTTCTGACTTCTCTCTGTGCTACTCAGTTATGTGTACTGTACTGCTTATATATTTTTGCTCCCATGTGATTAGGCTTCCTGGGTATCCCTCAGCATTCCTTGTTCCCTACCACAACTTCAGCAATTTCCGCATTAGACTGTTATAGTGCTATTATTTCACTTTCAACATCCTATGGAATCTTGGGGTTTGCAATTTCAGGACGGCCCCTCCCGAAAATGCAAACCCCAGGATTCCATAGGATGTTGAAAGTGGAATAATAGCGCTGTAACAGTCTAGTGCCGAAATGGCCTTTATTTGGTACACACAAATGCTTTCTGATCCCTTTGGAAATCCCAAGGGATACTGGTCTAAGCTGAATATAGAACCAATGTTTCTATTTTATACTAAAACTGCAGACTGATTAATTTTTTACATTAAATAAAATGGCATCCTCTGACCCAGGCATTAATATTTACTATATGGTCTCTGCGCTATGTCTTTTATTTTCAGTGTGAAGCATGGCACACCATGGTGTTCCTGTGATGCACTATGACTCTTCAGTATCCTAAAATAATTTTGTTGACAAGTCTTAGGTTCTTCTATACAAGCTTGTGCTTGCTGTCTCTTCTGGAGGATGGCCTTGGCCAGCAGACAGTATCAGAGCAGTAGCTCGGTGGTAGAGCTCCTGCTGTGCATACGGGTAGGGCTTGGGAATAACTAGTTAATCCATTAACTTTTTCTCCATATGTGTCTTATGATTTCCTTGGTATTAACATTGCTCCAATATTTTAACAAGTTGATTAATTTCAGAATTTCAGAATTCATTAGATTGTGTGGCTTTCCCTATGGCAGACTCAGTAGGGCAAAAAGGGCTAAGGAAGAGCATCGGCTGGCTCTGTGGCTAGATTGCAGAACAAAGCAGAAGAATATCTGGGAACAACTGAAGAGCTAGGATTGGAAAGTAAAATGAGTTGCAGAATGGAATGGAAAGGAGGTGGGAGCTCAAAAACATGATACCTACAGAGTTCATGAAATTTAGCTCTGGAAGGGCTGGCATCACCGTCTATTGCACTATGTGCCTCTTTGGGCAGTTAGGGGTACATTATAACTCTTCATTTCTCCTGCTCTGTTGATTTATTCATTTTATATTATTGTTTACTGTACAGTACTGGATATTATTATATTGTTTTATGCCTTCAAGTCATTTTGGACTTATGGAGACCCTAAGGGAACTATTATGGGGTTTGCTTGGCAAGATTTGTTCAGAAGGGATTGCCTTTGCCTGCTTCTAAGGCTGAGAGAGTGTGGCTTGTCCAAGGTCACCCAATGGGCTTCTGTGACTGAGCAATGATTCTACATTACCCTATACAATCTACTATATAAAAGTCAAAGTTTGTCTGTGAGTTTGTCTGTTTGTCTGTGTCCGGTTGCTATGGAGGTGAGGCCTAACAGCAAGAAGTGGGGCAGTGTATTCCCTCAGGAACCCAACTTTTGCATGTTAATAACTCTGAATACAAATTGGATTGGGGAATATGGGGAAAAGTTACAGGTATTGGACAAGGCGGTTTGGGGAATTAGAAACACAGGATCTCAAATGTTTCTAACAAGTATTACCTATGAGAAAATAAAATCCCGAGCAACGCTGGGTATATACACTAGTATTAAATATTATTATTTGGAGTGAGTCACCATGAACCATTTTGTAATCCCCCAGTTAGCTTGTTGTTGCTGATATAGTGCTGGCCACTTGGGTAATTAAAAGTTTTTTTGAACCTCCTCTCTTCCTCCATTTCCCACGTGTTCCGCTTTCCACCGACCGCCAATTCACTGTGTCACACATTTTGATGGCTTTGGTTATGTTGGAGCTATTAGTTTGGAACCAAAAGATGAGTTTAGCTAAATTTATGCCCTCCTTATATCTACTTGGATGTAAATCCTATTAAACTCCATTGTAATTGTTCATAAATTTTATTGATGCTCACACAGTGCTCAACACATAAAAAATTCAGTCAGAAGTTTTCCATACCCTCCCACATTTTCTTTTCTTTTGCCTTTTCTCACAACCTTCCCATCCCTCTTGTTCTGCCTTTCAGTCACCCCTTTCTTCAGTGGATCATGCATCATGAGGAGTTTGCTAAGCCCAGAACTTAGAGCCAAAAGATTTAACTTGCTAAATTAATGCTCTCCCACCATATAATGCTCTCTTTTAAAAAAAAAAGCTTCAGAAATAAGTTGTATTGAGTTAAATGAGGAAAATATGCTCTTGAACTGATCGGTGCACATCGCACTTGTTGATAGGGAGTGAAGAGGGAGAGAAGATGCAGTGATTCACTCATGCAGAAAACTTTTGTGCGTATGCTTATAGGCACTCAAAGCATTCTGATTAAGATTTGTCACCTCTGAGTTATGGAGTGATCATTGTAGCCAGCCATTATTGTTGCATTTTCAGTGGATCAGTGTCTTCTAGCTGAAATTAGCACATCATTCCTTACAAATCTTTACCATCATTCCTTATTAATATCTTTAATAAAAAAATACTTAAAGGGCATGTGAACAGTGTACATGTTGGCAGGGGTGAGAGGAGATAGGAGAAAGAGGAGAGATACTGATCAGTGACAGAACCTCATGAAACAGTAAAATAAGATATACTCAGGATATCCTATCTCTGTGGCCTGTCTGGGGTTAAAAATCCAGGTTAGAGGAAGGTAAGTTTAAAAGGAGAAAAATAACACTTTTGAAGATTTCTCATGGTCAGTGGTAACAATGTCCTTACCATTCTTGGTAAATCCCATGGCCTGACCCACACCTTGAGTTTTAAATCACAAGTTTATTAACAATAACTCAGTTAATTTAATTATGTCAATAATTAATTGTGGCAATACATTAAAATCCCAATTTCTAATGTTTGACATTGTCAAATTAGGTTTCAAGGCTAACATTCCAAAATGTGATGCAGAGGATTCCAGCTTAACTCCACAGCTAGAAGCACACTTTCCTGAAGCCTATGAGAGCTGTTGTCAGTCAGTGTTGACAATACTGTCCAGATGGATAAATGGTCTGATTCAGATAGATTTCTCATGTTACTTCTCTTGTTCTAGCACTGTTACAGTAAATCTCATAAGAGATAGACACCCATAATGTCACATGGCACAAACTTTCCCCGGCATGACCTACAAGTTAGCCTCCTTCTCTTCTCTATGATCACAACCTTGCATCTTAGGCCCTGCAAATTTGAGAAAATTCATTATTTGATCTGTTCTTACAGCCCAGAAGTGGCCAAGTCTAAAGACTTAAGATAGGTTTCCGACCTCCAACTTCATATCAAAATATTAATGTGCAAATAACATTTGATTTTATAGAATTCTATTTTACACTGAAACAGATTAACACACCTGTCTCTTGGAAAAAGTATTTTATGTTAGTTGAGAAGCATTTGAAGAAATTTTTTAAGTTTCTGGTAGTCTGTAAATTAATTCCTGAGAGGAAGCATATGCAAGTGTTGTTGTTGTTGTTGCTGTTGTTGTTGCTGCTGCTGCTGCTGCTGCTGTTAGAAAATATCTTTATTAGTATTTATTCTACATTTTTTATTCACTTAATTTTTACTCCATAAAAATACTTATTCTATTGTCTTGCTCCCTTTTACTTGGCTTCCTCTTGTTACTGAAATCTGTGTGCATTTTTTAAAGAAGTTATTCAATATTTCACTACTTTGGTAGTAAGTTCTCTTTTTTGTTTGTCTTTTTAAAAAAGAAATTGGATGGTTACTTCTCAGGGATTTTTAGCTGTAAATTTCCTGCTTTTTGGGGTCTTTCCCAACTCAGTAAGTCTACCGCTCTGAGAACTGAATCACTATACTTTAAATACATGAATATGTGTAAGTAGGATTTACATTCTAATGAAGGGATATGGAAACACAGTTGATCTACTTAAAACTTTGTTTCCCTATAACTTAGAATAAAATTTTCTCACTGGTTAATCTACTAGACCTCTTTGCAATTCTACTCTGTTGAAAGTGTGAGTTTTGAAGACTGTTGGAACTTATGCTTTTTTACCTCTAAGAAGGCGGAAATAAGATGATATCAGCACATGTTCCTTCACTTTTTCTAAATCTTGTTCTTTGACTTTTTCCTTTTTATTGCAGTAGAGGAGATAGTGAGAGGCCATTTGGAATAAAAGACTCTTCAGAAACTGGAGGCCTTGGACATTTCTCCGCTCCAGGACTATTACTAATAGCTAACTGGAGGAAAATATATAAAGAAAATGAGAATTTTCTGACAGTAGTGGCATCTTGGCACTAGCTTTCCAAGGTGGTAGGGTTTCCAAAGTGTGACAGACATGTGCCGGGGGTTCTAGTTTGAATGTGCCAAACAGCTACTGTGTAGCAGCAATAGTGGGAGGAAAGGTGGCAGTGATTTCTCAGTGACAGTGGCAGTGCCACATTCAAAAGGAACTGATACTGTGCAGAAAAAGGCAGTGGCAAACCATTCTAGAAAACCTTATGATGAGATAATCCAAAATGAAAAAAGAGATAGTGCTGGAAGATGAGATACTCAGGTCAGAAAGGCACTCAACCAGCTACTGGGAATAGCAGAGAACAAGTAGTTCTCAACTGGACTCAAGCAAAAAATATGTTCAGTGCTGGCATGGTCAAAAGTGAAAGAAAAGTCCAAAACAGCACAGTGTATGTAACAGGAACATGGAATGTGAGAAGCATAAATCAGGGAGAGCTAGAAATCATAAAACAAGATTAACTAGACATAGCTGTATTTGGTGTGAACAAGCTAAAGTGGACAGGAATGGGACTTTTTCAATCAGATATTTACACAGTGTTTTTTGCTCTGAAAATTACAGTCAAAGAAGAAACAAGATAGCAATATTAAGGAAAGATGTAACAAAAGCCATTAGGGTTAAAATGCAAAATTTGACCAAATAATATCACTAAGACTCTAGAGAAAACCTGTGAATACAACTGTAAGCCAGGTTTATACTCCCACCACAGAGGCAGATGAGGAAATTATCAAAAGATTCTACATGGGTGTCCATAAGGAAGTTGATCACACACCACAATAAGACATGTTTGTAATAACAGCTGATTGCTATGGAATCAGGAAACAGCAGACCTAAACATTGTACTAGAATTCAGCCTAGGATCAAGAAATGAAGCAGGAGAATGAGATGTAAAATTTTGTAAGGTCACCAGTTCATTCATTGCAAACACATTCTTCAGGCATTAAAAGAGAGGACTGTATATGTGGACATTACCTGATGGCCAATACAGAAATCAAATAGATGGCATCATTGAAAGAAGAAGATGGAGAAGCTCCCTTCTCTCTGCAAAAACAAGACCAGGAGAAGATTGTGGCATAGACTATGAACTGCTAATATCAAAAATTCAATGTGTGAGCAGAAGATCTTTTTGTTTTTATTAGGAGGCTTTATTTTAGTTTTTAACTTATATGTTTTTGTAATGATATTATGCTGTTCTATGTGATTAATTTTAATAGTTTTAAAATTTATTGTAAATTGTTTCTAACTGTTTTGGAAGCTTTCTTGGGTTCTACTCTGGGAGAAAGCTGGTATATAAATGCAATAAATAAATAAGACTTGAAAAAGCAGCTATAAAGGAGTTAGATAAGAACTTGAATCACAAAGATATATCAATATATTCCAAAGTCAGTCTCATCCATGCTATAATATTTCTGATTTCTAAGTATGGTTTTGAAGGTTGGGCAGTGAAGAAAGATGGGGAAAAAAATCAATGCAGTAGGGAAAAGACGATCATGCTATAGGTGGTTTGATTCAATCAAGGAAGCTATAGCCCAGAGTTTGTAAGACACAAGCAGCACAATTGATGATTTGGATTCTTGATGGTCAGCTTGACAGGAAGTATTAGCAACAACAAGTAGTGGGATTGAAGTACTCAGCTGTTTCTCAGTTCTTAAGCTATTTCTATAGGAAAATCTGATGTCTTAGAGTTATACATGTTCTCTTCTTAGCAACATGAGGATTTATGTAGGAGATGCACTATTATCAGTTTCTTCTCTGAATGTCATCAGGACTTCTAGAAACCACTGGGAATAGAAAAAAAAACCCTAGACAACAGTCTTGTCCTGGAAGATCAAATGCCACATAGGTACAAGAGGTATCTGTCTTGCAAGTTCTTTTCTTGGACATGCCAGATCAGGAACATCCCAGGTTCTGAATTCCCAAAGAAGGAAAATAGCCATATTGCGATATTTGCTAGTAATATTGAACCTTCATATGCCTTAGATCAAGAAAAGGGGCAGTGTTCCATTTTCAGCCTTTACGTATTAGGTGGGGAAGGGGGGAAGATAACTGAGAAGATTGACAAAAAAGCAAGGCTACATAGGAGGAATGTTGTAGTGCAGTTGCTAAGGCAATGAATACTGAGGCAGTTCAGTATTTCCACATTCTTTTTTCAAGTGGTCATTGCCACATGACCAACAAAGCAAGAGCAATCCAGTTTTCCTAACCATTGAAGCTTTTTCACTCTACCGGTATTTAATGAGATCTTGCCAGAAATATCATGTAAAGTAAATCTAATATTCCTTCATACAGCAAATGGAGATACATAGAATGGAGCGTGTATGTTCCAAGAGGTGCAGCAACTCCTAAGGAAACACTCTAGGATGTAGTGAAAGATGTTTAAAAAGGAGTGTCCTTTCCTACACTGATAATCAGTTTATTAACAGAATTTAATCAGTAATTGCCAGATCCTGATTTAAACAACCAGTGTGACTTGAAGAAGCTTGGCATGTAGACATCAATCTGAATTATCTTGGTATTATTTCAACACAGAAGACTAATGGAAGAAGCAAGCCTCAAATAGTTACTTTGTGAAGAATGCCCATTGTGATTCTGTGTATACTCTTCAGAGGCAAACATCTTTGTGTGTCTTATTCTGGGGCAGTAAAAACCACTTGTTCAAGTAGAGTGCATCATTTGATTACACCTAAGGATATCTTTAAGTCCTAACCAAGATTCTCAATTTGGAACAGATGGAAGGTAACATTAAAATGGACAAGTGTGCAAAAGTGTGAAAACCATTACATACACATGTGAAAAATCAGAATGTTCAAAGAACACTGCTCCTTTTAATGAAATTATTGTATTTTTTTTGTTTCCATTCTCAGGAAAATGGTGTAGCAAATGGAGGTGTTTACAAAAGACCATTTAATGAATCATTTGAACAAGCACCTATGTATGTTGCTGTCCTTACATTTGTGGGTTTTGGAGTAGCAACAATATTTGGCTACCTGCGAGACTTTTTGAGAGCCTGTGGACTACAAAAATGTGTTGGTGCTGTAGAACGAGAAGAACAAAAGGTATGTAGGACTGAAATCCACTGAAATGGTCCAATTCCTAACCAAGAAGTCAGGTAGGAAGGAAAAGAATAGCAAGATAAGTTTTTTCTCCCAGTCATTCCTCCTCACGATGGCTTGGTTAAGTGCTGGTGGCAGGACTGTATATATGTGTGGGGTTGGACCTGAAAAAGAGATCCCTGTCTGCATTGGCAAATCTCTGTTACAGAAGTTTTCTTCTTTCATGTCTGAAAATTTACCCAAATTTGAAGTCTGTGTAGCCTGTTAAATGTAATCAGAATAAGGAAGAGGAAGGTCCATGCTAAGCTAGTTCTTGCATTCTCTAAACCCTAGTTTAGCTGCATGATATGAGTGAGTAGGAATAAGCCTCAATGAGCCTTGAATTCACATGCCTTCTCCTCTCTTTCTTCTGCGCTGCTGATGTTACAAAAGGAGGAGCTGTGAGAAGAACAAGCAGCAGCTGATGCGAAAGACCTCTTCCTGCCTGATAGTCTGGAGATGTGCTGCCATTCCCTGTGCTTGATAGACAGCTAGTCTAATCTGGCTATAATATAAGATAGATTCCTGTATCACTAGTATTTATTTTGCAGATGGAAATTTTCTGCATCTATTAACATGCAATGAGAAGCTGCTAGGGTATATATTGCAAAACTGTCAGGCGTCTGACCTCTTCCAGACTTACCTTGAGCACAAAATCCTGCCTATACATATTCATAAATTTTGTTTTGCTGCTGTCTTGTTTACTTACACTTGTTATTCTTCATTAATAGAACTCCCATTCTCCCAAAAAATATTTCCTAAGGTTCCCAGATCACCTATTCCACAGAGAATCTTTGGTAATAAAAAGGTAGATGTGAACCAGTACTGGTATGCACCTGATAAGATTAGGATGTTATCCTGCTATGTATGTGCTCTTTTCCCCTCCACCCCCATGGATGCAAGTAAGTGTTAATCACTTCCAGTCTTAGATAAGGGTGGTCTGAAAGGCCACATAACATGTCCTATTTGCCTATTCTGTGTATAGGAATAGTGCAACTTTGTTATCACTGCTTGAAGGTTTTGTTTCCACTGCAGGAATGTGGATCAGGACAGGTCCTTCTAGGATGAGGGTGTGGTGTCAGTGGAAAGGAATGTATACTTATGTATAGGTCTAAAACTTTTAGTCAAAAAACTGACCCCTAAAAACCTGTGTTGACTTATCCATGGGTCAGTGCAACTACTGTACTTTAACTCAAACCAAAGAAGGAACCATCCCGTTCTTTAAGCAGAGTGGCAAAAGGCGAGAGCTTAATTCATCATGGGAGAACCTAAAAGAAGCACTGAGCTCCTGTACTCTGTCTGCTGAGGAGCCACTTGCAGCCTTTTTGAATGCCTGGGCAGGAAAATGGTGGCAGCAACTCTTTGGCACTTCCTCTCAAAGGAGTACCGAGAGGGTAGGGGTTTTTCTTTAAGTTCTCCCAAGAAACACTGAATTCTTGCCTTTTGCCACTGAGAGAAGAGGATGGTTCCTTTTTTTATATGAGTTGATACAGTACTCACAATGATCTGTTGATAAGTCGACCCAGGTTTTTTTTGGAGAAGGGCATGATTTCTTTTTTGATAAGAGTTTATACTGTATCTTGACTTTTATCAAAATAAGAACCATCCCCTTCTCTGAGTAGAGTGGCAAAGGGAGATTTTAATGTCAGAGCAGGAAAATGGTGGCAGCAGGAACTGGCCTTCTAAGGCAATACTGGCACTTTCCCCTCTGCATAGAAGGACCCTCAACTTATCCAGGGGTCCCCAAAACTGCCTTCGGCATATACATGAGGTCAACTTATACATGAACATATATGGTAATGCTGAAGCACATTCAGAATTTCTTTCAGGGATTGCTTATTGTTGGCGTATATCAGAAATGTAGCAAAATAAGAGCACTTTCTGCTGCACACCAAATGGTAAGACATTCTGTGTGAATTAACTTTTGTGCCTTCAAGTCATTTCCGGCTTATGGCAATCCTAAGGCAAACCTATCACAGAGTTTTTTGGGGGCTGAGATTGTGTGACGTGCCCAAGGTCACCCAGTGGGTTTTCCATGGCTGAGCAGGGAATCGAACCCTGGTCTCCAGGGTTGTAGTCTGATCCTCAAACCACTACACCACCCTGGCTCTCTGTGAATTAACTTACTGGTCTCCAAATTACCTGCCTGGTAAATGCATTAACAACAACATTGATCTAGTAGATATCTTAATTTTTATATACCTGTCACACTTATCATTACTGCAAGCAGCATATGGTATTTTAACTTCATAGAATTTAATTTTGGTTTTGCTTTATTTGACACAGCTCTCCATAAACATTTTTTAAAAATGAAATGAAATGCTAAAACATTTCCTGTAGCTTTTTTAAAAATACAGGGGAAGACTAAGAAAATTACCCATTGCTGAGCCAGGGCTCGTAACAGTGTCTTCTGTTCTAATGCATACATTTTATTGAGTAATACAGCCTGCTTTGCACTTGAAGATTGTAGGCGGCAAGCCAAAAAACCTGAATAAAACAAAAGTTCTGTAAGTGAAACATCCTGACCCTTAATCTCAGAGGGCAAATCAAATATGAATATCTTAGTTTCAAAAGGGGGTGGTTGGGATTTATCCCTTTAACCTGTTGCAGCAAAAACAACAGAGTCTGGTGGCACTTTAAAGGAGGCCATATATGCAGTCCAAATAATCAGATGATACTCCTGGGTTTGGATACCATTTCAATAGCTTCTTATTTAAAAAAAAAATTACACAAAGCCACAAAATATTTATTCTGGTTACGGGAAAGCAGTTTCCAAGGCTTGGGAATGACACGAGATAACTATTTAGATTATCTGTACCACATGCTGTTGAATGAACCTCATTTATTGTGGATATTTAGACAATTTACATGTTATACAGGAGTAGCTGGTGTATGTGCCACTGCAGGTATAGCAAATCCAGTCTGAATTTTAGTGCTGATATTCTTGGGAGCTGCTCCAGAGTGAGAACTCTGCTGGTGCCAGACTCAGATAACATGCCAGAAGAGCTCCCCTTCAGCTTGGAACAATATCAGGAGAAACAGGACTGTTAATCCAGAAAGAATACGCCAGCCCTGCAGCAATTACCCAGCCCTGATACCTTCAGTTATTCCAGTAGGACTGATATTTGTATTGGTTACTTTCGGTATCTCTTGTCATTTAATATATTTTGTTTCTTCTTATATTTGCATTGATTGTTCAAATATATTTTAGATTGACACTCTGTCTTAATTTTTTGTCTTAAGCTGTTGTTGTTGTTGTTGTTGTTGATACATATTATGGTTTTTGATTTACCATTCCAGAACATTCTCTGTCGTTTTTCTTTGTTCAGAATCCCCTTTCTCTGCTGTGCTTACTATAAGGGCCTTTCTGCACTACACGGTTATAGTGCTATTATTCCACTTTCAGTATCTTGTGGAATTCTGGAGTTTGTGCTTGACTGAGGCCAAAGAGCTCTCTGGCTGAGAATTCTAAAGGCCCCTCCCTAAACTGCAAACCCCAGGATTCCATAGGATGTTGAAAGTGGAATAATAGCACTATAACAGTGTAGTGCAGAAAGGCTCTAAGTATTAACTAGCAAAGGTGTGGTTTACAGTCCACCTGCAACATTCCAAGCCTCCCAATTTTTTTAAAAAAGATTTTGTCCGCAAATGCCCTGAAACAAAACTGAGTTGAGGAGCAATTTTGCTATTGTTTTGGCCACCCCATGAGCCACTTTAAACCCTGGAGAGCTCTTTTTTTCTTAAAGGAAATAATCTAGATTATTCTCAGTTACTCCTTTAGGGAAGGAAGCCACTCCAGGGGCTAAACTGGCGCAGGAGGAGGGCAAAACAATGGCAAAATTGCCCCCAAACCTTTAAAAAGTGGGTGGTGTGGCTAATCAAGATCCCCTGAAGGGCCAGTGCAACCCCTGAATCTTGGGTCATTGACTTACTCTGATATAAACTTTGGCTAGCAATAAGAGAATCAAGGCTGCAGCAGTCATTTTTTTATTTTATTCTTTTAAAAAATTGCTCTTAAAAATCTGCTCTATATGTTAATTGGACACACTTTTCTTTTTCAAAAAAACCTAGGATTTTGTACCACTCTATCAAGATTTTGAAAACTTTTATACAAGAAACCTGTATATGAGAATAAGAGACAATTGGAACCGCCCTATCTGCAGTGTTCCTGGCCCAAAATTTGATCTGATGGAACGTGTTTCAGATGACTACAACTGGACATTTAGGTGGGTCAGTCTGATAAGTATAGGTAGTGATCAATGAGGATAAATATATTCCCATCTCTTCCCCTCTTCCTTTCCCTTTATAGTAAACAGTGTTATTTGTAACTACCTTTCTGTGTTCTTGTTGTTAAAACCATAGGAATCTAACCACACAATTGTCATTTCTACCTATTTTGAGACAGTCTCTTCCTCTAGATTGTGCTATAAACCTAAAATTGAAAATAGCCACAACCAAGGCCCTTTTTGCACTGCATTTTCCATGCGAAAGGGCACCTGGAGCATCGCACGATTGTGAGGAGCAATCTGCACGATGCACTTACAGTCACTCGAAGCTCCAGGGTAGGGCAGGCGTCGATCACACACCTTTTCATTTTCAGCTAAAAGCTGAAAATGGTGCATGATTGCACATTGCTCCCGGGCCCCACGTGCACTTACCTGGCATGCGGAGCCTCTGGAGCCACACCAGTCGCGCTTCCTGCCCCAGCACAGCCTGGGAAGGTCCCAGGCTGCACTGCAGAAGGAAGAGGTAGGGCTCTTGCGCAAGCAGGCAGCTCGTGCAGAGCCGAAGGACCCTGCATGCAAGAGCCTCTCACCGGAGGCTGCTCGCGCGATCCCGGCACCCCAGCACTGGAAGAAAGTAAGGTGCAGAAAGGGCCCAAGTTTAGGGATCATTTCTTCTCTCCCACTTTCCTTGTCTTACTAAATGCCTGACTTTTATTTCAGGCATCTAAGAGTATTTGTTCACACCACCTGAAAATCAGCTCCTTTAAAAAGAAAATCTAGGCACATTTTAATAACAGCTCTGAACGTAAATTAGCATAAAATATATATCTAAACAGAAAGATCAGAAATAGTTTCCAGAGCTAGTCTTTGAACTTGAGCTTCCAGGAAGCTTGTGGATCTCCGGTGCCTCAGAAAGTAGGAGGCCTTCCTTTCAAAGTCTCCTATCTGCAGTTGCAAACACCATCATCACACCATCACTGTCTTGCCATCACTGCATCAGTGACAGTACAGACCAAAAATTATGAATCAAGGGGCCCATCTGAATCTTCTAAATGCAAAGCACCATCATTCCCTGTGCACATCATGGGAATGAGGGAAATGCTGCACCAGCCCTAAGTTACTCTTCCTCCCACTGAAACTGGGAAAGAAATTAAGCAAAAGAAAAGACTGGAGACGGGAAAATGAGACAAAGGAACATATTGCCACACAACACTTCCTGTCCTGACTGGCATCTGTCTAACAGGGCTTAGGATAGGGATGAGAGGCTTCCCAGGCATGGAAACAACACCAACTCCTCCAAGACTTTGGACACACCCCATTTTAAACAGGTTGATGCTGCAGACTGGCCAGTCATACACCTAAGGGCTTCTGAATCATCACTGGCCCATTTGAGGGCCAAAAACCATTGGAGGGGTGTGGTTGATAGGGAAAAAAATTCATCTTTTGAGGATGTACTTTGCCCAACTTGGTTTTTGAAGTGGCAGTTTGTCACTTATTCTCTCTCCTCCTCTCCATAGGATTGCTATGTTTATTTTATAAGAATATTTTGGGAGAGGGGGAACTATTCCTTTCCAAATAATAACCTGGTATGAAACCCCTCCTGTCCCTTCCTCAAAACATTTTCCAAGGAAATTAGACATGCAGCTTCCACAAGAAAATTTGAAAATGGCAGCTTTGGAGCTACAAGCTTCATGAAATCAAAAACTGATATGATCTGTTTCTTGAAATGTAATCTGAGTCTAAAATGTTTCATTTGCAATTATATTTACTAATGAACCATATTAAATGCTATAATTTTTGTAATCTGATGTTTTAATTTAGGTATTTTTCCTTCTCGATAGGTTCACTGGAAGGACGATCAAGAATGTAATCAACATGGGTTCGTATAACTACCTCGGCTTTGCAGAAACTGAACCCAATGTTTTAAAAACTGTGAATACCGAGTTATGTAAATATGGCACAGGAGTATGTAGCACCAGACAGGAAATGGGTAAGTAAAGTAGTGTTTTTGATTCCTTCTTTGATCCCTGCCTAGGTACGTCGACCTAAGCAACTGGTTTTTAAAACATTAAGATTACAGATTTTACATACTAAAGGAACTCTATTATGATGCAATGCAATAGAAACTCAGAACAATCTGTTTGGGCTGCTTCCTTTATTTTTACCCCCTCTCCCCAACAAATGACATCTTTTCTAGACTCTGTGATAAATTACTTAAGTGAAACAACCTATGCATGTGTTTACCAGGATGATGGTCTTTGAAACTGTACCTTTAGCAGTTAAGGATCTTGGAGGGAGCAGGCAAGAACAAAAAACACATAGACGAGTTATGGCCTCAGCTTTATTGATTATAGCTTGGTAGGCTGGTTCAGAATACGAGACAGATCAAACTGCTATCCAGTTCCTCCCTCAGCCTGTTGTGTACAGAAATCAAGTTGAGGGGGTTTGGGATGAGGGTCCCACCTCAGTATGAACTATAGTGAAATTCTTTCCACACACACCTGGGAGGGAAGCCAGCATGTTAGCTCCCAAACAAGGCAGTTTCCTCTGGGCATCATCCATAAGGTACCTTAAGCCCCCATCTCCTTTTGGGAATGGATTAGACTTCCACCTCCCACCAAAACTGAGTCTAACCAGTTGCTAATCTTTGGATGTCTACTTTGCCACCAGTCCTGCTGAAGTTGCAACCAATCCAGCAAGCCATTCTTTATGTTGTGAAGCCCAAAATTCCTGTCCTGAATCAAATAAATGAACCTCATCCTGATGAAAAAGTTTGTAAAGAATGTTTTTCAGGACTGGAATATGTATCCCTCACTGATGCCACATGACATCCCACAGCTTTCCTCATGCCCTTTTAACCACTTCTTGTGATTGTTCCTCATTTTCATACCCCTCTTGGAGCAAAGACAAAATGGTGACTGACTGAGGGAATTGACTTTGGAGACACTGTAAGTCCATCTTGGTGGCAAAAGTGAGGTTATATTTCTTTCACTTGCCAAGGTCATTTGCTCCTCACTGTATGAGGAAGGGTGAAAAAAATTGTACCTTGCAGAAATGATGACACCAGCTCCTCACAGCATATTTCTTTCTTACCAACGTGGCTAGCTGTATTTTTTAGTATGTGCTGTGGCAGCATAACCACAAAAGATGGCACTATCAGGCAAAGCTGCACACACATGGAACAAATGGGAATCTGCACATAGACAGGGACACAAGAAGGGGAAGGGATTTTGTGTGTGCTGGGTTTCATCTTAAAACTATGTTCTGATTTGCCTCTTCCTTATCTGGAACAGCTTTAGTGTGAAGAGTCTCCAAAGTAGTTGTTCTCATCTTTGTACACACCAGTCTCAACGAGCTGAAGCTAAACTCACTGCATTTCTTTGTAATCTATCAAGGTGTTACATCACACTGCATCAAGGGCTTCCTTGATATTTTGCAAGCAATTCAAGATGTTTTTCCAGTAGCTTTCTTTTAGGAAAAAAAAGTCACAGGCTGGTTAACATGGAAGAATATTTGACTAGACTCTCTGGGTTTGTGCAGCTCACTTGTGCACTCCTTCATCATGTCATTTCCTTCATGTCATTTATGGTGTAATTGAAGGTTGGCGCAGGAACACTTTTCTCACCAATCTACAATCAGTTGTAGCCCATTCTGAATTGGTTTGAAACAAACATGATCACTTGGGAGAATTTCTGGTGTGAAAAATTTGCTGTCAAATGTAACTTAAAGTGTTTTTTATTATTGAGGCTGCTCTTCATCCAGCAACCACAAAAAGGGGACAAGTGTGTTTCGAGGTGTGAATAGTCCATTTTGGGCCTTGTGGTGTGCTACTGAAGGAATCCTTATGACTGCATGATATTTCGATAGGTTTTCAAAGAAGACTGTGGGAAGCTAATACAGTCATCCCTCCACATTCACTAGGGTTAGAGGCACAGAACCCCCATGAAAGTGGAAAAAACATGAAGAACTCTAGGCCCTCCCAAACCTTATTTAATATTGTGATCACTATATTCAACCCAGCATGGATTTCTTTGAGGCATCAGGGTTCTTTCACAAGGCAGAACCAGGTGGCTGATGGAGCTTATTACCACCTCCACTGCTGTCCCACACCATTCGCAATTTCTCAGTCTCATGAGGTTTGCAGTCCCTATTAAAAATGGCGTAGAGAAGCAGCAGAGGTGACAGCAAATAATCCATGAATAATCAAATCCACAAAAATGAAACCCACAAATGGGGAGAGCTGACAGTTTATCATTAGGATGGTTAGCACAGTTACTGATAGGTTATAAAATCAAGCTGGCATATTCTAAATGAGTAGTATCTGTCTGAAGTTACGATCATAGCAACTCCATCCATGGGGCAAACGATACTGGAATGTTAGGTTTTAATGTGGTAATGTTAGACATTAGAAATTGGAAGATTAAAGGCCTTTCCACACTATACTGTTATAGTGCTACTTTTCTACTTTCAACATCCTGTGGAATTCTGGGGTTTGTAGTTTCCTGATACCAAAGAGCACTCTGGCTGAGAATTCTAAATGCCACTCCCTAAACTGCAAACACCAGGAGTCCACAGGCTGTTGAAAGTGGAATAATAGCACTATAGCAATAAGTGCGGAAAGGCCTTAAATCTATACCACCAACACTAATATTTGAATTGTGTTAATTGTTATCATCAGTTAACAACTTCCTCCTCCTCTCTGCTATTATATTTGTCATTTATTATCATTAATTTTATTTAAACCCCACCTCCTTCTCCAAAACTGGGATTCAAGGCAACTTACAAATTAAATGAATACAGTGCAATTAAAAATATACAAATGATAATAACAATTAAAATAATAAATCTACTATATAAAAGTCAAAGTTTGTCTGCACGTTTGTCTGCGTCAGGCAGGCGAAGACCTCATACGATTGGCTGGGTGAGGCGAGAAGACCTCATATGATTGGCTGGCTGTGAAGATTCTATGGAATCCTGGGGTTTAAAGTTTAAAGAGGGGCCTTTAGAATTCGCAGCCAGAGAGCTCTTGGGCCTCAGGCTGGTTACTATGGAGATGAAGCCTACCATCCATAAGGATAACAGAAAACTTTGGGGAGGCATGTTTGAGAAAAATTAAAGTGACATACACAACATAGTTAAAAGGTCTTCTCACCTCACACAGTAGATTGTATGGATTCCATATGTGAGGAATTTTAAAGTTCAAATTCAAAACAAAAAATGCTTCCAGAAAAATGTAAAGCCATTGTAAAAATTCAACAGAAAGCAAAGAAATCAAAAACCAGTACATCAACGTCACCAGACAACACAGATTGGGCTGGGGACTATGGGAAAAAGTTACAGGTGCTGGAATAGGCTGGTTTCTATGGAGACAATGCCTAGTGACAAGGAGGAGGACAGTTCCCGCAGGAACCCAACCTCTGCATGTTAACAACTACGAATACAGATTGGATTAGGGAATATGGGGAAAAGTTACAGGTACTGGAATAGGTCAGTTACGATGGAGATGAGGCCTAGCAGCAAGGAGGAGAACAGTGTATTCCCGCAGGAACCCAACCTCTGTATGTTAACAGTTCTGAATACAGATTGGATTGGGGAATACGGGGAAAAGTTACAGGTACTGGAATAGGCCGGTTGCTATGAAGATGAGGCCTAGCAGCAAGGAGGAGAACAGTGCATTCCCTTGGGAACCCAAACTACGTATGTAAATAACTCTGAATACAGATTGCATTGGGAAATATGGGGAAAAGTTACAAGTACTAGAGAAGTCAATTGGGTGAGTTCTTAAGAGGAAAATAAAATCCTGGGCAACGCCAGGTAAATACGCTAGTAAATAAATAAAATAATAATTAAAAATAATAAGTACAATTAAAACAGTACAGCACCCTCTTAAAGGCCCATTTAAAAAAAAACTTCTGTTCCAGAACCCTATCAGAATAAATAAATTTTAAAAAAAATCTGCCTGGCAACAGAAGCATAGGTCATAACCAGTATTTTGAATTGTGCGCAGAAGCAGACTGGTAGCCAGTAGAGGTATTGTAGCAAAAGACTTGTATGCTTCCTGTAAATAGCCCAAATTAAAACTCTGGCTGCAGTTGTTTGTAGCCTTATTTTGTTTCCAAACATTTTTCAAAGGCAATCCCACATAGAATATTTCACAATAATCCAAATAGGATGTAACTAAAGCATGTGTCACTATGGCCATATCAGGCATCTCTAGGAATGAATGCAATTGGCACAATTATTTTAATTGTACAAAAGTATTCGTAGCACCTGCAGGTCTAGGGCCTCCAAGTTCAAGACTGAATCCAGGAATAGCTCCAAATTGCAAACTTGCATTTTCAGAGGGACTGTAGCCCCATGCCACATATGCTGGATACCTTTTCCCTGATTTGCTTTTCAGCTGACCAAAATCACATGTTTTCTGTCTGCATTGAGTTCATTCTATCTATTATGGATGACAGCTGCTGGTTTATAACAGACAACATCTTTGGAATGAGGTGGAAAGGAGTAATGCATCTGCATCCTCATAAGGATGGCAATGGACTCTCAAAATTCTGCACTGCTTCCCCAGTGGTTTCATGTATATATTAATAGCATGAGGGACACAGCCTAGCTCTGAAGGAATGCACAGGTCAGTTACCCAAGGAGTCAAATAGGAATCCCGCAGCACTTCCTTTTAGGCTGTCCCTCTAGGAAAGCATGGAGCCAGTGCAAAATGGTGCTTCCAGGTTCCATCCCAGCAAGCTGGCCCAGAAGTATACTGTGCTCAGTGGTATCACATTCTGCCAAGAGATCCAGCAGAACCCACAGGGATACACTTTCCAGTTCCTGGCATTGGTCGTCCACCAGGGTAACCAAAGCCATCTCTGTTCCACAACCAGCCCTAAAATCATATCAAAAATGATCAAGGTGTTCTGTTTCATCCAGGAACACTTGGATTTAGGAGACACACTAGGCACATTAATTCCTTGCCCCAGAATGGAATATTGGGTATCTCCAATGATTATCCATTATAGAAGGATTCAGGGAAGGCTTTTTCAGCAGAGGGCTTTCAACTATCTCCTTTAAGTATGTTGGAACTCTGCCTTGCTGTAAGGAGGTGTTGGCTACCCCCTATACCCACTCAACCAGTCTTCTCTGACCTGTTTAATAAGCTCAGAAGGTCAAATGTCTAGCACACTCCAGGGATCCTGTCCATATCCTCTGGCTCTAGCAGTTATCCATTATTACTGGACAAGCAGAACCAAATGTTTTATTCATTAAGACAGTATCAGTTACAGCCTCCAAATTGAAAACTGATTGTTGACGTTTTCCAGGGCAGGCCAGGGTATTCACAATTAATAGCAAGGAGTTCTCACCGCTGACTCTTAGGAACACATTTTGTTACTGGCACTTTCAAAAATGTTATTCTGCCATTTTAAAATTGCCTTCCCCCAACCTATATATGGGGATAAATTATTGCCTGAGGATGGTAGGACTTCAACACATCCAGAAACTTAGAATGGGAAAGATTGTCCTGAAGTGTGGGATCTCATCTTAATGGCTGTTCCAATAAATTTCTCACTGCCCAGCATCTCTCTTCTCCTCTTCCTACTCCCTCCTACTCTCACCAAACATGTTCACTTGCCCTTCAAATGCCTTATTTATTCAAAGAAATTAATAGATGATAGTAAGATTAGTAATGAACTGTGTACTAATTTCAGCTAGAGGACATTGCACTGTTGCAAGTGCAGCATTTAAGTATCTGACTTCAGAGATGAAGCAATTAATCAAGGGTGGATATTTCTTATGCAGAAATGTTTTTGGTGCCTCTGAGCATATGAAGAATATTTTTCTGAACAGCTCAATCACTGCAAGCTGTCTACCACTTCACTTCCTATCACAAAACATAATCTGCAAAGATCAGTAATGTAGCATACAGTTTCTCCCAGGGATGGGAGAAACCTCAACCTTCCCAGCCCCTTCAAAGTGTGTGATTTACTGAAGCAAAGAAGATGAAAAGTGAAATGGGGGGTGTTTAAAGGAAGACTGAGAGAGAGAGATGCAAAGGCAGAAGAAAACTGAGTGGGCAGCGTTGAGGAGAACTTTCCACTTAATTATCCAAGTGGCCAGCACTATGTAATAACCAGATCAAAAAATTACAAAGAGAATCTGTAAGATTTATTTTGAGTAAACATGGGGAGAGCATGGTTTTAGGTAAATATGTGGCCAGCAGCCTTTTATGTCTAAAGGGTATAGGATTAACTTCAGTGATCTTGATGAAATCTAGAATATTAACCCAGGTCTCTAGAAAATGACACATATTAACAAGCTGATTATTTCTAACATTCACATTTGGAATAATTATTTATGAGGGGAAGTCAAACCTACACAGTTGTGACCCTGTGTTGCTAACCATCTTGAGGAGATGACAAGCCGTGACTTCTTATTCTCCCCTCTCCTCTTGGACATTTAATCTTAGTTAATGTTGTTCAAATTTCCCTCTACTCTAAACTCAGAACTAGATAATAGGCCCTAGTTAGCATTAACTATCACTTAACAGCTATGCTGAGTGCCCTTTTAAACTATCCTATGGAACCCATTTTTCTGTGGGCCTATGTGAACACTTTAGAAAGGGCTGCAATAGAATGCAAGGCCAATGCTATTGTGTATATGTGTGTAGACAAGCCATAATGGTAGTTAACACAGAGGGAAAAGAGCAGTAAAAAGATTAAGAGAAACAATCCACATTTGTTCAGAAATTTCACAGCTTTAACTCCTTTGAAAATAGTTCCAATGACAATAATCCATTCAAAATGGCTTACAAAATTCCTTTAAATGTTCAGGTTCTGTTATAGTTTGTAAAAGTGCTCAGTAACTTTAGATTCATGGAATCTGTTAATTGCAGCTGGTAGCAAAACTCTGTTTTCTCCTCTGAAATTTGGATATAGCAACCATCATTCACAATCACTAATTTATAAAAAAAAATACTATATTGTTATTGGTAGATAAAGGAAACAGTGATAATCGGGATTAATTTGCTTCTATTATATGTACTGACCAGTGGGAAAGAACAATACTTTGTCACTCATCTGTTATAGTAGTCATTTTTTCTTTAGCTTAGAGGTGGAGTATATTTAGTCTCCACTGCCACTATCCCCCCAAAATTTTGGATTTCAGCTCCTATAACGTCTTAGCATTGGCCATGCTGCATGGTGTTTCTGGAAGTTTCAGTCCAAAATGTTTGGAAGGCCAAAGTTATCCCCAGGTCTGTGGTAGCTGGCAGTCGCACAGGGATGGGGGGGGCAATGGGGGCGGTTCGCCCCCAGCTGCAGTGTTTTTGGGGTGTCCTCGCTCGTAGCCATGCCCCCGCATGCCATGGCCATGCCCCCGTGCACTGCAGCCACACCCCCATATGCTGTAGCCACAACCCCCTCCCGCCCCACTCCGTGCACTCCAAGCTCTGCCACTGGTAGCTGGACACAGTTCCATTTACTTTTCTGGATAACTGGGTGGGCACTGATACAGGTCTCTCTGTTCATCACCACTGAGGAACAAACAGGTTCCTAACATTCTGCCCCCTGCCAAGAAAAAGCCTGAGGACAAACCTTTTTTTAGAGCTATCACTCTGATATTTTTTCATGCCTCTTGAGAGAAACTGTAAAACACAAATGCAGATATTCAAATAGTTTGTTTACTTTGCTTTGTTACAGAGATAGCTTGAATAGCTCCCTGCAGCAAGGGAAAATGACAGTAGCTTAACAGTCTAAATTAATACAGCTTTATTGCAAATTATCACAAGATGTTGGATTTGAACTGCTTCACAGTCTGCAAGCACAAGTTAATAGACACCATGGTATCTCATGGATTCCAGTTTGCCAGCTGTGAAGTTCCCTAAGCCTAACTATCAGTTCAAGTTCATAATTCTGACCATGTTTGATATTGTCATGGAGAAACAATGTTTGATGTTGTCCGGGAGTTGTGTCTGGGGAAACAAAAAGCAAAAGTACTCCAAACCTTGTGTCTCTGTGATTCTTGACATTCGCAATGAATGTGGGGAAAGTTGACATTGCTTATTCTAGACTCCAGTATAACCTGTTCTCCCTTTATATCACTTTCACCAGTGCTGGTGTACATATGAAGCTGTCTTATACTGTTATACTGTCATGTACAGGATAACTTCACTCCCAAGAAATAGGCTTAGAAGTTTGCAAAGCTTTTTTCAAGAAACAGTGGAGCAACCAGTTGCATGTTCTTCAAACAGCAGCACTTCCCAGAAAGGCAACAGGTTGAACTTGGACCATTTATTTAATTATATGTGTACATGTTCTGTCTAGGGATGGGGAGAAACTTGCATTGTCCAAATTTTTTTACCAGATTTATCCAATTTGTTGTCTGTGAGACTATTAACAACGTATGCCAGTGTCTTAAAATTTCCCATCATTAGAAGGAAACTGTTGTTTTTTCATTGACAACAATGTGTACATTGGGAAAAGTGTATACTAGGGATGGGCAAAGTGCAGCCCATGGACCACATGCAGCCCCCCAGGTCCATTTTTGTAGCCCCTAGAGCCCCCAGGGATGAAAATGCCACAAATGATCTCTGGGGGTGTGAAAAACATTTCTACCATGTTTGGAGGCCTGTTGGGCCTAACAGTTAAAAAAACTGCATTTTTAAAAAAGTTTGCCTCATAATGCCCAACAGAAAGTGTGGGAGGAATTTCTGCCCTGGGGGAGGGGGTGTCTGAGCCCATTGATGCCCAGGAGAGGCTTTTTCCCCAAACAAGTACACAGGAAGTGATTTCTGCTTACCTCCTGTTGTTGAAAAAGGTCTCTCTTGGGCTTAAAATGGCCCAGGAGGGCCACAGCAAGGTGAGAATGCCCCCATGAGCCCTAGAGGAACTCTGGGGCTTTTGAGGGGAGCAGGTACAGTGGGGTCCTCCAAGTTCTCCTGGGAGGCTAATGGAGCCCTTTAGCCTTCCACAGTTCCCCACTCCTGGTATATATCAATACAGACCACATTTTTTTTGTGAGAAATTAAAAAAGTCAGCCAGATACACAACATGGACAGAGTGAGAATACTATCAAAAGCAACTAGAACAACTCTGTAAAACTTTGTCATTGTGTTACTGTTGTTGTTATGTGCCTTCCAGTCTATTCTAGTTTATGGCAGCCCTATCTCAGAGTTTTCTTGGCAAGATTTATTCAGAAGAGGCATGCCACTGCCTTTTGTAAGGTTATGAGAGTGTGCGTTGCCCAGATAACCCAGTAGGTTTCATTGGGTGGGCAGGGATTTGAACCCCTGTTTCTGAGAGCTGTAGTCCACTGCATCACCCTGATCCATTTAGAATTCTAAATACCCTTCCCTAAACTGCAAATCCAGTACTGGCTCTTTTATTTTTAATTGACATTGCTAATTCTGGTAATTAAGGTTCAGTTCTTCCACTAAGGACAATGTTAGAGAATGTAATATGAGGCAGGTAAAATGTAGTCTTGGGGCCAAATATATCACCTAGGATCATTTCAGAGCCTACCCCCTTTGTGGTCTTTTTCCTCTCCTGGGAGCATCCAAGTTTCTCTTTTTAAATCCTTGCTGGGCCCCTCTGTACCATTTAACATAAAATATACCGATTTTCCAAAACCAGACTTCTGGCCATGATTGGTTTTGTTTTTCTGACTTCTGACATTTTAGGTAGTCCATGATGCTCCCAAGGATCAGCCAAGGGGTCTATCCAAATTGTTTACCCTGATGTAATACCTTCCATACCTGTTACCTTTGAGCATATAAGTTCCTGCTTAGTAACGGTTGGGAATCACTCGTTGTTAACATAGGTACACTTTACTTCTAACTGGTTTGCATTGAAAATGAACACAGAAATTTAATGAAACTGAACTAGGCTTTTTCTCTCTACCTAGTTATGTTTTGTCACAAACCTTTCAGTGATAAGATCTGGTTGATGCCTCATAGTTTTACTTAAACCTCACCTACCACCCACAAAGGTTTTATTCTAATTAGAAGTGTGCAGAGCAAAAGGGCTGGTCTTGCACACCCTTGTCAATCAGGTTTGGCTTTTGCAAAACTGAATCAAGAATTGGTTCTCGTTGTGGTCTAAGAGCCAGTGTTATGTAGTTACTGCTACATATTTGTTGGGGAATGATCAGTTTAGTTTTTCTGATGACAGCGTGCTTTCACAACCTTGCGCTTTCACATCCGTGACGCTGATTTTGCTAATTACAGGAAATAGCACTGGGTTAGTTTCTTTAAACAGCTTAAAGTATTGTTAGATAACTTGTCTCAAAACAATGCAATGAATCTTTCATAATTTCCAATTTAATGAGGGCTCCCGAAACAAAAGCTGGTTGACTTCTAGAAGTTGTGAAGTCTTGCTGTGGCGATTTGACCATAGACTAGCTTGGATTCAGTGTAAGCCTTCCTCCTATAAATGGCTCCTGCTCCCAAAAGGAAGGCAAGTGACTTCCCCACACATACTCCCACACAGCCTTCTGTGCTGTTGTAGAAGGTTTTGCAATCCTCCTCAGCAAATTGTTTAACAAGGAGAAGGTAAGAATAAGTGAAAATTCCTTCTCTCTATCTTTATGCTCTCCAAATATCTGGAACCAATTGGAAGATGTAAATGATCTATTTGGTATATTTATGAAACATTAAAGCATAAATGAGCATCTTGAGAAAAATTGAGAAAGGCAGGGGATAAGTGAAGAATATAAAATAAGACATAAATAAAAGGCTTGTCACTTTGGTTTTCATTCAAACAGTAGCTATCATTTTCTTAGAAACAGGAGCTGAAAGCAGTTATTTCCTATGCTGTCTAAGTGCACTAAGAATAGTGTTAGAGTCCTATTACTCTAGGAGAATTAGGAGAGGTCATGAACATAGAGGTAAAACTAAGGTTTTACATGCAGTGCATAAGAATAGTATGCAGCCTGCAGCATTTTCATGTAGAAAAGAGAATTTTGTCTTTTAGAAGAACAAAGTCAAGAGAATGAGCATCTTTGTAATTTAATTAAAGAGGCCTAATAAATTGACTGGGTCTGTTACACTTGATCATGAAGAATTCAAAGTTTCTGCACACATGGGTAACTGAGATGACCTTTCTAACTTTTTGGAGGTACTTACATGGAATGTCTTCCCCGAAGTATCTCACTTGATAATCAGATCTGATATTTTTCCAACACCAAGACATCTTAGTTGTCTGGGGATTTCAGTGAGCTGTCTTGAATGAATGTCTTGAATGAATGGTTTCTATTAGCTCATTATGTTTATTTTTCTTGTTTTCTCTAATTTTTTTTTTTAATTAGGTTGTGTTGCATTTTCTGGTTTTGTGTTTGTTTTTGCTTTCAGTTCTGTAAACCACTCTCAAGTTTTTAAAAACTTTGGATGGCCAATAATTATTTTAAAATAAGAAATTTTCATGGTGCTCATGGAAATTTCTGCTCAGGAATAAGAGTGTAATGTGGGCTATAAATGAATGATAATGCCCACATGGAAGCACATGTTATACTTTTTCTGGCAACAGCCTGGTGGTGTTTTCTGCAGTACAGTTTTAATATGAGAACATGCATTATGGTTATATTCTTTGACAGCTGTTGCATCTTCTCACTTGATCATACATTGAACGGGCCCAAATAATTTTTATTCCATCATTGTGCCCTACAATGCTAAATACTTAAGCCAGAATGTTGTAGGTGGCTTACACTGCCATAGCTCCCAGTTGTGGCAGCTCACATAAATTTAAAGCCATTGTAGAAGGAGGTGTCCTGTATTACCTTGTGCAACACCTTTTTACCTACTGCTGAGTTACAGTTGTAGACTCGCAGGTACAGTTTTTCCCCTCCAGCCCATTGTTGGTCCCAGGAATGGACCCAGGAGTTGTAGATATCTGGAACAAAGAAGCAAACTTCTGCCCTTCTCAGGGGATGATGGATACTTTTCCTGCTTCTGTGGGCATGGAAGAATATCTAGATAGCCAACAGACTTCAATATCATAGTCCACAGTTCACGTAAGAAGGGAAATAAATACTTCATATTAAACAACGGTCCATATGCAACAATAAAAATAGCTTCTATTCTCTCAGTTTTCTTAAATGTCATGTAAGTTTTGAAGCAATACTTTGGTTGTGTATCTACTTAGATTTTCATGGAATTTACTAATAAGATGTTTAAACCAGTCATTTTTGTTTAAAACAGGTAATCTTGATAAACATGTGGAGTTAGAAAAAATGGTGGCACAGTTTCTGGGTGTTGAAGCATCTCTGACATTTGGCATGGGATTTGCTACAAATTCTATGAATATTCCAGCATTAGTTGGGAAGGTAAGTGGATATCTTTAACACTGTCCTCACCATCTGCCAGGAACCTTAACAGCTGTTTTGTTGTTGCTATTTTTAAGCTTTGGGTGGAAGGAATGATTCCTCAGAAAATAACACTCCACTTAAATGTGGTATAAATTCCTCTTTCTCCATTGTAGGGACCACTGCTGAACAGCTGAATTCTTGAAGTCATACAAAATGTGTGACTGTTGACAAATTTCAAAATCCATATTGTGATAATACTTTCATTGGCCAACTAGGCTGTCTGTGCAAGCTTTCAAGACTACATTCTTTTTGTCAGGCAAATATGTTTTTAAAAGCAGACATGGCAGAAGGGGGGCGGATAAAAAAGAGTCGTGTAATCTGTATCTGTATTGAAATGTAATGGAAGAAAGTGTCAGGAGATCATCAACTTCAGGCTCATCTAGTGCACTCTAATAACCTCTAAAGTGGCTGGGGACAGGAAGGCAAAGAAAAGGACTAAACATTAATTATCTGTTTTTAAAAATGCGCCTCCCACAACCTTGCAAATTCCAAGCTTTCACTATCTTGTGCAAGCTCTCAGTTCTACAAACCAGTCCAGTTTAGGTAGCTACTTACTCTGGGGTTCTTGGAATGAGCTTTCAGCCAAAGACATTCCTGATGAATAACACCCATCCTGCTTGCTTGATCCATGGTTTGTGTGTCTATGGCCCTTTCCGCACAGCATTTTCCATGCGAAAGGGTGCCTGGAGCATTGCGTGATTGTGAGGAGCGATCTCACGACGCACTCACAATCACACTCACGCTCCAGGGGCCGGCAGGTACCGATCGCTCACCTTTTCATTTTCAGCTGGAAGCCAAAAATGGTGCACAATCGTGCATTGCTCCCGGCCCCCACGCGCACTTACCTGGTGTGTGGAGCCTCTGGAGCCACGCCGGTCGTGCTTCCTGCCCCAGCGCAGCCTGGGAAGGTCCCAGGCTGTACTGCGGAGAGATGGAGCTCTCGCGCGAGCAGGCAGCTTGTGCAGAGCCAAAGGACCCCAGACACGAGAGCCTCTCGCTGGAGGCTGCTCGCGCGATTCCCGCACCCCAGCACTGGAAGAAGGTAAGGTGCGGAAAGGGCCAAAATGAGCATTTTTATCAAGTAAACACTTTGCAGAATATTTGGCTTGAACACAGGCTGCTTCAATATTAGACTGTAACCTGATTTTATTATACAGTAAGCCTCTACCTTTTGATGTTCCGCTGTGTGACAACTCACTCCTTCAGTGTCTCCAAATTAAGGATCAGTTCCATTAATTTGACATGGGTTACACTCTTCTGTCATTTCTTCTTGCCTACAGAGGCTCCCTTGGAAATGCTCATACACATGCACTGTGTGCAAAGTGAGCTGAGGACAGAAAAAGGCGCCAAGCCAGCTGAGAGACTTTGCAAGCAGTGCGCATGTGGTCAGCAACAAGTGAACCTCCACAAGTCCTTCATGTGCCCTACAGTACAGTACACAAGTTCCACTTTTCAACCAATTCCAAACTGTCGGATAAGTGGAGGAAGCTTGTAGTTTTATGTTAATATTGTATTACCTTTTTGCAGTGTTTTGATTTTTGCATTGTTGTTGTTTGTTTTTTACAACCGTAGCATCTTGAGATGAATGATGGGTTAAATTCCCAATAATAAATAAATAATGTAAATGATAGTTTGGGTTTTTTACAATAATATTATAGTACAAGACTGGGTAGATGTGTTTATTCTAACTCCATGTTATTCATTATGTACTTCTACAGGGATGTCTTATTTTAAGTGATGAACTGAACCATTCTTCACTTATTCTTGGTGCAAGGCTCTCAGGTGCTACAATTAGAGTTTTTAAACACAACAGTAAGTGTTCATGCTGGATATTGGAATAGCAGATGTGCCAGTGAAATGAAGGTGCCTTGTACCCACTCAGGGGATTTTCTATTACATGGTTTCCATGCAAAAAGGTGCTCAGCTTAGCCTAGATTGGAGGTTTGTTTTAAATTTTACTGTGCATTACTTTTGAAGGAGGCTTTTCTTTGTAATGTAATAAAACCTTTGTTGTTGTTGTGTGCCTTCAAGTCATTTCTGACTCAGGTTCACCTTAAGGTTGCCATATCACAAGTTTTTTTCAGCAAAATTTGTTCAGAGGGGGCTTGCCATGGTTTTCCTCTGAGGCTGGGAGAGTATGGCCCTTTCCGCAACTCACCTTCTCTCGGCACTGGGGAGCGGGAATCATGCAAGCAGCCTCTGCCAAGAGACTCTCGCATCCCCACTGCTTCAGCTCCACATGAGCTGCCTGCTTCCAGGCAGGCAGCATGAGAGCCCCACCTCTTCCTTCCGCAGCACAGCCTGGGAGTTTCCCAAGCTGCGCTGGGGCAGGAAGCACGACCGCCACAGCTCCGGAGGCTCCGCATGCACAGCAAGTGTGCACGGGGCCCTGGAGCAATGCGCAATCGCACATCATTTTCAGCTGAAAATGAAAAAGTGCAGGAGCAGCGCCTGCCCAACCCTGGAACATCGTGTGATTGTGAGTGCGTCGTGTAGATCACTCCTCACAATCGCACGACGCTCCAGGTACCCTTTCACATGGCGAATGCTGTGCAAAAAGGGCATATGACTTGCCTGAGGTTGCCCACTCAGTTTACATGGCTGAGTGGAGATTCAGACTGTGATACCCCATTCCTAGTTCAGCACTCAAACTACTATGTCATGCTGGCTCTGATAAAACATTGAATATTATTATATAATCTTTCCTAAAGCTTTCTCAAAAGTGACTTAAAATCTGGGGACTTCAGTTTATTTTTTATGAGCATGTTTGTAAACTCTGTGCTGAACAATCTGTCCTACAGACATGGTTTAGCAATTTATCTGCGAATCTGCAGCAATAGTGTTCTCCAAAAAAGGTGGTAAAAGAGGGCTGAAAAATGCAGCTCTTGTCTACAGATAACTTTAAATATATTTCTATAGTTCCATACCTTCCAACATTTCACAGATGAAAACTGGAACACAGGTGGGCAAGCAACATCAGAGAGTGGTTAGGATAGCAAAAATTATCAGTTAGGAAGAATATACAAATGAGGAACAGTTCAAGCAGTTTTCTTTTGCCTGAGTCCACAGGAAGGGGCAATATTCCACCACTTCCTCTCTTCTTGCACAGCTGAGTTTATTGAAGGCAAACAAATTTTGCACTTTGAAATGCAGTTTGCATCTATTGAAATAAACCTAAGACCAAGGAGGAAAGTGGGAGAAGAGAGAAACGGGGGTGTTTTAAAAGCAGCTGAAAAAGTGGAATTGACAGGATGGGTAGGAAGTGTTCCTGCCAGGTAGGGACAGTTGGAGGGTATGTTGTTACTTAACTATAGCTTTGCAACCAATCCTGCTTTTACCTGTTAATTATCCAAAGATGAATAGCCCACAGCATGTTGTGTACATTCTCTATTGTTCATGACCATGTTATTTAATTCATACTGCCCTATGGTATACCATACTGCCCGATGGTACTTGTATTTCACGAAACGGCTTGTGAAGAAAGTAGAACACTCTTCTACTGTTAGCTCACTTATGTTTCGAAAACAAATTGTTCCATTATTTCATTAGACTCCTTAAAATGATTTAACAAGTCCAGTTATTTACAAGTTTATCTTTTGACCACTGGACTGAAATGCTTAAATATATATTTGGTTGTTTCATTGGCAAGGTAGAATATGATAATGTAGCCTAGTTTAAATCCAAGAAACACGTTTGATAGCCAACTCTTGGACACCCTTCTCAAATTTGGTTAGAATAGGAAAGTCTCTCAGAAGTTTTTCAGTGAGAATTCCTATACCCACAGGAACCAACAGTGGGATTTAGAAACAGGATTTAGATAGGTGACAGTTAAGAAAGTTTCCAGGAAAGGTGAAGAGTTCACAGAATAAAAACTTCAGGTGGGGACACTGAATTCTACAGATTTGAAAGCAGTTTTACATCTCCCCCTCTCACACACATAATCTCTGTATATAGCATGCATGAAAAGAGCAGATAGGGCATCTGGTATGTGCATGTTATGCATGAAGCACATACTCTCCTGTTCTTATTTGACAACAAAGAGTTCTATGGCACTTCTAAGACCACCAGATTTATTACAACATGAAGTTTGTAGGCTCCCATCCACTTTGTTAGATGTACTGAGAATAAAGGAAGGAGTGTTAAGGTATATCTATATCCATCCATATGGCTGAGGCTGGGATTCTGACAGTGAGATCACAGGTAATTTAGATGTAGAAAGTAATGGCAATAACAGTTGACACTGGCCTCACCCTAGAAACAAGGCTTCCTATTGCTTTATAACGTGAAGAAATTTCAAAGGTAGATCACAGGAAGAAACTTTTGGTCTGTCATTAATATCTGACCACAGTTACTTTTCACTCTGCATGTGTTAACATGCCCTACCTTTTACCAGGAGGTTGAGTGGTTTTGTAAATGCCCTGTGTTAATAATATAATAAGTTCTGTTAGTACTTTTTGCATCCTAATTTGCTTTGACCTAACTGAACATTTTACTCCCAACCATGTACACTCTTTGTTTATTTGAAGCCCAAGTTTGTATTCTATGAAGACATGGATTGGACTTTCCAAAGCTCCAGTATTAAAACATTGTACTAGCTACAGCAAACTAACATGGCTTCTCCTTTGAAAATAAATATTTAACAGTGCAACCCCACTTTTTTCTCCTACACAAACTGTTTTCATGTGGGTGAAACTGTGGATAAAATTAACAAAAATCAACAAAAACAGAAGCTTTTGCACTTCTCCCTACAGCCACGCTGGGACAGAGAAAAGGTAGTGTACAAGTTCAAGTCTTGCTGAGATTCATTGTCAAAACAACAAGCTATGGTTTACCGTTAGACCCAGACAAGCCTGTTATGTGCAAGATTTGGTCAGGTGCTAGAGATACAATGTTATCACATCAGATAGCTCTGTTATTTTTAGTCCTCCTTACCATTCATCTATTATCTTATTATGAGTTCACATGCTGTCTGATAAGCGTGAGCCAGTGATCTTAGTAGATAATGTTGAACGAAAAGTAGAAATAAATTGCTAGCTCAACAGACACCATAACAATGGTGGAAAATTCAATTAACTTATAAAATGTTGACAATGTTTTTAATGCATTGTTATTCGTTGGAGGCTCAGTCCACCAAAATTGGTCTTTTCAACTGTTATGTAATCTCATGTCCTCAAAAACTTACTGACAGGCATCATAATTAGAACTGGACACTTCATTGCAAACTAGATGTTTCCGTACAACATCTTTTTCTGAGTATATATGGACAAGGTTTTTTATGTAAAAAATATTGTTTTAAATACTCCAGTATGTGAAAGAGGAAGAGAGAAGGCATACATAATTTGATTAGCTGAATATTATCAATACAGTCTGATGTTGGCTCTCAACAAAAATATTTTATATGCCATCTAAAGGAATCTGTAGCACTTTGGAGACAAAGAAGAAGAAATTTCTAGGATAAGTTTTCATGGACTCCAAAGCATTAAAGTAGAAGGGGTTTTCTTGTTGACAGTTCCCAACCTTATAGGTCAGAGGTTGTCATCATTCGGGTATAGGTGACTGCCAACCATACATATTGGTTTGATCTAGGCTACTACAGATTTTAGACTCTAACCTGTTTTTATTGTGTTATGTTTTTGGCATGTTTTGATTCTTGGTCTTATACTACCTTAGTATCTTAAGATGAAGGATGAGTTAAAATACTTGTAATAGATAAATTATGTAATTGCTAGTGTAGAGTTTTACAATATTTTAGTACAACTGTTGGGGTCAATGTATTTATTGTAATGATTGTTGCAGATGACCATTGTTGAGACTGAACTTGGCACCCCATCTCCATGCCACCATGTTTTGCATTTGTATTACAGTTCACACTTTCCTCCCGAAGCCCCAGTATGTCTGTCCACAAAAGCTTCACTCCATGTGTCTGATTAAGTGAACTAGAGTCTAGACAAACCTAGTTTTTTTCTCAGTCTCAAACGTGGTACAGGGTTTCTTTATATCTTATTCTGCTGAAACAGCCTAACATTTCTGTGCCCTTGGATACTTACATAGCATCTGCTTGATATTATAAAAACAGTGTACCTTAGAGGTCAACATTGATACTTAGAATAGCAGTGTGGCATTTTCCGTAGAAACAATGACTGTATGGCCTTGTTACAAATAAAAATAGATTTACTGCTTAGCATGTTGCATTGGGTTGTGGGGAAATTGTTCCAATCCCTACTCAATGGTGAAGGTTAATACATGGCTGTCTGGAATATTCCAGTTGTCAAATGTTGTCCCAAAGAGGTTTGCTTGGCATCTATGGTACTGGTGATCCTGGTAGGTATGCCAATGCCAATTTATTTTACCTAGGCTTTTAAAGTATGCTTTTAGTTTTGCTAATTGTTCTTATGTTGGGTTTGAGATTTTGCTGCCCTGCCCCAAACATTTTACTCTGTTTTGTTTTGCATTTTGTGTAATCTGCCTCCATAACTAAAGAATAGTAAATGACTGTATCTTAGCTTGATCTACTGTACAGGTCTATTAAGTTAAATACTTCTGAATTGCGATCAGAAGGGCAGGATGAATGGTTGGATAGCTCAGATAAATAGGTGAGTAAATATATAGTTTAGATTTCTATAGCACTTGGTTAACTTGGTAGGAGTAGCTTCCACAGTCTCTACTGGTGTTCCAGAATCCCAACAACATACTTCCTGATGGGAGGGACTGCTAAAGTGGAATATGTAAATGTATGATCCATTAAAGAGAAATATAGACATCAGAGTTCATATCTGGTGAAAAGAGTGGAGTAGAGTTTAAGCACAGGAGGGAGCAATTTCCCCTCCCACTGTTACACTAAAAGGTGGGGAACTTTGAGGTCCACTCACAATGCCAGCATCTTCTTAGAATTTTGGGGAATTATAGCTCAAAGGAGACCTGCAAGAGGAGAGTGACAGCAGGATCTTTTCACCTATGTATGCCGGTACTAACTGTAGCGATGACTCCAGTTAAAAGTTAAACAAAACATTTTATTTGGATTTAACAAACACAGGAAAGCAGAAACTCTAAGAACCATGCAAGGCTATCAGGAAGTGAGACAAGAAAGGTTGGATAGAGATATTAGAGTGTAAAGGGTGATAGTTAGCAGTCCTTAAGAAGAGGGTCAAAGTGGAGTGGCTCAGACAGTGTTTGAGGGTAGCACAGAGGAACAGAGGTCTGGGGCACCACGTGCAGCATAACATGCCCAATGTACTACTGTTTTCTGGGGCCAAAGCTTGGGTTTAAATATCCTGTTCTTCGTGGTCTCTGTGCCTCACACACTGGGAGTTTTTGCACATGCGCGGTAACGTTCAGAAGATTCTAGAGCTAAGCAGCTTGGCGGGAACCCCTCCCCCATGCTGGTATTGAGCATGCCCAGCCCGCCAAACCAACGGTCTCTCCTCAGTTCTTTTTTGTCCGCCTTAGCAAACGGAAGGTTCTTTGCTTCGCAGCGTTCTTTGACTTGTGCCTGGTTTGATTTTTGGCTTTTGGACTTGGATTTCGGATATTAGTTGTTGGATTTTTGGATTTCGGATTGGATTTGGTATATTCGGCTTCTTCAAACCCCTCTTCGTTCGTGTTTTCTTCATTCCTCGATCTTCGTCGATCTTCACCATGAGTGTTCTTCACCCTCTTGGACTTTTACTCTTCTTCTTCGGCTTCTTTCTATGTCTATGCTCTTCAAGCGTTGTGTTTCATATGGGCGTAAGGTCGCTTTCTCCGACGGGCACTTGGAGTGCCTCTTTTGCCTTGGGGAGACCCACAACATGAGGGCCTGCCCTATTTGCCGGGAGTTCACGGCCCAAACATTACAGAACAGGTCGTCTTGCCTGAAGTCCCATTGCTGGGGGGAGTCTCTGAGGGCAAAGGAGCAGGTCGAAGAAGAATCCATCATGTCTTCACGCCCCTCCTCATCGGCGCGAACTTTGACCACGCCCTCGTCGGTACCAGCGGCTGCCGTACCGACGACAACGGTACCAGGCTCCGTACCATCCTCTCGGCCTCCGATATCAGCCCTTCCGCACATCCCGAAGCTCTCGGGTGCGTCGACTTCCAAGGAAGCTCCTGCAAGCTCGCAGGCAACGAAGTCGTCGAAGCCACAAACTGCCACTCACAAGCGGCCCCCTTCTCTCGTTACATCTGAAGAGAAGGAGAAGAAGGAGAAGCGGGGTTCACCCTCTAGAAGGATCAGCCCTCCGACACCTCCTCCAACTCAACATCTTGAGGAGGTCGTCGAGGAGATTGGGCTGCCGGAGATACTTGAGGTATCTGAGGAGGACCCAACCACTGACTCTGCGGCGCTCTCGGGCCCACCTGTTCTATCTACTGCAGTAGCTCCGCTCGGTCGCCCGGAGCCTGTATTGGTCACACCTCGGGCCGCGTCTCGTCATCGAGCTGCCTCGCGTGACCGTTCTAGGAGTGAGACCTGCTCCCCGGACTGGCTGGAGAGGCTTCGATCTCCACGACGCCAGGAGGCCTATCCGGAACGATCCTTGTCTCGGCCTCCGATAGACTCACCCTTCTCATCGGCCTCCTACATAGCGAGGTACGGCCGCGAGTATCTCTGGCGGGAGCAGCCAGGATCATATGGGTCCTATTCCCCAGCCTACGGGGATAGGTACCACCCTGATGTGAGGCATTGGTCCCCGTACCAACGGTCTTGGTCACCATCTCGTGGCAGATACTACCCTCGGTACTGGCGTTCGCCCTCGCGTTCACGCTCGAGGTCGCCGTACTATGAGAGATCCCAGGACCGTTCGCCGTGCTACCGGCCCGTGTCACCGCCGCCTAGAGTCACTGCGACCGTGTCACGCCCGGTCTCAGAGGCCCTTCAGGCGCAGACCTCGGCTCCGACTCTGACCTCCCCCCAGGCCATTCAACATCAGGTGCCTGCAGTGCTGCCGATCGTGACCACCACGGTGTCCCAGCTGCCAGTCGCTCTGCCGGTACCATCATCGGCATCAACAATGGCAACCGTGCCTACGGTCACTGTCTCATTGCTGGCCCAACAACCCTCCGCAGAGAAGTCGCCGTCTCAGTCTTCTCGGACCTACTAGACGGAGTCTGAATCAGAGGACTCAACGCCGGGCTCACATGAGTCTCCGCCCTTGGCCTTCGGGGACCCCGCACCGGATTTGGCACCGGAGGATGCGAAACAGTTCTCTGACATCCTCTTTCGAACGGCGAATGCGCTCAGCCTAGATGTTTCTGACCCAGCTCCAGCTGTGCAAGACCCGGTGTTCCACTATGTGGACACCCGTCCTTCATCTTCGGCACCGTTGCCTTTCTTGCCAGCGCTACAGGAGGTCCTGAAACATCCCTGGGCCCAACCGACATCGGCACAGTCAATACCGCACTGCCTGGAACATCTATACAGGACACAGAGGAAGGATGTCAAGTTCCTGTTCAATCACCCGGTGCCCAATTCCATTGTGGTCGAGTCCTCCCGGACCAAGGGTGGCAAGAGGGCACATACCACCCCTCCGGACCGAGAGGGCCGTCGTTTGGATACCTTCGGCAGGCATTTCTACTCTGCCTCCTTGCTCATCGCCAGGGTATCCAATACACAGGCCTGCCTCGCTGCGTACCAGCGGAACCTCCTCAACAGGTTTTATCCTCTGCTGGCACACCTTCCAGAGGATTATCAGGCAAGTGCTACCCAATTCTTCAATGAATCAGTGGCACTCGCCAACCGGCAGATCCTGTCTTCGAGGCACTCAGTTGAGGTGGCTGCCCAAGTGATGGTGGGGTCAGTCACTCTCAGGCGCTTTGCCTGGCTGAGATCTGCAGGCCTCCAGGAGGACAGTCGGAAGAGGATCGAAGACCTGCCCTTCGACGGTCAAGGCCTCTTCCACGCTACCACCGACGAGGCGATGGGCCATCTTGTGAAGGCCCGCCTTACTGCAAAACGGATGGGGATCCATCAGCTGCCTCAGTCTCGACGCAGCTTCGGTTTCCACTCCTTGTGGTGCCATTCATCCTCCTCGATGTACCAGCCCCGCTCACCGTGCTTGGCTCCGTCTCAACCGTCGATGTTGTCTTCGGCACGAAGACCTCTCCAGAGACACCAATCTTCTTCGAAGAAGTCTTCGTCCGGAAGAAAGTCTCAGTTTTGACCGCCTTCGCAGGTCACCACCACAGCCACTCTTCAGCCTGCCTGCCGTGTTCGTAGATCAACCGAGCTTGGTCCGACACCTCTCCGAATGGCGCCACATCACGACGGACTCTTGGGTTCCATCGTCCGTCTTGGTTACGCCATAGAGTTTCAAGATATACCACCGCGAGGCGTCTACTACTCCACCCCGGCCAGCTCGGTTCTGCTAGAGGAGACCCAGTCCTTTCTACACAAAGGGACCATAGAACAGCTTCCGTCCTCGGCCAGTACCACCGGCTTCTTCTCCCGGTACTTCACGGTACCGAAATAGGACGGTACCCTTCGACCAATCCTGGACTTCAGAGGGGTAAATTCCTACATCCTCCCCAAGAGGTTCAAGGTGGTCACTCTTTCTTCAATCCTGCCTTTCCTTCAACGACGGGACTGGTTCGCCTCTATCAATCCACGAGATGCCTACTTTCACATCGCAATTCATCCACAGCACAGACGATACCTACAGTTCGTGGTCGATGGTACTTGTTACCAGTACAGGGTGCTACCGTTCGGGCTCTCCACCGCCCCCAGGGTCTTCACCAAATGCATGGCCCCTGTGGTATCGTACCTCTGGATGAAGGGCGTTATGATATATCCCTACTTGGACGACTGGCTGTTGGTGGCGTCCTGCAGGCAAAAATTATACAGGGACATTCATCTTGCACTCTCTCTTCTGTCTCGTCTTGGCCTCCGGGTCAACCCGAAGAAGTCGCACCTCGAGCCAACGAGGGTCCTAGATTTCATCGGGGTGACCCTGGACTCGATATCTGCCAGGGCCTGTCTGCCCACGGAGCAGGCGCGCACCCTTCTTCGAGCCACCTCCGCCGCCCTCGATGCCTCTGTGATATCGGTGAGAAGGATTCAACAGCTTCTCAGGTACATGGCAGCAACCACGCTGGTCACTTATAACTCCAGGCTCCATGCCCGCCCACTCCAGCACTGGTTTATCCGGGCCTTCGACCCTCTCTTCGACAATCAGAGACGCCTCCTGCGAATTCCTCGACAGGTGCGCCGCTCCCTTCTCTGGTGGCTCTCCTACCGTCACCCGCTCTCGGGGATGCCGTTTCAGGACCCGACTCCTCGGCTCACAGTAACGACGGACACCTCCCTCTACTGATGGGGAGCGCACTGCAGCAATCTCAGGGTGCAAGGACGCTGGATCGGCCTGGAGACCCACCTGCACATCAACGCCCTGGAACTCCTCACCATCCTGAAGGCTCTAAGGGCCTTCTGCAACCTCGTCGCTGGACACACAGTGCAGATCCTGTCCGACAATACAGTGGCCGTCTGCTATGTCAACAGGCAAGGAGAGATCCGATCGACCACTCTCCTCACCATAGCTCTTAAGCTTTGGAACTGGTGCGTGCTGCTCCGAGTCCACCCGGCCATGGTGCACCTGGCGGGCCAAGAGAACACCACGGCAGATGCCTTCAGCAGGGACATCTCATGTTACCACGAGTGGACCCTCTCTGATTCTGCGTTCCGGATGATACTAGCCCGGTGGAGCGAACCGTCGGTCAACCTCTTCACCACCGATCTGAACAGGAAGTGTCCCCGATACTGTTCGAGAGCCAGCCTGGGCCAGGACTCTCTCGGCAACGCCTTCCAGTTTCAGTGGACTGACGGTCTCTACGCGTTCCCGCCATTTCCTCTCCTGGGCCGAGTGGTTGTCAAGATCCTCGCGGATCGAGCCAACGTCATCCTCGTGGCCCCATACTGGCCGAGGCAGCACTGGTTCGGGCCCCTCTTCGAGGCTGCTCACGGCCATCTCCTCAAGTTTCCGACAGCACCAGATCTCCTGTCGCACTCCACCGGTCTCATACTCCATCCAGACCTGCCTCTCCTGGCTCTTCATGCTTGGAGGATAACGCCTTAGATGCTCCAGCGATTCAGGATGTCCTCACCGTGGCCAGGAAGGAGTCGACACGCCGCAACTACCACTACAAGTGGCGGAAATTCATCGCCTTCGCAGAAGCACGTCGAGAGCTAGTATCGCCCGTTGCCCTGCCTACCGTGCTCCACTTCCTGCTCCACCTTTGGCAACAAGGGCTCACCTTCCCGTCCTTGAAGGTCTAACTCGCCGCTATCATGGCTTATCAGCCACAAGGGTCCTCCTCAGTAGCTCTCTTCAGGGATGCTACCCTCAAGCAGTTCATGAAGGGCCTGCAACACCTTTATCCGCCGGTGTCGCCGCTGCTACCGCCTTGGTCGTTGTCCCTGGTACTATCACAACTGACGCGACTGCCCTTCGAGCCCATGGCGACTGCTGACGACAGGCTCCTGATCACCAAGACTGCTTTCCTGGTAGCTGTCACCTCAGCCAAGCGGGCGAGTGAGCTGACAGCACTTCAATCGGATGAGCCCTTCCTTGTCTTTCATAGAGACAAAGTAGTCCTCCGGCCAGACATCTCCTTCTTGCCCAAGGTGGTGTCCCACTTCCACCTTAGCCAGGACATTATCCTACCTACCTTTTATCCGGACCCGACTACACCTCGGGAGCGCTCTCTTCACTCCCTCGATGCTTGTCGGGCTTTGGCTTTCTACACCCATTGGACTGCACCCTTTCGTCAGACTCCCCACCTGTTTGTCTGCTATGGTGGTTGTTGAAAGGGCCACAAGGTGTCCACCCAGAGGTTCTCCAAATGGGTGGCCCAGACCATTCTGCTGGTGTATGAACTGGCTAAGCAGCCTCTGCCAGCCTTGCTTCGTGCTCATTCCACCAGAGCCGTAGCCTCTTCAGCAGCTCTCCTTCAAGGAGTGAACCTACAAGAACTGTGCCGTGTGGCGACCTGGTCTCAACCCTCGACCTTCGTGCACCACTACAGACTGGACTGCCGGTCCCGAAGAGATGCCCGTTTTGGACGTGCAGTGTTGTCTTCCGTTCTCTAGGACCTGACCCACCGTCCAATGGTAAGCTACAAAATCTCCCAGTGTGTGAGGCACAGAGACCACGAAGAAGAAGAACAGGTTGCTTACCTGTAACTGTGGTTCTTCGAGTGGTCATCTGTGCCCTCACACACACACACCCAACTGTCCCCTCTTTCAGGTCCTGCACTGGCGAACTCTAGAACTGAGGAGAGACTGTTGGCTTGGCGGGCTGGGCATGTTCAGTACCGGCATGGGGGAGGGGTTCCCGCCAAACTGCTTAGCTCTAGAATCTTCCAAACGTTACCGCGCATGCGCGAAAACTCCCAGTGTGTGAGGGCACAGATGACCACTCAAAGAACTACAGTTACAGGTAAGCAACCTGTTCTTTCTTACTGTGAAGGGGATGCGTAGACAAAGCAGTAATGGATTTCTCACAGAATTGACAAAGAAGTCTCGAATGGGCCTTAACTCTCAGTGACAAAAACATTGATAGGAATCATGACAATCTCTTAATGTCTTGTTGGGCAGGAAGTATAAGGAAGATTTCCATAAAGCGAGATCAAAAGACGGTCCCTGATTGCTTCACCTGGGCAGTTTTGCCTTCCATTGCTTTTGGGTGTGCACAGAGCCTGAGATGTTGAAAGGATTAGCATAAACCCATCAGTGTCTGAGTTTCCTGCCAAACCTTCTCTGAACTTATGACCTGACAATGTCTCAGATCAGCTTGACCTGGCACCACGCTTTCTGGTCAGCATGTCTTCAACCATGTTTTTCACCATAAATGTGTTCAATTATGAAATTAACACATCCTACAGGATGAGGGATAGAGTATGGTAACACCACTGCAACCTTACAAGTTCTGGCTCATCAGCTATAGGTAGCATGTGAATCACTTCTTATAATATTGTATCTCCCTTGTTTCAGTAGTCTCCCTTGTCTCTGGCTGCCTGTCCCCAGCCCTAACCTTGTAAAACTCTACGTGAGTTGGGACCTGACTGTGTTCTTCCTTACCATACTCATTCCCTCTGTAGTATAACAGTTACATTTTCAGTTATTGTACTTTTATAGTATTATGGTGCTGTGATCTCTTAAATTGTGGAGGAGGACTTTCACTTGATTCCGATGATAGTTTACGCAGTGGGTATTGGCAAAGTGAACAGGAGGAGAGTGTGTTTTGTTCCACAAACTGGTGACTTGAAGCATTCAGTTGATTTTAAAAGTGTAACTTGAGAAATATGGAAGAGTAACTTTTTGAAACTGAAACTGTAATGGCAGCTAATTACTTTATAGATTTGGTACTCTTATTAAACATCTATAATTCCATATTTCCATAATTCCATTACAAAGAAGTAATAAATGTGAGACAGATTAAATAGTGTTTATTTGAACTGATTTGTTTTTTTCCTCCTAATGTTGCAGGTGTCTCTCATTCTGTTGCACTGTTCTCTAAGTAATTTTAGCATTGGAGACCTAGATAAACCATGCTGTAGAAAGTTGTTACCTTTACGTTCCGTTGGCCAACCAATTGTTTGTGTTCAATGTTTAATATAATGACGTTAATTATTATAACATTATTGATACCTGGCGTGGAACTTTGCCTCCAGTAATTCCTCACTATGACATTTATAGATGTTCCTCAGCTGTGGTTCACAAGCACCCATGAACTGAGTGCGTAGTGCAGTAAAGCAATAAGACACAGCCCCGTTTTTGGCGTCAGTGGGATGCGACTTGCTTCCTATTGGAAAGCAATCAAATATTCCAACCAAGAAGTAATAGCTTACTAAAGTTTATATGTGCAAGATGCTGAATGGTTCCAACCCACATTAGTACTATTACAGTGTATGTATGTTTTGCCAAAATTCTATATTATTTTAGTGCATCATAAATATTTACAAGAGCCAGCAAGATATAATGATTTGAATGTTGGACTAGACACTGAGAATGTTGTACCGCTCAGCCATGGAAATCCACTGGTTGACGTCACGCAAGTTGTGCTTTCTCAGCCTCAGAGGAAGGCAAGGGCAAATCCCCTCTGAACAAATTCTTCCAAGAAAACCATGTGACAAATTTGCCTTAGGGCCACCATAATTCAGAAATGACTTGAAGGCACACAACAGCAACAAGAATTCACAACCTAGTTGTGCTGGATCCCACAGCTGTGCAACTGATTATGGAATGGATGCCACAGCCTTGAGTACATACATTGATTAGTTGATTAGCTGCCCCTCTCCAAATAAAGTGTAAGAGAGGCTGTGCATGTGCTGCCCTAATAATCAAATGTAAGCAACCTATGAGAAGTACAACTAGATGTGCTATGATTTTTATGCTAGCATAGTGCCCCAACAAGATTCTGGCCTATGTGCTTAGCAGAACTCTGGAAAAATAGCATTAATTTGATCAAAAGATTCCAGAAACAGCAAAATCCATTTTAAAAAAATGCTCCTAGATTACATTCTGTGTCTCTCCACCACCAGTTCTTTTGCTGACAAAAAGAAGCTGAATCTCTCTGCTGTCAAGAAAATGGGGGTGAAATTTGGGTCAAGCCATCCTTGACAGATGCCCCCTTTATTGCCAAAAGGGTTTCAAGGAGGAGTGAAATTGAACAGTGTAGGTGGATCTCAAAGCCCACTTCCTCCCTTTTCAGAATCTTTCAGCAGTCAGGGGTCACCCTGATCCATCACCACCAAGGTGATTATGAGCGGGGGTAAACACCTGTGTACTTCCATGTGTTTCTTCTCATAATATAATGACTGTTACAGGCCAGCAAATTTTGGTGCAGTCTAATTACCTGATGGATAGTGGATCTGATGGTGATTAGATGATGATGATGATGATGATGATGATGATGATGATGATGGACCTGATGATGATGGATGGATGGACTGACTTTTAGGGCTATTCTTCAGACTGAAAAATATTTTCAGTAGTCAAATCCCTTCCAACTGTAAAACAGTAAAGCTTTCCTTGAGGCCTATAATAGATTGCTCTCAACCTTGAAGGAAGCTAGGGGAAACCCTCCTCTAAACAAATTCTGTCAAGAAAACCGCATGATAGATTTGCCGTAGGATCATTGTGAGTCAGGCTAACTATTGACTGATTTTAATTAACTTGCTCACATACAGTTTTCTTGAATTTTTGTAATTAGATGTACAAAGCTTAGAAAAACTGTTGAAGGATGCAGTAATACATGGACAACCACGAAGCCGGAGAGCGTGGAAAAAAATTCTTATTCTTGTTGAAGGTATTTACAGGTATGCAAAATATGTAATTTCAATTTAACATGGATATACAAGAGCGTCTGGCTAAAAAAAATATTGAAACTTGCCACAAGAGTTTTCCAAGGACTTATTAAATACATTGATCTCACCTAAAAGGCATATGTGTTTTTAGTGTATTTTAACTTGCAAAGCATTTTTAATTGTGTTTTAATTTATGTTGTACCCTATCTCAAGCCTTGGGCAGAGGTGGGTAACAAATAAATAAGTATTATTATTATTATTGTCATCATTATTATTATTATATTATCATCATTGAGTGAGATAAAATAAACTTAATGCCTGCTTAAGTTGCATGCCAAGAAATAAGTATGTCCAGTAGGTCTTTTATTTTTGAATAGCATGTCCTGCCCTCTGCCGTATTGCAAACTGCTTTTGAAAGAAACTTAGAAAGAACCGCTGTTGAAGAAACAAATGTAATGTAATTCTTTAGGTCTCAGCCATAGTTAGTGGCACTGTTTCATTGTTTAAAGTAGAGGAGGGAATTGTGTAGCTCCTAAATGTTGCTGAACCGCAATTCCCAACAGCCCTAGCCAGCATTACCCGATGGTGTGCAATGCCAAGAGTTGCAGTCTAGCGGTATCTGCAGATTGGCATGATTTCCACCCACGGTTTAAAGTTACTAGTGAAAATATAAGCGCTTCAACTGAACATAAAGAGCAACATTGTACAAATTTATTCTTCTTTGTGGTCTCTGTGACTCACACATAAGAGTGACTCTGCACCTGTGCACAAATCCTCGGAAACCTCTAGAGCTCTGATTGACAATAGTCCCACCTCCCCTCATTGCAGCTATACATTGTGCTTTCCTGCCCATCCTCAGTTTCTTTCTGTTTGCCACGGTGGTAACATCAGTAGGAAACTTCTCAGCATTCTGGTGAAATGTTACATTTTATTCTGTCTCTATCTCATTTTATCATTTTTTGCCTTCTTTCTATTAATTTTTCTTTTATCAAGTACTCATTCAGTCTTTCTCCATTTTCTCTTTGGGGGTCATATCACCAAAGGGTTTGTTTAAGAAGTGTACTGGACTCTCCCGCTGCCTCCAGTTTTGGACCTGGTTCTCAAGTAGATTAAGTTTCACCCTGCAGCTACTTCTGTCCCTCCATCACTTTGAGAAGTTGTGTGATAATCACGGCAGGATTATGCTATGGTTACTTCTGCGTGTAGAAAAACCTCTATAAGGTGCAGGATGAGAACTGTGCAGTACTTTTCTTAATCCTTAACCTAACCCTACTATATCTGAAGCAGCACATGTAGTTTAGTGAGGAGGATCCACTTGTCTCCTGCAGATAAGGAGACCTTTAAGATGGATGTTGTGGCCAAGAAAACCTACTCTGTGGCAAGGTGGTCCCTTCATTTAGCCAACTACCAAGCACATAGAGGCCTGCCATCAGTTCCTGTCAGAAATTTACCCCTTTGTTGACCATCTACCCAAGGAAGATAAAAAGATAGTCTCAGTTTCTCAAGCTGAAGCTCATAAACTTGTAATAAGACCAAATCACCATGGCCAGCCAGGCAGTAGATTGTAGCACAAAGTGAAGGCAAATGGCATTGCACTATACAGACACACTAGATTGAAATCTACAAGACTTCTCTTGGATTCAAGATCTACTATTGAAGATTTTCCATTTGCTCAACAGAGCCTCTTTAATGCTGCCATTGGTGAGAAATTAGAGTACACCCACAAGAAGAGTTTGATAGCAAAACATGTGGCATACAATATCAATCTGGTTAGTTCTTTAAGTTACGGTGGTACAAACAATTTCCCTCCAAGCATGTCTTACATTCTCCTTCCAGGAATCAGTCCAGAACATCATGCCAGTGGTCCTTCTCTTCTTATTGTTCCTGTGGCTCATCTAAATAGTGCTCTTCTTCTAAGAAAAGACAGTAGCACATTTTCAAACATCGTTTTTTATTCAAACATATGCCAAACAAGTACCATGCCTCTCCTGCCCTTTCAGGACAGATGGGATAGGTTTTGTCACAATTAGGAAACAATAAACAATAACCATGAATCCTTGGGAACTCTTGGGTACTTGTAACAGTGAACCACAGTTATTCCATAAAGTTCATGGAAAAACACCATCACGGAGATTCCATTCCCTGTTTCCCTCCAAAGTTCTACAACAATCAATCTCCATATTTTTTTTCAAGAGTGCTGCAACCAGTCAATCCTTTCTTTGCATACCTGGGGTTCTATTCAAGATATTTCTCTGTCCCCAAACAAGACAGTGGCCTACACCCAACTTTGGACCTCAAGGATGTCAGTTTTTTCATTCACCTTAGTAGTTACGTTCTCTGGTATCCTTCTGTGCAGATTTCCACCATAGACTTAAAAGATGCTTATATTCATGTCAGTATCTGCTCAGCAAGTCATCACTATCTCCATTTTGCCCTGGGCAAAAGACAGTGTCACTTCTGCATTCTCCCATTTAGTCTTTTCATGACACTGAGGGTATTTACAAAATGCCTGGCCAGTAGTAACAGCAACCTTTGGAAAGTCAGTTGTTTTTTCCATTCTGGTATGACTCCTACCATCCACAGTTAAGTGAGCTTGCTGTACTCTCCTATGTGCAGTTATATAGACTCAAGTTGACTGACTCAGACTCAAGTCATACATAAGTCACTTCACTTCAACTCAGACTTGACTCAGCAATAAACAATGCACTGACTCGACGAGACTTGTATATTTTTAGTGACTGACTTGCTGCCCTTGGTTCAGTAACATAACACATTCATCCAGAAACCTTACAACTTTGAACAACTTGTCAGCTTCTGGGCTTGTCTGCTCAGCAGCAGCAAATGTGTTAGGCAACAGGCTTGAGAAGGAAGCATCCTTTTGAAGCCTCAGTAATGAGGAGTAAGAAGGATCTGAAAAATCCTCCAGCTTCAGAAATAGAAAGTAAGAAGGATCCTATCCCCCACTTCCGAAGCTGCAAATGGCAAAATTGCAAATGTGGAGGGCCAACTGTGCTTAAATTGTTAAAACTGACTTTATGTGACTCTGTCCAGAAATTCTGGAATATAGGTTGGGGTATAAAGTTGGCTCCCAGACTTGAGACTTGACCTGAAAGTATCTTCAAGGACTGGAGACTTGACTTGAGACCTGAAGGTAGAGACCTGAGACTTGACTTAAGACTTAGAGTAAAAGACTTAAAATACATCGCTGCCTATATGTGAGTCACAAGGACCATAAAGCAGAAAAACAGTTACCTGTGACTGTGGTTCTTTGAGTGGTGAACTCACACTACCCACGCTTCTCCCCTCAGTCCTGCCTTTCCTCTTCCCCAGTAGTACCATTGTGACAGACTCAGAACTGAGAATGGGTGGGCACAGCATATAGCAGTACTTAGGTAAGGTGAGGCTGCCACCAAAACACTGCTCTAAAAGTTCTGAGGGTCTCCATGCATTGCAGAACATAGTATATGTGAGCTCACAGAATATCTAAAAGAACTACAGTAACAAGTAAGCAACCTGTTTTTGCCCAGTGTCCAGTGTTTATTAGAGCAAATATTTGTTCTTCTGCTATGCCTTTTAGTTTTTTTATATTTCATTTTGTTTCTTCTGTGATTATTTTATTTTTAATTTTAATCTACCTGCTGCGGAAATCCTTTTTCAACTGAAATGTGGGCAAAAAGTTAACTTGTTAAAGTTTAGCAAATATAGATATCACCAATAACTAGGTTCTCTTCTCCCAACCCCACCTAAGTGGCAACAGATTTGAAAAAAACTAACATTTATTAGTAATGTAAATGTTGTAGGAATTTTCACAGAAATTGGAGTCTTAAACTATTTCAACATAAAAAAGAAGAATCATGTAGCAGTTTAAAGACATAAACAAGTTTATGTCAGCATAAGCGTTTGTGGAGTGAAGCCCACTTTTTCAGATAAAGTGGTCTTCATTCTGCAAAAACTTGTGCTGAAATAAATTAGTTAATGTAAAAGTGATCTTCTTAATTTGCAGAATAACAATGTATATTGTCCAGAGTGTAAATATACTTTGTATAGTAAGTACTGACTGGAAAATGCTAGGCTCAATGTTGATAAACTTCTTATGGGCAAGACATTAATTACTTTTTGCAGTTTTTGAGAGATTTTGTAGAAAAGGCCATGAAAAAAAAAACCTGTTGATTTTAGTATGCATGCTTGAATTATGAATTGTGCTTAGTGTGACAATATATCCTACTAAGTTTTTATTGTAGTTTTCTACTATAGTGTATTGCATCTCATGGAACACCTTTATCAAAGCCATTGTGTAGGCTGACATTAGCAACTTGGTCAGTCAGTAGTAGTGGAATGATGTGTTTGCCTGAGATCCCTGTATCGTGTATCAGAATACCATGAAGCAACCAAAACCCATACTTTTTGTGTGAACCATAGTTAAAGTGTAAATAAATGCTGTTATAGAGGCATTTTGGCTCTAAAGAGCACAACGTGAGTAAATTCTGTTTTTCTGTATTTGTTGTGAACATTGGACTTTCTAACATTGTCCTTCAAAAACTACTAAAGTGAGGTGGCAGAACTTGGAAGACATATTTAATACTGGAAGATACAAACTGTGTTTTGGATAAAGATAATCCTCCATTAAACATAAATCACACAAGCTCCTTTAGCTGAGTATAGTGGCATGCTTGGGGCATATGTTCCCAATTGCCCCTCTAGACTGGATAGTTTTTCTCCAAATAAGTGGCAGCTTTGAAGTGGGACAGATAAGCTTTGTATGTTGACACACTTAAAACACTGCCGTCATCTCACATCCAGCCCTTCCTACCTACCACGTTATAAGCTGAATAACACTGCACTAGACTGGTCACATTCCAGCATCCAGATTAGAGAAAGAATGCTGCAAAACTCATAAAGATGTACATAATATCCACTTTGTGGAAACCTTCCTTATAGGTTTCCTGTGCTTCCAACTAAACCAACTAAGGTGAGAGCTCCTGTTTTAGACACTCCCTTGTGACGAATGTAACAACTTATGTTTTACTTTTTCTTGATGATTGCTGGTAAGTTGAGTGTTCCAGTTTTTGTCATATTCTGTATCCTGAACTGCTTTTGAGCAATGGAGGTTGTAGTCATCGGTAGTTATGGATACAGCCATCAAGTGAGCGCTCAGTTGTCAGCTTCTTTTGTTTCCTTTAGCATGGAAGGATCCATTGTACGTTTGCCAGAAATAATTGCCCTGAAGAGAAAATACAAAGCCTACCTCTATTTGGATGAAGCCCACAGCATAGGTGCCATTGGCCCAACTGGCAGGGGAGTTGTTGAGTACTTTGGAATGGATCCCAACGATGTTGATGTATTGATGGGAACATTCACCAAAAGCTTCGGAGCAGTTGGAGGATACATAGCTGGCAGAAAGGTAACGTCACTGTTTATTGCTTTTTGTAGGTGTGGAAAAATTCAGGTGCATAGCCAACACTGGCATTTTTATAAATCAAAGAGACTCCTAGTTTGCTGAAGGTCTCTTCTAACCTGGTTTCTAGAGTTCTTCCACACTGGGGCATCTATTTGCGCTAGGTGTGGAAAATGTAATACACCTCAGAGTGTGACCAATATACCCTTCCAGATAATGTGCTATCTTCTGACACAGTGTCAGTTGCTATGTCATAAATTTGGAGATGGATGGCAGTAGCTGATGTGCCTGCAGTCTTCTGGTATTCAGCCAGATGGTTCAGTATTGCATTTCAGTTGTTTGCATGCATTTTGCTTACAGTATGTCCTTTTTAAATTAATGTCCGTATGTATAATGATGTAAGGGAAAGTTACAGCAGTAATCTGCATGCTAATAACTTAGTTTTCAAATGCTTTGAAATGCCTCTAATTTGCAGTGATGTAGACTCGAGTCAATTAACTTGGACTCAAGTCGGACTTAAGTCGCTTCAGTGACTTGACTTGGACCCGACTCGGCCATAAATGATGCACTGACTCGACTCAACTTGAGACTTGTATATTTTTAATGACTGAGTTGTTGTCCTTGGTTCAGTAACTTAATGCGTTCATCCAAAAACCTTATGATTTTGAACAATGCCTCCTTCTCTTTTTGCCTACTAGTCACATGACAATCTCTCTCAAGCCCAAAGTGTGGGCACATTTCTCAGAGGGGAACAGCAAACGGGTTAGACAATGGGCTTGAGGTAGGCCTGGGGTCTGCTCAGCAGCCTGTCTCTGCTGCACAGCAGAGGAGCCTTCTAAAGCTTTTCCTAAGAGCAGAAGACTCACTCCCAGAGTGCAGGTGCATTTCTCAGAGGGGAACAGCAAATGTGTCAGGCAACAGGCTTGAGGAAGAAGGATCCTTCCTTCTAAAGCTTTTGAAGCTTCAGCAGTGGGGAATAAGATATGATCCTGTTCCCCACTTCCAAAGCTGCAGATGGCAAAATTGCAAATGTGGAGAGCCAATGCTGTGTAAATTGTTAAAACTGAATTTATTTTGCTCTATCCAATAATTCTGGATTTTTGGTTGGGGTATTAAGTTGGCTTCTAGACTTGAGGCTTGACTTGAGACTTGGAGTAGAAGACTAAAATACATCACTGCTAATTTGTGTGTCTATGATTTTAAGGATGGCTTTCTGTTACAAGCATATATTGTACCCTCAAAAGTAATATGTCTGCTAGGAAAATTCCATTTTTCTTTCTGAGTTTTTTCAGGAACAAACCCTGCTACGTATTTTCAGCTTTGTTTTCAGATCCTTCCATAGATCAAGTGTTATCAAATATAGCTTAATACTATCAGAAAAGGTTCATATAAGGTATTTTGTACTGCTTAGCATTGTTCATGAGTGAACATACAAGTCTGTCTGTATATGCATCACTTTTATTACCCTGAAATATCTCAGAGGGAGAAAATACACATTTTTCATTTGAAAAAGCTTTAACTGGAATCTGGGTTTTAACTTCCATCACTTTAAGCAAGAGTTGGATTTGGTACTGTTGTGAGAGGATTAAAATGCTTAAAATACCCTCTCCTCATGGCATCCTCAAAACAGGCTCGTGGGCTGCATGCAACCTGTTAGTAACACTTTTGCCACCCTTGTTTTAAATCAAGAGATAAATGAATGAAAATTGTTGATGTTAATAAAATATATTCCCATATAATGACAATTTAATTCTGAGTATGCAATGGATGGGGGTAAAGACATCTTTAATCATCAAGTGCCAGGATAATATTCTCTGTTGCCTTTTTCTTTAGTCATCACTTTGCAATATATTTTGAAACACAATTTTCTTGCCATACTTGCTCTACTTCAATTGGCAATTGCTCTAAGATGGGGGGGGGGGTCCCTGAAATCTCTTACCTGTCAAAGTGGCATTTCCCTTGTATATTAGAACAAATAATTGATACGTCATTGCTTCACAAAATGTGTGAGATACCTTTCAGTTTTTCAGTTCTGTCTACAGTATGTTTGCAGTGAATTTTTTGTCAAGTCACTCTTGTCAACTGCAAATTTTTATTCCAGTAGAATGAGGAGTGGTTTGATTTATGCATTGAAATATTCTTTCTCTGATTAAAGGAACTAGTGGACTACTTACGAGTTCACTCCCATAGTGCTGTGTATGCTACATCTATGAGTCCACCTGTAGCAGAGCAAATATTAAGAGTAATCAAGAGCCTCATGGGACTAGATGGAACCACACAAGGTAGGATATCTCTCTTAAACTTAAGATTTCAGTGTAGCTATACATCTGCATGGAAGGAGATACAACAAAGAATTGTGAAAACAGTATGGTAACACAGTAACAGCATATAGTCTTGAGAAACTTGCTTTCATGAATGCATAATATGGTGCCAAAGTATGAACAAATCATAAATCATTTTCTGGCTTACATACATTTTCAAGCTAGCCTTGCTTGGAGGGTGTCATTGTGCTGTTTCAGCTGTAACAATCATTAGTTACTTAAGAGTGGCCTAGGAAGTTAGAAACAAGTTCTGGACTACTCCTTCTTCCCTCTGTTTCCCAGATCTTTATTAATGATGCAATATCAAGCTACAGTTTTGTGAAATAATAGGAAGTGAGTTTACTCTAACAAGGACTAAAACGCTAAGCAGATACATGCAGACAGGAATAAGAGACATTGTCCAGACATAATTTCTGCTTTCGTAAATCATAGTTTGCAAATCAAAATACCTATGCTTCTTCTTCTTCTTCATGATCTCTGTGATACAAACACAGTTTGCTGGTTCAGTCACCTTGAGTTTTAGCCATGACTCCCACCAGGTAGTGCTTGATAGTACAATAACTCCTCCACCTCTGCCCTACTCTTCAGTCCCAGTACTAGTTCCAAGTTCAACAGCAGCTATGGTTGGATGAGCTCTGGGTCATTTGATCTTCAGGAATAGCTGCCTCTTCAGGATAATGGCACAACATTATATTCCAGATATGAAATTACGGATTTAATATCTTCTAAAGAAGAATACCGAGTACCTCAGACACCAACTGGTCATTTACCTTTTAGATCTCCAAGGGCATGTTGTTGCTTCCACTCTAGATCACCTTGACACCTACACTGCTCTAGTAAGAATTTTGTCATCCACTGCAAGATCAATCCACCGAATTTATCTACCTCAGGGCCTCACCCATGACCTCAATCTCCACACTTTGTATGGGATCACTGTCCGCACTGTTGCAATCACACCATCTTTTCATATTGACTCAGCTGTTCTTTTTCCTTATGCCATGGATCTTGACCACCACACCATACTGTCACTTCAATGTCTGTATGTCTAATGCAGTGATTCCCAGTATGGGGTACACATACCCCTGGGGCACAAACCAGGACATTGAGGGGTATATGAAAAAAAAATTGAATAATGGCATAAAAAGGCATATACATCAGTGTAAGACAAGATACAGGTCAAGAGTTGTAAAATTAATTGAATGTTATGATGAGTGTCGGAGTGCCTTTTCCTCCTTATGTAACCTGAAGAAAAGATCCGTTCCCTTGCTTTGTTATTTTGATGAATGGTTGGGGAGTCCCTCCCTAAATTATGTATTGTGAACACACCACTACAGTGTGCATGCTCAGCAGTGCACCCCCCCCCAAGTTCAGCTTTCACTCTCCTAACACTTTTTAATCCCATTACTGAATTATTTATTTACAGTTGCAACATGGAAATTTGAAATAACAACAACTATATTAATTACAAAGATTTTGCTGATATGAAGGGTACAATTTGTAGACTGGGATGCCAAGGGGTACACAAGGTGGGAACCACTAGTCTAATGGATTCTTTTTTCCATATCCCAACCTGAGTGAATGGAATTCATAAAACCATTTTTGTGTGACCCAGGCACTGCTCTCTGCCACTTGACCTGCATCTGGCAGGCAATATTTGTAAGTATTTACAAATTCAACCTCTAAATATAGTATTGCTGGTACCAACCGAAGCACCACCTGCACAGAAACAAATAAGACTAGGACTGCTGTGCTGCAACATGAGAGCCCCAGCCTCTCATCAGGTTACTCTGCCCTAACCATTACCGTCAGTGGCCTGATTCCAATTATTAGTCCCATTTAGTATTAATTCATTAAATCAATGGGAACTTGATCATCACTGCCTTATGTAACTTCTATTGATTAACTGTGTCTCCTTCCACTGAGAGTAAGAGATGGATTTAGACCGTTGTGCACAAGCTCAGTCACTACCTTTATAGCAGAAATCATGAATCCAAACATTGACATAGAAGGTCCTCACAAGGCATCAGATAAATCCGACTTTGAGATTGGGTTTATGTCTCTAAATCATGCCTCTAAGTTAATGCCTCAAATAACCTTACTTCCTCACTTGACAAAATTGTGATAAATCAGATTTTTTCCATTTCCAGATAAGTTGTCCAGTCTTATGAAGACTAACCTGCCCACATGGCAAAAGTCACAAGAACATGACCTCATTAAGTTTTTCTTTCTTCCACTCTGTTTCTCCACTGTGGCAATCTAGGAAATGAGGAGATCAGTGAGAATTCCATACCAGGTGGACATAATTCCCACCAAAAACAGTATACGTAGGTCTAGCACAGGAGTGAGCAACTGTGACAGCTTTGGGGAGTGATTTTGGAGCCTCCACAGGACACATGGGCAGCCAAAACGGTCCACATTAAAGAAGATAACAGCAGCAAAAACAGAAAGTCTACTTCTGGTTTTGAAAAATTGGAGCATATTGTTTTATTTAAGGGAACAGGGTGGTCTGGAGACTTTCAGGAGAGGCAATCACCTTCCCTTTTCAGGGACCAGAAAAAGGGCAGTACAGGTAGTCTGGGTAGTCAAGGACTCTCCAAACAGCATCAGGGGCTACATGCAGTCCCAGGCCTACACTTTACCTACCTTTGCTCTGGAAGATTGACCAGGATCGTTGCAGGCATAGAATTACCGGTATGGCATATGATTTCATAAATGGCCATTCCAAGAACCAGAATGACAAAATTGTTTTTCCAAACCAATCCATTGTGTTAGGCGATAGGAAAAAAAGAGTTATAGTACTAGCTTCCTGATGTCATAGAAATATTAGTCTGAATGGAATAATTTCTGAAGTATTTTGCACAAAGTTATGCATACCATTAACCAGTGATAATGAAAGTAATAAGTATATCTAGAGTTGCCCACATAATTCATGTTAAGTTCCCAGCAGCAGCCACAAACCAGTATAATGCAAAGTCTCCTTTAAAAAGAGCGGAGTCAGAGTGATTCTACCATAAAATAGTTATGGTACAATTACAGTCGTCCCTCCACATTTGCTAGGGTTAGGGGCACAGGACCCCTGTGAAAGTAGAAAAACCATGAATAGCTCCCATACCATATTTAACACAAAAAAAAAGTATGACCACCGTATTCAACCTACCATGGATTCCTTTGAGGCATCAGGGTTCCTTCGCAAGGCAGAAGTGGGGGGCTGGTGGAGCTTACTGCCACCTCCACTGCTGCCTCACACCAGTTTTAAGAGGAACTCACAAGCTTCGTTCACAGTTTCTCAGTCTCATGAGGCTTGCAGTCCTTATTAAAAATGGCATAGGGAGCCAACTGAGGTGACAGCAAATAATCTGTGAATAATCAAAACCACAAAAGTGAAACCTGCAAAAGACTAACCTGCTCACATGGCAAAGTCACAAGAACATGACCTCATTAAGTTTTTTCTCTCTGTACAACAGGGCTCTTTAATGCAATATCTCTTGATTGTGTATAATTGTTATATGGTTTCTAAGTAATGCCAAGAAATACATGTTTAATTTGTGAACATAAATAAGATTTTGCAACCAACATTATAAAATTAGATTTATGGAACACCGAATAATATATCTGTAATCGTAGACAAATATACAGCTATAGATTCTTGCCAGTGGAGGGCAATATTGTACTGTGCTTTTCATGTTGATAGTCTTCCTCACATTAAGAACTGAATTATAAGATTGGCCCCATGTGCATCTTGTTATTTGTAAGCAAGCCCTCTTAAACTTTCTTGCAGTTCTGGATCCAGTGCAGGCCAACTGTATATACCTACAGAGAGAGGTGAGGGGAGACAGAATCTGTGCTCAATTATTGCAAAATCTGACGTTACTATTGCAGTGCAAGTAGCATAGCAGAGAAACAACAACTGCAGTGGCTCTCATCCATGTACAGTGTGGTGGCAGCGCATATGCTGAAGTTCTACATGTGTAGACATCCACATTCTGTTGAATTTCAGAAGCTACAGAATGACCTTGTGACTCTTTACCTGAAATTGAAATGAGTTCATCAAAAACATATTAAACCTATGTTTAAAAATTGTTTTGATACCTACATTGAGATAGTAAAGGTCTAGTTCTTCTTAGTGAGTGGATAAAGATGTTTCTTGGCTGTCAGAGCTGGCATAAGAAAATGCTTCTTCATAGCATGATAGGCGGAGATGCCTACACATATTTATGTAATAAAACTAGCATCTTAGAGGAGAAAGCTAGAGCATTTCTCCTAAATTAATGTTGATTAGAACATTTATAACTTTTCTCTAGAAGAAAGAGAGATCAGGTAGATTTTTCAGTCTTTGAAATTGGTGTTGGTTGCAAGTGGTGTTAGCAATAATATGGACAAAACAGTACTCCCTCAGTGTACATGTAGCAAGTTTCCACTAAAAGCAGGGCTGGGAAGCCTATGGCTCTCCAGATATTCTTCAACTCCAGTTCCCCCCAGCCTGTGACATCCTGGCCAGTAGTGAGGGGTGGTGGAAGTAGTAGTTCGTGAACATTTGAATGACCATAGGTTCTCTATGCTGCGCTAAAGTTTAGCAATCAAACACTATCTAGTTCTCTAGTCCAAGCCTCCCATCTGAGCGCTGACTCAGCAGAGATTTGAGCTGTACCAATGCATTAATGAGAAAAGCTTGCATTTGTAAATTTGATCTGCATATTATGAAGGGCAGAACAGTTGGAATCATGTATATTTAGGTTGTTAATATTTGGGCAAAAACAAGTGCTCTGAAAATTTTGCATTGGTACACTTTTCAGATCAATGAACTATGGTCAGGGATAGCTAGAATGAAAAAGAATATCCATTCCAAGAATAGTGATCCATTATACTTAGTTTTATATTTCTTTACTCTATTCAAAACACTGCACCTAGATAGTGTTCCAGTTTTTGTTTCACGTTTTCTGATATGTATCAGTTACAGCATGTAAAACATAATTTGGGTGTTATAGCACCAAAGAAGTAACTCCAAAGAAGGGATTGCCTCCAATCTCAACTACCTTATCTCCAAAGACAAAAAGTCTGATGGAGATTTCAGCAGCAAAAACAGCGTGTGTCAAGGTCAGAGACCTGGGCGGCAAGCCAACCCGGAGAAGGGAGAAGGAGAGATAGCAGAGTCCCACCAGGAGGAGTCAAAGCAAGCAATTACTCATAGGCAGTCCATTTACCTAAGCCTCAGCGCCAAGTAAAAGCCATAGTCAGAGTCCAAAATCCAGGGATCAGGAGCCAAGAGATCAATCCAAGGGATCAGGAGCCAGGTGCTGGAAGCAAGAAACAGGCAAGGAAAGGGCTTGTAGAAAGTTTGCCACAAGCAAAGGAAAGCTTCCAGGCAGGCAGTTATATAGCCCAGGCACAGGTGTGGCCGGTCACCGCTTCTTGAACTTAATTAAGGAGGCCTCCCTTTGCTCAGCTCTCTTGAGTCTCTGCCTTGTTTGTGGGCTGATTGACGCAGGCTCCAGGGCATCCCCGGGATTACAGCTGGGTCCCTGTTGCCCTAAAGGAGCAGGCAGAGGGACGTCCGCGCCCGCTTGGTCCGTGGCAGCAGGGGGAGCTCTTGAGCTGCAGGACTCATCTCCAGCCAGAGCCACAGGGACCAACAGCTGCTGCTCGTCATCAGCAGCTCTGACAGGGGCTTCAGTTATCTCAGTGTGGAAGAAGATGGTTCCTTCAGATAACAAGGTTCCAGACCGTTAAGAGTAGGGCTGAACAACTTCCAGAGGTCTGAGAAAGTCACCTCTGACATTTTCAGTTCACAAGCCTTAAACAATCATAAGGAGCATAATGCTAAAAAAGAAATAATGGTGTGTCCATTTGGTGAAAGCATATTAATTTCATTCATATTATGTAAATGGATTTAACAAAGTTAATTCAAAATTACAAAAATGTAATGGGAGATATTCAAAACAGCTCAACTCAGAATATGTGAATGTGTTCTAGTAGCTGCAACAAGAAACTTGATTACAATTTCAATAATTAATTAGTATCTGTCATTAATATAGAGATGTAGATCTCATAAGTACCGTGTTTGCCGGTGTATAAGATGCACTTTTTCCTCCAAAATAGCCATTGAAAATGAGATGTATCTTATATGCAGGGTGCATCATTGTGAGCTCTCCTTTCGCCCCCTCTCCATGCCAAGGCAAAATGTATAGGAAAGTGGGGAGGTGAAAAGAACAATGAATTCAAACTACAGAAAAAGAGATTCCACCTAAACTTCGGGAAGAACTTCCTGACAGTCAGAGGTGTTTGGCAGTGGAATATGCTGTTTTGGAATGTGGTAGAGTCTCCTCCTTTAAAGGTTTTTAAACGGAGGCTGGATGGCAATCTGTTGGGAGTGCTTTGGATGTGTATTCCTGCATGGCAGGGAGCTGGACTGAATGGCCCTGTGGTCTCTTCCACCTCTATTATTGTGATTTTGTGATTGTATGATTCTAAGCCACTCGAATCACACTGGTCTCTAGTGGCAATGTCAGATGAAGGACCATCTCCTAAGCTGTGCACTGCTCCTTCAGAAGAGTACATTCTCATATAAAACAGGTTAAACAGGTTAAATACCAACTTCCCGGTAGCCACCTGTATACTCCTACCAGTTTATTGTACTTCATCCATGCCATTACTGAGTAGATGATACAGAGAACTACTGCTGGTTGTCCTGAATATATTAGTTATACCTCACTCACTTTCTCAGATGACCTCACTCAGCGGCTTAATATAGATATTAAAGAACAAGGAGAAGGGCTCTGTCTGTTTCATCCAACAGATTGCTACTACCCTTTTGAGCACCTTATCAAGAAAAAGAGTATTTAAGAGCAGGCAAGAGATGTTAGGATCTTCTGGGTTGAATGGGGCTTTCTTAAGAGTTGGGCTTACTACTGCCTGCTTCAGGACAAACAATATTTAGCCCTCCCTCACCTGAGATGACAATAAATTCCAGGACCAACCTCATTAGTCTCATTGGCAAGGAAAAGAGTACACATAGGTGAGCAGGCTGGACGGCAGGCTGGAAGTGTATTAATACAGATATCCAGGTAGAATGCATATGAGTGACTTCACCCATACAGTTCCCAGCAAACATGTCAAAGTGGGCCTTTGAAGATTCCAGAAGATCCCTCTGGAGGCTCGATTGCTTCAGAACTGGTCCAGTGATCTTCCTCCAGCTTATATAGATAAATGGGGCTTTTAGAAGGGGAGTTGAGTGATAAGCCATCTTTTCTTCCTATGCAAACCACCTGCTGCACTCTTTGTTCATGTACATATGGTAGCTGAGCAACAGCCATGTTGGTTCATGTGTTCCTACATCCACAGAGAGGGTCATAGAGTGCAGACAGAAATAATGATGTGTGAAGGTTCAAAGTGACCATATGTTTCAGTTCTTAGAAAAATCTAAGAAATGTTCAGTTCTCTTTTGGAGTTAAGACCTAGCTCAATAATATGACAGAGTATATTTTCTCTTCCTCCCTGGGGATGAAAAACTTAAGGATAAATATGGGTTATTTTGGTTTGGCCCCAACTTTTTAACCTTTTGGCTTTGGTAATATAACCCTAGTCTCCAGTGTGGAGATAAACTTCTCTCTGGGCTATATGCCTTCAAATTGGGAGGAGGGCTCACATATGGAAATATCCCCTGTAAGAGGAAGTCATAGTTATGTTATAGTGAACATACGTATCAGGAAGAACCATTGTCCAAGCATCCTGCCTTTCAAGGTAACAGGATATATACACAAATGCGCACACGTACACACACGGAGAAGCTTTCTTTTGTGTGAACTCTCCTTCCATTCCCTATTTACAATTTCAAGCAACCTAGCTGAGGCATAAATTCGGTTCTCGAAATCTGCTAGGATTTCTTTATTATGTGTTACAAACTGGGATAGCCACAGTACAGATTTTATCTCTGCCACAAAATCGCTAGTGGGATTATACCAGCCTGCCATGCAGGTGTTAAAGAGAAGGAACCTCATAGGAAAGAAGAGATTACAGGCCTAATGTGGGGTTCAACACAGTGCAACAGAGGTTCAAATTAAGATTTATAAAGCCCTGGAATAAGATGAATAAATTTGTCACATATAATTCCATTTTTTTGTTTGTAAATTTCAAATATCTCCCATCCTGAATATAATGGGGAATTTTGTAAATATTTTTCAAAAAAATAAATTGCAGTGGAATTCTTTTCCATTCTGTTTCGGTAATATTAAGCTTTTTGAAACATAGAACTATAGCGCCATCTAGTCTCTGTGTAAGGTGCTTACTGGAGCATCTTTATGAGGTTTTACGTTTACAAATTTAGGAATCTTTTACCTTAAGAAGATCTTGTGTATGACAGTCCCTTAGGGCTCTTGAGTGTTTTCAGTTAGGTCGGCTACTGATTCTTTAGAGCAGTGCTTCTTCAGCTATCTGACATAAGGGACCTAGAGGAGATTTATTCCCAACGTGTCAAGGACCAGCACCATATTTTTGCCCATTGGCTAAAACTGTTTCTTTCTGGTATACATGGTATACAGTCCATGGATCCCCACTTTTTGAGTAGCATTGTTTTAGGGAACTAAAATATGAAAAGCAATTTTTTCCACTAACAGTTTCAACAAGTAAAAGGTTCATATTTAAAATCTGGTTTGGACAAAATAGTCTATTTTTTGCCCCTGCGTCACTGCAGTTACCTTGATTTAGTGTTGAGAGCTGTGAGTCTGTAATTGTGTTCAAGTACTGAGGTTTTTCCAAAGTACCGATCACTATAATATCTGTTTTTGTGTGTTAAAATAACTCAGCAAAACATGTATATGAGGAGTGGGGGAGGTAGTCAGGCAAGTGTGTGGTCTTTTACCACAAAACACATAATGAGACATGAGAGGAAAGACATGAGGTTTGGTAGGGAATGGCTTGCACCCTTTCCATCATCCACTTGAAAGCAGTTCTTCTTCCCTTCTCTGTTCAGTATTTGCCCACCTCGCAGGCACAATACCCAGCTAATTTTTAACGTGCAGAATGTTTTCACACCCACTCACAATGGTATTCATGTTTATAAAGACCTTTTTATTTTTTTAAAAAAGTGACTTCTAGCTGAGGTCTTAAAAAGTACTCACAGAACTTTTCATGTGATGGATAATCTAAGCTTGTTAACAGAATCTCTGGCAAAGAGTGTCTTTTGGTGTTCTGTTTGTGGAATTGGAGAGGTGCAAGTTGATCTCATTTAGTTAGTTATTTAGTTTGATTTGTTAGTTGCTGTGTCGCAGGCTATTTCCCATGAGACCTGCTGGCATGTGTCAGCATCTGACAGTACTTGTCCAATTTACAGTTACCAGAAGGCAAAATCACCTCTATAGTTTTGCCTAAAGTGACTCTGGATGGGAATCATTGTTTTGACTCTCAAGGGCCTTCAGTGTTCCTTAATGACCACCAGTGTTTCCTGAATGATATGAAGTCCAAGTTAAATGCTTTAGAGACCACATCTCTGAGAGAAGAAATAACAATTATGAAGTTTTGAGTTTGAGAGATGAAGGGAGAGACAGAGAGATGAAAGCTGAAGCACCTTTTGACTACAGAACCTATTAGGGAATCTAACGGTGAGTAGTGAAACTGCTGTCTTGCAGGATTGCCTGTTTTCATTTCTCTTAGCCTTGTTTGTGCATTGTACAAAGCAAATACTAGAGAGGATAGCCTTCAGGTTTAGTCATACTTAGAGCAGGCCTTTTAAACTCAGTGGCCCAAAGCCAGTGGCTAGTCCCATCTAAAGCAGACCTATTGAATCAATGGGAACCTCATATGTTAGCATTTATATAAATTCCATTGATTCAGTGGCTCTACTTCAGTTGGGTTAGCCATTCGATTCAGGCCACTGGAACATGAGCTATTCACGATTAGCCTAAATCCTAATAATTTTAGTGGATGTGCTCCTGATATGACATCAAAATCTAATCCTGCAGTTTCTCCTCCTAAAGTAATGGTACCTGCAGTACTTTTCAACATTTGGAACTGTGCCAAAAAAATTTTAAAATATGCATTAAAAGGCTGCATTTTTAAAAGACTTCTTGCTTTATTAAAAAAAACCTGTAATAATCAGAACCTCTAGATGGTGCACTTGAAGAATAATCACAAGTGGTCTGAAAGTCCTCCCCTAAATGTCACCTTTGAGGCATGCTTCCAGTAAAAATCTCCTGCTTCCCCCACGTGTGTACATCTTAGTTCTAGAGAGAAGATATCATTCCAAGGAGAACATAACAAGTTTTTGAGATAGGAATATGAAAATGTTTTCTATAAAGACACAATCTTCATGCTCCTTAATATCCCTTTGTAGCGTATGGAGCTGAGGAAGAAAGGAATTCTCCTGAGCTCCTCTGTAATTTTATGGATTCACAATGTTGTTGCAGAACTATAGATGTTATTAGGATCTTTCTGCATGACTTAGATTCAGGAGGGACACACACACACATACACATATACAGACACACACACACACACACGTGTGTATCAATAAAGATTAAACACAGCTATAATGCAATGCAATGTTCTGGTATATAACAATATGACAGTATGGGGGAGAGAATGTTCGGCCCTGGGAGTACTGTCAACCTTTCAGAAATGCAAATCATTTTAGGGCACTTTCTCCATAGCAGCCAGCAACATTGGCATGTACATACAGAACACAAGTTTTATTTGTACTTTTGCGTATATGTCTGGCAGAAAAAAATATTTTTGAATGTTCTTAACCATTAGTTTTCTTCCCTAAAGCCTTGCTCTTCAGAAAATAGTACTTTTGATACTGTTTAAATAAACACCTATTTCCATTTCTAATCTGTTAATTAAAATTTGGTAGTCCTGGGCCTATAATATTTAATGAAAATGGGAAAAAATACTATGCCTCTTAAGTTTCCTCTCAGTCATTCAAAGATTCATTGTCTCCCACTGTTTCTTCTTGGTTCTTTTGAAATCTGTTATACCAAAAATATTTTTGGAAATACACCAGACTGCTGTTTTTATTAGCAACTGGAAAGCTTTGTAGTAAGAAGCTTTTGTTTTGCTTTGTTTTTTTGTTACTCTCCCACAGCTGGTTTTGTTTTAACACCACTGGAGAGACAGTTAAGTTATTTGTGGCCCCTTCAGCTCAGTCACTTTGTCAAATGGAAACTGAACAGCAAACCCAAAGGATAACAGGCTGCCTGTGTGACCAGACCTGTGTGGAAAAAGTACTTAGATATGGAGGAAGAGGTGTCCTCCTTCCTTTCATTAAGCAGATAATTTCTAAAATGTCCCTTTCTATTTCTCAAAACATTCCCAGGAGAAAAGACACATGAGGCAACTATCCCTTTCTACAAGGGGAATATCCTATTCAATATCTTCATCAGTGACTTGGATGAAGGAGTGGGGGCATGCTGATCAAATTTGCAGATCACACCAAATTGGGAGGAGTTGTTAATACGCCAGAGGACAGGATCAAAATTCAAAATGACCTTAACAGATTGGAAAGCTGGGCCAAAGCTAACAAAATGAACTCCAGTAGAGAGAAATGTAAGGTCCTACACTTAGGCAGAAAAAAATGGAATGCACAAATATAGGATGAGGGACATGTGGCTGGATAACAGTACATGTGAAAGAGATCTAGGAGTCTTGGTGGACCACAAGCTGAACATGAGTCAGCAGTGTGATGCGGCAGCCAAGAAAGCAAACGTGATTCTTGGTTGCATTAATAGGAGTATGGTGTCTAGATCGAGGGAGGTAATGGTACCACTCTATTCTGCTTTGGTTAGACCTCATCTGGAATACTGTGTCCAGTTCTGGACACCTCAATTCAAGAAGGATATTGACAAGTTAGAATATGTCCAGAGGAGGGTGACCAAAATGGTGACGGGTCTGGAAGCCATGAAGCCCTCTGAGGAGTGGCTTAGGGAGCTGAGTATGTTTAGTCTGCAGAAGAGAAGGTTAAGAGGGGACATGATAGCCATGTTTAAATACTTGAAGGGATGTCATGTCGAGGAGAGAATGGACTTGTTTTCCACTGCTCCAGAGACTACAACAAGGAGCAATGGATTCAAGCTGCAGGAAAGGCAATTCCACCTGAACTTCTGGAAGAACTTCCTGATGATCAGAGCTGTCTGGCAGTGGAATATGCTGCCTTGGAGTGTGGTAGAGTCTCCTTCTTTTGAGGTTTTTAAGCAGAGGCTGGATGGCCATCTGTTGGGAGTGCTTTGATGTGTGTTCCTGCGTGGCAAGGAGTTGGACTGGATGGTCCCTGCGGTCTCTTCCAACTCTGATTCTATGATTCTATTCTGGTAAATGAGGGTGGGTAATTTGTGGCCCCCAGATTTTGCTAGACTGCAGCTTCCATCATCCCTTGCCATTAACTATGCTGGTTAGGGCTGATGGGAAATGGAATCTTGTAATATATGGAGGGTCAAAAATTCCCCATCCCTGTATTATGTCATTGCCCCTATTTTGTCATATTTTTTGCCTCAGGGATATCTTGATAATATTTGTTCTTTATTTATTTCTTATTTTTGTTGTTGTATGCATTCAGGTCATTTCTGACTTAAAGCAGCATTATGATGAACCCATCATGGGGATTTCTCAGCAAGATTTACAGAAAGGTTTGCCACTGCCTTTCTCTTAGACTGAGAAAGCGTGACTTGCCCAAAGTCACCCAGTGGGTTTCTGTGACTAAGCAGGAATTTGAACCCTGGTCTCTCAGAGTCCTAATCCAACAATCCTGCACCACACTGGCTCACCACGTAATTATTACTTACTTACTATTTATTATTTATTTGACTGATAGCTCACCTTTCTCCCAAGACAGCTATTCAAGACAGCTTAAAACTTGATGAAAACATATACAGATAAAAACAGATAAAGATAAAAGAACAGAACAAGTTATAATATATAACAGCACAATTAAAGACATTATAGTGTCAATACATTATTAAGTTAAAACCATTTAATACTGTAACTTATTTAAAACCATTTCAAAACAAATCTAAAAATAAATACAGTACCAGTCTGTTCTCACCATGGCACCACCGTTCTGCAGTGATGGTATTACATGCTCCTGTGAGCCAACAGTCTGTGTTGATGGCAGCAGTGCTGCTAGTGGGGTCTCCCATGCGAGACAGGCTTTTGCTGAGGAGCCAAACTAAATGTGCCAAACAGCTATTGGGAAGCAGCAGTAGTCGGGGGGTGACACTGGCAGAGGATCTCTCAGAGACATCAGCAGTGGCACTACAGCTAATATTTGTTAGTACAGTAGCCCCACTGCATTCACAAGGGTTAGGGGTGTTGAACCCTCGCGAAAGTGGGAAAACCACGAATAATCCCCCCCCGCACGATTCCCTTCCCATTCCACTCCAGAGCTTCCTCCATCCATTTTAAACACAAGCCTCACAAGGCTAGGATGAGGCATGCAAGGAATGGAAGGAGGAAAATGGGGAGGGAGGCAAGCACCTGCCTCGTGAATAATAAAATTCGGAAAGGTCAAACCCACGAATGTGGAGGGAGGACTGTACTGCCCAGAAGAGGGCACAGTGAGCCCCTTTTGAATTCTTTTGCCATGAAAACCCTGTGATAAGATACTCCAAAATGAAACAGAAGATAGTGCCTGAAGATGAGATTCCCAGGTCAGAAGGCACTTGACAAGCTACTGGGTAACAGCAGAGGAACAATTATGAGTAGCAGTGTGGCTAATGATGCAGCTAGAGTGAAGCTGAAAGGATGGTCACCTGTTGATGTACTCAGAAGTGAAAGGAAAGTCCAGATCTGCACAACACATATTGTAGGCCCATGGAATGTGAGAAGCATGAACAAGGGGAAGCGAGGAATAGTAAAACAGGAAATAGAATATGTAAAGATGGTAGTTCTTGAGGGGAGTGAGCTAAAGTAGACAGAAATAGTACAATTTGAGCGAGATAATTGCACAGTGTTTCATTCAGTAAAAGAAATTCTAAGAAGAAATGGGGTGGCATTAATAATGAGGAAAAATGTAGCAAAAGCAGTTAAAGGATATAATGTGAAGTCTGACTGAATAATATCAATTAGACTTCAGGGAAAACCCATCAGTATTGTCATAATCCAAGTTATATTCCAACTACAGAGGAAGAAGAAGAAGAAATTGAAAGATTCTATGCTGGAGTCTAGCAGGAAATTGAGCACACTCCAAAAGGACTTCTTGTCAATCATAGGGGATTGGAATGCAAAATTAGGAAACAGAGCAAAATCAAGGATTGTAGAAAAATTTGGCCTAGGATCAAGAAATGAAGCAGGAGAGCTACTGAATTTTGCAAGGCCAACAGTTTGTTCATTGCAAAACACATTCTTCAGGCAACCAAAGAGGCAAACATGATGCCCAATATAGAAATCAAAAAATCTATATAATTGGAAGTAGAAGATGAAGAAGCTCAATTCTCTCTGCAAAAACAATACTAGGAGCAGATTGCAGCACAGACCATGAGCTGCTAATGTCCAGAATTAAAGCAAAACTAAAGAAGAAAACTAAACCAACCATCATGCCAAAATACAACTTGAAAGGACATCCCCATAAAATTTTAAGATGATGTTTTTTTAAAAAAAGATACGCTCTATTAAACCTAATTGACTGGGAGCCAGAAAAACTCTGGACCAAAACCAGAGATATTGTCGGAAAGGAATGCAAAATGATACTATCTACAGCCAAAAAAAAAGAGATGCTTCAGTGACAGGTGAAACTGTTCAAGCAGTTAAAAATAGATGAGAAACAAAAGAAAAAGGTGTCAGAAATTGGCTCTGAACCCTGTGTTCAGTGACTTGTGCACAGGGATAAAGAGAACTATAACAATCAATGCAGAGAAATAGAAGATGACAGCAAAACAAGAAGAACAAAAGGCTTCTTCCACAAGATCTGAGAAATCTATTGGGAAATTTAAACCAGTATTGGATATGCTATATGACCAGCAGAGGAACACATCACATGAGCAAGTACAAATAAAAAGGTGGTGGAAGCAATATAATGAAGAACTATATAAAAGAGATGAAAAGATGGCAGATTCCTTGAAGAAAGAAACACCTGAAGATGAACCTCCAATTTTAGAAAATGAAGTGGAAGCTCTATTCAGAGCACTTGGGAGAAATCAATCACCAAGAACACATAGAATACCAGTAGAGCTGCTTCAAGCTACAGAGACAGAATCTACTCTAGTTCTGACTTAAAATCTGTCAACAAATATGGAAAACTAGAGAATGGCCCACAGATTGGAAATGCTCAATATACATTGCAGTCCCCAAGAAGGAGGACACCAGAGATTGCAGTAACCATTGAACTATTGCATTAATCTCTCATGCAAGCAAGGTGATGCTCAACAAAGGTTTTTGTCATATGGCACATACATGTTGAATGATGGAGGGCACCAAAAAATTTCAGGAGAAATCAGCCTGTGCTTTATAGATTATACCAAAGCCTTTGTATTCTATAGATCATGAAAAACATGTGTGCATGAATCTAGGATCAGGAGAGTAGGCTACTTCAGCAGTGTATAATGTTGTTGGTAGCTTGCAGTTCATTAAAAATAATTGATTCCTTTGAAGGTTTATAATTCAAGAATCAGGAAAATAAATCCTACCAGAAGATTGCCCCCCCTTCACTATCCAGCAAGGACAATCTGTGTGCAGTAGCAGTTTCTGCAGCATCAGATTTAATAGGGTCAAAAACCTCTTCATATGGGGGCTTAGACAGTCCTTGTGCCCCAAAGTGAGATCCAGTGTGATATAGTGGTTGGACTAGGACATTGGGAGACAAGGGTTCAAATCCCTGCTTGGCCATGGAAATCTATGGGATAACTTTGGGCAAGCCACACTCCCTCAGCCTCAGGCAAGCCCTGTCAGCAAACACAAACTCTCTCTGAACAAATACTGCCAAGAAAACCCTGTACTAGGTTTGCCTTAAGGTGTCATATGTCAGAAATGACATGAAGGCACACAACAACAATGCCTCATAGCATTGCCATCTCTTTAACAGCTGCATGCACAGAAACTCTCTTAAAACAGCTGTATATTGTCAGTACATGGGAAAAAAAGAAACACCATCTCTTTATAACCCCATAAGTTATAGTTCTGTGCTAACATAGTGTTCTCTGAAAATCAGAAAAGCTGAAATACCTCATTTCTCAAACCAAATGTGATGAAGAGAAGAACCTCAGGATTATGGTAATTACTGATTTTTTTTTTCATATAAGGAAATGCGAAATAGTATGGCTTGAAGTGGTGCCTATGAAGACTGCTAATTACAAAGGACTCCAGAGACACTGTAAAATAATAATTCTCAGTGGGGTGGAGCAGGATGTGCCATGGATAGCTTTTCTGGAAAGAGTGAAATGATGATAGTGATGGTGGCCTCCACAAAAAGAAATAGAAATATGGTGATGCAGTCAGGCTGTTAAAAAGATCAGAGACGCCACAAGATCAACTACTTTGTGATGTACAAAGGGAGCCCGCAAGCTTTTACAAACATGTGCTTCGTGTCTGCCGCTAACCAACCAATATTAGAAGTAATCTAGCTAAAACTCCCTTGGCTATTGGAAGATTAAAGAGATAACAGAGTTATCACAAAATTGATAAGGGCAAAAAATGAGACTGTCCTGAGTCAGTAAAAGGAGGGAGTAACTTGAAATCAAGTGGCTTGAATTTTATTTCTCCTGGCCGCTTTTGCGTTCCCTAGATCCTAAGGCAGAGGGAGTAATTTTGCCAGGAGGATGTCAGAGTGACTAGAAGTGACGTCATATCACTGAACAGCTTCTGTTTTTCAGCCAACAAACCATCTGTTTTTAGGTTATTTGGAGATTGGGGGTATGTTTTAGGGAGATGTCCAGTCATTTAGAGGTGATTTTATTTCACGCTTTAAAAAAAATGGCAGTCTTGAGGGTTGGGACAGGAAGAGCACAAAAGGACTGGGAAGCCATGCTTTCGCTACTCCTATTCTAAGATGCATATGTCTTTTTTCAACTTGTAACTAAACTCTATTGAAGTGACATGCAACCAAGAATCTATCCCTGTGGAAAGGCCTGGCTTTACAACATCTTGGTTTAAGGTACACAAATACTCTCGGGGTTTTATTTTTTTTTTTAACCTTAGAGAACGTTGTCTTGAAGCAGTTCCCAAAGTACCTTTCCATGAAATAGTTACAGTTCTGTGGATTCGTCCACTGGCTCTTCCAGTTCCACCCACTGCTGCTGTATCAGATGGCCCGGTTTATGATCTAGCACTCAGAAGCCAAAACATAAAGTGGTATAGTTTCAGTGGCAGCTTGAGGTCTCAAATAATCTAATCCCAGCTAGTCAGCAGTGGGGGAAGTCTTTTTTACATAATGTTTGTGAATTGACAATTGTTCTTTTTTGTTTTGTGAATTACAAGTTTGTAAATGTTATTAATTGTTACTATGTTATTTGTTTAGGAAAGGTTTAGTGGAAATAGATTCTGTTTGATTTAAAGAAGTGCACGCAAACTATTGTACTAGAAAGGTTCAAATTAGGTAAAACCCGTTTGGTGTTAGAGTTTTGAAAGAGCCTGAGGAAAGAGTTATAGGCCTATGTTTTGAAAATGAATCTGTAGAATACCTTGTGTAGATTATTTGTGTAGATTATGGTAAGGTAAGTATTTATTATTGTGAATCTCTACTGACTATGTCCGAAGTGCACTTATGTGTATATTAGGTAAAACTAGAACGGTATGTTCCTTTGCTTTCCATTATACCAATGTTTATTCTTGTTCTATTCTCCTTTCTTATATTGCTTGGTTGAACAAAACTCAATAAATATAATTTAAAAAATAAAAAAAATAAAAAATAATCTAATCCCAGCATGGATGCATTTCTAGCAGTTGCCCTGCTGTGACTTAGGGCAGCTGTGCTTTGCCAGTGGATGTGAAGCAGGCCCCCTAATCGCCTTGTGATGGTATCCTGTGAATTTGCATGCCTATCAGAAGTACAGAGAATGGCACAACTATATCTCAGCCTCTCTTGATGTAACGAAGGCTTACCTGGCTGTGAAAGAATAAGATTGAACTGCCCTTTGCCGTCCTATCTTTATATATTATTAACTTCTTGTCTTTTTCATTAGCACAATTTGTATAGTGAAAGAAATCTGGCATTTTCAGAAACAGCTTAATTTCTTACCAAGAAGTTAACGAGATTCGAGAAGGAAACCCAGGAAAGTTCAGTGTAGAGAAGTTTGCTTGCCTTCACATATGTTAAGCTTGCTTTGGCTGTTTTACAGCCTGATAAAAGAGCTCTTTAGCAGCTTTGGTGTATTAGGTTTGTACACAATGCTTTGTTATCTACCACACTTTATCTTTGCTCATTTTCCAAAGATTTCAGGGGAGAGTTGATGGAAATATTATGTTTTGATGTTCATTGGGTAGCTGTATGAAGATGTTGGGGAGTGAGTAACATGCTGAAAGCCACCTAGTAATTATTTTTCTGCATCATGAGCCAGAGATTTGTACTTGGGCCCCTCCAGCTAGGGCCAGTGCTCTCATTTCCTACACTGGCTCTGTGGCAAAGCTGTGTATCTTCCAGCTCTTGCTCCATCGCTTCTCCGTTTATATCTGTAAGCTTCAAGGTACAGAAATGTGACTTTGGAGCCAGCCTAGCTGTCAGTCAAGTGTCTTCTAGCTGTAGAGTATTGCAAAGCCCATTGAAATGGGTGAAATGTAGCTGCCCTTTGTCTTTCAGCTTCCCTGTAACATATCAAAGGCATAGTATTATAATGAATATCCATGGCAGTAGGATTTCTCTATTCATTTGTTTCTTTGTTCGACATGAGAACTTGTATGCAAACCTGCATTATAGGCTTAATAAAAGGCATGGAAGAATGAGGATTTGTGCGTCCTTGCTATGTCCTAGTTAGCCACATTTGGAGTTTTGGTGGGCTTGTGCATACTGGAACAAAATCATCTGACTGGTTTATTTATTATAGATAAATATTTTATTCCTGTTTATTAATCAAATATTATATTATATTAAACATTGCAGAACTACGTATGGTAGTCAGTATGGTAGGCTTAATGTTCTTTATACACATTTCAAGCAAAATACTTGCAACGTGCCTTTTTGAGGCAACCGAGAAGCAATACTACTCTCCCTGAAAGGAGAAGAGGGAAGTACATTTTGTGACAAGGCAATCATTCTCCTGTCCATCTTGATCAGATTTAAAGTGAAGGTAGATAGCTGTCCTTAACACGGTAAGGAGGACAGGGGTTCACCATCCTATACACTCCAACACCATTCTTCCTTCCCAGGTCCAAAACAGATTCAGTCATGGAGAAAATCATAGAAATGCAGAGTTAGAAAATATCCCAAGGGTCATTTCATCCAACACACTGCCAAAGCACTTGAAGTAGTGGACTGGTGAGAGACAAGGCTAGAAAGCGGGGAGAGTTTACCACTGGTATTCTTTATGCTCCTTTTACTGAACTAAGAACTCACGCTTCACTTTATATGTGAGCAAGGTGGGCTTATTTTCATTCAGCCATCTGGGTCAGTGGCACCTTTATTATGTTTTACATGTCTGAAAGAATTACATGAAGCCATGTTGAATGTTTACCTTAAAGAATTTTATTAGATTCTGGAGTAGTTTCAGTAAACATTTTACTCATTCTTTAGCATAAAGAACCAGATCCTGGGTTTTGTCCTGACACAGGAGAATTATAATTTTCTCCCATCACTGATTTCATGATTCTTTTTTTCAGGACTTCAGAGAGTCCGCCAGCTATCAGAAAATACGAGATATTTCAGACGAAGATTGCATGAATTAGGCTTCATTATTTATGGCAACGAAGATTCCCCTGTTGTGCCTTTGCTGCTTTACATACCTGGTAAAATTGGGTAAGTGACTCTAGTGACCCTGAAAAGCTATGCAAAGAAGCTGTGTTCAGAATTTCACTTGTATAAGGTTGTATCTCACAAATGCCTTTAACAAAAATGCATAGGAAAATATAGACAAGCTCTGGCTTTTTCTCTGTCTTCTGTCCTGCTCAGACTGCTTGTCTGTCTGCGTTGGTATTTTCTTTCCTGACTGGCTGTATCCAGGTCTCCAGGAGATCTCTTACCAACCACCAGTGCTTGGAATGTAACTTTTTAAAGCAGTTTCTCTTGTTAGTAATTACAGTGTTTAAAGAGTAAAAAGTTGCTTGAGGGGAGGATACAGCACAGATAAAATTAAAAACAAAACTATAGTTGGGAGTAACCAGCAGGATTCACACCAGAATATGTTATGCTGCTCATTACTTTTCTGTTACTTCCAATTCACTTTTGGAGGAGAAAACCCCTTTAGGATTGACACGAGAGTGGCATAAAGCTTGAAAAATTCTTGTGAAAATGCCTATAAAATGCCCATGAAAATTATATTTTAGAACTAACTAGAAATTCTTATATATTACATTAATAAAATAGCTTTGCCTTTCCTCATTACTTTTGAAATGTGGCTTTGTTACTCAGTCACGTTATCCCGCAAGCAATAGGTGTATTAAGTGTAACTCAGGAATTAGGAAAGTGAAGCCCATAGGCCATGTTAAGCAACCACAGACTTTTTTTTTTTTTTAATGAAAATCAGGCAGAGTTTCTACATGGTCCTTAAGTCAATATTGAGTTATTTCCTACTGGAATTCTTTGACCTGTCTTGGCCCTAAAATGGTCCAAAGAATGCCAAAAACATGGAGAAATGATAGCCCAATGTCCCCTGGAGACGTTTGGGTGGAAAAATTCTTTTTTTCAGGCAGATTGCAGCTTTCCAGAATCTCTTGGGGGTGGGGGAGTTTGCTACCCTCAGCTCCAGCATTTGCCTATCCTCTTTTTTTAGTATCTCACTGATAAAAGCCTGGGACTTGCTAGACCTGAAGAAGCAAACTCGAGTGTAGTAAACAAAGCTTAGTCAAGTGCACGCTTGCACCATGGAGCAGTAGGTTTTAAAAGTCATACCTGGAAACTAGTGGAGTTTGAAAATCATGTCTTTTTTATTTTGATTGACTTAAAGAGGCTTCTGCCTCTTTAACCTTATTACTAGGTCTTCCTGGCAGGCAGGTGGCTTCTGCTCCTATTGAAATATGCATGAGAGTGCTATCTTCCATAAAGCTGGGCGGAGGAGGTTAGTTCACAGGCATATGTGGAAAAACATGCAGTCTTCTCCTATGCATGCTTGCCAGGAAGCAAGTCCTTCTGTGTTAAATTGGAGTTAGTACCAAGTTAAGTGTACATAAGATTGCAGCCTAAGTCTCTCACATTCTCAAGTTATTTGATATGTTGCCCCTTCCGTATAATAATTTACTCGTGTGAAAATAAAAATCAGCTCCTTACTACGCTGAGTTGCACCATTTTTCTTTCCATTATTTCTTCTCCTTCTCCCTCTGACATTGCTTTTTGAAGCAGGAGACAGCAAAAAAGTAAGGCAGAAAAATTCATAAGCAGAGAGAAGGGCTGGAGAAAGAATAAGCACCTTTATTTTTTAATTATGGCATAACATTTGTGCAGTTACCTCTAAATATTTGAACCTGTGAAAGATATTCTGCTAGGAGATTTCCTGTGTTGGGATAGGTGCGAACTAGATTTAGGGCAACTTTAGGGCCTTAAAAGTAATTAAAGTGCACCTTGGAATATTAGATAGATAGATAGATAGATAGATAGATAGATAGATAGATAGATAGATAGATAAAGTTTTAATAATTTAATAATGCTAACCTTCCAGTTATTCTTTCTCTGCGTACCAAGTTGTTCCTGGCAAAATGTCTGCTTTTTGGATCTGGTCACAGTAGTGACAAGGGGTGCAGGGAGGAGAGATTCTATCATACAGACATCTAGAGCAAACTAGTTTTAAAGTGGTTCATAAGAACATAGAAAGAATGATGGCAGATTCAACTGAAAGGCTATCTGGTTCAACATTCTTTTCCCCAATGCAGGGCTTCCCAAATGGTGTGCTGCGACACCTGAAGTGTGTAGGTGTGTTACCTACAATCTTGGAAATTTATGTTATTTATAAATCATATATTTTAAAAAAATATATGAAAGGTTTTCATGAGATATGTTATGTCCCCAGACATTTCATTACTACAATTTATGTATGTGACCGTATCTCTTATAATGGGATTAGTTTAACCCCCGGTTTGCTAGTAAAACTGAATTACTGCGTCACAAAATGATTCATGTCTAAAAAGTGTGTCATCAACATGAAAAGTTTAGAAAGCTCTGCCCTAATGGGAAACCCCCAAGTGGGACATGAGTTGCAAGAGCACACTCCTGCTTGTTTTTCCCAGCAACTGGTAAGGGAATATATTGGTGGGAATAAAAGGTGAGAATGAAAAGACCAGTACTTTATTTCATTTTCATGCACAAATTACAACACATTTTGTGCAAAGAAACTATTTTTCACAACAATTGTTTGTGTGTTTTTGTACAAAATGTGTTTTGCACAGAAATCTTGCAAATACCAGTAGTATTATTAGAGAGTCTCCAGTTACAAAATGTCATTTTAAAAATGTTTCAAAAGTTGCATTCTCACACAATGGATAAATGTTTTAATGTTTCGTCCTGCACGCAAGAATGAAATAAGTGAAGACTTGCATCTGTTCTTACTAGTAATTCCTATTCCATCCCAATACACATTCAGATATACTACTAAACATGCAGAGTGTGAATGAGACAAACAGATGTTTGAAAATGTATATATCATGTGGACACACAAGTCAAGACAGAAAGCCAGCATTGACAGAAAGTACATTTCTTACAGAGCTAACGTTCTTTCTCCAAATGTATCTCTTACCCAGTTTGCACCATCTTTTAGGAGTGCTTTGGTTGTGTATTTCTGCATGACAAGGAGTTGGATGAGATGGCCCTTGTGGTCCCTTCCATCTCCACAATTCTGTGATTCTATGATCTATGATTGTTTATAATCAGTGAGTGCAGTGTGACTTCTTTTCCATTTAAATGCTTTTGCAGTTTAGAGGAAATAATTATTTCCATCTTATTTCTTTACCCAGGGCTTTTGCAAGACGCATGTTAGCCAAAAATATTGGGGTAGTAGTAGTTGGCTTTCCAGCTACACCAGTCACAGAATCCAGGGCTCGATTTTGTGTGTCGGCTGCTCATACACGAGAGATGTTAGACACGGTAAGCACAGCAGATGGCTTTGTACAATGAACGACACATGTTGGAGGGGCTTGGGAGAAACCTTGCCATACTTCTGACTCTATGTCTGCCTTGCTTAATCTTTACCACTGATTACTGTGGAAAATTTTTGTAAAAAAAAAAAGGAGTATGCATCCATTTGTTTGATATAGGAGATCATATTGCTGAAGAAAATTACATGCACTTAGAACGGAGTGGGCAACCACAGGGAGTCAGAGGGGTAATTTTCTGCCCCTGGGACACTCTGTGGCAGAGATTACCAAAAATGGGGGAAATGTAGTGGGAGGACCAAATCAGAACAGCTACATGTACACTTGTACTTTTGAAAAACTGATATTTTAAAAAACAGTATGGGAGTCAGCAACCTGTTTAAATAATGAACTGCTGGAGGCTTCCAAGTGTAGCAATTTACTTTCTTTTTCTGATCAGAAAAACTACAGAGAGGGAAGTGTGGGAGATGAAGAGCCATAAAAATAATCTTGGGATTGCATGCAGCCCAGGGTCACAATTTACCCACTCTGATTTAGAAGTACACATGGGTTTCAGTTTTATAAAACTCTTCTTTGAGTAAAGTGCAAAGTGAAAAGGAAACAAATTTCCAATTGTGTAAATATATATAATTTGTTTTGTATATGTGCACACACATACATGTACATGCACACACACACACACACACACACACACAGATATAGAAATAGATTGTTCTTGTATGTGTAGAGCAGGGCTAGATAACTACTCTGCTCCTGGAGCTGCACACTCCCCTCCTTGGACTTTGTTGGATGATACCTCCTAATTCCTAAATATTTTTATTTTTTTTTAATTTCTCATGATGGCCCCCTGCCCTTTAAAGTCTTTGGGCTTAGAAGTGGCTGAAAATACTTACTAAATTTGAAAAAAACAAAACCTTCTTGATTAATTGACTAGCCATGTCTCCCTTGGGGTAAAGATGAATTGCAAATTCAGATTTTCTGCATTGTTTATTGCATAAGCTTGGGTGAGGTATAGAACATGTCACTTTTATCCTGGATCTTAAATATCTTCTTCTTAATCAAAACCAAGGATAAGAAAAAAATACCTTCCCATTCTAACATCGTAGGCTTTGTGTTTGGTTACGTTTGCTCTTTTCCTGTGTGTATATCTTCCAGTAAGAGATTTGTAGGGGATTTCCATTATTGAATTCACTGGAATTGACTTCTAGTCAACATGATTGGGAGTGTGTTGTGCACAAACAAATACAACTCCACCCATAAGAATTATTGCAGGATTATGGTATTCATGCCCAGTCAATTTGGCAAAGAAGAAACAAATTCAATTGAAGTAACATGTGAAAGAGTATTAAGGCTCAAAAATCTATTATAAACAGTAAATCACCAAGTTAAAAAAAAAACACAAACTCTCAATAAGTGTCTAAAAATAATTGTAATGTCTACATATAGCACTGAACAAGTACTGCAGTAGTGCTCACTGTCAACAGCATACCAAACATGTTGAGCCTCAATAGGCTTAATAGGCTCAGCTGCCCAATAGTAATTGCACATTTCTGAAGCTTACCTTTAAAATCAGAGGAGGATCACTAAAAATTTCTCCAAATGTAGAAACTGCATGGGACTTCCTCAGGTAAGAGCAATGATAGGAGCCATGCTAGAAAAGTCACACTAGGATTGCATAAGGTTCCAATCTCTGCCACACGTAAAACTCAAGCTGCAGGAAAGGAGATTCCACCTGAACCTCAGGAGGAACTTCTTGGTGGTCAGAGCTGTCCAGCAGTGGAATATGCTGCCCCAGAGTGTAGTGGAGTCTCCTTCTTTGGAGGTTTTTAGACAGAGGCCGGATGGCGATCTGCTGGGAATGCTTTAATGGGTGTTCCTGCATAGCAGGGGGTTGGACTCGATGGCCCCTGGGGTCTCTTCCAACTCGATGATTCTGTGATTCTGAGTCATGGCAGTTCAGTAATAAATGCCTCATCTGAAAACAGGTGTACAGTTGTGTAAATCCTTCATGATGATGTTAAGCAGAAGAGGCGTTTTATATTTTTATAATATAGTGCAATTGTATTACAGGTCCTGAGTGCTCTAGACGAACTGGGAGATTTTTTACAGCTGAAATATTCCCAGCACACCAGGTCATCTCGTCCTGAATTATATGATGAAACGAGCTTTGAACTTGAAGATTAAGTTTCCCTCCCATCGAGAAACCGTTATGATGTTATGAGGGAGAGGGGAACCTAAACATTAGGAATGCATTTCTTCTTTTCTAAAGACAGTTTTTGCTTCACAGTTAATTGAACCAAGAGAAGTACTGTATGTATGTGTTTTACCAGATCGGATTCTGTGTGCAAGAGACTGGAATATTGCTACAGATTCCCCCTACCCCCTGAAATACAAGTTTAAGTATTATTATTTGATGTGAAAGACTTTATTCCATTAAGTTAATTCCTACTGTGCAGACTTTGTTATGGGTCTTTTCATGAACAGGCTTTCAATGGTTCTGAATTATGATTACAATAAATATTTTAAAAGACTGGCTTGAAATGTAGTATGTTGGGTGAAGGAAAAGAAATCCTGTTAAACTGGCTTTCAATTGTAGAATAGCATATTTCCATTGGAGGTTATATAGGATTTTGGGGGCAGGGAAACAGCCCTGGGAAGTAGACATCTCTTGGCCAAATACTAGCTTACCAGATGTCTGAATGAGGGAAACTGGTCTTTCAGGACCCTACCTAACAGTAACTGTTGCTAGCAAGAAGATGGGGGAAAGCTGCGTGTCTTTTTTGCCATTTTTTTTAAATCATTTAAAAGTTTTTTTTAAAAAAAAATAAATTTGGCAAGAAAATGTAAACCACAAAAACATTGGTTGATACATTGAGTTTTTTTATAATTGAAGGTAGAGGTTTGCTTGTGCATTTTTTTTAATTGTTCAATCTTAAAACAATGGTACAAGCTTTTCATGCACATTTGAAATAAATGTTACGGTTGCCTGTTTGCAATATTCACAGCTCTTTGGTATACAAAATACAGCTGATATTTACAAGCCGATTTGTTCTTCTTTTTAAACTATTTTACAGGCTTCGTAAAACGTATTTGTGAGTAGAGGACTCTCTGGCTGTTAGTCACACAGAATATGATACTCAAAGAGTTTGTTGTTTGTAGTTTTTGCTGCCTTTTAAATTGAAGGATCTCTGGTTATTGATGTTTCTCTGTGGTGTAATTAACAGATTTGGAGATACTTGGCCTGTGTTCTTATTTGGCTAGGGAATTTATATATCTGTGTTTCCTAAATCTTTAAAATGCTAACTGTTTTAAGACCATGTCAAATGATCTGAAAAGGGAATGAGAGATGAGAGGAACAGGTAAACATATTACCACTTCCGTTACACCTGATGAATGACACCAAGACTAATATGGTCTTCAGACTGGGTTGCATGTGAAATGGTTCCCAAGTCATAACAGCTAGGACCCTTGTAGTCTGTGTAGATTTAAAAATAAATAAATAAATAAATAAAGTAAATGAGTATGTAAGTAAGTAACTAGTTGAAGGTCACTTTTGTAGCTTTTGTGGGAGATGTAAGCCATTCTGGAATATCTGATGGCACTGTAAACACATCCGATCAAGAGATGGTTAGCTTTCTGTTGCACAGATGTACTTTGCTTTCATGTTCTTAAAAGCTGTGTATCCACTTTACCCACAGCTGCAAAATTAGATTTAAGAACAGAACAATTAAATTGTGGAATAGCAATTACAGTATATGACTCCACTGCTTGTTAAAGAGCTTTGAGGATAAAGCAGGGCTGATTAGTTATGAGGTCCCTTTTTGTTGTTCAAGTTAATAAAATTCAATGCTGCTATAATGTTAAGAATGGACCGCAACACATTCCAGAATATCAAATGTCTGTTTCAGAAGTGAATTTGAAGGGGGGGGGGACTATACAGTGTTGTATGATTGTTCAGTTTGGCAGATGAACTTGAGAAACACTAAAGGAGCCCATGTTTGTGCATAACACTAAAACTACTGTATAAAGATTAAAGGATATTTTTGTGTTTTTTATTTTTGAAGTTGGCTCATTTCTTCCTTACTTGCAAGTCTGCATGGATGACCTTTCCATTTTAGAAGCATCAACAATTGAGGTACACAATAGGATCTGTAAAACATTCTGATTGTAGTGGCCATTGTTGTGGGAGATGTGGCTTCTCTCTTCCTCTCTCTCTCTCTCTCTCTCTCTCTCTCTCTCTCTCTCTCTCTGTGTGTGTCTCTCTCTCACACACACACACACACACACACGAAACTGTCCAAGTTGAGATTCTAGCAAAAAGTATGTTCATTAAAAGAGAGACAAGCTTTCATTGCGTTGAAGACAAATGAATCCCTATTTTTTGTCTCTTTCCTTCCCCTAACTCACAGTACTCTAAGATAATTTTCATATTTGTTAGTTTGAGTTGCTCAGAGAATTGACAGTGGGGTGCACTGTGATTTTGGTTTGTGTGACAGTTTGCAACACCAAAATAAGTGTTCATCACACTGGCTGCAGTTTTTCTAGTACATGTTTTAATGGTGGTCATATTTGGAAACTATGTGAAAATAAAACTTATTTCAGCTTAACTGTCAAGCATTCATCTTCCCTGGATAAACTGCCTCTTGATTCTTTGTCATTTACCATCAAAACTCCCAAAAGGACATTCTTTCTAGCTCAATTTTCTATCTCTTTCTGTCTTCTACCGTTCAATAATCATATTTTTTTCTGTTTTCTTCTATTTCTGTCTCTAGGATCAGAGTAGTTATAGTAGATGCTGGAGAGAGCCAGATCTCCTGAACATGATTTTAAAAAAAATAATACTGTTGCTCAGGCAACACTGATGTCTGAGCTACCTGAAGCAGGATAAACTTGGCTTGTATACTATAGCTCTGAAGGCTAGTATCGAAGCTATCTGCCTCGCTCCTCCCTTGTACAAAGTGGACAAATATGCAGCAATAATAACTATGACCCTTTTTAAAAGAGAGCAGTAGCCATAGTCTGCCTTTGCTGCTTTCCACTTCTTTCTTCCGCTTTGCACTAGTTCCCATGTCTGTACCTCATGTACCTCTGGGTGCATTTAAGAAACCATCTCATCAGTGGCTCTACAAAGAAGTAGTCTCTCTGACTGCAGATTTTTATGGCTAAATGTCTCTGTGGGTACAATAGGGTTGTGTAGAAACTATCTTGATTTTCACTGTACGATGGATTTCACTTCAGCATCAAGAAAATAAAAGACAATCATCTGAAATGCACACCGGACTTTGAGAGCAATTGGAGCAACACTGTATTAAAGACTTATATCTCACTCAAAAGCTTCTGAAAGTAGAACTTGCTTTTAAAAAAAATCCAATGTATAGCAGTAATAAAACAGCATGGAAACAAAGGTCTCAAACAGCTGGGAAAATCAAAAGGTCTTCATCTGGAGCAGTAAAGCCTCTTTCTCCATGAGTGCAGAAGGCAAAAACCCATCATAAATCTCCAGTTCCCCCTCCCCCATGGCATCTGGGAGTTCCTCAAGGAACTGACCCATTGCGTAGCTCACTGCCACCAACCAAATATTATATCCTGCTGTTAGAAACCAAAGGAAGGTATTTGGGAGGTCCTTCATCCCATGCTGGATGCCTTCTCCTTTCTCAAGAGAGAGATTGAATCCTACTTGTGGAGCTGAGCTCGAAGCAGACATGGATTCCTCAGCATTTGGCACTTCAGTTTTAACATGTACACATACACCTCTCTCCCCAAACAATCATTCCAGCCCTTTATTAACAAGGAAGAAATTTCATTGCTGGATAGTACCAGCAACCCCAAATTATAAAAACAGAGCGACTGGCTTCCTCAGGATTCATGTTAAGGTTACAAAAAATGACTCATTTGCTTACCTCCTGGAAGCTTTCCAACATGGGCAATAAAGTAACAGGCTAATCATGTCTAAGTAGATTTCTGAGGTACTTGCACCTCTGCAGTTTTTGCCATCACTCCTTCAGAACTCAGGTATTGAGTTTGATGCCCCACTATGTTTTTTCACTGTTTCCCGTCTCTACCAAGTTAAAAAAAAGACTTCAGTTTTGTTAGCAACTTCCCGTTGGAATCTTGCCACTGCTAACTGTTGCCCATCTAACACTTGCACGTATGATCTTTCCCCGCCTTTGGATTTGGGCTAGCTAGCCGGTATCTAGGGAAATTATGTTATCACCACCACTTTCTTTAAAAGTGCATAAGAAACATAGTGTCAATGTCAAGTTAATTGTGAAGAAACTTCAAAATCAAGAGATAAAGCTCTTTCTCCAGATGCCACCCACCAGTAAAGAGAGATGGAATTGAACCGAAGCTGCAGAATTACTATCAAACAAAGATAGTTGCATACAGTTGAAGACTTCATTTAAGTTCAAAATTTTTATACTTGACGATTGAACCTAGTGTGTAAAGTGCAGGGCTTTAAATGTCAAAACAAGCATTTTCAACTGTATTCATAAATGGGCAAAGAGTTTGTGGAATTCTTTCAGAACTATCAAGAGATGATACCTATGCTGTTCCAGAGCTGATTCGAAGCCTAAGAGCTAGATTATTAATTGCTCTTCAAACACAGACTTACCTGCAATGTATTACAGTAGCCAAAATGAGATATTTATGGAGACCAGACTGGCTAAGAAGGGCTGGAGCTGGCACATCAACTTCATCTAATGAAAGATGCTTGGCACTTCCAAAGATAAGGCCACATTTACCTGAAAAAAAAAGTCATTCTTCACTGGGATGGCAACCCTATTCAGAGCAAGTTAAAGACAGTCTCCTGAAACAGATCACATAACACTGATATCATTTCTATTGGGATTTAGCGTAATCTGGATTAATCTGGTCCTCATCATATCCAATTCTGATTCTAACTTCACTTAGGTTAGATGGAAAGGAGGCAGCATTTCTTATCGCTGATAACTCCACACCTATACCTTAGATCACTCATGCTATGTGATATGGGAGGTTGACAATTTTTTTCTAATATGCTGGATTTGTGTCCATTGGCTGTTTCCCTCCTGAAAACTCTCCACAAACCAACAGCCAATTATTTGTGGACCAGCACAATTGTGTGTGGACCATCTTATGGAACTCTGGGATTTGGAGTTTTGTTGTTGTTAATTGCTATCAAGTCAACTTCAACTTATGGAGACCCTATGAATAAGAGATGCCCCAAGCACCAGATTATCAGGTCTTACAAACTCAGGGCTGTGGCTTTCTTAATTGAATCTATCCACCTGCAATGTGGTCTTCCTCTTTTCCTACTGCTGCTGTCTTACCAAGCATTATTGTCTGTTCTACTGAGTCATGTTTTCTCATGATATGTCCAAAATACGACAGTTGCAGTTAAGTCATCTTAGCTTTTAAGAACAGCTCAGTCTTGATTTGCTCTGGGATCCATTTACTTGTCTTTTTGGCAGTCCACAGTATCTGTAGAACTCTCCTCCAGCACACAGTACAAATGAGTTGATTTTTTTCCTATCAACTTTCCTATCAGCTGTCTTTGGATTTATTGACTGCAGTCTCCATTCTTATTCATGACTGGGCCAAGCTATGGAAAATCTTTATTTCAATGGCTTCATCATCTACTTCATGGTTATTTTTATTTGCTTAAAGTTCAACTGTAAATTTGCCTTTGAACTTTCTTCCTTGGTTTACTTCAACAGTTATTCCAAGTCTTTCCTATTTTCTGCTAGTATTATGGTGCTGTCTGCGTATCTTAAATTGCAGATCTTCCTTCCTCAAATATTCATGCCTCCTTTTTCTGAGTTTTATCCAGTATGATACATTCAGTATAAACAGATAACATACTAAAATAAAGCCTTGTCTGTCCCCCTTACCAAATGGAAACCATTTTGTTTCTCCATATTCTCTCCTGACAGTGGCCTCTTGTCCTGAGTACAGATCACATTATTAGAGCAATCAAATGGGTGGTACACCCATTTCTTTAACAATAATACACAGTTTTTCATGATCTATACAATGCAAAGGTTTTGCTATAATCTATAAAGCACAGGTTGATTTTCATCTGAAATTCATTAATGCACCCCATTATCAATGTATGTTCACAATATGATCCCCCGTGCCTCTTCTTTTCTGAACCCAGCTTGAATATCTAACATTTCTTGCTCCATATATCATGAAAGTCTTTGTTGTATAATTTTGAGCATCACTTTGCTTGCATGGGAAATTAATGCAATGGCCTTGTGTTTTCTCCATTCCCTGGTGTCTCCATTCTTGGGGGCTGGAATGTATACTGAGTGTTTTCAATCTGTGGGCCATTGCTTATTTATTGCTTGGATTCTGTTTCTGTGACTTGAAGGAGATGTACTGGTATTCCTTCTGTTCCTGGTGATTTATTTCTCCCAAGTGCTCTGAGTACAACTTCCATGTCACTTTCTAAAACTGTGGGTTCATCTTCCAATGTATCTTCCTTGAATGAATCTGTCATCCTTTCATCTCATCCATCTCTTAGAAAGCTCCTCTGGTGCCTCTGACCAAACTGCCGGTCCCAGGATTCTCTAGGATGAAACTATGGCAGTTAAAATTGAATAACACCACTATAATTGTGAAGTATGAATGGACCCCGAGATTGCCTCCAAGTAGTTGAGAGGGAATCTCCATGAGATTCCACTCTGAAAAAGAATACGTGGGAGACTGGATCTTTTTAAAATATTTTTATTGAAAAAGGAGACTTGCTTTTTTAAATAAAGCACTTTGATGAGGTGTGAGGATCATGTATGGATAAATCCTATTTATAAATAAATCTTTTCAAAATGCTGGAAGGAATCCACTTTATCAATCTCAGAAATTAAAGCATAGCAACCAATGCAGCCTACAACAAAAAAAAGTCTCATATGAAGAGTGCCCTAAGTTATTAAGGACTTGAACCTTACATAAATTCTTTTGTTGGTCTTTGAGGTACTACAGGACTATCCCTTCTGTTAATCCCCAAAGTAGGATTTGGGAGAATGTTGCTCTTAAAATTTTCCAAAGAATGCTTACCTATCTCCATGAGTGAACTCTTGTTTTTTTTCCTTGTAGTTAAAATGGCTGCCTTGGCATTTGCAGGAGTTGCTGAGAAGAGTTGGTAAGTAATGCAAATTTCCAGTCCACATTTCCACAATCAATTTTTGAAGCCATACATTGTAATATCTTTTAAAATCTAAAGTGGAATAGGTCTTTTTTGTGGTTGGTCCATGGGTATAGCTATGGCAGAGAGGCAAAATCTCCCCTCAGAAGCGTTCTGACCCCACAAATGAAATTTTCCTTCAGTCCCCATATTTCTAGTGTTGCAGGGAGTGAAAGACTGGATATCATTCACACTTCGAACTCATATCTGCTGTGTTCGCATTCCCTTGGTAACATTGTTTGCCCCTTTCCTTTGGTTGCCTAAGCTGTATTCGTAAATGCTTAGCCGAAGCTTTCAGTTATTGCAATGCTAGAAGTTTCGTGACTGAAGAAAAATTTCATCAGGAGGGTAGAAATCTCACTGGAGGGCAATGCCCTTATTTTGTTCCCCACTACACTCCTGGATTGAGATTACATACCTCTGCATATTCAGAAACAGATTATTCCATCTGTTTTCTCTCCTTCCCCTTTCTTTTCTTTGACCCACACAATTGTGTGTAAAACACCTATGGAAAGCAGAATATTGGAAAGTTATGCTTGCTTTTTGACCTTTTTGGTTTATTCCACACATCTTGATTTTTTTTCCTACTCTCTTCATGGCAATGAGCCAGCCATGGGTGCCATTGGTGGTTTTAATATTATTTAGCAGATAGCATCTGCCTCCAGCAGGTTGCAATTTTCATATGGCTTGATAAATTAGACTGCCTGTAACAGTCTTCAAGTTGGCTTCTTTAAGAGCAGGAACATTCAAAACTCCTTAACAGTGAATCAGTGCTAATAATCTATCTCAAACACTACTCAGACCTTTCACTTCATTATTTCTCAAGTTTGGTAAATCACATATACCCTCCAACTTAACAGGGACCTGCTCCTTTACAGTTTCCAGAACCAGTCTATTATTAAACTAAATAGATTTTGGACAGCACAATGGTGGCAGATTTAAACCATAAATACCATGTAAAAAGTAGTTGATGGCAGGGGGAGAAGCTTTCTTTTATATTAAAGTGTATGTTTTATAAATGGTTTGGTACTTAACACCAACTGGACTGTGAAGTGTGGTGTATGTGTGTGTGTTTACATGGATCCTTCTTTTTTGTCAAGGAAATTTCCAGTGATGTATTTAAGTCTTTTACTCCAAGTCTCAAGTCGAGTCTCAAGTCCTTGCAAGATACTTTCAAGTCAAGTCTCCAGTCAAGTCTCAAGTCTGGGAGCCAACTTTATACCCCAACCTGTATTCCAGAATTTCTGGACAGAGTTGAAAGTCAGTTTTAACAATTTAAGTAGAATTGGTCTACTTTTGTGAATTTGCCATCTGCAGCTTTGGAAGTGGGGAAGAGGATCCTTCTTACTTCCCATTTGCAAACTGGAGGCTTTTTCAGAAGTAGAGGATAAGATCCTTCTTATTCCCCATTACTGAAACTTCAAGAGCTTAAGAAGGAAGGATCCTTCCTCCTCAAGACCACTGCCTAACACATTTTCTGTTCTAAGATACACACTCTGCACCCTGGGCACGAGTCTTGCCTTCTGCTCTTAGGAAAAGTTTTAGAAAGCTCTTCCTATATGCAGCAGGGCCAGGCTGCTGAGAGGACCGCAATCCCACCTCAAGCCCGTTGCCCAACCCATTTGCTGTTCCCTCTGAGAAATGTGTCCACACTTTGGACTTGAGACAGATTGTCATATGACCAGTAAGTTGTAAGTTTTCTGGATGAATGTGTTATGTTACTGAACCGAGTGCAGCAAGTCAGTCACTAAAAATATGCAAGTCTCAAGTCGAGTCGAGTCAGTATGTAATTTTTGCCGAGTCAAGTCCTAGCTGAGCCACCTGAAGTAACTTAAGTCTGACTTGAGTCCAAGTCTATCAACTCGAGTCTACATCACAGTAAATTTTTCTTAAAGACTGTAAGACCAACCTTCTTCCATTCTTAAAATACAGTCTTAAATAAATATCCAAATTTTAGATAAGCAAATCAAAATGAATCAAACACTATTTAAAGTAGAAATGTTTGTGCTAACATGGAGTAGGAGATGAGCCTGTTTCAAAAGGCACTGACCAGCAATAAGAAAAGAGCTGAACTGCTTCTGAGCATCTGCATGCAAAGCTATCTTTTCTGGTGTGATTCAGTAGTACCTGGAATCTGAAAGAGCCATTCTGTCTTCAGCAAAAGAAAGAATAAGTATTGTCTTCTGACCTGGCTATGGAATAGAGCTACAATGTTTAGTTTGCAATCCTATATGCACCGATCTGGAAGTAAATCCCACAGAGGTCAGTAGGACTTCACTCAGAGTCTGGAAAATGATTTTTGGACTACAGCTCCAAGACTCATTCTGCCAAGAGGGGATTTGGAGTTCTGTCGCATGAGGTGACATGACTGGTTGGAAAAGACAGCAATGCTCAGTCAAGTGGAAAGCAGAAGAAAAAGAGGAAGAGATGGATTGACTCAGTCAAGGAAGCCACAGCCTGAATTTGAAAGACCTGAGCAGAGATGCTGTTGACTGGGGCTCATAGAGGTGTCTCAGTTATAGAGACACTGCAAATTGAAGCTGACTTGCCAACAATAAAGAAGAGCAAATAACCACAACAAACAAGGCACAATGAAGTAGCTTAGCAAGCTCTGGACTTACTTCTGCAAGTATACATTTTGAAGCAGATTGATTAAAATCACACCCAAGTGGGCAGCAGGTGGCTCTATTTAAAGTTAATTTTGATATATTTTCTTATATGCCACTATTATATAATATCCTCTAAGTAGTTTACTGTGAATTATAAAATCATAACTAAAATGAACTTAGCATATAATCATGATAAATAATTTATATGAAAGGATAATCAGTCAGACAGTATGACTGAAACTGAGTTGATCCTGCCCCATTGTTGTAAATCAGCTGAAATCATTGAGCATTCCACCAAATCTGGCTGTTATCCACATCAAGAATTCTCCTATTAGCACAGCTTTCACTTGTTTCTTTTGTTCTGATCCCTTCATGCTTTTCACAGAGCATGCTTCTCAAATGAATCCCTACAGCTGGGAGAACTAGAAGGTTAGACAGATTAAGATTGAGATAGCTAAAAATCTCAGGAGTTTGACAGGAGAAAGTTGATCACTGAAAGGGATCTTGAGGTCTGTATGATGAACCAAGCAGAAGCTCTCTTTTCTCCCTTTATCAGTAATGGGCAAAATGTGATTGTCTCTCTATCTGTTGGACTTGAACTCCCAACATTCTTTACCACTGGCTATGCTGGCTCGGGCTGATGAGAGTTGCAGTCTGACAGCATTTGAAGGGTTGTGCTTTGCTATCTCTCACACTTTAGAGTTTGGACATTCTCATTATCTGTTGCAGAAAGGGGTGGGAGCACAAGGAGGGCCCTCCAGATGCAGCTCCAATCAGCTTTAGCCATCACAGCCACGGCTGAGGGATAATGAGAGTTACATTCCATCAAGGTCTGGAGCATTGCACATTCCACATCCCTGGTATGTTGGTAGGGATATTCTGTGCCAGGCTTGGTCTTGCAGTTAAATTGGCGGGTTACCTTCATGCATGCACTGCTATATTCTAATTAAATGAGCCATAAGTGCTAAATAAGGCACCGGTCCTGCTTCATCCACCACCCCAACCCACCAGCTCATTTTGTTTTTCTTCTTTAATAGCTAAACAGTTGTTTCAAAAGCAGGAGGCACGGTTTGTGGTGAGATGCAAACTTTGGGAAGCGGAAACTTGTTTCTCAAAATATGCTTCAATGACCTGGCTCAGCTTTAAAATTTTAAGTCCAGTTGCTTTATGAAAGTTTTGTGACAGAGTGTTATATGGATATCAAATAACAGTTATTCTTTAAGCTTCCGTCAGGAATAGTGGGACCAGACTGGCCAAATCTTCCTCTAGTTTGAGACGCCAAATATCTTTTGACTTCTCTCCAGCTACACCAATTCATACCAGCTGAGAATGGGGCTATCGGACAGTATTCAGCTGCTGCAAAACTATTTGAAGACAATCAGCTGCACATTATTATCTAGAAACAGCTTAGAGAAGTAAGTAAGTGCTGGACAGATTTTTATACCTAACATGGTTTAACTTAGGAATGGAAAGAACACGTGGCCCTCCAGATGCTGTTGGCCTACTAGCAGACCCCAAGGTAATGCTGGTGAAGAATACTGAGAGATGCAGTTTCACAATATCTGAAGGACAACAAGTCACCCACCTTTCTGCCATGTCTCATACAGGAGACCAGCTAGGGCTGCACAAGAGCAGAGCTGTGGCCAGCGTTAGAACTGGAGCTTCATATCCACCATGAGAAAGGGCTGGATAGCTCAGTGGTAGAATAGCTGCTTTGAATGCAGGAAGTCCCTGGTTTAAGCCATGATCAAGGACACCTCCAGGTAGGGATTCTGGTCATGTTTCCTGCCAGAATCCCTGCAGAGGCACTGATAATCATAGAGGCAATGTTGAACTCGAGGAGACCATAGTAGGACACAGCACAAGGTCTGCCTTTACACATGCACCCCTTTCCACACCATAAATTCATGCATGGGTAGAGTTGCCAGGTGAAAATATTTGTACAGAAGAGAGTCTTGAGCAGATGGAGCGTGTGTGACAAGCAACAGCCACTGAAATGCCCTCTTCTGTGTGATTATTAACAATATAAGAGCCCTGTCCCATTTTTCAGCTGGCAATCCTATGTATTGGTCAGAGTGGGGGTGCTATCTATGTCTCAAAAACACTGGCTGGAATTTAGCGTCACACTTTCAGATGTGTAACCTGGAGTTATGAATCCGTAACTGAGCCATGTTCCTGATCCTACATAATCACAATCGTAGTAGTATTGCCATGATCATAACTGCCCCCTCAACCTACAGCCACGTGAAGAGAAGGTGATTTGTTCTGCTGGCAGTCAGGGTGCAGGAGGATAATGTGTCCACCCCTCTCCCACCACTGAGCAGGGCCCTTTTCACACTTCTCTGTTGTGGCCTTGTTCACTGGAATATTGCCCTCCCATGCTCCAATCACCAGCAGAATGGACCTCCTTTTCTTACTAGTGCAATTGAAAGCAGGTTTAGGAAGGTTAGGCCAGGAGAAGTTACTTACTTATACATACGTAACTGAGTAGTCCACATAGCATTTCCTGGCCACTGTGTTTTAAGTCTCTGTCCTGAAGTAAGGTTTGTGCAGATGAATCAGAGGAGAAAACTTATTAGATCAGTCTTCTTCAGCCTGGTGTGCCCCTCTTAGATGTTTTGCACTAGAACTCCTATCATCCCAGTCAGCAGGGCTGATGGTGATGGGTGCGGCAATGGGAGTTATAGTTCAGGAACTGGAGGACCTAGTAGGTTGAGGAACTTTGCTGTATATAAATGCTGGCAACACCACTGCCTGAAAACGGGCAGGTAGATACCAGGGGAAAGACTTCCCCAGTACCCACAACTCACACCACAAGGCATCTGCTCTGATATCATTTCAAGGGATGGGTTTTCAAGCCCTCTTATATTAAGGGAGACCTGACATCCTATTTCAAGGCCAGGTTAACACCTTTATTTCCACAGTCCACTGTATTTTGAAGTGGAACTGTTTTATCTCCATGACCATTTGTATTTGTTTTATTTTCACTGACTATTTCTGTGCTGCTGTTATGAATTCTTTCTCCAGAGGGGTGGGAATGTTGCAGAAGAGAGCTTTTAACACCTTCAACAATCATTTATTCTGGCATACACTTTCATGGAACATTTTATCAGATGCACGGATCATTTGTGGTTTTAATTTGTTTTTTATTATGTCTTCAACCCAAGTACTCTCAGGTAGAGCAGACTCATTGAATTAATTGCTGAATGGTAAATCCACACATAGGTAAATCCCTTTGACTCAGGTGGTCTGTTCTAGTTGGGGTTAGCTATTGAATTTTAGGCCTACGATTTTTACAATTTACAAATTTTACAGCTTAGTCCCTGTCTGGAAGCCTATCAAAGGTCTCTCTCTCTGTCTCTCTCTCTGTGTCACTAAAATAATATTTCACAGCTGCAGATAGTGAGGGAAGTATATGGGTTGACGGGAACCCTTTGCAGTGGTCACTGACTATAGCCCTCCTATAGCTGAGAGCCATTGACTAAGCTTATGTGTTTTTAAGATTTGAATGTTACAAAAATTAAATTTACAGTTCAACTGCAGTTAGTTTAATATGTACCATTCAGCTGAACACTGTTTTCTTTTTTTAATCACATATAAGAACTTGGGGGGCTTTACATTTCTCCTACCCATTCTTTGGTGTTTAAAAGTGGGGTTCTCTCTCCAGGATCAATGAATGTAGTTTTTTAAAGATGCCTGTGTGGAAAAATACCACCCTACCCCACCCCACCCCATGTGTGGTAGATCAGATCTGATTGGGGCCCCACATCCTTACTTGTAAATAAAAAGAACAATTTTCAGCTGCATACTACTCATTTAACATTTTTCAAAAACCATCCCCTGCTTGCTTACCTGTTCTATAGATGTGTATATACACAGAACGTTCTAAAGGTATGGAAGTTCATATGTACACCTAGACCACTAATGCGTAATTGCACACCTAACTAGAACTGATACAGGTATAGTCAGGCGTCTCAAGTTTTTACTCATTAACAAAACAATCTTTCTTCAGCTTGATTTCACCTAATGTACTTATTCTCAGTAGACAGACTCCCCTGCCACACATACTCCTTTTTTCAAAGACTCAGGTGAAGATGCAGAAAACATTTCACATCTATTGAAGCAGAAGTCAAATTTGCTGTTTTATCTCCTAATTTTTTTTATTTATTTTTTTTGTAAATGAAATCCACAGGTTGCCTCATCACATAACATTTTCAATATGCAAACATTCAAATACAATAGGGGAAAAAAGCCCCAAGATTCACAGCACTCTAAAATTAAACCCACAGATTTTAAAAGTGGAAGGCTCAGAATACGGAAGCTATATTAAAAAGGTGGGTGAAGATATAGGGTTTCTCAATCTAGTGATGAAAAAAGATCACAAGCAAAACTGTCTAGGAAGATTGTCCCAATAGTGAGAGGCCAAAAAGAGGCTCTCCCTGATAATTGCATCCACTTCTCTGTTCAGCATCTTCCACTGCCATGGGATATGTATGCAAGGCAGTTATCACTAATGTCTTCTTGTTTAAAGGAGGATATTTTAAAGGGTGCAGGAAATGTGTTTTCCTGGAGTGAGTACTCTCCAACATTCTAACTTAGGGGTACAAATCTGAAGCCCTCAGATATAAGTTGTACTGTCCCCATTCTTGTGCCCCCACCACATAATCAAGTTTCGCCTATGGTTGGCACTCCTGCTTTGGCACCATTAATGTCGGCAAGAATTGGCTTTTGACAGGGATCACTGGGAGGGGAAGGAAGATGGAAGACAATACTGTGGAAGCATCTTCTATTGAGATCTTAGTTCTGGGATGGCTAGATAGATGACATTGACAAAAAAAAGTCTTAATTCCCAAACTTGAATGTGCTAGTATTATTATGTACTATGATCTTGACTTCAGACTCTCATAAGCATGCTCAGTCATTTCATCTAATGGAGAGATAGCAAGGGAAGCCAGCTCAAGGAAAGGGTATGAGCAGGCAACTTTAAGTACAAAAGGAAGAAGCTTGGCTGGACTGCTTCCTTAGCAACAGTGTTACCTTGTGTACTGGGGGCCCCGGGAAGGACACCAAAATGTGCTCAACTAAAGGTGGGGAAAATCAGCTCAGAGCACTGCTTAGTGTTACGAGAGGCAGGGTAACGTAGCGAGATCTTGAACCCTATGTCTGTGGGGTCGGGTCGAGTCAAGGAGTACACAGAAGTTGAAATAATAAATGATGTTTTATTAAACACAAGCAAAACAGTGTGTGTGACACACTCACACAAGATAACTAAAGAAATAAAGGTTGGAGTGGTATAGAGGGATTTTTAGAGGAGTTGCTGGTTTGGGTGATACTCCACCTGTCCTGAAGCCCGGAAAAATGGAGAGCGAGGCTGGGGTGCGACGTAGCTCAGCACGTGGAGCTGAGGGGAGGCTCGCCAAGCAAAGCGGCAGCAAGGCGGGATGAAACTCGGGAGCGATTCGAGGAAGGTCTCGGAATCAAGGGTTTTTATAACGAGAATTGTGACTGCAGGCTATGCGGTACTTGAGGGAAAACAATAGATTTGGAGTTGGAGACAAAGCCTCTGAAAGGTCAGAATCTGAATGATTGAGTTATCGCAGCGGTTCTCAATAGAGTAGCCAGTATGCAAAAGCAGAGTACTTGGGTATTGTATAGTTTACCCATCAAGCTGCCATCGCGGGGCAGAGGCTCTTTTGTAAGTGGCGTGCATACCTGATTAGAGTACTTGCCTGGAGGTCTCCTAAAGCAGTGAGTCAGCTATTTCTGGCCTGCCTGTATTGTTGTTTGCATATTACGGCAATTAATGGCCGAGCTTGTTTACGTGCTTGTCCGGTGGCCTCGCAAGCACGTGGAAGGGAATAGAGAAATGCAGCCGAATTGTGATATCAAGAGGATATCTTTTAATATCCACAAAGCTCAGACTAGCCAGGGCAGTAACACCAGAAAGGGTTTTCTTTTAGAACTAAAGAAAACCCTTTCTGGCCTGACCAATGTTGCTCTTGAGTTGTCCCTCCTTTTCCCTCTCTATTTAAAATTTATAGTGATATGAAAGGTCTAGAATTCATGATGGAAGGTTAAGAGCTGGTGACTCCTATCATTCTAGTACTACAATAAATGTACCTGAGGAACAGGGATGATTACATTTCAAAAGGAACATTGGTATTGGGCCACTAAAGTTTTCCATAACATCCTAGTCACATGTGAAGAAATAATAAAAAATAATAATACTTGTGAACATCTCCAGAACACAAGTCTATTGGCATCATTTTTTCTAAATTTTTTTGATAGTTGTGAACCATCCTTCCTCAAGAGGTATCAGGATAGTTAACAGTAAGTATACATTTTTATAAATCATCATATAGATATATAATGCAAAAAAGGTAAAATGCAATCATAAGACAACATTAAAAGACTGAAAAAAACTACAGTAACAGGACAGGCCAACCAATTTAAAATGCCTAGGAAAACCAATATATTTTGAGCTAGTACCTACACACTTGTAGAATTTGTGCCAGACACATATTTGTGAGTTTGATAGTCTGCAACCTGGATGCTGCAAAAAAGACGGTTCTTTTCATATTCATCACATATCATGAATAAAAGACCCTGCCTGGTAGCTTCCAGATATTTTGGACTTCAGTTCCTGTCACCCCTAACCTGTATGGTCCATGATCAAGAGCAGTGGACACTGTAGTCCAGAACATTCAGAGGGCACCAGGTTGGAGAAGGCTGAAATAGAAAGGACTTTGAGAACAGTGCCTGCTGCAAACCTGAATCCAAGCCAGTTGTGTTTCTACATATCCAACAAGTACGCACAGTTCTTGTTGGTGTAAGTGCATGTGTTGACAAAGAACACTCCTTTTCCATCAGTGTTGACAAGCACATCCTCAAGACATGGTTGCCCTTTGAAAGAGACAGATGCCAACAACGTTTGTTTGGCCTCTTAATTGGTTTTGTACACAGAGCAATGGCACTGCCTGCTGAGCCCTCCCGTGTATGAAGTCCTTTATGGGATTGTCTCCCAAACAGCTTCACCCGGCTGAGGTTCTTGTGTTTCCGAGGCAGGAAGGCCCCTGCCTTTCCTTTCTTTGCAGGATCCACATCAGTTAACATCCAGTCAGGAGGTCTGCTCAGGATGAAAAGAATATTGGACTGTGCAAGTTTCATTTCTTTCAAGAGAGGGAAATGTCTTTCTTTTCAAACTGCCTCTACTTAGCTTTCATTTCCTGTGCACAGAGTAGCTTTGTCTTCAGTACGATAATTAAGTTGTTGACCTTCCACAGGGGTCAAATGGAGCTTCCTCTAGGAGAAAGATAAAAATTGTCAAGAATGGACTTTGGACTGCCCTGCAGATAGGTGATGTTGTTGTAATTTGCGGCGAATGTGTTCTCTTACTAAAGCAATGTGAACCGGCCAACTCACAAATATGCAAGTCAAACTGCAAATCATTCAGGATAACAACCTCAGCAATACATTAATTACTACTAGTACTACTATTTTACTGTCTTCTCTCACTGTAATTTGATTAGGAAAACTGAAATGTGTTGCTGGAGAACTAAGATTTTAATCATTTGCAATATAACCGTTTGCTCCCAGAACATGAAATTCTTTTCAAAATATTGTCAAAACCCAACGAGTTGGCCACACACCACAAGATGTTCACCACAGCTTTTTCAGTACTGTCATTCATCCCAATATGTTTCAAATCACAATATGTTTCAAATCACATTTACTCAGTGGTGTTTGTGGACAACATACTGTACTTTGAAAGGTTTTTTTCAAGCAACAGAAATATCTTTATATAGCGCATTGAGTTTCTGGCATTTTCTTTTTTAAGCAACAATTTGGGATAGATTCACACAACAATATGTTTTATTGTCCACCCCCACCACTTCCACTGTGAACTCACGGCCAGCATACACACACATTCCATCGTGGGCCCAGCCACGATGGGATGTGGCTGGGCCCACGATGTGAGCACAGGCAAACACAGATGAACCAACACTCTGCTGAAGTAAAAGAGGTCATAACTAGATTAGGTTCCAGTTACAAAGGCTTAGAGCCCTATGGGGGCATGGATCCATACACTGGGTGAAGTGCCTGCCATCCAATGACTTCCTCTGCCATGGCTGTTGGGGGAAGGAAACCATGAGATGTCAGTAAATGGGCACTGGGTGATTCCTGCTGTCACAAGGAAGTGAGACATGTCTAGTAGACCCTAAGCTGGGAACGACCTTGGTAGCCCTTATCCCCAAAGTCCTTTACAGGGACCCCACTTTCCAAATTGTATCCAGATCCAGGTGAAAACCACCACCAGAGGCAGCAGGAAATCACTACTGTCAAACCTACTGCGGCTGCAACCCACTTTGAATGCCAGAGACAATTCTATGAAATGGTCTGCCCGCGGTCTGATAGACAGATGCCATCTGGATGAAAGAGTGCCTCTTGATGGAATGAGATACATATATGTCAGTTTGGCTGATCCTGCCTGTCTTGCTAACCTTCCTTCTTACCAATTCAAATGTTTGTCAGTCCTGTGCCAAATGTGCAGCTCAAGCAAGACAGGCCAGAAAAACAGGGTTGAAGGGAGATGAGTTCCAGGATGAGATAATGCTGCCTGTATGAGGTCCAGGCCTTTGTGAGCACCAAGATCATTTTTCCTAGCTGCAGAATAATAGCAACTGGAAAGCCACACAGTTAGATAGTCTCTAAGGCAAGGCTTTCCAAATGATGTGCCACAACACATTATTGTGTTCCCTGAAGTGTGTAGGTGTGTCGCCTACAATCTTGGAAACGTATGTTACTATTTATAAATCATATATATTTAAAAACATATGAAAGGTTTTCATGAGATATGTTGTGTCCTCATACATTTTGTTATTACAATTTATGCACGTCTCTGTATCTCTTATAAGGGGTTAGTTTAACCTCCAGTTTACTAGTAACATTGAATTGTTGTGTCGCGAAATGATGCATGTCTAAAAAGCATGTCACCAATATGAAAAGTTTGGAAAGTTCTGCTCTAGAGCCTGGTTGCCGTCTCCAATCACATGATGAAACATATTTCCAGGATCAATATCTGGTTTCCACAGATGCAGACTGACCTAAGATGGAGTCATGCAACTAGAGAAGAGGATGTTAGAATGTTACCCCAAGCTCTGGAAGAACATAGATTTGGAATACAGAAGATTTTCATCTACCAATGACCTTAACACATGGGTGCAGGCATATCCAACCATGCTGACAAAGTGGCAGCCCATCATCCTAGCCAGCAAGCATCCTGATTGGCTGGCAGAGAGAAACCAAACAAGGAGCCCATGAAAACCACACAGGCCCATGGGAAAGGGGAGGTGTGCCAGAAGGGGATGACTGCCACTGCCACTCCACTCCTCCAGCAGAAAACAGACCCAGAAGTAAGCCTACTAGGGCTTGCTTCTCTTGAATGAAACTACCTTTTGTTTGGAAAGACGGAAAAGCTAATGATCAAAGGGCAAAAAGAATTATTTGTCAGTGGTACCTCTTCAATAACTGCCCAGACAAACCCTGTGTGGTCTTAAAAGTAAGCCTTAAGTCTTTATTGGAAAAAAAATAGGAATCCATCACACTTGAGTTGTTAAACACTGGGAACTTGGTTCTACGATCAACACACCTGAACACCCTGTTGCACATGATGCATCTTGTTTGTGACTGTGTCCTTCTGAGGAAAGATCCATGTGGGTCTTCCAGAAATGGTGGGTATGGTATGTTTACCTGTGAACTTGCCTTCATGCCAACCTCATAAGTTTCCATTTCCAAAAGAACCTGGTGATGCTAGTTTTTTTTTTCTTTTTAAAGACCCTGTAGTAATGTATGTTTGCCTAAGGTTGGAATTCTAGTAAGCACAGTGACCACTGTGTCCTTGTCAACTGATATAGTGAGCTTTCTTTAAGTCAGCCTGCTCAGGATTTCAATGTAATGAAAGAGTAATATGGGCAGGCAGTACATTTTTCCAGACAACTTAAACCTGGCTGCAATTATTCTTTCAGAAACTCGGTTAAAAACAATGGAGCTACAAATGATTGTGCCGCGTGCTATTTGTAGAATTCTCTGGGTTTTCTATCAGGCTTGGTCAAGCAGCCGAAGCAGTTCTGTTTCCAATAAAGCTTAAAAATATTTCTGAATGACCCTCCATGTGCTTTTCTATTACATGGCATTAAGCTTTAAGAATGCAGCCAAGGAGAACAGCAAATAAAGACCTTTTCAACATTCCACTGTTTTATATCCTCCCACTCTTAAACCCACCACTGAATTCAAAGAACGGGGTGGGGGGGACCCTTTATATGTTACCAAACATTCTCCACTACAGCCATCTACAATTCCACTGCAGCCCACAAGACTATTTAAACAGTTCAGCCTGAATGTTTTGGTATGTTATTGACAGCTTCACACAAAAATCAAAAACCAGTATTAAACACAGAATCGTCAAGGGACTGTGTGAAGAGGATAGTCAAAGGGTGTGGGAACAGATGTTATGTGCGAGGAGTCTTATGATCCCATCAGCTGTTAAAAAATATTTACCACCAGTATTGGCCTAGCCCAGTCCTAACATGAAGCAGAAAAGGCAGCCACCTCAGGCTGCAAATATTGAGGGATAAGGAGAGAACAGAGTTTCATGCCCTGCAGTGGTCTGCTCAGGTTCAGTGGAGGACATCACCAGTGCTAAAGCTCTCTGTTCAACTGCTAACCCAGTTGGCTTTTGCAGTCCGAATGGGGAGGCATTATCCTGTCCTATGCCTCAGGCAGCAAAATATCTTGGGCTGACTGTGGGGCAGGAGAGGGGAGGCTTATGAGCATGGCATCGTCCGTGGGGGCCCCCAGGTCCAGCCTTACCATTAAGCAAAATGAAACAATCACGTGAGGCAGCAATGCTGGGTAGCGCAACAGAGGCAGGACTTGGTGATCCCCCTGTGCTGGAGGACAGTGCTGTAGCTGCTGTATAGCCTGCTCCCTACCTTGCTGCCCAGGAACAGTGAGGGAGTGCTAGCCTATTTAAATTGTCAAAGATTCACCTGCCAATCTGGACTAGACTGGGGACACCACTATCTCAGGAGCAAAATTATCTCAGGAACAAAATGTTGGCTCCATACCCTATTGGAGATCTACATATTGAGAATTCTCTGAGACTGCATTTGACCCAATACTATGAGGATGCCCTGTGCAAGGTGGACATGAGAGCACTCTTAAGGCACTGGGTCTCTTACTGGTATTGAGACATTAGCAAATATCCAATCTTAATCCTCTTTGGAACTACCTCTGATCTCCATTCAATATCGGTGATGAATTCACAAACTAAAATTGGAGTGGGAGGAAGATGAAAAAATGTATAACAAGAACAGTCAGCCCTCCATGTTTGCAGGTTTGACTTTCACGGATTTGATTATTTGCAAGTTTCTTCAACTCCTGCCCCCCCCCCACACACACACACACTTCAGGTGCATCTTTTCCGAGAGAACTTTGTCTCTTGGTGGCTCTGATCAGACCGTGCAGCCCTTTAAAAACTTACCTCTGGTGCTCCAGAGCACCATAAACCTTCTCCCCGTGCTACCCTACACCCAAGAAAGGAAATAGGCAAAAGAGAGGAAGTATAGGGCCACCATGGGGACCAACCTCTCTCCCTCTCCTTTTCCGGACTGGGTTTGGACCCTGCATTCCCATTCTCCCTACTGTGCCTTAGCCCCCCTCACCACAGACACAAACATTTTGATATTTGCAATCTTTCCACTTTTGCGAGGGCCCTGTTTCCCCTAAACCTAGTGAATGTGGAGGGTCAACTGTACGTCTAACAAACAATGTCATTGTACCTTATAGGCTAACAAATTTACTGTGACATAACTTTTCACTTAGTACACACAATCCCACCTGGTACACATGTCCTCCTGGTCTGGCATTTTTTATTTTGTGAATATTCCTTCCCTCCCCACACTTACCCAAGGCTTACCAAAACATCTGGGATTTGGTATTTGTTATCCAGGACCTTGTTTTACTCATCTTCTATCTTCTGAGCATCAGTCGTTGTGGTGAGAAAACTAAATGAGAAAGAAACAGAAAGAGTGATAGAAAGAGAGAGAGAGTTTAACAAAACCCAGGATTCTTGCTGCCTATGTCAACTCACTTCTGCTGCAGGTTAAATCCCAATCTGTTGCCGAGTAGGTAAAATAGAACTATTTACCTGTACTTAACATGTTAGGAAATCTTGCCTTCTCAGCTAGCATCCAAAGCTGCTATGATGCAACACAAAATGAGAAGAAGAAAATCTAAGCTACTTTGCAATCATGCACTGATAGATGGTGAAGGTGTACCATAATGTCACTTGTGCAGATCTAGGGCCATTTCCGCACAACACTCTTATAGTGTGATGATTCCACTTTCAACCTCCTATGGAATCCTGGGGTTTACAGTTTGGGGAGGGGCCAGCCGGCCCCTTCTGTAACTGCAAACCCCAGGATTCCATAGGAGGTTGAAAGTGGAATCATCGCGCTATACGAGTGTCGTGCGGAAATGTTCTAGGTCTAGTTTTCACATGAGTAATAAACCTACTTCTGGGCTGTGCTACTTCACCCAAAAGGTATGGGCTTATGTAGTAGAATGCTGCCCTGAAAAAGCTTAATTAGTTATATTTTTTAAAAGTTATTCATTACGTTTCTTATTCCAAGACACAAATATGACTCTAGTTATATCTACAAGTTTCTAAAATTTAACTCTTTCCCATTTCCTGCAAGCTCCTACAAAGGTTTCCTTCATGCATATTTTTTAAAAAAACTAGCTAAATGCTACATGCTGCTGGCCACTAATTCTCCTTCCACTTGTCACACTATTACCTCAACCTACCTACAAGAGAGAAGGAGACAGCACAAGGAGACAGAACACAAACCATTACTTGAAATGCAATAGTCCTCTTCTGCCATTTAATAAGGAGCCTCCATAACTATATAAGTTAACATGTCGAAAAAAGAACGAAGCTATTCCTCAATAAATTACACTTCTAAGGTAAGATAGTTACACTTTTATTATCTTTGAAAGGAATTAATTGCAAGTAACCAGTTAGAAGTATTTCTAACTGGTTATTTCCCACTGTGATGCCATACAGACAGTTCTCTAGACATAGGAATATCTTCTTGGCCATAGTACAAACAGGTGGATTCACCCTGAAATTTTATGGTCCAGCCTGAAATTTACAGCATCAGTGTGTGAAGGTAAGTTCAAGTGCCACCACATGTCCATCAAAAAGCCCTAGCATAAAAAGAGTGGAGTTAACCAGAATGGGAGGAAATAACCAGGCTGGTCTAATAAAAGGTATTGTCTCACTTACTGTATGTTTTTCATTCTGTGGGGTCATAGAATCATAGAATCATAGAAATGTAGAGTTGGAAGAGACCACACGGGCCATCCAGTCCAACCCCCTGCCATGCAGGAACACCCTCAAAGCACTCCCCACAGATGGCCATCCAGCCTCTGCTTAAAAACCTCCAAGGAAGGAGACTCCACCACACTCCGAGGCAGCATATTCCACTGCCGGACAGCCCTGACCGTCAGGAAGTTCTTCCTGAGGTTCAGGTGGAATCTCCTTTCCTGCAGCTTGAATCCATTGCTCCTTGTCCTGGTCTCTGGAGAGGCAGAAAACAAGCCCTCTCCCTCCTCTACATGGCATCCCTTCAAATATTTAAACATAGCTATCGTGTCCCTTCTTAACCTTCTCTTCTGCAGACTGAACATACCCAGCTCTCTAAGTCTGTCCTCATAGGGCATGGCTTCCAAGCCCCTCACCATTTTGGTCGCCCTCCTCTGAACCTGCTCCAGCCTGACCATGTCCTTCTTGAATTGGGGTGGCCAGAACTGGACACAGGATTCAAGATGAGGTCTAACCAAAGCAGAGTAGAGTGGTACCAGTACCTCCCTCGATCTAGACACCATAGTCCTATTGATACAGCCGACAATTGCATTGGCTCTCTTGGCTGCCGCATCGCACTGCTGACTCATGTTCAGCTTGTGGTCTATTAAGACTCCTAGATCCCTTTCACACGTACTGCCATCCAGCCACGTGTTCCCCCATCCTATATTTCTGTATTCCATTTTTTCTACCTAAGTGTAGGACCTTACATTTCTCTTTGTTGAATTTCATTTTGGTAGCCTTGGCCTAGCTCTCCAATCTGTCCACATCATTTTGAATTTTGATCCTGTCCTCTGGCGTATTAGCAACCCCTCCCAATTTGGTGTCATCTGCAAATTTGATGAGCATGCCCTCTATTCCTTCATCCAAGTCGTTGATGAAAATATTGAACAGCACTGGGCCCAGGACAGAACCCTGTGGCACCCCGCTGGTCACTTCTCTCCAGGATGAAAAGCAGCCTTTCGTGAGCACCCTTTGAGAACGGTCAGTCAACCAGTTACAGATCCACCTGACAGTAGCTCTGTCCAACCCACATTTTACCAGCTTCTTTGCAAGAATGTCATGGGGAACTTTGTCAAGGGCCTTACTGAAATCGAGATATGCTACATCCACAGCATTCCCTTCATCTATCAAGCTAGTAACTCTATCATAAAAAGAGATAAGATTAGTCTGGCATGACTTATTTTTGAGAAATCCATGTTGACTTCTTGTGATTACCGCATTGCTTTCTAAGTGATTAGAAACTGACTGCTTAATGATCTGCTCCAGGATCTTTCCGGGTACTGATGTCAGTCTGACTGGGCGATAATTATTTGGGTCCTCTTTTTTTCCCTTCTTGAAGATGGGGACAACATTTGCCCTCTTCCAGTCTGCTGGAACTTCTCCTGTCCTCCAAGATTTCTCAAAGATTATAGCAAGCGGTTCCGAAATGACCTCTGCCAGTTCTTTTAATATCCTAGGATGCAATTCATCTGGCCCTGCAGACTTGAATTCATCCAGTGTGGCCAGGTATTCCTGTACCACCTCTCTATCTATTATGTGCCGCATTTCCCCTGCTTCCTCCCCTGCTCCCCAACCACCAGGTTGAGTGCTTGTATCCTTCTGGGAAAAAACTGAGGCAAAGAAGGTGTTAAGTAGTTCTGCCTTTTCTCTTCCCCCTGTTAGTAATTTGCCATCTTCTCTGCGCAGCGACCCTATCGCCTCCTTCTTTTTCCTTTTGCTGCGGACATATTTTAAAAAGCCCTTTTTATTGTTTTTAGTGTCTCTGGCCAACCTAAGTTCGTTCTGTGCTTTAGCCTTTCTGACCTTCTCCCTACATCTCCTGGCTACTTGCTTAAATTCTTCTTTGGTGGTTTCCCCCTTCTTCCATTTCCTGTACACGTTTCTCTTAACGCTTAGCTCAGCTGAGAGTTCTTTAGTCAACCATTCTGGTTTCTTCAGATGCTTTCCATTTTTCCTCCTTATTGGCACAGTTTTAGATTGTGCCTTCAGTATCTCCCTTTTAAGGAACTCCCATGCCTCCTGAACTCCGTTCTCTTTCACTATTCTTGACCACGGAATTTCAGCCAGCAGCTCCTTAAGTTTACAGAAGTCCGCTTTTTTAAAATCTAAGACGAGTGTCTGGCTACACTTATCTTCTCCTTCCCACTGAATGCCAAATGCCAATAGGGCATGGTCACTCCCCCCTAAAGATCCAACCACTTCTACCTCATTAACAAGGTCATCCCTATTGGTCAGGATCAGATCTAGAATATTTGATCCCCTTGTGGCCTCTTCCACCTTCTGGACCATGAAATCGTCTGCAAGACAAGCAAGAAACTTGCTGGACCTTGCTGTCTTGGCAGAGTTCGACTGCCAACATATATCCGGGTAATTGAAATCTCCTATTATTACTGTATCTCTCCTTTTTGAATGCGCAGTCATTTGGTTGAGGAAGGCGTCATCAAGGTCTTCAGTCTGGGTTGGAGGTCTGTAGTAAACCGCCACCAGAATATCCCTATTGTTTCTCGCTCCCTTAATTCTTACCCAGATGCTCTCGACCTGGCTTTCTGGGTTTAAGTCATGGATTTCTTCACAGGTGAAAACATCCTTGACATACAAGGCTACTCCTCCTCCTTTCTTGTTTGGTCTATTTCTACAAAATAGGCTATACCCCTCTATTCCTACATTCCAATCCTGAGACTCATCCCACCAGGTCTCAGTGACGCCTATCAAATCGTATTTATTTTATTGTACTAGGAGTTCAAGTTCATCTTGCTTGTTTCCCATACTCTGCACGTTAGTGTAGAGACACTTAAATCCCCGGGCCCTTCCTGCAAGTCCTGTACTATAGTTTCTACTCCTCCCACCATTGGACGCTTGTACTACTTGGTCAATATCATTTGGGCCTTTTCCCCCTGCACTCGCCAAGTCTCTGCCCTGAATAATATTGTCTCCCTCCCCAGCAGAACTTAGTTTAAAGGTCTCTTAATCCTCTGTGCAAGACTGTTTGCAAAAACATTCCTGCCAAGTTTCGTGAGGCCATCCCTTGCCAGAAGCCCATGTTCATGGAAATTCACGCCGTGTTCCAAAAACCCAAACCGTTGCCAGCGGCACCATGTGCAGAGCCAGTTGTTGACCTCTGCTATTGCCCTTTCCCTTCGTGCGCCATATCCTTGAACAGGGAGGAGAGATGAAATGACCACCTGCGCACCAAGGTCCTTAAGCTTTGTCCCCATAAGTTCGTAGTCCTTTGCGATGTGGTAAAAGCTGCGCCTCGCGGTGTCATTGGTTCTGACATGAACCACAATGAGGGGCTTATGGTCAGTGGGCTTGACCAGCCTGGTTAGCCTCTCCGTTATGTGGTTGATCTTGGCCCCAGGAAGACAGCATACTTCTCGATTGAACTTGTCAGGTTTGCAAATTGCTGGTTCGGTTCCTCTGAGCAAGGAGTCCCCAACAACCAGAACTCGCCTCCTCTGAGGCTTGTCTGGGGCTCCTCGATGAACAGGTTCTTCTAGAACTGCCTGGGTACTCTGTTGAGGCTGGGAGTGTTGATCTAGTTCCTGTCACCGAAGTTGGATTCCTTCTTGTTGACATTCTGTTCCCTCCTCCTGGTGCTCCTCATTGATCAGTGCAACTATTAAGCTCTCTGATCTTTAAGCTGAAAGAATTCCTCAAATTGTTAGACCTCAAACACTCAAAAGAAAATATTTACAAAACAACACTAGAACTCTGCACATTTCAGAACTTCCAAAACCACTTTCCTCATATCCTTTTAACACCCATCCCCCATAACACTTTAATCATGTTTCTTCATCTTAACATCAGGGATCTTTGCATTTCAAACATCTGGCATGCAAATGAAGCATTTTAAAAAAGAATGAACTCTTTATTTATTGTAAAAACCTGTCAGCTCATGCTTACTACCACTATAAAACAGTGCCTTCAACACCCATCCCAGCAAGGCAGCCAAGAAGGATACCACGATTAATGGTATCAAAAACCACTGAGAGATCCAGCAGAACCAACACTGACATACTCCTCTTGTTCAGTTCCTGGCGTAGGTCATCCAACAAGGCAAACAAAGTGTTTCTGTCTCATAGCTAGGCTTGAAACCAGATTAAAATGGATCTAGATAATCCATCTCATCTAGAAACACCTGGAGCTGGAAGGATGCCACAGTACCTTGTCCAAGAATCAAATGTTGGAAATGGAACAATAATTGTCCAATGTCCAATGCGTTCAGGAAGGACTTTTTCGACAATGATTTTACAACTGCTTCCTTTAGGCATGCTGGAACTTTGCATTTCTGCTAGTCAAAAAGTCACAGTGCTTTCAGTTTGCAAACCCTGGCTCTGCTTCACCCCTGGAGTTAACAGTATGTCTTGCTGTCTTGTTTGTTTGTTGTTGTTGTTTTCTTAGAATATTAAATGGTTTTATTTACAATATTTTCTAAGATTTCACTATGGAATCAGGTCAGAGACCTATTCGCTCTAGTATTTTGTCTAGAAGCAGCTAGCTGTATGTATCTGGAAGCTGAGAATGACAGCAGTAGTTCTCCTCTGTTGCTTCTCTCCAGTGCTTTGTATATTACACTGAACACAATATGTGCATGTTTAGCCATTCTGGCTAATTGCAGTTGGGTAACTCTTTATGTAAAACCACATGTTATTCCTGCCTACAGTTGGTGCACTGAAATCAATGGAGTTTACGCTAGTTGTGACAGTTCCATCCATTTCAATGAGTCTAGTCTAGTTTGGACTATCACCATCCACCTACCTACCATCATCATCTCTCCCCCGTCTCTCTCTCTGGACATCAATCTACTTAGTTTAGCCCTCTTGTTTTGTTCAATCTAAACAAGTGCACACCATTGCATTTTGTGACAAGTTCAATGCAATAATTATGCTTCCGCATTAATAAAATCAGGAAAATGAAGAGAACAGAACTTGAAAAGGAGTGATCATTATTCTCTAATGCACAGCAGTATATATCCATTTTTCTGAATTGCCTAGGGGGACATCAAAACCATATGACTCTACAGTCTTGAGGTTATACCCACACTTCAGTGTTGCTGAGGTTCTGTCAGAGAAAGAGATAGAAAACAGAGACAAGGCTATTTTTAGATTACCAATGCTTTATGGATGCCAGAGCATGCAAGGTTGATGAACAGTTTAATGTAGTCCTCAATTGCACATATGCCTCATTTTATATGGACAGAATGATGGCATCTTGATCACTGTGAGCAACACAGCAAAAACGTCCACCTACTATACTCCTCCTCTTAAGGAACACACAAGAACATAAGAACAGTTCCTCCAAACTTATACCTCTAATCCAGTATGCTGCTTTCCATGGTGGCTAATTAATCACATGTCTTCAAATCCTAGAGAGAAATAAGACAATAGCCATTCCCTCCCTACACTGTGATAGTGCTACTATTCCACTTTCAATATCTTACAGAATCCTGGGGTTTGCAACTTAGGAAGGGACATTTAGAATACTTGGCCAGAGAGTGTCCAGAGGAGGGTGACCAAAGTGGTGAAGGTTCTGGAAGCCATGACCTATGAGAAGCGACTTAGGGAGCTGGGTGAGTTTAGTCTACAGAAGAGAAGGTTAAGAGTAGGGGACATGAAAGCCATGCTTACATATTTGAAGGGATGTCATGTTGAAGAGGGAGCAGGCTTGTTTTCCACTGCTCCAGAGACTAGGACAAGGAGCAATGGATTCAAGCTGCAGGAAAGGAGACTCCATCTGAACCTCACGAAGAACTTCCTGACGGTCAGAGCTGTCCAGCAGTGAAATATGCTGCCTCGGAGTGTGGTGGAGTCTCATTCTTTGGAGGCTTTTAAGCAGAGGCTGGATGGCCATCGGTTGGGAATGCTTTGATGTGGGTTCCTGCATGGCAGGGAGTTGAACTGGATGGTCCCTGTGGTCTCTTCCAACTCTATGATTCTATGATCGATTGTGTTTTGGTGACAATCCCAGCAGCAGCTTTGCCAGGAAGGGAGAACAATGGGAGTGCTCTCCTCTGCACTGTACCAGCTCGCTGCTGAAGGAAATGTGATGGACATGCCTCTTCCTTCTGCAGCACAGCCGGGCACTTTCCCAGGCTGCACTGGGGCAGGAAGCATCTCCATCACACTTCTTGGTTTTCCACAGGCTAGAAAAGTGCAGGATGGTTGTGCGATCATGGGTCATTGACAGGGAAAACTTGTTAATGATTTAATCCATGGTCTGGCAACAGGAAAAGGATGGGACTGCAATGATGTCATGCAAAAGCATTCTCGCGGTCCTGCTTCTCTCCCATCCCCATGCCAGGACAACAGCGTCCTTCGGAAAGGGCCTAAGACTTGGAAGCACAGCTATGAAGGAACTAGGTAAGATCCTGAGGTGTCAGGATATATCACTGAACACTAAAGTCAGGATTCTCCATGCCGTTGTATTTCCAGTTTCTGTGTATGGTTGTGAAAGCTGGACAGTGAAGAAATTTGATATGAAGAAAATCCACTCATTTAAAATGTGGTGCTGGAGAAGAGCCCTGTGGATACCCTAGATCGCAAAAAAGACAAATAAATTTGTCCAAGAGCAAATCAAGCCCAAATTTGATTTCCAGGTAGTTAGGGAAATGGAGCTCAACTATGCAGCAAGGTATACTATAGCTTCAGAGTTCACAGCTTATGATACAAAATGAGAGGATTCACAGAAATGGCAGACAAACATTAATAATAAAATAACTTAATTAATTAAAATTTAAATTTAAAAAACGCCTACACTAAAAAGAGCCCATGCAGTTGTTAGAGAATATGAGAGATTCTAAGGGATCTCTCAAGGACAGTTTTGAATGTGCTCAGCAGAAATTAAACATTTCACCAGCCATTCTATACTCAAGGTCCAGCACAGAAAGCAATCAAAGTTTGTCTTCTTTGTAGGATACATAAGAATAGTTTTATTCAAGAATACTTGTGTATAATCAACACAGATTCATCTTCCTGAAGAAAGGTAAAAAAGGGGAAAGCTACAATATAGTATCAGAAAAACAGGAGCATCTCACCTAGAGATGCTTTTATCATACCTGCTTCCTCAAGGATAAACAGGGAGATCATACCCTCTAACATTTCACAGATGAAAACTGGGACATGCATGGCCAAGCAACATCAGAGTGTGGTCAAGACAGCAACAGTTATTAATAAGGAAGAAGAAAAGAGAGGCTGCAGGGTTTGCTTTTGCCTGAGCCCACTGAGCCACACAGGATTTTGCCCCCTCTTTTCTCCTCCCTCTGCTGAATTGAGTGTAAACTCCTTTTGCACTTTGAACTCAGTTTTGTAGCAGCAGAAGTAAGCTGAAGACAAAGAGGGAAAGCGGGAGGACAAGAGAGGAACTGGGACATTTTAAAAGCAGCTGAAAAAGTGAGAGAAGTATTAATCAGAACTGTCTCTGCCAAATCAGGACATTTGGAGGGTACCGGAGAGAGAGGAGTGAGGGGAGATGAACAAAGAATGCCAGAGAACAAAGAATGCCAGATGACAGAGAAGAAAGGAAAGAAAAGTGATACAGGAAGAGAACAAGCATGGACAACTATGTAAACAGGATGTTACCATCAGTGGCAGAGCTTGGAGTGTGTGGAGGGGGAGCGGGAGGGGGCAGGGCTACGGTACGAGGGGCGTGGCCACCGTATGTGGGGGTGTGGCCACAGTGCATTGGGGGCATGGCCAGGGCTTGTGGGGGCTACGGGCTGGGATGCCCCAAAAACATTGCCGCCTGGGGCGAATCGCCCCCCACCCCCCACGTCCCTACAAGACTGGTTACCATGAACGTCTTGTGCCTAAACCCCAGAGACTGTGATACAGTCTCACAAGGGATGAGCATAGGCATGTAATGGTTCCTAACGCCAATAGCGGTAAGTCGCATAGTCATTCTGTCTCTAGGTCAGATAGTCTTGAGACTATCTGAGACTAAATGTTAGCCAAGTTTAATTCTTTTTTAGTGTAAGGTTGCATCTTAGAATTCATTATTCAAAAGCAAAGAGAGTAGTACCTAGACAGTAGTACCTAGGAAAAGACATAGAACGCAAAATTGGACAATGGATAATTATTCTATCAAGCAATGCAGTTTATTCAAATATCTGTATATTAATTTTAGTAAAAGAATTAATTGCACAGTGCTTGATGATGTAGTCAAATTGATAGCATCTTCGAAGCATATAACAGATTGCAGTGTTCTTTCTGATTAATGATTGGTGGCCAATTGTTAGAGCTCATTTTATTTCTTGCAAAGGCAGAAAAGGTATTATGGAGCCAAGATCTGAGGTGAAGGTAATATCATTTCGTTGGAGACGCTCCAGAACAGGTTCATAAGAAAACTGCATGCTGCATCCCAGAGTACTCCTGCCTGTGTTCTGAAATCTTCTGGGAATGTCCTTCTTTCTGTACCAGCACCCTCACTGTTCTATCTGGTAGAAATATAGGAGAAAGCCTTCTCGATGGCTGCTTCTAGGCTCTAGAACTCTCTTCCTATAGAGGTTAGGCTGGCACCTTCTTTGCTATCATTCTACAAGTAGGTGAAAATGTTTTCGTTTCAGCAAACCTTTGACTGCCCAAGCGAAAATGGCTTTTGATTATGTGCTAGCTGATTATATTTGTTCTCTTTTTTTAAAAAAAATTATACTTTTTAGCTGCCTTTGGTTCTATTGATAGTTTCATTATATTTTTAACTTTTGTATGATGTGAATTTTTATCAGTATCTGTTTTAATTTTTGTAAACCAACTTGACTCCTATATCAGGAAAAAGACAAGATGTAAATAAATCACCACCATCGTCATGAACAGAGGTAGGTCTGCCCTCTATCGAATCATGGTTTGGTACTGATGTAGATCAAACAAAACAGCCCCCTGATGAATGCTCGTATGAACAACTGAGATGTGGGTAGATCAGTGAGTAGAAAATGAATTTATACTCGGTCTATGCAGGAGGCAGTAATGCTTGCCTTTCTACCTATCTCCAACCAACAAATTGAGAAATCCCACCTATCCCTGCATAGGGAGGTCATTAACAATAATTGCTCTTCTCAATAATTTGCTACTATTAATCAATCCATGAGATAATATTCAGGTTAACTAGTGAAGTACATTTTCATGATTAAATATTATTTTCTGCACAGGGACAAGTTTCCTGTACAGAGAATCCCGTTTTCTGCATAAAATCAAATTTCTGCAGAGAGCATTCCCTTTTTCTGCACACGCATACACACACACAAACACATGTTTGGCCCACGGCAAACTCTGATCTAAAGACATCCAGAAAACCAAACATGCTCTTCAGGAAGGTTTCCCACAGAAACCAGTTTTTCATCAAAGATTTGAAGATGCACAAATATTCTTTCCATGTTCAAGATTGAGTTTCAAAAAATTCTGAAGGGTTGGCGCTTTGGCTTTCCAAAGCCATTCTTCTTGTTTATTTATATGTTTACTGCTTGTGTCTTTCGGTCATCTTTCTGTTCTTCAATTCTTCAGTGTTTTAGTTTCTCTAGTAGAGATATTGAGCACATGGCCCTCATTATAAATAAGGCTAAATTAAAAATAGTTTCAAAATACATTGTTGACGCTGCTGCTGAGAACAGAGTTACATATAGAACAACCTGTTAACATTTGCAAGGTTTAGCTCAAATACTGATGCAAAATGGGTTTTCTTCTATCTGCAGTTTTTACTGGAAATATCTGAAAAGTTAATAGTCAGTTTACATTCTAACATCTCTGTTTCTGTGGGGCTTTTTTAAAATATTTCTTCAGACATTTAAAGATGCAAAGATATATTATTAACTTCCAGTGTCAGAATCATCCAGTTTCTGATTTCTACCTATAGTTGTAAAAGCTGTACAGTGAAAAAAGATGACAGGAAGAAAAACAGCTCATTTGAAATGTGGTGCCTGAGGAAAATCCTACAGGTACCATGGACTGCCAAAAAGAGAAACAAATGGATCTGAGAGTAAATCAAACCAGAACTCTCACTAGAAGTTAATGACTAAACTGAGGCTGTCATCTTTTGGACACATCATGAGACAACATGACTCACTGAAAAAAAATGGGGAGAAAATGAAAGGAAGTGGGGGGGGAAAGGAAGACCACATTACAGATAGACTGATTCAGTCAAGGAAGCCACAGCCCTGAGTCTGCGAGACTTTATCAGGGGAGTCAATGAGTGGGACTCTTACAGTTTTTTCATTCATAGCAGTGATGTAGACTTGAGTCGATAGACTCGGACTCAAGTTGGACTTACGTCACTTCAGTGACTCGACTTGGACTCGACTCAGCCATAAATGATGTATATCTTTAATGCCTGACTTGATGCCCTCGGTTCAGTAACATAATACATTCGTTACCCTGTGTATTGGGGGTCCCGAGAGAGACACCAAAATGTGCTCAACTAAAGGTGGGGAAAATTAGCTCAGAGCACTGCTTAGTGTTACGAGAAGCAGGGTAACGTAGTGAGATCTTGAACCCTATGTCTACGGGGTCGGGTCGAGTCAAGGAGAACACAGAAGTTGAAGCAATAAATGATGTTTTATTAAAAAAACACAAGCAAAACAGTGTACGCGACACACTCACACAAGATAACTAAAGAAATAAAGGTTGGAGTGGTATAGAGGGATTTTTAGAGGAGTTGCTGGTTTGGGTGATACTTCACCTGTCCTGAAGCCCGGAAAAATGGAGAGCGAGGCTGGGGTGCGACATAGCTCAGCACGTGGAGCCGAGGGGAGGCTCGCCGAGCAAAGCGGCAGCAAGGCGGGATGAAACTCGGGAGCGATCCGAGGAAGGTCTCGGAATCAAGGGTTTTTATAAGGAGAATGTGACTGCAGGATATGCCGTACTTGGGGGAAAACAATAGATTTGGAGTTGGAGACAAAGCCTCCGAAAGGTCAGAATCTGAATGATTGAGTTATTGTAGAGGTTCTCAATAGAGTAGCCAGTATGCAAACGCAGAGTACTTGGGTATTGCATAGTTTACCCATCAAGCTGCCATCGCGGGGCAGAGGATCTTTTGTAGGTTGCATGCATACCTAATTAGAGTACTTGCCTGGAGGTCTCCTAAAGCGGTGAGTCAGCTATTTTCTGGCCTGCCTGTATTGTCTAGGAATATTACGGGGATAATCGGCCTAGCCTGTATGCGTGCTTGTCCAGGGGCCTCGCAAGCACGTGGAAGGGAATAGAGAAGTGAAGCCGAATTGTGATATCAAAAGGATATCTTTTAATATTCCCAAAGCTCAGACTAGCCAGGGCAGTAACACATTACTCCAGAAACCTTACAACTTTGAACAATGCTCCCATCTCTTTTTGCCTATTGGTCACATGGCAATCTGTCTCAAGCCCAAAGTGGGGGTGCATTTCTCAGAGGGGAACAGCAAACTAGTTAGGCAATGGGCTTGAGTCCGGGTTGAGGTCTGCTCAGCAGCCTGTCCCTGCTGCATATCAGAGAAGCCTTCTAAAATGTTTCCTAAGAGCAAAGAACAAGACTCGCCCCCAGAGTGCAAGGTGCATTTCTCAGAGGGGAACAGCAAATGTGTTAGGAAATGGGCTTGAGAAAGAAGGCTCCTTCCTTCTAAATCTTTTGAATCTTCAGTAACGGGGAGCAAGATAGGATCCTATTCCCCACTTCTGAAGTTGCAGATGGCAAAATTGCAAATGTGGAGAGCCGACTCTGCTTAAATTGTTAAAACTGAATTTATTTCACTCTATCCAATAATTCTGGAATTTTGGTTGGGATATAAAGTTGGCTTCCAGACTTGAGACTTGACTTGAAAGTATCTTCAAGGACTTGAGACTTGACTTGAGACTTGAAGGTAGAGACTTGAGACTTGACTTGAGACTTGGAGTAAAAGACTTAAATTCATCACTGATTCATAAGGTGTCAAAAGTTGAAGATGACTTGATAGCAAATAAGAAGAAGAAGAAAACATAAGCGTTCGATAGAGTCATTTGCCCCCTTACACATTCTATTTCACTTTGAGCAGGACACATTGCATTAATACTTCTGCCTCACCTCTAGGTTGAAAAGACAGAAGCTGGTGGAGAGCTTTCCAGCCTATGTGTCTGGATTGTACAAATGTGGTTGATTTCTGAGTGTATGTCTGGCAAATCCTGGAAGCCATCACAGATCAAAACATGAAGAAATTCAAGGCCTTCATCATGTTTATTTACAAATTTACTGTTTATTACTGATCTGGATTATTAAGCCAGATAGTGTCTTGTGGCTGAAACAAGTGTTGTACCAGCTGTAATTCAATACCATATCATTTAGGATATTCTCCCAAATGAACTGAATGTCTCATTAGAGGTGATGCAATGCTTAGCTTGAGGGGCACACTTCAAAATCATTCATTTCTGAATACATTGGCAATATGTGGCATGAAGGCAGCACATTTAACAACAGCTTGTGCCAAATAAAACACTAACAATGCTCTTGTATGTAAGGGTCAAATAGATTTTAGGGGAAACATATGTTTTCGTCTAACCTGCCTCCTCACCTACAACAGAATTTCCTCACAAAAACCTATTTCCCCTCTTACAACAATACTTTTGCTCAGAGATATGTGTTTTGGCAGACTTGCAGATTAGCCTGTATTTACCTTCTAATGACCAATCAGATCATAGGGTTAAAATAAAGCATATTAAATGAAAGATATTCAGTGAAAGAAAAAAATGCATGTTGTGACAAAATGTCATCATGTGCATCTCTTCTAAAAATATTTTAAATGTATGATCTGATTTGATCTTTAAAAGCCATTATTCTGAATGCAAGGATATGATTTGGGGTGTCCAATGTTTATTGTGTGGTACACACTACTGATTTTTTATTCATTTCTACATGTACATTTTGAGCATCCCTCATCCAAAATACTTGGGACCCAGCATTTCATATTTCATATTATTTCAGATTTTGAAATATTGTATTTGCATATACATAAAATACAGTACTACATAGGAGATCTCCAGCAAGCCTATGAACAAACAACCAAGAGTGCCACAGCCACTGCCTCGAAGATTATTTCAGATTTTGAAATATCTATATTTCAAAAGTGGTGGCTGGCAGGTTCCCTAGAGATACAGGTATCACGTGACTTATATCCTCAGTCTCTCTCCAGTCTTGTGTCTCATACACAAGGTGCAAGGTTGGAGACAGATGCAACGATCTGCAAAATGGTGGGAGGTGTGAATCCACACCAAGCAGTATCCTTGGTTTCCTGCCATTTCACAGATCCTCACATCTCTCTCCAGCCTCACATCTCTCCCCAGCCTTGTGTCTCATTCATTTACTACTTGTGTTGTGTAAGAGATTTGAGGCTGGAGAGAAACTGAGGATCTGAGAGACAAAGGAGCAGGAGCACTGCTGCCGCCACCACCTCAAAGGCAGAAGCAGGCAGCTGGTGGCAAAAAGTGTCAGTTTTTGGAGGATTTCAGATTTCCAGATTAGGAATGCTCAACCCGCACTAGCTGTTTTTGACACTGGTGTGCCATAACTGAGAGTGTACTGTGTAGTCACTTCCTTTTTGGGGACCATATGAGCCCAACCCTTCTGACTATTTGGGAAAAGGCATTAAATGCTATGGGAAACATGTGAATATCCCAAGGAAGAGCAGCCTGCAGTGGCCCTGAGTGGCTGCACCATATAATAATACTAGCCTGGCAACTGATGGCGGGGGGGAGGGGGGGCAGACATTGCAACTTTTTTTGATTTGTTCTTTATGATTGTTTGACTCTTGTCTCCAGAAAAGGTTTGTTTACAATTATATTAAAGTTCCTCTGACTCTATTGGACTCTATATTGCTTTTGCCATAAGACAATGTACATTAAGTGCTTTGAACACTCAAAAGCATTACATAATGGCTTAAGTATTCATTAAAAGAAGCTTTCAGACATCTTACCTGCAGAGATAACATTTGAAAATGAGATTAGTGGATAGCACTATTGTTCAGCAACAGTACTCCATGATCCTGCCTTGTTCCCTCCAGCCCTCCCTCCCTTTATACACACATACTGGAATACCAACAGAGAGACTTTTTTGTGGAACGTTAAAGTCTAACAAATGTTGCTATAGCATAATCATGTGTGGATTACAACTCATTTCAGTCAGATATATCTGATGAGCTGGACTATAGTCCAGACAAGCATATGCTTACGCTGTAATAAAATGTATTAGTCTTCAAGGTGCTTCCAGGCTCTTATTTTTGTTGCAAGATACTTAACATTGCTGCCTCCTCCATCAAAATGTATATTCTACTTGGCAGACTAATTAAACGCATTTTCTTCAAACTTGTCATCTAGTTGTTGGTGACGCAGTCATACTAAGGGCAGATATTATGTACACACAGTGCTGATGTGACTGTTTTGGCTTCTAGTATTGACTTTTTAAAAAGAGTACCACAGAGCTAATTATCCCACTAGATGCTTTAGCAGCCATGCTGGGCTAACTGGAAACAACTGCATTCAGGGAGAAATGCTGGATTGATCTACTATTAATAAATAGAAGAATATGTTCCATCATTGGGAAAATATGGGAATATGATCCACCACAATCTGGGAAATTAACCAGTGGTCATTGATTCAAAGTTTGACTCGCTTCTTGGAGATTACAGAAGGTAAAATTAGTATCTTGAAAGGATGAGTAGACATGGCTATTTTCTCCAATAGGAATACTATAGTAATTTGATTTAGTTGAATTAGACTGACTTTATGAGGTTTTGATTTGATGACAACTTAATTAAAAACAGTTCCATGAAATGATGTTTTTAAAGCATTGATATGACATGGTGGTTAATTATTGCTAAGTCATTCACATTTTATAATATTGGACAACTGGATTGTATGAAGTGTCCTTTATGTATGTTATTTTGATATGTTTCTAAATCTAAAAGGCACCTACTTTCCCTTCTATGACACTTGGTTGTATTTCTCATCCTCACAATTCCGCAAATAAATACCAAAAATGTTTTTTAAAATCTGAACAGGTTTTCCAATCAAATTTTTATACAAAGAATATTTGCGGAACTTGAATAGACTTGTTCAGCCTATTTTTGTTACAGACTGTCCTCTTGATCACATTGTTGTTTTCCTTCAAGTCATTTCCAATTTATGAGAACCCTAAGGTCAACCTACTCTGGGTTTTTCTGGGGCTGAGAGCATGTGATGAGCACAAGGTCATTAATTCAATGGGTTTCCATGGCCAAGCAGAGAATCGAAACCTGGTCTCCAGGATCATAGTGCAACTGTTACCACGGTTTCTAGCCCGAGCTTGTGGTATATTAGATATCATTTGATATCAGTAATTTGGCCTTCTTTACCCATTCCTCTCCACGTGCTTGCGAGGCCCCCGGACAAGCACGCACACAGGCACGGCCGATAATAGCCGAAACATTCCAAACAAATCCAGGCAGGCCAGAAATAGCCAGACTGCCGCTTTAGGAGACCTCAAGGCAAGTACCACATTATGTATGAGCGCTACTTACAAAGGACTCCCTGCCCCGAGCAGGCAGCTTGACGAGCCTAATACTCAACTGTCAAGCACTCCGCGTTTGCATATTGGCTACTCTATTGACAACTCTGTCCTAACTCAATCATGCAAAATACTGACCTTTCGGAGGATTTGTCTCCAGCCCAAAATCCATTGTCTTCCCCGGGAAAGGACTAGCCTGCGGCCACATTTTCCCCTATAAGAACCCCTGACTTTGAGTGTCTCGTTGGATCGCTCTTGGCTTCCATCCCGCCTTGCTGTCGCTTCGTCCAGCGAGCCTTCCCCTCAGCTCCTCGTGCGGAGAATCCTCACTTCCACGGACTTCGTCTTCAGACTACCCAGGCTTCAGGACAGGTGTACTATTCCACATACAAAACCTCCTCTTAAAATCCCTCTATCCAACTCCTACCTTTATTTCAATAGTTCTCTGTGTGAGTGTGTTGCATACACGTGTTTGACTGTACATTAATAAAACAACTATCATTATTTACTTCTGTTTGCTCCTTGACTCGGCCTGACCCCGTAGACATTGGGTTCAAGATCTCGCTACATTGCCTTGCCTCTCGCATTGCTAACTAGTGCTCTCAGCTAATTCCCATTCCCCATTATTTTGAGCACATTGCGGTGCCCCTCCTGGGACCCCCAGAAATCAGGGTAACACAACACTAAAACCACATGACAGACTACTAAATAAGGCAGGCTATTCAAAGTGGTGATCCATAGACCATGCCAGTCCATGTGCCATAAATTGCTGGTCCCTGACGAGTTTTCAAGAAAGAAAAAAACTATGGTGGCCAATGGGTACTAAGATGGTACCACTCCCTGGAAGATAAGGACAGGGGGAATGTTGGTCATTCACATGAAATAGGTTGAGGTGCACTGAAATGAGATGCACTGCAATGTCCATTACATTCAGAGCCACAGCACATAGGCCATTTCCACACTACACTATTATAGTGCTATTATTCCACTTTCAACATTCTATGGAATTCTGGGGTTTGCAGTTTACTGAGGCCAAAGAGCTCTCTGGCTGGGAATTCTAAATGCTCCTCCCTAAATGGCAAACCTCAGGATTCGATAGGAGGTTGAAAGTGGAATAATAGCACTATACCAGTGTAGCGCGGAAATGTCCATAGAGAAACCCATGACATGTACGAGGAATCAAGGAGGTACCCCAGACTTCTTTATAACAGAACCAGACAGCATAAAGTGAGCTTTGTTGACTTCAAGATCAGAATACTTTTCAAGAGCCTGCTTGTCTGCCTGTTACATTTGTGCACCCATTTGTATGTCAACAGTAATACAGCTTGAAGGGGCTTCCATTTAATTTGCCTTTCTTTTTTCTATCTGCTCAGGAATGGAGATGAGGAGATAGTCAAGAGGAATTAAACCCAACACAGACTGAAATGAGCAGAGTGTGTTTGTGAAGAGGAGGAACACACACCCCTGCTCTATCCATAAACTGCCCATGCAACTAGGTAGTATCTGTGATAAGAAGAGCACAAAACAAAGGCAAACAGAAAATACAGAAAGGCTGAAAGGAGCTTGAACACTGTTTCACTGGATCTATGCGCAGTCCAAACATTTTAACCCAATTTAATCTTTTAATTCTTGTAACAAAAAGGAAAGAATATTATAGAACTACCAAGACTAAAAATTATTTTTAGCATGAACTTTTATTGATAACAATGCCTTTTTTTTTCTTTTGTTTTGCTGACACAGAACAGGACTCCCCCTTTGAAAATAATTTCTTCCTTCAAAGTGTGACAATTTTTAAAAAAAAACAAGAATTCAATACTTCCCCCCAAAAGACAGCTCCTTCAGAGAGGGTACTACTCTTAAACCAAAGATGTAAGATATTTTATCCAAATAAAAATGAAAACGATCATGTTAGAATCATTTTTTAAAAGGGTTTTTAAAAAGGAAAGAGCTGCAAACAAAGGAAACCTGGTTGCTATCTGTTACCTCTCATGAATCTTTCTACAAAGTTCATTCTCTGACACACTTCTGCCATGTTGTATCTCCCTCATATTCTTCTATAGCAGATATTCATAAAATATAGAGGAGAAGCAAGAAGAAGTGCATGAGACATTACTGATGGCAATTTGTAACATATTGACTGGGAGAAATAACTAATATGCCATTAGGGTTTACGTTCATTTTAATGAGATTTAAGCATGCTTAAACTTCAGTGGAATTCCATCCTCCCACGAGGTATCCCTGTAGGAGCACTTACTGAAGATCACTTGGCTTCTGACACTTTAACCATCTTTGGTTCATTCAGCATCTTCTTTCTCATGAAGTGTAAGCTGAAGCTACAGACCATATAAAGTGCGGCTGTTTTTTCCCTTGTCAAGTTCCAGATGCGTCTTTTCAGTCAACAACAGTTTCTACTGGCCGCTTTTCATTTGTCTACATTGTGTAGCTTGCTCCTCAGTTATACTACAAATACGTTAAACCCAAAGTACCTCATTTAAGTGTAACTTCAGTGTACATAATCAATTTATCCAAGCATCCACTTATCCGTATGTCTTGGATATCTCTGTTCCACTCAGTTAAATGAGTCATACGATTAAGTAATCACAGAAGAAGAAGAAAAATAAACAAAAGCGGTATTGTCAACAACAATACGTACTTTCATCATCCTTCTTGTTTCAAGCCTAGGCTTCAAATCCATTTTCCTACATCTTCATTTGGGAAAGAGGGAGAACAAAATGTTAGCATTCTGCTCAAGATTCACTTCTAAATCCATGGCAAATAGCTACTCTGCAGAAGAGGGAAAAACTTCATCGTCTTAGAGCCATTTTACATGTTATGCAAAACAAAATGGAAAAGTGGAGTGATAAAAATTCTGCACTATATGACTGCAGTGGGAATGCATTTCATATTTTTGTGTGACTCCACAAAAGCATTCCTTCGTATCACAAAGTAACATGCGAGGTATCAGGACGGGTGGTGAAGACATTCAAAGAAAGCCAGCTTTCCCTTTTATAGCTCCTTGCTTCATGAAATACAACAGTTGATTGCCTCATTCTGAACAAGATTGACACGGGATCCTTCCAGATTACACATTTATAGCAATATAGATTCACTTTAAAGGCTGTGATTCCAACCTATGGAATCCTGGGATTTGTAGCATAAGGAGGAGCTTTTGAATCTCTTACCCAGAGAGCTCCAGTACCTCATAAAATTACAAACCCCTTAGTTCTATAGGATGTAGCCACAGCAGTTAAAGTGGAATCACAGTTCTATAACTGTGTAATGTGAAAGGGTCCCTAGTTTACAGCCACAGCAGAATTAAGCAGAATTGTGGCAGACAAATGGACCATGCACACTTCAGAGTATAGAAGAGATCCCTTTTTGGAATGCCCCTCTCTTTACTCTCATCCACTTGACTCACTCAGTATTCTACCACTCCATTTAGTTGCAGGTTTAAAGCAGGCCATACTGCTGAAAAGTTTAAGAAGAAAGTCAAGATGGTTAAAAGAGCCATCCACAAATGGGTGCCCTCTAGATCAATGACAAGGAATGAGGGGAGTTGTAGCCCAAAACATTTGGCAGATGCCAAGAGGGAAAGTCAATTTATAGTATCTAACTCAGTGAGATATTAACCCCCACCTCATCTCTCCAGAGTATGGCCATTTCCACACTACACTGTTATGGCGCTATTATTCCCCTTTCAATGTCCTATGGAAACCTGGGGTTTGCAGTTTAGGGAGAGGCCTTTAGAACCCTCAGCCAGAGAGCTCTTTGGTCTCAGTAAACTACAAACCCCAGAATTCCACAGGATGCTGAACGTGGAATAATAGCACTATAACAATGTAGCATGGAAATGGCCTAAGATATGAACACAAACTAAAGTGATTACAAATAAGTGTGGGAACATAGTCCTAAATTCTCTCCTACCAAATCAAAACAAAGATTCATTGGCCATCTTTTGCAGCCACAGACCTGAAGGCTATCTACTCAGTGGGCTTTTGTGACTGCTGACTAGGGACAGGACAAATTCAGAATTTTCCGAATCCGGATCTGGATCCGAATCCCTGGAAGGTTCTGGGAATCCACGAATCTCACAAATTTCAAATCTTTTGAATCTTTTTTTTAAAAAGGGTTTAAAAAGCAACTCTTTAAAAAAATTTTAAACTTTTTAAAACTTTTTTTAAACAGAATTTTTTTTAAAAAAAAACATGTTTTGGTTGGTGGATTTGAAAGATTCCGCTTGCCTGTTTTTGCACAGGGATTTGGATCTGCGAATCTCAAATCCTTGCTGAGAATTCAAGGATTCCATTGGCCCATCCCTACTGCTGACCATGCTGTGATCTTCAGCTATAACAGGTTACACTGAATTTAGAAGCACTTTTTGCTGTCACAGAACATGACCTTGCTCAGGTGTAATGGGGAAAATGTTTTTGTTTTGTTTTTATTTCATTGCATCAAGGATGGGCAAAGAGCTGCACTGAGGCTGCATGTTTTGGGGGGGTCATTGACTGCCCCCTTTTTACCATTTTTGGTGACTGGCTTCAGGAGTTGAAGCACTTTTTAAAACAGTTTGCAGAACCACCTTGCACTGTTTAACACTTTTCAAAAGACTGTTCTTCCACAGGAGACATTGACTTCCCCATCTTTTTTTGGCAAGCCATGCAGTCTTCAGTGGGATAAAGAGGAAATTAGTCCCTGGACCAGCTGCTGTTACCTTCCTGTGAACCAGATGAATGAAGTCTGGCAAGGTGCAGCTTGTGTGTTTCCACCGACCCTCCTTTTTTAGGTGTCAATAAAATCAGAATCTTTTGCTTCTGCTTTTAAATAGCTTCCCATCATGTCCATACGCAGAAATGGGAGTTTAATTGCTGGTTCTGGAACAAGCTAAGATTCAGGCCTTTAACTCAGTTTGCCTTGTTTTCTTTGCTATAGTTAGAGAAAACAAATTCCTTTGTCATCTAAGTTCTAGGGAACGTAAGGGATCAAGAAAGAAAGAAAAACAGAGTATAAAACTCCTATACCATATGAAAGCTGTGTCTGCTTAGTTTTCACAATCAGATGGCATACCCATACCTAAAAATAAGCATAAAATGGGAAGTTGGAAAGAATGCTTGGGCTGAGCTAGTTCAGAGTACAGGAAAGCATATTTATCATCCATTGGTTCAGAATAACCGGGAATTATAGGTGACTCTCCTTCCTGCACCTTATGTTAAAATATTGAATGGTTGTTACATTCTTAGTCAACGGGCCACTGCCTAAGTAATAGCTGAGCAATAACTGAGAAACAAACTCAAATAAGATGGCCTCTCTCTTCTGATGATGATGGGCTCATTAAATCTTCCTGGAGGGCTTTTGGGTATTCTCCATGACGGTAGAAAGTGTTCACTCTTCTGGATTTCTTAGTTTCAATCCTTACCAGAATCCAAAATCCACATGCAGAAATACCGTTATTGGGCCAACTCCAAAGCATAAAATATATTATGCAACCTTTCAAAGTTTCACTAGCTTCTTCAGCAGGTGAAGGAAGGAAGGAAGGAAGGAGAAAGAAAGGCCTAAGAAAGGAGCAGTTAGCTTCACATAGAACAGGGACATCTGGATCTCAAGAGAAGTTGCTTTTCTGTTGCTAATGGAGTTGAACTTTTATGACCTGTTTTTTATTGCTCTGTGTCCTTGGGGGAGTGGCCTCTGCCTGTGCTGAAATCCCTCAATGCCATCTTAACTGACAACATCTCAGACAAAAAGTCAGCCTGTGACTTTAACATTATCACCATTTTTCTCCTGTATGATTTTTACCATCTTTGTCTGATGAAGAAGCCAATGAAGCTTCAAAAACTTGCAGAATGCATTTCATGCTTTAGAGTTGACCCAATAAAAGTATCGCTGCTTATGGATTTATTGATTGATTGATTGATTGATTGATTGTCTTTTGTTTCACAGCCAACATGGCTATCCCTGAACATCTGAACCTTACCAGAAAGACTTCACCACATGGAACGTTAGTGATGAAAAAAGAAAGCATGTCATGTGTACTTCAAATCATGAAGGAAAAAGTAATATAAAAAGAAAGATAACCATATAAAATCTATAAAATCCACCAGTGGGCAATACCTATGTTAAGACAGCTATAGATCCACAATAGCATGCAAGCTTTTGAATTCCTCAGAATTCTCCCTTTGGCTAGGCAACATATATATGTGTGTGTGAGAGAGAGAGAGAGAATATGTATATATGTATATGTATGTATATGTGTGTGTGTGTGTGTATAATTTTATATAATATATACAAATATATATATATATATATATATATATATATATATATATATTATTTTTTTTACACAGACAACCAAATATCTTTTTACACATTTTATATGCCATGAGGTCTTCAGTCAAACTGAATTCCAAGTGGGAGGGTACAGATGATAAGTCACTGGTGATTGGGAAGATACCATATGACACCTGGCAAAATGGTGGGTCCTCATCTCTAGAAATATAAGGCTGGTTACACAGGTTTTTTGCCAGCAGGAAAGAAAAGGTAGAGAGTCCTACTAATATAACATTTCCCACTGATCCTTCTAAGCCATACTTGTGCTTCAAGAAGCCTTTGAATAGACATGGGAGCACATCATGTCCGTAGGTCACAGCCAACAAAGAAGTGGTCTCTCTACTCCACCCCATTCCAAGCTCCAGAAGTTAGCACCAATTCTGTATTCAAACAGTACAGTTACTTCAGTTAAAGTTCTTTTTCAAATTGTACTAGCCAAGCAGCATGATTTGGTTCATTTTTACTGAGAGGTTAGTACCAGTGAGTAAAATAAGGCTTTACCCAAAGCGTTTATTGCCCTACAGTCTTTAACCCATCTACTGTTTAGTGTTCTGCAGCTAGGACCAGTTTGGCTTTGAAGCTTTTTTTTTTCCTGGTAAGTCATTGTTTTCACTTTATTTTATTATATTTGTTTCCCAAGTTCAAGATGGTCATGATATCCACGATACCCTCACAAAAGTTTGGGCTGAAAAAATCTGGCCCAAGGTAACCCAGCAAGCAAGTTTCAGTGTCTGGATGAAGATCTCAATCTGGGTCTAAGAATCATACTATGTCTACTGCAGTGCTTCTTAAGCTATCGCATGTGAATGATTTTCCCAAAGATCCTAGCTGCCGTTTCTTCTTTCTTCCCTGGAAGCTCACTGCAGATTGTGGCAGCTCGTGGAACAGCACCCATACACTGACTAAGACTTTGAGTAGCACTGTGCCCCACACGGCAGCTTATTTATTTGATAATGCACATGCTTCAATAATGAACTTGTTTTATTTGATAATGAATGCTTCACTTCTTAGTTGGTATTATGTCCTAAGAAACAACATGGGGTAAACTTCTGGCAAAGTATGACAAGTATAACAAGGAAGGTGGTAGTAGATAATATAATGTAAATTAATAAATACATAAAAGCTAAAAAAGAAAAGTAAAGAGTTATTTACTATTTTTTTCTTTCCTTATGCTCTTTTAATCTTTTATTTTTCCATTTAGTATATTTCGTAATTGGGATTGATTAAGAATAGCTAAAAGTGATATACTCTAGTGTGTTAGAGACTTTTTTTGAAACTGTGTCTTTTTGTTTACTTCCTTTTTCTTCTATTTTTTTCTTTCAGTAATCTAAGTTTGGTATGTAAGTGTTTGTAATTTTTTTCTATTTCCTTTTTTTCTGCTTTCTTATTGTTTAATTATTAATTTTGACGGAAACAAGTATATTAAGCTATTTCTTATGTTACTACTTTTGTTTGTTGAAATTTAATAAACAATATTAAAAAATAAAAAAATAAAACTAGAAAAAAAATAACAAGGAAGGTGGTACGCACAAAAAGTGTAAGACCCATAGACATTTTTAAGCTAGAAAAGCATGGCTAGATTTCTTCAGCAATAATATGTGAACCTGAACAATTACATGCATCTTAATTTAATCCCACTGATTTAAAGATCAGACAAAATCTAATGTTGAACATACCTTTGGATCTTGCCCTTGGGATTCTCTTTCTTGAAAAAGATGAACTAATGCCAGCTGGGGGGAAGCAAATCCAGATCAGGACCACAACACAAGCAGAGATTCAATCCTTTCTCCTTGCACTCTTTTCCCGCTGAAATCTACCACCCATCTCTGAACCTGGTATTGGCTACAAAATCTGCTTTAATCCAATACCCTCATATAAGTGGAGTGCAGACAGATTGCAGCCACAAAGAATGAGCTAAACCAAAGCTGAGAGAGTCTTTTACCAGCTCTCTTTGTTTTGGTTTTGGGGTTGGTTTTATTTTTGTTTGGTTTTTTGCAGAGGAAAGGGGCACAACTCCCTGACACAATGATCTCTGGTCCATTGGTTTGGGTCAATGAACTCATGATGCGTGTGGCTTTTGATTCCAACTCAAAAGCCATCATGTGTGGGCTACCCAAAAGGCAACAGAGCAAAATTTTTTACTGTTTATACTGTCTCTCATTGCCTAAGTGCTTTTCCATTTCTCCTCACTCTCGCAATGCCGCTGGCACTGTATCTACAAGAGAGCTCTTTTTTAAAAAAGAAAAATATAATAATACTTTTGAAACAATGTGAACTCACACATTTTTCCTAGAACAAGAGAATCCAGATTCAAACCACCAGCTTGTTACTGCCAACAGTAGTGTTCTACAGTCCTTTACTGTCATTGCACAACATCTTTTGACACATAAAAGTTAATCTTGCATCCGGAAATGCATGCCAAATGCAAGCCTGCCTCAGATGGCTTAAAGATGTGTGGTTGGGTGTGTGTTTTTTTGTTGTTTTATTCATAAGATCATGGTGAACTTACATTACCCAGAACCCAGCTGCAGATCGTATGTGTGAGGGTTGTTTTTTTTCCTTCACCATGCCGTCACTTAAGCTGGTATACATTATGATCTTTCCACCATTCTAGCTACCAATTTGTAGCCTTAAAATAAAGTGTAACATACACCCAGTTCTGTTTTCTCTAATAACTCACATCTATTGTCATCCATATTTTACAATTCCAGCACTTAAAAAAAGGCCAGAAAACATCTACACCAAGCATTTCTTCATAATACGGTAAAAAAAAAAGTTTTGTGGCACCTTGAAGACTAATAAGTTTTATTTGGCATAGCTTTTTGTGGTTTGCGGCCCAGGTGTATTTCATGGCTGAAATACAACTATTTTGCAACTTCACAAAATCCCTTTGGAGACCTGTACTACTAAATTCAGGTGTTGCCACTTGTCTCATTGCATCATTTCAAACTAGTCCATGCTCTAAAATCTGTGACATTAAGCGCATTTTGTTGGTGGTGGTGTGTGCCTTCAAGTCATTCCTGGTTTATGGCAACCCTAAGGCGAACCTTTCACAGGGCTTTCTGGGGCTGAGAGTGTGTCACACATCCAAGGTCACCCAGTGAGTATCCATGGCCAAGTGAGGAATCAAACCTCAGTCTCCAGGGTCATAGTCCAATGCTGAAATGCAGGCTAAGCACATTTACTGGGAAGTAAACTAAGGCACACATGGATACTGACAGAAACTAAAGAAACCCTATTAAATTCATGCAGTCACCGTAAGTACATAGACACACAAGCACTGTTGAAATCAGTAAGTACTTACCTCCAAAAAATGAGTTTATAAATATAGAACATGATTCTTTAAGTAGCTTCTGCTGACTTCTAAACTTGCAGCTTGGTACCACATGTAAGTGTGCCTGACCACCTGGAGTTCTCTTACACATATCCTCACATGTAAGTTATAGGTGATACTCAAAAAAGCAAGCAAGCAACCAAGCAATAAACATGTTACACCTCAAGTCCTTTTGCAGAATGAGAACTAAGCATTCTTGACAGAAACTTAAGCCTTGCTTGCTGGAACACTGATAGCTCAGTTGATCAGATAGCAGGGGTTCATGGTGAAAAGCTATAATTTTGTGAATCCATTCATATTATGCCAATCTATTGATGACTCACATTATTCAGGATTATATTTACATCAGTGAATAGGAACTGACATATAAAATATACCTTCATCCCTATATATACACAATCACATCAAAAGGTTTAACTTTGTTCAGCTAGGTTTATGTTTAGTTTTCCAGCACTGTGAATGAACGAAAGAAATATGTGCTTTGCACTAGACAGAATTGAGTGATTTCACATGTGGTTTAGTTATGAAAATTAATAAAATCATCCAACTTTGATTGCTAGTTTATCCGCATGGATTTGTACAAATGTCGGCTATTAACCATGAAGTAGATTTTGTTTACCTCTCCAAATCACACCTTTCAAGGGAATGCCATAAAGACTGTGATAGGTGTGTTTACATGTCTTATGCATCATTGCACAGTTCAGTTTTACTGCCGGTGCCACCATTCACACCAATGCAGTCTAATCCTATTCATCTTTACTCACAATTTAGGCTCACTGATTTAAAAGTTATGTATTTTCCAGGTGAGCATAATGCTTTCATGGCACTGCAGCCTCAAAGTCTTGCACTTAAGGCCCTAGTGGTGCAACTTGGAGCAACAATCCTCATGCAAGCAGTTTGTAAGGGAAGGCTCCCTTCCTTACTCACACTGTCACATTAATTTAAAAATCATACTTTTTCCTCTCTTTATACATGAATGAAACAGACATCTGAGCAACAACATGGTTCCTGCATCTCTTCCACATCTAGTCAGGCCTTGTGCACTTAAAAGCACACTTCCTGGAAAGGCAGTAGCTTAGTGGCATGCAGACGATAGGGACACAGATGACCCTTGGTTCAGTTTCTGGAATCTGCAGGAAACTTTCACATTACACAATTATAGCACTATTATTCTACTTTAACTGCCATGGTTCAATCTGATGAAATCCTGTGCTTTGCAGCTCATTGTTTTTGTTGTAGCGTGCCTTGAACTCACTTCCAAGTTATGATGACCCTCAGGTAAACCCATCATGGGGTTTTATTTGGGAAGATTTGTTTACAGAGGGTTTCCTTTACCTTGAGGCTGAGAGAGTATGACATCCCCAAGTTCACTCAGTGGGTTTCCATGGCTCAGACTACTACACCATAGTGACTCACTTCGCATTTGAGGGAGAAGCCTTTAGAATCCTCAGCCACGAAGCTCCCCTGGAGCTTCAGACCACACAGGTCTCAGAACTCCACAGGAAGGAGTCATGGTAGGTGAAGTGGAATCAAAGTGCTACAATTGTGTAGTATGATTGGGCCCCATTTTTTAAAAAGCACAGAGCAGGCAATGAGAAAGACTCTTCTCTTCCTGAGAATCAGGGGAGCCACTGCCAGATCAGACAGGACAAATGCATCAACATGATAAAGGCAGCTTTTCTTGTTCTTATACCCCTTCAGACTTCGCGTGCATGCCATAAAAAACACTAGTTGGCATGTACAGCCCAGTTAAGAAGTAACCCATGTTGATTCTGCTTAAAGCTGTACAGGTCAGCAGCAGCGCCTGTCGACTTTCACCACTGTTAAGTTCTTGGAGGCTTTGTGAACAATGCATCTGCTACCTAAAAGAGAGACTGTGTGTGTGTGTGTGTGTGTGTGTGTGTGTGTGCGTGTGCGTGCGTGCAGCCCATGTAGCTGGATCATCCTGGCATTGTAGGGTGAGGCAACCCCATCATCTAACCATTGCTAATCATTAGCTCTAGAAACAATGGAAGAAATAAGAACTTGGATTTAGCATTTTACAGTGTCCTAAGAACGTAAGAACCAAACTAAGTCAGACTGAAGGCCTGCCTAGTCCAGCATTCTGTTTAGATGCCTATGGGAAGTCCAACAGAAGACAGGGCTTGCCCTGTCCAGCAGCTACAGTCTACAGGCCTTCCACACTGACTAGCAGCCAGCGATGACCCTAAGCCTTCATGAACTTCTCTCTTTCCTTTTGTAGTCACCTAGTTGGCAGCCACCACTATGTCTAGTGGCAGCAAGTGACTTCCACAGTCACTTGAACTTCGAGTGCCATTTTAAACGAGGTGGGTCCCCCCACCCCCGAAAAGAAACATCTGTTCAAAGACCTCACGTTTATCTTCACCTCTGCTCAAGGCAAAACAATACTTCAAATAAAAAGAGATTTGTTGTCCCACTGGATGTTTTTTCTCCTTAAAAGGCACACACTCTCCCGGTGTGCTGGAAAACCCTGGGAAAAAGATGGATCTCTAAGGCCATTTCCACACTAGAGTGTTATAGTGCTCTTATTCCACTTTCAACATCCCATGGAATCCTGGTAGGGAGGGGCCTCAAAGGTCCCTCCCTAAACTGCAAACCCCAGGATTCCATAGGAAGTTGAAAGTGGACTAATAGCGCTATAACAGTCTAGTGCGGAACCCGCCTAAGAGAGCAGTTTAGCTGGTTTCCTGGAGCGCGATTCGGACCCCAGGAGCAGCGGTTCCCCAGGCAAAAAAGTCTCTCGTCCGAAGGCGGCTGCACAGAACAGGAGCGAGTCGACTGGTGCGCCTGACTTGCAATTATCCAAGTTGTAGTTCGGGGCAAGCAGAGAGTTCGCCGGAGGGAATAAAGCCTTGGCGGGGAGGGGGGGTGGAAGAAGAGCTGCTGTGACGAGATCAGAAGAAAGAAAACTAATGGGGGAAGAGAGGGAGGGAGGGAGCACAGCCGAGAAGGGAAAGAGCCTTGTATAAAAGCAGGAGACACACGCAACGAGAAAGTCAGGCTGGAGGGAGACGAGAGGCGGCCTCTCCTCGCGCGCTCGCCCACCCACGCCAGGAGCCAGCGACTGGGGAAGGGAACACCAGCTCTCGCTCGCTCGCTCTCCCCCAGCTGCCAGAAGACCCTCCATATTCCGGGCTTAGGGGCGCCTTCCCGAGAGAGAGCTATGTCCCGCACCGCCGGGATGACCACCTCCGCCCTCCCCGGGACCAAGAGGGGCTGAGAGAAGCCGCCGCGGCCGCGTGGAACCGCTGAGGGGGTCTCTGAGCACCCGCCGTCAGTCCGAGAGGACGGGGCGACGGCGGCGCCTCTTCAGCACGGGCGGCGGACCCGAGCGCGGAACTTGAGGGTGGCGGGCCGTATGAGGGGCGAGGCCGTTATTAGCCTCCTGGGCAACCCTTTGCCGAGACGGGCCGGGCGCTGACAGCCTCCTCGGGGGCTCATGGGCTGAAGTCAAGTGGCCCCGCAGACGGGGACGGCAACCTGCGCTGAGCAGAAAAGGGCGCCGCTTTGGCGGCCCGGGGGCACCTTCGCGCGTTCCCCTCTGCGCGCGGTGGGTGGCGGCGGCGGCGGCGGCGGCTCTGAAGGAACCGGTTGACTGAGGGACGGGGCTCTTCCCAACTCGGAAAGAACGCAGGTTAGAAGGGTAGAGAGAGACGGGAGAGAGAAGAGTTCGGTCTTCCTTGGCGGGGAGAAGGGCGAACGCCTCGAGAATCCGAATTAGGGGCGAAGAGTCCACCAAGCGGGGCGCTCCCTCTCTCCGCCAGCAGGGGCGGATCCCGCCCTCCCCCTCGGACGGTGCCTCTTAAAGCAGGCCGGGCACCCGCCCCACCAGCCCGTCGGCTCGCTCGTGCCGCCCCCCCCCCCATAAGAGAGCGGCGCACCAGCCGCAACCATCCCCGCAGCCTCTCCAGTCGCCGAAACGCGCGCCCAGGAGCCGAGGCGGCCGCGGGCAGCGCCGGTAACAGCGGTCCCAGTGCTGAGGGGGCGCCAGGCCAGCGGTCGTGCGCGCTGCTGCTGCTGCTGCTGCCGGCGGGCAGGACCCCATGCGGACGCCGCCGGGCTGCAAAGGCGGCAGCGGCGGCAGCACCCGCAGCGCCCCCTACGGCCGGCTCCGCCGCTCGCTGCCACGGCCCCGCTGCCGTCGGGCGGGCGCCCGAGCTCCCCTTTCTCCGCCGCCTCGGAAGCCTCTTCCCCTCCCGAAGTGGCTCCGCCGTGGTGGGGGGGGCGGCGCGGCGGCGGCTCTCCCTCCCCTTCTTCTTCCTCCTCCTCCGACGGCCCGGCGGATCCTGAGAGCGGCGCTGGAAGCCCGACTCTTGCACGGCTAGCCGTCCCGCCGCCAGAAGAAGCAGCGGCGGCGGTGGCTCCTCCTTCTCCTCTTTCTCCCCCTCCGCCTCCTCCTCTTGCTCCGGCTCCTCAATTGCCGCCGCCGCCGCGGAGCCCTAAAGCCGCCCGCTGCAAGAGGATGGTGCGCCTGGCCGCCGAGCTCCTGCTCTTGCTGGGACTCCTCCTGCTCACGTTGCACATCACCGTCTTGCGGAGCAGGGCGCCCGACGCCGCCGCGGGCAACCGCAGCCAGGAGCAGCCGCAGCAGCAGCAGCAGGTGAGCCCGGCCGGGTGGCCTCGGGGCGCCGCGAGGACCCGCCCGCCCCGCCGCCCTCCCGCGGGCCGTCCGGAGGGCGAGAGCGCGCGGTTTGAACAGCAGCCGGGGAGGAGAGCGTTGTTCTCAGCATTGGCTCTCTCTGTGTGTGCATCCAACCCGATTCCCGCTTATGGCGACCCTGTCGTAGATTCCGGGGGGGAGGGGGGGTCAGGCTTTATTCAGAGGGGGTTTGCCATTGCCTTCCTCTGAGGCTGGGAAAGTGTGACTTGCGCCCAAGATCACCCATGGCCAAGCGGGGATTCGAGCCCTCCTCTCCAGAGCCCTGATCCAACGCGCAGCCAGGAGAAAACCTGCTTCCCACCTTCCGAGAAGGGGGAGAACCCCGAGGAAGGGCTAGATCCTGCAGAGGCGGTTGGGACTTTGTCTTAGGCGAGCTCATCTGTCCGCATGGACACAGTAAGCTGCTCAGTTTACCGGGGATGCTCCGGTACCAGCTGAGATGACCCGCTCCCTTCTGGGGACTGTCACTGTGGAAAAAGTTTGTGACGCCTTTCAGACGTCTTTCTTGCTTTCTTCTTTCTCCTCACCATCATGTTGCTTCTTGGGGCAAGCAGGTACCCCGTGCACTGTTTCCAAGGACGTTCACCTGAAAACATAGGGGCAATTTGGCATCAGCTGTGTTCCATGCTGACCAGCAGACAGAAAAGACTGCCTGTTTGAGAGTGTTAGTGTGTGTTGGGGAATTGAGAGATTTTTGGTAATGAGACTCTCAATCAGCAGAGTATCTTAGGAATTGCACAAAAACGGAAGCTGAACAGATTACCAGTCCCACTTCTATCACTCCACCCCAAACACACTTAACCTAGCTCAAAATAAACACAATAAACAATTTGGTTAAAAATATAAAAGAATTTACTCACAAAATCTTGTGCATAGTCTGCACAGGTTCAATTCTTGAAGAAGGTAGGAAGAAAATTAAGCACTCACATGCTTGCTGAAAATAATCCCTGTTAGGAGATATCAGGGCATGCTTTCGGGACAAAAGGCGAAGACAAAAGGAAGGAGTAAATGGCAAGAGAACCTTTTTAAGACCAAAGAATGTGTACGTGCTGGAGGAAGAGGTGTTGACCAAAACAAACAGGAAGTTTTCTCTAGGCCATCTCTCTATGCCTACAATAAACATGCAAACTAGCCAGTTAATTAAGCATGCAAAGGTTGCCACTCGCAACAGGCAGCACTTCTTTGTGCTCTGCAGAGGGGTTTAGGAAGCCAACCTGCATCCTCTTGGCCTATGTCTGGTCCAGCACTGATTGACAGGCAGTCCCTGCAGAGCAGCCCTTCTCAACTTTTTTCCTTTAGAGGAGGCCTTGAAATAATTTTCAGGTCTCAGGGAAGCCCTGCATAAAAACTATTATATCTGTGGTGGTGGTGGCTGTTTTTCCAATCACTGTCTCTAGGGGAACCCAGAGCAGTCTCTTACAGAACCCTGGGGTTCCACTGAACCCTGGCTGGGAACCCTGCTGTAGAGTTTCAGACAGACTGGGCACAGGAGTGGACACATTCTGCATGTAAAGCACATGCTCTGCTGCAGAAGTTTGCCCCCCGCATGCTCTGCCACTGAGCTGCAGCATTTTCTCTTCCTGCCCCCCATTCCCCTTCCATGTCAAGAAAATGACCCCCCCCTTTTTTTAACTCATGATTAAATTATTGGGGAGGTAAGGTATATGAACTCAGCCCTACAGAACTCTTGTATGGGTTGAGAGAGGAAGAGAGAACTCCAGCCTAGGCAAAATGAGAGGGAGGGGAGATGTTTCTTCTGCTACTGTTGGCGGGGACAAAATGTGCATTAAAGCCAGAAGAAACGGAACCCACATTTTTCTTTTTTTTGAGACTCTTTGGACGTGCAAGGAGCTGCTACCCTGCTATACAAGCTAGTGCTGTGCTTAGAAGGAATTGTTGTACACTTGGCACTGTGCCCTTCAGTTTGGTGGCTGCACAGCACAAACATGGGCAAAGTTGAGGCCATGGGCCACATGTGTCTCCTAGATCCCATTTGCAGTCACCTGACCTCCACATACCTCTCAAAAATGGACACAAACTAGCCACAGATCATGAAATCTTTTAGTCATTAGTCCTGGAAGTTGTGGTTTCAGTTGCACACACATCTGAAAAACCACCCTGAAATATCCAGAAATAGACTTCTGGCCATTTCCAGGTGTGATTTTTGGCCAAAAATTGGGCCATTCAGGCTGCCATGGTGAAGCTTCTATTCAGCTAAGAAACCTTCTCAGGAAGAGTTATCTACAACCTGATGGAAGTGGTCACTGCTGTTTCCAGTGAATGAGAGCAAGTGGGAATCCCTTGTGTGACAGGTGCTGAAAAGCTGTTTTGGGAGAAATATCTGTTCTCCATCTATACACACATTTTCAGAGGGAGACTAGAAGACATTGGACCATCATGATAACATACTATTTTGTTGTTTTTATAGTTTATAAGATTTAATTTACAAAATGTTAAAAACTAGCCTCAAAAGATATTATTCCATGACCATTCACTAACATACATAAGTATGCGGCCGCAAGAAGTTTAACTGTCCCCCAAACTGGATTAACCTTATCCCTCCTTCAAAACTAATAAATGTTGTCCTCATTTGTTTTTCATTCTGGAGAGGTGTGACTGAGTTTGTGCAGATGGGTTAGAGGAAGTACACTTTTGTACTGCAGAGTTTCAGCCTTCGGAAAGGCATTAAGTGCTGATAGTGTACTGGGAGAATATCAGCTGCCTCCTAAACTGTGAAGACACAGCAGATGCAATGTTTGCACAAAAACATTTTTCTTCGTTCAGCCTGTATGCATGTACGTTTGGTTTCTCCTTTAAGGATGGAATTAAGTGTTTGAAACTCTAGTTTATGCAATTGTTCCTTAAAAAAAAACCCACAGTCTCAGTTATATCTTAATTGTAGGTATATTCTAAAGCAAGGGTTCCCAGCTCTTAGCCCATCAGGTGCTTTGAATTTCAACTCCCAGAATCCCTGACTGTGCTTGAGAGCGTCCGGAGGATGAAAGGTTGAGAACCACAGTTCAAGGGGGAAGATGCTTGGTATACTTTAGGCTCTTTAATGATGGATGGGAAATTAACTCAAAAAGAAATGACAAACTTTTGCTTTGTTATGAGAAAAGGTACAGATTAAATTCTACAAAATGCTCTTGTATGGAGGGGATACCAGTCCTTTTCAGTTGTTCAGTATCCGTGGACAATGAACACTTCTGGCCATAGCCCAGGTTCAGTAGAAGACTGAATGATGGAAAAGGTCTGTAGGGTTCATTCTGCATTCAAACAAGTTACCTCTATATCAGCCCAATTAGCATAATTCTGCTGTAGGGTTTTCTATATCAGAGGTGGCCATATGAGAATAAAATGTACAATGTCTGAGTAATAGTGCTTGAATTATTTTGGTGTGGAGAGCAGAGGGAAACCAGCCCATGCCTTTAATGACAGCCTCTGTAGCTACTCTTGTATTCCCATAACTTGAGCTTCCCATTAACCCAACAAAGTATTTAGTCTGCCTAAATTTTGTAAACACTTATTTGAGAGCAAGTCTTGTTGCAGGCAGGTACAGAATGTCCTCTTGCAAGGAGGGGCTTTGAAATAGAACTTGAAGGGGAGGGGATTTCCAAGGGGCTTTAATGGGTTATCCCATAGAGAACAGGATTATTTTTAAACCTCTCTTACACTAACCATACTTCAACACTTCTTTGTTAGTCTTTCTCCATCCCTCCTCCCATAAAATTTTCCTTCAGTCATGAAATTTTTTAACACTGCAGTTGCTTAAAATTTTATTTGAGCATTTAAAAATGTAGCCTGAGATATTGGGTCAACTCCTTCGTTAAGTATACTGTGAGTGATGCAACTCTGCTCGCCCATTGAATGTATCAGCCTCCCCCCAGCCAGTGAGTCCCAGTGCAGTGCAAAAATCAGGAAGAGGGTCCCTGTTGCAATTCCATGGTTGGGTGGGGATTTGAACCCTGGTTTCCCAGGGACCTAAGTCCAATACTCAAGCCTCTACACCATGCTGCCTGTAATTGACTATGGCCATTTCCACAGTGCACTCTTATAGCGCGATGATTCCACTTTCAACATCCAATGGAATCCTGGGGTTTGCAGTTTAGGAGGGGCCAGCTGGCCCCTCTCTAAATTGCAAACCCCAGGATTCCATCGGATGTTGAAAGTGGAATCATTGCGCTATAACAGTCTAGTGTGGAAATGGCCTATGTAAGGATCATGAATATGAATCAGCAACAAATAGGTAACTCTAGATAACACATTCATAACTGTAATTGTGAATTCCAGTCAGTGTATAGGCATCCAGAGAAAAGGAACAGGCAAAGTTACCAAGGAAATGCTTACACAGCAAATATGAGTTCTAGGTGTGAACAGTTTTCAGTGTCTCACTTTCTACAGTGCTAGAAATTTGAGGTGGGGATGACGGAATCAGGGAATCCTCTGGTTCTTCTCTGAACTGTGGTTCAGTGTGAGCAGTTTCTCATATCAAACTCAGGCAGACTTTATCAATCTTACAGTATCTCACTTTTCTTCAGTGTTAGAAGTTCACTTGATGTGGGGAGTTTTGCCTAATTACAAACCAAGCGTACTAAGTAATGAGAGCAAATCATCTGGATTGTTCCTTGCCAGTTGTTGTTGTATAAGGTCTTGCATATCTGTTTACAAATACCCTTGAAAGGATTAGCTATAACATTTTTATGAATGATGCTTTCTTTCCTTACAAGCTCCTGACTTGACAAGAGAATGATGTTACACTGTGAAGTAGTCAGCTGAAGATAATGGTGTATGTGGTTTCTTTTTAAGGAAGCATTTGGTACCATTGGAATAACACTGAATTTGCCTTTCTTGACAAGGCGGTAACATAATGAGCAAAGCAGCTGGGCAGATGAAAACTCAAGGTGAAACTGTTTCCCAAAGGAATTTTTTATATACTCTGCTGCTGGAGGGGGGTGAGGAATGGGATAATGAATTAATTATTTACTTTCTAATAAAAACAAAAGGCAAGTTCTTGTTTGACACCAGTGTATGCATTTACATACAGACCCCTGATTTCATGAAATCTTTGCCATTTCACATAAAACTGTTAAATGGATTTTCTGCGCTAAAAGTGACCTTGTAAGGCTTAGTGGTCCACTAGAGCTTTTTCATCATATTCTGCCGTGTGTAGCAATGTGAGGTTATATATACTTCCTGACTGAATTGATTTTGCAGCTCTGGATTTTGGGAGAACAGAAAATTGAAGACATTAAGGGCAAAGAGTATATCAGGTATCACACTAAGCATTTAAACAGATGGGAACGTAATTTACTTATTCTCTGTCCAAAATTGTAGGAACCTGCCCTAGATGTAGCTTTCAGAACAGAACCAAATGGATGCTTTCAAGCCTCTCCTAACACCCAGTATTCTAATATTCCTAGAATGGGTTCTGGTTTCTCTTAAATTTGTCTTGTTACCTACATTGTTCTGTGCCATGATAATATGTTTTTTGTTTGTTTGTTTGTTTGTTTGGGAACATTTCTTTTTAAAAAAGTGTGTGGAAAGGGAAACCTGTTTGGTCCTCCAAACTAACAGTACTAATCAAATGGCTAATGGTCTTAGTCATTGGGTAGCTAAGGGTTCACCTGTTTGACAGATTTATGTAGTATGTTAGGTTCCAAGTCTGTAGTTTTTCTCGGGAGCTGTATGAAAGGTGGCAGGTGTTCAGAAATACTGCAGAACTTCTTCTGTGTGTGTGTTTTGTGCTTGTGCACTCACTTGGTTTTATGAGTGATACTTGTTTGGATAAACACAGTATTTCCTAATCTGTGAAGCAATTTGTTTAGGTAGTGGGGCAAGCCTTCCTTCTTAAATTATAATTATGTACAAAAAGTACTGCCAAAATATTCCTCTGTCACACTCAAAGTTCCAGTGATGGCTTCAGGATCTTGGCATGTTGAAAGTCTGGTTTGAATCTGCATCTGGGCAGTTGTTCTGCAGTCTTTTTCAAAAGACAGCTGGATGTCTTTTCAACTTAACTACCTTACTTGGATTTCTGACCATTCCTTCCAAGTACATACTGCCCCCATAATGTCTCAGTTGTTTTATGCACTGTTTCTCTTAAAGAGGAATCTTGATTATAGAGCTGATAGCTTTTACTACAGTTAAGAAAAAACTACAAATGAGGATGCTGTATTAAGTCTAACTTGCCTTTTGGCAGTCTGTTGGAGCCGTCAGTCTGCACGCATGGCAGAGGGTTTCTGTGTTTATTATTTAAAATGTGGTTGTACTGTCTTTTGGGGCAAAGCTTGCTGAAGATGGGACACGATCATACCAACCTACTCCTTGTTGATGTCGGTCTAACACAGTTAACAGTTGCACAGAACTTTGGAGCTTAGCGCTGTAGATCTGTCCTTCATGCCCTGGGCACTGTTTATGCTAGATACACTTCTACTGGAGACCCTTTGACGTACACAGTCTGAGGCTGTGCGGGTCTACTTATACGTAAATCCCATTCTGTTCATTGAGGTTTACTCCCATGTACAAGAACCATGCTGAAAGTAATGCCTGAGTGCCACTTTCTCTGAATCTATTAATCCAAATGTGATGCTGTTATACCACCAGATAGAGTAATTGTTACTGCATGGATGACATAATTTCTGTATTCTAGGTGTTGCATAACCATGGATATGAAGCAGAAACAAAGAGCAGCCATTGAGTTCTTAACCAAAGAAGGATGCACTGCTGCTGACATCCACAGAAGGTGAAAAGGTTTAAAGATAGGTGAAAAAGTTTAAAGAAGGTGAAACAAATGTTAAAGAAAAACCATGTAATGGGAGGCCATCAACAGCAGTCACCAGTGAAAACCAAAACAGGGTGGATGACATAATTTGTGCAGACTTGCTGAGAAACTTGGCCGTGGTCACAGTGTTGTTAAGCAGATTATCCACAACCTTGGATACAGGAAACTGTGTGCCAAGTGGGTTTCCTTACCAGTTAACAGCTGATTTGAGACAAGAGGCTGCATGTGTTTTCAGAACTGTTGGTGGCATTTGAAGCCCATAAGGACTCAGGCATGTCTGCACTGGTGATGAGACCTGGGCATATCTGTATGACCCAGAGACCAAGAACCAGTCCATGGAGTGGTGGCACTCCGCCTTCTCTAGACCAAAGAAATCCAAAAGCCAGCACTTAGCACAGAAGATCATGGTGAATGTCTTCTGTGATGACAAGGGGGTGGTGTTGCTTGATTTCCTTGAGCAGTGAACAACCATCACTATGTTGCATCACTCTGGAAACTCTGAAAAGCCATCCATAAGAAAAGACCATAGAAAGAGCTGAATGCATTCCAGTTACTCTACAATAATGCATGGCACCATACTTCTTTGGTAACATCACAGGTTCTCTCACAAATGGGATTGTTATTGGTGCCACATCCACCTTACAGTCCTGGCGTTGCACCCTCACATTTCCATTTGCTCAGTTGGATGAAGGAAAGCCTTCACGGACAGTGCTTCAGTGATGTAGGTGAAGTGGAAGACACTATCAGACACTGGACCAGGGAGTGCCTGAAAGAGTTTTTCCAACATGGATTTGATAAGTGGGTTCAAAGATGACACACATGCATCACCACTGGTGGAGACTATTTGAATAGTACCATGTTGTAGACAAAGAGTTACTTTACACATGTATGTAGTTCCATATGTCTCATGTTGTTAATAAAGGAGTTATGATCTCGCAGGCATTGCTTCCAGTGTGACCGTACAGGCACAAGATTAAGCCATCAGTGTTCCTGCTAACTATTACTCAAAATGCATTTCAAGCATCTTAGACAAGTATGAAATTTGCTTTATTGGGCAACTACCTAAAACATATAAGATTTGGATCTTAATTGGAAACATATTCATGTTGGAGAGCAAATGGCAGTTTGGATAATTAAGCCAGGTAGAGCTATAAAGGTTAAAACCAGCATTTTGAATTGTATCTAGGAGTAGGCTAGCAGATAGCCAATGTGTATTAGAGTCACTGAAACGTGTTTTAGCAAAGTAGAGCCTATCACTGGCTTTGATGCTTGCTTGCTTGCTTGTTTGCTATAGATGTGAAAATGTTGCTGTTAGCTAAGGCTCATCTGGTTTGGATAATTGTAGTAGATACCCTGATGAGCAGTTTGCTCTGAATGCAGTAATCCTTTGTTTTGTTTTTAATGGAAATTTGAACAGAAACCAAAGCTTTCTTGATGATTAGCAGCACAAGTAAGACTTTATCGTAAAGCCAAAAAGTAGTTTTACAAATGGTTAGGTCTCAGTTTCAAGGAGCTGCACCATTGTTAAATAGTCAGCAAGAAGTCATTTAATTTAGGAGGCCTTTGATACATGATTGAGGGCCTCCAGGATTAAACAAGTTGGTCCTGTTATTCAGTGTCTCTGCTGCTACCCCTTATGTTGCTTTATGTTGATCAGAAACCCTATCTGGTAAATCTGTGAATGCAGGAGTCGTGTGGACGGGGTCAGTGACATCATCCCTTCTCAGCCAGCTCATCTGGTTTCTGCTTTCAAACTTTACGAGTGAAAACATGGGAAATGGGTCTACATGTGGCTGCAGAAGCATATGAGCTCTTCAGATACTCTTGTGTGTTATGTTACAGGGAAAGTATTTTTTTTCCAAGTAATAACACCTATAGTATTTGGACAACTGCAACACATGTTCCAGCATTGCCTTTTTCCTATATTGGAAACACTGACTATTCTCTTCTTTGTTAACACAAAATAGTTTATGGCTAACCATCCCTGTTTACCTTTATTTTTGGAGAAACTTTTTTTTTCGTTAGACAAAATTGAATGAACTTTTCCTGTTCTAAATCTTCCTTGCCAGGACAGGGCATTCTTCCTTCCTTCACATCTTGTTCACGTATTGTGACATTTTAAAGGAGATGTTTACAATTTTCTGAATAAGCTGACTGATAGAATCAGGTAGTAGCTGTTATTTGTAAGCCTTTGTCATCTTTGGGCTCCTCCAGACTGCTATTCAAACATACTATTCAAATAGTACTATTATACTATTCAAATAGTACTATTGGTACTATTCACATAGTCTCCACCAGTTTGGGAAATGTTGGGCTGTTCTTTTTTGGGATTTCACATCCTATAATAGTTGTTTTCAGCTCCTGTGTCCAAAGGTACCAGCATTTTGGCAAAGGTTTGTTGCTGCTTATAGTGCTGCTACCCCTGGTCTTCATGTTTCTTTTCAGCCATTCTTATCTCTCCCTTGAAATATGTTGTGAGCGTGATTTCTGACTGTTTCCTTCGTGAACTCAGCACCTACCCTTGTATGCTCCTCCCTCAGTATCCATATTCCTCGCCTCTTGTGACAGGTTTGTATGTGTGTGTAGTCGTAGCTCTGAAGTGATAAGTTATACCACTTCAGGACTATTTATTATGTATCCCACCCACCACAATGGGGCCCAAGCCGGCTTGCAGCAAATTAAGTGCAGCTAAAACATATTTGTTACAAAGATTTTGAGAAATTATATAATTCTATTTAAATCACTCAATAAAAAGGATAAGAATAAAATGCACCCCATTAAAACATCTTTAACTCTTTTTAAAAAAGCCTTCAATCTGGTAACCAGAATGTGTCCACATTCCCGTCTGGCACATTATTTCTATTTTCTATTTCTAATTTTCTATTTAATTTTTTAATGGTTTTTTTTTTTTTTTGGTGGGGGAGTGTAGTCACTGTGATGGTGTGGTATAGTGGTTTGAGTGTTGCACTGTGACCCTGGAGGCCAGGCTTTGATTTGCTGCTCAGCAATGGAAACCCAGTAGGTGACCTTGGGTGCATCACACACTCCCAGACCCACAAATCCCCCCCTTCCCAAAGCTGCAAACCCTAGGATTCCAGAGGATGTTGAAAGTGGAATCATCGCGCTATAACAGGCTAGTGCGGAATTGCCCATGATAGGGTTGCCTTTAGTCAGAAAGAATTTGAAGACGCAGAGCAACAACGACATAGTGATAAAAGGATATCAGGCTGTACTACTTGACCACTGTAACTCTGAGAAGAAGGAGGGGAAAAAAGAGAGAGAGAAACTGGAAATTAAATGAGAAGATAAAGGTCAGCAGTTCTCCGTGGCAAAGGTCACCCCCCCCCCAATTCGAAACATCGTCAGTGGGACTGCCCAAAATACAGTGGGAACAATCAGGACAGTGGATACAGATGTGTGACATTGACTCCAGGCTGTATTGGAAACTCCTGGAAAGAAATAGTTCACAGCAAAAGCTCCAGGAGAGGAAGAACACTGTATGGATGTCAGGAAGGGGCAGGGGAAAGGACCACTTGCAGTTACTTCCATATTTTTTGGTATGTCTGGAGGAGCTCTGTTTCCCTTTCTGTTTGCAGCTGTGCTAAAGTGGGAAAACAGTCACTTTGTAGCTATTTCGTTATGCCTAGAAGAAGCACCCATTACATGCTTCTGTAGGTAGCATTGCTTGAGTCCTTGTTAATACTTCGCCAGTGCTTATTCACCATCATTAATTTAGTGCAAGAATGATCAGAGTGGAACCTTAAAATAAGAAAGTATTTTTGTACAAGTCATGTATCTCTGTTGGGGTTTGGGTTGGTTGGTTTGTTTTTCAAAGCTGCCTAGATCCTGCCGTGTATGATGGGCAGTTAACCTTAAATAAACTAGGGCAGCAAATGCCAGCAGAACTTTGACCTAGTTCAGGGAGGGGGCATCTGAAAATTGGAAAATCATGTTTGTGGTGTTGCCTGCAGCACCCACAGCTGGCAGTCTGCTGACTCAGTGAGAAATCTGACATCATGGACAGGAATTAAGGAATTGCATGGGCAAGAATTAAGGAATTGCTGCCTTTCTGCAGGCAATATCTGGCAACCCTAATTTACCCTAAAACAAATGGTTGCTAGATTTTGTTCTTTTTGTCTCTCACTTTTGGAATTCTGAAGAAAGTGCTTTTTTTTTTTACATATTTGAAAAATTACATATTTTCAGCTATAAGCAGCAGGTGAGTGCATTTCTTGGCTTGCTTTTTTTTTTTAATTCAAGGCTGCATTTTAACCCCAGAGGAGTCAGACTGAATGGAGCCTATATATACGTTAGGTATTTATTAAATGCAAATGCATTGAAATGCATTAGAAGAGATAGAGGGGCCTAGATCATCATATGTTAGTAAAATCCTAGTATAATGTGAAACTTCAAACTCTGGAACACGGATTTTTCTGTTGTTAGAGACTAAGGATGAAAGTTCTGTTAAATCTTTTCTAGTTTATTCAGTTATTTATTTGCTTCTCTAATACAGTTGGCTGTCCACATTCGCTAGGTTTACGGTCCCAAGACCCTTGCAAAGGTGGAAAAATCGCAAATATCAAAATGTATAAGCCACAGACATGTGTATATCTGTGGGAAGGGGACAAAGGCATATAGGGGAAAATGGGCACCCAGTGTCCAAACCAGGTCAGAAAAATGAAAGAGAAAAGGGGTGGGTCAGCAATGTGGACTCATACTTCCACTCTCTCTTGTCCATCTCCTTGTTTGTGGGGGGAATCAGGAGAGGGTTTGGGGTATCAAGAAATTGGGATGCAAGCCGTCCTTAGCTGGCCAGGTAGCTGCTAGTGGAGGAGGAAGAGGACCATAGGCAGGTTTTCAAGGGGCTGCACAGCCTGATCAGAGCCAACAAGAGAGCCAGAAACGAAGTGCTGAGGGGGGGCAGATGTTGAAGAAACTCGCAAATAATCAAATCCATGAAAACCAAACACACAAATGTAGAGGATCAACAGTATATGCTTTGATTTCCTAACACAGCAGATAATTCTATCTGTCCTGTTGCAGAGTAGCCCCATTCCTCATCCTGATAAAATCTATGTTCATAGTACTCAACAGGCTAGCTTAGTTATTATGGCACAGGAGGCAGAACATCTCATACACGTATCTCTCCCCCAGGACAGTATTTTTTTTAAAAATGTACTGGGGTAGGAATGGGAGCTAGTATTAGTCTGTTGCAGCAAAAATAAAGACTCTTGTCACACCTGAGAGACTAACAAGTTTTATTTGAGACAAGCTTACTTGGACTCCAGATGAAGTGGGCCAAAGTCCATGAAGTCTCATACCAAATAAAATATATTCATCTTTAAAGTACCACAAAACTTTTTTGTGATAACAGATTAAACAACTAATAATAATACTTCTGTGGTATTAGACTAAATAAGTATCAATTTGCTGGCTTTACATGACACATCAAATTAGCTGCTGCACTCTGGCTAATGATATTGCTGGCCCTGCTATCTCTCCCCCTGCCAGCCAGTATAGACATGTCCATGTAGGAGGAGTGTTAAGGATTGTATCCTTAATGTGTTTGTGAAGAGCTTACTAGCATCACAAAGTAGAAATTTGGAGCAAAAGAATGATTTCTTACTGGAGAGGTCAGTATTTTGGCTACAATTATTGTATGTAACTAGAATGTAAGTCCCTGCCCCCACTTAATCATCAAGATCTTTGTGAAATGAAAGAGTAGTTGTCATATGGGTGCTCATGTTGGGTACACACAGCAAAATAACAAAAAACATCTTTGTTCCCTTAATGTAAATTGAACTGTAACTCCATTTCTAAGACTGCTCATTCTAAAGCCTTCCAAATCTGTTATATTGCTTCTCAAACAAGACTGTGAATAACAAGAACAGGCTCAGTTGTGTAGGTGCTCAGTTCTTGGCAGCGAAAGATCTTCTTCAGGTCTTCTCCAAATGCTGTGACAAAACTAAAACAAGTTGGAATTTGAAACTTACTTTACAATAGGATGAGTCCTCTAGGTACATCCCAACAAACAGTTTTCTCTCCACCTGAGGAGTGGAAAGTGCTGTGGTGTATCTGTTACCCTGTGAACTGGGGGTCCCGGGAGGGACCCCAAAATGTGCTCAACTAAAGTTGGGGAAAATTAGCTCGGAGCACTGCTTAGCGTTACGAGAGGCAGGGTAACGTAGCGAGATCTTGAACCCTATGTCTATGGGGTTGGGTCGAGTCAAGGAGTACACAGAAGTTGAAATAATAAATGATGTTTTATTAAACACAAGCAAAACAGTGTGTGTGACACACTGACACAAGATAACTAAAGAAATAAAGGTTGGAGTGGTATAGAGGGATTTTTAGAGGAGTTGCTGGTTTGGGTGATACTTCACCTGTCCTGAAGCCCAGAGAAATAGAGAGCGAAGCTGGGGTGCGATGTAGCTCAGCACGTGGAGCTGAGGGGAGGCTCGCCAAGCAAAGCTACAGCAAGGCGGGATGAAACTCGGGAGCGATTAGAGGAAGGTCTCGGAATCAAGGGCTTTTAAAAGGAGAATTGTGACTGCAGGCTATGCCATACTTGGGGGAAAACAATAGATTTGGAGTTGGAGACAAAGCCTCCGAAAGGTCAGAATCTGGATGATTGAGTTATCATAGCAGTTCTCAATAGAGTAGCCAGTATGCAGACGCAGAGTACTTGGGTATTGCATAGTTTACCCATCAAGCTGCCATCGCGGGGCAGAGGCTCTTTTGTAAGTGGCGTGCATACTTAACTAGAGTACTTGCCTGGAGGTCTCCTAAAGCAGTGAGTCAGCTATTTCTGGCCTGCCTGTATTGTAGTTTGAATATTACGGCTCTTAACGGCCGAGCCTGTTTATGTGCTTGTCCGGTGGCCTCGCAAGCACGTGGAAGGGAATAGAGAAGTGCAGCCGAATTGTGATATCAAGGGATGTCTTTAATATCCCCAAATCTCGGACTAGCCAGGGCAGTAACATATCCCCATTGTTCTGAAACCTTCCACCCCTACCGACCCCTCTGTTGCTATGAGAGTGAGACAGGAGAGGTGAGCTCTGTGAAGAGTAGCCCTTGCCACAGCATGTGACCAGAACTCTCAGCAGAGCCAGGCAGGGCTGTGAGGCATCTTCCCTCAGAGCCAAACACTGTCCAGGAAGCAGGCACCCTTCAAAGTCACCTGCATGGGCTGCTGTGACAGGGGATCCCTGTCACAAGGTTTGACCATGAGGAGGGACACCCTCATGGCCCATCTGATTTTAGAGAGCTACTTGTTTGCAAGGCTTTCAGGATTGGTGAGAGTTACCAGGCCTTCCTGGTAAGAAATGCTTACAGTGCCCTCTCCCTCACATGCTGCTGCCTGAGGCAAGCAACTCCCTCTGCCTAAAATGTTGAAGGCAGCCAAGATGGGAGGCATATGCACTACAGAAAGGAAAAAGAGCATGCTGTATATCAACGTGAGGAAAGCAAGAGGAGATATAAAGAGAAACAGATGCAGACTGCTTACGAATATATGAGATTTCTCTACAAGGAATAATATTCTGTGCTGTCTACTCTTTGACTGCAGCAGCTCTCAGAGACCTTAAACAGATGTTCCTTTCTTAAGATACTAAAACTGAAAATGTCAGAGATTAACCAGACCCTGTTGATATAAATAGCTAGATTTTCACCATTTTCTTCATAACTGTCAAACACCAACCCCAATAAATGAAAAGTTCAAATTCTCAGGGATCCCACCTGATGCTGGTTGTCTGTCACTGTTTTCTCTTTCCAGATTTTGGCTACACATTAAATATTAAGGGCAGCTAATACTGCTTCCAGCCAAACTCATTCAGAAGTTGTGACTCTTGCATCTCAAAGGAAATTATGACTACTCTGTCAATGAACTTGACTTGCAGCTTTCTCTTCTTTTAGTGTGATTTTCTCTCTGCTCCCTTCTTCTCAAGCTTCACCATGATTTAGTAAACAAGGTAAACATGGTTAACATTGGCTATGTCTTGACATCAAATGAAAACTTTGTCCAGCGTGATGTGAAAACATCTGGCTTCTGAGGTGTCTGTGTTTCTCCCATGTGGGCGGGGGGGAGTTAAGAAGCTTACACATCTGTTTTGCTTTAAATTCAGCTTCAAATTCAAATGAAGTTGCATTCGAACATTCAAGGATTATGGTTTTAACACTTAGACCTCTATGTAGTTTCAAGAAACCAGCTTCAAAAGCAATGGTTTAAAGTTAACTTGTTTTGAAACTAACTATAGTTAGCATTAAACCACAATCCCCAGGGCTTTAGACGCAATGAGAAGGGTTTAAGGATGAGTAGAAGCAACAATTTTTGAACTCTTTCTGTCAGCCATGCAGAAGAAGAAAGGATAGCAAAAATGCTAAAAGGGAAAGCCTTATTCATATTGTGCGAAATTACAGTTTGACTCCAACAATCCCCCTCCTATTCTTTAGAGAGTGTGGGGACAGTTTTGCTGTAGGCGGAGTGAGGCCTTCACTGGAAATTGAGTTCCAGTTTATTTCCTAGTTAAATAAAGGCCACTCTTGGACCAAAACCAACCAGCTGTCCTCCAAATACAGCAAAATTGCCCCCAGATATCCTAGTTGGTGTAGCACACTGTGTTCATGGAAAAATTGGGTGGGGGGAGTGGCACAACCTGCAGGGGACAATTTGCCGTCTGGCCCCTGGGAGCTGCCCATCCATAGTATACTTTGTGCCATTTGCCAGGATAGAGAGGGGAATTATATCACCTACACTTTCTTGCATTCGCCTTTATGTTTTCCATTTAGATGTTGGATTACAGATGTTTAGAGTTTGGAATATAATGTGTGTTTTAGGGCAGGTGTGGCACTCCAGATGTTGGTATGTAATTCCTGTTAGCCATCAATATTGACTCTGCTGGCTAGGGCTGACGGAAGTTTCAGCCCAACAAAATACAATTAGTCACAAGTTGCCTTTTCCTCTTTGAGGTATTAAGAGCATTTTTTTAAAACAGCTGAGAATTGTGGACTTTTCTGACTTCCACAAAGCAAGCTTGAATAAATTATTCTGGATCTGCTGTTCTTGCATAAAAGCAGGATTTCTTGGAACAATGTATGTTGGAGCTAGAGAAAACTTTTCTTTCTGTTGAGGCTAGTGTTCTTGATATTATCCTCCAAGCCAGAATACTAGCAAGCATGTGGAGTGAGCTGTTGACCATTTTGATTAACAGTGGTTCATATGGTTGTGACTAGGAGATATTAGACAGAATGGACTTAGGGATATATGCACATGCAAGTCACACTGCACATGTGGGACTGAAAAGTCACCATTACAAATTGGATATATTGTGCTGGTAGCAGTGGAAGTAGAGTTGCACAGACAGTATGTTCATCTGTGACTTTTCTTTGCAAAGTTCGTGTTGTACATTGTGGTTATACATCCTATGCTTTGCATTGCGGTTGTGCATGGTGCATTGTACAGTGGCATCCAGCCATTTCTGTGTGTTGTGTAATGTTGCTGTTATGCATGGGGGTTGTGTAGTGTTGCTTTGGCATATATCTGCATGCAATTATTTATGTTAAGATAAGGATTGATGCCAGTGTCTATTACAGAAAGATAAATCAAATTTAATCAGTACAGAATGGCATTCAGTTAACGAACTAGATGTGTTCCTGGGCATTAATTACTTCTTTCACAGAAACTTTGGTACAGAAACAATGTGGAAAGAATAGAGATAGGTTCTTACATCACAAAAAAGATCAGTTCAACATGTTTCAGCAAGCTTTTTAGTCAAAACAATATGCACATGTGAAATGAAACATCCAGGCCAGGTAAGCCTTGCAGAAATAACCAAAAACATCTTGTACCTTCTAGAGACCACTTCAAAATGTCTTCCAAAATGTATCCAGATATAATTTTTTTCTTTCACCAGTCTCTGCTTCTCTTATGAATTTCATTTTGGTTCTTGAACTTACAGGTCTCTGGTTTTTTAACATGGTGCAGGTAACTGGTGGAACAGGATGATTTGCTTTCTGCCTTCTGTCTGTTTTGCTGTTCACGCATACTCAATAAGGGATTCTTAAGGCAGCTGCTGCTTATTTTGCCTGTTCCAGGCATGTACACACAGCTACAGTAAGATCAGGCTAAAGCAGAATCTCAGGATTTCCCAGTCTGAGTTTTATTGCATTTTTTTTAACTGTAGATACCTGTGACAATCTAAAGTCATCTGTCTTTCTCCAGTCCTCCTTCACTGTCCTCCCAGAGGACAAAAAGGGGAGGGCTGGGCAAGAGGAAAAAACTTTATCAGAAAGAGGTTCTTCGGCAGAGGCTTTTTAACTGAGGTATGCCAGTACTGAGGTATTGGCTTATTTCTTTTTCTTGCTGATAATAATCTGACACTAATTTGGGGGTAGGCAGTTTGTATTTGGGAGCCAGCATGGTATAGGTTTCAGAAATGCCTTCAAAGCACTTGTCAACAAAAATTTGTGTTAGAAAGCTATGGAGGGGGGAAATGTAGCATTTCAAATCAGGTTAGATGTAATGATGCTCTCCTTCACGTCTGATTTGGCCATCTAAAACACATCTTCTCCAGTTAAGCCCTTGTCTACTAGTAATGGCAATGTCTAGGCTGAGTGTTGAGGAAACAGATGTAGAGCCTGATCAAGCAGAAGGTTATTTTATTGATTTCACTGAAGAATAGTTGATTACATTTTGCTTTCCCTGCCTTGAATCCATTGGTGTAGTCATTTTCTTTGGATGAGAGGCTGGAAAGTGAAATAAATGTCTTAATTTGACCCTAGAGTTCCCAAACACATTATTTGGGGAAGGCTTTAGATACCCATGTGGAAGGCTATATACTGGCTAAACAACCTAGTGGTCCTTCCCAACTGCTGTTGATATCACAGTCCTTCTGAGTGGTGATGGACTTCAAAGATTTGCTGTCAAACCCTGAAATTCTGCAAGGAATTCTGAGCCTTTATTGTGACACTGTAGATGTTTTAAGGCCTATTTTGACCCCAGAGTTCAAGGAGACTAATAAGACTACCATAAATTGCAAATTAGAGATGAGGGAAAGGAGTAACAGGGAAAGCTGTTGAAGTGTTCAAGGGGAGCAAGAAATAGTTGAATATATGAAGCAACCTTTGCTTTGCTACAGTTTCAAGGAGATCAAGAAGCTGTTTAGATAAAAAGAGAGGAAAGCCTTTCTGTATGGAAAATCAGAAGAGTCTGGGATAATGTAAATAAAGGGGATCCTGACTCCTTTTGGTGCAACCCACATCATGAAAGGAACCTGATTGCTCATTATGATATTTTAAATGGGTGCTTAGTATGCAGTCACCCAAGTCTGTTGTGTGATTTAGCTGAATGACTAACTGTTGATGAGTCAGAATTTAAAGATCTGATTTCTTCTCTTTGGAGAAGAAAATCTCCTTTGGAGGACATGATTCCTCTAGACGTTTTTGCTTTGGTTGCTGGTGGACTTCTGTTTAGCCAGGGTTATTTCCTTTTGTAAATATATCCAGTACTTACTCACATGGCTGGCCTACTAGGTATTGTCCTTTTAAAAAGTGGGGGTGGGAGAGATTCATCCACTCTAAAGAATGACAGGCCTGTTAGCCTTCACAACCTCAGTTCAGATATATACTCTTTGTATTTGTTGTATAAACTGAACACTTGGGGGAACAAAAATTCTTTTTTACCTGAGGAACAAGTTTGTTTTAGGAAATACAGTACAGTTGATCAGAGTTTTAAGCTGCATGATTCTGAAGTATATCAAAGTTTCAAATAAATTATGGGATGGAATTTTGTTGTTGTGTGCCTTCAAGTCATTTCCAACTTATGGTGACCCTCCTAAGGTGAACCTATGACAGGGTTTTCTGGGGGCTGAGAGTGGGTGACATGCCCAGTGTCACTCAGTAGGTTTCCAGGGCCAAGTGGGGAATCAGTCCCTGGTCTCCAGGGTGATAATCTGTTGCTCAAACCACTACATCACGCTGGCTCTCACACACAGGAACGTGCATTGATAGAAAGATTGTTGTAGCTTACACTAAGATAATACAATATGAGTCAAATTCAGTAATATAGACACTGAATAGACTCAGTTAACGTTGCTATCAGGGTTGTGTCCCTATCTCCTCCTTTTTTAATTTTTACAATAATAACAATAATATCATCTCTCTTTTTTGCCTCTGCGGTAGAAAATGTACACTTTATGCTGATGATTTGGTTTTGATAACTCTTAATAAAAGAGGTTTTAGGAGTATAATGGTCACTTTGGAGCTTCTGTTGCAAAGAGGAGCCATTATCTGTTAATTATTCTAAATGAAAAATAGCATGGTGTCGCAAAGCTGTTATTTTTAGTCTAGCTATTATTGCATATCTTTATTTTTTTTATTAATAGTTTCAACTCATAACCAATACATTGTGCAGGACTGAAATCTGGGGTGAAAGAATCAAAGTCTTTTTAGAGACTTTTGAAAATAAGTGGGAGATATTCTTGGGCTTCCTCCTGGCACACGATATATCTTTCTTACAGCAGGCTTAAAGAAGCAATCTAGTTCTAACAGGTTCTCTCTGCTGTCCATCAAATACAGATTGAGATGGAGCGGAACAAGTAATTCTGTCTTGGCAAGCACTGCTGGCTTGAACAACAGAGGTTTGAAGGCTGGGCAGAGGGCTGCCAATATTTGGCTTGGAAATATGATCTCCCTACAGAGCCTTTGTCTTCTGGATATCACTGTGTGGTGGTTAGAAACTTTCTTTGATCAGGATACAGAAGAAAATAGAGAATCTACAATGGTGGTCACAGAGCAGCACTAGAGATGCATGAATGCCCCCCCCCCATACACACACACCTCTTCTTCTTCTTTTTTTCTTTTTTTTTTTTCCCCCTGATCCTTCTAGACTCTCCTGGTCATAAAAAAGGGAAAACTGCTTGTATGGAAATCCTCCAAGCCTGATCTTTTAAATGGATTTCAGGCCCATCTTTAATTATTTAACATCAAAAATTGCCTGTTTTTCAAAAAATAAAAATGGGTGACCAGTCATTTCTAGCTTTGTTGTTTTGTTTTGCTTTTAAAACATCTTTGGTAATCCATGTGCACCTCCTCAAGCATCTCAAGTGCAGAAAATTGGCCACCTGGAATTTCTGCAATGGCCCACATCACCCGAAAAGAATCATTCCAGGGATTTTTTTTTTCCAAATGTTGGCTCAGGGCTTTTGCTGAACTAAAGTCTATAGCAACTATGTCTTCTATGCTTATTTGGAGAGGAGTGTGGAGTATCTCTGGGGGTACCACAGGTGCTGAAGGCTTCATACCTTACATACTGACTTGTCCTTTGCATGTGTTTCCTTTATACATCATTATGCAGTACAGTGTCCTAGTCTTCTCAGTGTATAGCAGTAGAAATTGCGTGTGATGGTCATTACCCCTTTGTTAGTCCCATGGTGACCTGGTTTGCTACTGGTTTGTCATGTCAGGCAAAAGTTAACTTGCTCATTACTACTGAACCTTCCTTGCCATACCAGGCTGTACCCTCAGTGTTTCCTTGACAAAGTTGACCAAGATTTGCTAATACTTTGCAAACTCCTTTTTCCTTTCACAGTAGTTCTTGAGCAGACTCAGAAGAATCCCTCCGTAGACTAGATAGTGACGCAGGAAGGATTCCATGAAGTGTAGAACACATTAAAACATCTGCTCTAAATCATGTCAAGATGCCCTTCCCTCTTAGGAGAGAGTGAACTGCTTTTTTGGAATGAGGGCACAAAGATCTGCCAGTCAATGCAGGAATCTCATGACTAATACTAAAAAAATTTCTGTCTAGCACAAACATGCCCAATGATGCTTTTGTTTTAGTAAGTCTTGGACAAAAAACGTCAGAAAATGACAGCCTAACTTTGATTTTGGGGAATAAACATCTCAGAAAGGGCAGATGACTAATAACACTTCTTGGAAGTTTTTAGTACTCTACTGACAGTTGTGTACAGCTCTGATGGGTAATTTTACATTTACCCATAACTACATGCAGACTATCTCCTGGTAACATTTAAAGCTGTTGTTTTGTGGGCTTTAGTGTTTTGTAAAATAGGGTTTAAGTACATTATATTTTAAAACAAAGAACACTTTTGGTTTTTTAAAACCACTTTCAGAGGTCTCTTCCTCTTCATCCTCCCCTATGTATATCCAGTTGCCATTTCACAAAGGCTAACTGCATTTATACACATTTTGTCTCTCTTAAGAGAAGAGCAACTTGCAGTAGATGAACTTAGGGGAGCAATTGGTGGCCTTCTAGGTGTTGCAGGACTACAGTTCCCTGTCATGATTGGCTGTGGTGGCCAGGGTTAATGGGAACCGCAGCCCAATAAGATCCAGGGGGACACAGTTGTTCACCCCAGGTTAGGTGGAGTTTATCCCTGCAAATACAGTAGTGGTATCTTGGAAGGTAGCAGTAGTAAAGTGGACATCAGCCTTCTGAGGAGTGCAGGTGCTGCTGAGTTGCATCTGCTCACTTGTATTTAGTCATAATGGGCAACTTTGCAGCCATGACTCTCAGCTTCAAATATTAATAGACAATATTGGAAAACTGCTAATATTTGTAATTGTTCCGTTTTCAGAATGATAGTTTGGGAAAAGTGAGGGCCCAGCAGCACAACCTGTAATCTTAATTGACAGTGCTTCTCACAAAGCACTTCCTATACCAACAGTATTGAGAACAATATTAGCATAGGTACTATTTCTTAGTAATTCCAAAAGAAAAATAAATTTCTCTCATCAAGAGGTGGGATTTAAGTGGCCTTCCTGATATTTTTGGGCTACAGATTACAACAGCCCTGACCAGTATAGCCCATAGTGGTAAGAAATGGTGGGAGATGCAGTCTAGCAACACCTAGAGACCCTGTTCTAATTAAAATTTTTGTTGTGATACTGTGACCTGGCAGTTACTCTGCTTGTACCATTTCCATAACTCATTTGCATGGAAGCCTAATGGCTAGTTGTTGTTCTTGTAGTAGTCAGATAGATCCAAAGGCCTAACTTAAGTCCACTGATTCATCAGATCTACCCAAGTTGGAGCTGAGAATCGGATTTAGGCCGGGGTGGGCAATAGCTGCTTGTCCAGAAGTTGTTGGACCACAGTTTCCATGGTCCCTCACCATTTATTCTGCTGACTAAGGGTGGTGAAAGTTGCAATCCAGAAATACCTGGAGGATCTCAAGTTGCCTACAGAATCAGAGAGCTGGAAGAGAGCACAAGAGCCATCCAATCCAACCCGTTGCCATGCAGGAACCCACATGAAAGCACTCCTGACAGATGGCCATCCAACCTCTCCTAAAAACCTCCAGAGAGGGAGACTCCACCACACTCCAAGGCAGCGCATTCCACTGCCAAACAGTTCTACCTGTCTGGTCTGCCCATCCTGACCTAAATTAGAGTAGACTAATGGGATTAATAGAATAATAAAGTTTGACTTACCAAGTTCTGCTTGATTTGTTGGGCTTGTTTTAAGTGGAACAATTGGATTTAGGCCTACGTGTCTTCTAAAACAAGGAAAAAAATGTAAAGCAGGGCTGGAATTGAACATTAAGGAAATAAAAATAATGTCCATAGACGATTGCACAACTTTGAAGTAGATAAGAATGACACTGAAGCAGTCAAAGTCTTCGTATATCTTGACTCAATCATAAATCGAAATGGAGTCAAGAGTTTAGAAGAAGATTAAGACTTGGTGGTGCAAGTATGAGGGAACTTGACAGCATCCTCAGGTGTAAATGTACTTCACTGAATACCAAAGTCAGGATTGTTCAGGCCATTGCATTTCCAACTTCTTTGTGTGGTTGTGACAGCTGGACAGAGGGAAAAGCTGACAGGAGGAGAATCAGCTCATTTGAAATATTGTACTAGAGAGTTTTACGGATACCATGGACTATTGAAATGACAAGTAAATCAGTTTAAGAGTAAATCAAGCTTCAACTCTTCCTAGAAGCCAAAATGACCAAACTGAGGCTACTGTAGATGTGTCACAAGACAACATGTCTCATCAAAAAAGATTATAATGCTTGGTACAATGGCCAGCAGCAGGAAAAGAGAACAACGGTATTATAGGTAGAAAGAATGAGTCAAGGAAACCACAGCCCTGAGTCTGTGAAACCTGAATAGAGTTGTTGATAATGGAGCGCTTTAGAATGTTTCACTCACAGGTTTGCCTTAAGATGAAGCCAACTTGATAGCAGCTGATGACAACATTTTGGAATAGGAATTCCTGTTCTTATGCTCTATGTAGCTTGTTTTAAGCCAGGACATGGCTTACTAGTGTCTTAACCCAACATTTGAAGCCCAAGCCATAGGGCATTGCTCCTCTACGGGCTGCTTACATGTGATATCATCTGCTTTTTAGCTGTTGCCCTGTAGTCCCCACAGTGCTACAAAGTATACTGCAAATAATAACTGCCTACTACATGGTTAAAATAAACAGGGTGGCACCAGTAAGTCTGTTTTTGTGATTATGTGTAATAACAGGAAATTGAACAGTGGCAGCAAGGTTAGCAGATGTGCAGGATGGTGGGGAGGGTGTAATTAATTTCCCCAACAGTTTAATTCAAGAACACTACCAGAGAGGGGATAGAAGAACAGTAAAAGGATGCCATATCTTGTGCCAGGCACCTGGGGCGGTACCATTGGTATTCAGAATAACCTCCAAGTGCTTGAAGGTATTTCTTTAATGGAAGATTTTAAAAAACAGGTTCTTGAGAGGCAGTGCTTCCTTGTTGAAGCACTTTTTTCTCAAATTCAGGGTATTCCTAGCAAATTTGACTATCTTTTAAGATACGATTGCCTTTTTTAACAGAGGTTGTCTGGAATTCAAGCCATTTGATTGCTGTGGGGTGACCAAACAGCTCTGCAGATTGACCAGTGTTCATTTTAACGGGTGCTTGGAAAGTCCCTATCTTTCATTTCTCTAAATGTTTTCACTGTGGTAGACTTCAGATGTTGGGAACAGTATAACCATTTCCACTTGCTGTCTTCCGTTAAAGAGACAGTTGCTAATCTGAAACTCATAGCTCAGGATAGGTTTATCAAGCTCCCAGAGGTAAAGGAGGTAGGGAAGATCTGAGGCAGACTAGGGGATTATGCATGTTTGTGTTTGTTCCTTTAACAAAATAGCAATTTGGACAGTTACAGAGTGTTATGATACAATGCCTGGGCCAAGAGATGGTAGTTCATATGGATATGCCGTACTTTTTTGTGGCAATGGTGAATGTAAATTGGGAGAAATATGGCTTTGCTATCTGACAGTCTTTTTGAAATGCCAGCCTGCAACTTGCTGCCTCATGCTACTTGAGTATCTGGGAGGACCAGGTGAAGTTATAAGCCATATTCCCGTGTGGAAATAGGAAATTTGTAGCCAGTAACAAGTATAGGCAGCATGTGACTTTGTTCTTGCTGTGCTATGACTTCTGTCTTAGAACAGTTGGACAAAGGAACACCGAGTCTTTCCCCTCTTATTCTGTTCCTCTGAAGCAGGTAACAAAGCTAAATATTGTATTCTGTCAAAAAGAATGTTAGCCAGCAATGCCATTTCAGTGGCATGATGAAGCTGCTCTGGATTTTAGTACAAACTTTAAATGGTATATCCATGGTGCTAAACCTGGTGCTCAAAAGAGTTTCAGTGCTTTGGAGAGCTCCTGCAAAGTTTAGATTGAAATCCAAAACACATTCACCCTCCCACTGAAACCGGAACCACCAGCCACTGCTGAACACCAGTGTGATCTAATAGACAATATGAAATCCAGACTTGAAACTCATAGGAGTTAAAATTGCTTGCAGACTGAACAGGTTTGGGAAGTATACCAGGGTTTCTCTGCCACTTCTTTCTTTTTAAACTAGTTAAAACTATCAGCTTTAATTATTAAGAGTGTATATTACAGCTTCTAATAGTCTTATTCCGCAGCAGTGTGACAACATTCCCTGTTAGCGTTTTCTGTGAAACTACTTCACTGAAATGCACAGAACCTGAAAATATGTGAACTAACCTTCAAGCTACTCATCCTTTGGGGAGGACAAGGAAGGAAGGCATTCTTCCTCCAATCTTAGTTTTTACATTTGTGTAAATGCCTGAGATCAGAAGCATGGAGGCTGTTTCTTAAGAACTCATGAAGAGAAGAAGATTGGATGTTCTAAGCCATGGCAGAAATTATTTGGGTACCACTGGCTGTGTTTAAAGCCATTTGTTTTTAGGGGGTTTTCCTGAAATGTTCAAAAGCATTTTGGATTAAGAGTGAACATGCACTTTGAATGACAGCTCAAAGCCACTCCCACTGCACATTGGAATGGCGCATCTGTTTTTGCCCTTCAAATATTACATCTTCCATCATTGTTACATCATGTCCAGCCTTTTCTCCCCTCCATCCCTTTTACCTTAACATCTGGCCTAAGAAATCTCGCTCACTGTTCTGCGACGTTTCAGTTAGTAAAGATATGGCTATTTTGAAAGTTTGCGTTCATTTATTTTTAAAAGGCTGAAACTGCTACCGCTGTCCTTGCTGAGGTGGTGGGAGTAAGCAGGACATTGGTCCTGTTTTTCTTGGCCTTCGTCCTTCTATGTGTGCCTCTTCCATGGACCTTGAAGCATGCTGTGACCCCATTTTTAACATAGCTGTAGCATCTGCAACTGTTAAAATAGCTCAGTAACAAGGATGGATTAAATTTCTCATAGTGAATGAAGATGTAAATTCTAGCCGTATTATGTGTAACTGATCTTAAGCTTTATTTGGACCAAATAGCTTCAAAACATTCACTGCTCAGAATGGAAACAAAATAAGATAATGGGGCTATAGATTTTTTTTCCCCTCACAGCAAGGCATTTCTTATTTTGTAGTTCCATTGGATAAGTTATGATTGAACATCAAAACATACTAATATGAGATGAGTGGGTAGATTTATGGTATTGTCTGTATCCAGCTGTGGGTATCGCTATTTTACAGGGTGGGAAAAAAATCAGAATATATATGGTATAAGTGCATAGCCCAGCTGAAATATAATTAAATTACTCAGTTAAATAAAATATATCGCCAAAGAGCTTTGAACTATGGCCAGAACATACCAAGCATTTTTAAAACTGGTAACCACAGTGATATTTTTATAGGGAATGTTCACCTCATGGGGATTCTTTAAAGGTGCTTCACGTTGTTCATTCCTTTTTCCTTTTCTGCAAAGTTACAGCTCCACTTTATTGTACATGATGTCCTATAAAGAAGATCTATGTCTGTGATACCTCTTTGAAAGAGGACCATGGCGCTGTCCATTTAAAGAGAATGCAGTCAAGCAGTAAATTTAGGGGGGCATCTCTTTTCATATTGACTGTATCTGAGCCAGCAGTGGGTCTTTGATGTTGTAACAATAGAGCATAGGCTGAGAGGAGTATTAGGGTTTGAACAATGTTCAAATGAGGCTGCATTCATTAGTTTTAAAGAGAGAGTCTTCAAATATGTGCCAGGACTTTTATTTCTGTATGCTTTCTTCGGTGCAGGAAGAATCCATGTAGTGTGTCTGTATTACAGTGCTTATAGGCTTGTAGCCTGGACTGTGTGTGTAAAACATTTTTAATTACAAGCCAGGTGTTGTGGAAACCTGGACTGAACACTTGGTGCTTTGCTAGCTTTATAAAGGCTTCAAGGTTTTCTCTTTCCTGTAGAAAGAATGTCTTTGCTGCTCAAAATACCCGCTGCATTTGGCAAATACTCTTGCAACACAGAATTGTGAATCCGCTTTTGGATTAAGCTTTGAATCATCCTGTCCACACAAGATGGAGTATGTATACCATAAGAGTCATCAGAAGTGCTTATGGCAAGTCAGAGTAATTTCTGACACTAACTACGTATTTTCTTTAATAAATATCTTGCTTTTTTAAAGGCAAAAATCTTAAAATTAGCAGGCCTCTGAAACAAATACATCTGTTTATCAAGTGCTGATGCAAATCTCCTTGGACTGCTTAGCATTTCTTCTACACCATGTAGTCTAGGCATGTAAATTTGAAGAGGCCTACAATGAAGGAAGGAAAGCTATTCTTTCCAAATGAGAGGGGGGAAAACCCTTGAAAAGTAGAATGGAAATATGGATTGATAAACAGAAAGAGAAATATTGTGAGGATGCCTTGGCAAGATCAGATTAACCAAGGTTCCTTAGTTCATGTCCACCACATATTTACAAAGAAATATTTCTACTTCACAGTGTTTTCCATTCTAGACACTAGAATACATGCAGCAGCTTTTGCAGAATAAATTGAAAACTGACCTACAGTTGACATAAAACAGTCTAAAGTTCGGCTTTTTGTCCCCTAGCTGTCCTGTCTGGTCAGCATTAGAACAATAAACTAGAGACAGATGAATCTGTTCAGTTTTATTTCATTCATTCCCACAAAGTTAGGTTCCTTCCAACCCTTCCCTCCTTCCTTCCTTCCTTGCTTCCTTCTTTCTTTCCTCCTTCCTTCCTTCCTTCCTTCCTTTAATTTAGTTTGTATCTTTTGCCCCACCCAGGAAGATTTCTACTGATTTTCATGTTGATTTTTCAAAATATTTGTATTTTTACACAGTTTAGCAGTGATTTTCCTTAAAATTAAAAATTGTGTGTTTCTCTGCAATATACAGATATTGGATGTTCTTTGTTTTTATAGCTTGGGGTTTGCGTTTGCCTTCTCGAGAGGTGGAAAGAATGTGACTTGCCTAAGGTCACCCAGTGGGATCCTATGGTTGGAAACCCCCTGGAAAGAATCATAATCTAATGCTCAAAGCATGACAACATGCTGGCTCACATTGATACAAGGCAGTAATTTCTTAGAAAAAGTTAGCCCCAAGGGTTTTTCTAGTATTCTGAATTTGCAACATGAAACATTCAGTTTATAGTTAGATACAACAGTAGTTCAGTGACACAGACTAAAAGTCATAAAGTTTGTACCCAGCAATTCTAGTTTAAGGATCTTGGACAGCCAAGTGGAGAGGGGCTCTGCTTGCGAACTTATCATTCTCAAGCTAATGGGATTGCTGTGGACTCCAGGAGTTATTTCATCTATTTGTAAAACATCTTTTAGTAAACTTGAGCTACTTCATACCCCATCTATTCTTCAACATTTGTGGGGTCGTTTGTCCTGCGGTGTTTCATTTCCCAAACCCTTTCTCACTTTTAAAAATATATCTGTAATTTACTACTTGTCAAGGGTCTGTTATTTCACCAGTTGATATGAATGTGAAAGTGAAATTACTAAACACCCAAGTAAATTGGTTTATTTTGTCCTTGGCAACTTCTTAAAACTGGTTGAGGAAAATAACTTTGTATTTTGCCTATCTAATAAATTCCAGGAGTAAATTTTATCCTAGCCCATTAATTCTGTTCTATGTTCGCTTTAATTTGACACAAGAATTAACACTGTAACAATGTGAATAGATATCACAGCTACTTATGTCTGTTTGGACGGCAAACTCTTATTAAGTAGTTGAAATCTCTCAGATCCCTACTATTAATTCAAGAATGGGGCTCATAGACTCCTTCAGGCATTGATGAACTGTGCCTTCCACCATTCCTCTCCACTAGTTATGCTGGCTAAGGATGATGGGAGCTTTAGTCTGACAACATCTGCTGGATCTTCCGGTTTCCACCCCTGCTTTAGTTGCTATGAGCCCAGTATTTCCTCTAGACTTCCCCCACCAAAAAAAATCTGCTTGATTTTATAAGCCCAGTATTTCATCTAGGGATTTTTTTTCCTTCTCTCTTTCGTTTTCTGTTGCAAGCCTAGTATTCACCTGGTATTACTTTTGTTTCATGTGGAGTATCCTATTGAATCAGTGCAGCATTGTAAAATGAAGTAGCTGGTTCAAACATTTCAAAAGCATTTTGTTTCACACTTTATTCTGCTGGATGTTTAGATGCCTCTGCACAATCCTAATATTGGGGACAGAGGAGAATACTAAAATGCTAAATTTTGCCAGTGTACCTGTAGCGAGCTTCCCTCCATCCCAACTGCTGCTGTCCTGGCCTTGAAGGGAGAGGAGAAGAAGCAGGCATGAGTATATAATGCCGAGGCCCAGAAACAGACGAAGGGGCTTCTCTCCTTCCCAACTGTCACTGTCCTAGCCTCGGAGGGAGGTAAGAAGAAGCTGGACCTAATCCTCTCCTCCACTGCCGTCCCTTTTCCTTTTGTGTCATGTCTTAATTAGGTTGCAAGCCTGAGGGCAGGGAACTTTTTTGTTCTTTTACTTGTAAAGTGCCACATGCAGAGATGGCACTGTATAAATTGATGATGATGATGATGATGATGATGTCGATGTCCTAGTGCTGAGACCTGTTCAGTGTGTGGCACCTCAGGAGGCCTCAGATCTGCTACTGTGGAGTCTCTCAAGGTGCTCTTTCCCCTCAAGAGTTTCTGGACAGACATACCACAAGTCAGCTCCCTTTATTCAACCCTGTGACAAACTAATGTTGCGTAATACAGCTTTTGAAAATGTTTTCAGAACTAATGCTCTTTAGGCTTTATTACTTTTCCATTTGTTTGCTGAACAAAACTTTATTGCTATCTATTATTATTGTTGTTGTTGTTGTTACTACTGCTGCTGCTGCTGCTGCTACAGTTTTTAAACTGTATATGGAGCCTTTTAGCTGATTTGCATTGAGAGGTCCTCCTCAAGCAGAACAGCAGAATGTAAGTTTTAAAACTAATTGTGTTCCCCTGAACTAAATTTTGGATGAGGAAGTTTTGTCACTTACCCATCTTTTGCAATGGCTTGGAGGGACTTTCAACAAATCACTGGCCACTTATCTATCTCTGCCATCAGCTTTCAAATCTAGGTTTCAGCTTTACACTCTGTGTACATTTGGGGACCCACTTCTTAATTATTCACCATATGTATGCAACCTAATAGAAAGTATTATTTCCAGTGACTGTTGTGGGTTGCTTGGGAAGCATCTGCCCTGGGAGTGAGGGTAGAGTTCCACTCCCAAGAGACAACTTTTGTATGCTAAGAGTCTTCAGTGGTAGACTGTTATCTACCCTTCACCAAGCATTTAGTCCCACACTAAATCCTTCGCCAAAGATTCCTGCAGAAAATCAACGTGCACACAAGCTGAAGAGCAAGAAGCAGAGAGTAAGGCTAAATAAATACAATGCAATGAAGGGAAGTCAACAGCAGAGTTTCTTAGATATCTGCACTATGGCCAATGCTTTCTAACTCGCTCAGAAATGATCTGCAGTTAGTAGAGAGTAGTGAGATGGGCCAAGTTTGCAGAAGCAACTAAGTGACTTAGGATGCTGAGGAAAAAAAACAGATTTCATACAGCGCTGAAAGGATTTCTCTGAACAGGGAGATAGGGCAGTAAAATGGCAGATGATATTCAGCTTAAGCAAGCATAACAATGTTTCTCAGAACAACAATCTCAATTTCACACATACACTGATAGAAGTTGAGCTAGCTGTGAATGACCAAGAATGGGATTTTGGGGTTCTGGTAGATATTTAATCAAATTTCAACCTAGTGTAAGATTGTTGAAAAGCTAGACTACATGATAAGTAAAAGTAATAAGGAACTAAATGTGACTGACAATATCATATTGCCTTTATGTAGTTGCATCTGGAATACTGTATACAGTTCTGGTCACTGAACATAAAGAAAGGATATTGTAGAGATGGAAAAGGTGCAGGAAAGAGTGACCAAATGATCCAGAGATTGGAGCCACTCGCTTAGGGGAAATGGGTACATTGTCTGGAGCTGTTTACTTTGCTTTGTTTACTTGGCTGTCAGGAATCCTTTGTGGATTTAATTTATTTGTAATTTGGTCTTCCTCTCTTCCTACTGCCTTCAGTTTTTCCCCACACTGTCATCTTTTCCAATGAATCATGTCATCTCATGGGGTGTCCAAAGCACAGTAGCCTCAGTTTAGTCATTTTGTCTTCTAGGGAGAGTTCAGGGCTTCTTTGTTCTAAGACACCATTATTTGTCTTTCTGGCAATCCATAATGTTAACAGAACCACATTTCAAATGAGCTTATTTTCTTCTTGCCAGCTTTCTTCACTGTCAAGGTTATTCACAGCCATACATACAGCGTGGAAATACTACTGCGTGGATGTTCATAACTTTGATATTTAATGATACATCTTTATGCTTGAGAAGCTTATTTCATTCCTTCATAACTGCTCTTCCAAGTTTTCTGATTTGTTGACATTTTGGTGGTTGCTGCTGTTGTATGCCTTCAAATCATCTATCAGCAATATATTTTATCAGCAATATTTGTTGAGAATGGGGTTTGCAATTACCTTCCTCTGCAGCTGAGAGAGTACGACTTGCCTAAGGTCATCCAATAAGTTTCCTTGGCCAGGTGGGGATCTGAACCCTCGTCTCTTGAAGTCCTCATCATATACTCAAATCACTGCACCATGTTGGAATTCATTTCTTGACTATGGGCTCCAGACTCCATTTTGATTGATAACTGGGCCAAGATATACAAAATCTTTGACTTTGATCATCCACTTTTAAGGTTAAGAGGGGACATGATAGCTATGTTTAAATATTTGAAGGGATGCCATGTAGAGGAGGGAGAAGGCTTGTTTTCTGCTGCTCCGGAGACCAGGACAAGGAGCAATGGATTCAAGCTGCAGGAAAGGAGATTCCACCTGAACCTCAGGAAGAACTTCCTGATGGTCAGGGCTGTCCGGCAGTGGAATATGCTGCCTCGGAGTGTGGTGGAGTCTCCTTCCTTGGAGGTTTTTAAGCAGAGGCTGGATGGCCATCTGTGGGGAGTGCTTTGAGGGTGTTCCTGCATGGCAGGGGGTTGGACTGGATGGCCCGTGTGGTCTCTTCCAACTCTACATTTCTATGATTCTGTGATTCTATAAGTGACATAAATCATGTGTGGTCATTATTCTTAATATTCAACTGTAATCCTGGTTTTGTAATTTCTTCCGTAACATCTCTCTGTAGTCATTCCAAGGTTTTGCTATTTTCTGCTAGTACAATGGCGTAATTTGTTTATCTTAAATTGTATGTTCCTTCTCCCAGCTTTGATACCTCCTTCTTCTGAGTTTCATCATGGTTTTCATGTGGTGTTCTGCATATACATTAAAAAGGCAGGGTGATAAATTTGAATCTCATCAGACCTTCCCTTGTCAATTGTGCTATTGAAAGAGTAAGTATAACCCTGGGTTATAGTATTGTTACCCTGATTTCTGGGGTCCCTTGGGGGACACCTCAATGTGCTCCAAATACTGGGGAATGGGAATTAGCCAGAGCACAAGCTGTAGCACTACAAGAGGCAGGGTAACCTAGCGAGATATTTAAACGCAAATTTTACGGGGTCAGGCCAAGCCAAAAACCAAGCAAAATTGTCTAATAAAATGATTTTATTGAGGGGAATTCAATCATGCATGCACACAAGATACACACAATCACACATTCACACAAGAGCTAGCTGAAAGAGAAAGGGAGGAAAAATTATAGAGAGGCTGAGGGGTTTGGGGAATTTATAATTACCAGTCCAGAAGAGTAGTGAAGAGCAGAAATGTATTTTGGCTTAGGTAGGACCTAAGGACAGTTCTCATTCAGGAGCCAGATGGACAGAGTGACGGGTAGACCTTCAAGAGACTGCACTGGGCCTCCTCAAATCAGGAGTATTCGTATCCTGAAAATGGCTTGTGGCTGTGAAGGTTCCAGATGCAAGACAAAGGGAACCTGTTATGGACAATGAGTCTTTCGCCTGTTGATGGGCTTAGTGCTTTGATTGACAAAGACATGATGAATGTTGTAACAGCTGTTTATTGTGGGTGCTGTGAGGACAAAGGAAAGAATCCAGGTGTACAGGAGATGGATATCTGTCAATCAGTGTCCTGGTGGGCTCTTCACAGTTGGATTCCTTGGAAAAGTCCAGCTTCTATTCAAGCCTATTATCCACAGGAATGATGTGTATTTGCCTGACAAATGACTCAGTCTTACCTGGAGGAATTTTGGAGTTGACCTATGCTTCTCACATTTACAGTCGAATTCTTTCCCTCGCTCGGTTTGACCTCTCTGTCACCTTTCAGGCTTGAATTTGATATCAGAGCCAATAAAATGTGTTGCCAATTACATATGATGCCAATTAGGTATGGTGCCCATCCAAACCATGCTGATATTGGGGACCTCCAAAGCGGGGCCTTACAGGATAAACTTAGAAACAATATTGTCTCACATAGTACTAGAACCCAGGATCCTCCATCTAAGTAAATGATGGGAGATTCAGAACAGATGAAAGGAAGTACTTCTTCAAACAGCACATAATTAGACTGTGAAACTCGCTACTGCATGGGTAGCTTTCAAAGGGGATTGGATAAATTCATGGAGGACAAGGCCATCAATAGGTACTAGTCAGCTTAGCTATTTATCACTTACAGCATCAGAGACTTCATATACTAGTTGCTGGGGAACATGTAATGGTGGGTGCCATTGTATTCATGTCCTGGTTGTGTGGAATTCTCATAGACAGTTGATTCGCCTCTGTGTGGACAGAGCATATTGGCCTAGATGGGACTGTGGTTTGATAGAATCTGGCTCTTCTTTTGTTCTTACAAGTACAGAAAATTGAGAAGCATCTTCTCTGTTTTAGATGTTAATCTTAGATGGAGAAGGGTTAAAGAATTCCTAATACTCCCCTCTTCTTTTTGACAAGATGTATTGAGCCCAGTAAACCTGTTCCCATGTTCCGGCATGGCAGATGCCATTGGCATCTTCACAAATGGAAAAAAGAATGCTAAAGATTCCCTTGCTATCATAGTATCTTGTGTTTAAGTTAGATACCACTCAAAAGTTCAGTGTGCCCATTTCAAATATAACATTTACACACTGTGTCCTTTTGTTGATTTAGTGTCTGATTATATGGTAAAATCCCCTTGTTGCTTATGAGCCATATGGACTTTCAAGACCCCAAGGAGAACAATATTTGACAGGTGATGGTTCCAGAAATAAATTTGGCAAGGAGATGGTGAATGATTTTAGGGGATGGGCAGGAGGCAAGACAAAAGTACAGGAAGCAGCTGCTTATCGGAAACCATAAACAGCTGTGGTAAGTCTTTGAAAAAAGACCACATTTTAAAGCAAGGTCTTCCTTTCACAATGTTAAGAAATGAAAACCCAGATGAAGTCAACATGAGAAGGAGTATAGCTAAATAAAGCAATAATGACACTAAAGCAACCCACAAGCCAATTTTCTACCTCCTGTCATCCCTCCATTTCCAACCTCCCCCCACACACAAAAAAACACCAGGAGAGTTGTAGCTCTGGGGCACAATTCTGCTTTAATAAGGTAAGCTTCATGACACTTCTTACGTTGGCAGAACATTCTTGAAATGTTCTTTTCAAACAGAAGGGGACCTTAAGGTCTCTTTTTGTTTCAGATAAGAGGGAGTAGTGCAGTCTCAATGCATCCTGTTCTGGGAGAACGGCCCCTGAAGTTGCCCCACTGCTGCTCCAAAGGGCCTCAAGTTCTTGGCTTTATAACATGATTGGAGTGTTATGCTAGGACTTAAAAGAGACCCACATTTAAATCCTCACTTACTTCACTCACTTGTTGCATATGGATAGAACATGTGGTAGAGCAAGGTTGAGGTATAGCTACTGCTCTTCTGCAGTGAAGTGAAAGAGGTAGTCTTGGTCTCTTGTGCACAGGCAACAATATTGCCTTTACAGCAAAGTTGCCATCCCTGATTATCTTTACTTGTGGACAGTGGCAGAGTACAGGACAGAGCTACAAAGTACCTTTGAAGATATCCTCTTATGAACATTATGGGCTTTCTTGCCAGACTCCAGGCTTGTTGAATATAGGTTACTTCTCATGTCTTACAGAGAAACCTTCTCACAACAACCTGTAAGTTTTATTTTGTCATCATAAATCCAAAGCTTTTGGTGGGTCAGTTGTATTCCAGTCTGAGAGCTGGATCTAGAGGTGTCCTTCCACAAGTAGAAGACTTTTTCCATGTGCACTGGGATTTTCCTGACTTAATGCAAGATCCTTGTGTAAGAAAAAGGTCTGAAAACCAGGCATATGTTTCTGTTTTTGCAAAGTATTGCGTACGATGGTTCACTAGCATAGGCATTCCATAAGTTATTGCACAATTTCCTAGAAAATGTCACATGCTGTCTTCTGTCTAGCACAATAGTTCACATGGAAACGTAACTGACAGAATTCCTTTTGCTAGTTCATCTCTGAATCCAGCTATTATGTTTTATTTGCTGTACATAATGTGACTTTTGCTCCCTTTTTTTCGTTCCCCAACCCCTGCCCCCAGGACATCCTTCAAACGGACAGCCTGTCATCTCCTGAAGCCGCCGTCACATTAAATCCAGAGGACCGACAGGGTTTTCCTGACCAGCAAGGAGTTCAGCGATCATTTGTCAAACAGGGATACAGGCAGGCAAATGGGCATACACCTTTGCAAAGGGATGGACCTAGATCTTTCCTTCTGGATCTCCCAAACTTTCCTGACCTCTCAAAAGCAGACATCAATGGGCAAAATCCTAACATTCAGGTAAAGTTCCTCTGTTATGTTAACAGTCTTACTTGAAGGTAATTTTTTTGGTGTCACTTGTGGCTTGCAGAGGCAACTTCAAGTTCTTAAAATACAAAAAAAGTTAAAGCCCTCAGACCTGTGAAGTAAATTAAATAAAATAGAAGACCATTTATATTGTAACTGTAATTACAGATTATATAACGTGAAAGAAAACTGTATAATATGGCTTGAAACCTGATCACCTGAGAATTTTGTGGAGAAATATATGTATACATGAGAAAACGTATGTTCTTCATGGTCTCTGACTCACACATATCTTCTGGACAAACTTTAGTTTGGAAGCAGATAGGCTATCGAACTGTGGAACAAAAACAATGCATGGAATCTGAAGCCAACATTGTAAGCAAGTTCTCCTGGAGTCATCCTTTGGAACTTCAACCATAAATAAAGTTGAACTGCATGTTTTAAAATGTTTGAAATATAAATCTCCAGTTTAGTATTTCTCCTTGTATAAGAAAGAAGCTGATCTATCTCTTTTGCATTATCTTCCAATGGGTGGTCTACCCCTGCTTTCAGGAAAACATAGAAATTTTCCTTTTCTTCATCTCTTAGACACACACAGATTTCCCCACACATAACCATCATCTTTGACCTTTCTTTTGAAAATGACAGGTAAGTATTCACAGAGCATGGTAGCAATCATTGATCGACTGTCATCTTACACAGAATTTCTGGAAGTATACTAGTTTACCGCCCACTGAAATGAGTACAGTACCTTTCTGTTTACTAATTATTTTGGCTGGATGTGTTTCAGTAATGAAATATTTTTATTCAGTCCCCATGCCATTTGCGCAATTGTTTCAGTATTAACGAGACAAGAAAATATTTGAAAGGGTAACCCGAGCAGCTGTTACTTTTGTGCTATGGCTGCTTTTTTAACTTATTTGCCAAATCACCGGCCAAATGCACCACTGCACTCAAGTAAACGAATTCACAGGAAGTCCGTGAAAACGAGATGCTTTTTAAAGCCAGCAGTGTATTTCCTTTGGGAGCAGAGATTTCTTCGTTCTTGGTGAAAAGCTCTTTTGTTGATCGCCATTGATTTGACAGATGCCAGCTCATGCGGTCATGCCAGCAAAGCAGAGCTATTCAGGGTGCAACAGGTTCACTTTCTTCTCCTTCGGAACAAAGTGAAATCACGTGTCAAGCGAGTGGGCTTGGCTGCCAAATTATTTTCAGCGCGATGTTCTTTTTGCTTTTCCAGTTCTGTTTAAACGTGGCCTAACTTCGAGGAGGTCCTGAACTTGGTACAGGTCCTGAATTTTGATACCTCTCTTCTTCATTTGAGCTCTTTCCTCCAGATTTTTGGGGCTTTTCTCTTCACGCTTTCTGAGTAGTAGCAGTGTTCGTTTGTGGCAGCAAAAAAAGAAGTCTAGTGGCATGTTCCAGATTCTCTATAGAAGGAGTTTGTTAGGATTGCATGAAGAGTTTCTTCAGAGAGCAGATACAGATATGACTACTAACAGCTGTAAAGAAGTACAAGAGATAACAGTTTGTGACAGTGCAGTATAAAACATAAATGAATGCAAGGTAACAATACATTCAGAGCAGCAGTAAGTAGTGACTGCGTATTCATCTGCAGTGTTAATAAGTACCTGTATTGAGACAAGGAATCATTGTCTGAAATAATCTGTTACAGAATGGGACTAAAATTAGTATTATATGTGTAATTTGTTGATGTTCAGTGCTTCAATGTATAGGGATAGGTGGGTAAGAAATAATAATAAGGCTGAGATGCTCGATTAGCTACTTAGTTAGCCTCTCCTGGCCTAGTCTCCCAATACCGGGAACAACCTCTGCCAGCAACAGGGGTCTTTTCTCCTGTCGATCAGGATATAGCAGAGTGATGTTTCCCCCCTCCAGGGAGTGTGACAGTGGGAACCTATCATAATTCCTCCTCAAACTGGAAATCACCAGCAAGAGTGGGGTAGAAATCAGCAGTACATTGCACCCCGATCAATAGGAGTTTCCTTGCTACCAACCTCCTTGCTTCCAGCAGCTGCTGCCTAGTCAAGCTGGATTGGGGGACTTTTACAATCATGGCAATACTGCCACAATTGTGAGTAGGTAGGGACAGTGAAAACAAATCAGAACAGGATATACATTTTTGCTTACATATCTGTAATGAATTTCAGCCAATTATTAACATAACTACTGAAAAGATGGTAGCAGTAGTAGTTGTCGCTTACAGCTCTTAGTTTAAAACACTGATCTACAGCTCCATGGACAGTGATACTAGATTGTAGGTCTGTCCTTGTTAATCACCAGCAACAACAGGCCAGACCACAGAGCAGGCCAGAGCCAGAGACAAATGCCAACTCCATTCCTGTATCCACTCACATAACACTGTCTGGGGAACTAGTACCATTCACTTATTTATCTCCTGACGTGGTATGTGCTGTCACTTCAAGCAGTGTCGTTCTGCTGCATGCACAGGGCTAAGCAGTCACCTGTACAAAGGAAGAAATTGAAACACATTGGACACTAAAAACTGATTGGTCCAAAAGAATACGTTTATCACTTGCCTGACAGTTGATAGTCTTTAAAGACGCTTCAAAATGTGATTCAAACATAGAACATACTGAAATAGTACTTATCAGAAAATTGAATTGTGTTTGTTAAGGGAATTGATTGAGCAAAAGTTCCATCCTCAACTTTTCTTTCCTACTCTAGAAAAATGTAGATGGCTTGTGGTTAACTAGTTGCTGCTGCTACTGCTGTGAATGATCACTATGCTTATGTTGTATGTATTTAAATATTAAACTGAATTGTCACAAATGTGCATTTTATGGCCATTTTCCTTACAGCGTTGTTTCCATCCCCTCTTCAGAACCACCAATAGAGGATACTTATCCATCTGATCACGAGGGTTCTAGTTTAGGATGTAATGAATCAAGGATGCAGTCCCTGTTATATCTTACCTTTCTGTGTTGTGAAATATACTGCATTGCTTCCTTTAAAAGTAAGGATTAATAACTCAAGAACAATCCTTGATCTGTGATTCTGGCTTATAAAGGGAACCAGGGTCTCTAGTCTGAATGATATGTTAAGATGTCCATTTTTCATTCAGTAGCAGCTCTAGCAGGGAGATGCAACATGAGACCAAGTGATCAGCGTGTTCATGATACGCTGGTTCATGATATTTACAAGCGGTTCCTTGGACTGAGACTTTTCTTGTTCAGTGCTTCTCTCTACTGTCCCCATGTCCTAGCTTGCAATTTCTTCTTGCTTCCTTAATCTTTCTCATCTTGATACTCTAGATGATATACAAAATGTGTTAACCCCTACACACACACACACACACACACACACACACATCCATACAAAAACATCATGACTACAGTAAAGCTAATATAACTGTTTACAGGGAGATCAATTTGGAGAATGTTTTATATATTTCATATTTATTTTGCATTTCAATTAATTTTGCACTTTTATGAAGAAATATATTTTTGTACATGTAATAGTCAAAAATGACTGTGGTTAGGAATTTGCAATATATTTATATAATGGCTAACATCATTTTTGGTTTTTGCATGCAAGCATAAGGCCAAAATCAAAAATTTGGCAATTCTGGAGGTTTTGTATTTGTTAAAATCACTTTATGATTTTATACTATGCTTTCTGTTATTTCCAAAGGTGAACACCCTGTCATCCAATTCAGAAACAGGGAAGCAACCTGTCCCTTAAATCAGTATAACGATTACATTCTAGAATAAAATGGTAGTATCTGCTGTGTTAAAGGATTTAGAGGAGCAGACTTTATCCTCCTTAGAGGTACCTTGGATGCACCCTGACAAATTTGCCAGGGGACGGACACTTAGCCTTGTCCATGTGAAAGTCAGTCTCATTTTAGCAAAGGGTGGATCAACCAGACATATTTTACATGTAATAAGTGGACATAACAATGAAATACAGGCTGGGAATGTGTACTGGGTTTGATTTCTGTTCCTCCTGACCTTTCCTAAGTATATCTCCTCACAAACAGTAGTCTTCAGCCAAACTTCAGCATAACTCTCAATTTCTTTCCTCTTCCTGTCTTCTTGTCCCTCCCCCACTTTTTCATTAGGTCAGAGGCAGGGGTTCTGTAGCCCCCTAGAGATATTTGAATTGTTCATCCCAACCACAAGACCTAACATGGCCAATGGTGAGGAATGCTGGAATGCTTAGTCCAACAAAATCTGAATGGCTGCATGATTCCCATCCCCTCTTAAAGGTGATCAGATGCAGAGAAGTAGTGGACTGCTGCCTTTTTAGTGTAAGGAAAATTGATTTGTGAAATGGGGAACAGGATAGGTTCAGGTTATTGGACCCAGGTGAAATGCTGTTATCTACCAAAACATGTTCTAAACAACTGTTTAAAAAAGACCTCTGTCCTTTGAATTTGATTGTCATCACATTCTTTCTCCCGTTTGCAAAGTCTTTAAAAAGAAACCCCAACCAAAAAAAAAAAAAGAGTGATGGTGTCATTATGTTGTACCATGTTACCTCTGAGCACAACACAGTTGTAGGGCTTGGTGGAACAACTGAAGACAAATGCAACAGACCACAGCCGTCTTATTATTAACATCAAGAGATGTGAGGGGAGTTTGTAGGGAGGGCGACATCTGTCCAGCTCTGCTTATTGCTTATTGGCTTGCTCTCTTGGGATTCCCTAGGTGACCATAGAAGTGGTTGATGAAACAGATTCTGAATCAGAAAAAGATCTTCAAAAGGAAAGCAGCAAGCCCAGCTGGCCTGTTGCATCACCAGACTGGAGGACCTGGTGGCAGAGATCAGCACCCACAATCACCCGCATGAGTAGCGGTGACCAAGATTACAAGTATGACAGCACAACTGAAGACAGCAACTTCCTAAACCCCCTTAGTGGTGCATGGGATAGGCACGCCCCTAGTCACCGGACATTTGAATCAAAGGAACAGCCCGAATATGGTAACTGAACATTCAAACTCTCTTGCAGGCTCCTTTGGGTTGCAATGAGGGCTCTACAGATTTAAGAATGAGTGGGTACTATTGACATTGAATTGCAGAGTATGGGATGGAAACCAAACCAAAGAAGAGCTGTAGCCAAAATCCTGCATCAGGGGATGTATCTTAGACCCATAACTATGGTGTGTCTCCTGGTTCAATTCCCCCTCCATATCCACCCTTCTCTGTTACAGCCTCTCTCCTCAGACAGCCATTTGCGTGCCAGTGAAAAGTGAGGAGAGCAGCAGAAACACATCCAAATATTTTCCCTTAGCTGAACATAGCACAAAGGCTTGCTCAGAAACCTCACGGGGGAACCTCCGGAAGTCCCTGAGAATGACGTTTGGGAGATTTTGGCCATTGCAGAGTTGGAACAGAATTCCAGCTTCATGACAACCAGAAAAGTTGGAGATAATGGTATAAATTGGATTTACACCCTCATAACTCACTAATAAGATGCCAGCTTGCATTTCAAAAGCTTTAATTTGTTGCTCTCTCGTTTGTTGTGCTTATGTGCCTTCAAGTGATTTCTGACTTATGGTGACCCTAAGGGAACCCTGCCATGGGGTTTTCTTGGCAATATTTGTTTAGAGCAGGTTGGCGTTACCTTCAGAGGCTGAGAGAATGTGATTTGCCCAAGATCATCCAGTAGGTTTCTGTGGCCAAGCAGGGATTTGAACCCTGGTCTCCCAGTATCCTTGTCCAACATGGAAACCACCACACTGTGTTGGCTCTCTGGTCAGAAGGTTATAGACACACACACACAAATGATCTCCTATATTCTTCATGGGAGACTTCCTATATGGCTAACATGTCACTGTTCGTGAAGTAGAGGAAGTATTAGCAGGGTCAGGAGCCACAAGCTTTCCAGAAGTCTTTTCCCCCACAGCTCTGTGTATGTGTGTTTCTTTCTTTGTGTAGGTCAGAAGAAGAGAAGAGCTGATTGAGGTCTAAGCTTGCTTACTTTACACAAGCTACTAAATATTTTCAGGGGAGGGGGAACTGAAATAGGGATGGTGATGGGGCAGTGAGGTACCCTGCAAAGGGGCCTGGCTGATAGGAATTTTGAGTAGCTGCACTCCATGCTGCACCATTTTCTTGGAGGTTCCAAGTCAGTACAGAAATAATATTTAAATCATATAGCAACATAGATTGTTTCCTTGCTATGTCTTTTTAAGCAAGTCTTTATATCAGTTTTTCCCTCTGGCAGCTTTTCTTGTTCCAGATCAGTTTCTACTCTCTCTTGCAGATTATATGGATGGTGAGGGAGACTGGAGCCCTTGGTCCATTTGTAGTACCACTTGTGGAAGTGGCAATCAGAAACGCACCAGAACCTGTGGATATGCCTGCACAGCCACTGAATCAAGGACTTGTGACAGGCCAAACTGTCCAGGTAAAGCTTTACTAAATCGCTTTGATCTGGGTGACAGAAATGGTTGTAATCCCATGCCAATGAAAAGTTCTATATTCAGTTGTTCATTGTATAAGTAGATGCCACTGGATTTGGAACCATCATTTTTAAAGTGCCTTGAGAGAACACAAGACTGGAATCAAAGGTTTTTTTCTTTAAAGGCTTCTAAGATCCTTCTGTACACTGTAGGATAGCAACACTGTTCTTGCTTCATGCCCCCTGGTTTCAACAGGGGCTGCAGATAATCAACCAAGAGAAAACTGCATTTCTTGCCAAATGCACTAGATGGGGTATCATAGCATTAAGAATATCCTGCCTTCTGAAGTTCTAATTGTTTTCTGCATTATTCTACTGTACTAAAAATAGCAAAATACTGTGATGCCTTGGAGTTTATGTAGTGAAATCAGGTTTTAGAACATAGGAAAAGCTAGTATTATGCAGTGCTTTTTGTGTGCAGCTACTCAAGATGTCTCTGAAGGATCTAAACCAAAATGCACCAGGCTTGGTGTCCTGGGTAAGATGCAGTCTGTATGTGTGCATATTCGATATGGTCAAGGAGCTTTCACTAGACAAGCTGGTAACCACAGATGGGTTTAGCCATTGGTGTGTTCCAATTTCAGCCCTTCATCCAACTGTGTTAAATCTAGAAGTACCACTACAAAACATGCTGAGATTTTCAGAACTTTCTTGCTTGTGAAATAAATAGAAGCTCACATGGAGGGAACTATTTATGTCACTGAAGTAATTCCCCAAGGATTCACCAGTGATCATGTAATTTCTTCATCACTGAGTAAACCTTATGACTGAAGTTGGAGAATTCATGGGAGAATTAATGGAGGGAGAGATGCTTTCTCTCCCACTGACTTCAGTATGCTTGACACACCTACAATCTATCATATTTTGATTCCCAACACTAATGAGGCTTTCAGGCCTGTGGAATCATCTGGGGGTGGGGCCCCCATTCATTCTGTCCTGCCTGGGGGGGGGGCACTTCCTCTACAAAATGGAGCAGCACTTAAGCACTGCCTACCGCCCGTCAACTATCCCAAGGCTTTCTGTAAGACTGCACCTCTTAGATTCTGCCAACAAGACTGAAATCTGAAGGGCCAAAACTCTATATTTTTTTTATGTTTACTGCAGTAGATTTAACTTTCATTATGGCTTCCTACATGTCTACTTTTAGCTAGCCATTGACATGTTCTGTAAAAGGCGAAACAGATCTCTGCAATTACTTCTTGTGAAGCCAACAGTTCTGAAAAGCATATGCTAGTTAGTGTTGTGTGCCTGAAACAGCAGTAAGGGAAACACAGGAGGAAAATATATGTACAGATATGTATGTCTTGTTATTACAAAGACAATTTGATGCTGCTTCTCCAGAATGCTCAACAGCAGCCTGAAGGATGCATATGGCAGAATGGGCATGTTTTTATACTACCAAAAAATTTCATACTTCTTTCTTATACAAACCAGTTGGTTCCTTGATGGTGCTTCTTCACACAAGCAGTTCTTACACTGTTTTTAGCTTTTGAATCCCTGTGCTGTGCCTTTCTGCAGCTTTTGAATCACTTGCTTCTCTGAACGAATTGCCCCTAACTCTATCTTGTTGAGTAGAATATGGAGGTTTGAGAATAATAGTCCCAGAGGGACCAGATTTGTCACCCTCCTGATTGATATTATCTTCTTTGAGGAGGATCAAAAGACAAAATGCTGTCTTAAAGACATTGCTAATTTGAGCCAGGTATACAGCAGCCTTTTAGACATTTAAATAATCCAGCCACATGGATTTGGATACTGGGGCAAGATTAGGTGGGTCTTTTCCTCAATCCAAGATAGGCTAGTTTCTCATACAGAAGCTAGGAGATTATGTCCAGGGCATATTTACTAATCTCTCTCTCTCTCTCTCTCTCTCTCTCTCTCTCTCTGTTTTTGCTTCTCATGTTTGAATGGTTTTTGATTGACAGAACATACTAGCATTTTGAACATTTACCCTGCCATATGTGTCAGTCACATTGTCTTAATAAAGCTGTAATACCAGTAGTACATCCTGTTTTTTATAAAAATAAAATAAAAATCTGCTAGTGTAGCAGTTGGAAACTCTATACTCAGCATTCACTCACTGGCACTGCAAAACATGAAATAAAGGGGGAAAAATCCCCTCCTACTTAGTTTTCTAGTTTTTGAAGTTACTGTGGTTTCTGAATGGCCAAAGAAGCCTGAATATTTGGATGTTTTTTAAAACTGCACAAAGGAGTGATTAAATTATGTGTTCATCTCTAGACAGTTTTAAATATGTAAAAGAAAAAAGGCCGTGTGGGTGGATAAGACAAAACTTGTCATAGCCTTCTTTTCTGTGCATTGAATTAGATGTTTTTGTTGGGATCCAGATGTAAGTGCCATTCTCTTCTACATCCTGTCTTTCCCTCTGATCAAATGCAAGAATTTAAAGAGCATGAATGTTATGAGCGGAGCTAACACTGCTGGGATACTGATGCAAGCACAATATTTCTTCTGCCTTTCATGATTTCCTATTAAGGAAGAATCTGCTTTCTTTAGGGATTGAAGACACCTTTAGGACAGCAGCCACAGAAGTGAGTTTGCTTGCAGGGAGTGAGGAATTCAACGCAACAAAGCTCTTTGAAGTCGGTAAGCAGGCAGAAACCGAAAGCACCTTTTTTCAAAACTGCATCAAATGGGAAATGTTTCGGATGGTGTGGCAGAGGCCTATTTAAACAGCAGCAGGAAAACAGCCCTCCTTGGAGAGATAGAGGGCATGACAGAAAAGGAGGAATGTGAGCTCTCAAATCCTTCCAGGCTACATTCTGTGGCTTTTGATGAAGATAGAAACACACTGCCCACTAGCCTTTCTACAATTATTGACCTGCTCAATAAATTTATGTAATACGAGTGTAAGAAAGGCTTATAGGATGGCTAACAATACAAATTAATTCAAAATCTCATCTGGAAGTCTGTATGGGATTTACGTAGGCGAAAGCACTGTAATTAGGGTACTATACAGTGAATCCTAGCCGAACCCCCCCATCCTCACTTACTGGGAAGCAGCTGTTGCAATTGACGTTCCCCTGTTGCTCAGGAAGCACCTAGCTGCCATTTTCATGAGTGATCTCCAGTGCGACAGGCAAAATCAGGGTCCATGTTGCAATTCCCCCTTGTGTTGGAGATTGCTTGTGATTTAGGGGGAGAGGCAGGGGTAGGAACATCTGTCAGCTGCTTCTCAAGTGACAGGGGAACAGACAGTAAGTGGGGGATTTTCATAGTCCCTGTGTAGCCCCTAAACTAGGGATTATGAGTACATAAGGACCATGCATGCGTAACTCAAGGTTACACGTTTGTAACTGCCATAGAGGATTCTGGCCCTCTGTTAAGACATGCAAACAGATCAGTTCAAAAAAAGAAAGAAAGAAAGACACAGCAATGAAAAGAAATGAACAGTTTCCAACCATTTAAAAACCCTTCTAGCCAAACAATACTTAAAAGTCAGAGAGCTGTTCAATAAAAAGTGGTTTCGCCTGCTAGTGGAAAGACCAACCTACTCTGTCTTGCCAGGGAGTTCCAGGGCCTGAGGAAGTAGCCACTAAGAAGGCCTTCTCTTATCCCCACTGAACATGTTTCCACTAGTGATAGAGCCAACAGAAGGATTTCATTCAAAGATCTGAAAACCCAGGCAGGCTTGTACAGAAGAACATAGTCTATCCAAAAGCCTAAACTCAAATTTTATAGAGTTTTTATAGGTCATGCCCAGCACCATGAATTGCTTTTGTTAAAAAAAACAGTCACTAATGAAGCTGTTGTGACTAGAAGGGGGGTGGTCTTGTGTTCTCTGTTTGGCCTCAGCATTCTAGTCCAGCTGAAGTTTCCAAACAGTTTCAAAGGCAGCCCCACACAGAGCCAATTACAGTTATTCAGATGCAATATAACAAAGGCATGTGCCATTCTGACCAGATCCTTTATCTCCAGGAATGAACAGAGTCAGAGTTGGCAAACTAGCTTTAGTGGTGCAAATGCACTCCTGACAACCACTACAACCCAGGCACCCAGTTCTAGGACTGACACTGAAAGAGTCTTTCCGTTATGCCTCAGCTCCAAGAGGCTGAAGCACGCTGTTGTTAAGGAGACAGGCAGTCCCTGAGAGAGAACACTGAGTCAGGACCTGATTCCCAAAGGGAAACTTCTAGTATTTCTGTCTAGAATCCTTTTGGTAACTCACCACTGGCATAACAAGAACTTATGCCAGGTGACAACTTATATTCTGTAAGGAGGTATCCATTGACTCCTCATGCAGCAGTTTGAAAGGTTTCACAGTTGGATGCTGGAAGGTGCCTAGGCACAATGCCAAGTCATCTTCCCCAGTTACCTTATGCTGCTGCCAGCTGACCGCTTTCATCCTTTCTCTTCACTGGCCTCCTTTCACCGTTGGCCTCTGATACTCTCAGTGTAAATGCACAGGGAGATGTTTGCATTCTGTCAGCTTCAAGTAGGTTTGGTCCCAACTGGAGTAGAGCTATTGAATGATGAGTCAACATGTACACATATCCAGTTGATTGAATGGTCTACTCTAGTTGGATAAAGCAGTAGGATTTAGACTAGGATCTTGACTTCTTCTGCTAATTGTTTTTGAATTATTGTAAGAAAGCTTTTATTTAAAGACAGCAAGCAAAAGCTAAGCATGTTGGTTGAATACACATCTGCAGAGGGAAGGGGCTATATTTCATTATTTGAATAATATGTCATTCTCTGTCCATACCAGGTTGAATACTGTCAGCCCAGAGCTTTGCAAGGCCACAGATTTTCCTGAAACTTGCACAACTTGAATTGTGTTCTTTACTGTAGATGTGTATTTCCCACCTCATTATTCATGGGTATCCTGCTAGTAGGACATCCTGATTCTCACAGTTATTTTGCTGTCTCCACACATATTTCATCTCTGGAATGTGAACCACTTATGGCTTAAGTTATAAGGAACTCTTTCAATACCATCAGTGAAAAGGTTATCATTTTCATGTTTCAGTGCAGCTGTTTGCAAGAGGCAAAGCTGGGAGCATTCAGCCAAAGGTGAACAAAACAAAAAAAGAACAAATAAATACTTGCTTTTCTGGTGATCCTAAACTACAGTACACCTATTTCAAGTTCAGCACAGAATCTGTCTTCTTTTCAACTAAGGACATTCAAGGAGGAACGTGTGGCAAACACACCTTGTCAGTGAAACTAATATTTAAATAAGTGTTTTTAGGTAGTGGAATGCATCTACTGCAAATGATCTTGGAAGCAGCTAGATTCGTGCTGGAAGGATGCAGAATAAATTCTCATTCTTTGCATGGGAAAACTGATTGAATGTTAAGTGTCTAAAGACAGCTGTAGTTAGAAAATTAACTTTGAGTCTGAAACATATGTGAGCTGGAATTCTGTTAGGTACATCCATACAATTTTCCCTCTTGAGAAATGCCCATTTTGGGGTGCTGCAGGGGTGCAGCTTTGCTGTGTCCAACCCCCATTCCAACTTAGAAGCCCCTAATGCCCCGCACCAGCTATTCAATGCTTCTCAGTGGGCAGACTAGCATCTAGCTGTATCCCCATAGCAAAATGATGACATCAGCACTGAGATTGTCAGGCTTCTCTAGGAATCTCACCACTGTGGTAATCTGACTATGGGAATGTAGCCAAATGCTCCTCCAAGCCTGTTTGCTCACTATGAAGTATAGAATAGCCATGCAGGGTTGTCTCAGAAGCTTTACAGTGAGCCATGGGGAGGGTGTATGGATCAGTTTAGCATAGGTCCACATGTAGATTATTTACACTGTGTTGAGGGGATAGAGGATTGAGGCCTAAGGCTGGTATCCTTTTAGCGACATACACAAGCCAAACTCCACCATTGTTTGGTCATTGCAGAGGCTGGTGTTCCCTTCCTCCCTCTACAATGACCAAAGCCCCTTTTGGACTCACTGTGTCAGTGCAGCAGCCCCCCCTCTCTCACCACATATCCATCCCATTGCTAGTGAAGAGTGAGGAGGATCAGAGAAGCATTTCACTATTTTCCTGTTGCCAATTGTAAACAAATAATATCTAGCGAGACCTCTAGAACCCCCCAATGGACCTTGGGAAAAGACATCATCGTTTTTCATCTAGCTATGGGATCATAGCCACCAGCAATGGAATGGCCATTGGGCGCAGCTATCGCAGCAAAACAGTCCTGGAGGTAGTGACAAGGGAGCCATGGCAGAGTTCCACATGCACAAGTCTTTTGCTACATTTAACCACGTAGGATCTTGGCTTATAACATACATTTGGAATTTGGGGATGATAAGTTTTCATTTCCCTGTGTTTCTCTTCTCCCTGCCGCCAGATACTGACAGCTGTGAGAGGTGGATGAGCTGCAAAAGTGAATTCTTGAAGAAGTATATGCACAAAGTGGTCAATGACCTTCCTGCTTGCCCCTGCGCATATCCCACAGAAGTTGCCTACAGCACTGCAGATATCTATGACCGACTGAAGCGGAAGAACTTTCGTTGGAAAGATGCAAGTGGGCCAAAGGAGAAACTGGAGATCTATAAGCCCACTGCTCGCTACTGTATCCGGTCCATGCTGTCTTTGGAGAGCACCACCCTGGCAGCACAGCACTGCTGCTATGATGACAGCATGCAGCTCATTACTAGGGGCAAAGGAGCAGGCACACCCAATTTGATCAGCGTAGAATTCTCAGCAGAACTCCATTACAAAGTGGACATTTTGCCCTGGATCATCTGCAAAGGGGACTGGAGCAGATACAATGAAGCTCGTCCACCTAACAATGGCCAAAAATGTACAGAGAACCCTTCGGAGGAGGACTATTACAGACAGTTTCAGGAAGCCAGGGAGTATTGAAGGGGGGAAATAAAGGAGCCAACATCTTTCAGAGCCTACAGAACATAGCCACTTGGATGGCAGGACACAGAATCAAATAAACTCTTGGCAGATGGAGTTAACTTGTCCCCCTTCCCACTCATTCTGTACAGCTGTATAGTATATATACGTTTTTTCATAAGCTTGTGTTATTTATAAGTGCATATACAAATGGAAAACATTGCCAACAGATATCAAGCTGTCTCGATAGATACAATGATTTCCAATCCGCACCAATGTAAGGTTTTATCTTTAAAAAACATGTTCAGTGAAGAACTCAGCTATGATTTTATTTTTTTTTTTATCTGTGGGCAGTTGTTAAATATAGATCCTACTGCATTTTGTGGGAAAGCCCAGTTTATGGTGGCTAAAAAATCTACATTTTTAGTGACTTAGCTCCTCTGGTGCAAACCTCCTCATTTAGAAAGGAAAGTTCCTAATAGAAAGAATACCTGGTTGGATTGCCACCTAAGTATTAGTAATGTGGTTTTAAGACTGCATCTGATGATACTAGTTTTTCGCTAAGAAGAAAGAACAAGGTCCACTGCAACATGGACAAAAATGGTAAATCAGGCTAAACTGTGCCTGTGTAGGAAGTCAGGTTTCAGTTTGTATCAAAGGCCCATGTTTCGTGATTGATTTCAATGAGTTAAAAACAATGGGAACCACAACCTGTAATTGTGTAAAGGGTACCTTTGACACCTTCAAAAGACTGTTATTCTACAAGGCACAGGATCACCTCCTGGGTAGTCTGGCTCACTCAAGACCAAGGAGAAAAGGGAGAGCAGGAGGAAGCTGTTCCTTTACATGAATTATTTAATACAAATGTAGTTGTTAAGCATATTTCTTTGCAACTATATCAATGAAAATGTTTAGACATACGTAAGAAGGAAAGCAGGGGAACCTGTGAAGGGGCAGTGCAGTAAAGAAGCAAGTAGACGCAGTAGGTGAAGCAAAACCATATTTTTATTCATTGCTTTGTTTTGTTTTTGAACTTACATTTGCTTTGCAGTTCATAGTGGCATGGGGCTAGCTACAAAGGGCACTTGGCTTAGCTCCAGGTGTTCCTTTTCCCCCCCCTTATTACTTTAATTGTTTTTATTATTTTGTGCCACAACGAGACCAATGGTGGTTCCCATTTCCCTGCTGCACAAGTGTCCAGCAGGCTCCTGTCCCCTCTCAGCCGCTGATTGTTCGTGGAGATGGAGTTCCGTTGCCTTCAGTCTGGATTGCACTGCCAGAAGCCCAGTGGTGCAGCACAAGGCTGGCAGAAGAACAGAGGTAGAGATTTGCAGACATCTCTCTCAGCTTCTGAGCAGGATTTTGGCCTCTGTGTGATGTGTGCAATGACCTTGAGTAATTAAGCAGGTTGAAACTAGCATATCTGTTTCAAGAAAAGCAAAAGAATGGCCATTATCTTCAGATCAAGAGTTGCAATTAAAAGATCCACAAAAATAGACTAGTTAATTGGGAATGTATCAGAAGTGTTTCTGCATTGATGATTGATTTACGTATTTGCTCAAGGGACTGATTCACTTTATAAGTGAGGGACACTTTCCTATGTCCAGGTTATCCATGAACAACAACTGGGATTGGATATGTCAGCTCATTCTCTGATATAAGGTCCTTGTGCATAGTACATGCTCCTATCATGGTCTACATCTACAGTTTCAGGGAGAAAATGACATGTATCGTATTAGTGGTACAAGCAGGTTAAGGTCACCTTATGGCTGTGCATTTCTATTTTTGGTTCCAACAGAGATTGTATTTTCATCCTTCATCCACAGCAATCAGAGCTGCCCCTCAAATCTAGCATACAGTCACTGAAGTTCCACCACCGCCATTCCATGTGTTACGGAGTGTGAGAAGAGTTTGTCCTCATACCCAGATGCAAAATGATTATATCAGCTGCTACGATCTCCGGGGAACCCAAGTGGAGTTCAGTGGATGGTGTGATCGCTTCACATCTGGCTACAGGGACATAGCCAAATGCTTCTGCACTCCCCTCACAGTCCATCAGGCATGAATGGCCATGGCGGGAGCTTCAGTGGCTCTCCACCGGGTCTAGGGGTGGTGAATGACTCAACATAATGTAGCTCTGCATGAGAAACTACTACGCTTCACTGAGCTGTGCAGAATTGTGGCCAATGGCTTCCAGTGGCCCTAGCCAGCAGAACCACTGGCAAAAGATGAGGAGACTTGAAGTCCAGCAACATGCGGAGAGCTGCACATTCCCCATCCTTGATTCAAAACATGCTCATTGTGATCCCCATATTATGTGCACAAGCTGCAGTTCAGAAGGAATGAGCTGTAGAGATGGGTTTCTTTGTTAATGCCTGTATTAATAGTCATTTGCATTGAGCCAATATATACCATATAAATGCACATCATTATTCAAAGAAAAACTATTCCTTTATAAGCTTCTATCAATGAAGAGATGGGGAGTTACAATTTATAAAATTTATCTTCATTATTTTTTGTAGTGTATTTATTAAACTTTAGTAAACATGAATCTGCAAAGTCAACTGTGCAAGGAAAGAGCTTACTGGAAAGTACAAACCCATCCATACAGATGTGACAGATAAGTTCCAAAGCAAGTCTGCAAATAAAGCCATGCTCAAATATCTGCTAGCTTGCATTCTCATTAAGTGGGGGTTGCAGTGCAATACTGGGTGAGGTAGGGGAGTGTGCCCGTAGTTCAGTGAGGAAGGCCAGAGCAGGTGAAGGGAGAATGACAGACATACTATGGCTACCTCCAAGACCACCCACTCACAATGTTTTTGGGTAAAGTGGCTTAAAGAGTTATAGGAACTGCTAATGGCTTCTGTAAGCCAGTGCTTTACCCGCAGCTGAGGACAGAATCAACATTTCTGGGCTTTTCTGTGGGAGAGGGATACAGGAGGCAGAATCAAAACATAGCTTCCATTGTGAAGTCCAGAGGAACACCCTATTAATGCAGACGATTGCAACAAGACTTGTCAAGGTGAAAGGAGGGAATTATTTCAGAGTTTCTCTCTCACCTCATTTATTACAATCTCATTGCTTCTGACCTGCCAAAACTAGGAACACTTTGGCAGACCACAACAATATGTTTTTAGGATCACTACAGCTTTTCCCAGCAAACCAGCCCTGGAACAGATCACAAGGAAAAATATTTCTCCCTCTGTGGTCTTCAGTAATAGCTTTTTAAAATAATATTACTGTTATTGTTTTTGCTTGGAAAAAATGGTTTTATAGTCTGTTAGATTTAGTATCCCATTGACAACTTTGACAGAACATGGTCCAGTTTTACTTCTGGCCCCAGCTTGCAGAAGTACATTGGTGGCTGGGCCTCAGTTGTGTAAGTAATGAAGTGTGTCTCTGTGTACAATGTAATGAAATCTTTCTTAACATAACAGGGAATGTACCTAATCAGAGATCAGAAAATCATAACATCCCATACTGTATACTCTGTGGAGACATTAGCGGAGTGGTGGGTGGGTGTGAACAAAGAAAAAGATGTGACCTGGATCTTCAGCCCAAGTTCATCTTAGGATTTGCCCAACAACCAACACTGGGATGGTGATTCGAGCTGGAGGGTTACTCACTCTACAGAGGCCAAATGAGCCTCCTCCAAGCTTGGTACCCAGCCACCAGTGATTAAAACAACCCTATCCCAGAAGAAGGGTGGAAAAACAGCAGCCAGGGTCACAAAGAGAGAATGGGTTACATCTGGTTCAGGCAGAGGCACAGATGTAAGTATACACTTTCAAGCATAGATAAGATCTACGCAGCAGCAATGTGATGAGGCCTGAATTGGAGTTACTCTTTGGTCATTAGGTTGTAGTTTCAAGTTTCAGAAGTGAGAAAGGAATTTCATTACTGGTGTAATAAGGAATAGTTTCCCACGTTTAGACAGGCTCTTGTTTGTGTTTTATCATATTCATCAATCTTAAATCCCTCCCCCCAAAAAAGTAACAGAAGTAACCAAAAAGGTAATTACCAACATAAATAATACATTGAGTTGCTTCTTATTAACATTATAAAAAGCAACAAATTGCCTTTTAAAGACTAACAAGTAACTGGCAGAAACTGTTGCTGGAGAGAAGCATCCCAAGCTCTCTGCTTCATATAGAGAACAAAATATTGTGGTAACCAACAGTAATTAGCAGGAAAATTGGACTGCAACGCCAGAGACTAGGGTTTTATTTTCCATTTGGGCAGGGAAACCCGCTGGGTGACCTTGGGCACATCACATACTCTCAGCCCTAGAAAACCCAATGATAGGTTTGCCTTGAGGTCTCCATAAGTCAGAAACAACTTGAAGATGCACAACAACAACAACACACGAAGACGAGAGAAACACAATACAGGTAATGCGAAGGGACCTTGTAGCACCTTTGAGAGTAACACCTTCCCTGCCCCTCTGTTATGCCTTACAGGCTAGGCAAGTTTGCCTCTTCTGAAGTGTCCTTCGGCAGGTGGGTGCTCCTGAAGGTGCTGGGCAAGGCAAGCCTGGCCTCCTGGGTCCTTTCCCCCAGGACAGGCACAACTCCTTCCCACAGGACCTGGCCTAGGAAAATCTTGCTACAGAATGTCCTGTGCCCACTACAGGAGAAAAGACTGTTGGCACTTACCACGAGATGGTCATTCTCTGTAGTGAGCAAAGAACATCCTATCCCTCCCAGGTAGGGGAGGTCTGGTCTCTCTCTGAGAGGAAGCAAGGGGTTCATCTGGACTCTTCCTCAAAATCTTCAGTGTGTTTTTTTTGCTTACCTGTTGTTGTCTGATCCCAGTCTAGATTTCTCTTGGTCAGTTCTCAAAATATCAAAGATACTAGAAGATCGCTTTACATATTTATCCAGACTCACATAGACAAATGTATTTGGAATTTCACCACAACAGAGGTAAGTGAAGCAGTGAAAACCACCACTTCCTGATGCATTCCATGTTCTGGATCAATTGTCTGAGACACTTTTCCTTACGTAGTCCAGAAAAGAGAAGTGGTTATGAAAGAACCAGGCACAAATAGCGCATGATCAAAGGAGTGTCAAAATACTTTTATGTGTCACTCATTTTGGTGGGAAAGGTTTATGTTTGAATTTAATGTTCATAGTAAAAAGGATAAATAGGGCTTCCTCCAGAAATTGCCACTTACTAGAAAACACCAAAAAGGCAGAGTTTTGTTTTGTTTTCAAAAGCATGAGCATCCAAAGAGAAAAGGGCAATGTCACAAAGATCAGGATGGAAAGATTGGACTGGCTTCAGAGATGCACCAATCAGAACTTTACAAACTGGATGCCACATATGTGAGTAGTTTGTGTGACTTGTGTGTCCTGATGTCAGTGAACTATCTACTACAGGACAGACCAAACCCATAAGGTTGACATAACACCCCTACCAGTCACCTGCAGGTCCCAGATGAGACCACTCCAAAGCATCATCAACAAATTACAGCCAGTTCTGGGAGGAAGCATTTTATTGGCCTGCAGAGTTTCTCCAAATCTTAAACAGCTACTCACTAACAACAAGATACATAACATGGATGGAAGTACAGGGACCCACAAACCCAGCTGCCAAGCCTGCCCCAAAATCTACTCTGGGAGCAATATTATAGGGCCAATAACACTACTCACAACATCAGAGGTGCATTTACTTGCTCTTTCTCCAGTGTGATATATGCCATCCTATGCCAGTAATGTCCCCCTATACTCTGCTTTGGACAAACAGGATAGTCTCTATACAAGAGGACTAATGAACATAAAGCTGACATTAAAAATGGCAATACAGTTGGCCCTTGGTATCTGCTATGGTTTGGTTCCAGGATCCCCCATGGATACCATAATTTGTGGATACTCATATTCCATTACATACATTGGTATACTAAAAAATGACATAATCAACGTTTGCTTTTAGGATCTTTTTTCTTTTTTTTCTTTTTTTGGAGGTGTGAATATTTTCAAGCTGGGGTTGGTTGAGTCTGTGGATACAGAATCTGTGGCTATGGAGGGTCAACTGTGCCCAAAAAGCAATTCCTTGAACAAGGAAATTACAAATGAAGACTAGAAACAGAAACAGTTGGATTGAATTATATTTACAAACGCCAATCAATTAACAGACATGAACAAAAGATGACGGCTTTATGGCACACTACATATATTAATACAATACTGTAACCAGAGAAAGTTTTGAACCCGAGGAAACTGACTTTCAGTAAGCAGATTTATTGCTTTCATACATCAACACTTACTGACCATTGTAAAGATCTGAAGGACCTATATCACCTTATGCAGCCTTTTAAAAAGTTAAGGCAAATGTCATGATTTGCATCCTGCAGCATAAGACATTCCATCCCACTCTCTCAACTGTGTAAGTATGCTTTATGCCTGAGCATTTATTTTCACTCTGTACTGGATCTGAAGAAGTGAGTTTATATCAAGCAAAGTTCATGAAAAAAATAAAAACTAGCTAGTCTTAAAGGTGCTGTTAGATTTCTCCCCCCCCCCTTCTTCCTTTTTTATGCTGTGAGACATTAACATTGCTACTCCCCTGAAACTAATAAAATCATAGTTTCCAGGGCAAGAGAAGTAATAGTCCCATTATATTCTGCACTAGTCAGGCCTCATCTGGAATAATGCCTTCAGATCTCAGTGTTTCCTTTTAAGAAGGACATAGACAAGTTGCACCAAGTTCAGAAAAGGAAAAGAAGGATGACTCAAAGTATGGAGAACAAAGTACATATGAGGAAAGGTAGAGGGAGTTGGGTGTGTTTAGCCTGCTAAAGCGAAGGACTGAAAGGTGACATGATTTTATTCTTTAAATATTTCAAGGGCTGTCACAGAGAGAAGGGTGCAGGTTTGTTCTCTCCTGCCCCAGAGGGCAGGGCCGGGTCTAACTGTTTGAAGTTACAGGAGGGTAGGTTTCCACTGAACATTGCTAGGAACTTCTTGATGGAAAGAGTGATTTGGCAATGGAACCAAATATCTAGAGAGGTGGCGGGATCTCTTTCTGGACATCTTCAAAAAGAGGTCAAATCGCTACCTGCTGGGGATGTTCTAACTGGAGTTTCTGCATTTGGTGGTGGTGGAGGGTGGGCTTGATGGCCTGTGAGGCCCCCTTATAGCCTATGATTCTGTGTACATGGAAGGACAGGTCTGGCTCTAACACATTGACTCCATTATGGATTGTGTCATGCAGCATTTTGGAATAGGCCCATCACACACACACACACACACACACACACACACACACACACACACCCCTCTGCCAAAACGTAGCAGCTGCATGTCATCCTACGCTACTCAATAAGAAATCTGGAATAATGTAAAAGGGCACAAAATAAAGACTCCTGCTTTTCAAATTACCTCACCCCTGACCTATCTGCCTTCTTCATGTCATATCTTAATACCATCGTATGTCCCCAGCTTGTAATGCTCAGGGCAGTATTTATTCAGTTCTGGCAGGCCACTGCTACCAGCACTTTAGAAGCATTTGGGTTTGTACACAATTATATCAAGAGTCCTCCACTCATGGATAGTGTGTGGTTTTTTTTGGGGGGGGGGATAGAATAATTTTTATTAAACACAAAAGTTTTTGATACAATAAAAGACACAAATAAACACATGGGAAAAAAACCAAGACATAACATACTACAAACTAAAAAAAATGCCATGCTAATTACAAAACTTAACAAGACTAAAAAAATGGAACTATATTAAAGCAAGAAAAATGGGGGTGGGGGGTGAAATAGCAAAAAATATAGTTGACTTCCCACTTCCTGGAGATGGATAAGCCGGTTTTTAATTAAGCTTTCATTACTCTCAGGCAAGGAGCAAGTACTTTTTTATTTCTATAGTTGTAGTAGTGATATTAAGTGCCTTCATTTTGCCTGACAACTTAGGACAGCCTCGTGAATTTCATACAGTTTTTTTAAGCAAGGAATAGTCAGATGAAGTTTTCCATTCTTCTATTCTAAATATAGCCTATAATACTTGGCATTCCCTTGCGGCCTACAATCCAAGTATTAACCAGGTCTGACCTTGCTTCACTTCTGAGATCAGACAGGCTCTGGTGCCTTCAGGGTGCTCAGGCCAGTTATGCATGATTGCTAAACCTCATTATACAAATCATTCAGAAGAATCAGATTCATTTTCTTTTTTGTTTTCGTACTGCTCACAGTCACTGCTATCTTTTCCCGGAATATCGTTTACCTAGAATCCCCAAGGTACTGCAATCATTCCAGCTACTCTGCTGATGCCACTCTCCCCAAACTTACCTCTTAAGCCAGATAGTGCCTCAACCAAAGTGTTTCCAAAGGGCTGCAGACTGAGCTGTTGTAAAACGACAACTGCAGTGCTCTCTCATTCATGGGGCATGTTGAGTCGGGCAGCTGGAAAGACCTGCAACTAGAAGAGAGTTTTATTCATCATTTCCCTCAGAAATCCTTCATTTGGGGTGCTGTCTGGCTTAAGAGGGGATTTGGGGCTCATGTCTTGTCATTAAAGACCATAAACATGAAACTCCAAAATTATGAGACTGTAAGTCCAGTTTACACTCTCACAAATATTGAACTGGATTCCAACCAGTATTTCTAGTTTGAAATTCACTAAGACAAGAAAAATTGAAAGTTAAAAATCATATTGCACCAAGTTCATGAAAGCCCTGAAGCCCTATGCGTCATGTCCCTCAGATGAAGATCCCCAGATCTACTGGAAGATTTCCAGGGAGAAAGATGTTTGTGAGCAGCCAGTGCCCTTGCCTCAAAAGTCTGTAGCTGACTCTTTCATGTGATTAGGCTTTCATTCACAGCATTTTCTAAATCACACAAGCACAGGCACATTGCCGAGAAACACTTAAGGCAACTTGAAAGTTCTTACTAACAACACTATAAGATACCATTTTTTAAAAAAGGCCTAAAAACAACAGTTACATCAAATAACATACCAAGCTCATCAGCAATGGAGTTTCCACTCATCTGCTGGTGAAATTTTTTAAAAACATTTGCTAGCTGAATGACAGCAAGGAAGGCTACAAGATGATCTCCATCTGGCAAGGCCTTCTCCAAGTTTTTGAAAAGTTACCCTTTTTGACTATTGCTTGTACTGGCTGGGAGATTCCAGTAGTCCAAATAAATACCATTTTTACAGGTCTGGCCCTTCCATAGGGTTGACACAGTTAATAGAAAAGGGTCTCCCTCTTGCTTTGCCTCTCAGAAATGTCTACAGTTATTAACTCAGTTTCACATTTTATGAGGTATTACCAGCTGAAGTTTTGGACCATCAGTGATCTGGATTCTGTCCAAGAACCTAGCCATAACTTGAAGCGTCATTGGATAACTTGGCACCTCCCAAGCAAGGTTGCTTTTGCAATGAAGTTATTGCGATCCTATCTATTGTTTGTGTTGTTATGCTGTTACTAAAGATAATGATCCCTGAAGCTTCTCTCCCAAATTTTGAGGATAGTGTCTGAGATCCAGGATATTTATGACCATTGAGGCCTTCAATCTGATAACACCAGGAAATCAGCTTGCTTAACAAGCAGGCAGGATGGGACCATGATCAGTGTTACACATCCCTTATGGCTGGTCTTCATCATATGAAGGCCAGGAGGCTCAGGAAGGACCTATGTGGGACGGTTAGCCTCAGCATCTGCCATCTGACCTACTGTGCCTAATGGTGGAACCAGACCTACAGATTTCCTAAAGTCGTCTATGGCACACCTGCACTGCCTGTTGCCTCACCAAGTTAATCAGAGCCCACTTAAACATTTAACCATGCTTTGTGCTACACACAACATACACACATAGTATTTGTGGATCCCTAGTCACAGAAATTGGGGGAATGAAGAAAATTTCAATGGGAACAGAATTCTTATTTGGTGGGGCAATGCTCACATTCCCCCTAACCATCACCCCCATAGTTGCGCTCCAGCCTAATCAGGTTTGAGGCATTGATGAATTGCATTCAACTCACAAATTATGCAGGTCTGATCTTGGGAGAAAATGCATACAATGAGAACTCACAGTCAGGAGAAGGTGTCTTATATAAAGCACAAATAGTTATCTGCTTGTTCTTTGTGTACCTGGGTACACCTTTTCTTCTTCTTCAGTGGCTCCGTGTTTTCCTCATATTAGAAGCTTCCAAGAAAACAAATTAGAAGCTCCAAAGAAGCAAACCCCACTCTGAACAAATCTTGCAAAGAAAACCCCATGACAGGTTGACCTTAGGGTCTCCGTAAGTCAGGAACGACTTGAAGGCACACAAGAACAACAACAAGAAAACAAGATAAGTAAATGTTGTTGGTTATTACCTTTGTTACCAGATTAAAAGGTATTCATTAAAGGCCTTTTCAGAGACAAGATTTAACATGTGTAGGAGGAAAGGAAATGAGATCATCATGCATGCTCTGCCCACACCCAACCCATGCAAGTTCAGAACAGAACAACTGTATTTACATCTGTACTTATATACATGAGTTTCCTCTCCATGGGAAACATGTGAAAGAATCAGAAAAGCAGGATCTCTGTAAGCGCCAAGGATCACTGCTGGATTCACGTTCTGACTTTCTGCTGAACACAAGGACATTGGTCCCACTTTTCCCTACCTGTACATTCAGTGTCAACCATCCTGGCCTTACAATGGGATGAGAAACAGGTTCTGTGTCATGAGTGATCTTGCTGTACTTGTACTCTCTCTCTCTCTCTCTCTCTCTTTCTCTCTACTACCGCCCAACATATAACGGAGGAACACAGCTGCATGCCTTTTAAGTAAACAAGTGACTCATAGTATGGTAAGGAGCCCACAGGATGAGCAACTTGCTTCCATCGTGTTTCTTGGCACATCTCATGAGCCAATTTATAAAATATCAGCACCAAAATATACATTTCCTTACAACCCAGACTATATACTTTTTTAAAAAAAAATGCACCTTTGGACCAGTCACTCTGCTCAAATTGGTTGCAGATATTATAACATTCCATTAACAAAACAGGTATCATCACGTCCGGCGGGGGGGGAGGAGAAATGGAGGAGTAGGGAGAGGTCCTCAGAGATGTCACTTTTGGACTACACTTCCCAGAATCCATCTGTTAGCATGACGGTAGACATGCTGCCTGGGAGATTCTGGCACCTGTAGTCCGAAATTTAACCTTGCTAACTTCTGGGCCCAATATTAGTCAACATACAACCTATACACCTGAGGCATACAGATTTTATACAAGATTCAGCTTAATTTCCAGAGGCAAATGGTGGCTTTGGTAACCAGGGTTATTTCCGAAACTTTAAAGACCTATCTAAGGTACTGAATTTAAAGTTTATACTAAAACCCAGAGCCCCATCAGCTGCCACTGTCAAGTTCAAAATGCTCCACAGTTCAGATCTTTGGTGAAAGCAAAGAGACCCCTACCTGGAGACAAACGGGTGGGGAGATAAAGGAAGAGAGAAGATGGGGTTTCTGAAACAGAGAGAAAGAAGAGGACTGTCAGAAAGAGAGAGGGGGGAATGGAGTAGCTACCTTCTGCCTCAGCCACGCTCACTGCAAGCAAGCAGCCCCACCTCAGAAAAATGATGATGATGATGATGATGATGATGGTGGTGGTGGTGGTGATGGTGATGATGATTAAGAAGATGGTCTACAGGCAAGTTTGGTTGCACTCACAGGAATGTAAAAGCGGAAGCAAGAAAGGAGCCAGGAAAATTGTTAATAATTGAAAAAGTTGTAGACGCCAAAGGTATTTTTCACCACTTAGCAAAATTGCTAAACTTGTCCCTTTTTTTTCCGTTCCTCCCACCTCTCTCCCCTATTCATGAAGCAGATGCTGTTTATTAAAAAATGTATCTGGTTATAATTTTTCAGTGGAAAGTTGCTCACACAGTTTCCATTATATTGTACTCACACCGTACAAGGCAAATTAAAGGGGCTGGCTCTGTAATTATGAGTGCATGTATGGACCCACACATTTGTAAATAAAGGCAGGAAATTTCTCAGTCGTTCAGTTCCAGACACCACTATTGTTAGCAACACACAGAGAATCCACAGGGTGGACAGAAGCAGAGACTAGAGGATTGCCTTTGTACTTCACAGTGTTTAAGCACAGGGGGTTTTTTTGACAAAACTACTCAAATTTCAAAGCAGAGCTTGAACTGACAAGTCTGGCATCAGGAAAAAAATCTGCTTGTAGTCCAGCAGGTTTTGAAAATAAAACTAAACCCACCCATTTCATAATGCGATAGCAGGTTCACTGCGTTCTAGTCAGACACAGAATGATGTGGAGTTGCTTTTGCTGCTGCTGCTGCTGTTTTAATATGCGGAGGGTTACATTTCAGTGAAGATGAACCACAGTGCCATCCACTTCACATTCAGTCAAGCAAGTGGCACAGGACTGTGGTTAGCTGTGAAATTGCTAGCCTGTCTGAAATGAAGAAAATATAAATATAAATCTTTTTCTACACAAGCCCAAATATCTGTGGTTATATTGGAGAGAGCATGACACCACACACACTCTTCTGGCCACAGGGTATACCGGGAAGACTTTGTTAGACACTATTAATAGGTTCTGTTGCAGATGTCCTTCAGAACCAACCTTCCCAGACTTTTTTTATGGGAGAGTGAGTACATATCAGCATAAATATCATGTTCTAGCCCCATCTTCTGGGACATTTTGCCTTTGGAAATAAGAAAACAATGACATTTGAGAACTTTTTAAACATCTGAGATAGCTAAAAGTGGGAGGCCATTTTCCATGGAAAATAGGACACCAAACATTTTAGCGATTACTGTAAGAAACCCAATTGCACACAACTGAGGTTCCCATCCCTTACACTCTGAAGCATTTGCAAGAAGACTGGGCTGATACTGGTCATTCCCAGCTACAGCAGACACCTTGAATCACTTCTTGAATAATGAGTCAACAGGTAAGTAAATTCAACTGATTCAATAAACCTACTGCACTTGGGACTATTCAATCCACTATATTTCCAACCAACAGATTACACCTGCTCCAAGTGATACTCTTGCCACTGACATATATAATCCCAACTTTTGGTTAGAAGAAAACACAACTTTGGTGTCATTTACAGTCAATACATTCAGTGAAAGGAAAGCACTTGGTGGGACAGCAAAGGCCCATTTCCATGTGAATTAAAAGGGTAGATCCTGCACTATGGAAACATAGCATAGAGAGCACAGAGGTTGTACCAATCAAATAATATCTTCCCTCTCACTTTTTAAATGTTGCAGACTCCACTCCACAGCCTTTTACTGTCTGGTGGAGAGCAGAGAGCATTGGAGAAACATCTGACCGTGTCCCTATGTCCTGGAGGGCTCAACAGCTAAAATCACTGCTCTGCACCAAGCCAGAGGGACATAGCCAGACAATTTTCCAATGCCCTCCACCCTCTACTGTCCACTAAAAGGAGGGAGGCTGTAGAGTGAGGAGCGCAGCAGCTAAAGGATGACTCTTGGAGGAGTTTGGTCATTGTGTAAGTTTGGTAGAGAATTCTGTCCTCCACAATGACTCTTCCACCACCTCCTCCTCCACCACCACCACCACCACCATCACCACCACCAAAAAAGACTAAGTTTGGTATAATATGAACTTATGCCATTGCAACTCACTCACTGGATACCAGCAAAAAGTCTTCATGTTATTTTGCTTCAGCATATTTGAAGTGAATATGTTTGAGTGGGAAATGCTTTAGAAACCTCAATTGACATGAAAAGAGCACTGCTATATAGGGCAGGCTGTATCTACTGGATGGTATTTTTTGGAAAAAAAAATAAAGAAATATTACCGCAAAAGGTAATGAATATCCTCCACCCCCGATTCCCCTTGAGAATTTGTCGATCTCAAAACTCTTTTCATGAGGACACTGACACTTGTTTTTGTTCCCTTGCTTTTTTGAAGCAGACATGTTGTCCCTGGAAATAATTTACAAGTCTTGGTGCCAAAGAGGAGGAAAGAATGGAAAATGTTTGCTTGTTTCTTTTTTAGAAAGTGCCATGTTGTTTGATGACACTCTGGGCCCAGACCTACACATCATAATCCAGGGAGTCACTGAGGGAGGTGGAAGATGGGCTCTGACATGACCTTGCCTCAGAATTTTATTCGTGGGTCACCAAAAACTGACATTGCTGGCTGCTGAAATCTGGTGTTGGTTGCTATGTTTTAATTGTGTTGTTACTTGGTGTTGTATGTCTTATTTCCATTTATGGAATATGTTTGTCAAGACACAAAAATAAACCCTCAAAGGCAGGGGGGAAAGGAATAAAGAGACATTTTTAGATTGGGTTTGCGTAATACACTTTGGGATGCCCTCATGATAACTACCCACTGGAGATCAGCCTGATGTCAAATCATTTTTTCCACCAGAATTCCATCCAAAAGCAAAGCCACTGACTCCAATATGTGTATGTGAGAAAGTGGGACTGATGAAGAAGATCTTGAGGAGGAGCTTGGAAAACTACATCTGGCTGATAGGAGTTGCTCACCCAGCTCCCATGGTGTCCTAACATTTAGAAGGCATTTCTCTATTTGAAGGGCTTTCCCACTCATATGAAGGTAAAAGGGGCTTGAAGCTGCCCATCGACCATACGGACCAGGACAGCGGCCTGAGCAGGAACATCAGCACTCTAGTGAAAAGTACTTTAGCCTGCTCAGATTATAAGAATTGTTTCTAAATCTGTTCATTTATCTATCTACACAGTCAGACTCAATACACATCTGTATCCTTTCTCCCGTCTCTTCTTTCTATTGAGGCCTAAGCAGCTGGTGGTTTCCATGTCAGGGAAGCAGTGAACCTGCTCAAAGTTTTAGTCTGAATTTTAAAGGAGCTGTTGAAAGTGCCCACAAAATAGGTTCAGCATCTTGGAAAGATCCTTTGACATTCTCACTGAACCTCAGAATGGATTCACCATCCTTCTGACGCTCGAGCCATCATCTGCCACAGTCTGAGTAGTCGCTCTACATAATCCTTGCATTTTCTAACATGGATTAACACAGTTGGACAGAGCCAGATCCATCTGGAAAATATCTCTTTGGAAGTAGAGGTCACTAATATGTCTCAACAGAGAGCTCCATCACTACCAAATTTGCCAAACTCCTTCATGAAAGGAAGGAAGCAGGCAGCCTGTACCCCTCTTTTGACAGCTGTGTAGGCTACCCAAATGTCTTTTTTCTTTCCTCCTACTGTCAGTCTTGGAACTGAAGTGAAGAGTGAACACTAAAAAACACTAAAATCAAAGATCCAAAAAGTTACTTGTTCGGACTACAGCTCCCAGAAACCTTCAAGCACCATGGTCAGCGGTCATGCTTCCTGAAGGTTCCTGAGAGTTGGACTCCAAACAAATAATTTTTCCAAAAATATTAAAATGAAGAGACTAAATCTCTTGAATTGAATCCTATTCTTAGCTCCAACTAGAGTAGGCCCACTGAATCAGTGAGGGCTACCAAAATGTTGATATACCATATCTCCATTGATTCAATAAGCCTACTCTAGTCAGCACTAATTCAACACATTCAGGCCCATTTCAGCGGTCCCCCTTCTATTTAGTGACTTACAGTGGGTGAAAAGTTATGACACACTTCACTTCAGCCCCCACAGAGTGCTACATGCAACCCCTACAGAGTGCTACAATAAAGACAGAAAGAAACGAAATTAATAAAAGAAACCCTGGTCTCACCTGGCAGACACAGATACCGCATTTTGTTCTATTTTTTTTTTTTTTGACATGACAGAAAATATTCACTCACTACCACTATCACAGTGTCATAAAACATCTCACTTTAGAACCAGAGATGTTCAGTAAGGATAAAACAGTTTGGGTGGTATGGTGTTGCAAGTAAAAAGAAGTAATGAGTGGAAATATGAGGGACACTCCCCCAGCTTACAACTTGTCTGCTTTCGACTGCATCCTCCCAACCATACAACAATGAAGAAGGTTTGCAACCTCAGTTGTCTAAAGACTAAACTGCACCCTACATAAAATCTGTAGTATACAACTTAGGACAGGTTTTATTTTTGCAGTAAGGATGCACAGCCTCAGCTGGAATCAGAATCATTATGGGATTTACACCTTTGCTTGCAGCTACTTTTATTTCAAATCATGCCCCCTGGCCCTGCATGGACTAAAATGGAGGGAGAGGGAAGCCACCATTGGGGTCAAGTCTCTCCCATAGTGTCAGCTATAACTAGTAATTTTTATTCACCCAATCTATGGTCTTTTTCTTTGTTTAGATCCATTCTCCCTCAGAATCAGCTGGCCAAGAAAACCCACCTTAGAAACTCATAGACCACCCCTCAGGACCAATAGCACTGAAGTAAGAGTGTGTAAATGCGTAGGCTGATTTCACACAGTACAACCTGTAATAAAAGGAATAAGCATTGGGCACAGTAAAATCCACAAGCCTCTCGTTCGCAGCTTCGATTCCCTGGCAGCATTAGAATGCTTCAGAATGAGGCTGACAGTGCATGAGATGACTTAAGAAGAAATTGCTCCCAGAGGCTTTAACAGAGCAGGAAAGCTTTAATAACTTCTGAACCACTGCTCAGAATATTACTAAACCCATGAAGCATTTCCTTCTTCAATAACCCAGAATAAAGGAAAACTGATAGTTTTCAACACCCTCAAAAAGAAAAGTAAGAGTTTGGAACATAAAGCTTGAAAATTAATTCAATAACATTAAGCATTAGAAATTGCAAAAGTAATTCACTGCCTGCAGCACTAACAAATGGAATCATTTAATTGGTTGCATTGTCATTAAGACCGTACCTTTAAGAAGACACCATGAGATTTACGAAGAATAGCATGGAAGTCACCACTGTGGTAATAAGAGTACATTTTCTTACTGGTGCCTTACTGGCCCTTTTTCTCATTTTAAAGTTGCCTTCCTCAAATCTGTATTTTTATTTTTAATTGTTTTGCCAGATTACAAAGCACATAATACAATTGTTAACTGAGAATGGTGGGAGTCCAACATGTCTTCTGATTCTCAGGCTGGAAAAGGCTATCCTAAAGTATAAGATCCCATCTTAAAACTCTTCAGTTAAGTTCATCATTGATCTGCACTTCTTATCTTTCCACCTCCACCAGCATATATCCTTCACTTGCTCTTCAAATAACTTGTGTTAGAGGTTAATAAGGAACAATACCTTTCAGCTGGAGAACAATGCAAATGCAGCAATAAGTTGATAGCCACAAAGATCAGTCAATGAATCAAGGAATTCTTAATCAGAAAATGTTTGAGAGCCTCAAAGCACATTCAGAACATTTTTCCACACAACTGAATCCTTTCTGCCTCCTCACTCTCAGTCAAGAAGTAGGGTCTGCAGTGGTAAAGCAGATATTTTGCATTAAGATGGCAGGAATCACATATTCAATCTGTTGTATTTTAAATTATCAGCTATCTAAGAAGCCCCCTATTCTCTGTACTTGTATTACCTTAATCGTATAATTAAAAGGTCATGGATAAAAAGACAACTGTGGGTCAATAGCAGAATGAGAAGGGTGAAGAAGGAGAGGAAGGAAGAAGCAAGGGAAAGAAACAGGGAGGGGATATGGAAAAATTTTATTTAATTATCTAAATGTACAAAACTGTGGAAGCAACAATAAGATTACAAAGGGATTCATGGCCACTCACCTCAAATCTATAATATACAATTATATACAATAAAAAAACAATCCAGAATATAATTTGTAGAGGAGGAGGCACTACTGAAGACAATCACAGTGCATCTCTGTTTCCCTGAAAGACTCCAAAAATTTGTTTTCTGTAAAGGCCCAGGGAGGGAGGAGATAACTGCCTTTCAGATTTAAAAAGCTGATATTGTGAAAGGGCCCTGGGTGCACAAGAGAGCCTTGATTTCCAAACAAATCACAACAGTCCATCCCATGCCACGTCTGTTTCACGAGTTACTCTATGTTCTTCTTTTCCAATCTTTTTTGCTTCATTTGCTGGTCTGATCTAGGCTCCATAAAGTTGTCTGTCTGTCTTTCTCTCCCCACTTCCTTCCCGAACCTTCATTAGCTAGCTTAGCAACAGAAACGTGTGATGTATTTCCTCCACTCTTAATACTACTTCTCCCGAGGCAACAGGCCTTCCTGTTTTACTGAATCTGACAGATGGAAAGGCAGCCACACTAACACAGTCTAATGACCTAATCCATGAAAGTATATCTTTAACTGGAATGTTAATTGGGACATTTAGTGAGTTATGTGAAATTACTAGGAAAAGCTGCTGAATTAATAGCACATTAACTGATTAGTTATTTCCAGGCTCTGAAAGTAATGTGCTAGGACTGCTCCAAAGGTGGAGTTTAAAGGGGAAATGTAGTAATTTCCAGTGTTTTATCTAACCTGCTATACTTCTGGCAATTTTTATTGGATCAATTTAAAGTTGTGCAATTATGGACATGCCCTAGTTATGTTACCCAACTAGTGCAATTTTTATAACTAACAGAATTGTCAAGCTCATAATGTCATGAGATTGTTGGAAGTGTTACAGTTTCAGTGACGCTTCAGTGAACAAAAATGGAAGTCTGATCTAAAGCAGAAGTATCAAATGTAACATTTGTAGCATTTGATACTGAGTCCAAATAGCCCCAGTCTCTTCTGCTGCTGCTAGAGAAACCCTATCCCCAAACTGAGTTTACATAGCTGCAAACAACTCACCTTTGAAAGGATGCTTAGACTTTTGATGAAGCTCTTCATTCTTGTGCCTTGCAGTTAAGGCCTGAAAATTTTACTTTTTTTTTTTTTTGGAATACAGTTCCCAGAAGCCTCCAGCCTTCTTAGCCAGTGGCCATCTGAAAGCTGTAGTTCAAAACTGTTAACTTTTGCAAGCTTTACCTAATAGTATGGCAAGGCTGTCTCCCCATAATATTCCTGCACCGCAGTGTGAACCAAGGATGTAGGCTCACTAAATTTTATTTCATGTTATCTTATTTCCATAATCCCTTTGATTCCTTACCACTGACCGTACTTCCTAAGGCAATTGGTATCCAGCAGGTTAGATTTCCCTATATCATGTGTTGATGAATTTCATTGCTCAATCATATGTGCTGTTAAAGAAGTAATTGTCTATTATCTGTATTGACTGTCACACTGTTTGACTTTACAGGTAATCTCAGATTCAGAGATTATGAGAAAATGAGAAAACTTTCTATAAAACTTCATATCCCTATGACTTCTTGTCCTTACTTGTCTTTTGTTCTCCTAAACTAAAACCCATGGTATTCTTTCCTCACAGGAGATTTGCTCTAGTCCTTCATAATTTTGGTTGCCCTTTCTGCATCTTACATTTCTACACTATCTCTTTTGAACTGTGATGACCAGAACTGTATTTATTTATACATTTATTTATAAATTTGAAAATATGGAATATAATTGACCACATTTATAACATAATTATGACATTTTTCGTCAGCCTTTCCACTAGAAAGGCAGCTAATAGACATCAATAAGAAGAAATTAAACAAGAAAGCCATCACAAATGATCCGTGACATCAGAAGCAGTTTAAAAGCACAGCTGGAGGAGAAATGTCTTCACACCCTTGCTGAAAGCAGTGACAGAGTGGAAACAGAATGCAACCCTCGTGGGAGTGCATTCCACAGTCTGGGAGCACCACAAGAGAATGACTTCTCCTAAGTGCCTTTCCAGCCGGCCTCCTCTGGTGACTGTATTCCAAAGGGGGCCTCAGTACACAGTATTCCAAGCAAAGTTAGCCTGTAGACTTTTATAAAGCCATCAAAAGATTAGCAGCTTTCTTTCTTACTCCTTTTCTAATCATCTCCATGATGGTACTTGCTTTTCTTTCCCAACAGTAGCCACACACTGAGTTCATGTTTTAAATTGGGATTCTCCCCGACCCACATCCATTAGTTTGCGCAGGTACTGAATGGTACTTGAAGCTTGAAAATGAAGTTATGTAACTATGTTGGAAATCAGAGTTTCCCAAGTTGATAGCCCTATTGGGAAATTCTATAGAAGCTAAAACTGTAAAGATTCAGCCTCCTTTTAGCAGAAAAAGCATGTCCAAATTTGTGTATGGCTTTTCTGAACTAACATTGACTGAAGGAACAAAAACAAGTGCAGGCAGTTTCAGGTTACAAACTTAGAAAAGTTTACTAATGGCTTCTGTATTTACATATACATTGGGGAACCTACATCCTAACTAGCGAACGAATAGTAGTAGCTTCATTGGTAACTCACCATCTTCTGATGCAAAGCATGGTTGGAAAGGAGCAAGAGGAAGCAAAAAATGGAGGAGAAGAGAGAAGAAGCTGAGAAGAGGTCTCTTTCTTTTATAACACTGATGACCCAAGCAACAAACCCAGATCACATGATCTGATCACCTGACCACCAAAGGTATTTATGATCATGCAATTAAAGGACACAAAGGCAAATGGTGGAGTTTTGGCATGCAAAGGAGAAAGGAAGCCCCATGCTAGCTATGCCCACCTTGCTCTAAGAACAAGATGGGAGATGGAGAGAGAATGCTTGAATTTTTCCAACAAACTACTTACTGTAATTAATTCTTTTTTAAAAATCTGTAATGAAGGCCTAACAATGTAATGTTGTAACTTAACTAGGGAAACTCCTTTTGCAGTGTAATTGCTACTTTTTTATCCTTTGACATGGAAATGAATAACTGCACATATTTTTCCATCCTGATCCAGAGCTTGGTGAAGATCTGAGAGATTGCCATTATAGAAGCAGATGGGGGTTTTGTTGCTGTTCTTGCTATTTTTTAGCAGTCTCAGAACAAGAAATAGCTCTTTTTTAAAAAAAAAATGGGGTATGGAGCATGGTTGGGCTCTTGAGCTCAATTTCCCCTCTCCTGGGCTAGACAGAAAGACTAGACTACCCTATGGGGCAGAGGTGGGAACATCTAATCCAGATGTTTTAGATTAGAAGACCAAACAATCATGCCCAATAGGAAGGGATTATGGGCACTGTAGTTCAAAATATAACAACTGAAGATTCTCCTCCCCAATAGAGGGCATATTAATACTGTGGGTACATCTCTGAGAACAAATTCCTATTTTGGGTCCTAAGAAACTACACCACAAGGCAAGCAAAGTACTGTTAGCCTACTTCCTCAAGAAGTGAGAAGCAGGCCAAGTGGGCTGTTTGTAAGGAGAGATCATCACTAAAGAGTTTGGGTGTTTTGTAACATTTCTGTGTGTGTGCGCACGTGTGTGTGTGTGTAAATACATAAAAATATAAGGTGACCACAGGCAGAGATACACAGCTTAATGTATTTACTAGCAGCAACACACACACACACACACACCCCAACTCACATTAGACCCTCAGAGATGCAAGCTGGGCACCTGAAAAGACAGCTCAGAGCTCATGCTTGTTCTCTCTCTCTCTCTGTCTTCTGTTCTTTTTATGGACATGTTGAGACCATATCCATAACTGAGCAGCCAGGTGTAGGACTAATTCTACCATTATGCGAAGTAGTGCTTGGAACATTTTTAAAAGTACATCACTAACTATATCGGCCATTTTGAGAATGAGAGAAGACTTGTTGCCATCAGTAATTGCTTGAAGGGTGACATGTTAAGAACATGCAAGTAATGTATGACTTTAGATTTTTAAATGTAAAGAACACACTTGAAAATAGAAAAATCACCCTCCATGGACCCCCTCCCTGCAACATCACCCCTTGCAATAAAAATAGAACAATATTGCTAATTGTTGCATTGTTTCACAAAAGGAATATTGTTCTGCCCTTGCTACTCCATCCCAATGGTCATTAAAGGTAATGTTGTCATGACTTGTAATACATTGGCTGGCATTCTGTTGCTTAATCCAACAAGGGTAGACCCATTCAAAGAACTGTTGAATTGTGAGTCCAAAAGTAGGAAAATCTAATGGATTCCTTGGGACTACTTCACTCTGGACAAAAACAGAACTTAGGCTGTTCTTTCCAAACTCTGGGGAATCTGTTGTTGAGGGCTGAGGAGGCAGCTGTGTGAGGTTGGAGGAAGAAAGTTGTGTGCTAGTCAGCCTGCCCTGCACCTCCTGAGCTACCTCTTGCCCTCAAGTCTGTTTGGTAGATGACACGGCTGAAATAAGGATCAGGTTAGCGTTGAATGGGGAGAGGTGCCATCTAATCATTTGTCTCATAATAAAAATGTCACAGGACATTGTTAGGCAGGGACATTTCAGAAGTCTTGCCAACTATTTCCTAGCCATTTGGGGCCATTTACATCTAATTTCCCTACTAATAGATGCGGCTGGAATGCTTGGCCAATTATTACTGAGAAGCTTAAGGCAGTTGTCCAGGCTTGCTTAACCTACTCTTATATGTGCCAGACTCCTTCACAGCTGTCAGATAATGATCTTATAACCATATAATGGAGGAAAAGCAGAACAGGTATGAAATATAGCTCTCACTAAAAAGCAGTGATGTAAAAACATTTGCAAGCTCTCATGCCTGTATGTCTGTCACTCTGACTGATCCCAACAACTCCAACCACCACCCTCACCACCACCGTGCATGCATGGGTATATGTGTGCAGTGTCTAAAATGCCCTAAACTGGAAGAGATCAAAAGTAAATACTCCACACAAGGTAGCAGTCTCTTAAAATCAAATGCCAACAAACATATTTGTTCAATTTTTGGCTCACCCACACAATCCTAGTCTTGAATGTTTAACAGAAGTCTCTTCTGAGGTAGGAGATTACGTGTTATGTTCAGAATGATAATTAGAGGCACTTTGTTGCCAAATCCAGCAAATGAAATCCTATGTACATTTGTCCACTGTTGGCCATGGTGGGAGACGAATGTCTTGTGTCCTTTCAGAACACCCACACCCACAGCTAGTCATCAGGCCATCATACATATGGAAAAATCTGGAATACAGTCAGTGTGTAGTCCACGTTAAGGACAGAACTACACCCTGACATCTTCAGTATTTATGTAATAGTGATCTTTAAATCTTGCCTCTCTTGCAATGAGGGAAGAGGAAAAGCAGCTCGTGGAAAGACAGGGAGTTGTGAAGGATGAACAGTAAGCCGTTTGAAGGGCTAAGAATTTTTCTCTATCCCATCGCTTCTCAACCAAAATACTGCTTCCTCCAACCCAGCTGGACTTCCAGAAAAGGAGAAATGGCAGCTAGATTTTGAAAGTGTAGTCAAGCCAGGACTTCACAGAGGAGAGGCAAAGCCAGGGTCTTGCCCACCTTCTTCATGTCCCATCGGCCCCATCCTGACCCTACTGTAGCGTTCAACAGAAGTCACCACAAGCATGGGCCATTGTAGGGGAAAGGAGCAGGGTCTTCAGCAATCCATCTGCCTCAGGCCCCATCAACCTTCTGGGCATCTTTATGTATACCTATACTTTAAGCGTTAAGAAAGAGAGAAGTTGGTTTGTGAAAACTGACATACATTTTTGAAAAATAGATTTTATTAAAACATACAGTTTCAATATAATAAAACCACAATCTACAAACAAAACATACAATACAAGAAGAAGCATAATTACACTTTAAAAAAAACTACCTTAAAAACCCCGACTACTAATAAAAATATTATACATATAATATTGACTTCCCACTTCCCAGGCAATGGTTGCTATTCATCCTATAATGCGATATCAAAATAATCATAACTATTAATTCTCTTTCTCACTGATACTACTATTTCAGATAATTTTAATTTTATCCAAATCTCCTAAAACATCTACTGGAACAAAGAAAAACAGTTCTACTAGCATTGATCTAACTTCACTTTTCAATCAAATCCTCTTATACCTTATCTTCTTTCAGTCAGCACTAAAAATGGCACAACCTTCTCCCACTGTTTTTTGTATTCAATAATAATATATCCAGCTGCATGAAGAACAAGCTGGGCACAACATGCAAAGGGTCTCCTTCTCATTTGGCTATGCCACGTCCCAGGGGGAGAAGTGGAACATGTCTGTGTTGCTGTGGCTGGTGGCTCTCCACGCAGCGGGAGCAGCAGGATTTAGTTTGGACTTTAAAGAAGCTATCCAAGACCCTAAACCATGGCCCCAAAGAAGTTCCATGTGTAGGAGAGGTTGACCAGGAGACCAAAATAAGGCAGAGCTGTACTAAAGGAAAAGTATTCTGAATCAAGGAAAATGTAGGAAGTGCAGAGTTATTTAGCTCTTAGGAATGCAGTAGCATAGGAACATGGGGAGGGGGGTGATTCGCCCCAGGTGGCAATGTTTCTGGGGCATCCTGGCCCATAGCCACGCCCCTGTGTGCCCTAGCCACACCCCCATGCAACACGGCCACACCCCTCGCACAGTGGCCGTGCCCCCCATGGTGGCTCCACCCCCTCCTACCGCCCCTCCACACACTCCAAGCTCCGCCACTGTAGAAATGTCACGAAAAAGCATTCTAACCCAACTGTCAATGAAGTGCCATTTTTTTTACTGATAACAATAACAATATGAAATGTAAGGGAATGGTTCAACATGAATGATTTTCAGTTGATGCTTTCTTAGGAATTTTCCATTATGACTTTACTGACTGCTGTTTCATGATTGACTAACATCTCCAGTATCCACCCACAATTTGTGATATATTTCTGTATATTGTTGCTACGTAGATTTTCCCATACTGCTATAAATTGTAAGGTTTGGTACCAGACCTCAGTTTGGTGCCAGATACTTCAGGTTGCATCCTGGGCATCTGGACCAGCAGTGTGTCATTAAATAAACTCATGTCTTCAGTTCACAATGGCTCCATTCATGAAACCACAACTGAACAATCTTCCCCTTCAGCAGCTAGGATAACTCCTTTAAAATGTAGAGTAAAACCCAGACTGGATGCACCGTCCCCACTGACATGGAAGCCACCAGCTGCTGTTCTCTCTCCGTCTTTCTCTCTCAGCTCTATTTTCATTTATATTTATTTTTTATTCAAAGACATACAAAAAATAACAGAAGAAAGTACAATCTAACAATCTAACAAACAATACAACAAAAAAGAAAAAAACTAGAAAAGACAAAAAATACAAAGATTAAGAAAGGAAAAAACCTAACCAAGCTAAAAAAAAGAATAACCAAAAAGACTACAGATAACTAAAAATTGGTTCCTGCCCCTGTTGCAAACAGTTTATATTACTTAACCAGATACACCTAATTTTTAATTTCATAATTATGTATCATACTTATTATTTATTGCTAACCATTTATCATCATAATTGTTTACCTACCTACATAATTAATTGCCAAAAATCACTTATATAATAATCAACATTTCTAATAGTTTATCATAGCTCAGCACTTACTTGATTACATACTTATTCAACAAACAATTTATTCTCAAAAAATAATAATAACCATCAAAGAAATAGTAAATCATAATGGTAAAAGTAATCGTCTATATAGAAAATAACCTTAAAGCAATACACAGAACACATTATTTAATCCCAATTTTACACTTTGCATATAATAATATAGATTTTAGATTTAAAATTTAAGATTAAAAAAAATTATTATCACCAGATCGCCTTCACTGTTTTTTTCATTCAACCAAAAATTCTATTTGTGTTCTACCATTAATCCTGTAGAAAAGATTGTGCATCTCTTTCCCTTTAGAAATAAAGAAAATTGATAGATATTACAAACTTACTTTAAAAAAGCAAAACACTTCTTTTTTGACATATCCTCTAATATCTTATCAACACCAATATAGAATAACCTTATGATCTTCTAGCCTATTACTTTCTTTTCTCTATATAATTTGATATTCTTGAGACTATTTCATCATCTAGCATAACCAGAATCTTTTGACTTAAATCTGTAGACATCACTCCATGAACTCATTATCCATGCTGCAATTCCAGGTCAGAAACAAACATTTCCAACATCTTTAAATTTAAAGAAAGAAAGAAAAATGTTTTTATCCCACCTTTATCTTTTTAAAAATTTTCACATTCTCTTCTTCTATGACAACTTTTCCATTATTTTGTTTTGAGATAACATCGAAATACTCTCCAAACATGGATATAATTTCCTTTTTTCTCCCATTATACTGTACAATATAATCTGTCTCTTTCCTTCTTATAAATTTAAGAAGATTCTTTATTTCCTCTTCAAATCCTTGTTGAATTGCTCCCTGTGTCTCTTGTGGATCAACCATCCTCAGAATAACATTGCCCTGAGTCTCAGATTCTTCTGGATTCCAGATTTCAATTTCTTTCTATATATAAATGTTCTCTCCCCGCTATTTTCATGTGGACCTCAGTCTTGTACACTACTTATGAACAAGGGGAAAGTGGGGAAAAGAATTGATTAAAGTGTACTCTGCTGTTAGACACAAACAGCTTTTGGCGAATCCCATGGCAAATGGGCCAGCCACCACCCCTTCATACTGAAAAGAAGCATTCACACAGTTCTCAACAAGTCAAGGCTTTTGCTAATGTCATACTAACAGTCCCCATGACTGGAGCTGATTTTCTCTGTCTAGCAAAGCCAGACCAGTTCATTCTGCTGCTTGTGTCAACATCTACCTGAGCCTGTCACTGCCTCATCATTTCAAATGAAGAACGATTGCTGTATGCTGATAAGACGAGCCTAAACATATGCACAAATATAGGATGGGGGACACGTGGCTGAATAGAAGTACATGTGAAAGGGATCTAGGAGTCTTGGTAGATCACAAGCTGAATACGAGTCAGCAGTGTGATGAGGCAGCCAAGAAAGCCAACACGATTCTTGGTTGCATCAATAGGAGTACGGCTTCTATATCGCAGGAAGTAATGGTACCACTCTATTCTGCATTGGTTAGACCTCATTTGGAATACTGTGTCCAGTTCTGGGCACCTCAATTCAAGAAGGACATCAACAAGTTGGAATTTGTCCAGAGGTGGGGGAGCAAAATGGTGAAGGGTCTGGAAGCCATGCTGTTACACCCCAAAGTAATCCTAAGAGAGGACCTCTAAAATTGGCTTGGCTTCCCCAAATTAGATATTGGCTGGCAAAGGTCGGTTTCAGGTAAAAAGTTGGTTTTGAATTAGACATTCCTAAAACCAACAACGCCCTTTGCTGCTGTAGGGGAACGCAGACAATGACCTATTGTTCCGAGTCACATATCTCTAGGCAGCCACAATAGACTCTCTCCTTGATTGATAAATTGAATCATTGACACTGTCACAGTCCCAAGCTACACTGATGAACTGTGCGAGGATAGACAATCAAAGCCTATCAATTTGGAATTTTAAACCTATCACGCACCCGGACTTTCCCATGAAAAACAATACCGAGGAGAGGTCGTGCTTTTTGCCTAACATTATATTCCGCAATCATCGCCCATTAACGCAACTTTGCTAGCCGATACACAGCCTGAGGACAGAAATTGGCTATAAATATCCTCAATTTTGGATCCTCTTTGTAGAGCCTCCTAGACCGGACAGAAGGGCCCGTTTCGCTGCTACCGAGGTCTTCCACTCAAGCCTCTCAGATGCTGCTGAGAGCTAAACGCGACTCGCATCCCCGATCTTCCGCGAGACCCCACTGTGGCCAGCCATCCAGCCCGCGATCCAGCCTCCCCTTGGTGCTATACACCGAGCCTACACTAACCTTCTCTTTCTCCAGGACATCTAGACTAAGGTCCGTATGCCTTCTCTCCCAAGCGATCGCTTATTTCCAACTTTATTTCTGTAGCCCTTTGATGATTGTGGGATCATTTGGTAACGTCTGTCTGTAACTGTCTCTGTTAGTTAATAAAATTGTTTTAGATTGTTCCTCTGACTCTGGCGCGGTTCTGACCTCGCAGATATAGGTTTAAAGATCCCTTGCCCTGACCTCTCGCAAGTTCTGCTAAGCAGCTCTACTAATTCCCTCAATTTGAAGCCTAGTTTGGGTGTCCTCAAGACACCCCCAATTTTCAGGGTAACAATGCCCTATGAAGAGCAGCTTAGGGAGCTGAGTATGTTTAGTCTGCAGAAGAGAAGGTTAAGAGGGGACATGATAGCCATCTTTAAATATTTGAAGAGATGTCATGTCAAGGAGGGAGCAGGCTTGTTTTCCGCTGTTCCAGAGACTACGACAAGGAGCAATGGATTCAAGCTGCGGGAAAGGAGATTCCACCTGAACCTCAAGAAGAACTTCCTGACAGTCAGAGCTGTCCGGCAGTGGAATATGCTGCCTCAGAATGTGGTGGAGTCTCCTTCTTTGGAGGTTTTTAAGCAGAGGCTGGATGGCCATCTGTTGGGAATGCTCTGATGGGTGTTCCTGCATAGCAGGGAGTTGGACTAGATGGCCCCTGGGGTCTCTTTCAACTCTATGATTCTATGATTCTAAACAATTTATGTTATAGTCAGCCTTCCACATTTATGGGTTTGACTTCAACGGATTTGATTATTTGTGAGTTTCTTCAACCACTGCCGCCCCCCCCCCCCCACTTCAGGCACTTGTTTTCCAGGGAAACCTTCCCTCTTGGCACCTCTGATCAGGCCATGCAGACCTTTAAAAACCTACCTCTAGTCATCCTCCTCCTTCACCAGCAGCTGCCTGGCCACCTAAGATGGCTTGCAGCCTGATTTCCCAGCACCACAAATCTTCTCCTGCTGCCTCACACGCCCAAAGAAGGAGATGGGAGAGAGACAATAACTATAGGGTCACAGTGCTGACCAACTCTCTTTCCCTCTCCTTTTCCAGACCTCCTTTGGACCCTGGGTGCCTGTTCTTACCATAGTGCCTCACCACCCTTCCCACACACATGCTGTTGATATTTGTGTTTTTTCCACTTTTTGCAGAGGCCCCGAGCCCCTAAACCTAGCAAATACGGAGGGCTGACTGTACTTATTAGAAATATTTCTATATCTCTCATTTGTAGAAACCCAAAGAGGTTTCCAAAACTACCACAAAACGAATAAAAGAATCTGGCATAAAACTCAATTGCACAACACATAAGGGAGTTTCAGATAGTTTATGTCCAAGAGGAAAGCCAAGGAGTAAAATATTTTCAACAAGCAGCTAAAACATGCCAGCACTGAGGCTTTGTGTACTGCAAGGGGAATCATTCCAGATGAGGAGTGGGTCACCTCTATGTTCACAGTCTGACAAAAATTTGTAGGCTAAGGCATAAACATTAGTGCTTCCCTTAAGCTCACCCTGCCCTACACTACCTGCAAGGTCCAGGAGACACACCTACCTAATGGTCCACCACACAAGACCTCTGTGGGCTGCAATCACTTCCTTTTTCCTAAAAGTTTTTAGAAAAAGGGCTACTTTGGACCCCAAAAGGGGAGCATAGCCTTAAAACAGAGAAGCATGCCTTCTGGAGGCTTCTGAGGTACAACTAGGGACCAATTTTTCTATTTACAATGGGGAGAGTCGCATAGGGACGGGTGGGGCAGGGCAGGGGGGCGATTTGCCCGCTCAGCAATGTTTCTGGGGAGTCCCAGCCTGTAGCCATGCCCCTATGCGGCCTGGGTGAGCCCCCGTGCATCGTAGCCACACCCCAGCACACAGTGGCCACGTCCCTCATGCTGTAGCCCCGCCCCCTCCACCCGCCTTCCACACACTCCAAGCTCCACCACTGAAAGGGGGGCTATTAGAGGGCCTTGATGGGCTGCATGAGCATCTCTGGCCAGCACAGTTCTCACCCTTGGTACAGAGGGAGATATTCCTTGAGATAGCATGATCTCAAGTTCTATAGAGTTTTCTGTACTAACATTGAACACCATAAATCCAACTCACTGGTTGAAAGGCACCCAGTTCAGATCTGTTAGCAGTAGTGTACTATATACATGAAAAAGTATCCCAGTCAGTTACCTAGCCATGCATTCTAGACCAGCCGTGGCTTCCAGATGAGCCTTCAGGGCAGCCTCACACAGAACACAGAACAGTAATCCTGTTTTGAGGTTATCAGTGCACCAGATTATGTTGGCAAAGCTATCCCGATCCAGGAAGGAGCATAGCCGTCACATCAGCCTAAACAAGTAGCGATTGACAGTCTTATCCTCCATGAAGATGGCCAACTGGTCCAAATAATACCCCTTTGTAAACAATATATCTTTGTTATTTCACAACAAAGATCTCAGAGGTAACATTTTCACTGTCTCGCTTTTGACACAGATAGCTCCCTGCCTGTCACAAAGTCGAATGCCAGGGATAAAGATATGCTAAGCCTCTCTCCTTTATATTTAGCTTACTGCAGGGAAACAGTTTTTCATATACGGAAGACATTTCAAAACAGTTTGAAATTAAAATTCTACCTATGTCCATCACTCTGTTCTCCCTTCAGACTGTAGAATGATCTACAAGATCTAGAATTACAGTGTCAATTGCCACATTAATAACAGACATTCTACATTTTTTAAAAAAATGGATTACAATTTGAATCAATGAGGTTTACTCCATAATATTTGGAAAGAAAGTACTTGGGAAGGATTGTTTTGTGAAGTCTTTTGCATTTTTCTCAGAATTTCAGAATTCTCAGAAAAGTTCAGTATCTGAACTGTAGCCAGAAAGTGCCACATCTGAATCAGCCACTTGGAAGAATCAAACAGCATGTTCGTGTGTGTGTGTGTGTGTGTGTGTGTGTGTGTGTAAGACATTTTAGTTATCGTAACAGCAACAGTAGTGAATAACTAAGCAAGAAACCTTTTTTGGACCTCAGTAACAATAACAAATAAATGACCTGTTGGGTGATCAGATCAATGAATAAGGTAATTAGATCCCTTGGAAAAGGTAACATTAGAATATCTGCATTTAAATCTGCATCTCCTCCTCCACTCCATCTTAGGACTCTTACCACGTAGTTGCCATCATCATCATCATCATCATCATCATCATCATCATCATCATGTCAGCTACTTCTCAGCTACCTCTCCCCTCAACTGTTTATATGTCTTCTTGACTAAAGTGTTCTAGAGATCTCCAAAGCTTGCTTACTATTCTGTACACATCTGATTGATTCTAGTAAAGATATTGGTTGATTGTAGTTTACATAGGATCTAATGTCCCAAGAAGACAAGACTGTATGACCCATCCTTCAAAGCTTGGGAAAGTTACTCTCTGGACTACTGTTTTGGACCAGTGGCCACACTATCTTGGGCATTCTGGGAACTGTAGTCCCAAAAGAAATGCTTCCAAGTTCCATCTACTTTATAGCCAGTCAGAACATTGGTCCATCTGTCTCGCTATTGTCTATATAGCTTAATGATTGATCTGTGCCTGAAGAACTTAAAGACTGAACAAGGGCCTCACCGTTTGCTAAACTCTTGGCTACAAATCTGCACAATCTATATCTATAGCTACATCTACATCTTGAAGTCAACAAGATGGACCAGTTGTTGTTCACTCTGTGAGGAAAACCACTGTTGTTTCCATTTTGCAGTTGTGGAGAAAACACTGAGGCAGAGATTTCCCCCAGGGTTGTATCCCGGGCCAGGCAGACTCTGGAAGCCAGGACTCCCACGATCCCAAATCCAAAATGTTGCATTTCCTACACTGGATTAGTTTTCTCGTTTTTTCTTTAGTCATTTCTTGCCTCTTCCTGCAGAAATCTTACCCCACCCCACCCCACCCACCTAAAACACATACTAAGCGTCTTTCCCTTTGCCTCCTGCATGGCTCCATTCTGGACACACCCCTTGGTTTCTCATTAAAGGCTGTTGCATCACTTGCATTACCGAGAAGATAGCTGGCTACTCCTCCCCATCCCACCCAACCCACGGGTCCTGGCATCCCCCAAGGGAAACAAAATACTTCAGCAACAGCTTGGAACAGAGTTGCCAGTGGTGCTCAAAACCACTGGCAAACCAAGCCGGGAAGCCACAGAACACAAGGGGCATTTGTTTGCCCAGGGCGAGTACATCAGCTCCACTGTTCCTGATCCTTTGGAGCCCTGTGTTCACTCCTCCAGTGCAGCCGCGAAGACAGCATTGAGCACCGTTCAAAATAGTAAAAGCTGAGGCTCAATGCTGTCTCTCGTAACACGCCACTGCTCACCTTTAGAGCAGACCGTTCGCATAAACATCAGCCAGAGACCTCCAAGGCTACCGGCCATACAATGTGGAGCTGATGTACTCGCCCAGGGAAAAAATGACCCTTGTGTTCTGTGGCTTCCCGGCTTGACTTGCAGTGAGTTATGGCCCTGGCAACTCTGTTCAAGTGTTGCTGCTAGTATTTGAGTTGGTCCAAAAAAGAAAAAAAGGAGGCATAAATAGCCATAAATTTTTTTTCGCCCTCTGAGCTATCAGAAGAACACAGGACACAGCCTGTGCTAGAGAACTCCATGTTCTTAAAAGGCCCCCATAACTTCCATTACAGCTACAGCATCTTCAGGATTTGCAAAGAAGAGTGAGGATGCCACTCAAGACTGAGGATGCCACTCAAGAATTCACATCTGTTGGGAAAATATCTTGCACTGTTTATTTCTTAGTGACATCTATTAGTTAAATTTACAATCAGCTCACAGAGACACACATGGCTCACCTCCTTCCCACCTTATCCTCTCAATAACATGCAGTGTGAGCCTGAGAGAAAGAGAATGACCAGCTCAAGGTCATCCAGTCACTTTCATGGCTCAGTAGGGATAAGAACTTGTCTCAGTCTTCCAAGTCCCAGTCCAGTATTCCAACCACTACACCAAACTGCCTTTCCAAATCTGTCTTAATACTTTTACAAGGGTACCAGCCCCCTAGATCCCGGCCAGGATGTAAATGCTTTGGGGAACTGTGTTTTTAAGCCTCTGTCAGAGAACAGATTTGTATACTCATTCAAACACATACACACATGCATTAAAACTGTAAGGCAATCCCAGAGTGACAGCACGAGACTGAGCCATATGGAGTAGGAATGGAAGGACTATTTGCAATGATTTGCTTCCAGGATGAAAAACTGGTTTTGTCTGTCAAAAATAATAGTAGACCAGCAAGAATTTTGCACAGATCTCTCTAGGTATCTGAACATCTCAAAGTATTGCAGAGAAAAACGTGTTTTTGCTGTACAGAAGATTTCCTGCACAGAAAACCGGTGTGTTTTTTTCCATAGAAAAAAAATTTTTGCACCAAAAATTGTTCTTCCCCCTGCAGGATACAGTAATTCTTTTGCAGTATTTTGGAACATTCAAATACAAGGAGAATACAGCAGAGGAATATTCGTTTTCAGGAGAACCTGCTGTAATTATTCATCCTTGCACACAAGGTCAAAATTATTGAGGATTTACATCCTTTGTATGGGAACACTGACATATCTGTGTCACATGCCTTTGAGAGAGCTTGATAAGTAATTTTTTAGAAGGAATGAGCATCACTTTACTTCTGCTCATTTATAGATGGTTTCAGCACATCCTTATATTCATTTTCCTTAAAAGTAACTTCACAAGTTACTCTGTCCTTTGGCATCCTGTATGTGCAGAGCATTTTTTAAAAAATCTCCAAAACTGCCTAGGCAACTAGTTTAATAGGCACAAATTCATTTTTGATCTTGGCTAACAAAAACAATCACCTCATAAAGTGAATAAAGCAGTGTAGGCTATGATGATGCAACCTGGCCTTGAGTCACAACTGAATCATACCCCTAACGGGCAAATGCTCAAAAAAGAGATGCTAAATTGGTAAGATCCCAATAATTTTATCACACGGTAACAGAGACCACTACGTACCAAAGTCAGGGCACCAAGTTTCTCCAAGAGCCGGCTATTCCTTCTTATCTCACCAAATTTCCTCAGCTCTTGCTGCTTCCTTCTTCTTATTGATCTTGCTCCTCCAAGATTGCTCTGCAGCAGGGGTGGCAAGCTTTCTGTCCTCCAAATGTTTTGGACAACTCCTGCAATCCCTTGCCACTGACCATGTTGGCTGGGGCTTCTAAAAGCAAAGTCCAAAACATCTGGAGAGCCGAAATTCTCTTACCCCTGCACTATTACTATATTACTATCGTACAGTCTCTCAACAAGGATCAAGGAATCAGTGTTGAGGCTGGTACCTTGGCAACAGTCATCTTACATCAATGAGATTCATACCCTCCAACCGAACTGATTTGGCGGCGGTAATACCAATTAATCTTCTCTCTCAAATTTTTTTTCAGCTGCTTTTAAAATGTTCCAGATTCTCTTTCCTCCTCCCTCTTTTCATTTTTGCTCTCAGCTCACCTCAGTTGCTCCAAATTGAGTTCAAAGTGCAAAAGTAATTTGCACTCAGCTCAGCAGGGAAAGAGGACAGGGGTGGGGGGAAGAATCTTTCCTTTCCCTATATGCTCACTCAAAAGCAAAATGCTTCAACCTCTCTTAACCTGTCTGTTCTTTCTCATTAATAACTTTTGCCATCTTGACCAGACTCTGAGGTTGCCTGGCCCATGTGTCATGGCTTTCATCCATGAAATGTTGGAGGGTATGCATTTATTTGGATTTTCGACAACCACACACACCACCATCTCTGCATTAGAGAAGGTGCAATGGACGGGGTTCATTGTGTTGGAGATATGACCATTATACTCAAAAGTTCATCCAAGCCAAGTCCATGCTAGTCAATCTAGGCATTCAAATCATACATAAAGACATAATTGTGCATTTAATTATTAACAACGCATGGTAACAACATAGTACTAGAAATCCAGGGCCTGAATACAAAATTACTAATCCCGATTAGATAAACTGCTCAATGGCAAATCAACACATATGGGAGTCCTATTCCATGCATCTATTCTTGTTGGATCTAACATTTGGATCTAGGTCTGGGCCCAGATTCACAGTTCAGGGTAATGGGAAAACTAATACACCAATGTAGGCTGGCCAGTGAAATAATCCAAACAGATAGATTTACAGATGTACAGTTCCCTTTCTTGTCCTGTGTGAACAAGGGGATCCAGGATCTCTATCTACTGAGGTTTCAGCACTTTGTCTAATGCATAAAGACATGTACAAACATAATACACTTTTCAAAAAGGCTGTAGTTCCATAAAAGTATTAGGAGATACAGCTATATAAAGCCAATTGCAGGGCAATAAACACAAGATTCCCATTTGTTGTACACAAAGTTCTTTATTGTTTTATTTTTGTGCTTTAAAAATAAAAGTATTGTTCTCCTCCTTCCAAAATGTGCTCTAGCTCCTTTCTCTGGTGTCTATAGTGGCTGTTCCTTTATTATACAGTTCATGTGTTGTGTCCACAGGATAATAAGAAAACCTCGCAGCAGCACGTTACCATCACAGATGACACATTAAAAGTGAGCTAAACTATTGCATATGTTGACTCCATAATTTTTCCCTAAGCCCGTGATCTTAGTATTATTTTATACACAGGAATAAAAGGACGTTAGGGGTGTCTTTTCAGTAGTGTGTGGATTCCTCATAGGGGATCTGGAGTCTGGCCAAGTCCATGTCTTCATCTCACATCAGTCAGTTTGGACATTGTGAAAGACTGACCCGAGGCAAGGGACAGTTTCATGTTCAAAAGCTGACTGGACGTGCTGTGGACTCCTATTTCAACATTGGCAATGGGGCAATGTCTTCAACATTGAAACAGGCTAGTTTAGCTGGTGAAGGACAGGCCATCTGCCAGAAATACTTGGTCTTGCAAGACAAAAGGAATAGCCAGGGATCTCCAAAGGACTGGTTGGGGGTGGGATTGCCATTCCTGTCCCCCTCTCTGGCATCTGTTATCTGAGGCAATTGCACCACTGTGTGTAATATTAATGGTGGCTCTTACATTGGAAGGCTAGTCACCATCTTGAACTTTCAACATCTCTCTTACAGAATGAGAGCAAGAGAGAGGGAAAGAGAAAGAGAGAGGAAATCACCTCACAGGGTTGTTGTGAGGATAAAATGAGGCAGGAAGGGGTTGGCAAACATGCATGTCATCCCAGGTCCTACAGAACAGCAGAATATAAAGGAAATGCAGAAATACACATGCTGGGGTAGGTTGTGCATTATCTGCTCTTGAAATATAACAGTCAAGAAGAGATGAAAAGAGAAGCAGTCTCATACAGCACAGGAATATTTTGATACCTCCAGATGTTCTTACACTATATCTACCATAAACCCTGCCCATTACTCAGGCTGTCCAGGACTGACGGGAATTAGAATCACTCCTCACCTGGAGATCCACAGATTCCCCCTTGTCTCCTGCAAAGTGAGCAGGAATGCCCAGGAACCGTCCAGGTGCACCAGCACCCTGCAATAGGAAAGGTTAAGTTTGGAAAGGTACCTTTAAAATCAGTTCCCATTATAGTTCCAAGCCCTGTCCCCAAAGCAGTTAGCTACCATTATATTTTTAAACCAAGCAACTTTTTACTTCCCCATTTCTCTGAAGCAACTGAAGTGGTTGCCTTAGCATTCCTTTTTAAAAGGAATACTAAGGCAATGTAAATATTATTCTCTTTCTCTCCCTCCCTCTCAACAGAGCACTAGGCAGCAAATTTGAACAATTTGAACAATTTAAGGCCAGACAGGTGTAATTACAGAACTAACTGAACAGTTACAATTACACTGCAGAAAGAGTAATGCTACCACTCATGCAGTTACAATCGTCATGCATTGTAATTATACCTTACACAAGATACCTTGCTAGGGAAAGGAATGATTTACAAATAATGAACTATTTGTAATGAATTACTCCAAAGTTTATAGGACAGATGAGGAAACCCCTTCATCCAGCTAAGTATTGGGAGGGAGGAAGGGAGGGAAGGAGTTCATTTACAAGTGTGGAGGAAGAAACTCAGTGAAGAAATTGGTGACCAACTTGACGCTAGGAACACTGGATAGGGGATGACATGAAGGAACCAATAAACTAAGAATTAGAGTTTAATTTGTAAAGTAATACATGTGTGAGAAAGGATTGGATCTATTCCCAATACGACATATAAGCTTTTTTTTTATATAAAGTTTCAGAAAACATCTAGCTACTACTGAACTCTGGGGTGTATATTTTCTTGATGTTTACAAGGCCATAGATTTTGGAAGTGCAGGCATCTTGATTTCATTCATAAATCGTCAAGAAAAATAAGAATCTGTTTTCTACTACCATATTTTCTCTACTACACAAAACTCAGCATAACACTGCCACATACAGTATTTTAGTACAACAGTATGACAATGACAACAAATATATAGAATCCCCAAATGTGAGGGGGAAAACAGAACCACCAAAACAACCTGCTTTACCTTTTTCCTTTACCCATTTCCTTGAGTTCACAGAAAGCTACTTTTTATATCCGAAGTCTTCCAGCTGTTACACATTGGGAAATGTTTACATTTTTGACAAGACTGAATTTGTACTAAGAGGCTGGCTTTTGGCCATCATGAATAATTGCCAAGTGATCTAAACTGTTTCTTTCAAGCTCAGGAACAGAAGTATTAGCACAATATACAAACAGGCACACACTGAAATTCAAAGTACTCATGCTTAGCTGTAAAGAACTAAATCAAGGGTGGGTACTTGGGTCTTTCCTAATATTGTGAAAATCCAAATTCCATCATTTCTCATCAATATGGTGCCTAGAGCTGTTGGGAGCTGCAGTTTGGAGCACCACAAATTGGAGCACCCTATCCTAATCCTACACGTTTTGGGTTCCCAGTACTTAAAGCATTAGCTCTTCCCATAAGCAACCTACCTGCATACTAAGATACACACAATCACATACCTCCCAACATTTCACAGATAAAAACCATGACATATTTGAGTGAACAACATTAGAGTGTGGCTAAAATGACAAAGGTTTATTACTAAGGAAGAACAAGTTAAGGGAGGCTGCAGTAGTTTGCTTTTGCCTGAGCCTTCTGGGAAGGTTAAGATTCTGACTCTCCTCTCCTGCCTCCTGTATTAACTGACTGTAAACTATTTTTGCCCTTTGATCTCAGTTTGCATCAACTGAAGTAAACTGATGAAGAAGAGGGAAATTGGGATGAAAAGAGAAAAACTGGGACATTTTAAAAGCAACTGAAAAGTGAGATGACAGAGGATTAATTGGGACTGTTCCTGCCAAACTGGGACAGCTGGAAGCTATGTGATCAGCTAAAGCATAGCCCAGAACATCACCTTCATTGGAGAGAACATTTTCACCAATGGTGGCACTACAGGTATGGAACACCCTGGAATATAACTTAAAAGCACACACATGTAGAAATATCAAAGTATTTTCTAAAATTTTCTAACATAAAATTAATAGATTGCTACCTCTCCAGCCAAAAAAGGGGCATGAGTGAGCATGACCATGTTATCCAAGGTCAGTTTGGATGTGATATAACCTTGTATAGCTCTTTTAAACTTTAGACTAAAACCTAGCATTGAATCAGTGTCCTACTGACATCAGAGCCACTAGCTTCCACTGACTCCTAGTCTAGTTTCCAAGTGAAAAATAAAATAGGACTATGTCAAGTCATAGAGCTCATCCAGAGAAAATGAAGATCTTTTTACACTGACTCCTAATCTAGTTTCCAAGTGAAAAATAAAATAGGACTATGTCAAGTCATAGAGCTCATCCAGAGAAAATGAAGATCTTTTTACAAAGCAGTAAATGACTGAACAACAAGGGCATATTTTCAAATTTCTATTTAACTTTTGGCATTCTTTTTATTTCCTAATTATATGTGTGTGTGTGTGTGTGCGTGTGCGCGCGCGTTCATGCACTAGAAATTTAGGGACGTAGCAGTTTAGATGTTTAAGCAAAAACCTGTTTAAATACATAGTCTTACCAAGACTACCTTTTCCTACCAAGACATCAGCTCTCTAATTTCTAGCTTCAACTGTCTTTTCTTTCATAACTAACAAATTATTTGGGCTCTGGCAAACTCAAAACCATCTAAAGCAATCACTGTCGAGTAAAACCTGGTTACACTTTCCCCACATTCACACTAAAACAGACCACACTGGGGAAAAGCCACAGAGTTCATTTGGTTTTGCCTCACCACCAAAATGCAAAACCATACCTTCAGTCCCGTTCCCCACACTTCCACTTTGACTGTTTTCAGCTATTGAGTTCAGTGCCGTGCTCCTCGGGGCGTAGGAGTGAGGCACTGAACACTGTCAGAGGAAATCCCCATCTTGTGCCTTTTGGAAAGCTGGTCAGTGGTTGAATCTTTAATTCTATTTACTTTTATGGGGCATCCATTTAAATCACAATATTCTTTACAGAAGAACAAAGTGTGATCTTTTGATAACTGAAATGGAGAACAGTAAACAGGGTGGAGTGATGGAAAAGCATTGTCCACAACCAAATAGACTGTGTATTCAGAATTTCCTTGGCCTCGAATTTTCTAAGACCTCATGGAGCAGCCATCATCTTTCCGGTATTTATTTGTTCTACCAAATATCACTGCTGCTCCTCTCCTGAAAAGAAAGGCCCTTTTTAGCAAGAAGTGGCTCACAGTTGGACACAAAACTTATATGCCTTGAATGGTTAGTGCCTTTTAAAGAAGCAGAGTTTATTTTCCTTCCAGAAGGAGCTGCCCTCGCCTCCCCCTCGGAGATGTCCATCTGGATAAGGTGCTCGGCAAGCAAAAGAAGGAACTGGGCATCTCCTTCAGCACTTGTGCATTTGACAACGGCAGCACGCTGGAGCTGGGCACTTTGAAAGTGGGAGCCTGGGGTGACTTCGAAATGGCTGGTAGGGAGAGATGGGCTTAACCGTTCTAGGTGGATAGGAGCCATTTTGATGATGACAATAATTGTTTAAAAAGTCAGACATTATACGCCACCGTTACTATAATATAGTATATGACAATAAGAGTTCATATAGGTTAGGAAAGTGAGGAAAGATAGAAGTGTCAATTATAAACTGAACTATGGAGACGTACGGAAGCAGATAAGAATAGGAATATGAGGATAATATGCTGGAACTAACCACGACTCAATTATATTTATAAATACACACACACACACACACACACACACACACACACAAGTAAACAGATGGTGAAATCTTCTTATTTAGTTAAATCATACCATCAATTGATATGTTTAAGTGTATTCTAATTTTCAGATATATGAGTATATATACACACACACATACACATATATATACATACATACATACATACCTAGAAACACACACACATACCTAGCTTTGGTGGGTTTTCCTACAGTTTCTTTCCTTTTTTGTTTTGGTATTTTATATATTTGAATATTTATCTAATAAAAATTAATAATAATTATTATTAATTAAAAATAAAAATTAAATTAAAAAAAAGATGATGACAATAATGCAACTTCATGGAGATCCTGGATGGGAATCAGCCTTCCAGATGTTGGTGTTATTATTATATAAACCAAACACATATATTACTATTGTTGTTAATTATGTAATTTACTTAATAAATTATCGTGATGATGATGATGATGATATAAATAACTAAATATTAGGCAGAAGGGTCTCCTAATCAGAAATATTGTACTTTTATTATTTTTGCCGTGTTTCAATGTATTTTAAATTGTTTTAATTGAGTGTTTTTAACAGAACTGTTAATTCAATTTTTTAAAAAATTATCAAATATGTATCAGCTATACTTCATTTCAGTTTCTTCTAAGCTGCCTTGGATCCCATACGAGTAAAAAAAGATATAAATAAAATAAAATTATATTTACACTATCTCCCCCTCCTCCCCTAATTATATTTATATTACATATTTTCCCCCAGCTTAAAGCATATTACAAAAGTTAAAATAGATACAAATTAAGAAATTACATGATACACAATTACATTAAAAATATAATTAAATGATCAATAAAATAAAACCATTTAAAAGCATAACCATCAACAAGAACACCACCACATATGACCAACAGAGAACATGGAAGGCCCTTTTCCCCTGAGTTGCCAGAACTTAAAAAGGCCTGCCAAAAAAGAAAAGAAAAGGTTTTTACACACCTATGAGAGGATAGTAAGGAAGCTAGCAGTCTGACCTCTCTTGGAAGGGAGTTCCTGAGCATGGGAGAAGTCAGCAAGAAGATCCTCCTCTGTGTTCCCACCAGATGTATCTGTGAAGGTGGTGTGACAGAGAAAAGGGCCTCCTGATTAAACCTCAAACCACATGCAGGTTCATATGGGCAAACACAGTCCTTCAGGTAACCAGGATCTGAGCCATAGAGCTTCATAGGCCATAGCCAGCACTGTGAATTGCGCCTAGAAACAGACAGGCAGCCAGTGGAGCTGTTGCAACAAGGCAGTTGAGTGCTTTCTGTGGATAAGTTAACCATCTAAGCTTCTAAAGTGCCTCTGTTTTAGTATGTTCCTGCCAGATGTACCTGTGAGGCTGATGGGGCTGAGAGAAGGCAGACAGGCTCATATGGAAATTGTGGGACAGCATGTGTTGTTGGATTGCAATTCCCAGCTTTGTTCACTGTGGGCTATGCTGGCAAGGGCTGGTGGGTATTCCCGTCCAGCTGGAGGTAACAACACACTATACAAGTCTATTCAAAAGGTAACTTACTTACTTTAACGGGGGTAATTCCTAAATAGGTAGATTCGGAAGTGTTGTTCAAGCCCTTTTATGGTGGCACCTCTCTCACTCATGCCCATACCCACACACATATTTTCTATTCTATATCCTGCAGAATCCTCTTCGCTCATTTGTGTGCAACTTTGACAGAAATTATGAGCTTGGAAATAATGAGTTGCAAATAATAGTCTTAATTGGGAGGGGAGGATCATGCAGTCTTCAAGATGTTATTGTACTGCAAATCCCAGGAGCCTCAGGCAACATAGCCCATAATGATGAAAGCTGGGAGTTGCAGTTCAACATCTAGAGGACCACATGACTCCCACTCATGGCCTAAATATGGTTTATACTCCCACTAAGAGTAAGCCCAGTGACTCAATGCAACTTACATTAGATGTTGGTTTATGCTCATGATCTAATGGGTCTTTTTTAGTGGGGACTTACAAATGGATCCAGGTGATCTTAAATCCCCTGATTAACTGTTATGAGTAAAAAGAAAGACAAAATTTGCAACCTTTCTGTACAGATACATTCAATCATTTTCGGATAGTCTATGGTATATGATGTCTACAACTTCATTTTGATTCTCTTTAATAACCCTCAAATGACCCATTAAATGTTCACTACTTTATGCTACAATTGCATTTCATTTGCCATTTCATTTCTCATTCTTCCACTGGAGATACTTGCAGAACTAGACACTGATTTTGCTATTTCGTCACTATGAATAACTCAGTACTATCTGGAAGCCTGGTTACTTTCTACCTGAAGTGTATTTTATACTAACTCCAGATGATTTATGAATTTTAAATAGTAGTCCAAATCTGGACTCTTAAGATTGCACTGCTTTTGTCCTCTGTTGTGAAACTGGTCAGCTTATTATTTTGTTTCTTTCTAATCAATTACTGACCAATAAAAAGAGATACCATCATTCCAGGACAATGGAGTCTTTTGTGAGGGATTTTGTTAAAAACTGTTTCATGGGCCAGGTACTGAGTGTTTACTGGGTTGAGATTACGATCTGCATAGTCTCAAAGGATGGGGTCTGATGAAGCTCTTCCACGGATGGAACTGGGTCTATCAACAGGACTGATGGGTAATCCCCTCCTTAAAACCCCCAGCGTGCCTTCAGACACTGCTGGGGAGGATGAAGAGGCCAAATTTTTGCTGTGTGAGGAGCTATGGGAGGGGTGGAGTGGAGCAAAAGTCCCATTCTAATCTCTCTGTGTTAGATATCACCCAGAGAATCAAAGAGAGTTTATGAGGATATACTTGGTGGGAGAAGTCATGGCTGGTTTTTATAATTTTCTTTACTGGTTTTGGTTTTGGTTTTTTTGGTACATAATCTACTGTCAAAGGTGGTCAAAATCAAGTTTTTTTTAAAAAATATTCTGTCTCAGCTTGGTGTGGTGGTCTTTATTATAGTTTCAACATCTTCTACAAATTTTACTGGTGCCACAATTAGGTCTCTAGCACCCAAATCCACCTTTGGACTTCTTTCAGTTATTGTTACATAACTACCTTCCAAATTTGCTTGAGAATTGCAGCTCAAACAACTCCCATCTTTTTAAAAAGATCATGGCCTCATCCTTCAGACTTGGTAGTATAAAACTCAGCCAAAATTTGTATCAGCAATATTAAAATTTATACCTTAAAAAAATCAAAACAGCCTCTGCTTTCTGTGTCTGTTAACACTGCATTCAAGAAGGATTAATCACAGTCAAGGATCATTTCATTTTATTTTTGCTCACTAACAATGTAAGAGAGGTTGGAGGTAGGTGAGGCTGATGTTATCAGTGAGAACCATGTCTTAACCAGTTGGGAAAATGGGGTGCTTTTATGAGTAGCTAACCTCCAGACTGCTTGCATAAAGTAGTAAGCAACAGAATTTACCAGTGTGTTGTTTCAAATCTGTAGATGACACCAAATTGTGAGGGGTTGCTAATACTCCAGAGGACAGGATCAAAATTCAAAATGACCTTGACAGACTGGAGAGCTGGGTCAAAGCTAACAAAATGAAATTCAACAGAGAGAAGTGTAAGGTCCTACACTTAAGTAGAAAAAATGGAATACAGGATGGGGGACACATGGCTGGATAGCAGTACGTGTGAAAGCGATCTAGGAGTCTTAATAGACCGCAAGCTGAACATGAGTCAGCAGTGTGATGCGGCAGCCAAGAAAGCCAATGCAATTCTCGGCTGCATCAATAGGAGTATGGTGTCTAGATCGAGGGAGGTACTGGTACCGCTCTACTCTGCTTTGGTTAGACCTCATCTTGAATCCTGTGTCCGGTTCTGGCCACCCCAATTCAAGAAGGACATGGTCAGGCTGGAGCAAGTCCAGAGGAGGGCAACCAAAATGGTGAGAGGCCTGGAAGCCAAGCCCTATGAGGATAGACTTAGAGAGCTGGGTATGTTTAGTCTGCAGAAGAGAAGGTTAAGAGGGGACATGATAGCCATGTTTAAATATTTGAAGGGATGCCATGTAGAGGAAGGAGAAGGCTTGTTTTCTGCTGCTCCAGAGACCAGGACAAGGAGCAATGGATTCAAGCTGCAGGAAAGGAGATTCCACCTGAACCTCAGGAAGAACTTCCTGACAGTCAGGGCTGTCCGGCAGTGGAATATGCTGCCTCGGAGTGTGGTGGAGTCTCCTTCTTTGGAGGTTTTTAAGCAGAGGCTGGATGGCCCTCTGTCCGGAGTGCTTTGAGGGTATTCCTGCATGGCAGGGGGTTGGACTGGATGGCCCGTGTGGTCTCTTCCAACTCTACATTTCTATGATTCTATGAAAACTTTATTAAATCTGTGAGCTGGGTAGCCACTGCAATCTTGTGAGGAAAATATATATAGCAGTTATTGGATCGGCTCTCCATATAAGGAATCAGGGTCACATTTCTACAGTTCTTTTCTGTCACATTTCTGCCATAGTTCAAGCAGACTTGGGAGAGAGGCAAAGAGAATGGAGGCAAGCAGTCATATTTGCCAAGTTTATATTGATCAATTTGTCTTAAAATATATTGAGGGGGGTGACGATGTCTATATAGTTGTTGGGTGACTTCAAGCTTTTCTTGGCAAGGCTTTCTTGGCAAGACAGGTGGCTTCCTTTGAATTCTTATGAGGCTAAGACTTGCCCAAGGTTACGCAGCAGGTTTCCATGGTCAAATGGAGAACTCAAACCCTGCCTTCAGGATATAATTCCGACACCCAAATCATTATGCCGTACTGGCTCCCTATATCTATATAGTACTTAAACGAAATGCATGCTTTGGGTGTATTTGCTAACAAATGTTTAAAAAGGAACCTTAGAAATATTTTGAGCAACCATTACACAAAAATCTTTTTCTCCACTTGAAGAAAAAGAAGCTCTATGAATTAAATGGAATGTGTCAATGCAGCATAATGTAAATATTGCCTCGGGTGGCAACTTTAGGCAACCACATTATGGACACATGAAGAACAAACGGAAAATGAGTTCCAAGAAAGTCATTCAGTCTCACCTCTAACACCATTTTATATGCCATAGTTGGGTGTTAAAACCTGTGTAATGTAGCCATATCGTACGCCCTTAAACATGACAAGCTGCATGCTTGCGTTACCATTAGTCACACTCTGCATGAAAATATATAGGTTACATTTTTAACCCATATGAACATTTTATGGATTTCCTAAGTAGGACTTCTCAGGACTAGCAAAATGGCTCACGGCCAACTGGCAGGGAGGCATGGTTGGTTTTGGCACTTTGTAGGAAAGAGAGACAAAAGATGAGGTAGCAATGCACGTAGGCCTAGAACATAAACCCAATTCATAGATCAGATGGAACAATTTGATCATTATATATCGATGACAACTATTTCAGTACATGTGTAGCTGATCCGAAGACTGTTCCAAAGTAATTATCCTGGATAGGGGTTGCCAAACTGTAGTCATTAACGTTCTGCATAAACTTTTAAGATGATGATGATGATGATGAGATGATGATGACGACAATGTAAGTTGCTATTCCATTAGTGATAATCCATTAGCAAACAAGATGTCAAAACGGCATACATCTCAAACAGACCATTACACTCACCTTCCCCATACTTAGTAAGATGGTTCAAAAGAGATGGGGTGAAGTCTGCTCAACTTGTTTCAGCTGGCTGGGACTGACAATATAGCAAAAGACATCCTCATCTGCAAAAGTGGAGCTGCTACATTCAATTTCTGTCCCAAATACTGCTATTTCTGGGCAGAAGCAACAGGGAAATCAAACTGAGGTTTGGAAGCCTCTACTATTGAGATAATACAGCTTTGTGTCTAGGTTCTTTCTGGGGGGGGGGGGAGTGTGACAGATTTATTGAAGAAAAAATTAAATTCATCTATGTCCAATGTTTCCCTTAAAGTTCAGTCTCTACATGAGATTTATACATCAACTGAATGAGAATGTCACAAATCTCTGATTCCATGCAGTTTTTTACAGTTAAATGCAGTCTAAGCAACAAAGATTTTGCCAAGTTAAATGTTTCCAGGAAAGAATTAGGTAAAATTGGTATTTCTGGCTTGGCTAAATGGTGCAAACCACTTTGCAAAAACCATTTCACTATGAAAGATGCTGTAGATGTTACAAACACACAACTGTCTTTCTGAGTTCTGTTAAACAATTCCCATTCGCCGATTAATGCTTCTTTTTGAGGAATATACTTAAGGATGCTAAAACTTACTCTGTTGTCTAGTTCTGAGCAAGAGGGTTCCAAACAAACAAAAATTACACAGAAAGGAGATTCAGACTGACACAAACAATATGGAAGACATCGAAATACTGAAGTTTTCTTCCCATGGCTTGTGGGTTCAGCTGTCATATATGCAAATCTGTATTTATCCAATACAGGACTGAAAGACTCAACAAGTTTCCAACAAGCATCTGCAAAAAGCAAAGTTCCCATTCCAACCATTGGGCATTTTCACAGACCATTCCCCTCTATTTGGCTTGGCTGCTTTCCACACTATCCCACTGATTTGAAAAAAACATAAAAGTTAAAATTGATCACAGTGGGTTTCCTCTTAATGCAGGGAGGGAGAAGAACCTTAGTTCTTATTAAGTACAGCAAGAAATAATTTCTTTAAGATGTTCATCCAATTATATAGTTGTGACCAGCCCTTATAGCGTGCATGAAGACAAAGTGTTATTTAAAGTGATGTGTGCACAACCATGCTGTGTTCTAATGATTACACCATACAATTTCAGAACATAACATTTTAACGTTGAAATATCAAAGGTAATTTGAGAGGTACGTGTATATTATTCGAGCCCCAAGTAGTTGTGAATGTCAATATTCTGTATTGCTGCAGTCTCTCTAGAGCCTTATAAAATACTGTTGTCAATTACCACCCTGAGAAATACTGAGCTTCCCCGCTCCCCAAGTGTAGTAAACAGTCTCCATTTAAACAAGCTTCACGATGGTTTCAGCAATTGCAGCTGGCTTCCCCTTCCACTGTGGTCATTTCCCACTCACAGTCATTACATACTGGTCACAATGAACCACCCTCAGCTTGGCTTTTCAGCTTTTTAAGAGTACAGTAAACACTGGCATTACAAGCCTTCAGTGCATTTTCTTGCCAATTTTATATTTAATATATATTTAATCTTTCCTTCCCTTGTAGACTTTAAGCCAGGGCTATTTTCATGCTGAACTCGTTTCTCCGGACACAGTGGAAAGAAAGTGAATTATGGAGCATAAAAGACTCTCATGAAAATGAAAGTGACCACTCTCTCTCTTTTCCAGAAAAAGGAAAATTGAGGAATTGGGGGAAATCATGCTGTATTGTTGTTATGTGCTGTAAAGACAGCTTCAACTTACGGTGATTCCATTATTATTAACAGCCTCACTCATGTCCTGTAAACTCAGAGGTGTTCTGTAATACAGTTTTCCTCTTATCCTGCTGCCTTAAACCTTTCTCACCATTATTATCTTTTCCAATGAGTCATGTTGTCTCACACTATCTCCAAAGTAGGATAGCTTCAGTTCAGTCATTGTGGCGTCCAAGGTGCATTCTATAGCTGCATATACACACTACAAAAACCATAATCCATAACAATTTTAGAGCTGATGCCTTTTCCAGTACAGCATTGAAGTGTGATAGGAGGAGGAGGAGCCTGGGCATTTTGTTGCAGCTCCTCGAACAAACCAACCAAAGGGCAAAAAGAAGTGGGGAAAAAACAGTACCCTTTCAACACACTGAGAGCTATATTCCATTAATACACTCTCAAGAAAATACAGTGGCATCAAAATGTACTAAAAGTAGAGTATATTGACTTTTTTCCTGCATCCCTGCATTTTTTTTCCAAAGGTGATATTCGTTACACCTATATCTGTTAACAAAGCAGATGTGTTCCTAAGAATTATTTCTTTAACAGAAAATTTGGTACCAGAGGCAGAAATATAACACAGAAAGAATAAAGACAGGTTCCTAGATCACAAAGACGAAGAACAATTCAATGTTTCAGCAAACTTTTAATTCAAAACTAAGAATATGCACATGTGAAATGAAACAACCAGGTGAGGTAAGCACTTCATAAGTAAACAAAAACATTTGGAAGTTTCTAGAGATCCCCTGAACTCTTCTTCCAAAATGCATTCAGGGATACTCTTTCTTTCACCAGCCTCTACTTTTTTTATGATTTTCATTTTGGTGGACAAACCTTGAAAACTATGGGTTTTTAACATCTGGGAACAACTGGTAAGGCAGGCTAGTCTGCTCTCTCCTTTTCTGTTTTGCTGTTCATACATGCTCAGTAAGGGATTCTGGACGCAGAAGTTGTTTGTCTTGACTGCTGTAGGCAGGCACACACAGCTACAGTAGGATACGCTAAATTAGAACCCCATTCTTTCCCAGCTCAAGTTTTATTGCATTGTTTACTGCAGCCATGCTGCTACAACCTGACACTGAAAGTCTCCAGTCTTCTTTCACCATCCTTCCAATGCTGATGCTGCTAAAAATCTTCCAGAAGATGAGGAGAAAAGGTGGGGATGGTCAGGAATAAAAAGATTTTGGTAAAAAGGAGTTTCCTTGTCAGGTTTTGTTAACTGAGTTATGCCTGTATATAGTTTAATAATATATTTGTTGCTAATCGCTAGTACTCAGAACCCTAAGAAAGCTGTTAACATCCACTAACATCCTAAAATCCATACTACTGAAAGACTAGAATTATCCTCATATTTCCTTAGCATTCAATCTCATTTCCTTTTTTTCATCGCCAACATCATTACAGTAAATATTATAGTACATAAAACAAGTCTTAACTTTATCAAGAAACACCAAGTGGAAATAGATTGGTAACAGCAGCTGGAAATCCAACTTGTGTACTAACTAGTCTGTGTGAATAAAACAGATCAACCACTTCTAAGCAATTTGCACTTACATGTGCTTCACCTATGGCTGCTCTGTTGTCAATTTAACCATGAGATATATCCTCTCTCCTTAAACTCTATCAGATCTTAGATTCCATAACTACATTGTACTATGGACTTTGCAGGCCACTTCTGTTGGAATTCATCTATTTAAGGCAATCTTTTCTTTTTCCTAAAATTAAAGGGCACTCTTTGGGTCCACTCCTCAGTGTAAAGGAAACCAACAAAAATTTACCAAACAGGAGTGAGATGGGTGAGGAACCTTACCTGCTCACTAAGCTTACATGCACCTCTACAGCCTCATTTGATATTACAGCTTGAGTATCTCTTATCCGAAAATCTGAAATGCTCCAAAATCTGCAACTTTTGAAACGTAGAATCCAGTCTTTCTGCAGGGAACATGAGGAATTATGGAGGCTTGCCTAGGACCCCACATGTGGTGCAAAGTCTCTCAGTCAGTTTAGCACCTTTCCCCCCTTCAGCTTGCTTTGCAAGCAGCACAAGTGTAGCCTCAAGGGAGCTGAGAGGGAGAAAAAAAGGTGATTGAGAGACTTTGCAAGCAGTGCACGTGCAGCCCCAAACAAGCCTCTGCAATTCCCTCATGTTCCATATAGGAAGAAGGCAAGAGGAGAAGAACTACAAAAAAAGCAAAAATATTCCAAAATCCAAAACACCTCTTGTCCCAAGCATTTCAGATAAGGGATACTCAATGTATATTAGATTGCCACCATATCAGCAGATGCAAGACTCATGGCCAGGAAGAGCTGAATACCACTGGGCCAATTATCTGAGTTTGATTTTCGAATGGATCACTACCAGCTTAGATTTTTTTTTAAAAACTGCCCACATGTTGCAAACCTATCAAAAGCAAAGCAAACAAAAGAAAAGAGATTGAAATCCTCCTCAGTATGGGTTAATTCTGGGCTTCCTCAACCCATCCAGCTATGTACTGATTGCAATATTGCACGGTGTTAGACTGACATTAGATAGCCTGTGCTTTACTGGCGTTCTATGAATGCCAGTATTTTCAAGTTAGGTTTCCATATCATTCTAATAATTCATCGTTATCAGTACAAACACTAATTCATCAAGGTTACTACTGTCTGCAGAATAACATAATTATCTGAGACCTCATCCACAAAACAGGATGTGGCACAGTCAGGATCTCCTAAGATGAGTACAGAACAGTATTTAATGAGATAAAACAGCATCACTCTAATCACAACTGAATCAAGGAGTGAAGTCAAGATAACACAAAAAAAAATGGTCTCTGGTTTCAGAGTATGGATGTTACTACTGTAAATAGAAAAAAATCCAAATACAGGAACAGCTAAAGAGACAACATGACGTATTTGAGTAAAGACCATCCACTCTTTTCCAGTTGCACTGAAGTTTTATACAGTCAGCTGCTGCTGTTGTTTGTTGCTGCTGCTGCTACAAATACTGCTCCCCGCCTCAACGACGGACATGGTAGTGCATGGAAAAAGGAAACAAAAACCCACAGCTGGGCAATATCTTTATTAGGACCACCTTAAATGCCACAAAAAAGTGTGCAAACTGGTAACCACAAGTCACAAATATATATTTCAAAGTACTTTACAAAAGCTTCATGTATAAACTTTGCCGACACAGAGGAGAAAAATGGTCCACCTTGAGAGCAGTAGCTGGTTAAAGAACAGGATGAGAGGGGATAGGCTGACAGTTCTTACAGTGGAGGGAAGCAAGGCTTTATAACTGACAATAAAGTCAGTAATGAACACTCCTTACAACTCTGATTTAAAAGGAAGTTACCTTTGTGTTTGACACAATAGTTGGCAAATCAGTGCTACAAACATCTGCACCTTCTCAAACCAGAAAGAGTCAGTTCCTTCTGAGCCCAATCTGGACGAGATCAATGAGTTGCTCAGCTGCAGTGAATGTATTTCGAATGAGCTTAGTACTGAAAGTTTATACATATAATTCAGCTTTAGTGATAACAATCTGTGTTGTGTTGTTGTTGTGTGTTCTTGAGTGCCTTCAAGTTGTTTTGACTTACGGCAACTCTAAGGCAAACCTACTGTAGCGTTTTCTGGGGGTGAGAATGTGTGACACACCCAAGGTCACCCAGTGGGTTTCCATGGCCAAGCAGGGAATTGAACCCCGGTCGCCAGGACTTTAGTCCGAGGCTCAAATCACTACACCACACTGGCTAGCCTTCTCAAATTAGTGATCTGCATTCACGTGTATTTTTAAAAGACTAATTTTATCAACAGATAAAATTGCTCACCATTAGAGGCTGATCTTTTTACATTAAGTAGGAATGCACATGAGTTAAAAGCATTTTCTTTTCATCTGTGATAATAAAACGAGTTGAGGCACATCAATTAGAGAAGAGAAGTTGATTGTAAGATTAGGAATATTTTCAAAGTTACTCTGCAAGTATTCTTATAGAAGGTAGACATTACCTCTTTACACAAAATGGATAAAAAATAAACCTCAATTAATTTCTCTTCTTCTGTTCGGGCAGTTCAATTCACAAAGAACTCAGCAAGACTGTTCTATAGTCATTACATCCCTGTATACAACAAAACAATAACTCTGAAGATGCTGAAAAAAGTTGAAAGAAAAATGAAACTACACATACAACAAAGCAAGTACAATAAATTAGGTATCATTGATCTTGGTTGTATAAATTTTAAAAGGCCACTTGCAACTCTGCATGCGTAACATATAAATTTAACTGCAAACATTTATACACTGTCACTGAAAATTGGGAATTTAATGAACTGAAGAAGAAAGCTAAAATTAGGATCCTCTTCACCATCAATTTAATAGACTCTGCATTATTTATTCAGTAATACCTTGTTTATTTCTACGACATTCTCTCAAAAATATATTTAAACCAAAGAATAATATTGATTCTTCCAATAAACTTTGTTCTTATTTACATTCCAATATTTCATTATACACAAAGCAAAGACTTCATGACTGTACGTTATCTTTACAGAGTCATTCATAATACATAACAGCTTGAAGCTATAAAAACATGTAAGCCAGGAAAAGTACCACCAACCGAATAATTAAGAAAAAGTCAGGCCAAAACCTTCTCCTAGATTATTTCATTGAAATGTACCACTCTTTGTTGAAATGAAAAAATAAGCCCATATCTGGGCAAAGACAGTATGTTTACATTATCACTGGATTTACTGAAATCATTAAATAAGGTAAAGCGCATTCAATTACTTTTGTATTCCAATTAGCTTTGAAGCCTGTACTTCCCTCCCAATATGAAACAATTACATTTGCTATTACGTACAACACATTTTTTAACCATTTCCTGTTGCAATTTCTGGGCATTCCCATCTTAGAGGCCAATTGATTAACAAATAAAAATGTTCTGAAATGTTAAATTATCCATACATTATCTTCATTTGCACAACTGGGAAAAAAGTTCTTATTCCACCAAGAGACAAGTTATCATATACATTCAAACAAAGTGTAAGAATATAAAGCTACAGCAGCACTTGTTTCAGGTTATGGTGCACATGGTTGCAATAAGGAGTATAAAATGAGAGTAAAATTCTCAACATCTGTTAAAACACAAAAGATCTCATTATACGCAATGGCATTTGTGCTCCCTTTGCTGACCAGAAAAGTAGCAGTTCAGTTTGCTGGGCTCTCCAGTCGACAAACTCCTCCTTCAATTGCGACAGACTGCCCTGCCACAGCTCCTGGTGGAAGCCTGGAAATGTGAGTCTGTAGAGAAAAGTTGCAACAATTTAGGAAAACACTAGAGATCCACGCAAAGGGCAGCAGGCAACGACAAGAAAAGCAGAGGAGGTAGCTGGGAATTCCCACGTGTCTGGGAATAAAATCTTACTTTCCAAGTAGACACCAAGAGGAATATAATGTAAATTACCCATTCATTTAACACAGCCCTTTAGATGGCAACATCAATATAAAGGAAAAAGAATGTGTCCAAGACAGTACGCAACAAGTGCCATTAAATAAGTTGTATCAATATGGCAATGGCTTAAAAATTGAAGTTGTATTAGAAAAATCTCTCTCTCTCTCTCTCTCACTCACTCACACACACACACACACAATCTTTAAAGGGCTCACTAACATGATTTGCAACAGCTGCTTACTGTGGTTATTTTGCTTTTGAGTCTGTAACTGTAATTTGCAGTTTAAGCACTACTAACAGCTTTTTTCCCTATACTTTTTTTCATGCTGTGTTACAGCATACATGTTAAACAGTTCTTTTCCCACCCATGCTAGCATGATTTGTGCTGTAAATCAGCTAACATTCAGGTTCAGGAAGTGGAATGTCAGCAGGAGGGAATTACTACTATGTACTTTGCATCAGGTGAAGATTAGTAAGATGCAAGATTCTGAGGTAAACATTTCAAAGGCTCTTTTCTTACGAACATTTGACTCATAAATGTACCTCAGTCATAACAAAGGCAGCATCTTGTGAGTTCTAAATACTACAAATATATACCAACTGGCAACAAACACTATTCAGTTGTAACGTAATTTAGAGCACGTGGCAATGTTTCTATTTAGAATTTTTTAAGCCTGCAGATCCTAGGAATAGATGCAACGATATAATTTATATTGTAATCTCTTGTACTGGAAAGGGAAAACAATGCATCTATCACATCCAAACAGGGCAAACTTCAAAATCACTTACTCCACATTGAAGCTGCAAAGGGGAAAAGTCAAATAAATGTAACAAATAAACAAAAATTTCTGCAGTGCTGCTGCTTCTCTCCACAAGCTCTCCAGAAGGTTCAAAGCACTTGACACAGGAAAGGCTGAAAGTACAATGCTTGGTGGTATTTAAAAGGTTAAAAGTCTGAAAGTGACTGACAACTTGCCTCCCTTGCCTCCTTCTCAAACATACAATAGAAACAGGCCATTCTCTTCATGTTAATCTGAATCTAAAAACACTTAAACATACAACTATACAGACTCAAACTGGCAATGTGGGCATTATGGTACAGAGCTACCATCAGACAGCAGCAGTCTAGCAATCAGAAACTTTAACTGGCCTTCTATGACATCTAGAAGACCTGTATACCATACGGTATTTTCATTTCATTTTCATTTCCAGAAAGGTACCCATGTTAGCCTGTTGCAATAAAAAATTAACAGGCTTACTGCACCTTAAGAAACAAATTCAGTATGGCAGCAGTGTTTGTAAATTATAAGAGCAGCCGTTATTAGATACATGAAGTGTTATCCTTAACAACAGGTATATATTCAGCACCAACTGTTTTATGAATGGCTACTGTTTAATAATAATAATAATAATAATAATAATTATTATTATTATTATTATTATTATTATTATTATTTTGTTACCCAACTCTTCCCGGGGCTCAAGGCGGTGTAGAACATAGATACAATTAAAAACAAATTATACATTAAAACACAAAACCAGTTAAAATACAAATATACCATAACTAAAATATATCATTATTAAAAATACAATTAAAAGTGCAATTAAAAATAGACTGAGTAGGTCTGCTCAAAGAGGTAGGTCTTTAGCACCTTTTTTGAATTCAGACAGCATATTTTGCTGTCGAATCCCTTCTGGCAGGTCATTCCACAGTCTAGGGGAGGCCAATGAAAAGGTCCTCTGGGTGACCGTTGCCAGTCTAGTCCTCGCCAGTTTAAGTAAATGGCTCCCAGAAGACCTGAGTGTATGGGCGGATTGTATGGGAGGAGGCAATCCTGCAGGTAACTTGGACCCAAACCAGGTAGGGCTTTAAACGTAACAACCGACACTTTGTACTTTGACCAGAAATTAACTGGCAGCCAGTGGAGTGATTCCAATATAGTGTGATAAATTCACTCCTCGATGTACCTGTAATCAATCTGGCTGCCATATTTTGGACCAGCTGGAGTTTCTAAACTTGGTACAAAGGTAGCCCAATGCAGAGCGCATTGCAGAAGTCTGACCTTGAGGTTACCAGTGTGTGCACTACCATCTTTAGGTTGTCCAATTCCAGAAAGGGGCACAGTTGGTGTATCAGCCAAAGCTAAAAATAAACACTCCTGATCGTCACATTTGGAGGGACGGAGGGACAGATCCAGGAGCACTCCCAAGCTGCGAACACAGTCTTTCAGGGGGAGTGTGACCCCATACAGGACTGGCTGACACACCTCCTATCCCAGATTAAGACCCTAAATAGTAAGTACCTATGTCTTGCCTGGATTCAGTTTCAATTTGTTTTTCTTCATCCAGCCCATTACCTCCTTCAAGCATTCATTCAGAGGAGGCACACTATCCTTAGTAGAAGTTGTTACTGAAGGCAGGGAGAAATATATTTGGGTTTCATATGCATACTGATATCACCCTGCCCTGTGCCTCCGGATCATCTCTCCCAACAATTTCATGTAGATGTTAAAAAGCACTGGGATGGCACCTTGTGGTATGTCACATAACAGCTCCTGTTTTGAAGAGCAGCTATCCCCAAGCGCCACCATCTGGAACCTGCCAGAGAGGTAAGTTTGGAACCACTCCAACACAGTGCCTCTGATTCCCCACCCCGCCATGCATTCCAAAAGGATATGATGGGTACCATGGTACTGAATGCTGCTGAGAGGTCTAAAAGCACCAACAGGGACACAGTCCCCCTATCAATGCCATGTTGGGGATGATAGGAGTTTCAGCCCCACGGAAACGCAGCGGAAAAAACCAGAGTTCAGCGAGCCAACAGCAGCAGCCTTGTTCCCCAGTAAGGATACTCACACACGGAGGAGTTTCTTCCAAAACAGGAGGCACTTTATCTTGCAGCAAAGTTCCGTTATATACAAAACGTAGGACAGATGGACAAAAGCTTGCGCCAGGCACCAGGTTTGGTCAACAGACAAATACATACTGGCGTTGCTTTGTTATATACATATCTACAACCAATCAGGTAGAGGTTTGCACACCTCCCTCTACCATCTGCACACGACCCCAGTTTCTTATGCAACCTTGCAATTACCCACAGCTGGGGCATGATGCAACATCTTTGCAGTGGGCTGATCATTTTCCCAGGGTTCCCTGCCTGGAATCCCTGACATGCCAAGACAGAGATCATCCATTAAGGCAACCATAGCAGTCTCAACTCCGTATCCTGCTCTGAAGCTGGTGTGAAATAATAATAACAACAACGACATTTATTTATAGCACCCTTTACACCAAAGGGCAGAACAACTACGACATATACAATCAAGGACAAACACATTATAGCAATAGCATGTACATTTCTTTACCACTTATTAGTGCAAGCATTCTCTAAGTGGTTTACAACGTGTAAGCTAATTGTTATACTATAAAATATTAGACATCACCTCTCCCCAAGAATAACTTATGGAGCTGACCAACTGGACTGAGGCCAGCATTTAAAGATCATGCCCATGAGATCCTCTTGGATCTTATACCCTAATCCTTAGGGTGAAATTGTGGAGCATTTGGGACCAAGGCAAAATGGATTGTTGGCAACTGCCTTGGAAGGTTCCCACAGTTTTGTTATGGGAGAGCATTACTGGTCTTCCTTTTTTCCCTCTTTTTTCTGCAGATTCCTATGTGGGAAGGAAGTGTGTGTCACCCAAGACCACCTGGACTGGTTATACTTATTAAGGTCCAGGGGATCCAGGGACTGCTTTTTTAGGAGTGGTCTACCCACAGCCTCTTTAAACAAGATGGAAAGTTCCCTTCCCTGAAAGATGCATTAATAGTATGTTGCATTTGAAGTCTAATTGCATCTTCTCCCTGGATAAACAGTCACGGACAGGGATCGAGAAAGCAAGTCATCTTCCTTACTTGCCCCAGCAGCTTGTCCACATCAGCTGTACTCACCAACTGAACCTGATCCAGTATAATCCCACTGACAGAGTCGCTGGACACCTCAATATCAACTTCTGCTCCAACAATGGCATCTAAGTTGGCTCTTATGCAAGAGATTTTATCTGCGAAATGATCATTCAAAGCATCACAGTGAGCTACTGAAGGCTCTAAAACTGGGTTAAGGGGGGAGGGTGCTCAGGTTTGACCTCTCACCACCCTGAACAGCTCAGCTGGATGTGAATTCGCAGACACAATAAGTGCAGAGAAGAAAGTTTTCTTTGATGCACATATTGCCACTTTATAGGAACAAAAATGTTCTCTATATCATGTCTTGTTGCATAAAAGTCAAATTTTCTGCCATCTGTGCTATAGTTGTCATCCTTCCTTTCTGAGCTCCCTGAGGGTCTCTATATACCAGGGAGCCTGTTTACTAACAGGTCGGAGAGGACGTTTGGGGGCGACTGTGTCAATAGCCATGGTGAGATTTTGATTCCACTTATCAACCAGAGCTTCCACAGGATCACTGGTGTCACCAGCCTTAAAACCCTCTTAAGGCCCCCTGGAATCTCAAAGGATTCATTAGCCTTTGAGGGCAGACCATTTTAATGCGTCCTCCAGCCCTACAGAGGTAGGGCATAATAGAGCAACTATCTACCTGTACTCCTGCATTTCACTTCCATTTGATATCACCATGTGTACATTTATTTGGACCTGAGGAGGGCACTTCATTCATCTGATAAGGTGGACTCTAGTCCACGAAAGACTGTTATCATAATAAATGTATTAATCTCTAAGTCAAAGGAAGGCTTTTGTCAGAGGTTGGGGGCTGTACTCAGCAACAGGAGCCACCCACACTCCCAAGAAAATTTTTCTCCTGAATTATTTTCATCACAATGCTGCAAGCTCCCTCGTGGACTAGGGAGGGGGCAATTTTGCATGTTGGAGGCTCCCTTGGGCTATTTTAAGCCCAGGAGAGGCCCCTTTTAAATAGGAACTGAAGGGAAAATCAATTTCCAGCTCACTTACTATTAGAAAAAAGGCAGCTCCTGGGCCTAAAATGGACAGTGGAGGAGTAGAACATGGTAAAATTGGGGACAAAAATTTTAAACTTTAACAAAAAAAACCCCAAAAAACCTGGGTACTGGGAGGCGGAAGGGGCACAGAAACAGCCTTGGGACAGCAAGGGGTCATCAGATTTACTTTCCTCATTCCTTTTTTAAGGTGCCACAAGGTTCTTTGTTGTTTCTGAATTATATCAGAGTGGCTGTCTCTTTGGTCTCTGGAATTCAATTCAATTTTAGCCTTGAAAGCCCCGAAATGATTTTAGACTACATTATCTGAAGGACCCCCTATATCTGTACCATCCTGACCAGTCTGGAAGTTCTACTCTTGGTTCCACCAACACAAATGTTTAGGTTGGTGGGTACAAGGGCTCCTGAGTACTGCCACATCTTTGAAACTCCCTTCCCAGGGAAACATGCATGGCCAAATCCATTTTTTCCTAGTCTGCAACTGGTTGAACTCTCCTATACTTTAAAAACATTGAGCTGCTCCTTGATTGTTCTTGTTTTTTAAGTATATTTTCATGTGTTTTGGAGTCTTTCAAGGTGCCTTCTAAGGGCAAAGTGAAGTAAAACTCTTTAAAAGAAGTATAAAAGGCAATCTATATATAAAAGGCAATTTATAACTGCCATGCTCAGTGTACTCAGGATCTATGTGGGAAGGACGGCTTGTGTTGCCAAGACTGCCTACAAAATCTACAAATTTAATTTAATTTTATTAAACCATTTGAGAAGATTATAAGGAACAATGTTGCACTAGCAAATCCATTATGCTACTTGAAAGCAGCAAAAATTTAGCACTGCTATGTTTCAAAGCAGCCACATTGGTTTTAAGAAGTCTGCATTTGAATGAATGCATAATGGAGTCCAAGTCCTGAAACGAAAAGTTCCTATCAGCATCTTTAAAATGGAGGCCCAACGCCTTTAAATTTTAAAAATGAAAATATTAGTTGTAAATAGTTTTTAGTTTATTTACTGTTGCCATAAGCACAGTGTCAAATCATGTGGTCACATAGAAAAGTAAGCTGTAACAACGGGAGTGCTGCATGAAAAAGAGTATATGGATATTTCAATAGATCTATTGCCGCTTGCCAGTAACGCAAATGCCACATTCTGCATATTTTCTGAAATTTGTTTACTATACAAAGACGTTGTGTTTGGACAGAATATTTATTACCAAACAACAAAGCATTCCTGGACAAACTAATGCCAGTACATTGCTGAAAGCTGGCACAGTGTCATTGGAAGAAGGTTTGGAATAAGGAATTAAAAAAAGCTACTTTCTTGTGTTTTATTTACCAAAATGTGATTGTATTGACATATTTTACAAAAAAAACTACACACAAATACTAGCAGATATAAAGGAAGGACAACCCAAAAAGACACTGCATTTTAAGAGATTCAAAGAATACTTGGGGGGCGGGACACGCAAGTATGGGATTTTAAATTTTATAGTTGAAAAAAATGTAACCTATCATAATGAACGGCAGTTATCATGCCAAGGACAACTGTGCTCAACCAGCTGAAACTACCAAAAAACAGCAATATGTTGCAACAAAAACAACCCAAAGAGTCTTGTGCTACTTTAAAGATTTACTGGTTTTGGAGAGTTATCTTTATACAAAACTGAATCTTTATAATCTATTATTCTGTAATATAATCTAAAGTGAAAAAAAAACTGGTCTCTAGCAGGAAACCCTGGAGATAAAAAACCATTCATTATGCCTTTCAAAAAATTTCCCATAGCCCTTCAAAAAGGAAGTAATATGGTAACACAATGTGAGAGCAAGTGGTAGAGTCACAATCCACCGAATACTATTGAAGCTCTATATGCAGAAAAATTATACATTATTATACATTCTCATTACTACGTTGTCACCATAATTATTAGACTATTACTCAAGTCCTCTAGTGTCTATTGTAACCGAAACTGTAATTAACATTCTGAGGTTTTTTTTCTATATAGTTAATTTTTTAAAGGTTTTCATTTCCTCCTCTAAAATAGTTCAGGTGTCTTTCATCTCAGTAAGCTAGGAAATACCATGTACACTACTTTAAAAAAACCCTCAGTAACTCATACACTGAATCTCACATTATAAAACTGACATCCCACTGTCTCAAGACTTATGGAAGAGACTTGGCAAGCTCATTTCAAGTTTGGCTGATGTAGCAGCAGTTAAATCTATAGAGAAAGTTTAGAGCTTTTTCCCCCCAGTTCTACCCCAAAAGAGAATATTCGATCTAATGGCCACTGAGGTCAGAAAACTGGGGTATAAATGCTGCTGTTAATGCAAACTAGAACAGACCCACTGAATCAAAAAAACTCAGATAAGTGGGTTTTTAATTGGTATATTTAGTATTTAATAAATAAATACATAAAAAACACAAAATAAAATATATTATATTCAATAACCATATACAACAAATGATTACAGTAGCAGCCAATTGTACTTGGATCATTATTAATCAAAACAGTTATTTTTTGTCCTGTTTCTCACAGCATACAGTGTTCAGTCCTGCCACTAGATAAACCATACATCGCTGGATCAGATTCCCCTTCCCCCAAATGCCTGCATGTTGGAGACAAGTTACCAAGTTACCACTGACTTAGTGGATCCACTCCAGTGGAGACTGGCAACAATATTTAAGTCTACAAGTACAGGATGCAAGACTAATGCTCATGAAGCCTGCTTGCAAAATGACCAACCTTCTCTCTTTATTAGCCATATATAAGAGTGTGTGTGTGTGTGTGTGTGTGTGAGAGAGAGAGAGAGAGAGAGAGAGAGAGAGAGAGACAGACAGACAGACAGACAGACAGACAGACAGACAAACAGACAGACAGACAGAGACAGAGGTCCTTTCTGCACAAGGCTGATACAATGCTTGTCACTTTTACATCTGCACGTTAAACCGGTTTGTGTCATTCTGTCCTCCATGGTTCCGCATGAGTTGAGGTCTGAGCGTGATTAACATCAATGTTAAACTGATGTATTGTAAAAACGGAAAAACTCCGATATAAACAACCCAAACTGTTTCTGCTGTGTTTTTTCCTACGTGCAGAAGCGTCACATCGATTCAAACACTTGTGCTAAAATGTAGCAATGGTTTCTACAATGTTGTTTTTTTTAAAAAATTGACCAATCAGTGGCGGCAGGGTGGAGCGCGGGAGCGGAATAGGAGTTCCACGAGAATTGATGATGCGGAAGCTATAAACGATTTTCTCTGCTTTACTTCAATAGAAACTGGAGGGCAGGCAGATAGGAATCGGGGTAAGTTAGAGTAAAAAACACCACTCATGACACGTGGTGAAACACTCCTCCACTCTAGTGCGGAAATGGCCAGAGATAGAGAGATCAATAGTAAATGAAGGTTCAGCATTCAACACATAACTGGCATCAAAGGAAGTAAACATCTTGGTGCTCCCTCCTTTCTCCCAACATGGGAAATCAGTGCAATCAGAGGCTTCACTCTGAATGGTGTGACAATCCCAATCAGTTAAATATAACTGCCAAAATAATACTTGAGGCCCTGTGCAAGCAATTTCTTTGACACCTGTAGGAATTCCACCCATACCTGGCTTTGGCACACTGCATCTGATCCTCAAGTATCCTGTGCTGGAGCATAAGCTCTCTTTGATGGTCACACCAGCATCCATTGCAAACACAGGTACATCTGGAGCTTAACAGTGAAGCCAGACCTAAGGAAAGATTCCAAGCTTTGTGGCAGTGTATAAGGAACAAGGTTCAAAAGTGGAAATTGAATTTGGAGAACCTCCACAAATATTCCTAATTAATCAGTCGAAAGTGAGACTCTTTATAAGCCCTTGGGAAGGGCTGTTGAAGACAGGGTGACTTGGAGTTCTCTCATTTGTAGGGTTGACAAGTCAAACTCAACTTGATGGAAATTAACAACAAGACTGTCCCAAAATATAAAACATAAATTCTCTTGGGCTAAATTATATTCTAACTAGGAATTTAAACAATCAGTATTTGAGATTCCAGTATCCCTGGAGTACATGCACTGCCAGTGGTGTTTTCCATATACTAGTCAATCTGGTATAGGTGTAACTACAGATGAAATCATACCAAGACACTCTCTTCTACTGTACAGCATGAGGAAACTCTTGCCCCTCTCTAGGCAGAAAAGGCAACTGAGAAAAAAAATCTTTTGGAAAACCAGGTATCACAGTACAAATAAGAATATTAGACTTGCCAGGCACCCTTTGAAAGGCTTTGAGAGATCCATCTAATTTTCAAGTAAAGAAAGCCATGGTTTAAGCACACACAATGGCTACAGTCCTAATCACAGCCTCCTGGAAACAAGCGCTATTGCAAACAGTAGGACATGCTACAGAATAAACATGGCTACGATCAGACTGAAAGCATTAAAGGTTACATGCAGCTGAGTTAGGTCTACCACCAAACACACAACAGTGTACAACAAGTGATTACCATCCTACTGCTGGCAACCACGTCAAGCACTTAAGAGAAAAGAGGAGGGGAGAAAGAGCCCACCCCACAATAATAAGCACTTGCATTCCTACCACCCGTACATGAACCCACAGTGGAACTGCACCACAAATGCCTCCCTCAGGCACTCACTTAACTCTCTCTATCATCTCCAAGAAGATCTGAATCAGATTTCTTCTACTTGTCTCTTTGAATACTGTTTTCAAAGAAACACTGTACTAATTTTAGGAAGCATCATGCTGAAAGACAGAAATGGCACGAATGAGAGTTGTACTGAACCGTGGCCCAAAATAACATTTCCACAGGCAAATAGGTTGTTTCCTCCCAACCAGCCTTTTCCCATCTTCCTCCTCAAAAGTATATTTTAAGACAGACTAAATACAGTTGATGGAAAAGAGTGAGTAGTTACAAGCTCAGCAAGCCACTATTTTATTTAATTGAAACATTGGTCATGAGCCATCGATGGCCAGGCAGCTCTTGTCTTCTTCTATTAAGGCTTCCCAGAAAGCAACAAATGCCAATGGATAAACGGACTGCTCTGCTGTTTCTCCTGTTAGAGGGTTAGTCAAACGTAAAGAAAGCAATTCAATGGAAAACATGCCAAAGAAAAATACCACTCCTGAAGGCAAGCATCCAAATAAAAGCAGAATTCTATCTCTAAAATCATGCCATACAATTTATTGCTTGTTTTAGCATAAAAGTTTTTAGAACTGTTTTTCAGATGTGCTACACTTCTGCACAGTGCATGCACTGTATACTCAGTAACATGTTGAGGAAGGAAGGATTTTAGCAAAGATCAAATATTACATTAAGTCCAAATATTCCACTCCATTTCCAAATCAAGATACAATCCAATTTTGAGTTCTAGTACATCTAGAACTGTCTAGGAAACTGGCTGAGATAGAAAATTAAACAAAAAATGTGCCACATATGTGGGTGAAAGTAATTCTGAGCTGTCAAAAGGAAAGCAAGTATTATATATACTTCTCTCTTCACCTCTTGCGTATGTTCTGTACAATACGCTAACATCAGACATTCAGGTTCATATCAGCTAGGGTTCTGTGGTATCTGCAAATGCATCTACATTAACTGTTACTAGCGGAAACTTGCAGTCACAGCTGCTGGAATATCAAAACCGCACAGAGGCCATTAGCACTGTTTATTTAATGACATAACCCATGGTGGTCACTATCATCTATGCCTTCAGAGTCTCCAGAAACAAATACTGCAATTCACTTTATCGAGGGTACTCTTAAAAATGAAACTGCAATCAGTACTCTGTATCTCAGTATCTGTTGGCTATAGGGAAAAATGCCATTTTAAAATAATTGCTGAGCACAACTTTGGCATTCCATATGACACTTTGTTGTATCTGGTTTTGCCAGTAATTTATAGCTGATTTTTGAGAGGGAAGCAGAGAATAATTTTTTAAAAAATGATACATTCCTTTTTTTTGTTTCACTTTTTGTCAATTACTCTGTCCTTCGACTACAATTTAAAAAGGATGAAGCCTCACCAGGAAGTGAAAGATTTTCATAATCTGCAATAAACAGCTGCTAAAGAGAAACATAAGCAAAATTGTTAACTTTTTTAATACTGAAGGATTTTTTTTAAAAAAAAATGCTTATGATTATGTTTAGAACTGATTATAAATGAAACAGACAAATTATATCAGGATATGCTCATAAAACTATGTTTGTAGAGTTCTAGGTACTTAAAAAGGAAATCTCCCCACAGACCTTTGAGAATAAACTTAACACTCACAGCACTAGCGAAAAAGCAAAACTGTTTTTGATAAGACAATATGCTTCACAAAAGTGAACATGTACACAGCTATTACTTTTTGCTTGGTCCTTCTTGTTTTGTTTTGTTTTCCCAGACTGGAAATTTTATAAACTGACTTTTTCTTTCTTTCTTTCCCCAGCATTTTGGCTTGGGTTAAGTTTTATTGTCTATTTTCAAAGACTTCCCCCCACCCTTCTTTTCCCTTTAGAGTTCCATTTGCTAACTTTTAGTTAGTCTCTATTTCCAGGAATACAAAACTCTATCTTTTACTAGAGCATCTTACAGCTTGATCGTTAGCAGGGAACAGCCACCACATTTGGGGTTCGTTTCAGAAAAACATTTGCAGCTATAGCCTCAAAAGGAAAAAGAAGGGGAGAGGGATTAACTCTCCTAAAGGAAGGTCACAAGCATAACTTAAAAGTGAACCAAGAAGAGCAGCTGTGGCTGTTGGCTCAATCAAGATTGCCAGCTGGAGAATTTGCCAGCACATGAAAACAATGCACACCAGATGTCCAAGGAAAGATCTGTATATAGGAAAAGATCCCTGGGCAGAGCACTGAACTTTAAGTTACATCAAGGGCTCATAAGCCACCATCAAGTTAGATACAACACAACCATCACATAAATTTTGGAACCACATTACTACTAATCTGACACTAACTTGCCTAGCGATAGACTCCTAACACTCCATGAAAATGGGAATTCTTCTGTTTTTTTCTTGATATAACACCATTTACACAATAAGAAACTAGATACTGAGGAGAGTGAGAAGGAAGAAGAGAGTTGAAGGCGAGCTTCTTTTTATGAATTTATGTTACATGGTGATACATAAGGTCAGAATACCAAGGCATCTAAATGGCAAGGGCCTGGGTAAGGAACAGTTTGACTGTACTTTTGCACAATAAATAAAGGAAGAAAAGAAAGGCATTCTCAGGTGGTTGAATGGGATAACTAGCAACTGCACTGAAACTAGCTTGGCTTGCAGTTTAATTAACTCAAACCACAGCTTGCCAAAATTTTATCATCAGCAGTGCCTTACCCCACATATCTGATATTCTAAGCAATTCTACTGTAACTGCAATGCTTCATACTGTATCTAGGGAGTTCACTGGCAAGCTTCTTCCTTCCTTTTCTAGAGGCATGTTTAATTTTCCCTCCACAATTCCTTCATAACACTTTTGACCTTGGTTTCACTGGCTTTTTACATCCACTTTTAATCTTATTCCTTCCCTCTGATCCAAAACATATTTTTGGTCAATGTTCTGGTGACTACTTTCAACTTGACCAAGCAGAAGAACAAAAAGAAATGCTCTTTGCAAAATCATTTTGACGTAATTGCTGAAGGGCATTATTCATTCCCTCTTGTGAATTGCAGCACCAGAAAACAGTCCAGTTCCAGCATTGCTTGATAACTTTGAAGATCCCACAGTCCATGAACAAACCAAGAAAGAGAAGCCAATGGACCCCTTGTGATCACCGCATCACAGCTTAGCCATGATATAAGCTAGGTCTTTATGTATAAGGCCTTTGAATAGGAAAGGAAACAAGTATTACTATTTTAAAAATTATTATTGCAGTTATTCCAAGTTTGACACTTACCTTAGCTTTGCCATCCTGTGCTGACATATATCCCACACACATGCTCTCTGTTGTATGGCTCCACAGGAACTCTACTACAGATTTGAACAAAACAATAATCCTTTATTTACCACTTGGTATATAAATGGACATATAAACATTAGGAAAAGAAACATGCTCAATTACCACTTTTACCCTTAGAGCCCCAAGAAAACTCAGCCAAAATACAATTTTTGAGAGACTTGAACGCATTCACAAAAATCCTCTGTTCCTATTTTAGCTCATATCTTATTATACAATCAACAATTAAAGCCTACTTACTATTTGCAGCACAGAAGCAGTGCAGAATGTAATACAAATATATACTGCCATAGAATGCCGCATTACACAAAATGGCGCAGTATTTACAAACAGTGGACAATTAAATGTTTAATTCATAAGTGATCATGCAATAATTTACATGTTGTCTCCAGAAGCTATAAAATACTACAACTCTATTTATTTATTTATTTAGTATTAAATGTATTTACAATTAAATTTGTTTCTTAAACATAATTTCCTTTCATTTTAAATTTAGGCTGTAAGGCAAACTGGAAAAAAAATGCTAAGTACATTTTCAGAAAATGTCAGATAAAAAATACTCTATACTCATAGTAGACACAACTTCCTACCAGCCATTAACACCTACAGCATGAGAAAGGGATCTCTACATATACTGATAAGGCCACTGAGCTCCTTCTATGCCAACCAAATAGGTAGACAGTGACATTTCTGCTATCTGGGACAGCATCTAAGGCGGTGGCCACAGCATGTGACAACCCGACTCTCTCGCACATTCTTTTAATATAGGGAAGATCATGCAAACCTCTTATGAATCCGCTCTAATTCAATAATTGTCGACAAATCCCAAATGTCCCTCATTCTCATGCAGAGATAAAAATAGCAGATTTCTGGGAGCTGAACATAATGCTCCTTTAGAGGATCCTATCCCTCCTTATCTCTGCAAATACTAAAAATGCCTCCTACACCCTCTGTGGAGTGTGAAGGAAATTTCATATTTTGCATGCTCTGTCCCCTTTAGACCCAGGAGATATTTTTCCAAAGTAGATGGAAGATACCAGGGGACTATGGGAGCAAACTCAGTAAAAAAACACAAAAATTATGGGAGAAGCCATTGGGAACCACAGAAATAGTCTTGGGAGTTGCAGGTGACTTGTGGGTTTCACTCTCCCCTCCCCTATATTCTAAAAAGTCAGTACACATTTTACAATCTTGTTTCTTAGTGCAGTTACAATACCATGAATTTACCCAAGTCAAGGACAAGTAAGTTCCAGGTGCTGAGAGACTCTGTTAGCTCTCCATGGAACCTTAGACAGCCACATCCACACCGTGCCTCCACCTCCGTTTTCTTACTTATAAGTAGTAGTTAAAACGGCTCCCACACATCCTTCAGAGTGAGTGCAGGTAATTTTGCCATGTTTTGGGATCCCTGGGCCATTTTATGTATGACATTTTTTAAAACTTCTAGTTAACTTCTTATTCAAGTCCTACCCTCCCATAGGCCATTGTTGGCCCCAAATTTGGAAGTATATGAAAAAAAGGGGGGGTGCTAGGTGCCTCAGGGCCTCAAAACAGCCTTGGAAGACCACGTGCAGCCCATACACTGCACTTTCCCCACTTCTACTCCAAGGGAAAACACATACAACCAAGTTCTAATATAAGAGAGAGATCTTATTTTTGCTGCATGCTCACTACATCTTGATCATATTCACCTTAGCAAAGACACATGAAGTCTCCTTGCTTTCACAAAATACAATGTGTTACATTTGCCAAGAACCCTCTTTCCTATGCTTCTCAGGTCTACTGCTGCTTCCCAGTCATAATCCCCCAACCCAACAAGCAACAAATCACGTTATGCTTCACTAACTGAAGATAACACTTCTTTCTGTGCCTGCCTGCTACCTATTTCCTTAACTGTCATTTCTTAAAGAAAAGTCACCAAAGCAATATATTGCAATGATATATGTACAGAGAACCTCATATATTTGCATTTATGTATAACGCTAACTATCACACGCAAAAAGAAGCCCATGTGAAGTAAAAAGTTCACACAGTTGCTGCTTTCCTCCCCCACTCCCATGTAAACAGGAAGAAGAATAAGCCAGAATTCAGATTTGCTTTAGCAAATTCCTATTTTATCATTACATGTAAACCATTACATGCAAACCAAGAATTGTGGTTTGAAGTACCATCACCACAAACCATATTTTCAAAAATTCAATACACCAGAAATTTATCTAAATTTTATAGGATCTTTCTCTCCCCGCTTTCTCTCCCCATGATACCGTTGTTGTGTGCCTTCGTTTCCAACTTATGGCAACCCTACGGCGAATCTATCACAGGGTTTTCTTGGCAAGATTTGTTCAGAGGAGGTTTGCTTTTCCCTTCTTCTGAGGCTGAGAGAGTGTGACTTGCCCAAGGTCACTCAGTGGGTTTCCACGGCCAAGCAGAGATTCAAACCCTGGTCTCCAGAGTCATACTCTAACGCTCAAACAGCTACACCATGCTGGTTCTCACAAAGACAGAATAGTTATCAACTATGGAGGCAGGTTTCAATTTTCTGGACTTAAACATTTACCAGGAGGTGTATCTCCTTCCTTAACACATATGAACATGAAGATTTTCTCAATGCAGCATTCCCAAATGCTCCCTCTAGAACAGTATTAAAATCTTATCAACCACTTTTCTCCAGATGGATGGCACTGCAATTCATTCACAGAAAAAAGAACAGGATGACTCTCTCTATACGGGAGAAGCACTGGGCTATCAGTTTAACACTGTGTCTATGACTCTATGTCTATCTTCACTTCCAAACTTGAAAGATTCAAGGTTGTCTACATTCCTCAGATGTACTGACATTGTCACTCCTATGTATTTAAAGTATTTCTGAGAATACAGACTTGTATCCAAGGCAAATGACAGGACCCATTCACAGCGGTTCCTTTAAACAAGTGCTGATGCTAACAAGCTAACTCTTTGGTATAATCCAAATCTCCAAGTAGCTGAACAACTATTTCTCAGGAAATGCTGGGCTGAACATAGACTTCAACTAACTGGGCAGGAAGGAGACTTCCTGTTTTCTGAATTGCTGCTTAAAAACATTTATTAACTAGCATCAAATGGCAACACTTCCAATTAAAGTATCTTTTCATATACTTCTATGGCTCTTCCATGCTAAGAGTTCTGACATCTATGGGAGTTCTATGGGAAGAATTAATTGGTTTATACAAAATGACCAAATCCACAGTAGTTATTTATAGAATCACAGAATCATAGAAATGTAGAGTTGGAAGAGACCACACAGGCCATCCAGTCCAACCCCCTGCCATGCAGGAACACCCTCAAAGCACTCCCCACAGATGGCCATCCAGCCTCTGCTTAAAAACCTCCAAAGAAGGAGACTCCACCACACTCCGAGGCAGCATATTCCACTGCCGGACAGCCCTGACTGTCAGGAAGTTCTTCCTGAGGTTCAGGTGGAATCTCCTTTCCTGCAGCTTGAATCCATTGCTCCTTGTCCTGGTCTCTGGAGCGGTAGAAAACAAGCCCTCTCCTTCCTCTACATGGCATCCCTTCAAATATTTAAACATAGCTATCAAGTCCCCTCTTAACCTTCTCTTCTGCAGACTGAACATACCCAGCTCTCTAAGTCTATCCTCATAGGGCATGGCTTCCAAGCCCCTCACCATTTTGGTCGCCCTCCTCTGGACTTGCTCCAGCTTGACCATGTCCTTCTTGAATTGGGGTGCCCAGAACTGGACACAGCATTCAAGATGAGGTCTAATCAAAGCAGAGTAGAGCGGTACCAGTACTTCCCTCGATCTAGACACCGTACTCCTATTGATGCAGCCGAGAATTGCGTTGGCTTTCTTGGCTGCCGCATCACACTGCTGACTCATGTTCAGATTGTGGTCTATTAAGACTCCTAGATCCCTTTCACACGTACTGCCATCCAGCCACGTGTCCCCCATCCTATATTTCTGTATTCCATTTTTTCTACCTAAGTGTAGGACCTTACACTTCTCTCTGTTGAATTTCATTTTGGTAGCTTTGGCCCAGCTCTCCAATCTATCCAGGTCATTTTGAATTTTGATCCTGTCCTCTGGCGTATTAGCAACCCCTCCCAATTTGGTGTCATCTGCAAATTTGATGAGCATGCCCTCTATTCCTTCATCCAAGTCGTTGATAAAAATATTGAACAGCACTGGGCCCAGGACAGAACCCTGTGGCACCCCGCTAGTCACTTCTCTCCAGGATGAAAAGCAGCCATTCGTGAGCACCTTTTGGGTTCGGTCGGTCAACCAATTACAAATCCAACTAACAGTAGCCCTGTCCAGCCTGCATTTTACTAGCTTCTTTGCAAGAATGTCATGGGGAACTTTGTCAAAGGCCTTACTGAAATCGAGATATGCTACATCCACAGCATTCCCTTCATCTATCAAGCTAGTAACTCTATCATAAAAAGAGATAAGATTAGTCTGGCATGACTTATTTTTGAGAAATCCATGTTGACTTCTCGTGATTACCGCGTTGCTTTCTAAGTGATTAGAAACTGACTGCTTAATGATCTGCTCCAGGATCTTTCCGGGTACTGACGTCAGGCTGACTGGGCGATAATTATTTGGGTCCTCTTTTTTTCCCTTCTTGAAGATGGGGACAACATTTGCCCTTTTCCAGTCTGCTGGAACTTCTCCTGTCCTCCAAGATTTCTCAAAGATTATAGCAAGCGGTTCCGCAATGACCTCTGCCAGTTCTTTTAATATCCTAGGATGCAATTCATCTGGCCCTGGAGACTTGAATTCATCCAGTGTGGCCAGGTATTCCTGTACCACCTCTCTACCTATTATGTGCCGCATTTCCCCTGCTTCCTCCCCTGCCCCCCAACGGCCAGGTTGAGTGCTTGTATCCTTCTGGGAAAAAACTGAGGCAAAGAAGGTGTTAAGTAGTTCTGCCTTTTCTCTTCCCCCTGTTAGTAATTCGCCATCTTCTCTGCGCAGCGACCCTATCGTCTCCTTCTTTTTCCTTTTGCTACAGACATATTTAAAAAAGCCCTTTTTATTGTTTTTGATGTCTCTGGCCAGCCTAAGCTCGTTCTGTGCTTTAGCCTTTCTGACCTCCTCCCTACATCTCCTAGCTACTTGCTTAAATTCTTCTTTGGTGGTTTCCCCCTTCTTCCATTTCCTGTACACGTTTCTCTTAACACTTAGCTCAACTGAGAGTTCTTTGGTCAACCATTTTGGTTTCTTCAGATGCCTTCCATTTTTCCTCCTTATTGGCACAGTTTTAGACTGTGCCTTCAGTATCTCCCTTTTAAGGAACTCCCATGCCTCCTGAACTCCCTTCCCTTTCACTATTCTTGATCACGGAATTCCAGCCAGCAGCTCCCTAAGTTTACAGAAGTCCGCTTTTTTAAAATCTAAGATGAGTGTCTGGCTACACTTCTCTTCTCCTTCCCACTGAATGCCAAATTCCAATAGGGCATGGTCACTCCCCCCTAAAGATCCAACCACTTCTACCTCATTAACAAGGTCATCCCTGTTGGTCAGGATCAGATCTAGAATATTTGATCCCCTTGTCGCCTCTTCCACCTTCTGGACCATGAAATCGTCTGCAAGACAAGCAAGAAACTTGCTGGACCTTGCTGTCTTGGCAGAGTTTGACTGCCAACATATATCCGGGTAATTGAAATCTCCTATTATTACTGTATCTCTCTTTTTTGAATGTGCGGTCATTTGGCTGAGGAAGGTGTCATCAAAGTCCTCAGTCTGGGTTGGAGGTCTGTAGTAAACCCCCACCAGAATATCCCTATTGTTTCTCGCTCCCTTAATTCTTACCCAGATGCTCTCGACCTGGCTTTCCAGGTTTAAGTCACAGATCTCTTCACAGGTGAAAACATCCTTGACATACAAGGCTACTGCTCCTCCTTTCTTGTTTGGTCTATTTTTACAAAATAGGCTATACCCCTCTATTCCTACATTCCAATCATGAGACTCATCCCACCAGGTCTCAGTGATGCCTATCAAATTGTATTTTTTTTTATAATTTTATTAAAGTTCAAACATATAAAACAACTATATAATTGTACATATCATTGTAATGTTTCTGTTATTCTTCCACTCCTCACTGGATTTCATTTTTCAAATATGCAACATGTTAGCTTAAATTGTACTGCAATAATAAATGAAAATTATACTTGTTAGTTCCTGCCCTATATCAAAACTTTCTAACACATCTATATCAAATCACATGTTAATATGTCTTAATATACAGTCTTCACATAATATCTTCAAGCATTTTCACCTGTTAGTACTCAACAATTATCTGTTACGATTTGCCATTCTTTCTCAATTTCTTCATCTAATTCCCCCTTTAGTCTCTGTGAAACTGTATCTGCATTTTTGTTCTCATTCAGAGCTGCCCACCATTGGTCAATTGTAGAAATTTGTTGTGTTTTCCATAACCGTACATATTCAATTCTAGCAGTCGTGGTCATATACGATATTATCCGCCAATATTTCTTCTGAACAGTTTCATCTATCATATGTGTCATATTGAACAAATACACTTCAGGTGTTTTATCAAATTGCACCTTCAATGTTGCACAAATCTTATTATGGACTTCTCCCCAGAACTTTTTAGCTTTGGTACATGACCACCACATGTGGAACATCGTACCGACCTCCTCCTGACATTTCCAATACTGTCCTGTTCCTGTTTTGTAAAATCTCATAAGTTTTTCTGGTGTCATATACCATCTATGAAACATTTTATAGTAATTTTCTTTTAGATTCTGGGCAGCTGTAAATTTTTGTGTTTGTTTCCAACTTTGTTCCCAAGACTCCAGCTGAATCGGATGGCCGACATTTTGTGCCCAAGCAATCATTGTTGTTTTAACTGTTTCGTCTTCCCTCTCTTGTTGCAATATTTCCTGATATATATGAGACAATAATTGCAAAGGATTTTCCATTAGCCTTTTGACCACTCCTTCTTTCTCTTTCTGTTCAATTCCGCAAGTTTTCATGTCCATTTGAAATCTTTCAGTTAATTGTCTGTAGGGGAACCAGTTTAATGTTATATCTTCTTGTTCCAATTTTTCTCTTGTTTTAATCTTGATTGTATTGCCGGTTGATTTTTCTATTATATCATCATATCTAATCCATCTGTCTGTTTTAGCCCATCTACCAAAAAAAGCCTCTTGAGGGGACACCCATGATGGGAGCTGCCTAATGTTCCTTGCCTTGTACTCGTTCCATATTTTGAGTAAGGATTTTCTCAAGTAATGATGTGAAAACTCTTTGTCAGCTTCAGCTTTATTATAGAACATATCGTATTTATTTTGTTGTACTAGGAGTTCCAGTTCATCTTGCTTGTTTCCCATACTCCGTGCATTAGTGTAGAGACACTTAAGTCCCCAGGCCCTTCCTGCAAGTCTTGTACTATAGTTTCTACTCCTCCCACCACTGGCCGTTTGTACTACTTGTCCAATATCATTTGGGCCTTTTCCCCCTGCGCTCGCCGAGTCCTTGCCCTGAATAATATTGTCTCCCTCCCCAGTGGAACTTAGTTTAAAGACCTCTTAACCCTCCTTGCAAGACTGTTTGCAAAAACATTCCTGCCAAGTTTCCTGAGGTGCAGCCCATCCCTTGCCAGAAGCCCACGTTCATGGAAATTCAGGCTGCGTTCCAAAAACCCAAACCGTTGCCGGCAGCACCATGTGCTGTTGTTGACCTCTGCTATTGCCCTTTCCCTATGTGTGCCATATCCTTGAACAGGGAGGAGAGATGAAATGATCACCTGCGCACCAAGGTCCTTAAGCTTCATCCCCATAAGCTCGTAGTCCTTTGCGATGTGGTAAAAGCTGCGCCTCGCAGTGTCATTGGTTCCGACATGAACCAAAATGAGGGGCTTATGGTCAGTGGGCTTGACCAGCCTGGTTAGCCTCTCCGTTATGTGGTTGATCTTGGCCCCAGGAAGACAGCAGACCTCTTGACTGAGCTTGTCCGGTTTGCAAATTGACGTTTCAGTTCCTCTGAGCAAGGAATCCCCAACAACCAGAACTCACCTCCTCTGAGGCTTGTCCAGGGCTCCTCAACGAGCATGTTCTTCTAGGACTGCCTGGGCATTCTGCTGAGACTGGGAGCGTTGATCTAGTTCCCGTTGCCAAAGTTGGATTCCTTCTCGTGGACATTCTGTTCCCTCCTCCTGGTGCTCATCGTTCGTAAGATCAAGAACTTTGAAGCGATTGTGTAGGTTGAGAGTCTCTGTTACCTTCCTGGACCTTCTTGCTCCTACGTGTGACATTCCTCCAAGCCTCCATTTCCTGGCCCAGTGTGCTGACTTCCTGATCTGGCAGCTCCTCCGCGCATTCGGTCTTCCAGTAGGTCTTCTCTGCCCTATCCAAAAACTCCTCCCCTTCCCTAACAAGATGAAGATTAGAAACTCGTGCCTCCAGCTGGCGAACCTTCTCCTCCAAGAAGGTCACCAGCTTGCACTTGGTGCAGGTGTACCCGACAACATCTTGTGGCAAGAAAAGGAACATCCCACAAGTGCTACAGGTGACCGCGGCAGCTCCCTCACCTTTCATCCTAGATACTACAGAGAGTAGTACAGGAAGTAGTTCTAGAAAGAATAACTGGGCTTTCTTTCTGAAATTCAGTTGTATAAGCTACGTCTGCTCTACTGATTGCCAAGGGTTGAACTTCAAAGATTGTAGAAGAGGGATTCACCTGCGCCATTTGACAGAAGCAAATTACATGCTCAGATTTTTAGAGAGGCAACAGTGTAACAAGGAATTGGAATGTCCTATATATACACACGACTGGGAAACTGCCCTTGTTTCTGTACAACTTGTCTCCCTTGATCTGAAAGATAATTCAACAACAACAACAACAACAACAACAACATGTTTGCCTATAGTCGACTTTTCCACATCTTTTCAGAAAAAACTTTTTAGTTTCTCCCAAATGCTGGTGCTGTGGCGTTGGTTGAACTTTGATAGTTCACGTGATGTAGGCATAACCTAGGGTGTTTCCCTTTCGGTTTGGTTTCATCTTATATACATTTTACTTTTGTTGAATGTTCACATATTAAAGTATGTGGGGTTTTCTCCTACATTATTATCATTCTGTCAGAAAACTGGATATGAAAAATAGCCATAACTACAAAAGCACAACATTTTTACTAATCATAGCGAAGACTTCTTAGTGGATAGATGGGGGGACACAATACAGAGACAGATATGTAAACAAATAAAAACAAAACACACTGAAAATATTTTCACTTGAAGTGTAGACAAGCTCTAATACATGTCTGCAAAGATATAATGGAAGGCAACACAACAGGTTGTAAAGGAAAAAAATTCATAACGATGATGACAATGGATGGTTGACTTTTAACAAAACTATAATTGAAAAATCAAATTAAAATGTCTGTCTTGCTATATAAATCCACATATTTGATCACAGAGTCACCAAACTTGGTGCATTATCAAATCAGAACAAAACAAATATCAGTAAGTCTATGCATCTAATCTGTCAATTACATCAGCTGTAATTGCTGTTGTTGTTGCTGTTGTGTGCCTTCAAGTTGTTTCAGACTTACCGCAACCGTAAGGTGACCTATCAATTTTCTCTGGGTCTGAGACTGTGTCATGTACCCACGGTCACTCAGTGGGCTTCCACGGCTCTGCAGGGAACTGAACCCTGATCTCCAGTGCCGTCATCCAATGCTCAAACCATGATACCACACTGTCTCTCGTAGTTGATGTACAACTTCCTATTTCTATATTTTTGTTCTGGGATTCACATTTATCAACCAATATTGACCAAATCTAATACACAAACACTGTACTAGGATCCCAGATGCCTTTAGGCAAACACAGAACCATCACCAAATTCTGATTTTTTGGGGTCTATTTTTGCATGGAACTTGATGTGAAACAAATTTTAGGGATTTCAGGTGCTATCAGTAAAATCTTTTTCATTCAAACCATACGTGAAATTACCAATACCAACGTGGTGAAATCGAAACAAATTTCCTTGTCTTAAAATACACTGTATGTGTGTATGTGCCGCCTTCTAGTCACTTGTCAACTTATGGCAACTCTGTGGATTTCATAGGGTTTTCTTAGGCAAGATATACTCAGATGGAGTTTGTCAGTTCCTTCCTCTGAAATATAGCCTATGGCAGTGGTTCTTAACCATGGTCCGTGGACCCATGGGGGGGGGCCGCAATGCCCCCACAGGTAGTCTGAGAAGGCTTGAAGAAATATTACGAGCTCTTACAGTTAAAATAGGAAATAATAAAGAACAAACAAACAAACAAACAAAGAATGAATGAATGAATGAATGAAAAGAAGAAAGACAAATTTGTATGGAATCACTCTAATAAGAATTTTACAATAGGAGTATAAACAGCAATTTATTTATTTCTCCCTTCTCTCCAAATCTGAAGCCTCTGATGAGGGACTTTAAATAAATATTTGATGTGCTTTCGGGTTTTAAATATTGAGTTTAGTCTTGGTGGTCCATGGCAACAAAAGATACTTAAAGGGGATCCCTGGTAAAGGAAATCTTAAGAACTGCTGGCCAACAGTACCTGGTATTTCTTGGTGATCTCCCATCCAATTACTAACCTGGGCTGACCATGCTTAGCTTCCAAGATCAGAAAGGATCTAGTGCTTTTAGGATATTTAGGTGGGTTAAAATGCATCATATGCACAAAATACTAATCTAATCAGAATCTATAAAAATATTTTTTGGACATAAAATACTAATCCAACTAGAACTTGCATTCCACAGTGAGTATATTTTTATGTGAACTGAATTATATTCTTTAATAATTCAAGTTTGCTTTCTGAAAAGGAAACAAATTGTATGGAATTCTGCAGCACAAATCTCACCTTACTAGGAATTTAGATTGTCAGTATTATTAGCACTGGCAAACTTCCATTCCAGAGTCATTCAAGGTGATAAATGCCATGCTAAATAGGGGCTGTGGGGATTTTTTACTTTAATATTTATACACACACACACATATACATATATACACACATACACATACATACATACATACACACACGCACACGTGTGTGTGCGCGCACGTGTGTGTGTGTATCTGTGTGTGTATAAACACACACACACATACACATATACACTAGCGTATTTACCTGGCGTTGCCTGGGATTTTATTTTCCTCTTAAGAACCCACCCAACTGTCTTCTCCAGTACCTGTAACTTTTCCTCATATTTCCCAATGCAATCTGTATTCAGTTATTTACATACACAGTTTGGTTTCTGAGGGAATACACTGTCCTCCTCCTTGCTGCTAGGTATCGTCTCCATAGCAACCAGCCTATTCCAGTACTGTAACTTTTCCTCATAGTCCCAAATCCATGTTGTCTGTGACGTTGATGTACTGGCTTTTGATTTCTTTGCTATCTGCTGAATTTGTGCAAAGGTTTTATGTTTTTCTGGAAGCATTTTTTGTTTTGAATTTCAACTTTAAGATTCCTCACATATGGAACCCATGCAATCTACTGTGTGAGGTGAGAAGATACACTATGTTGTGTATGTCACTTTAATTTTTCTCACATATGCTTCCCAAACATTTTCTGGCATCCTTACCAACTGTAGGCCTCGTCTCCATAGCAACCGGTCTGTGGCCCAAGAACTCTCCACTGAGAATTCTAAAGGCCCCTCCCTAATCTGTCAGCCCCAGGATTCCATAGAATCTTCACAGCCAGCCAATCATATGAGGTCTTCTCGCCTCACACAGCCAATTGTACGAGGTCTTTGCCTGCCTGACACAGACCGGCAAACTCACAGAAAAACACCGAATTTTATATAGTAGGTAGGTAGGTAGGTAGGTAGGTAGATAGACAGATAGATAGATAGACAGACAGATATAGATATATAAATATATTTACTATATATATTGTTATATATATTTACAATAAGAAAAACTGCTTGCAATCAGACTAACTTAGGGGCACCAGTTTGCCTGAAGACATGGATCCATTCCCACTGATAGCAAGTAAAAATCACCTATGCTAAACATAGATAACTCAGACTATCCATGTCTAACTGTCAGAATTTTCAGAGTTTTGCAGGCATAATTAATCCATATGGGTTTTAATTCCTTGGTGCCTTCATTTCATTTTTAAAGTTCACAAAATTCATTAAATATATCTAATGAGCTTGCCGTGGAACAACCTGTCCATTCCTAGCTTTCTTCACATTCTTACCAAGTAGAGGCTGCTTATCCTGCGAAGAATTGGGTTCTGCAGAGCACCTACAAGATCGAAGAACTATCACTCCTCCAAGAACACCATCTTCGTTGGCTAGAAAAGGTGAACCTAGCAGAAATAGGAAGGAGAGGGGGACATGGGAAACAAATTAGCAACTAGATATTTAAAAGTCTGCTGCTATGTTCTCTTGAAATGGAGTCTGGTTGCCAACAAAAAGTTGCATCATGTACAAGATACTGCATTGATCAACTTTGATGCAGCACGAGCAAACTAATGAGATATAGCTCTTCGACCAATAAGATAGAATAAAGAAGGCTAACGGAATACCATCCAGAGCTTAGAAAGTTCCTTTTTAAAGATAATTTAAATCTGTTCTTGTTATTTATTACAGTGGTTAAAAAGAAAGCTATTGCTATTTCTGACTATAGTGCTGAAAAAAAATCGTTACACTACTTGGTGTACTGCTCATTACCTTTCGAGGAAAGAAAAGGGGAAAAAACATTACAACAGTGGTATAAAACATGAAAAATTCTAGTTTGATGCCTGCATAATATGCTTTAAAAGTAACTTTTGAATTTAACCAGAAACCGTAGGATATTATATTAGTGAAGCAACTTCGTTCTTATTCATTACATTATTTTTGAAATTAACTCTATTATAGCCTCCTTATACAGTATCCCAACAACAACAACAACCAGTTACAGGTTGTCACTTGTTACTTGTCACTTATTACTTCCAGGCTCTAATAGGCTATCAATGGAAAGCAACGTGATTATTGTCATCAGCATGTAAACAGAATGTGTGCACATGAGAGAAAGAAAACAACTGTTTTCTATCACATAAATTATATTACCACTGAGAGAAAACAATATATTATATTTTCATAGATTGTAAGAAATATCTTAGCTTTGGTTATTGCAAGTTTGTTTGGTTTGGTTTACTACAAGCACATCCATCAACAAACATATCTGAATTACCTTTTCAAAAAGCACTTGTGACAGTAAAGTCTCTTGAGGGTGTTAAGTGCATCAGCAACTCAATCCCGTCTTGTCTACAGATAACTTGAACCATTAATGTCAAGGGCCGCTGTTATTTGGGATCTCATGTACTTAAAAAAATTAGAATGCCTGTGAAATGCTCAGACAGCTAGGCGGGCTAGACAGCAATGCACATTGGTAGGGAGATTTTACACACACACAAATTAAAATCTAATTAAAAGTACATTAAAGTTGTCCAGCCTTTCTTTTCCCTTGAGAAAAAACTGAGAAAGTAATGCAGGGGGGTTGAATGTCACTCCCCATGCTGCAGCATCAGCGTCAAACCTATACCATGGCTGGGGAGGATTTCAGAGCTGGCTGTGCAGCAAGCATAGTACCTGGCCTAGGCAGTACATATAAAGGGGAGATAAGAACTACCTCCACATGTTATTTGGTTATTGGGGAGTAAAATTTGCCACCAGAGCAAAAGGTTTCTCCACCCTATCCGTTGATTCAATAGATATAGGGACACACATTCTATACATACTTTTTTATCGGTGTTTTGAACAGCTCCTAATATTGTTTCTATGAGAACGCTTTCTGAGACTTTGGGAAGGTTTATTTTATTTTTCAAATAGATATAATTTCTGCATTTGTGGAGAGCCCAGGAATATGGAAACTCCTCCTTATCTTTTGATTTACTTTTTACAAAGCAATATTTTTCTGCACCCCTTATCTGAGGGAGGCCTCATTCCATTGCCCTCCCGACCAACACAGGGTTATTAAGCTTCCTACATGGGGAAATAATGGTAATAGCAGTGCATTGCGCCAGGCACATGGCCCTACCTTCCCTGAGAGGCCTACACATGCCTCTCGTATGTAGATCCAGCCAAACTACTACTCTTCGGTACTATGAAATGTAGCTTGCTCATTAAACACTGAAGGTAATGGTCAAATTCCAGTGTACCCTGCACCATATGCGGAAAAAAGGGAATATAATTAAACCCTACAGGATCTCTTCTCACACAGGAGGTGGGATGGATCACTCTGCCTTAGATCAAGGCATTTCAATCCCTTTTCAAAGTGTCTTGAAATAAACCTTTCTTGCATTTTCAGGGGAAAAAAACAATCATGCTACCATGGAAGTGACTTTTTATTTAAAGTTAAACAAGAGGATATAAAATATTGGGTCTTCTAGAGTTACAGTAACTACTACTGATGAAAGCTGACCAAAGTCATTGCTATTTGTATGCTATGTTTGTTGATGCTCAAAAGTCCCTGAAAAACACTGGCAAGGGAGCAAAAAACAACTGTCTGACAAATGTTTCTTTTAAAATTCAAAACATAATTTTTAAAAGGTGCTATACCAGAAGTTGTAATTATTTTTAAATTAGTCAAATGAAATTAAAGTATTTTTTTTTATGACTTGAAATTAATGTCATACGTTTTAAAATGTGGAAAGTATTTTACGGTTTAAATATGACCCAAACATATTACACCACAGGATTGAATGCAAATGTAGCAAGTTAGTTAAGGCCAAAGAGTCTTTGATCACACATTTGCTAAAGTTTTATACCTCTGTGTATCAAGCAACAATGAAAACAAACATTTTATTTTTCCCCCTGAAATAAATAAATAAATAGATAGATCTTTTATCATCTATCTATTTTTCTTCCTTTTTTTCTTTCTTTGGACCATCTTTTAAATCTCAAACCAAAAGATGGTTTAGTTTCTACAAAGAATTCTGAGCACTTCATACACAGACAATTCAAAGCTATCAATAAATCCATTAACGGCAATTGCTACTGTAAATGATACGAATAAAATGCTATAAATCTCTAAAAAAAGTTATTAAAAATCAATTGTGAATAACCACCAATGCAGCTGTTACCATTATCCCAGAATTAAGACCTATAATGTATTTGAGTGAGAATTTTCCTGATACTTATTTTTTGAGGGTTCTCCATTTGTCTTCTTTAGAAAATAAGAGCCCCAAGTCAGCTGAATGGTTCTTGAAATCATTATCCAGATGTGTTTGCTAGTAACGACTTTTATTAAAATGGACTGCCCAACACTAGAAGGAACAACACTACTCAATGAGGTTACCAATCACATTCCAGTTCTATTTCTCAGTTCATTCTCATGTTTGAGTAATATATTCTCAGATGATCATTTCTCACTAGGAACTGAAGGAATTCATAGTACTGAATGCAGATTTCATGCAAATCTTATGCAGTGCCTCCAGTTAAGAACCCTTACATCACTTGTATGATGGATGTTACAGCATCCATTTCACAAACTAATACACCGTGACAGAAATGTTTCTAGGATCTCATAAATCAATCAGCAGCTATACATGTGGAATTCTGAGCAACTTGAATATTTAACGCATAAGGAAAAAGGTTCAAAATATCTTGATCAAGAATGGAGCACCCATACTGCTCCAGATGTTTCTATACTATAAATCCCGTACTCTCAAATCTCCAGACATGCTGACTGCAGCTGAAAAGAATTTGAATCCCACAGGTCTGTAAGTTCTCCATCCAGGTCTATACAAACCCCTAAGCCAATAGCAGCTATATGAAAATAAAGAAAGGCTAACTTATCCCATGGATTTTAAGAGCAAATGAGTTTACATTACTTTCTTTTGTTCACAGAAAGGCTATCTTACACCTAACATTAGAACATTTCATGAGAAAAATGGAAAACAAATGAATGTGAGGATCAAACCAGTTCTGATATTTGTCATGCAGTGTAGTGGCGTAATAAAGTGTAACAATTTTTAGCGTGGGGGGACCTGATTCAGGACCTTAGCATCAGTGATAGGGGGCTCTAACACTTTGCCCCCCACTGTCATCCTGATCCAGCTTGCATCCTCACAACTACTATCTGCATAGGAGCGAATCCTGGTTTGCCACCAAGATTTAAATCAAACAAAATTCCAGCACCCAATCTCTTCCTTGTAGCTAATGGAGAAACAGGTTTTCATCTCAAAATTTCCAACTAGATAAACCACAATGAAAGTGCATTTCATTATTTTAAGTCACAACAGCTCTTACCTTCACAAAACAAGGAAATCAGAATTTAAATAGTTTGCTGACTTAATTATTACTATTACAACACAAAGCTGTTGAGGCGCAACTAAAAGTGAGACAATGAATGCAACAGTCTCCTCGGGGATATAATTTACTCTCAAAGCCCATAAAGCCATGGATATAGGTTATTTATTTATTTATTTATTTATTTATTTGGCTTTACAACAGAATTAAACTTTTGATGAACAAAGTAGTCATACATAAAATGTGTAATTGATAGCTACATTTTTCAGATAAACATTCAACAAGAAAAGCTTGCAATGAAGACCAGCTAATCTTATGAACAAGAGCTCAGAGACCTGTCCCTGATAAACAGAGGGAAGATTAGGTTAAAGATGTGAAAGTCTGGGGAGGGGAATGGGAGTATTTGCGGAGCTGGGGGGGCTCTTTTTCAAAAAATCTATTTTCAAACCCTTTTTTCTCCAGAAAAATCAGGAAAAAATGGATCATCAGATATTTTATTTTACAATGATGAATAAATTCTTAAAACAAAGTTTTCACATACTCATTCCCCAAAGTCGTTTGGAAAAAACTATGTAAAAGAAAGACTCTTATGTAAGACTATGTACAGTATCAGACAACAAGATTTCTCATCATGGTTTGATTTTCATAGTTCTTTTTACAGATAGTTCCTTTACAGTCTCCTTGACATTATAGCAAAGCAGTGGAGACAAAATAATTTTCTTTGTTTTACTCTGATTTTCTTGCATTTTTATTTGCTTGTTCCTCGTAAATTTACAAAACTAAGGATGTGCCTTATAACTCAAATGTTTCTTACAGTCAGGACCTTGTAACCAATTTGAAACAAAAATAACCATTTGTAACCAAAAATAAAATTTAAAAAAGTAAATTCAATTTGTAAAGATTTTCTGAATATTCTATATTTTTATTATATTGAACATGGCATGTTTATGTCTAGCAAGTTACATAGGTATACCTCAGTTAATGAAGTAGATGTGTTCCCTGACAGTACTTAACATAACATTTGGTACCACAGGTAGAAATAACATGGAAAGAACAGAGATAGGCTCCTATACCACAAAAAAGGAGAGTAGTTCAAACATGTTTCACCAAAGTTTTTATTCAGAACTAACAGTATTCACATGTGAAATGAAAACATCAAATCAAAACAGATAAGATTCGCCTTGCATAAATACATAAAAACATTCTGAACTTTCTCAAGACCTCTTGAAGGCTCTTCCAAAATGTATCCAAAACTTCTACTTTTCTTATGATTCGTATTTGGCAGTCTATGCTTTTAAACATGCTGGGAGTAGATGGTGAGGCAAGCTTATTTTCTTTTTCCTTTCTCTCTTGTGCTTTTCACTCAAGCTCAGTAAAGGATTCCAGAGACAGCTGTTATTCGCTTTGCCTTCTCTAGGCAGGCACACATGGATCAGCTAAGAACTTCATTTTTTTCCCAGTTCAACCTTTATTGCATTGTCTACTGCTGATATGTTGCTCCAACCTAGCAACTCAGTGTGTTCCAGCTACACTTAGGACAAGGAGCAAAAGAGGAGCTTCTTTGTCAGAGACTACAGCCATTTACGCCCTACGCTATTATACTGCTATTATTCCACTTTCAGCATCCTATGGAATCCTTGGATTTGCAGTTTAGGGAGAGGCATTTAGAAATCTCACCCAGAGAGCTCTTCGGCCTCAGTAAACTACAAACTCCAGAATTCCACACGATATTGAAAGTGGAATAATAGCACTGTAACAGTGTAGTGTGGAAATGTCCTTTGTTAACTGAAGTATGCCTGTACAGAAGTGGTGCCTCAGACAACCCCACTCAGAAAAAGTAGACTTCAACTAGCAGAAGCAGGACCAAAGTTCTCCCATACACAGCTACCTCCCAATTCCTTCCAGTTGCAGCAAAAGTAGCATTTGTGTTAGCATACGTTTGAGAACATTTATTTAGTTATTTTAGAAATTGCTACGCCTCCCAGCCCACAAGGGCTCCCAAGGTGATGATCAGATAACAACATTCTAATATGGCTTCTCCCCAGCCTAATGTAAAGAGCAACCCACAGTAGTCTTTAAGTCTAACCCACTTGTCTCTAAGGTAAAACTTCCAAGAAAACTGAAACGAACCGCAAATTCAATTTTTATTCATGAGAACTGTTTGTACAAACATTTAAAAAACAGAAAAATAGTCGTTCAAGTGTTATCTACTATCACACAGAGAGACATTTTCACATAGCAAGCCTTTTAGGTAACTGAAGCACTTAGTTGCACAATGCAGCGTTTTTATGGCAAATTCCCAAGGGGAACCGAGAATCATGCCAATAATTTTGGTGCCAATTACAGAGTGGAGCTTATTAATCAGATTTTCATCTTGAAAAAAGCTTTTAAATTTAGTTAGCTAAAATGATCAAAAAAATCAACAGATATTTGGCTTTTCCAATTGCATGGCAATGGGGTACAGCAAATCATGTGGGCTTTGAATTTGGAGACCTTGTTACCAGTAGATGGGAGTGGGGGTGGAAGAGCGTAGTCTTCTACTAAAAGAGGTTTTTCTCCTTTCAGTCTTAATGATGTGAATGCATGCGTTAGTGTTTCTAAGTCACAACTGAAAACAAAGTGTACTTTTTACAAGGATTTTATAGGATCCTAAAATACCATAATCAAAAGACTTCAAACTACCTAATGAGTTTCATGGAGAAAAATGATTAAGGACTTTCCATTCTCTTAAAAAAAAAATCACTTATGTGCCCATGATAATGCTGGAAAGGACGTCTGGTCCTGCACATATGTTTCAATATGCACTGTGTTCTATGTTTACAATCTTAAAACATTTTGTACTCTCAGAATACATTAAAGAAATGTAAACATTCTCTTCTTTAAAAATGCCCACTTTCCTGTTAGCTGTATTTTTCAAGTGGCCTTTACATTAAGAAAATAATAATAATTGTAAAATATCCTCTTTCCTTCCTATTGGTTCACATTTCCTTTTTTTTTCCTGTCAGACAGGAAGTGGAACAACTGAGAAAAGGTGACCATTTCTTGCCTGGCTCTCATAAGACTGCAGCAGCAACTACCAAAAAGTTTTGAATGAGAGGACTTGAGAGGAAGGCTACTTGTAGAATGATAGATACTCAGAGATCAACTTTTAGAAATTAACAATTTGATCTACAACTTCCTGGCCTCTGCCCAGTTCCATGTATAGCAGGCTGGCAAGTTATGTTACCTGAAGCATCCTATGACAACATCATCCAATCTTGCTTCCCTGAAGAAAGCAATGCTTCCAATGGTGTTATCTTAAAAAAATATTATTTCTTACTACATTGGAAATATTTATTAACTGACTTCTCAATGCTTCTGAGGCCAGGTATGCATAAGTGGTAGTGAACCATCAAGGAAAAGGTCAACATAGGTTTATTACTTCTTAGAACATGAGGACAATCGTTCTACTAAATGCGGGGCTGGCTGAAGACATTTCCTGCTATAGACAAAGTGATAAATGCTGATTCCCATTCCTCCTAAATCAATGTGCATAGAGCACTGACACAGCCAAATCAGTTTGGAATGTGAAGTTGAAAATCTCCCAACATCTTCTCCCATCCCCGGTAATAAAAAGTATAACCATGTAAATATCTAACGATCTGCTGCTTAACTGTGTCCTGACTGAACACCTCCCCACAACCCTTACTTGACTGGCTGATGCCTAACCGTAAATATTTTCTTTTCAAAGAGAACTGAACATCCTACACCAGAGGTAGGAACTGTGTGGCCCTCCAGAGGGTGTTGGGACTGCAGTTCCAGGCATTCTGTCATGGGCTTCCAGGACCTAGACTTAGACTCAGAGTCTGAGGCAGCACAATCTGCTCTGAGCCTTGACACAGAGACTGCTGCAGTAGAACCTGCAGAGCAGACAGTACCATCACCCACCCCAGAGACAGAAGTGTCAGCCCCAGCAGGGAGCCCTGCTCACTCTGACACAAAGAATGATCTAGCCATACCTACCTTTGCCCAGCATAGACACCAAAAGGGTCTCCTGCATAATTCCCAGCGAATTTATGTCTAGCACCAATTAATCAGGCACCAGCTGCGCTGACCTTGGAGTCTATAAGAACTGAGCCTTTCCCTTCTAGCCTTTGTCAGCAATCAACTGACCATTTCTCCTGTGCATACTTCTGTTTGCTTCCCTTGCCCGTGTTTATGCCTTTGACTTGTATTTGTTTTTGCCCGCCTCTGCTTTATGGACATTGTGGAGACCCTTACTGCTTCTCATTTGCAAAGCTGTTTCCTTTCTTCAGTAAACTGACCACTTAAGTTACTGCTGAGTTTCTGACCTGTGTTTGTTACCAGCTTCTTCTGGCTGCCAGCCCAGACCAAGCTCTGACACAGCCCTACTCAGAATAGACAACGATTAGGAAATCTGGAAGTTACAGTACAATAACATCTGGAAGGTTACCCAATTCCCAACCCTGCCCTACACACATCAAAGTAATGCAGGAATTCTATGGGCAAAGGTATGAAGAGGAATTTCTGATAGCCCTGATCTGGCAGTGTAAGGAACAGCAGATGCTGTGAGACATTCACCATTCCCCTTTGTTGAAGGACTGAGCTATGTGTGCCATATTATGTGTCTTGTACCCACTAAATCAGCCTGCTGCCATGAGATATAGTAGAAGACACTGTCCCATCATGAGGATTAATGGAAAAGTCAACTGCAAATCAAGTTCTTATCCTTCACTTCAGGCAGCAAATTGTTTTGTGTCTTGACATTAATTATTAGGATCACTTCTTACTTGATGCTGTGGAATAACTGGAAGTTGTCTGACCAATGAATACTCCAGTGCCGTTCAGAATCTGATAGCTTGGAAACTTGGGGCAAATACAGCTTTTTATTCCATTTGTTTAGCCAACTGAAGTGGTGTTGTAGCTTTTCTGGCAAATGTTAATTCCCATTCTCTGAGTTCACCCTGAAGTATAAGTACTGTTTTGGCAAGTCTTTTTAGTAAATTCTTGTCCACTTCTGCAGATGTCTCTGTTACAGATCTCTCCAAAGCAGGACAGACACAGGCAGTGATCATTGAAAGAGAATACAATCTGCTGAGGAACCTTTGAGTTATTGTGAAGTAACTTAAGAATAATGTCTTTGTTTCCAAACTCTGCAGAACTTTGAGGAAAGCTGATTATGAGGCTATTGGTACAACACTTGGCTCAAGAAAAAATGGAGAAATATCCCAGTCTAGAGCATGAGCATTCTGTTTTCCCGCAAAGTTTCCACACGGTGATGAGAGGGCACACATACCTAAATAAAGGACTGAAAGGAGGTGAACACACAAGGAGGCCATTTTTTGTGAAACAATGCCAGTTTTCTTTTCTCTTTTCTTTTATTCTTTTTTTTTTTTTTTTTTGAAGAAAGCATAGCTGGTTTCTAATATTACTCTATTTGCTGGCGTATAAGACTCACTTTTATCCCCAAGAAATACTGTTTGAAAATGGGGTATGTCTTATACACTAGTGCATCTTATATGCTGGCAAATAGTATTTGCCAGTGTACAAATGGGGTGCATCTTATACACTGGTGCGTCTTATATGCCAGCAAATACGGTACCTACAATTCTTAATAATTACACAGATTTTCATTGTCCCTCCCTGCACAGATCTACTTGCCTGCAAAAAAGGACAAGCTTGCATTTATTACAAACCTGGCATTTCACAAACCTGTCTGAATTTGAAAGTAGCAGAGCAGTCATATTTTGTACTTCTTGGTTCTGAATAAAAGATGTTTAAAAGATGTTTACACGATATAATTTTCACTCTGCATCAGAAAACTGTGTGAATCAGCTTACATCTTTACTGAATCCATTGTGTTCCTATTAAATGTTGAAATTTAGATATATTTCTCCTGCCTCAGTCATCACTTATGCCACCTACTACATTTAGTATAAAAATAAGATAAAGAAAGCAACGCTTGATCCATCATCTGCTAGTTTTTGAAAAATCCAAAAGTTTAAGTGAGGGATTCCCAAATAAGAAAAGGTGTTCTCACCCTCCCATGTAAAACCTGAAATCTGAACAAATATATATGCACCCTATGAAACAAGAATCTGCAAAGACCACATTCAGCTGCTCATGAACCTCATGTAAGTAAGTCACATTTTCAGTTCTGACTACTGTTTTCAAGGGGGTTTTTTTTCTGCCAAGCTATTATTTCTGGAAAGATCCAGTACTATTATATTAGACATTTTAATGTGACCACAAAGCATGCTATTTTTTAAATAAAAAAGATCAAGTGAACAAGTTATACTGTCATGAACAGGCTATTAACCTACTTTATTCACAGTTATTTCATAGGAGAAGGAAAACCTGCATCATACATTACAGCTCAAGCAAAGTTTTGTATCACTTAAATCAACAGCAGGAAAGTTTCTAAGAAAAGAGCTATTCAGCATATGCCCAGTATTTTTTGCATAACCTCTTAGGTGTACTTTTGAAAAAAGTTAGCTTGGCTTATTCCAAGAAACGACAGCTTTTAAGCAAACCACATGCTGGAGTTTCAGGCTTCTTAGGACCTGATGGTATAACTCTAACAGCACTAATATTAAACTACACTGTTTATAAAAAGTTCCCTCTTAATATTTTGACTAGAACACAGTATTTTTCTCCCTATAAGTTATCAGCATAGAAAGGCGTATCTTCTCCTACAAAAGCATAAACATCCCTTTTAAAAACTCTCTTACAAAATTACAGAAGCATTTTATGAAATGGTTATTTGCCTGGGGAAAAATACCATTCAGGACATTGTTCAATTACATTAAGGTGCTAATCAAGCTAAGGTAAGCTAATTTTTTTAATCCTTGAATATCATTATTCTTTTTGGAAACTAATGTGACAAAAGAATAAAACAGAGATCAGAAGTGGTATTTTACTAAACAGTCTTCAATAAGGAATGCCATAACAACAACAACAACAACAACAAAGTATCAGTGTCTTTCCAAATATGAATTCTATACATATTTCCAGAAATAAGAAGAGCCTGACCAAAAGCAGTTAGATAAAACAATTCTAATCCAAACAGGGTTTGAAAAAGAATTTCTTCCACAAAACCTCACTTTGTCCCTCTCAAGTAGTCCCTCCCTTCCTATTAGCAAACTTTCCAAAGAAAAAAAATCTTACAAGTTTGTATTTTCTTTTTATTTATATTGAAATTTTTTTAATTTTTTAATTTTTAATTTTCAATACATTGTTAAAACATAATTCCTAAGTCTCACTCCTTCTCTCCAATTGTTGTTGTTGTCTGCTTTATGTTGCTTCCATGGTGACCTTAAGGCAACCCTATCACAGCGTTTTCTGAGGCTGAGAGTATGTGAAGTGCTCAAGGTCCCCACCGGGTTTATATGGCTGAGCAGGGAATCAAACCTTGGTCTCCACAGTCACAGTCCAGCGCTCAAACCACTACACCACACTAGACCCTCATAACTTAAATGTTATATAAAAATTCCCTGCCTATTAAGGACTTGTGACCTTTTTAACTTTCAATCAAACAAGTACATTCATTCATACTTTCACACACATGATAAAGGGAGGGGATAAATAAGTGGTAAGGAAGGACAAGACAAAAGGAAAAGAACAAGGCCTCAAAGGGGAAGGTATACAAACCTCACTGAATGCTCCTCAATACTGCCTCAAGGTATGCCGCACCTAACTCCATTAAAGTTCCTTTATACCTCTCCTTCATAACTTGTACTAAGAACTAACCAGAGAATAAAGGTTCTTAAGGCAACCTCTCTTTAAAGACTACTTTTGCAGCAATTACTCATGAAATCTACAATTAAATCTGCAAAGAACATTGTACATTCTTGTCATTAATATTTGCTTGTAAAGCTTTTCAACTCAAAGTCAGGATATTAAAAAGATATTTACTTTTCAGATTTTTTTTCCCTAAAAAAAAAAAATATTCATACTCAATATGCCTCTTACTAAAAGTTACCTGGAAAAAGACTCTGGAGGATGAATTAATATCCTGGTTTTGTGCTTCCCATAGACATCCAGTTGGATGCTATGGGAACATTCTTGTGAACTAGATAGCCTCTTGGCTTGATCCACTCGAGCTTTTATTATATTCTCATGTAGTTCCACCTTTTGTATCTGTTTCTTAGTCCAATAATCTAGCCAGGGAGTGGAAACATGCACACGACTAGAATGCATACACATATGTACACATACATAAAACAAACAAGCCTACAAATCAAGCAGTCTTCCAAACCATTCATACCATCAGATTATGGGCTACAGCTATCATCTTATGCCACAAGATACCAGAAGTACCAAAAACAGTTTGGTTCCAACAACAAAGAGCCCTTGAGCATTTTAAAGGCCAATAATTTGATCAGAGCATACATTTACATAGAGCAGAATGGAGTCATCACCCAGACTGTACTGGTCAAAAGCTTATATCATATAACAAAATGAGAGCAATTTTTAACCATTCTTTACCAATAATTAGTACATCACTGTTTCCAAAGCCGGTGTTTCTAAACACATGTACATGAATTAGAGCTCAAAAACAGAGTATTAGCATCATGTTGAGAAGGGTGTGGAGACACAGAGAAAAAAGTGTGCCAGGAAGAAACTTAAGCCCACTTCCACCAATATACAGGAAAACACCAGTAGTATGAGAACAAATTCTGCACTTACTGATAAACTTGTTTTGCATAGTTTCCAGCAGAGCTTGATGAGCATCTTCATTTTGCAAAGCACATGAACATTCTCTGGCCAGTAAGGTCCGCACAAGATGCTCTCCACAACCTACATAAAACGCATCAGCAGATTAACGGAAATGTGCACAGTTAACACTAAGTATATTCATGAGAGGGGGGCTTTTTCACTAGTTTTTTCTTTTGCAAATCCCCTCCACACCCCAGTTCACTGAGTTCCCAAAGCAGCAAAAGAAATACCAAAAAAAAAAAAAAAAATACAGAAAAAACATTTAGTCTTCCAGGATTATTCTCTACAGCACAGTGATGGGTTATGTCAAATCCAAGCACTGGGAGTTATTTTCAAGCAAATGTCTGCATATTCAAGCTTAAATGACAAAACATAAGTGCCTGACAATCCTTCTCTCATTTACACTTAGCCAAATTTTAAATCAGACTACTTTTTAGAAAACAGAGTAAGACCAACAACTTACTTAAACAAGGTGAAATCCAGGGATGTCCATCTACCAGCAGAACAGATTCAGTTAGCTGAAAGGATTCCCTCCCTCCTGTAGCCCCCTGTATGCAAAATCTGCTTTGGAATTTTGGGGAGTATGCCAGAGGAAGGGGAACTCTAATTATATGAACTGGAGTTCACTTTCACATTGCTGGATATTGCCCTTAGCAAGGGCATAGGTTTTATCCATGCCAGAAACAGGGTTATCTTTTTTATGTGTGAATTTTCACAGTTTGATTTGTTGGAAGGATCAATTCCAACTAGATTTTAAGGCAAGTTTCAGACTTCTTTTAAATGTCTCATTACTTCAAATTCCAAGAAAGCCAACCAAAAAACAACTTTAAAATTTTATACGCACAAATATTAAAGGTTACCAATAACTACCACAGCCACAGAACCTATACTTGCTGCTACAATACTATTTTAGTTAACACATTGGCTCTGTAATATTTTCCTTTCTTTCTGCTTTCTGAATAAAGCTTTACTTCATTAATGGGATGGATAAACTCCACAGTGTCTAAGGGCCATCCTTCTCAGAACTCTGAAGGCCACACCAGTCCTTCTCAGTGAAAGAGGAAGTGCCCAGAAGCTTATTCAAATATCCAAACAGGAAAAAAAACACACTTCTGATCTCAAGGAAAAAAAAGAGGGGGTTGTCTTGCTAAAACAAAGTGTGCGACGAGCCCTCAGCTTGTTTTAGAGAACTGTACCGCTTAAAGATGTGATCCTTTTTGTCTTGGAGATCACTTACACAGATTCTCCCACCACCACCTTTTTTTTTGGTCTTGCTGGCAACTCCAGCAGCATTTCACAGTCTCAAGAAAAAATGGTATCTCAACATAATGAGACACTCCACTGAGAACATAAACACCCACCACAAATTTTCACTCAGTTTTCTGCACAAAATGCTGGGGCATTGCACAAAACTTTTTTTTTTTTTTTTTTTTTTTTTTTTTTTTTTTTTTTTTTTTTTTGAAGGGGTACATAAAACCCAGGATTCTTCCTGGAAGAAATTTCCTGCAAGGAAGTCCTGAAATTAAACAAATCAAAACAAAAAACAAAAACAAAAAACTAACAAAAAAGAACAAAAACTCTAATAATCTCACCAGAACAAAAACTCTTATAATGTCTCAATTCTAATCATCTCAACAGTTTAAAATTAATATTTGAATTTTTTCGAAACTGTAGTTTGGTCAGAGGCTCTAGAGGAACTCTCTGGCTGAGGATTCTAAATACCCCTCCCTAGATTGCCAATCCCTGTATTTCATAGCACAGAATCAGAGCAGTTAAAATGGAATCATAGTGTTTTAATTGCATAGTGTGAAAGAAACCTTTATGGATTCAGTCGTAAAAGTGTGCCAGCTGAGATACATCCAGTGCTTTCAGCTCCAAGTTTCTTGGCAGATTTTAGGGCGTTGGAGAACATAACTGGGCAATAAGAATACACCCTCTGACTTTACCAGAAGCCAGCTGATGGATGGGACAGTGTTTCTGTTGCTCCTTTTCTCTTTCAGTTTTTGTAAATTTAATCATAAATTTAAAGAGCACTTTGAATAACCACTGTGTGGAGAGAGATCAGTGTGAGAGAGAAAAATGGGAGAGGAAAGGAAAACAAGAATGGTGAACGGGGGACAAAAGGTTTTTTTTTTTAATCTAGGCAAAGCTGCTGCCAGAAGCTGAACAAGTACAAGTGGAGGGGGACAGAAAGAGACCAATGAGAAGGAATGAATTAGTGAGGGAAGCAAAAAAGAGACAACCCACCAGTATAAAGGTGGAAACTAATGGTATTCTGTCCTATATTAAGCCAGGTACTTTTGCCAGTATGTTAAAAAAAAAAGCTAGGAAATTACCAGGAAAAGTTACTTGGCTTTAAAAAAAGAGAAGATGCTTTTGAAATGCTATCTCAATAAGAGCGATTCAAAATGGCTAGGTTTTATCTAGCAATTTCTCACAGTAGCTAGATCCCTAATAGGTTACTGTCATATATTGTCCTTACAACAGTTCTCCAAATTTGGAGAAACTTCCAAGGCCATGAACAAAATGTTATAGCTACAATGGGTGTCATATGTTCAGTATCAACATTACCTTTTCTCTCTTCTTAATAAAAGTTAAACATCAGTTGCTGTTGTGAGATATGTACTTGAGGATCCAAAAAAGAGCATGTATGAGGTACACTCTGTGTATGTGTGTGCGCAAGCGCACATACGTGTTTTTAACAAACACTTTTAAGACATCTTCTTCTGGCAGCATCCCCTTCCCAAATGACTAGTATCTAATACAAAGGTCTGCTAATATGCAATAAAATCAATACAAATAAGTAGCAGCAGTACACCACCAAGAAGGTTAAAGACAGTTTGGGAAATGCAGTCCAGGAGGATACCATTTTTATCCATTTTATTTATTCACAGAGAGATTCAAAAAGATAACAGAACCATTTACAAAGTTCAGTTTTATTTTAAAATAACAGTGTAACTGAGAGTGTAATAGGTACTGAAGTTTAACTTAGGCTAATCTGTTAATGTAAACCTACAAAAGGCAGGTAATAATGAGATTAAATTGTCAGAGTGCTGTACTGTCACACTTATGGTTTTAAAAGGAAACCATTTTTCCTTTAATTTTCAATAGTTTTCAATATAACTTATAACACTAAATAATGTACAACAAATTATTTTATCTAGGAGCAATGAAGGAAAAATTTATTATTGAACAGATTGCCTGTCCCTTCACAATTGTATAAAAACAGAGGACCAATGAGTACTAGAATATGTCATATTTTAAGCTCTTTGGGCATTTACTAATATTCAAGATCTACAAAGCCGGAATAATCACTTTGCATTATCTAAAAACTGCAGGAGACATATAAGGCCAGAGGTAAAAATGGCATCATTTTTCACTTAGCTGATACTGTCTTCTCATGCATACCAGTTGGCCCTCCACTTCTGCAGGATAAGCATTCACAAATTTGATTATTCACAGATTTCTGGAGGGAAAAAGATGGAATGGGAAGAGGGAGGACATATGCGTTTGCTCACTCGCGCAGGCAGGGGGAAGGGGATAGGAGGGAGGGAGGCACAAACACGTTTGCTTGCTTACTCACGGGGAAGGGAGACGGGATGAGATGGGTGTCCCCTTTCTTCTTCCTCCCACTCCCCCACCCCATCCCCTTTCCTCCTCTCAACTGCATGAATGAGCAAGCAATCATGTTCATTGGAGCTTACGCCTAACTAAGTGCCCAGGATTGCAGCTTCCTACGGGACTCTTGCTGGCACACTGCCCCTACGCGGGCAGTAGCATCAGGAAGCAAGAAGCAATGGGCACATCTGCCATAACAGAAGTCAGACATTGGAGAAATAGGATTCCTGTAATCAGCAGATTATGCCTGGTATCCTGTTAGGAACGGGCATGTAAAAGTCCCCTTTTGCAAAGACCACAGAGGGCTATTCACTTGCCCTTGTGCTCCATCTAGAAACTTCCCACATCTATCACTTTGAAGCTCCAGGAGGGGTTGACCCTTCCTACTGGTGGGATACAGAGGAGGGGAGAGGCAATTCAGACCACAAAGATCCTGATGCTCTGAATTCCTGGGGTAAGAAAAAAGCAGGTGTACTCCATTTGAGAACACACCCTCATTTCTCTCCCTCCCCCATCAAGTGAGTTGAGAGCAACTGCTTTTCTATGGTCTGAACTGGCTTCCTGTTCCATTCCTCCCCATCCACTAAGTGACAGCAGCACAGGTCCTTCCCTGGGCTTGACACCTACCAGACAGTGAGAGGACACAGAACTGTGCATGCCACAAACACACGCTAAACTTTGCCAATATCTGTTTTTCTTGACCACGCTGTACAACCCCGGAAAAAGTGCAACCACTAATGCAGGTTTCCAGCTTAAGGTTTCCTGCAGTAACAAGTGAGATGAAGGACTAATCTACATGTGACAATAGCAGTACATGTGACTATGCCTTTTAACTGAGGTACAAAATGTAATTGGAAATACAGAAGGGCTAGAGAGAGGTAGGCTGAGCCATTTCACCACCAGGCAGACACCACTCTTCCATCTCAGCCTACTTCCACTGCTGCTTTTTCACAGTCATTCCTGGCACTAAAATTTAGCTAGGAGGAAATGGCCTCAGGAGACAGAGTGGGGAGGGGGTGCCTGAAAGACACAGAGGCACTAGCCTCCCCACTTTGTAACATTTACTTTAAATATGATTGGGCATAGCCATCTTTAAAGAGATGACTGCCATTACAGTCTTAACAAATTCAGAGCTCTGACATTATCTTTTAACACAAACAAAATTGTTGTCCAGACATTAACAGATGTTAATCCAAACAACACCAGTTGAACATATACTGCATTACTGGGCACAATTCAAAGTGCCAGTTATGATTAATAAAGCCCTACATGACTTCAGTCAGCCAATCTGACAGACCATATCTCCTCAGGAGAAGACATTTTCCAACCACACTACTTTCACAGACAAAATCAGTGGAGACACATGGTAGGGCCTTCTCAGTGGCTGCCCCAGTCTCTGGAATTCCACTCCTAGAGAGACTAGGGTGGGGACCTCCCTGCCATCTGTCCATCAGCAGGCAAAAACCTTTATTCCAACAGGGTTTTGTGAACTTGAGGCTTTTTTTTTTTGTAAGCTGTCTTGAATTCTCGTTTTGGGGGAAAGGCATAAATAAATATGGTGATAGTGATGACGATGATGACGACGACGACGACGACGACGATGATGCATAGGTAGGCAACTTGTGGCCTTCCAAGTGTTTTTGGATTCTCATCATCCCTCAACACTAGCTATCTGCCTATGGCTGATGAGAGTTACAGTTTAACAATATCTGGAGAGCCTCCCATTCCATCCATCTGGCATCCTGCCTTAAGATGAAAAAGTTTAATTCACCAAAAGCCACACATAAATCTTAAGTCTGTATTTTTAAGATCTCAGTCTCTTAAGGACTCAGCTATAAGATATATACAAATAGTTTAACTTGAACTTTCTTTAAAAATTACATTTTAGTTATGCTAACTGTTCCTTAAAGAAACATGGCTGCAAATGGCACCTGAAGACAATCATACTAAAATTTAAACTAAGAAATCCTTGCAGAGGTAGGAAGTTAATTTTAAAGCCAGTTATTAAAATAGACACTTTTACTGATTCAAAACAATTATTTAATTACTCTTCTCTCTTCAGTGAGGCAGCTCCAAGACGCCTTTCCCCTTGCTGACAACATGGTAACCAAGCCAATGTGAAATCACAGATTCTTTATTACCTCATAAGAAGTTAACCAGCAACACAGAAAAGGTGGAGGACACAGAGGTTAGGACTCAGGAGAGACTGACAGGCTAGAAAAGGACAGCAATGAAAATTGGAGCACATGACTCTCTGAAAGTAAGTCACACAACACTTACTGCAAAAGTGATTCAGTTTCAGTTTCATTCCAGCGGTGAACAGGACAAAAGGTGAAAGAGTGGGACCAAAAATACTGGGCATCATTTGAAAGTTTGTAGCTTAAAGATCAGTATTAAGCCTTATGTAATGGAGGAAAACCACCAAATGGTGATATGGGAACTTCCAGTAGCTTGATGGGTACTAAAGCAGGACTGAATTTGACTCTTGGATTTGAGGCTCTCCATCCCTGGCTTACAGCATGTTCTGCACCAGATGTTAAGTAAAAGGAAAAGCTGATTTTCTATGACTAGGGCAGACATAGGCTACTATTGAATTATGACAGATGCAAAACTGTTTCTTTCAAGTTAAGTACTACGTATAGAGAACAAAACAGACTTAGGTATTTTCAAGTATGATTCCGGCTGTTATTTAGATAACAATCCTCTAATAAGAGAATATTTTTTTAAAAAAAGGATCATAAATGATTTTTTTAAAACTCTTAAGAGACTACGAAGCTATTAAGCTGTTAAGGTTGAAGTACTATAAGCTACAAAAGAACAAAGTGTGAGGTGGTACATTAAAGATTGATATATTCATTACACTGTAACTTTTTTGTCAGCATTTGCCCCAAATGCACCGTAGCACACAAAAACATATATTATGATCACTCTGTTTTAAATTTTGAAATTTAAATTAAATTAAATTTAATTTAATTACGTTTTAGATTCTGTCCTGGAACCAAATGTATTCTTCTGTAAACAAAAACTAAAGAATACCCTTTTATATCCCCCTCCATTCCTTCCTGTTTCTCTCCCAATGAGGTAAAAGAATTTGCCAGAGAGACACGTCAGCTCTCATGTCTATTCCCAAAGTCTATTAGCTTCACAAATATCATGGGTATCAGCAATATGGCAGTTTTGTGTAAGTCTAAGACCCTAAACAGCTCTTGTTTAATGGCTTCTTTCCTAAGGAAAAGGCTGGCAAGCCATCTGATAGACCAATACAATTACCCTGTACGGCAGCTACAGAGCTGAGACTCTGTGATCCTTATGAAACTGTTGGTAACACACAACTAAGCTGGAATCAGCCCAGAAAACCACTGTCCTGTTGAAGTAGATGGATAAAACTCACTGAACATCTAGCAAAAGAAAAGCTTGTTTATCTTCTGTATAAGATGGCAATAAAGTGGGAAGAACTAGGTCCCAATCAAAATAAAAGAGAAAATGATTTTTTGAAGAACAGATATAGGGCATTGTGATTACATACATATAGTAATATATACATGAACAACTGGTACAGGTTGATCAGAGTCTGGAGCTGATTGTCACTAGCATACAGGCAATTCAGCACTATCGACCTGCTCCATCTGATTCAAAATAAGCTGTTTTGGTATTAGGCCAGGGTCTGCTATCAAAAACGGAATGGATGAGAGCAAACAAATTGAAACTTAATCCACAGAAGATAAAGGTGCTCCCCATCAGTCAAAGGGTAGATTAGGGAACAGGGATTCTGTTCGTACAGGATGAGATTACACTCTCTCTGAAATCTCAGGTTTGCCTTGGGCATATTCCTGGACCCACTCCTAAGCCTGAACACCCAGGTTTCAGTAGTGACAAAGAGTGTGCTTGCACAGTGAAGCTGCATAATTCCTGGAGATGCTAGATCTGGCTGCAACAACGCATGCCTCAATTATGTATTATGTAGGCGATACATCAACATGGTACAGTGGTTTGAGTGTTGTACTACAAACCTGGAGACCAGGGTTAGATTCCCTACTCAGCCATGGAAACCTTGGGTGATTCAGCTGCAAAAAACCCTGTGATAAGTTTGCCTCAGGGTGGTCATAAGTTGGAAACAACTTGGAGTCACACAACAACAACATAGTAACTTCAGTGCCATAGACAGTACATTTCTAATTAAAAACTACTGAGAAACATGAGCAAAAGGGTACTGTTGCATTCATACTCCTGGCAGGCTTCCCAAAGGCAACTGATGGATCACTATGATCACAGAATTCTGGACTGGACAGACCTTTGTTCCAACCCAGCAAGGCTCTTAAGCCATTTAGGGCTTTGTTAAAGCAAGCACTAGAAGCGTGAAGTGAGGCGTGAAGCAAAGAGCCAACAGATTATTCCAGAATTCGTATAATATGACTCCACCTACCTAAACAAGTGAGAATTGTAACACTGAGGTTTGCACTAAGTTTCATGACTGAATCCTAGGGCAGGCAATGTAATACTACTAGGAGGTTACTAAAACATTGATCACTGAAGAAGCCACATTGCCTCTGCCCATAAATTGCAATAGACGGTTGAACCAGGTAAAAACAGAAAAACATATGCTATGTTCTGAAGCTACCTATGTCTCAAGCAGCAATGAAAGACTCCAGAGTAATGTAAGGTAAGCACCTGCTTTTTCAGCAAGAGCACAACCTATCCCAAAACTGGATGAAGAGCAGCTAGCTCTCTAGACATGAGAACTTCTAGCCACAGTACCACTGTTGTGCCAAGATTTACCCTCAGTTCACACCTTCTTGTCCCACTCAGTACTTAGTCCAGTCACGGTTTCAACATCTCTTCAGCCTCAATCAGATGATGGGGATACAAGCAACTATCACCAGCATACCAAAAAGATTCCCCCTCCCAAATACTCAGTTGATCTGGGCTAATTGCATATACAGTACCTTACATAAATATTTCAACCCCCCTTGACTGTTCCACATTTTGTTGTGTAACGTTCTGGAATTAAAATGGATTTAATTGGCATTGTTACCATTTGTTGTATAAGATACTCAACATTGGCAACACGCAAATTTATTTATTTAGGTGAAGAAAGGTTCAACTGCAGAACAAGTCAACTTTTGTACACAGAATGGAAGGGATCAGTACTTTCGTTTTTGCATCAGGCAACAAAATGTACTGGGAGCTGATATATGCAACCAATTCATTGTCCTGCTGAGGCCTGGCTTCTTATGATCAATAAAACTGAGAGTTAAAAATGTGAAGTTCAATCCATAGAACATGGAAATAGTTAAGAGAAGCTACTTTCAACTGAGAAAATGCTAGTCAGTTTCTTTTCCACAAGCTTCTAGGGCCCCTTAAGGATTAGGTTTACAGCCTTTAACGATGGACTCCCAGGAAGCATGAGTGGAATGGAGGATCTTCAGTATCTTAGTTTGGTGTGCCAGCTGAACCTTCTCCAGGATGGTGATATCTGGCCACTGCTGCCCATAAACACTTTGCTGGCTTCCTATTTGTTTCTGGATACAATTCAGAGTGCTGGCTTTAAACCATTAAGTGCCTTGGTGGCTTGAGACCTGGGTAACTAAAGACCTATCTACATACACTTTCATGTAAGATCTGCCCCTAGGTATATCAGGGAGGTTAGCTGGATGGCAACCAGAAGAGGACACATTCAACGGTGTTGGATCTTTCAGAAAATGCCCTTCCGCTGAGAGGAGGATAACTTCATAACTTAAAAGACTCTTTTTTGCCTGGCAAACAATCATGAGTGGAAGGTGATTACTTACCTGTCTTTTTGACCATCACCTATACGTGATATTACAGTTTGCCTTGCTTTGGTCTTAATCTGCTGTTGAAATGAGTGATATATCTGTAGTTTTATTTCTTCATGTATTCTGTGGTGTTTTCGCTCTCCCAGTCTTATCTTTTTTAATTTTAATTTGCTATAAACTGCTCAAAAGCTACCATATGTAGCTATTGATGTATAAGAGCACCCAGCAGCTATTTCCCAGTATATAAGACATACCGGCGTATAAGACACACTCCATTTTCAAACAGTATTTTTCGGGGGAAAAAGTGAGTCTTACACACCAGCAAATATAGTATTTGAAAATTGTGGTATAAAATCAAGAAAAATAAGTATCTTTACTAGTGCATTTACAAAATGCATGTATGATTTCATAAGTAGCTCGGGTGGAATTCACTTTTAACTCCTGTTCCCCCAGCCACTGCTCCAACCACTCTGGTAATTAATCCTGTGCAATTACATTTCATTAAAAGAAAAAAAAACTTCCTATGATCTATTTGCATATCTCCTGCTCAATATGTTGTTCGGTTTTTATATTTCATGCTCATTTTGAGTTCTTGTAAAAATTGGGCAACACTTCTACAGCCACAACATGTATAATCTAACCATCTTCAAAATTTATTCTGTCTTCTTGACCCCCACCGAGCCAGGAAGTCTTTTAGAGGTCACACAGTTATTCTATTCTGGCAATATTTCAGTGTTTTACAATAAAATGTTAAAAGCACGAAAACTTCAAGTGTTACCAGTGTAACTCTCTCTTTATCAGTTTATATGACCTTTTATTACTGTAAGTATTCCTTTTCATTTGTCATTTGTGTAGCCCAGCAGCTACACAACAGTCTCCTCTAAGCAGATATCTGAAGTTTAAAGTAACCACAACAAGAGTCTTAAAAAGCTTCAGCACAGGATAAAGTAAAACATTACTTATTATTCAAGCCCTGCATCTCAGAGTCAATGGAACCAAGATGGCATAGCAAATAACTTCTTTAAAGCATGGGGTTTCAGAGCAGTGTGTCACAGAAACTGTTTTTCTGCTTCTTTTGATGGGCTCTCCTTTCAAGTCAGGAAATTAGAAGCAGGTGCGTCAGAGGGCATCCACATTCATACACCACACTGAAAAACACGCGTTTTCAATTTTCAAACATGAAAGCAACTCCTATTGAACAGAGGAGAAATGAAAATCCAGCCCTCTTTCTGCAAGCCATATGCAAATGGCTATGGGGGAGAAAGTCAGGCAGTGCTCTGCCACAATGGCAAAGCAGCTCAGGGCTCTAAACAGAAAATTTATACACTTACATTACAAATGATGTCTGCTACCAAACTCTACAAACACTACAGCTTTGACCTCTTCTCCTAAAATGACACCAGGATTTCAAAATTCTTTGTAGCAGCTATTTTGAAATGCACTTTTTGTCTCGGCCTTTTAAGTCACAGTAGTATGTTGCGATAGTCAAAAGTTTTAAAAAATCAACATGTACATATCTCACACAGTACTTCACATTACTCAGTATTTCAAGGAACAAACACTGTTAGAACAAAAATGAGCTCAGTGGTACAGATATACTAACTGCTTATTTAAGTGTACCTGAGAATTTTTTAAAAAAAGAATACTGAATGGTTTAATCATCATTATTATGCAACACAAAGAAAAAGACTGGCCAGTGAGCTCAGAAGTTACGTTCCCCAATTTGATGGTAAGGATGAAACAAAGTCTATTTTGCCATAGGTTGAAGTTAACTTCACGGCAGTTAACAACATAGAAGAAAGGAAAGGAAGAGGCAGCAAGGGATGGATGTGAGCAGATGGAATTATGCAAGCCTGGACTTTGTTGTGGTTGGGTTAGAGGAAGATAATGCTGGTTTCAAACTAAGTGATCTGACAGCCAATCTGTGAAGCCCTAGTACCACAAACATCTGGAATATTTATAGGGTCTAATGCATAGTTTTTGCATACTTCTTGTAGTGCCACTTTGCAGGGGAAAAAAAAGGTCTTTTGTTAACTCTGCCATTCAGGCATAATATATGTTACAGACAGTCTGCTTTCTACCTGCTTTGCAAAATATTACATCTTACAAGCATGTAGTGGAAGGGGCTGTCAAATATTGGGGTCATTTCTTGTATAGTTACATACATATATATCTCTCTCAACAACTTGGGTCTGGATGGCTGTAATGCTGCAGAAATGCAAAACTACTGCCAAAACAACTGAAATGCAGATCTTTGACTGACTCTGCTTCCATATCGCACCATCACTACAGAAGGCGGAAAAATACTCTATGTCCATGCCATGAGAGAGCATTCTAAAGGCTATCATGGATATATATATATACGGGAGGGGGGGCAGGACAGCACAGCATTAGTTGCAAGAGTTTGTAACGGCAACCCTATTACATTATTTTTACACAACAAAAACTATTTTCTTGCTTATCTAGGTTGACATATCTAGCAATAAAGTATCAATCAATACCTTTGTATGATTCTAAGCCACTATGTTATAATACATCATAGTAAATAGTAATCCATTTTCTCTAAATATCATACAGGTAGGTCTTTTAGAAACATTCATTTATTAATTCTGAATAAAATGGTAGCTTGAGGCAATAATTGCTGGTTAAATTTTGTTAATTGGTGCTACACGACCAGTTGGAGTAACACAGTTCTCCACTGTAAACTAGGAAACCACCCACTTTATATGATTGTCTTAGTTACTGAAAGGAAAGAAAGAGAAGCACACATCTGCCAAAAATACGATTTACAGCCAGGCGAAGTATAATAACAAAATTAAATTTAAATGGTGCATTATAAATACTTATGCAAGACTAAAGAAATATTTAAAGACTGCTTCTTACTGAATCAAGATTTTATAAGTGATTTGGTAGTAATAGCTTAATTCATTTACAGTCCTCCCTCCACATTTGTGAAGGTTCAAGGCATAGAACCCTTGCGAAAGTGGAACAATCGCAAATAATGCCCACATCTGCTCCCCTTCCCCGCCGGGGCTCCCCCTCCGTCTAGTTCCCATGCAAAACAGAAGGGAATGAGGTGTGGGGGGAAGCTAAAGAGCCTTCCTTTCCTCTTCCAGAGCTTCTCCCTTCCCCTTCACATGCATTTTGCCCCAGAGCAGACTAAATGGATGGGAAGGAGAGGGGAAAAACTCCACAGAAGGGAAGGAAGGTTCTTTAGCCTCCTTCCCACCCCATTCCCACCCGCTTTGCCTCAGTGCATGTTCTCTGTGCTGGGGCAAAATAGATGGGAAGGGGGAAACTCCAAAGGAGGAAAGGAAGAATCTTTGGCCTCCTTCCCACCCCTACTCCATTCTCTTTTGTTTTACCTCTCTGCACTAGGGCAAAATGTACGGGAAGGGGAGGGGGAAACTCCATAGGAGGAAAGGAAGAATCTTGGAAGCCTTCCCGCCACCCCATTCCCTTCCATTTTTCCTCAGACAACTCTCTCCGGGGCAAAATGCATAGGAATGGGAGGAGTAGAATTGGGGGGAAGCATGACGTTCGCGAATAATCAAACTTGCGAATGTCAAACCTGCGAATGTGGAAGGAGAAGTGTATATTAGTAAATGAATAAAAATATTGATTAATTCAAAGGTAATTTAAGGGCTTTCTGCTCACCTAACTTTGCAGACCTTTGTGCCAATTGGAAAATGAACAGCAAAAACAACTGAAACTATCTGAACACAAAAATATAAGTGCAGCCATGCTGGATGTTCGCTAGTTTACCAAAGGAAGATCATGCTCAAACAAGTTGATAGCAACATCAGAAAAAAAAAAGACACAAGTATAGCAACATTTACAGGTAATAAAATAGGGAATTAGGATTTTAACAGCCATACAAAGAAGCCCACAGTCTCACTTTAGTAAATATGTACTAAGAGCTGACCAAAGGCCTATCTAGTCCTGCATCCTGCTTCCCACAGTAACAAACCAGTAAAATAACAATTTACCTCACTGTGGGGCTTGGTAGCCTACACAAAGCAAGACATGACACTAGAATTGATTGGAAACTGAGGAAATAGCAGAACCTACTCTGAACCACCAAAAAAGGAAGATGCATTCTTTATTAATAACTGAAACAGAAAGGCTTGGAGAACCAAACCAAAAGTCTCTTCTCTGATTTCAACCACAGCATTTGGGACTTCAGTATGCTTTTCCTTCTGAATAGTTATAAAATAATAAAAGTTTTCATTTGTTACCCACCTCTTCCCAAGGCTCAAGGTAGGGTACAACATAAATTAAAATACAATTAAAAATGCATCACAAATTAAAATACACTAAAAATCATAAAACTATTTAAAATACAAATGTATTTTAATACAAATTATTAAAATACATTATAATTAAAAATAGACTGGGTAGGCCTGCCAGACTACTTGGATACCATGTCACTGTTCGTGTACTTTATTTCCCACCAATTCTCTTACATAGAAAAATACATGGCCAAAATGCCTACATTTTACAGCAGAATTACTTACTTCAGAAGGAAAAGGAAAAGGATCAGATAATGAGAACGAATTGTTCTGGGACCCTAGCAAGATGGTGTCCAGAGAGGTTACATCCTTTTGCACTCTGAAAAAGCTACTATGGAAAATTCACTGGCTTCCCAGTACAAGTCTCTGAACCACAAATGTGTGTGTGCACGTGTGCGTGCTTTCAACTTGCCAATGAAACTCAAGTTGACCCCATGAATTTCATAGGGTTTTCTTAGAAAAGTTATGCTCAGAGGTGATTTTACCAGTTCCTTCCTCATGCATTTCCATGTATATATTACAACACACTTTCTTTTCTTCATAACAATACTAATACTTGTATAGAGAGCAAAATCCTCCTTAATTCAAATTGAGGAATATAATACATTAATATCAAGCAGAAAATTACAAGTCAACTTCTTCCACATGACCAACAAGAAAATATTTGCAAATACAATGTATATTCATTATACACGCTAAGCTGGCTGGACAGGAATTGAATCCATTCATTCTTCTTTCCCCTTTCTATCCTTCATTGCTCCCTACTCCAACTTTCCTGCTTGCTGTGAGCAGACCAGACCCACTGGTCCTTACCATGCATGTACACTGTGCATTAAAGCATGGAAGCATCCATAAATTAAGGCCTTGTGCACACCATAAAAAGGCTGAGCTGTAGCGAACACAAAACAGTAAAAACACAATACTGGAGATGATCCAGCAGAAGTTGTCTGCAGATCTTCACATGAAGTGCCTCCCAGAGGAAACAGTTCTAAAAGGTATACACCCCTACAAGGAACACTTTTCAGGTGGCAATGCCCACATCCCAGCACAAGTGGTAGAGCCTCTCTGAGACCAGAACTTTAGCTTAAAGCAAGCCAGGATCCTCATACTGAAGCCACCAAGCACACAATGGATGAAGCGAAAGACATGGGATGAATAGATGGTCATGGCACTCATCCATGGTTTCATAACCACAGAGGATCATCCAAGCATAACCAACAAAACCATGGTTTAGCTCACCTTACATAAGCCAGCTGCCAAAGAGTTACCAGTGAAAATGCCTTGTAAGCAGAGAGGGTGGAAAGTGAGGTAACTGTCTTAACCATTGTTTGCTAACATCTATAGAGACCACAAGGCAGGCCTTCCATATCCTGCTTCGCAGCTAACAGAGTTTACAGAATTTAGACACTTGGAAAGAAGTTGCTATATAAAAACAAACTGTAGTTAAGCATTACATCTATACAGAGGTAATGATTTTGTTCTGATGTGTCACCCCAAGACATGGGTCACTCAGGGGTCTACCCATAATGCCAACACCTCCACATGACAGAGGGGAATTAATTAGCTCAAAATTAGGACACCTGTGAGAGTGTGGTAACTTAACAAGATCTTTCCACCAACATTTATGAGGTCACGCAGGAAAGAACCAGCCAGAAAATCCAAAATGTAAACTAAAAAGGTGTTTTACTGAAAGATTCATACACGCACACAAAAGACCAAGCACTCACACATGCCCACAAGAGCTACCCGAAGGATAAAGGGAGGAAAGTTGTGGATACAGGAGTTTTAGGGTATGGGTGATACCAGTCCTGAGAGCAGAGAAGAAAGCAGTGATATGGCTTAGGTTTAGACCTAAGGACAGTTCTTGTTCAGAAATTGGAGCAACAGTGTGGTGTTCAGGAAGGCAAGAGACTATGCTGAATCACTCAAAACTGAGGGTTTTTATACCCCAAAACTACTCTGTGGGTATAAGTGTGAATGACTCTCCCAGCCGAGTGGACAATCGGAGTTGCAACACAAACACTGAAGTCCAGAAAGAGTTAATGGATTTAGTGTTTAGGTGATAAAGAGGTAATGGCTGTCATACTAGCTCTGTATTGTGGAGAGGTTTGGAAGACAAAGTAGGGAAATATCCAGGTGTGGGACAGGGTTGAAACAATCACTTTTTGGGGAGAACTTCCCTTTTCTGCACAGAGATGTTCCAGCTTCAGTTGAAGCCTACTCTCTTCAGAGTTGCTTGATAATCTGCCTGACAATGACCTCAACTACGCCTAGATGTTGGCTGTCCTGCCTTGCAATTACACATTCTCAGTAAGCAATTTTCCTCTGTCCAGCTTAACCTTCTAGTCACCTCAGGTTCCATTTTATATTAATTAATGTAGTTACATTAAATAAGATTTGCCAATTAAATCATATCAAACTTGGGGAGTGCGTGGGGCCGTAAGAGATGTAATACTAAAGCTCTTTCACTAATTTTAGCTGTGTCACTAACTAAATTCATGAACTTTATTATTATTTGAATGAAAATTGAATGAAATTATTCGAATGAAGAATGAGTTATGAGAGCTCCCTTTTCTCTTCCTTAACCATGGCTGCAAGGAGCAGAGGGGAAGTTCTGCCTTCATTTTAGCTAGGGATGTGCAACTGCAGACCTTCAAATGTTGACAGATCACATCTCCGTGGGTCCTAGCCAGCACAAACAATGGTGCCTAACGCAAGGATTTGTAGCAAAAAACAGCGGGAGGGCCCAAGTTATCCATCCCAGTTGAAGCTAAACATAGTTATTATGTTCAAAAGTGAACAAACTGTGATTAGTTTTAATCATGATTTAGAGAAACAAGTCAACCTCAAAGTACAATTCTAAAGCCCTTCCGTGCTTCCATAAATTCTAATTAGGACTAAACACAGTTTTGTATTTACAGTTCTCCTCCCACATTTGTGGGTTTGACTTTCACGGGTTCCATTATCTGCAGTACCCGCTGGCCTCCCCCCCTCCTGTCTGCAGGTCGCGCTGGCAGTAGGCAACAGAGTGGGAAGGGGATAGAAGATCTCCCCCCCCCCATGCTCTCCTGCCACCACTGCCTGTCTGATCACATGGGTGGGGGCGGGGAGAAAGCCAAATACGGAAGATCTTTCCCCGCTGGCAATCTCCCACGCCCCCCCCCCGCGCCACGATCATGGGGGCCCATGGTTATACATGTTTTTCTCACTTTTATGGGGGTTCTGTTTCCCTATCCCCTGTGAATGTGGAGGGCCTACTATACATATAAATAACATAGGATGGTTAATTGGTGAAAGGGGAAAGCTTTTAATCTCCTAATAGTTGTGCTGGAGGAGTAGAGGGTATACAGTTAAAAAGAAGCTTGAAGCTCACACATTTAGCATTCTTACAGTATTTTTTTAATTAAATCAATGTACCTTCTTGTATAACTATATTCTTTGAGTTTGTAACAAGAAAAATTTCAAATGGGTTCTGTAGACGCCTTAATATCAGAAATGGGCCAACTGGAACTCGGGCTGAATACAGGCTCCCCTGTTCTTCAAGCCTCAACCTCCCTAGACTTCTGGCAACAAAGGTGAACTGCCTCTCCTGGAAACCTCCATGAGCACTGCTTTGCTTTTCAAATCAGCTGTACACATGCACACAAACATACACATGGTTTGTTTCTCCAAACCCAGAAATGCTTTTCTAGTCAGTTCCAGTTTTGCTTGTTTCTTTAGTTTTGTATTTCTGGTAGCCTGAGAAACCCCTACAGAGGATCCTGAGGCTGGCGGTCCCCTGAGTCTACCAAAACTGCCCACACTTGTTCTGTAGTCCAGTTGACTTATATACTAAAGATTAAGTAACACCACCATCTATCCAACTGTAAGAGAGACAAGGGACACATTGCAATCAAGTACTTCAGCAAAGCTGACTTACATCAACACAAAACAGCAATATATTCCAACAACTGTATGTTGGGAGGGGGGATGGATTCCAATAAAATATTTATAAGAATAGTAAATACCTGAGGTACTCACAGCTGTAGAATAAGGGTTCTGAATTCCCACATTTTCAGCCCAGCAGCCACATCCATAGAGAGCTGCCTGACAGAAGAGGAAGAAAGTTTTATAAAAAGAGAGAGAAAGAGAGAGAGAGAAAGTTTGATCAGGCAATGCATGAAAAGACGTCCTGTCACAGACAAGCAACATCCTTCAATTCCATTTCACTTCTTGTAAGAATAAAATGCACATATGAACATTAGTTACACCTTCTGAAACACTGGGTGAATAATCTGGAAAATACTTCTTTTCTTCACTGTAAACAACAAGTACAGAACCCTTTTTTTATCTATATTTGGCACCATACTCAAATGATTTACTGAAAGGGCCAGATCAGGCATAACAGTTTCAATCCAACTAAGCAGCGATGAGTAACTTCCAGCTCCCAAGACTAATTCACTTGGCAAAAGATCTCGATGCCCCTTCTGGATGCCCCTCATTCAAACACTCCCTTCTCTTTTACTACATCTAGAGAATGGTAAGTGTCTAACTAAAAAGGGAAAAAATTATCCTGTGAAAAACTGTATCATAGTCTGGACTATAACAGTCCAAAATAAATTGTAAGAATATTAACAAACATAGTGGCATCATTAGATTTGCAATATTAGGTTAAGTATTGCTTATATATAATGCGAACAGTTTCTTTTTCAATGAAACTTTGCGGGGACATTCAGTGCATAAGCATGTTAAGAATGAACTGGGTAACATTCTGGGGCATATTACATCATGGACGAGAATTAACAACAGTCTTCTAAACTGCTGGCTATGCCTGGAAGCATTTTTTACCAACAGTATGAATAAATTAATGAATTCTGTAAAAATTTTGCCCTTGCATTTTAACAACTGATAATCCAATTCAGACTTTATACAACACTTGAGAGTATGTGGCTTCAAGTCACTTCTCAGTTCACAGTGATCCTTTGAATTTCATAGGGTTTTCTTAGGCAAGGAATACTCAGAGGTGGTTTTCCCAGTCGCTTCCTCTGAAATATAGCCTACAGAACCTGATATTTGTCGGAAGTCTCTCATCCAAATACTAACCAGGGCTGACCCTGCTTAGCTTCCAAGATCAGACAGAATCTGGTGCCCTTCAGGTATTTAGATTCTTACACAAAATACTTATTGTACAGGAAAAAGCATTTTATAATTTGATTTAACACATTCACTGCTGTCAGAACGAAAATGCTAAAAACTTTGGCCAGACCACTCACTTTCAGAAATATTTTTTTTTAAGGATCACAAAGGCTTTCTCGCAATATTTCCTGACCATGGATTTGTGAATTTTTCCTATGAACAGTATCATGTTGTAAGAAGCGCAGAAGCATTCAAGCAAATGACAGCAAACACAGCATCACATGATTCTGCTTAACGACTCAGAACTGAAGGCCTGCTTAAATAAGGTGGCTTTTACTAACTTTTAAAAGTAGAAAGAGAAAGGTCTAAATGCAGGCTTCTCAAAGAAGAGAGCTGTAGTTTTCGTCAAGAAAGCCCTGTCCAGCGCAGCCACCAACTATGCCTCAGGGAGCAGTGACATATGCAGCACGGCTTCCCAGGCAGAACTCAGCAGACAAGCAGTGTATGCAGAAGTAACTGGCCCTTCGAGTATTGTGGGCCAAACTCAAACTTCAAAGAAGCTATTTATTGCACACTCAAAGACTGATTTATCACAGAAATGGTTACTTCTTACATAAGTTGCTTTGCTGAAGTTGGAAAACACACTGCCCAACCAATTTTCCATTTTTTATGCTAAAATCACAAAGCCAAGTTCTACTTTTTTGATAATAACCTTGCTACAGAATAACCATTTGCAAGTACAGGTTTGACCTACCTGACCAACTCTTCCAGGATGCTTCAAAGCTAAACCTCCACTGGACACTGCAGCAGCAACATTTCCCTCTTGGTCAACAACAACTGCTCCAACAGTATCTAGCGTTCCTGAGTCATTCTCCTACATAATAAGTAAACAAAGGTGCTGAAAAAATATTCAAAGAATTGGCATCATACTGATGTATCTGTACATGACGGCTATATTGGAACTCACAGCAAACAAGCTAATGATGCAGGAAAGGACTACTTATTTTTCTTTGCTCACCCTGTACACATTCCATACCCATTTGTCAATGTTCATCTGCCAATGTTCATCTTCCATCAGAGGTATGAAGATCATCTACAAGAGAGAGGACTCTCAGCAGTGGCACCCCTGTTACAGAAAAAGCGGAACGATTTGGAAAAGCAACATCCCGCTCCCCTGTTTCTCATTAATGACTTCTCGTTCACTGGGAATTTTCTAAATGAATGAGAAGTACATGGGGACATCAAAACCAAACCAAATCTTGTGAAATATTGTCTGGAATGAGTGAAATCCTTTGGACAAGATGGAGTTATATAAGTCATATATAAGTTCTGGGAAAATTTTTAGGTAAGACATTGTATGGCATTATACAGTGATTCATTCCTGTATATGCTGTAGACCAAGGGAGGACAACTGTGAGGGCTTAGGGTCTTGCTGGACCTCCATGGAACCTGGATTCTCAAAACACACACACACACTTACTTTTTGGTATGGAGAACAATTGAACAATGCTATCATATTTAACCCCCTTTCAGCTGTTTTAAGCAAGGGCAGATGCCTTATAAAATCAACTTCCAGTTTACTTGCAGTTTAAACAAGGGCCTCTTCAGGGCCTAAAACAACCCGGGAAGAGGCATGAACATAGCAAAACTACCATTTTAGAAAAATTCGGCTTACTAACAATGGAGGGCGGTCATCAAAAGTGGCCTTGAAGCTACATGCAGCCCACTCTGTCCAGCCCTGCTGTAGACAGATACTCAGACTAAAGGATATACTTCTGCTCCTAAAGAGTGTTTCCACCTTCACAAGAGCATACATCACCCTCATTGCTACTGAATTGCTACCTAGTGTTTCTGATGACCTGGATCCAGTTTGGACATACTAGAAGCAAATATTCTGCTGTTCTTTCATTTTCACAGAATGAAGGCTGCAACCCTATATGCATATACTTGGGAATAAGTTCCACTGAACCCAGAAGCAGCCTATTTAGTTTAAGCACGAACAGGATTGCATTGTAATGACTCTGCTCATCTGAAGGTTCAATCTCATGCATGCTTTCCTGAGAATAAGCTCCACCAAATACAGCTGGTCAGATTTTTGAGCAGACATGCACAAGTTAGGAAAAGAGAAAGACATCATTACAGGTGGATAGATTCAATCAAAGAAGCCACACCCGGGGTTTGCAGGAGCAGAGCAGGGCAGGTGATGATAGAGTGTCTTGGAAATCTGTCACTCACATGGTCACCTTAAGCTGAAGCCAGCTTGGTGGCAATTAATAATGCACAGGTTTGCATCATTAAGCAAGGCTTTGTCTGGTTTAAGCATTTCTCTGCCGTTTCTGTTTTCCGTATTTGTTTTATGATATATACCAGTCTGAGATCTGATATGATAAAGGAAAACATAAAAATCTTTTGACACACAAATAAAAATGATATCCTTGTACCGTTGCTTTTACTTAGAGACCGAAGGAAATGTATGCATTAGCAACAAGTTCTAGAGTACAATCATTTTCTTTCCTTTTACTTCTCCACCAGACCTTTTCCGGGGTCTTTGCTCTGGTGCTCCCATGGAGAACCAACACCCCACCCGAGTTCCTCACCCACATTAGTACATTGAGAAGAATTGTGTATACATCCCCTCTGCTGAGTCAATACAGAAATTCTCCATTCTTGAAATATTTTAAGCTACGTTAGAAAACACTCCCAAACAATCAAAGCTTGCCACACTTTCATCTGAATGACATCAGTTCCAAGTAAGAATAACCATCATAAAACCAAGCAATTCCACTTTGCCTTGGGGAAGCTCAAATCGGTTATAAACATTAGGAAGGTTTATTACAAAAAACATCTGAGAATTACTGACTCAGATTATGTTTCTCATAATGTGCACAACTGCATACCATCTTTTTCCATCAAAAAAGGCACTCTCATTTCAATTAACTGATTAATCCTGGTCACTGTCTCTCACAATCACTAACTAAATAAAATCAACAATTTATTCACTGATATCCACTGAAAGCATGGTAAAAGAATCTCTTATTTCACAACACTTTAATCACACTATTACTGACTAGGACAAAAAGGAAAAAGAAAAAAAGATGAACTTAAATGACTTTCAAAACATGCTCAAAGTGATCATTCTTAGTAACCGCCATTCAGTCTCAATAGTAATGTTGCAAGGCCAACAGATGGGGTTTTGGCTTTATTGTGCAGATGGCTAATGTATGCCAAAATAAAGCAAAATAATGAACATGGACACCGTGTATTTTACATAAACAGAAATAAATAGCTTGGACATAAAGGACCAAGCAGAAGCAGAAGGGAGTTAGGGTTTCCAAGAATTCAGGCGTTCAACACTTGCCCCTTTTCTCTTAGCCTGCACCATTCCAAAGATTTTCCTGATCCTCATGGACTGCTTTTTGGTTCAGGGGTAGGTTTACAGAGAACTGCTAGTAGAGAGCAACAGCAGAAAAGACTCATGCTACAAACAGAACGGTGTCACTAGACTGAAGCCACTGATTTTCACATTTAGTACAAAGGCAAGAAAAGTAATGTGACAATCAGTCAGTGGTCAGCAATACAGCCTCTGCCATTTTATGCTAGAGGAAGGCAACATCTCAATTTGCATATGGTCTGTAATCAGACCATGAAACATCCAGGGAGACTCTTCCTTCTCCCAGTGCCAACCTGTCCTCAAAATCTCACCACAGGATGAATGAAATTTTTCATATCAAAGCGTGTATTACAGGAATACTCTTGCATCTAGTGCTCAGCTCCATACTTTGCATTGCCCCCCACTGGCACCCGGCTGTGTTCCATGATCAGAGTTCATGCAGCTCTTCATGCAACAGCTATGTGCAAACATGTCCCTCAAGGTGAAGAAGGGAGCAAAGCTGGCCTCTGGTTGTAGAGCCATTTGGAAGCTGCAGCTGGCAGAGAAACTGTGACCCCAGGGACCTGGTCACATCTGGCTGCATGGAGTTGGAGAGGAAAATATCATTAACTCCACGTGCCTACTTCAGTGAAGAGAGAAACCTGGGACAATACACCATAAGACAGGATGTCCTATCTTGCCTAAATAATGGACCTGTTATGAGTGTGGCCTTTGGCTGCGCTCAGAACCTTAGCTGAATGGGCAAAATCCTTCAAATGATAGGGTTTTTTGTTAATTGAACCTGGTTACACTTTGTGAAGGTTGTGTAATTTCAAGGCGTGGAGAAGGCTGTGGAGATTTTAACAATCTGGGACACTGACAACCGTGCTGTCTTAAGTCAGAACATTTTTAAAAAAACATACTTTCATTCCAATAAAGAATACTATGATGCATGCATTTTAATAATAAACTACTCTTTTAGGAAACATTACACTATGCAACATCAAGAATTCTAAAAGAACTATAATCAAAAAAACTATCATCACTGGCATAAATCATTCCTCTTCTCCCTCCTTTTCTGAGTGTGGACTGGAAAGTATGTCCTCACTCCTCTTTCATTCAGTCCAGATAGGTATCTCAACCCATAACTGCATCCAGAATCCATTATTAGTCTGAGAAGGAGGTGGAAGAGGAGGATATTAGAAGAGTGACAACAGGATAAACCCTGTACAAAGGACAGTGGATTTATCTAAGCGTGTGTGTATGCACAGAGGCATTCCTTTTAGACAACGGGAACTAGAGCTTCCTTCCTTTACTTTCCCTGGTATGCTGGGTGCATAAACACCAAGATTCATAAATCACAACAGGGTAAATTTAATTCGTTCTGCAAACAGGGTTAAGGGGTGCTGAAATCAATGGAATATAGTTCCTGTCATCTCTCTGAGAAATGTTGTTACATATACTAAACCTTTCAGCTAGAACCAAAAGGACTGCATACAATCTAGTGTTTGCAACACTGGGATTTTTTTAATGCACAAAATAAGCTGCTCCCCAAGATCACGGGACAGGACTGGAATAGCGCTGAAAGAGCTACTGAAAGGGGAAAATCCCTGCATACATGCACAGACACACATAGTCTATGACAGTACATATGCCTTTTTTACTACTGGTCATTATAAAGCACATAGAATGAAAGTTGTAATTTTTTTTCACTTAAAAATTAAGAGCTTGTGAAACATTTTCAGGTTTTTAACCTTCATACTGTGATGAATATCAGTGATTCAAGCATGACCAGAATCTTTCTACACTAACCTTTTCACTTGATTGTCTTCTTTTTTTCAACTGAAACAGATCCGTTTCCACCTTTTCTGCCAACTCAAGTTTCCTCTTGTTCCGCTTAAAAGCTGCTAGGCTAAGTCCTTAAAAACATTTAAGAGCATTTAGATTATCAAAGAGTAATACCCAGACAACAGTAACTGGTTCAATTAAAAACTACACTTCAGAAATGACAGAATTACTTTGCTTTCAAACTTAAATACAGGTTTTATTTAAAGGTTAAAAAGAATTATTTGAAGAACAAGAATGTATTCATGAATCTCTAAAAACTCTTTTTTTATATTAAAAAGTTCTGATGAAAGAATATTTGCTAGAAGAACTCACAAGAAACCCAGGGCTTACACTATACAACATTACTCTATTGATGAAGAGATTCCCCGACTAAGAGTGCAATTCCATGGATGTTCTTACTGGCTTCTCTTGGGCATAATTTCACGCAAGCATGTACAGGACTGTACTCTAATTCATCTGCTTTACACATGATATAAATGAATCAACTCTCAATAGTACTTATATGGCTATTCAAGGTAATTACAAGTATATCTTGCCTCTCTTCCAGCAGACTAAAGGCAGGGTCATGACTCCTCCTGCACATTTTATCCTCAACAGCATCCACTAGTCAGACCCACAGTAAGTGACTGGACAAAGGTCATCTAGTGAAGTGCTACTAAAAGTGTCAGTCCATGGACCAATGCTGACCCACGGCAAGTTTCCAGGAAAAGAAGGAAGAAGTGTAGCCAAAGGGCACAAATATACTTCCAGTTCCTGGCAGACCTGAAAAAAAAACAACAGTGCTGTTTCCTGCCAGAAAATGCAGTCTCATTGAAAAACAGTGCAAAACAACTGCGTGTGAATTTTGTGCAGAATAAATTCCACATCTGCAAATAGGTTTTGAAAATAGAGTGTTTTTGAAGACTTTCTTGTAGTTCCTAAAATTACTTGTTGCTTCCTTTGAAAAGAAAAGTAGTTAAACATTATGTCCCTACTCAAGAACATTTCTTGTCTTAAACCTCAAATGTCCACACCTTATTTAAGGCAAAATACTGAATGAATACTTTTCGTATTATCAAAAATATAACGAAGTCTTGAGTGCTGCTTTCACTTCCCCTCAGTGTTACTGCAATTCAGTTTAATTCTACTTCTAAGTTTTTGTAAATGCAGTTCACATTCATCCTAACAGTAAACTGAAATTTAACTGAATAGGCTTCATAAACAATTGCACATACCATGAGCTTTCATGGTGTCTATCCAGTGTTAAACAATTACAGCTCTAGAATCACGAAACACTGGGGGAAAAACATGCTTCAAGTTCCAGGTATGACTGCAGCACACACACATATGTGAGATATGTTTGTGTGATAACAGGGAGTAGACACATTCTTAATGTTTAGAAAACGTAGTCAAATTCTGGCCAATCACACAGCACCCCCTGGAGTAATATCATGGAGTGTACTGAAAAGGAGCAGGCAATGCAGTGCTATTACTTCGAAGGTAGACTGGTCAAAAATGAAATTGGTAAATGAAAGATTACAAAAGGTTTATTCCTATAAAATTAACCCTGAGATAGGAGAGTTGATTACTGCTGCAAACAGGTTATGACCAAAGGCAGCACAGATTTAAATAATTAAGTAAATATCAAAAAGTGAAAATCTGGTGAGGGTACATTGCACCCTTATAGTTCTCCTTCTAACTGTTCAGTGTTTAAGTTTTAGGTATTCATATAAATATAAGAGAAGAATATTAATTCAAAACACTCCTCATTATGTTAAAATTAATCAGCTTAAGAAGTGTAAAACCATTGTGCACATATTCACACTCAGAATAAACAAAGTGTACAGTCTACTAGCTCCTAAAAAATGTAGTCAGATACACCTGGAAAAAGCCCCAACAAACTAAGAAAAGACAGGGGACTATCTACCAAAGTTTCAGTAAACACAGATGTAGGAGGATGGCAAAGCTATGGATTTGTCAGTCCCCCAAAACAGAAGGCACACTGAATCAATGGAACTTACTAAGGGCTAGCTTAATGAATTCCCATTAATTCAGTGCATTTACTAGAACTGGAACTAGCAATTTAAATTAAGTCATGATTTCCATCAATTCATATAACTTCTTGTAGGAACTAGCAGATCAGCTGGGTTATACTTTCATTTTTGGTGTCAGTTTATTATTACTATGTTCTTACCTAAAATACTAAAAATGATAATATTTTCAGGTTTTATGCTCCTAACAGTTTGAAACAACAAAGAAAAAAACCCTTAGCATCACTACAATGTATACAATTACAGTTGTCCCTCCACATTTGTGTGTTTGACTTTAACAGATTTGATTAACATGAGTTTCACTCTCAGCAGCACTGATCAGGCCATGTAGCCCTTTAAAAACCTGCCTTTGGTCCTTTTCTTCCTCCAGCAGCCACCGCTTGATCAGCTAAGGATGGCTCACAGCCTAGTTTCTCAGCACCACAAACACTCTCCTGATGCCTGCCCACATCCAAGAAAGGAGATGGGTGAAAGAGAGGGTATATAGGGCCACAATGTTGACCCACCCCCTTTCCCTGACCAGGTTTGGACCCTATGTGCCTGTTCCCACTACACCCCTGTCCCTTTCCCACAGACACACACACATTTTGATATTTGCGATTTTCCTGTGCCCCTAACCCTAGCGAATGTGGAGGACTGTACACATGTGGAACAAGAGAAGCTGTACCTCAAAAACAACAGTAAGGTAACAGCCAGAAAAATGAAGCCAAATTCTCTCTGAAATATCTAGGAAAATAAAATGATCTAAGATAGGGACTAAGAGAAGTATAAACCATAACCAATGCACCATAGAGAAGGCTCTCCAGAGACAAGGCTGCTTGGAAAGGGGGCTCAGAAAATGTCTTAAGCATTTGGCGTTTTATGGCAAATAGCCATTTCAAACAAGATCTGGATAAAAACTTCAGGAAACACAAACCATCAGGAACGGTACAGAGCATGAATCAAATTAACATGTCACCTGCACATCTGACAGCAGTGGCACTGGGACTCCACAAATAGATCTTGCAACCTTTACAAACAGGGCTGCCTGATACGCAGCACAAGAGTCGCAGTATGACACTGATAAGTAAAATGCCAAATAAATATTGAGCAAGAATACTCAACTTAAAAAAATAAATTAAGCTCAAACAAGGCTAAGACAGTGTAACATATAGTTTAACATACACTCTTTTATACTGTCACTTCCTGGATATTAACATTTCCCTAAAGAGAAGTGGCAATCTCTTTGGCAAAACCAAAGTCTTGGTATCAGTTCACAGTGCATTATAGCTTCTGTAAACTCTGGATGGATTGCAGATGTTAACTATTCACTTTATAGCTAATTTTAAAATGCTAAACCAGAGCAGATCATTTACAAGCTGTCCCCAACATGAACACCCAACTTCAAGGCTTAATTTTATTAGCCTACCATATCTTACACTATTCCTCCACTCCCCCACTGAGGATGACGATGATGATGAGAGGGAGGGTCTCCAGCAAGTATGGCTGTCAAAGCCTTGTTCAATGATATATGCAGATGACACAATTGTTCCTAAATATTTGTCCTGCTTCACAGAATCTAATTCGCTGACATACACCTCAGCTGTGATAGCAGTAAAGCAAAAAAGGAAACATTTAGGTTATAAATGGGCAAAAAACTCATAGTAAAAATAACTGTCCACAAGCAGAGAGTGTATGGTGGCATGGTAGTGATAAAGCAATTTTTTGTCCTTCAGCACTGCATCCTCTGAAAGTTTTCCAGTGAAGCTCTTCCAACCAATACGAAGACCTCTGAAATGTGGCCCTAATTATAACAAGAGGGAATCTTCAGTGGCATGCTGTCACATATTGGCTAGACATTTTGAGAATGGAAGGATGGTTGTGGAATTCCCCACTAAAGGGAGTTACCTGATGCACATATTACTCTCTTTTTCAGCAACAAGCTAATACTGTTCTGTTCTTCCAGGCCTTCAGATTACCTTGGCATTTATAGAGCTTAAGGTCTATTATTTTAGGCCAAGCAGTGTAATTTTAACATGTTTTAGTTTTTGTATTCATATTACATTTTATGCTGTGTTGGAATGTTTAGAGAGTTTAAATTACTGGGTACTTTCATGGAACTCTAATTGGGGGGCTATGATTTATATTATTTGAAACTATATAATGCTGAGGAAAAAAATTATAATACATTTAATATGTTAAATTAATGAAAAAAATAGGAATATGGAAAGGGAAGCTGCAGGAAATGGAAAATAGTAAACCAGCAGTTACACAGAATGCTGCAGGCACAAGATGATGCAAGTAGGATGGAAACTTTTTAAGGTAGAGCAACAAAATCTGTGAACCAGGTTTTTATACAGAACTTTTAAACAAATATCCATGAAATCTTGAGACGGACATAACATAAATCGCTGGGCTTTTAAAAATATAAACAATGAACGTCTTCTATTTGTATTCTTCCTAACAAGTACAGATAACAATGCTGTTTTAAACAGTGTTCAACAGAAGGTGCAGTCAAGACAAGGCATTTTACTCAGCCTCTTATAGCTCTAGCACACAAGAAGATCCCGACTACTCTGTAATTCTTGCACATATTTCCCTTACAAGAGATGTTCGCAAAAAATGGACTGAAGAAAAGCGAACCTGCCAAATCTGCTCAAATGCTAAAACCACTAGGATTTTATAATTTCTTACAAATCAAATTACAGCTCACAAACTCCTCAAATAATATTTACATGCAATCCAAATAAAACAAAAAACACGTGCAGTGTGACCAAGCCCCAATTATATCTAAATGCTTCTGTGTTTACTTAAGTCCTACTGATTTTAATGCTTCCTGAACTATGTGCTTTAGACACCCCGAAACAATTCCTAGAAACCATTTACTCACTTGTTGCCATCACACCTGGAGGACAGGCTGGTATCCCATGATCCACTGCCCATTTGAAGGCTCCTTCACCAACTAAAAAACTAGAAATAGGGAAAGCAGAAAGGGTAGGGGAAACAAAGACTTGACTCAGAAGGCTATGGCTGGAAACATATTTCAAATCTGCACCTTAACTACAAGCAATTTAGTTTATGAAAGGAAGTAAAACCACTTCAACCACTTGCTACAATTTTTGTGCTGTAATCAAATCCAAGAAAAAGGGTATGATTCAGCAAAAATTAGATGAAACATACTCTAAAGTTGAATGTTAAACGAATAATTGAATACATGAAAAGCACATGCAGACCAATCCCAATCATGTTGATTAAGAAATAAGTGCCTATATGTTCGCTCAGATGGACCTTTAGTAAGGGTGTTTAAGACTGCAGCCCACATTGGCTTTCTGTCCATATTTACAGAAGGTGTAATTTTACACAGAATCCAGAGATTAATAATAGTAAAGGAAACAGGTCTCCTTATATTTCAGGAAAGAGTAAAATTAAGGAAAGAGTAAAATTATTTCTTAACAGAGTTTCAAAAATTTCAAAACAGGCTAATTCAACATTAATTCTATTTAAAGAATACCTATTAAAAGTAAAAGAACAGAGTTAGTTTCAGCAAATGTTGCCAGTTACCTGATTGTATGACATAAAACATTTGCTGAAATTCCCTCTCCTACACAACCACTAAAGTTAGAGGACCTATTTCCAGTTTTCAATCCGGCAACCCTAGCAAGAAGTCCCATTCATATCAATGGGTCTACTTTACATAGTGCTAACTTAGATTTAGCTATGAGTTGGTATTAGAAGTATACTGTTTTTCAGCAATTCATTATTGACTGCTGTTTGCAAAGTTGATCAAATTCACACAAAGATAGTATCAATTTAAAGTAGCAGTGGTTAAAGTGTTGGCCATTTGTAGCTCCCCAACCGCTTCTTGTACGCACACAACCATACTCCTGGAAAATTAAAAAAAATTTTTTTTAAAAAAACAGTCACTGAAATTCACTGACAGCTAAACAGCTAAACCAGAGGTGGGCCAGCTAAGGCCTATTTTCGCACTTACAAGCAACCATACTATTCCATTGGCTGCAAAAACCCAACCAAAACAGAACTTGGAATTCTACCTTTGATTTCTACTATAGGGAAAAAATGGCAAATTTTCGTCTGGCTTTCTGCTGCCCTAAGACCGTTTCATGGCCCCAAATATTTAAAAAGAAAAAAAAATCTTTGGATAATCAAGGACTTTGCGGGGGGAAGAAGAAGATTCAGCACTTGAGGCCCATGGACTTCACTTTACCCATGCATGCCCATAAAAGACTAACAGTCAAGAAGAGACCTTAGTATTTTCATGTGTTTCAGAGCACTTCAACAGATAATCAAAATAGGAAGCTTAAATCTTCTGCTTTGCCTGCTGCCACTACTATTGTCTATGTTACCCAACTACAATGATTTAAGGCCAAAATACTTTAAATATTTGTTGTTGTTGTTGAGTGCCTGCAAGTTGTTTCCAACTTACGGCAAGGCTAAGGCAAACCCATCACAGGGTTTTCCTGGCAAGATTTATTCAGAGGGGGGTTGCCACTGCCTTCCTAATAAATCTATTACTAATTAATTCTTAGTAAGTTTAGGGAAATTTTATTTCTTAATACTAATTGTTATAAAAATTGTTTATTATTAAAAAGTTGATATATTTATACGTTTACAATGAAACATCCATGCTCATTGTTAGACAATGATTTGTACTTATTTTTGACAGTTTTATCTATTAAATCAAAAGCAGGCAAAGTGCATCCCAGACTGACCTGCAGTCCTCAAGGCTGTTTTTGATGACCTCAACCTCATCAAAGTCTTTAGGCTGGCCATTTAAAAAAAAGATGAACTGCCACTCTTAAAGGCTTTCCAAAACAGCAATGGCAATTCACCTTTGAAACAGATTCCAAGGGACTCCCTGCATTGTTTTAACATCAAAACCACTCATTTTTCAAACCCCAAAATAGAGGTAAGGCCACTTCCAGTTTTCACTGAGGGGCATTTCTTGCAATCTGTCCCTCCCCTAAAAGGGCCCCAGGGCAAGAAACTGGCTGCCAGACCACCACATTTGCTCCACTCTATATTATATCATTATACTGGGCTCCATTTATACTATTATTATCATCAGCGTCATCTTTATTTATGTCTCACTTTTTGTTCAACATTTAGGCCTCAAAGTGGCTTACGTATTAAAACAATACAATTTTAAAATATCTAAATAGTACGTATTAAAACAGAATTAAATTATAAAAGACTTAAAACAGCTTTAAAAAGATTAAAAGGTACCTATATCCTTTTAAGCCACATTCCTTTCAGACATACAGCTCTAAAGTAGTCAGGTGACCAGACAAACAGCCCCTGGCTCTATGGGCATTGCTCACCCTGTTATAGAGGATGTGCAGTATTAGTATGAATCGGAAATTCTAGTCATGCTTAGGAGATCCTATAGTATAGAAGCTATAGGATATCACTGGCAATATCCAATTATGGCATTCTGCTGGCAGAACAGCAGGATACTATGGAAGAGAGAAAGAGTGCTCCTCTTATCTGTAGCTTCCCATACTACCCTAAAACAGGATCTGGAAGGCTGTGAACACCTTGGAACAGATTTTCAGGTCATGTTGAAGGGCAAGAAGATGAAGGATTTGGTTGCAACTGCCAAGCAGCATGCTAGATTTGACCTGTAGTTCTACTGCAAATCTTAATCATTATCACAACTAATATGGTTCTCTTGATCGAGCTTAAAAATTACCAAGGACAGACAGACCATGGGTCACTTTAATGTTTAAACATTGTTCCTGAAAATGAACTTTTTGCTCCTAATTTCTTAAACGCATTGATACCAATTACTATGACAACTTTACAAAAGAATACCATTGATTTTTATTTATTTATTTATTTATTTTTATGCATCATCAGCCTTTCTCCCAAGGCTGCAATAAAACTGCTGAAAGATGTGCTTTGTTTTCATTTGTTTGTCTTGAAATCTGCTACCTACAAACTAGAAACTACATTTTTTTAATTATTATGAGAAGTATGATTATGAATAATAATTATGAGAAGTAACAATGAATATTTACAGATCAATTGCTGTAACATCCACAGACAAGAAGTTCCATTTATTTTTAGCTCTGTGTGACAAGCAATGTGAGTGAATGCTCCACCTTTTCAAGATCTGTAAAAGTACAACCTTCCAACCACAAGGCCCCCCCATCACTTTTTGCCCCCAACCGATTTTTTTAAAAAATTAATTTTAATCTGTTAGAATGTGTTTTCATTTCTGTTAAGATACTTTGGGAGCCATCTCTGAGGAAAAGGCAGGAAACAAACTACTTTTTGAAAAAGACAGAACAAAGTGATTTCGGGTCACTTCTAGTGACGGCAAAAAAGGTCCCTTCTGAACCTAAATCACTTTGGAGCCAAAAAGCTGCCCAAATTGTTCCCTTATGTCCCACAGAGTTGCAAAGAGCATTTTTTCCAGAAAGACATTAAATATGTTTGTCGAGGCAAGGTGTGGCCCTCTGAGGTCTGACAGAAGGCATGTGTGGCCCTGAAATCTCAGGAAGATGCCCATTCCAGGCTTTACGCTTAACAGTAAGGTTTCATCTTTGCAGCATTTAGACTTCTGAAATACTTTTTCTGCTGAGGAGATAAGGTATTCTTCTTTGTCACATTTCTGTTACAATCATTAACTTTTCTTTATTCCACATTTAGATGATTTCTCCTTTTTAACTGAATCATAAGCCAACCTGAATTTTATTTTATTCCTTTACTAATAATCTTTAATGTGTTACCTTTTTTCTATAATTGCACAATTGTATTATTTTGTCTGACATTTATGAACAGCTGTCTATTGCAGTACTACATTCTCAAGCAGCTGCACTCTTGGGAAACTAAGATTTATTTAGCCCCAAATATAACTTTTTGTGCTCATTCAACACTTAAGAAATCCTAGGGATGGGCAAGACAATAGAACATAACATTTCTGAGTGCAAGACTGCACAAAATGGGAGAAACGGTTCTACCTTGATGTTAACATGGGAGGAGCTACGGAATCTTGCAAACATAAGTCCCCAGATAACATCTTTTCATTACAGTAAATGACCTTTTATTTCTGTGTTTTTCTACATATCATTTATGACCTAATAAAATCCATAAGAATGCATATACCACTGATGCTTAAAAAAAAGGGAAGAAGAAGAACAGCATTATTTAGTAGCTGCTTCTTATGTTTAGCACAGGCTAGGTGACAGGACATTTCTGCTCTTTTTGGACAACTCTTTTCAATATGGTCAGTAACTTGTGTTCCATCTCTTTAATCAGGGCAAGACGATTCTTTAGGAGCCCTGAAATTTTTGATGAGGGAGTTTACCAAAGGCTTCTGGAAAGCCCAGGAAAATTATGTCAACAAAGCTCCTTGAAATCAAATCCCAAGAAGTTGGCGAAATATTCCAGCTACAAATCTTCTCCTTCTAATAAACTATCTAGAACATTTATTTATTTATTCATTCATTCATTCATTCATTTATTAGTGTAAGACATATTCTTTGCGCTGGTCCATTTGAAATGAATGCTCAGACAATAATTTGGCAAATATAGTGCCTTTTTTCTCCACACTTGAAAATCATTACAGTTGCAAAGGAAGAACATAATTATAGCTTACCCTCAACTTTCCACAAATATTAAATCAACTTGAAAATATGTTTTCCACAAGGAAAACAGCACATGCTAAAACGTTAAAAATCTGGAAGTAAAAGGAGAGCATAAATGTAAGATTACTCGACAACAAGCTATTTTAGCTTTGAGGTTTGATTTAGTAGACTTTAATATTTCAAGAACAAAACATCAGAAATAAGAGTTTAGTTACAGTGTAAATATCTATATAAACAACCACAAAAATAAGCTGGAACTCAGCACTTTATTGCTTTTTATCCTTAATATTCCATTCTATTTACAGTTGTAATAAATGCACAAAATGTTCCAAGAATCAAGGAGCAAAGCCAGTCCACATCTTAAAAGCACACTATTGCTGATGTGCACTAAGGAACATCAGCCATCTTTCAAGAACGATTTCAAACACTGTAAGTATTACAGCACTAAAGAAACAAGAATAGAGTAATTACCAAGGTGGAATTCTGCCAGCAGAGAGTTTTCCTTTCTGTCCTTCACACAACAATCTATTTGCCACAGAAACAGGATTTTTGATTCCTAAAAAAAAACCAAAAATGATTTGAAAATATTTTCAGAGGGGTAGCTGTGTTAGTCTGTTACACCAAAAACATCAAGGGAAGGTTCATGCTCCAACCTAAAGGCCAACTAGAAAATGAAAAATAAAAATAAAATTATACCATGTCTGCCTTTTTTCCCATATTTGCTGTTTTCCCGTATTTGCTGGTGTATAAGACTCACTTTTTTTCCTGAAAAATACTGTTTCAAAATGGGATGCGTCTTATACGCCGATGTGTCTTATACACCAGCAAATACGGAACTATGAACAGTCAGTCATATGACCATAGTCTAAAAGACTATGCTAGACTTTATATATGCTAGACATAAATACTTGGGAAGGTCTGTTTATTTTCATCTGGACTTGAGAGAACTGATTGATGACGTCACTCTATGGCATGTAAGACTACTGTAAGAATTATTACAACAGCACTCTCCACCAGTTATGCATCTAGGGAGAATGTACACTTTCTCACTAAAATACTAAGCTGATTAACAGTGTGAAGGAATGTTGCCACAAAACTCAAAACGATGATCACAAAACATCTGTACAACATCTAAAAGATAATGCATTGGACCCAGGGCACCCCCCGCTCAACTATTGGAAGATATTATTAAGTAGAGTTCAGTTCAACATACCCTGACTAGTAAGAAGGCAGAAGAGAGGATCCCCCTACAGCCAGAGCCCCAACATACACTCTTCTGGAGGGTCCTCCAAACCTCCAGAGCAGATTTTCAGGGCATAAAGAAAAGCACGGAGAGGGAGAATCTGAAAATCATTACTGACTAAGGTGCTTTCCACCAATGGAAAGGCTTCAATTCACATCAGACAAATTCTAGATCCAGTTCATGGTGTCTGTTTTTGCCCCTTGAAATTACAACATCATATTTAAATAAAAAGATCTGAAATATCATCATGTTAAGCAACATTTTAATCTGTTGCAACATAATATTCAGAGACCAGAGTGACCTTGTGCAATCACCAGATGTGTTGGACAACTTGCATCATCTCCAGTCAGCTGGTCATTGTGTTTGCCATGCCCTCTGGAGATGATGGCTGCTCTAATCCAATGCATCTGGAGGCCATCAAGTTATGGAAAACTGCCGTAACTACTTACTGAAAGACCTTTAAGAATTTTAACATTTCACCTTTTAGAGCTTTATCAACATACCACTAAGAGCGCCAACTGCTCCAAAATTTAATGATTTTCCATCCATGATACTGGCATCACATTCTATTTCACCCAAAAGGTTTAGATTAGACCCCATTCCAGCATTTGTAAAAGGTGAATCCTATAAAGAAATTTAAAGAAAAATGTATCAAAGTAAATATCCATAAATACACACATCAAGCACAGGAGTCAAATAATAGGTCCTAGGCCAACTGGCTGCCCAACATGTGCCACTCAGCCAGTAACTGCAACTGAAGTTTCCTTACATGACAGGAGCAAAAGGAGAAGCAGGGAAAACAAAGAGAAAAGTGCAAAAGGCACGTAAGGAATTACAGCTGAAGGAAGTAGCACCTATGTGGTCTGCCTTGAAGATGAGTTAAAGTGAAATGAGGTGCTTCCCTGACACATTGTTTGAAAGTCTATCTGAAATCAAAACAATGTGACACGGTAGAGTATCCGAAAATTCCAGACTTTGTGTGAAAAAAAAATGTATTCTAATGGCAAATTCTAGAAGGATGATGCAAATTAATTGCTACATTATACTGGATAAAGTGTAAGTAGTTTTGACACAGGCAAACATATTTTTGCACCATCCAGAAGATTTCATCTATCTTCATAACAAGATGATGGCAAATGTGATCTAAATAAATAGGGCAAAAAGAAAGTGTGCCTATGAAGAAAAAAAGGGAAATATTTCCACTTTTTATTATACACAAAAATAACATAGCCATATCTCAGTAATAAAAATCAGTAGTGGTTGGTGGTTTCCATGTCAGAGGAATAGCAAATCTGCTCCAGGTTTAAGTCCAAACTTCGGAGGAGCTATGGAACGTGCTGAAACTGAATCCCAAAACCAATTCTCTTAAGTGAAATGTTCAAGGGATGATATCCCCAAAAAATGAAGATATAAAATGGTTTCTTCCAAGTTTTCATATTAAGTACACATTTTACACATTTCCTACCTTGCTGTTTTTAACCAGCCATTTTCCCATGTCACATGTTTGCATCTCTTAAAGGAGGCTTAAAACACAAATCGGTTATACTGCTCCCATAGGGAGCAAGGAATGTGATCCCCTCAGTATTACAAAGCAACCAACATTACTGATGCACTGTAATAAAAGGGAGGCATTCATAACCACAATCCTTATCTGGACCACTTGCTGTTGTTGTTGCTGCTGTATGTCTTCAAGTTGTTTCCAGCTTATGGCAACCCTAAGGCCACTCTATCACGAGATTTTCTTGGCATGATTTGTTCAGAGGGCATTTCCATAGCCTTCCTCTGAGGAGGAGAGTGTGAGACTTGCCCAAGGTCAGCCAGTGGCCTTCTACAACCAAGTGGGGATTCAAACGTCTCAGTATTGTAACCAGGCACTTAAACCACTATACCATGATGGCTCATCTGGACCATTAGAAACTAGATAATCCTATGAAGTTACGATCAAGTACTTGGAAACACTTTGAGTGAATCCAGGCTAAATTAACTGAATTCATTTCCCATTTCAGTAGTGAGATGCAGTTGAGTTGTGGGTAATTTTTCACACTGATTTCAATGGGATCTAATTACAATTAGTTCATTCCAGACACAATCTTTTGGCACATAAGAGATGGAGAATAAACTTTACAAAAAGGAATAAGGAGAGTCTAGGTCATTAATTTTCCAGGCTGTCTGTAATCAGAATACAAACATTCTATAAAAGAAAAACTAAAGCCAACAAATCTGTCCAAAAGAACCGGTCACCACCATGTTTTCCTCCCTTCAAGTCTCAACATATAGCACAGATCATGTTTCTTTTAAGGTCCTACTTTACATCTTAAGCAGTTTGCAAAAAAAAGTGTATAATCACAAGATATCCTAGTGAACCAGCAAGATGAACCTATACAAATAAGACAGAAAAAATAGATAATCTATGCAAAGCATGTATTAGCTGACACTTTTTAACTTTAAGACAAAATTTATCATGCCTGATGATCAAAAATTATGTCACTATGGACTTATTCCTATAGCAACAGTTGATAATTCAAACAATTTTCATCTACATATAGTCCTCTATATAGGCAGCTCAGCCTCCCTCTCAGAACTCAGAGTTTCATTTCTTGAATATTTGATTTCCATTCTCAAAAGTACTACCAGTGTTAAAACCACACAATATTTTCTAGCTGCAGCCAATCATTGCTGGAAAATCTTTAAAAATTACTCAAATCTGACATTACAGCTCAGCTTTACAGCTAAATGGATATATTGCTGTTTTCAGCATGTGCCAAATAACATTCTAGTGATATGGAGAAAGTCTGATCAACATTGTTTGCTCTTACACAAGAGAAATGTTGAGTATGATGTGAGCTACATTGCCTTACCTACAAATCACTTATTAAATAATTAGTGTTATATGTATGTTAACCAACAGACACTGAACTGTCCAAAGCAACATATCAGAGCTCTGGGATGTATTTTTTCTTGCAGCTTAGGTTTTCTTTTCTTTATATACACATTCTTAAGATGCCCTTTTTAACAACAACAACAACAACAACAACAACAACAACAACAACAACAACAACACCTTACTGTTGCTTGCAGGGGTGAGGAAACTTTTTTGGCAACATTCCAATCTGTGAAAGATTAGGAGGACTGCGAGTTCTGTGGATATGGGGTTGAGGCTAAAGGTCATTCTCATTAATAAGAATATTTTCCCATCTAGTGAACAAAAGACAGCTCGATTCCAGGAACATCTATTCAGAAGTAAGCACAGGGCAACAGGTAACCAAACCACAGAGCCGAAATCTGTACAGACTCTTTGTCATCTTTAAATATCTTCTTAATCTCTGATTCCCAATTATTCACTGGAAATAATAGCAGAAGAAGCTTACAGGTAAAAATTATTTTTGTTAAGCTCGTTCATTTACCTTTGGATCTCCCCATTATTGGCAGGATTGCTGTTAGCCTCTCTGAAGGAAGAGGAAGCAATAGAAGGCCCAGAAGTACTTCTCTTCCATCTGCTATGACTAAACTATGGACCACGGTGGAGTTTGTAGAACAGCACAGAGACAGTCTTGCTTGATGTACAGTCACTACAAGCTACCACTTTCACCAATAATATTTATCTCTCCCTTTTTTTTCTTCACTATCAACCAACTGTTTTCAACAGTCTTTTTACAATTTTTTTATAATTATATTTATTACCACAGTTTTCACAATTTTCATCTACTAATTTCAGTAATCAATGCATATATATATATATATATACACATATATATAAAATTGATAAAAACAGTGTATAAATAGTAATAACATATGCTCATATATATATATATATAACAATAATCTGTAATATTATATGATAATATATAAGTATCCTATCGTACATTATGCCTTTGCAAAGTTACTTGCTTGTATCCATCTTTTTCCTTACAATATGGCATTTAATTATTTCTTATCTCATTTACATTATATTTCACTTCCTTACTCCCCTAGAGTTAATTCTTTCTAGTCGCAATCATGTGTCTCTTTCCTTACCCTCCCTTTTCTAACTTTACATGCCGTTTCTTAATTTATTTTCAACCATACCTTTTATTATTGTTTTAAAAGTCTGAACCTTATGTTACATTTTCCTATATTCTCCTCTATGTTGGGAGGAAAAACCTTTCTATTTGCTTCTATTCTGCATCGTTTGCTTCTTGATTTTTTTCCCTGTATCATCGAAGTTAATCTGTCCATCTCTCTGTATTCCAGAACCTTAATTTTCCATTCTCCTATTTGTGGGACCTGATTATTTTTCCACTTCCGAGCAAATTCCGTTCTGGCAGCTGTAATCATGTAAAGAATTGTTCTCCAATGCTTTTTTCTTTGCTCTTTATCTATTTTTTGTGTCATGTTCAAAAGAAATATTTCAGGTATCAATGGAATGTTTATCTGTAATGCTCCTGCAATTGTTTCTTGTATTCTTTTCCAACAACAGTCTTTTTACATGGAGAGAAGCCTGCTCCCCAGCCAAGAGGGTTTATCCACTTTGTGGAGTATGAGAAGAGTAGCTAATTGTTTCATAATGCTACAAATGTAAAACCATTATTTTCCCATTACTGTCAGGAGACAATGAACATACAATAAAAAGTAATAAAGTAGCATTAGCCATAAAAAAAAGCTTTTAAGACCCTCCCAATCACAAAAACCTATTATACAACATGAACAGATTACTACACGATGAACATATAACACCACCATATAAATTTCAGTATCTCCCTCTTTCCCAACTGCAGAGCTCAAGTAAGTGTTCGTAATTTAAATCTACCCTTATAATAACACTTTCTTCAAAAGTAGCTCAAAGAACCTATCTATGGCTGGTATTTGACATTCATATGGAGAGGACGAAAAGGCTTAAGAATTACCACTCCACAGTTATCTCACAGCTAGCTGAAAGTCAGCAAAATAAACACATCTGATCAAAAGGCAAAGGGCTGCAACAACTAGTTAAGTACATTTCCTCAGCTGTTACAAAAAATCAGAACTGTTCCATTTTTGCTAGTTGCTTGAGGACCAATACAGAAGCCATGACCATCACACCCTTTTATCTCCACAGTGGAAAAAAAAATCCCAGCAGCTCAGAACATGTCAAGAACATAGGAATTTGCATTTAGTTGTACATTATCCTGACACATCTACGTACACTGACAGTTGCCAAATTAACCTTCTTTCTCTGGATTGTACAGCCCCTGTTCCACAGATTAGTCCTTTCTACTGATAGCATCACCTCCGAGGAGGAGCTATCCTGGGTATCAGAGAAGCCACACAGCAACAACCTGTCAAGCAACCAGAATAGCCACTCCAGAGAGAAACCCCGCCCATTAGTGAGAGGGAGGGAGGGAGGGAGGGCTGTGAGGAAGATGCTTATATAGTAGGCACACTGATTTGGTTGAGGAGTCAGATTTCAGGAAGGAAGGACTAAGAGTCATCCTTCAGTCAGAGATGTTTTCAGTCAACCTAAGGTGGTTGAATGAGAAGGGTGTTTTGTCAGAGAAAGCCTAGAGAGAACAGAAAAGAAATCAACTCATTTTTCAATCTGGTCAGAGACAGTGACCCAGATTTGAGAACAGTCTTTGGCAAAAAGGGTAGTCAGAGGCCTGTGTGTGAGAGAGATCTGTACCTTTATGCTGTTATAAAGATAAGAGAAACTGTTTAGACACATTCTGAAGGTATGTTTGAGTGTGGACATACATACAAAACTGATATTTTCTTCTGTTTATTGTTTTAATAAAGATTGTAGTATATTTTTTATAAAATTTGAACTCAACTGCATGGTTCTCAGTAGTTATAGTCAAACAGAACCAAGCTACCTTAAATTCCAATGGGGTTCTAAATAACAACAGAAAGACTTTACCCTTTATACATGAAAATGGTGTTTTAAGGGAAGGTGAGAGCTGTATAAAGTAGCCAGGTGCTCTAGCAGACTCGAGGAGGGGAAGCTGCCCCTGTCAGTCAGTGAGGAGAAAAAGCAGGCCTTGTCTGAGGCAGTGACCTAGAAACCAGGTAATATAGTACAATTACTTTTCTCTAGCACATGGAAAGGTAGGTCGTCTACACTCAAAGAAAAGAATCCTTTACTACTTTACTGATTCTACCATGTTAGGGCATAGCAAAAAAAAAAAAAAAGACTGACAGATCTTATGCACATAGTTCAAATTATTCAGTCAAAGAGTAAAGCATATTTTATAAACTTCGCTAATAATCATAACAAGAATGGACACAGCTAAAAGAACACAAAACAATGTATTATATAAGGATTAATTTCAAGTGCCTATTTAGGATGTCAGTCTAACACTGTGGGACTAGCTATGCTTGTAGTTTAGGGGAAAGGGTAGGGTACAGTCTGAGACACTTACTTCACTTTTATGTGCTGCAATTAATACTGCTAAACAAAAAAAGTCTTATTAAAAACATAAAAGTGCTCTTTTAAATTTTGATTATTCATTTACAGCAACCATACATGTCACTGTCTTCTCTGTTGTTCAGGTGAGAATTCCCATTCATTCCAACAATGTCAATACACAGGCTTTTCTGTAAAGAAAACAGCACTCTCTTCATTTAGGAAAAAAAAGGAAGGAAGGAAGGAAGGAAGGAAGGAAGGAAGGAAGGAAGGAAGGAAGGAAGGAAGGAAGGACGGAAGGAAGGACGGAAGGACGGAAGGAAGGACGGACGGACGGAAGGCGATCCAAAGGAAATGGCCAGCCATTCCCAGAACTCAGTTCAGAAAACACTTTGCTTAGAACAAACAAATTCAGCAGCCAACAAATGAAAAGGATTACTGCCCTTCATAAACATTCCTAGGAAAAAGTAGCTGTAAGGACCAAAAAATGCATGCAACAATTTTCTGTTGACCTGGATTTCTGAGCATGCTGTAGGCAGAAGGGGGCTCCCACAATATTAATAAAATGCAGTTTGTATTGGCTTACAAAATGGTTATCATATCTCCAGGGATCTTTCATGCAATATTTTCAAATGGCAATCGTACCTTCTGTTCAAACAGAAGGAAGGAAAAATACTTGAACAAGGCTCCTATTTGGCAAACACCTGCTATCAACATCAACTGCCTTAAAGTTAAGAGATATAGCAGCTATTCAAAATTAACTGCAGCTCATCATCTTCACATGGCTCTGCTCTCTCTGCATCAGAGACACTCTAGCCTATAGCTTTTCAGTGAATGCACATTGTCTGGCAAGAGCTTATGTTCATTCCATACAAAAAAATGAACAAAAAACAGCACAGCATATCACAAGTAAACTGTCAGCTAGCTCATAAAAGATCAATAGAAACCCCAGCTCCTTGACAAGTCTTTGAAGTGATGCCTCTTGGACTGGCTGGAATCCTGTGTAACTGGTAAACTCAGCAGAAGTTGGGGGAGCAGATGGGAGGAGGCAATTGCCTGGAAGAACTTAATATCTTTTCCTGCCTTCCTTTCCCTTCAAATGAAATTGGATTATTTTAAAAATATTTTCTTCCATAACTCAAATTATTTTAATCACACACAAAAGAAGTTTTCATCCAAGGACTTTTGTTAATCTGCTCTTTAGAAGCCTGGGTATAAAAGTATTCAAATATTTTAGCCCTTCAAAGTTCCAATGCTTGCAATGGTTTTCATATTAACTTTATTAGTGCTGGTAGGAAAACTATACCTTTTCTAAAGATAAAGGACTTGATCTGCTTCCTTAAAGAGAAAATTCCTTCCTGACTCCGTTCCACTGAGAGATCAACTGATAACAGTTCCAGATAGAATGAACTCCATTCCCACTATAAATTCTGTTCTATACATTTCTAAGACCACTTTGGAACTCAGAAATCTCAGTTATTCAGGTCCCAATATTACGTCTCTCCTTTTTCCAGCCTCTCAGATCCTTCTACATCTGTTTTTCTGGCCTGAAATTCAGTTTGAACATAACCTGCACTCTGCTGTTTTTCACAATTTAAATTATTAATTTTCAGCACTGATGTTTCTAGCTGTAGGCTGATCACACCAAGTTACTAGGATTATCAAACCATTCACCACAGTATCTCTAACTGAACAAAAATCTGTGACAGAATATTATCAAATTATTGTTGCTGTTTTTCTTTTGAAGCAGAGTATATTCGTCCCAATTTCAGTTTGAGGAAACTCTGCTAGGTGAAGTGCCTTGCACAAACTGTGTCACTTTGGCATGGTGCAGTATGCCATATGCTGGTATCTTTCCCCATAGAAAACACACCTGCTCCCCCAAGGGCATGACATGCAATGCCAAAATATTAATACGGTCAACATTCTTCTTTTTGTGGTTCAAAGATTTATACTGGATAATGTAATGCCAAAAAGTATCACTACCAGTACTTTAAAGAATTCTTCATTCTATACTCCCCTTTGAAACACCATGCTCACTTTTGGAACACCATGTTCCAATCTACACCCTCTTTTCAACATAATTCTACATGTGTTCCTTAGGTCAGCTTCCCTATTATGTCTCTATTTTCCCTCACCATCAGGTTGAAAAGCACAGATACTGATTATTTAATTTATAACCCATCTTTCTTTCTTAACAGAACTAAACATTTCCTAACAGGTATCCCACTAAGGAACTGACAGGCGTAGCTTCATTTTAGCATAGTTTTTTCATGTGCTTTCAGACCATGATTGCCACCATTATTATGAGAGCTGAAAAGTGAGTGGAATGATAAGACTTGGACTGAGAAGACTTCAAATCCCCTTATCCAGGTCATAATCCCTCTGCCTCTTGAGGATTTTTACAAGCATATGATTGCTACTAATTACAATAATGATAAACTCTGTCAACAGCAGAAACAGAAGAAGGACCATGCGAAAGATGAGAGAAACTGGAAAATAAAAGACACCGTTTAATGAGTCTGTCACCTGGAAGAGAACCCCAAAAGTGCAATGTTCTCCCGAGAACATTAGCAAGAAAAGGCATTAAACACAGAACTTGAAAGAGAGCCTTGGGAGATTAGCAGCCATTAACCAATCCTCTTCCCACATCTGAATAGCTGAAAATTTAGGCAACTAAAGGGCAAACAGAGCCATGGCATGCCTTTCAAAACATTACAATTGTCATACCTTAGCCTGTAAGGAAAAGTTAAAAAATCTAAGACTGCTGGAGCTAGGGAGGAACTGATTTAAGAAATTTTGATGCCAATGGAAAGGTGCAGCAAAGCTCTTTCTTTAGGTTTAGTGATTGCTGGGCCTACAAAGTATACGTAGTCAAGCTGAAGGTTACGATATCAGCAGCTAAGGCTTTTCTCCTAACAGATGCGGTCACAAAAGGGAGCTGCAACTGAAAGAAGGATGTGGGGCCAGACACCAAGACAGCAAATAAGACAATAGGCAAAATTCCCCAAAGATGCAGAAATCAAGAAAGCAAAGACCAAAGAAAAGAAAGGTGGGTAATGCTGGCTGGGAAGAGAAGCTAGGTCTGACACTAAGTCACTTATTCTCATCAATACTTCTGTATTTTTATATACAGTTTAGCCAACTTTTCAGTGAGCAGCTCAATAATAAATTTTATATTTTTTTTTATTAAAACCCATATATTCACAATTTTACAGCGTTTATGTCTTATTCATTTTTCAACTATATAAAAATACATATAATTGTTTGCTTATTGAACAATCTTCCATTTTGCATTTTTTACAACATACTTCTAGGATCTGTTAGATGTTTCAGTCCTATCCAAATTTCAATGCATTTATAACTTCCTCCCTTCCCTTGTTTGAACCTTCTTTTGCAGTGTTTCTCTGTGACCCCAAAAACCCATTCTATCACTGAAGACTTGCCTCTTCATTAGCAAGATTAACCTATAAGTTGGCTTTTCGGCTACGCTGCATTCTCTCTTTTTTTTTTAATCTCTCTTATTTTTCATGCAGTATCTCCTTGGCATAACCTTATCCAGTTGTCTTCAATATATTCCTTAATTGCCCTCATATTATTTTCTCTCTTACTATTTTTTTCATCCTTCATGGCCCGCGTTAGATCCTCTAGTATAACGTATTCTTGAACTTTACACAACCATTCTTCCATCTCTGGTGTTTCTGGTCTCTTCCAATATTTCGCGTATACTATTCTGGCAGCGGTAATCATATATAAAATTGTATACTCATATTTTTTATAGCTTTTATCTACTTGATGCATCATGTTTAGTAAGAAGATTTCTGGTGTTAGAGGAATCTTTATTTGTAAAATCTCCATTATTAGTTTATGGATCCTCTTCCAATATCCTTTTGCTTTTGGGCATTGCCACCACATATGGTAGAAAGTCCCGTTCTCTTGCATACACTTCCAGCACTTCTTATCTTTTGTTTTGTATATCTTACTCAATTTCTCCAGATCTAGGTACCATCTGTACAGCATTTTTAAATAATTTTCTTTCAAATTTTGTGCCAAGGTAAATTTCTGTGTGATGTTCCAACTCCAATAATAAATTTTAAAAGGTCTAAAATCACAGCATTCGGGAATTTTAGAATCAGGGTGTATGCAGACCTCCTGCCAAACTACATCAGAGTGCTAAGTACTGATATCAGAAGTCACTAGATTAAAGCCTAATTCATTGTCTGTTATCATCCTACAACACTATAAGGACTCCCAAATCATTTGCACCCCCAGCACATTCACACTTTCAAACAAAACAAGCAGATCCATGGGACAGTTCTAGTTCCATTCCCCTTTGTATGTGTCTTCAAGCTGCCTGCTGACTTATGATAACCTCTTGAATTCCATCAGATTTTCTCTGACAAGGAATATTCAGAGGTGGTTTTGCCAGTTCATTCCTCTGAAATGTAGCCTACAGCACCCAGTATTCACTGGTGGTCTCCCATCCAAGTACTAACCAGAGTTGACCCTGTTTAGCTTCCCAGATCAGACAAGATCCAGTGCCCTACCTACTGATATTTCTGAGTGACCTGAAAGGCATTAATAATCACAGTGACATTCAAGTATTTTTTTAAATTTTTTAACTTAATGTTACAACCCCTCTCTTTTTAAAGTAACAAAGCTAGTTATTTGTTGCAACTACTAACTCAAGCGTTTTGCCAGTATTTTGCCAGGACAAATGTTTTGTCAGGACAAGATCCCCTGAGCTCATAAAATTACTGGTGGTTCTCCAACTAGGATGAAAGCATATATAAAGGAAGAAGCAAGCCCTAAGCTCTAGAGGAAAAATAAAAACTTTAAATGCCCTCAGCGTGATTTTCCAGCCACCTTCCACAGGTAAAAGAATAAATCTGCAGCAATAACAAACAGAAAATGAAGATCTCCAGCATTATAATAAAATATATATATACCCTCTTACATACATACAGATTCCCAAGTTAATGCATGTAATAACAGGATAGGAGGAACAGAAAAATGTGGTCAACAAACTGCAACCAAATGAGTGAATGCCTGAATAAATACAAGTACCTCTAGTTCAACTAGCGCTGCAGTCACTGCATCTGTTACAAGAGCCCCAGCCTGTAGCTTTTCAATCGCCTAGAAGACAGAATTTTTAAGGTATAAAATGTTGCCTCTTAATTTCTTACACACTAAAGCTTCTATATAATATAATCTAGTGAGTAGCTTTGTTCTGAAACAGATGTTTTCCAAGGTAATTTCCAGAAATGCATAGGGACCACTCTAATAAAAAAGGTAAAAGAACTTCCAAATCATGAACCATACAAATTAAGAATTTTGACTATACTATGAAAACGGCTACCTCACATGTTAGAACAGACATAGGACGTGAAGACACCAACGCTACCATATAAGCACAAATAACTGGAAATATTCTTCTCTTCACTGCATGCAATGGATAGCAAAGCATAAAATTATTTTCTCATGCTTGACCAATTAGGGATATTTACATCTGAATCCTACTAGTAGTGTCAATAAAGTAGACTCATTGAATCAGCTTTTGAATAAGTAGGCCAACAATTATGTAAATTCCACTGAATCAACAGAATTTGGTCCTTATAGTGAGATACTCCTGTTAATGCAACAGATTTTCTCAGCAAACACACTAAATTAATACACTGAATTAATCACAATTCAGGAAAAAATATGTTATATGGCTTGCATATGGTTTTCAGTCTAGACACTTGTTTGAGCTACCTAAACAGACAGCCCAATCAAACTTCAATAAAGAAGCAAAAACTAAACAGGAAGTTTGAAGAGTTAAATGGTACATTTTATCACTAAAGACACAACCATAATCTATAACAACATGAATGACCTGTAGATCACCTCATATTTTATATCCTATTGCGATTGCTACAGATTGAGACTGGCTTCCTAACCATGTTCGACAACTAGTTATTCTCAACTATTACTCCTTAGTTTGGGAATTTCTTCCCTCCAAAGGGCTCATGTCAGAAGAAAGACAGCACCTTCATTTAAAGCACAGAAATATTTTATGCCTAGCTCAAAGCAGTTCAGAACTGTGGTCCTCCAGATGTTGCTGGATCATGATTACCATCATTCCTGATAACCTATCATGCAGTTTGAACTGCAGTACAATAACATCTGGAGATGTTAAGCTCCTCATCCCTATTCAAAATAAAGAAAGTAGGTAGAGATAAGACCATTGTGGTAGAAACACAGACCTAGAAACTAGAACAATTATGTACTCACAAACTGAAGCTGAAACACAGTTCAAAAGGCTAGAGTAGGCAATACCATATACAACAGATATTGAATTCAAAAATTAGCAGCATGGTTAATTGGAAACCTAAACATAGCATGACTGAGTGGAATCGGCCTTGGTTCTGGGTAAGTGTATTTAGGATTACAGCCTAAGCAGAGTTGTTATTAAAATGACAACATCAAATTCCAAAGCTCATTAAAACCTACCTCATACAACTGAGATAAACAGTAGAAAAATTAAGGCACTTCCAGGAGTTAAGAAGATGCCTAAACAGTCCTATCACTATCATCTAGAATTTCAACTAAGTGAAACACTGCACCTAGTAGTACCAATAATTAATTCATTTTACACAATATGACAACTTTACAGACATTTTTGTAAAAAGGGCAGCCCACCCAAATGTAATGTAAATTTAAAAGTGCTTAAGTTGGCATTCCTACACATTTGCTATTGTGTCCCTTCAAGTCATTTCCAAACTATGGCAATCCTAAGCCAAACCTATCATGGGGTTTTCTGGGGCTGAGTATGCGTGACATGCCCCAGGTCATCTAGTAGGTTTCCACGGCTGACTAGGGAATCAAACTCTGGTCTCCAGGGTCATAGTCCAAGGCTCAAACCACTACACCATGCTGGATCTCCATTTCTATGCAAACACACACACATTTGTCACTATTTTTAAAAAAAATCAGGAAGCTATTATAGTCTCTGGACTCTGGGTGCATATGTTTGAGTGGGTGAAACGTGTGCATATGTCTCCAAAATTTAAACACAATCCCTGTTAAGGCTGAAAACCAATGTTCTTTTTATTTAATGTAACAATTACAAACAAACACTCTTTAATCATTTCTGATAATTACAAGTAAACCAAAAGCATTTTTTAACTGACCATCTCTTACCTTCCGGCAGGCTCTTTTGCACACGTACTTATATTCTTTGGCTTTAGATTCAGAATGATACCCTGCACCTAATATCAGGAAGATTTTAGGGTTGGGATAAAGGGAAGGAAAGTATGTCAGGTACATAAAAAAAAAAATTAACAGAGTCAGTCTTTCCCTTCACTCACACACACACACTCAGCACAGTACAAATGTATCCCATAAGTAGTCTGTAAACCCATATACATCTTATTAAAAGTGGGGCAAAAAATTGTGCCGTCCTCCATATGTTGCTGAAATACAAGTCCCAGTATTCCTCACTATTGGCTTATACTGGCTAGAACTGAAAGGAGTTGCAACCCAACATTATTTGGAGGGCTACATATTTTGTATTTTGTTCTTTAAAAAAAACTCCAATTTCTACTGTGAAATGCAGAGACAAAAGGGCTATCAACATCCAAAGAGAACAGGGATGATCTGGAATTAGTTTCTGTAGGTTTCCACATTCTGCCACTTTTTAAAAAAACATTTTGCCTTCTATGGAATGTTACAGGAATTCCTTACAGATCACAACTGTACATTATTTTATTCAATTCAGTCTAACCCAGGACAACTCAGCTTAAAAGGATTACCCTAAACATTCAAGCTGAAATTTAGAGCTCTGAATTGACGGGACTCCCATTGCTATTTCCGTTGTTACGCGCTCCAACTCACAGCAACGGTATCCTAGGGTTTTCTTTCAGAGGTTTTCCACTGTCTTCTTCTAAGGCTGAGAAAGTCGGACTGGTTCAAGTTCACTAAGTGGGTTTCCATGGCTGAATAGAGACTTGAGCCCTGGTCTCCCACAGTCCTAGCCCAACAGTCAGATCGCTAATAGATTTTCATAACTGCATGGGGATTATCTTGTCTCCATGCCTAGAAATAAGAAAACACACCACACATGTGGCAGACGACCCTGCTGTATCCGTGGCCTTACAAACCTGCCAGAGCTTTTAGGCCTAATATCCACTATGATGTTTGCTTATTCTTAACAGAAGGTGGAGGTCATTCTGTATATGCCAGTTTTCACACATCTAGAGCATTTATCTCCCAAAGTTTAACTCCAATCCCTGGTCCCTTTTGCTTTACAACAAACAAGGTTTTCATATCTGTAGTCATTCACTTTATACTGCAAAAAGTTTCATACTTCCAAAACTGACAGTGGAATAGCAGGTTAAGATAATGTTTTGATTTAGACACGTTATGCCTTGCTTCTTGCAAAAGGGGTAACTAAGAATTAATTAAGAAACTTATTTCAAACCAGAACAACTAGATAGTTCTAAAACCTAAAGAAAATCATGAAACAAGACTTCACCATATTTAAGCTAGAAGCCTAAATTTAATAATGTTAATTAAATTAAGGTGGCAATAAGCTGCAAAATCTACTGTTTGTTACTTGCAATGAAAAGGTCTTAGTTTAAGAGCTGGCAAGCTACAGCCTTTAGCCTAATTTTAAACAAATCTGCCCAATCAGAAAAGCTCTCTGGCATGGGCAACCTGTCCTTCCCCTAAAATCTGAGAGAAAAAAGCAAACAAGCAAGCAGGCAGGCAGGCAGGCAGGCAGAAAGAAAGAACGAACGAACCATCCCTGTTACTTTTGTGCTCTAGCTCTGTCCATTAATAGCATATAGCCCCCCACAGATTAGCCCCAAGGGAATCTAGTTTTAAAAAAAACAACAAAAAAAACAAGTTTGCCACTTCACTTCACTCAAAAAAAGGATGACAAATCAGCACAAAGTCACTTTTCAATGGAAAAAAGGATATAAATCTTAAAATGAGATGTCCTCTGCTCAAACGAGAATTGCAAAGATCTGTGCTTTACACTTCCTGCTCTAAGAGGACTGGGATAAAAAAAAGGATAACCATAATCAGTTGCAAAGAAGAAGAATGCTAGAATTCAAACCACAGCCCTCTGTGATTCTACAGAGGAAGTGTGACACAAGGTATATGCTTATCCATCTTCCTGGTATCCACATCTTACATGCTCCCCAAAGAATCACATACTATGCTCTAATACACCCCAACATCCTGTTGATTAAGATGTGTCTATACCTGCATGTACAAGTACAAATCCCACTTGTCTCACTTTCTGAGCTTGCTTTGCTTCATGTTCTTTCACCATCACCCTTACTGCAGTGGCATGAGAAGATTTGGAGGGAAGAACTTCTACAGAACTCACTTCCTTTTCCATGATCATAATTCAAGGTTACCATCTTCTGTGGAAGAGAGCATGCTTTCATCCAACTTTCATCCAACTATTCCTGAAAGCAAAATAATATGCATGTAGTATACTTTTTTAAAAACCTAGGGAGGACTTCTTGCAAGTTAATTTTATGAAATATAAATACTCACTGTATTAAGCAAAATAACCCATTATATGTTATCAGCAGGTATAGTGTGCTTCCCCCACCCCAAAAGTAACAAAACCAACAGCAAAGTGTTGCAGATAATGGACTAGATATTCAACAAAACTGTACAGTATATGCATGACATAATTTACACATACATTGTAGTGAATAAGCTAATTTTTTGAAAAGAAAGAATACAGAATACACACTTTAAAAAAAACTCCACAAAACCTCCTGAAGACTGTCCTACATTGACAATTCACCACTGACTGTGCATCCAAGAAGCTGAATGCCCTAAAACCTCTTTTTCTCCTTGAGCCTGCATTCCTTATCCTGCAGCTGCATAGATACACAATGACCAGTATATTTGTACCATTTGTTTCTTTCCCCTGTTTTTCCTACTACTATGACTAAAAAAATTTTTGGAGAATTGAAAAGCAAGTGCCACTTATGCACCACCTTTGTAACATCTTAGCTGCCTTAATAAAGATATTACCAAATGGAATTTTTGTTTCTGCATTAACATTTAAAAAGAGAATGTAATTTACAAAGGAAGCATAAGTCTCTTTGTACGAGGAAAGGTGGCCGGATGCCTGTCAGTTTGGATGTAGAACAGTCACCTAAATGTAGGCTTCTTCTCTCCCTGCAAAACACATGCTACAGCATGAACAAGGTTACAGTTAGCAACAGCTCTCTTTTTAGATGCTAAGAACATTCTCCAACATTTCATTGTGGATCCTACATACCACCTTCTCCACTCCAGTTCTAAACTAGGTCATTCTAGTAAAAGATTTTCTAAACCTGCCACGTTTTCCCAGCACTCCTTCTGTCGCCTTTTTTTCAACCACAAAAATTGTTTAAGGAAAGGTAGAGATTGCTGCCCAGCACCTTCCAACCTGTGTTATTTATTTGGAAGTATGAAAACTCTACAGATTATTGGCAGAGCCAGAGTTGATGGAGAAAGGAGCACAGCTTGGAAATAACGGAAGTCCAGCAGAACATCATTAATGCAACCTCCTCGCTGAAGGCAACGTTTAAGCGCTGCCACCCCAGGCACACCACCTTCACGGAAAATTCATACACTTCGGAGCAAACACTCGGGATCTGAATTGCTACTGATTGTGTCAGCCAAGGATATCGGGCCACACGACAGCTTTACCAAGAGTTTATAACAACGCAAAAGATTATACCTTACTCCCCTCCCAGCAGCCTATCTTGGTCAGAATCCAAAAGGCGGAAAGATGAAGCAAAATCCTGCTAGAGGAGCTGTGAGTGAGAAAATGGTGGGTGTGCCACATTGATCCCCGCGTCACGGAGATTTCTGAGCCACGTGCGGGAAGAAAATACCAACCAAGACCCCCTCGCAGAGAGGGAGACGATGGCCAGAAGCCGACGCGGGGAGGGCTCGTCTATACATCACCGGGGAGGCCCGCAACGGCTAGGGCCCCGCAAGCGCCATTCCCGCCGTCGTGGCCGGAGTCCCTGCCGCCAGGCGCCGGGGGACGAGCCGGAGCGCGGGGGCCCGGCCTCCTCCAGAGACAAGAGCGCGGGACCGGGCAGGAGGGCTATTTTTGGCGCGCCTCGGGAGCCTCTTCCGCCCCTCGCCTCAGCTCCATGGCGGGAGCCTCCGGCCACACCGCCCGCGTCCGCCCCCTCCAACCGGCCCAGGTAAAGCGCCCCGGCCCGGCCCGCGGAGGCTCCGCCCCTCCGAGGACGGAAGCCTCGGGCGACCTCGCAGCAACCCTCCCCGGGAACGCGCGGGGCGACCGCCCACGTGATGGGGTCGCAGCCTCATGGCGTCACAAACGCGCCTCTGGCGTCAGGCCGTGACGTCACAAACGCCACGCCACCGGCGCACCCTCCCTCCCCGCATCGCAGAACGTTCGGCGGCCGCGGCCCCTCTCTCCCGCCACTCACCCACCGGCTCTGTGATCAAGGCGGCGTGAGCGGGGGCACGCATCCATCGGGAGGAATACGCAAAGGGGGGAGTCGGACACTTCCGGTTCCCATTGGAACGTGTTCGCCATATGCGGGACGAGAGTGGCGGAAGCGGGGCCTCGTCAGGCGGCTTGGAAATAACAGAAAGAACGGGCGTTCCTTACGTCGCTTTGGAGTTTGCGGGGCTTTCGGCTCCCCGGGCGAAGAACCCCCCGCTTCCTCACGGGCTGCCGGGGTGGAGCTGGGTGGTGCTTGTATGCTTTGGGCGGTGGGCGCGGTGCGAGGGAGAAAACGAAGAGGAGAAGCGGGCTTATCCTGGGAGCGAACACCGCGGAGCGCGGCGGGGCTTCGTGTGTGAGAGGAGGGCGCTGCCGGCGTGGGCCCTCGGTCTGCTCCCCTTGGAGGGGAAGAGCTGCAGAGAAGAAAAGGCCTTTGCTGCGAGTCGGCGCTCGCCTCCAGCCCCTCGGCTGCCCAGGGCGCCGTCCCTTCGGGCTGCTTTCCTCCCTCGTCGAAGGGACAGAGAAGTACGAGGCAGCCGGGCACCGAGGAGGAACGGCAAAAAAGGAAAGGGCCCGGGACACCTGGAAGACGAAAGGGGAACACGGCTGAGCAGAGACTGGCGTTATTTCCGCACGACACTCTTATAGCGCGGTTGTTCCACTTTCAACATCCTCTGGGATCCTGGGGTTTGCCGTTTAAACGTAGGCGCCCTTTCACGCTACACAGTTGTCGGTGTGTAGACGCCAGTCGACTGACCTGGGCTCGAGTCAGACTTAAGCGGCTTCAGTGACTTGACGTGGACTTGGCGATAAAGGACGCGCCGACTCCACTCGAGACGTGTCTATTTTGGTGACAGACTTGCTGCTTTTGGTTCAGTAACATAATGCATTCGTCCAGAAACCTTGTCGTTTTGAACACTGCTTCCATCCCTTTTTGCCTGCTGGTCGTAGGACGATCTGTCTCAAGGCCAAAGCGCGGGCACATTTCTCAGCGGGGAAGAGCAGACGGGTTAGGCAGTGGGCTTGCGGTGGGCTGGCCTTGAGGCCTGCTTAGCAGCCTGTCCCTGCTGCATATCAAGGGAGCCTTCTGAAACTTTTCCTGAGAGCGGAAGACGAGACTCGCTCCCAGAGTGCAGGGTGCATATCTCAGAGGGGAACAGCTAATGGGTTAGGCAACGGGCTTGAGGAGGAAGGATCCATCCTTCTAAAGCTTTTGGAGCTTCAGTAATGGGGAGTAAGAAAATCCTATTTCTCACCTCCTAAGCTGCAGAGTCTTTTATGCCCATTAGCACAAAAGCCTCCAGCTTCAGGAAGGGAGAATAAGAGGGATCCCCATGGCAAAATCACAAATGTGGAGGGCTGACTCTGCTTACATTGTTAATACTGACCTTATTGAACTCTGTCCAGAAATTCTGGAGTGTAGATTGGAGTATAAAGTTGGCTCCCAGACTTCAGACTTGACTTGAAAGTGTTTTCAAGGACTTGAGGCTGGGACTGAAAGACTTAAATACATCACTGACAATTATAGTGCTGGGATTCCATTTTAACTGTTATGGTCCCATCCTGTAAAATCCTGGGATTTGAAGTGTAGGAAGGGGCATTTAGAATCCTCAGCCAGGGAGCTCCTCTGGTGCCTCTGACCAAACTACAGACCGCAGGATTCCATATGATGAAGCCATGGCAGTGAAAGTGGAATAATAGCACTGTCAGCATTAGTGTGAATGGCTCCCAAGGTTGAGATCGCTGTGCATGCTTACCTGGGAGCCAGCATCACAGAACCCAGTGCGAGTTATTAGTGAACATGCGTGACACTGTGATGTCAGGCTGCAAGTCTAGGTACGTCTACCTGGGAATAAGTTCCACTGAACTCTGATGGGACTTTCTTTGCATTAAAAGTGCATGGAACTGAGCTGACAGAGAAGGCAGATCAAGTGAAATAGATGAGCACCTTCTGTCAAACTGAAGCAGAAGTTGAAAGGTAAAGCCCAGGAATTTCTCAGGCCATTTCTGCACTGCACTGTTACAGTGCTATTATTCCACTTTCAACATCCTGTGGGATTCTGGGATTTATAGTCTACTGAGGCCAAAGAGCTCTCTGGATGAGAATTCTAAATGCCTCTCCCTAAACTGCAAACTCCAGGATTCCATAGGATGTTGAAAGTGGAATAATAGCACTACAACAGTGTAGACAGAAATGACCTCAGAGAGTGCTCAGAAGATGACCAACATGATGCTGGACTTCTCTTGAGGAAACTGGCTGTACATTCAGAAGACCACATTGTTCTTCAGTGTCTTCCTCCATGGGAGCAATCCTGTTACCTCCTATGCCATTAAAACCTAAATCAGGTGTTGGGGAATATGTTACCTGCAAATTGTGTGGCCCTTCAGAGGTTGAACTGCAGCTCTCATCAGCCCTAGCAAAGTTTTTCTCATCACTACATCTTCACAGGCTATTTTTTTAAAGCTCCCACTATTCTTAGAAATACTCCAGAGGAAATTTAAAACCATTACACTGCTTGCTAGGATGTCATTAAAAAATCAGGAGACTTCCTCTCCTCTCCTCTCCTCTCCTCTCCTCTCCTCTCCTCTCCTCTCCTCTCCAGATTGTACTGATAGCATGTCTTGAAAATCAGTTTTGTCCCCTCCCCTGCCATCTGTTCCTTTTATCTTCCCTAATGAAAAGATCAGAAGCTCAGTCACATTTTTGTACCCCTTTGGTTAGCCTAATAAAAATATTATCCTGGCACAGATTTTGGATTATTTTTGTGGCTAGTTTTTGCTTGTCCAGAAGCATTAGGAGAACTGGGCTTTGTAAGCTTCAAATTTTTATGTTTTTTCTTGTGTGCTTTTAAGCTCTCACACACCAGAGATGGAGAATTATGAGCTGCTGTCAAGAGTCTAAAACCTGTGCAGACTACCTTTTAGGCACTAATCCAAGGGGTAAAGATAGCTGATAGTCTTGCGATGACGATGGTGGTGATAGTGGTAGCAATTTCAAGGCTGGAAGTACACAAGCACAAATGAGCTACAATAAAATAAACAGTTGAATATGTGTAGAATTTTGACAAGATCTTTTTGATGGTTTATTTTCTTCCCCACACTTGAAATGTGAGCTGTCCATAAAAATCAATGAAAAATCCAAGATTTTATTGTGTTTAAGATCACCCAGCAGGTGTCCCCTAAGAAAAACAGGCAGCAACAAAGAAAGGAATCATTGTCCATGCTCTCTACATCTAGTGTTAACTTTGTGTGAAAATATGACATTTTGAGTTTAAAACACAGCTTATCTAAATACAGGTCAACAGAGCCCAAATCATTTGCTTGCAACCAAGAGCTGCATTTCAAGGCTCTTGCAAATTATCTTCACTCACTGCAGCCTAAAACCAGCAATATGCATTTAATAACAGTATATAAAATGTAAAGGTCACATGCTTATCCTACCCTAACACATTACAGTACTTGGGGATGATAGTACTGAACAGTACTGCAGGATTGTTGTAAGTTACTCTCACAATGATCATTTATTCTACAGTACAAATATACAATGTAATTTCTTAACCATGAGCCAGAAAATTGCTGTCAAACATCTGAGTACTTTTCAAAACAATTAGATGATTCTTACTATTTCACACTGTAGTACAATATTTTTATTAGGCCAACCAAAAAGCCTCCAAAATGTGGAGGACAAGTCTTTGAGATATTCTGGTATCTTCATCAGGCAAGATGTTATAAAAAGTGGCTGTGAACAGAAAGGGGAATACTTGTTCTTAAAGTCATGTATTCTGCATGTCCTCTTGAAGGGAAACTAGTCCCATTTGGGAATCTGCAGTCGCTTGTGCTTCATTACAGTTCAAGAACACATGCAGACTAACTGACTTAAAAACCAAGTCTTCTCTCACCCACCACCAATGTCTGGCTCCTGAGAGATGACCTGTGAAGGAAGGCAGCCCTTTCAAAAGGCAGAAGTTGCCCATTCCTGAGCTAAGAGACAAAGCAGCTGACCTGATCTGGATGTCTTGCAGCTTTTGTAGGGTTTCCTCCAAAATGCAAGTTTAAATGCTGCTTGGCAATCTCGTTGGTATGCAGCAGCTGCCACTACTCCTTGGCTGGTACAAGTGATTTTGCATGCAAAAGATCCTGGATTTGGTTCCTGGCATCTCCAGGTAGAGCTGGGGGAAAAAAACTCCTGCCTGACTTCAGAGAGCCATTGCTCCTCTTTTTATAAAAGGCACAGAATCATAGATTTGGAAGGGGTGTTAATGCAGGATCTCCTGCTAAAGCATCCCCAGCAGGTAGCTGTCCAGCCTCTTTCTGAAAATGTCCAGAGAAGGAGCCCCACCACCTACCTCCCTAGGCAACTGGTTCCATTGCCAAACCACTCTTACATGTCTCTTATCCCTTTTAATGTTCCATCAAAATCTACCCTCCAGTAACTTCAAACCATTAGACCTGGTTCTAGCTTCTGGGCAACAGAAAACAGGCATTTCCCATCCTCTCTGGGACAGCCCTTGGGATAATTAAAGAGTACAATTGTGTCACCTCTTGATCATCCCATCGCTAAGTTGAAGATGCCCAGCTCCTTTAACCTTTCCTCATATGTTTTCTTCTCTATACCTCCTATCATCCTTTTTGCCCTTCTCTGAACCTGTTCCAACTTGTTTATATGCTCCTTAAAATGAAGTGACCAGAACTGAATGCAGTACTCCAGATGAAGCATGACCAGAGCAGAATGTAGTGGGACTATTACTTCCCTCAACTTGGAAACTTTGCTTCTGTTAATACAGGCTAAACTAGCATTCATCTTCTTTGCTGCAGTATCACACTGCTGGCTTATGTTCAATTTATGATGAACGATAATCCTGAGGTACTTTTTTGTATGTAGGACTTTTGAGCCATGTATCCTCCATCCTATAACTGTGCGCTTGCTTTTTGTGGCCTAAATGTAAAAATTTTGCATTTTTCAAATTGAATTTCATTTTATTAATTTCTGCTCAATTTTCTATTTATCTGGGTCCTTTTGAATTCTGTTTCTGTCTTCCAGTGCTTTAGCCACCCCTCCCAGTTCTATGTTATCTACAGACTTGATAAGGATTCCCTCCATCCCATCGTCTAAGTCATTGATAAAAATGTTGAAGAGTAATGGCCCTAGGACCGAACCATGAGGCATTCTCTCAAGACTTCCCTCCAGTCTGAAGCACAGGCATTGATGGTGACTCTTTGAGCATGGTTTTCCAAACAATTTTGGACCCATCTGACAGTATTCCCATTTATTCCACATTTAATCAGTTTGCTAATCAAAATGTCTGTGGCACCTTATCAAATACTTTGCTGACATCCAAATAAATGACATCCACAGCATTCCTCCCATCTACTAAACTAGTGACCTAGTTAAAAAAAAGATATAAGGGAAGTTTTGCAGGATTTGTTCTTGACAAATCCTTGCTAGCTCCTACTGATATCTGCATTGTCGTCAAGATACTCATAGACAGACTCCTGTATAATCCGTTCTAATATTTTTCCTGGGTATTGAGGTTAGGGTGACTGGTCTGTAGTTTTCTAGAGCTTCTTTTTTCCCTTTTTTTGAAGCGAGGAATAATGTTTGCTTGTCTCCACTCTTTAGGCACCTCAGCTGTTCTCCAGTATGGCTCAAAAATGATGGCAAATCGTTCAGAGAGTACATCAGCAAGTTGCTTCATGCAGATCATCTGGCCCCGCAGATTTAAACTCATTTAGATTAGCTACATAATTTCTGATTAACACCCTAGCAACCTTCAATTACAATCCAGATCCCTTGCTAAAGTCTCTGCTGCTGCATGGAAGCACATGGATCTCTTTTGGAGGAAAAAACTGAAGCAGAATAGGTGTCGATCAATTCTGCCTTTTCATTGTGATCTGTTGAAATTTTACTGTCCTTATCTATCAGCAGCCCCACTGCCTCCTTGGTTGTTCTCTTGCCTCAAATGTATCTAAAAACCACTTTTTGTTGCTCTTTGCTTTCCTAGCCAGTTTCGGCACATTCTGGGCTTTGGCTTTCTCTGTGCTGTTCCCACAAGCTTGGGCTCTCAGATCTGTATTCTCTCTTGATAATGTAGATCTTTCTTCCATTCTTTCCACATGCTCTTTTTCTTTCACTTCCTCCTCAAGTTTACTGTGCAGCCACATATTTTTTTTTCAGATGTTTTTCATTTTTCTTCTTGCATGGAATTGTTTGTGATTGTGCTTTTAGCAGTTCCTTTTTCATGACATTGCACCTATGCTGTGTGTCTTTTCCCCTTAGCATCTCTAACCATGGGATTCTGCCCAGTATTTCCCTTGATAAAATCAGCTTTCCAGAAATCCAGGGCAGGGTTTGTGTTTCGTTGTACTCTTCTTGGGTCTGTCCGCAGTCATACATTCTAGCACTACATTGTCACTCCTCACTAAAGTACCAACTGCTTTGATTCCATTGACAACTCCTCCCTGTTGGTTAGGATCAGCTCCAGGATTGGTGATCCCCTTGTTCCTTCCTCAACCTTTTGAAAGAGGAAATTGTCTGAGATTTCTGATACTCTGATACATTGCAGGAGACAACTATGGATCCTTTTGTCTCCATCTCTGCAGTTATTTTTTTTCACTTTCCTCCCTGTAATATCTACAGAGTACTGAGCTAGGTATGGAAAACAGCTAAGTGGACAAATGGTCTAAGCCCAACAGCTTCTTACTGCCAGACTCTGACTCCTGTCCATGCTCCGCAGTGGCTGCTATACACTACCTATGGTGCTGGAGGTCATGTATTCTCTATGGGTGGTAGCCATTGAAACTATAGTTTTAGTGTTGCTAGGTTTTCAAAATAGCAATAAAGGATAGTCAAAATGTATGGCACATGGGGTTGACGGTCAATAAATGTCTACTAAGGAGATTTTGATCTGCCTAAATATCAAATGAAAGTATTTGATTTCAGATAACGTAGCCATGTATTTCCCTGTTAAATAAACATATTGTCCACATTCATAATTTACAAGATGCTCACATTTCTGTCTTTATGAAGGGCCCACACCTGTTTTTGTTTTTTTGGGGGGGGCATCTTGTTCAATCTATATCAGTGGTTCTTAACCTGAGGTTTGCAGATCCCTGAGGGTCCAGGGGCCTCACATGGGGTCCATGAAGCCCTGATGCTGGAAACCAACAGGTGTTGCAGGGACACAGCAGTGGCGCGTGTTAGTGTAGGTGCCAAAACTACTGCTCCCTTTTTTTGCTAATGAGAGAGCAGTTTGGGCGACGCATATGTCTGCCACTGTGTCCCTTTTGTCGGAGACATGGCAGCAGGGGGGTTGGGTATCAAGGGAGATAGCAGCAGGCATATGCATGCATTCAAACTGCTCTGTCCTTGCAAACAAAGGAGCAGTTTTTGCACCCACAACCCCACACACACACACACACATACTGCCATGTTCCTGACAAAAGGTACACAATAGCAGGTGTGTGCATGTATCCGAACTATGATTCTGGAGATCAGGGTTTGAATCCTCACTTGGCCATGGAAAGCCAGGCAAGTCACATTCTCTCAGCCTCAGAGAAAGGCAAAGGCAACAAATTTTGCCAAGAAAACCTCCTTGAGGTCACCGTAAGTCAGTTTTCAAAGGGGAGAGACATGATGGTTAGGGGAAAAAAAAACCCTTCCAGCAGCATTTTGTTGTTGTGTGCTTTCAAATCACATCTTACTTAGTGGCAACCCTGAAGTGAACCTACCACAGGGTCTTCTTGGCAAGATTTGTTCAGAGGGAGTTTGCCTTTGCCTTCCTCTGAGGTTGAGAGAATGTGACTTAACCAAGGTCAGCCAGTGTCTGAGCGGGGATTTGAATCCTCATCTCTAGCAGCCATTAATAAATAAATGAATAAATATTCAAATATTCAAATTACTTTTTGAATATTTAAATCTAAATTTAAATCTTAAGCCTTGGGGGCCTCCAACAACAAATTATATTTACAGGGAGTCCCCAGTAAAGAAAAGATCAAGAATCACTGATCTACATAAAAAACTTGCTCAAGTAGGGGACATCCCTTATAATAAGGGAGGTTATGGCTAGTGTGTGTAGCTCCAAACTGTGTCCCACGAAGGATGTGTAATGGTGTGGACAACATTATCAAACCCTGAAGCAGCTGCTGCAGAGGGCTATTTAACAGGAACTGTGTGTGATAGGGTTGCGTGCGTGCGTGCGTGTGTGTGTGTACATTTTGCTTTGCTTCATACTGTCAAGTAAGCAGCCCTCTCCTCCATGCTTTTTTTAGGTTAGCCACATACAACTTTTTTTTTCTGTTGAGGGCTGCCTCCTCACTTCTTCAATTCCCCTTCCCCAAAAGAACTTCCAATAATGCTGTCTGGGTCTTTACACTCCAATTGTTGTCAGCACACTGCAACACACTGCATTCTGAGAAATGGTGCAAGAACAGGACCGCACAATTCTGAACCAGCCATTTCAAGTGAGATTTCCTAACAAATAGAATGTGATAAGCTGAAGGAGGGGAAGTATCACTCACCTTGCTGTCAGCAGTATGTCTCATGTTCTAGAAGGAGCCTGGGGCCTGATTACGGTGCATAAGATTTGGTTTTCTTGGTCATCTCATTATTTCCCCGTTGTTTTGGACATCTTTGTGGAACCGCTGAATTTCAAAGGAAGTAATAATGATATACAATTAATTATGACACATTTATATTGAATGGTTTTATGTTTTAGTGTATTTTAATTATAATGTGTTTTTAGTTGGTATGCTGGTTTTAGTTGTATTTTAACCTTTGTTGTACCCAGCAGCAGAGCTTGGAGTGCGTGGAGGGGGAAGGGCTACAGCAAAGGGGGCGTGGCTGCAGCACATGGGGGCATGGTTGTGGTGTCTGGGGGCGTGGCTGCAGTACACGGGGGCACGGACGTGGCGCACGGGGGCATGACTGTAAGACGGGATGCCCCAAAAACATTGCCGCCAGGGGCAAACCACCCTTATTAACCCCTTGTTCCTATGTGACTGGTTGTATCCTGTCTTGAGCTTTGAGGAGAGGCAGGTAAATGGTGATGAAGATGATGATTCAAAATTTGAAATCCTATATAAAGATTTTTAGTTCTGCCAAGGGTCCAAGACTGCCACTTGGTGGGCAAGGAAGGGAAGTAAGACTCCTCAGGAGTGTCTCCCACGGCCACCAAGAAAAGTGGCCTGACTGGGAACAAAGGTGGAAAAGTCCTTCCATTTGCAGCCGAGCCAGGCTTTAGGCTGCTCCATATGCTGGAGACCCTCCCTTGTTTCACCCCTGCCCACCACACCAAATGATTGTCTTGTCTTATCTTGTCTTGTCTTGTCATGCCCGTTGCCAGTTGGGCAACCTATTGGCTGCCAGTCCGCTACAAGTTTTCAGGAAAGAAATAGGCAGTTGTAGTCAATGGGCACAAATATGGTGCCAGTCCCTGTCACATGGGAGGGAACCCTGCTGTTCCCCCACATCAGATAGTTTAAGAAGCACTGGCACAGTGTACATTTTCTTTTGTGCTAGAAGAAGAAGTTATGCAAAATCTTTAAAAATGCAACTGCTTGCACAATGGGTGCTCTGACAGATCCCCACTTGGGCAGCCATGTGCACAGTGTGCCGTTGCAGGTGCAAGACACCAGCATGTGTCACCAATAGAATTTCAGCAACCATGTGCTGAAATTGGAAGATGTAAGAGGACAGTTAAGTGGCCACATTAAATAAATGTGGAGGAGCTTGTTTGCTTGCTCTTTCTCTTACTCTTTCTGATCACGAGAGAAAAAGATGGGAGAGTATGTTACCCTGTGTACTGGGGGTCCCGGGAGGGACACCAAAATGTGCTCAACTAAAGGTGGGGAAAATTAGCTCAGAGCACTGCTTAGCGTTACGAGAGGCAGGGTAACGTAGCAAGATCTTGAACCCTATGTCTACGGGGTCGGGTCGAGTCAAGGAGAACACAGAAGTTGAAACAATAAATGAAGTTTTATTAAACACAAGCAAAACAGTGTATGCGACACACTCACACAAGATAATTAAGGAAAATAAAGGTTGGAGTGGTCTAGAGGGATTTTTAGAGGGATTGCTGGTTTGGGTGATACTTCACCTGTCCTGAAGCCCGGAAAAATAGAGAGCGAGGCTGGGATGCGATGTAGCTCAGCATGTGGAGCTGAGGGGAGGCTCGCCAAGCAAAGTGGCAGCAAGGCGGGATGAAACTCGGGAGCGATCCGAGGAAGGTCTCGGAATCAAGGGTTTTTATAAAGAGAATTGTGACTGCAGGCTATGCCGTACTTGGGGGGAAAACACTAGATTTGGAGTTGGAGACAAAGCCTCCGAAAGGTCAGAATCTGAATGATTGAGTTATCGCAGAGGTTCTCAATAGAGTAGCCAGCATGCAAACGCAGAGTACTTGGGTATTGTATAGTTAGCCCATCAAGCTACCAGTGGGGGGCAGAGGCCCTCTTGTAGGTTGCTTGCATACCTAATTAGAGTACTTGCCTGGAGGTCTCCTAAAGCAACGAGTCAGCTATTTTCTGGCCTGCCTATATTGTCCAGGAATATTACGGCGATTAACGGCCGAGCTTGTACGCTTGCTTGTCCGGTGGCCTCACAAGCACGTGGAGGGGAGTAGAGAAGTGAAGCCGAATTGTGATATCAAATGGATATCTTTTAATATCCCCAAAGCTCGGACTAGCCAGGGCAGTAACAAGTACATAACAATACTTGTTTGTCATACACAATGCATTTTCTGGATTCCCTTACAAGAGGTTTTTTTTTTTAAACGGATTTTTGAAACCATGATTTTAAAACAGGATGAGAGGGAGCGAAGGAGTGAGGGAGCGAAGAAGAGGTAAGAAAATGCATTGGAGAAAAACAAAGGGTAGGTACGTATATTAATGTAGGTTCACTGTATTTCCAAAAATAAATTTTCTTGAAAGGGACATCAACAAAATACATGGTCATACATAGCTAAAGCAGCAAAATCTTCTACCTGTTGAACAATGGGTGGTGAATTTTTATCTTTCCAGTCTTGGAATATGCTTTATACAGAAAGGTTAAGTGTAAGTTTCTTTAACGCAAACTTTCCTCACAGATGTTTGGACTAACAGAAGGAGATGCCCTGTAGTGCTAGTTCAGAAGATCATTCACCCACAGAAGTAGCCATGACACTATGCAGTTACAGCAAGTGATTACATCTAACCAAAAGCACATTTTCAGGAGCAGCTGCAGTCATGTGTCTTTCAAGTAGCCGCCAAACTGTTTTCAGGTAAATTGACTCAAATTTGCCTGTGCAGCAGAATGGTTATGGAAAGTAATAGCTTAACCCTGTTCCCTTCCGTTGAAAACAAACCAACTATTTTTAAACTTGACCATGATTCATGTGCACAGGTCTAAGGGCCCTGATTCTGAATGAGGTTTCTAGCATTGAAGTTCATATCTAGGTGGAGATTTCCATGATCTAATCCTCATTCATGCAAAACAAACAAACATCTCTATGTAAAGCATATGCCTTAACATAAAAGATAAGCATTATCCTTGCTTACTCACTTCCTGTCTCTGTGTAGGAACAGTCTTTTTTCCTGTGTGGATGAGCACGGAATTGTGTCAGCCTCCCCACCCTCTACTCTGAAGTGGTTTTGCCAAGACGTGAGCTGACCACTCTCTGCCCACAGGCAGGAAATGTGCAAACAGAAGGTTTAGTAGTTCAGACACTCAGCAATAGTACAACAGAGGCCAGCATGAGCAGGCTGCTGGTAGCTTCAGGATAAGTTTTGCATGGGTGTGAGGTTTTAAACATGTGTTTTAGTTTTGTCGCATTTTGTCGGAGGGTTCTGGCATGTTCATTTTAAATTGGGACCCACCTGGGTTGGGGCAGACTAGAAATATAATGAAGAGAGAAAAAGACACAAATGTGACTGTGCGTGGGGTGGATGGGTTGGGAGGCCCCGACTTGTTACCAAAAGGAAAACATGATCTTTTCCAGCAGCTTTTAAAAGCCTGCAGGGCATGTCTGTTCAGAATTGTTCCTTCTCTTCAACATGAAAGGGTCTTTTTCCTGATATTCTGCCAGTGCAACATGCTTTCTTCAGCTAATCACCTTCTTGACATGACCAAAACGCTTCAGCCTGCTTCCCTGGATCAGCCTAAAAAGCATTCTTTATAACTCCCAGTTGTTTAACACCCACTCACTATTCTTTCCAGTACACAAACCATGCATGGCAAAGACTTTCTAAGCAAGATGTGGTCTAACCCTACTCTAGCTTTTGCAATTATAGCTCTGTGTAGGCCAAAGCCCCAAAAGATCAAAATGTTTGTAGCTGGAGTTCTCCTTTATTTCCATCCAGGGACATGAGCAAGAACGGCTGCGTGCATAAAAACCTCTAACCGCTGAACTTCCGACAGTCCAACAGTTTCCTCGCTGCTATTTTCAGTCATAGAAATATTCCTGGAAGTCCCTTCTCTTGACAAGAGTTGCAGATGCCTCGCGCATGCGTATGCCAAGCTCACTCCTTGATTCACAGCTTCCCCAGATCAGGATTCTTATGCTTGGAAATGATTTGTAGGAGGAAGAATGAAAATGGAAGCCTGGGAAACCACCTAAACAGTTGCCCTGGCAGGAAAATAATACGCCAAATATAAGTAGGAAGGCCATTATGAAAGAAGAAATCAAAAATCGACCAAAGGAATTATACATTCTAGATTGCATAGATTGGGCAAGGCCTTGCATTCATTTTGTATTTCCTGTTTTCTCTTACCTCAATCAAAGCCCGTATGCCAAGATGGGGAAAAAGACCAAAGCAAAAATCGCACATTCCTTCACAATTGCCTTCACTTCTGAAGGAAATCCACCCCACAAAGGGAATCCAGCCATTCAACACAACCGCACAGGTCGCTTCATTGGCTGGCTTTCTGCCCCTTTTCATATCCACTGCCATGACCTTGTCGTGAATAAAGATCTCTATGACATGACTCCACTTTATCTTTTGGCTTTTGTTCCCAGTGATGTCCCTGAGCCTGAGCTCCACACAAAAGTCTCTTGTTCTCTACAGCAACTCCACCTATTCTACCTGGCTGTCCCAGTGCTATGCCTCCTCCTGGATAGGCATGTTGTACTATCCAGCCACACACCCCTCTCTTTACATCTTTTTCTCCCCAGCCACATCACAAAGCCCCCCCTTTCTTTTTCAGTTTGGTTCTCATTCCTCAACATATTTTTCTGGTAAGAAAAAAATGGAAGCAATGATAGGAACATATGAGAGGTTTAGAAATAGAAGACAATATGATCTGATAACCCTCTGTAAAATTCTGTGTTTCAGGCAGAGCAATTTCAGGATGAAGGTTTCAGCTAAAGCTATCATCATTATCATCATCATCATCGCCGCCACCACCACCACCATCATCATCATCATCATCATCATCATCATCATCATCATCAACAACAACAAAAGACATGGGTTTTTTTTTCAATTTTTCAATTTTTTAATTATTTTTTATTGATTATAAAGAAAAGAACAGAACAAAAGAGAAAAGAAAAACACCAACAGATATGGTTAAAACCCATCTAATATAAAAGTTAAAACATAATTAAACAATCAAAAAAATCCAAACAATGTTAAAATACATAATTAAAAACTCAAACACTCATCAGCAACACACTATCCAGCACATTCTATCAGACAGGCCACGTATAATCACACATCGAACGCTTATTTGAATAAAAATGTCTTTACTTGATTGCAGAAAGATAGGAGGGTGCCAGTATGACTTTGTTACCCTGTGTACTGGGTACTCGGGAGGGACACCAAAATGTACTCAACTAAAGGTGGGGAAAATTAGCTCAGAGCACTGCTCAGCGTTACGAGAGGCAGGGTAACGTAGCGAGATCTTGAACCCTATGTCTACGGGGTCGGGTCGAGTCAAGGAGCACACAAAAGTTGAAACGATAAATGATGTTTTATTAAACACAAGCAAAACAGTGTATGCGACACACTCACACAAGATAACTAAGGAAAATAAAGGTTGGAGTGGTCTAGAGGGATTTTTAGAGGGATTGCTGGTTTGGGTGATACTTCACCTGTCCTGAAGCCCATTAAAATAGAGAGTGAGGCTGGGGTGCAATGTAGCTCAGCACGTGGAGCTTGTCAGGACCCTGGAACTCCAGGACACAAGCTCTGAGTCTGAGCCAGAGGCCCTGGAGCCTGCTGCACCACCACAGCCCGTCCCAGAGGCTGCCCCAGACACAGAGCCCTTGGCCCCAGTAGCCCCAGCAACAGAGCCAGGGGTTCCCTCAGACCCAGCCAAGCCAGAAGAGTCAGATAGTGAGATTCAAGAGCAGGTGCCTACTTACCAGCAGCATGGGGAGCAAAAGAGTGCTCTCAGGAGGTCAGAGCGTTTAAATAGAAAACGCCAGGCAATCAGGGTCCAGCTGAGAGAACACCTGGAGGAGTGATCTGCCTATAAAAGCACTCACTCAGCCTTGGGTCGTTGTTGGTTCACAACCGTCCCGTTTGGGGGGGGGGGTATGTGTTGGGTATCTTGAATCCCTGCCTTGCCTCCTGGAACGCTGCCCGACCCGCTGGAACATTGCCTCCTTTGGATCTCGGACCGGCCGTGGTAACTTCCCTTGCTTGAGCTAACTCAGACTGTTCACTGAGAACCCGGCTGTGACGTAACAGCCAGGGAGTCTCCTTGCTGCCAGAAGCTCTTTTATTTACTGCTGCCTTATCTATTCATTTGCTGTTTGCCTGGAAAGCTCTTTGATTCATTGCCTTATTTGCGAGAGACTTGTTAACCGGCTCTTGAGGCTGCCTGCCAGGCCTAGGAGCGGACACAGCTGAGGGGAGGTTTGCCAAGCAAAGCGGCAGCAAGGCAGGATGAAACTCGGGAGCGATCCGAGGAAGGTCTTGGAATCAAGGGTTTTATAAGGAGAATTGTGACTGTAGGCTATGCCGTTGTTGGGGGAAAACAATAGATTTGGAGTTGGAGAGAAAGCCTCCGAAAGGTCAGAATGTGAATGATTGAGTTATCGTAGTGGTTCCCAATAGAGTAGCCAGTATGCAAACGCAGAGTACTTGGGCATTGTATAGGTTACCCATCAAGCTGCCAGCGCGGGGCAGAGGCTCTTTTGTAAGTTGCGTGCATACCTGATTAGAGTACTTGCCTGGAGGTCTCCTAAAGCAGGGAGTAAGCTATTTCTGGCCTGCCTATTTTGTTCAGGAATATTATGGCAATTAACGGTCGAGCTTGTTTACATGCTTGTCCGGTGGCCTCGCAAGCACGTGGAAGGGAATAGAGAAATGCAGCCGAACTGTGATATCAAGAGGATATCTTTTAATATCCCCAAAGCTCGGACTAGCCAGGGCAGTAACAACTTCTCTGGGAAGAGAGTTCCATAGCCTGGGGGCAGCCACTGAAAAGGCCCTCTCCTGTGTTCCCACCAGTTACACTTGTGAAGGCGGTGGGATGAAGAGAAGTACATCTCCAGCAGATCTCAAAGCCCAGGGTGGTTCGTAAGGGAGAATACAAGCCTTCAAATAATCTGGACCTGAGCCACATAGGTCTTCAAAGGTCATCATCACCAGCACTTTGAATTATGCATGGAAACAGATCAGTAGCAAGTGGAGCTGTTGCAACAGGGGAGTTGTGTGATCCCTGTAGCCAGCCCAGTTAACAATCTGTCTGCAGATCTTTGGATCAGCTGAAGTTTTAGAACACTCTTCAAAGGCATCCCCATGTAGATTGAGTTACAGTACTCCAACCCAGGCATGTGTTACCATGGCTAGATGTGACGTCTCAGGGAATGGGTGCAGCTGGTGCACAAGCCTTAACTGTGCAAATACAATCCTGGCTACCTATTACTGTAGTTTCTAGTCCGAACTTGTGGTATATTAGCTATCATTTGATATCAAGAATTTGGCCTTCACTACCCATTCCTCTCCATGTGCTTGCGAGGCCCTCGGACAAGCACACACACGGACCCGGCCAAAAATAGCTGAAAACAAATCCAGGCAGGCCAGTAATTGCCAGACTGCAGCTTCAGGAGACCTCCAGGTAAGTACCCTCTTAAGATCACATTATGTTTGCACATTGTTTACAAAAGATCCCCTGCCCCGAGCAGGCAGCTTGACGAGCTGAATATCCAACTGTCAAGCACTCCGCATTTGCATACTGGCTACGCTATTGACAACGCTGTCACAATTCAATTATCTAAAGTACTGACCTTTCAGAGGCTTTGTCTCCAGCCCAAAACCCATTGTTTTCCCCGGGAACAGACTAGCCTACAGGCAAATTTTCCCCTATAAGACCCCCTGATTTTGAGCGTCTCTTCGGATCGCTCTGGCTTCCATCCCGCCTTGCTGTCGCTCCATTCGACAAGCCTTCCCCTCAGCTCCCATGTGCTGAGAATCTCCGATACAACGGACTTTTCTTCTGATAAACCGGGCTTCAGGATCAGGTGTAGTATTTCCCCTGAAAAATGCCTCTTAACATCCTCTATCCAACTCCTACCTTTCTTTCATTAGGTCTGTGTGAGTGGTTGCATACATCCGTTTTGACTGTATTTCAAAATAAAGGAAAACAATTATTATTTACTTCTGTTTGATTATTGACGGCCTGACCCCGTAAACATTGGGTTCAAGATCTCGCTAGGTTGCCCTGCCTCTTGCATTGCTTAGCTTGTGCTCTTGCTAATTCCCATTCCCCAGTATTTTGAGCACATTGAGGTGTCCCTCAAGGGACCCCAGAAATCAGGGAAGATACCGATGAAACCTGAGTTTCCAAGCTCACAGTTGAGTCCAGGAGCACTCCCAAGCTACGAACCTGCATCTTTAGAGGGTATGTAACGCCATCTAACATATGTTACCGCTGTTTCTAGCCCGAGCTTGTGGGATATTAAGATATCATTTGATATCAATAATTTGGCCTTCTGTACCCATTCCTCTCCACATGCTTGTGAGGGCCCCCGACAAGCACGCACACAGGCGCGGCTGACAATAGCCGAACCAGTCAAACCCTGATCTAGGCAGGCCAGTCATTGCCAAACGCAGCTTCAGGAGACCTCAAGGCAAGTACCACATTATGTATGCACGCTACTTGCAAAAGATCCCCTGCCCCGCGCATGCAGTTTGATGAGCGGACTATACAACTCTCAAGCACTCCGCGTTTGCGTACTGGCTACTCTATTGACAATCTGGCTATAACTCAATCATCTAAAGTACTGACCTTTCGGAGGCTTTGTCTCCAGCCCCAAACTCATTGTTTTCCCCAAGTACGGACTAGCCTGCGGCCACAATTTTCCCTATAAGAACCCCTGACTTTGAGCGCTTCCTCGGATAGCTCTTGGCTTCCATCCCGCCTTGCTGTCACTTTGTCCAGCGAGCCTTCCCCTCAGCCCCACGTGCTGAGAATCCACGCTCCCCGGCTTCTTTGCTTTTACCCGGCTTCAGGACAGGTATAGTATTTCCCATACCAAACCTCCTCTAAAAATCCCTCTATCCAACTCCTTCCTTTTATTTCTATAGTTCCTTGTGTGAATGTGTTGCATACACGTGTTTGATTGTGTTTCAATAGACCAATTATTATTATTTCAACGTATGCCTTATCATTGACTCGGCCTGACCCTGTAGACATAGGGTTTAAGATCTCGCTATGTTACCCTGCCTTATGCTCTGTGCGAATTCCCTGCCCATTGTTTGAGCACATTTAGGTGTCCCTCCTGGGACCCCCAGAAATCAGGGTAACACATAGGCTGAATCGCTGTTCTCTGATCTGCCTTTTGACTGATCAGGAGCAGCTCTTCTTGTCTGGATTAAGCTTCAGTTTATTTGCCCTCTTTGAGTCCATTATTGATGACAGGGACTTGTTTAGGACCAAAATAGCTTTCTTCGCTTGCAGTGGAAAGGAGTAATGAAGTTCGATGATATTTGCATACTGATGACACTGAACCCCAAAACGCTTAACAACCTCTCCCAGCAGTTTCAAGTAGATATTAAATAGCATGGAGAGCAGAACTGAGCTCTGAGGGACCCCAAGGTCTGTTTAGTTCCCAGCATAGGTCATCCACCAAGGTGACCAGTCTCAGTCCCATAGCCAGGCCTGAAACCAGATTGAAATGGATCTAGATAATCTATTTTATCCAGAAAGCCCTGAAACTCGGATGCCAGCATACCTTCCAGATCCTTGCCCAGAAATGGACAGTTAGAAACTGGCCAATAATTATCCCAAAATGGTGAGAGCCAGGGATGGCTAAATTTAGTAATGGTTTTATAACAGCCTCCTTGACACAAGCTGGAACTCTACCTTGTTTTAAACAAAAATGACTATTCCCTTTACCCACTCAGCCAGTTCCCCACTAGCTTTTCTAGTAAGTCATGAATGGCAAGGATCTAGAGCACATGTGGTGGCTCTCATATCTCCAAGAATGCTGTCCACATCCTCAGGTTGTAGAAATTGAAAAGTATCCATTATTGCTGGACTAGCAGAAGCCAGAGTTACATCCACAGGATCTGTATCAATCATAGCATCCAAGCATTATCTGCAAAGTACTGGCAAATTGTTCACGGCAGGCTGTTGAGTGGTCTGGATTTTCCTCTCTTGGGCCTGCGTGTTAAAAACCCCTGACCATTCAAAACAGCTCTGCTGGCTGGCTCCCTGCAGGCACAATAGAGACAGAGAAAAACATTGTCTTTTCTATCTCTAGTGCCACAGAGTAGGCTCTGAGATAAGCTCTAGCTTGTGTTCTATCAGATACATTCCAAGTTTTCTGCCAATGTTCCTCTAGTCACTTTCTCACATGTTTCATCACCAACAGCTCCCCAGAAAACCAGAGAGCCATTTTGGCTCCACTTCATGAGAGGGGATACTCAGGAGCAATTGTGTCCACTGCCCTGGCCACTTCTTTATTCCAGGGGTCAGCCAGGGCTTTGAGACAAGACTGCCTGTCAAGGCAGCAGGAAACTCCCCAAGAGCCACCAGGAATCCATCCAGATCCATAAGATTCCTGGGCTGGACCATGTTAATGGGCCTCCCACTCCTGCAGAGGTTCCAGTGAGTCTAAACCCCACCAGGTGGTGATCTGTCTATGACAACGGAACTATAGATAGTTCCTCTGCTCCCAGAGCACATTCTCTCTCTCACACACACACACACACACTACAGAAAACAAGGTCCAGAGTGTGCTTAGCAGTGTGAGCAGGGCCAGATACCACTTGGGACAGACCCATGGTTGTCATAGCAGACATGAAGTCCTGAGCCACTCCTGATGGCATGGTCTCAGCATGGATGTTGAAATCCCATAGTACTGTAAGCCAGGAAGATTCCAACCCCAACCCCAACATCACACCAGGTAACTAGGGTTGCCAGAGTGAAAACTGTTGGAAATACCTTTAATGGCTGCATAGAAGAGGGACATTCAGGTGTTGTTGCTTGTTATCTGGTTGGGTTACAAGCAACACTTGCTGAAAATGCTCCTCCCACGTAATCATTAAGGGTAAGGTAGTCAGCTCTAGTTTTCATTCTGGCAACCTGAGCTCATACCACATAAGCATGATTGCATCTACGTTCAGCATTCCTCACCTCTCCTTCTTCCCCCTGCTTCTCTGCTGTAAGCTTACGGGGGGCAGGCTGTCGCAAGCTGACTTTAGGAAAACGTAAACTGATAATGGAGCTGAGAAGCATTCTTTTAAGATTTGGCTGTTTGGTGATGGGTATTAAAGTTTTAAATGCGCTGGTTACTGTTTCCACGTTAGATCTTTTAATACGAATCCCCCACACATTCAATAGAAAGGAGAGAAGAGTTCACCACTTCAACTGCAATTCCCAGAATCCCTCAGCCAGCATGGCAACAGGCCAAAAACTTTTCCAATTTCTGCTGAGGCCCTATACTGGTGCTCCTGAAAGCCACATATTGAACTGAATATGTGGAAGGGGCCTCCACATCCCTGCAAACTGAGACACGCTGGGATTCTATGTTCATAACCCTGTGCATCTGAGGTTGCAGATCATTTGAATGGTGCTTCTATTTCTATATAACTACATCCACAGAGAGACCGCTTTCATGTGTTCCATGCTGAGGATGTGGCCACTGGATGCACAGACATAAGGAGGTTGCTCCCCCAGACCCCATCCTACCTGAATTCATTTTTAACATTTTGTCTGAAAAAAGCCGATAGTATTTGTTCTTCGTCATAAAATGGGGGAAGTTTGGAAAGGATCAAAGAGATGAATAAATCATTATTCCTTTTCTGTATGACCTAAAACTGATGGTTGGGCAAACCATTATCAGTCTCATTACCTACCATTTACAATAAGAGGGGAAACGCACTAAGTATTTGACCATTTATACATTTCACGTGTGCTCCGATGGCACCACAGTACAGGAACTGGATGTAAAAACAGTCAGGGCTTCTACACCTTTACCAAAAAAAAAAAAAAAAAGGAATTACTGTGTTTGCAGTTTGCAGATTGATGGCTCCAGTGGAGGATAGCCAAAAGCACCTTTAATATGTGGGAAAAATTCAGTAGGTATAGTTTGTCATGTAGGCCACTGGTTCTCAGACCTTTTGCCCCATGATCCCTTTACATCTACATGCGGACATTACACACACACAAACAAAAACACATACATACACCCCTGCTCAATGTAGTATATGAATAAAAATATTTTCTTTGTTTAGTGTGTGTGTGTTTTCATTTGCACGTACATGTATATTTATATTTTAACATTAAAGTCCCCACCACCACCACCTGAGAAATTGCCTTGAAATTGCTGCTAAGGGGCCTGCTGTACCAACTAACGTTCAGAGAAGCTGACTAGGAAAAGTGCAAAAATAAAAGTGGGGGGCAGCTGATTTTTTTTCTAAGTCTAAGATTGGAGGAAGGCATAACAAAGGAAGACATTTTGAATTGCTGTTTTGCAGGAACCAGTCAACCCTTACTGGTGTGTGTGCATGCACACACACAGGCTTACCCTTCCGTTTCATATTTGCTGTATTGGCAGGTTGACTTTTCTTGAGCAACTATCAAGCCACCCCCTAGGGTCCCACCCCACAGTTTGAGAACCGCTGGTGTAGGTTATACCCCCTGAAATTCCTTTGCCTACACAAGTAAAAAAGATACAGCAGCCCTGTTCTTTTTTACATCTGACCACCTTCGTCTAGAAGGAAAGAGGACCATAACAACAAAGGTGTAACTTAAGCTTAAATATAAATTGCTACAGAAGAACACCTTCTTCCAGTTAGAGCTCACCATCCTGATTATAATCATAGTTAAATAACCAATATTAAATGTTAGCACGCAGTGGGTCTTCCACTTTTGCAGGATCAGCATTCACGGGTTTCATTATTTGTGGGTTATTTTATTTTATTTTAAAAATTCTTACCCTATTTGCCCCCGCCATTGAAAAATATGTTCTCTCTAGGAATCTCTAGGTCCTCTAGTGCAAGCCTGTGGTCCACTTATTGTAGATTCATGCTGGAGGACCTAGAAATTCCTAAATACTTCTCCAGGCATTACTAAGTCCTCCAGCATGACTCTGTAGCCCACTTCCACCAGAAGTTGACTACAGAATCACACTGGAGGATCTAGAGATTTATAGAAAAATCTTCTCAGGTTAAAAAATACAGCATTTGTGGGTTTTTTGTTGTTGTTTTTTTTTGTCTTACTTCTCTAACCCCTGCAAAAGTGTGAAAATTTAAAGGAAACACAAAAGCAGTTACAGTAATTTCAAGTGCAACTGTAACGAAAGATAAAATTCAGTTTGCTGGATACTGAAATATTTTTAGGAGGGTGTGTGCATTCTATTCTTCAATAGTACTGTTTATTTAAACTACATGTCTGCACGGCTTAACTATGTTATTTTTGGAGGTTGTAGAAATATGAAAGAGAATAAAAACCGGCGGTCATTATTGATTGGAAATAATAAATTTAATTCCGGAGGGCAGCAATAATAAAAAGCATACATGCGTATTTATCTCTATTTGTCTGATCTTTTTCTTTCTATTATTAAATAAATCAAAACTTCTTGCGGTTCCAGCTTGCAACATAAGATTTTTAAGTGCCCGACCTACACATTGGGTAATTGCCATAATGGTTGCAAACTTTGAAACAGCTTGATACCAAATTGATTTTCAAATAAATATGTGTGCATAGACATGTTCTCAGAGGTATTCTCAGTGCTTTTAACATTTAGTAATAGAACTATGTAGTTACAACTTTTCTTTCTTTCCTATTTTTTTTAAAAGGAAGATGCCTGCTTCTTAATGGCTAAAGAGTCATTATTTCTAAATCCTTAGATTTCAGGAAATGGAAACTATCATGTTGATTGTCTGTTGGCCTGGTGGCACACCTCTGTCAAGCCAATGTCAATGGTACATTGAAGTATCTAGGTTGAAAAATAACCTGATGAATAACTAGCATTTGAAAAACAGGGCACCTTCCATTCAAATAGCTACTTTTCATTTCAGCTGTGATGGGCTCTTGTTGGAACCAGTCAGACAAGAATTTCTAGGGTCATCTCCAATGCCTTACATCACAAAATAATTACATCACAAAGATGTACAGAGATTGTGTGTCATACTCTCCAGAGAAGCATCCTCTGTTTGAAGGCCTCCTATATTTGTGTGGTGGTGCAGTGGTTAAATCCGGTAGTGCAGCCACAAGATTGTGAGTTCGATCCTACCAGGCTCTAGGTTGACTCTACCTTCCATCCTTCTGCAGGTCGGTAAAATGAGTACCCAGCTTGTTGGGGGCAATTAGCTAACACATTGTAAACCGCTTAGAGAGCACTTAGCTGATAAGCGGTATAGAAATACACTTGCTATTGCTATAGCTATGTTTGAAGGACTGTCCAGTCCAGAAGAACCACCTTCATAAGAGACAGTGGAGGCCTTGAATTTTCCCATCATCACCCAGCACCCAGACACTGATCACAGACTTCTGCACTATGGGAGATGTATGGTATTGCTATTTAAATTATAGCTAGTATTTCTAAATGTACCTTGCATATAGAAGTCTTATGCAAATCTCTATCCTGTTTTTGCTCTCTTTTTTGGCAATGCATTTCCACCTTTTTTTGGACATGTGTAAGCAGCCTCTTCAAGATATTAATTACACACTGTGTTAAATATGTGGGAGAGGAGGAGTGGCAAAGCAAAACAAAATGCACAGCTGGGAATGAATATTTAAGCCCTCTCCACATCAGTCCACAGTGGACCCAACATGGAAGAGGCCCCATGACTTGTTTCAGATTTTTTAAAGTCCTATTTAGCTGTAGGACACACAATTAATATTTTACATAACTTAGTTTTAACCTTAAGATACACCTACACTAGGTGCAGCGGCAGAAGGTTTGTTTGACTTTACTATTAGATTGCTTGATAACTTCTGATCAGTAGATTAGTAAAGATTTCTGATTACCAACAATCATCAGCATCATCACACCTTTTTTCCTGCTTTGGGATTCAAGATATCTTATAGATTAAAAAGATTTTGCCTGCTGATGGAAGAACAAGGAGGAGGGACCTAGGCCATTTCTGCACTAGACTGTTATAGTGCGATTATTCCACTTTCAACATCGTATGGAATCCTGGAGTTTGCAGTTTAGGGAGGAGTCTTTGAGGAATAATAGCATTACAGCAGCCTAGCGCGGAAATAGCCTTAGTCTAGCCTCTCTAGAGAAGGAGTTGCAAAGTCTGGGGGCAGCCATCAAGAAAGCCCTATTATGTTCCTACCAACTCTACATATGAAGGTGGGACAAAAAGAAGGACCGTTCCAGTGCTCTCACAGCCTGGGCAGGCCCACAGGTAGAGATAAATTCTCTCAGATAGCCTGGGCCTATGCTGTATAAGGCTGTTTTGGCCTATGACAACTACAACAGCATGCTCCCTCCTCGCTAGGTTATACTTGGGTTGACATTTCGTTGTGGAAGGAAATACTGTGATGTCATTCGAAATAAATCTCTGGTTTCAGCATTCTTTAATTTTGCAGTAGTCTCTTATAGAAAGCCAGTGTTGTTTAGTGGTTTCAGCACTGGACTACGTCTTTGGAAACTACTCTCACTCAGCCATAGCAGCCCACTGGGTGACCCTGAGCAAGTCACACTCTCTCAGCCTCAGAGGAAGGGAAAAGCAAAGCCCCTCTGAACAAATCTTGCTAAGAAAACCCTGTGACAGAAATGACTCGAAGGAACACAACAAGCCTCTTATTGGTGGATGTTTAGGCTTGAAGAGAAAGCAAACCATATAGCCTGAGGTTTTTCCACCTTGATCCACACTACAAAGTGGTCAGTACAAAAGTTTGGCTTTTAACTATTTTAACGGCCTTCTCCATCGTGAATTGTAGCTTGATGGGCTGCTGAGGTCCCTATTAGAGATCTATAGAAGTTATACATGTGCTCTCGGATTTATTTCTCTATACATGCATATGTGGGTTGGGAGGAGAAATAGGAAGCCTCTCTGGATGAAGGATCTCTGAAAAAGAGACTCTGGAGAGAACAATGAATGTCAAAGAACTTTTAAGACTGTAGAACTGAGATATACAAAAAAGTCTATTAAGTTGACAACATTCCTGAATAAGCAAGCTTGGAAAGTTTGGTGAATTCTGGTATAGGGAAAGATTGATGCAGAGGACATTCACACAGGAATTGAGATGGGATAGCCAGCTCCAGTGCAGAAACAGAAGAAGAAGAGGCAGAAGAAAAGCAACAACTTCTACTTCATGCAATCTTTCTTGTCCCAAGACAGTTCAAAACTCTAGCCCTTCTCTTTCTCAAGGCAGTTCTCTATTAGGGTAAATATATTCATGTTAGACTAACAACATCAGGGCAAATTTAGAACAAGTAACTAGGCATTTCTGCTCCAAATTTAGCTGATTTATTCACTATGTGATGTAGGTTATCTTTCAAGTTAGCAACTAAAACACACCTTAACTTAGCCAGCAAACTACTTCAGAGGAGTTCTCCCCTGCCCATGAAGTGATGAAAATTTAACTGAAGCTAATGTTTCTCAGCCTTGTTAAACTTGTAAAGAAAGGAACCCCTGAATATGTTCAGCTATAGGGCAAGATATACATATTTTAATAAATAATGAATAAAATAAACACATAAAAGCTGAAACAGAGAAAGTCTAGAGTGAGTAAAAACTATTGGAGAAAGAAAAAGGTGAAGAGAAAAGATTTGTGGCATTGGGAATCTTGTCTCCTATATTCATTTTGATCCCCGAGTACAGAATTAATACTGTCTGATAAGGACTAAGTAAAAGCTCACTATGTGAACTAGGAACTAGTTTGGAATGTCTAAAAGCTTACATTAACCAAAAAAAAAAAAAAAAAAACCCACAGGGGAAGCCCATAACATTTTGTTGCCTGAGGAAGAGTAGCAAATGATGTTTAATTCCCAAGTCGGGATATGTAGTCCTTGAAGACAGTCGTGTTGTTTTAGCACCCAAGCCAGAAAATCCCATAAGCACCTCTTCTCTTCCATAAAATCACAACAACAACAACAACAACAACAACAACAACTTGTTGCCGTTGAAATGATGACATTCAAAATCAATTGCCTCATTCTACTTTATTATGCAACTGACTCTCCAGAATTGTGGGATTGAGAAGCATCTGAATACTTACTTCTCATCATGGACCAGAATATCTTCAGGCTACTTTAAGTTCTGCAATTCTGTCGTTCTCCTTTTCCAGTTAAATTAAAGATCCATATCTCAGAGCTGCAGATGCTAACTTCTCCATGTTTATCTTGAAACATTCTTTGTTGGAAGGGCTGTCCAGTCCCAGTTTAGTTGAAATCTGAGAATCATAAAAAAGAGAAGAAATTTCAAATGTGCAGATGACACCAAATTAGGAGGGGTAGCTGATACCCAGGGGACAGATCAGAATTCCAAATTATCTTAAGAGATTAGAGAGCTGGGTCAAAGCTAACAAAATGAATTTCAACAGGCAGAAGTGTAACACTTGGGCAGAAAAAAAATAAAATGTACAGATATAAGATGAGTGACAGCTGGCTTGACCACAGTACATGTGAAAAGGATCTAGGAGTTTTAGTAGACCACAAGTTGAACATGAGTCAGCAGTGTGATGCAGCAGCCACAAAAGCCAATGCAATTCTTGGCTGCATCAACAGAATTATAGCGTCTAAGTCAAGGGAAGTGATAATACCACTCTGTTCTGCTTTGGTCAGACCCCACCTGGAATACTGTGTCCATTTCTGGGCACCACAGATCAGGAAAGATATTGACAATCTAGAACATGTCCAGAGAAGGACAACCAAAATAGTGAAGGGTTGGAAACCATGCCCTATGAGGAGTGATTCAGGGAGCTAAGTATGCTTAGCCTGGAGAAGAGAAAGTTAAGAGGCAACATGACAGCCGTGTTTAAATATTTGAAAGGATGTCATATGGAGGATGGAGAAATCATGTTTTCTGCTGTTCCAGAGACTAGGCCATGGATCAGTGGCTTTAAACTTCAGGAAAAGAGTTTCCATCTAAACATTAGGAAGCACTTCCTGACAGTAAGAGCAGTTCAAGAGTAGAATGCCAGAAATCAGTCATGTAAGGGGGTTTAACAGAGTGATCGCTTCAAATGCCCATGAGGACAGGGACCTTTTTTATAGCATCTGGAATGTAAATTAAGTGTGTTTTATGCATTTCCTCAAAATAAAGTTTATTCCTAAATGTCTGCCATGAAAACATTCCAAATAAATTCACTAGTTGGCCAAGTCCAAATATTTGTGGTTGCTCCAACGTGCTCATATTTCTGATACAAATGATTAAACCTTGCCCAAGAGTTTCCATCAGCTAGTGCTTTTAAAATGAAATCTTTGAGCATTCAGTTGTGTGCTGTAAAAGGTGTGATTTCATAGCACACTTGAAATGAAATCACATCCCATAGTCATTCACCTTGTCCCCATCTCTCTGACTCCTACATTGGCTGTGCACACACCTCAACACATGCCAAAACAAATACATCACAGACAGATTATTCAGTTCCAGTTGACCTACTCAACAGAGCAGCATCAGAAAAATAGGCTAGTGAGGGCAGTATAAATGGAAGCAGTTTGGCCATTTTTCAATGACAGAACTACAATCCTGCAACTTACCTGCATACATGCACATATATAGATGGCATATATCTTTGACCATTTCAATGTCCTTATTGTTTGCTTTAATATTATGTAAATCACCTGTGGTCATTATTTTTGTTTTCTTAATGTTCGGCTGTAAACCTGCCTTGGCACTTTCTTCCTTGACCTTCTTCAGTAATTGTTCCAAGTTTTTTCTTTTTCCTGCTAGGAGTATGGTGTCATCTGCATATCTTAAGCTACTGACATTCCTTCCTCCAATTTTCACACCAGTTTCCTCTAGTCTAAATTTGCTTTACATATGATATGTTCAGTGTACAGGTTAAACAGATAGGTTAATAAAATGTAGGCTTGCCTGACCTCCTTGCCAACTGGAAACTGGAACCTATTCCCCACATTCTGTCCTAACAGTGGCCTCTTGCTTTGAGTACAGGTTATGTATTAGGATAATCAAATGTACCCATTTCTTTAAGAGCGATCCATAGTTTTTCATGGTCTACATAACCAAAGGCTTTGCTGTAATCTAAGAAGCACAAGCTGATTTTCTTCCGAAATTCTTTGGTGCACTCCATTATCTAATGTATGTTTACAATATGATCCCTTGTGTGTCTTCCTTTTTCTGAACCCAGTTTGGATATCTGGCATTTCTTACTCCATAAATGGTAAATTTCTTTGTTTTAGAATTTTGAACATCAATTTACTTGCCTGGGAGATTAGTGCAATGCTCCAGTGATTATTGCAATCCCTGGCATCCTCTTTTTGGGGAACTGGAAAATATATTGAAGTGGGTCGTTCTTTGTTTCCCATATCAGCTGACAGAGTTGAGTAAGAATTTGAGTGAATTATGTCTCTGTTGCTTGGAACAGTTCTGTTGGTAGGCTCTCTGCTCCTGGTGATTTATTTCTCCTGAGTGCAGCTTCCATTTCACTTTCTAAAACTGGAGGTTCATCTTCAAATGGTTCTTTCTTGAATGAATCTGTCATCCTTTCCTCTCTTTTAAATATTTCTTCAGTATATTGTTTCCATTTGTTTTTTATTTCCTCTTGATCATGCTGCTTGTAAAGCATCCCCGCTCTTGGTTTAAATTCCCCTTTGATTTTTAATATATTGTAGAAGAGGTTTCTTGTTCTATCTTATCATTTTCTAATTCTCTGCATTGATTGTTATAGTAGTTTTCTTTGTGCCTGTGTGCAAGTCATTGGACAGTTGTGTTCAGGGTTCTCACCCTGTTCTGTCCCGTTTACTTTTGCTTCTTGTCTGTTCTTAACTGCTTGAAGAGTTTCATGTATCATCTATTGAGGCTTCTCTTTCTTTTTGATTGCAAATAGTGTCTTTTTGCGTTTCCCCCTCATAATATCTGTGGTTTCAGTCCAGAGTTCTTCTGGCTCCTGGTCAGTTAGGCTTAATAGTGCAAATCTATTTTTACATTATCTTCAAATTCTGTGGGAGTGTTCTTCAGGCTGCATTTTGGCATGATTGCTTTGGTGATCTTCTTTCGTTTTATTCTAATTTTTTATATTAGCAATTCGTGGTCTGTGACACAATCTGCTCCTGGTCTTGTCTTTGCAGAGAGAATGGAGTTTCTGTATTTTTTGCTTCCAATCATGTAGTCTATCTGATTTCTATATTGGCCATCAGGTGATGTCCATGTATACAGTCACCTCTTTGGTTGCCTGAAGAATGTGTTTGCAGTGAACAACTGGTGGCTTCACAAACTTCAATGAGTTGCTTTCCTGCTTCATTTCTTGTTCCTGGGCCAAATTCTTCTCCCATGTTTGTTTCTGCTCTGTTTTGTACTTTGTATTCCAATTGCCCATGATTACCAACATGTCCTGTTCTGATGGCAGATCAATTTCCTCCTGGACTCCAGCGCAGAGTCTTTCACTTTCTTCCTCTTCTGCCTCTATAGTTCGAACATAAACCTGGATGATGGTTATACTGATGGGTTTTCACTCAAGTTTTATTGAAATTATTTGGTCAGACTATGTGTTCTATCTCTTGACACCTTTTACTGTATCTTTCCTATTAATGCCAACTCATTTCTACTTCGATTTTAATTTCCTGAGTAAACACTGTGTAATTATGTGACTCAAAATGTCCCATTCCTGTCCACTTTAGCTTGTTCACCCCAAGTATTGCAATGTTTATAGGTTCCATTTCTTGTTTTACAATCAACAGCTTCGCTGATTCATGCTTCTCATATTCCATGTTCCTATAATTTCTGCTGTGCAGCTTTGGACTTTCCTTTCCCTTCTGAGCACATCAACAGCTGAACATCCTTTTGGCTTGAGTCCAGTTGCCACAGCACTATGTGTACTCGTCTTCTGCTGTACCCCAGTCACTCCTTGAATACCTTCTGACCTGGGAGTCTCATCTCCTGGCACTCTCTCTCGTCTCATTTTAGACAGTCTCACCATAGAGTTTTTAAGGTAGAAGCCTCCAGGAGTGGTTTACGATCGCTTTCATCCCTGCAGTACTAACAAGTGTTAGTTATAGTGCCACTGCCATTCTGAGACATCATCTGACAGTGCCACCCCCTACTACTGCTGCTGCTCAGTAGCTGTTTGGTACATTTAATCCGGCTTCTCAGCAGAAACCTGTCTGACATGGGAAACCCTACCGGCAGCGCTCCTACTATCAGCATAGCCTCTTGCCTCACAGAAGCATGCAACCCTGCTACCATAGAAAGGTGACGCCGTGACAAATATGTGTGTGCGTGTGCGTATGTGTTTATAAAATTATCTCCAAAGTGTGATTTGAAACTCTTCTAAAAACTGGGAAAGGATGGGGTGGGAGTTCCCCTGGAAGTGCCACAAACTGCAAAAAATTATGAGTTCGTACTACAGTACTACTATACTGTGAGATGAACCTGTTTCCTCCCATTGTTTATCTTACTAACATTGGCTGTTATACTGTATTGATTTGAAACATGCTCATCAAATTCCATTCTGTATCCCTTTGATTTTCCACCTGTTGCTGGAGGGTAAAGAGCACGTTCATCTTAGTGGAAAGGCAGGCTGGGAAGAAAGCTCTTGAACAAATTTTGAAACCTCCTGATCCAAAAGGAGTACTTGCCATGGCAAAAGAGCTTTGGGTGTGCTTATGAAACATACTTCGCACTTGCATGGACACTCAGGCATTGCATTTCTCCATCAGAGATATTTACCATAGTCGTCATCATCAAGGTCCCAGCTCAGAAGAACAAGTATCTTTCATGCATCTGGGTAAAAAACAGGCAAAATACAAAAGTCCTGTCTGAGTTGTACAATCATGGTGTCTTGCTTGGCTCCCAACTCGCACAAGCTAGGATAGTCTGAACAGAAGGAGTAAACATAACAATTTGGCAGTCTTCAGAGTGAATGGTGTTCATCCAGCCTGTCCTGGCATTGCATTTTTAAAAAGCATATGCTGTGTTGACAGAAATGTAATTTTGTCAAGCCAGCCAGAACTAATTCTGAGAACATAAAAACCCAATGGAGTGAATCTTACTTGGAAGAAACTCATTCAAAAGCAATGGGATTTCAGTGATTACTTAGTTCTGTTGATTTCACTGTGTTTACTCTCACCAAATATGGATTCAACCAACTGAGTTTTGTGAATAAGGGTCAGAGCAGAGCGAGACTACAGGTATCTTTAACAGTCACATCAGAGTTTCTTAAAAATTCTACAGCAGGGTTTCTCAACTGGGGTTCCTCAGAAGCCTTGGGTCCCCGAGAAGTTGCTGAGGATTCTGTAAGAGATCACAACTGGGGGGAAAAAAACAGCCCTTCTTTTACAGCTGTAGAAATAGTAATTTTATGAAGTGCTCCCTTGACACCTGAAAATAATTTCAAGAGTTCCTCCAGGGTGGAAAGGCTGAGAAAGGCTTCTTTACAGCCTGGAGAATGGTAGATTTTAATCAGTACCACAGTTCATGATGAAGGCGTGCTTTAAGCTTTTCTTTCCCTGCCATGGACCCAAATAATAATCTTCTCCAGCCCTAGGAGAAGAAAGAGCTAATAGCAGCCACAGGAAGAGGCAATTTATCAGGCATTCCTGCAATTGCTAGTAGGTTGTTCCCAAAAATCTGATTAAAAAAAAAAAATCATTTAACATCACATCACATTTAGCCTTAAATAACAGAATGCCAAGCCTCTGTATGTTGTTCTATAAATCACAGAACACCAACTGAAGAAAGGGTTGAAGCTTGATTGATCAGAGAAGACTTAGTCAGAACTAGAAATGTCAACCTTATGCACCCCAGTTCTAAGCACACTCACCAATTATGACCTTGTGACATGAGGATGGAAGACAGATCATTACAACTGGTCAGACATACCTGTTTTTGTTACCTGTTTTGCTGCTACCAATTGGCTGAAGAGGTAGATGTAGCAGATAAATGAGGCAGAAGGATGTTCCGGTCTGTACCTTTTGGTTGCCAGTTAAGCCTGTTGGAGGATTCAATTGCCATTTAAAGGCTGAAGGACAATCTGTTGTCCCTTTAGCAGAAACATGCAGCTGGCAAATCCCAGCAAAGGGGAAAATTAACAGTATAAATTTGGAAGGTGTGACAGAGTACACGGGGAGTGGTAGAAAAGTTGCCCAGCAACAGGTTGCTAAGCAACTAGAATGGCCACTCCAGAGGAAAAACCAGCCCCTTTAGTGGAAAGGAAGGTGAAGGCCTGTGTGAGAATGTATTTATAGCAGGCACACTGGTTTTGAAAAAGAGAGTTTTCCAGAAGAGTCAGACATTCAGGGTTCAAGGAGAAGAGTGAATCCTTCAGCCAAAGGAAAGGAGGTTGAATGAGAAGGGTGTTTTCTCAGGGAAAGCCTAGGAAAGAGGCAGAAGAGAAATCAACCTACTGTTCAATCTGGCCAGAGAGTGGTCTAGATTTGGGAACACGGCCTTTGGCAAAGAAGGAAGTCAGAGGGCTGTGTGTGTGAGAGACACCTGCGTCTTTGTGCTGTTATAAAGATACAAGAAACTGTTTAAATGCATTCTAAAGATCTGGTTCAACTTGGACACATTCACAAAGCCAAAAGTTTATTTTGTTTGCTGTTTTAATAAAGATTATACAGCAGGCCCTTCACATTTGCAGGGGATACGTACAGAGAACCCCCGCAAAAGTGAAATTGCGAATAACTCCCCAGAGTACCCCTCTTTTCCTGGCCCGTGGCCACGCCAGCCATCGCTGGCAATGGGCAGGAGATGGGAGGAGGAGAAAAAATCTTTCCTCCCTTTTGCCCTCCCCCTGCAGCTGTTGGGGCGATTGCTCCTGGAGCTGTGGCGGGCAGACGGCGACCAGGAGGAAAAGATCTTTTGCGCCCCTCTCACCATCTCCCCACCACCACTGCAGGGCCAATTGTGCCAGAGCTGCAGGTGGGCAGATGGCGAACCCGATTGCACCAGCGGCAGCTGAGGGCATGCAGAGAACAGGTGATTGGGCTTCTCTGCATGCCCCTACTGGCTGCTGCCAGCAAGCAGAGGCCCCGGGACATGCAGGGAATGGGCGATTGCTGGTCCCGCATGCCTCTGTGGGCCTCCTGTAGAGCAGGGGAGGATTGTGCCCGTGGTGGGCCAGAAAAGAGTGGGGAGAGCGAGATCACACTCCCCGCATGCTTCCCCCACCCACCCTCGGCGGGATCGCGCTGGTGGCAGGTCAGAGAAGAGTGGGGAGAGCGAGATCACGCTCCCCGCATGCTTCTCCCACCCACACCTGGGGCAATCCCACAGGCGGTGTGCAGGAGGAGAGCAGGGAGGTCAAGATCGCCCTCCACACTTCCTCTGCCACCTGCCTGGAGGGATCCCTCTGGTGGTGCAGGGGAGCAGAGGGGGCAGTGCAAGATCACCCTCCCCACTTACTTCTGCCACTCACCCCGGCACGATGGAGCCCTTAGCTGCCTGGAAGGGGAGCGGGGCGGAGGAGATGCCCCCCCCATTTCACTCTCCCACCACCTGCCAGTGCCAGAGCAGATGGGGGAAGGGCAGGGGAAGAAATCTTCTCCCTGCATTAGGGAATGGGAGGGGTAAACGGGGGAGGCAAGCCACCTGTGAATAATCAAATCTGCGAGTCTCAAACCTGCGAATGCAGAGGGAGAACTCTACTGTGTCTTCTTGTAAAGTTGGTCTCAACTGAATGATTCTCAGTGGTTATCACCATCCAGAACCACGCTACCATAAATCTCTAAAGGGGATTTAATTAATAACTGAAAGGCTTTGCCAGGGTTACATAAGGACAGTATATTGGGGGAAAGCCAGAGCTGTGCGGGAAGTGGCAAGGCTCCTTGGCAGACCTGCGAGGAAAGCTGCCATTCCAGTTTGAGAAAAGAAAAAACAAGGCTGTGTGGGTGTTGTCCCCACAGAAAAGTATCCTGTTTCTTTCATATCTACCTGAGTCCAGGTTGTGTTATGAGTCATTCACTTGTCCTTGCAGAATATATTTGGGAGATGTAATCTACATAGCAATAATGTACCAAAACTACCAATTTTGCTTATAAGGAAGAACTCTCCTCGTGGACTCAGAGTTGAACAGCAGTCCAAGAACATATCTAGACTTTTAAGTACTTAATATATAAATTCCTTATTGTGTCTAATAATAGTGTCTAATACATGGGCAACAAAATACAGTGCATTTTACCAATGAGCCGGTACAACATTCAAAAATGTAAGAAAAAACTAGACATATGCAAAACCTATGGGAAAGAATGAAAAGAACCACTTGTCTTACCTATGAGATCAGGCATCTTGGAGCATAGGTTATCTCAACCTACTCTCCAACAGGCTGGAACAAGAAGTTGTTTCAAGGGAGTCATGGTCAGTTGTGTCACAGCTTTGGAGCTCCAAGAAAAACCTCGGTAAGTAACTTCTCAACCCATCACCCTAGTAAACAAGAATTGCTACTCTCTCAAGTAAAGACAATACTCAAGGTCAACAGCAACAATCAAACAAGGGAAGAACGGAAGGACACTTCCATGTAACCCCCAATCCTGAACCAATGATGAGCCAAACATGAGCCAAATATAAACCAATCCTCTTTGCTTGAGCACAAGCCAGCTATCCAGCGTAGGGAGGATGCTTGTCCTCTCTTTCACTGAAAAGAACCTTCTCACAGATAAGACAAATGGCTCTTTTTCCGGTGAAGAGGGGGAAAACATTGAAAAACGGGATATACACGTCAGCCAGCTGGCATTAGAGCAAGAATAACTCTCTATACCTCAGGAACCATACTTTCTGAGAAAGACTTTTAATTTTGAGGATTTTGACTTAAGGTTCGGATAGCATACATTTTTGTGGCATGATAAACAATCGTAATGTAAACTTTAATAATCATTTTATAAGGCATGCTTTATACAGAGTTTGAAAGAAATGCACACTAAAATTATGCAGTAAGATGCTGATATGGGTTTCTTCCCACGAAGCTCTCTTCACGAGAGTTACCGTTTAAAGGGAAATGGTTAACACATAAAGATACCTTAAGGAAGGAAAATGGGTGAATGAAAAATGAAAATGAGGGATTGAAAATGGTTATGAAATAAGATGGTTTGCATGTAGGCAGTTAACAAAGATTTTAAAAGGATAAAAAAACTTTTTGATTTTGTTGATGATGATTCAGAATTGAATTTGTTTCTGTTAAAAGATGATGATCATTTGATTGCTAAAATGTCTATGTTACTTTTAAAAATAGAGATGGAGATGATGGTTTTTAAAGGGCTGCATGGCCTGATCACAGCCACCAAGGGGGAACATTCTGCTGGGAAAAAAGCACCTGAAGTGTGGAGACAGGGGTTTGAGAAACTCAAATAATCAAATCCATGAAAGTTAAACCCAGAAATGTGGAGAGGGCTGACAGCAGTTGCTGCTGGCAGTGGACTGGAGAAATTGGAGGGAGAATAACAAACAGCAGACAGGTGGGAGCATATATGAAGTGAGACAGTGAAAAGGTAAAGACAAGTAACAGAAATAAAGGGTTCTGTTTTTAGGTTAAAAAAAACAGCAAAAGAAACAGCAAAAAAATCAAGGTATGCATGTGTGTGTGTGAGAGAGAGAGAGGGAGAAAGAGAGAAAGTAAGTTAGTTAGTTAGTTACTGGAACTCCCAGCTGTTGGAGTGAAGGCAGAAACTAGAACTGGCCATGTGAAGAGGGTTACTCTCTCTAGAGGACTCCCTTGAAACAACTTTCTGTTCCTGCCTGTTGGACAGTAGGTGGAGGCAACCCATGTTTCAAAATGTTTCTCCCCTCTTCAACGGAAAAGTTCAAAATATTGTGTGTTAATGCGCTAGTTTTTCAAATTTTATCCTAGTAACTTGTTTTTACAAACATTAAAGATAACATAATTGAATCAACTAAAATAATCTTTTTTATTTACATCTGTACTAATTACATATTTAAGGCATTCATACAGTGTTTACAGTTCACCCATTTTGCTTGCAGATCTCTGAAATATGAAGTGTTTCATATCAAACATATTATTATACCAATTCTCTAGAGTCAATTGCCTTGCCATAACAATGACAAAATGCCGTTTTTAAAGAGTAAAAAAATATCAAACATTTTCAGCTATGTTCTGCTTGTTTTTAGAATGAGCTTTGCAATTAAGATTGCAACTATATTTGTAAGTATTTAAGCTTGAACTGATAGAAAAGATGGAGAAGTGTTCAGGATAAGATGGAGTTTAAACCTAACAAACACACAGTCCGATTTCTTCCAAAGGCCAGAGTTTTTCACCAATTTTAGAGGTCCATTTATTTGACTTTCTGTTTTTTCCTTGCCTGAAATTGTTCTGTTTTATTCTTGACAGATTTGATCAGCAAGGAAAGTGCAGGATCTAGGGATTTACTGGCAGCAGATTCCCTTTCCACTGTACTGTTCTCTCTCTCAGTTGCTGCAGTCGACCCCTGCTGTCTTCGACGAGCTTTCTCTTCCAAAATCTTTTCCACTGCTTTTGTTTTCTTAAAGTTTGGATCTGAAGGATCCAAGTTGAACAAATGGGATGTATACATGGCTTGGAATCTTTCATCAGCAACATTTACCTGGGAACAAGAAGAACGGATGATTTAATTTTCACAATTAAACTTAGGAGAAAAAGGAATGTGGATTCCTTACCGTACCATGTTCATGTACAAATTCAATGAGCACAATTATTTGCATCCCATTACTTGCCTAATCCATGCACTCTCTGTGAATTATATATTCATGTTGCACTTTGCACAGGGAAATGACATTCTCCCCATACAGAGTTCAGCATAATGACAGAAAATCTATAATGTATGAAGCATCCATACATTATACACAGGAAAAACAACTATGCAATTCCTTTGACACTGAGAAACAACCATTTCTTTTTACAAACTGTATCAGTGGTCTTTAGACACTTACTAGTTTTTCAGGGGCATCTCACAGGAAACAAAGGTTTGGATGCTGTATTGTTCTTCCGTTCATGCCTGGGGAGAGTTTATTTCGACCTATTCCACCTTTCATTTGTAGGCTCTCACTCTATAACTGAGTATCTTCTTAACAGTCCCCCAGCTATCAATAGGACATCTGATGGGTTCAGGGAGAGGTGAGAAAGCTCCCATTCTATCAACTCTGTTTTGTAAAGACCCAAGCCATCATGGCATACCTCCTCCCAGGAGAGGCAGCTTACACTTCTGGGCAAGGAAAAGGGTAACTCAGGGAGTCTGAAGGCATCAGAGGAACTGCATGTGCCCCAGCACCACCTTTTGTTCTCCCCATCCTACAGTATTAAATATGCTATAGTAGATGCAGATTATGTACCTAAGAACTATGCCCGGTACCTCAGTTTCCTTTTTAAAGTGGAAAGATGCAGAGATTCATGATGGCTGGCTAAGCGTGTGTGTAGTCTGGCATCATCTTGTAAACACCATATCCTTAGATAGCGAACACATGAGCCTACTGTAAATGTTAAGCAAAGGAAATGCATCTACCTAGCTGTAAACAGATGAGAGGGCACGAAGATTGCTGTGTAAAGGAGAAAAAAGTGGGCTCCAAAGAAATAAGTAAGGTATTCCCAGGTAAAAGGGCCATATCAAACAAGGCATAAAACAGTGAGGGAAGAAGAAAAGATGAGATGACATCTATTTAGCTATGCACAGAGATGCATAGGTAGATCGAATAAGAATTGAACCTACAGAGGAGAAAGTGTCTAAGCTCGGGTCTCCCAATGTTAAACTTGTAATTTCTTGACTACTTATGCCCAGAGACTGGACAATGTCTCCCACTAGTGGTAAAGATCAAAGTAATGCTTGTGTGCTGTTCAATTCTTGCGTCTCCTACATATGCATCATTTACATTAACCAATGTCTTACGTGCAATCCTTCACCTATGTTTTTTCCACATGAGCATGCCACATATATCACAAAGCCCAAGGGAAAAGGAAGAATATTCAGTTCTCTCTAATATCTTGGAGCCAGTGGTGGAGCTTGGAGTGTGTGTGTGTGGGGGGGGGAGAGGGGGCTACGACGTGAGAAGCCTGGCCACTGTGCGTGGGGGCATGGCTGCATTGTGCGGGGGCACGGCCAGAGTGTGCGGGGGCATAGTATGGGGCGGGGCCCCCCAAAAACATTGCCACCCAGGGCAAATCGCCCCCCTGCCCGCATGTCCACACACGACTGCTTGGAGCAAATGCCCATACATTATGTAATGGTATTTCTTTCATTCCAGCAATTAATTTTTATTTGAGCCTTTCTGAAAATAACAAGTCCTTAGAAATTTATCCATATGAGAGAAGATCAAATAATATACAAAAAGTTAATTTCATATTTCTGGTGTAAAATTCATGGTTTGGAACTCAATTGTTTGCACGTCACTTTCAAAAGAATGTTAAAAAAATATGTTTCGTGTAAAAGACAATGTAGCTATTGTTCTATTTTAACTCAAAATCACGAGTATTTTAATTATATTTCAAAATAAACAGTCCATAATGTTACCTGGAAGTCATCCGTCAACAGTTCCTTCTTTTTCATTAATAGCTTTTTCTTCTTCTTGCTCAGGTTCTGCTGTTCCACTATCTTGTCATAATTGAAGTGTCTTCTTTCATCCTCCTCCTCATCCATCACCAGCAGAGACATTTGAGCCTGTTAGAATTAGGAAAGATAGGATCTGTTTGCACAACATTTCACAGAATATAGGTTGCAGATGTTTCTGAGTCTCTCCTAACGTCTGCCTTGTTAATTCACAACAGGAAGAGCTATAATTGCCTATCTGTTTACAAAACATTTTTATTGGCAAGGGTAAGAGTACTTTATAATGAAAGCAAAGCAATTAAGAGCATCACTCTCACTTCAATGAGACTAGTATTCATGGTCTAATCAACGTTTTTTATGTGTTACACTTTCATCTCATTCTTCTTGTGGGGAGCTCTGCAGGGCTTGGACAGGACTCCCAAGGCAGTCTCTCCTCTTGGCCCTGACAGCTTGAATAAAGTCACTTCATTCTGTAAGTCTAAGAGCTGACTATACTTCAAGCGATAGAGGTTGAGTTCACTCTACTTACAGTCACATAAACTCTACATGCAATACAGCATGAAAAAAAAATCTTGTGTCCAAGTACATGCACAATATTACATGCATATCGAATGGTATCTATGCTCTAGCTTATGTGGAATGAACTGCAGAAACAGTCCCTGTGCCTTACCAAGTATTGTCTACAAGCTGGAGAGAAAGACCTAACCAATTCAGACAGTAAACTCTTAAGACATAGGCAAGGGAAGGGGTACAGTGAGTACAGTCAGCCCTCCACATTTGCGGATTTGATTATTTATGGATTATTTCCTGCCACCTCTGCTGCCTCCCTATGCCATTTTTAGTAGAGACTGCAAGCCTCGTGAGACTGAGAAACTGCAAACGAGGCTTATAAGTCCCTATTAAAAATGGTGTGGGGCAACAGTGGAGGTGCCCATAAGCCCCACTAGCCATCCCCTTCTGCCTTGTGAAGGAACCCTGATGCCTCAAAAGAATCCACGGTGGGTTGAACATGGTGATCATATTTTTTTGTGTGTTAAATATGGTTTGAGAGGGCCTAGAGTTATTCATGGTTTTTCCACTTTCACTGGGGTCCTGTGCCCCTAACCTAGAGAATGTGGAGGGATAACTGTATATCATAATGTTTCACCGAAAACAGAAGGATATGGTTTTAACCAAATAAAATAATTGATCAAGCATTAGTGAGATTTTTTTTTATTCATAATGAATGGAGCGAATTTTTATGTATTTAATCAAATTTAATGAATAATCAATTAAAAATAATTTCACCGAATTTTTAATCTATTTTACATACCTGAAGTTAATTTTTATGTATTTTTAACTTTAAAAAAACCTTTAGAACACAAGAAGTATGACCCTTTAAGCACCTGACCAAGAAGAAAATTTGCCATGGCTGTTTCTCACCTTGCTTGCACACATACACTAACTACTTAGGTGAACAGGACAGTATTTGTTTGTTCGTTTAACCTTGCTTTAAAAACGCCATTTCTGTGAATAAGATCGAAAACTGCTTTTTTTTTTTTACACAGAATGCTGATGTGACCAATTTGCTTGGGAGCAGCTAATCCTTAGAGGTTGCTGAGGCCAAACATGTGCAGAACGCCAATCTCAGAGTTCCAGAATGATCTCATTAGTATACAGTAAATACTACCAGCAGACTTGAGGATTTACCATTTAGCCTCCATGCTTAAAGTAAGCATACCAAACCTCTTATGCACTCACTGCCAACTCCATCCCGCCTCCCAGCCAACTCACAAGTTGTTAAACAGACCCATTTGCAAGATCACATTACTTTGCCTAGTCTTAACACTATTATAGCATGTTCTCTTATACCTTATGTTTTTCTGTATCATCCTCCTTTTCTGGGGTATCTCCTTTTTTCTTCAACTTCTTATTCAAACCTGATCATAAGTCCAAATAAAAATAATTATTAAAATATGCAGGAATAAATGAGAGACTGCAGGAAGGCATGCTCCTCCCTATCTTCTGAAATAATTGCTTTAAAAAAGACAATGAAATGAATCTAAGGAACATAAGGTGTGAATCAAACAAAACCTTCATAGGAGATTGTTCAGCCAAAATACAGTGTTATGCTAAAGTAGTATGAAAGTCTTTTCCAGTCTCTTCTTCATTTATACAATGGACGTAAGAACCAACAGTCACTGCTCAGTCCACCCCCACAATAAAATAATGCAATTAAGTTTATTAATAATCATGCCATCCATCAACAACTTCTCATTTGATGAGACCCACAGGATGATGTTGCCAGCATGTATGAGTGTTTGTTGTTGTTACTGTTTTCCAATTCCAGCAGCAGTCCCCTAGCTGGCTCTTTATGACAATACCCCAAGGAGGTGTCATTACCAAAGCAAAATATAATACACCCTTCCACACATGTAAGCATATTCCCTATGGAACTGCTTGTGATCTGGCTGTTGTCTAAACTAGCCACTTTTTTTTTTAGTTTTCCAGACTAATTCTAAGTATAGTAGAATTCTGTTCCTTCCTCTCGTCTTCTGCTTCCTGCTTCCTTTTGATTTCTGTGTGTTTCACTTGCATAGATAGCTGATGCTGCCAAGTAAAAGCTAGTTGCAGATTCTAGGCAGATATGATGATATTTTTTTGGTAATATTTCTAAGTACTAAAAAAAAATAATCCTTTAAATAGAAGAATTCACTTCCAAGTAAGTTCACAAACTACTCATTTTTAGTGACAGTAAAAAAAAAAATGCAAGTCATCGTTTCAATGCACTTAATTTAGCCAAGATGCCTGTACAACTCAAAATTTCTGCTTTGTCCCCAAATTTTCAGTTTTAGCCAAAGCTTACATGGTTCATTGCTACATCAGAGCTGAGTGCCAATGAAAATGCAGAAATCTTTCTGAGGCTGTGAAGTTTTTGGATTCTGAGGTCTAAATATCTTTGAGAAAGAAATCTTCACTACAGATTTACAGCCCCCATGAAACTTCAAAGTCATTCTAAAAAAAAAAAAAAGTCAGCTACCTCCCACCTTTTAACTGATCTGAGGTGGACACATTATGTGAAGATCCCAAAAATAACAGGGTGGATCTACAGTATGCCTTCATCTCACAACACCACGCCCTAGTCACTAGGATACCCTGATTGTTCATGCAGCAAAAATTGTTTCCTCAGTACCATCACCTTTACAGGCCCAGTCAGTGGGAATGCAAAAGAGGGCCTTCTCAGTGGCTGCCCCAGGCTCCGGAACACCCTTCCGAGGGAGGCTACAACACACCCTTTGCAATCTTTCCATCTGCAGACAAACACATACTTAGTCCTACAGGCTTTTGAGCACAGAAGCTTTTTAAAGAAAAGGCTTTTAAGAGGTGCTGTACTGTTTTAACTGTATTTTTCAAAACTGCTTTTCATTCATTTTAACTTGTTAAATGTTGTTCATAGTTTAATTCTGTTTTAATGTTCACCTTCTATATACTTTAACTTTAGTGCAGTTCAATTTGTAAGTTGCCTTGAGTGCTGGTTCTGTGGAAAAGGCAGGGCATATAAACTTTTTGACAGATAAAGTTAATCATTATAATTAATAATACTAGGGGATGGATGTATGGGGAGGGGGAGCCAGTCTGCCCTCAAGCACCTAAATCTGGATCCAGCAGCTTCAGAGAATCTTCTAACCTCCATCTCCTCAGTTAACAAGACAGTCAAGGGATCAATATTAATTTTAAAACGGTAGAAGAGACCATCACATGCTGGAATGGAAACTCAACTGCTAACTATTTCTGCAAGATGCAGTAACAGAAGGAAGTCAAAATGAAACCTGCTGCAAGAAATACTCTGCAAAAGAACAGCAGCACTACTAAGGAGAAACAACAGTGAGGGAAAACACAACTCAAATACAGAATAAACAGGAAAGGAAGAGAAGAAAGGTGCAGGAAATGATGCTCTCATCATGAGATGATGAAAAGGAACTGAGTAAAGAGATCTATGCTAAAGTACGTTACACACTGTCTCACCACAAGTCAGCCATGGAATAATGGAAGTTCAGAATCCTGAGGCATTGGTATTTAAAGGCTGCCAGGCCGGAAACAAACACAAGGCAGCTGTTCAGCCCTTTGAGACTATGCAGATCACCATGTTAACTTAATGCAGGTGGGCTACTGCAGTGGAATCCAACTGGTGCCTCCATGGTGGACTTAAGTTGTGCATTTTGGGATAAAAGCAGGCCCAACACATGGCTTGGAAGTCTACTTCTGGTTCTTGCTTCTGGTTTTATTGCTTAATTTCTGTAAATGTGTGGGGTGTGAAGGGTGTCTTGAAGTCCCTTGCTTCTCCAGGCAGTATTTACAGGCAATTAATGGGTGTTCTGTTTTTCCTTAACTACAACAACAACAACAAAATGGCTGAGGAGCCATCTAGGGGCTTTGGGAGGCTCAGGAAGGACCCGAGGGGTCACAAAAAAGAGCTGGGGCCACAGTTTCCTTTCCCCCTGCCTTAACAGTTTAGATCCCAAGATATGTGTGAGCAAGTGGTAATTTTTTCACAAACTCCAACAATTCTTACTTTTAGTTGTACATTTTAAAAAATAGTTATAGAAACTTTTTTTTATTTGATGGACCACATACAAGGTGTGTGTTAATTTGCATATTGTGTGTATCAGGAAACTGCCAGAGGTTTTGGGACAAGGAATATTGGTACCTTGCAGTATATTTTACATTTTATTGATTTACCCTGCTCTGAAATGTTCAGATGTGAGCAGTACGGCCAGCCCTCCTCATTTGCAATTGGTGATTTAATTACTTGTCGGGGGAGGGGGTGGGCCAGGAGGAGGGAGGGTGTACACATTTACTCACTTGTTTGGAGGGAAAGGGATGGTACAGGAGGCAGGTGCACATTCACTCATTCACCTAGGCAGGAGTGGGAGAAGGGATGGGAGGAGGGAGTTTGCACACATTTGCTCAGTCGTGTGGGTGGAAAGCAGTGATGTATTTAAGTCTTTTACTCCAAGTCTCAAGTCAAGTTCCAAGTGTCTATCTTCAAGTCTCAAATCAAGTCTCAAGTCTGGGAGCCAACTTACCCCAACCTATATTCCAGAATTTCTGGACAGAGTCAAAGTCAGTTTTAACAATTTAGGCAGAGTCAGCCCTCCACATCTGCGATTTTGCCATCTGTAGCTTCACAAGTAGGGAATAGGATCCTTCTTACTTCCCATTTCCAAAGCTGGAGGATTTTTCAGAAGTGGGAAATAAGATCCTTTTTACTCTCCATTACTGAAGCTTCAAGATCTTTAGAAGGAAGGATCCTTCCTCCTCAACCCCACTGCCCAACACATTTACTATTCCCCTCTGAGAAATGCACCCTACAGTCTGGGGGTGAGTCTTGTTTTCTGCTCTTAGGAAAAGTTTTAGAAGGCTCCTCTGAAATGCAGCAGGGACAGGCTGCTGAGCAGACCTCAAGCCTGCCTCAAGCCCACTGCCTAACCCGTTTGCTGTTCCCCTCTAAGAAATGCACCCACGCTTTGGGCTTGAGACAGACTGTCATGTGACCAGTAGGCAGAAAGAGATGGAAGTGTTGTTCAAAGTCGTAAGGTTTTGAGAGGAATGTGTCATGTGACTGAACCAAGGGCAGCAAGTCAGTCACTAAAAATACACAACTCTCAAGTCGAGTCGAGTCAGTGCATCATTTATTGCTGAGTCAAGTCCACATCAAGTCACTGAAGCAACTTAAGTCCAACTTGAGTCTGAGTCAGTTGACTCGAGTCTACATCACTGGTGGAAAGGGAATGGGACAAGCGTTCCTTCCCTCTCCTCCCACTCCCCCATCCCATCCTCTTCCCCCTTCCACTTGTGTGAGCGAGAGAACACACATGTAGCCAGGTCCAGCCATCCTGCTAGTACACATAGTTTCTGTGTGTGTTAAACATGATTTCGGAGGCTTATGATACTCACAGTTTTTCCACTTTTGAGGGAGTCCTGTGCCGCTAACCTCTATGAAAGTAGAGAACTCACTGTATGTAAATATTTGTAAATTTGTAATTTTCACACACACCCTCCTTTTTGTAATTTCCCCATGATTCCACCTTTATAAACACTTCTAACAATCCCCCTTGAATCTATGGAACTCCCTGCTTCAATTATCACATTGTTCCTCACTGTGATTCCTTCACCCAGTCAGCATGTAAACCTTCTCAGACCAATCACCATGATTCTACCTGGTGTGGCCCTCGTCTAGGAATATTAAAGGAATCATCTGCCTTTCCTTTCAGAATTCATCACCAAGCCACTGCCACAACAAAGACTGACAGTGCAGTAAACCTTCACAAACCATCACAATCTTCATAAGCAGGCAGTTCTGCACACAGCATTTCTCCACACCTGACAAACTTGAGATCCTAAAAGTTAATCTATTTTGAGTAAATTTTGAGTAAATTTTGAGTAACATTTGAGTAAACATTTTGAGTAAATAAAATACTTGAAGAAAACGAGCACGTTTCTAAAATCCAGATTCAGAAGTCATCCTAAGACACAAAAAATAAAAAGGTGGGGGTTTTAAAAGATTTTTTAAAAATGCATTTTGTGTGTTGCACATACACTTGAGGATTTTGTGAACAATGGTCCAGGAAGAATATGTAACAGGCACAGCTAAAGTGTACTATGCATTATTCATACTCCTTTCTTTCCTCTCCTTTTTTGCAAGCCTACAGAACTAATTGCTTTGCAAAAAAAAAAAGTTTTTCTATCAAACCAGTATAAAATCATCTATGGTATGAAATATTTTGGAACAGGCAGACCATAATGCTTATGTATCTCCTACACATACTTGGTTTCCAGGAATCAAAAGAGAACAACAATCAAATTCATCATCTCATAAAAACTGTTCAGGTATGATATAAAGCAGAATATATTAAAGTGTACAGAGCAATTCCAATACTCCTTCCTCTCTAGTTAGTATGAACTTTGTTTTATTGGCCTATCAAGCCCAATTAATCTCAATTTGTTTTCCATCATCATCAGCCAGTAGGAAATATCCATTCTATCTTTTGCTCAAAAAATAAATTTACTACTGAAAAGTTAATAACCTAGGCTTGGAACAGTCATGAACAAATTTTATAGCCATGCCTTGGAACAAAGCTCAGATGTAGCAGTTCTCTCATATTTTCTTGATATTCCATGGCCAACTTACTTTTCTCCCCCAAACTGTATAGTGTGCCTAAACATTAAATGAAACTTTTCAAACTTTATTAGAAAGAAGTTTGAAATTTATTCCTTGCCTTTAATTAGTAACTGCATGTACACGAGTCTGAGTTACAATGCTCAGTATTGTAAAATCAAATGTATGCATGCCTTGGTACTCAATAACACGCAAAACAGATGAATTACAACTGTCGCAAAACCTTCAGGCTCAATCCAGAGAGCTGACTTGCTTCTCTAACTGTCCAATAGTATGTAGAATTGTTTCAAATAAAAAGCCATGCTTTGGCACAGCAAATTGCTTAAGAAACCCAAAAGCATTTCCAAAGCAAATTATGGAGAGGGCATAGAGGGATGGAATTCAAACAAAGTTAAGAATCTTGATAACATCAAACAAACAAAGTCTCCGGAACTATTTCAGTGGCACTTATCAGCATTGCAATATGTTATTTGAATTTAATGTAGTAGAACACCTGTCAGCCATAGGAAATAAATTAAAGAGAGAATATATATTTACATATTGATGTTTCTTCGCCCTCATTATTGAGGGAAAAGAAGAAATTTCTTATACACGGTTTGTCCAGACACTGGTCTAGATACCTGGAGTGGAGATAGGTTTTCTTAGAAAAGTGCTAGAAGCTGAACTAAGAGGCATGTCTCACTTGCTCCCTTTAAGAAGCTACTACTGATGTAGCAACCAACCACCCTAGTCAAAAGCTATATCCCACAACTAGCTGGGAAAACTAGGGTCACTACTTCTGTGGTTCAAAATGCAACCATCCCACATTGCAAAAATGCAAGACAATTGAATCCAGAGCTGCAGAAACTAAAACATGGCAAACTGGATGTTCTCACAGCCAGAAAGGGTTTTTTCTCTAAATGTTGGCCCCCATACAGCCCCTGAAAATCTGCTCCAGAGGGCTGGGGATCCAATGAAACAGCAAGCATAATGGCTCTGGAGGCCTCACAGGTGAGAAAAACTTGGTGAGAATCACCTCCTGCCTTCCAGCTACAGAAATATCCAGCTTGCAAGGGAGAAGCCTCCACAAGATCCAGTTCACTAGAACAGATCTTTTTGCAGGACGAGAGCAAGGATGACAGACCCCAGCTGGAAGACCCTATATCCAAGGCCAAACTCAAGCCCACAGCTGACAGCCCTCCTATGATGCCAGGCCAGGCTGAGGCTAAGCCTGGAACCTCCAAGAAGGATCAATTTCCCCCTTTCTCCAAGAAGAATAAGGAGCCAAAGTTGAGTTTGAAGCACAAACACTCCCAAGTGCTGGGGACAGAGGCCATTCTTTGAAGAAGCTGGACTCTAGGACTCAGATGAGGTTGAGGTTGAAGTACTCAGCTTCAACAAATGAAGACCAACCAGTAATCAATCCAAATCTGTGACCACTCTATGAGGGAGCTACTGTAAACTGGTTTTAAACTTCCTTGTTTCAAGTGGTTTGATACGTTTTTAGCCTTTTAAAGTTAATGTTTTCAATTGTCTCGAATGGTTTTAACCGATTTTATTGCATGCTGCTCTGAGTTCATTGGACAGAGGGCTGGGTAGAAGCATTTTAATAAAATAAAATAATAAAAGAAAACTACCTTTGTTTGGATTGGTGAAGGAGGGGCATCACATGTGATCATCAGTTAGAAATTCCAATAGGTGCTAACCAAGGGATTTAAAGAACAGTAAACTGTAGACCCCTGGGGAGACAGTTAGTGGTTTTGCTCAAAAACAGGGAGGAAAGAAAACAGCTGGGGAAGGAGACTGATGAGTTTAGATGTTGATGGGAGAAGCTGGTCTGCAAGAATATTTCTGGGACAAAATCTGGAACTGGTGGCTGAGATGTGAAGGAGGCCATATTATGAGGTTGTGGTGAAATTGACAACTGAAGGTTTCAGAAAGGGATCTGACCGAAGAGAACTTCAAAAACTAATTTCTGAAACAGCATCACCCTAGAAGCCAGAAGCATCAGAAAAAGCAGAAAGCAAAGGATGACTGCAATTTGTTTCTCATTGTGAAGATTGGTCAGAATAGAGTTCAGGAAAGTCTGTTCTTAGGGAAAAGCTACTGACCTGGAGGTGAATCTCTTACTTATTACGAATAGAAACAAAAGACATTTAACCTAAGTACGTTTAAGCAATCTCAACCTATTAAAGAGTAACAGTTTATTCACTTTTGTAAACAATCTCTTAAATAAATAAACAATCTCCTTAATAATAAATCTTAGTTTTGCTCCTCATATATCTACTCCCTTGTTGTACCAGCTTCACTGGCAACCAGTCCATTTCCAGTTCAGAGTGCTGGTTGTGAGCTATCAGAGGCTCAGGTCTAGGCTGTCAAAAGCCCGTATCTGCCCATATGAATCTTCTTAAGTCTTATGATTTTTGAGAGAGGACTTTCTCTCTATCCCATCACTTTCTCAGGCTCTGGAACTCCCCCCAAAACATTTCATTCAAACAGGCCTTCAGCCTTTAACTTGGTTGGGTGTGCAGTGGGTCGCTGTTGCTTTTATACAACGGATACAGTGTTTTTATTTTATATATATATATATATATATATATATATATATATATATATGGGAAAAAAGTAATATTTTAATAAGATTGTTTTATGCTTTTTAAACTTCTGTACTACATATTGTTTTGGCCCACTTCTTCAAACTTACATTGTAAGCTGCTTTGGGTGCCTTCTTAGGAGAAAGGCAGAACAGATATAAATAAACAAGTACTGGTGGTGTCAATCTCATGCCCATATCATATGAGGAATGTCACTGGGGCTGAGTGTTTTTTTTTTAAGGCCAGTAGATCAAAGTTTTACAGTTGTGACACTTTTTGAGTGGGAAGTTCCACAGATCCTAGTCCAAAAATTATACTAAGGGAAGCAGACAGGATAAACCCACATTGTTTTTTTCCACATTTGGTGAAAACAGCTGGCAAACCTATTTGACTTTTCTGCAGGCCCCTTCCTATGGTCCAGACACTGGGGGCTTGCCCAGCTAGCCAAGAAGAATAGTATCATCTAGATTCTATGGTCCAGTATCATCTAGACTCTAGAGTATCATCTAGATTCTATGGTCCATCCTCTTATCACCAGAAATTATCTCAGTTGAAGGAAAATAATTGATTCTGTAGCACTTGATGAAAGAGTGAAGAAGAGCAGATAGGTTCCCTCTTCCTCATTTATGATTCTTGACAACACAGAATATAGCAGGAGCACTGCTTCAAAGATGACTTAGGATAACCTTGATGATATGTCTGCTGGAGATTTGTAGGCCTCAGTTATACACTGTCTAACAACTCCACTAAAGGAGGGGAAAGAGGGTTAGATGCCTTCTTGCCTTCTGCTTTAACCCTGTAAACAAAGTAGACAAAGACTGTTGCGTACTGTGTCTTGCAGCAATATATTCTAAAAGCTGTGTTAGACCTTTTTCCTAGTTACCTAGGAAATTTAGAAGGACAGTAGGATTAGCTTCCATTCCTTATGGAACCATATACTAACCACAGAAAGAAAAGGCTGGGTATCATCATGACTCTACCCTGAGTGAAGATCATATGAAAAACAAAAAACTAGTTCAGCAAATAAAATATTTAAAGTGCAAAATCCTGAAAGCCCTTATCCCACCAGCTGTGGGGTTCTAGTCAGGCAATTCCATCAGTGCCACCAGCTGTAAGGATTCTTCTCAGGCAATTCCACCACTGTGGCCAAATATGGGGTTTTCACCCTTTGACTCATCAAATGTGAAGACTTCAATGGTGTACACTGTAATTACAAAGAGTGAGGGCTTTCTTTGATCCCTGCCTCTGCCACAATGTAGTCTTCCTCCTGTCCCCTGTGTCTGAAACCAACAATGAGGGGCCATCTAAATGTCCTCAGGGATTTATGTAGCCAGTATCCTCAGTGGACATTACTCCTCTATGTTCAACACTGCCAGCACAGACACTCTGTCTGAATCCAAGCTCTCAGACAGATAAATGTATCTGAAGGCCAAAAATTTATAAATGTATAAAAACAAAAACAAATCTTTATTTACATGTTGAATACATCAAAGCAGATTAAATATTTATTACGTGTAAAACACCACACACCCTCACTCACGCTCATCTCAAACTAACTCAAACCAACCCTATCAAATCCCCAGTCAAACCTTTCTTCTCTCATTCCTCATCTAACTAAAACTCTGGCTAACTGAACTCCGAAATATCATTCACCAAATACAAGTCCATGAATTCAAGACAGCCACTGGAAAAAATGCATCAGGATATAGAAAGAACAAACAACCCTCTCTAAAAAGTTCAGAGATAGGTCCTAGTCAGGGCCTGGAGACTAGGTTCATTTTCCAGGTGGGGAAATCTATGAACCAAAGAAAAGGCCACTCATTTTGACATGACTAGACTATCTAAGCCCTAATGTGCAGGTGGCTACCATGATGTGTTCTTTCCTCTGTGGATGGCAAAAGCTATGTACCATTTCTTGCCTGAGGAATATGTCTGGCTTAAGGATATTCCAGAAAAACCCTGTAACTTTTGATTTCAAAACTAAACCTAGCTGGTAACCTCCCAGTATAGATACCTGCCCCCTACTCACATCCAGGTACTGTCTATTTAAGCAAACAAACTGAGCATTTTTCATGCCTGTGATGTGCAGGATTCACACTGAGAAAGTCACACTTTCTGCACATTTGAAGAACAGGTTGGCTTCCCTGTGGAGTACTAGAGATGTTACTTCCTTGATAAGTGAAGGAAGTTATCTCTGCCCCAACCCAGCAGGTTCATGCCAAAATATTCCAAGGAAACAAGGGGGCAGTATCAGCTACTAGGTCACTGCCTGCCCAACCTGGTGAATGAGATAGGTCAGTCTTTGTACCCATTCCCTTAACCCGTATAGAAACCATTCTGTTATTACTTATGTGAAACATGCAGGTGGGCATGTACATGCACACACAGGCAGGTGGGCGTATGTACATGCATGTATATTCATCCAAAACACAGTCAAACAAAGCAGAAGTCAAAAATTCCAAGCCTCAAGTCTCTTGACATAAGATATGTAAGTATATAAGCAGGTTAGAGCAAAAATCAAGAAGGAAATTCATACAAGAAAACATAATCAACCTACCATAAATAAGAATATACATCTCCACTATATTTTAAATATATGGATTATGAATTTTCAGTGCATGGACTTACATTTACATTACACCTTTTGAAATTTACAGTACTTACATCCTGCTTCAATTCTGATTTAATTGGTATAATATCAATTTAATTGATATAATTTCAAAATCCCCTCCCCCAGTGCAGTGACTGCAGATCATTCCTGTACACTGAAGAGCACCAGTCTCAATACACATAATTGGCAGGCCAGACTGCTTCATGTCATGCACTGCAAAAACCATCAAATTGTTCCTATGCTCCACTTCTCACCTTTTATTCACTAACCTCTTGTTAAGAGAGTCTGTCTTCTTGTCTAATGGCTGCAAATTTACGTAAGAGCCTTTAATAAACAACTGCCAGCAGCTCTCTGAAATTTTCAGCACACAACATCCAGTGCATCATCCTTAACTACACAGGATGGGCAGAATGACATCTAACCTGTTTTTCTGAGTTCCTCAGCAAAGTATGGGTCATTCAGATCAACATCAGATGGACATTCTTCTTCAGTCAGTGTTTCTTCAGCAGTAGTCTGAAACAAACATTAAAAACAACATCAAATACCAGAACAAACATTAAAAATAATAAAAAATTAAATAGACTTGAAATAATGAATTTCATGGAGTAATCACTAAGTGCTAATTTGTAACGCAGGAAGAAAATGATTTAAAACAACTACTCTCACTAAAGTCCCACCAGCCATATACAGCATGGTCAATGACAAAGATTTCTGGCTGTTAACAGTCCAAAACATCTGGAGAGCCATAGTTTATATTATACTACCTGCTGGCTTTATGCATATATAGCGATTGTGACTTCATTTCAATAGAAAGTACATGCATGACTGTAGCCATAATAATAATCATGTATACATTTTGTTCTTTTACATTTGTCAAAGAATATAAATCTAATATGGGAGACACATCTTTTTGCGCCTCTCCTTTTTTTTTTTCTTGAGACCATTTGATGACTGGAGATGTTCATGATATACATTCATCTTTTCTATTCAGCCTGGGAGGAAAAAAATATCCTATCAGGCTTCCTGAACAGACAGGGACGTGTATGGAAAAGACCTTTTATCAGAGTGAATTTCTCCCCTGTAAAAATGGGGATTTCCCCCCCTGTAGAAAACTGAGTTAAATGTTGACAACAAATTTACTGCAACAGTATTTAGAGTAAAATGCCTAAACTTATGGCTTGAAATGTCATGGTCTACATCTTGAAAGGAAGATGAACAAAGTCATGCTAATGAGAAAGTGTATTTTTTCAATTTTGATTAGAAATTTTGCTTTCCTTAAGCCATGCGATTAGCAAAGAACCACTTAAGTCTGACTTGGCTTTTTTATTACAGTATATACCATCTGATATTTAATCTGTTAAAACTTCTGCCTTCAAGCCCAGTAAAGCTTTGAAATATACAAAGACTTTGTGCAGAGATAACTCTTCTATTATGACTTGGGAAAAGCCAAGCCACCAAAAAACAAAACAAAACAACAAAAACAAAAACCACCACACTGACATTCTCATTATTGGAAAGAAGTGCTGAGACCTGGGAATTGGACAGACTCCCAGGAGAAGATGAGAAACTCACTGCCTACTCAAAACTGTAACAGGAAAGAAGGAGATTTGACAGAACAAAAGAAGTACTTGTTATATGGTTGGTTTGGATTGGTGGAGCCAACAACAGCTATACAGAGAGGAAAATAAGATGATTTTTAAAAACTGACTTAAGCTTCCTGGTAAATTATTTCTTATAATGGTTCTTTGCTACATGGGGGGTTCATCACACATTTTCAGCTACTTTCTAACCATAATGCCGATTGTTAACTGAAACAAAATTTAAGAAAAGTATATATTCATAGGAAGTATTTTTATGTGGATATTAGGAACTTATGCCTAGAAATTAAAACAGAAGAAACAGATTAGGTCAAGGCAAGGTGGTTCTTCCTGATGCAGACAAAAATCATCTGACACAGATTCCTGGTGTTGATAGTTTTTCAAAAATTCTTCTAATCCAAGTGGCCGGTAATAACATTAGTCAATAATGGTAAGGAAATCTAAGATCCTGGCCTTGTCCTTCACCCCACTCCAGTCAGCCCCTTTAGCAATGGATAATTACTCTGCAGCCAACAGCAGCCGTAAAGCTCTCAATAACACACCTATCTTCTATCTTTCTTATAAAGAGGTACCAGCTAGTACTAGCTTGCCCAGGTTGAGTAACAATTTTTCCTTAAAAAAAATGGCACTTTCCTCTCATAAGGATCACTGCAGCAAATGGTGCCCCTGAATAGAGAGGGTCTGAAAAAGGAAAACAAATATATCATAGCACTGGAACTGTATCAACAATAGTTGTCACAGAGGACACAGCTGTGGTGGCAGCTTTCTCAGACTGTAGTAAGAGACACATATTCTCTGAGTTATGTTGGCACAATCAGAGAGCATGTGGGAGAGTAAAAGGATGTACAGCATTTAGTGTGGTATCAAGCATGGTGTTCAAAGAGCTCAGATTGAATTCAACCCTTGATTTTAAAACTAAACGGCCTTGAGCTTACAGAAGTGTAACAAAGATAAAGGGAGGACAGTGGCACCTACGAGGCTGTAACATTCCTTAGAATGACAGGTTATGAATGTTATAAAGCAAATTAATAATATTAAGGAGCAATTTCATAATTAAAGAGTTTGTGAAGCAAACATGAAACCTGGGGGCACAAGCACAGACTTTGAGTCAAGTCCTGCATTTTCAAAGGTCCGCTGATCCAATGACCTATTAGACCTGCTGAATCAAAGATTCCAAAATAAAAATATTTTGAAACATAGTTGTCTGCTCTATGAGTTCCTTGGCTATCATCCATATGGAGTCAACATGCTCTCAGAGCAGAAACCTAGCCTTAAAATAATGTCTGGCACCTCTGTTGCTGATTTCACAGAAATAATGAAGAAAGTCCATCATAGAAACACTCATCAGTTTTCCAAAAGGATCTCAAAATGTGTATTTCTTTGAAGACCTTCCCAGTGTTAAGAAAAGATATCCTGCTAAAATTCAGCAGGCAAAATTTGCTCACTACATAAGACTTTTGACAAAGCTATCATTTTCATCTAAGGCTTGGCAACTCAGTTCAGACATGATGATATTTTAGCAACAAGAATGACCACTTCCTTTAGCAATGCAAAACTTATCAAGGACCAGAAGATCAAAGGAGATTTTCTGGAAAGCCTAATACATTCATCCCCCACCCCACCCTTAATCACAACTTGTTTTTCATCCAGTTGGCTGCCAAAAGAAGATGAAAAGTACTTAGGTCTGTTATGACTTAGCATTACCTTGTGATCAATCACTTCCTTACTCTCATTTTCTGTGAGCACACTTTAAAAATAAGATTTCCAAGAGGAAAAGTACACAGGTTTTCCAGTTATGTTTCAGGGAGTTCAGCCATCCTTGGAAGCTTCTCAGAATGTTCTCACTGAAAAGGCTAGTAATGCAGCAAAGTTTCAAGTGCCGCCCGTGTGAATGCTAAAGCCAGCATGGAAAGCTCTTTTCCAAACTCCCCTTCTGACTGGAATGTGATGAGTGGCAACCCATTGCCTGCTTGTGGATTCCCTTTCTATGGGAGGTTCCCCTGCTACACACATTGTATTTTTTTTCAATTTTCAGAGTTGTTTCTTTAAACGTACCTTCCACTCTGAATTAAATTGTTCATGTTGCTTTTTTAAAAAATCTGCTGTTTTCTTCTTCTTATTATTTTATCATTCTATATTTTGTTGCAGAATACAGTACAGCACTCTAGACATTTTTTGAAGGGCAGGATATACAGTTACTAGGAACAAATGAATTATGCCTTCTTCAAAGACAGTTTACGCTGAACTTCTCCTGTAAGGTGCAACTACTGGAGCACACCAAGCCTGTCTTGTACAAGCCCCTTTGAAGTGCAGCAATGACCAACTGCCTGCCCCACATGAGCACACTTCCTAGAATAAGTTTCAGAACTGTTTGCCAATCCAATCTCTTTATAAATTATGATTTATAAAACATATGTGATTTAGAATATCTAAGGAACAGGTAAGAGCATACACAAATATCTTTAAACATGACAATTAAAAGTAAGCAACATAATCTAATAGATTATCTTGGAAACTGTAGTGCACAAAAGTGTGATAAAGGAGGGTAAGTTTACACAAAGGAAAGCCCATTCTGTAACTCTGCAGCCACAAAGAAGAATCTGGCCACTATTTCTTTTGCTGATTTAGGTGCCTCTGTCAATAAGTAAGACCAAAATCCTACTAACTGAAATATCCTACCTACAAATTTGAGAGAATGGCAGTTGCCCATCTGATTCACTCATCTTTATCAAAATTATAAACAAAAAGAACAGGTGCTAAAGATTCTATAGCTCCACAAGGACAAAGTTTTACATTTTAAAGGGTACCTTTAAACTAGCCACCCAGGACATTAGAGAACGAGCCATGGATCCTAGCTCTGCTAAAAATCATAGGACATCTAGGAACCGTTAACCTCTCCAATCCTCTCCAGTCATCTAGCCTAATCTCTGGGGAAACAAAGGACAATCCCAGAAACAGGCATTACAGAATAATGGATATCAAGGTCCTTAATTCAACAGACCTGGCAATAACCCAAAGTGAACAAATGATTTATGGTCAAAACTAGAGCGTTTTGTTAATTGTCAAGGATTTTGTGCCATGAGTTAACATACTAATGCCATGGAAGGGAAATACAGGAGTCCCAAAGATACATCAAGAAATACATCTGGGGCCATCAGACCCAAACAAAAAAGTTTGTCTTTGTAACAACACACTTGCTTAGTGATCTGCCGGACTTTGAAAACAACAGTGGTACTAGCATGGTGAAAATAAAAAAAGAAAATAAATCCATACGCTTAGTATCAATTATGCTAAGAGTTCCACTAAAACCTAGGCCTGTTGCATGTAAGAAATTTGATTTATGCTGCAACTGGGACAGTATTCTGTTGGGCTCACATCTTAGTTCCACATTCTCAGTTCACAAGAGTTTAAGGATTAAGGTGTTTCAAGGCCAGGCAAGCATTTCAACAGAATAATCACATCCTGCAACTTTTCAGTGTTCTGTGACAGAGCTTGGCAAAAGTCACTTTTTTGGAGTACAGTTCTCAGCATCCCGCAGTGAATATGACTGGGAGATACTGGTAATTTTGGTAATAAAAATTACTTTTACAAATGCTGTCCTGTAGTATACATGCAAGGCTCCTTGGCAGATGAATCACCTTGGAACAAGATTCTCTGATAACAAAAACGTCTGAGAGTGCTCGATTCAAAGTAAGCATTACCTTCTGTTTTTTCTTCAGTTTCCTCTTCTCTTTCTTTTTTTCTAGATATTGTTCCCATGGAGTCAGTTTATCCTTCCCTTCTAACTTGTTTCTTATCATTTCTTCAGCACTTTCTTTAAGACCTGCACCCAACCAGAAATATATGTAGAGATTAGGTTAGATCTTGAATTAAGACGTATATTCAAACATCTGAAGGAGGAGAAACACATTACCAATGTGAAGCCACAGTGCTACTAACAGTTCAAAGGGAAAAACTGGTGAGTGAGGGATTATGCAGAGATTCAGCAAACTGCTGTCAAGGGACTCATGGAGAGTAATGCTGAAAAATAATCTTGTCTTCATGACAATCTTGCCACATGAGATTATGCAGTATACCATGTTGTCCTATAGTATGTGGTAGTGGTTAGAGCAGGGCTTTCCAAATGATGTTCCATGACACGTTAGCATGTCGCCTGACGTCTGTAGGTGTGTCACCTACAATCTTGGAAATTTATGTCATTATATATAAATCATATATTTTTAAAAATATATGAAAGGTTTTCATGAGATATGTTGTGTCCCCATACATTCTGTTATTACAATTTATGTATGTGTCGGTATCTCTTATAAGGGGCTAGTTTAAGCTCTGGTTTGCTAGTAAAATTGAATTACTGTGTCACAAAATGATGCATGTCTAAAAAGTGTGTCACTACCATGAAAAGTCTGGAAAGCTCTGGGTCAGAGTATTGCAGGGATGTGGGAGATCCAGGTGAAATGTCCCCATTCAGCCATGAAACAGATGTACGTTTCCATCATTCACTCTCTCCCAGTTTGACCGATCTCCCAACACTGAGTCATGTATGCTGCCTTGAACTTATCAAAGGAAAACTAGAATACAAATGCAAATAGTAACTAAGTAAAATCACCCTGCCTTTTGAATACATTTTGTGGGTGCTAGGTAATGTGGGAGTCTCCAATATACTGGTAACACCCAGGATGTGCACTTTCTCACAGACCTCCTTACCCATCCTTTGTTGACTACAACTGGAGTCTGCATGTAGAAAGGCTATTGGAAGGTGCACCCAGACTTAAAGCACAGAACATCTGCAGACAGAGACAGAGGAATCTGTTCAGTCTCCTCATGTGCCTCCATGAACAGCCTTGAGCTACTTCTGGATCTGCAGCTGAGCATGGAAACCCAAGCTGCAATCATGCATAAAACTGACTTTCATTCACTTGGAGAAACAGCTACAACCCCTTCTGCTTGGAAACTGTCATTCATATCTCTTTCATCTTAAGGCCAAACCAAGTGGGCTGTGTTTAGGGCTATGCTTGGAAACGGCTAGGACATTTCAGCTGGCACAGAAGATGGCAGCCTATCGCCTGACTGGATTGCATAAATGCTCCAGTTTAACTGCCAAGTATTCACCAAACAATCTTCAAGGCACAATTTAAGGAGCTGCCCACGACTGTTAACAGGAGTTATATATTATGCTGAAAAAAAAGTCCTGGGTATTAATCAGGTTCCTTAGAGGTTCCTCGTCCTTATGAGTACAAATGAAGGCCTGGAATGGGATGGAAGTAGCTGGCGAAATATCAAAACCCAGAGGATAACTACTCAGCAATCATGTTCTTGAGAACGCTTGTGTGTATACATTTAAATATGCAATTTAAATTGTTCAGGCAACTACTATATGATATAATATATGCACACATGCATAATAAAATGCATATACACACATGCATGCACACATACTCTCATAGCCCCATACGCATCCACAGGTTCTGGTGAAAATATCCTACACTCGTACAGCAATTGATTTACTATTAGTTACAACTTTACAGATAGTTTGGTTACAGAACAGCATTTGGTAAATTAGAAACACAAGGCTAAAATGAGACATTCAAGACAAAGCTTCAGTAGTAATGTGATTATATTTAAGGGAAAAAGCAGTTACTTGTTGGAACAAATAATCCTAAAAACGGCTATTTGCAAAATAAAACTGTAAAATTAACAAAACTGGCTGTTCTATTTGGTTAAATTTATCACATTGACTCCATACTAGTTTATATTAGCAGCTACAAGAACTTAAAGATCAAAAGAACATGAGGTTACTATTCTCTACTTCTATTTACTCCCAGAGGAAGGTGAAATCAAACCACTAACTTTAGGTCTTCATCTCCCTGATACCCTTTTCTCATGTTTGCATGCTACGAACAATCTCTTATGTTAGCATTTCCAGACCTGTCAACAGCTGGAAGAAGCTGGATATCATGTTAAATGTGTGGCTGAAAGAAACATCCTCTTTTTCCACAGTAAATGACAACTTCATAAGGCCAAGTACGAAAAACACATTCCACAGAATAATACACTACCTCATCCAAGCATCTCTAGTCACAACACACTGGAAAGGTGCACGAAGTAATTTCTTTCAAAAGGAATCAAGTTACCTGTTACAATGTTTGTAGTGTTCTGTATATGTGTTGTGAGAATTAGTTTGATAAGATAGCATTGTTAGAAGAAAATGAACTATTGGTAAGAATATACCAATACAGATAAAAAAGAAGAAAAGAGGGAAAAGAAGACAGAATTAATATGAGGTTATTTGTAAATATAAGTTGATAGGACAAAGAGAAATGAGCTGTTTGAAGGAAGAAATTATTTCTAAACAATTGTTAACATCTTATGTAATTCTGTATGATTGTTCTTATGTTGTTGCCCTGTTTTTCTGTGTTCTGTGTTGTTCTACAGTAATACAAAATATTTCAAAAAATAATGTGTTGTGGGAGCTGCAGATGGTATAGGGAACGGTTGGTGGAATGTGGTAACTTAGGATCCAAACCTTAATGTGCACTTTCATACTTATTTTCTCTCTCTTGCTCTCTCTGTCTCCCATGCACACAGTGGCTTGGTTCAGACATAAAACCATAACACGGTTTGGTGCTGTGAGAACAACCTTTCTCCTCAGAAGCTACTTCTTCTCATTTATGCTAGTTCAACAACTTAATTTCTCATTTAATGGAAACCAAAGTTTGCCATTACATCAAAACTGGTAAACTATGCTTTGCAACAATCCTGCAAGAGATATAATGTTCATCTCTCTCTAAATATAATTTATTCTGGATAGACTTGCTGCAACAAAGAACTTCACTGAGGCCACCTAATAAAATTTCATTAAAAGTCACATCTCCTGTTAACAGCAAATAAATAGCTAAATAAATGTTAAACTAAAATTTAAAATTATGAACACTTATTTTCTTCTGCTTGCCCACAATCCAGCATACCGGATAGCATGATGAGATGGTTTCAATACAACTTTAATTTTGTAGCAAGAACACCAAAGTTACTGCAAGTAAAACAATTGGATGGCTGATCCTAGTGCCACAGGGAAAAAAAAAATACTTTTGACATATTATATGGTGATGACTCCTTGCAACGTTTTCCTAAAGAGGTAACATTAGGTGTTGGAGCAGATCGTTCCACAGCAGGGGGAACTCTAAAAAAGCTGAAGGATTCAAATGCATAGAAAATGAAATCAGCTATTACATCTGGAAAAGCAGGACTTGGATGAAGCATGGCCTCTTCATAAAACCAGCGAGGGATTGAATTTCCACCACAGATCAGAATGTCTTAGAAACTGCTGCCCAAACCATTCCCCAAGAATGAAAGTGATTGTCTTAAGTGGCCACAACATACAAAACTTAAGGGAAAAAATGAACTGTTTAGAACAAACAACATATGGTTAGAAGCTAGAGAATGTCCTGCAAGCCTTTGCTCACACATACATATCCCTTTATTATTCAGGTGTCAAGGAATTCAAATATTGTAAAGTCAGTGGAAATACTATAGAAAATGAACAATCACTGTTTTCCACATGAGAGAGGTCTTGGAAGTCATCATAGCAAGAATTCTGCAAAGAAGCTGCTTTTAATAGTTCTCTTATAGTGAATGGTTTCCACAATGTTTAGCTAAATCCATGTGCAGCGACTTGACATGAGAGGAGCGTGTGCTAGCCACACCATGAAAAGCTTTTGTTTTGGAGCTTGCAGAGGCACAGATCTCCATTTCAAGCCATACAATAACAATGACATGAATGTAGAAGCAGCTGCCCTGGGAATAGCTACAACATATGTACACATGATATTTTTCAGACTGTATCCACCCTGAATCAGAAGTAAAGACAGATAGTAAGATCAGGTGTGCCTAAAACATTCTGATGTCTCCTCTTGCAGAGGTGAAGGTGAGGTGGGTATAGGATGAGGGTTGACGAGGAGAACAAAAATGAGGAAGAGAAAGCAAGGAGCTATATTTGCACACGGTGACATTCTGCAGTTTGCTAACACCGATGGGACAAGCTGTTTTTCAAAAATGGCCTTGACTGCATTCTTGACAGAAATACCAGCAAAACATGTCTCTGCTGGTAACTTTACAATGCCTCACAAATGAAAAACATTTGCTGAACAGCTGTCTATCACTTATATTAAAGGCATAAAGGAGGCCATAGTGGGCAATCCTATCTTATTTTAAAGATAGAAAGAACAAGCTCCATGACTATAAGAGAAAAAAGAAAAGTCCAAGGCTCACCAAAAATCAGCTGGAGGGGGCGAAAAAAACTACACCTTGCACCAATATTGAGCATCTTTCAGTCTGACAACTTTAACAGTTTCCATTAGAACATGGCTGACTTTTAAGCTGTTGCGTAGCTAAAAACACAGAAGCAATTAACTTGGAGACAAAAAAAAAAGGCCTAGGTTCAACTATTACTCTCGTCTAGAGTACAGTCATTCAATTAATTACTGAATGGTAAGTCAACATTTTTCTAAAAGTTATTGATTCAATGGGTCCACTCTAGTTGAGAATAGCAATTGGATTAGGCCTTAACACTTGCTAACAGTAAAACCCACAAGGAGTTTTATCTTTGACAGACTGATAGGGACCAGCTCCCTAGAAACGACTGCAAACTGTTTAAACCACTTACCTGGAACCCACTTAATCTCCATTTCCATATCAGTTTCTTGATGCTTCTTTTCTTTTTCTTGGATACTCCGAAGAAGTTCTCTGTATTTTGCAATTTGCTCTTCATCATCCTTGGAGTGAGACCTATGTTTATCTGCTGTTTGTGTGACACCAACATCTTTACAGAAAAAAAAAAGAGAGAGAGAAATTTCCAGAAAGTGCTTATAAAATTCAATGTATTTATTAAGGCAGAGCAAAACTTACAAGGATTAGGGTGTGTGTTAAATGTTAGGCTGACAGACAGACAGCGAAGTATTAGGGGCATAGAGTTGAAACCACAGGGAGTGGATTGGTTAGAGAGAGCTGCCTTGCCTAACCATATATTTGCAGGTGCCAAATCAGATCACTGGTTCCTCTAGCTAGGAGCAGTCTGCTACCTGAAGCAGTGCAGTAACAGCATCCACCTGCCTAATTCAATCTACGCAGTACATAAGACCACCCAAGGCGAAAAACAAACAAACAAACAATCGAGACCTCCAGAGAATATTAGATGCTTTTTGAGGAAGCATTTAAGAGGAAGTACTCAGAGGAAGGCAATGGCAAACCGTCCCTGGGTATTCCCTGCCTATGAAAACCCTTTAAAACTCATGGGGTCACCATAAGTCAATGGGCAATTTGGAGGCACATGCTTGTGGGCCAAGGCTGCATCTTCCTCAGTACTGTTTACTTTGACAGGCAGTGGACCTCCCAGGTTTCATATAGGAATCTTTCCCAGTACTACAAGGACTTGCTGGAGATCAACCTGCAGCCACGTGTTCTACTACTGAGCTGCTACAGCCTTGAATTCTGAATGCCTAAAAATTAATTAAAATTTAAATAAAATTCAGTTTAGTTTGGGGGGGTGGGGGTTTGTATAAGCACAGCTGACCAGGATGAGACAGATTGTCTGCTCTTTTTATACATAACACCTTTTTAATAACTATACTGAAGAGAGTAAGAAGTACAGAACATTCTTTCCATCTGATCACACATTTCACATTTTTATTCAAACAGCTGAAATTCATTTCCCCCCATGTTTGTGCTTAGTGCCACAATAAACAGACTGGCTAGAATTCTGTCATGTACTCCACAACTCAATGAATAAAACATCAGGAACATGTTAAAGAAAAGGCTGTGTATTTTCTATTAAAAGTGTATTTTTGAAAACATAATTAAATTCAAGAACTTTCCAGGTTGAAAATATACCAGCAAGACTCTAGTCTGGTCACACATCTTAAACCATGTTTCTCAACTGCAGTTAGCAGTGCACTTTTCATGTGGTTTGTGAGGCCACAATGAAAATACAGGAAAATTCAGATCTCTTCCAGAACATTAACGTAACAATGCTAAATGAAAGCTTCCTTTTCTATGCAGATACAGATAGAAGAAATGCATGGGATGAACAGAAAAGAGAGGTAATGGGAGGCTCTGGAGGATAAAGGGTGGGCACCATTAGGTTGGCAGAGATCCAACTGAATGCTAGGTGAGCAAAAACACCTGCTGGCATAGTAACCCTGGTTTGCTGCTGCTTGCCATTGCACAGGCAGGAATTGCCATAAGGATGAAGGGATCTCTGCTGGCAGAACAAGGTCCTGGACACTTCACATGCATGAGTGGCACAAAGACTCAAACCACTAGCACTGTGGTCCACTGTGTGAGCAATCTAGCATTACGGACTCCTGGCCTCTGTCTACAAACTGTGTGCCTGTGACGTTTGTCAGCTCTCATATTTAATTTTTCTCCATCACAGTCAGATGGGTGCTGTATTTCACTCTGTCAAGTTTCCTAGTAGCCTACCATTTGGCATAGTCAGTATCATTTTTTTTTCTTTGTGCCAAATTGTGACTACTTGGCCAGGCCCTGATAAGAAAAAAAAAAAAAAGGTGTTCACTCACACGGGTTGAGTACAAAGAACCAGGGGCCTTCTCTGTACAGATGGTATGCTCTACCACTGAGCTATGGCTCCTCCTCTCCCATTAATTACTATGAGAATTGGAGTAACTGCTGGAAACTCTGAAGGTCTACGTCCCACTTCGTTCACTGATTTCACTGACAGCCATCTTCACTGTCAGCACGTACACAGTTAAGCCTTTCTTAGAAACTATCAGAAATAATTGTTCTAAGCTTTCATTTTATGTTCTGTCAAATTGACACTGGGCATCCTCACTATCAAAGGGCAAACAAAAATTAGTAAACTGAAGAACAGATATGATAATGAAGAGAACAATTATCAGAGACAACATGGCTTTTTTTGTTTTTGGTTTTGTTTGTTTTTTTTACACGGAAGGAGCCTACTGTGAGTGCAAACCACCCTTCCATTCACAAAAGAAAAAGTTAGGATCCAAGCCCACTGATGAAATCCAACACCAAGTCCTCTGTCTTCCTTCCTTAATTGACAGGAAGGACAGGGAATCTATTCTGCTGACAGAGGGTTGTCACTTAAGTTACTTCATATTTTGGCTGTTATTGCATTTGTCTTTTTGCATCCAAAATTAATACAACAATCCCTTCACGTGCCGTATTAGGTTTAAACTTTATACCACATCTCTTTTGCTATCCCTGAGGAACTTAAGAAAGATGGCAATGACTTCAAGAAACCTTACTATTCCCCCACTGTCTGTGTCACTAGGATTATTTCAACTGACAACAGTGCCAAGTAACTCAAAGCCCATAAAACACATACCAAACATTATCCAAAAACACTCACGTCAACTGGCAAGATTGAATCTCTACAACCACAGGGTATAATATTTCTCTATAATTGCACAATTTTAGGAGCCCAATTTCCAAAGAAAGGAAATAGTTCCATGAACAATAAGATCACCAGCTACAACAGCAGCATTCCAATTTTTCCAACGGCTCAAAGCAAACTCGTTCCAACCTTGAGTCTGAGGCCTTACTTACACAATGATGGTTAATATAAGTGAACCTGAATTGTTTCAGTTCAAAACCGGGACTGTAATCTCTTTTAGAATTTAAGACAATATAAAGGCAATATAAAGACAATATAGACACTATAAAGACAATATAAAGGCAATATAAATTTAAGTTTCAATTCGATTAGAAAATAACAGAAATGCTGCAGGCTTTCAAGTTCACTGCAACCATTACAGAGACAATGGCTACTACATTTGGACAGACTTTTGACTTTTTACCCCTTCCCTTACTGCTTCCTCAGACTTCTAAATTTTGAACCATCCGTGCCTGAAGAAGAGTTGTCTGGAACAAAAAGGCTCACCAAGGGCAGGCTGATCGCCAAAACAATCAATCAATCAATCAATAATAAAATAAATAAATAAAATAAAATAAAATTTTATTTTTTTATATATATATATAAAAATATAAAATAAAATAAAATAAAATAAAATAAAATAAAATAAATAAAAAAATCCATCTTGCGGTGATATCTTTATCAGGCCAATCAGAAGGTGCAAAATACATCATGTTAATTTTCAGAGTTCCCAGGACTTTTTCATCAGGCAGAGATGGTAAACTAGCATGCAAGTTGGCCTATGTTCACAAGATGGATTTTATTCTTTGCTTTATGGTCAGTATGGCTATGCCTCAACCTTTCTTTTGATCTGAAGATACCAAAACTAGCTACTGTACAAGGGGATCTTGCATTTCCAGAAGTAAACTTTGTGCCATCACATGCTGGGACATGGTTCTTCCAAGGGTTCACCCTTTCACACAAGGTAAAGCAATTAATTTGATTTCAACTGACATGCTTTTCCTCTTCCAATTCCTATAATTTGTCTAAAGATCTGCTAAGTAAAGAGACTTCCCCAAAAGACTAACTGCAGTCTTCTATCACAGTTGATTGGACCCTCATACTGAATAGAGGCACGTACAGTTCTTAGAGGTAGGTGCTTTGTAAGGGAGAAGCCAACTATTATTGCTTATTTTACTGTTTTTGTTCCTAGTCAGCTCATAGCCCACACTTCCAACATAAAATCTGAAACAAAAACGTGGTGTTATTTCATTTGCTTGAAAAATTGATATTTACTACCTTTCAATATGCATTTTCATGGTAGTTCACATTTTTTAAATGAAATATCATTGTGGATGACACTAAAAAAACTTTTACAAGCTTATTGTAAATGTTACTAGGTAGTACCAATGAAAACATAGTGAGCAATTTGGGAAAGCTCCACTACAACCATAAGTTCCACATTGGGCATCCTGTTGATAACTCTACTTAGCCATGTTGATGAGTTACTCTGAGTAGGTTAGCAGAAGCTTTAACTCTAGTGGCAAGCATGGTATGCAAGTTGCACTCAGACAGAGAGCACAGATCTTAACGGTAAAATCAGTTGACCACCTTTGAGTGTTTTCATTTTGGGAAGCTCTAGCCTTAGTCTACTTCAAAGTGAACTTCATTCACTTTGGTTTTGCAAAATACTAGTTGCTTTAATTCTTTGAGACAGCTTCAGCCAAAATCAAAAATACCCATCACAATGACACCTTTATCAGGCCAAACAAAAAGTGCAAAATACATTACAGTAGCTTTCAAAGCATACTGATTTCTACAAGGTTCAGACATCACGAGGTCCTATAGTTTATTTAGAATCACAAGTAAAACATTCCAATATTCTTCCAGCCATGAAAGAGAAGAGAGAGCAGGAGATTCTGAGATAAGAGTATGTATTCACACAGTATTCACACAGTGAATGAAACTACAGTTTGTGTCTATCTTGTTGGTTTGAAAATATTTTGTTTTCCTGCTGGATGACTGATTTTATTAAGAAAAAGAGAAGGGATTTAAAATGAAAAACAACTGAACTCTTGATTTATCCAAGACTACTGTTTAATTCTCAATCTCCCATTAAAAAAGGACCACCTTGGAGAAAAATTGATCTTGAAAACCTTTTGTAAATAGTGCATTTAAATATTAGATTCTTTACAAAGAATGTTGTCAGAGGTCAGAAGTACCTTGTTGATGTTCCCTCTCCTCCTCCTCCTCCTCCTCCTCCTCCTCCTCCTCACTTGATGAAGCCAAGTAAGCCTGGAAATCCATGTCCAGAAGTTCATCTTTTTTGAAAGTTCTGCTCAGGGAAGTCACCCTTTCATGATCTGTCTCATCCCATGTGATGTCTACCTTAGGGCCAAAATACATATATTATGCATCTAACACTGTAGATACACATTGTAAACATCACATATAATAAATACTGTGCACATTGTGTGTTTGGGATGAAAGATGAAAAAGCCAACTGTGATTCTGGGCCATAAAGAACTACCATCGCAGTATTTGGAGCCATAATTTACAGCTGTTAGCTCTTCTCTTAGCTGAACTCTAAGGGGATTTAGACCACACACACACACACACACCAGCCTCCAGCACCTGCACAGGTTTACAACAGTGACAATCTCAAACGCTAAGCCTTTCACAGTTGGGGGACTCAAGTCTTGAGAGCTCCACTTCACTTGTCAAGCTGTTGCTGCAGCTCTTGCTGCTGCTGGAACACAGCAACAGTTAAACTGGTGATAGAAGAAGACTGTCAGCAAGCATGTGTCCAATTCCTCATTCTTCCTATTTGTTTTCCTACTTCAGGGCTTGCTGAAACTTCTAAATATTTTAGCTACAGTTGGAAAAATCTTGTAATCAGGGTTAGAAAGCCTGCCAAATAGGACAGCTGTGGTCTTTGGAGATGGATAGGAAGCAAGTCACTAGGACATGACTCTAAATGACCAAAAGGCACTTCTGAAAGCACCTCCAATTACTGAGTCTTCTCCAGACCTTAGTCACATTTATTTAACCACTGCATTTCAAAACTGTGATAAACAGTGATAAATACAAAGAGTAAACGGGTAGGAAAATACTATTTATTTAAAAACACAGCTGGGTATACAGTCAATTAAATGTGGGTGACCCACAGAAAATGGTAGTCGATGTATTGTTCTTTTTTTCCCCTTTTTTTCTCTTTCTTTTTCCTGTTGTGACAGGATTTAATTGGATCTGAACTCTAGAAAAGACAGGTTTAGAGAAATCAACAGCAAGAGTAGGCACAATTTAAGTTGCAGGATGAGGAAATACAGTAACCCACAATCTGAAATTAGGAAGGATCTTCCTTTTTTTTTCCTTCTGGTTTCTTTATCTCAATTAGTGCATCATCTCAATTAGTGCATCAATTCAGAGTTCAATTACTCTTTCTTTTGTTTTATATACATAAATATACATTTATATATATGCGTAATATGTTCTGGAAGTATTGCAACATAAACTTTCTTTTGTACTTTCTATGTTACTTTTTGCTACTGTTTATGGCTTGTGAAAGTAATAAAAACACACACACACACAAAACCCTTGTGGTTTGGAAGCAGGCTTATGTTTTAAAATCAAAGTTCAAACACTCATAATGCCAGTCCAGAACTGAATGATAAAAACTGCACTTATCAATATAGTCCTCAGTGTATTTACTCAGACTGAAAACAGTATTACCTGTTCCCAAGAGAGTATGTACTAGACTACAACCTTAGTTAATAACTGCTTAGCAGGTTTATGTACAATTCTTTATTTAATATTCCAAAGCAATTTTATGCAATTCTATCATTTGAATCACCCATTGAAAAATGTTTTTAAATCAGTGGAAGTATTACAAAGTATTTTTAAAAAATGCCTTAACTTTCCCTTAAAACATTTCTTAAAGTTACTGAGAAGTAAAATAAAGGTTTCATGAATTTTTAGGTTTAATTAATTAAATCAACACTCAAAATTTAGCCTGCATTTTCAATATTGTACAGCACAAATGATGGATAAATCTGCTTTGAGTGCAGCTACATAAGAAGCTCAACAAAAATATCACTCACAGCAACGTATTCATAAAAATGAAAACCTTCCTGGCAATTACAGCAATTCAGAAGACATTTCACAGGGACAGCACAATCTTCTCCTTCAAAGGCTGGTATTGTGTAGCAGCTAAGAGATGTGACAGTGCAGTCTATGCAAGCTTATTGGAAATAAGTTTCATTATGTCCAGTGAGGTTTATTAACAAGTAAGCATTAACAGGATTGCAGTGTAAGTTACAAACTGACCCCCACCCTGTGTGAATCTGATATCAACCACAAATTCATAAAATAACCTTAGAGATTCTCTCTCATTCTCTCTTAAAGAACGTCTCTCATTCTCAAATATCCTGCTCATTCTGCATTATAAAGATAATAATAGATAACACCTGGCCTTTGACCAAACGAAAATATATAAAGAAGTTACTACAAAATCTGGTCTTTCAAGATTGTTGTGATCCTTACAACTATATAATGTATAAGACATGCTAGTATAAATATCAAAATACAACATGAATACTATATACAGTATGACCCCCGTATCCGTGGGGGATTGGTTCTGGACCACCCCGCGGATACGGAAATCTGCAGATAGTACGGAACGCTCCGGGCCGATCGTGGTGGGCCCTGGGCCTGCAGCTGGAGGTGGGAAAACAGCAAGCAGCACGATCCCATGCTGCCCGCAGTTTTCCTGCCAGGCGCCGCAGTGACTGGGTCCTGGGCCTTCAGTTGCAGGTCCTGGGCCTGTGGGCGCCACGGCAATTGGGCTCCAGGTCTGTGTCTGGAGGCAGGAAAACAGCAAGCAGCACGATCCTGCGCTGCCCGCTGTTTTTCTGCTGGGCGCCATGGCGATCAGGTCCTGGGCCTGCGGCTTTTTTCAGCCATGGATAACTGAATCCGCGGATTATGAATCCGCAGATATGGGGATTATACCGTACCATCTAGAGCTTAGAAGCAACTTGTGATAAATAACTATCTACTTCTAATTATTTTTTTTCTAATCCTTTTTTATTAACAACGTAAATTCAAAAAAAGGATAAAATCATTCCTCTTATAGTGTTACTGTAACTTCTGTATTACTTTCATGGTTAGAGATGGAGAAGGAATATTGCACAGTTCAAGCACTGACTCGTGTGGTGCATTCTGTTGTGAGTGTTGAGACAGCTAGAGGCTGGACAGGAAGGTAATACATGAGGACCACAGGCCACTGCCCTGTAGTATTCAGATGGGTTTTTTGAATAATGCATTTCTTTTTGAGAAACAAGAGTTACTTTTCAAATATTTTAACTATAACAGTGACCACCTACTTCTGGGGCTTCAGAGATATAATTCAAACTATGTGGTTTTGAGAAGTATCTGCAAACTCATCTTATTTTAGTAGCGTTTTTTGTTTGTTTAGTAGATACAATTGCCTCCTTTAATAAAAAAAAAATTATCTGCTTAAGACAAAAACATATGCAGAGATGACAATTTGCAGCAAAGGGGCGTCCAGTTTTAAGAAAATCCAGTGTATTGCCAGGGCAAGAGTGGTGGCTTTTGGCTGGATTGGGGCTGAATCCCTTCCACCAGCCAGCACAGTCAGTGATACTGCAGTCCAAATACATCCATAGGGTCAAAAATAGCTCCTCCTGCTGCCTTAAATCCTGAGCTCCTGAGATGGAAGGGCAGGATACAAATATAATGGTCTGTTTGCTTAGGATAGACTTTTCAGGGAGCACAAGCTCCTTAATGCCTTTTTTCCCCCACATTGTTCTGCCTTTGTATGTAAGGGCCCAGTCAAAAACAGCTTACAAAATGTAACACAATATAACCTTTCTAAATGCAATTCAAAGTTATCAGTTGTACAATTTTTAAAGATGCTTGCAGGACTCTTTAAAAGACATACTGAGAGTTCTTCAGAACTAATGAGTTACAACAACAAGCAAGACAAATGTCTTACAAGAAGCCTTATATGGCAGGTTTGTTTCCTCCCTTTGAAAAACTGTTTTCACCTACAAACAGTATGTATAATTAGGGAAGCCAATGGTAGACTCCATTACAAATCAAGCATTTTTAACTAAGATGAAATTATTTCGTTTTCAAAGGCCACAACATACTAAACAGATATCCAGGGGACAAGTTTCATGTCCAAATGTGATTGTAGTAATACAGATTTAAGGCATTTGAAAACCAGCTAGTACAAAAGAAAAAGATGATGTAAAATGACTTTTAGAGCTCTTTTATCTTTCGCCAAGACTGCCAAATGCACACCCAGGACATATGTCATGAGGTTATGAACTCACCGAAATCCAAGCACAAGTCACCCAAGACTGTAATGGACCAGGACTGTACTTCTGCATTTTGACAACTGCATCAATACAAATGGATTGTTTTCCCCTTCTATCCACACTGCAATCATTGTTTTATTTACACAATTTACAAATTAGGAATGCACAAACTAAACAAGTCCCGAAGGGCTACAAAAACACTGTTAAGGTACCTTTGATGTTGCCACAGCAGCAGATGTGAAGTACTTTGGTTTATAAGCAGCTCCGTCCACTTCTGAGGCCACGTCCTTTGGCTCATCATCAAATGTCACATCATCTGGAATAAATCTTAAAAGCCAAAGGGAAATGATTTATTATTGAAACAGATATCACAAAGCTTCAAAGGAACAGAACTGATAGGTTCAGCTTCTCTCTAATTAGTATTAGCTGTGAGGAGGGGAAAAAAACCCTGTTGTTCAGCCTAGGGCCAAAGACAATGGGAAACGACTTGGACAAAATTGTCTGCACAGGGAATGTCCTGCCAGCACCAGTGCATTTCCAATGAAAAAAGGATGGGGTTCCTCTTATTATCACCACTGAAGCCACGGAACCTGGGGGAAACCCTGACCAGTTGTGATTAATACAGCAAGGTCTTAGAGAGAGGAAGCTAATGAAAAGGAAAGGGAAAGGGTCATAACTCAGAGGAAGACCATCTGCTTTACAGGTTGAACCTCCGTGTCCAATCCCTAGCATTTCCAATTAAAAGGGATCATGTAGCAGGTGCTAGGAAAGGTGTCTAACACCCCAAAACGAATGTCAGAAAATGGGTCTGTTGTGGGAAACACAATTATAATTAGGGATGTGCCACCTAATTCTGAAAGTGGCCATCTAATGTACGCCACTTTCAGATGTGTTCATCTGTAAGTCTGTTTCATTCAGACAAGATGGAGTGGTATGAGAGAACAGGAAATCCAGGCAAAGCACATTGTACAGCACTTGCACATCAAATTTCTCTTTAAAAATTATTCCCTCTTCCAACATGGCATTTTCCTAAAAAGACTTCAAGAGTATTTTAAATTCACTTTTGGATTATTTGAATAAGTCCACATCCTCACCTGGGGAGTGGGGGTTGCAAAAATGCCTCTAAACAATCCCATTATTTCAGCATGAGCAAAGTAAGGAGAAACATTCTCCAAATACATTACTTATGCATTTGTTATATTAATATCAGACCTTTCTACAAGGAGTTTAAAATACTATATCTGATCCTCACCTTCTTTTATTGTCCCAACAGCCATATGAGATAGACTTAGAATGAAGGAAAACAGCCCATCCAAAGCGACTGAGTAAGGATCTGAACGTGGGTCCTTTTAATCCTAGTCCAGTACTCTAAGCAGTACGCAACACTGGCCCTCACATTGCTATACAATATTAAATTACTATTCTGCTTCTAAAATGTGTAAAAACAATACACTATACCTGAGGTCAACAAAAGAACAGCTGCTTTCAAATTCAAGTCCATCACACTGTTCATAGATCTTATTGGCTGTTTCAGGAGAGTCACATTCTACCACCGCATAGAAGTATTTTAGTCGTTTGAACTGATAGTCTCTCAGTTTCTCCTTATAAATACTAGAGTGAGTAAAACAAGAAGAGTCAATATTGTTACAGAAACAAAGGAACAGTTGAAGAAACAAAATGCCACCTAATTGCCTTACTGTCCACATGATATTATAGAAAAATATGTCATCATCACAGCACTATGACCAAAATGGCAGGTGCTGCAGAAATAAAAGGAGAACTTACACTGAGGTAAGGAACCTTCGGGCCTTTAGATGTCTTGGACTGCAACTTCCATACTCTTTATAATGGGCCACACTATCTGGGGCTTCTTGGAGTTGAAGGCTAAAATATCTGGAGAGCCAACTGACTTTTGCTCTCAAACTAGTGTACATAGTACTTTCATACGTTAGACACCAGGTAACATATCCCAATACTTACTGCATACCTTGCAGACACACAGCCCCCAAAACCCAAGTATGAATTTCTAGATGGGAGTCACAGTCTCACAATATAAAGACTTACTTCAATTACACTTAACAGCCTATATCTATCCAGAGAGACTTGTTTTATTTTGCTTTCAGCACTCCCATCCTAGCAGTCAAAATATGTCTGAACCATAGCTTCCAACACCACAACTGTTGAAATTCCCTTCAGTTTCCTGGGGCATTTTCCCATGTGGCATCAGGAGTTACTCTTGAGCAAATGCAATTTTGAACTTACTGGAGGCATCAAAATATTAGCAAATCTTTTAATCTTGGTCGGGGTTTATGGAACTCCTCAGGGATGAATTATTCACAAAAAGATATCAAACCAATGAGCACCTGTGCCATGCAAAAGTGAAAACATCCTAAAAGACTGACAGAAATTTTTCGTAACAACAATACTATTTGTCTTCTATAAGGACATTTAACAGCATCTTCACTCATTACTTTCTCACAGATATAGCCACTGGTATCAATGCTGTATGAAGTACTATGTCCCACATCTTCCTGGAGTAAATTGTCATCCTTATATACACTATTATCAGTATTATAACACCATTTCTGTGCACTCTGCTTTGTGGAAAATGAGAGCAGGTCTGTACGTGAAGGGGTTTACTTTCCAAAAACATAAGTTCCTCTGGGCAAGGACCATATCATTTGTGTTCTTTGAAGCAGGATACTAAAGAAACAAGTTATCATACTGCTAAAAATTAAACTAGCACAGACTTTTAGTACTGAACTGATCACATGTGTAATTACTACAAAATTTGTGATGTTCACCTACTGATAGAGACAAGGTTCCATCTAGTGGTGGAAGCTCTTTATACAACTACATGGGTCACGTCTCATATTCTCTAACAGCAAACATATATTTTGCTGGATCACAAGTACACTTGTGCACAGTCCTGGTCACCAGACTTAAAAGAGGATATTGTTGAGCTGGAAAAGCTGCAGTCAAAGGGAATCACAATCATCAAAGGACAAATTAAATTTGCCTTGGTTAGGCTGCACCACCACTATTCAAATGGTGGCTATGGCATTTAGAATTTTCTCTTCCAAATCCTGGCAGTTGCCTTAACTAGAGAAGACTTATAACTGATTGGCAGAAATTATTCAGTAATTTCAATTTTAAATGATAAAAACCTACTTTATCAAAGGATGTTGGGGGTGGGGTTCTCCATCCCAGACATTCACAAATATTTCGATTCTTTTCATCTGAAACAATTACTTCCACCTTTGCATGACAGCATAGATTATTCATCCCAAGAGAATTAATTTCAGACCCCCCCTTGAAAATGATATTTAGAACTAGTGCTGGTAGGGCTGTTCAAACTATTAATACCATATTATTAAGAACTAACTTTAGATTACGGATCAGATGGCAGAGGCATTTCCTGCTTCATATCTCCCCATAGATTCTGGTGTTAATGCATCTCTTGATCTATAAGAAGATGGGAAGCTTTCACTTCCAGTCCAAACAAATAATCTTTTCCTGTTACATCTAAACCACATGTACTGTGGCTTATTAAAAAGCCTGTCTAGTGGGAACAAACAAGCATTAAACCATTTTAAGCTCAAAGCAATCACCTGGCCACCATGGAGGACCGTGTTTTACTTAAAATTGGAAGCTTTCTCTCTTTTACTTATGGGGGAAAATGAAAGCTCAAGGCATATTGGGGCTCACTTATGGAGACAGAAACAATGGCTTCCTGTTATGTCTGAATCAGACTGTCATGTGAAGCATTCCTCATTGTCATGTGAAGCATTCCTCATTGTGGCTAGAGCTGAGAACATCAGCAACACACTAAATGAGGGGAGGGCAAGTGCAGCAGGTCCAGGGACCAATTTTCTGCACTAGAACCTGCACAGACTGCCAAAAATGGGAGGAAAAAACGCAACCAGAAGTGGACCAAAGTATACTTTTGGTTTTAAAAAGGGGCTATGTTTTGATGCTCTAGTGCTGCACACTTTTAGGAGAGGCAACCCCCCTTTGGGGCCACAAAAAAGGCAGTCCAGAGAACCAAACTAACCATCAACTGCAGCAAGAAGGAAAAAAAAGTGCTGTTGGTAAGGGATTCACTGCTCAGCAGGACAGAGGGAACTGGTGCCAGCCAGATAAGATGAGGGGCAAGAAGCCCTCAGGAGTTTCAGAAGGAAGGCATGGGCACCCTTTGCCTCTTTGACCCTGTTTCCCACCTGCAGTAAACAGCTTTTGCCAAATCACCAGAAGGCTTCTTGGCTTCCCCACCTTTCGTCCCGGGGTTGAAGAGGCAAAGGATGCCCACATCTTGCATGCAAAACTCCTCACCCACTGCTTCCTGCCCTCCAGACAAAAAACATCCAAAGTGGTGCTCTCCTTTGCAAATGGGGCACGCTGTTTTGAGCAAAAAAGTGCCTGGAATGCAGAAGGAAAGCCCATCCAGTCATCTAACTCATGGCTTGGGGAGAAGTGGTAGCAGCAGCAAGACTAGGTGAAGGAGAGAAGAGGTAGCAGCAGCAGCAGGGCGGGTACCCCTTCCCACAATCAATCTTTTTCTACCATCTCAGTCATCCCTCACCTTCCAGAGCCAGAGGGAACAAATGTGTTCATATACAGTGCCTACTCTGCACCCTGCTTTTCTTCTTTTTTTTCCCCCCCTTCCGCACACTCCTCAGCAGAGCAAGCCAGGACACTCTGCTTGCTCCTTTAAAGTTGCTTCCAAATTTTCCTGAGAGCTTCTGAGTGTGACTTCCCAACTACCCTCCCCAGCATCGGAGGAGAACAAGGAGACAGCTACAAGGTTCATTGTACTGTAAAGCACACAGACTGAATGAATGCTGCCGAGTCTAAAAAGTGCATGTGATCACAAAAGTGTCATGCAAAGTGCCATTTTTTCATTCAGTCTGAGTACAGTTCCATAGTAGCTGCTGTCACCAAACTGCTCTTTTGACTTTTTAAAATTATACCTAACTGGAACACATTAATTCAACATGTGGGCGAAAGAGTGGACTATGCACTGAATATACAGTACTGGGTAGCAGTTTAAAATGGCTGAAAAAGCAGGTCACTGAAAAGCAAGACACTGAAAGTGGGGGGATGCCTATGTTGAAGACACAAATTCTAAATACTCTTCTCCTTCCTTTGAGCTGAGGAGACTAAATGTGGATAGAATTGTGACCTTAAGAGGACAGAAACTTCACAAATATTAAATACCTGTCCTTCTCTGTGACATTCTCAGGAAGGCTTAATAATTCTGTTGGTCCACTCACTTCTTCTTCTTTCATTCTAGCTTTTCCAAACTCGGAAGGGTAAATCTAGAAACAATAAAAAGGGTACATAGTTATCACATCAGATAACATGAGAGCAACATGGACACAGGTTTTCAGTATGTTGTTTTTGACATGTTTCCCACACCCCCAAAACAGAGGTACTTACCTTTACAGGTCAAAAGAGGTACTTACCTTTACAGAAAAAATAACACCACCTTTGGGTGTAAAAGAATTAAATAAAGCCAGTAAGTCCTTGGCCTTCAGTCGATCCCAATCCATGTTGCAAACTGCTAATCTGTATGTGATCTGGGGGGGAAGCAATTTTTAATCACACTTTTTGTAACCAAGCAGTGTGTAACATTTACAAACAAGCCCTCCAGCTGTTTTGGACTACAACTCCCATAAGCCCCAGCTTCCATGGCCCATAATAAGAGGTTGAACATGAATCCAAACCACCTGAAAAACAGCATGTTGCTTACTCTCACTTCAGCGCAACATAAACTCACCAAAGCATTATCTCAGAGCCAGCCATTCACAAACTAATACAAATATTATGTTAGAAACATAAACTTGCACACAGCACGGGTGAGTGGGAGGAGCTCACAGTCCACTCTGAATACAACTACAAATCTTCCTGTCATGAAGAAACTTTGACTTTGTTTCTCCAGCAAAGATAATCAAATAACACGGCTGTGTTTCCCTCATCACCTTGGGATTCTTGCCTACTCCAAGGGGGGGCTGTGACCAAAAACAAGGGTTGTCATTCTACTGTCCATCATAATATGTAAAGGCTTTGGTATAGCTTTGAAAATTTGCACATACAGTGGACTGTTCATATTTGCAATCTCTGGATCTGCAACTGTGAAGCATTATATCCTACACATAAAATGGTGGTGACATCAATGCAGATGTACTGAAGCATCTGTGCACATATCAATGCCATTTAATAATATGGAACATGATCATTTATTTTTCCTGCCTTTTGTGGGGGGGTCATGGAACCAAAACCTCACAGATATGGAGGGTCTGCTGTGCGCACGTGCGCGCGCGCCTGATTAAAGAACAAACCAACAGCATTTGTCCCAAGTTGGTCCTGGATCCAAGAAGAATGCAGTCAACAACTGAAAATATTTACATTTATTGAACCCCTTAACAGAACTTAAAACTATTTATCAAGAGCAAAATATTTCAACTCAACTTCAGAAACTGAAACATTTTTCTCTTGATATATATTTTAAAGTTCCGTTTCTTAATTGCTCCAATAAATATGTGTGTGTATGCAAATCACAGCATTTTTAGATTGTACTTTATATTTTGCAAATACAAATACATTTACATGTTCCTTGTCTCCATTTTAATGTAAAAGCTCTTTCAAGTTACTGGTTTCTTTGCCAGCATTTGTGAGTTTAAGAAGAACGACCTTCACTATCACTGCTCAGATAGTTCCTTCTGGTCTCTAATATCATGATACTGGGATTTTTAGCATGTTTGATATAAACAGTAAAATTTCTTTTAGCTGATGTTAGGTGTTTTTCGCCCCTACCCTTGAACAAAAACATGCAAAGTTATTTTGCTGGCAGAAGCTCTGGTTCTACTAGACTTTAGGAAGGCACAGGTGTCTGGGGTGCAAGGTAAAAGTTCAAGGTCAAAGCCATGTGTTACACACAAAGCTCATGGAGTGGGTATCATTTAATCTGAAATTCTGTACACATCTGACTGATGGTTTCAACAGAGCTTACTTCTGAGTAGGCATGCACAGGATTGCACTGTTTAATTACTAGACATCCTGTGAACAAAGCTGAAACCCTATGAGTAGTACTTGAGAGTAAGCATCAATAGAATTTTCTTTCAAGTACGCCTGTGAAGGATAAATTGTATAGCTAGTATTTTTATAACCCCTTAAATTAGGGGTTGGCATGTTGTCTCTCAAGTGCTGCTACAGTAAAACTTCTATCAATCTGGCCATTTGCCACACTAGCTAGAGGATGGTCAAAAATGGCAACCACCAATACTTAGAGAGGCACATTTTGTCTAACGCTTCTAGAAGCTTTACCTTATCTGCACGAGGGGCATCTTTAGTTAGTTCTCCCCATTCATGTACAATTTCAGGTTCCTTTGGAAATAACTCTGTCATGTCATCTTCCTCTTCATCCTCAGAGCTAGTTTCAATATTGCCTTTCCCTCTCGCCAAATCTGGTCCACTATCACTTTCATCACCATCTGCCTCACTTCCTTCTCCAGTTTCTTCATCTTCTTCATCAGAATCACTTTCTTCTGTCATGTCTCCGCTATCTTCCAAATCTCTTTCTTCTTCCAGGTCTTCATTCTCTCCTGACTCTCCTTCCTCTTCAGTTTCTCCACTACCTTCTGAATCTTCAAAATCAGAGCTTTCTTCATTTTTACAAATTTTATTTTTGAAATCCTTTTTACTGGCAAAACTGATAGAAGAGTTATCTTCCTTTGCTAAACAAAGGAAAAAAGACAGCATTTTTAACACTCACGCATGACACTATTTGTCCTAACCAAGGGTGGGCAACTGTTGAATACTGCAAAGTGGCTTTGCCCCCGCAGAAAAACTTGGGTGGCTATATCCCTCCACTGCCCCCACCCCTGCAGAAGATAAAAGAAAATTCTGCCCCCTAAATGTGTCTAGGGGATGGGGAGCCATTTCTGCCATGATTTGAGGCCCAGGAGAGGTCTTTTTTAAAAAACAGGGAGTAAATAAATGTCACTTCCTGTTTCAGAAGAAAACTTTATCTGGGTCTAAATTGGCCCAAGGGGGCAAAAATGTGAGTAAATACCCCCACACCCAAAAGGTTATTTGGAGGTCAAAAATTTTGGACCTCAGGGAGCCACAAAAAATGATCCTGGGGGCAGCATGCAGCCTGCAGGCCACACTTTGCTCACACCTAATAGAAACATAGAATTCTTCAAAGGAGAATTATGTTCCGATAATAATCTTAACAATAAAGACACCACACTAGATACGATGTGTATCAAGAAGAACAAAAAACTGTAAAAGATTCAATTAGTTGTTCTTTTAATACTTAATTAAACACAATTAATTAAATAAAAGCTCATAATGACACAGTTGTAACCACTTTCCCAAGATTTCCTGCAAAGTGGTGGGAAGAATTCTATCATACATAAGAGTGAATAGAATCAATTATTTTTAAAACCATTTCAAGTATGTATTTTGATAGCATATTTATTTAGGAAAAGTATTTTTCACACCACTTAATTTTCTGTATCTAAAACTTGCTATCTAAAAGTAACACTTTACAATTTTTCTGTTTCTTTCCAAAGTAGCAACTTTATAAAAAGTTTTACATTACACTATACAATATATCCAGTAAGTTACATTGACCAAGGTGAAGATCCCTCTCAGCAAAGAAGCTAGAATAAACACCAAGAAGATCACATCAATTTTTTTTAAAAAAATGAATTTTAAAATATTAAATACAAAGCACTAAAAATCCCTACAATAATTATTTTCAAACTGCCTGATTAAAATTACATTTGAATTCCAGCAATTTAAACAGAAATGGACAAATCCTTAAAATGTGATTTTCCATTTCAGCCTATCAAATATAATTATTTAAAGGTTACTATTCCATCTAAGTAAGAATCCATATTTAGATAGAAGACAAATTGATACACAACATGGCACACTTGTGCAGCAAGACAGCCTACAACAGAGGAAGCATCACAGCCCTTTACTTAGTGTATTCTAGCATCTCCTCACAGCAGGTAATAAAACCAGGCTCCTAAAAAGTGAATTCTAACCAGATTATCTTAGGACCAATATCACGGCCGGCAAATGAGTCCCCTGGGCCCCATAAGGCAAAGCAACTAGACAATGGATCTTCATGTTTACATGGAGAAGAAAACCAAGCAAAGGAAACTGAACTGTGCAAGCATGAACCATCTTGCACCTGAATACACATAAAAATGGTATAAATAAGTCACTAACAGAAAGGTTTACTCCCCCAGTCTGTTTCCAGCCACTTCTGCATCTTTGAGTTGCCAAGCTAAAGCATGAATTATCCAGCAAGGCCTGTGAAATATGAATAACCCTTCTTATGCCACTGCATAGCTGTTATGGTCACAATAAGGCTGATATTCTAGACACTATCTTCCCAATGGCAAGAAGCCACATTGTTGTTGTTATGTGACTTCAAGTTGTTTCCAAGTTATGGTGACCCTAAGATAAGCCTATCATGGGTGGCTTCTTGGCAAGATTTCTTCAGAGGGATTTGTTACCACTAAATTCCTCTGAGGCTTAGAGAATGTGACTTGCCCAAGGTCACCCAGTGGGTTTCCACAGCCAAGCAGGGATTTGAATCCCAGTCTCCTTGTGTCCTAGTCCAACATTCAGACTGCTGTATCACACTATACGAACTGCTATACTAACATAATAAACCAGTATCCCACGCTGGCTCTCTAGACTGTGGAGGCCACTATACATCTGCTATACCTGATTTTTTCCAAAGTCATTAACCCTAGCCTTCTGGTCTAGATGAAACAGAAAGCTAGGGTTAGAGCTTTCTATTTTGAATGTTGTAGAATAACAAAGGGCCTGTCTGCACAAACAAAAGGTCTTGTATATACAATGTGCCTTCCATATATGTGGAGGTTCCTTCCAAGAATCTCCACGTAAACAAAAAAAAATGCAGAATCATATGCCGTTATAGTCAATGGATGCAGCAGATGTGTGCCAGTGGCAGCATGAGCACATGTCTATTGCATTCATTGACTATTAACGCGATGCCACGCTTCGCACAACTTTGCATTTGTGCATGCACAGGGCCACGTGAGAGGAGACCCATTGTATCTTGTTTTATTAAGCCAAGATATGACTGCCTAAACTGATTAAAGTTATTTTCAAGGATAGTTAAATAGAACAGTTGACCAATTAACACTAATTAATTCTATTCAACCAACTTAATTCAGTTCTTCTATGGCCCATGTTACCTTTTGTGCTGCACTGTTTCACTGCTTCTTTTTTTATAGTCTTCTGTGAAGATTTCTGAGATAAAGGTATGCTCTCTGCAGACATTCCATTTCGCTGCTTTTGCTTTTTTTGTCCAAGTTCCTTATCTTGCACAGATTCAATTGCAGTTGCATTTTTCACATTCTTTTTGGTCTTTAAGAGTTTGCTTTTCTGGTCTTCATTTTTTAAGGCATCAATTTTTGATACGGGTGAGCTTTTATAACCTGCTACTTCGCCGTCTTTGGCATCAGCAGTTTTTACAGAGCCTTTTTTCCCTTTAGACTTGGTCTTTTCTCTCTCAGCTTGTTTATCATCACCTTCTGAAACATCAGAATCTGAATCAGAAAGTGCATAAAAGCGTTTCAGATCTTCTGTAGTGCTGTGATTAACAGGTCGTCCTCGCTTATCCACAGTGTATTTCAACTTGAATTTTTTGTCATGAAACATAGCACGGAACCTTTTATCAATTTTGATCTTGCGGTCTTTTTCTGGCATTTCCCAAAATCTAGGATCTTTTGTAATCCGGGAAAACCGTTGGTCATTAATAATCTCCTTCTTAGACTCCATTTTCAAATTTTAATTTAAATGCACACAACTAAACTATTCAGAAAAAAGAAAAAACAAAAACACTTTACTCTAAGATTACTAACAGAAGCTTTGAAGTTATAAAGCAGCATTAAACATTTGAACAATTTTATAAAACTATATTTAATAATTATATTTAGTAGCTATACTTAGTCAACAAAAAAGTTGGACAACTAGTCCAGAAAACTATATTATACAATCTGGACAAAAAAGGAGAGAACATTTTCTGGCGCTATGTTTTTCCATGGAAAGTTTTCCACACCATATGTGCACATTTATGCGTTTAACCAACGTTGTCTGGACTGCTGTCCATCATGTTAGATGGTATAAGTACTGGATATGAATTTCTAGTTATTTTTCTAAGGAGACAAGAGCTGACAAATCCTAGTGCTCAGAGGAATAGACTAATAAATGCATGTATTGCTAAGCTTGTTTCTGTTCCACAATATCTCTTGATTCTCAGTCAGTCACAAACAGTCAAGACAATGTGCTAAACTGACTCTGCCCACAGACTCACACGCTTACTTTGGCGAATTTTAAAAATGTTCATCTAGTTGTAGTGAATCCGTTTATTTCCTCTTTGAAGAGAACTGATGAGTGGTACAGAGAGTGACTACTTCAATTATACTCCAGCAAAAGAAAGTTAAACTGCTAATCTAAGATATACAGGTATACCTCAGTTGACAAAACAAAGAAGGTCTATTCTATTAATTCTTTTTATGGGGGCCAGTTAAATCCCCTTTTCTTGTGTTTGGTCTACTTGGAAGGTTTGTTTGTTGTTGTTTTTTTGGCAGCACTGGGACGATGGTGAAAGATGACTGGAAAAAAAACAGGCTTTCGGTGTTGGGTTGTAGCAGTGCATCTGCAGTAAACAGTATGATAAAGCATGTTGTAAAAGCATGGATCTATAAGTTTCACCAACAAAACAGCATCATAAGAACAATGGAAACTGTCGAAAGAAAAAAAATGGTTCCAGGATGTATTTTGGAAGAAGCTTTCAAGTGGTCTCTAGAAAATTCAAAATGCTTTTGTTTACTCATGCAAGGCTTACCTGACCTGGTTATTTAATTCCACATGAGCATAATATTAGTTCTGAATAAAATGTTTGCTGAAACACACTGAACTATTCTTTTTTTTCTTTTTCTTTCTTCTTCTTCTTCCTCTTTTTTTTTTTTTTGTGGTATAGGAAACTATCGCTGTTCTTTCCATATTATTTCTACCTCTGGTACTAAGGTTTTTGTTAAAGAAGTAAATCCCAGCAAAACATCTACTTCGTTAACTGAGGTATACCAATATCAGATACTTATCTTTTTAGGTATGTGACCTTAAAAAAGTGTTCTTTCAGATCTAGTCATTTTTTTGTTAAATGTATGTTACTCTCTTACATTAGCACAAATAGTCTAAAAAATAATTTCCACATAAATCTTTGAATGCTGAAATTGTATAGGTAAGATTTATTTGAGGTTGTGTTGGACGGGTTGTCAAGAAATTGGTACATATATTCATATGTGGTGGAATTGTGAATGTGTACAGAAATTTTGGCAAATGGTGTTTAAAGAGATAAAAGAGATAACAGAAACTGCTTTACCAATATGTCCAGGTATAGCATTATTATCTACGTTTGATAATGTTAATTGTTCCCAGGCAATGAGGGATTTGATTACAAATTTATTAACTGCAGCAAGGTTAATTATACCAAGAAAATTGAAAACTCAAGGAGAATTTCAAACAGAGGATTGGTATAAAGAAGTGTGGAAAAACTGTGATTACTATTAAGTTAACATGTGGAATTTAGGTTAAAAAAGGAATATTGAAAGGGAATGATTTTGAAGTAATATGGAAGATATTTGTGGGAAAGGATTTAATAAAAGAGGAATGTGTCATACCTCCACAGGAAGAACTACAATTCTGGAAGGTGGAGTAATCTGAAATATAATTGCCTCTGGGGATGGGGTCACATATAGGGTTAGTAATGATATGTTTAGTAATAAGAATTTATTTAGTAATAGTAAGAGATTAAATTTAGTAGAAAAGGATAGAAATACGAATGAAATTATTAATAGTATATTTTCCTAAATATTAATTACAAGAATAAATAATAATAATGGGTATAATGTGAATGAAATTTAGATACATGTAAAATACATACATATACACACACACACACATACATACAAGCAGTATGATTTATAATATGTGAAAGAAGTATGTTAGTACATTAGGAGAAAAAACAATAATGTAAGCAGTTTCTATTACAAATTTTCTTTTTTCACCTTTATGGTTATCACATAATGTTTTTATTATTTTGTTCTTTTTTTTTTGCTTTCTCCTTTTATGACTAAATAAAAATTTTAAAAAATGTTTGAATGTGTTTGAAAATAATGTTTAAACCAAGTGTTTTAAATCAGGTAACATTATTTAGACCACTGGAAAAAGTTTTGCAAAAATATTCAGTTCTACCTTTTCCAAAAACCCATACCACTGAAACAGGGAGATCTACTTCACCCTTCTCTTACCACTCTTTCCCAATAAATCCATAATAGTACAACCAGATGGGACCAGGCATAATCAATGTGCATTACCAAAGCTTTCCTGCCTTTAGCTACATCTTTACCCTTCAAGCACAATCCCACACAGAAAGCATAGCCCTGTTCAAAATAGTCTGTGCCTTCAACCTCAGATTAGATCACTGTTGACCAAAAGCACTTCTGCGCTTTCTTAAGAGGTAGCTTTTAAGATATCTATCTATCTCTGACCTCAGATATCACTGCAACATTTTCCACTGCTCCCCTGAACTCAGTGGAAGGCAGAAGAAATAAAGGATTTATCACTGTACTAATGACATCATATTCCAGATCTCCCAGTCAACCTTCCATAACAATTTCATGAAGTTGTCATACAAGATGGGACATAAGTCAAAGACAAACCCAGCCAGTTCCTGACAGTGGGCTTCTACCCCCATGCTCAAGTGTTCCAAGGCAAGTACTACTTGAACACTTTCAAAGATGGAATCTGGCTGGTTGAGATCACTGCCATACACTCTGAAGCAAATATTTCTTAACTCCAATGGCACGTAACTGGATTCTCATCTCCTGGCATAGTACTTTGCTTTTCCACCACTGGTTTATTGCTGTCTATTGTTGTGCAGAGGTCACAGAAGTCTGTCTAATAGTCTATGGCTAGTGATACTTTCAAAAAAATGTTCAATAAATGTTCAGTCAAGACTATGCTGCTTATAAAATCATCTTACAAACACTGAGATATAAGAAACATATCTGTCGCATAGCGTTAAGATTATTGACCACACTTTTCATTTCAATTGGCAGAAGCCCAGCAAGATTTTAAGTAGTGCTTTACTTGGCAAAAATATACAGGCTTCTTTAATTGGAGATACCAGAAGTTAAATCTGGTGCCTTCTGTATGTTAGGCATGTGCGTTGTACACCATTACTGTTCAAAGCGGTGAGGAGCCATCAGCTGCTGGTCCATGGTGAGTTTCCAGAAAACTGTGCTAACGTAACAATACTATGGCAAAAATATGGTAGTGGTACCTTTGAAGTGGTGTGGGAAATTCCTGGTCCGTCACAACATGTATCTTTAAAAAACTGCTCTACGCTAAGCAATGGTATTATTTCAGAGAACGGAAATGTTACTTTTTTGGGACCACAAATCCCCAAAATCCCTTGGCCAACATGATCAGTGGCTAGGAGTATGGGCCTTTTGTACCACTTTGTACCATTTCCTCTCTAAATTAAGAGTGGCTAAATGCAGGTTTCAAGATCCTGCTGGACGGCAACTTCCACCACCCTCGCTCCTCACAATTAATGAGGGATGATGGGAACTGCAGTGCAAGAACGTCTGGAAACTGAGAGTTACCTATTCCTGCCCTAACCATTCATGCACGTGACCAAATTTGTCACCTGCTTCTCTCTCCTTTTCAGCTCCCTTGCTGTGTACACAAGTAAAATGACAAAGAAAGGGCACAGCACCCGCCCACCCACCCGCTGTGACGACTTGCACGAGAGGGAGCCCCTGCAGGATGGCCTTCAGGTACACATAGGGTCGCATTTTTCATACCATACTACTATGTCCATTCAGACATTTTTAAGCTTATGCCTAATAAACGTGAGAGTTAAGCTCACGACAACAGCAGCTATCCCTGGTAAACTGACAAGAAAGAAAACAAGTATGATTTTATGTACACCCCCCCCCCCCCAATTTAAAGTAAAGGGTGATAAGGGGTGAAAAAGCAACAGGAGAAGCAAAAGGTCTTACGAGCCCCTTGAGGAGAAGCCCCAGAGACGGTAAGGATCCCTTCCGGCTCTGCAACGCCTTTCTTAACTCACTCAAAGACACCGAGGTCCCTCCACGCGCAGCGCACACCGCTCCGGGGAATGTCGGCGCGCACCTGAGCTACGCAACTTCCGGAACTGGGTCGACGATACGGCAGCCCTAGAGGGCCAAACTACTCAGCCCATGCGTACGTTCCCGTAGGGTCTCCCTCCCTCCCTCCCTCCCTCCTCTCGACGGCTAAGAGACCGGGGTTGATCACCGATAACGGTTATTGCTGTTCTTATTAAAATAGTTCCCACGCATTTCAGAAATGCTCTTTTTTTTTTTCTTGGTATAAAATGTAATTATTCGAAGGCACGATCATGAAAGGGAATTTCCACGGCCTCGTCATGTCACGTATATGCCGATCGTTTTTTAAACCTTGGTTTCTATGCGTTCCCTCGCATCTTGCCCCGCAGATGAAAGAGCTACACTCGGGAACCCGAAGTCGGGCCACGCCGTTGCTGAGACTGCACCTCTACCGGGTAACCATAGACGGAGGCCATTTCTGCCTTAGCCTGTTTATAGCGCGATGATTCCACTTTCAACATCCTCTGGAATCCTGGGGTTTGCAGTTTCGGGAGGGGCCGGCGGGCCCCTCCCGAAACTGCAAACCCCAGGATTCCAGAGGATGTTGAAAGTGGAATCATCGCGCTATAACAGGCTAGTGCGGAAATGGTCTTCCTTTTCTTTCACTAGATCGGAATGCGCGTTTCCATTGCTTTACGTTGGTACAGCGCCACATCGGGTCAGCCCCCGGCTTCCAAGTGAGAGCCGTTCCTCGCGCCTCTCCGGGCGAAACAGACTCTCAACCTTCACGGGGGAGTCGCTCTACAATTTCTGTCTCTGCGGCCGGCGCCGGCCCTCCCCTCGCCCAGGGAAGAACGGGGCGTGGCCTGGGCGACCATGGAGGCGCGGGCGCTTCTGACGGGGGCCTCCCGCCTTTTCCCCTCCCAGGCGGCGGCGGGTGTGTGCCGGGGCCCCTGGTCCCCCCGCGGCTTCCTCCCGGGGCCGCCGCTCCCCACGGCGGGGGGTTCCCGTTTGGCCGCGGGGCCCGGGGCCCTCAGCCCTTTCGACCGGCAGCTGAAGAGGAAGCAGAAGAACTGGGCGGCCGCGCAGCCGGAGGTCGAGCGCTGCGAGTATTTGCGCGAAGAGGTAGAGCAGGAGGCGGCGGCGGGAGGGCCGCACGGGCTCCCCTCCTCCGTTTGACGGGGGGGGGGAGGAGGAGGGGGGAGGGGGAGGCGGTAAAGTTTTGCCGACCTCGGGTCCTCCGCGCGCGTCGGACCGGAAGTCCCGTCGTTCCCAGGCAGAACGGCCGCCCGGCGGCGCGGTGCTCATGGGAATTGTAGTCGAACAGTCTGGAGAAAAAAAGCGTTGGACGGAGAAGTCGGGGAGTAAATAAAGGGATTGGTCGGAGGACTTGGGCGGGGGCTGTAGCCGGCAGCGGCCGTAGCCCTGCTGTTGGTCAGCGCCGTTATAGACCCGTGGAATTAATGGGGTTTGCGTGGGTGGTGATTGACTACTTAGTTGTTTCAGGGGGTCTTTTTTTTTTTTTTTTTAGTTTGGGCCACCGTGGTGCAGCGGTTTGGGCCTCGGATTGTCGCTCTGGAGAGCGGGTTCGGACCCTGGCTCGGCCATGGAAGCGTCACACACTCTCAGCCTCAGCCTTCCTGGCAAAGGCAAACCCCATAATAGCCCCCCCCCCCCTTATTCATAACAAATAAGTAGCAGTGAGCTTTAGGCCAGAGAGTCCTGCTGGCATCTTAAAGAACGACCAAACTATTGCGGTATAAATGTTCATAGTCAAGGAGAACTCCTGGTATAATACCCTTATTAGTCTACAGTGCTGCAGAACTCTTCTTGCTTCTCACTAGTTCATTTTGTGCGCTCCAAATCAAGGAAATAGCTTTAGCATTTTGTTACCCAATAAAGTTACTGAGCTCCCAGAATTGCCTTGCTCATTACAGTAGAGTCTCGATTATCCGACGTAAACGGGCGGGCTGATAGTCGGATAGCCAAAAATGTCGGATAATCCGGAGGGTCTAAGAAAAGCCTTGAAATCACTATGAATTGCAAATGAAAATGTAAAGAAATCACTGATCAACATTGTGATGTACAGTATAAACAGTTCAGTCCTCTGAAAATTTAAAGAAATCACTGATCCTTTTCTGCTTTCCCGATGATTGCCGTTTCTTTGCAGCCAAGTCTCGCCATCTTTGCAGCATCATAATGTCGACCCCCGTAGCTTCTTCTTGTTGCTCGATGTACTTCATTGCGATTTCTAGAGCCCTAACCCCATCGCCATGCGAGATTGTGAGAGGTTCAACAGATGATGCTTGCTCATCAATTTCTATTTCGTCGCCATCGCTATTGACAAGAGCGACAATTTCTTCATCAGTAATTTCATACTGATCGTCTTCGTTCATCCAGCTGTCAACCTCTTGCGAAGACACATCCTCACACCCAGGGATACGGTGCACTAAGGGTAGAATGCTTTCTTCGTCTTCATCTGTGGTTTCCATAATTTCATGTTCTTCTTCATTTTCGCATAGCAACTTATTCCATGATCTGACAATTGTTGGAGCCCTAACGTCACTCTTGATTGCCTCAAGTTTCTGCTCCATTGATACAACGACCTTCTTCCTTTTCGTTGCAATGCTTGGGGGTGCGTTTGGGGGCCTGGCTGTGCCCGTCGCCTTCCCCGTTGCCATGCTTTGGCCCTTGTTTTGGGGCCTGGAGGTACTCGCCCTGCTCGCTGCCGCGGCGGCGGCAGCGCTTGGGGCTGTGTTTTGGGGCGAGGCTTCACTCGCCCTTCTCTCCTTGCCCGTCGCGGCCGCCATGTTTGGGGGCGTGTCTGGGGGCGCGGAAATGCCTACAGCCATGCCCCCAAGGAGCCGCGACGTCGGATAATCCGGAATGTCGGGTGACCGAAGGACGGATAATTGAGACTCTACTGTATTTGTAGTTCTTATTATCAGATACTTGCAGACCCCTCCAGTAATGTCACTTAAGGCATAGGCGTGATCAACAGCCAATTGAAAACACCAGTGTGACAGCGCAACACAACATGACATTTTATGGCCACACTCATGCATTTATAGGCATTCTTACAAGAAGCTATATATCAAACCACTGCAGTCCCAGTGTAGATTTGTTAGCAATTGCCAACACTGACTGAAACTTTATGGGAGGTTTTTCAGAGTTGCTTGGGCAGAACTGAAAAGTGTTTACCTGTACTAGCATTTTTTCCTTTGCTTCATTAAGTGGTAATATAAAAAACTGTTCCTTTGCTACAGGTTGTTTTTTAAAATGTAAAATTTGCCTGAAGATGTGGCTCCTATACTGGTGCTGAAGGAAAGGTGTTTAACCTTTTCTATATGCTGTGTCTGATCTAAATGTCCCCCTGTCCTGAAACAGTTTCATATCTTTGCTTGGGAAACATATAGATGCAACAGGGAGAGCTCTCTCTTTTGCTCCTTTGCAGCCTTGAGCAGGGAATGACTTTGGGGAAATGGAATCAGAATATGGGGCCCCCACTATGTGCTCATCACCAACCTATGGTGATCTGAAGTGAGCCAGATTTTCAACACACTGTTTTAGTGAAATGAAGTGGTTTCTGAGATCAAAAGTATTAGTGATGTCCGAGGATGTTAATTTTTGCTGTAAAACACTGTTTTAGTGAAATGAAGTGGTTTCTGAGATCAAAAGTATTAGTGATGTCCGAGGATGTTAATTTTTGCTGTATTACAGGTTGGTGGTAGGATAGCCGATCGTGTGTTTGATATAGCCAGGTAAGATATGAGCAGATCTTCTTTGTGTAATAAGGTGTTTTCACAAAATTATCAGCCCAGTATATTGAATTTAAGGAAAAGGACAGCCCACCCTATTCCTTGAAATTTAGGAAGACAAAATGTTGAAGGGTGTATTAAGTGGAAGGAGTGAGCCTATGGGTCTGATGTCTGCCTGTTTTATTCCATGGGGTTCCATTCTTTCTCTGTTGAGATTGATGTAAAAGAAACATTATCAACTGTAATTGGTGTAGTTGAGTAGGGTTCCTGTCAACTAAATATAATGGGGGCATGTAGTTCTAGAACGTGCCCTGGTTTTGCCCATTTCAGCTGCTGAATTCTGGAAGGAATGTCTCTGAAAGAGCGTCATCTATCTGTATCTTCATGAAGTAAGCTTCACTGAACAGAGTGGAACTTATTTTGGCCTAAATATCCATAGGATCGCATGGTAAATGAGGTGAAGAAGAAGGGCACCACATAAGTAAATACTTCTTTTGAAAGAAAATGTGGTGTTTAAATACACATGGTCAGATTAAGCGTAATGTTCACTCTGATGTCAGTGCTGGTAAATTTAATGGGATACTCCTCAGTATCTATATATAAGAGAGGAGTTTATATATTCGGAATAGGCAGAATTTCACCAAAGCATTCTGTACTAAGGAGCTCAAGTTGCAGCTTTCTAAATTAATTCCTTTTATCCCCTAAAAGGACCTTTCCTCTTGCCTTGGACCTTGGCTGTGGACGAAGTTACATAGCTCAACATTTAAATAAGGTATTATTTCTTCTATATTTAAGCCTGTGAATTTGAGATGCACAGATCAAGATCAGACTTTGCTGTATGGTAGAAATAAACTTAGGATTTATAGATTATGGCAGCAATGCCAGTTCTATTGATCCTTTTGGTTTGGTTCAGATGTTGTGATAAGCTGGGATTTGGGGAACCCTGGTTAAATATTGGGACTGTGCAGTGTGCTGGTGTACACTGCTGGATCACCATGCTCCTATTGCAGGTAGAACTAGCTAAACAAACCTTGGATCCCCTGTCAGTGGTTTTTTTTTCCCCCAATCTTGACATTCACAGTAGGGATTCTGCCTCGTTTCTTCCCCAATAGAAAGGGGGAAAAAAGGACAAAACGTTTGGTGCTGATTGAAATGTGTTTTGGGGTAAAATACTCTTTCAGAAGCTGTTTTATTTTAATGAACACAAAACATGTAACATTTCTTGCTGTCTTATGATGACAGTCTTGCTGGCTTGGGACTATTCCCTTCCCGTAATTAACAATTTCCTAACAGAGTTAAAAGTCAAAATCTGAGCATTTGACAGATAATGCCATACTTATATCCCAGTCATATACTTGTTCACTTAGAATCATTAGATTCAAGTAGCTGCAACTATGATTACGGCCTGGATTGGGCTTGATGTTTTGGCAATAAAATAAACAATGAATTAACAAGGCAGCCTTGTATGTTTTGATTCAGAAGTAACTCCTATTGAGTCCAGTGAGCCATATTCAGAGTAAATAGATATAGGATTATAGTCTAAACTTAGTTAATGTTATCTGCCTGTAGTGCCAGGAAGAATATTTGATGTTTCATAAATAAATTTAAATGTATTATTTGTTTAAACCTATTATTATAACAGTTGATTGCTTTAAAGTAATACTCCAAGAAGTGTGAGAGAAACCAAGGACTAGTATTTATATTGCATGTTGGACTACAGTGTATTTTAACAAAATAAAGTTCTGTCAGTATAGACCAGTGGCATACTTTTCTTATATTTCCGTCCCCTATCCAAGCCAGCATCCCCATCCCATCTCCCAAATAAAACAAATTTTAAAAAATGAAGATAACTGCATAGTCTTTTCCCTCCGCAGGATGTTGTTGAAAGGCTTTTTCAAGCAGATGTTGCCGAAAATGCTTTGGTAAGAAGCAGTATGGTGTTCAGTTCATGACAGTGAAAAGTAAAACAGCCTTAGCTGTGGTCCTAAACCATTTCTGTTCTAACTTGATTTAGAAAAACACAATAGAATCTGAAATTCCCAGAATCAGCATTGTGGCTGATGAAGAATTCCTTCCTTTCAAAGAAAACACATTTGATCTCGTTGTTAGTGGACTGAGGTAAGCAACTGCTGAACCAAAAGGGACAGAATTATTTATAATGAGTACAGTGGTTTTTTGTAACCAGTTCTAAAACCAACTTTTGGTCTTACTTCTGTGATGTCAATATTTATTACTAGAATAGGTTGTGTGTGTTTGGGACTGGGATCCCAAAAAACCACTCTGTGTGTATAAAGTACTTTCCCCATATGGTCTGAAGTGGGAACAAAACTTTCTTTCACTTCAGGCTGCAGCATCTTACAGTATAGTGAATGCTAGCTTGGAGGTCTGTTGTGGTGGCCTGTATAACTTTTGAAGTACTACAAGAGACTACAAAGAAAGGAGTGAGTTAAAAACTTCAGAGCACTTGCAGGATGTGGCATATAGCCTTTTAGATCTTATTCTCTTTATTTAAAATGTTTTATCTCACATTTATTACATTAGCTGCTGATCCTCTAAACATTTACTTGGCAGTAAGTTGCATGGAACTTGTTTGTCTTATTTCTGAACAGATATGTATAGGAATATGGGAGATATGTTACATCTCCAAAATGACCCTGAAAACTTCTTGGATGATTTTAGAAATGTTCATCTTATTTTCCTTGCATATCACTCTTGCTGAAAATCATGGGAGATAACAGCATACGTACAGTTGACTTTATTTAGCAGCAAAAACAATTTCTGAACAACAGAATGCTTTAGAATGCTGACATTCCTGACAGGTTTAAAATGCCTACCCAGTTTTGATTGACATTTGGCATAACCATAGTTTTTAAATGGGGTTCTAAGGCTGCAGTCCTGTGTGTACTAACCAGGGAATAAGCTCTATCAAATAAAATGGGGCCTACATTGTGCCAGTATAACAACCTGAGGTGCCTGCCTAATTCTCGTAATGCTGAGAAATTTCTTACACTTCTCATTAACAAATGTTCTTGTAAACTTTTTTTTAGCTTGCATTGGGTAAATGATCTTCCCAAAGCACTACATGAGGTAAGTACAAGTATTAATGTCCCTATAAAGATACTAATACAGCTTCTCTTTTGTTGCTGCTAATAATCTTTGTGGAACAATGGATTTTAAAATGACTGAGTTTGGAGTCAATGGGCAAAAAAGTGTGGGAAACAGTAACGTTTAATTCAATAGTTTTGCTGTGTGTGCTGTACTATTGTCCCTATAATCTAATATCATCTGCAGTTGTCCTGTGGTGACCATTCCTTTATCTTTTCCAAATGGAAGCTTTGTGGAACTATCATGTGACTTTTTATACCTTTCTGGGCATTTTGGAAGTCAAAGATGGCAGCTAGGCTGTCTGGACGCTTGTACAGAGATTTTAAAATACTTTTGAACTGTTCATAAGTATCCATTGTTAAAGTGTTGAGAACGTTGGTCTTGTTTTTGGCTTTTTCCTGATCATGTGATATGTTCCTACTGTCTTATAATTTCTTCTAAGGACAACATAAGAGTTCTGACGGGATTAGAGACAAAACTCTCCATTGGGATACATAAGGGAATGAAGGTTGTAAAAGTACAAAACAGATTTTTAAAAAAAGGCAACAGCAAGAGGGCAAAATCTCAAGAACTGCCCAGTGAGGATCAAGTGTCAATTGGCGAAGGAAAAGTAGAAAAGTACTGGGACCCTAACAGCTATGGAGAATCACATGGCAGGCCTGCTGGAAGCTTGAAGAGAAAAATTACTGTTAGGAAGCAATAATACACTGTACCAATTTGTTGCAGGTCCCTCTTGTCTCCATAAAGTGAACTTCTAATGTAGTAGACATACTTTGTTGTTGTTGTTTACCTTCAAGTCATTTCCAACTTACGGTGACCCTAAGACAAACCTATCATTGGGTTTTCTTGGCAAGATTTGTTCAGAGGGGGTTGCCTTTGCCTTCCTCTAAGGCTCAGAGAGTGTGACTTGCCCAAGATGAGTTTCCATGGCTGAGCAGGGAATCAAACAAAACTCAGACCAATACACCATGCTGGCTTCATTTAATCAGTATGACATGGTGCATAGAGCTGGGTTTGTGGCAAAGGTTTTCAATCTTTGGCCTCCAAGGTGTTGTTTTCAACTCTGCCTTCCAGCTCCTAGTATCTAGAACCACTGGTCTTGTTGACTAGGGCTTTCTAGGACTTCAAAGTCTAAAGCATGTGGAGAACTGAAGTTTGAGAATCGCTGGTCTAGGGTAAGCTAGTTTAGAATGCATGCTGGTGTGCAAAACTTCTATCTGTCTTTGGGCAGTTCACTACCGAATCTTGCCAGCAAGGTGAGCTCCTCTTAAATCCTTCAAGGAATCGTGAGACACTGTGATTAAATATTTCTTATGTTTTCTAGCCAGTGAGGTTGAGTATTATTCAGGGATGACCTAAGCAATAATTAAACTATGAGAAAAGCTCCTTACTTGGCTCAGAGAGTAGCTTTACCTATCAAACAACAGTGAGACATTGCTGCTGTATCACTTCCTTTCATTGCATTGAAATTAGTAAGGTGCACTTGGTAGGGTCTTAGGTTGTCTTAAGAACAACAATTGTACATCACTATAGTAGAGAACAACCCATATTCATGCATGACTTACTTATGGTGATGTTTTTTAGGTACATCGAGTACTTAAACCGGATGGAGTATTTATCGGCTCTATGTTTGGGGGAGATACGTTATATGAACTTCGCTGCTCTTTGCAGCTGGCGGAACTGGAAAGAGAAGGAGGATTTGCCCCACATGTATCTCCATTTACTGCCGTCAGTGACTTGGGACATCTACTGGGAAGAGCTGGCTTCAACACACTGACTGTGGTAATTATCATTTTCAAGAAAGGAACAGCTCAGAAACTTACCACACATGCTACTCTTTCATTTTGATGTAGCAATCTGCAGATTCTCTGGAAGATCTGCAAGTGTTGCAGTTGGTTAATGGTTAAATTATAATAGTTTGCTATTTAAACCAGATTAGTAGTGGCCCTTGATCTGTATCAGCGTTGAGTAAAATTCAGCTGTCCAAATGTTGTATTGGGTAACTGATATCAGCCCTAGCCAACATAGCCATTGGTGAGAAATGCTGGGAATCCAACAGTTGCACAGCCACATTTTATCCACTTGTGACCTATATAGAAAAGAATTTTGCTTCATAAATCAGGTAAGGTTGAATTAAAACATATAGATAAAACAAAAAAATGAGTAGCAACCAACTGTAATTCCTGTTTGCATTTTCCCCTGATCACATTAGAGGCGTCCATGATGATGAGCATGAGTCCTTATTAGTATGTTATTCATAGTGTGCTTGTATGACAGTTATTTCGTTAATTATTGGGAAAGGGAGAATGGTGAGCTGCTGTACCAAAAAACATGGAGTAGGGAGCAGTGACTTCCAGCAGGACATATATTTCACAGTCAAACAAAATAATCCAGGGTTCTTTTTTTTCCCCCTGGATCATAATTTCAGCTGTGGTGTGGAGTGTATTTCAACACAAAATATTCAGCTCTCAAGCTATTGTAAATTGTTTGCTTAATGAGATTGAACATTTTGTAACAGTTGCAGTCAAAATATCTGGCTGGTCTGTGTGACATTTACCCTACTTCCGCTTCCTAGCTCACAATCATTAAGCTTCTAAAGTGGTTCCATACATGTAACGCAATTATGTTTTTACACAGTGATCACATTGGGACATCCATGGCTTTATAAACCACTCTTTGTGAAATGATGGTTTATCATTTCTCAGTCTCCCTTTACCTTTCACATACTGGTTTTAAGCATGGAGCTCCTGGCCTGAAGTAGGCCTATCTTCCTTAATTCAGACATAATGGGGAACACTGTTTAACTGTGCAAGCCAACATCTCTGCATCAAAACTGACCTGTAGCAGAAAAGGGGAGGAGTGAGGGAAACCTTCATAAAACACAATATCTGAAGCTACTGAAGAATATATGGATGCTGTTTGTATTTTCCCACACATATCACATGCTGTTTCTTGGCCTTTCATAAGCTTTTTTCTCCTCCAGTCATTTTCTTCTAACATGTCTGCCCCTTGGCTTGCTCTGTCTCCTCTTCCATCAGATACTCTGCTTGTGGGTCTTCTTCCCAGTTAGTTTTCTAGTTATGAGCCACCCTATAGTTTAGTATTTTTCTACAATTGAAATGGGCTTTTCTTTCTGTCTTCATCTGAGTCAATTGATGAACACCTCAGCTCCATGCAATCCGTATACCCTCTAAAAATGTTCTATAGTACAACAGTGGTGCTTGGGGTAAAGTCTAGGCAGTAGGCAACACCAAGGCTTAGCCTTTGTTTACCTATCTCTGGTATGCTCCTACTGCTGCAAACATTATCAACAACAAAATCAAACCAAACTGCATTATTTAATTATCTTAAAAATTCAAATCTTCTTATTTTTAGGATACTGATGAAATCCAAGTTAACTATCCTGGGATGTTTGAAATAATGGATGATCTGCAAGGCAAGTCCACTATTTTTAAATGAACAATGAACATGTAGGTAGACAGTAAAAAAAGTTGACAGGAACAGAACAGAACTAGTTCATTTGAAATGCAGTGCTGTTGGAGAGTTCTACATATACCATGGATGGCTAAAATGACAAATGAATGGGTCTTAAAGCAAACCAAGCCTGAACTCTCTTTAGAGGCCAAAATGACTAAGGCTGGTGTACTGAGACAACATGACTGATCAGAAAAGATGATTGAGAGTTCATAGGAAAAGAAGAAAATGGCATTACCAATGGATGGACTCAGTCAAGGAAGCCATAGCCCTGAGTGTATAGGAGCTCAGCAGGGCTGTGGACAATAGTCTCTTGGAAGTCCCTCATTACTAGGGTTGCCATAAGTCAAAGCCATCTCAACAGCAATTAAGAACAAGAAGAAGAAGATTTGGATCAAGGGTGGCAATTATATAGTCCTTAAATGACATTGGACTGTAACTCTCATCACCCTTTATCAGCTGCACTGGCTAAGGCTGATGGAGGTTGCTGTCCATCTGGATGGCCACATACTCCCCATCCCTAGTTTGGAGCAGTGAGTGTCGAATTAACATGCAGAGTGCTTGTGCATTATATCTCTAGACATGTGAAATCAAAGTCTTTATGTTCTGCTTAGTTGGATAATCTACTCTTCTGTGTATCATAATGAAATACTTGAAGATCTTTCAGAATGGCATTGCAGGTGACTGACCCATAGCAATGAACCTGTGTACCCTTGGGGAATAGTCTGTAGATTTGTCAGAGGAGAACTATGTGCTATCATTCAGGCTTCTGTTGTAGGATACTGAACCACAAATATCTGCTAGAGATAGAACGTCAGTTTAATAAATGTGACTAGTTGTAAATATCTTGAGTAAGCAACATGCCACCTCTGGTCAGTTGTGAAACTTCAATCTAATTTTAGATCAAGCTGAAGAGCCATTTCGGTTCTTCCCTTAATGTAAAGAACCTAAGGGACTTCTTTGACAGTACCTTGAAAAATATTCAATTTTTTGTGCCTTTTGGCAAAAAATTTAAGTAAAAACAAACTGGCACTTGTTGGTTGTGACATGTTTAATAAGCTCTGGTGCAATCCTGTGCCTCCAGAAATCACACAAGTAGTTGTGCAAGTCCAGCTGTATGCAGTTTCAATGCAACATGATCCTAGATTAAATAAAATTGTTTCTGGAAGGCCCCCAAGTTCGTTGGTGAGGATAACTAAATGAATAGCGTCATGAAGACAGTGGAGCTATCCAGACAAGTCTGAGATAAAGTTGCGCAGAAGCACCAGTCAGGATTGGGTCATCAAAAAATTCCAGACTATGAACATTCCTTGGAGCACTGTTAAATCCATTATTGCAAAACAGAAAGAATCTGGTTTAACCATAACTTTGCCTACCCACTAAAACTCATTGGGTAAGGAGAATGTTAGGGAAGCAACCAAGAGGCCTACAGCTGAGATGGGAGAAACCATCAATAGGGCAATTATCATGCTTATGCTCAACAAAAATGTGTTTTAGGGAAAAGTGATGAAAAGACCATTACTGAAACAAAACCATATCAAAGCCTGGTTGAACTTTGTAAGAAGTCATGTAAAAGGCACTGTAGACTTGTGGGGAAAAGGTCTCTGGTCTGACACACCAAAACAATGTTTTGTTTTTGCCACAAAATGCTGTGTGTGGTATAAAGCCAATGGTACTAATTGTCCTGAGAATATGATCCCTCTAGTGAAGCATGGTAATGTCAGCATCATGCCGTGGGGTGCATGCTTTTCCTTTGCAAGGACTGGAAAACTGGTTGGGGTTGAGGGCAAGATAGATGGAACCAAATGCAGGGGCAAATCTAGAAGAAAATGTGTTTCAGTTTGCAAAAGACCTGGGACTGAGGCAGAGGTTTCTCTTTTGCAACAAGGCAATGACTCTAAACACACAGTGAAAGTAACACTGGAATGCTAAGTACCCCAAACATCTTGGAATGACCCAGTCAATACCCAGCACTCAAAGCAATTGAGCATATGGCAGCACTTGAAAGCTGCTGTTCACCAGCTTTGCCAGGAAAAGTGGGAAAGCTGACATTGGTTTACCTAAGAAGACTTAAAGTTGTAATTTCTGTCGGAGATGCTTTCTACCAGTACTTCTACCAAATGTTGACTTGGGGGTATAGACTTACAGAACTAAATAGTTTACATTAAGTAGCACCATGCCAAATTCATTTCAATTCCAGGTTGGGAACATAACAAAATGTGGAAAGTCAAAAGGAGTAAATACTTCTGGAAGGCATTGTAGGTGGGTATTTCTGTAGTCTTGGATCATTCTTGATGAATTTTTACATGAAAACAGAAATACAGGCTATACGCATATAAGTAGGAAGAACCCTGTTTAAATCAGTGAAATCACTGATAGGACTGATTTAAACAGGACTGATAAGTCCTGTTTAAATCAGTTTAAATCACTGATAGACATGAAGGATTGTCCTGTTATAAAAAGCATATTTACTGGAAAATTCCCCAGCAACTGGTAAACTTTTATTGAAGAGGTATTACCAAATCTCTGTTGCCATTCTAGAAAAGCTTACCTCTGAGTAAAACATACATAGGATTAGGCTGCATATGAGATTTTTGAAATACATTTTCAAACTCATGGTATATGATGTATCTTCTTTTAAAGCCTGAAAACTATTTTTAGGTATGGGAGAAAGTAATTGCTCTTGGAGTAGAAAACCTATGCTACATAGAGCAACCATGCTGGCGGCAGCAGCAGTATATAAGGGTAAGTGAGCTTTTCATTGAAATTGGAATATTTTGACTGGATTGGAATGGTACTTTCGATAGAAAACTGTTTCGCTTAAGTCATCAGACATTCACTAAAGAGTAGTATTTTGAATTCTAATTTATTATAAACATGTTTGTGGCATATAGCTCTTTTATCAGTCTTGAAGAGTATTTTCATAGCAGATTGCTTATGCCTGATGTTTCCTTGTTTTTGTTTTTGTTTTTTCTTTCCTTTCCCACCATAACATAGCATTCCAGTATTGATGTGTACTCTACTGAAAATAGCAGAAAAGAGTAGGAGCCCATAGTTGCTTCCATAAACTGGCTGAACACCATCATGATAAGTTGCTGCTCTTTGCTCTCTTTTGTAGTCTGCAGTAGCAGTTACATGCTGAAACTGTTGCCAGGGGAATGCAGCACACCAGCAGGCTGGTACCCAAATTTTCTTTCTTCCGTTCTTGAAAAATTTGAAGGACACATTAGAAATGGACACTTGCAGTTGTCTACCTGGATGTGTGCTTAGGGGTGTCTGCTGCACATCCATGGAAATAGCTAATGTCAGAATTGCACGATCCAGTGCCAGATAATTTGTCAGTGCCTCTTTCTGCAAATAGCAGTTAAGACTAGATATTTTGACCATACAGTTTGTGTTCCTTTGTTGTGATTGAGCTAAATATTACTGGGTGAATCAAGGGAAACTTTAGCATAATAGGCCCTGATACTTCCCAGTTCCCTCTAAAGCCTTCTGCGCTATTCCCAGAAGCCAATTCTTGGTGGATCAGTGACCCTCTCAATGGTGTGAAGGCCTGTAGTTAGACTGGAAAATCAGACAAATCTGGCAGTGCTGATTTGTGCAAAAAGACTTTCTTTTGCATTCATTCAAGTTCTCTCTGGATTCAAGCCATGGCTTTTATAATTTGTCGAACTTCTTCCTTTTGTTCTCATATCTTTTCATTCTACAAATGTTTTGGACCAGTTCCCAGTATCCCCACTTATTAAGCATGATAGATGGGTTTCTAGAGGCTGAAATCCAAAACATCTGGAGGAAAAAAAATTGAGAAAGGCTACTTTAAATACATGTTTTTTTCCCATAGAAATGTATGGAAACAAAGATGGAACAGTACCTGCAACTTTTCAAATCTACTACATGATAGGTTGGAAATTCCATGAATCTCAGGTAATGTGCACCACTTCCAGGATGCATGGAATGCCTCAAAATGCACATAGGGCATATTGTTTTCTCAAGAAAATTCCTTTTACTATTTTTTTCTTGATTTGATTGAAGCACAGATTTGCATATATAAAACGATAGCTTCTGTCTCCTTTTTCAGGCAAAACCAGCACAAAGAGGATCTGCGACGGTGTCATTTGGCGATTTGAGAAAAATAAATGAATTTATTCCAGGAGGGGGAAAACCTTAATATTCATATAATGGTTGCAGAGAAATTGGACTTCCCTTGTGGATATTCAACAGGCATCAGTTAATTTGGAAAAACTGTGTAGCTATGTATTTCTCAACATACTGTACTTATCTCAGTGCTTGGAAGAATTGTAATGTATTACTATTTCACAGGATTTGTTTTATTTATGTAAATATAATGAGAATAGGCTTGTAAGTTTTTTTACTATGCAAAACTGAATAAAATGATGGTACTGTGTGTATAGGTTTCAGTTGTCTAAATATATAGGAGTCATTAGCACAAGAAGACCATCTGTCTAATAAATGCAAAAAAAGATGAATTGCAAAGAAGGCATTTTATGGGGCTGCTGTCAGCCCTAGTTACTGTAAAAAATATCACTGCTTATCACTGTATGTTTTCCTGGGTCTTCCTGAGGAATAATGCAACCCTACATTATCTGGTGTGACTGTTTGGAAGAAGGGGCCACTAAGGAATGATTTAAAATAGCTTACCTTTATTGAAATCAGGGTGTTAACATTTCCAACAAAAATAACAAATGGGCTGCTGGGATAAAATGTAGGCAACTACTTATAAGCATAAGCATAAATATCAAGTTTAACAGCTATGCAAAATCAGGTTAATTTCCATAATGGCTTATATAAGATGCCCTGAATTTAATGTAGAGCCAGAGAAGAATCAGTCAATTTGTCAAGCAGCATCCCTCCAATTATTTTGAAGTATACCGTATTGTGATTGGCTGTCTTATTAATATTTGTATTGGTTTGTTCACATTCCTCCATGAGATCAGCTATGACCTATCTGCAGCCCTACACATTTTCATGACAAAGTGGAATAATTAATGTACCAAGGAAATAATTAAAAACAGTTCATGTCCAGAATCCTACCTATAACTTCTCTGAACTCCCTAACTATTGGTTGTTTTTACATTCCTTTTTCTTCCCATGAAGTCAAGAGCCATACATGAGTCTTCACTTCTCCACTTTAACTTTGTCCTGTGACATACATTAGATGATGAGAGAGTAAATGAGCCCAAAATCACCTAGTCAGTTTCATGGCTCGGTGGAAATGTAAACCTGGGCTTCCCAAATTCTTCCCAACACTAATCAATACATCCCACATTGGCTGTATTTCAGTTTTTTTGTGCAAGTATATACCTGCAGGTATCTAGGGGAAAACAATTTGTGTGAGTTGGTTAGGGTATGTGACTGCATATTTGTGACTTGTTTACCATATAAGTCAAGCTAGTAAGTTTTGGATGTTAGGGACAGGATGAGGAAAAAATCATCTGAGCAATTCTGATTTTAGAACTTTTAATGCCATTAGTCTTCAAATTGGCCAGTCTTGCTGCCTTCTTACCCTTATTCTGTGATTTACACAAAGCTGCCTCTTTGGTGTACTGCCAGTGTATTGTAAGCAATTGGAAGATACTAAAGAGCTGAACTGGAAAGAAATAATAGCTGCATGTAAATCACAGGCTTTTATCTGTAGAAGGCCTTGATTTCTTTAATTCTAGTAAGAGAATGAATATACAGTAAAGGGTCCATTATAAATGCACAAATATCCCTTTCTTCCTCTATAATTCTCAGCAGAAGTTTGATTTCACCTTCTATTCCCTTTGTTAGACTGACTAGATCAAGGTGAGCCACTATTAAGTAATAAGATTTGAGTCTGACTTCTGAGCAGAGTTTGGAAAACTGCTTTCTTTTTCACTACAGTGCCCCATATTCTCCAGCTAGAATGGTCAGTGAAAGAAAATATATATGTACTGACATTTTAAAATGCTGTTTCCAGAAAGGTTGGTACAAAAGTGAGATTAATCCATTTTAGGCTCAGCTCAGAGAACATATCTGCTGAGACTGGCTAATCCCACTGTCAGTACCGTTAAGGCAAGCATCTTGCCAGAGGGACCGGGGAAGCTCAACCGCTGTGAAGGAAGCTGAAAGTGGAGACATCTGAGTTTCTGAGAGTGTGTTTGTGGGTTCTTTTTCTGTACTGACCACCTGGCTACCTAACGGTCTCACTGTCTGAGCTACTGAAGGTAATCTCGAGGGTGGTGTTAACCTCCCCCAAACTAAATGTGTTGGTTGATTTTAGGGTCAGTGTAGGATTTCATGGCTTCCGTGGCAACCATGGGCCTGTATCAATTAATATCTGACTATATATGCAGTAGGTCACAATCTTGATCTAGTTTTGCTAGTCAGAAGGATGGTGATCTGGGGGAAGGGGTGTTTGACAGAATCCTGTTGTCATGGGCAGATCACTATCTGATAGGGTTTAGATTTGCTGGGACTCCTAACCTTTGCAGGGGTGGTAGACCCATTAAAATGGTCTACCTCCAGAGACTAGTGGATACAGAAGGATTCCTGAAAACTCTGGGGGATTTTCCAGCTGCTAGAATTGACGATTCCATTGATGTCCTGGTTGATCAGTGGAATAAGGAGATGACCTGGTCAGCTGACACAAGTTGCTCCCAAGTGTACTATACTTGGGTGCAGAACCCAAGGTCCATGGTTTTCTGAGGAGGTCAGGGTGATGAAGCATTTGTGTAGACAATTAGAGCGATGGTGGATAAAGGATGGATCTAACTGAGCATGGGTGAAAGCTGATTTTAGAACCTAGTTTGCAGCAGGAAAGGCAGGAAAGAATCATTTCTCTAGTACATCGGCTCAGTCTCATCCAGCAGAGCTGTCTTGGGTGCTTAAAGAGGCTGTTTCATCCTAGACCTGAAGACTGTTGAGGAGGAGCCCTAACAGAAGGACTGTGATCAATTTGCAAATACTTCACAGAGAAAAGTGCTCAGATTCATTCTGACTTGGACTTCACATTGAAGGTAAATTCTGGAGAGGTAACAGAGGCATGTACTTGTCCAATTTTGATGGATGAGTTCAATTTGTTGAATATGACAATGTGGACAAGTGGCTTGGAGAGGTGAGGCAACCCCTTGTCTGTTAGACCGATGTCCATCCTGGCTAATTAAAGCTGTTGGAGGAGAACTGGCCAATTGGGTGGCCGAGGTCGTAAATGCTTTGAAAGAGGACTATATTCCAACTTCTCTAAAAGAAGCAACTTGTAAAACTTCTTTTGGAAAAAAAATAATTGGACCCCACCTTCCTAACTATCAGCCAGTCTTTAATCTCCTTTCTAAGTAAGGTCAAAGTGCTGGTGCTTACAAAGCCTTAAATGACTTAGGGCCAACATATTTGAAAGAACACCTCTTCATATGTGACCCTGCGAGAAATTTGAAATCTCCAGAGGAGGCACCGTTGCATGTCTCAACATCTCATGAAGTTAGGTTGGTGGGCAGATTTAACAGGGCTTTCTCAACTCCCTACCCTAGGAAGCTAGGATGGCTTCATCTCTTTTAAATAACTGGTGGGCAGCCAAAACAGTGCTGTTTTGCATTGCAGTCCCTTTTGAAACTGGTTATTTAACTGTCTAAAAACTAGATTCTCAGTTTGTTTTTAGACTGCTTTTAAGGTTTAAAGACTGTTTTAATGTGTTTAAAACATTTTTTTAATCTTTGCATTAATTGTTTTTTCTTGTTCATCATCCTGGGAGCCATCATGGGCTGGGCAGTGATACAAAAAATACTTTAAATGAATAAACAGTTTATTTGACATGCAGTTTGCTTGGCAGGTACTGCTGAGTTTATAATCCTGAAAGGAAAATTCAACACTCACAAGCAGAGCTTGGAAAAGTTACTGCCCATATTGGCTGGAAAATTCGGGGAATTTCAGTTTTAAAAAATCAGGTTTTCTAATTTGCTTGTACCTAGATCCAGGCACAACTAATGAGATGAGTCATGCAGGTTTTGATTTCAATAGATACCATTTTTATATACCTTAAACATAAACATTATTGCTTGAGGGAAGGTTGGCACTAATTACATATTTCACTAGAGTATCCAAAGTACAGGCATACTTTAATTCGCAAAGCCTCTGACAAAGAAGCTTCTCTTTCCCAAGTCTCATAGCAACCCCCTCTTTTTTCCTTGTCCTTTGTCTAGCTGGAAGGTTTTTTTTTAAAAAAGAGCAGATTCAGTATTAGGAGGGTGGTGAAGAAAAGCTGAGAAACACAAAGTTTTTATGCTGAGTTATTGCAGCATGTCTGCAGTAAGCAGTGCAATAAAGCTTGAGCTGGAAAAGAACAGGATTCTGTTTTAGCCAATCCTATTGTGGTCATGTGTGCTTGCCTACAAGAGGCAACAGTTGCCTCTAGAATCCCTTACTGAGCATGCATGCAGTCGCTTGGCGGTGGAGGGGGCAATTCACCCTGGGCAGCAATGTTTCTGGGGCGTCCTGGCCTGTAGCCCCACCCCCGCATGCCCTGGCCACACCCCCATGCACTGCAGCCACGCCCCACACACAGTGGCCATGCGCCTCAAGCCGTAGTCCCGCCCCCCCTCCACACACTCCAAGCTCCGCCACTGCATGCATGAACAGCAAAACAAAGGAGAAAGCAGACAAGTCAGCTTCACCATCTCCCCCCAGCATGTTAGAAAAACATAGATCTGTAAGTTTAGCCACCAGAATAAAAATCATAAGAAAAGAGATGGCTGGTGAAAGAAAGAATCATGCCTTGATGCATTTTGGAGCAAGTTTTCAAATAATCTCTTGTTGTGTGCCTTCAAGTTGTTTCTGACTTACGGCAACCCTAAGGTGAACCTATCACGGGATTTTCTCGAGGCTGACAGTGTGTAACACACAAAGGCCAACCAGTGGGTTTCATGGCTGAGTGGGGAATCGAACCCTGGTCTCCAGGGTCACAGTCCAATGCTCAAACCAGTACAGCACACTGGGTCTGTAAGTAGTCTCTAGTAGAATGAAAATGTTCTTCTTTATTTGTCTAAAGCTCATCTGACCTTGTTTATTTCACATGTGCATATTATCAGTTTTGAATAAAAAGTTTTCTGAAATGTACTGAACTGCTCTTTTTTGTGATGAAGTAACATTTCCCTATTCTTTCTGTGTTATTTCTGCCTCTAGTGGCCAATTTTCTCTTAAAGAAGAAAAATACCCAAGAACACATCCACTTTGTTAACTGAGGTATACATACTAGTGTATTTTTAGACAAACCAACCAGTACTTTCATACCAATATTGCTTAATTTTCTCTGTTGTTTATTAATAGTAAAAGTAAAACAACAGTTAATATCATAATAAATATATCCCAGTGTAGCCTTACGCTGTCTAATGCTGGCTGTTTCCAGATTTGAGTAAGCTATGGTAGAAAAGCAAAAACAACAACGTTACAAGCAGAAAATTTTCCTCCATTGTCTTCCTCTCTGAATGCGTGTGCGCATGTGCATGTGTAAAGCCTAAGTGCTCCAAAGGCACCAGATCCTTTCTGATCTTGAAAGCTAAGCAAAGTCAGCCCCAGTTAGTACTTGGATGGGAGACAACCAATGAATACCAGGTGCTGTGGGCTATATTTCAGAAGAAGGAACTGGTAAAAGCACCTCTGAGTATTCTTTGCTTAAGAAAACCCTAAGAAATTCATGGGGTCACCATAAGTCGACAGGCAACTTGAAAGCACATAGACACACATGCATGTGTAAAAAATATGGCTCAACAGACAAAACTTCATGTTGAAGTGTTCATTTTTTTCTCTATTTTTTCTCATTTTTCTCTCTGCTTGGAATTCCAGTTGAGAACTTTATCGAGGACATGGATTGCAAATTTCTCTTCCTTACCAGGTCTGTATCTCTAACAGGGAAAAGCCTGCAATTCTATACCTACTTGCTTGGGGATATGTTCCATTTGGATTTACCTCTGAATAGAAATGGTTAGTAGTCTGAGCATTAGACTATGATTCTGGAGGGATCTAATCCCTGCTAGGTCATGGAGACCCACTGGGTGACTTTAGGCAAGTTACACTCTTTCAGCCTCAGGAGAAGGGAAAGGCAAGACTTCTGGGTTTGTAAATGGTGGCCTGCAGTGACCTTCTGTAAGTAATCTACTGCAGGGGAGACACTTCATGCAGTGAACGCCAGCCAAACAAGCTTTGGGCCTATAAAAATGTGTCCCTGGATTAAAGGGAAGCTGGCAGATCAGCCAAGAGGGTCCGTGAGCCCTGTTCCTACCAATCAAATTTCAGCAAATGATGGAGTGGGCAGGTGGAGAAGGCAGACCAAAGCTTACAACTTGCCCCACTGCAAGAGAAGCCTGCCTGAGAACAGTCAAAAGAACCACAAAACCAACCTTCTCTAACATCTAATACAAAAATATGAGAGTATTTTCAAGAGAGGATTTCTGACTGTGATAATTAATTTGAGACTTCTGCTGATTTTTACTTTTTTGTGTGGCTAAGAGACTGTGAGTTAACTGACTGGGAAGTTATTTGAAAATGACTGAAGAACAAAGAGCTGGGGAATTTTTACTAAAAGAAATGAAAGATGAAAGAACTTAAATGCTTTTATAAAATGACAGAATAATGAGAATAAATTTAAGAAGTGAGAAAAAAGAATTGTTTGCCATTGAGCTCTGATAACGACAAGGTCAGACTGCTGAAGCTGAAACTGGAGCTATGAAAAGCAAGTGTGGTCAAATTTCTGCTGCGTATGTCTGACTACTGTAAACCTAGCCTATTGAGAGATTTTGAGTTGAGAGCAATATTTGGTGGTCAAAAGAAATAACTGCACACCAAAATTGTCCCCCCCCCCCCTTTGTTCCTGTGAATATCATGAGCTCTGGCCTTAGATTTAGACTAGCGTGCATGATTGAAGAGGATCATTTGAATTTCCAGCAAAATCTGTAGAATCGTAGAATCACAGAGCTGAAAGAGACTGCAAGGGCTATTGAGTCCAACTCCCTGCCATATATTGCAAAAACTGTTCTAGATGAGTTGAAGTCTATAAAACTCCAGATGTCACAAAAGGAATATGACCTAAGAAGGCATCTGAAAGTAGACTTTAAAAAAGAACTTAAAGCTGAATTGAAAGAAGTGAAACAGTGCTTGAAACAGATGGCTTCAGAATTGAAGCAGATAAATGAAGAAGTGCACTTTAGAAGAAAAAAATGAGAGGCTGGAGGAAGTGGATGGATAGAAACCATGATTGAGACCTGGATGCTATTGCTTTGATATAGTTGAGAGAATATGGGATGTGTTCACATTTCACACTGATTCCGGAACAAGCAAATGAGAATATTTGAGGAAGAATGATTGAGCATTTAGCTACTCTTCTGGAGAAGCAAACTGGGGACATAGAATTGGAAGTGGATTGTGCCTACCATTTTAATTCTTGAGCTGCAACTCAGAGGAATTTCCTTGGGGAGTGATTATTTTGTCAGGAAGCAGATTAGAGATCATGTGTTACAGCAACATTTTGAAAGCAAAATGAAGATGGGAGATGAGGAAGTCATAGTTCTAAAGGAAATAACCACCAGAATTTGATGAAAAAGAAAAGAATACAGCCTCCTGACAGAGAAACAGAAGCAAAATAAGATATTATTTAGAGGGTAGAAATTGGAAGGAATTATGTTTATGTTTAAACAGCAAGTTTTAAAAGTGAATGCAGTCCAAAAGCCTAAAGAATTTCTACTGAATATGAAAAGAAGCTAAAGTCACAGGGTGAAATGAAAGAAGAAGAGCTACTGAAAGAAACTTCAGACCAAGACTTGGATAAAGAAAAAAAAGGATGAGGTTGGCAAGGAAGAGGATAGAGGAGCAACTAACTTCTGGCCTGATGATGGATTTAAGATACCTCACTTGGAACATAAGGGGATTAAATACCCCCCAGAAAAACAAGAAAATATTTCATTATTTGAACAGACTCAACCAAGATGTCATTTGTTTACAAGAAATGCATGTTAGAAGGAAAGAAGTAAGCATTTATGCATCTTAAACTAGGAAAGAATCTGTTACTGTGGCGTGTAAGAATAGGTTGCTTACCTGTAACTGTGTTCTTTGAGTGGTCATCTATGAAATCACACACATGGGTCATCTATGCCTATGCAGTGCACTGTTCAGAACCTTCTAGAACTTGATGAAGAGTGTTCTGGCAGTAACCCTGCGCTCTTCCCCAGAGGCTATAAAGCCCCCTTCCCATCAAAGATCTCAGTTCTGTGGCCACTAAAGGCAGCAACCAAGATACTGAAGGACACAGCAGGACATTTGGTTACAGGTAAACAACCTGTTCTTCTTTGTGGTCTCTGTGACTCACACAAATGGGAGACTAGTGAGCTACTAACCCTAGGAGGTGGGAGTATGATGCCACCAAGGAAAACGGCACCACTCTCCCAAACAAACCATCATCTTTTGATCTATTGTGCAGTCTGTAGTGAGAGATGAAAATGGAAGGCTATTAACATGTAGCAGCCCTGCAAATTGCATGTAGTGGCACTGCCTGCAGGAAAGCCACAGAGGCAGCCAGAGCTCTGGTGGAGTGGCTTCTCAGTTGCACCAGAGGCTGCTTGCCAGATAGTTCATACACAAGATGATTGGTGAATTCTATCCATTTGGAAAATCTCTGGGAGGAGAATGAGAGGCCTTTCTTAGCTGAAGAATAGCATCAAAAGAGTCTCTGTGACTTTCTGAAAATAGCTGTGCATTGCACATGAAAAGCTAAAGCACAACTAATGTCAAGGCAATGAAGGTTGTGCTCTTGGTCTCAGGATGGGTTCTGAATGAAGGCAGGAAATATAATGTCCTTGTTAAGATGAAATGCCAAGGAGATGTCTGAACAAAGTACAACGTTCTCTTTGTGGAACCTGAGATAGGGTTGGTCCACGCAAAGGGTGCACAGTTCACGAGCTCTCCTAACAGAAGTCACAGTTACCAAAAAGGCTGTCTTGAAGACAGAAGGTGTATGTCACAAGAAACCATGGGTTTGAACAGTCTCTTTGAGAGCTGTTGAAAGGAAAAGCTGCAAGTTCCAAACAGGTGTGGGAGAGAAGTTGGAGGATGGAGATTCTTGTAGCTTTTATGGAACCTTTAGATCAGAGGATCCAGGAAGCAAGATGATCTTCCCACTCTTTGCAAGTGCCAAGATACTGCTGATGGATAACACCTTATGGAGGATAGCAATAGGCCTCTTTATCTGACAGTGATACCAGGAAGCCCAGAACACGGACAGTGTCAAAGGTATGAATGGTATCTACAGTGGTAGTATTGTCCATGAAGCAGTTAAAGGTGGTGTTGGCAATGAGAGCAAGATCCAGCATTGTGCCCTTCTCCCAAACAGAGAAGGTACTTGGAGTGTCTGCCCTTATTTGGGAGCTTTTCTCTCCAAGAAGAGCAGCATTTAAAGACTGCTGCTGTGGCCATAAAATGAGGAGATTTAGCTGTTCATCTGTCAACCAAAAGCAGGTACCTTAACCAGTCCAATCCAATAAAATCACCAAGCCAAAATGCTAGATATGAGCCATAAACCATAAGACAAGTCAAGGTAAGTATGAAGACCATGAAAGACACTCTGAGAAGGCACCTAATGGTGCTGCTACTGCAGCAGACAAAAAGGAACTGAGGGTTTTGACAGAAAGGTAGCTTTATAATCTCTGGAGAAGGGGGTGTGGTTCCTGGCAAAACACTTGTCATCAAGCTTTAGAAGGTTCTGAACAGTGCACTGTGCAGATGCAGATGACCCACTGCATGAGTCACAGTGACCGCAAAGAAGGAATTATTGTTTATCTAAAAGCACACCTGGCTCCAGAAAAAAACATTTGAAGATGAGTATGGGAGGTACATGGGGGTCCAGACTGATGTACAAGGGATTAAAATTTTGGTGATAGATATTTTTGCTCCCATGGAAAATAAGGCTGTTTTTAACAAAAAATTAATGGACAAGTTACAAGTTGCTCCTATGAAAATTAGTTACTGATGGGAGATGGGAATGGTGTAATTTCCCATTTAATGGCAAAGACGGGGACTGGGACTACCTGATTTGAAATCGTATTTCTCTGCATGCTGTTTGGTTTGGTTGAAAGACTGGACTGTGTTGACTAGCAAGAGATTATTGGATTAAGAGAGGCATTAACTGAAGTTTGGGTGGCAGATTTTAGTAATCACTTTGTATCTTCTTAAGAATGTGGAATAGATACAAATCAATGTTCTGCCCCAAGTTATGCTTTTGTGGGTTTCAACACAAGAAGCTTTCTATAGGAAGGAAACAACAGAAAAGGAAAAGTGGATAACTTACCAGGATCTTTTAGAATTTGATCAAGAACAGTATAGAATAAAGAATGAAATCAAATGAAGAATTATTGACAGAGCTTTATAGTTTTTAATGGTATTCTTATAGACAAATATTTGGAAGATTCAAAATTAATAAGGAAACATATGGTTTTAATAAAAATAAATCTGAATTTGAGGTGTAGTTATGTATATGAGTTGGAAGAGGAGCAAGTTCAAGATTGTACAATAAAGTGGGCTTGGAATTTGGGATTAAATGTACAGATAGAACAATGGGAAAAATGTGGTCAAAATGTGGTAGCAAGATTAATGTATGCACACAAATGAAAAAATACTTTAATTCCAACGAACAAAGATTGGATGTGGAAATTGACCGTTCTAGCTGAAATGGACAAACTATCAACACTGATTAGACGAAAATCTAAGATCTGGATGTTTTGATTGTCTTTTGGCTGAAAAATGAGAAGAACACGTTAATGATAGGTTTTGATATTTAATAGGTTTGGTTAAGCTGAAGAGCTGCATGAATAGTATATATCCAGATAAGTTATTTTAGACAGGAAAATGTATAACCATCATAAGGGAAATCAGAAGCCAATGTTAATCTTTTACTTTATCTTTGTCTATTTTTCTTCTTTTTTTTTTTTTGTTTGTATAGAAAAGTTTCTAGTGAAAAAAAAAATAAAACAAGTTGAAGAAGGAAAGGGAAACCCCCTCTAAACAAATCTTGCCAAGAAAAACCCATGATAGTTTTGCCTTAGGGTTATCATAAGTTGGAAACAACTTGAAGGACACAAGAACTGCTTAGGATGCCACAACGACATCTTTTGCTGGAAATTTCACTAACATTTCAAGCTAAGCCCTTCACAACCTTTCTATACAGCCACCCCATGTTATGTCTATGCAGGACAGACTTTTCTCCTCTGATTCAGATGTCTTACAAAGAATTACCTTCAACTCCTTTTCTTATATTTATGCAGTTGGAAGATCCTGCCTCTCTTTCTTTGCAAGGTATGTCATTTCGGTTGGTGTTTGCATTGCACGTGTGTCTTGAAGTCACTTATCAATTTATGGTGACCCAATGAATTTTATAGGATTTTCTTGGGCAAGGAATACACAGTGGCGGTTTTGCTGGCTCCTGCCTCTGAAATATAACCTACAGCATCTGGTATTTGTTAGTGGTCTCCCATCCAAATAATAACCAGGGCTGATCCTGCTTAGCTTCCAAGATGTACCTATCACTAAACCCCTTGCTTGCATTTTGGCATTTAAAGTCAAAGGATTTCATGGTCAGAATCCATAGGTTGTTGTGGGTTTTCCAAGTTTTGAGGCCATGTTCTGTTAGTATTTTCTCCTGACGTTTTGCCTGCATCTGTGGCTGGCATCTTCAGAGGATATTCTCAGAGGTATCCTCTGAAGATGCCAGCCACAGATGCAGGCGAAACATCAGGAGAAAATACTAATAGAACACAGCCTCAAAACCTGGAAAACCCACAACAACCTATTTTGGCATTTGTTTGTTTCAGCTGTTGCTTCTTCCTTTCTAAATCTCATCCTTCTTTCAGTTCTGAATGCCTCCATTTCTCTCACTCCTAGAAACCCATCAGTACTCTTTAGGCCTTTACGCTGAGTCCCCACCACACTGTACTCAAGCTTTACAGAACAAGGAACTATGCTACTCTTCCTTCCTGTGTCGCCATGGTCCTGGCAGATATTCTGAGCTATATGGGAGGCATCCATGCTGCAGCTACCCCACTCCCATCCACATTGTGCCCCTTTCCATGGGCATAGGAAGGAGCTGCAATATGACAATTTCCCTGTGGCTCAGGATTTCTGTTCCTTCTCCAGCAACAGAAACGGGTGGTGTGTGCGGCAGCTTCTACAACAGTGGTAGACAATGTGTGTTTCTTCAGTTTCTGGGCTGCAGCCCCCATCAGTCCTAACCACCTTTTCCAATGGTGAAGAATGCTGGGAGCTGCATTCTAACAATATGGACAGCCACATGCTTCCTACCCTCTTCTACACCATTAATAGAACCCAAGAAAGAGGTCTCTCTATTGCAACCAACACAATTAGAGGACTGCTTTGAAAAACTTTATGGGATGAATGGAAAAACCTGACAGGTTAAATTAATTCTACAAACTGGGGGTCATACGCACAGTAACTGTGGCACATCCAAACTCACTGAATGTTTTGTATGACATGTTAATGGATTAAATCTAGATTTTCTTTTTTTAGGAATTTTGCATCTAGAGAAATGGTTCTAATGTTACATTTCTGTCAGCAACCACATTTACATGTTTTTTCAATTTTCGTGGTATGAATGTTTTAAAACTGGTTCAACGGCATTGTAGTCTTAGCCTACAATTTTTTTAAAAAAATTAAATATAGATAAACAGCAATTTCAAATGAAAGGTAATCAGAACAGCTGGCTCTAAGAAAATTACAACAGAGTTGGTGTAAATCAGACTTACATTAACTTGCAGATCTGTGAGCATGTGCATAGCTTTAAGTCTTATACAGGCTAGGAATGCTGGTAAAAATGCATCTGGGCTTGTTTCAGCTGCTAGGTCATACCATCTTCTAGCTAAATGTACGTCCTAAAAACAGGAAACAATTTCTAACATTTGCAGGTTGTTCTATTACTATATCTGAGATGAAGACTGAAATCCTGTATGTACTTACCTGGAAGCAAGTCCCACTGAATTCACTGGGGCTTGCTTCCAAGTAGACATGCACAGAGTTGCAGTTTTAATCTCCGCTAAAAGATTTCTCACATTCTTCAGCACCTTTCAGAAGCAAGGTGACTGCAGAGCTCAGAAAAAAACATTTTGAGTGATATTGGAAGAGAAAAGTTTTAAAATCCTGTTGAATGCACCAGAATTCCTTGCAGCATGTACAGTCACTACAGACTATATTATATAATAGAAGAGAAGGCTACATCTACCGTTGGAGCATGTAATAGGACTTCTTCTTTCCTCTCCTCCCCACTACATGTCTGCTCTGAAGGGTCACTAAATACAGCACAATGATTTCAGCGTGTTTCTTGTGTTAAGCATCAATCAGGCTAGGGCTCCAGTTATGAAAATAATGGCTTTATTCCTCAAAGGTAGTTTAGAAACACAAGGATACAAAGCCTCACAGTTCTTGTCCCCCCCACCTTTTTTTTTTGTAGGGCTTCTTCAGTCCTTCCCTGGCAGCTCAGTTCTAAAAATGGTAATTGCCATAGTACTTTCCTATATGTATCACTGCAACATCTTGCATAGATATGCCATTGTGGATGATATCTAATAATAATAATAACTATTATTATTATTATTATTATTATTATTATTATTATTATTATTATTATTATTATTATTATTATATACCACTGCATATGTAAAATGTACTTTCATATACCTATGTGGGAAAAAAAGCCCCTGAACTTCCCTTTGGGAAGCAGCAGCTTGTATTGCACTGAATGCCTTTTTGGCAGCCTGGCATAGTTTTTCAAGGTCTACAAGAGACTGCCAAAGAAAAGGTGAAAAGCTACAAATTGCACACAGAACACTACATGCAGTCCTTCAGATCCTGGCTTTGATATCTAAAATGTGTGGCGGTAGCTGACACCACTTAACTGCCAGTCTTTTACACTGGCTATTTTTCAGTCCTGTGGAGTAAGGAGAACAAAGTCTACTTATTTTGCCCTTCTCCTTGCACAGTACCTAAACATGCAAAGAAGCATTTTTCATTTGCACATATGGGAAGTGTGTGTGCCATCGAGACATGACTCACTAGAAAAGACAGAAGGCAGTAGGAAAAGAGGAAGATTGGATTACAGATAGACTCAACCAAGGAAGACACATTTCTGAGTCTGCAAGACCAGAGCAGAGCGGTTGATGATAGGGTGACTTAAGAGGTCTCATCCACAGGTTCGCCATTAGTTGAAGTCAAATTGACGGCAGTTCCTGTTGTTGACTTGAGAGCAGTTAACAACAGCAAAGTGGGTAAAGTTAGGCCACTCGGTGGTACTTTCCTGTTTGTGCACTCTTATTTCATCCTGAGGTTAAATTATATTCTAACAATTGTTGTGGCAAGTCTCACTGTCTATGAATTTTTTGACTGTTCACACTTGAAGTTATACATGTTACCCACCTATTAACATCTGTTATTGGTGCCAAAGAGTAAATCTGTGTTTTCTTTCCCTTATCATACTGATGGCTTACAAAACTGCCTGGTCAGCTTGTGGGAGATCAAAATTAATACCCTATCCCATTATGACCTTTCTTTCCCCTTGCTTATTTTTAATTATAGATTAAAATTATAGATTAAAACACTTATTTGCAACATTAATGTTTAAAACAGCACCAGATGCAGATTCCATTACCTTTGTAATGCCTAATCCATGCTGATACATATATGCTAGATTGAACATGGCCTGTGCACTCTGTTGATTAGCAGCAAGGCTGTAATGAACTGCTGCTGTCGTATAATCTCTTTCTGTTCCAAAGCCATAGAAGTAATAATCTCCCATTTTAACTCTGGCAGCTGCATTGCCTGAAACAAAAAAAAGGCTGGAAAAGAACTGATGGATTGCTTGATTTGTTCATTTCTTTCTTGCACTTAGCATTTCAAAATAGTAGACCTGGCATGAGATTCTGATGGAGAGAACATCATGCCTGCATATCGGATCACCTCCCATAGCTCTCCAGCCAATAGCCGGCTCTTTTGAGAGCAGCCTATTTCTTGAGTGCCCATCTCCTGGTGTCCTCAGAACCATGGAACTCAGGGTGGGGAGTGGGGTAGAAAAATTGCTTGTCAAAAAAAGATAATCAAGTTTCTAAGCCACTCTCGCATAATGTATTATCTCTAAGGACACCTAAGAGCAAGGAACTGAAGAAATAGACAGTTTTTCCTTTGGGATGCATGCCATGTGGCAACTTTCTCCTCCTCCTCTGGAGGTGGTTGAGTGCAGTGGATAGTTAAGCATATCCTTCATTGCTACTTACACATGGAGACCATGGACACCACCCTGCAGAAGCAGCAAAACTGTCAAAACATGGTCTGTTCTCTGTCGACATTTGCAACACACAAATTTGAACATGGATTTTGGCTTGCTGAGTTGAAATTACAAGATTCTTATTTTAACCTTGGATTCTGTATGCTTAAAATGTTTAAATGTAATGGGTTAACACTACTGGAATGAAAATCCCCATTAGCACATTGTGCTGGGTTACATCTCGACACAAGCAGTTGTGCATGAATTGAATCTCACAGTCATGTTAAATAAGTTCTGAACCAAAAAAAGTAGAATCATGAGCTTTTATCTTCTCCCAAAAGGAAAACTGTGCTCTAACTGGTGAAAATAGAATAAATCATGCAGTAAAAGGACTACAGCAAAGAATATGAAAAGAGGTAATAAAAGAATACAAAGCTACTTTACACGAATTCAGGGCCAGATGAACTGCACCCAAGAGTAAGTAATTTCTAAGCCATGTTAATAATCTTTGAGAAATCTTGGAGATTGGGAGAGATCCCAGAAGACTGGAAGAGGGCAAATGTTGCCCTCATCTTCAAAAAAGGCAGAAAAGCAAATTCAGTTTGACCAGTCAGTTTGACATTGATACCAGAGAAGGTTCTAAAACTGATCATTAAACAATCAGTCTGTCCACAGTTAGAAAGGAATGCTGTGCTTACTATGAGCCAGCATGGGTTTCTCAAAAACAAGTCATGTCTAACTGATCATAACTATCTCTTTTTTTGATAAGAGTTCAAACTTGGTAGTTCAGGGGAATGCTGTGGGTGTGGTATATCTTGATTTCAGTAAGACTTTTGATAAGGTCCCCCATGATATTCTTGCAGGTAAGCTCGTGAACTGTAGGTGGTTTTGCAGTTGGCTGACAGACTACAGCCAGAGAGTGCTCATCCATGTTTGCTCTTCATCCTGGAGAAAACTAACTAGTCCAGTGTTACAGAGTTCTGTCCTACATCCAGTGTTGTTTAATATCTTTATATATGACTTAGATGATGGAATAGAAGGCATGCTTTTCAAATTTGCAGATGAGACCAAATCAAGTGAGGTAGCTAATAACTGAGTAGACAGCATCAGAAGTTAAAATGACCTTGTCAGATTGGAGAGCTGGGCCAAACCTAACAAAATCAATTCCAACAGGGATAAATCTAAGGCAGGAAAAATGGAATGCACAGATACAAGATACGTGACACCTGGCTTGAAAGCAATATATGTGAAAAGGATTTACAGGTTTTAGCAGACCACAAGGTAAACGTAAGTCAACAATGTTTTATGCATGGACTATTTATTTAAATGAAATAAAGAAAGCAATAATTGTGAATATACTTATGAAATAGGGTAAAATCCAGTGGTGTCTGCCCACCAACAAAATGATATCATTATTGGAAAAGATTCCCTCCCCAGCTTTCTCTGTACCCCCGAAATCTGCTCTGGTGAAGATTGTCAGAGCAAATTGTTGGTAGGTCAACAGTGGAGAGATGACTGTACATGAAAAAGTTTGTCTGTGCAGTGTTGGATGTCACCCATACATCTGAAAACCTTTTAACAACCCATGTTTGGTATGGTTATATGACTATCCATAAAGACATAATTGCTAAACCTAAGAACGCTGCTGGATGAAACCAAAAACCTTTTTATATAGCATCCTATTACCCACAGTAGCCAACCAGATGCCAATGAAAAGCCCACAAGTGGGACAATTAATGTTTCTCACTTGTTTCTCAGTGATGATCAGTGATACTCTGATCCATCTTTAACAGAATAACATTAAACCTAACAATGAAAACCTATCTGCCCAGGACAAAACAGGACAATAAAGATCCACAAAAGCCAAAGCAAGTTAAAAAAAATGCTAAAATGCACATCCCTCCTTTCTTGTGAGCCACAAGAAAGAGAAAGACTAAGTTAAATTAAGCCTAAGAGACTGTAGCATGTTGAGAGCACTCTTCTGCTTGCCGTCTAGAGAATCTAGTCACCTTGAGGGCACACTGGACGAGACACAGTTAGTCGCTTTGCTTGAGTGGATATTAGAAGTTCATGGTAGCTAATTCTTTACTGTTCAGTGAGTTTATTTCTGTGTTCTGAACACAAGACTTGGATAGGTATGTGAAAGAACAGAACAAAAATTACTTGTTACAAGATGAGGTGGGATTTTTCAAATCATCTTACTAGTCCTTTGACCAAACCAGTGACTCATACAAAATGGTAGTAAAATAAAACCATTTATACCATTCAGCTCTTCTCTTTGAATACCAAAATTAAGTAGGGGCAACAAAATAAGTATGGGAATTAAGAGAGAGATCTTTAATGCTTCTTGGCTTATTCTGAAGTTAGTTAAAGTTTTATAAATATACATTGGGTTTACGAAACAAGAACAATTATTGATTTCAATTTTTTAAAAATTAAATACCTTTATTTTATTTTATTTATTTCATTTATATGCCGCCTTTCTCCTGGAGGACTCAAGGTGGCTCAAAAAAGAATAAACTTCAATCTAACAATTTAAAATCATCATCTTAAAACTATAGGTTATACACAGTATAAAATCATTAAAAAGCATACAAAAGTTAAAAATAAAGCACTCCTCCCATAAGAGGCCTCCCTGCATGCAATTACACATTAAGAGCCTGCTTGAACAAAAAGGTTGTTGCCTGATTGGTGAAAGGCAAGCATTGAGGGGAACAGCCTAGTCTTCCGTGGAGGAGAATTCCAGACAGTAGGAGCAGCCACTGAGAAGTTCCTCTCCCATGTCCTCACCAAATCAGCCTATGATGGTGGTAAGACTGAGAGAACGCTCTCCCTGTGGATCTTAAGACTCTGGCATGTTTGTATAGGGAGATATAGTCTTTCAGATAGTCTGGACCTAAGCCATATATAAAAATGCATGTAGGGATCTTAAGATGACATGTTAATAATAAATTAAATGGCTGGAGGAAAACAGTATTATACTTTGAGGGATTGCTTCCCATCATATTTTCTTGCTGTGCAACAGCAAGAGCAGAAATGTAGGAAATAGCATTAATAAGCATGGACAGCTAGGTAAATAATTAAAAAAAAAAGTCTGTACATACCTTGGCTTGCAGCCCGCTTCCACAAAAGAAAAGCCAATGGATATATCTGATCTTTTGGGAGAAATTTAACTTTTTCTGTAATGAGATATTGGCATCATTTGTCTTAACACAGTCACTGTTTTGAAGAATAGAAATGGCAGTGTACGTATTACAGAGCACTCCTTACCAGACTCCATAATGTAAGCTGAATTGCTCTGTGCTACCTCATAGCCCATTTCAGCTAGAAATGCATACTGGACTAGTGATGAATCAGTATAACCAGCCTGGTAGGCAAAGTATGCTGTCAGGAATTTTTCTGACCATCTTCCTAGCTCACATACAGTTCTGTAAAGCTAAACCGCAAAAGGACAGGTGTTATAGAAAGAAGGATGTTGTTCCTCTTGCCTTACTTGCAATTTTTTATTTTTTACTTTTTCATATTCAGAACACATTCTGCCTCTGAGAAAGATAATAGTAATAACAACAACAACAACATTTATTTATAACGCCCTTTATACCAGGGTGGAAAAACAACATACACAATCAGGGACAAGGACATTAAAACAAAAAAGCGCAACAATACACGGCATGAAATCCCCAATATCCCACCAGTCGCTACCCCTCTCAGCACCTTAAACACATCTCAATGACTTAAGGTGGAGAGTCAAAGAGGAGGCTCTTCAACCGTTTACAAAAACAGGTGAGATCCTCCTCCAGCTGGAGGTCCAAAGGAAGACCATTCCACAGATGCAGAGCCAGATTTTGAAAGGCTCACAGCCTTGACAGAGCTGTATGCGTTGGTGGAACAGACAATAATCCTTTGCCTGCAGATCTCAAATTCCTGGATGGAATCTACCAAACAAGCCCATCTGCAAGGTACTGAGGGAGGTTAAAGATCAAAGCTTTAAATAGCAGGACTAAAAGTTTGAAAGAGGCCAAAACTGGGTGCCAGTGAAGGGATCTATGTGGAGAAGAAACAGGTGAATATTTTGGCAAATTTAAAACAACCTGCACAGCATTGTTCTGAATTAAAACCAGAGGAAGAAGGGATTTATCCCCATTTAATCCTGAAATGTAATCCTATGCATACTTTTTGTACAGAAAACAGAAATCTTAGATAAAAACTACACATGGCTGTTTGAAAATAGTGGGTTTTTTGTGCAAAACCCCAATGTTCTCATGTGAAAAAAAAACAAAAAACAAGTGCATTTCTGCACAGAATAACTTCCCAGACACTTCAGGATGTGTGAGAAGAACTGCACAAAAATATTTATTTTCTCTGCAATGGGCAAAAACGTGAAAATTATACATCCTCATTTGTAAGGATGAAATAGTTGAATATTAACTTTCCTAGTGGTTTTTACCCAAGTTTACATTAGGTCGGGTTATGTGAAGAAGCATGCACCCTTGCTTTCTTTTTCATTCTGAGAGTAATGAACAGTATATTGGACAGTAGCAAATACAATGAGAAAAGTAGTCAGCACTATCATAGCCTAGCTTACTTACTTCAACTGCATTTTGACATGATCGAAACACTCCAGTTCCTGTGGCATACATTTGAGCCAAATAGTAAACAGCCAGGGGTTGTCCATTTTGTGATGCCAAGTAAAAATATTGGAAGGCAAGTTTAAAATCTTTCCTCACTCCTGAGCCGGCTGCAAGCCAAGTTTAATTTGGAGTTGTAAAATTTTCATAGAACTACATAATTAAAGAATGAAATCTAGAAAAAAAGAAAGAATAAGCATATCCAGGAGCAGACTTACTATGATACATGAGTCCTAGTTGAAACTGGGCAGTGGCAAATCCCTTCTCAGCTGCTTTCTGAAAGTATTTAAAAGCTTCAGTGTAATTCTGAAAGGTAAGCAATTTTTAACAATTACAAGTTGAGATATCAAAAAATTAATGGTATCTCACTGGACTGTGCTTTATACAGTGTTCCTGCTGCATTGTTATAACAGTTGCAATGACTATTATGTGGACACATGCTAGTTATTTTTCAGTTCTCATAGGATATTAAGATATATTAGAAAGGATATTTGTCTAGAAAGGATATTTGCCTAGATAGGATATCTATTTACTGTATGTCTAATATTAAGACAAATAGGATATTGTAACAGGGTATTAAGATATTTTTTTTCTAATTGTACTGGCTAGTATTTAAATTATGAAAAACAAATAATGGAACAAAGACTTACCAATGGAACACCTTTACCATGAAAATAAAGAAAACCTAGACCCCACAGTCCGACAGAATTGCCCTAGAGAATAAGAAAAGATCAGAATAAATAATAACTAATTAGGATATAATAATAAAATAATATTAATAGAATATTTCATTTAGACATAGCGATAAGTTATGTTAATAACATTTGAAAAAGAATCAGTGCTGCTGTGTGTGGCTTCTCTACCATTACCATGCCACAAACACTGCAGCAAACGCTGTGTCATTTCAGATTGTTCAAGCAGCCTCCTACCAGATAATGAGAGGTTCAGGATAAGTCACAGAGAGTATTTCTTCACACTTGTCATGATTAGCAGTACAAAAGTACACATGTATGCTCACCAAATTCAATGAAATTTACGTTCAGGGAATTATAGGATTTCATCTTAAATTATAAATTTATAGCACTGCAACTTAAGTTAAAGAAGAAACTATCCTAAAATGGCTTTTAGAAATAAGTATATATTTCAATGGAGGATTGAGTCTACAAGGAAATATTAATCATACTAGTTAAATGGAGTCTTCATGTTCTCAAGCATTTAAGTGAGAAGAATTTCTTGTCAATACAAGTTGTCCAACAATAGAATAGACTGTTTCAGATGGCAGGGGACTCTTCTTCTAAAACCAGCATGAGGGAAGCCACTTATGTAGGATGTTACAGTGGCAGATTTCCTGTACTGGCAGAAGGTTGGATTGGGTGATCTTTGTTGTATCTTCCAACTTTATTTCTTTCCAAGTTTTTAAATTACTTTTCAGGATGCACTGTCCTCACATAAAAGCATGCAAGATTCTTACTTAACACACATGGGAACGCAATTACAACCTCAATATTTAAACCATATTTTAAAATGACCTTTCTTTTAAAAAAACCAATTGTTAAGGATGTATGATTCTATCTCTCTGTTAGCTAAGCACAAGCAAAGGAAATCACATCCATGCCCTGCTTGTGACTCTCTAGAGCAAAGGATGGGTAATGGGTGGCCATGCAGATGTTGCTGGATTCCAACTCCCTTACCATTGGCTAAATTGGTTAGGGCCAATGGATGTTACCATTCAAAAACATCTGGAGGACCACACCTTTCCCAGCCCTATTTTAAAACAATTCAGATATGCAGAACTAGAGGAAACTTAGTCATAATCTTCAGAAGCCTTATTTTATGATGTACTAGAATGCTGAGGCCTCATTAATGCTAAGTAAAGTAAACCCAGCAATTTCTAATTCTAGGTCTGAAGCCAATAAATAAATGAATAAATAAAACAAAATAAAATCATGAAAAAAATCAGTTACCTCTCAAATAGGCGAAATTTAGCCCCATCCTGTTGTCCCAGCCTATAATGCCAAGTCACAGTGTTGAACCAACAAAAGAATTAAAAATAGGGAAAAATCTTCTGTTATCAAACAATAAAGAGAACATGAGTCCAGAAGGAAACGGATCACATACCTAAACAGGACTTCTTGTTAATCGTAGAGGACAGGAATGCAAAAGTAGGAAACAGAGCAGAATCAAAGATTGTAGGAAAATTTGGTTTAGGATCAAGAAATGAAGCAGAAGATGGACTAACTGAATTTTGTGAGACCAAGTTAGTTCATCACAAACATATCCTTCAAGCAACCAGAGAGGTAGATGTATACATGGACCTGATGACCAGTACAGAAATCAGAAGATGGAGACACTCCATTCTCTCTGCAAAAACAAGATCAGGAGTGTTTTGTGGCACAGACCATGAACTGCTAATATCAAAAACTAGAGTAAAGATAAAGAAGAACGCTAAACCAACCATTGTGCCAAAACACAAACTGAAGAACATCCTTGCAGAATTTAAAAATAATGGAAAAAAAAAGAGATTTGCACTATTAAGCCTAACTGACTAGGACCCAGAAGAGCTCTGGGCTGAAGCCAGCAACATTGTCAGGGAAGAATGCAAAAAGACTACTGTCCGAAGCCAAAGCGGGGGGAGGGGGGGAGACATCTTAATGGGTGACAGATAAAACTTTTAAACTTTTTAACCTATAAAAAGCTGATGGAAATAAACTGAAGAACTATATAAACAAGGAGAAAATATGACAAATTCATTCAAGGACGAACCATTTTGAAGATGAACCCACAGTTTTAGAAAGTGAAGTAGAAGCTTCACTCAGAGCACTTGAGAGAAATCATCATGAACAGATGACATGATAGACACAGAATCTGTGCTACAGAGACAAATCTACTCTAGTTCTAACTAAAATCTGTCAAAGAATATAGAAAATAAAACAATGGCCCAAATTTGGAAACAATCCCCAAGAAAGGGGACATCAGGGACTGCAGTAACCACAGAACTATGGCATTAACTTCCCATGCAAGAAAACTGATGCTCAAAATTCTACAACAAAGACGTTCACCATATATGGAGCAAGGGGGTCAGGTAAGGCTACATTTTATCACCCTCTCAGTTTAACTCGGATGCTGAACATATCAAATGTAAAGTAGGATTAGACCCAGAAGCCTGAAAATTGGAGGGAAGAACAACAACAGTTTAAGATATGCAGATGAAACCTTATTACTAGCATAAAATAGCAAAGAATTGGAATGATTACTGCAGAAAGTCAAGGAACTAAGTGCAGAGGCAGGTTTACAGATGAACATTAAGAAAACAAAAATAATGACTACAGATGATTTACATAACTTTAAAGTAGACAATGAAGACATTGAAATAGATCAAGATTTTCCTTACCTTGGTTGAGTCATTAATCAGAATGCAGACTGAAGTCAAGAAATCAAAAAAGCCTAGAATTTGGAAAGGCAGCTATGAAGGAACTGGACAAGATCCTCAACTGTAAAGATATATCACTGAAAACCAAAATCAGGTTGTCCATGCCGTAGTTCCCATTTCTATGTATGGCTGTAAAAGCTGGACAGTGAAGATAGCTGAGAGGAAGAAAATCAACTCATTTGAAATGTAGTGCTGGACAAGAGTTTTATGGTTACTGTGGACTGCTAAAAAGACAAATAAATGGGTCCTAGAGCAAATCAATCCTGAGCTCTCCCCTAGAAGCCCCAATGACTAAACTAAGACTGCCGTATTTTGGATATATCATGGGAAGACATATCTCACTAGAAAAGACAATAACACTTGGCTAAGTAGAAGACAGTAGGAAATGAGGAAGACAGTATTACAGATTACAGTATTACAGATGGATGGGCAAGGAAGCCATGAACGTAAGTCTGCAAGACTTGAGCAGGGCTGTTGATGATAGGGCGACTTGGAGGTCTCTCTCATTCATAGAGTCACCATAAGTCAAAGTCAACTTGATGGCAGTTAACAACAATTCTTGTCAGAATCTAGACTTTACAGTGAACAACAGTTGCAACTCTTCAAGCCTTTGCTTCCTGGTTTTCAGCCTCCTGCCATCACTACACAACTTCCTTATTCTACTTGCTCTCTAAGTCTCCCCAAACATACAACTCTTCCTGATGTTAAACTAATCGTTCTTATGAGCGCCTTCTTATCTCACTGCCTCATCTCATCAAGGTCTGCTTTTTCATGTCTGCTCTTTTTCTTTCTCTTACTCTTTCTTCAGGTTCCTGTTTCTTGTCTTTCTTGCCTTGCTCTACACCTTTCCTTCAGCTGTTGTATCTCTGAACTTTTCCTTTTCTTCCTCACAAAATCTTCCCATTTCATTCTGTCCCACAGAACTACCTCTGTCTCTAAGGTCTCTGTGAAGATTTAATGCTAGCCAAATGAACAACTTTCCCTTCCTTCTTAGACTTTGGATTGCAAACACTCTGGTGAAGCTTTGTTCTCTGTGTAGGTTGAATGTTCATTAAAATTAATTCCATTAGCCTGTGTAGTGTCAAAAGGTTTTATAAGACACAAACACAATGCAAGATTGGCAAATGAATTATTACTATAGTAGGATATGTAGACGGTTGTACTGGGGAGGGGCAAAATTAGTGCATTGCTCCCCTGATGTGAAATTATCCTTCAGTCCCCAAATTTCTAGCACTGAGGGGAGTGAAAATTTTAAAAATCATTTACCCTTTGAACAATTTTATTTGCTGTGTTCATACTCCCTTACTCACTTCTCCTGCCCCTTTTCCTCATATGTTTACGCAGTATTTCTAAATGTTCAACTGAAGTTTTAAATTACTACAGTGCTAGAAATCTGAGGCCTGAAGGAAAATATAAGTAGTGGGCAGAATTCTTATTTGAGCGAGCAATGTTCATATTTTGCCCATCCCAACTGTACCTATGGATATGTACAACTAGTTTTTCACACCTGCACGTTTCATGGAAGTCGTATACAAGGTTTTGTTTTGTTTTATTGCTCACTTGTAGAAATAATATAGACCCCTTCAGTTCTTCCTATATTTCGATACATTCTTTTGTGCTTAACAAGTTACTCAGCTGTTTAAAAGCACAAATGCATAGGGTGGTTCAAAATATTAACTTAAAAAGGCATATGCTAAATGCCAACCATCTAAAAATACTTACAAAATAACAGCAGGAGCAGAGAGAAGACACAATGTACTTTGACACATGACATCCGCAATACATCACAACTTGATTCTCAAGTGAATTTTTGATGTGAACTCACAATGGAATAACACATCTCCATAATTTGTGGTGTCGGTCTCTCTTTCAAGTGTAACTTGTGGTTAGATCTCATATTTACCATATTGACTATAATCATCTTTTTTATTACACTTGTAGCAGTGAACTGGCTGAGATTACTCAGTATCATGGGTCAATTGTTCTTGAACCTATCTAGGGGTTTTCTCAGCAAGGTCTGTTCAGAGGGGGTTTGTCATTATCTTCCTCTGAAGCTAAGAGAATATGACTTGCCCAAGGTCATCCAGTGGATTTCCATGGCTAAGTGGGGATTTGAACCCTGATCTCTTGGAGTTCTGGTGGAACATTCAGACCACTGCAACATGCTGGATGCCTCATGGAACAATACTGTCAGAATATCTGCAGTTTATATTCTGTGAGGGAAGGAAAGGTACACAAACTGCATGGACAAGAGTACTTTGCCAAGCAGACTGAGTACTAGGAATGTATAAATTCACAGAAACAATAGGAAGTTCCCTTATATTGAGTTAGACCACTGGTCAATCTAGCTAAATACTGTCAACAATGCCTGGCAGCAACTTCCCAGGTGTTCAAGAAGGATTCTTTCCAAGCCTTAACTGAAGGGCCCTGGTATTATCTTGTGGTCTCTCATCCAAGTATTAACCAGGCTCAACACTATTTGGCTTTCAAGATCAAATGCATTTTGTACAGCATGGTGGAATTCATCCCTTTGTTGCATTTCTATCCCACTTCTCCTCCAAACAGCTATGAGTACAGTAAATAATCCCTTTTTCTTAAAATTCTGTGATGTATGTCCAGCAAAGGATAGTAACTGGCTCAAGTTCACACAGTTAATAAAGGAAAGTGCAAAGTAGATAGCAGATTGAGAAAGAGCAATCACAAGAAGGGAAGGAGAGAGTTTTCAGGAAAATGGCAGACAAAAACAAATGAAGAAAGAAAGGGTTAATGAGGATGTTGACTGTAAAGTCTGTGCAGTATGACCAAGTAATTCTTAGGAGGCTTGCCATGGGACAAGCTAGGCTCTGGGTTGAAAGTAGAAACCTGAGAAAACAGCAGATTACTAAAATATGGAATTCATAAAGGAAGCCAAGAAGAAGAACGTAAGGTACAGGTACTAAGCATGTACATCTGCTTTGTGTGAAGGCAGATTTTGAGCCAAAGTGACCCACTTTAGTGATCACCTCATAACAAACTATGGGTCAGCCTTGCTCCAAGGCTTTAAAAAGAGGCACTTCAGAAATTAATTTCTGCGAGCCCAGTTTTATACATTTTTAACTTTCGACAAGCTCTCCATAAAAAGGTAGATGGAGGGAAACAGGAAAAGAGGGTGTGCTTTTATAAATGACAACTTACAATCAGGATGCCCTTTTTAAGGCTCTTTGGCGCTTTGAGGAGGGACAATGAAGCGACATATCTGAAGCTGCTCTGTGTTTTTCATTGCTCTTTGCAAACCAAGTCTCTTGGGAGCTGCTTAAGCATCTGTAAAAGTGTTGGTTGTGAGTTTATCCTTCTTATTTCAGTCCAGATTAATTATTTACTTAAATCCCATCTCTTGCTTGGATGTTGTAGAAAATGGACTTTTCCTGCTGTTTATGCTTGTCCCAAGTATTTATTATTGAGTGTCTGTTTATAAAGTAAAAGAGAAGAAATAATAGTGACATAATTGAGTGGGTCTACTATGGACTCCCTAGACAGAAAGAAGATGTGGATGATGCCTTCCTAGAACAGATGATCAAACATTCAAAAAGGAGAGATATAACGGTAATGGAATATTTGTTAGAAGTCAAATTTTCTGAAGAATATAAGCTCTGACAAATTCCTCAGTTACTTTGCTGACGATTTCATTGTCCAGAAGGTGGAGGAGACAACAAGATGATCAGTTAACTTGGATCTGATCCCAACTAATAGGGAAGAACTGATTTACTACTGGAAGTATTGGGAGTGTTGGGTGGGAGTGACCACGTTCTCTTGAGATTTATGATAAAGAGAAAGTGATAAATGTTCAAAGGGAAGGGAATTCTTAAAGAAAAGATATTAAATGCACAACTGCAAACAATTTCAACGGGATAGAATGGGAACTATCTAATGGATATATAACGAACTTTCAGATGAGCTGAGATTGAAAAGGGATGTGTAAAAGAAATGAAAGCAGGGGGAATGACCAAACAGAAATACAAATAGCTAGTACTTGTAGGGGAAAAGTCAGAAAAAGTAACTTGGACTAAACTCAGGTTTGATTGAGAAATTAAAAATAACTAAAAGGGTTAAATGTGAAATAATAAAAAAAACAAGGAAATGATAGTGTCACTGCATGGAGAAGACCGTAAAATGCTAAAATGGAAAAGAAAGAAGATAGAACTATTTAACATCTAGTTGCCTAAATCTTCTTCCAAAAGGAAAATAGTAACTATGGTGCAAATAGAACAATGATACAGTAAGGGAGTTCAACACAGAAGAGGTAAGGAGGTCAAACAGGAATACTGAGCTGCTCTAAATGAATTCAAGTGTCCAGAGCCAGATGAACCATCTCCAAATACATCAAAGGAACTTGTAAATATAATCTTGGAGCTTCTGTTGGTAATCTTTGAGAATTCCTAGACACTAGGTGAGATCCCTGGAGTAGGGCAAACCTTGTCTCCATGACCAAAAAGGGAGAAAAGGAGGAATCCAAGTAACTACCAACCAGTGTTTGATGTCAGTACCAGTAAAGGTTCTAAAATAGATCACTAAACATTCAGTTTGTGAGCACTTAGGACAGATTGCTGTGATTACGAAAATCTAGCACCGGTTTCTCAAAAATAAATCATGCTAGACTTTTTTGAAAGAGCTACAAACTTTGTAAATCAGGGGAATGCTGTGGATATATCATGATTTCAGTAAGGCTTTTGACAAGGTCTCTTGTGATATTCTTGCAGACAAGCTGATGAAATGTGGTCTAGACAGTGCTTTTGTTAAGTGGATTTGAAATTGGTCAATAGAGTGAATGCAGACAGTGCTCACCAATGATTCATCTTGATCCTGGGGAGAAGTGACTAGCGGGATGCCTTAGGACTCTGTACTTAGCCTGGTGTTGCTTGGCATTTTTATAAATGGCTTTGATGATGGAATACAGGGCATGTTTTTCAAATTTGTAGACAACATCAAGTTAGCAAGGATAGCTAATATTTCAGGGATAGAATAAGGATTTAGAATGATCTCAACAGATTGGTGAAGTGGGCCAAAACTAATAAAATGAATTTCAACAGGAAGGATGTAAGGTACTGTATTTAGGCAGGCAAAATTAAATATTCAAGTTTAGGACAGATTCAACTATTTAAAATACAAGAAAGAAATTATTAAACAGTGAAAAATACAGTACCTTATCTGCTGCCATTTTGAAATATTTCAAGGCTGTAGTATTGCTCTGGGATACAGCAGCGCTTCCTTCTAAGTACATCTGGATAATACAAAAATGAGATGTTTCCTTAGGTGATGATGCTCACGCACAGAAATAGCACCATTTCTCACTCAAGCCTGAAAAACAAACTGGGATGTTCTCCTCCTTTAAATCTTACAAGAGCGTGGAAAAGCTACTCTTTTGGACTACAGCTGGCAAAACCTTAAGAGGGTTCTGTCAGCTGAAGCCCCCAAATTTACTTAGCAACTTCTATTTTGCCATCTTATTTCCTGCTTCCCCTTTGATTCTCAGTTAATTAAACTGGACCCTGTAGTGGTTCTTCTATTTCCATGAGTTACTTTAAAAGTACATATATATATATATATATAAAACACAAGCAGGTGAACAAAACCCACATTTGTTTTGAAAAAGAACATCTACTAGGTTTCCTATGCCCTACACTAACACAGATAAAACACTTACCGATTATTTAATTGACCTATTTTTATGTTTTTAAAGAAATGAACCATATCTGGGCTTGAAAGCAGGGTTGCAGTTTTAAAATATTAAAGAGATGGGAAGTAGCACTAGAACTTCAGGATCACTGCTGTTTCAATAGTACCAGCTTAATCTAGACAAGGAAACTTGTTTTTTCTCCCCAGTGTTATTATTTTACATATCTGGATCCAAATGATGGAGCACCTTGAAAATTAACTCCCTTAAAAATATTTCAAGACAAACATCTAAAATGGAAAAATCTTGCAAATATGATTAGCTGTGATTTTCCTAACAATCAGTTAGGAACATGGACAAGTAAGACTGGTTAAGATCAGTACTGTCTTCATTGAAAACCATGGATGCAGATATAACAATATGAAGAAAGGCTAATGTAAAAAGCACTGTACAATTCCCCCAACAGTTGTGTTCATGTAAATGGCTGCTATTCTGGCTCACTGTTATTTAATGGCTGTTGGAGCCAAGCTATTAGGATATGTGACTGGGAAAATCACTTTTGCCACAACATGGGTGATTTTGCCAATCCTTTCTACACAGTCTCTTTGTTCCAATAGGTATCCAACAAATAGCCATGCCCTGTGATGCTCTTACCTTCTCTCCCATACGCAAAGGTCACCACCAGGTTCCTTATTCTCACCTCTTTCTTCTTCCATACCAAGGATGGAGGGCAAGGTTGGTAATACCTGACATCCCAGATTCCTGGCCTTCCCTGGTCTGAGCTATCTGTGTCCCTGCACCATCTTTATGGTCACAAGGAGGCAATCAGCAGTATGAGCAGCCCTCAGCATTTCCTATTACATTGGTCTGGATTCCAACTTCCCCTTCTGTTTGCAGAAAAGGTTCCATGCAACAGCAGAAAAATATGGAAATATGGAAATGGAAAGTGATTCTCACTCATTTCCCTTTATATTTGCAGCCACCAGCTGTTTCCCATGCTGATCTAGTGAAACAGATCTTTAGGAGAGAGTCAACAGAAGTCTAGGAGCAAAATCAATGGCAGGAAGGGAGGGGGCTTTGTTTGTTCTCAAGACAATCAGGGAATGTCATGAATTTAGACAGAGAAAAAATATATCAAGACTGTCCCTTAAAACTGTTTATACCTCTTAAGAGAGGTCTTGCTTTTTCAAAACACAGGCTTTAAAGTCAGGCTTACTTTTTTTTTTCCAGACATGGAAGAAAGTCAATATCTACATTGCCTCAGAAGAATGTCATGATCACATTGTATTCACTATACTGGTGTATATGGCTCTTCCCTTACCCACTTTATCATCACAATAATTTTGTGCAGTAGGTTGAGCTGGGAGAAAAACTATCCTAAGGTCACTCTGTGAGAATGTCAAAGCTTAGTTGTGATTTTAACCTGTCCTTCCCTAGTATGATAGCTTAACCAGTCCCCCACAGTGACTCTCAGATCCATGTGCTCTTAAATATGGAACTGAGGTGTAATTCTAACCCTCCTCTTCCTTTTACCTCCACCTTGCTATGACCGTATCACTAATAACACCTGCCATATTTGTGTTTGAGAAGGGCTTTAATAGCAGCTTGGCTCCCCAGGTTTGTGATGGTACTTCAAAGGGGCACAGAACAGAGTAGGAAGCTCAAATTATTAAATAAATCTCAAGAAGCAAATTTAGGCACCTTTCCAAGGAATGCCATGCCATTTGCATTTCCTGCATTTGCGGCTTTCAGGAAATAGTAAAAGGCTTTCTAAAAAGAAAATAAGAGATGAAAGTTATGACACCGTATAATAGTTTACCAGTTTTTTTAAAGTTATTGCTAACTTCTAATCAAGAGAAATATTTTCACATCTTGAAATCTGTTCTTCATCAGACAGGTTGTTATATATTAGTGCACAGTAATTCAAATTGGTATATTTACATCTTGTTTTCAGCAGACTTTTATATGGGTGAGTCTTGGGGCCATTTCTTGGGTTAATTCTGAAAGTCATGGGGAAAGTTCTACGGCTATGGTGGTCACCTACGTCACCAAAAAAGAGTGGAATACACCAACAAAAAGAATGACAAAAGAAAATGCTGATTCGGACACAATTTACATGTGCTAATTTATGTGTACAGATGTACTGTTAGACTTAATTGCTATAATTTAAAAAGAAATTAACACATTTCGCCATGGACTATAACCAGGTAACATCTGTGTCTGCTCAGCCTGCTGACCATGAGGTATGTGTTGCCAGGCAACTTCAAGACCTCTGTTTGCTTTCCCTTTGGAAGACTGAACTGGGATTGGGCAGTGCTTCAAAGAGAGGATGCCTTCAATCAGAGGACGGTCATCTGATCGGCCTTCAAAAAAAAGACTCTCCTCTATAATGCAGGGCAAGCAGTCACCTTGAATGCAATACAACTGAAATATGTATCCTTTGCCTTTAACAGAAAATCCATTAGTTTTTGCCTGGGCACAAACACAGATATTCTGGCATTCACAGTATATTTTCCTGCAGCACCAGGCACCAGTCTAGCTTCTCACAGTTCATTGCAGCAATTGTTAAAATGCGAGGACTGCTCTGTGCTCATGGAAGGCAGACAGTGGATCATACTAAAATTATGACTAGGATCCAACAAACACCAACTCTGCTTCCCTAAGAGTACCTTGGACTTGAGCTTATTGATCAGCAGCTCTCACTTATCCTGTGTTACTACCGTATCTTCCTCCCCAATTAAAATTCCCATACATTCAAAAGATTTTTGTAGAGGCAAATGATGGCAACTTGTGATGTTCCCTGCAAAATATTCTTGCAACAACTGGGCAGACTTCTTGTTCAATGTTGGAGTTTTCTGATAGGAGACTTGAGTTTTATAAGGAAAAGCATTGTATTTGAAGAGGATAAAAATGGTCAAGCATGACTTGTGTGCCAGTTCCAGGTCACAAACATGTACATATGTTTAAGAAAATGCCACAGATTTGTTTCCTTTTCCCACATCTCTAAAGCATATTTAAAGTGTATGGCAATTTGACTGTATATTCAGCTTTTAAACAGACATACAGAGGACACTGCCATGGAATAGAGCTGTGTGACTCACTGCATGGTGACACTGTGGGTTGGGAAGGGAGTGACACGGGGTGTCCCCTGCCTCCATGGCAGGCCATTGGGTTCTTCTTCCCAGGGTCCTGCACAGCTGGCATGGCCCTGGGATGAGCTGGTTGGGAGCAGCCACTGAATTCAAACGTCAGTTTGAATTCATTGTCTGGCATAACCCAACCAGAGTGACCCAGATGTAGGTTTTACTCCAGTTGGGTTGGGGGCTATAAATAGGGCCACTTCCAGGATGCTTACTCGCCTCTTTCCAAGCACTGTCCTACCCCCTGTACCCTCATTTCTGAGGTTGTATGGCAATCTCCTGAGAAGTATTCTGCAGTGTCTTTGTTATTTATCACCTGTCACAACTGGAAAGGGAGGGGGGTCAGAATGGGACAGCAGTTACCAGTGTCTCTCTGGCATTGGTAAGGTATGGGTGTCCCCCTAAAGGATTTAGAGGATGCAAATCAAGTGTGCCAGCTCAGGAGGTACATACATCTTCTGCACCTCTTGGTCGCAGAGGGACCATGCTGGGGAGCCAGTCAAGGTGGATCCCACACCTGTCATCCCAAGGGTTCTGGAAGCGGGTCAGAAGGTCAGACTAATCAGTGAACAGGCCAGTTGATCAATGCCTAAATCTGGACCCATGCATGTTCCAGCCCCCTCAGCAACTGTAGGCAATAAAGTTGTGGCCTAATTTCTTCTACCATAAAGATGTGTCCTTGTGTTTTTCACCACAAAGCAGTTCTTGCCCCGATCACACAACTCTGCCTTTTCAGTGAGGTATGTCTTCTTTCTGCAAAAACCATTCCACTCGGCCAAGATCCCAAAAACCACTTAATCGCTTGAGATCATGCAGTGAGACTGTGAGTGTGTGAGAGATCAGAAGAGCTTATTAAAATCAGCTACCAACTTCTCTGTCTCAAATCTCTCTATCATCCAGTGTTTCTCACTTTAAAAGGCTTTAATATCAATGTCTGAAAATGCTTTTGGAACTCACAGGAATGGAGAAGTGGGTGGTGGGGAAATGATTCTCAAAAGGTCATATACATACTTATACACATATACATACATATACATACATACATACACGTCCCTCTGTTGCATACCGTTAATCTGTAATCTTAAACACACTCAATGGAACACCTACATTGAAAGCAACAACATAAACTTCTAATTAAAAGCATTTGAAAACAGAATGTTCACGTCTGAGTTCTGGGTATACTCACATTGTGATCCCTTTCTAGTCCTTTTCTTCCCACAAGGTGCAACTGTCCAAGATATACCTTGAAGTAATTGTTTTTTTTTCCAAAAAATACATAATGAATGTTTTATATCTTTGAGTCAAAAGTCAATAAACCTCATGCCCAGAGCTTTGCATAAAGTACAGAATTTATGGCCATAATATATCTTCAAAACAATTTGTATCTACGAAATTTTGACAGTGTTTTGTTTATGATCAAAACAAGGTATCTCGATCAGATGCAATTTGTCTCAACTGTACCATCCCCTATGAGAATTCTTGTCTCCATCGCAAGTGTGAGACACAGCATTTTAGAGGGGTATTGTGCTTTGTGCAAGGTCTGCAAAAAATGTCTCTGAAGTCTTTATAAAGTTAGTAGTGCACACAGCAGAAGCAAAGGAAGTCAGGCTGATTGTTTGCAGAGTTGCAAACAATCCACTCAGTGCTTCTGTTCTTCACAATCCATACAAGAATACACAAGTTACTGTAGTTTTAAATTCTGCACCTCCACAGAATTGCACAAAAACTGGTCATGCAAAAAGCAGAAATTGTTCCCAAGACAGACAAAAAAATCCTTGTCACCTCAGAGTGTGCATTCTCTTCTCATGAGGATGCAACATTTTTATACCCCTGTGTTCAATACAATCAAATCAACACTAGTTAACAATGCAGTTCAAATCCAATACATTATCCTGTTGGCATTTATATGTGTGCATGGCTTCACACAAAGTTTCATTATTACATGATGCCTAGTAGCATTTAAACAAACAACCACAATAGATCACAGCTGAATAAATGGCAAACAGCCATCAGAAGCATGGTAGAAAGCCAAGACTGGTGGCTTCATCAGCACTGAACCTTCTGGCAGAAGAATAGTGAATGATACTGCAACACTGATGGGAAACACTTATAACAGAAACGGGCGGAAAAAACCTGACTGTGATTCAGATCTTGGAAAAGTCAATGACCATGGTGGATGAGGGATTTAGGGAACTGGAGTACAGCAAAGTATCTAATCTAATCTAATCTAATCTAATCTAATCTAATCTAATCTAATCAGGTAACTCTAACCTAGAAGTATTGGTTAGCTGGGGACTGATACTGTTATCTAGCATAGGAGTTCAGTCATACCAGACCATTATGAATATGTGATGCTTTTACTATATAAAATCCTGAACCTACAAATCTGTTTGAACAACATTTTGTGTCCCCTAATGTACATACACCCTAAAACAAAAGAAACCCAATAAGAAGAAAAGTATGAGGAGGAGGAAGGGATAAGAGAACAATGTGTTTTAATACAAATAGGTAGTTCATAATATTAGAAGAGGATCTCCAATGTGCTTCTGCATTGGCTTTTTCTGAGGAAACTAAATATTCAGAAATATTTTTTGAAAATGGACTACAACCAGAATTTCCCATGAGGGCTGCCACCATCTGTGAAAAGCTTCTAGTTTTTCAGTTGAGGCATCTCACTAATTGAACAGAGAAAAAGGAGATTTTTGTCAGTCTGTTTTCCCTTTAGCTCCTCTCTCCGCATCTGCTTCAGTGTTGCAGATCCTTTGGGAGTGATGTTCCAGAAAATTCTGTGAAGTGGTGCTGGAAGTTACACATGGAAATGGGAAATAAGCAAAAATAACCTCCCCATCATTTCTGCAGGCCAAAGGATTCTATGTGGAACTCTGCTCACAGGATAGCATTTTTTTTCACTGGTGGATGCAAACTTTGATATCAAAATTGTCTCTCCCTCTCTATATTATTATATAGCCCATGATTTAAAACAATATAACAAACTTCTAAAATTTCTAGGATCAAATTAAATGATGTCTATGAGCTAAAATAATGACTTAAACAAAAAGGTAAACCAACTCCTTCTCATAAGCAAATGGAAAAGAATATATCTTACCTGCATAAGTGTGTCTCCTCTTTCAGCCAAAAACTTATAATATTGATGTACATTCCAGTCCAAGAATTCAGTATTCAAACTCAAATTTTCAGGTCTTTCCATCAATCTTACTTTTTCAACTGGCATGTCTTCATTTTTTTCTAATTTGTTAGCAACTGTCAATTTTTTAAAACAATCAAACTGAATAACCAGAACAACGATTTTCTCTGATCTGTGTGTAGAGTGAGCGTCTTCATTCCACAATGTACGCAGGATAAAAAGGGCAGTGACAGAAATATTGGTAAGCAACCTGCACCATCTCCTCCACTATAACTATGGCCATTTCCACACTACACTGTTATGGTGCTATCATTCCACTTTCAACATTTTATGGAATCTTGGAGTCTGAAGTTTAGGGAGGGGCATTTAGAATTCTCAGCCAGAGAGTTCTTTGGCCTCAGTAAACTACAAACCCAAGAATTCCACAGGATGTTGAAAGTGGAATAACAGCACTATAACAATGCAGTGTGGAAATGGCCTATGACATCTAAGTGTCCTGTAGCCCCTCCTGAGAAATCTGATAACACAATAAGCCACCTTTCCCTACCTCTCTGACCCACTGTTGAGCTTTATATATAATTATGCCTGAAGACTTTCCTAAGCTCTTGTTAGACGCACAGTATCTCAGGACTGAATCCAAAGAACTGGTGTAAAGTTTCCTTGCTGTGATACAAAGGTTCATGTGCTCTTAATATTCATGGAAGTAAAGTATTCAGTGGGTCTTCTACAGAGAGCAGTATGGTATAGTGGTTTGAATGCTGAACTAGGACTCTGGAAGACCAGGATTCAAATACCCTCTCAAACATGGAAATCCACTACCTTACCCCTGGACAAGTCGCACTCTCCTAGCCTAAGAGCAAGGCAATGGCACACCTCTTCTGAATAAATCTTGCCAATAAAATCTTATGATAGGGTCACTGTAAGTTGGAGTCAGCTTAAAGACACATAAAAAAAAATCTTTTATAATGTTAGAATCCCTGCATTCTATGAAGAAATGATGGGACTGAAACACAATTTATAAGTCCAAGTACTATTGACTTCTCTGTGAATTGCTATATGTGCCCTTGAGAACAGGATTCATTCTCCTTTTACAACTGTTTCTGTCACATCCCTATTGGAACAATTCTCTTCAGTTGAGAATCCTGAGCTTCCATGCAGGAACTACAACAGTCTGAGGTCCAAGAGAGCCCAGACCCTTATGAGGGGTGGCTGAAGGCCCATCCCTACAAGATGGGATATGCTCAGCAGCAGAAGCAAAGTCTCCTCCAAAGTCCCAAACATCTAAAACCAGGACATTTAGTTCTGAGTCCCCAAGAGGCAGGGCTGTGTGAGGCTTTACTGGTTCTTATGTGGGACTGCTTGATTTTGCTACTGGGATTAGTCTGTCTAGAACCACAACAGTTTTGCTTAGGGAAGAACAGGCTGCTCACCTGTAACTGTGGTTCTTCAAGTGGTCATCTGTGAACTTACACAAATGGGTTAATTGCTTCTGTGCAGTGCATCATTTGGAATCTTCTACAGCTGTCATGAAAGCATTTTGGCAGTAGCCCCTCCTCCAGTGGTACATATGACCAGCCATGTTCCTGCTCAGATCCTCAATTCCATGGCCACCAAAGCAGCAGCCCAGAAACTAAGGATATTGAACATGATAGAAGTAGAGAGAAAGGGCAGGTGTTGTGTGAGTTCACGGATGACCACTCAGAGAACCACAGTTGTTGTTCTTCTTTACGATCTCTATGACTCACACAAATTGGAAACTAGCAAGTGCTTAATCCAGGTGGTGAGTTATACAACAAAGGAGTACCACACCGCTTTCCTAAAGACAGCATCAGCCCTAACTCTCAAGTCCAGTCTGTAGTGTGTAAGAAAGGTCAAAAGCTGACACCAGATAGCTGCCCAGCAAATGTCCTCTAAAGGAACCCCCTTCAGAGAGACTGAAGAAGGAGCCACAGCTATTGTGGAATGACTGTGCATAGTGAAAGGAGGATCTTTCTTGGCTAGTTCATAGGTCAAGTGATTCATAGAGGAGACCCATTTAGAAAAATGCTGAACAGAAACTGGTAATCCCTCCTTGTGTTTAGAGTAACAAAGAGTCTTTGAAACTGTCAAATGTCAACTGTCCTGTTAATGAAGAAGGCCAATGCTCTTCTAATATCCAGACAGTGAAGCATCCATTAAAATTCTGAGGATGGATTCAGCATGAATTCAGATAGTATGATGTCCTGGTTGGGTGGAAAACAGAGACCACCTTGGGAAGAAAGGAAATGTCTAGCCTGAGGACAACTTTGCCCTCATGGAAACATAAATAAGGAGCTTCAACATGGGGAGAGCAGAGCTCTCCAGCTTGTCTGGCCAATGTTATTGAAACCAGGAACGCTGTCTTCCATGTCAGGAGGTGGATGTCATAAGTCACAATCAGCTCAAATGGTCTCTGGGAGAGCTGCAAAAGGACAAGTTCCAAATTCCATTGGGCTGTGGAAGCCCAAACTGGAGGGTACAGGTAAACTACAACTGTTTAACTGGAGGGCACTGCAACCAAGAAGGAGCCATGAAAGGCTAAACCGAGAGAGAAGTTGAGAAACAGTCTAAGTCAAACCAAGCAAAGGAAGTTACCAAGCCAAATCACAGAAGAAAGCTGAGAGACAAGTAAGCAGTCTGAGTTAAAACAAAACAATGACCGAAGCCTAAACACACAGCTGTTTCTTTTGCTGCTGTTGCTGCAGCGGACGAAAAGGAACTGCGGGTTTGAGTGGGAACATGGCTGGCCATATTACCAGTGGAGAAGGGACTACCACCAAAATGGTTGCATAACAGCTCCAGAAGTTTCTGATAGATGTACTGCACAGGCATAGTTAACCCACTTGTGTGAGTCATAGAGACCACGAAGAAGAAAGAGTTACCGAGACTTTATCAATATTTACTTTGCCACTTGTGACTTAATTTATGTTTATCTCAACATGTTGACTAGAGGGATACCTGGATTCTTTGAAAATTGGTTCCTACAATGAACAACTTTCCATTTTTTTCAGTTCAGGACTTGAATAATAAAGCAGCCTCCCCCTAAATATGCTGGTTGGAGATGATGTGGAAATCACCTACTTGAAATCTATATAGACTAACATTCTAAAAGATGGCACGGTAAAATACAAGAAGATCACTTACTGAAATTTGCAACTTTTCTGTAATTAATTAGAGCTGTTTCACAGCTCCTTGGGACATTAATTCCTAGCCAGTAACGATAGCCCTGGGAAAAAATCCAACTTATATTATTTGAATAATATACAAGAGAATTAAATTGGAAACTGTAAAATATGCGATCTACAAACCATGATCATCTGAGATATCAGATTTCCTCCAATACTTGCAAATGTGTAGTATACAAGTGCCTAAGTAGAATTAAAAATGAAAGAATCATTACAGGAATTCAAGCGCGCGCGCGCGCGCGCACACACACACACATAGATCAGAGATCCCTATGACAGTGTAGTAAAGTTAGTATAACAATTTATTACCTTTGCTTGATTATGTTCCACTCCTATTCCATATGAAGACATGAATCCTAAAGCCTGTATGACCAAATTTAAAAAAAAACACCAGTTCATTTCTTCTGCTTTTTAACCACTGATTTTGTGAACAGTTCTGTTGGATGAGATGTTTAGTGTGGTAAAAAGCCACTTTGAGATAATTTTACCAAGTTAATTTTAGGCACTCAGCATTTAACCTGAATTTACTCTTGAGTAGAAACAGTTCCTTCACAGGTTGCTAACCTGTTAAGACTACAGCTTCTGGGAACTAGCAGAGCATGACAATTTTTAGGAAATATAATGAAGTTGCAAGCTTCTGTTTGGATTACTGTTTGTTTTACTTCACTTTATTTACATGACTGGACATTTCTCTGTTTAAAAAATGTCTTTCACATAGAGAAAGCATGTCAAGATAAATGCTGATGTGCTAGTTTTCTGTTTTGAGAGATGAAGGAGAATCTACTCATGTGAGTCTACTCTGTGAACTGTTACATCTTGGGTATACTTGACCTCACAGTTTGCTTTGGCTAGGCATTTATTTTTTATTTTATTTATATTCTGCCCTTCCCTCAGCACAGGATTCAAGGTGGGTTAAAACCAATTTAAAACAAAGTACAATTTTAAAAACAATACAGTGTATGGTACCATTTCTTACCATAGGAAACATTTCTCCATTAAAACTGAAGGGGTGGTACTATCAGTGTATATGACTTTACTATAACAAGCATAATGTGAAAACGCATTCTTAGCAGTGCTGTTATCAGGGAGTAAGGCAGTAGTCCTTTGGTTTCTTTGTTTTTGCTTTGTGTCATCAGTGGTTTTATGGGTTGTCCTTGGAGGTTACGACATTTTTCCTTAAGGAAAGCACCGTGAAAACCTTGGATTGGAGCAAAAAAATTAAGTGCTGCTTAAATGAACATTTTCCCTTGTTGCTGAGTATTGTTTTGGTTTGTCAGGGAAGATAATACAGGCCCAACCAGTCACACTACAGACTTCTACTGCAAACATCTGCTCACAACACTGGCTTGGGCTGAGCCCTTATCAATCTTCCTCTTTAAAAAAAAAGCACATAAATAATTTTTCTTACACTCTTACACTTCTGAGCTTAAGCTGGAGCATTTCCCTGGGCAAACAAGAACTGTGACACCTGAAAATCTGTTCTAATTTGGGATAGTTCACAAAATAAAGGAACAAGAGTGTATTTAAAATTACAGTTTGAAAAACTGACTCGAGCTAGTTTGTGAACAAAGCTGTATTTACTTGTTTGAGAACAATTTTCTTAAATTGCAGAACTCAAAATGCAAGGTGGACCATCTTAAAATGGCCATGCCAACTAGGAGAAAGAGGACAGCCTATATGGGAAGGAAGTCAGGACGGAGTATGCTTAAATAGGTAATTTTCATGAATCTGTCACATTGGTCATGTCGTTGAACAATGACACATAAATATATGGTATAGACATTTTCAGGTTACATCAAGATGGCATATTAGAAGAATATGTGAATCCACACGTCTCTCTCTCTCTCGCTCTCTCACACACACACACCCCACCTCGGTCAGTGAGTGTACATTAATAGTACTGAGGAAAAAGTTAAAGTGGCAGATAGACTGTGATGTGATGTGCTTATAATCTCCTTGAGGCATAGGCATGTACTTCCATCATTATTACAAATAAATCTAGATTTTCCTTCCACCGACTCGAAGCATCTGAAGTCAGAGACATCAAAGACATTAACTAGATGATTATCACGCTACAGAAAATAAGAAACATGAAAAAGTAACAGAAAATAACAAACATGAAAAAGTAACAGTAATTATGTGCAATACTTTAATACCTCATAAGTAAAGGACAAGTTAAAATAGGATATTCTTTGCGCTGTAATGTAAGTCAGGGAGCAATTAATCTCTGTATCAGTGATTCTTAACCTGTGGGCCACAGAGCGCTCCCCCCCGGGGGGGCACAGTGTCCTCACAGGCTTGAAAAAATGTTATCATTATTATTATTATTTTAAATTTGAATGGAATCGTTCCAATAAAAATATTATAATGGGAGCATGTGTATTTACTTATTTCTCTCTTCTCTCCAAATCCGAAGACTCTTGATGAACAACTTTAAATAAATACTTGACACACTTTAAACTATAAGTCTCAGTGGCCCATGGCAACAAAATGTATTTAATGGGAATCCACGGTAAAGAAAAAATTAAGAATCACTGTTCTGTATCATCTATTTTCCAGACAGTAGCTTAGTGGCAGAACATATATTTTTCTTTAAAACATTTTATTTGTTCTTAATACATTTATAGAGCACAAATTTTAATACAGGAAAAGTAATAACTGGCACACTGTACCATGTAGGTAGATGTAGAATTAAATGAACGTCCAAAAAGTAAGACCTGAAATTATTCATCCAAGAGAGAGAGAAAGAGAGAGATCATATTTTGTTTCAACAAATCTTTCCTCAGATCTAAATAAGATTGTGGGGGTTGAATATACTTGCCTATTGATCTTTACAAAGGAAATGAAAAGATACCAGGTCATATAAAATTCAGAGTTGACTGTGTTTTTGATTAATTCTTACATCTACCAGGTAAGTTTTTCCATCAAAATCAAGGACCATAACTTTCTTCCCATGTTTTCATTTCAGCAATGATATTGTTTGCTGCTTTACAGTTTTGTGCTATCTCCAGGTGTGCAGTTCAGCATAAGGAAATGATTAGCTCGTTTGCCTGACCAGTTTCTGTTATTGGCCCCCCACCCCCACAAAGTAAACCCAGTTCTGGAGACATCGTAATATTGTGTCCTGTGATTACACTAATCTCGGGGGGGGGGGCTTTTAACCAAGAAACTCACCAAAGGACAATCCCACCATGAGTGACAATATGATCCACTGCCACCACAAGTATGCCGGCAATACTTAGATCTGTTTTTAACTAAATACATTGAACATACTGGTGTGAAATATCACCTATGAAATATTTTAACTGAATGTTCTTAAATTTTGACTGAAGCCATATTAACTGAGCCTATACCATTCCCCAATCTTCCTCCAAGATTTCTAGATTTATATCTCTTTCCTAAATGTTTTAAACCCCTGAACCTGGAGAATATTTATAAATTAGTAACAACTAATAAAACATTGACACCAAACACTTTATATTATCTTTTGCCTTCATTATGAATTTGTCAAAATGACAGAGTGAAGTCTTGGTTTGAGCCAGAAACAAAGTGAAGAACTTGCAAAATGTGGAAAATATATTTTTACAAGTTTCATTTCACTTTGCCATATTAAACCATATCTTCATGTGTTACTGCAATGGATAAGGATGAATCTGGGGTCTACAAATTTAATATAAATTGGCCATTAAAAAATATACCCCTCCACATGCTTGAGAGGCCCCCGGAGGAGTAACTAACAACTTAATGAGTTATTTTGAATTTATTCCTTTCTGCAATGTTATAGCCATTAACTCAGTTACATTTTGACTGTAACATAATGAGAGATAAAAATCTGTTATAAAAGTTTCTTTTACAGTTGCAAAGTTCATGTGGCTTCTCTATTTTGGTGCTTTTTGTAGCACAGGCCAACAGCTTGGGGAACTCTGATGATTTAAAAGAACTGAAAGCAACTCCTTTAGTTTGATTTAAAAATGAGAAAAAGGGTTAATAAATAATTACCCTTTCCCCTTTGAACTGCTACTGCAACTAATGACTTATTTAAAAAAGTTTCCAAGCTATGCTACAGACTGCATTATGAAATGCATTTGATCATTAGCCCATGAAAGTTTATGCCTCAATAAATGTTGCTCTTTAAGATGCCATAATAATCTTCTGTTGTTCTTTCTCCAAAAATAACAGCTAAGAGCAAAACCATGTTTGAAGGAGAATAAGCTACAAATAGGAGGAAAAAGTCATGTTTTTGCCCCATTTAAGCAATTTAATGGGACAAGTTAGTTACAACCAACATCAAAACCTATTGATTTCAATAGGCTTAAAGTGTGAAGTCTCAATCCAGCCATTTCCTTGTGTATAATTAGCCATGCTAGAGAGATGTGAAAATATTTTCAGTTCTAATATCTTCAGTTGTAACAACCTTAAAATATTATTTGGGTTTCAATGTCTTTGCAATGTCTTCAATGGACATGACATTTTCAAAGATATTTTCTGAATTATCTTCTACAAATCAGGTAGTTCAATGAATAATTAACTTTGGTGTTCTTACCTGCCTGACATTTCTTAGCTCAAAGTAAACTGTATCTTACAGCTCTTCAAATACTTATTCACTTTTAAAGTTGTCTAGAGTATACTTAAAGTTTGAGCTAATTAAAGAAAACGTACGGTCTGGCTTTTATGAGATCCTTCCTTGGCTAAAATCTCATACAATGATACAGCTGCTTTTATATTGGGAGGCCCATTGTATCCAAAAAGCATGTCAGCTGCCAGCTTCTCCAGAGCTTTCTGGTTTCCCATTTTTGCTGCTTTTGCAAGGAGATGGTGTGCTCTGAGGCAGAGATACAAAGTTGAGATTTAATCAGTAGAACATGAACTACCTTCATATATACATACAAACGTATAAACACTGTAACTTTGGCAGTGTACTCCGCCCCATGTCTTTAGCAACATGGGATTTTAGCAAAGGAAAACAGGGCCAACACTGCTATTATGCAGAGGGGCTGCTTCGAGAGCTCAGTTGGCTATCAAGAAAGGATACCAAAAGCATTACTTAAAATGCATTACTATTATATTTTTTTACTGCTAGGACAGGGCATCCATGGGATTTTCTGACTGAGGTGCCAAAATAACGTGATTGCCCTGACCACTAGTTATCTTGACTTGCCACTTGCTGCCAGCCACAGGGAATGAAATGTCTTGGGAGTGAGCCTGAACATCTTTCAGCAGTCTTTGAAATAACTTTTAACTAGGCTGGATCCATACTGCCCCATGTGCCAATTCAAAGTCATATTTTTATGTGGATCTTATCTAGTCTAAAAGACGGAACACTAATTTCACCAACATACTCTGATTTCCTGATCTGTCTAGTTTAGATGGATGTGGATTTTCCTATGGTTTGATGATGCTGTAGGCTGATGAATTAAATAACTCTGCTACACCTTCCTGTATTACCCAGCAGTCTCAGATGAAGAGTTTAAAAGACAAGCGTGGGTGCTTATGACCTTGCTTCCTCCTTTTTCTCTTGAATGTGTGTGGTCCTCTCAAAGGTGAGAGGTCCTCTAACAATCAGCAGTGTACCATCTTTACATGCATTATGGTTTATGTTTCCTCAGAGTAGTGTGAGCAGAACAGATGAATGATTACTTACTCTTCCTTTTCTTTTGCATTTTTCAAATGTTTCAGTATTTTGAGTCTTATCTGGTAAAAAGGATGCCCTTGATTCTCCTTTTTTGAAGCCTGCTTTTCACCTAGAAATGTGACCAGAAAAACTGTGGTATTATTTGGATCTCATTAATATAGCTGCCTCTTAAATATTGTGCAAATCATATTTCAATCAGATACTTGTCATAACAATTTCCGTTTGTGTCTCTCTGTGTGTGCTTTAACACCTCTATTCTAGTGAAACACGCAATAGAGTTAAAATATACAATTCAGATGAAATTTCCACATGAATTAAGATGCTCATCAAGCACAGTACATTTTCTGTAGTACAGTATGTGCTTACTAAAGATAGCTTGTTCTGCAGAGCTCCATTAAACATTTATGAATTTCTTGCACTGAAAAGTCTGGGTCCTTAACCCATCTGGCTACTGCAGTACAGAACCAGAGAGTCTGTTAAATATGGTAATGACTGGTACTACCCTGAGGCCTCAGACAGTAGATTTCGGTGTTAAGAAAAAAGGATTATAAATTGTTAGGTTGGTTCCAGAGTTCTCTCTCCCTCTACTATCCACCCAAAAAACTCATTGCTGTATCTAACACTCCTGGCATTTGTCTCATAGAAGCATACATTTCAGATTCTTTCCCCAGCTAGCAGTGGCCTATATTTTGTCCTGTGTATTTTCATTCTCTAGGACTTCTCCTCTCTCCCATCTCCACAGACATTTGCCCATCTGATTATTAACCACAATTGGTGCCATACATAAGAGTTCCATTACGAGATATACAAGCTTTTATTTATGTATTTATTTACTTTAAAACAGTTATAGAAAATCCAGTTTATAAAAGCAGTAGTACTAGAAAAAAAGGCATACATAAACACCATCCACACACTGTGCTGGACCAAGGCTTCAGGTGATACAGGCTAGACACTAGTTTGGATTGCTGTTGTTACTGTGTGCCTTCAAGTTGTTTCCAACTTATGGTGAACCTATCATTGGGTTTTCTGGGGCTGGGAGTGTGTCCAAGGTTCTAGCTCAATGCTCAAACCACTACACCACGCTGGCTCTCAAATTTGAGTTACAATTTGCTAAATTTAAGCCCTGAAAATGTAAACAATAGGTTCAGAAAAGAGATAAAATATAAGATTTAAAACAGAAAGTTGATAACGCTGTTCCTGGTAACTAATAAACTACCCAGACATGCTGATGCTGGTAAGAAAAAACAACCAGGCCCTGCTAAAATAGTTATAAGGATGTTTAAAACTATGCAATGCTCAAGAATATTAACCTCTTAAATGCCTGCTTGAAGATGGGTGGTGCCTCAACAGATGAGATTTTATTCTCTGATGAACAGATGATTATGGATATGATATACAGAACAGAATTCTGTACAGACTTTACGAAATGCCTGTATAACGCATTAACAGATACTATGGAAAGCATGAAAGAACCAGATGATGCTATAAGAAGTGTGCTATCCTATATGCTATATTATGTAGTATAACGAAAGCAAAGCGCCCAGACATTAACACGTCTGCATTTCTCCCTAAGGGGATTGTATATGTTTCCATATCTATGATTTATGATGGCATATAATAAGTTGCCTAAAAGATTCCCAAAGATCCTGCTCATTTTCACAGATTTTCACAGATATTCTAAAATTCCAGTACTTCAGAATGCTAAAGTAGAGTGTTGTTGATGCCTGTCTCTGCCTGTCTGGTTTTCATCAACGTCATGAATTGGACACTTAGATAGCCAGAAGGTGATATTGGGACCCCAGATAGAATCCAGATTAGCTAACAAGTGGCAAGGACCCTCAATTCCTCAGTCTAAAGAAATAAAGAGAGGGAGGAGAAGTCAAGAAAGTTGGTATAAGATTCCGGACTCCAAGTAAATATAGTGAAAATGAAGAGTACATGTCAAGCCCTTAGAGTAAGGCTATGAGTTGAGTAGTGACAATGGAACTGGCTATTGGTTGTACTGGAAATAAATCTTTGTCTTCATTAGTGATTCCCATATAATTGCAATTGATATGATATTAATAATACTCATACTATATTTTGAAAGAATATAAAAGATAGAGTTCTATTTCTGTTTATGCAATAATGATGTTTACTAGATATTATTTTATATTGCCTAAACCTCTAATTTGTCCTGTGCCGATGCCTCTCTGCCAGACGCACAGAATGGGATATAGATGTAAACATCCCAATGTGATGAAATCACGGCAATAGTAGTTTGGACACCATATTCCATACAATCCCACCCACAGACATAGGAACTTCTGCAGCACTCTGTCTCTTACGGTAGCAGCAGATTCCAGGCTGAGGTATTTTGCTGGCTGAGATGATGCACTATCCTCTAATAGCTTGCCCACATCCCATTCTCCAGTAACTGCCAGCAGAGATAGTTGTCTCTTCCTATCTAATGATGGCAGCAGCATGAAAGTCATTTTTAGGGTAATTCCTTGACAAAAGACAAATACTATATTGTTGTTGCATGCCTTCAAGTCAGCTCTGACTAATGCAAACTTATCATTTGTGTTTGTTTTTGTTTTTTGGCAAGATATATTAAGAGGAGATATACTGTTGTCTTCTTCTTTGGCTGAGAGTGGGACTTGCCCAAGACCACCCACTAGTTTTCCACGGCTGAACATGGATTCAAACCATGGTCTTCCTGAGTTAGAGACCAAAACTCAAAAAATTAAACCATGCTTGCTTTCTTACCCAATACCACAGGGTTTGGGCTAACTGCAGGAATTCTTCCCATCTGCAGTTTCCAATCCTGCCCACATAATGAGTGTATACATTTGTTCATACAATTGTCCCTGTCCAAGTTAAGCCAGGCTTCTTGATCAGAGCTGCATGTAGTCCCTTATGGCCATTCTGTGCTTCCAGAATCCAAATCTCTATCATTCAAATGGATGTTTTGAGTTTTCGCACAAAACAGGAGAATCATTCATTTGAGAAACTTGCAAGGCACAGAGGCTATGACATCTTATGTTAGTCCCCAAGGACAGGCTGGTGCAATCATTGGAGAGTCTAGGGGGTGGAAAATGGTCCCTGGCCCTCCAAAGTTGCCCACTTCTACTTTACATGAAGCCTTGGAACAGCAGTTCCAAGTGTGCTGTGATAATGTATAAATGAAAAAGAGCTAGCCAGTGTGGCCATCCAGATGTTGCTGGACTGTATAATCCCATCATCCCTCTCTGTTGGTTATGTTGGTTAGTGCTGATGGGAGTTGTAGTCCAACAAGATCTGGAGGATCACACATTCCTCACCCCCATATCAACGGATATATACTTTTGTACTTTCTCCAGGAATAGTATACTCACGCTTTTCTGAGGCATAAGATATTTCTTGGCAATCTTTGACCTGAGTCAGTGTCTACGTGAGGAGAGAATACTGGAGAACTGTGTTTTCTGACACACACAGAGGCACAGAAGAAGCAACACGCATTTTAGCCAGTGCATGCACATGTGAAGTGCCTTTCCTCCAAGTAAACAAAGGGTTTCAGCAATTAGGTGTATGACAGAGTTATTTATTATTACAGTGTGTCCTCTGTATATGCAGGGATTCTGTTCTAGGACCTCCCATGTAAAACAAAACAAAACAAAAAATGTGAAGTACCATGTCCCATTATAGCCAATGCACGTCAGGTGTGCACAGCTGTGGCAGCACAGGCGTGTGCCTGCTGAATCCATTGACTATAATGGGATGTGATGCTTTTGCAGAACCTCACATTTGTGTGTGCAGAGGTTGCAGTAAGGGGGGGGGCACTGTATTTATTTTATTTTGAGTCGTTTATGCCCTGCTTTTCAGTCACAAAGGCTCTCAGAGTGACTTACACATTCTTAATTTGACAGTTCCTTGCCCTCAGGTTCACAATCTAAATAAGACACACAAGGAAAGGGAGGTGGCACTGGGGAAAAGGATTAAGTCCAGCAGATACTGCCTCTTCTCTCCCTCCAAGGCCAGGGCAGTGGCAGTTGGGATAGAAGGAGGGTCTTCAATCTGCTTCTGGATCTAGGCATGATGGAACTGTGCCTGCTTCTTCTTTTTTCCCTCTGAGGCCAGGGCAGTGGCAGCTGGGATGGAGGGATGCTCTGTGCCATCTTATGCTATGCTATACTATGCTATGCTATCCAAGGATAATAGAGTTACCTGCGCTAGGAGCCAACCCAGGCACATCACGTAATCAGGTTCTGTACATCAACAATACAACCTTGGAGCACTGAAACACCGTCATTTGTCAGCTAGTTCCACAGATACATCCCTCTCATTCAATTCAAAATTTAGGTGGGGGGAGGGACATACCAAACATGGCAATGTATGTCTCTTTTTTTATGTGTTGTGGAAAACTAATAAAAAAAAATTGTATTAAAAAAACTTAAAAACTCATTTCTTTTCCATGTTCCTGGCATGTGAGCTGCAACACAAATCTCAATAGCTGATAGCAACCAGACATTAGTAACCATCAGTTACAATTCTCTTTAGAGCTAGACTGTAACAAAAAGCCATGGTCATATGCGTTCTATGCTCAGCTTCTGATGCAAAAGCAACTTGCAATCTGTTCCTCATTTTTGAAGGGGACTTTCCTGCTGTCATCTGTGTTTCAAATAACTGAATGGGGTATTGTCACATATTTCCATATTCTCATTGGTGGGAAGATCAATGGAAGATTTCCATCAGACCTCATAGTAGCCAACATACATTTTTATACAAGGTCAGCTGAAAATGCTTAGAAATTCAGTTTAAAAGCTGCAAGGATATAGAGCAGAACGGCAGTAATGTTTAAGAAATGTCACAAATTGCTAAATAGCGAACTCTGGAATTAACAGCTAAGATAGCTGAAACTTATTCTATATACATACAGTTACCCCTGGTTAACCTAAGCCTGGTAAAGTAAAATGCAATTCAGCCAGACTTACTGAGTGCAGTACAAACACTTGCAGGTGACCCTAACACAAACATAAATGCATAGAGGAAAGTCACAGAACAGGATCAAAAACCGAGAAACAGGCAAAGAGATAAAAGCAGGACTAGCAAAACCCTCAGCCAACAAAATTATCACATAATGCCAGTTAAGGAGGCACCTGCCAGACACGGCATAAAGCCGAACTCCTGCTGACCACGGTTCAAAGAACCATCTAGATTTTACATATCTGCACCTTGCCTTGTGTAAGACAAAGGAAAATTATTAAAATCTCAGAGCAGCTGTAGAAATGCTGGAGGGGACAGACCTGTGTAATAACAAAATCCTATCTAAAGATTTGGAAAAAGATCAGTTTTCCTAAAAAAGTTCCACAGAGTCTATACTATTTGATTTGGTAAGAAAGATTCACTTACCAAACATGCAAAAACATGTTATATTTTTAACTCTACTCATTCTTGTAGTGCTATGGCTGAATCTCTCTGTTTTCAACTCTCTGTTGAATGTTGATTTATATAGCAAGATTTCATAGTAAAGAACATAATGAAATGTAATCTCAGTTCAAAAATAATTTACTTTGTGTCTATGTACTAGTAGATGATACCATCCGTCCAGGAGTCACATTCCCCGTCTAACTTGACGGCGCAGCTTAAGATCTAACTAAGTACAGAAGGCATGTTCTGAGGAGAACCTACACTACGGCCATTTCTGCACTAGACTGTTACAGTGCTACCATTCCACTTCCAACATCCTATGGAATAATGTGGATTCCATAGGATGTTGAAAGTGGAATAATAGCACTGTAACAGTCTAGTGTGGAAATGGCCTAAGATATCATTTCTTATAGTATGCGATTTAGCGTTCTGTAAGTGTGGGCTTCTTCAAGGTCTTTACTGCCTATTACTGAAAGTTGGGGAGAGGGTATTTAGGCTTTCTGTTGAGGAGACCCTTTTCATAGTCAAGAATATGAAGACACGTTCAACCATTAGGGCTGTTGGAAATTATCACTGTCACTGTGGCTGAGTGGTCAATCACCTTTAATTTCCTTAAGGATGGACATTTCTGAAATGAGAAGTTATCTCGGAAATCAAGGCTTAGCTGATGCCATCATCCAAGGGCAGGATGAGTGAAAATAAAGAGAGGGAGAGACAGATTGAGAAACAATTATCTGATCTGAATTTCCACATATATAGAACTAGGGATCCTTATACACTGCACAGTTATAACACTTTAATACCATTTTAACTGTCATGAAGGCATTCTATAGAATTCTGGGAACTTTGCCAGAGAGCTCCAGTGCCTCACCAAACTACAAATCACAGGATTCAATAGGATGCCACTATGGTAGTTAAAGTGGTATCCAAGTGCATGCATAATTGTGTTGTGTGAAAGAGGCCTGAGTCGCAAAAAACAGTTTCTAATAAAACAACAGGGTAATAAAGAGAGCTTAGAAGTAATGACCTACAGTGCAATCCCCACCTTTTTTTTATGAGGGCATAATAAGACTACATTTTTCAAAAGAAGAATGAATTTAAACAATGCTATTTCCTGGGTATATGTATAATGAACAACAACCTCCCAGCATTTATGGTAACAATTTATTCTAATGTGTGTGCGCGCGCGTGTGTGTGCGTGCGTGCGTGCGTGAATTGACTCATATGACACATTACTTTTAAGAAATAACTTCCCAACCTCCAGTTGACTGTAATACTGTGAAAGATACATCACTACTGTGAAGTGTTGCTACTTTGCATTCAGCACAGTACCTTTTACTGGCCATCATGCAATCATAAAACATACTTTATAGTACATTTTCAAAAAATCTTCATTTTTAAAACAGTTTAACCAAAGATTAATAGACTTTTTAAAAACAAAGAACCTAGATATTTAAGACTACGCTATATCAAAGTCCCACTGTACCTACAACTACTGTCTTGTTTGATAGACATTCAAAAACCATTTTAAAAGGCTTATTAAAATATCATAAAGTGAAATGGCTTTTATGAAGAAGTACTAATAAATGTTTAATACACTTGACAGACCACTTCATTCTGCATTTGACAGTACAGTGTAACTGTTTTGTAATCCTATTAGAGCTTGATCGTGGAATTCCAACTTTTTGACAGAATGATTTAATGGCTGGTTTACCAAGGAATCCCATACTTACACTAAACGGGGTTCGAAATACACTACTGCTATGCCTGCAAAATGATCACCAGTCCAATTTATCCTCAGCTAGCATCAAAAGCCAATCTTTAGCAAAATGTTCCACTGGTTTCAGCAACCAGTCATAAATGCCAGGTGTCTTAAGGTCTGTGAGAGGAACGCTGCACTACGCCTAGATGAGATATTTATTGTGCAGTTCCACCTCACTCATGGAATTTTATGGCGAGTTCAGACAAAGTAGTCTACCACTTGTAATCCTCCCATGTTTTTCCACCACTTTTGTCTTACTGTCAAGTCATCCCGTGAATAAGAAACCTCCAGGACATTCTATTATAATAGCCCTGCCAAGGTCTTCCAAACTCAGAGATGTGGCCTCTTTGATTGAATCAATCTACCAGTAATGCAGTCTTTTTCTGCCTTCCACCTTACCATACATTATCTCATTTTCTAACGAATCATGTTGTCCAGTGATGTGTCTGAAGCATGATAGCCTGTTTAGTCATTTCGGTTTCTAGGGAGGGTTCAGGTTTGATTTGCTCTTGGAATTACGTCTTTTTTGATGCTCCGTGATATCTGCAGAACTCTCCTCAACACCACATTTCAAATAAGTAGAATCTCTTCCTGTTACCTTGACTGTCCAGTTTTCACAACCACACATAGAAATTGGAAGTAATCTGGCATGGATGATCCTGACTTTGGAATGCAGTGGTTTATCTTTATATGTGAGGAGCTTATCTAGTTCTTTCATAGTTGCTGTTCCTAGTCACATCCTGATTAAATCAAGCCTGACCTCTCCCTAGAAGCCAAGATGACTAAACTGAGCCTGTCATACTTTGGCCACATCATAAGAAGGCATGACTCACTACAAAAGACAATAACGCTTGGTGAGGTATCAGGCAGTAGGAAAAGAGGATGACCACATTACAGATGGATTTAGACACAATCAAAAAGATACATCCCTGAATCTGCAAGACCTGAGCAGGGTGGGTGATTGATGATATGATGACTCACTCGGAGGTCTCTCTTCTTCCATAGGCTCGGCATAAGCCAAAATCAACTTGACAGCAGTTAACAGCAACAATGGTGCCATCTGCACATCTTACTGTTGATGTTTCTTCCTACAATTTTCACACCTTCTTCCTCTGAGTCTAATCAAACTTTCTGTATGATATATTTCGCCTATTAACTAAATAGAGTGATAAAATGTAGCCTTGTTTGACCCCTTGCCAATTGAAAACCATTTTGTTTCTTGATATTCTGTCCTGACAGTGGCTTCTTCTTCTTGTTTTTGCAGAGAATGAAGCTTCCCCATCCTTTCCATTTTCCAGCTGAACATCCCTTTGATTTGAATCCAGCTGTGTCACTGCACACAGCACTACTTCTACTTGTCCTCTGCTCTCCGCAGTAGCTGGCTGAGTGCCTTCTGACCTGGGAGCCTCATCTTCCAGCCCTATCTCTTGCTTCATGTTGGATTGGCTCTTCATAGGCTTTTCATAGTAAAGAACATTCAGAAGTGGTTTATTGGTGCTTCCTTCTACAAAGTATTAACAAAAGTTAGCTTAAGCAACTCTCTCTCTCTCTCTCTCTCTCTCACTCACTCACTCACTCACACACACACACACACACACATTGTACATTTGGTGCATTTAATCTAGCTCCTCAGCAAGATGCAACCTGATATGGGAGATCCTACAATCAGCAGTGTTACCATCAGTATAACATCTTGCCACATAGGGGCATGTCACCCTGCTAGAATGGATAAATAGTGTCATGGAGGGTTCTTGTGTATCTCTCTCTTGTAAAGACCTTGTTACAGAAAAAAATGGTGGAATAGCTGTAAACTGTTTGATAGATACAGCTAAAGATGTCTGTCTGGAATAGCCTTTATTTGAGTTGATTTGGATTTTTAGAAACAATTCCACATGCAGAAAGACAGAAAGGGTCCTCCATCTCCCAAGTTACTGGAGAGAAGAGCAATTCTTCAGTATGGCAGCGAGAATAAATATTAATACCCTTAAATGGCTTATAGAAATCAGCCTTTAATATTATACTACAAAAATGAAAATTTACAAGTGCTGATTCTGTGGAGCACTCTAAAACCTACATGCCTATTGCTACTCTGAAAGTGTTTTTATGGCAAGAGAGTTATACAACCAAGATTAGGAAACAAATGATTGACAATATGAAGATAGTAAACGGAATACACAGGACTTTTTTGAAATTGGTCACTGTTTCATTATGGCGGAAAGATCCAGAAAACAACATAATTAAACGGTAACTCACATGAAAAATAAGAATAAAGAGAAAGCAAGGAAATACTTTGGCTGGCATGAAATACTGTTTCAAACGATTGCGCTGAAGAAGCAAACACTTCAAGTGACATCATATTTTAACTAATGCACTTTTCCTCCTCTGGCACATATCATTACTATCCTTCTTCCCCTTTACTCCGTCTCGAAGTGTAGCATGCTTTATGAATGAATCACTGTGCACAGTGCCTGTGGCACTAGGCAGCAGTAACTTGCCCTTCTTATGGAACTTTGGAGACACCATTTTATTCATATGCTATTTGAATGTCATCTGAAAAGACTGTGCTCTGGGGTTGCAACACAGGAATGCCACTTTAATACATTGCAATTGCAGTTTCGAAAGGATGAATAAATCAGTATTGTGTACCAGACTGCTTCCAAAATTTCCAGCATCCATTGCTTTACTTGCACTCTCTGATGTATTAATCTTTCCCAAGTTAGAGAAGCAAAAATTATTTCTAATCATCCCCCCTCTGCTAATCTTTAAAAACATCTCTCAAGGCAAACTGACAAGGTAAGAAGTAAATGCAGTTCCAAACTATGTATCTTCTACTTTGTTTTCCCCCATAGAGGAAGACTAAAGCAAAGTAATTAGATTTTCTACCTTTTCCCAACACTGTATAATTCTGGAGAGCCAGAACCTCTCTGAAGTGCTTTCACATTCGTTTCTTGAGACTATCATTGTGAAGCACAGCAGGGCATTCCTTTTTAACTTTCAGTAGATTTAAGAGCACTTTCCCAAGAACAAGCACTAAAAATGGTTTGTTCTTTGCATGTTCCTTTTGAATAGTTTTGCTGTTTCAAGAATTACAACTAAATTAAGTTGCTATGCTCACCCAGGTTGTAAAACCTTTGGGGTTCAGCAGTTGATCCTCTGTTCTATATCAGAACTGAAAAGTAAATATATGTATGTAGTTTACAGAAATTCATTACTCCATACAATAATTGGCAAATGAAACTTGATGAGGACTGATTTGGCAGAACGCTTTAGAATGTAAGTGCCTGCTGCATAGCTTCAGGTTTATCATGGGGAAACTGATGTGGGAGAAGGGAACATTCCCCCAAATACATGTAACACATAACTGAAGGAAACAAGGCCACAACTTTATTATTACAGCCAAACTGTTGGCTTGGCATGAGACACAGATTCAGGAAACTGGATGGCCCAACTGCCATTTAATTAACTGAGCCCCCTGATCTGACAGCCAGGGAGAAATTGGGTTGTGGAGGTACCCTGCAAAAGTAGTCAAAACCAAGACTTTAATGCTCCATGGACTCATCTGTCTTGGCAAAGGAATATCCTCGCCACCAAAGTTAAGTCCCTTCTATCCTGTGCCTAATGTCTTCGGCAAGGCCTGCTGAGCATAGCCAGGCATACTGTCTAAGCACCACAGCTTCTGACATGACCTTAGCCGCACAGTCAACCAAATGGTGGGACGACTGCATTTGCTGTGCTACTGAGGCATGTGCCTCCTGCTGGGATTGGAGGGCTGCATTCTTCCAATCATCTGGTAAATGTGAGATAAATGTTAGCACTGTGTTCCATATAAAACACTGATACACTGCCATGCAGGTCTGCATGTTGGTAATTCTAACAGACAGAGGAACAGAGGAGTAAAATCTTCTGCCAAAGATGTCAATACACTTACCCTATCTATCCGGTGGCACTGAATGACCCTTCTTTCCTCTTGAGGCCTCCACAACAATAGAATTTGGAGGAAGGTGAGTGAATAAATAGGCTGCACCTTCTTGTTGGGTTCTGTACAGATATTCTAAACGCCTCTAAGCTGGTGGCAGAGATGCGAACTTCACTCAAGACTGTTTGGTCGACTCCCACAGTGCTGGTAGAAGTGGGATAGTAGCTGCAGTTAGAGTTTGATTGTCCACCATTTGAAATACAGGGTCCAAAATAGGAGCAGGAAGAGCTGTGACCTCTGCACCAATCACTTTTGCCATCCTCAGGACAATGTCAGCAAACAGTTTCACATCTTCAGATGGCAAAGCAGGCATTGTGTCTTAATCTGTTGCTGATGAGGAGGATGTCAATGGCAATGGAAACTCAGGTGATAGAGTCAGAATCATAATCAGAACCTGTAGAATCTGATGAAACATCAGCTTGCTACATCTATGTAGCAGATAGTACAGCAATTGAAGCAGATGGTACAACAATCAAAGGAGAAGCCCTAACAACACTAAGAAGTTGTGGAGCAGATGTGGCAGGAATAGGAACAGGAGGCACAACTGATAGTACCAGATGTACATGTATGCACATGTACAGAAATGGTGATAAGTGCAATTCAGCTGTCACTGTCACAAGTAGTAGAGCAACCAAAGGAGACAACTCAACAGCACTAAGAAGTTTTGAAGCAGGTGTGGCAGGAACTAGGAAAGGGTGGCACAATCAAAGGTATCAGGTGCACATGTATAGAATAGTAACAGTTGCCATCAAAATTGCTGTTGTCACAGGTTGTAGAGATGGTGGAGTCCTGAAAATCATAGCAGTGGTCTGCAATAGAGATGCGGATGTACTGGTGATTGGGATTGTGGTTCAGGTCTCAGTATTGAGGAGTGATGGATCGGTACAGTGATGGAACCAGCAGTCAATTGAGTAGAGGAACGTGCTTGCAGCTGCAGAGACGGAGATTGAGATCTTTACCAGTGATATGGAAATCTTCATGGGGAGTGAAACTAAGATTTGTAAGAGTGGTACAAATCTCTATATGATGGTGAATAGGATCAATATGACCATAGAGCTTCTCTCCACACAATTTCCATCAATACTGATCAAGATAGGACACCAATGTAATGGCTGAATCTTCTCCATATCCATAGACATGGTATGGAGGACAAGAAGGGGCACAGGATCTCTCTCAGTAGAAAGGAGCTCAGTCTGGTCAAGGAGAATGCACCCATTTCAGAGAAGGAGCTGGCCTTGAAGAATGAACCAAAGGACCCACAGGGGAGTATGGTGTGCATCTTAGTGGCATAGGTACATGCTGAACAGGTACTGCTCTGAGTTCTTGATGAGCTCTGGCAGCTTGTCAGTAACATCCTGGATATGCATGTTTGTGACCACAAGTACGTTGAAGATGTAGCCCATGTGTTACTTTGGTGTCCTATATTTTGGCTGAGCAGCCCATTTTGGAAAAACTTCCAGGAAAAACAAGTAGAAAAAATTAATTAGGGCTGGCATCCTCTTGGTTTGTACCAACTAGAGCAGACACATTCAACCACTTGTTGAATGGTGAGCCAAAATGGAGGTAAATCCCATTGACTCAATGAGTCTACTCCAGTCATGTTATCAAATAATGATAAATTTGTCACATTTTAAATAGCTCTAGTTATTAGGTCTAAGTTAAAAATGAAAATGTTTGTGACAAACAAAATTGACAATTAGACTTGGTACTTCACTCCGGAGTTTCTTTTATTAGTTACTGAATTACTAATATTTTTGTTAAGTTTCTATTCTGCCATCCCCCCCCCCCATTTTAATATATTGTTTAATATATTGCACATGGATAGGGTGTGTCTTAACTTATTATGGAAATTTTTATTGTGTTTTCTTGTATTGCAGTATTTTGTTCTTTGCTACAGTTTTGTGCTAAAGCAATAAAATGGAATTGAAGTGAAAGTAAAGAAAATTTAGATATCGAAGCCAGAGTAGCTTTCCATTAGTTGATTTGTACAGGACAATATAACTGCCTCCCATTCAATTCTAATTTCATTAATCAAAGTAAATTCTTTGCAGCATACATTTATAAATTAGATTTGTTGGCTTTAATTTCTCTGAAAATATAATTAATGGTTCCAGTTCACTAAATATGGCTGAAGCACTAAAAGCTGATAGTCCATATATTGCCATAGTGTAAGCATGTACCTGGATCAGTAACTCCATATAAATCCTACAATCAACCTATTTTTCCCATAAGAACAACTGCCTCATGATCTCAGAATTATCCCACATAATTAGTTTAGCTTGACCACATGAATCAAATTGCAATTGACAATAAATTAGACACTTAGCTACCCTGGCAGCAGATACTGTAGGAGGAACCATCCTTTTCTTCCTCAAGTGAACAGAATCTAAGGAAATCTATCCAAAATAAGGTTTCAAATAAGTTGATTCTTATTCTTGTATAGGTTGATTCCTAGATCACCCAAGAACGAGTATCTGAATTAGGTCAGACTTGCCAAATGTTCATATAAGTGAGATATTTCAGAGAATATACAATATCAACGGCAAAACATTCATTTAAAGTATTTTAACTTTGTCCCAATATTTAATTAAAATGATGCCCATTTCTCCACAGAGTTATTTCTGAAAGCAATACAGATGGATTTAATTTCATAATTTGCCATGTGCCTAACCATATAAAAGTTTCTGGACACCAGCAAAATTGCCAATTGTCAAACAACTGAGATGGATTACTAGTCCCAACAGGCATAACCTCAGATTTAGAGCAATTAATATTACATCCAATTCATGAAATCTATGTATGAATCCAGAAATTTTCCCTAATTGCACATGCCAGAGGCTGCAAAAACAAGCTGAATATCAAAGAAGAAAAAAGATATCCTTGCCGTACACCCTCTTCTATGTGAAAACTATTTGCAAGTATCCCATTTATAACCACTCTCAACATAAAACAGACAAAAAACGTGAATCCATTTTAAAAATTCTGACAAACAAAACAAACAAGACTATAAGCAAAAATTCTTTATAGTCACATAAAATAAACTGCCAGATAATTCATCAAAAACTGCTGGCATCAAGTGAAATAATGGCAGCAGGGTCAGGTCTTGTAGTATTTAAAGCAGTAAAATTTGTAACTCAAATTAAAAGCTCCATGAGAACAACAAACAACACCTACTTGGACGAGGTGGTACTTACTACATTTTGTAGCCTATTTGCCAATACTACAGGTAGTATATTAACATCAACCTTTAATAAAGAGATGGGTCAAACTTTCACACCTAACATGGTCTTTACCTGGTTTACGAATTTGTTGTTGTTGTGTACCTTCAAAGTCATTTCTTAAGTTATTTGACTTAAGGTAAAACTATGATGGGGTTTTCAGGGGCTGAGAGTGTGTCACAGGCCCAAGGTCACCCAATGGGTAGCTGAGTAGCGAACTGCATTCTGGTCTCCAGGGTTGCAGTCCAACATTCAAATCAATACACCACATTCCAGTTTAAGAATAACAGAGAAAAACTTCATAAAAGGAAACTGGGAAGAAGCCTGACTCAAAAAACGCTGATGCTTTTCCATTACTAACAGGTGTTTTAATTCATGTTGTGAACCAGTTTGGGTCTCATTCAGGAGAAAAGTAGGATATAAATAAAGAAATAAAATTGAATGTGGGTGACTCAGTGATCCACCTGCAATGCCAGTAATCACCTCCATGTGACAATGGGGAATTGATTAGCTCAAAATTAGGAGGCCTGCAAGTGGGGGTGGGTAATTTAACAAGATCTTTCCACCAATGTTTACAGGATCATGCAGGAAAGAACCAGCTAGAAAGTACAAAGTATAAACCAAAAATGTGTTCTATGAGATAATCACGCGCGCGCACACACACACACACACACACACACATGAGATCCAAACACACACTCACACAAGGACTAACAAAGGTAAAGGGAGGAAAGTGTGGATAGAGGACTTTTAGGGTTCAGGTGATAATTACCAGTCCAGAGAGAAGAGAAGAAAGCTAAAATGTGATAAGGACAGTTCTCATTCAGGAATTAAATGGACAGCATGGCATTCAGGAAGTTGAGAGACTGCACCAAACCACTCAAAATCAAGGGTTCTTATACCCAAAAAATCGCCTGTGGGTATGGGTGTGAATTGCTCTCCCAGCCAAGCGGATAATGGATAGGAGTTGCAACACAAACAATGAGGCCCGGACAGAGTTAATGGTTTTAGTGGTTAGGTGACAAAGAAGTAATGGCTGTTGGGATAGCTCTGTATTGTGGAGATGTTGGGAAGACAAAGCAGGGAAACATCCAGGTGTGAAGGATCAGGATTAAAGAACAACCACAGTTTGGTGGGAAATGCCTTTTTTTGCTCTGAGATGTCCAGCTCTTAGCATAAGCCTATTGTCGCTAGGGTTGCCTTGTAAGCTGCCTGACAATGACTTTGGTTTTCACCTAGGAGGGTGTGTGGCTGACCTGCCTTACAATCTCACGTTTACAGTCAGTAATTTTCCTCTTTCCAGCTTGACCTTCCAGTCACCTCAGGTTTCCATTTTATATCAATGCCAGTTTGATGTAGTGCCAATCAAATAATATTGCCAATCAAACCACATTGATCTTGGGGGGTAACACATGGACCAGTAGTGGTCTGCAAGCCATCAACTGCCATTCTGCAGTGAGTTTCTGAATATATCAATAATGTAGCACAAATATTACACACTAAGGAGATAACAGCCGGTCCGCCACAACAGATTTTTTGAGAAGTGCAACTTCAGATTACAATAGCTTGTTCAAATTAAATTTGGCATATAACAATTAATAATGGTTGATGACTACAGGTTGTTAAAGGTATATGTGGCCTACAACAGTTAATGATAAAGCATTACTCAAACAACTTAAACAAGTTCTGACCATCAAGGAATTGTTAGAATATATGTGTGAAAATGATGATACATGTTAGATGAAATTATAGCCTTTGGTATCAGCTGCAGATGGTTAAAATAGAATATAGTCATCCATTGTCAGGTTACCCTCCATGATATGTTAATAGGCTATGTAGTATATAGTAGATGTAGCTGAGAACTGTTAGGTAAACACTGCCTGGTACTGGAATGGAATGCACTGATAACAGCAGCCAGATTCCCGGGACTCCAGATGAGGGAGGGGTCTTGGGAGGATCTTAAGCTCAATCACTTTCGCTTTCCTTCAGTCTTCTCATTAAAGTCATAACATGTACTTCACTCCAAATAAATAGTACTTTCTGCATCGTACTATTTGTGTGTGGATTCTGTTTCTGACAGAGTGCCAAGCATACTTCAAAAAGGGGTGAGCACCTTGTGGTGCTCCAGATATTTTTTGGCTGACATTCCTCTTGTCCTTCACCAATGGCCACTCTTGTGATAGATCCAATGGGAGGCTGGGATGATCAATGAGATGTTAGCTATACCATTATTCTGTCTGGAAGCACTGCAATGTTTTCTCTTTCCCTTTTCATTCCTCTCCACTTTTTTTCTTTTCACTTATTGCTGATTTTCACCTTTTCAATGCTAATCGTATTGATAGAAAGAAAGAAAAAGAAAGACAGACAGACAGACAGACAGATAGAGGAGCAGGCTCTCTTTCTTGCTTTTGTTTTGTTCTTTTCTATTCTTAATATATCTACAATTTTATTACATGAAAAATCAGCAGTATGAGGGTCCCTAATAAGAGAAGGCAGGTTCTTACCAAGCTTTAAAAATGGAAAGTAGGTGGCATTGTTTTTGTAGAAGACTCATCTAGTGATAATATTTTAGTTAGGTATTTAATGTATATCCCACTTTTCTCTCAGCACAGCATTTAAGGTGACTTACAGCCATTTAAAAACACAGTAAAAACTTTTAATACAAAAATTAAAACTCAAAGAAACCAGATAACTGTTTAAAAAACAGAAGTTAAAAACCACAAGATACATGATGTCATATAAAGACTGACTTGAAAAAGATTAAGTTAGAGACGTTTATATAAGCTGAAATTCTGTATAAAAGTAAAATGTGTTGTCACTCTTATTGTCCTCTCTCAGTCCAGGTAGTCAGCCAATGCAGTGCAGCTGATAACAGTTCAAGATGTGTTTCCTTATTTTTATCTAGTAAGCAAACAGACCAAAGACAAAACAAAGTACAGCAAAATCTCCAGCAACACCAATAGTTCAATGAACAGTCAATACAATCATAAGTCAGACTTCAGAAATATGGCAAGAGAAATGGTCAGTTACGACAAGTCCTGGAGGGGAACTGCTGGGTTTTTATAGGTCAACAGCCTTACTCAGCTGCTGCCTAATTAACTGTTGTTTCCTATAAATTTGTTGAGATCTGTGTATTGCTTTCCTTTTGATGTCTCCACTCGGCAAAAGTGGGTATAGGTGAGTTATCTTCTGTGTCAGAAGGGACAGGGTTCTCTGCAGGAGCTGGCACTGCCCCCTGTTCTGTCTCTGGGATGGGTGGTACTGTAAACTCCTCCTGTTGAGCAGGTTCCACTGTTTCAGTCTCTGAGTCAGAATACATTTCTATGTCCTGAAAGCAGGGCATGACACCTATTCACAAGAGTACTCCACTTTCAAACCACTGTAGATCCAGATGGTCATTTTCTTATATCTTATGATAACATTTCAGATATGACACACACACGTGTGTGCGTGTGTGGTCCAAATCTGGATTCCCCTACTATCATTTGCAAATGTTAAGTAATTAGCCACTATTGCCTATGACTATATGACAACTTTTTTTAAAAAAAATGACTTTTATTAAATGATAGAAAAGAAAAAAAATAAACACAATAGGACAAGCACAAATAAAACAAAACAAACAAGCCATCAACTACAAAGAACAAATTACAACAAACGATCAAAGCAAACTACACACAAACTACTAAACCAACTATATATAACTAAAAATTGATTTCTGCCCCTGCTACAAGTAGCAAATAGTAATCTAACAGTAACCACTAATCACTTAACTTCAGAACAATAAAAACATGAGGGTTAAAACTTGCTGCTTATTAATTGCTTTCATCTTAAATCTAAATTTATAAAAATAATTAGTAACTAGTACTTCCAAGTAATAGTAATTCAAATTCTATTAAACATTAATCACTTATTCTTATTCTAAGCTACATGAAAGTTAATATTTCTTAAAACACTATTTTTATATCATAGATAATTTTTATAAGTAACAAATAAAGTATGAATCAATAAATATCCAATTACTTTTCTTGCAGTAGTAAAATTAATAACGTTCAAAACACAACAAGAATAACATCAACTATCATCTATTCCTTTCTGATTCTTTCATGGTTCAGAAATTAGTAGCATTCAGATGTTTTTAAAGGTAATGCGAACGAATTGTTTGGTTGTGTCTACAGAATGGGAAAGTAAAGAGCTTTTTAAAAAATCGCTACCACAATGGTAACTATTGCAGGTTTCAAACAGTAATTGTAACTAATTATTTTTAAGCAGTAACTTTCTAAACTCTGTGTAGTTAACCTCTTAGGTATGTATGAGGACACAAAACATTGCTGCAAAAGTCAGTATTTAAAGTCTGAAATTACAGTTAACAGAAATAGGTGATTCTAACCATAATTCATAATTATTACCCTTTCTCTCTCAACATCTCCTAAGGATGGAATTGGCTGGCTAATGGAACAATCACCTCTGTTCAAAAGTAAATCTCTCTGGATTGTTTTTTCCAAGGTAATTTCAGTCTTCATATTAAGATAAAAATAATTTTTTTAGGCTTCATGTTATGTGAAAAATGAATTGCCTATTTTAATTAACAGCAAGAAAATACCTAATTATTATTGCCATTATGGATGATTTAACATTCTCAGCAGCATGGTGTTAGTTTAGGACACTGGGAGACCAGGGTTCAAATTCCCACTTGGCCATAGAAACGCTATGGGTGACTTTGGGCAAGTCACACTCTCTCAGCCTCAGAGAAAGGCAAAGGCTATTCCTCTCTGAACAAATTCAGTCAAGAAAACTGATAGAAGACATCTTGAAGATAAAGATTTAATTAAAACTTGAACTTTTCTTATTGGGATCAATAGGTGAGATGATTGACAAGAAGTTGGGAAGAATCTTCAAAAATATTACAGTTGCCAGACTTCTCTTTGCACAGAAATCGAAGGACTTGGCTAATCCATCTGAAGACGACTGGCTAATGAAGTTGCTTGACTTGGCAGAAATAGATAAATTAATTATCTTAATTAAGGAAGGATCTTTACGTAAGTTTAACAACAACTGGGATAAACTGATTGTACACTTAATAGATTTGAGGGGAGAAAATCTATTTTGGGTTTTAATGACAAATACTTATTACTAGTTTTAAGTGCTGCATGACAGAAGAAGTATATTTTTTACGTTATTACAGAACCAACAGCTGGTGAATTAGAAGACATCTGTACATATTCTTAGCCTCTCTGCAGGTTAGTTTTGTTTAGTTTAGGTAGTTTTAGGCTTGTTAGTAGTTCAATATTCTTAGTATGTGTATTGTCTCTAGATTCCCTTATATGTTGTTTCATTTATTCAAAATATGTGCTTTAATAAAAATATTATAAAAAAAGACTTGATGGCACACATCATCATCATCATCATCATCATCATCAACAGCACCAGCAATCTGACAGTGCTACCCCTGCCTACTAAGAAATAAGCCCACTGAGTTTAATAGAACTTACTCTCATTTAAATAGGTATAGGACTGCAGTCTTTAGGTATACTTCTACATACATTTACTATGGTATAAGTTCCTTCCGAACAGTAAATTGTGCTGACTTACTTTTCAATAAACACATATAGGATTGCATATTGCAGAAGTATTTTAATATATATTTTTTGATGAATAACTTTGGCAATCACATTTTTGTCTTTTCTTAATTGAATTTCTATTCCTTTCTCAAATTTACAATATAAATGCATCTATGCAGATATATCTGGGATTTTACTTAACATGCAAGTTATATAAATGATTCAATATATACTACAATATACTATGATGATTTAAAACTTGGAGATGGATGTTTTGTAAGGCTTCCAGTTTACAATGCAAACTTTGAAATATGTTTTAGGAAGTCATTTCTTTATGTATAATTTTAGAAAAAGATTCTGTTTCATTTTTAACTGGGTTATTATCTCTATATATTCAGCCCTCCACATTTGCAGGTTTCACTCTTGCGAATTTGATTATTCACAGATTATTTGCTGTCACCTCTGCTGCCTCCCTTTGCTACTTTTAATAGGGACTGCAAGCCTCATGCGACTGAGAAACTGCAAAGGGGGCTTGTAAGCCCCTATTACAAATGGTGTGGGGCAGCAGTGGAGATGGCAGTAAGCCGCTCGAGCCACCCACTTCTGCTTTATGAAGGAACCCCCAAAGGAATCCATGGTGGGTTGAATATGGTGGTCATACTTTTTTGTGTGTTAAGTATAGTTTAGGAGGGCCTACAGCTATTTACGGTTTTTCCACTTTCACAGGGGTCCTGTGCCCCTAACTCTAGCAAATGTGGAGGGACAACTGTACTATCAATGTGGACACCACACATTTACACTTAAGGGACCTAAGAGTAAATGAGGTGACAGGTTTGTCTTAAATTATTTTCTTGGTGGACAGGATTTTTCGTGCTAACGTTTCGGTCAGAACAACCTCACCAGGTACTGTTTTCTCCTCTCCTGCCTCCTCAGTGTTTGGCAACCACCATTCTGAGTGAAGATGGACTTCCAACAGCAGTTCAGCTACCAGATGCTGAGGATGTTGTGTAAATGCCAATGCCAGGTGTACATCTCAGCATGAATGCAGTTTCTCAGCACGGAAAACAGTGGGGAAAATCCAGATCTACACTAAGTTTTACATAAGATACTATTATTCACAAAAGAGCCTTCATGTTTGTTCTGTCTGCTATCACAGAGAGGGATTCTTGTTATGAATTCAATCTTTTCAGCCTATTGCTAACAAGTTTACAAAAACTACAGGCTCTGTACCATATATTTAACAAATGTATCCAGGTCAAAGATTGTTTGGGTGGTCCCTGCTGCATAACATGAAAGGAACAGCTAATGTTTCTGTTTCTCCTTTGATATTCAGCAGTCTATATAGCCAGGGTCTGGCCCTATTTATGCAGAGTGAAGTAGCCATGTCAGGCAGCAGTTACGTGTGTCTCAAAAGTGCAACACATTCTGAGTTAATTTATTATCAGGGTTTTTACTCCATATGGTAGATGAGCATTAATAGTATTAACCATAACAAAAATATTAACTAACATGACTATTGTTTAAAATACCTATACTAGGGTATTTAGCCAATAATATTTTCTACATTTGATTCATTTGACTATGATTATAAAGCATTTCAAATGTTATACACAGCTGTAGAAATGCCAAGTAAATACACAAATACCACTATGTACCAGTGCTTATACAACAGACAATATTACACAATAAATATAATTGTTCTATATAACAATGAAGTACAACAGGTATCCAGGTGTTACTTTTTTTAAGAGATAAGCTGCCAATACATCTTAAACAAAGCACATTCCTACACACAAGCTCAAAAGCAAGATCAAACAGCATCTGGTATACTTAGGTTATTTAGGACAAACTTATGCATATATTGCAAGGAATTCTGGATAGAGGAAAGCATTACTGTGACAGAGAACACTGACTCATTATGCTGTACTCTTGCAAAGACTGAATTAAGTAAGAATACACATTGTAAGGCATGGTAACAAGAAAACCAGTGGGATATTTAGAGATACTTGGTCAAAAATGTCAGATTTCTTTCATGTGGAAAGCTTGCACACATCTAATTTTATCTTATGCTGCCAAGAGAAGATACAAAATAATTGAGGAAGTAGAAAAAGATACGAGTTTAAATTACTATCTTTTGGCATTGATGTTCATTGTTAACTTTGTACACCTATTCAGGGTTCCTCTGAAAAACAGCTTCTCATGTCATCTTCAAAAATTTAAAAATATTTATCGCATATGGCAATTGCTAGTTATTTGTATTCATCTACGTACACAAAGTAAATAGGGGAATCACTATATTATGTCTGCATGTTTTCTAACAAAACTACATGATTAACCTCTTTGCTTAAATTGCACAGCAAAATGTTTCAGTAGTTAATTAATGCACTGAATCTGAAATGCATGCTGAAATGTATCTCGATTGCTGCAAATAACAAAGCAAGGAAAAGCAAAAAATTAAATTGATTTTAAATGGCTGCTGCAAAATGGTGCCTTCTACATGAATGATTAAGTAGTACTTTAAGTGGTGTGAATTCTGGCCCTACTACATACAGTCCACATCTCTGTAACATTTATTATGTAATGACACTTGAGGTTTCATCAATACAATGTTTTATCTTGAGTGTTTTTCTTCCATTTTTATACAAATTAAATTTTTCAATAATGCTTTGTTTCACATTCATCTATAAAATGAGTTCTAGGTGTTTACAACTCAAAATTACATGTTAGTTATTTGATGTGATCAACCTGAGCATCATGTCCATGGTGTAGGCATCATTTATCACTAGTCAAGGTTTTTATTCGCATGAAATGATTCATTTTACAGAAGCATCTCCTGTGTTCCCTAGGAGAGATTTTGCATTTAGAAAACAAAACAACTATTCATCAAGTGCATCATTTGTCACTTAGAGTGTGTAAATCAAAAAACAACTTTGCTGCAGGTAGTAAAGCAATATTCCATAAAAAGAAGTTATGTGACACTGTGGAACAATGCAGGAATTTCTTTGGGGAGCCACTGGATTTCCTAAACTGCGATGAACGCCTACCGTGTTTCCCCGAAAATAAGACACTGTCTTATATTTATTTTTCCTCAAAAAGACACAGTATGGCTTATTTTCAGGGGATGTCTTATTTTTATTAAGTATGGTACAACAATCTACATTTATTCAAATATAGTTAAGTCGTCTTCTTCTGGAACATCGTCATAACTCTCCAAACCCGGAATTCCATCCTGAATTTCTTGCGACTCCATTTCCTTTAGAACCATTGGCCCCAATCTTTCATGTCGAGCAATAGAGCTCTCATTAAATGAGCAGTTCTTATCCATGTAACCTGCTCGGAGTGCATTGGCAACAACACTGTCAGTGATTTTATCCCATGAATTCTTCACCCAAATCACGACCTCTTGCAGGCTAGGTTTCACAAAGTTTCCACGCTGATTTCTTGTCATTCTATTTTCAATGCAGTTGTTAATTTCCATACGCAAATGGTCTTTGAATGGCTTGTTTATTGCAATATCAAGAGTCTGCAGATAGGCAGTCATTCCTGCAGGAATCATAATTTGATCTATTCTTCTCTCTGCAAGGAAGTTCTTCATGTCTTTAGCACGGTGAGTGCTGGCTGAATCCCAGACTAGCAGACCTCTTTGGCCACCTCGCAAAACAAGCGGCAGCATTAAATCAAGCCACTTCCTTATAACTGCTTGTGTGCAGCAGGCTTTTTCGGTTTCAAGAACATAAATGCCAGAAACACGTTCAATCTTATCTTTCTTGCCCTTAGTGATGATAAGAGGTGTGGCTTTCTTTCCATCCAGACGAACTGCCAAAATACAGGTAACACGTGAACTTTCGTCACCAGTGGAGGGAACGTAGATTGAGGAGGCACCCCTCTGTTCCATTGTCGTTTGGGCTCCTTGACCCATAAACACTGCAGTTTCATCCATAGCAATCATGTTGCAAAGTTGGTATTTAGAAAAGTCGATGCCATCAACAAAGGACTTGAATGCAAGTGCTCGCTTAATAACTTCAGCATCTTCCAACTTAAACAGTGTTGTTGATTTTCTGAGAGACCGTTCATATCGCTGAAGGAAGCCATCCAGCCAGTGTTGTGATGCTTTGAATTCTGGGGATATTTCGAACTGTGGTGCCATTGCAAGGGCAAATGCTTGAACATCAGCCCTGCGCACAACCAAAGCCTGTGCTCTCCTGTCAGCAATCCATTCACTGATCATGTCTTCCAGCTCAGGAAATAAAGACTGTCAACCTCAACCACACTTGCGCTTCTTAGCATTTCCTCTGTCCACCTGTAGACTGAGGTTATCGTATTCTGCCCGCCATTTTTGGACCATTCGAATATCCAACTTCTCTTTGCAGAAAGCCGTAAGATTCTTGCCCTGGGAGTCCTCCACAATTCTTTTCTTGTACTCAACAGAATAACTCTTTCTTTTTGCACTCATCTTGTCTGGGGGTACAGATACTCAGGAAAAGCAGAGATAGGCCAGCTAAGCTGATGTGTAAGGGCTGGCTTATTTATCAGGGATCCAGTGAGAACTGGGTCCAATCTGCACAGTGGAGGTGGGATGATCTCTCTGGGCTCAGTAGCAGACTGCTTGCTGAAGCTTTTCCCCTATCCCCTGCTGTTTGTGTGGGGTGAGAGAGACCCACAGACTGTTGCTGGTTGGTGCTGGGGGAGAGAGACCCACAGTGCTGAGTAGAACAGCAGCCACAGCTTTACTTCTTCCCCCTGAGGACACACAATACCTAAAGCAGAGCGTCCTGCTCCTCACTTCACTGAGGAGACTTTTACTTTCACTTTCTATGCCTCAGCTTGCAGCATGCACAGAACGACCAGGTAAGTGGGAAAGGCGGCGCATCCCCTTGATAACCTCCCCTTCCCCTCCCCAAACCTCCTTACTCTTGGCTTCAGCATGGTGGTGTAATCCCTCCCTTGCCCCCCCCAATTGTTGGGAGGATCGGGCGGGCTGGCGCGTTGTTTTGGGTCCCCTTTCCTGGATCTGTTTTGGGGCTTTCCCCTCCCCTTCCTCAACCTTCACTAGATTCAAGAGCACAAAGGGGGGAACGCCGGGGGGGGGATTGTCTTACAAAGTTGTGTAAAGGGGAGGGAAGTGGGAGGGGAGAGGTGGGGTCCGGAGTGTACAGTGGAAAGAGGGGGGGAGTGACTAAAGGAAAGCATCCAAAGGAATTCTATATCCAGGATGGATTCTGCGAGGGGGGGGGTTGGAGGGAGGAGAAAAAGAAAGTTTGCAAAACTTGGGAACTTTTGGTTTTTCGCTCCCCCTTCTTCCTCCTGCTGCTTCTACCCTGTCTCCCTTTATGCCTCAGCTTGCAGCACGCGCAGAATGATCGGGACCTGACAGGGGGAGCCGACCTTGTTGATAGGGCTGCCCGCACCTCTTCGGTCACCTCCGAGATAGCAACTGTCACGATGGGGTGGATGAGAAGGGCTGCCCATCTTCTTTACCGCTCTGCGCCGGTACGCTGCATAGCCACACCTATCACTATGTCTTATTTTCGGGGTATGGCTTATATTGCGCAAATGCTTAGAAATCCTGCTATGGCTTATTTTATGGGTATGTCTTATTTTCGGGGAAACAGGGTATCTATCTCTAGGTTCATATTAAGTTAAAATTGAGATAGGCATTACTCTTACCTACAATATTCAAAATAGGTGAAATCCAACTATAGTTTTCTGTGTGCAGAAGGGCTATTCATTCAGCAGATGCCTGTGGTAATATCACTGATTACCCCTTCTCCCAGATCTGACCATTTGGAATTTGTCAGCAGGGGCTTTCTAGAACAGTGGGAAGGCGCCCAAGATATGCAAATGGAAGCAGGAATGAGCTAAAATTGCTTCCTTTCTTCTTCCTTTAGCAGAGGCCTCCAACCTGTCCACAAACCGAAGGAGTCCTTCTGCAAGAGTATTAATACAATTCAGTCTTTTTATAATTAAGGGAAGCACTGCTTAAAACACACAGTGGCATAGTAGATAAAGTGTTGGACATTTAGATGAGAGTGACCGAGGATAAAACCTGTTCCAGTCACCAATCTTAATGAGTGCTTTCAGCGTCACTACCACACATGGTTGTGAAATAAAGAAGAAGAACTCTTTTGAAAGGTGGAATAAAAATACAGTAAATGCCCTATTTGCTGGTGTATAAGACTCACTGTTTTTCCTGAAAAATACTGTGTGAAAATGGGGTGCATCTTATATGCCAGTGCATCTTATACGCTGGCAAATAGTATTTGCCAGCATGTAAATAGGCTGCTGGTGTATAAATGGGGTGCGTCTTATATGCTGGTGTGTCTTATACACCAGCGAATATGGTAAAAAGGATTTTTCTGTAAGTCTGATTGTGAAATCCTGTTTGAACTGGGCAGTATTTAACTGTAGTGCAGTTCCATATTTCAAGAAGTGACACTGTGTGCGAATTATTAAATCATTCAGATAAACTCTTGAATTTATTGATTTTCTCTTTGAAAATCCAATGATTCAAAATATAAGTCTTTCTTTTCAGTCATTTGTTTCTCCAAACCTTACACAGTGATTTCCCCAAAGCTAGAATGAATTTAAATTCCTTTTTATTCGTTCCATATACAAAATAACTATGGCTTACAATACTGGAATTTGTTGATTATTTAAGTTAATTTAAAAGGGAAAATTAAATACAACTGCCATAAAATCAACACTGCTTTCAAAAAGGAAGTAATTTTTCTCCTTGCTCATCATGACTTCCTTCTGTTTCTGTAAATAATAAAATCACCAGAGTACCACCTCCGCCTGCCAAAAACCATATTACAATCTTCACAAAAAGAAAAGACAACATGTTGGTCCATAAGGAAAAATCTAAAATCAGACTGAAGTTTTATCAGGAAGCAACCAAAGTATTACACTACTTTGTGGTATCTTGGTTTATCCTAATAAATTATTGTCTATTGGTGGATTTTGGAACAGCTAGAAGCTCCTTTCCTCTCCAAATCAAAGTATTGTTGGATTCCACATTTATTGGTTACACTTTCATGGATTTGATTATTTGTAAGTTTCTCCAACCCCTCCTTCCAGGCTCTTCTTTTCTGAGGTAATTTTCCTTCTTGGGGTCACCAATCAAGCCATCCTGTCCTTTAAAAATGCACCTCTGGTATAGGTCCACCATTCCGAGCCACCCCCTTTCCCTCTCTTTCTGAACTGGTCTACACCATGGGTGCCTGTTCTGCCCATCATGCCTCAACTCCCTTCCCCCAAACAAGCACACATTTTTATATTTGTGAATTTTTCCCACTTTTTTTGAGGGGGGGGGTCCTGTGCCCCTGACCCTAGCGAATGTGAAGCACCAACTGTATTGTACTGGTCTGGAAGAACCTCACAACTAGGTCTGTGAGTTCAGAAATGTTTTAGGACTGTCTTTATGAACTGTAACTCCATATTCCTTATAGTACAGGTATTCTATGCTAAATCAATACGGAAAATAGCAGAAATTTGGGCTTTAAAGAAGGTAGAAATGATTGGGACAGTGAACCTGATATATGAAAGAAAAACTATTAATACAAAACTAAAGGATACATGACCTAGGTATGAAAAAAACAGTAATTATAATTATCACCATCTTTGATGGTTAAAGCTAATTTGCACAAGTCCTGTTCTCCATTGGAGAAAGTTACAGGAGTAATCCAGTATTCTCTCAAGCACTGTGATCTTTGAAATTCCAAGAAAGGAACTATGCAAGAACTGTGATCTTTTGATTTTAGTAGCAAAATAACATGCAGTTCAAATTACCCTGTGCATTGATTAAGAAAACAGTGACAGCCCACGCAAAGCAATGGTTAAAGATGGAGTAGGAATCATGTGGCCTCCAGACACTGTTGGGCTACAACTCTTAGCATTCTTCACCATTGGCTATCTTGGCTAGGGCTGCATGGACCTGTAGTTCAACAACACTGGAGGATTCTATAATTCCCACCCTGAGTTCAAAGGCTGTACTAGGATACAAGAGATCCAAGTCAAATTTGTGAAACTCACTGGGTGACTGTTAGGCTCTCTCAGCCTGATCTACCTTCACAGGTTTGTTGTAAAGATCAAATGGGGCTCATTGGAGAAAAACAGGAGCTAAACTTAAGTAATAAAGTAAACAACAGTGCAAAAATAGCATTACATTATGATCAGTCAGCTAAATAATTCTTTGTGAGCTAGTGGGAAAGGATTTTTGCATTTCTCAGAAGTTCAGCAGTCCATAACATCAGGTATGACTGGCCGTGATTAATTCATTTCAACATCAAAGTGACTATTTTCAGAGAAGACTTTATAATATACTTGAAATTGCTCCGGCAATTGATGTGCTTCATGAACTTCTTTTTTTGTTTTTGAAAAAATGTTGCAAACAAACAAAACCTAACATTTATTCCCTTTAGAGAAATAAATGCTCTGCTATTTTTAAAACACGATCCACAAACTACTTAATATATATATGTACTTACTGGCAGTTACTGGCCAAAGCCAGAAGCAGCTGCGAATACATTTGTTTGCCATTCAGTTGATTAGCAATGCAACCCTATATCCACTGACCTGGTAATAAGTGGGACACCCCACTATGGTACTATCTATCCGTTGCGGTGGGATTGCACGCTCCTGTGAGGCAACAGGTTACGTTGATGGTAACACCAGTTCTGGTAGGATCTCCCACATCAAACTGAATTACACTGAGGAGCCAGACTAAATGTACTAAAGAGCTGCTGCTGGGTGGGGTGGGGTGGGGGTCATTCTTTATTATGAAAACCCTATGATGAGAGAAAAAAAATGAAGTAAAATATAGGGCCAGAAGATGAAACTCTCAGGTCAGAAGGCAGTCAACCAGGTACTGGAGGAGAGCAGAGGACAACTAGAAGTGCTGTGTTAGATTCAAGCCAAAAGAATGCTTGGCTACTGATACACTCAGATTTGAAAGGAAAGGAAAGCTTCGCAACAAATATAACAGGAACATGGAATGTAAGAAACATGAACTGGGGAAGCTAGGTGTTGTAAAACAAGAAATGGAATATATAAACCTTGCAATATTTGGAGCTAGTGAGCTAAAGTAGACAGGAATCAGACATTTTCAGTCAGATTATATACAGTACTTTACACAGGAAATGAAAATCTAAGAAGAAATGGTTGCATTAATAGTGAGTAAGAGTAAGAAATTGATGATTAATGATTAATGGTTAATGATTAAGAAATTGAAAGATGATATGCTGGAGTCCAGGAGGAAACTGATCACATACCAAAGCAAGACTTGGTAATAACAAGCATTTGGAAAGCCAAAGTAGTAAACAGAGCAGAATGAACCACTGTTGAAGAATTCAGTGTAGAATTAAAAAATGAAGCAGGAGAGCAACTTACCAAATTTTGTAAGGCAAACAGTTTGTTTATTGTAAACACATTCTTCAGGTAACCAAAGGGACAACTGTATATGTGAATGTCACCTGAAATTTGTATGCAGAAATCAAATGAACTACTTCACTGGAAGTAGAAGATGCTCCATTCTTTCTGCTAAACAAAAAACAAAACAAAACCATGACCAGGCCCAGATTGAGGCATAGACTGCTAACCACAGCAAGTAAAACTTTAAAAAAAAAAAAGGTATGCTAAGTCCATCATCATGGCACAAGAACATCCCTGAAAAGTTTAAAGATCATGTAAAGAACAGATTTGTACTAGTAAGTTTGATAGGCAACCTGAAGAATTTTGCACTGAAAGCAAGGACATTGTCAAGGAAGATTGCAAAAGGACACCATGTTTAGTCAAAACACTCTTCAAACTGTTAAGAAAAGGAGTAAAGTAAATGGTGAGAGACACAGGGCCAGAATCTGGAATACAACTGTTCAATTAATTGTGCACAGAGACAAATAATAACCAATGCAAAGAAACGGAAGAAGCCAAAAGAAAAAGAAAAAGAAAAAGAAAAGAAAAGAAAAAAAATTAGAACAAGACATCTCTTCCACAGGAATCAAGAAATCAAATGGAAATTTAAACTAAGGCCATTTCTGCACTACACTGTTATAGTGCTATTATTCTACCTTCAACATCCTGTGGAATTCTGGGGTTTGTAGTTTGCTGAGGCCAAAGAGTTCTCTGGCTGAGAATTCTAAAGGCCTCTCCCTAAACTGCAAACCCCAGGATGCCACAGGATGTTGAACATGGAATAATAGCACTGTAACAGTGTAGGGCGGAAAGGGCCCTAAGAGTGGGGGCGATATATGACTAACAGGGAACATACTACATGAACAAGAAACAATAAATGAAAAATGAAAGGATGACAGATTCAGTTAAGGGGAAACTATATCAAGATGAACCCAGAATTTTAAAAAGTGAGGTGGGAGCTGTTCTCAAAGCACTTGGGAAAAATAAATCACCAGGAACAAACAGAATATTAGCAGAGCTGTGTCAAGCAAAAACAGAATCCATTCAAATTCTACTTCAAATCAGACAACAAATATGTAAAACTTCCACAGATTGAAAGTACTCAATTCCAATTCCCAAAATATTCCCATTCTCAAAAAAGAGGACACCAAGGGTTGCAGTAGCTGCTGGACCAATGCATTAATCCCCCATACAAGCAAAATAATGCTTAAAATTCTATAGTATATATACCATATCTAGGGCAAGAAATGCCAGACAGCCAAGCTAGATTCAGAAAAGGAAGAGTCATTAGTGATCACAGTTGTTTGAGTGTGGACTAGGACTCTAGAAACCAAGGTTCAAATCCCTGCCCAGTCATGGAAACCCAGTAGGTGACCTTGCAAGTCACACTCTCTCAGTAGCCTCAGCAGAAGGCAAAGGCAAACTCCATCTGAACAAATCTTGCCAATAAAACCCTGTGATAGGCTCGCAGCTACGAAGGAACTAAGTAAGATCCTGAAGTGTAAAGATATATTATAGAAGACCAAAGTCAGAATAGTCCATGCAGTAATATTTCTGGTTTCTATGTATGATTGTGAAAGCCGGACGGTGAAGAAAGCTGATAGGAAGAGAATCAATACATTTGACATGTGGTGCTGGAGGAGAATTCTACAGATACCGTGGATCGCTAAAATACAAACAAACGGGTCCCAGAACAAATCAAGCCTGATCTCTCTCTAGAAGCCAAGAGACTAAACTGAGACTTGTACATACAAGATGAAATGACTCACTAGAAAAAGGCAATAATGCTCAGTAAAATGGAAGACAGTAGAAAAAAAGGAAGACTGCATTACAGGTGGATAGACTCAATCAAGGAAGTCACAGCCCTGCGTCTGTGAGACTGTTATTAACAGAGATGGTTACTAGCAGGGCTATTAGGAACAGGATGTCTCCAATGTCTCTCATTTGTAGAGTCACCATAAGTCAAATCCAACAATGGCAACTAACAAGTGAGATTTACTCCTGAGGACATATGTATTGCACAGTTAAGTCTAAATTAAATTAAAGTTGATGGGAATATGTTAGAGAGAGCAAATATATGGGTTAAACAGGACAATCCTCCTACCTCTGACCTCAGAAAGCTCTCAGCTTGATGCCTCTAACATATCCAATGCACAGCAGTACATTTTATGAGGGAGAGCAGAAATGAGGGACAACAGCATTCTTTTCATTTCTCTTCTATTTTTTTTAATTATTTGAGAAATATTATCTGAGGGGTGGGAGTTCATGACTGGGAGTACTTCTGATCCTTTATATCCAAAGCTTCTCACTATCCATCCATACCACAATCCCTATTTGCACACATTTTGCCTTTCCTGAATGGAGGAACTCCAAACCCAGGAGCAGAAAGCTTGATATTTCTGCTTTGTTGATGGCTGGTTTCCTCCAAACGGAAATTTTCTCTCTAATTTTGGAGAGGGAGGTTCCATCTACCCTATTACCGCTGGAACACTACCACATGGGTCATAGGACTGCAGCCTAAATGGTTTGTGAATTATAGCATTCAACTTTGCTCAGAAAAATACCTTCTCTAATTAAATAGTTTAATCTCTTAGCTTCTTTTTCTGCTTTCACCTCTCCAGTGAAGTGCAATTCTACTAGAAACACAATTTAATGGTAGTGAATTCTTTCATACATAGCATACGACAAAATGAAATCCACATGAAGAAATATACCAGCTAGAAAATAACACTCTCTTTTGTCTGGAAGCTTCGTTTTTATGTTATCTGATGGACCTAAAATAATTTCTCTGACAAGATTAATTAGAATAATAAAGCTGTAGGGAACACATAAATGTTTCTCCACATTTTTCTTGTACTTACCAACAAAGACAAAGTGAACTTGAAATTGCCCAAGGCAAGGCAATATGCAAAAAAAATTATGAACGAACAGAATTATTACAGCTACCCCATATCTTCTGTTAACAGTATTTAATCAAACAAATATTTGTACAGTTATCTTATCTCATCTCAAACTTCAGAAGATAATGGTGTTATTTGGAAAGCAAGACTGAAAGGCAAGACCTGTTATTTTAAAAATATTAACAGTTCTTACAGTGCTGATACTGACCACCGTCTGAAAGGTAGACTTCCCATTTTAATGTAACAGCTCAAGAACACTAATTTTAGAAGGCTGAAAATAGAAGCTTTACTGTCTAATAATAATCAGAGTCTGTATAACAATAATAAGATATGTCTTACCATTTGTAGACCACATGGCCCCTACAGGAGCATAAGTGAGTACAAAGAAGTCATCATTCCAGCGACAGAAATTACAAAATATTTCTTCTACTGATTCAAGTTTGCATAACTCATAAATATTATACAATATTAGGAGCCACCTACCATCCTCACTGCCTGTATGATTTACTCTAATATTCTGGTAGCTTTTAGGTATGCGGCCTTCCTTCCCCATACATTTAAAAATATAAGCAGGAAAGAAGGCTCAGAGCCCATTGCTGTGAGAAGAAAAAAAATGTTTTGATTTGTATAAATGGTGCTCAACACACCATTTGTTGAATCAATAAAAACATATTTTTTCACAGCACTGAGCCTGATCCTCTCTTTCCAACCTCCTAAAGGTGCTGATTCCACTCCCCAGATTATATTCACCTGTATAGGCACACAAACAGAATGGTTATATACATTTGAATGAAATGGGCAGCCCTTACAGCCAGCCTGCCAGAGTACAAAGCAGTTTTATTGTTAGCACATGGCATCCTTGGGCTGCTGCTGGGGTCCCACTAAATCTGATGAGGCCCACCACTGCATCAATGCCTACATTCAAAGTTAGCATTTTAGAAAATATCTCATCCAGGGCGGGGACATTACTGAAAACTTAAATTGATAGCATTGTGCTATCTGACACTACTAAGTAGGCCCATTTGCAGATGAGGAAACCCACCACAGAGTGTTTTGCTAAGGCGCTACTGCCTTCAAACCCAAAACTGGGACTGGTTGGCTTGTGGACAGTGAAGCCTGGTGGCTTCCACATTAATTGGGCAGTAAATCTACTCTGAGATTTAATCTGAACTTCAAAGGAGACATTCATGCTGCTGGATCCTATCCCTAAAATAGGCTCTGTTCTTTAGATAGTTCCTTTAAATTTTAGACTAAAGTTTTAACCTATCCAGAACTTTGAAAGGGAATGGGGAGAAGTTTTAAACTGGATGAAGACATAGTATAAGAAAAGAAAAAGGAACAAAGTAAGGTTGTATGCAATGTAATGTAACAATGTAATAAGGTAATGCAACAAAACAACAATGTAATAATGTAAGATGTAACAATGTCAAACCATCTTCTCCTTTGAGTATGCAGTAACTATGTATGAATGGCATGAAAACAAGCAGATTCAACTGGAAAATAAGCTTGGAAGTGGGGAGGGCTTTTTTTAAAAATTTTCAATTATAAACTTCAATAAAAAATACTTCAAAAAAAATTTTAGACTAAAGTTTTGAGTGGATTCACCTTCCCACTGACATGGGAACCATCAGCCACCACCGGCATAATAATGAAGAATGCAGCTTTAACATTTAAAACAGTGTAATGTTATAAAATACTTGACTGCTTTGCCTTTAAAAAAAAAAACAGGACTCGGTGACCCAATTTTTGTTGCTGTTGCGTGCCTTCAAGCCATCTCAGACTTACAGCAACCCTAAGGCGAACCTATCACAGAGTTTTCTGGGGCTGTGTGTATGTGACACACCCAAAGTCACCCAGTAGGTTTCCATGGCCAAGCAGGAATCAGACCCCAATCTCCAGGGTCCTAACCCAATGCTCAAATCACTATATCAAACGGGTCCAATTTTTACCTCCCCACAAATATATAGAGTGTAACGGTTAAGGGGCTGATTAATTCTACCCACTTTTAGTCCTATCTAGAATAGAGCCATTTCATCAATGGCAACTTGGTATGCCAATATTTATAATTTCTATTAATACATTCAGTCTACTCTAGTTGAGACTAACAATAGGATTCAGGCAGAATTATGCTGTAGGTGGGGGTGGCACAGAGATGCACTACTGGTATGACTCCAAAAGCTGATGCATCTTATTTAGGTTCAGTTCAAGAGAAGAGGGAAAGGATATATAAAACCAGAAAATCCTCAAATGCAAAAATGAAGCTGTCTCTCCACTGTACATGGAAATGATGCCAGCCACTATCATTCAGCGGGGGGACACTAGTGCTATATACCTGCAACGCTGGTCAGCCAATACATCTATGCAGCAGCTGCACCAGAATGCTCCATCACCACAACATCCTGGATTGGCTTATCCAGTATAGCAGTGTTGTAGCAGACGTTGCGGCAATGTGACATGAATTAAGCTATATTCTAGTGCCCGTTACCTGGTGTAATGCAAGTGTATAAATACACTCTAAGCTGTGAAGTACACATATGATTCCACTGTGTAATTAAATCTGCACACAATCTGACAGCTCAATAGCACAGTATAGGTTTGCCTCAGAATGGGCCATCCATACACCTTCAGACATGACTCTACTGAAGGTACTTTGTGAGTGCACTTTCAGATTCTGTTCCTGATATCCATTTTTTAAAAAAGTAAACTGGTTTCCTTTATACAACATGAAGGAAAATGTGCAATCAATATTCACAATGAGCAATTTGATAGGTTATTGTTTTTACATTTCTACCTGTTCCACTCTCCCAGACAGCCAATGGGAACACAGACATTAAGCTTATTTATTTATGAATAGTTATAAAGTGTTTGGATCTGAAGACTTTGTCACAGTGTACAAAAATAACAATATACATAGTAATACACAACATTAACATACAGTCTATATGTTGTCCATTAAATAAGTGGCATGTTGGACTATCCGGGGAAGGCTTGCAAAAATAATAAATATAAATAAAAATAAGAAATAAAAAAAATTATAAAGCTTGGTATTTTGTTTCTATTTTAAAATAATTGCACCAAATTTTGTTCCATTACAGTTATATATACAGCTTGTTGAAGAAAGTCCTACTAAGGACAGTAAGATTTAATTCAGAGTAAACATGAATATGGATTGGTAATAAATTGAACAATATTAATATAAATGTATTACATCTTAATCCTAAACAGTGAGCTGTTATCTGATGCCTTTTGTCTCCAACAGTTTTTCATTTTTTTGAACCTGTTGTTTTATTATATAATTGGCTACCTTGGGCATTTTTTTAAAAAATAGAATGCCTGGACACAGATATTTATTAAAATAAATTAATAATGAAATGATAAACTTACTTACTCAGAGCTGAGTCCAACAATCTTTAATATAAAAAGGAAAAATTACGGTAGTGAAGTGGGGAGAAAGAATCTACTAGCGCCTTTAAGGCTTGTTGAAAACTCATGTTGAAATAAATCAGTGAGTCTTCACGGAGCTAATAAGTTCCTTCCCCACTTTCCTTTTTATGTTCTGACAGACTAATCCATCCCTTTAAAAACTGCCACAATTCTACTCCTGGGTAAATGTCATGAGATTGTTTCCCTACAATAGTTGAAAATAGAATTATTTCCTCAAGCTGTTCATATTTGTATCTGTTGTTGATTTATTTTGAATTTTTTTCCTAGTACTTTATTCACATTCACTGCATCATCAGGCTAACCCCAATTTGAAACTGGTCTGCCTTCAGAAGTTAAGTACTACTCTAGGGCCATTTCCGCACTGTACTGTTATAGCGCTATTATTCCGCTTTCAACATCCTATGGAATCTTGGGGTATGCAGTTTAGGGAGGGGCCTCAGGCCCCTCCCTAAACTGCAAACCCCAGGATTCCATAGGATGTTGAAAGTGGAATAATAGCACTATAACAGTACAGTGTGGAAATGGCCTAACTAAATCCTTTAGCTGTTATCAGCCCTACTTCCAACTCATCAGAGAAATGGTTTCTCTAATGAGTTCAAAGTACATCTGATATCAACTAAAGTGTTCAACTAGAATAGTGCTTACTTCTGAAGGGAAACACTGAAAAGTCAACTAGAATTAAGTAAGGCTGTTATTCTAATAACCTCAATGGGCCATGTGATTTTAAAACAAAAGTAAAAATTATACAATTTAGGAAATGGATTCTTTTGAGAAATGGAAGAATCAAAACCATACAGTCACAAAATACGCAGATACAATGGTGAAAGAGTTAATAAACTGTTAGGTATCTCAAGAAAAAGCAGATTAAGCTTTTCCAGACCATTTTGATCCTAACTTTGACTTATTGGCACTTTCAACTAATAACAATAATAATCTGAAATATAAAGGAAAGGTTCAACATTAATAGTTTTCACTTGCTTATTTTTTTTCATTAAATCTTATTAACTTCTGCTTAATGACTGGTTAATATATTATCTGTTGGTGGGCAGATTTTCAAAAAAATCTATAAATGGTAAAGTGCACATTTGCTACATTGTCAGTTTGCAAGGCAGGCTTAATTTGTAAAGAAATACATTAATCTTCACAACTATGGTCAGTGCTTGTGATTTAGTTAAGGGTTCCATTAATAATTACTGTAAAAACACCTTATGATATCCATTATTAGGATTTTCACATTTTTCAACTGAATCTTTATCATTTAAAAATGAAAGATTACATTTTAAAAAATGAATGAAAGATAGACAAAAAAGACAACTTAGGAGGATAAAAGCTGTTTGAACACTGTCCTAATGCATAACATTCCAAAACACTGGAACATAACATTCACCTTACAATAAGCTTATTTACATAAAATTTAAAAACCCACTCCTTATTCTATCTTGTACAATGTTAACATTGGTCCAATAGTCTATATTTTGACATATCATTCAGACATTGAGGGAAGAGCTGCTTCTAATTTGCTCCTGTAGCATTTTAGACATGATGAACAAGCTTACATCTTCAAGAATCATTAATTGTAGCTTTGTTCCTTGTCGATTTCCCTCCCTGTTCTCACATCCAGCTCCGCAATGAGCACAAACATGAAATGCTGCTAAACAGATTTCTTGTCCTTGTATCTGATGTCTGGGTATTTCGATATCCTATAATTTCTAAGTAGCTTTTAAGATGAATTACTATTTCCTACTGTTACTATGATTTGGACCATGGACTTACTACTCACAGCACATCTAACACTCACTACATTGAAAGTCTTACATAACTGTTGTGCACAAATATTGTGAATTGCAGATCAGAACTGATTTGAGTGGTTGAATCTAAAAAAAATTTGGCTGACAGGTTGTACTGGTACACTATCTAATTTATTTGTTGAACAGCAAGAACAGTTTCATTGTGGCATTACCTCAATAAATATCAGTTGATTGATAGTTCCGCAGACATAAAGGGCAAGAGGAGTAGACAGCCAGATATTTTTCATTTATTTTGGAATACTGGTCCCATAGCCCCAGCTAGGGTGGCTGATGGTAATGGGTTTGAGGAGTGATAGTTAACACATCTGGAGAACACCAAGTTGCTTTCCCTCATAAAGAAGTAAGCTTTACTCCGGGGTTAGAGGTAGAATCTGTTTGTTCCATTCTGGAAACCTCTCATGGAAACTACAATTACTCAGAAGTAAATGGAATGTAACAATCACTAGAGTGGATTGCAAAGCAGCTTCTGATTTTAAGTCAGTACCATCTCAATCTTTAAAGTGGTCTTTTTGAATGGCAGCAAATAAATGAGATGTAACCTTGTACTTTTTCTTGTTGTTCATTTAGAGTTATATTTTACACACGTACCTGTAGACATGTATCAGTCCTTTCAAAAGTGTGAAGACAAAATAAAATGATTTACTGATCACATATTGGTCAATAAGTGAGCAAGAATTGTTGAGTAGGTCATCATCACATCCATTAACATTTTGGGTCTCATCTCTTTAAGACGCTTATGCTATTAAAGGGATGTCATAATCATTTTTGTACAGCACTAAACATTATGTTTGCAATGCTTGGTTGGCCGTGTTGCTGTTCTTTCTTGTTTTTATCTTTTCTTTTTCTTTTCTGGTTGTATTGATTTGTTGTTATCATTTATTGTCATAAATAACAAAAAGAAAATTAATTTTGGAACTAAAAATATATTTTAAAAATGCTTGCTTAAGAAGAATGCAGGGAAATATTTACATTCACCATCACTGATCTGGCATTGAACTCTGGCTCCAACCCACTGCTTTTACATGAGACGGGGATGGAAGAGAGCAGCACATTTTCAACAGTAGCATCCATTCTTTGGAAAGTTTGACATACCAGTTCTGCTCCTGCCTTTCCGGAAATATATTAAAACACTTACATTTTACCAGGTATTTAGAGGGTGATGCAGACTGCTGTTCTTTTAACTGAGTAGGGAGGCATTTTATCTGCTGGGGTGTTGTCATAAATGGCTTTAAGCTGGAAGCGTATTGATTTGATTATGGAGTTCATTAAGTGCAGTTAATTGTAAAAATGGCTATGGTTAATTGTTTTCTTGATGCTTTATTATTGACTAATCTTTGAAATGACCTAATGAATTACGTGATCAGATATGAACAAAAGAACCAGGAGCAATCTCCAGTAAGCAAACGCACTGGCTTAGTCTCTAAGGTTCTACTGCCCTAGAGAGAAAGTCCTGTCAATTTCAACAGGAATTACTTCTAAGACATGTATTTAGGTGGCGCAGAAATCCTAGTCTTACTTTTGAAGGTTTGTTTGGGATTTTCCAGGGCACATTATGAGCTGAGAAAATCACTGACTACAGTAAATTAATTGCAGCAGTGGGTTGCTGGTGATGAGGACAAAATAGCCACATGGGAAATGTCCCTCTCCCACTTCATCCATGAAGTAGTGGCCTATTATTCATTGGAAGCTCAGGCGTGAAACCTGTTTCAGCAGAGCCCACAAATAAATGAATATGTACTATTTGCCTAGATGACTCTGCAAACTACACCCAAACATCTAAGAAGTCACCTTTTATACTAAACTTAATATATGTATGAATATGTTACATTTGTTTTTACCAAGTGAATTTCATCGCCCAGCTTCAGCACATTTTGTAACATTTTCATATAGTAAAGGCTCTTTTTCATTTGTGGGAATTCAGTTCTGGGCGCCTCCTTTTAAGGACACAGACAAATTGTAGTGGGTTCAGAGATGGGCAAAAGGATGATAAGCGATATGGAGAACTAAATGTATGAGGAAAGGTTGTTGGATACCTTCAGCCTGGTGAAAAGAAGATTGACATGACTGTACTCTTTAAATATCTCAAGGCCTGTCAGAGAAGAGGGAATAGGCTTATTCTCTGCTGCCCCAGAGGGCAGAACCAGGTCTAACTGTTTTAAGCTACAGGACAGTTGATCTTGATTGACGCTTTGAAGGAACTTCTTCATAGTAAGTGTGGTTTGCCAGTAGAACCGACTGCCTAGAAAGGTGATGGGGTTTCCTTCTCTGGACAGCCTGGGCAGAAAGAGCCTGGGCAGTTACCTGCTGGGCATGCTTTAACTCAGAGCTTTCCAAACTGTGTGTCACGACATGGAACATGTCCAGAGCAGGACAACCAAAATGGGGAAGGGCCTGGAAGCCATGCCCTATGAGGAGTGGCTTAGGGAGCTGGGGATGTTCAGTCTGCAGAAGAGAAGGTTAAGTGGGGACATGATAGCCATGTTTAAGTATTTGAAGGGATGTCATGTTGAGGAGGGAGCAGGCTTGTTTTCCACTGCTCTACAGTCTACGACAAGGAGCAGTGGATCTAAGCTGCAGGAAAGGAGATTCCACCTGAACCTCAGGAAGAACTTCTTTATAGTCAGAGCTGTCTGGCAGTGGAATATACTGCCTCAGTGTGGTGGAATCTCCTTCCTTGGAGATTTTTAAGCAAAGACTGGATGGCCATCTGTCGGGAGTGCTTTGATGTGGGTTCTTGCATGGCAGGAGGTAGGACTGGATGGTCCCTGTGGTCTCTTCCAAATCTATGACACGCTAGTGTGCCGGCTGCAGTGTGTAGGTGGGCCAGGCCCAGGTGAAGGGGTCGCCCCTCCCACCACCCTGGACTGAGGAAGCCCCTGGCGAGGGTGGTGGCGGTGGCGGGCCAGGTCCAGGTGGAGGGGCTGCCTCCCCTTACTAAATTACTTACTGAATTACCGCGTCGTGAAATGATGCATGTCTAAAGAGTGTGTTACCAACATGAAAAGTTTGGAAAGCTCTGCTTTAACTGGAGATCCTGCACTAAGCAGGCAGCTGGACCTGATGGCCCACAGACCCCCTTCCAACTCTACCACTCTTTGACTGCACGGAAACCACACGCGCCCAGACAGGGCTAACTGTGCCATTATTAGGTGGAGCGAGGCAACCGCCTCAGACAACAAACTTGACATAGCACAGACAGAAATCTGTTATTTATTCAGTTCTTACTGCATCCTTACCGTCAGAGGACAGAAAGGCCTTTGTGAAGGCTCCCCCCCCACCCCACACACACACCTAAAGTGCCAAAATAACTCGACTGGCTGAGAACACTGCGGAGGAATTTCGCTGCCTTGTCTGTGGTTCAAAATACCCCAGACCAGCAGCAGCCTTTTTCTTGGGTGGGCTTACACTGCAAAATACCATGGAACTCCTGATAACCAGAGCTGAACCTGCATAATCTCAGTCTCGCCCTGTCCCTCCAAATACAAAGTAAAAAAAAAGGCCCCCTCTTTTTTTTAAAAAATTGATTTTTTCTTTAAAGGGTTTCTGGACTATTATTTTAAAATTAAGAGCGGGGGAAAATGAAAATAAACAAACAAACAAATAAATTAAATAAATAAAAATAAGTAAATAAATAAAGCAGAATAGCGGGTACCTACTCTGCGCTACGACCCAGACGGTTACGCACCCCAGCACCACCAGGGGAGCTCTCATCTCGGCCAAACGCCCGTCCGCATTCCCTCCCCGAAGAGGCGGGACCGCCCGTTGGGCGGCTCTTCAGCCGAGACGCGCCCCCTCGCGTCTGCGCCGCGGCCAACGAGCCGCAACTGACGCCGCGCGAGCCCCGGCTCCGCCCCTTTTTCCACGCCCCCTCCCCCGCTCAGCGCTCGCCGTCGGCCGCCCCTTCTTTCCCCCGCCCTCCCCGTCTTATTCCGCCAAGGCTCTGTCTCGACGCGGTTTCCTAGCAACCATACGTTTCCACGGCGAGCCAATCACATTCTTCCGGACTCCCGCTGACCTACTACCCGGAAAAAAACAGGCGCCGCTGCCTCCTCGGTTGGGAGGGGAATGAGACGCAGGGCGGCGGCGGCGGCGGCGGCAGCAGCAGCAGCAGCGGCAGCAGCAGCTCCTCGGGCGGGCGCGCGGGCGGGCAAGCGGATCCAGCAGCTCGAGGAAGGGAGCGCTTTTGGGGCAGGCGTCCAAGCCTGAAAGCGTACACCGCGTCGAGAGAAGCAGAATCTGGAGCGACGGATAACATTTCTGGGAGATAAAAATGCAGTAGATCGGCAGTAATTCTTCATTTCCAGTTGTCTCACAGCAGGGGCAAAAACCGCTCTTCCATTTCCTCCCATGTCTAAAATTAAAACCCGGGAAAGCCAGTTTGGAGTGCAATTTTGTGTAAAAGGACTGGGAGCGCTGTTCTGATCCAAATTCAGAATTGCTTCTTTGTAACTTTTCGTCTTTTCTGTCCGATTTTCGTTGACGGATCTCAAGATTCTAGTTTTCGAAAAGTAGCTCTGCAAAATTTGAAGTCTGCCGACCGGTTCCATACACGCTGAGGGATATTTTTCTTAAGGAACGTTTCACTAATAAAGCACCGTTTGACTTACTAGTAAATTAGGCACAGGATTCCGCCGGAAAAATGGGGCAGGGGCAGGAAAGCAAAAGTGCTCTGTTTTCCGAGGGGAAACAGTGAGTTTTACTATAGCAGAAAAGGCAGTAAGCCTCTCCTCACTGGAGTCAAGAAAGACACCTGTTGAAAAACAAGGGTAAATACTGTGAGCTTCGAGCACTTTAAATCAAAACGACAGAATATCCACTTTATGGAATTTAGTGAATTGTCAGGTGCACACCTCTTTTAAATCCTTTTAAAGTGCAATAAGACTTTTAAAGTGCATAAGAATTGCTCAACTCACTGGGGTCCACTTCTGAGTAGGCAGGTACAGGATTGTTTTGCAAAGTGCCGTAAAGCTATTCTTTGCTTTTGCCGGGAAAGAAGAAAACACAACTATTTCCCTCAAAACAGTGATACATACAGCAGAAGAGTGGGCTGTGAAAAAATAGTTACTTTCAAAGGTGCTACAAGATACCTTTGTATACTGACACAGACTAACACTGCTATGTCTTTGAATACAACTGACAGGGAAGAATGTGTGCAGGGGAATCAGACCCTGTTCAGTCGCTCTGCCTCCTTTACTGAATTTTACAAATTAAGCAAATATCATCATTTTTCCGTTTAAAACTGTCTTGTACTTTCTCGCTGCTTCTTCCATCCTTTTTTCTTCCATAAAAACATAAAAAGAAGAAAAGACAGAAATGCTATGGAAGACCCTTGGCTAAAAGACATCCGTGCTGTGGAATCACTGAGTCTGAGCAGGATGTTCATCATCACATCTTTAAGATGAACTCTGCTTTTCTACTGACAGATTCCAGGGTGAAGCATGGGATAAATTATAACTTAGCTATAGCAGAATAACATTTCCTTTCAAATGAAAGTCTCTGAAAAATATGTTTGAAAAGAAAAACCCAAAATATTTTGCATTAATTTGAAGGGGAAACCACCTAAAATTCCTGAAATCTTTCCCTCTGAATCTTCACTTAAGTGCTCCACTTGTATTTTGGAATGTACCATTTCAAATTGTAAGTGGATGTTCGTATGATTTGATACCCTTCAATAATAAATTACATGAAAATAAAAAATGACTATGTGATAAAGAAGGTTTATGATTTGTAAGATGGAATGAAAACTTATGTGCAAAAGAAGGTTTTTCTCAGATGTGTCTTGTCTCTGTGGAGATACTAGGTAGAGGGAAAGCATTAAGTCACCTATGGCCCCACACATGCTTGGAAATGGCAGAGTCCAGACAGGTTTACCACCGCTGGCAAAACTGAAAGAGAAGAAAGCTCTGTGTCTGGAGAGGCAGGCATGGATAGAAGAGTTAGGCAGATAGAAAAGATGGTGGACAGGAGTAGAAAGAAAAGTTTTGTATTATCATTCTTGAACCTTAGAGTGCTTAGATGACAGAAATGGGGCTAACAATACCTTTTCATGTTTAACTTATGTTAAACTCCACCTGCAAAGATAGCAGACAAAGAAGAAACAGCCTTTCTCCCAATATGCTAAGATCGTCTTCATACTGATTCATTGCTGTTTTACGCTGATGAACTTTCAGAAATTGTAGGTTTTATTAATGGTTAGATTTTTTTTTTAAAAAAATTAGTTTTAATGTTTTTTTTAAAGGAGTTTTAAAAAATAGTTTTAATGTTGCAGCACAGTGCATTCTATCATATCACCACACCAGGAAATAATTATTTAGCCTTTCATTTATCATGGTAGTGCATAGGCAGGCCAAGACTTACCGTGATTAAACTGAACAATCAGAATGGATATAGAAATGCAAACATTCTGACCCCTCTTTTTCTGTAGAAACTGGGATTTCAGTTCAGGGAATGGTGAACATGTATTTGAGGAGAAGCTGTATAACTGTTATGATGACTAATGGAAAAATGAACAGGTTAGACTAGATATGCCCAAGACAACCTAAATAAACAGACTGTTTAAGATGTAAAATGGTGAAGTTTCTTATACAGTTGCTAAGAACACAGTTAATTATAATGAACCACTTTCTGTTGATGTATATATGTTTTGCAAAATAATTACATTAGATATCAATGCACCATTTTTGGTGCTGTTGCTAATTGGGTTGTGCTTTGTAGGCTTGGCAGGAAAATGTCCAGATTAATAAATTGGTAAAATTGGTACCTTGCCCTATTTACTTTGTTTTGGTCCCACCCTTCCCAAATGGGAATTTGGCTGAAGTGGAAAATGTTTCCCACCCATGCTGTTATTAGATAGGAGCAAAGCAAGAAGCAGCCCTTAAGATTTAGGAGTTACAAACTATTTGTTCCCAGCAACAGCTATCCTCAACTCTCCAAATTTTAGCTTATGTGGCTTACTTCTGAATCAGCTGGTGGCTGATTTTTTTTCTTAGAAAACAAATGATATAATCTGATGGAGAGCCAGTATCATGTAGTGCTTTAAGTGGTGGACAAGGACAGGCGGAAGACCAAGATTCAGATCCCCATTCAGACATGGAAACCCACTGGGTGACCTTGGGCAAGTCACATTCCCACAGCTTCAGATGAAGGCAAGGACAAACCCCCTCTGAACAAATTCTGCCAAGTAAACCCTGTGATAGATTCCCCATAAATAAAACATGACTTGAAGGCACACAAAAAGGACAATGATAAATATATCTAGGCATGTGCAGAGGATATGCTTGGCAATAAAAAAGTGTCCAAATGTACAATACATTTTATAGAAAATCTAGTTGCATCTTATGAAGATATCCATGAAAGTTTATCACGGAAATCCGTTTTTTATAGTTAGTCTCAGCATTGTTACAGGATTCCTTTGTCTTTTTAGGCTAAAACAAACTAGCGTGTCTGTCTCTTTGAACAGAAAATAAATGTTGGGGATTGTCTGTAAAGGGCTATTGTGGTGAATGACCAAAGCATTTTTTTTTAAACTTACAAGGTAAGACTGTAGATGTTTGTATTCAGAAACAAGACCCATTTGAGTTCAGCAAGGCTAACTCCCAGACCAGCAGGAGGGTGTAGGAGTGTTGCTGCACAGTGCAACCATGAGCATATTGCCTCAGAAGTATGTTCCATTACAATTCAGAGATCAGTGTTCCCAGTTTTTAAAATATCAATAAGAGTCAGTCAAAAATCATGACATGCAAGAATGACAGTCAGGAAGCAGCTATTAATAAGTTTGCATTCTACCTCAATACCAAATGGAAGTGTTGATTTCATTTCAATTAGCCATGCTTTTTCGGAAGAAAATTAATCTATTGTTCACATTCATACACTTCGGTCTTTATGACCCCCCCCAAAACAGGATGTTTTTGTCATCTGGTTCAGCTGATATATATAAAAAAAGCTTCCCAGTCCTCAAGATAGTGGACATCCCTTACAGCAGAGCTTTCCAAACTTTTCATGTTGGTGAAACACTTTTTCAACATGCATTACTTCACGACACAGTAATTCAGTTCTATTAGCAAACTGGAGATACCCAGAGGCCTACCTGGGGTGGGGAAAGGCAGCCCCCCCCCATCATGACCCGTTGCCATTGCCCTCACCAGGAAAAGCCCCAGCTAGAGTGGCAGCAAGGGGAAAGGCAGCCCCCTCCCACCCAGTCCTTGCCCGCTGCCACTGTTCTTGCCGGGGAAAGGCCTCAGTGAGGGTGACGGCAGGGGGAAAGGCAGCTCCCTCCCACCTGGCCCTTGCCTGCTGCTGTTGGTCTTCCCAGGGAAAGGCCCTAGCAAGAGCAATGGCAGCAGGCTATGCTTTGGGAGAGGTCTTTCTTGGCCAGGGAGGTGACACACCATTCGGAAAGCCCTGCCTTACAGAAAGACACACCAGCCAGCCCTATAAAAGGGGAGTGTTTTCTGGCTCTCCAATAAGGGACATTCCTTACAGTAAGAGACAGCTGGCCACTCTAATTCAGGTCTACTAAGGCGATTTCCGCACTAGACCGTTATAGCGCTATTATTCCACTTTCAACATCCTAGGGAATCCTGGGGTTTGCAGTTTAGGGAGGCCCCCTCCCTAAACTGTAAACCCCAGGATTCCACAGGATGTTGAAAGTGGAATAATAGCGCTATAACAGTCTAGTGTGGAAATGGCCTCAGGTTGCAAGACGCACTGGGGGGGGATACTGTATGTGAGGAGGACAGCATACAAAAGTCGACTGTCCCTGTCACAACTTGAGCGCTAACGAGCGCATGCTCAGCTCGTTCTGAACACCGCGTGCCATGTTACCAGCCCTCCCCCCCCCCCGCAGGTGTCTTTCTCTCCCGCTCAGCCTCCCACAGCGTCTCTCCCTCCTAGGGCGTCCGCTCGCCTGTCGCTTTAAAAGCCTCCCTTTCCAGCCATCGCTGCGGCCAGCCCGGAGGGGGGGGGGGGAGAGAAGCTCCGAGGGCGGGACGCGTCGCTGAGCGGCGGCCGGCGGGGCCAACGGGAAGCGGGGAAGGAGGCGGGCGCTGCGGGGGTGTCTGTCGGGTTAGAGCGAGGCGTGACCCAGTTGACGCGCGCGGGGAGCCGAGGGGAGTGAGAAGGAGGCGGAGGTATAAACAGCAGCAGGAGCAGCAGCAGGAGCAGGAGCAGCGCCGTCGCCGCCGGTCCTCCGTTCTCGCCGCTGGCCGTCCCCGGCACCGCAGCAGCGTCGTCGTCGCCGTCGCCCTCCGAGTCCCGCCGCCGGGTCAGCGTGCTTCCTCCACAGCCCGTGAGCCTGGGGAACCTGCAGCTCAAAGCCGCCGCCAGCCACAGCACCATGTACCCAGGGAATAAGCGGAAAAAGGTCTGGAGGGAAGAGAAAGGTACTGGCCGCCCCTCAGCCGCCTGCCCCCTCTCTCCCGGGCGGCGTCTCTTTAGGGTCACCCCTCTCTCCCGGCGCCCCCGCCTTCCTTCGGGGTGGGCGCCGCTTCAGCCTCCCCGCCCCGCGCGGCGCCCGGCTTTCTCTCCCCTGGACGAGGTCTTCTTCCTGTTGCCTCCCGGCGCTTACCTTGGCGAGGCGGCCCAGGAGGCCCCTCCTCCTGCCGCTCTTGGGGCGGCGTGTGTGGGGTCCCCCCCCGCTTTACTTTTCCTCTCCCTCCTCTCCGCCGAGGCAGCGCTCCCTCTCCCCTCCGGAGTGTGCTCCAGGGAGCAGGCATGGCCGCGAGTGCGCCCCCCTCCCCAAGAGCCGAGTTGCGGGGCGCGGGGGGTGCTAGGGTTAAGGAGCGGGGGCCCGGGAGCCTCCTGTCAACTCTCTTGTGACGACCTTGGCCATTTCCGCACTAGCCCGTTGTAGTGCTGTTATTCCACTTTCGGCATCCTATGCGATCCGTTGAGGGCCCTCCCTAAAGTGCAAACCCCAGGATTCCATTGGATGTTGAAAGTGGAATAAGAGCGCTATAACAGTCTAGTGTGGCGATGGCCCTTGTCAAGGGTGTTCCTGATTCCAGGCAGACTACATCCTAGGGATGGCCTGCTGGCTTTCTTAGCAGCTGTGGTTTTCTTTTTGTTTTTCCTGGTCCTTTAATTTGTTTTGGTGCCCCTTATTCCAGAGTTGATACACTTTTGCCTTTTACTTGGGCTGTGTGTGTACTTTTTCTTCCACTGTTTATTTTTTAAGATGTGTCTTTGTTTCTAGTCTGTCGTTATTCTCTCTGTGTGGTACATTTTATCCTCTTTATTTTTGCTGGGCTGTCATGGCCTTGTCCCAGGTATTCTGGTCTACAGAATAACAAGGTGCGAATGTTGCCTGGTTTCTGCCACACACCTTTTTGCCGCAAAGACATACAGGGCATATGCATGGAAACGTGGTTCCTTTCTGTTTCCTCCACTTTCTCTTCACTTGTGCCAGTTAGGAAGTGAAAGTCTGGAGTGTCTCCTTACCGTTTGCTTGCAACTTCAGTTTCTACACGCTTGAAAATGAAGCTGCCAGTGGTGGTTGGCCAAGTATACTATCCACTGTGGAGCTGAAGGCATTGTCGGCATATTGAAATACTGCTTAGTGAAAACAGGGTGCTTCTAGCCCATATACTTAGGGAAAAAAGCATACAATGAATATCAATATGTGTTCTGTTCAAAAGAACATGACCTTTGTTTTTTATGTCTGCAGTATGAAAATGTGTCAGGTCACTTCTGTTGAATCAACTCTTTCTGCCTACAAAAACAGTTAACTTTGAACTTTTGCGCTAAGCCAAGCCAATAGACTGCTGTTTTTCAGCTGAGCTGATTGATGGTAATGGCCTAGTCTCAAGAATGGGGGTTATAAAAAAAGTGATCCCGTTGAACTAAAAGCTACATAAACGCGAACAAAACAGGGCAAGTCTCATGTTGGTTTGTGGATAACTCTTGCTGACTAAAGTAGCTACTCACAATATTAAACGGAGTAGCGGAAACAATTGTGCTACTAGTTATGTGTCAAGATAACGTTTTGATGGTGTGTTGTTAACTAGTGGACTTGCACTTTAGAGGTGGCAATTAAGAATTCAGCGGGAATTGTCACTAAATATTTGAGGCTACTGTCAGTGAATAAATAACCTGTATATAATGTTATTGTGTATGTGTGCATATGCCTTAAAGTCACCTGTTGACTTAAAATGATCCTATTAATTTAGTAGGGTTTCTTAGGCAAGGAATGCTCAGAGGTGGTTTTGCCAGATCCTTCCTTTGAAATACAGCTTACAGCACCTGGCATATGAACGCTACGTAAATCACAGCTGCACTTGTTGAATTTATCTATGGGTGTATAATATGCTCCTAGGTTAACAATGAAAACTTTAGTTCATATCTCAAGTTCCTGGGCCAGTTCTCGTTTGTAAGTTTTTCCTTTTGTTTGGATAGTGAGTCACTTCTCCAAAACAGTCAGCATGCTTCTTTGTGAACATTTAGAGTATCAGGCAGCTCTAATTCAGTACTAAAATGTACTGGCCTAAAGACACACGTTTTCTATGTGAGGGAAAATCTGCTGCTGATGCTTATGTTTTAAAGGTATTGTGTTATATTAATTATATAGTATGATAAATTTTAAGGCTATAAAAATTACAGTATTGTTGGGAATAAACAAAATATCAATTCATAGATGAGTATTAATTGTAATAATACTGGAGGATATAATTTTACTGCTGTAACTGTTAAACAGAATACAAATTAAAATTTTTGGAGGCATTATTGGGAATGATTTTTATTGCAATGACTAAAACACCAGTGTCCTACCTGGACTTCATTACTGTGTTCCACTGGTGATATATGTACTCCATTAACTATACTCTGAACTGCTTACGTTGTGAGCTTTGATTCAGTACCCAAGGATCAGTTTCCGAACATAATGTTTCTCAATGGCAGAACTAGTCTTCTGCCGTTCAAGAGGGCTTTGTTCATTTTTCTAACACACACTCTCTAAAAGACTGTGAAAACTCTGCTTTTTGAATACAGTTGATGAGAACATTTATACTTGGAAACATACTTGAGGTCTGTGACAGTCTTTGTGCTTGATTACTTTTCTTGAAAGTTCTTGTTTGCATCAGCAAGAATGATAACTCTTCCAGCTACAATCAGTTTTGTTTTCTGTATGAAATACAGTGTGACAAAGTTTATTTGGTAGCTTTTAGGGCTGTTTTCAGAGTATAGAAGTATTTTTAGAACTGTACTACATTCTCTCACAATTATTAGTGAAGCAAATCAGATGAATGCTACAGGGACCTCATATAAGCTTTCACCTTTAGGTCCCAACTATTACCCCCAACTGAATCTCCTTAATGTGATGGTGGTGATTTTGTTGATACAAGTGTTCCAGTTCTCAGACTAAAGTGATTGATGCTAATAGAAGTTCTTGATTACTCCAGTGCTAAATAATAAATAGCCATGAAAACCAAAGCAAGCTATTAATGGTACTTAAGTTGTAAGGGTTTTGGCAAGCATCAGTTTGTGGTGTGCTGGTGCTTTTAGAAAGCAGCAGGACATCAGCTAGTAAGGAAGGAAAGTGTCGGTTGATAGTACTTTCTAAATGCAGTGGACCTGCTTTATGGTTGTTCTTTGTGCACGTTTGCCTGGATTGATATTCTGTTAGTGTTAAACCACGCTGAAAACAGCTCAGAATAATTTTCCAAATGAAATATAACATTTCAGCATCAAGATGGGAAAGTTTAATTAATTAAACATTAGTAAAATGTACACTAACAGTAAATAATCCATTAAGAATTTATAGAAAAGTACATCATAACCCAAATAGCAGCAAAGGGAAGCTGTCTTATCCAAGACTAAATGTTGTTTGTGGTTATGGCCTCTATTAACAATCTAAATTTAGGTCAAAGAATACAGAAACTGCAGTAAAAACACACTTGAAATATGATCATGCTTCAGATATGTATTCAGATGTGAAGTATTATGTATCACATCTGTAGAAAAGAAGCAGATGTCTAACTAAGATGTTTGTAGTACAGTCCTGTAATTGTGACCCTTGCCTCAAATGAAATTGTTAGCATTATTATCAATAACATATACTGTTTTTTTTCCAAATAGAACGTTTGTTGAAGATGACATTGGAGGAGAGACGTAAAGAATATTTACGGGATTATGTTCCTCTGAAAGATATCCCAACGTGGATGGAGGAAATAAAAAGCAAGACCCAAAGTGATGGTATGCAAGCTTCTTAAAACTTAATATAATTGCATGCTTTTGGACCTGAGTCTTCTGTGTGTATAACCACATCCTATAAACATTACAACAGTAACTTCAGCGATCGATTGCTGTGTTGTAACTAGATTTAAGCCTTGATTATCTCGTGTTTAGAGATAAACACTCTACATGAAGCTGCCTTTGAAGAGTGTTTGGAAGCTTTACTTGGTCTAGAATATAGCCAGACTGTTGACGGGGCCAGTTACAGAGAGCCCGTAACTTCTTTGTTATGACAGGTTCACTGGCTACTGGTCTGTTTCCGGGAGTAATTCAGAGTGCTGATTATGGCCTATGATACAACTTTATATACAACTTTAGTCCAGGCGATCTGAAGGGACTGTGTTTTCCTGGGCCCCAAGATCGTTGGAGGAGGCCCTTCTTTTTGGTCCTGTCACCTTTGGAGGCATGCCCAACGCAGGCAGGAGAGAAGGCTTTCTCAGTGGCTGCTCCTATGCTCTGAAACTCCCTTCCAGTGGACTTGGAAAAGGGGCCAGGCCAGCTTCCTGATTTCTTTCTGCTGGTGGATAAAAACCTTTCATTAAGGCAGAGTGTGGGGTACTGATTTCACTTTTTGCACAATTGGCTTTGAACTGGATGGACACTATAATTTTCCTTTGCTGGTATGCTTTAAATTGGCCCAATTACTATTTTTTGTTTTATATACTTGAGTTATTTTATTGATTTTGTATTAATTATTTATCCCAATTGTGACAAAAAGGTGTGATCCCAAGGGAATGGGATCACAGTGCTCCCTCCACATTCGTGAGTTTGACCTTCACAAATTTGCTTATTTGTGAGGCACTCATGCCTCCCCACCATTCTGTACTCCCTTCTCCTTACTTTTTGCCTTGGCGTGAGTTCTCAGCACTGCGGCCACAGGCAAGGGGATGAGAGCGAGGAGGTCCAGAGGGCAGAAGCAAAGCACACATGGCCTCCCCCCCCCCCTTACATTTTGCCTTGGTGCAAGTTCTTAGCCCTGGGACCAGAGGCAAGGGGATGGGAGGGGGAGCTATGGAGGGCAGAAGGAAGGCACATGCTGCCTCCCCCCATCTCCTTACTCTTTGCGTTGGTGCAAGTTCTTTTTCCCTCGAGAGCTCCCCTGCTTCCATCCCCTTGCCTCTGGCCCTGGTGCAGAGAAGAAAGGCTCACACACCAGAACAAAAGCTATGGGAATGGGAGCGGGGAGCCCTGGAAAGGAATGAGAGGGGGATCACAGGGGAGTTATTCATGATTTTTCCACTTTCACAAGGGTTTTGTGCCTTGAACTCTCACAAATGTGAAGGGGTCACTGTAGTTGGATCTTGTGCTTATGTATATACACTCTGGTTTGTCCATCACATAACTTGTGGAAAAGCTTTAATACTTGTTAACACAAAATTTCCAACAACTGGCAATTCTGATACATATGTAATCTTTCATTGATCAACTTTTCTTTAGCAAGAGAACTATCCTAAACATAGGACACTGGGCTGCATCTGATGTCATGGGGGCAAACATCTGCTTAAGCCGTGGGGTTTCCATTGCCATCATTCTTCCTGTACCCCCGAAAAATTCTGCCCTGGATTGCCTGTCAGTTCCTCAAAGCAGGGTTTGGGTTTTCTTTGCTTGGGTTGTGGTGGGAATCTGCTCTGCTGGCAGGTACTGTTGCATAAACAGCTGAGCGTGAGTGAATTTCACCCACAAAGAGCTAACAATCTTCTGAAGACTAACTTGAGGTAGAATGTATAAAAGCTACTTAACCTTAGTTCATATCTGCTAATTATATCAATTGATACATAACATAATTGAGTTCTTTCAGCTTAATACTCTGCCATAAAATGGATCATATCAGATTTTATTATTTGCATCTAAAAAAAGCTAAATTTTTGTGATTGCTGGATGTTACTTTAACTCTTGGCCTCTGTGATAGTTGAGGCTTTGTTTGGGCTTGTTCTTAGAAGCACCCATCCATATGGCTACCTTCAGGTATGGCCAAGGACATGAGCACAGAATTGGGGGACTGTACCTTGAGCAGTTGACAGGCTGATCTTACACAGGGAATTTTTGTTAGTACCTCTGCATTCATATATTGGTTGTTTTTAGGCACAGGGGATTTGTTGAAGAGAAGGAAATCTAAAACTCTCTTGGGACTTCAGAACTGTTTGTGTAGATGTTCTGAATCCCTAGAAAGATTCCCTAAGTTCTGCATAACTGAATTGTTTTCTGAGAAGAAAAGAAAGAAGTGGAAGGAAGTGCTGAACTAGAAATGTTTAAAGCAGTAGCACAAAACGTGTCGATATATAGATGGTTGTATGTTAATGCTTAGTTGGTAAATCCATTGAATCAGTTGCTGACTCTAATGCCAACATATATGTGAATTTCATTTATTCGGAAGGTATATTTTATTTAAGATTAGCAATTCGAACAAGGCCAAAATATTTAAGAATGTATGTATATTAAGATCAATTTTGGGTAGCCAGTACTGTGTTAGAGCATTGAAGATATAAACAGACATCTCTGATCAAAGTGAGACCAGTTGCAATAGGATTAGCCAGGAAGAGAAATGAGGCACGGTTGGCCTAAACTGCATGCCCTAAGAGTACTTTTCATGCCTGACTGTCTGTTTCATTAGGGCCTGATCTCATGAGTTTAAAGGAGGAACTGCGTCATTTTTAAGGCTGAACAATTTTCAGAATGGAGTTCATTAGGCATATTTTGTTCAGATGTAATGCTAAACTATGGTTTAGAGTTACAAGAATGAGGCTTTGGTTTGCATGCTGCCCCCTTCCCTCTGCGAAGGCTACAATGGCTACAAATTTTAACTATGGTTAGTTGAAGCAAGGTGACTTCATAAATTATGGTTTGAAGTTAACTTGTTTCAACTTACAAGAGTTTAATATTAACCACAGTTTGTTTGTTCATGTGACATGGCATGCTGTGGTCTTCTTATTAGAAGAAGAAACTTCAGAAGCCCAGCACTAGTACTTGACAGGTGAGTGTGTGCACTGGAGACTCGTGCAACTTATTTTTTAAAAAATAAGTGTAATAGGACTGAAACATAAATCCCCTTCTTCTTGTATCACTTTGTTCTGGGTATAAAGTGGCATAAAGACATTTGTGTGTAGCTCTAACAAGGCAACTTAGATGTAGTGCTTACACATGAGCAGCCACGGCTGGTGTTACATTTTAATAATTCTTGTCCAAGATAAGAGTTCTGTGGCAAAAGGAAGTCTTGGTCTGACTTTTGCACTGAAGGTTCAGAGCTCCTGTGTTCAGTTCTCCTTTGTAGTTATAAGCAAAATAGCAGGCAATGATAGCAGATCCCAGATGACCCAGACTGTAAGTTTGTAGCATTTGAGGACAAATTCCTCTTCTTGCTTTTCTTCTGTGACTTACTGTGCTCTGTGGCAAATGATGCTCCCATACTGTGGCTTGAGTATCAGTGTCGTTGGATTTATACTTACAAGCACTAGATGTTTCTTTGTTTTCCTTCTTGTGCACAATGACAACATGGATGTTTAGAAAGAGTAGTTGGACCTATGCTTCATAAACAACAGGTGTGACCATTAGTGCAAAAAATGATTGCTTTGGCTTCATTTTGAGACCAGCTTTTTACATGCTGATACAAGATGCATGACAGGAAGAGGATTGAGTGGTGTATGTACACATACATGTCCAGATTGTAGTACGTACTGGAAGATAAACAATGCTGGCAGGATGAAAACACAAAGTAATGGGAGAGAGTAGCAACTTCACTTCTGAGTTATGAAAAGAATATCTAATTTGAACACTTGGTAGAGCATTACACACAAAGGATAAAAGTTGCGCTGCTGTATATAAACATAGTACTTGCTCATATAAAGCAGATATCCACTGTTGTGAAGATTGCAACAAATTCGTCTTCTCACTGGGATGTGCTTACTGACTTTTCTCAAGTGAGGTTGTTTTCTCGAGTATGTTACTGCTTGATGTTGGCAAGACTTTTGAGCGAACACGTTGAAAAGGACAGTTGCTCATAAGACTGTCTAGATATGGCTGCATCCCGAAGAACACCATGTTAAAGCATCTATATATACATCTGCTCAAGCAACTGTTCAGAAGGGCAAACCTCTTTCCTATAGGCCACCAGACTATAGTGAATCGTGAGTCAGTAATCAAACAGTGAAAGATGTTGGAATTGCTTCCATGATTAAAACCATCTGTGTTTTGAGTGCAAGTGCTCCTTAAACCAGACAGTTAGACCTCAACAACACCTTTTGAATCCCATGCAATTTTAGCAGATGGAATTATTTTACATTTCATTTTCAGCTGTTGAATCACAATTCTTGTATTAATTTTTACTGAGTTTTTTCATATTTTGTTTTAATTGGTCATCATCATTGACTCTATCAGCTGTTGCAAATTCAGTAGATGTTTGGGCAGTATGCAAATGAGGGTGGAAGGAGGTATTCTGTTTCAATGTTTCAGCTATTTCTGGTTGAAGAATAGTGATGAACCCTTTCTGGCTTTTTATGATGATCTAAGTGTTGATCTGGCAGTAACCTAGCAACTGAACTCTGAGCTATTCCTACTAGTGCTCCCTATTAAGATTCTAATAGTACTTGGAGACAAAAGTAGCCAGGAAAAGATTAAAAGTGCACTTAATTTTAATTTTCAAAAATGGTTCTCTTGTAATTCTGTAAGACTACTAGCTAAGGCTGTTTGATACACTTGAGTTTTGCTATGGTGGAAGATATTCACTGCATGCACATGTGAAGCACCTGTCTACATGAGCCCTGTATGTGCCTTGGCACGTGTAGCTTCTGTGGCAACTTTTGGGTCAGAGTTCTGCCTTTCTAATTGTATGTTGCATGGTATCTTGTGCCATGTGATGCATAGCATTTTTCTTTTGAAGGTGTGTGTGTGTGTGTGTGTGAGAGAGAGAGAGAGAGCACTTACTGTGTCATTCTGTGATTCAGGCTTCTAAACAGCTGGCTTCTGAGGCACCAACTTCTCAGCTGTCTCACTGTGGCCAGGTTTTTACTCTTGCCTTTCACCTGGGAATGTACAAGCAGTCTTTCTTTGAATGTCTCCATGCTCATTTGAATATTTGGCAAAGACGGGACAGTGATTGCCCAGAATGTAGCAATATTCACACAAATTTTTGTGTAAGTGCTCTTCTACATGTCTACATTGTGTGTAGTCCTTTGCCTTCAAATGTATGAGCAGTAGGTTTGCTCAAAATCTAGTAAGTGAGCACTGAGAGGTATAGGTGGTAAGCTTCTTCAAGCCTACTTGTATCTCAGTACTCTTTCCTGCAAGCTGTGTGCAGCTGCTCTTTGTCCCTATTTTTTTTTTTTTGTCCACGAAATAATTCTTGGTGTCACTTGTGTCTTAGTTGTCTTCATTATAGCAAGATGTTCTGAAACAGTCTCCTATCCAGGCACTGAGGAGTTCCAGGTCAGCTTAGTTTCAGCATGATTAATGAGTTGCATGCCTTGTGACAATGTCATAGTAACTGAGCCAGTTCCTTGCAAAGGGGATTGCTCCTTAAAAAGTTATTTCCCCATGGACACAAGCTGCTCAGAACTCAGTCTCTTCTGTTTTTCTTTATTTTCCCTTGTCTGTTGTTTTCTTAGCTACCTTCTGTAGAACTGTCTTGGAGTACCATTTTTTTTTTTACCCAAAAGCGGATTTATTGGAAGCAAAGAATATCTGTGTTGCTACTGCTGTTATAGTCCAGAGGAGGAAGGTGATGCCAAGGTTAACATGGGTTCCCTGTCTGTGTTATTGGATGGGATCAGTAGCCAATCCTTGTTTTGGAAAAAAGAATAATATAAGATCTTTCTGCACTACGCTGTTATAATGCTATCATTCCACTTTCAACACCCTATGGAATCCTGGAGTTTTCAGTTTAAGGAGAGACCTTTAGAATTCCCAGCCGGAGTGCTTCTTGGCCTCATTAAACTACAAACCCCAGGATTCCACAGGAGGCTGAAAGTGGAATAATAGCACTATAACAGTGTAGGGTGGAAAGGCTCATAGCCTGTTAAGTGCTGACCAAGTAGCAACTGTGTCTTTTTCCATTTGGCTGCCTTTTGTTGTATTTGCTGGTAAAGTTCATGCTTTTTCCTACGGAAGGGTCCAGTTCAGTCCCAAGCATTTCCAGATATGGTGGGAAAGATCTGTCTGGAACTGAGAAGCAATGCTGCTTTTTCAGTGTAGGCATATATCAGGGAGAGGGAGGACTTGTGGTCCTTCAGATGTTAACAGTTCTCATCATTCTTAGCTAGCATAGGCAGTTGTAATGAGTGATGGGATTTGTGATCCAACTGCAACTTCAGAGCCAAAGCATGCTTACCTCTGTTCTAGGAGGTGCTGAGCTGGAGGGACCAGAGGACTGCCTAAGTATAAAGCAGCATCTTGTGTCCTCACATCTGGCACTTAGGCCCTCAGTCCATACTTTTCAAATATCCCTGCTCCTCTCCACTTTGGTTGAGGTAAGTGAACATAGGTATCACTTTCCCCACTTTTTTCTTTTTGGCACACCTGTGAACTTTTCCTTTCAAATGTGGGAACTAAACATGACTGCTTTGTAAGTACACTAAGATTGCTTTTGCATAGTTCTTCTTGTCCCCCCCCTCCCAATATATCAAGTATCAAGGATTGCATGTGTTTTTCTGTAATAGAACCACTTTGTACATGATGCAGTGAGGGACATCATGATACTAGTATATCTAGTTATACCCTAATGCCTGTGTTGAAGAAAAAAAGTTCTGAAATACATGTTTTAAAGTGGATTGGAAATGAACTGCCTTGCATTTAAAATTGCTTGGTGTGGGGGAGAGAGAGAGAGAGAGACCATCTAATACCTGTGAGTGAGTAATTTCAAAATGGAGTATGGAATGGAACTGGTTGCATGTACAATGTCTAGGGACTGCCCACTCCTCCTCCTCCTTGTCTTGGCCACCAAGTGAATCCTAGGCTGCTCTTCACTTCAGGCACATGGCAGAACAGGGGAGATCATGCCCCCAGGCATTCTTAACTTGTCAGGGCAAACGAGAGAGAACTTTGCTGTCTCAAACTGTATTGTGCTAGTTCAAGTGATAAAAGTGTAAAGGCAGCTTGATCTGCAGGCTTCTTGCTTAGCTGCTCTGACAAGTTCAAATGCTCACTAACCTTTTCCTAAGCTGCCTGCTACTGCTTCCCTCATTCCTTTTGCTCTTACTGTGTAAAGTCTTCCTTGCTTTTACTCATATGCTCTCCAAAAGCCTTGCAGTATGTGTTCTGGAGGCCATAGAACTTCATGTGTCCAGAGCCTGGCCGGAGTCTGAAAACACAAGCTGTTGTTCTAAAGGTGGAGAGAATCTGGGGTAGAATGGGCTACTAGTACTTACTTTTGCTTGTATCCTAGGTGGTACTGAGTCAGAAATGCATTGTACTGGTATCAGTCAGCCATAGGTGTGAAAGCCATTTTGACTGCCCTCTTTTGATCCACTTGAACAGTGCTGATTGTACTGCTAAGAAAAATAGTCTATATATCATAAAGTTTGGTAGAACCTTGAAAATACTACTTTCTAGTGTAGAGGAGCATTGCTGTCATCTCTCCATTGCTACTAGGTGGTTTCCCCATATAAAGTATTTACACTGGTAACAGAATATAGTTTAGGCCAGAGTTGGGGAAAGAAAGGCCCCAAATCCTACTGTTGTGGCCCCAGAGCTTCTTTCAAAGTCTCCTGTACTCCCATTTTTAAAACGATGATACAGTTTTTGAGAACTCCAACAGAGTTCTTTGCCTTGTTTTCTTCTTCTAGATTTTCCAAGCCTTTGAGGAGGGGGATTGGATTGTGGGGGAGAATGACAACTAGAAGTGATATAATGACATTTGCAGTGTACAAAGGCAGACTGGTTTACAGGAAGTTGGGGGCAAAAATTGTCCCTGCAGTTGCCCACCTCTGGTCTGAGGTAGCTTCCTGATCATTGCCCTTACCAATCACTCCTTGTGATTTTAATAGAATCTTGAATTGTTTTATCATTATTTTATTATTTTTATTGTATTTCCTTGATTTTTAACTATAGTAAACTGCTTTTACTATTAAAAATAAAAGTGATATCATTGTTAAGGAATAAACAAAATAATGTATACAGTAGCACAAATTTTAAGTAAACAAACCAGCAGTTGTTGTACACACACAAACTGTGTATAAATATTTACCCTCTTTGTGGTACACACCTAAACAGATTGTGGTGCAAGCTACTGCTTCTGAAGTCACAGAAGTAGTTGGAGTTTTCCTGTATGCAATTCTAGTTTAAGGATGCATGTTTCTAGAAGGCCCCAAAGTTTGTTAGAGAGCACGTCTAAACAAATAACATCATGAAAACCAAGCACCTGTCAAAACAAGTCTGGGACAAAATTGTGCAGAAGCACCAATCTGGGCATGGGGGTGTGTGTGTATGTGTGTAAATATATAAAATCCAGAAGTATGAACATCTCTTGGAGCATACTTAAATCCATGATTGCTAAATGGAAAAAAAAACCATTCAACTGTGGTTGTTCTTGGAGCAGGCCATACACCAAAATACTGGCTGGGAAAGAAGGATGTTAGAGAGCAACCAAGAGGCCAGTGGTCACTCTGAAGTTGTTGGAGAGATCTGCTGAGATGTGAGAAACTGTCTACTGGAAAACTATCAGCTGGTCTTTATGGAAAAGTGGTGATAAGAAGACCATTGCTGAAACCAATCTGTATAAAAGCCCATTTGGAGTTTGCATGAAGGCATATGGAACACACAGCCAATAACTGTGATTCTCCAGATTCTCTGGTTTGATGAAACCAAAACTGAACTTTCTGGCTTGGTTCCAAAGCAGTATGTGTTGGCCAAAGCCAACAGTGCTAAGTAACCATACAGACTATCCTTGTAGAGACGCAAGGTAGTGTCGGCATCATGCTGTGGGGTTCATGCTTTTCCTTTGTAGGGACTGGGAAATTGGTTGGGATTGTGGGCAAGATAGCTGGAACCAAACACAGGCAATTCTAGAGGAAATTCTAGAGGAAAATGTGTTTCAGTGTGCAAGGGACTTGGGACGGGGCAGAGGTTTGTGAACACACAGTGGTGAGTACACAGCCAAAGTAACCCTGGAATGGTTTAAAAAGAAGTACCTGAATATTTTGGAATGTCCCAGATCTCAGTTTGATTAAAAATCCATACCATAACTTGAAAATGTGGTCCAGTGGTCTCTGTACAACCTGACGTTAGAATCAATGCTTTTGTCAAGAATAAGCAGAAATTGCAAGCTCCAGATGTGCAAAGCTGACATAAGCTTACCCCTAAACACTCACTGTTGTAATTGCTTCCAAACGTTCTTTCATTAAGTATTGACTCAGGGGGTGAATACCTAACTCCATCAACAAATTCCTCTTTGTTTTTGTTTGCTTTATTTTTGTGCCATTCTAACTGTTTTTCACCTTTCTAGTGTAGTATATTGTGTGCATCAGGGGATGATGATGATGATGATGATGATGATGATAATAATAATACCCACTGAATTTGCATTCTACATTCTTAGATGGTACTAACTTCTCCCCTCCCACTTTAACTGCTTATTTTCCAGTCTTTGTACATGTAGTGGTCTCTTTGTTCATCTACTGCTGATACCACCACTATTTTTGCTGTGGTTCGGTTATTGAATTTGATGATGAACTAGTAGGTGCCCCTTAGCAGCTAGACTTGCTATTGAGGAGGACATGCTGGTCTACGACCATAATAAAATTATTGATTGATATTGAGGGGGAGTGGCAGGAGCAAAATTGTAGCTTGATGCTAGAGAGAGAAAATAATATGCCTCTGCTGTGAATGTTTTGTCTCCCCAGTTAGGGCATTTCCCTGTGATGATCTTAAGAGGGTGGCTTCTGATAGCAGTTTTACAGTGTTAGATGCCTGGTAAAAGCAATTTATTTTAACCAGGTGTTGTAACACATTGCACATTTAACTGTTAGCCTTTTTTAAAAGTTACTTGGGATAATATCATCTTGTGTTTCTTTGTGTTGTAGTTTTGTGTGCTATATATTGTCTTTGTTGTTGTGTGCCTTCAGGTTGTTTCTGACTTACAGCAACCCTAATGCAAACCTATCATGGGTTTTTCTGGGGCTGAGAGTGTGTGATCTGCCCAAGGTCACCCAGTGGGTTTCCATGGCCGAGCAGGGAATCAAAGCCTGGTCTCCAGTGTTGTAGTCCAATGCTAAATCCCTATACCATGCTGGCTCTCATACAGCTGTTATACGAATAATGAAAATAGCTTAAATGAGTAATCAACAGCATGATACAGACAAAGAAGAAAAGGACCTGCAGTGATGGGATTGTGCTGGCCAAGGAGATAAGGTCAGCAACAGGCCCCAAAAAACAGTTCTACTTTGCTTTGATAATTTCTGTCCCTTTGGGAGAGCAGCATCTTAAAGGCTTCATATAAAACTTTCTCAAAGCCTTTGCAGAATGTCCTAATTTAAAGAACAGAGGATCTGTTTTTCAAAATACTTAATCAAGTGTCCTAATTTAAGAAGTAAAGGATCTGCCCTCCCCATCTGCCCTTCTGATGTTTGGGACCAAAATGCCTTTGTACTATTGTACCTTTGTACTACTAACAGTATTCTTGCTTAAGACATACCAGGCTGCGATACTACTTTGCTATTATCTCTTTCTGCAGAATCATTCTAGTGTCTTTTCAGAGGATTTGTTCCACTGAGGAAAACAGAGAATTTTTTTTACCTTTGTTTATGCAACCTCAGTACTATGGTATGTTTGATGCAGGGTAATTGTTCAGCTCAATTCTCATGCTTCACTTGCATCCAAAACTTTAAAGTAGTGTAACTTAAATTGCTAATAACTAGAACTGGGAAAATTTGAATTGAACTGAATATGGAATCTCTATAATTACCAGAGGGATGTGGTTCGTGTGTGTGTATTTCTGTCTCTTGGAAGCTTCTCCTCTTTGCTCAAATGTGTCTTGTGCATGGCTGTTGACTATAATTCTGTTCTTTGAATGGCTCAGCAACTTTACCATTTCAGATCAATAGTCCTGAGATATATCTTGACAGTATTTTTTTTTTTTTAAAATCCGATATTCCTTGTTCCAAAAGTAAGTACAGTAACCTCTCCACATTTGCGAGAGTTTGGAGCACAGAACCCTTGTGAAAATGGAAAAACTGCAAAACTCCACAATTCCTCTCCCATTCCCCTCTGGAGCTTCCCCTGCCCATTCCTTTGCCTCTGGCCCTGGCACTGGGAAAGGGAGGAAAAAAAGACAACCTTACTGGTCTTTTCCCCTCAGGCAGAGAAGAAGAGGGGTTCTGGAGTTCTGATGACTTCTGGTGGCCATCTTGAGAAAGGAGCACTTGACCAATTAATAGCCAATACACAGCAGAATGTGCAGTCACATGACAGAGGCTGTGCCTTCAGCAGTGGGAGGGGGCTTTGCTCACCTAAAAGGAAAAAAAGTCCATTTTAAACACAAGCCTTGTGAGCCTGGGGTGAGAAAGGCAAGGGATGGGAGGAGGAAAAGTGGGTGAGGCAAGCACGTGCCTCCCGAATAAACAAATTCATGAAGGTCAAACCTGCAAATGTGGAGGGTGGACTGTATATTCCTTCCTTCCTGATTGTTGATTGAAGATAATATTTGCTACAGTTAAGTGTTATCAACTGTTCAGTTTCAAGGTACTTTCACAGTAGCTTACAACAACAAGAAAATAACTAAGGTAAAAATAAAGATAGGATACTACTCCCCCAGCCTTGCATTGCCTGGAAAGCTATATTGACCTTCTTTGCTTACTTAGAGGCACTTAATCAGGCATTTTTAAAAATACATGACAGAAAAGAGGTCTGATCTGCAAAACCCCATAATACATTTTCATGTGAGGAAAAAAAAATCCACTGATTTCATTCTTGGAATCCATTGGGTTTCATCTAGCATCATGAGAACAGACTGCTGGTTGTATAGTGGGACCAGAGTACTACTGTGCATTACAAATAACAATGCAACCTGTAATATGTTCCTTTTTTGGGTAATGACTTTAGGGAAATCAGGTAGGTATACAATTGCATTTCAAGAGGTTGCTCATGCATGGGTCTGCACACTTTCTTATTTAGAGTTTGCAGAACACAACTTTCTTTTAGTCAATACAAGCTGCATTTCTGATATTGTTAGGATTACCTGCATTCTGTGGTAAGTCTGGTCTGAAAATAAAATAGGAATGGTTGGATATGGTACTCTTTCTCTGTGGACTGAAGAAATACACAAAGTGTGTTGTTTCTGTTTTGACAACAGGAATGTGGTTGTCTCCTCCTTCCCTAACTCCTCCCTCCTTGAGTTTGCCTACTTTTTTGCCTTGACTCAGAATTGATTTCTGGTCACCTAATAATAAGAATCACCATGTGGAATGGGATCATTGGTCCATATTAGTTTTGTATATGTTCATGCATATATCCACTGTGTGTGTGTGTGTGTGTGTGTGTGTGTGTGTGTGTGAGAGAGAGAGAGGGGGAGGGGGAGAGAGGGAGAGAGAGAGATATTTTCATGTTCTACTTCTGGTCTTTAGAAGTATTTTCTGCATCTCCTCTAAAAAAACAAATAACTTTACCTTTTCTGAAAGTGCAAATCCCCACTCAGTGTGTATCAAGTGTGAAGCTTGTGCTAAAAGGCAGACACAGAACTTTATATCTACCATTTTGTATATGGTTGCAAGATAACGTCAGACTTTACAGATAAATAATTTTACACAGCTATACACACTTACAAACACATAGCAAAGGCAACCATTTCCCCCATGAAATCCTTCCATTTTCCGTCTTGGTACAATATTAGCATATGTTTTTTAATGCAGACATCAATTGCCTCTTGTGTAAGGTGAAAAAATTGTCCTGAGGAAATCAGCAGAGGGATAGGATGGAATAAGCCAAGATAAGTCCACCCTCGCATTTTAAAAAAGAGCCTGGTACATCTTGATACTTCTGTTACATATGGGAAGGGTGGAAAATCTGTGGTCCTCCAAACTTCAGAGCCAAAGATCCCCTGTAGTTGTGTTCACATGGATTTGTTGCAGCACATGATGAAGCACTGCTAATGACCTGCTGATAGATGAAAACTAGTTCTTTTCAAGACTTTGGAATCATTTCATTTGCACAATTGTTGTAAAATTACCCAAGTGTGTACAATGTTTGACCGGTGAAGTGAAAGGTTATATTCTCCTTTCATCAGTGTGTGATGGGAGTTTGCCTAGCTCTGTGAACTGTGACCAGGAGGCCCTCCTGTGAGCATAGTTTACTGTGGATGGGGCAAATTGTTGCCTTCTAATGAGCAAAACTGGTGTATAATTTGCTTTATGCAATTTATTCATATTGCAGTAGAAGAGAATTTTATATGAGAGACCTCTTTCCTTTGTTTCAGTCACAATCCCCAAAGTTTCTCATAGCATGTAGAAACATAGGATGGATTCCCCCAAGAACCACTGAAGTCCATTTAAAAGAACACACATAATTGCCCTGCCTCAGACAGTGTCTGGCGTCTTAATCTGTTTTGCGAGGCTGTTGGTGTTCACTGGCCCTGTCCTGGGGTAGAGATGATCTGTCTGATGGTAGTCTTTGCCTAACCCTCCAAACCCTATATCTTTATGAAGACCCTTGTATTTTTTTTAAAAAAAGGAGAGGCGCCTGAAAAGCAATTGATCCTGTTATCTCACAAACAAGGGAAATGTCTAAAGAAGATGGGGCCATGGCAGTTCCACAAAGAAATACAGTGGAGTGGTATGAGAAGCAAATGTGTGTTAGGCTGATGTGGAAAGCAGTTTTTAAAAGATACATATCTGAACAACCCTCTTTAAAAAGTTATAATGTTTTCTAAGTACAGTTGGCCCTCCACATTTGTGGGTTTGACTTTCACAAATTTGATTACTTGAGAGTTTCATCACTCCTGCCCCCCCCCCCGGTGCCTTCTATGCCAGTGGCTCTGATCAGGCTGTGCAGCCCTTTTAAAACCTGCCTCTGGTCCTCCTCCTCTTCTACCAGCAGCTGCCGGCCCACTAAGGAGGCTTGCAGCTTAATTTCTCAGCACCACAAATCCCTTCCTGATGCCCCCCACATACCTGAGGAAGGAGATGTGCAAGAGAGAGGAAGTATAGGGCCCGCATGCTGACCCACCCCCTTTCCCTTTCCTTGCCCCATGTGGTCATTGCCCCCACCATGCCTCAGCCCGCTTCCCATAGCCCCCCCCCATTTTGATAATTGCAATTTTCCCACTTTTGTGGGTGTTCCTAACCCTAGTGAATGTGGAGGGCCAGCTGTACAGTAATTAGGAAGTAGAGATGCCAATAGGATTATTTTGTAGAGCGAGTTACCATTTACTTTTCTGTGAAAGAACACGTCTATTAACATTACTAATTATGTGATTTTTTTATTCTTCACTCCTTAGAAGTTGATTCTAGGGGGGATTTTTAACCATTTTTGTCTGTTCTCAGTATTTTTTTTAAATTAAAGGAAATTTATTAGCAGGTAATATTTTACTTTTTAGCAACAAGAAAGAACCAGAGTATTGTAGTTGTTCAAGCATTGGACCGTATCTCTGGAGACTAGGGTTGGAATTCCTGTTTGGCAGTGGGAACTTGCTGGGTAAATTTGCTAAGTCACACTCTCTCAGCCTCAGAGGAAGGCAAAGGCAAACTCTTTCTGGACAAATCTTGCCAAGAAAACCCAGTGATAGGTTTGCCTTACGGATGCCATTGTTACCATGCTATACACTAACACTTCATGGTATAGTCTAATTGGCGAGAAATATCATTTAATTGGTGAGAAATATAATTTTTAATATAGTTTCAAAGACTTACGGCTGAAAGGCCTGTGAACAAGGACTCTAGTTGGAAACTGTATGCTGAGATAGATGACCTTAGCAGGTCCAGGGTATAAGTTTGAAAAGATTAGTCAGAAAGCCTGGGCACTGATGGGCTTGCGATAATTCCCTCAATGATTCAACCTTCAAGTACAATAGTGGGTCCAGAAAGGACTAATAGACCCCTTTTGCTTGGTGTACCAGAGAGCAGTTAACACATTACTGTATTTGCCGGCGTATAAGATGCACTTTTTTTCCTAAAAATTGCCTTCTGAAAATGGGGTGTGTCTTACACACCGGTAAATATGGTACTGCAAAGAACTGATTTAGAGTAGGGCTTCAAAGTGTAAACACATCGGCAGCCCCTTTAAGAGCGGAAGAGCCCACCTTGCTGCAGCCCCTCTCTCCTTCCTCCCATTCACCCCTCCCAGCAGGGTCTTTGCCCTGGAACCAACCACCTGTGGGATGGCAGGGGAGTAAGGAATTGCATAGGCTGTGGCACAGGGCTGAGGCTGTGGCACAGGCCAACTTATCAGTTAACACCATAAGTTGGAAATGACTTGAAGGCACACAACAACAGCAATGTTAATGAGCTGCTTTACATTCCAAACTCTAAGCTGGACTTGTTCTTCTCCTGCTGCAGACCTGAACCCCTCTATGCCTGCTCTGGATGGATCCCTGTCCTTCCAGAGCACTGCAGAGTGTAAGAGAGAATCCACTGTACCTGTGCTCTGTGCTTTCAAATGGGTCACAGTTTTCTTCTTCTTCTTTAGGCACACTTGTTTGTTTCTCTTCTTTGAATGCACTCTAAAGTTATTCTGTAGGAATGTGTGTCTTGTTCTCCCAATGAACAGTAGCTTTTCTTTGATTAAACGTTAAACTTGAGGCAATCTAGGAATGTGCATTGGTGGAAATTGATTGTCTGTCTGTCTGTCTATAGCATTTGGTGCTGTAGGAGTAAATTATGAAACCAAAAAGTAGTCTTGTTGCCAAAGTCTTTATCATTTTCTGGCTAAAAGCTCCCTCTAGTGGTGGACGTTAAAGCAGGACAGTTCAGACTTGTACAAGCTTATAATACTTTTTAAATAACTTGTAAAATTATTATTGTAAATTGCTGTTGCTGCTGCTGCTTGTGCTTGTTTGAAACAGCTGCCAAGTTTGTGAGTCCTGAGTTTTATCAAGAAATCTGGTGACAGCCCAATTTAATATTAAAGGCCACACTAATGGAAGAGTACAATTTTACGTGTACAAAAATAATCTTTTAAGAACCAGGAACACATCATATTTTGCCTTTTAATAGAATATATTAAAACTCCTAAGCCACAGAGTATCCCTTTAAAGTATAGCCGTGACTGTATTCTGATTCTGCAAATGACAGCATAATCTTGAGCCAAATGGGAGCGTGCAAGAGTGACAGTAGAAATAAATGCAAGCATAGCAACTTGTACAGCTGTTCTCTTGGCATCTCTATAAGTTCTGCTGCCATCCACCAATCACATAGTACATCTTAGTGCTTCTGTTACATGCGTGGTGGGTTGAAAAACTTTGCACTTTCATATGCTGAGGTTCTGAACTAAAGAGTTGGAGTTTCCCTGTGGTTATAGTTACATGGATTTGTCACCACATATTATAAAGCATTACTGATGACCTGCTGATACATGAAAACTAGCTGTTTGACAAGAATGCTAGGACTTTGAAATCACTACATTTCACAGTGGTTGTAAAGCTACCCAGGTAAACAAGGTTCCTGTGCATAGTACCTGTGAAACAAAATATTAACCAGTCTGTGGTAGGAGTTTGCCTAGCTTTGCAGATTGTGGGGTGCTCCTGTGTGCGTAGTACATGATTACTCAATAATTGTTGCTACTTACTAATATATATATATATATATATATATATATATATATATATGGTGTACACAGTGGCCCCTAGACTTTTGCAAGGGTTTGGGGTGCAGAACCCTTGCAAAACTCAAAATGCAAATAGTTTCCCCCTGCCTAAGTAAGTGCTCCCCCTCCCATTCCCTTCCAGGGATCCCCCCTTTCACTGGCATTTTGCCCAGCCGCATTGCCTTCCAGGCTCACAGGAAATAGGCAAGTGAATGGGAAGGCTGGCAGCCACATGGGTACTTTCTCCCACCCATTCACTTCCCTTTTGCCTGGCTGCACTGCCTTCCAGGCTTACAGGCAATAGGCAACTGAATGACAGGGGACAGCTCCACACATGTGCCTTCACTGGTCGTGTTGCCCCCTCCCATCTGCTTTTGCCCAGGTCGGTGGAAGGAAGACACATACCCGGGCAAAAGGTGGAGGAATGAGAAGGTGGGGAGGCAAGCAAGTGCCTTGCAAATAATCAAGTTCATGAAGGTCAAACCTGCAAATGTGGAGGGAGGACTGTAGTGTGCTTTCTGCAATTTATTCATATTACAGAAGGGAGAATTTATTTGGGAGACCTATTTTTCTACTCCCCCCAAAATTTCTCAAAAGTTTTTCTCAGCATCCTGAAATGTAGGGTGTATCCCCCAAGAACCATTGAAACTCACACTTGTGGGGTCGTTGGTGTTCACTGGCCTCATGCTGAGTGAAGTGACCTAGTGGAAGCATGTGTATGATGGTTATCTTTGTAATCCTGTACAAACCCCATGATTTGAATGCTGTTCTATTCACAGTGTGTGACAGGAGACAGAGAATTACATGCAGTGTTCTAATTTTTGTTTGTCTTTCCTGAAGCAGGTATCATTGGGACAGCCATGTTTTATTGAATTGTTCCTTTTATCATGAGATTCAATTAATGCTTACTACAGCAATTGCACAAAAACTTCCAGGCATATCTGATGATTTCTATACATCACATCTTCTGTCTGACCAGAATTCTAGCTGAAATAGCTAACTTTTGTGCAACTGCCATTCTTTTTTGTAGGTCATTGACAAAAAATATTTTAATTGTATTAAATATTAATAGAAGTTGTCATAATCTTCTGATGCAGTTTATTTCGTATCTTATTTGTACTTCATGCTTTTAAGAACCATTTATTTTATGCAGTATTGTATCTTTATTTTTATTTTTAAATCCATGATGATACTGTGTAATTTCTCTTTGCTGGTGTATGGCCAAAATAAAGGTTGGGCTGCTATGTTCATGAGTTCTGTGTCTATGGACTCAACTAATCATTCTCAAAAATATTAAAAAAAATTGAAAAAGCAAACTTTGATTTTGCCATTTTATATAAGGGATACCATTTAACTACATCATTGTACATAATGGGGCTTGAGCATTCATGAATTTTAGTAACCACAGGGGATTCTGGAACCAAACCCCAGCAGATACTGAGGGCCCACTGTATCAATCAATCTTTCAATCACTGTTGTATTTTCCTCAAGGGATTGCTTTGCTCAAGGGATCTGCCTGCTGCCTTTTGACAGACTTTTCCAGTGAAGTTCCCAGTACAACACAACAGCAGTCCCAAGGTCCTCAGTGACTTTTTTTGGGTTGTTGGACCTCCCAAATGTCACTCCCCAGTCCACACTGCCTGCAACACCACACAGTAGCTTATGAGAAGTGGGTTCAAATCAGCACTGATCCATGAAACCAGCTCCATTTGGACCATTGCTTTTTCTGTCTCATAGTCTTGTTTATAAAGTATGTCTGAAGAGACGTACAATATTACATAAAAATTAGAATTTGAAAAAAAAATGGGGGGAGGAATAAATGGAAGTGCTAGATCTCAGGGTTGTTTTTTTTTTTTTTGAAAGACTAACAGGCAATTAGTAATAGCAGCATTAAAACTCAAGGATTTATTACTTAGCGTCCCCCCTTTTTTCTGATTAATTCATTGGGTCTCTTCTGCCACAGTTTATACACACAGACAACTCTGTGAGGTAGGGCAAGTTTCTGTATCAAATCAGGGGGCTTATTAGTCTGTTGTAAAAACAGACCAAACAAGAAAGGAGGAGGATTAAGGACGAGGCATGAATGTGGCAAAAATACCTCCATGTAATTGGTGGGATTTTGTTGCAAGTTAACTTTTTTGGTATTTTTCTGCCCAATTTTTCCCCATTTTTGACACCTGGGGCCCACAAAAAAGCCCTGGGGGGGGGTCACATGCAGCCCATGGGGCTTGTACTAGTTCAAGCCCAACTAGTTGCTCGCCCTTGTACTAGTTCAAGCCCAACTTTTACTCTGTCATGATCATTTTCTCTGTGATGGGGTCTCTAAAATATTAAAAATGGGGAGGCAGCATTTAGTCATGGGAGCCTACATTCTTAGTCTTTAGTAACGCAGGGTGAGAGGTCAGAAGACCAAGGCCATTTCTGCCCTACACTGTTACAGTGCTACTATTTCACTTTCAGCCTCCTGTGGAATTCTGGGGTTTGTAGTTTCCTGAGGCCAAAGAGCTCCCTGGGTGAGAATTCTGTCAGGTGGATCTGTAACTGGTTGACTGACCATTCCCAAAGGGTACTCACCAATGGCTGCTTTTCATCCTGGAGAGAAGTGACTAGCGGGGTGCCACAGGGTTCTGTCCGGGGCCCAGTGCTGTTCAATATTTTCATCAACGACTTGGATGAAGGAATAGAGGGCATGCTCATCAAATTTGCTGATGACACCAAATTGGGAGGGTTTGCTAATACGCCAGAGGACAGGATCAAAATTCAAAATGACCTGGTCAGATTGGAGAGCTGGGCCAAGGCTAACAAAATGAAATTCAACAGAGAGAAGTGTAAGGTCCTACACTTAGGTAGAAAAAATGGAATGCAGAAATATAGGATGGGGGGCACATGGCTGGATAGCAGTACGTGTGAAAGGGATCTAGGAGTCTTAATAGACCACAAGCTGAACATGAGTCAGCAGTGTGATGCGGCAGCCAAGAAAGCCAATGCAATTCTCGGCTGCATCAATAGGAGTATGGTGTCTAGATCGAGGGAGGTACTGATACCGCTGTACTCTGCTTTGGTTAGACCTCATCTTGAATCCTGTGTCCAGTTCTGGGCACCCCAATTCAAGAAGGACATGGTCAAGCTGGAGCAGGTCCAGAGGAGGGCGACCAAAATGGTGAGAGGCCTGGAAGCCATGCCCTGTGAGGATAGGCTTAGAGAGCTGAGTATGTTTAGTCTGCAGAAGAGAAGTTTAAGAGGGGACATGATAACCATGTTTAAATGTTTGAAGGGATGCCATGTAGAGGAGGGAGAGGGCTTGTTTTCTGCTGTTCCAGAGACCAGAACAAGGAGCAATGGATTCAAGCTGCAGGAAAGGAGATTCCACCTGAACCTCAGGAAGAACTTCCTGACGGTCAGGGCTGTCCGGCAGTGGAATGTGCTGCCTCGGAGTGTGGTGGAGTCTCCTTCCTTGGAGGTTTTTAAGCAGAGGCTGGATGGCCATCTGTGGGGAGTGCTTTGAGGGTGTTCCTGCATGGCAGGGGGTTGGACTGGATGGCCTGTGTGGTCTCTTCCAACTCTATGTTTCTATGATTCTATGATCTACCTCGTCCACCCCCCCGCCTCTGTTTATGTTTTTTCTGTTCAAAGATTGTCAGTGCAGCCTGGTTTAGGATAAATGCACATGTGATATGTCACTAGTATTTTGATAATCAGGATTGTGGCACAGTTGGGGTAGCATTTAATTGCTCCTTTGTTGTTGTTGTTGTTGTGTACCTTCACTTTGTTTCCAATTTATGGCTTCCAACTTTGTTTTGTTTTCAAACATTATTTTTTATAGGAACGATAATGAAGTGTGAACATTAAAGTGTTTTCTATACTGGAAGCATCATTGGAAAAATACTGAGATTTACCTAAAAACAGCTGGTTTGTAAGGTTATTGTAACCCATATCTGATGAAGCAGAAATGACTTTCTAACAGATTGTCTTCTAGCTAACTTCAAAAACCAGAGCAGCTTTTTCTAACATTGCACCCTCCTACTCTTTTGGACTTCAGTTTCTAATAGCCCAGTCAGCATGTACTATCACTAAATATGCCAAGACTAGCAGCCAAAAATTTCTGGAGTGCACCAGGCTAGGGAGGAATGCATTAGAAGACAGTTAAATGGGTGTTCTCACTGTTCTTTTAAAGTGCTTTGTGTGATGGAGTATATTTAATTAAAGAAGAGCACAAGAGCATCCAGCACACTTGTATGCAGTAGAATACATATATGTATCTTTTGCCCAGTTTTTGACAAAATGCTGGAAATTTCAAAATTAGAGTGAGGAGTGGGGAGTGGGTTGGGTTTTTAGTGCATTAATTAAACCCAGCTTCAGTTCATCTGTTTTGACCATCACTACATCATATTGCTTGTCTCAGCAGTGGTTATAGACAGTGAATGTGTATGTTGCCTGCCTGTTGTGGGAATAGCATGAGTAGTGGTTTTGAAAAAGAATGGATAAATCTTGCAAATTTACTGAAGAATTGTAGAGATACTTGTGAGAACTGCAGATTATTCTGATTTATATTGCCAGGCCACTTAATAGAATGAGGCATTGATTACCCATTCTACTTGGACTTGCGGTCTGTGTAGTTGTAACAGCAGACCTTTGTTTGTTGACTGAGCACTGCTTCATGTCTTGCAAGTTCCACTGGTCCTAAATGTGACTAGGGGTAACTCTGGCATTGTTATTATACAGAGGTTAGAGATCATCATACACCACCACTGTTCGTTAGTATTAACAATAACCTTGTTTGGGTGCTGTCTGTTGTAGATCAAGTAAATGTGCAAGAAGAGATTGTGTGCTAGCCTTCTATCGTCATTCCTATCTCTGGAGGCTTCCAACAGAATTTGGAACCTTGATTCTTCAAGACTGCAAATTGTGTGGAGAGCTTCTACTGGTGCCCCCATTCATGTGTTCATTTAATTCACATAGCTAATATTAGAAAAGGGCCAATGACTAACTGTAATTTGAATGACACCCTTAACCTGAGGAAGGTATTTGGGGAGGATTTGTGCATAACAGAGGTGCTGTGGGAGGAGAGTATGTATTCTACTTATGATACTTTAATCAAGTTTAAGAAAGTAGAAGGTGTTATATATGCCTAGTATTTAAAACCAGAGAGTATTATATTTGCTTAGTATTTAAAACCAGAGAAGCCTAGTGGAGCATGTTTAAAGACTGGTATTATGTTTTCCCTAGCAGATGAAACTGGGTCCTTTTGGGATTTTTTTTTCCCCTAAGAGGAATGCTTATAGTCTTGGCTATATTAACTGGCACACAATTGTGTGGGGTAAAATTGTTTCCACTTGGCAGTTCTGTAAATGCTAGATTGTTTTCTCAGCCCCTGACTCTTGCCAAATATCTGGATGGGGACTACATGATAGTAGAAGTGATAGCTTTAAAGCAAGGTAGATAGAACTGGAGCCAAGATCGGAAGTTTGTGAGGATATGAGAAACGGGGATGCACAAAGGGCCCAGACATGGCACATCATTATCTAAAGCCATGCTGTTAACCACCAAATTGCACCATCGTTGTTGACAGTTTAATCCTGAAGTCAAGTGAAGATGTCTGGCATAGGGATTCTAGCTTCTTCTAGACCAAGGATGGGAACTTGTGTCCCTTCACATGTTTTAGACTACAGTCCCTTCCGATTAACCATGTTTGGTGGGGCTTTGGGAAACGCGATGAAAGATTTCCTGTCTATGTTGTAAGTGAACCTGGATCAAATTAAATTTCCTTGCTTAGTAGTAGCTCTGCAGTCCTGGAAGAGAGCAGGTGACACAGCAAGTGATACTTAGCAGTCCTCCCTCTGTCGTGTGCGCCTTCTTTCTCACAGTTATTTGTGATTGTGCAGGAAATTCACCGTTCAGGAAGTTTGTACCCAAGTACTTCCCTCGCAACTGTTCAGAGAAAGCAGTAAAAAGTGGAAAACATGCTAGACCTCTGTAGGTAAAGCTCAATCCATTCTGTCATGCCTGAACATCTAAACTGAGGTACTTGTATTGTGAGTAAAGGGTGAAGCAGCTTTGCTATGGAGGACTTTTTTCAGCTGTGACACTGGATTGCAGTGCTGTGAGCCATAGTGCTTTAGTAGGTTGGAGACTAGATTTCCTGGGTCCATGGAAGTTCTGTGGTAGAGAAGATTCTTGTTTTGTACCAGAAAAAAGTCCTTTGGCTTAGAGATACGGAACACCAAAATAACATTAGTTGAGAAATAAATAAGACTCAGAAAACATGGCCAGTATTTGCCTAATATGTTATTTATGGTATACAAGTATATTGCTTCAGGAAGTGGTTCACATCCCACTCCAGCAAAACAGATTGTCTTGCTCTTTGTGTTCATTTCACAGCTAGGCTGTAGTCAAAATACATTTATGGTTATCAATGTTTATTAAATGTATGAGGATTGGAACATCCATCCTGCTGACTGAACAAGCAAGACTTTAGCTTGTGTCCTGTAGTGGCATTTGTCCAGCATAGTCATGGCAACAGCTCTTGCAGTTCCAAACCATCATCTGCCATGGCTTTTCTTTCTTTAATCCCCAGCACTGCAGGACCCTTGGCTATGTTTCATAGTGGAGCAGAGGCTTTTATGTTCGAGTACAAGGCATAGAGCTAAAACTGATCTTTATTGGCTCTGGTAGTTCTGGTTCGAGCATCAAGAGAGGAAATATTCCTACCTGGGACGTTTACTTTGTACACTCTAGATTTTACATAGAGGCTGCCAAATACAGCTTTCTTCTTTGTCAGCCTTTGGTCACATATACTGCCTTTGTCATGTATAGTCTGTTAACACAAATATTACCAGCTAACTGGAAAAAGGGATGGTCTTGTAGTGCTTTTGGTAAAATCTTGACTTTTGGAGATGCATAGTTGGAGGTTTTCATGATATGGAGGTTAGCATTATCCACCTTCTGATGTTTTCAGATTAAGGAACTAATACCCTGAAGGCAAGAGATCCTGTCTGATCTTGGAAACTAAGCAGGGTTAGCCCTGATTAGAACTTGGATGGGAGGCCACCAATGAATACCAGGTGCTGTGGGGTATATTTTAGAGGAAGGAACTGGCAAAATCATGCCTGAGTATTGCTTGCCTAAGAAAACCCCATGAAGTTTATGGAGTTGCCGTAAGTCAACAGGTGACTTGAAGGCACATACACGCACAGTTGTAACAAACACTACTAAAGAAAATAGAGATTGGTAATCTTTTTTCCTGTCAGCAACATGTTTTGTGTAGCTAAAAAGACATACACTGAAGGACAGATAGATCTGCTTTTGAATTGTAGAAAGTCATATTCCATGAATTAGGAGGGCAGCTATTGATGTAAAAGCATGCTTTTTAAATACGGTGTTCTGACTAACTAACTGCATTTGATGTAATCTCTTTTTAGTACTTGTAGCAAGACTATGACTGGTTTACCCAAAGCTGTCCATGAAATGATAGTTTGATTCATATTGATAGCTATAGATTATGTCCTTTCCTTCTGAGACACACCTCTGCCTGGATTCTTTTTTATGTACTGAGATTATACGGAATTTGGCAGGCTGCAGCACTGCAGAGCTTGAGAAATCATAGTAGCCCTACTCAGGTGTTCTGGTCGCTCATGCCTTCCATATCAGGTACAGGAGAGTGTATGCTAACTGCCCTTTCTCTGTTGTTTTCTCCCTTTCCCTTCCATAAATCTGTTGTATAGGGATCTGATACCTCAGCAATGCCCTTCACAGTCTGGCATAAGGTGTATGCACATTTACCTACTTGTGTATGCTCTAGTAGTTTATTGTATTTTTATTTATTTTACAGTAGTCTGTAAACACAATGTTTATTGTATTGCATAATATGGAAATTTATTATTTTTAGTGTATCATAATGTTCCCAAGTATTCTGTTTAGCAGATGGGATATAAGTTAAATAAATTTAGTCACTATCACTACATATTTAAAAAAGATAAAAGATTGCTGTCATAGGCTTTGGAGATGATCCCCCTCCTGGTTATGTTTTATAGAATTACAGGAACCAATTACATAAGAAAATCCATTGCAATAGTAGAGATGTGAGTATTTGTGTTTTTAACTGAGATGGAGAGAAGATATAAGAGGAAGACAACACAACTCTGTGTGTACTCAGGAAACAAGAGGAAGATGAGCTATGTAATGTAATCATTGTGGTAGCACAGTCATGTACACCTGATAGAAGTAGGTACATTATTGCCCAAAATAAATGTTAAAAGAAAAATGACATTTCCCCAAATTGAGCCAAATCTCATGTGGCCCCCCTCTGTTAGTTACTTTTACTGTTTGTGGGGGCAGGGGGAGTACTTCTGGAATCTGACTATGGATGCCTTAAAGCCATGTCTAATGTGACTATGAGTTTCTAGCGATCCAGTAGACCAGCTTTTGCCATTCTGATGCTCTTTATATATTTTCGATTATAAATCACACCATCACTTTACCACTGGTAATGATACGAGGCTGATGGGAATGGATGGGAATTAGTTCAAGTCATTTGGGGGACCCTAGGCAGAAACAGAGTAGATAATATTGGTGTAGGTCAGGGGTGGGAAAGAACATCTTGTGAGCTGCATGCTGCTGCCATACAATCCGCTCTCTACACTCAGGTCCTCTGGGGACCATTTACTTAAACCAGCCAGGACTAGCCTGGCAATGGTCACCCAGAGGACCTTCTCATCAGCCACACTTAGACTGTGGAATGACCTGTCGGAAGAGATTCAGTAGCAAAATATGCTGTCTGAATTGAAAAATGTACTAAAGACCTATCTCTTCCAGCAGGCCTACCCAGTCTATTTTTAATTATGATGCATTTTAAATTATAATGTATTTTAATTATATTTGCATTTCAAATGGTGTTATCTGTTTTTAGTGTGTTTTAAACGCAGGATGTTTTTAATTGTATTTTAATTTTGTGTTGTACCCTGCCTTGAGCCTTGGGAAGAGGCGAGTCACAAACCATCATCATCCCCTCCCTTAAAAAAACTCCTAGTAAAATGCTCACAAACAGCTTCTGGGAATGTGAGGGAAATTTTGCCATGTTTTTATTTTCCACCGGCTATTTCAAATGCCAGGGTGGCCATTTTCTCAACCAGGAGTGACCTGAAAGTTGACAGTTTGAGGCAGGGAGGGCTTAAAATGTTCTAGGGGAAAATAACTGTAAAATTGTCCCTACAACTCCTAGGGTGTTTGGGGGAGCATTTGTGGTTAATTTTTTTAAAAAATTATGCTCAGGGCCCAGGGGGCTGCAAGGAGGCCTCTGACATTTCAGGGTGTGCTAGGGGACAGTTCAGCCCCCAACCTCTGTCGGTTTCCTGCCCCTAGGTTAGGTGGCTTGATGTAAGCATACTTTATATGCCTATCACTGTTTAAAATAGATAGTTGCATAGCACTGATCCATAGCTGGAATTGATAATTGCTTAGCATTGATATATGCCTGCATTCATGTTCTTTAATTATTAATGTCTGGCTGTTACAGAGTTTTAATATCTATAGTATTAAACTAACAGTAGGAATACAAGAATGCAGTACTGTTAACTGTTGTTTGTCATTTTCCAGTACATAGTGCTACTTGAGTTTATGTGTTTGTATGTGTGATTTAAAGCTGTTTCTGTTTCTATTTCTTTTTAAACAGAAGAAAGCACTAAGGAAGCCTTACCGGTGCAGAAATGTCTGAGCGACAAAGTCTCCCTCTACAGAGGTGATATCACAGTACTTGAGATTGATGCCATAGTTAATGCTGGTAAGGTTTAAAAATACTTGGTATGTCACATTAATGTTTAAACATTTGAATGTGCAGCGAAACATACCTGGATAATCTCCACGGTAGAGTAAGAGGAACATGCAGAACTCCATGCATTGTGTGTTACTGAAACTATAAACTTATGTACCAAGGAAATCCAGATTTTGTGATTATTATGTGAATTATAAATGAATTCCTGCATTGTGCAAAAGGACATCCCCCTCCTCCCTTCACCATTGCAGTTTTCATAGCCTCCCAAAATCTACTCTGGAGGCCCTCTTACTGGACTTTTTAAGATGTGCAGGGGGCTTCAGGCATGAGGGGACCTTGCTCCTTTCTTTATTCCACTGAAGGAAACCACTCTTCTGGCAGGGGCTGAACAGTATGAATGAAGCCAATGTACATATATTTTGTTAGCAAGCATAATTTATCTGCTTTCTGCTGGTGTTGGAAAAGTGCAGTGAGCAAGGCATGGTGCTGAAGTGCTGACCTCCCACTGCCCCTGAAAACACGACTGTACTGTCTGCTGCTTGAGGTTTTATTGAGCATTGCCAGGGTACTGTTATGTGAACGATAGGCAAAGAGATTTTAATGAAGCTGGGTTCTTCCATGAGCGTCATGTTATTTTGAGGTGAATTCTTCTTCCATCTAGGAGAAAGGATTTTTAAAGTGGCATGCCAAATTGCGAGTTTGTGTTACTTTTTTTATTTTTTCTTTTCAAATATATCTACATCTCTTCCGATAAATGTCACCAATGTATGTAAATCTTGGCAAAAATATCGATGTCTCCTGCAAGAATTTCAGTAAGAGTTGTTTTCTCGCTTTCTCTTGAAATAATTTCTGGAAACAAACACAAAGAAAGAAAAACACAACACAACCCAAAACCTGAATTTGGACCTCAAATTTTCTTAGTCGGCATTGTTGTCGTTTTCTCTTCCTCTTCCTCTTCTTCTGCTTCTACTTGAGAATAACCAAAGGCAATGTTGTTCTTAAAGAAAAGTTACATGCTGTCTGGAATGTGAAGAAAAGGATTACTCCTTTTGTAGTGACACTTTTGAGAATTATCTGGGCATTTTTTAATTACAATATGGTTTTCAGGATACTACATTCTTTGGCTAATAGAAATTTGGTGGATTTAATGCCTTTGTGAGAAGTCACAGAATACACTCAGTCTTGTGACTGCAAGCACAAATTATGATATTGGTTCTATGATAACTGTGTATTTGAGCCACTGGGCAGCTAGTATAAACTGTACTTCTAGAACTGATTCACATCACACATTTTGCTATGAAAGTTCCTTTTTATATAAGGGTCATGGAATGATGCTAAAAATACAGCAGGCTATTTCAACAAGATTATGTTGTGCTGGTTTCATATGAGATTTGAAGTACATAATAAGAAAGTCTGAATTAGATTTGGAGGGAATAGTGATAGGTGCAAAATCTGAAAAGTGCTTCAACTTGTTCACTTGTATTTTTACAGTGGTCTACTGCAGATTTAATATTATCTACATTTCTCTCTATTTCCGTTTGCATTGGCATCCCTTACCATCTCTCTTTCAGTTTCGCTGTTAATTTAAGACTAACTGAGATGCCTGTGCTAGCATGAAATTAACCAAAAGAAAATTTGCAATTTTCCTTGAAATCATGATCTCAGATTTCACACAATGGCAGGCTAACATAATACTAAGTAGGTGAACTTGGAAACTCTCAAACAGTGGCTGAAAACATGTGGTTTTCCAGACATTGTCAGATTGCAATTCCCAGCATAGCCAATGGCGACGAGTGCTTAGAGTTGCAGACCAGTGTTGGGCTGCATTTTGCTCACCCCTGTTATAAAGAAAATAAAAATGCTCTGAAAGAGGAGTAAAGGAGGAAGGAGCCTACAAACCAGGGAGATAGTTCTAATCAAGCTGTTACATTTAAAAGATTTTTTCTTTTCCTCTCAAACATGTCCTTCTTTTCACCTTGCAAAGCTGGGAAGTACTTCCTACCTGCCAGGAAGTATTTCTGAGAAAGTGAACATTTATGTAGATAACATACATCCCTATAATAATCACTTGGCTTCATGTTCTTATGTTCTCAAGTGATTCTTGGCAAAGAAAAAGTTTCTTGTCTTTCAAAAAAATATTGTCAGTATTTCCCTGCATTCTGAAAGAGTGTGAGAAAGAGAGGGGGAGAGAGAGGGAGGGAGAGAGAGAGAGAGAGAGAGAAGGGAGGCCTTGAAATGAGTACAAGGGTTTATCAAAAAGGAGCAACCATGGCTGTATAACAGCCTCTTGATCTCTTTTGCAATCACCCGTCAGGCACCCTGTGCTGTGAATGAGTCATGATGATCCAGTGCCCTCTGTATTGTGAAGTTATGGTGTGTGGGCAAGTGGATTCAAGTTTATCCAAAACTTGCAAGTTAAAATAATATACATAGTTCATTGTGTTGTATCAGTGGGTGAGAGCAAAAACAAATAGTTCAGAGTCCAGTCTCCTTTTGTATCACCACCTTCTGCACCATCTCATAAGATTGTTTTTAGGGCTACACATAGCCTTGTCCCATCTGGCAGCCCACCTCCCCACTGAATTGTCTTCTGTCATCCTTTCAATAGCTGTAGGCCAGGATCTAAAGTGTACTGTGTTCTGTACAAGCAGTGGGGCTTTCCCACTCTTCTTTCTTCTTGGTAGCCTCCTCCTACCAACAAAAATCTGATCCTGGGGGTTGGGAGAGGGGCTTTTTACAATAGATCAAGGGGATTCTGCTAAGGTGGGAAGTGTTGGAGAACTGACAGTACTCAAGTTCTTTCTATCTTCATGGACCTCTTTGGATCCTAGCCAGAGTGTTAAACTCTTTTGTTTGACTGCCCATTAGCAAACTCACAACAGGGCTTGCAGATTTGATGTCTGTCAGAGCAGCTGGGTAAGCCTGCCATCCACTATTTTCCCTGTATTTTTCTTACCTACCCATAGGAATTGAATGTCAGGTGGATAAGAGTTGCTATCCTAGAATTATGCTTGTTCCTTGCTCCAGAAGCTGCCTTGAGTATCAGAGCAGAGAGATTTCAAGCAGCTGAAAGGTATATAAATCTCATTCAAAAATCAATATGTTTTCCTTGGACTATTCCTCCTTAATGGGAAGTCATGTTTAAAAACAGAGCAGTAACATTTCACACCTCCTGCTTGATTGTACCAATATAAACTTTCTCATTTCTGAGTCTAGGGGTAGAATGTAGCAATTTGAATCTTCTTTCCCTACTGGCTCTTGTGTTAGTGTCAGTGCACTGAGATAATGAAGATAAATCACTGGTTGGACAGCTGCATTTGCAAGAAACAAGAGGTTTGGGGCTGGTAAATCACAGGGAAGGCATAATGTAACTTTTAATTTGCTTTCCTGATAATAATTCAGCTCTCATATTAAAATAAAAATACAGTGGTACTGGTATCAGAGGTTAAGAATGTTGCTGAAACTTCTTTTATGTGTAGTGTTCCATTGATATTCTGACAACATTTTCTGACAACATATCTACATTTGACTGTGTTGACTGCAGTTTACTTCCAGTTATATGTGATTAGGATTTCTTTGTAAAATTCATGTATGTAAAAGAAAAGGATAAGGATAACAATGAAAACTCTGCCCTTTGAAAAATACAGTGTCTTAATATTATTTTAAACTCTATAGGACATAAAGTTTTATGGGTTGACTTTTCCTATGGCTTCTGTTGACCTTCAGAGAGTTTATAGTTTGCTTTGCAGCATCTTAATGTTATGAAGCATCACATCCCTGTCAAGCCAAAAATTAAACTTCAAGGGTAGAGGTTGGGTGTTTATATATTGGAATTGTGAACTGAATATATTAGCCATGAATTATGTTTAAATGAATGTGTTAGTATAGTCTGTTGACTAACAGAGCTACACCTCCCCACATGAACATCTTGTTAATGCATAATCAGTCACTGAAGTTGCCATGAATCTGGAGCTTAATGAACAGGTGAGAGGAAAGGAGGAATTTAAATCTGAAATTGATCTGACAGCCTATCACTGATTGCCAATCCATTTCATTTGGCAACTTAATTTATCACACAGTTAAACTTTTCTTCTTGTAGCTTTCTGAGAGGAAATTAATTCAGCAGCATGCCCAGTAATACTGGGTCAAGCTAGACTATTCAGATTTTTCAGCAATGTTTGAAAAGTGAATGATGGTATAGAAGAAACTGGCTGTTAATATCCTTGTTCAGTTTCAACTGCAAACGGTTTTATTGAGATTTTTTCTTGAGCATATTATTTGTGTATGAAGTGCACAACTGAAATGCACATTTTGTTGAAAGGTTGCTGTTTTTATGGGCCTTTTTATGTGGAAAGGTATGAAGGATGAGGCCTGCTTAAATGGTTGGGTTGTACCTCCTGAAAATGTGAAGTGTAAGTGTGGACATGTATATGTGTGCACATGTGCAGTTACTGCAAGTTCCTTATTCAGTAATCAGCCCCAGTTATGGTGTCTGTGTATAGAGAAAGTTTTTTTTTTTTAAAAAATAACATATTCATTTCTATTCCAGCCATTTACTGGCCCAGTTAATTAATTTCTTCTCCAAATTCTCCCCTCCCCTCCCTCCCCTCAATAATATATCTTTTCTCAAATTCATACCCTCACCTTTGCTCCTCACTTGGGAAAAAACAAACCCAATTTTGCCTACTTCAGTCACAGCTCCTGGTTCACTCATTCGTACATAGACCTGAGATTAATCCTGTGCATGTTGGAATATCTCTGAAATCAGAGGGCAGAGAGGACCTTGTGGATAGGTTATAAGTTCTGTCTTGGAGAGGGAAAGGGGATCTCTACCCAAACTGAGCCCAGGCTGTAGATGCTGGATGAAACAGAACTGGTCCATTTTCCTTCCCCATGCTATCATCATAGTTGCAATAAGGTGCTACATATCTGGATGAGCCGGCCTGCTCCCTCTGTTTGTATATCCCTTTTCCACACAGCCGTGAGCAATGCTCAGGTGTGGTCATAGAGAAAGGGAAAGGACAAGGCTTCCAGTCTCCTTTGTATGCCTGAGCCTTTTGCTGTTTGTCTTTAAATGCAACGTTAGGGCGTCTGTGCCATGCTTCACTATACAGTTATGGCTTCTTTTGTGTATTTTTGGAATGTAACTGTCAACCTGAATACACAGAGAAAGGCTTGGAAAATGTCGTTCACCTTAAGAGACCATGTTAACAATCATGTTGAACAATTCTGCTTCAGTGCACCATCTTAGAACTACTTTTTTAAAAAGCCCTGAGGTCTCTGTGGTGATTTTTTTTTAAAAAAATGGTGACTATAACTCAATAATAACAACTTGTTTCCTGAGAATATAAAAAAAATAAACAATAAACTATTCCATGGTTGAAGGAGTGGACTGGTGAGATTAATTCCTAGTTCTATTTTTCCAAATCATTTGCAAGAGAGCTTGGTAAAGGAAAGTGCTTTTGTATTGTTACTGTCCAGCGTGCTGAGTTTTTCTATTCCCCAGCCCTCTTTTCCTCTTGGCTTTTGACAACAGGTGGTGTCAGGGAATGAGAAAATGAGGTCGTGAGTGGCCTGGGGGCTTCCATTCTGGTGCTACAGCAGTATTTTCTCTTATAGTCTCATTTCAGTGGCAAAATAAACAAGATACTGTTGCTGTGTGTGGTGGACTGAATGTTTCATCCAAAATGCAGCCTTCCATTTTCCAGGAAGATTTCTCCATTGACTGTCAGAGACTGAGTGATGGAGGTGATCTCTCTGTGATGAGAGAAACACATTCCATAAAAAACTACAACGCACTTTCTTCCTATCTCCAAAACTTTAAAGTGCATTCTAGACATAATTAGCATCATATGCAGCCTGAATAGGACTGGGAAAAGGAAGACTGTGTGCTTGTGAGTTTCTCTTTTAGATCCTCTAGTCCTTTACTTACACTGTCAGATATCATGTGGGTATCATACAGCTCATTCTCTGTACCCTGGTTTCTTATTATAAAAGGGGTATAAAGTTGTTTGGGTTTTTTTTTTTTCGGTAGAAGGGCTAGGGGGAAAAAAAGGACAGAATTCTTCTTTCTCTAAGGTGTGTGTGTATGTGCCTCCGTGTCACCTGTTGACTTACACTGATCCCATTAATTTGAATACTCAGAGGTGGTTTTGCCAGTTCCTTCCTCTGAAATATAACCTATAGCACCTGGTATTCATTGATGGTTTCCCATCGAAGTACTAATTAGGACTGACCCTGGTTAGCTTCCAAGATCATACAGGAACTGCTGCCTTTAGGTTGTTCAATGGAATGTAAGTAGTTGTGAGCTAAAAAGCGACAACATTGATATTCTGCACTGTGAGAGTTTGAAGATTCATGGTCATTGTCACAAATGGTGTCTTTCTATATCCTGTTCTGTACCCCTGCAACTGTGCGACTGCTAATATACGTGCCGATGGTTAATAATTCCATCAGTATGTCTGTGGAAGTGGACCAAAATCTTGAAATCTGAAGTGCACTGAAATCTCTGAAAGCTCATGCTAAAATAATTCAGTTAGTCAAAGGTGCTAATAGATTCCTTCCTCCCACCACCCCTTTGTCCTTTTTACTCTGCACTATAAGAATTGTACAAGAAATACCCAGTGCTTCATTTTGCCTTGGTGTCACATGGAGTAAAAAATATTTGCTGTACAAATGCTGTACAAATGATAACCTTAATTGGTTAATGAAAAAGAAACCAGAGGGGTACATACACACTGTAATTTGTGTAGGAAGGAATTTCATTAGTTGCAGTTTCTCTCACTACACTGAAATACATTAAGAGACTGTACTTGTCAATCTGCTGCATGATTGTTGAAGGCAGAGGAATTCCCTTACTGCCTCTAACAATTGCAGATTTATTATTCAACTTTAGATATTTATTGCTCTCAGATTCTTTTGCCCACTCTAAATGCAAGTGATACAGTAATGATTTCAGGAATATTTTGAGACTAAACAGCATAATACTTGGTGGAATTGTGAAAGAGTGATTTTATGTGAAGTCAGTTCCTTTTAACTCTTGTTTTAAAATGGTAGTAAGTGACCTACAACGAATTTCTGACTCAGATCAGTGAGCACGCTGATCTGTTTCTTTTCATTCTAATAATGTTTAACTTGTAGGGTTTCTTCTCTGACTTCTTGACAGCTGTCAGATGGGAAAGAGAAAAGTAAAATTACCAGTAGTGTCGACATATAACTTCATCCCAAAGAAGCATTGAGTAGTATGGTCTATGGAGATTGGATTCTTGATTTCACTTTCCATATATGACTGACATTTGTGAGAAATGAATAACATCAGTGTCGGGCATACATGTAAATATCACAATGAAACAGGGACAGACCTTGAAAACACAAAACATAATGCTATGAGCACAAAACTGCAGTGATATGCTACCAAGTATATTCACAATTTTTACGTAAGCATGTATTATAACACAAAAGGCAACATGGCAAAAATCAAGCAACTGAAATGACATTGATGTTGTAAAACCACTAGCCCTAGAATTTAGAACAGGAGATGCAACAGGCATCCAGGCAGATCCCTGTGTCTTTTATTAACTTCTTCTGGTGTGAGTTTGTAACAATGGAAACTTAATCTTCATGGCTCTAGATCAGATTTACTTATTTGATTTTTTAAATCAAGTTTTCTTTTATTTACTTTAAATTCCAAAAGTTTTAATAAAAAGGTCTGGAAGCTCATGATTCAGGAAACAAAGTGAAAATCATACTTTTGACCATGTGGATAGTTCTGACCATTGTTTTTTGTTCTTTTGTAGACAGACTATTGGAATGTGAACCAAGGGATCATGTTGCAAATACTTAGCAGTTCCCCCAAATATGGTGTTCAATTGATGCATAGTTCTGAAACTATGATGTACAATTCTAACAAGGAATGTGTATAATATAAATATGAAAAGCTGTATACTATTTTTGGTTAGAAAAATGTTCATCAGAATTCGCAGCAAACATTTAGGAACTAGCTCAGTGTGGAATTGAGGATTGATATAAATGACTTTGGTGCCAAGAACATGACTATCTAGGTGCTTTGTGATTCTTCTCCTTTGTCCCACCTTAGTTTTAGCATATGTAACCTATATACTTCATTGATAGCATATTCTCCTAGTTAAAAGGTGGAGCAAAGTTCTAATACAATGAATCTTCAACCCCAAGTGCATTCTAATTTCATGTTTGTGACTATGATTATAAAACAGACTTTTAATTGAAGATTATTCAGAGGTCAGTAATAAGATAGTTTCACGTGTTGGGCTTTTTACGTATACCTATTTGGGAATGAGTATCATCGAACTTCTAGCTAGACGGGTCTACGATCTCACTTTTAGTTTGATGACAGTATGGTGAGCACACTGAAATTGTTTTTGTTGCTATTTATTATATCAACCATTTATACATACAGTAGTAAGTGTTCAGTGGCTATATTTCTAGAAGTTATGTTTTTAGCATTCCAAAAATGTTCAGGAGTCACGCTTTTTTCAAGAGTTGCCACAGTTGAAAGAAAATTTGTAGCAGATACCCAGCATCTTTTAAGTTTTAATTGAAGTTCTCAAAAGTGGATTGCATTTTAGCTGAACCACAAGTGTTAAAAACATCATGTATAGGATGGAGTTTATATTGCTAATTGGATAATATAAATAATCGGTAAGGCACCTTAGACTACAGTCAGCCCTCCACATTTGCAAGTTTCACTTTTGCAGATTTGATTATTCATGGATTATTTGCTGTCAGCTCTGCTGCCTCCCTGTGCCAGTTTTAAAAGGGACTGCAACCCTCATGAGACTGAGAAACTGTGAACAAGGCTTATAAGTCCCTGTTAAAAATAATGTGGGGCAGCAGTGGATGTGGCCGTAAGCCCTGCCAGCTACCCTTGTCTGCCTTGTGAAAGAACCTTGATGCCTCAAAGGAATCTATGGTGGGTTGAATATGGTGATCATACTTTTTTGTGTGTTAAATATGGTTTAGGAGGAGCTAGAGTTATTCATGGTTTTTCCACTTTCACAGGGGCCCTGTGCCCCTAACCCTAGTGAATGTGGAGGGAGGACTGTACTGTTGGGCAGTTGGGCATTTTTGAGTGCTGCTTTGCAGTCATACCTGCAAGTCAAAGAATGTGGCAATAAAGTCTGCATGTGATAAAATATTGTGCTTATATATTGCTTCTTCAAACAAAGTTGCTTAAAGGTAGAATAATTTAAAAATCAGAGATGGAGAGATTCAAGCAGACAGGCTTGTGACATAACTGTTCTGATTACTTGCTTTCTGTTTTGAGCTTACTTCAGGATTCATGGGTGATCAGCTAAAACAAGAAAAATGCTATGTTAATTATATCAATTAAGATAATGGAGAATAAAATGAAGTGAAACATAAAGTCAATCATCCAAATAATGTAACTTATTGCCTTGCTCTAATTGAATTTGAGTCAATTTATTGCCTGTTTCCAAAGATGCAGCACATTCAGGAAGATGTGGGGGACTTTGCTGCTTTCTTAGATTTTTAAATTCAGAAGTAATAGCTTACTGTATAGTCTGAATACAGTCTGTTCATGGCATTTGAAGATGATTTAAGGTCCTGATTAGTAAACTGAAATTAAAATGGCTGTTCCCAGTTTTGACTGCACTGGGGAACTATAGTTTATGACATGTTGAAGCTGCAACATAAGAGAGAATTTGAAAGGAGTGTGCACAGACATGATTCTTGTTCCCAGCTTGCTAAACCGTGGCTTCACATGGAAGAAAACTTCCATCTTAACTACATCATCCCCACTCTTCTTTCTCTGATTATAAATTCTGGTTGTCTCTTTTTCATACTTTCCGTTTTCCAAAAACAGAATATGGTTGGGAAGGTGAACTGGAACCTGGTTTAGCAAAGTGTGATCCATTTTGGATCCTTTAGTCCCCCAGCCAATGACTTGACTCTATGACAGTGAGCTCAGGAAGTGGGGCAGGTGAAGAATTAAGGGCATTCTGTCTGCCTCCCCTCATCACTCATATAATTTCTTCTTGCAATGGAAGAAGAAATCTTAGAAATTTATCCACACACCCAAACTCTGGAGTAGGTTTGGTTACAGGTAGAAATCATTGATAAAGAGGAACGATCAGGAGCCATTGCCGAGATTTGTGTTCCTGTCTGCCATCTGTTCCCAAAGTTGGGTACCAGTTTTAGGCTGGATATGTAACAATGTCATCAACAGAATTTTAGTTTTAGGCTGGATATGTAACAATGTCATCTACAAATTTCATCATTGGTCTGTCCAGCCCAGTGTCAGCTGTTCTGAATGGAAATGGTTTCCTGTGGTGTTAAGCAGCACCATTTCTGACCTCTGTTCCCTGGGATCTTTTTCACTTCAAGGTTCTGGAAAATGAACCTGGGAACTTCTTCTTGCAAAACATGTACTCTGCTTATCTGCTGTACTCTGGTCATATTTCAGCATTTCTTTCTTTCTTTCCTTTTTTCTTTCTTTTTATGGTGTGTGTACGTGTCTAGCACTTTGGTTGGTTAAATGATGTGATGGTCCAATCACCATGCCAGGCTAGGACAGAGCTATGTTGCAAAGCAAAGATATGTTTCCTTACCCTGTGTATGTCTTATAATTATGAATGTGTGTCTCACCATGCTAATGTATAGTCAAGCAGACACTTAAAGGGAAGAATGGCTAGGCAGGAGAACAGGGTGCTTAACCCCATCTATCATGTCATCTTTACAAAGGATCCCTAAACTGTTCTAATTTTTCCCCTAGAGAGGCCCTCAGACAAGATTTAAGCTTTGAGGGGGAGGAGGATATTTGCAAGGGAAAATAGGGCTTTGCAAAATTAAGGTATGTTTTCACCTACCCTGTGTTCTTTCCATGCAAGGCTTGGTAGCATGTCTAGTCACTGTAACATCTGATTCTGCTTTCCTTTTAAGTGGAAATCACTTTAGCAATATACTAGATGGAAGGAAACTATGAATTGCATTTGAAATTTGCATTATACAGCATGCAAAGTGAGCACTTGTGCCTTCTCTTTAACATTCCTAACATTTTGCCTAATCAAGGGTATAAATGCATGATTGTTAAGTATTTTAACTTGGTCCCTGTTTTGTTCCAGCATCCTGGTTGTGGCAAATGACATATTTTTGTCACTAGGGTGTGCTGTGATTCCGTGAATCAGTGTGCTGGCCCTACCAGACTTGCTGCAAATGAATCTCTTTTCTGCCTTTTGGTGCTGCATAGTGGCTATGAATATTTCAGTGCATTGCTTCAGTGTCACCTGGGCAACTGACTGAGTTCCCATGTTATTTTCTTTGTGTGTTACAGCATGCTTCCCTGCTCTTTGGTGTACTCGTTTGAATGAATGGAAATCTGTGGCTTGTTAGCAGAATATCCAAAAGCCTCAGAAGACAGGCATGCTATAATGCAGTGATCACCTCCTTTATTTCTTCAAACAGGAGTGGCTGTCAAACTGATGATTTTAAAAATTAGGTATCAATAGTTTTTAATTAAATGTACTTCTCCCCGGATGTCACAGAGTAAGGAATTTTTTTTTAAAGTGTGGCAGTAGAGTACTAAACTTTAGCAAACAGTTTTTTTTCCATGGATTTCACTAGTAAAATCTTGTTCCATCTTGTAATTTGTATTTGCTGTTGGAAAAAATGGTAAATAGATTGCTCCAGTATGTTTGTCGGGCTCTATCCTATCTGGCTGCACTACTTGTTCCAGCTACAGAGTATCTGTATGTGTGTGGAAGTTTTGAAACCAAAAGTGTGTAACCTTGAGTCTAGCCTTGGCTATAACTGATAAAAAACACCAATGAAATAAGTCAGGACTTAATTGTTTTAGACTAATTCTAATCTAGTCTTTTTCTTCTGCTTCTGAAGGTAAAAATTCTTCTTTAATCCTTCTAAGATTAAAATAAAGGTTCACATCTGATAAATGTGCATCTGTAACAATAAAAGCAAGTGTGTGGGTATGCCATAGCTCCAAGACATTGAAGCCTAATGCCTGCTTTTTAGCATGGGTACCAAGGCGACTTCAAGGATGTGCATACTGGTGTTACTGTTTTGTAAAAACAGATTAATTTTTATTTATTAAAAACTGTAGCCTGCAGTATTACATCAACTTTGCTGCTAGGTGGCAGACACCAGGCTTATCAGAAGAAAGGAGCTCCTCAACAGTAAGGTTTCCTCAAGAGCAGGAATCCTTCAGGTCTGGTTCAAATACTTACATCTGTTTTCCAGTGGGTCTAGAATGAAGTTATTAAAACATGTCCTGTTCATTTCTGGTCTCTTCACTGCTGGAACAGCACAAGTCCTGTTGCTCTGAACCTGGTAAAAAATTCTGTTCTTCACTCTATGTGTGTGTGTGTGCGCGCACGCGTGCGCGCATGTGAGAGAGAGAATATATGTGTAAGAGTGTGAAAGTTGCTTTTGGGATTACAGCTTGCAGAATCCCCCAACTAGCATGGTGAGTGGCCATACTGGTTTAAGAATCCTGGGAGATAGTAAAAAGGGAAATTTAAAATGCTATGCGGGGGAGGGGGCCCCTGAATTTGGAAAATTAGAATATGGCAACCTGTGAAGAAGACAGAGAAACTTTTGATGCCTAGTAAAGAAGAGAGATCCTTAGATCCTAGTTTCTGTTTTGTCTCAATTCCACCTGGCCTGGGAAGTTAAGGCCTTTACTGAATCCGTGTTTAAAAAATTATTGCTGCAGCTATTTGGAGATCAAAAGGTTAGGGATTGCTTTAGAGGCGATGCCAACGTTTAGTTTTGCATAAAATATATTTTTGCCACTGTGTTGGTTTTTTTTTTTCCAAAAAGAGCATAGTGTAAATTATTAGTGGATTGTTCAATTTCAGCATATATTTCTGTGAGATGTTTACAGTATTATTTAAGACTACCAGCATACCTCAGTTTACAAAGCTTCTACCATTGAAGCACCTCTTTCTGTGACCACCCAGCCTTCATTTTTCCTCTTCACTCACTGTCTAGATGGAAGTTCTTAAGCAGCATTGGCACTGGGAGGAACATGGATGTCTGGAGAAACAAACTTTTGGCGTTGAGTTGCAGCAGTAGTAAGCAATGTAATAAACAAAGCTTAAGTAGGGAAAGAGCAGGATTCTGCTCCAACTAATCCTACTGTGACCATATGTGCCTGTAAATTGTAAATAAGTGAAGTAAATTGCAGCCTCCAGAGCATGCGCGAACAGCAAAAAAGAGGTAAATAAGCCTTTCTCACTCACTGACCCCAGAATGTAAAATAAATAAATAAATAAATCTGAAAGTGTAGCCACAAAAATGAAGCTCATAAGAAGAGTGGGGGCTGGTGAGAGAAAAGATCATCCCTGGATGCATTCTGGAAGAAGTCTTCCAAAACAGTCTGTGGAAGGTTCAGAATGTTTTTGTTTATTTATTTGTTTTTTGTTTATTTTGTTTATCTTCTGACCCAATTGTTTCCTTTCACATGTACATATTGTTACTTTTGAATAAAACATTTGCTGAAAACTGTTGAACTGCCCTTTTCTCTGGTGTAGAAACCTATCCTTATTCTTTCCCTGTTATTTTTGTCTCTGATACAAAATGTTCTCTTGAAGAAGCAAAGCCCAGGAACACATCTACTTTGTTAGCTGATCTATTTAAACCTCGAGTTGCAGTTGTCGAATTATCTGGAAATGTTGTTTTATGTCATATGTTTTTCCTGATGACATTGTAAACCAGTTTGAACATAGTTTTAACATGGACAAGTGGCATACAAACAAACATGATTCTTATGCTGTTGATATTGAGGAGAGTTGGGTAATTTTAGATGCTTCAATTAGGAGCACAAACTTTTCGGAATCTCTGTCCTGGGAAAGATATTCCATGGTTAAAATCTGCATATCCTACAGCTTTTAAAAATGAAGGAGTTCTACAAGGAGGAAATGTGGTTAAAAAGTGATAAAGGTGATGGTTTATGCACAAAGCATCTTGGATTGCAGGTTGTGTGCTCTTGTGTTCTGTGCAGAAAAATTAAGAAAACCCAGTCTTCTGATCTTGATACCTAATGCAGCTTTGAAAGAGGTACTTCTGAATGGGAAATTAGCAGTGCCATGTCCACATCAGTCAACCCTTTTATGACCCATAATAAAATTTGCATAATAATCAAATAATATGCACAACATAGGCATTTAGCTGCTGGAGTTCAGGAACAAGAGTATGGGAACCCTGAGAGGGAAAGAGAAAGCAAAGGGCTGACTGGTGGTGCATGGGAAGACTGGGGTGGAGAGTTAAAAGGACAGAAAGGCTAAATGAGCACTGGAGTGGAAGGAAAGACCAGTAAGAAAGAAAAAGAGTGAGGAGGTGAAAAGAGAAATAGCACTGGGTTGAAGGGAACAAGGGAGATTTTAGTTCAAGCAAAGCTGATACAAGAGAAATTAATAACAGTGACAGTAGAGAAAGAGCAGGACAAAAGAGTTGCAGATGGGGGTGAGGAGAAAGAGAATTGGGGTGAGGGTGAAACAAATGGGTCTTTAATAGGTGAAACCGGCCATTTTCATTAGTCACACATATATTACTGTCATTATTTCTGTTATTCCAGTGAGACTTCTAATTAACCTGTAGAGAAATTTCTAGAAAACGTAATAGGAAACACTAAATTTGGGGTGATCATTGCACTGGTGTGTCAAGAACAGAACAGCTGCTGAGTCCTAGTAGATCAGAACCTGCTACGGTGTTTGTGTGAAAATCAGGTTGAACTGCAGTGACCAGAAGGGAGCAAACTGCTGCATTGTCAGGCAGACCACCTGATAATCAGGGAGACATTTAGTGCCAATGCTTGGCATCAAAGTATAGTCACATTACTGCTGCATTTCTTGGTGGACCCAGTGACTTCTTTGGTAATGTAGGGTGGTGGATCATAGAGCTTTGACTACATCAGGGTGGGGAATGTATAGCCCCACAGAGGTTGTTGGACTACAGCTCCTCTTAACCCTAGGCAATTGTCTTTGTGGAATGCAGTTGTGAATCAAAGCAGTTCAGGGGTCAAGAAGCTAAGTTTGTCTGGAGCCAAGTAGAATAAACCAGATGGAGAGACCCATAGACGGACAGAAGAAGCAGTTGCCAGAAGTCATCAGGATCCAGGGCCCCTAGTTGGGAGGGATGCCTTTAACAAGTCCAGTGTTGCTTTCAGCAATCGATATGTGCATCAGCTCATCTTTGCAACAGAGGCTGACTGTGAAGTACAAATGGCTGGGGCTGCTTTAATTGTGCTTCTGCGTTGGTCCATTCCCCAACCATTCATACTCATGGCTTTGGCTATGCCTGCTGCTCCATCAGAGAGAAACACAAGAACAATGTAGCCAAAAGTGAAAGATGATGGAAATTATAGTTCCACAACATTTGAAGAATCACACCCACCCCACTCCTGTACTTGATAACATGATAGTTCCCAGAGGAGGGGACAAATAGGTCATCTACACATAGGTTCCTCTTAGCCACACTTGTTTGTTTGGCAGTGGGTTTAGTTTTTCTCCAATTGAATGGTAGGACCTTTGTATCTGGAGTTTTTTGGAATAATCAAGGGTCATGATAGTGATGGTTTGTTGAGCTTTAATACTACATATGTTTATAACCTCCATACCACCCCCAGAAATAAGGGTTTAGATTTCCCATTTCTGCATCCAAATTGAAGTTTATAGGAAGGTTTCTTCCTCTACCTGATGGGTAGTATTCTCTTCCCTGATAAAGTTACCTAGCAACAACATGGTGGTTCTAGCTGCCTTTTAGCTATAATTAACTTGGAGATTTCAAGTGGTTTTGATCAAATGGCAAAATCTGTGGCCAGAAGAATTTTTAAGTGAGCCAAGATGATAACATTGTGTACTGTGAAAACAGAAGTAGCTTCTGTGTCTTGGTTTCCAATTGTTTTTGTGGCAGGCCACAGTCAATATATGCAGATATTTTGGATAGGGTTTAATTGGGCATATTGACTATTGTCACTTCATTATGCATAGTGTGTGAAAATCTTACAGGTCAGCACAATTGAATGGATTCTATTAACTTTGTTGCCTTCAGGTAGTTTTTGTACTGGAATTGTGAAAATGCTGCAAAAATGCTTAGGATAAAATTTAAATATGGCAGCCCTTCAATTCCAACAGAGACCAATCTCTACTAAATAGACATAAGTGAGAGGAAAAATTGGAAATGTGTTAAAGGTTCCCCATAGATGAACATGCTAATAAATTGGTCTTACCATTACAGTCAGTAGTTTTTCATCTCTTTTTTAATATAATGGTTTGCTCTGTGTCAAAAATATTTTCTTGTTGGACCTGTGAACTGAGTAGAGATGGTCACTACTATGGTTTTGTTGGGCTTTGAAGGACCAGGGCAACATTGGGGATACAGCTGCTTTGTTTTTCAACTTCAGATTAACAGCCAATTCTTTCTTTTCCCTCTAGTTCATGTGGGGAAGGTTGGGACTGATTGTTTTGGTAACAGGTAGGCAAAGTTTTCCTTTGGGAGAAAACATTGCTGTTGAAGAGGAGAGTAAGGAATTGCCCTTGACCCCACCATGGAAGTTCAGTATATGACCAAGGAAATATGGGTCCTGTTTCCTGGATTTTCTGCTGTGGGGCACGGAAGAGGTATGGAGTGAAGAGAGGCTGCTGTCTTTCTTCCCAAGGATGTGGATGCTTCATGTGGGGGCTCTGCAGCCAGCTCTGTTATCATTATGGCTCTGATCAGCCAATCAGTGAACAGTTGGGGTTGGATGAAGGCAGAGACTGCTGTGCAAATGTAGAAAAGAGAGTTCCCTCCGTGGTCTACCCAGGAGACTTAAAAGCAGGGCCGCCATCACACACATCTGGTACTTGAGTTAGCCTGTAGCTTTACTTACTCCCCTGCCAATATCTTCCACTTTATGTGTGGCAAAGGCTTGGAGTGGCATGCCTAGTTGGGGGCTGTTGGCCTTGCTTCATTCCCAAGTACCATAAGGGTTGAAATGAGGGCGGCGAGCGGTGGCTCTCATGCAGGTGGCATCCCATGTTCAGCCACCCCGCATTTTCTTCGAGCAGACTGGCTCCAAAGATGGGCTCCATCAATCGGCTGGCAGATGGGTTGCCTGATTCCTGGAGCTGTTCCCGGTATTGCAACAGGATTCTAACAGCTGTAAGCAATAAAAGTTTTGGCCATTTTAAGTTCAGCAATATCCCTGTTGCCTTGTTTTATACCCGCCCTCCTCTTTACTGTTGTATTTGCAATATAATTCTGTAAGACACAAAAGGAGTTCAGATCTATGATTCTGAGAAAGCTGTCCCCACAGAGGTCCCCTTACTGACCAAAACAGACAGGCACTCATAATGTGGATGAATGCCTAGTACTATGAAATGGAAGAATTCGCAAGTAAGGAATCATTCTAGAGACACAGAATGTATCTGATGGCTAACAGGATTCCTCTACCAGAGGAGGCTGAAACCCTTTCCAGGAGCTACACTGGCAGTTAGTAGAAACACATGCATAAAGATAGATCCATTAAGTGATTTTTAGTGAAGTTCTGTTCGTAGTAAAAAACCAACCAACCAACCAAACAAAAAACTTGGGGAAGCTGAATGTCTTGCTGCCAAAGATATTCCATGTAAACATCTCTACTTACAGAGGCACAGTGAGAGAGCAGGTGGGAACACTTGTTTTTTAAAAATACGTTTTGATTAATGTAGAGTTAGGAATTGTGCTCTAGTACTCTAGATGTTGTTGAACCACAACTTTTAGCATTGCTGGCTAACTCTCCTGGGAGTTGTTGGAGGGCTGTAGAATTTTTTAGTCCCTGATGACTTACTGCATTTCCTGCAAATAAACTTCTGGGTATTTTTATGCTGAACCACTTGTCTAACTGCACAGTTTCTGCTTTATCATGTTTTTATGAACTTGCTTTTGCCTTTTTTTAGTTTTATAAAGAACGTTTGCATTTTCCTTCTAACGTGTAAAATATTATAATAAACTTCTATAGTGGACTGAACTGTTTAATTTTTAAAAACCATGCAAAGTTACCTGCATGGAATGTTTTTTACTTGAATGATACATAGTATAGCAAAGCATTTGACTGACATTAAAGAACATGTGTAATGATTCTTTATAAAAAGTGTCTGATGGTTGTCCTGGTGATATGGCTAAATTCTAATCTGCATAATTAACTGAAAGCAAGACATTTCATGATGCCTGCTTTCTTGTCCTAGTTTGTTGATATTTTGCATTGAAATCTGTGGGCTATTCTATTAAGGGACAACAGTCTCAGAATACAGGAAGGAGATGGTAACTTGAGGTAGCACTTGAAATGATGAGATGACCACCAGATGCTCATCTTTTGCTCAGGTAATTTCTTTCACATTAAATATCGTATGCAACAAGAAAGATTATTTCCATTATTCTTCATCATTTGAATGGAGATGGAGGGAAATATCTGCAACTGACTTCCATACCACTTACTTTTCCTGGAGCACCCCACAGTCCCACCCCCGCCCCAAAGCCTCTCCAGAAGTTTGAGGGCACTTCTAGAAGAGTGTGGTTAGTAGCATGGGGAACTGGGGGGAGAGATGAGTATTTAATGTAATGATTGGTCTGCAACTGTCAGAAGCTTTCAGGTTTTCATTTCTTCCCATAATGCCTCAATGGGACGAAGCCCATGTCAGCATGTAATATCATTCTAGAGCCAATGCATAGGGAGAAAATATGAGTCTCCACTGGCCAACTCTTCTGGCTACTGATTGCTAGAGCTTCATCCCTGTTGTGATAAGAGAGCAGCTTGGGAAAGAAGATGTTTGTTGAAGGGAAAAAGACAGAGCTTGGAAGAATTATTATCTGAACTAGAGCTTCCAGAATTTCCCAGTCATTATGGCCAGTGGTCATGCTGCCTGTGGCATTTGGGAAGCTATTTGTGTTAAAAATACAGTTTTTTTCAAGCAGTGAAAACAAAAAGAAACCAACTGCAGCTGCTATTCTGGTAAGACTCCCACAACCCAGAACATTTTGAGAATTTCTTCTGCCCCCTGAGAAAATCTGATGAGCCCACTTTGCAGCTTGAGAATTTGACATTGAAAACACAGAAGCATTTGTGGTTCAGCTTTAATTTTGAATGTTTTTCTTATTGCCTTCAGCAATGTGATGCCACAGTCACTAACAAGTTAACCAAGAATTAGTTGGATGGTTGATTGGCAGATAGCACCTAAGCAATGTTGCATTTGGGTTTTTAAGATAGAAAAATAATTTATTTTTAATTCTAGTTGTGAAATCTCTAGATAATATATCTAGAGTAAATGTAATGGTAATTTATTTTTAGCGTGATCAGGATTAGCATTCAGTCCTTGTTTAGTGTTGTACATTATCTTTAGTTCATTTTTGACTAGTCTATACAACATCAAGGGTTCTGCACTGTACCATACTTTACTGTGATTAATATCTGGAGACCACATTCATCATACTTTCTTTTCTGTCAAGCTGTTTTTCTTTGCTGAGGTGGGATTTGTGTTGGATGGGGAAAAGATAGTGTACTGTGCAAAAAATACTTTCCTCATAATAGTGTATTTCTTCATAGTCTTTAATATTAAACGTGCAGAGTGCACAAAGTATATTTGTATGCTTTTTAGCAGAAAAATAATTGCATGAGGCTTTCCATGGCAACATCACAATGTTACTTAGATCTTTAGGGCTTATTTGGCAAAATACTGTGCACCTTCTTTACCCGCGACTTCAGTATGTGCAATTTTTAAGTTCATGTGAAGCGCTGCATTCCTGTACTTAAAATGGTCGCGACATGTGCACAGATACCCTGAAGCATCCACATACATATCAATGCCATTGAATATAATAGGATGCGAGCATTCACAAATTCTGCTGTTTGCCAGGGTTTCTGGAATGGAATCTTGCATATATGGAGGACCCACTGTAGTTTATGTGAGCACTTGGATTTCTTGAATGGGAGCAATGTAAGTTACTCAGTGCTGTTTTGCTAAGTAATAGGTTGCCTTAGACTGAACTCAAATGGATTTTTTTAAACTAATTTGTCTGCAAAATGCAACAAAACCCAGTATCTACAAAAAGGAGATACTTATATTGTGCCAAATTAAAAAAAGCACAACATAAATCGTGCAGTCTCTTGAAGCTCCACTGGCTTCTTCATCAGTCAGAAATGTTAAAAATCATACAGGAGAAGATAAAAGAACAATACTGGAGTAACAGCGTCTTAGGGGTCTTACTTCTGTTGTCAGTTAAGATGGTTGAGAAGCGTATCAATGCAGGCAGAGGCCACTCCCCCACCCCATTTTTGACCATGTGGGGACTAGGAAACAAAGAGTGGTAAAATCCAGATAATCAAATTTCAACTCCCTTAGCAACGGGAAAGTAATGATTTGATTGTACACTAATTTGCTCCCAGTTCTCCTTCATCTCCCTCAGCATTGCACAGCTCATCTTTGGCTACAACCTCACTATTTTACTAAGGCTGGAGAAGGGATGTGGACAGTGCAGAAGGTGTTTATTCTACAGAATAACTGGATTAGTACTGATTCCTTCATGTTCTCCTGAATTGCAAGGATATTGCTGGGATCCATCTCAAAGTTATGCAAAGTAGTTTTTTAAAAATTGTCATTCAAAACAGAGGGGTAGTTTCCCCCTAAATTTAGGCACTCATAAGGTATCTGTGAACCAGCTGAAGGGAGAGAAGGGAGGGAACTGTATGCTCAGTGGTAGAGCACATGTTTTGCTTGTAGAAGGTGCCTCCAAATAACACTTCAAAAATCTCAGGCTGAAATTCTGTAAAGCAGCTGCTGCTCTGTGCAGACAGCAGTGGGAAATTAGTACTCTCTGAATCTTCTTGGATGGCAGGTTTTCCATGTACTTCCCAGTACAGCTAATGGTAAGGATGATGAGAGTTGCAGTAAACAACATTCGGAGGGCACCAGTTGCTCTTCCCAATGGTAACAATACCTGTTGTATGATTTAATATTATGAGATATATGAGGAATCTTTTTCAGTGCATTCTGACTGACAGATACAGAACAGAACTCAGTTTTTCATTGCGTGTAATAAACACTGTGAAGTTTCTTCAACTGGAATGGAATAATTTGTTTAATGAAGTTCACTTATTAAAAAAGCAAAACAAAGCCTAGTTGTCTCTTAGCAGCTAGCACGGAAAGTCAGATATTTTAAAACTCTACCTCAGTAAATAACTTTACTTGTTCCTGCCTGTCAGGATTAAATGATAAATACAATGTGAATGCAGCTTCAGAGGATTAATTAACTTTAAGCATGCATAGTTCCTAATTTGAAAAATGTAGCTCCAGAGTGTGAAAGGAATTAAAGTATATGGACTTCCTTTTAACACTTGGGTTCCACTTCTGACTATTGTAAAACATTGACTAAGTATTTTAGATGCTTCATTTGTTCTGAAAAACATCCAGTTAACAACTGAGACATATATATGCTGAGAAGAGGAAATGGATCCTTTTCCCATCTGTTCTGCAGTCCTTTGAATTTCAGTCTTTTTATGCTTTCAAAAAAACAACACACGGCATTAAAATTTCAGTAACTAAGGAAAGTACCTTTCTACTGAATTTATTTTTTTCTGTTGAAATATCTGAAAGGTATGCCATTTTTATGTTTGAGTTGATTTATGTAGACAGAAAATTTAAAACTTAACTATGAACTACATAGGTTCTGTCAGGTAGCTTTGTGCATCATGAGTTTCATAACAGGCTGCAAATCCATGTACAAATTTCATGTATTGCTAAAAGGCTGAGTGTCATGATAAAGTTCCATCAGTTTGCCAAATCAGTACATAACATATACAGAGCACATCAACACAAGCTGTGTATCTACAAAAAGCCATCAGAGAGGGAACACAGTCTTCTTGGATTTTTTGTGACAGTGAGGATTATCTGGGGTTGTCTTGCCCCTTGACTCCCTGGTCTAGGATATAGTTGGGACAGATTGAAGGTCTTCAGTTATGTCTGTTTCTACAGTTTCTACAAGGGAAGCCCAGCTCCACAATTCAGAGTTGGGAAGACATTTTCAGTGAAGTACAGTCATCCCTCCACATTTGCCAAGGTTAGGGGCACAGAACCCTCGTGAAAGTGGGAAAAACATGAATAACTCTAGGCCCTCCCAAACCATATTTAACACACAAAAAAGTATGATCATCATATTCAACCCACCATGGATTTCTTTGAGGCGTCAGGGCTCCATCACAAGGCAGAAGTGGCTGGCTGGTGGGGCTTCCTGCCAGCTCCACTGCTGCTCTACACCGTTTTTAGTAGGGACTTACAAGTCTCGTTCATAGTTTCTCAGTCTCATGTTAATGGCATAGGGAGACAACCAAATGGCATAGGGAGGCAGCAGAGATGAAAGCAAATAATCCATGAATAATCAAATCCACAAAAATGAAACTCACAAATGTGGAGGGCTGACTGTAGTGGAAATAGTGGAAGTGAACAGCAGTGAGAGATAGTGTTTTCCAGTGTTCTGCCTAATAATCTTCTGACTTGGATGACCAAGGCTGCAGTCTGTACTCAGTGCTGAATGGCATAGTCTGGCAGTGGAATATGCTGCCTTGGAGTGTGGTGCAATCTCCTTCTTTGGGGTTTTTAAGAAGAGGCTGGATGGCCATCTGTTAGAAATGCTTTGATGGGTGTTCCTGCATGGCGGGGGGTTGGACTTGATGGCCCCTGTGGTCTCTTCCAAATCTATGATTCTGAAGCTAACTGATCTAGTCACTGTCTTTCAGATTAATTTGCCTTACAGAAGATGTGTAGGGTGAAAAAGAGGAGATGGACATGATTTTTACCCTGACCATCTCTCAGAGTAAGGAAATGGAGGATAAGCATCTTCTCGAAAAATGTGGACTTCACAAATAGATAAGTTGTAGCATTGAGAAAAGTCACAGTAGGGCACTTATTTGGCAATTAACACACTGCCTTTTGGTATGGGCATTATTTTGATTAACTGTGACAATGTGATTTCAAGGAAGGAATAATGAGTAAGCTTGTACTTAGAGAATTAGGCTGTCATAACATAGGATTCAGAAAGATTTTAGGTTATATTTTGTCATGGATGCAAGGGTAGTGTGTGGCACCCTGGCTTATCCATGGGAGATCAGAACTTAGCATTTTTCCATGCTACAGGCAAAGTTGCAGGCATAATGGGCTGGGTAACCAAGAAGTGTAGTAATTATCCTGTTTTGCAAACAGCTTCTCTCCCTACCTGTATATCCAGAAATTTCATGGCTCTAATCATGTACTATATCAATACTCAAAAGATAAAACCTCCTTTGTTTATTTTAAGATTGCCATATCATATTAAATAAGAATCTTCATAGTGAGTAAATACTGTCCCAGTGCTTAGAGGGGTTGATTATTTCCATTTTACTGGCTGTTATATTGTGTGGAACATTAAACAGAAGTACATGTTTCTGAAGATATCCAATTTGTCCTTCTTATCCAAGAGATGGCACCAAGTCACTCCATGATGAGTAATTCCTTCGGTCAAATACACTCAAATATGGAGTGGTGACAGAAATAGAACTTAGTGATGAGAGGGAGATTTCAGCTTGGGGAAGGGCTGTGGCCTTCCGAAGTATGCAAAATATTTATTTGAAAGAGTAAGGGGATACCTGTCAATAAATCCAATGAGGACTGAATCAGAAGGGCTGGGTGGTGGTGGCGGTGGTGGTGGAGAGTGGAATGGAATATCCTGTTGGAGGGCACAGCTGGCTGGCTAGAACCTTGAGCAAGACACTTGGAACATTTCCTAAAAAGGAATAACCTACTCATCCATTACAATGTATCTATCTTTATTGGAAACAATATTTACAGTATCATCCTATTTGTTGTATAATGAATAGCTTTTAATTATTTAATGGTCAAAGCAGACATTTCTGCAGTTATTGATTTGTAGTTGTTAGAAGGGTGTTTATACCAATCCTGCTTAAGTTCTGTTTAGCATTCAAACAATGGTGTGGTCATTAACCAATTAAAATATCATCAGAAGATATTGTGTGTGCTTCTTTTTAAAAAAGAAACATTGAGAACAAATGTGGAAGTGCTCTGGATTGCCAGATGTAAAAATATATGTGTATAATGTAAGTGAGACTACTAATGAGATAATGACAGGCAGAAAATGGTCTATTTCAGTTTAATTCACTATTTGTATGTTGGGGCAAATTGGAGTGCATTTTTCATATAATGAGTTTGTTTTACTTAATTACAGTATTTTTCCTTTTCTGTCTTGCTTGATGAACTATAATTAATTTTCTTTCCATTCTAGTCTGTGGTTTTAGTCCAGCAATTTAAACTATGTATTACTCAATTATTGTTTCTGTTCTGTCCTGTCCTGTCCTGTCCTGTCCTGTCCTGTCCGTCTGTCCGCCTGCCTGCCTGCCTGCCTGCCTTCTTTCTTTCTTTCTCTCTCTGTTAAATAACTCTAGCCCATTTTGTGTGTTTGCATCCTTTTCTCACACATACAACTGTCTTGCTCCTCCTGTTCCACAAACTATGATTACACTAGCAAATTTCTGAGTTCTCATTTTGTCTTAACTGGGAAATGATGGCTTACCAGCTTTTTGACTAAGCATGGTTTGTTTTGAAACAGATGATTATATTTTCCTGCTTCTTGAAAAATAGGAAAGTCAGCCAAACATGTTCTAATTTGTTTCTATGTGCTACATAAAGAGCAAACGGACTGTGGGTGTGGACGAAAGTCTGGTCCATACATCAGCTTAATAATCTGAGATATACCATCTGTGTGAAGAATTTATGCTATTCTAGCCCAGTATTGGAGTAAGGGATAGAGAACGCACCCTGGGGAAGGACAACTCTTTGCATAAGGGAACCATGTTGAAAGGGGTTGTAAGAGTCAGCTACTCCATCTCTACTGCCTGTATCCGCTGCTTCTAAAGAAGTGTGTTTATCTCTGTGAAAGCACGTGCAAAAATAAAAACCAGTTAGTTGGAAAGGTGCTGCCATATTTCCTTTTTTCCCCTCCCCATTTCTTCCTTCTTTTTACGCAGCAAGCGACTAACATGTCTTTTTCTTTGAAAACTATCATATTTATGGTAACTTGTGAAGATCTCTAGATCCTTTTCATAAATGCAGCTATGAAGCAGTTCATCATCTGTCTGATTTTTCTAGCCTTAGTGTACTATCTTACATTTGTTCAGAATGAAAACATTTCTGTTAACTTTGGCCCAATTTTCTCGTCTGTGGTCTTGAATCTCAATTCTGTCTTTCAAGAATTATCTACTCCTCCCCATTTGTTTTCATTTGCAAATGTTATGGGCATCCATTCTGTTCCTTCATCCAAGTCATTTATAAGGATGCTGTACCTCACTGAGTCCAGCACAGAATCCTGCAGCACCCCACTAGGTCTAACAATCATCAACTGCAAATCTGCCTGAGAATACTATCATCTAGCTAGTTTTTCTCAAGCTGCTTGATATGGCAGACTAGCATTTTCCCCTGATATGGTGGGACCACTACCATATTTGTGTCATGTTATGGTCATATTCATATAGTTTTTTGGAAACATGATGTAGACTGGCAGCTGATGGCTCATGGACCTGTACTGCTGCATGAATCACCATTAGCTCAAATTTGTTTGGAAGAATACCATTGGAGGACCTTGTAGAAAGGCTTACAGAAATCAAGATACAGAATGTGCAGGTTATTCTTATGATCTGCTTGCTTGTAACTATATATTAAAAAGAGAGATAAGATTAGTCTGGCATGATCTTCCTTTTAAGAAGCCCATCCTAGCACTTAGGAAACACATCATTCTTTTCTAAATTCTTACAAACCAACTGTTTACTAATTTATTCTAGAAGCTTTTGTGGTATTCTGTTAAGCTGACTGGTTGGTAGTTGCTTGATTCTTTCTTTTATTCTCCCCCTCCCCCCCCAAATGGGGACATTTCCTGTCTGCAGTCTTCTCCAAGAATTCTCACAGACTTGAGGCAAAGGCTATGAGATTACACGTGAGAGTTCTGTTCATAGCTCTGGATGTAGGTTCTCTGATCTGCCAACCTGGATTCATTTAATATTTCCATGCCACTTTTTCCCTTTTCCCATGCTACAGCCCCATCACTGTGATGTTTTATTCTAATAGTCTGAGTAGTTTTCTGCTTTTAGGAGAAGATAGAGGCAAAGTAGGTCTTGACTAGTTCTACTCATATATATTATACTTTCTTGTACATTACACACTCTTGTACATTACGCTTTCTTCTCCATGCAATGGTCCTAACACATTCTTCCTTTTGCTCTAAACATAGCCAGAAGCCCCTTTTCATTATTTGTATCCTCTTTGGCAAGCATGAGCTCATTCTGATCTTTAATCTTCATGGCCTTCTTTCTAAAAATATTTGTTACTTGTCTGTATTGTTTCTTGGAGATGCCCCTTTTAAATCTTAGCTCGTCTGAAAGCGCTTCATATAGCCACTCTGGTGTCTTCAGATGCTGCCCACTTTTCTTTCTTCTTAGAATTGTTTGTAGCTGTACCTTGAAGATCTTACCTTTCAGAAACTTCCATCCATCATGAACTCCCTTCTCATGGAGTGTTTCTAGCCATTGGATCTTACCCTGTATTTCCTTATTGAAATCTTGTAAAGTCCAGAGTGCTTGTCCAACTCCTTTTGGCTTCTTCTTTCCTCTGTTTAACAAAAACTAGGAGAGGATTTGGTCATTTTCACCTGAGGATTCCACTGGTTCTGCTTCATTGACTGGTTCTTCCCTGTTGCTGAGGATCAAGTCCAAAATATTCAATCCTCTTGTCATTTCTTCCACCATCTGGAAAATGAAATTGTCAGCAGTAACAAATGAGGGATTTGTTGAATCCTACATTCTTGACAGAATTTGACTTCCAATAAATAACAGGGTAGCTGATGTCTCGTATTACTACCATATATCTCCTTTTTGAGTGTTTTGAATTTCAATTAAAATCATAGAGTTCAGCCTATCTAGAAATTATTGAGCTGTTTCTTTGTATCAGAGAACAAAAGATTAAGCATTTGGGAAATTTGCTCATCTACTGGAGACTTGCAGTTTGTTTTCTGCCAGTTTTATGAAATATTCCTCTATCAAATGCTCTTACAATTTGAATATATCCCAGTGATAGATCCTCTGATTTTAGTTTAAATAGATCACACAGTGCCAATTTTAAAAAGCCATCGAAATTTCATTTAGCATAATGTGTTGTGCACCCATGTTGTCCATAAAGCTGGTAGGTTTTGCAAGAGTTTCTTTTTCAGCATATTTTTGTTAACGAATCCACAGGTGGGATGCACTCAGTTTTGAAAGATCTGAGTTTTCCAGGTTCATTATTGCTTTGCATATAATGTTCATTTTTGTTGAAAAAAGGGCTGATGACTTCAGATGCTTATTTAAGATCGGGGGCAAGACAGATGTCTATTATACTATGTACTATTATCAATAAATCTTACGCTTATAGATTTGAGCTTTAATGGGATAAGCTAATTACATTGTGTCATACCTGACTACATAATCAGAAAATATATATCTTTCCCATTTTAGAAGAGGTGCTGTGTTGAAGCTAAAAGTGCTCATGTAATTGCAGAATCTCACAGTTTAACAAGACATTTAAAAACCTCTCTGCCCTTTCTACACTCTTTGCAGTATGACTACTGCATAGCAAGTGTATATGTTTTGTCACTTGTAGGATTTTACATTGTTGGTTTCCATTGAGATTTTGTCATATGTCATTTGTGTAATTCAGAATAAATCCATCCTCATGCCATACATACATGTTTTAGCTGACTTTTAAGGTATAGCCAGGACAAGAAATTGTATTTAGATCATCTCTTTAGAGTGACAGTAAATCCATTGGGTTGGATCTAAATGACCAGATGTAGAAGAAGGCTGGCAGAAGTGGGCTCCCGCATCCCAACACCTCTTCTGAGGCTCAAGGGATACATCTCCATGGATGAGGCTGTGGTGCTATGAGTTCTGTGGGAGTTCAGAATCCTCAGAGTCGCCTTGCCTTTTCAGGGGGTTAAGAAGACAGCTGATATTGGTCACACGGAGGAAGCTTGCCCTGCTGAGTCATCTGGACACTTGGATGTAGCCAAACACTGCCTTGCCTTTGGGATGCTGTCTTCTGCAGCCCATTCACAGTTGTAGCACTGTTATTCCACTTAAACTGCCATGATTCCGTCCTGTGGCATCCTGAGGTTTGGAGTTTGGTTGAGGCACTAGAGGGGCTCCCTATCTGGAAAATCCAAATGTTCCTCTTTCAACTGCAAATCTCAGATTTCCATAGGACAGAACCATGACAATTTTAAGTGGAATGACAGTGCTATAATTAGATAGTGTGAATGGACCCCTATACTATATCTTGTCCCAAGAACTTTTTGACTCTTGGAAGAGAGTTTTTGGTGAGCTGCAGGAGATAGGAGGGGGAAGGGAAATCAGATTCTGCCAGTCCCCTCCTGGGAGCTTTTCTTTGAGTCCATCCCATTGGACATTACACAATTACTAACCTTTTAAAGTTAATTAATTAGCTTAATTAAAAGACCTCCAATTAAATATCTCTAGACAACTATGAAGTAGCTGGATGGCCTTGCATAAGGTTCCCAGGGTTGCTGTGAAGATAAATGAGGTAAGAATTGTAAGCAGTTCAGGGCAGTGTCCATTGAGATTGCTCCATCACCTGAATGAGACTAGTCTTGCTCATGCCCATGGTCCTGTCTGTTGGGGAGGATTAGAAGCAGATTTGCCTGCATGTAATGGTCTCAGTTTAGTTATTTTGGCTTCTAGTATGAGCTCAGGCTTGATTGCTCCAGGATCCATTTATTCCTCATTTTGGTAGTCCTTGGTATCCAAAGAACTTTCTTCGAGCGCTATATTTCAAATAGGTTGATTATTTTCCCATCTGCTTTTTTGGTCTCTCATAAGGTTGGCATTAATAATAGCTGACTTGGCAGCAAATAACAATACCAACAACAAAGTGCATGGAGGACAGACAAGGGAAATTCCCTGGAAGGAATGAATGAAGTTGGATTTATCTCCTTGCCCATGGAAAACTAATATAGAAATTAACAATAATTAATAATTAATTATAAGACAGCATTGTCACTATCTCACCTGCCAAAACTTAAAAATAGCTTTTAAGCTTTCTGTTAAAATGAAGAGTAGCTTATCTTTTGAACTGTAAGTGATGCTGTCATATGAAGAAACCTTTGGCTGCATTTGTGCTCTTTGTTTCTGTGTGGTTATGTAGCTATTTTGGATCCTAGCCGTTATCTCTGTAGAACGTCTTATGCTTAAAGCTTCCAGATACGTGGACCTGACAAACCAGGCAGTGGGATTACTGTTAAGGGTTCATGACAGAACAGAACATGCCTTCAGGTCAAAATCCTCTATTGAACTAGAACTTCTATGGGCACTCAGGGTTGGTTTTCTTAAAGGAAACTTTAAAGATTTTTCTAGTTGAGAAACAGGCATGCTTTAGTAGTAGATACTGGGAGGAAGGAACATACTATTACATTGTCTAGGATAGGCCCTTGGCATCTGTGTGAAGACAGAAAAGAATGGAATTGTGTCACCTGCAAGAAGTTGTTCGACTGCAGCATCCAGCAGACCTAGCCCACTTAATTGAGAGGAATGCTGGGAGTTACAGTTCCAAAACATTTGGAACGTAGCTAAATTCCCATTCCTGGTGTAAAGCTACAAGATATTTTGGATGGTTAGTAATTCCAGCAATAGTGTCATGATTGGAGAGCAGGAAGTAGATCAGTTCAGTTCTCATAAGTGTGTATGCACGTGCGTGTGCGTGCGTTTGTGTGTGTGTGTGTGTGTGTATATGTATATGTATATATATAAAATATATACACACATATGTGTGTGTGTGTATGTGTGTGTGTGTATGTGTGTATGTATGTGTTTATGTATATATACACATCTAAAGTTTCCTATAAAGTTTCCTTTAAGTTCGTATAAAGTTTTCTAACCCTGAGTGCCAGTAGTTCAGTAGAGGATTTTGACCTGAAGGCATGTTCTTTGTATATAATATGGAGATGCAAAATGTTTCCAGTTGGCAAGGGTGTAAAACAGTAGTGCATTTTGTCACCCTATTAGTTTAATTTATGTGCAGAAGATGTCATAAGGAAAGCTGGATTAGACCCAGAAGAAGGAGGTATGAAAAACTGGTGGAAGGCAATACCAGCAATTTAAGATATGCAGATTGCATCATACCCACTAGCAGAAAATAACAAAGGCTTGGAACAATTTCTGATGAAATTATGGAAGAAAATGCAAAAGCAGAATTACAGCGTAATGTTAGAAAACAAAGATAATAACCACAAAATATATGCATAACTTAAAAGTGAGTGATGAAGACTGACCTAGTAATACCTTCAGTTAGTAATAAGTCTAAAGGGAGACTATAGTCAAGAAATAAGAAGACTGAGACTTGGAAGGGCAGTCATGAAGGAACTATAAAAAATTTTGAAGGATAATGATGCATTATTGAATACCAAAGTCAGGATCGTCCATACCATAGTATTTTTAATTTCTGTGTATGGTTGTGAAAGCTGAACAGTAAAAAAAAAAAAAAAGTTGAAAAATATCCAGCTCACTGAAATATGGTGCTAAAAGTATTTGATAACATAGTTAGTGCTGCCTTATATATTTGCATTATGAAGTATAATTTGGTGATTTTACTAAATTGCACTGGTTCACATCTCTTCCTCTGTAGAGCAGATTTTTCAAAGTAGTAAAGCAAAGAAAAATTTTGGAGTAAAAAGGGGGGATTTTCCAACAAGTTTATTGGATCTAACTGAGGATGCCTTAAAACAAAACTTTGATTTGGTTTTTGATGCTGTTCTTCATCCAAGAATTCTGACATGCATACTCTATTCTCACAGTAAGGACTCAGTATAACCTCATGTAAAATATCTTCTTTACTTAAAAGGCAACACAAATGCATTTAAAAATCCATCTAAACTGCTGAAACGTGAAGAACATAGCTTGTAACAGATAGTATCAAATTGTATTAGATGTACCTGACTTGCCATTTTATGTTAAGAAACATATTGATCTAGTTCAGAAGCTTTGGGTAGTTTAATATTATTGGAGACAATAAAAAAAGAAGAATGGTTGAAGAATTGTTGGAAAGAAGTGAAGAAATGTGTGTAGAACTCATCAATGCAATGTGAGGCAAAACTATTGTACTATGCACTAGTCAGAGAAAGCTGTGAAAACTATTCTGTAGATCACCCAAGGTTGGCAAGGATGTGGGTCATGATAAATCTTGTAGAAGAGGAGTATGGGTCAAGATCCTATACACTTTGGAGGAGATTTCTGTGGATATCGTGGACTATAAAAAAGAAATGGGTTTTAGAGAAAATGAAGACACAAATCTCATTAATAGCTAAAATGACAAAATGGAGGCTATCATACTTTGGACAAATCATGGGATGACATGAGTCATTAGAAAAGATGATAATGCTTGGTAAAGTTGAATGAAAGAGGGAAAGGAGAAGACCAGTTACATGTCGGTATCAAAGAACCTAAAAGCCCCAAGTTTGCAAGACCTGAGAAGGCTTCTCGGAGATCTCTTGTCCATAGGGTTGCTACAGGTTGAAGTCAACTGGATGGCAATTACCAACAAATATACACCAATCCATGGTTGTGCACTTGATTGGATAATAGGCATAACCTTGAGTTCACAGGTCACACATTGGTTACTTAGCTCCCCAGGCACCAAACTAAAAGTAAGAGAAAGAAATGTGTGTGTTTGAAGAATCATTGCCTGCACAAGGGACTACATGCATACAGTCTCTAAGAAAATGCAAGTGTTTGTGCAATGATTTCTACCAGTAGCCTAGTACCCAAACAGTCTAGTAGCATTTATCCTTTAAAAAATTATTTCACATTGGATTAAAAATAAAGGATCCATAACTGTTTGGAAGACTTTGTGTTTCGCATGTAGGATGTTCTAGCTTAACTGTATTAAATTTGACGTAGGAACAGAAAAGTCTTGTGTCTAAAATGAACCTGGAGAGCTGCTGCCAGAACTATGTAAGTGTAGTCACAGAGATTTTCAAAGTTTTGAGGTTATTTGTATGTGAAAATTCTTTACTTACATCTTTCTTTTTTAAACCTCCCCACTCTAAATGCTTTGATGCCTTTGAAAATTACAAAATGGCAACCAATTGAAATGTTATCTTGAACAACAGTGAAAAATGTGCATTAAATGTGTGTGTGTGCACACGTGCTTTCAGAATGCCCATCAACTTATGCAACTCCACAAATTTCATAGGGTTCCCATAGCCTAGGAATACTCAGAGGTGGTCTTACCAGTTCTTCTTCATGGTCTTTGTGCCTCACACAATGGGAATCTTTGCGCATGCACAGTAGCTTTTCAGAAAGTTCCAGAACTGAGCAACTTGGCAGGAACCCCTCCCCCATCCGGTACTGAGCATGCTCAGTCCCACCAAGCTAATGGTCTCTCCTCAGTTTCTTTTCGTCCGCTGACCTGTTAGCAGCTTGGAACGCCTTCCTCACTGAGCAGTTTGCTTCACTTTGCTGTTTTTCATTCTCCTACCGTACTTTCTGCTGTTTCCAACAAAAAAGTCTGTAAGAACTCTTCCCCCTTTCTATGTCGTCGTTGTTTAAATTGTGTGTGTCTCGCGGTCGCAAGGTCTCCTTGTCCGACGGCCACTCCGAGTGCCTGTTCTGCCTCAGAGAGGCCCATAATGTTTGGACGTGTTCTATCTGTAAAGACTTCACCTTTCAAACCTTGAAAAACAGAGCCTCCTGGTTGAAGTCTTATTGTTGGGAGCAAGCCCTTCGGATAAAGGAGCAGGTGGCTTCGAATACCACCCTTTTCACCTCCTCCATGGCTCACCCTTCTCTGGCCCTCTCGACTTCGAGACCTTCGTCGGGGCCCTCTTCCACGATGCTGATCTTGCCTCCGGCATCGACCTCATCGGTACCAATCACATCGGTACCGATATTGGTATTGTCTTCAACGGCTTTGCCTCCAATCTCCTCGTTACCGAGGATTCTGAAGCTCTCCAGGATGCCGATTATCACCTCCCCCTCTGGGGAGGCTTCTTCTAGCTCTCAACCAACTTCTACTCAACCTCGCAAGAATCCTACGGTTGCTCAGCGTAAGCGAGCTTCCTCCCACCTTGCTGACTCCTCTGTTAAGGAGAAGAAGAAGAAGAAGAAGAAGGAAGAACGTCGCTTTCCTTCTCCAGGCCACCAGCCAGACCCTTGCTGACACCCCCTCCAATGCAGCCTTCGATGGCTACCATGGAGGAAGAGGACACTCCCGACCCTTCGCCGGAGCATGATGATGTCCAGCTCCCAGTGCCTGTAGACTTAACTTCAGATTCCGAACGTCGACTCTTGCCGCTGGTGTCTCCACCGCTCACGTCAGCCCAGACAGGAGTAGGGGCTATACAAACCCTGCTTTCTCCGATTCTCACTCCTGCTGGCCCCGAGTTGGACTGTCTGTCCCATTTGGACGCTCCTCGGGCTCCTTCCCGTGATCGCCCTCAATCTAGCGTGACGCGCTCTCTGGGACATGGCGATAGAGGTAGATCCCCACGTCGTCGGGATTACCGTGCAGAATGTGACCCTTCATGGGTGAGACTCAATTCACCCTTCTCTTCAGCCTCTTACATTGCTCGATACGACCACAAGCGTCTGTGGAGAGAACAACCCGACTTATATTATTCTTATTCACCGGCTTATCATGATCAATACCATCCGGACACTTGTTGTTGGTCTCCCTATTGCCCGCAGCGTTCCCACTCTCCGTCACACTCTTCGGCATCTCACTACCAACACCCGTCTCAATACCGACGTTCGAGGACTCGCTCTCGGTCCCGTTCTTCATATTACTGGTGCTCTGCAGCCCACCGTCGGTCCCATGACCGGTCGCCTCGACAAAGGCTGATATTACCACCTCCTCGGGTGACGTCAATGGTCTCTTGGCCTCTGCCGGATACCCACCTTGCGTCTATGTTACCAACATCTCTAACGGCTTCGGTACCGATGCAATCTGTCATTGCCCTGATCCTGGCAGTTATTCCGGTGTTCTCAGAATCGATATCAGTAACGGAGTTGATACCGCCCCCAGTACTGGCTATGATACCAGCCCCAGTGGCTTTTCTGGTCTCCACTAGTGCTCTACTGGCTGTTCTCTCCGTTCCGATACTGGATCTGCCCCGGTCACGTCGGTCCCCATCTCAGTCCTCGGCTTCTTATGATTCTGACAGTGATTCTGCGGACTCCGTGCCTGACTCCCATACCTCTTCGCCATTGGCCTTTGGAGATCCGACCCCGGATTCGACTCCGGAGGATGTCAAGCAATTTTCTGTCATCCTTGTCAGGATGGCCAGCGCTCTTGGCCTGGACATTTCTGGACCTGCTCCAACAGTGCAAGACCCGGTGTTCCATTATGTCAACACATGGCCTTCTTCCATGGCTCTGATTCCGTTCCTTGCTGTCTTGCAGGAAGTGTTAAAACACCCCTGGGCTCAACTGACCTCGCTCCAGCCAATCCCTCACCACCTGGAGCATCTTTACCAGATCCAGAAAAAGGATGTTGACTTCCTTTTTAATCATCCTACACCGAACTCGATAGTCGTCGAATCCTCTCAGACTAAGGTGGGCAAGAGGGCTCACATGACACCTCCAGACCCTGAGGGCTGCCGCTTTGACATCTTCGGTTGACGTTTCTTCTCTGCATCCTCTCTGATCGCCAGGATCTCGAATACGCAGGTGTGCCTGGCTGCCTACCAGAGGAACATCTAGGACAGATTCTTTCCTCTACTCTCGCATCTGCTGGACGACCATAGAACTAGTACCATCCAGTTCTACAATGAGTCTGTGGCCCTTTCTAACCAGCAGATGTTGTCTTCTCACCATGCTGTTGAGGGCGCAGTGCAGGTGATGGTTGGGGCTGTTGCTCTTTGTCGCTTTGCATGGCTTCGCTCCGCTGGGCTTGCAAAGGAGAGTAGGAAGAGGATTGAGGACCTGCCCTTTGATGGTCAAGGGCTCTTCCATGCGACCACAGATGAGGCCACGGACCACCTTGTGAAGGTTTGCCTTACAGCAAAAAAGATGGGCCTCCATCCCACTCCTCAGTCCAGGAGACCATCCTCATCACGCTCTTCATGGCGGCGTTCTGCTTATTCTTATAGGTCATGCTCACCTCGCCGTGCGTCCACTCAGGTCTCTCTTCCAGCTTCCTCACGACGCTCCTTCAGACGGTGCCAACCATCCTCCAAGAAGTCCTCCTCTACTGCTAAATCTTGCTTTTAACTTCCCTTGCAGGTCGCCACCTCTACCGCTGTTTCATCTGCCCGTCCACCTTTCCAGAACCCCTGCTCTGGCTCACCACTTCAGCGTCTGGTGCGAGATCACTTCGGACTCCTGGGTTCTTTCCATTGTCCGTCTTGGTTACGCCATATAGTTTCAAAGTATTCCACCCCTTCTACTCCACCCCTGCCAATCCAGCCCTCCTCAAGGAGATCGAGTCCCTCCTCCTCAAAGGGGCCATAGAGCAGGTGCCGCCCTTGGCCAGTTCCACCGGTTTCTTCTCCCCGTACTTCACAGTACCGAAATCAGATGGCACTCTCCAACCTATCCTGGACCTCGGGGGTGAACTCTTACATTCTCCCCTGGAAATTCAAGATGGTCACTCTCTCTTCCATCCCGCCTTTCTTGAGGCGTTGGGACTGGTTCGCCTCCATCGACCTACAAGATGCCTACTTCCACATTGCAATTTGGCCCCAACAGAGGAGGTACCTCCGATTTGCAGTCGACGGCGTCTGCTACCAATACAAGGTCCTTCCTTTTGGCCTGTCTACCCCCCCCCCCCAGTGTCTTCGCCAAATGCCTAGCCCCTGTGGTATCGTACCTCTGCGCAAAATGCATTATGGTGTATCCCTACCTGGACGACTGGTTACTGGTGGCGTCCTGCTTGCAAAAGTTGTATGAGGACATTCACCTCGCCCTTTCTCTTCTCTCAGATCTCGGCCTCAGGGTGAACTCCAAGAAGTAGCACTTGGAGTCTTCACGCACCCTGGACTTCATTGGCACCACCAATGGAAACTCCGCTTCCTCCAGAGCCTTTCTCCTGGTGAAGTGGGCCCAGACACTGCGCCTAGCCACCGTTGCTGTCCTACACGCCCTGGCTATTTATGCCCGAAGAATCCAACAGCTCTTGGGCTACATGGCAGTTGTGATGGCAGTAACCTATCTGTCCCGTCTCCGTGCCCGCCCTCTACAGCATTGGTTCTTCTGGACTTTCGACCCTCTTCTAGACAACCAGTGTCACCTTCTGCAGGTCCCCCGCCCAGTGAGGGAATCCCTCCACTGGTGGCTCTTGCCTCACCACCTACTATTGGGAATGCCATTTGTCGAACCCCGCCTGACACTCACTATCACGACAGATGCCTCCCCCCGCAGCTGCGGAGCCCACTGTGGACGTTTTGCCATACAGGGACATTGGGCCGCCTTGGAGACACGTCTTCATATCAACGCGTTGGAGCTCCTAGCCATCCTGAAAGCCCTGCTGGCCTTCTAGAACCTGATCGTTGGACAGACAGTTCAGATCTTGTCAGACAATATGACAGCTGTCTGTTATGTGGACAGACAAGGAGGCACTCACTCCTCCACTATGCTCCACCTGGCTCTACGCCTCTGGGACTAGTGTGTCCCGCTGCGTGTGCACCCTTGGCGGTTCACCTAGTGGGACAGGATAATGTCACGGGAGATACGCTGAGCAGGGACACAGCGTGTCACCACGAATGGTCACTCTCCAATGCCGCCTTCAAGCAGATAGTGTCCCGTTGGGGCATACCATCCATCGATCTCTTTGCGAGTGATAGGAACAAGAAGTGTCCCCGTTACTGCTTGAGAGCCGGTCTGGGCCCCGGCTCTCTCGGCGATGCGTTACAATTTCCTTGGAACAACGAATTTCTTTACATCTTTCCTCTGTTCCCACTTTTGGGCTGAGTGGTGGCCAAGCTTATGACGGATGAGGCGAACACCCTCCTTGTAGCCCCATTCTGGCTGAGGCAGCACTGGTTCGGCCCCCTCCTTACTGCTATTCGGGACCGCAAGATGCGACTTCATTGCACGCCAGACCTCCTCTCTCATTTGGACGGTCGCGTCCTTCATCCAGACCTTCCCCTCCTGCATCTCCACGCTTGGAGGATAACCTTCTAGACTCCCCTGCCATCCAAGCTGTCCTCACAGCCGCCAGGGAGGAGTCCACTCGTAGATGGTACGAGTACAAGTGGTGAAAATTCGTGGCCTTTGTGGACACTCGGAATGAGACATCGTCTCCAGCTTCATTATCGACAGTGCTGCATTTCCTCTTGCAGCTCCGTGAACAGGGACTCACGTTCTCTTCTCTGAAGGTCTGCCTGTTGGCCATCATAGCCTACCAGCCGTGTGGCACTCCTTCCACGGCCCTCTTTCGGAACGCTACAGTCAAGCAATTTCTCAAAGGCCTTCAACACCTCTGCCCTCCTGTCTCCCAACCACTCCCGCCTTGGTTGTGGTCGCTTGTTCTCAGCTTATGTACCACCCCTTTGAACCGATTGCAACGTCTGACAACCGCCTCCTCACCTTGAAGACAGCCTTCCAGGTCGCTGTCACTTCGGCCAGGCGGGCAGGGAAATTGACAGTGCTACGGTCAGATGAACCCTTCCTGGTGTTTCACCGTGACAAAGTGGTTTTGCGTCCAGATTTGTCCTTCCTTCCTAAGGTCGTCTTGGACTTCCATCTGAATCAAGACATCATCTTATCTACCTTCTATCCTGACCCGGCTTCGCCTCTCGAGCGCTCACTCCATTTGCTTGACGTATGCTGGGCTTTATTATTCTACCTACAGAGGACCTCGACCTTCTGGCGGACTCCACACCTGTTTGTCTGTTATGGTAGCCATAGGAAGGGTCATAAAGTGTTTACCCAATGGTTTTCCAAGTGGATTGTCCAGACAATTCACCTAGCCTATGAACTTGCGGGACAACCTCTACCAGCTCCTCCGCTCCACACCCACTCCATGAGGGCCATGGCTTCGTCAGCAGCTCTCCTCCGTGGGGTTGATCTGCAGGAGCTCTGTCATGTGGCTACCTGGTCACAGCCCTCATCCTTTGTCCACCACTACCACCTTGACTGCCGGGCCCGGCGTGACACTCACTTTGGCTGTGCGCTGCTGTCTTCGATCCTGTAGGACCTGACCCGCCATCCAACGGTAAGCTACTCAATCTCCCATTGTGTGAGGCACAGAGACCACGACGAAGAAGAAGAGGTTGCTTACCTGTAACCGGTTCTTCGAGTGGTCATCTGTGCCCTCACACACACCTGCCCAGCCTCCTCTCTTTCAGGCCCTTGCCTCAGCGGACTTTGAAACTGAGGAGAGACCGTTAGCTTGGCAGGACTGAGCATGGTCAGTGCCGGATGAGGGAGGGGTTCCTACCAAGCTGCTCAGCTCTGGAACTTTCCAAAAAGCTACTGCGCATGCGCAAAGATTCCCATTGTGTGAGGGCACAGATGACCACTCGAAGAACCACAGTTACAGGTAAGCAACCTGTTCTTCTTTCTTCTGAAATATGCAACAAAGCTAAAAGTGTTACTTGTGGAGCATTAAAGGATGTATAATTTGATGTATATGTAATGCTGAAAAAATGCAAATTACAAAAACCAGCCAACAAAAAACTAAATGCCGAGGACATTATATTTTAATTACCAATGAAGTGTATCATTTTGTTTTTCAGAAAATAGGAGAGAAAGTTTGCAATCTCTCAATGTGAAAACCAGCCATGAATGAGATACAGTAATTTAAAGATTTTCTGTTGAAATGTAGTTTTCACTTATTTGTATCCACTTTTTGTGTATCTATCTATTGTGTACATCTCGTTTCTTATTTTACCAATTAATATTATGTTAAAAGCTTAAAAGGAACTGTACAATTGTTAATGTTCTGTAAATGATTTTGGAATCATATTACAGTGACCTTTCCACTTTCATGTGGCTTCGTGAAAAACTGTGAATAACTCCCCCTTGTGATTTCCCCACCCATTTCTTTTTGGGGCTTCCCCTCACATTCCCTGGTGTTTTGCCTTGGCATGTGAACCTTCCATCTCAGCGCCTGGGCCAAAGACAAGGGAATGAGAAGGGGGAGTTCTGGAGAGGAGAGGGAAGGTGCTTGTGTGCCGCCCTCCATTCCCTTGACTTTTGCTTTGGGTGCACTTGTCTGCTTTCCTTGTGCCCAGCAAAATACAAGGCAATGGAGGGAGAAGAATAGGAGGAAGACATGTGCATGCCTCATGAACAATCAAATTCATAAATGTCAAAGCCAGGAATGTGGAGGGAGGACTGTATTATTTTGCATTTAGTTTGTCTTTGGTAGAAATATTGAACGGTTAAAATAAGAGGAGATACAAAGACAGTTGGAATTTGAAAGATTGTCTAAGGTAATACCAGGTACTATTTCTGCGGTTGTATTGTTGAGTCAGATTGCTGGTGTAGCTGCAGCTGCTGATTCATTTGCTTTGACTGAATAGCTCTAAGAGTGCAAAAAGTAATAAATGCAGGATCAAGGATTAATGGATGTAGATACTTGGTGAAGGAAAGGAAATTTAAATGAACTCTTTTATTTCAAAATGGATATTTGAGTTTTGTGTGTGGGTAAAGAAATGCATTTGCAATATTATCCCATGTTGTTTCCAACAATGGGGAGATGAATCTAAATCCTGAGCTGTACTAACAATTGACCACTAGCTCATTAGGGCTTTTTCCTCTTGCTGCATTACCCTGTGCCATCCCAAAACCTTCTCTGGAGGGTTTCCTAACCAGTTTGCCTTCCAGAAAGGGAACAGTTCCATTGGATTCTAGCCATGGATTTCATGGTCATGGAGATGTTTAACAAAACAAAGTAAAAGACAAGGAGAAAGAGATTCTGCATAGTGGCAAAAATTTTGCATAAACTCCATTTGTAAGACTTTTCTGATCCCATAAACTAACAACAGGACACTGGATGTAAGCATTATGGAGTTGCCACAGATAGATACCTGGATAGGCAGGCAGATAGTTTTAAAGGAATATACATGTGCATTTGCAGTGTGTGTGTGTGTGTGCACGCGCATGTTTGTTTATCTACAAAAGTCTATCATTTAAATAGAAGGCCTCAATGCCATAGTGTACTAGCATCTTAATGAGAGGTATCATCTGGTTGTGGTGAAAACAAAGAGAGGAAACAGAAAATTCCTATATGATCTACATTGATGCGCAAAAATGTCCAACACATTTTAGAAAGCTTATTGTTCCTGCATTTCTGATGCATTTCCTTCATTGGAGCAGACTGTTTATAAAGATTTTTTTTAAAAAGCGTTTAAAATAAATGTAGATGTAGGCAACACCCAGCCACCAAAATTGTTTTTGAAGTCAGTTAGCCTCCACTGAGCCTCAGCATTAAAACTACACCACCAAATTTGGATGCTAAACCACTAAAATATGTACAAACAGATACAAAGCATTCCTGCTTGTTTCTGTGATTGTTTTGGGAACTTTCTTCTTGTATGCTGATGAATTTTGTCAGTGGTACATGTGGCCTGCAGTATCTCAGGCAATCAGAATTGGCCTCCCTCTGTCAAAATTGCCCAGATTGCTTTAAAATAACTTAATGGCTGAGGTTATCTCCCCTTTCCCAAATTACACCCTTGGCACAACATACCTTAAACCTCACCTGCTCTTGTTGTTGTTGTTGTTGTTGTGTGCCTTGAAGTCATTTCTGACCTTTGGCAACTCTAAGGCAACCCTATCATGAGGTTTTCTGGGGCTGAGAGTATGTGACCTGCTGAAGGTCACCCAGTGGGTTTCCATGGCTGAGCAGGGAATTGAACCCTGATCCTCAGGGTTGTAGTTCAGTGTTCAAACCACTACATCATGCTGGCACTCCTTAAACCTCATACCAGCCACTAATTTAGCAAATGGACTGATAACAGTTAACTGTACCAAACAAACTAATAACAACAACAGCAACTAAAAACCAGACAAGACGATAGAAAATCAGCAGCTAGTTGGAGGACACTGTTGAATGTTACCCAGAGTGTCACATGTACAACTGTCTTCATTTTGGCAGAAATGAGTGCTTGCTTAGGGCAGCAAGATCTTGGCTTGCTTAGGTCTTGGAGAAAACAGGGTAAGGAGGCAGATAGACAGGGTCTTCAGGTGCATTGTTAAATTTCATAACTTTTGTTCATGAGGAAGTATCACAGCTCTTGAATGGTTTAGCGAAGAAATCAAGCAGTGTTATCTGAATATCTTTATAATGAGAAATTTGCAACAGAGGTATATTTGCTGTGATGTTTACATAAAATTTCCTTCCGCACATCAGGATTAGTCATCCTGTGAAATATCTGTTAATGCTTCTAACTAATTAACTGTATTTTGTGCGTTTTTGGGTGGCCCAATAAAGGTGTCCTCCTTTTGTGGATTTTGTCAGATCATGGTAAATGTGGTCTGATTACAGTTGTTTCAATGTGTTGAGCTCTGTTTCCTAAATTATTTATAACCTCATGACTTTCTTTTGGGCTTAGAGGAAGATTTCATATTCCTGCTGTCAGATAGACCAGTTTAAGTGATTGGGAGCCACTTTAGCCCATGAAGCTGCCAGTGCAATTTACTGAAATGAATATTTGTTTATGCAATAATTATGCCCACGTGCCAATAGATAATAGAACCTAGACTAAATATTTAGTCATTGGGCCAATTTAAGTGGGAAAAAAGCCCTGTATTTTCTCTTGGGGACATTATTCTGCGAAGTGCACTTGGTTCAAGTATGCTTTATTTGTGTATTTGTTACTAACACTGAACACTTTAGTTGGAGATAGAATGGGTTGAATACAATGAGGACTTCAGAGCATTAGTGCCACTTTTGTTCTAAATTTGATGATAATATTTCAAGGACAGCCATAGATAAAGAGCCAGTTAACAGATACATTTAACATCACTTGAACATTTTAACCGGTTGCCTTTGGATATGTGAGCTGTCTCTGGTAAAGAGCCTTCTGTTTGACCTGTGTTAAAAGTTCTGTCTGTGGCACATGTCATGGCTTGGTCACAACTGTACTTGACACTTTAGTTCAAGGGTGGAAATTGTGCAGTCCTGCAGATGTTGAACTGCAACCCTGCCTGCCCTAGACAGGATAGCCCAGGAGTCCACACTGACATGCGTGGCATCTGGCACATGTTTCATTGTGTTTGACCAGCTACCAGTCATCAGAGGCTGTTAGTAAAGACTCTCCTTCCACACCATCAAGTGTCAGTGGATTAAAGCTGTGGAGCTCAGGGCTCATTTGACATAAATGGACACAAGGTAGTTAATATATTAATTGTTCTTGTATACCTTCAAGTCATTTCTAACTTATGGTAACCCTAAAGGTAACCTATCACAGGGCTTTCTTGGCAAGATTTGTTCAGAGGAGGTTTGCCCTTGCCTTCTTCTGAGTCTAAGACATTGTGCCTTATCCAAGGGTCACCCAGTGCCTGAGCCAAATCAGAAATGATTTCCATTTAAGTTTGGAAAGTCTGAGAGTTTACAACAACATAAGTTTTATGGCAACTTTGTACCGTAGATAAATTACTTATGTACAGTACAAAATGATAAAGACTGGTGGCTTTTTTCCCCCTAAGTGAGTTGATATACTATTGCTATGTCTCATTTGAATCTGACTTCTGGAGTTAGACAACTGTTTTGCTACTGTTTTTATCTTCCTATAATTTCTTCTGTTACTAAAGGCTGATTTTTCTTTTCCTCTGTTGGAGACAAGGCTTCCAATTACTTGTCCTCTGTAAACCTATAGTTTGAGCTATAGTTATATTGGAAGTTGTTTTAGCTAGAAATGAAATTGATTATGGGATAAGCCCAAACTATTTTAAAATTCATTTTTATCATGATTGGCATGTACAATTAAGGGTCCTGTTCTCATGAGCTGAGTTCTCCAAATGAATTGCCCAGACCTCCTTGGAAATTCCATCTTTTTGCACTTCATTTGTTAGTATGCTCTTAATTGCTCAGTAGCAGTGGTTGGTTTGTCTTAGTAATAATATTAGATGAGGCCAGTGGATGCATGGACTAAGTGTAGCAGATGCTATGAAGCCTCAGCTTCTTATGAAACATGCAAGCAATCAGTAAGAACAGAGTAATAATGGCAGTAACAAGAGTGCTTTTAAGTGCCCCAAGCAGCTCCACTGCAAGTTCCAGGAGCTGTGTTCTTGTATCCCTCTTACTGATCCAGCTTGCAGAAGATGCTGAAAATCATTCTTCCTGATTTTCAATAAACATTTCTAATTACAAAAGTTAAAAAACAAACAACAATATTGTTAAAAGCAGATAGTTAAAAACAGTTTAAAATATATTTAAAACGTAATTGTAAACATACAGGATAGAACTACAACTTACCACAATAAATCCTGTTTTCCTGTATGATTAAAAATTTCAATCAGGGTATCAGCTTGAGTTTGTGGTATGGTCTTGCTAGCTCTGCTAGCTTTAAATGGTCAGTGTGATTTGTAATCATTTTAAGCCACTTTTAGACATAAAATATCAAGCCTGCTGTTACGAATAACTTCTGACAGTATTTTATTGTCATATTGAATTTGTTGGATTAAGAGTTTATCCATTGGAAAATAACAAATAGTTGGAATCTGAGGTGAAAATATTTATGACAGTACTTATTCCAGAACATTCTGACCATTGGAAAAAAAGTTAAAAGTAAAGCTAGCTCTCCTCTAACCTTATAACTTCATTTTGTGAAAAACACACCTGCTGTAAGATTAAATATTTTACAAGTGAAGCTCATCTTGATTGTTTCCTATTTCATTATGCTTATCACTCCCCGCCGCCACATTTGAACCCCACCCTGCGCCTTTTGTGTGGCTAATATATTAGGTGAGTGGAAATAGTGCTCTCATTTTAACAACAAAGGTGTTAGCAAGTTACCTTGCAGAATACTTCAGTTTGGGGGAATGGGTTAATATGGCCTGGTTAGGCTCCTCTAAAATATTGGAGGCACTCAGTATGCACAGTACACATAGCTGAGAATATTTATCTTAATGCTGATAACCTCTTTAAGGTTATTCTTGCAAATTTTCAATACATGCAAATTCTGGTTCAGTATATAGTAGCTACTGAAAAAGTTTAATTTCCATTTTACGTACAAGATTAGATTTTTATACATGTACATTACACAGTAATGACAAAAGCTAGTGATAGTCACTTGAGAGATAATAGCATTTATATATTCTATCAGTTTAATAACTCTACAAGGCCAATTGGCCTTTTCATATTCCTATTATTACTATGATTTAATGCCTGATAAAGCAGGTCTTGCTACAGTGCTGGATTTAGCTGATCAGAATAACTTTCCTTTGCCTCTTTCACCTTCAGAGGCTTATTCGGAGACTTTCAGAGTTGATTTAGGGATGCCAATTCTTTTTAAAAGCATTCATTAAATAAACTAGACAGTTGTTCTGAAAGCTTGGAGTAGATGAAGTTGGAAGAGTAACTGTAGCAATTAGTCCACCTTCTTTATAGTACACCTCCCTCTGATGATGATTTTGTCTTGGCTGAAACTGTCTCAGAATTGTTAGGGCAAGACCTAGCATAGGAGCTTATACTGAGTAGTAAATGTATGATAGAATTTCATGTTTTATTGTTTTTAGCTATCTTGAATGCCAGAATATGTACATTGATAGGTTGACTCTGAAAATGTGAAATCTTTGAAAATCTGGATTCTCAGCTTTTATCTTCAGCTCTTTGATTCAGTTTTCAGTACTTGTTAGTGTGTGGAAGTGTTTAGTTGTGGGTTGGATAATGGAGCTGGCTTGAACAGAATTCCAGTGGGTAAGATGGCTTTGCCTTGAACAGGACAGAGCTAGAATCATCTCAGGAAGTCTAGCAAAGGCATCCAAGGCAGTCTAAAGTTTCAAAGTGCTATATAAAAAATATAGAACCATAAAGTTCTCAAGTATGACTGATGATCTTTTAGGTTGAGCTCCTCTTCGTCTTTTTCCCCCACAGTACACCAGTTTGAAAAACTGGATAAGTATTGAGAGTATTAATAATTCAGTACCTTTCTACTGGGGTGCAAGTTTTGCCAGTTAAAAAAACCTCTTAGTTAACAATGATGAAGCAATAAAGCAGGTAAAGCATTTCTGTTACCTTATTAGATTAGCAGGCTGTGTATACCACTTCAGTCTATGTTATTTCATATCCTGCTTACAGGACAGCATGAATTGCGTGGGGTTTTCTTAGGCAAGGAGTTCCCAGAGGTGGTTTTGCCAGTTCCTTCCTCAGAAATACAGTCTACAGCACCTGATATTCATTTGTGGTTTCCCATCCAAGTACTAACCAGGGCTGACCCTGCTTAGCTTCCAAGATAAGGCAGGATCTCATAGCTTTAGGTATTTAGGCCCTATAGGATAGCACAGGAAAAGAGAAATTCAACTACTCTGAGAAGAACAGGCCAATGAGTCATAGCAAAGAAGATAAACACTGCTCTAATTGGTGGACTCCTTCCCTACATTGCTCCTGATTTTTGAGAGACCGCTGTTTCTCTGCTCTTCACACTGATACTTGTGCTGAAAGTCCTCATCCTGTGAGGGAGGCTCTCCTGTGGCTCTCTCAGTACAGTTTGAAAACCTGTTTTCCAAAGATTGCTGATCAAACTAGAGAGAAGCGTCACAATAGACCCCAGTACACACAGTTGACTTTTCTTCAGATGTTCTAATGGAGATTTGTAGGCAGAGGTGGCCAGTGACTTCCATCTCAGTGGATAAGTGAATCTGCTTTGGGCATTTAGTGTTAACTTGAAAGGAGCTATCCAGAGCACTGATCCCCACACTTCAAATAGCTTAAGAACTTTGGTTCAAAGCTAAGGACTACAGTTTAGAGTGGATTCTCCACCGATGAGGAAGCCTTGTAGTTTGGCCACAGAGCCTCCCTTTCCATTCCACACATGAATTGAATACACAGATAATTTCTCTAGGATCTTTCCTGGTTGGAAGATAAAGACCTGATGCTGCTAGTTGCAAAGAAACCACCTCTGTGGACTGTGGACCCATTCTGTCAATTGATGTGTTATTAATAATTTGTTGCTGCAGTATGAGGGCTGAAAGTTATTGATCAGTCTCCTGATACTTCTGAGGTCCTGTCTATCTGAATACTGAAATAGAGCTGAATCAGGAAAAACTAAGGGAATGAATTAAGAAAAGAGAATTGGTTTGCATTCCTGAAAGTTAGTTTTAATTTTTTACTTTTCTTCAGTATCATATTCTCTGTTTGATTTTGAGAATGTAAAATTTCATTATCACAAACCTTACATTTCTTGTATAAACAATTACATATAAAAAGCTAAGAAATAAAGAGGGAGTTAGGAAATGGAACAGTCTTGATTAGTTTAGACAAAGGAATTAAGCATGTTTCCAGACAAGGCTTTTATCACTCGGCTGCCCAGCCTCATTCATGAAATGTTACAGAGGGCCAGATGAGCCTGTTCTGTAGCTCTTCCATGATTTCTCACCATTAATATCTATTTTTCTCCTCTTCATAATATCCATTAAGGATGCAATAGCTGCACTGTCTTCTGCAGTTGTGAGGACTCAGAATTGTCCATCTGGAACTAACCTAAAATTGCATGACTTAGTTGAAATAAAACTTAGTAATTGTTTTTGAGCATTTGTAATAAATCAAAATAGATTGAAGTATCAACAATGAAAATGTCAGGATGTGCTTGCACATGAATTGAAACTTGATGCATAATGAAAATGAGAATACTATATTCCCTGTTACGTCGGTGGCATACTTTCATCTTATCCATGTACCAGGTTGTTAATTTCAAGCATTGCACAATTGTTTCTGCATTAAAAATAGGCATGAAGCTACCATGCTGGCAGAGTCCAAACTTATCTTCTATTGATTTCAGTAACAACACTCTAGTGTTGGTGCTCTGAGTGCAGTTGTGATGTTAAAAATGCACATGTGTATTCAGTGATCATTGGCAATTGGGTGCAGTATTAGAATTTATGCTGTAGCATATGGAGTTTCATAATTATTCTAAACACATGGCACAACTTGTCTTTGCGTAGGCAGAATGAAAGGAAGACGTTTGGTTGACATTCAGTACCTTTTAGACTGAGGAAGCAATGTAGCTGTGCCATTCATGTTGTAATCAATGTCTTCTCTATTCATCTCGGAACTTTGGAAAATAATCAAATGATGCAAGGGTCCCCTATGTCAGTATTTTGCATTGGCGTTCTCTGCATATAAGGAAGAGAAGTGTATTTTGAGTTTGCAAAACAGAATTAAAGGTGTTGTTATTGTGGATGCAAGGATTGAGAGAGCAGTAAAAAGGGGAATGAGCATGGATCTAGAGACATATTGTGCAAAAAAACAAAAATCAAAACATACAAGCTGTGCATGGTTTGGAGGGTACAAAGCAAGCCCTGGACGTGAGTGCTTCTTCTTGTCTTTATTCCTTTATTTGCATGGCTTGATAGGTTACTTCTGGCCCTCACTGAGATATAATATGGTGTGGTTTCAGTGAGACTTCTATGTCAGTAATACAAACTAGGATCACAACTTGGGAAGTATAGGGACTTTGTGTTCAGGCCAGTGGCTTCTTTCTTGTACAAAATCATGTGTAAGAATTGATCTTTAGAATGCATTGGCAGGGATCTAGACTGAATATAGAGAAAATTTAGACTGTCACTAGCAAGATTTGTCTCCAGCATCAGCTGGGAACACACAGGCTCTTTGGTAGGGACATGGCGCAAATCTTATAGCACATTAGCAAAGCTTAATTTTCCAGTGGTCCACTAGGTTAAAAAAGGAATTAATGGAAGTCAAGTTGGCTGGTGTTGCTTAATAGATAGAGGAAAGGAGGCCCTCGGAGAAGAGTCTAACCTACAAGTCGTAGACTTTTGTCTTTCCATAATTACAGGATCCAACTTTTGAAGGGCTAAATAAAATAAAATAAAATAAAATAAAAATAATAAATAATAAAAAAATAAGGGGCAAATTCAAGTAACAACTAAAATTTATATCTTTAGAAATGGAATCGGCCATTCTTTATCCTTGAACTTCTAGGCACAACCTGGAACTTAACCTATTTATGTCTGCCATTCTTCCTTCCTTTTACCTTAAGACTGGTCAACCAGACTCTCATAGTTTCAGCATCGGTTCAGCCCCCATGCCCTGCTGATTTGTCTAAAATTTTGCCTGATGAAGAGACAGACAGAGAGATTTTGAAGAATTCTCCACAATTTGGTGCACAATTAGTTGGTCCTTTAAAATTAACTGATAATGGGTTGGATCCCAAGTTAATCATATTTAGAAAATTCGAAGTATAATTTCTTCTTGGGAATTCCTGCTGTATGATATCAAAAGATAAGAACATGAACAAAAAATAATATTGGAATCCATGATTTGATTGTGATTTAATATATCTTACTGAATTTGTAATGTTGAAATGGATACTGACAAATGTGGGAGCACATTTGGTTTATTGAGTTGCGTTAAGCCAGAGTTCCTTACTTTGGGCATAACAGGAAGCTTTGGTGGCACACAGTGGAAGGGAGGAAGAGAGCAGCAAGGGTGGAGTGCTTAGCCTCAGTGCCCAGGCATCAACCATAGTTTAACAGGACCAGACCACTGTCTGTTTGACTAAGAGACTATATAAAAATCAATTCTATTTTAAATTTAGGCACTGTTCTCCTTTTGCAATTACTTGGAATGTTAAAGTTTTTATTAAGATTTTAAAATTCAGATCTTTCTAGCCTCATTCAGTTTTCTTTCATCTCATAGCTCTGTGAAACCAGGAAAGAATATGTGTAATTGTAGTATTTTGGGTGCTTCTAGAAATGCAAGCTTTGCTTTGTTGAATGCAAATATTTCTTTTCATAATGCACAGCATTTGCATGCACTTTGCTAGCTTTTTATATACGCAGAAATTGTGAGAAACACCCAGCCTGGGCAATTAAAATATTTTACTCTTTCTCCATAATTACTAGTCTTATCCCTCTGCTTTAAACATTCATTTTGAAATGGAAATTGTATCTTAAAGTATAATAGATATTAAAATTATATTGGCTTGGATCCTGATTTAGTCTTTCATTCACAGAAGAGAGAACATTTCTGCCTTTCCTTTCCATGTATATATCATTCCTGTGCTATATTCCCTACTGCTCTCAAAGGCCACCTAAGATCAGGTTTTCAGGAGGCTCTAGAGAGAAAAGAGAACAACAAAATCCCTGTTTCATTATATACATTGTTTACTTGAAATAACTCCCCTCCCAAATAAATCAAAATTCTTCTTCCTTGTAGGCGTTTTCTCCAAATTACATACTTATTAATCATCTTCTTATCCAAACCTGTTTTTCGTTTTAACACTTTTCTTGTCCTTCCCTTTCATCAAACTAGTTTTAGTATACGTAATCTTGTTTACACTTTAGTGTCTGTCCATACTTTTAATCAAGTCCAAAACTGGTGTTTCCATTCTCTTTTAAACTGTTGAATTGAATTCCCTTTTATTGAATTCAATAACTTTTCCATTTCTATCATCTCCTGAAAAAAAATGTGTGTAAATGTGAGCTCTGTTCTCTTCTCAGAAGGGTAGAGTCCACCCTATTGTCTTTGAATGTCTTCAGCAACTTTGAAACGCTTGATCTTCAAACAAATCTTGGTGAAACTTGACATGTTTGCCATTGACTTAACATATGTTTCAGATGAATTCTGAGACTCAGGGCATGGATTTTGTTATCAATGCAAGTTTAAAAATCTCTTTCTTTCCCCCAGCCCCATCCCTGAACCTGGATTTCTTTAACTAGTTTGTGACTTTTGACATCCCTGCATGGTGATTGTTGTTTTTATAATTTGCTGTTGTACAATTTGCAGTTGATATTCAAGACTGGCATGTGCTGCTTCTGGCACTGTAGAGCCCTTCCTTTAAAGATCTTCACATATCTGAAATTGTCATAAAAAGTTTATCAATGGCACTTGCCCATGTGCCTGCAGAGCTAAAAAAAAAAAGGCTATTTGAAAGCAGGTCAACAACTCATTCACAGGCATTCAAGTTCTCTGTTCCAGGACAGTGTTTGGAATTCTCTTCATCTAAAAGAAATCTTTCTCCTTCTTCCTGACATACAGGGCTTTGTTCATAGCTTCACTATTAAGCTGTCATGCTCTGCTTCCAGAGCATGGACTCTGACTCAAAGGGCACACCAGAGGCTGAAACAGAAGGCATGCCAGGGCCTGCTGTACAGAGGGAGGTTACAGTGCCAGAAACAGAACAGGGGATGGCGCCAGCTCCAACAGAGAGTCCTGCCTCTTCAAATACAGAAGAACACTTACCTAGACCCAGCTTCACAGTGCACAGGCTGCAAAGAGAGAGACAGCATCACTCTCATTATGTAGCTGTTGTATAAGAATAGGGGACTGAATGTTGTTAATTTCCTTTTCACCTCTGCATCATATATGATGTATAGTTTGCCACTGTAGTAGGAAGTTAGCTGTTTTACTTGTTATATTTGGGGTATTTCATGCACTCTAAAATGTGATAGAAATTTAGTAAACTACATTATACAAGGCCAAAATATTTGTTCATCTGTCTCATGCATTTGTACTTGCAGTGGGTCTCCAAGAATGGGTCACATCACTGGCTACTTGACCTTTACAGAACATTCCAGGGACTGAATCTGACACTTTCTACATATATCAGGAATAGACAAGGTGTTGCCAGTGGCCTGCTTAGGCCCCAATCCTCTTTTTGTGCCTCCAAGCTTCCAGGACACACCCTAAGACCCTAAGTCTTTCACAAAAAGAAAACAAAAAGAAAAATGCCTGAAAAATCACAAAGCTGCTACAAAATGTGACACTTTACAAGACCATCAATATATCATATTTCTATAAAGTCTTAAAAGCAAGGTAGGACTATTATTTTTTTAAATTGTGTATGGAAAATTTGATTTGGCTTCCAGTGAGGGTGCAATGACGCTTTGATGCTCTCTTCAAACTCTGCAGAAAGACAGCTTTGACAAAGGAAAGTGCTGGTGGGGAGGGATCTCCAGTTGGATCTCCCTGGGCACCCACATAAATTCTTGATCCACTGATGCTTATGAGTAGGAGCACAGGAACTGTGGTCCAAAGCCAGTGTGAGTGGCAGGAGGAGTCATCAGGAAACATCAAGCTCAGCTATCCAAGCAAGTCTTAAAGGACACTAGCTCTGCTAAACTCATTTCTTGAGATTATTTTTCTAACAACTTAGTTTACATCTGAAGAACAATCTTCTGTTTCAGTGGTGATATTGATGTCTTGGTGACTTTCCCTTCTTTTGTTGATTAAGAACTGAGGAAATAAAGCTTATTTATAATAGTTTGACTTAGAAGCAAGGAGTTTGACAATAAAGTTGATTTAGTAAAAGGGAATACTGATTTTAAAAGAAGATTGAAGATTTCCTATTGCAGTGTATTTTGGGAACTTGGAATTGTGGCAAAGATTTAAAAGTTTAGTCCTCTGAGATGGAAGATGGAAGTTTTTATTTTTTTAAAAAAGATAAGATTAGACAGCTTTGCTGAAACTGTGTAGTCTGTGCAATGGTCTTTGCTTTATCCCTACAGTTGGTTCTTCTGTGTTGTGGATGGAGGAACATAATAGCTATTAGAACATGGGCAAGTACTACAGAAGAACAGCAAGTATTTTTATGGAAGTCATTGTAAGAAATGCTGAAGGAGCTTAGATCTTTGAGATGGGATATGAAGGAGGTGAAGCATGAGCTTTTAAAATGAAAACAGAAGCTGATAGAAGAATCGATGGCAGATGATGCAGTGGAAGTGGCATAAAATAAAATTCAATTTCTAGATGAAGAGATGAAGCTGAATGAAGAATCAATGGAAGATGAGAAATAAAGTGATCACACAGTGGGATTGGTGGAGAGTAAAATTCAATTTACAGATGAAGGCACGGGGAAAAACTTGAACAATGGGCATTGATAAAAAAATTTGAGGTGTTGTCACAATCTGTGTTACTAAAAGATATGAGTATTTGGAAACAAGTTGAATTGATGGAGAAAATGGGTTTTGAAGCTGAGAAGAAGGTTGAATTTTGGGGTGGTGTTAGGATGACAATGAATTTTATGTTGTTACAATGTGATGGGGAGGACAAATGGTATTGTTGGGAAAAAATTCTGTGGGAGAAGAAGTATGCTGTCCAGTACGTTTTGTTTGTTTCCGACAGTCCCATTCCAGGTAAAAGAGGTATCTTACATGCAGTGATATAAAGTGAGGGAAAAAAAGTTAGGAGAGGTGGGGTAAAAGAGTTTTTAAAGTTCTGGATTTGACACAAAGTTTGGTCAGTGGAAAATATGGCTAAGAAAAAAAACATGGTTGTATATATTTATGGTTGAGTATGGATTAGAAATTTTGATTATAATCTGCAAATGGGTGAAGGGAAACTATGGGAAAAGAAGGTAGTAAATGAGATTACGTTAAAGAGCTTAGAGATTTTTTCAAGTCAATTGATTAGAACTAGTTACGAATATGCTAGCAAAACTGTTTTAGTTGAAAGAGCGTAGAATTTAGTACTATGGATGTGGTGTAGGAGGTGACGTTGATAATTTTATTAGAAATAGGTAAGTTCGTTGTTTTAACTGGAGATTTTTAATGATATACAGTAAAGACTGGAGCCTTATTGACTTCTTGAATGCTAATGTGGGGTTTTGATTACTAGAAAAAGTTAGTTATTGAAAGAAGGATAATGATGGTTAGTTAAAAAGAGAAGAATAGAAAATGTATACATGTAGTCGGCCCTCCTCATTTACAGGCTTTACTTTTACAAATTTGATTATTTTGCAAATTTCTCAAACCCCTGCCCATCCCAGGCACTTCTTTTCCAGAGGGAGCCTTCCCTCTCAGCAGCTTCGATGAGGCCACACAGCACTTTAAAAACCTGCCTCTGGTCCTCCTCTTCCACCAGCAGCCTCTACCTCGCCAGCTAAGGATGGCTTGCAGCCCAGTTTCTCAGCACTGCAAGCCCTTTCCCAACACCCAAGGAAGGAGATGAGTATAACAGAGGAAATATAGGGCTACCGTGTTGTCCCACCTGATTTTTCTCCCTTTTCCCTGACCTGGTTTGAACTCTTGGTGTCTGTTCTCCCCACTGTGCATCAGCCCCCTTCCCACAGACACACAGAGACATTTTGATATTTGTGATTTTTTGACTTTCACAGGGTCTTGCACCCCTAATCTTAGCAAATGTGGAAGGATGACTACATGTATAGTGATCGAAAGGAAGACCAGAAAAAGATGTTCTTCCCCCCTTCCCCCCTCCTTTTTCTTTTTCTTTTCATTTACCTAATTTCTGTAGCTTTAATATAACAAAATAAATAAATAAATAAGATAATTTGGTTTGGAGGCTAGGAGGAATGGTGCTAGCAGGTACCAATTTATATATATTATTCTGTACTGATTGGAGAAGCAATAGCAGTCTTTTAAGATAAGTTTAATCAAGGTTCTGACTCCAAGGTTGCTGTTAAAAATGTTTTGTTCTAATATTATAACTCAAGCAGAACTGATACCAGGTTAGTTCACGTGGCCAATATTGATTACTAGTGTTCTTTACCTATTGGAGCAAAGTCTCACTGGCTCAGACGCATCATCATATAGCAAAGTGAGAGCTGCACTCATCTGCATGAAGGACACCTAGCAGCAGCCTCATCCTCCCAACTAGGAGAAATAGGGAAAACAATAAAAAGCTGTTTGGTCTATGAAGCCTTTTCTACTCCAATGACCAGTTGCTTCCAGGCAGGCATATAATTAAATGAGGAAGACTAACAGATGATTGATACATTCTTTGGAGCATATGCAGAGGCACACTAGAGAGAGTAGAATTCTCATAATGAACACACAAGCCCTATGAATCAAGGCTAACCCACAGCTTTAAAATATGTCATTACTTTGAATTATGTTTTTGCAAGTGTTTAGAAGGTTCATTACCTTTGAAAAAGTTTAGTATACAAAATGGAGTTTTCAGTTGTTTAAGTAAAGGGTATTATATACCAAGACTCAAACTTTTTACTATTTGTTCACCTTGCTGATTTCATCCAACACTAGTCGATGTATTTATGTGTGCATGTACACTTACATGCATTATTAAATTCCAGTTGAGAATAAGAGTTTATCATAAAATTTAAATTTCAGGCTACGCTGAATGTTTATAAGCTAACACTGTCATACTTGGTATTCTTATTGCATTTTAAACTGTAAAGCAGCCCTTGTGAGTTTTTTGTTGTAATGTCCAATAAATTTGGATAGTCACAGGTGACCTTGCGAATAAGAGACTGCCTGTTAGTAACAGACTTGTTCAAGTCTCGCAGCCTGGGGACTGTGGCTTTCTGTAGTGAATCAATTCATAAGCAATGCAATCTTCCTCTTCTTACTGTTGTCAGCTTTTCCCAGTGTTTTCTTTTCCCATGGCAATAAAATTGGGAAAAGTTGAAGGCTGTAGGAGAATAGGAAGACCACATTACAGATGTATGTATTATAAGACAGTTTAATCACAAACCTATATTATAGTAGATTAGCGTACATACCTGGCATTGCCCAGGATTTTATTTTCTCATAGATAATACTTGTTAGAAAAATTTGAGATCTTGTGTCGCTAATTCCCCAAACTGTCTTGTCCAGTATCTGTAACTTTTCCCCATATCCCCCAATCCAATCTGTATTAAGAGTTATTAACATACAGAAGTTGGGTTCCTGAGGGAAATACACTGCCCTCCTCCTTGCTGCTAGGCCTCATCTCCATAGCAACCGGCCAGGCCCAAGAGCTCTCTGGCTGAGAATTCTAAAGGCTCTTCCCTAAGCTGCAAACCCCAGGATTCCATAGAAGCTTCTCAGGCAGCCACTCGTATGAGGTCTCCGCCTCACACAGCCGATCATATAAGGTCAAGTCTTTGCCTGATACAGACAAAACTCACAAACTTTGACTTTTATATAGTGGATAGGAGACCAAGGCAGAAAGATGGTACCTGTCCAGGGCCCATGTAGTCAATGAGTTCATGAGTGAGAGCTGGGAACTTGACTACTACCGCCATTACACATTTCACACTATCAGCTTTTAAGGTGAAATGCAAACAGGAGTATCATTGCAGTGCTAGATGAGAAACTAATGATTTGTTTTTATCTTAGAACACACACCCAGCTGAGCCCTCAAGACCAGAAAAAGATGTTCTTTTCTGAATTCGTAAATATTAAGGTTATATTTTTCTGCAGTCCCACATGCACAATGAGAGCCTGAACGTGTTGGCATCTAAAGGAGCAATTCCACCAACTGTCTGGGAAACATGTTCTAAAATTGAAAGGAGAGTGAGAGAGCTGTATTTGGATGTATTTATTTTTACTCTAATGTGGTGAGTTTAGGTTGTTGTTGTGTTGTTGTATGCCTTCATATCATTTCTGACTTACGGCGAATGTAAGGTGAACCTATCACTGGGTTTTCTGGGTTTGAGAATGTGTGATGCACCCTTGGTTACCCACTGAGTTTCCATGGCTGGGTGGGGAATTGAACTCTGGTCTCCAGGGTTGTAGTCCAACACACAAATCACTGCACATGCGTTTAGTAGCAATCCTCAAAGCTTCTGGGTTCCTTCCCACAGCACTGGCTTTATCCTAAATCCAGCATTCTTTCTGATGGTAAATATTGTCTCCATCCTGAAGTGTCATACAGCTGGGGTAAAAAGAGCAGCTTTCTGAAAAAACACTGATCGTCTCACAGGGGTAAAAAGCATTGCTTGCATGATTGCACTGTTGCAAAAAGAATAGCTATCAGTGGCACAAGAAAAAATTAATGGAAACTTACAACAAAATAGAATGGGTAGTCTGCAAATCTTTGCAGAACAACTGGTTGGCGTTGCTCAAGGGGAATCCCCAAAGTATGTCCCCCAAAATGCCCCAAATATCTCTATTTTTATCATTTAATTTTTACCCCCTACTTTTTCAGACAGCCAGGTTTAGGGATAAAGATTTCTCTAGCAGAGCAGGCTTCTAAGCACAGTTTTCATTTGTGCCAGGATCACTTCAGAAGTTCTCTCTGCAGTGATGGAACTATGTGAAGGAGAGAAAAAAAGAATTGAACACATGCAGGATGTCCTCAGGTCAAAGGAGAAGGGAGAGGCAGAAGCTGAAAGTTCCAAGAAACCTGAGTCCTGGCATTTTTAAAAAAGTAAATGATAAAAGTAGAGATATTTGGGGCATTTTGGGACACACACACACACACACACACACCCCCCTCATCACAGACAGTACAGTACTATACAGGATATGTAATGAGCATCACTTAACAGTTAAGTGATCAAGTCTGTTTTTTAAAATAAAAGTGTATACAAAGTAATACATCTGTAGGTATCAAATAGAAAATATAAAGAATGAAATTACAGTAAAGCAAATATAAACGTCTGCATGTTTACACTGCAGTTCTCCCCAATGGAGGAAAGGTTGTCCATTGTTTTTGAAATTGTGGAACCAAAGCAGAGTTGCCTTCCCAGAAGATTTTATATGCTGTCAATATTGTTCATCACCGTATGTCATGCTTGGGTACACCCATTATTTGAGAATAAGAAACTGAATTAGTTTTTGAAAGTTTGCTATTAAAATTAGTGCTGCAATCTACAAATTTTCAATCAGATATCTGTATTTCTTGCATTTTAATATGCCTCAGAGGGAGCTTATGGGCAGCATATAGGAGCTTGTTTCTCCTCAGTGGCTTCTCATTGACTTCTTCCTTTCCTGTTGCTGCTTCAGTCAGTGAGCAGGGCCTCTGTGTGGCTCTTGGGGTGGAACTGTGTCTAACAATTGGATGTACTTTCGTACGTAGGTGGATTTCATTGTCAGACACACAAGGAACGAAAGGCTAATATCAGTTATCCTTCTCTTTCTCCTCAACCCATGACAATTACCTTGACTGTCCTGGGTGATTTGGGGTACTTTGGAATTATGGGGAAAAACCCTATAATGTTTCCAGTACACTTGATTTTCAGCAATACTTGATGTTGGCAAGGATAGCTGAGCTTAGAGTTCTCTGAGATGTCCCCCCCACTACAGAGTTCCTTCTGTATGGAAGGAAACATATAGAAAAGTATACTGAAAGAAATCCTTGAAGGCCATGGTGCTGGTGGCTCCAGTGTCAGTGGAGCATTGAGGTTGCTCTGGGTTGCAGTCTAAACCTGAAAAGGTCTAGCCATGGTACTGAACTTTTTCTAGGAGTAAGTTTCAGCACTTTGGATGGTGCATTTAAGGCCATTTCCACACTACACTGTTCTAGTGCTGTTATTCTACTTTCACCATCCTGTGGAATTCTGGGGTTTGTAGTTTGCTGAGGCCAAAGAGCTCTCTGGCTGAGAAGTCTAAATGCCCCTCCCTAAATTGCAAAACCCAAGATTCCATAGGAGGTTGAAAGTGGAATAATAGCACTGTAACACTGTAGTGTGGGAATGGCCCAAATCTCAGATTAAAACCTGGAGTTAATTCACCACCTGATGGACATCAGAGACACTAGTCACCAAGATTCTCTTTGAGCATACATTCCTACATGTGTTTCCATGTACTTCGTGTTTGAATTTAAACTTGGTTGCTTTTGTTCAAATTGCTGCACATTTTTCATCACATGTTGATATACTAGCTTAGACTGCACAAGTCTGCTTTCAGGTTACATATTAAAATTACATTAAAGAGAACAGTCAACTCAAGAGGACAATAATTAGCCAAGAACCAGAAACCTATTCCTGAGAACTGTGGGAATGCTTTCTACTGCCCATCATCTTTACATATTCAACCAAGGATGTGGCTGAAGAATCTTTGTACATGTATATGTGCCTTCAAGCTGCCGGCCAACTTAGGGGAACCCCATGAATTTCATAGTTTTCTTAGGCAAGAAATACTCAGATGTGGTTTTGCCAGTCCCTTTCTCTGAAATATAGCTTACAGCACTTGGTATTCATTGGTAGTCTCCCATCCAAGTAGTAACAAAAGCTGACCCTGCTTAGCTTCCAGAATCAGCCAAGATATGGTGCCTTTTGGGTCTTTAGTTGTAAAAGTAACCTTATAGTTCAGTTTTATGCTGTTTCTCTTCTGTTTTTTTTTTGTTCTGCTTTGTTTTGTTTCTTTGTTGTTGCTTGACTCAAATGTGACTTTCAGTTTCTTAATTTTGTGCAAGGATCAGTGAAACCCTTCTTTAGCAAAGAGTATCCTCAGTTTTTAAAATATGTTATACTTTAAACTTTGAAAGCTGTTATGTTGATTTTGGACTACGACTAGTTTCACATCCCTGCTTAGCCATGAATGTATTGGATTAATTCATTCTTCCAACCTAACTTACATCAAAGGGTGATTGTGGGAATAAAATGTTTGAGTTGTGTGCAGGTAAGAGAACCTTTAATTTGTTGAATTAAAGACAGGATACAAATGAAATACATAAATCCTGCTTGATTAAAAATTCTTGTTTTCAGCATATGTATTTTCTCTCAGGTTCATGCTGTTTTTCAGTCAGACTTAGACCATGCAAGTCAGTAGACTAAAGAAGCCTTTAATATCAGAAATAATTTGAATCTATCCTCCAAATATTGTGGCTTTTTTTTTGTAGCGGATGAAAAACATATCCATCTATTATTCTGCTCTTCATTGGACTGAAAAAAAAACCCACTATGGTCCTCGTTCTTGGAAAAATTTGGTCTATAGGAGGAGATATAGGAGGTATGGAGCAAGGAGGGTGAATACTTTGATAATATAGAAAGTCTGTGTTTTCTGATTTTACATAGGTTGCTAGAATAAGCTAGAAACTAAAGGGCAAGAAACGTTAACGTATAATTCTGTGGACTTCAGAAAAACAGAAAATCCCTCCAAAGCATCTATCAAAGTAATTTCAATCCAATGATCTGGTACAAAGTCAAAAGATGTAAGCTGTTCTAATCCAATGCCTTCAGCTACTTAAGATCCAGCCTCCACAGCTAGTTGCCAGGACCTGGCTGACAAATTCTTCAAAGCATCGAAGCAAGAAAGGCCAGCAGTGCCTAGCGACAGAGCCCTTCTGAGGTTTTCAAACTGACAGCTGTTTGCTTTGGGTTTATATACTACAAAAACAATTCGAGTGGCGAATAACATAAATGGCACCATGTTCCAGTCCAGGAGTTTTTTATTACAATGAATTTAGCTTTGGGCAAGCTGCCAGAATTGGCTTATTTTTTGACAAGAAATTCCCTGACTGTGCATATTTCTCACCCCCTTCCTCCTGAAATAGGATGGATCATTTACTCTTAAAGCTTCATAGACTGCATCGGTGCACATTGTAAAAATTTATGATAATGCAAAATATTCTTTTAATTTATAGAAAGTTTTACCTGAGTGATTTTGCTACTCTGTAAACCACTACAACCTCTGTTGCACAGATCATTTTAAATGCTGTTAACCAATTAGATGCTTCTTGGTATGTTTTCATCACCAGAATCTTATTTCAGGATGTTACATATAGTGCCTGATGAGTATATTATCAATAACAATGTAATAAACAATATTAATATAATTAGAAAAAAAGTTGCAGACTTATTTTTGCATATCATAGTTTACAGAGCACCATCTTCTCCAATCCTTTTAAAAAACTACTCTCAACTCTGGCAGAAGTCAAACTGATTTACATTCTTCTGAAATACTTTGCTTTCTTGTTTGCCTCTACCTCTTATGATAAGACTGGGTGCAAAATAAGACAGGCAGTGAGATGATGCTTTACCTCCTGACTACTTTCGTATGTTCTCTTCTGTTGTGTGCCTGGGTGATAGAATGTAAAGTTGATAATTATGTAGAGGTTGTAGAGAAAACAATGCAGAAGGTCTCTCGTGATAAGGAATACCATTGGGATAGGGAGAGCTGGACAACTACTTTGATAGCATTACCCCTAGACAGATGGAAGAAACAGACCCTTACAGTACAGGCTTGTCAGATTTTATCATTGGTGATGCAGCTGTCGAGCAATGGAATTATTTTAAAGCATTTTGTTAAGGAGATTTTTACTCTGATATGAATGTGTCCTGAAAAACTCAGATTTATCTTGCCAGGTGATAGCTAACCCTAAAGCAAATGCATAAGAGATACTACTCTCAGTAGAACAAGACTTCCTGTAGTGACAGATGTCAATCCTTGATTGTGTCTTGCAGCAGCCAACGGCAGGCCCAGAATAAGGGAAAGAGTCTGCTTGTCAGACATCAGTGACCCATTGTGGGGGATGGATACATTATAAGCGAGCAGCATTTGACAATGCAGCAAGATCCTTTTGGTCCAGATCTGAGGAAAAGCTTACATTTTTATTGTTATTTAATACTCCTGGTCGATCCTGATATGAGAGTGAAAGTTATAGCAATGTTTTTCTGCTAAGCCTTTCAAAAGAGGGAAGGAAACTGGTTGAAATGTTGCCCATGTTATTAGGTATGATTTTTACGACTTATTTTTGTTATTATAATTATTATTGCTTAAATAAACTGGGCTTTTCCATTGCTGGAAGCTACAATAATAGGTGATATTCTTCTGTGTTCACAATAAAGTACTAAATTGCGCATAGACACGGACACACTTGCTGCACTTCAGTTTTTTTCGTAGGGAAACATATGCAAAGAGAATGCAAGTTGGACTGTCTATGGCTGGTTTCTGTAGTTACAGGAGCATGTTTTTGATTTGTTATCTACAAATTGAAATTGAAATGAAAGACATATTTGAAGTAGTCCTGAGAACCCATAATGTAAAGTAGAGACTCAGTCCACAGAGGATGAACCTGTAGGGCAGTATTCCTTGGAATTTTTCAGGGAAGTAGAAATCCAGGGTATCTGCTTAGGATATGCTACCCCCAAAAAGTGAGCAGTGGCCGAATCTTTGTTGCCTGCCTTTTAAAAAATTTCCCTTCACCACACCAAGACTTCAACCCAGTTACCACCACTCGTAACTGGCCCAGCCAAGAACATAGCATAATAAGATTGGGCGGGGGGTGCCGATAGGTTTCCAAGGGCTATTTGCACAAGGGAGAAAGCACTGTTTTTTCAGAGGCCATAGTTTGTTAATACATGTGAACTGGCAAACCATGGTTTTCAAGAGCCTTTGAAACCATTCATTGGCAGTGTGGATGCAATGGAAGTTAGTATTCACGTGAAAGCGTAAGTATCTCATTAAGTAGAGTTCATCTTGTTTAAGCTGCCATTTTTGTAATGTAGAATGAAGTGTCTCATTGGCATTACCAAGAAAAATATGTAAAATCTGAGAAAATAAAGTGTGTCAATTCATGTTTCAGCTTTATATATCTCAAGGTTTCAGCAAAAAATATTTCCATATTGTGCACTCATGGTAGGTTAAAAGTTTTTGGTGTGCATCCAGGATTACTTTGAGAGAATCTATTCTGATTTTGCTCAAGTTAGCAGAAAATCAAAGCTGTGCAATGTACAACCAGAATTGTATTCTTGTTTAATATGTAGACTTTTCCTTTAGAAAATAACTTTTATTTAGTTCCTTTGAAATATAGGGGAGAATGGTTTGGCAGTGGCTAACACCCAGACTTCGTTTTACATTTGGACTTGATACAGAAGTGATATTATCATGACAGGTTTGCATGGTAAATAGATTGGGTGAAAGCAACTTCATACAGTAGATTGCCATGCTAGAATGAACACTTGAGTGGTTGCTGAGGCATGGTAAACATAGTTCCTAAAAGGCCTGAAGGTATAATTGCGCAATGTATTCACCATGTAAAACTTTACTCAAAGTGATTTTACTAGGCTAAGAAGTAAATAGAAATTCAGTGTGGGAGCATAGGAAGCAAATCAGCAATGTGGGACTGATAGATGGAGAGCAGAGATATTAGCTAATTCTTCAGGTTATTTTTTAAAAAATAGTAGCCTAAATCCGTGGTTTTTACTGTTGCCTGTTCAGTGTTCTAGAATAGCTACATCTGTGGGGATTCTTCTGCTTGTTTGTCTTTGCAACCTCCTGTTTTATACATGGTTAAGAAATTTACTTGTTCCTTGGAAGAAACCTCAGGGGTTTTCCTCAGAAGGAACCCCAAGGTTTTATTTCTGCATAAAATAAAGAGTCACCACCCACTTTAAATTGTAGCATTCAAGTACTTAAATTATAGCAAATTAAATTCCAATCAAACATCATTCAGTTGTAATCATTTAATAAATATCTAGAAATTAGTAACTAGTTTTTATCATAATGTCCTCCCTCATTTCAGTATGGATTTATGGAAAGAAATGATAATTTCTTCTTAAATGGAAGAGAGGACTGTTTCAGTGACCTTTCTGTAACTACAAGTGGCCTCTTCTGCTAAATATTGTTTAATATCAATGCACCTAAAAATAGTAGTAAATAAATATTCCACTGGAAGGATATGGATGGTTTAGATGGATGAATAATTGTGCAATTCATGTGTTAATGAATCAAAAATCCTTTATGCCAGTTATTTGGTTCCAAGAAATGTTTTAAAGAATGCATGTTAAGCTTTGGAACCTATCTAGGACTAGAATTACACTTTTTCCCTAGGGAAACATAGGCTAAGAGAATGCTACCTGGACTGTCCATGGCTGGTTTCTGCAGATATAGGAGCACATTACAAAGACAAACAGGTAGCAGAATTCCCAGGGAAGTAATTCTAGTAATTATTCTTTTTATCCTCCCCCCATTTCATCCATTAAGTAATTCAAGTTTGTACTTTTGTCACTTCAGGGAAGTGGAAATTCAAGGTATCTGCTTGGGATATACTACTCCCAAAGGTGAGTAGTGGCTGAATCTCTGTTCTTGCCTTTAAAAAAAGAGACTTCAGCTCAGTTACCACCACTCTTAATTGGCCCAGCCAAGAACATAGCATAATAAGACTGGCTGGAACATTTGGGGTAGGGATGGAGTGATTATCTGTACTTCTGGTTATGGCCATTCACTGCAGCTACTACCAATTCCTTCTTCCATAAATCCAAAGTGGCTTGTAAAGTTATCAAAGTTATTCATATTCATAGTGTACACTTCTTCAACCTGCTCTCTTTTTGCAGTTCGTTGACCATGAATATATGTTTAAATTACCTTTAACCTGTTTGACACATTGTAAGTGCTGGAAATATGTTTCAGAATAAATGTCTGCTGTAAGAGCATATATATACATGTGAGAAAGAAAGAGAAATTGTAAACATTGTTATACCCTGTGCCTTAACAACCACTGAAATTTTTCTGGTCTGCTTTTGGAAATGGTCCTGTTTATTAACACATTTTTTTTAATTGACTTCAAAAATAAGGAAAGATGGACTATTGGCTTGATGTAGTTGTAAAACTAAATTTTGTAGTCACAGCATCTGTCTAACTTTTTGTTTTCTCATCCTTGGTGAGGCAGGACAAGGACTTTCCCCATAAGCATAGCATGTGATTCCCAGATTCTGGTTTTTGGAGGGATTTTGTATTCAATTTGCAATTTGCAATTTTAGCATGGCCTTCTACAGTTGTGCTGCCCCTGGTCTCCCCTCATGATATCCGGTTTGCCTATAGCTGAGTTGACCTTGCTACAAATGTAGAAATGCTTGATGGTTTTTCTCTCCTTTGACATGATTTTAAAACTATTTTTAACAAATACATTTGGCCCTCCACATTTGTGGGTTTGACTTTCATGGATTTATTATTTTCAAGTTTTTCCAACCTCTGTTCCCCCATCTCAGGGGAGCCTTAGCAGCTAGCAGTTACATTTCTATACTGCTTATCAATGCGGAACACTTCCTAAGCAGTTTACAATATATTTTAAGCTAATTGCCCCCAACAAGCTGGGTATTCATTTTACTGATCTACGGAAGGATGGAAAGCCAAGTCAACCTGGAGCCCAGCAGGATCAAACTCAAAAAGTTGTAGCTGCATTACTGGAATGTAACCACTGTGCCACCTTCTCTTTCGGCAGCTCTGATCAGGTTGTGCAGTCCTTTAGAAAACTGCCTCTGGTCTTCCTGCTTCTCCGCCAGTAGCTGCCTGGCCAGTTAAGGACAGCTCACAGCCCAGTTTCTCAGCACCACAGACCCTTTCCCAATGCTGCCCCCAATCAGGGAAGAAGATGGGTGAGAAACAGGAAGTATAGAGCCACTGTGCCAACCCACCCCCTTTCCCTCTCCTTTCCTGGACCTAGTTTGGACACTGCATGCCCATTCTTCCCACCATGCCTTTCCCACGGACATACACAGACATTTTGATATTTGCGATTTTTCTACTTTTGCACGTGTCATGCACCTCTGGACCTATCAAATGAGGAAGGCTTATAATACAATTAAAGAAGCTAACATTTACTGTTTCAAAAGGAATTGTCACCCTATATTGATCCCATATCCACCACTCAACTAGTGTAAAACATCTTGAGAAAACTGTCTATTCACATTTATTTACCAATAAACATCTGTTTTTAGAGAGCCATTATTATGTAGCGATTTGAGTGCTGGACTAGTTTTCTGGGAGATGAGGGATCATCTGTTGAAACCCACTGGGTGACATTGGGCAAGTCACACTCTCTCAGCCTAAGAGGAAACAAGGTTAAACTTCTGGATGAATCTTATCTAGAAACCCTTTGGATAAGGCTACTATAAGTTGAGTCAACTTGAATGAACATAACATCACAACATTGTGCATCTATTTACTCTGTCTCTTGTATTCTCAGTATCATTGGAGAAAAATATCTGTTAAATATTATTCCAGGAAATAATTCAAGTTCATGCTTTGTCAGCCTAATTTTCTCTGAGTTAGGTGCATAGCAGAAACAGATAACTTGAGCATGCTGCTTTATGTAATACTTTTTAATGTATATACAGAGGATAAGAAGAGCACTTATTTTTCTGTATTTCATTTTATATTTTATTCAGCATTAAGACCAATATCTTTCCATAATTAAGTGTATGTGGGTGAAAAGTTTGTTCCCAGTTAAAAGTGGAACACATGTCACTTTTTATAAAGGCACATACAAGTCTGGCCAAAGGGCGTACAATGCACTTTGGTTTTCATTTGGGGAAAAATAGTTATGGCAACAAAGTGTCTTGGGTATTAAACATTGAATAGATCACAACTAAGTAGAAAGCCCAATCAAAGTAGCTTCACTTGCATGTTTATTAAATGATCTTCATATAACTGTGACAGTAATGGGCAATATTCTTGGTGGCAGTTGAAATACGTATAGTGTCTATAATATTTTCCCGCATATTGAGTGTATGCTTTAGTAATATTGAAAGAACTGTTGTTATCAATTATATACGTTCTCCTGTAGAGTACAAAAATGTTTATTTTAGTTTTTCAATGCTTATATGTTTAGATTTTTAAAATTTCCTGTTTCCTATAAATAGAAAGACTGGTTTAACCATTCAGAGCCACAGCCCTCTTTTTTTTTCCTTTTGTTTAGGGGCGGATCTATTCTGGGGATGTAGCATGTGCTTCAGTTTCTATTTCAACTACCTTATTTAGATTTCAGCTGCGGCTTCCAACACTCAATGTACTGGTTGTAGCTAAGTAACTGCTATTGCCCACTACTTTGCTCATTTCACTAGTTATTAAACTTTAGTTGTATTTTGTTTCATTTTGCAGCAACTTTTGAACTTCTTCAATTTGCCAGGTTTAACCTTTTACAAACATCAAAGTGAAAATGGCCTGTGCTTATACTCACAAAGGATCTCAAATGTATGCAAAGTCCTGATTGTTCAACACAGCAAGAAAATTCACTTTCACAGTCAACAAGTCATCTTACTCAGTAGAACACAAAAGTTAAATGGTCTGTAATTTCAATATTAGCAAGGAAAATACAGTACAAATTACTAAAAAATACTAAAATATAGAATTGTTTTCAGACATCCTTGCTACATGAATAGCAGCAGTCACCTGAAATTTTAAACTTTTAATAAAAAGTTCTTAAATATAAATTATATGGCAAATGTACAATACATTGCTTTTTCAGTCTTTTTTAATCCAGTGTTCTGCAGTAAGCCAGCAACCTTTAAAGTTGCCTTTCTTTGTGAGAAGAAACCCCCAACCACCCCAAGTCTATCATTTCCCTTAGTATCATGAATGTGAATGATCTGAATCAGGTATACCACTGTCTCTGTAGCTTCTGTTACTGCTGCTTTCACTGTGGTTGTTCTTGTATAGATTCATTCCATTTGGTGGAAATATGGTGTGTATTACAAACTCCTCCTTGGACACTTGTTCATTGTTTAGGGAGATCATCTGAAAAGAAGTGTCTCTGATTTCTAAGATGGAGTTGTCCTTCTTAGTTCCAGCTTCAGCATAGTCGTCTTTTCTCCTCCGCCCTTTGCTGTATGTACAGTTTCTTGAGAACAAGGATCCATTCCTGTGGACATACCAGCAGACCAAAGCAAGCAGTGCTATAGCTACGAGTGCCACCGCACCTCCTATGATGGCAGCTAAGGGCAAGCTGGAATTTTTGTACGGCTCTTTCTCTTGTTCGTGGTTTAAGGTTGTGGTAGGGTTGTACATTTTAAGAGGTGCCGTTTCAGTCTCTATACAAACAGGTGTTTCATCAGACATATAGATGTTACTGGTTTCCATGGGAACCATGCATACCCGATAAGGTGAGTCCGGCTCAAGAGCTGTGAGCAGATAGTCATTCCGGTCTCCTGTGACGATCGTTTCAGTTATAGATCCAAAGGCAGGGCTGTGACCCATTTTGAGCCAGCTAAGTCTTAAAGCAGTCATGGGTAGTGCAACTTTCCAAGAAATATGGATAGTCTCAGTGCTTACAGATTTTACAACAATGGTAATGATTTCCTGTACTGGGGTCGCTGTTGTTCTGTAGTTTTTATGTGGATTTGGAGTCTTTATTTCAGGTGATTTGGTGACAGAAACTGGCCAGTGCCCTTGTACAGGGTATAAAGTGTTTGGTACTGAAGCAGTATTTTGGATAGTGCTTACCCTATCATCATCTTTGCAGTCAAATAGCTCTGTGTTGAGGTCTTTGATGGCCATGCCACGCACTTTTTCTGGTGCTTGACACATCAGTCCGCGCACATTAACTCTGACAGGCAATGTCTGCAACCAGTCACGAACCCATTTCATTTTGCACCCACAGCGCCAAGGATTGTTGCGAAGGAACAATTGCGTTATATTGTCCAGGTCATCAAAAACACCCTGAGGTAAATTGCTGAGATTGTTGTTTGACATATCTAATCGATATAACTGTCGTAGGTATGCGAAAGCATTAGGTGGTACATGATTTATATGGTTTTCTTGCAGATAAAGCTTTCTCAGATTTGTGCCTGGCAAATTTATTGGAGCTGCTGTAAGGGAATTACGGACCAGTGAGAGTTCTGTTAAATTGACTAGGTTCATGAAGACTTTTTCTCCTAATCCATGATTGCTTAAGAGATTTCCATCTAAAACTAGACGTTTTAGATTTATAAGGTCTTGAAGGGCCAGCTCTGAAATTGTGGAAATACGATTATCATCCAAGCGCAGCTCTTCTATTGTTTTAGGCAGGCCCCAGGGAATGGTGCTAAGGTGATTTCGAGAAAGAAAAAGAAGTCTGAGATAGATATTATCCCGGAAGGCTCCGTCTTCAATACTAACTGCAGAAACAGAATTATCATCCAAATGCAATTCTTCCAGATAAGGAATTTGTGAAAGGGAATCATAAGTAATTGTCCTTATGTTATTTTCTTGCAAATGCAATTCCTTTACAAACTTTGGGAGATTGATGGGGAACTCATCCAAACTGTTGTGGTATAAATAAATTCTCTCCACTTTGATCAGGGTTTTTAACTCAGATGGAATTCCAGCATTATTAATTTGATTGTTCTGAAGGTAAAGGGTTGTAGCATCCTCTGGAATCCCAGTAGGGATTGATGTCAAGTCACGGTCATTGCAGTAAATGAATCCTGCGTCACAGCGGCACACTGAAGGGCATGATTTGGCACTGACAAAGTGAGGTGCCATTTTGAGCAACAGCCCTATCTTTGTCCAAATTAGGATGAAGTTCCAGATTACACTGATCATGGTCAAGTTGCAGTGAGGTTTACACACACAGTAGCTTTCAGCGATCTAGGAAAAAAAATTAATTAGATTAATAATAGAGAGTACAACAAAACAGTGGAAGTACCACTTTGAATTGATTAGACTGTATTTAACAACATAGGTCTGTAAAGGTTTACTTGGAAAAAGAGTATATATAGCATGGATTTATATATAGCATGTATAGCATGAGTTTAACTTGCTAGTGTGTATGAATGGGGTAATCTCTTAAAATGTTTTGACTGCCAAGAATTTGCATAGGTAGATTGCTTTGTGTTCATATATTCATATATTCTCCACACCCACACAGATAAGGTTGGCAGGTTTAGTTGGGTGAGGGAGAAAGAAGTATTTTGTGTGTGCAATTTTGTTTATGAATTTCATGCTTGGCCTAACATAAACTAAGTTTAAATCCACAGTCTAAGGAATTGCTTTAGGCAAGCCTAAGGGCCTTCCACTGCTTTTGTTGTAACTACACCAGAGGCTCTTTCTGAAATAATAATTTCATTTTGACAGAAACAGGGTAAACATTCTTTTATCAGAAAAAAAAAGTTCAGAAGTCTGCTGGGTATGTGCAGTTCTTTGTACACAATTCTTTGGACTGGGTCTTTGCCACTCATTCATAAGAAGAGCAGAGTAGGACTAAAATGTTTCCTGAACATAATCACATGTGGTTATTAAAACTCTCTGTTAAGGATTCAGATGCTCCCGAGTCTGACTCATAGGTTCTTGGTTGAGTCGGTAGCCACAAATCTTTGATTATTCTTAAGCAAATATTGGATGAATTATTAGTGGTTGCATTGTAACTCATAATGGTAAACTTGTGTGCAAGAACTATACCTGGTGAAATTGGAGGTACAATTAAAACATTCAGCTCAGCTTAAAGGAAGGCTTGGTTTTTCCTTTCTTTGGCATTAAATACACCATACACTGACACACAAATTATTAATGGTTCTATTTTGATGATTGCAGTACAGCATTTTTGGTTCAAAGAGAATTGAACATTCCCTGATAGCGGAGATGAAAAAATATTTACAAGATCCCAACCATTCTTTAAGACCCAATCACAAAACATTAAATAAAACTGGTTAATGTGATATTGTCACCATGACAGTCAAGGGTCTGGTTACTGAGGGCTTTCTTTAGTCAAAGGCCTAGATCTGTGATGACATGGATACTGCAGCGCCAGTGTGATGGAACTTTATTCCTCCCTGCCTCCCTTCCCCTGCAGTACTTGGTACCATTTAGAAACTGAGTCTGGAGAATTTTTCAGGGTACCAAGGCAAGTGTCTGAGGTACGTGGGTATTGCAGGAGGGAGGGGAGATTGCTTCCCTCCAGATTCCACTGATAGATGAATCAACAGGTGGTACCCCATTGGACCGCATCAAAACAAACAACAACAGTTATTGCAATAAAGATTAATTTATTTCCCCTCTTGTTCTGTAAGATTAAAGAGGAATAAATAGAGCAAATTGTTTGAAACTGAATAGCATTTTTTTCTCAACTAAAGAAAGGACTGTACAATGAAAAACGTGTTTTACTTTTAGGAGGATAGTTGTTGAGGTTACGAGGAAAGGCAGATACAATTACTGTCGATAACCTATTATTTTATTATATTTTGATACTTGGTAGGTTTCTTTAGCCCTTTCACTACCTGAATTGAAATTAGGTTCTGCAAATAGGGCTTGGTTGTGTGATCTGTAGAGTTAAGTGCTCTAATTTTCACATTTGTTTCTTTTATTAGAATGTGGTCAATTGCTATGAATTTCTTGCAGAACTGCTCCTTTTATTGTTCATGTTAGATTAGATTATTGTATTGCATGCATAAGCTTACCTTATTTAAAAATGTGAGGGAACCTCTTGTGCTTCCTAAAATCCAGTGGGCCTGCAGTTTCCAGAAACAAATTGACTTGGAAGAAGTTTATAGTTTAGTACACATAGCTCTGCTTCATTCACACTAGCAGTTTAAATGATCGTTATGGGCAGAATGTTTTTCGTTGTGAGCTCTCCTGTATTCGTTGAACATTCCCATAGAGTTTTACCACAGTACCTAAGCACATCAAGTTGGTGAAGATAAAAGCTTCTGACTCCTTTTACTCTGCAGCAATGAGAGTTTGAGGGGGAAGCAGTGGGGGGATTCTTTCTTTTCCCCTTCAAGTCTGTGTGTGAAGAACCCTTTTGTTTTGTTTTAATACCCTTTACAAAAATTGCTCTTTGTAATTCTTAGAAGCTCCTTTATATAGTGTGGCTAGAGATGGTAACTTCAGCTCCGTGTGTTCAAAATCGTTCATGATGCTAAGGCTTGAATTATGATGGCTTCTTCAGTAGACTGAGGAAAGAGGCTTCCCCTCCTGTGCAGAATCATTCAGCTATAAGCCTTGAACAGTGGATGTGTCCTGGTAAATCCATTCCTGCTGGGCTGCACCGTGATTTAGTCCTTTATCAGAATCGCCAACTCATAGTATTTCCTCATTCTCTCTGTAAATGGAGGTGCTTCACTTGTTCTTTTCTGGTTTTAACTCATAGCCTTTTCGTCTTGAAGAAACCATAACATTCTAATACCATTGAGGTTGGGGTCCTTTCTGAAATTTCACTCAGTCATTGGCTGTAAAAGCAAGAAGAAAAGGAAACTGTTATCAAGAGGAGATGGTGAACAGCTTTATACGTGCTTTCCTTGAATCACTATTTATATAATCAGAAAGTCTCATTTATGGGAGTGATAGTTGAACAAAAAAGCAGGTTTTTTTGTTTGTTTGTTTTTGCATCAGACATGCTTCTTTCTTATGTTCAGCTATTGCATGAAATCAGTCCAAACGAAATAGCAATGAGAGTCAGCTTTGATCAACCAACCAAAGAGAAACTGTGTTGCAAAGGTGACACATGACTCTTTGGATTACAGATCAAGGCCAAGCTTCTTTGGATAGGATGCATCCTAGTGTTTATGAGTTTTTGCTTTCAAGTAAAAAGACAGCCAAAAGAGCAGACCCACAAAAGAGCAGGTTTTACTTAGTACCTCCACCCCACACTGTATAATGTTTAGGCCCAATAGATATATGTTCCATCTTAGCAATTCTAGTTTTGAATTTCTTGGAAAGCTGCTACCCTGGAGTAGGAGACAAATGATTTTACACATCTAATGATGGCTAAAATCTAATAATGTAGAATTTGATTGAAAAATGAAAACATAACATTGCATTTGATGCTTATTGGCAACTTATTGGCAACAAGTTTTCGGCCTGTGTTGTCCTTGTTTCATTGCACTATCATGCATGAGATGTGTTTCTGTATATGAGATTTGGCTTTTGATGAAAAATCATTTACTTTGCAACCTACATGAATTCATGATTTTTTTAAAAAAACACCACTAATACCAGGCTACTCTGTACTACATAGCAGGGATGATGCAGTGCTGTGAAAGGTTATTTTGTTACATGCAGATAACTTTTCCTTCTCATATGGAAATCTTGATCCCACAAATGTAATTGAGACTGCACTCTTGTGTACTGGGAGCAGCTATAGAGTGAGTCCCCCTGCATGTCCTAGGTCTCATTTTTAGGATACCTATGTAAGATCAGTTTCCATTCTGAAATTCAATTTTCCTTCTGTATTTTTCATTTCCAATAACCCAAATGATTATGCAAAGTATTCAGTGACTGTTCAGGACAAAAATTATATTTTAAGCTATCACTGCTTCATGCTCAGTTCCAATAACAGCTAGAGTATTAAAGTTTGTTTCATTGTCTTTTACAATTCAGCTCTTTTAGTTCTTGGCCTGCCTTTGCTTCACCCTAATTATATTGGGCAAGTATAATTATAGTAGAGAGAATATAGTATTTGTGCAAAATTAATGTAACTTGTTTAGATTATGATTACTTAATATTTGGTGCTGGTTTGAGGTATCTGTTTATCTAGAGATTTCTAGATAATTTCTTCAAATTATTGAAACAGGCCTTTGAGAGAAATGGACTTCTTAAACTTTTTCAGATAATCAAAAAAGTAGTCTTAAGACAAAAAAAAAATTGTATTTCCTAAAATCTGTTGAAAAATTGGTGATATAAGACTTGCTGAACATTGGTACTTTGAAATAAAATAAAAGATAAATGCCAGAATCCAGAAAATAACTAGCAGTTTCAGTTTATGTAATTATGAAGTTGCCTTATTTGTTCAGCTGCCTTAAAGGTTGGGGAATATGGTCTGTTTCCAAAGTTTATAACCCGGGTTTGAGCTTTCTAATCCACTTTGGTTAACCAACGCAAGGGGAGAAATGTCACTACGGATATGTTAGTAAGTTTGGATGACAAAAGGGGTTTCAAGTAAGGTTAGGAAATCAAGTAATCGTGGGAGGCTGATTTATTTGGTAGTAGAGGTCTGAAATATGTAGAAATGAAAAGTTAAACTACCTATTAACTGAAGAGAATGAATTGGCACTGTTCCTGAGAACAGCAGATTTTATTCTGAAATTGAAGGGATAGAACATTTGTATACCTTGTCTTGAGCAAGGAGAGTACTGTGCTTGTTTCTGAGAATTTTTTTTACATTCTTCAACTGTTCAGAATCCTTCCTTTTTTGCACCATTTGATATTCAAACCCTCACTTATTGCCCCTATTGTATTAGAAGCAATGTTGGATTAAAATGAAAGCACTAAAGCTCATTAAGTTCTTGGGTTTTATAAATCCCTTCCCTCAAAATTACATCAAAACAAAAGGATAAAATAAAGCAGGTCTCACTGGAGGAAAAAAAAAGACTGTTTCAAAAATGTGGATTAAGCTTCTCTCCCCCTTCTGCTTTCTTTCCATTAGAAGGAAGAAAAGTTTTCTTTAGTTTTCATTTAGTTTAATATCTTGCACTTTTCCTTTATATTCCAAGCTAGAGCTGAAAACACTGAGTTTGCATAATAAAGGCAGCAGTGATCTGTCCACACAGAAGGGAATCCTGCTGCCTTGCTCAGCCTTGCCTTTTTCCTGAGCTGTCCTTACATATTCCCCAACATCAAGTCATTATAGCTGAGTTTGCAGGATGAAAAGAGAAATGTCCCCCACTGTTAAGAGACACACTGTGGTCAGGGTTTCACAACATCAAATTGTGAGCTTCATGGGCTCATGGTTTTGAAAGACAACATTAATTTTGAACAAAACGAGAAGAATATGGAAGAAATCCTGGTTCACAAGTATTTCTTTTAAATAGACACATGCTCTAGTTTTAAAGTATAGCCCTTCTCAGTGTATTATCATTGTGCCTGACAGGTTTGGGAAGGTTCCTGTACATCTGGTGCCCAATTTCCTTGTTTAATCATGTTGGTTAGCTCTGCTAACATGAGATGAACTATTTATGTTGTATGAAAGGATCAACTGTAATTGTGTAACTAAAATATAAAGTAGCACTGAGCAAAAGGGGTATTTATGTCATTAAATGTTCTTTAAATTTAATGACATAATGGATAAGAGTTCTATTTAGCAACTCAAACTCCCATTTTAGTGCTGTGTGCCACGATGTGGGTCACAAATCACAACCGTTCTTATCCTAAACCTCTAAAAATTGTAGATGAGTACTGTTGTGTTCTAACAGATGAGACCCTGATTTGAAATACTATGGTTTCATCCTCAGCAGTGTTTTACAGATTCAAATATATCTCTTTAGGCTATAGATGTTATCAGAATGACAAGTAGAATTAATTCTGCTTTGCTGTGCGAAACTGATTGTTCAGCAGTTTTGGTTTTGCATAGCCATTTGATTTATTTCATAGTGCCCTCTGTGGATTGAAGAAAGTGTCTGCTCGTATAGTGTGCTCATGTGAGTTGAGACTGCTGTATGGGTTTTTATTAGTCATTCAAGAATCACAAGTAGGCTTTGCTTGCTGTTTAGAAAGTTTGCAAAGTTATTTTGGTTAAACACGATTCAGCTAACTGAAAACAAAAATGGGTAACATTGTTTTCATTAAGTGTACTACTCAGGCTTTGTTAATACTGACAGCAAAATGCTTTCTGAGCACCTTGTCTAGTAGCTACAGTTTTCATGAGCATAGTATTTCAGGAAGGTGCCCCATTCTTTTGTTTAATCTTAGGGAAGCAGAAGAAGCTTAAAATATCTTCCAGAGGGCTAAAGAATGTAAAGCTTTGTTGGAAAAAAAATGGTCCTCTGAATCTTATTTTTCCGCCTTTCTTCATTCAGGAGCATGTTAAGCTCATGGAAATAAGCACATTTAACAATTGCATCACATCAGAATATTCAGGAATGCTTTAAATTTCCCCCAAGTAAATTATTTATATTAACCATGTATAGTCTATGAACCTTTCCCCCATAGGGTTAAGTTTAAGGTTCTATAAAACAATGCTAGTAAAATTTGGCATGTCACTTATCTTAACCATAGTCATACTAAGAAGGAAAATAAAGCTTGATTTTTTAAAACTTTTTGCGATGTACATGAACAACAAAGACTTCCTAGTAAACAATAAGAATACCTTTGGTTTTAATATGGAAATTTAGACCCTTTTCAAAAACTTGATGAAGATACTGATGATCCAACTTTCAAACCACTACAAAGCTACGAAGTGTTCTCCCCTTCATTACTGTAAAGCATGAACACTTCGTTAAATGCTAAAACATTGTTTATTTACACTTTGGATTGGTTTCCTTGCAAAATTTGGACCTTTATTTGGTAGCAAGGCACATTAATTTCATTGGGCCTAACTTGGAGGAGATTTAAGGCTGTCATGTTACAGAGCAGTCTTGTTTACTCAGAAGTGTGCTCTTCTCTGATGTATGTTTATTAGGATTTAGCTCAAGATAACTGTGCTTGGCTTTGCAGCCTTCATCTGCTGTGGCCTGTTGATTACTTAGCCAGAATTAGAGAAGAATTCCTTTAATTGTGACAAGTTCTAGACCAAACTGTGCTTTGATATATTTTACTAGAGTTGGTACTTAGAATAGGCCTTAATCAGTTTTTATTCTGGAGCCCTGAATAAGCAGATAAGTGTAGTAATAACCTATACATAGCCTTGTCTTTCCTGTTTTCTATTAGTTGAGTCAACAACTATTCCTACTCTGAGCATGTTGCTGTATGATATGATTACTCTCTTAAATGATAACTTTTACTTTGAAGCAACCTTATTCATGTAACATGTTTTGTTGTTAGTTTTGAAAATAAGATTTGATTATAGCCACAATTGATTGTTGATTACTAATGTCACAGTGTGTTTTAAAAATATACAAGTTATTTACAGTATGTTGTAGAATGTATTTATTTGGGACCAGAGTCCATGGAAATCTGTTGAAAAAGAATTCCCTGTGGATTCAAAAATGCTAAGTCAAATCCTGATACGATTGAAAAAGGTGTTAGGACTCTCAGCTGCTATGCAGTAAAAAAGATACTTCTCTTTCTCTTATTTGTAAATCCTGAAGTTACTGATTATTTGTTTTATCCATTTTAGTGTCGTGTGAAGAAAAAGAAACATGCCAAAATACAGTATGAAGCCAAATGCAGAGAATGATTTTTTTGCTGAATTAAAGCAGTAGCATGTATTACTGAAAGCTAAGATGACTGTGGCTTTAGCACAGAAATTCTGCCCACTGGGGGGTAGCACATACTGCAAGAAATGTCTTTTACAACCTATTGCAAGTCTGATTTAAAAAAAAACCAACTGGTTTTTCTGCTTTAATCACACAGGTTTTTGGTGAAAGAATAGCAGAGGATTCCAATGGAATTCATAGTGCAAGAAGTATTTGCTTCTACTATTATTATAATTACTACTACTACTACTACTACTACTACTGCTATTATTATTCAGTTAAATTCTGTTTTCCAGGGTGAATGAGCTATAAAATAAACTGTAATTTCACTCTTCAACAGTATAAATAGATAATTGATGTCAGAAAGTGGGCATATTACTTAATGGAAAAGATAAGGACATAGAACCGGTGGCTGAGGGTGGGTGAAAGCTTTGAGTGGAAAGAAATTTTAAATGATAGCCGATTACATAAATTTAAAAAGAAGGAGGAAATTATCTTTCAGTATAGAGTATTAATCTTGTGAGTCCAGTATTTTCAAATCTGCTTTCTGAAATGTTGGAAAGGTAATGTTAAGACTTTACTTCTTTAGTCTGAGATTAATAAACATAATCAGTGATAAAAAAAATATATGGCAGTCGGGCTCCAATGTCACATACAATACCTTTTCTTAAAAAGATAAAGTTTTTCATTTTGATCAAGATTCCTATACATAAAAAGTAATCTTAGGAATGCAATATGAGCTACTTCTTTCATGGAGAGGTTAGTCTTCCATAGGAACAGAACTAAAGATAATAAATTGTCTGTCTAAGTCATTTCAACTTTACCAACTTCTCTGTAAAAAGATGTTTTTGACTGCTTGAAAATAAACTATGAAATCCATAATTCACCTTCTCTAACTCCTAGCATAATCTGATTGGGGAAGCAATGTTAATTTTGAAGCAGTTGCACAATTAACATAATTGTGGCACAAAGGCTTTGATGTACACATGGCAGGCTCCTTCTATTAATACATAATGAAACAACCTGCCCTACCCCTAATACGGTGTTTTTCTAAAAATCAATTAAGCAATTATCCATAGATAATAATGTTCGTATAGTTCAATATATGGTGCTAAACAACATTTGTAGTACTTGCATCAACTTTGTGACTTTATGATACCTACTGTTACAAAGTTACAGTTTAATCAAAATTTGTTTAATTCAAATTTTATTTAATTAATTATGAATTGCATGGAAGGTGCAAAATAGTATTAAGAGGCAATGCTTTCTAACTGCCTTTTATACATTTGCCAGATACACAAGCCATAGCACTTGGGCAAATGAAAGCTGATAACCACTACAGAACAGCTAAAAATGACAGTTTTCATGCATATGAAGCAGATGTAGTATAATCTTATACGATACAGAATAATACTTATTAGACTATACATACTCTGTTAAAACTAACATCTTTCATAGGTAATATTAAACTAAGAGAGACACAGTCTGATATATTATTAATGGAGACGTCCAACTATCATGGAAAAGACTGTTAAAACCAGATACTTATACATAGCTTTGACTAGGAATCAGGATTATGCAACTGTATTACATATTACTTTTCTTCTTTTAAAAAAAAAACCCAACTATTAAACCCCCCAGAAATAATAGGCCTGTTGCACTATTTGAAACCATTTTGTTTTACATGCATACCCTGGAGTTGTCTTTTAAATGTATTAGATATAGTATATTATATTAATTAAATAATAATTATGGTGTTTTGTTTATAATTTTAAAATCCATGATCTTAAAACATCAAACCAAAGTTCCAAAAATATTTTTTAAAAAAGCTTTATTTATAATATAGCCACAGATGCTTGATTTAAAAATTCAACGTGGCAATCTCTATCTCACTGATTCAGTGCTCCTCTGATCTAAAGCTAGATTTGTTAGTTTGTCTCACTAGATTTATTAGCTTGCTATGCAGGTCACATTCTGTATTTGGCCAAGCAATAAGGTTTGGCATTTTATTGACAAAAGAATATAGTGTGTGTGTGTGTGTCTGTGCACGCGTGCGTGCGTGCGCAGGCATGTGCATGTGTAAGCATGAGTATCTGTGTTTGAGTGTGTTTGTGTGTAGCTTAGCTATTAGACTGTATCCAGAAATATATGGTTTCAGCCTTATAGATGTGGGAGAACAGTAATGCAGACTTTAAAACCTAGGTGTAGCTGTTCGTTTATCCTTTCCAAAGAAATATAAAAGTTCTTCGAAGTAGACAAAGATGTTTGCTCTTAGACAGAACACTCATTTTCTGAGGGATTATTGATTTCCTTTCGTAGCAATAAAAATGAGTATTAAGGGAGCACACAGATGCCACATATGCAGCACTGGCCACACTAGAAAACGTGCAGCTTGAATATTAGTACGCTCTCTAGCATTTTGCTAAACCAGGATAGCAAAGTCTGCCATTCAGTTATTTAGCAGGCAGACTTGTAAAGGACTAGACACAAACAGTTTGCTCTTAACCATTAAGACATTTTCAAAATGTTAGTTTCAAAATCCACATATACAGTTATGCATGCTACTTTTGCATACCAGTATAGGCTTAAATAGTGTCTCTCTTTGATTCCTCTTACCCTCTTTCCCCCTTTGGCTGAGCTGAATTTGATAATGTTTTGGACAGAAAGATCATACTTGAGTGCACATTAGAAGAAAGCAAAGAAAATACTTACCAGCAAGCTGAAGTAGCAAAAATACATAGAAAGAAATTCCATTTCTAAATGCAGAAAAGCGGTAATTCCACTACGAACTATAGAATTCCTTCGTCTCAGATCCCACAGACAAAAAGCAGTGGCGGCAGCAGCAGCTATTGTAGGAGCGTTCGCAATGCCAGATCACTTCTCCCTCAGTGGGAAGGAGTGAGGGGGAAGGCATTGCAGTTACGTGCCTGCAACCCACCTCCGAAGTCTGAAGTTAAAGCTTTCACCTAACAGTGGTTGAATAAAGAGGTGATGTCATAAATGGGCAGGTCTTTGGCTCTGCTTCAGTCAAGCAACTGGATAAGCAGGCTGTCAAGAGTGTGTGGCTTACGGGCAGTAGAGGGCGTTGGAGAAGTAAAATCCAGGTTTGCATGTTAAAACCAGAACTGTTTCACCAGATTTGCAGACCCGCCTGAGACATTTCACTCATGTTCAAATCAAGTACCTCTTGGCAACATTTAGGTGTACAGATACGGAGGCTTAAAGGCAGTTTTACGAAATTTAATTAGGGGTATTTTGGAATGATCACAGTGGCGTCTACTGCCTGTATGCGTTTCACTGCGTGAAATGGTCTGATAGTAGAAAATTAGTGTTTAGAGGAGCAAAAGTATTTGAGTGCTAGAAAGTTTCCCAGCAGAAATTTATTTATAAATCTTTAAGTGATACATTTTTAATGACAAAACAATTTTTCCCCCAATGTTTATAAAGGAAATGCTGGATATTTTAGGTACACAGCACGGACTGTGTAGCTGTAACAGAGGGAATGATTCTCCTGCAAAGCATGTCATTCCTATGGAGATAATACACTTTATTGGTAGTGAATTTTGTTTTATTCTTACTAAAAATGTGTTACTTTGAGTAACAAACATCCTGAGATGTGGCAGATTTTCAGATAAATAATTCTGAACCAATCTTTTAATACTGTCTTCTGAACTAAAAATCCATCAAGCCTGTTTTCAGCTGTGCATGTACTGTACATTGCATTTATGCCATAGATGTCAGTGCTATTTATTGGAGGAAGCAAATGATGAATTACAGGCTGTGTGTTTGGAAATTCTGATTAGGACAGATAAAACATTGTAGATACTCATGTTGTCGCTTATCTCATTGATAAGACTATTCAGATGTACTTGTATCTTCTACTGTGTTTTGGCTTTCTTTCACCAGTTGTTTATTAACTGGAGTGGAGATCATACAGTTGACATTTCCCATAGTCTAAATGTCTCATGAATTGGTTGTCTCCGAATGTAGTCAGTTGCAGACTGTTGTAAGTGTTTGGTTGCATTCTTTAGTTTAACTTTTTTTAAAAAAAACCCTCAGTACTTCTTTGGTCTAGTACTGTGTGTTCAAGAACAAGACTTGGTGCTATCAAGATAAAGCACTTGATAAGTGTGTGCTGACCTCTGTTGTTCAGTGGTTGCACTTTTTTGTTGGCAACAGAAGACAGAAAGGCCAAGCTTAATTAAGTTCACAGGAGATTTGGCAAATTAAAACACTGTGGCTATGGAAATCATTAGGAATCTAAAACATTAGGGGATAAAACAAGTGGAAACATTTGACCCTATTCGTTTCTAGAATGTCAGAATGCATTTGCATCAATGAAGCAGAGAGATAATATGTTTGGGCAAATAAAGTTAATTGTAAAATATTATTTAGTAATTTAGTTTAGGGCAGTTTTCATTTGGCAAAGACTTTTAAAATAAAGATCTTAAGTATAGTCTGTTGAATAATTCTACAGTTTGTATTGCATGTTATAAAATACCTCTACATGTATCAGTAGAAAGTTCATAAAAGACACGCAGAATGCACATTCAGCTATCTTAGTCTGTGAAGCCTAGCCAAGTGGTTAATGCATCAGCTAGAAACTGTAACAAATCTTCTTGAACAATTCCAAAGGGTCCTAGAGAAATAATTAGATTTTACCAGGTCACAGCTGCCACAGAATACTAAAAAGATTTTTAAAATGCTACATCAGATTCCCCTTTTGTTGCCGCTTTGTTATTTCGACTCTTTAATGTATGTTTGTAAAGTATTTGTGTTTCTGTTTAAAGTTAGGATAGTTATTACAGTGAGGTGAAGATTGCAGAAACAGCTATTACTAAAACAAAAATTAGTGTGTCACAAGCATAGTTTGTCCTAGAAAAGTAAAAGAGCCTTTGTATCAAATTAAACAGAAGAAAGGCTTTGAGATAGATAGATGTTTATTGGTTAGTAGTCTCTTTCTAGAAACCATTAAAAGCTTCTTTCACAGAAATAATTGTTTTAGCCTTCCCACAAATCGAGAACAAGACTTCTTTCTGGAAGTGGCCCATACTTGTTAATGTTTTATTGTCTTGCAGCACATGAAGGCCAAGAAGCTGTATGCTTAGAAACTATAGTTTAAGAACATGTTGAATTAGAGTCTCCTGTACTTCCTTAAGCATTTGAATAAGGGCCATGACTGGAGGCCACATAGGAGTGGTGGACATTGCCAAAGACACTTGTGGCCTTGCTCACTCCACTGGCGTACACCATTCACACTTACACATTTTTTCCATTTATGTATATACACACACATATGCACACTCACACTGACCCAACCATCCATGCACACTGCCATTTGCTCCCCCAATATATTGTATACAGAAATGTGTACAATGGATTGATGGATATGCACATTGATTGATATGTATAAATCCATATATCAGTTCACACTCATGCATCTGCCTATATTGAGGTGGGCAACTTTGTGTGGGAAGGAAGGGACCAGCTCTCCCCCAAGACTGCCTGCAGGCCACCTGCTTAGCAGGATCAAATACCTCAATTTTTCTCTGCAGTCTCTCCCAAATGGTGACTGGGTGTAATGTTGCGTTATGTCCTATCACCATTTTGAAAAGGTCTACAGATGAAAATGGAAGGATTTGGGGGCAGTGGAGGGCCCAGGGTTAGTTTTGTGAATGGGGCTGTTTTTTCATGTTTTCATGTATGTGGAGGATTTTCTGTGGAGCGTTCAGGCAAACTGCCAGAAAACTGTGCCAATCCTTTTAAAAATGGGGGAAATGTTGGGGGCTTTGGGTGCTGCCACAGTGGTATCCAAGAGCTTTAATGTGGCGCATGGGCTGTATTCTGCTCATCCTTGACCTATACTCTACCATCGTACTCATGCATCAGTCCTTTCCCGCCACTGTGATCCCACCTAATGATCAGGATGATCTCTCCATGTTGAACTCTAAAAACTGGGCTTCATGTCATGGAAAAGCAATGAGAAGACAAGGGAAAGAGAGTGGGGGTATGCATGCTCTTCTCTTCCTTGTCTCTGTTTTGTGAAAAGTATGAGGGTGAAATATCACAGAGAGGAGAGCTGGGTAGAGAGCATGGTGGTGAGGCAGGGAGCAAGAGATTCTGCAGAGTTCATTGCTTCTTGGCCAAGCAGATCATGAGAATTTAATTTGCATCCTTCAGCATAGGTGTGGTGGAACTGTAGGCTCCTTTGCATAGATCACTTGTTGGATCAGGAAGTGTTTATTTAGAGTTCAATGAAATATGCATTGGAATGCACATCCTCAGACCATGGATTCTCTTATCTATATTGCATTGCTTTCAGTTGAATGTAAATTAAGTCATATCTACCCATCCATATTAATGCATAGGTACATTAGTATAACACCTAATAAAAGTAGGAAAAGATCTAAAGATACATGTGTGTTTAGATACCATCGTATATTTGAAGAAGTCAAAAATTTTAGCTTCTGCATGTTTTTATTTATTTTTAACCGTTGGCCAAAACAAGACAAAAATAACTTTACTTGAAACCACCTGCTGTATTTTTAAATAGGACTTTTTCCCCAGATCTCTTCACTATTCTCATTGGGTCCTTTGGAAGAGTGAAGTTTTACGTCTGTTGTTGGTCACACCTTTACTTATGGGTTAAAGTAATACATGTTAAATCAGTTAATATGAGGACGTGGATCTCTTTCAGTTCCAGTGTCTATTATGTCATTTCCTTGATCAGCTAGATCTACTTCTCCATTGGTTTTCTCTCAAAATCCTTCTTTTGATCTCAGTTTCATTTTCCTCCCTCCCTAACTTAGTCAATTGCTAGTTTGCAAGCATGCAAAATCCAGTAGGCCAGATTTTCAATCAAACTATGTTTTGAAAAATAAAAGTTTCCTACTTTTATTTTCTGGGTTTTTGGGTCTCTTTAGTCTTCCTGCTTTGCCATAGGTAGACAGTTATTTGCTCTTCAATTAAATCTGAAATTTTGACTGTCAAGTGAAAAGACTATAGGAGCTGTTGCTTCTACAAAAGCAACAACTTGTCAGTAATAAAACTGTTACACCTTACAGTGCTAGTGCTGACTGATGGAAAGGATAGATTAGATGGGGAAACAGTAAAAAGAATTCCTTAGATATCAGTGTCTAGTACTTGGTGCCTCAGAGTTTCACAGTAATAACAGTTCTATTTTCAGTTAGATATGATGCTGATGAATTTTGAAAAGTTTGCATTTAAAAATTATTGAGCAGGAGGAGGGTCTTTCATCAGCAGCTCTCTGTTAATTTCACCCTTGAGGCACTAGCATTTGAAAATCAAGGGGATCTAACTCTTTTCAGTATACCAGACATTTTCTAAACTGAGGGATGCTTTTGAATTTTTTCCCTTAAATTTTAATTACATATACCTATGTCTCAATATGCATAAACAGGTAGTGCTAGAAACATCAAAACTGTTTGCATTTTCTAGTGGAAATTCCTCTTTGCTGGAACAGTTCCTTCATCTTTTTTGGGATATATGCTTAGCTGATATGTACACGCTTGCTCGTCCCCACCTACTGTGGCCATTCATCTAAGAGGCATACAGCAAGAATTTTAATTTTATGTTAGAATTATGTGCTGTGTCTCAGAGCAAGACACATCTGAATGCAGCACTAGTCAAGAGCAACAAGTTTCACCACTGTTTGGAAAGGTATGGGTATTGTATGCATGCCCTTACATAGAATTAAAATACATGTTTTGCCAATACAACCCAAGCTTTAGAAAACCAAAGTGGTGTACAATACACTTGCTGATTTGAATGTTTCTGAGAATCACTTTTAGTTTGGGAAACAGCCAATGGATAGATTTAGATGTTGACCTGGTTCTCACAACCATGGTTTAGATTGGTGGTTCTCAAACTTGGTCCACGGATTTCGGCTGCCAGAATCCCTGCCATTGGCCAAGCCTATTAGAGCTTCTGGGATTGAAGCGCAAAACTCTTGGATAACCAAAGTTTGATAACTTTTGGTTTAGACTACTGTGAATTAGTTGCAATGCTCTTTGGATTTGAATGTCTCCCTTTCCCCTCTTTCCCTCTATTCCTAAAAGATGTAGTAGTAGTAGAGGAGAGGAGCCATTTGTGACATACATATGTCGGGGGCAAGTTTCATCAACCTTGGCTTTTCAGAGAGGCCCAGAGGCCCATCACCAAGCAATGATATAAACCTACTTACTCTCTGCTTTTCTTTGTAGCTGAAAAAGGAGGTAAGAGGGTGCTACTTCTTCTGTTCCAGTGCAGGCACATATCTTCTTTGCCAAAAACAAAGTGAAGTTGGAATACTCCTTGCCTGCTTTTCCCACAGGAAAGGTTGAAAGGCTGGGTTGGCCTTCCTTTGCTGTTAGGAGAAGGAGGTATTTGTCTTAATCAGTTGGGGATAGAGAACCTAACAATTCAAACTTTTGTCTTAGGTATCAGAGCAAGCCAAAGAAATGGTAGAACTCTTGTCACGTTTGAAGGCCTGAAGCAAGCAAGCAAGCTATAAATAAATGTTCAAGGAAATTTTGTCTTCTAGGCATGATCAGAGATGCTTTCATTGACAAAGTAGGTGATTATTCTAATTGAAGATGATAGTGCTTCTGTCCATAATTAAACCAACATTTTATAGTTGACTTCTGAACAGAGGCCATGTTTACGTATAAAAGTGGTTTGTTTAATTCTGACATGTCAGAAATAAACCATGGTTTCTAAAGAAGTAGCCATGCTAGTCTGTTGCAGCATAAAAAGACTCCCTCTCCATTTCCCTTCTTAAATCATTATTTGTTAACCTTCTCCAATCTACAGTTGTTTATTAAAGTCTGTGCGTCCAATTGATTTTATCCTTGTCTGCATATGCAGTGTGGTTTTAAGTTGTTTTAAAATGTTCAAAAATTTGACAGTTGATTTTAACTGTTGTGTTTTACTTTGTCATATTGTTGAATACCTTGTTGAAATTCCCTCTTACCTTTTTATAATTTTTTAAAAATGAGTTAAACTGGATTTATTATATGCTGCCCTGAGTTTGTATGATATAGGGCAGGATATAAAGATTTTATTATGTAAACAAACAAACAAATATGCTGTAGTTTATGAACTCTGGTGTATTTAAGCTGTGGCTTGTCATTATGGACCCTAGAACTATGACATATGTCACTGGTTTGTTTCCCTTGCCTTCAAACAGGAGCTGATAGAAGTGGTGGAAGAGAAACATCAATGGGAAAAACAAACTTGGTTTGTATGGTCATCTGCAGTGCAATTCATTGCTGAGATAAAGCATGGCACATAAAGCATGGTTGAGTGTGACATGCAAGCGCAGCCAAGAAATAATAGTGCTGCTTTCAGAATGCCAGTGATTTTGCTTTTGGATTGTTAAATGCTTTTCTTTCTCAGTTTTTGTGTAGCTGTTATTATCTGATAATAACCCCCCCCCCCCCGAATATCATTAAATTCACAATGTTTCTTTGGATTTGGTACTGCAAACCAGGATCTGCTTAAAATCCATTAATAGTACTTTCAAACTACTGTAAGTGATGGAGAAAAGTGGTAATTGATGCTGTTTACTATAGTGCCAAGTGTGCTGGACATTGAGCTCTTACATCTTGCCAAGTGTGCTAGGCTTTGGCATGAACATAACAGCTTAAGAACTGAAATGCTTGAAAGGAATGTTGTAATAGCTTCTCTAAGAAACGTTAATCTTTAAAATGATATTAACAAGTTACGTTTTTTGTTTTTTTGCCATTGTGTGCATTGTGTGGGGACAAGTGCCTGTGCTGTTAAATATTGTATGATCTTAACCTGTAATCTGGAGACTGAGAAAATCACATATAGATATTGAAATATCTTGCCACTGTTGCATTCTTATGACTTTGTCTTGTGGCAGTCAAGTACCGTGTCATGGCAAAGTCACGCTTGTAGTAAACCTATTCTCTGCTGTTGACTAACCCAGGGTTGACATCTTGTGTTCTACTTAGTACTGCTTCAGCATGTGTGCATTTTTAGAAACAAAGAAAACTTCACTTGTAAGCCCGAAGGAGTTGCTTCACTACTCAGCTCTGGCATGAAGCTGTTTTTTCTGTGAAGAGAATTAAAAAATAGATCACCTGGCAAAGCCAAAGTTGTAGCTGTGAGTAACAGACAGTGACAGTCCATGCCAGAGATTCTTTCTGCCTTGAAGGCTGTGTTTATTTCTGATTTGGATATGCCTGGCACCTCAGAAAACAGCTGTGAGAGCAACACTGCCTGCTGGTAGAGCTAAGGCCTTCCTACTGCTGTCCTTTAGCAGAAGTGCCTTAGAAATCAAAAGGCTCTCTGTCTGTAATTTATTTAGAACACGATCCATTTCCCTACCTCTCTCTGGATAATCAGACAAATTGATGGTCTATGTTATTCTGTCATGTCTTCCAATTCTTTTAAGAGGATTGCCCTATGGTCTTTAGAAGTATTTTTTCCACGTTTTGTGCCTTCTGAAAGATTTTTGGTTGGTTGGTTGGTTGGTAGTGACCTTCCATAAAGCGGGTTACTAATCTTCCAGATTTGAGATGCTCACTAGTCCTTGCTGGACTAGCTCAGCTGAAGCCTGCTTCATGCATATTGTATTTTGCACATATGTATTATATGTTGTAATATGTGGTGGTGCCCTTTATGTACAGCTCCCTAAGAAGCTTACTTTACCAGTGGCGGATTTTCCAGTTATACTGCCCTGATAATTTCTTATACCAAGCAGCAACATCTCTATCTCGTGCTTTGTTGCTATTGTTGTCTGTTGATGTTGTTGTTGTTGTGTACCTTCAAGTTCTTTCTGACTTATGGCAACCCTAAGGCAAATCTATCATAGGGTTTTCTGTGGCTGAGAGTATGTGATGCACCCGAGGTTGCATGCCACTTTTTTTGTGCTAATACATTCAAGCAATTGTCTTGCTATATATTTCCCTGTGGTCTGTTGCTCACGTACTGTACAGCAAAAAAGTTGCAGTTGTCAAAAGTTTCCACTCTGTTGAACTGCTAGTCCCGAAGCACCTTTGCAACGTTTTGTAATTGCTGCCATCAATTAGTCATTTTCCCTTTTAGGTCTTCATCCATTTAAAAAAATATGCTGGACAGTTTTGCTTTACAGTTTAAAAACAAGATCCTTCTCATTTGTGTTTTTTCTTGTTTTTGTAACTTAACTACCATAAGGTCTTTCCTTACTTTCTCAGCTTAGAAAGTTTCTCTTTTTTCATTCATGTCGATGCCCATTATAAGGACCCCTAATCTGTGTATTCTTTATTCTGTTTCATGGAAAAAAACCATCAGGGTTGTATAATCCATCATCCCAGTCCTGCTATATTGATGCCTGCAGACTGCGCTTGCTATTGTGTCTTCCTTTTGAATAGCTTCTTTTCACCCCTGTCCAGGCTTTGTTGTAGCTGCAGCAGGACTGAGTTCTGTGTGTGTCCGTCTCTCTCTGTGTGTATTTTACAGTGCAAGATGCTCTGCTGCTTAGATTTAGGGCAAGATCAGCTCAGTCAGTGGTGAGCAAAGTTTGAATGGGAAATGAGGTGGGAAGTGGCTGTAGCCTGGAATTAAGGTTAGGGTGGTTATTTCATGGAGAAGAAAGGGTCTTCCACTCTAAGCTTCTGTAACCATATCTGTCCTACCTGCGGGGCTCTCTGATCCTTCTCCAAATTTCCCGTCACACTAAAATTTACCTCTGTTGAATACCAACTTGTATTGATTGTTCAGTCAGTTCAGTTTTAATAGCCCTGTTCCATGATAGTAGAGATTTCTGATTTTGGCAGGAAATGGGAGGCTATTCCATAATTAACATTATTGAAGACCTAATTTACAGTTCATCACAGCCAGTGCTAGTGGACTATATATATTTTTTGCGGTGCCTTAGCATAGGAAGGTCCATAGCCCATGACTTTCTTCCTGTAATAAGAGGCCCACCGAAATCTAACTAGTGGGGTTAGAAACTTGGGACCCTGGGGCTAAGACTAGAGTGGAGTTATCCGAGACACATGGTGTAGTCTTCACTGGCTTTAGCTACCTTCATATCTAGATTAGAGAAGACTAGTGCAAGTGCTCTCTAAGTGGGAAACCTTTATTTTTCAGAAGGTAATACCAGGTGCTGTACGCTGTATTTTAGGGGAAGGAACTTGCAAAGTTGCCTCTGAGAACTCTTTGCTTAAGAAAACCCTGTGAAAATTATGGGGTTACCATAAGTCAACATACACACACCAACTTCTGTATGGAGTATGATTGTTTCTGTTCCTGCGGAGGTTAATTTGTTCCTGCCCTGTCATTTGCTATCTGGAAAAAATATGGTTGTATATTTTTATTATGAAAAGCATCTCTGATCAAAAAATAAGCAGTGTTGCTACATAACTTTTCATCTTTCCATTCCAAACATTCCTTCCTAGTTGATCAGAGATTCAGTCAGAATATCTTGTGTCTTTCATATAATTCTGTATTGCTCCTCCTTTTTTAAAAAAATTACAGAGGTATTTTGAGAACAAAGGAAAGAGTATGCTAAATCCCATTTCAATTGTGTGAGAATTGTGAGAAAATGACGCATGATTCAGGGCTCAAGTGTTCAATGTTAGCAAGCAAGAAACCACAGTAGGTCCTGGTTTAAGACCACAAGTCAATTTACAACTAGCATAGCATGACTTTACCACTTTGGAGTTGTCTGAGGGACTCAGACTTGAACTAGGCTTCTTGTTTTTCAAAGAGACATGACACAACCTTTCCTTGCTGCCAGTTGCACATCTGAAAGTGTGTTCTGGTTACAGGGGTGATAGCGGTGGCCTGTTGTAGCTTTTATGTTGCCATTCTTAACTATTCTTTGAGAAGGGTAGAGGAGGTGGTATGGTCTCAGAGGAACTGTCTCATGGATTCCACTCAGGGTACTTTGCCATTTCCTGCATAATTCTTGTACTGAAAAACCATATTGGCTTCTAATGGCAAGAGGTCATTTGCGGGACTTAACTAACAGTGACTCAACTGCTCCTGTCCCAGGAAATATTAACCAGCAAGTATTGTTACCTCTGACATTCCCAAACAATTGTCTTGGTAAGCAATGAGCGTTCCTGCTTGATGCTTAAAAAAAAACAAAAAACTGGAATATTATTTAAAGAACCACAAAAAAACCCTCTAAAACCTTCACGTATACTGTCAATGTACAATATGTAAGAGCTTTTAAACACTTTTTAAAAACTATTTTTTATTAAAAACTTTTTAATACAAATAGGAAAAAAAAAAGAAACAGCAAGGAGAGAAAAACAGTTAACATTGACTCCTGACTTTCCTAACAATGGTTATCCGTTTTACTGTATAGAATAACTTCACTGGTTATGTACTGTTCATGCACTTCTTCAAGTTAACCAAATATTGTGGTTTGAACATTGTGCTACAATCCTGGAGACCAGGGTTCGCATTCTCATTTGGCCATGGAAACCCACTGGGTGACCTTGGACACATCACACGCTCTCAGACCCCGGAAAACTCCATCCTAGGTTTACCATAGGGTTGCTGTAAGTTGGAAACGACTTGAAGGCATACAACAACAAACCATGAACATGTTGTTACCACTTTTCTGCCAAAATACAATCACAAGTTCCCAGTCTTTCAAAAATGATTATTTGATAGTTTGTCCATTTTAGCTAGATCATTCAAGTGCAGCAACCAGTCTTTGTTCATTGAATTGCAGTACTTCTCTATTTCTGTGTGTATGTTAACCTTGCTGCCATGGTCATATATTGTAGTAATCTTTCTTATCTCATCTCCATTTGGTCATTCAATGGTCCCAGTAAATACAGTTCACGTTTCAATTGCATATTAACCTTCAAAACCTGTCAGATAATGCAGTTGCCTCCAAAATTATTTAGCCTTCTCACAAGCCCACCGCATGATGAAGTGGCCCTACATATTGCTTGCGTTTCCAGAGTATATTAGAAGTCCCTTTATGCATTTTTGGCCAATTTTTCTGGAGTCGAATACCAACAGTACTTCATTTTATAAAAATTCTCCTGAAGAACATAACATAGAGCAAATTTACTCGTATTAACCACGTTTGTTCCATCTGTATATTCTATCTCAAGTCCTGGGCCAACTTTGTCATACAATCTTTAACTTGTTCCTCTTCCAACTCTAGTTTTAACAAAAGTTTATTCATCTTACCAATCCAATGTTCTTCATTCATATGTAACTGCACCTCAAGTTCAGATTTGTTCTTGTCATAATCATACCTTTTTTGTCTGTTTTAAATTAAATATTTGTCCATAAGAATACCACTGGAAACTCTAAGCTTCTGTCAGTAATTCTTTATTGAACTTAATTCTATATTGGTCTTGATCAAATTCCAAAAGGTCCTGATAAGTTATCAGTTTTTCTTTTGCTGCTGTTTTCTTCCTATAGAAGGCTTCTTGCATTGGAATCCAGAAAGGCATCTTGGGGCATGTCCTTGGTTTGCATCTATTCTATATTCTTAATAAGGCACGTCTCATGAAATGATTATTGAAATCTACATTCATTTAACTTTATTGCAGCATAAATAACGATGCCACCCAAACTTTAGTTCATGTCTCTCTAAATCCAATTATCTCTTGTTAGTCAATACAATACAGTCTTTCAAACAAACCAAGCAGCATGTGGAGAAATACAATTTCAAATCAAGTAGTCCCAGTCCCCCTCTTTACATTGCATCTTTGAAACCTTTTGTATTTAGCTCTTGGTTTATTCCCTTGTCATATGAATTTTGCTGAGTGTCTCTGCTGTTGCTAGAATATCACATCGTTAGTCCAGATCAGTTTTTTCTGATATAAAAGAACATTCTCAGCAAAACATTCATTTTTATTACTGAAATTCTCCCCCAAAGTGACGGTGTAAGTTTCTTCTATCTTTGTAACTCTTTCTTAATATCATTCCATATCTTAATTATTCTTCAATAACATGTAGTTAATATTTGCCAAAATAATACTTAAATATTTCATTCTTTTCCCAATGTAAAGCCTGTCTTATCCATCAGTTGTATTTGATCCTCTTTTTTCATATTTTTTTGTTAATAATATTGCCTTTTGGTTATTGATCTTGAATCCAACAACTCTCCAGATTCTTTAAATCTCCCCAATATAGCTTCCAAACTCTCCAGAGATCTTCTAACACAGTTACTACATCATCTACAAATGGCCTTAATTAGAATTTTTTAAAGCCTTTAATTTTCTCATCTTACTGATCTATTCAGAACCTCAAGGGCTTAATAAGCAGAAGGGGAGAAAGCAGAAATCCTTGTCTTGCACCTTTTTGTGTATCTCAGGGCTTTGATAACTTACCATTAACCAGAATTTGTACCTTCTGTGTATCATGAATCACCTTAATCGAAGTGATAAAATTGTCACCCAAACTCATCTTCTCTAAAACTGAATTAAAAAACCCAGTTCAAATTGTCAATTGATTTTTTGTAATCTAAAAATATAAAAGCTGCCCTCTTTCTCATTCTTTCATAATATTCAAGAATATTCAAAATACATCTAGTGTTATCTTGTAATTGTCTATGTAGTTAAAAAACCACAGTCGTCTCGATGAATAAAAACTGGAAGGTTTTTCTTCAGTATTTCTGTCAAAATTGTTGTAAGAATCTTATAGTAATTATTCGGTAGTGAAATGGTATAATTCTCTGTCATTTTCAAGCCCTGGCCCTCTTTTGGAATTAAAACTATAGTAGATTTTTCCATGGTTCTGGAATCTTCCAATTTCAAAGAATTGAATTCAGAGCTTTCTGTGAATGTAATAAAAGTTCCTCCTTGAAGCATTTATAATAGTAGATAGGCCATCTATCCTGGGAGCTTTACAGGTCTTGGAGGAGGAACTTTTATTACCTTTACAGAGAACTTTGAAAACTTTTAAAGACTTGATAAGTTTGATTAAATAGTCCGTTATTTCGGAAACAAAGATACAGGAAGAAAGTAAATGCAGACGCTCTTTTAGGAACAGAAACCCTTTGGATTCAAAATTAGGTATGTCAGCAGAATAAGCCAATAAATCAACCAGGGTAATGGAGGTGTCGTATGGTGCTGGACACTTTACTCCACTGAGGAAATGTGCTCCTGTACTGTGTAACTGAATGTGCTGCAAATGACAAGAGGACTGAAATAAAGGGAGGAGCCCTAACTGTGGGGTAAAAATGCTTAGTGGGCATGAGATTACATTTTAAAAAGAAAGAATAATTGAGGGAATAAATTCTTTCAGAGTTGGATTATTGTGTAGTACAAGGTGCTGTGCTCAGTTCAGTCTTTAGGCACTGGGGAGTTACTGGTAATGGATGGCAACAGGAATTTACCAATAACGGGACACCAGTGTAAATGTACAAATAATGATAGACTTCTGTGTGCATTTCCTATTACCATCCAGCCCTTCTCCCCCACTTGGTCAAGGAATATAAACTCCAAACTCCTCTATTTTCTGTGAGGTGAAGACTGGATGGAGATACAGGAAGTCTGTCTGTGCTTTGAATTCTTTGTAATGGTCTGATATGCTGAATACCTATTAGTTTGGGGCAGTAAGACAGAACCATGTAGTAGAAATTGTGGTGAAGCCCATTGGGTCTGCAACACCACAGTAATTCTGCTAAGGCAGAAGGCAGTAGGGACAGAGGAAGACTGCATTATAGAAAGATAGACTCAGTTGAGGAAGCCACGGGCCTGAATTTGCAAGACCTGAGCAGGGCTGTTGATGACAAAGTGACCTGGAAGTCCCTTCTCCATAGGGTCACGATAAGTTGAAGTCAACGTGAGGGCAGTTAACAGCAAAGTCAGCTTATGTTGTGTTTCTTTTGCAGGTCATGCAGTCCCTGAGTGGGTACAAAACTTTATCCAATGGGAACTGTTCAGAGAATTGTATCTGGTTTAGAGTCCGATTGCTGTTAAAATCTAGATTCCACCCTACTCTTCTCTTAATGCATCTGACAGTTCTACTATCGTGTGTCCTGGTCCCTCTGTTCATGATGGCTTAATGAAAATTTGAAGTTCAAATATGTGTGCTAGCATTTACTTTAATAAGAAAGATATATTGTGGTCACATCTGAGTAGTAATTAGTATTCAGCTGCAATAATGCTGCTCAAGATATTCTTTGCATCTCCCCAGCTTCAGAAAAAAAATCAGACTTAACCATGCTTTTCAAAATAATAGGATTTAGAAAATATTTACAGATGTCGTAGTAGCAGCCACATTCTTTTAAAAGTTTGGTTGAAACACTTGAGTATTTTCCTTTGTACAAAAATGCCTTATGTTTTGTAATATTCTCCCTGAGTAACCTCGACATTCGGTAACAAAAATCTTTTCTAGGATCTCTTCCTTTCCATTTTCGCATTAGGAGAGAGGATGTGCAGGCAGACTTGAAATCCAAGGGAGAGGAAGTCTAGTACAATAGACTGTGAAGCTGAGCAATTCCCATAATCAGTTTTCTGTACAGCTTATTACCAATTGGTCAGGACCAGGTTTTAATTAAATGTTAAGGGATAAAGGACAATAATGTGGACTAAGAAAGGGGATTCAGCTTTAACTTTGAATTTCCTGACTTTTATCCCCCTCTGTCACTATGTCAGTGTAACTTAAACACAGGATTTTAAGACGTAATTTCCTCCTCCTGAAGGTTAATAACTGTGCTCTTTCTTCCCCAAACTTTTCAAAGAATGCCCTTTTAGCTTCTTAATAAATTTAGTTCTTTTACAGTCCATAAGAACATAGCTGTTGTTAAACATATAATCAACATTTTGTGCAGTCGGTTTTCAGAATACTGTTTTTGTTAAGTGCAGCATGTGAGATTCTAGTATGTTCTGAGTGTTTTCAAACTAAACATTAAAAAAAAATTAACAAAGGATTAGCATTATCCCTTTGCTTACACCTACTCTTGTGGTGGTGTGATTTTTAAAAACATTACTTTCTGATCTTAACTTGGGCAATGTTATTCTTTCCACTGCTCTTACTTTTGAAGTAAGCTTCACTGCAGTTGAATGGAATGGGATCTTGGCTTACTTCTAGGCAAGAACTTTTAAGTAAACATACTTTGGATTGAAGGGCTAGAAGCTATTGTCACAACCCAATTACCACCTTTTGAGTAATTAATTCCTCCACCACTAACAAACTGCAGCTTTTTGGATAATTCTTCCTCCACCCTTTGCAAATAGCAAGGGGGCGGGTGGGAGACCTAGTAAGAAAGTGAGCATAGACTCAGTGTGATGGCCCATGTGATGTGACGGCTTATCCGCAGTGAAACAAGGTTTACCAAGTAACATATTTAAGGAACAGAAGGAGTCCAGACTGTCACAAGATGTATACCTGCATGTTTATTTGAAGTTTTGATCACATTGTGTAGTGATAATGATATGCTGTTCCTTGATGGAATCCTGGCAACCTTCCATAGAAATGGCACCCACATTGCTTGCCATTTCATTGCAGCTTGGGATAGCTGAAAGACAGGCCTCCCTCCGTTGATGTTCTTATCACATTCTGCCTCTCCCTGTTCCTGTCTGTCTGCTTGCTTCCTTCACAGTACTTTAAAAATGCACATCAGTTCTTTGAAAGGCAGCTAAAATGTCCTGATTTTAAGGACTGGTTGAAAGGATCACTTAACTCCCACTCCCACTTACTTGCTGCTTTCTCTAGGAAAAGAGGGAAAGGAAAAATGCCTTTGCCACTTTAGAACCATCCAGTTTTGTTGTGTGTACAAAGTTGCCACACTTGCTCTCTCTATCCATATCCAGGCATACAAACTGACACCAAGAGGCAAGTGTCTAAAGGAATTTTTAGCCTTGATCTTAGCATCTCTTAGTGGATTTGTCCTCTTGATGTATACTCTCACCTGTGAGAAAGAGGGAAAGGGAGGGTGAAACAACTTCTGAGCATACCATGTTCTCCATGGTATGTTGCTTGACACTTGTGCTTGGGATGAGTGGGAACTAACAGTTCATGCCCCATCTTTCATTTTATTTATTTTACTTTTTATTTGATTTATATCCCATTCTTCTGCCAGAGTGCAATCAAAGGCAGCTCAGGAAAAGAATCAGTTAAATCCTAGCCATAAAAATGTAAACATAATTAAAATTATCATGAAATTAAAATGATAGGTTATGAACAGTATAAAATCATTTAAATCATACAAAAGTTAACAATAGAACACACCACCGAGAAGCCTCCCTGCAAGCAATTATATGTTGAATCTCTTTGTTTTCTCTCTCAGTGTCTCTCTTTCTTAAATACAAGATTTTCTGGGTTTTGTTTCAGATCTCCAGTTCTGTCTCAATTACATAATTCTCTAGTGCACAGGTGAGCAAAAGTATTGCTGAGTTGGAAGCCCCAGCATTCTCCATCATTTTCAGTGCTGACTTCTGGGAGGTTCAGTCCAACAGTAACGGAAGGGCTGTAATTTGCCAACCTCTGTTGACTTTCAGTGGATAGAAAGGAGCTTGGGGTTGGAAGGAGACAGTTAGATTGTATTGCTGAGTTTTGTCCCGTGAATGTGAGTGCATCAAGGCACTTGCTTGACTCTCTTGAACCTTTCAGCTGGCTTTTGCTCCCAGTGCTAGTCTTTTCATGGGGCAAAACTAGAGTTTTAAAAGGAACTTCAATGCAGTGTGTCAAATAACTAAGGTGGAACAATCTTCCAGGTCCTTGTACTCTCTAACCTCCCAACAATAAATTCAAGGAGGTTTGGTTTTATTTTATCAACAGTTATAACTATGTGGTTTCAGATATATTCTAATTTTTGAACTAAAATTGGTTTCACATAATGAACTGTGAGGGAACTATGATTTAGGTTGGAGGGCCATTTGTGATTCTTCCTAATCACATATGGACTGTAGCTTGCTGTTTTTCAATACCAGAAGTAATATTTTAGCAATTTCTGATTACTTAAAGAAAAAATTAGGGCTGTTTCAGGGTGATGTGGAGGATCTAAAACAGTAATTTCTCACAAAACTGTGTCCCTTAGAGATGTTTTAGTCCTAAAATTGCTTTTTAGGATGAATACTTTTAAACACCTCGGTGTTCCCATCAGTCAAGTCAATATGCTGTTAGTCAAGTCAATATGTATGCAATACGCAATATGTGTGGGAGGGCCTTCTCTGTGGTGGCCACCCAGTTATTGAATGTCCTCCCCTTTGAGACCCCATTGGTACCAGCACCAAGTAAAATACATGGCTGTTTCCTAAAGCTTTGGGGACATAATTGATTTTATTCTGATTTTGCGCGTATGGGGGTTTTCAATTGTTTTCAATTGTTTAAACTGTTTGGCTTTTAAATTATTCTTATTGTTTTAAATTGTTTTAAATGGTTCAGACTGATTTTAGTGGATGCAGCTCTGTGATCCTTGAATATGGGCTGGGATAGACATATTTAAATAAGTAAATAAGCAAAAGCAGAGGGGCTTAGGTGGTCTGGGAGACCTCAGGACCTCATACGAAAGATCCAGGGGGAATGCAGCCCATGGTCCATATTATTCCTATTCCTCTTTTGGTGAGACGTAATCCACAAACCAAGATCTGAAACCATAGTTTAAGTTAGGGATGGGCAAAGTGCAGCCTCTAAGGCTGCATGTGGTGCCAGGGCCATTTTTGTGGTCCCAGAGGGCTCAAAAATATGTTTTTACAAAATCTTTTTTTTTCTCTGAAAAGTGTCTTACTCCAAAATTCCTCTGATATGATTTCCAGGAGGTGCAGGGGCCATTTCCACCACATTTGGAGGCTTCCTGGGCCCCTCAGGGATGGAATAATATTTTTCTGTTTTTTTTGTTTTTGTTTTTGTTTTGGTCCTTAAATACCCTTTAGATGGTGTGGAGGCATTTCCACCATGTTTAAGGCCCTGGGTCAATTTTGCCCCTAGAGAAGCCTTTTTTAAAAAAACAAAACAAAAAACAAGATGTGAACAGGAAGTGGTATTTATTTACTTTCTGTTGTTAAAAAGGCTGTTCCTGGGCTTATCCCCAGATTTTGGTGCAATTTTTTTTGCGGGGGGAGTGGGTGTGTAGCCCTCCAGGGTCTCCTTCTGGGTTAATGTGGTCCCATGCCTTTGCACAGTTGCCCCCCTCAATTTAAGTGATTGACTGTATCATGATGTTTTTGTTGAATCTTAAAGAAAGTTGTTGGTGACTCTGCTGCCAAAGCATCACTATATTTCTTTGTACATATTTAGTTCTAAAATATACTTACAAAATTTAGTTACAATCATAAATATGTATTGATTTATGATATATCAAGATCTTGTATATAAAAAACCAAAATTATGTATATAAAATTGGCATTTATATTAAATGAGGAACTAAGATGCCAAGAAAATAATTGACTTCCCAATGCCAAGCTCTTCAAGAATTCAACTTTGAATTAAACTGCTTGTGACACAGAGGCTGAAATTATTTTAAAGGAGTGCTGATCAGATGGGCCAGATTAGTGGTTTCATTGAGCTGACTACATTTTGGCATGATGGGCATGCAGTTTAGTAGAGCTGAAGAGATTTTTGCTTCTGAAAATGCATGGGTGTTTATGAGGTAGAGGTGGAGAACTAGTTCATCTGGCAAAAGGGGGGGAAAAAAAGCCTACAGAACATAGTGGGTTCTGTACATGGGTACCTTCCCATTCCAGTCCATTGATTGCTTCCTGAAGTCACTCCAAAAATGTTGGGGGACTCTTCAGAGCAGTCTTTAATGCATTCATGAGAATTTGTAATGGTGCCGTAAAAGCAACATTTCATAACAAGTACATTTTGAGTAGTGTCCAGTTCTTTCTTCTGCAAATGGAGTTAAATATGATCATCTGTTAAGATTTTTTCCAGCTGAAGCCAAAAAGCTTTGCAAGGGCTTACAGCTTGGGCCAGGAGCCAGCCCCATCCCCACGCCCAACTCATTTCATGCCTCCTAAGGGCTTTTGGGCTTGCTTTTCTCAAATAGCAACCTGTCATGTCACATAAATAAAACACACCCATTTTGAAACACATGGAATTTTCAAAAGCAGTTTGTGATCCAGAGAGTGGGGTGGAGTGGTGTCTGTTGTTCCCTGAGGGAAGCGTCAAAATTTTCAGTGAGCATGATGCTTAAGACCTTCAGTACACCCAGGCAACTCTTTTGATATTGTGCATTATCTCCCTCTATCTTCATTTTAGCTGAGACTTGCACACTTCTGCACGTTACATTTTTAAAGCCTTTTTAAAAAAATAGTTTTCAATTTTCTTTGTCATTTTGATTTGTAACTGGTGTCCATTGCTACATAAAATGTATGGCTTTACAGTTAACTGTTAAATGGTGAATAAAGCCATGCATACAGTATTTATTCTTATAAGTATGCACTGATGAACGAGGAGTTTGGAAGTTTTTGGTTAATTTTATTTTGTACATTTAGTTCCAGGAATAGCGTAAGAGTTCTAAAAATGTCTGTAAGAGAAAATGATCAGAAACTAACTTTTGCAATCATGCTTATCATATAACAATAAGCAATTTGTGCAATTGACCTGCTGACCTTAACTTCTAAGAAACTGTCACATTTCTCCTTTGGTCCTTTGTCCAGTTGAACAATGTGACTTAAAGTGCTACAGAGCTTGAAAGTTTCTCAGCATAGTAAGGTCAAGCTTTGGTCACCATAGCTACAATTTAGATCTCTGGGTCAAAGGTCAAATAGATTAATGATGTCAGACACATCTTTAAATGGTTCTAACACTGTTTCACCATGGGGTAAGCAGCTGAGCATATTTGATATGACAAAGGCCTCCTTAAGTCTTGCTAATAGGAGGATCGTTGGAGACATCTGATGGAATAGACTTTTCTATTGTTCAGAAATATCCAATATTAAGCAATGGTGGGCAGTGGTAGTGAGCTGTTTCAATTCAAATTGCCATAAGTAGACTGCTGTACCAGTTAAAGGGTTTGCACTAACATTGCCCTCTTTCTTTCTGGTTATCCAAGTCCTTTGTCCAGCATTCAGTTCTATTTGGCTAAAAACCACAAAAAGGACAAAGAAGCTGGAGGAACAAAGTACAAGTAAAACTCAGCCTTTTCTGTTGCCTTAAGACTAGTTCCTCTGGGATGTGTCACAAAAACTTAGACCAACGTTCAGACTTTTCTTAGTGCATGTCATCTTCGAGCATTATACTTAAGAGGGCAGTTATATGTGTATCTAGATGCAAGAAGGGTAAATATTAATTTCTTTTCCTCCTGTTGTTCCTGTGAATGTAGCTTGCATTTGCAAACAGAGTAACAAGAGGCAAAGGAACAGAGGGGAGGCAATAGATTGAGGAAGAGTAACCCAGCTGAGAAGATACCAAGAGGGAAAGTGTTGTCCATAGGTCACTAGAAGCTCTGGTCAGCTTTACTTTTTGTTTACTAGTAACCTCTGTACCCTGCTTTCATGTTTCTAGTATTTTTTTCTATTTAAACTATTTGTTTGTTTATTGCCTTGAATGATAAAGGTTACATTATTTTTACTTTTCTTTGAATCATGGCACAGATGCTGTCTCCTAAGCTTTCATTAAAAATGTCTAAAGAGAGTCTATTCAAGGCCCTTTTTGCACGAATTCTGAAGTTGTATTACACTAAACTCTCCTATAAGCAAGGTCTCAGTTGTCAGTCACATTAGGAGCAGTTCCTTATTCACACTGGGATCTGCATCAGAGATCCTCCACACTTTCTCATTCACATTTGGTATGTGTTGGAGCTTCCTTCACCATTAAAATTAATAAGAAGGCTTTTATGTACAAGTGGCTCCATTGAGTTCAGCTGATACAGATATATTTCTACTAGTAAAATAAATATGTGCAAACATATATTCTCTTTTATTCTCATGAACCTGTAACAAAATGTCAAACCTCCATGATTTGTACAACTATCATCATCACCGTTATTGTGGGAATTGTGTCAGTGTAATTGATCTGTTGCTAAACACATTTAATTAATTTCTTACTTTTAGCACCCACTTATTTCTACTTCTAGACTGTGGAGTGAGAAATCCCAGATGCCCAAGCTAGGTTCATAGAAGGAAGAAGCACTAGGAATCATATTGCAAAATATGTTGGCTAATGCAGAATACTGGTAGCTTCAGAAGAAAATCACCTGTACTATACAGATTATAGCAAAGCCTTTGATTGTCTAGATCATGAAAAACCGTCTGTCACTGTAAAAGAAATGAATGTGCCACAATATGTGATTGTCCTCATTCGTAACCTATGCTCAGGACAAGAAGCCACTGCCAGGAGACAATACGGAGAAACTGAATTATTTTCAGTTTGGCAAGAGGTCAGGCAAGGCTGCATTTTATCATCCTGCCTGTTAATTTATGTGCAGACCAAGTCATATAGAAAGCTGGAATAAACTTGGAGGAAGGAGCCATGAAAATTGGACGAAGGAACATCAAGAATTTAGGACAGATGACACCATACTACTAGCAGAAAACAGTGAAGATTTAGAACAACTACTGGTGAAAGTTGAGAAAGAAAGTGCAAAAGCAGGGCTACAGCTGAACATTAAGAAAAAATAAAAATAATGCCCACAGATGATTTATATAAGTGTGATGTAGACAATAAAGACACTGAAATAGTTCAAAGACTGCTTATACTTTCGCTCAGTCATTACCTAAAATGGAAATCATATTCAGGAAATCTGAAACATCCATGAAGAAGCTAGATAAGATCGTTAAGTGTAAGGAGAGACATTTAAATATGAAAGTCATAATTATATAGGTCATAGTGTTTCTGTTTTCTGTATATGATTGTAAAAGTTGAACAGTTAAGAAAGCTGTTAGGAAGACCGATTTGAAATGTGGGGGAGAGGAGGATACAATGGATGCCACAGACTGCCAAAAAATAAATGAGCCTGAGAACAAATCAAGCCTGAGATTTGTCTGGAAGCCAAAGTGACTTAACTGAGGCTAATGTATTTTGGACGTACCATGAGATGACCTGAAACTTTGGAAAAAATTATAGTGCTTGGTAACATGAAGGCAGTAGGAAAAGAGTAAGGCCACATTACAGGTGGATTTTCTCAATCAAGGAAGCCAAGGCCCTGAGGTTGCAGGACTTGAGCAGGCCGTGGATGACAGGGTGTCTTAGAGGTCTCTCACAAGATTGCCAGAAGATGAAATCGACTTAATGGCAACTCATAACAACTAATAGGAACCCACCATGGAATTCAGAAAAAAGAAACTTTAGGGCAAGTAGGAATTCCACTGGTGTTATTAGGGCAAGATTTGAAGGCAGATGTCCAGAGATCCCCTCAGCAGAATGAACAGCAGAGCTCCCAGATGCAGCAAAGTTGGCTTAACACATTTTGAAATAGTTGACTCAATACGTTGCTGTCTAAAGAGCACGCTCTGTTCTGTGTAAGGCCATTAAGTTTGAAGTTAAAAACAGTCTAAGTTGCATGACTGGGCTGTACTATTTCTGAATGTAAATACATCTCCAATTAATAATGAAAGAGTACCCTTCTCTCTTTTGTTGCAATTAACACCATCAATAGGACAACATTCTACTCAGCTGGCTAGTATGGGAGCTTTCTTTTCTCTCTAGTTGCTTACGTGGTCTCTGTGAGTTTGGCCCTAATATAATTCTGATCTGGTCTTCCAGTTGGACCATTTGGAAGTAACTACCAGCAAAAGCATCATCATTACTTGATTTTTTTAAAGTGACTTGTATGTGGCTGATATGTGTACAATATTCATTTCCATTTGGTATTATTCATTTTTTAAACTGGCAAGTCTGGGAATACTGACTGAAAGAACTTTGAGGCCTCAGCACAGTAAATTAATACAATCCAAGTGAATCATCATCTTTGGGAAGCACTTTGGGCTTGTGAGTTGTTTAAAATGGTTTAGTGAGACCCAAGTTAGTTTTCTAGGCTGCTTTGAGGAACGGGCACAGATGCCAGTTCGGCTGAAAGGGTCTTGATTTAGACTGGTGTGAGATGGTTGGCAGAGCTGTGTTTTATCCCTCAATCATCTTGTATGCTTTGTGAGAAATGGGGCTTAATCTGCCAAATGTAAAGCTGCAAAAAATGTAAACCACTGGACACTGACAAGTAACAGGGTCTCTCACTACTCCATTCATCAAAACATTTCCCAGGGGCAATAATACTGGAAGCAATCTTATTTGTTGGAAAATTATATTATGGATTTAACTGTTGGCATATTGCAGGGAGCTTTGACAGCTAAAAGGTTTCAGATCAAACCAACTGCAGTGTTGGAGGAACATGAACCAGACAGGATTTAGATACACGTCATTCCATCTGTGGTTGAGAATGGAATAGAAGACCCATATCTCTGTCATTTAAAATGGAACTAATTGGGAAGGTAGAAAACAGGCCTCATAATTTTATATAACAGGTTGGGTGGTAATTGAATATTATCCATACATTATCTAAAGGCTAAATTTACTCTGACCTTGTTAAAGGTAACTAAAGAAGCAGAAACATCATGGTTTTAAGATGATACAATTGCATACTTCATTGCCTGTGTTTTAATAGTATGTTTTAAACTGACTTAAAATGTTATGTGAGTTGTGTCTTATGATGAAGTTTAATTTCTGTGTGGTTTTTTTCTGCCAAGGCTTCTGGGTTGAAGTCAGCAAATACAGCTTCATGTCCTTCTTGAATCAATAATTATTGTATTACAGTTTTTAAAACACAGGAACGGTTAACCAGGTACAGTTTACTTTTGCTTTAATTCACAAATTTAAACATTTATGGTGTTTCGCTTTTCAGCCAGATGAGGATTTTGATGATTTTCTTTGAGCAAATATTTGGCACTTCAGTTATTTGATTTTTCTAGCTCTGGGAAATAAAATGTATGCTGTTTTGCAGTGTCATTCTCCTCTGACACAGTTCAGATTGCTATAAGTATTGTCTTACAGTGTTTTGGTACATAAAGCATCTTGTAAGATTGCAGCAGGTCACTAGCCCTGAGGTAACCTCAGACTATCCCATAGCTTTTTTCTGTCTGTTTATTTATTTAATTATAACACACCTTTTCAATATACAGTTGGCCCTCCACATTCACTAGGGTTAGGATTGCAAGATCCTTGCAAAAGTGAAAAATTGCAAATAACAAAATGTGTGTAGGAGGGAAAGGGGGCTGCGACATGGTGAAGAGAATGGGCACCCAGGGCCCAAATCAGTCAGGAAATTGATAGAGAAGAGGTGGGTAGGTTTGCATGGTGGCCCTATACCTCCTATCTTTCTACCATCGCCTTCCTTGGGTGTGGGATGGCATTGGGAGAGGGTTTGTGGGGCTGATAAATTAGTCTGAAAGGTGACCTTAGCTGGCCAGGCATTGGCTGGTGGAGGAAAAGGAGGACTACAGGTGGGTTTTTAAAGGGCTGCGTGGCCTGATTGAAGCCACTGAGAAAGAAGATTCCCCTGGAGAAGAAGCACCGGGGGTGGGGTGGGGTTGAGGAAACTCTCAAATAATAAAATCCATGAAAAACCTGCAAGTGTGGAGGGCGAACTGTATAAAATGACGCAGGGGGATTAAAAAAAAAAGCAACAAACTAAAAAAAAAGTACAGTATAAACTAGAACTTACTAAATTAAAAAGGGAACTAAGGTATCCACAAATGACTTCCAACTCATTGGTTCCTGGCTATATGAGAATAGACAGAATATACTTCTTCTAACGCTCCTGCCAAAACTCTTATATATACAGCCAACTTATCCCAATCTTTCTTAATCTTACATAGAGATCCTTCCTTCATTTAAAAAAAAAAAAATCAATTTCGACCAAATCAAGCATCTTCATCCACCATTCTTCCTGGGTTGAGGTAGTCACATCTTTCCATTTCTTTGTATAGAGTGGTCTAGCAGCTGTGATTGAAAGACCTTTCGGAGCTTTTTGAGTGTCCTCAATACTAAGACATGTTTACAGTAATAGAAACAATTAAATTTATCTAAACCTGCTCTTGCTTTTATGAAAACTGTTCAAAAGTGGAGGTAAGTATACTTTTACTTGGTATTTGTGTGAGTTTTTATTTTCATGACTGATTATAACATAAGTTGCTTGTTAAAATTTCTGTTGTATATTGTCTTAAAATTACAACATAGAGAATGAAAATAACACATTCTGTCTCTACAGGGAAAACAGTAACCAGCATGGGCAATTTTCTTTTGTGCAGACTTAATATATGAGAAGTAGGTTTGTCAGTTTTGGGAAGCACTACACGAGTACCTAAAAATACTTGGTTAGCTTTGCACTTTTTTGTGTAGTATGTTTAGACTGTGTACTAATCTGATTCCAACTGTGCTATCTCATTGTTGATACTAACTTCCATTAATTTGAGATGTGTTGGCTGAACTTTAAGATAGGTATTAAAAATTGCTTTCATCATTGTCTGTTCTAAAATAAGGATATCAACATGGGACTACTGTTACATTCATTTCACCCATTAGTTTTAGTCATGACTAATACAACCCTTCAACTGTATTGTACTTGTCATATGTTGAATTTAAAAATGATGTACTGTACATTTACTATGTATATAAGAACACTTTAATGGAGTGTTTCCTTTTCCAGTTCATAGACTTCTAACAAAAATTAGAGCTGTGGGTGGCCACTTATTGTTTCAACCATGACTGAAATGCTCTCGGCTGCATACTTTCTGGTGTAGTAGCTCCAGTTCACAACTAGGTAAAACATAAGCTTGTGGTTGTGTTCTACATGTTTTGGTGCTTGAAAGTAGCACTCTTAAAAAATGAGTGTCAAAATGCCTATAATGGCATTTCATTTATTTCTTGAATGCTGGATTGTGAAAGGAATGAAACACAACGGGACTGCAAACATCCTTGTGGGCAGTGTGTTAGTAGTTAAGTACTTAGGATGATGGTACAATGGCTTGAGTAACTAGCCTATTGCCATGTTGAATCACTGTGGTGCGGTGAATATACGCAAGCACAATAGCAAATCTACTGAGCTAGGTCTCCTAATAGCTCTACATATAGACAGTATCCTCAGATAACTGAGTGGTGAGACCCAGTTATTCCTGGGGATATATTTTCCTTGAAAAGCGTAATGTGTGACTTTCACTATTAGTAGATGCATTTCCTGATTCAGCAGCAAGGCACTTAGGGGAAAGATGGGGAATGGTTTTGGTGTGGAAGGAGTTTCTCTCAGCTTGTATGAAAGAGGTAAGTACCAGAGCTACCCTTTATGGAATACAGCTCCCAGAATCTCCAACTCTGCATAGGCATGAACTGGAAGATTCTGGGAACTATACTCTGAAGAGTAAATTTTTCAAACTGGGGTGGGAACTTAACTAGAACTGGGTGACTGTAGGGGGTGGAATTCTGTTCTTCTTATAACCAAGTTGCTGTGCAGAAGATTTCCAGTGGTTAAACATCTTAGGACTGAATCATGGACCCAAAGGGATGATTTTGGCTGAGCACCCATTCCTCAGATAAATTAGAGGGAGACGCTCTTCCACTGCTCACATGCACTCTGACCCTGTAAACAACAAGTGCAATCAATCAAACACTGTGATAGTTAATCCCAAGATGAGCACCTGCCTATTTTACACCAATTGTAATGATTTTTTCCCCCACAGTAGTAAAAGGAATTGCTTCAGCAGCTGTGTTAGGGTAGGGCTTTAGTCTCTGTGACCCAAGGGGAAAAATGAGGCACACATCACATGGTGAAAACTTTGTGTATTTGCAGGGGGCCTAAACTGGGTTGATGCTAGCCTGGAACCATGATGGTGCAGCTAATGAATTATGTGTGCAAAATCTTGCAGGCATTTTGGCAGTTGCAGAGGAAAGTAACATTAACAACAAAACTGCTTATGTAACAGTTGGTAACAAATCCTCTAAACAGGATTGATACTTACCTTGGCCTCATTTACTTCGCAGAGGATGTTGCTGAAGTTAACACTGGTGTTCACTGGTCTGTACACCCTTGCAGCTAGCTGTCACTTAATATCAAGAATGCAAGGGAAAAAAGCAAATTTATGTATTTATATTTCAGCTTCAGAACTACAGTACCAAGTCATAGCATTCTCCATGGCTTTTGATCAACAAACAGGAATTGAAAATATGTTCATTTAAAATCAGTAACAGGGAAACATTTGGACACAGGATTTGACTTGTTCTGTTCCCTCTGATATCTCCAGGAGCTGGACGACATCCTGGCATCAGTGGGTCCTTTTCTGAAGCACAGGCCTGAGCATCTTAGTTTTGCCTGTTCTCCACCTTCCTCAGATGGGATCAGAAGGATTGCAAAAAGCCACAGCGTTCCTTCTCCCAAACTAGCATGGGAAGAGGAGATGCTGGAAGGAAGGGTTTGGTGTGGGAGGGGCTTGCATGTATCACCTCCAATGGTGGGAGATTTCTCATCTCTATCCTTTTAAAGAAATGTGGGTGCTTTAGTGTAAGATGCATCTTTCTAGTAAGTTGCAGGACTAACTGAAGCCAAATTGTCTTGTAGGAAATTGTCAGTAGGAAAAAAAATCATATGGGTAATGTATGATTCTCAATATACAGCAATCCTGTGTTTTATAATCAAATTACTTCTGAGTAAATGGATTGTGATCACAGGCTCCCTAAAGTAATAATGTCTGAGCAACTCATGTATATCTAGTACTTGGCATTTACTTTCCAAAATCCAGTAAGCAGTTCCAACTCTGGTTGAGCAAATAGTTATTTGTAAGAATATATAAACTGTGCTAAAACTTAGAAATATTGTGATGTGACTAAGGCTATGGAATGGTTGGTGAGAGCATTGAAATCCGCTTAATTAGTTTTTAATGAAAAGTGGCCAAGGATAATGAGAAGGAAGCAATAATCCATGTTAACAATGCTTCTGAAAGGTTTCTCAATGTTAAACCTATGCAGCCGCACCCACCAGATGAAAACAATCAGGTCTGTTGTTGTTTTAATGTGGCCAAATAACAAAGTGAAATGAAACACCAACCAATTCAGTCATTTAATTTTAGTCAAGAAGCTAATAGAGGGGTGAACAGCATATTTTTTTTTTCTGAAGGATTATTCCTTAAGGAAACTACAGTCAAATGGAATGTGTTGTTTATGAAACAACTGCAAGTAAATGAACTTTCAATGAAGACTAGACTTCATTGGACAAATTTAATACTTGTCTTGTTTTATATATCAGTAGATTATATTCTGCACATTTGATGTGGGCAGAAACTAGTTAGAAAGCTTTCTTAAAACACAAGTGTATAGGAGCATAAAGGGACAGTGAGTGTGGTAATGGAAGACAAATAAAAATCTAAAAAGTGAGGATATTTAATTTAATCAGGTAATTTAATCTTTAGATTTATATCCTTACTTTCTCCTGATGTGAAGCGGCTTCCAACACGATCTTAAAATAAAGCTAGTAAATACACATTAGATTCTTCATGCTAAAATACAGATCAGACTCAAAATGATGTCGAAACACAAATCACAACAGTTTCAAACTTCTCAATAAAAAGTATTTTAAAAGTCCGGCTCATTCATTAAAACCTCTGCGAGATTAAAACGTCCCTATTCCTAAATGCTCTAAAGACTGTCTGATTTTGGAAGCTAAGTAGGGTCATCCCTGGCTAGTATTGAAATGCGAGACTGCCAAGGAATTCCAGGTAGTGTGGGCCATAGTTCAGATGAAGGAACCAGAAAAAACACCTCAGAATATTCCTTGCCTAAGAAAAGCATATGAAATTCTTGAGGTCGCTACAAGTCAACAGGCAGCTTGAAGGCACATACAGATAGACGTGCAAGGTCTCCATCCAGGATCATGTGAGTGCTCTTCTTATGCATTAGGATACCCCCTTCCTTCCTTTCCTTCCCAAGATGTGCTCTTTGCATCCTCAAACCTGTGAAGTAGATTGAGGTGCTTTGGGACTGGGAGGGAATTCACTGGTAGATATACAGCACTGGGGAGGATCTATAGGAAATACATTATTTCCTCTCTTATGTAATATAGTAGAAGACAGAGTACATTTGAGTCAAGAGGACTATGGAAAGGTTAATAATAGAGAAAAAGGAGGCACAGTATAATAGAAACTGTATAATAGAAAAACAGCATAATAGAAACTTTCAGACGATTTAAATAGAAATGTGTCCAATCCTAAATGGGCTAGTAAGTAAGATCTGCTTGAGAGCTGAATATTTCCCATCTCTCCTTTTAAAAAAGGCAGATGACACATATTGTGGCTACTTTTGATGTTAGTTCAGGTCTGGTACAGAAAATCCTGTTGTGTTGTCCACCAACACAATCCAGTGTTAGATTGTTGTGAGAACAGCAACCCCGTTGCTAGTATAGTGGGAATTACTTATAGGACCCTGAGGAATAAATGTTTTGGGAATTCCCTTCAGACTTTTAAGGTCCTACCAGAATAGTGAATAGGCCACACCCAGCAGCTTTGGGACTTCATTTGTCCACTAGTCTTCCCAAAATTGGCAAAAGTAGGACAATGTTAGGAGATGAAATGACTTTTGTCTTTAAAATGAAAATAAAAACACTTTCAAGGAATGTATGGCAGAAGAGAACCAAAATAAGGCTAATTCCATGGAGAGGAGGAGTCTATTCTCCAATGTAAGTGAATGATTATTTGATTTAAGTGTGCACCTGGGCTTCCTTCGAAAGAACAAACAGAACTCTATATTGTAGTGTGGAATTTCAGCTGGAGCTTACTGCAATAGTTCATTTCCTAGAACAATTGCCATTTCCAGGTTGTTTTACAGTTTCTAATACAGTAAAAAAAAGTCACCTTTTAATCCTGTTTGCACTTCTAAATGAACTAATCCTTGAGTTAGATGTGTTATTGGTTCTTTGTATGAAATCGTTGACTTAGAACCTATAGCCTAACCAGATGTGTTTGCAAAATGACAAGTAAAATTTGTCTTAGGGAAAAAAAAAGGAAAGTTCATTATAGTTTCCCTCTGCACCAACATAAAGAAGAATGTGTGTTAGGAGAGATTTTATAGAAATATACTTCTTCTGGTTAAAGTAAGTTAAGTATTTGGGGCATATGAGACTATTCAGTGTAAAGGTGAAATCAGTGTTGACTTAAATTTCATGGATTTTCATGACTTTTCTTGAGGTTTTTGTCAAAGATGGGTAGAAGTGTATTCTAGATGTCATCAAAGTGGTTTCTTAAAAAGTAACCAGTCTTTCAGGGGTAAAAACATGAAGTACTTTTGTAGAACACTGGTTAACTTTTTAATAAATGTTTTCTTGTTCATTTAAATGAATGAAGGGATTCTGCCACTGTTCCTGCTGTTACATTACAATTGCATTCCAAGGAGCAATACCAGAAACCAGAAACAAGCTAAATCTTCATACTTTGTGTCTTCTCTTTTTAATTTGCTACAACTGTTTAATTGTGTATTCTCCTATAGAACTAAAGGTTGATGACACATATGGGCTTTTCTTCTAAAAGATTTCATTAAGAGTATCTACAGGACTGCTACGTTTTATACTTGGAGGTGGCCAGCAACTCCTGGATTCACTTTCAGAGTCTCATTTTGGAGTGAGGTTCTTTTGCTCCTCATTCATGAGGTGCCACTGGATGTAGCAGAGGGGCAGGTAACACATGAGCCACAACATGTGGCCTCCCAAAGTAATTCTAAAGCCAGTGCAAACTGGCAGCCACTTTTAAGAAAAGCATTTTTCTGCTTGTGTTAATGGATTCTTTTGGCTTGCCCATGAGGTGGCACTTGGCCCTAATGGGTTCTGTGGTGGAATTTGTCCCTGGAGTTATGGAGGTTCTCATTCCTGGTGTAGATGTCACAAATACGGCTCATATTTTCCTGTGTGTAACCGGCAACTACTTCGGCAATATGCACATATCATTTATTTTACAGTCCTCTCTCCACATTTGCTTGTTTCACCTCCATGGATTTGATCGTTCAAGGATTATTTGCCTTGCCTCCACTGCTGCCCTATGCCATTTTTACCCCTTCAATAACACCAGTGTCCCTGGGATAAAATCAAACTGGTGGGCTTGGCTGTGCATGCATTCCCCTCGCTAGCACTCTTGCTGGGGGACCAGGGGGTTCGGACGAGGGGATCATGAGCAGGGAGGATGCCTGTGGGCGTGTTTGCTCACTTGCACAAATGAGCAGAAATGGGAGGGTGCGTGTGTATGTTTGCTCATTCAGCCAGCTGGAGGAGGAGCAGCCTGCCAGCCAACAGCTTCTGCCTTTGGAAGGAGCAAAGAAAAACTTGTTTTTGTTCTGTGGAAAAGGAGTGGCTGACACGCTGCCTGGAGGAGGGATGGCCCACTAGCCATTGGCTTCTGTCTTTGGAACGAGCAAGCACAAGCCCTGCGGTGGGGTCTTGATGGCACTTGTGCTCGTTTGTTCCAGATTTGGAAGTGGGCAGCTGATATTAAATATTAAGAGATAAGGTTGAGGGGTGCCTAGAGATATTTGCAATTTTTCTACTTTTGTGGGGGCCCTGTACCCCTAACCCCCGTGGATGTGGAGAGTTGACTGTACATACAAAGCAGTGAAATGAGGAAAAGAGCAGCTGCAGAAACAAACTGACCAATTCAACTAACAGATGTTTCTATACTTCTCAGAGGCCAGAAAAAAAACCCAGAAATTGTAGGATGGCAGAGCAGAATGACTTCATTCCAGACTTTCTGAGCAATTGATGTAAAGGATCTCACTGCATGTGTGGTTGGAACTTGGAGCAGGTTCTCAGATGTAAAGGGACAGTATAAGAAGGGGTACTTTCTGAGAAAATTGTAATTACAAACTAATATGTATTCTACATGTACATGAAGGACTTCAGAATCCTTGTGATTCTAAAGAAATGTCTGAAAATATGGTTGCTAGGTATTCAGAAATTGACGAAAATTGCTGAATTATAATAGATGCCAATACCCTCAGCTATCTTCTTCCCAACGCCTTTCCTTTCTTCAGTGTGTGAGCAAATATGCAGGGTTTTTTTTTAAGATATGGGGTTTGCAAAAATGGTACATTGCCTTAATTGTTCAGAAAAAGTATTTAAAATAGATGAATGCATGGATTTATGCCACCTTGATAATGTGAATTTAAGGTTTAAAAAGTTGAAGGAATATTTTCATTATATGTTAATGTTTCATAAGCTCTACAGATTTTATGTATAATAGATGAAAATTTTCTTCTGAAACTCTGATGTAGATTTTTCATGGTTGCTCATTATAACTTTTATAACATGAGCCAGCCTAATGAAGCAATTTTTAAAAGATACTTATTTCTGTGGGAGACTTCAGTGTGTGTTTGAATCACTAAGAAATATGTAAACTGGACGGTGTCCTGTGTGGCTGTATTGAATAGAGACTTCAAAATTATTTATGTATTTTTTACATTATCCCAACACTACAATACTATAAATACATACTTACAAGTAAACTCGTTTAGTTTAGTGGGTCTTATTTCCAGGTAAATGGATAGAAGTCTCGATTAAGAATTTATGCTTTTGACAGAAATGGTTTCAAAGTTTTGGTGTCTTTATCTGCTTTAAAATGTTTAAATGCTAATAAGCATGTTAAGAGATTTTTATTTGGGTGTATATCATTCTGGTATAATTATCTTCCCCCTCTGTTGATCTCCTGAGTTAAATACAGCATACCATTTCATCAACATTTTTGAGGGAGGGGAACAAAAAACAAATTTAGGTTCCTGAATGTCTAACAAGTTAATTATCGCACAAGCTTTTTAAGGTGTCACAAGTCTCTCACTTTTTGTGGCAACATGCCAATACTGGTAGCCTTCTGGAAAACTTTGAATCAAGCTAACAACAGATTAGAGAGTTAGTGTTATTGTTAGGCATAACTAGAGTAGACCAACAAAATCAGTGGAATTTACAGAAGTATAGAAATATTTATTGAGTTCCCCTAGATCCAATGGATCTACTACAGTTGGGACTAACAGTTGGGTTTAGGCAGGACCAAATTATGAACGATGCAGTTCTTCCAGGCCCCTTTAATGGCTAGGGACATAGTGCCGAAGGAAGATGTTTTTTGCTTCCTCTTCTGCCCTGAGTCACTTCCTGAAGTATTTTATTTATTTATTTGTTTGTTTGTTTGTTTTTAATTTGTAGCTGTTAGCATCCGCATTTTGTTTGCTACTTGAGTAATGGGAGCAGGCTGTTAGTCTCACTGAAGGTGCAAGACTCAAAATGGGTTCACACATGAAGATTTATGTGCTGCTGTCTTGTGTCCCTTATACACCTGTAAGCACCACAGGGAGGGGTTTTTGGGGGTTTTCCAGGGTCCCAGCTGGCCTAATTTGGCCTTGGATTTAGGTTGGTAGCAATTTGAATATGTTATGCATGAAAGAAGTACTATTATCACACTTAATTCTGAGTTCATGTTAAAGTGTATATTTTTATTAATCATGGGTTAAATTAGCAGAAAAATCTCATTGTAGACCCCTTTGTGCTTTATATGATTTAGTATAAATTTACATTAGGTAATTGTACGTTTTATTAAGAAGTAATGCAAGAGGCACAGGTTCCCTAAGGAACCGTATATTACTGATACATTTTCTCCAGTAATAAAACTGGTGTGATAAGTTGTCCTAGGTAATCATGTTCTTAATACTGTTTTGGATATAGCATTTTGGGTAATGAATGATTGTTTAAAGCAACGTTAGTATGGAGGAGAAAAATAAAAGGGGATAAAATATTTAGCTATGCCCAATTAATCCTATAATTGAGAAAGGTTGCATTTTTATGTTAGTAGTTTAACATTGGTATGTTATCTTTTGTAACTAGGTTGAAGTAGTTTTCTCTGCCTTACTCCTGCTATATATGGTTGCAATTTCTGTCATTTAAAATCTTTATGTATTATGTGAGTCTTACAACTGCAGCCTTGAGTGAATACTTAGAAATTCTCTTCTCTGCTGTGATGAACACTGCAAAGAAAGATTACTCAACAAGAATAAGTAAGGAGAAAAAAATAAAATGATGTGGTCTGATGTGAACCTCCGGTTCAGGAGGTTCTGGAGCATTCTAGGAGGTTCTCTTGGAATGTTAGGAAGAACACATGCATTTGTTAAGAAACACTGCAGAATCTTCACTTTGAACAGTGAAATTATGAAAATACTAAGAGGTGGTATAAGCTAGGTTATGGTAATGTGTAAGTCAACTAGCTTTTTAACTTCTTTAGAAAGGAGACGATTAAGGGGAATATGACAGAGATGCAGAAAACAGGAAAAGGCATTTGGGAAAGTTTTCTCCATTTCTTATAATACTGGAGCCTGGGCTTGTCCAATGAAGCTGAATGATGGGAGATTCAGAACAGATAAAAGGAGATACACTGACCCCTCTGCATTCATGATGGTTTGGGGTACAGAACCCTTGCGAAAGTGGAAAAACCATGAATAACTCCCCCATCAATCCCTCTCCCATTCCACTCCAGAGCTCTCCTTCTCATTCCCTTGCCTCTGGCCCTGGTGCTCCTGGTGGGGAGTGGAAACAAGGTAAAAGGCTTAATGGTACTTTCCCCTCAGACAGAGAAGAGCGAGCACTGAGTTCTGGTGTTTTAACTATTTCCAGTCGCCATCTTGAGAAAGGAGGTTCCTCCCAGAGCGGAGGAGCAGGAGCAAAGAGAACACCTGACCAATCAGTGGTCATTACACAGAAGAATGTGCAACCACATGACAGAAAGGACACACCTCCAGCAGTGGGAGAGGAGCTTTGCTCACCCAAAAGGAATAAAGGTTCATTTTAAGCACAAGTCTTGCAAGCCTGGGGTGAGGAATGCAAAGAAATGGGAAAAGGAGAATTGGGGGGTTGGAGTTAAGCATGTGCCTTGTGATTGTGAGTAATCAAATTTACGAAGGTCAGACTTGTAAATGTCGGGGAGGACTATAGTTAACATATTGCCCAGTGAAACTGTGGAATTCAGTATCATAAGGTATAAATAGTTGCCAGCTGCAAAAAGAGGTTAAGCAAATAAGCATAGAGTAAGACTCTCTGTGTCCGCTGTCATTGTGGTTGTATTATTATCTTTAGAATCCAAGGTGATATGCCAAGATAGAGATCACAAACTGCATGCAGGCTCTCTATACGCATGTGTATGGCCACTGTGGGAAATAGAATGCTGGACTACATTGGGCTTCAGTTTGATCCAGGAGATCTTTCCTTCTCTTCTTAACTTTTTAATATTAAAACATGATATACTGCAAATTGAATGCAAACTATTAAATTCCATGCATATGGAGTGAAACTCTGTCTCGTGTTAGTTAACTTCTACTTATAGGCAATTGAGGAAGTTTAGTGAAATAATCTGGTAAATTAATACGGAGGGAAAAACAATATATGGAAATCCTCAGTATACATATCAGTCCACAAGAAAAGGGACACCAGATATTGCAATAACCAGTGGATTATTTCACTGATCTCCCATGTAAGCAAGGTGATGTTCAAGATTTTACAAGAAAGATTTTTGCTATATATGGAGTGAGAAAAACCAGATGTTCAAGTTGGATTCAGAAGAGAAAGAGGCTCTAGGGATCATATTGCAAATATATATTTGGTAATGAAACAGACCAAATAATTTCAGAAGAAAATCAGTCTGTGCTTTATAGATTATAGCAAAGTCTTTCACGGTGTAGGTCACCATAACCTATAGATCAGTCTCAAAGAAATGGTATGCCGCAATATTTGATTGTCCTGATGCATAACCTATACTCAGGGCAAGAGTCTACCATCAGAACAGAATATGGAGAAGCAATTCCAATTGGCAAAGGTGGTCAGACAAAACTGCATTTTATCACCTACATCTGCTTAATTTGTATAACAACCATATCATATGGAAAACTGGATTATGCTCAGAAGAAGTAACAGTGAAAATTGGAAGAAAAAACATCAGCTACTTAAGATATGCAGATAACACCATACTTTGTTATTAACTTCTGTCAAGTTGACTTCAGCTTATGGTGATTCTATGAAGGAGAGACCTCCAACTTACCCTGTCATCAACCACTCTGCTCAGGTCTTGCAGACTCAGGGCTGTGGCTTCCTTGATTGAGTCCATCCATCTGTAATGCAGTCTTCTGCTTTTCCTACTGCCTTCTGCCCCACTAACCATTATTGTCTTTTTTAGTGAGACATGTCCTCTTGAGTACGAAATACAACAGTCTCAGTTTAGTAATCCTGGCTTCTATGGAGACTTCAGATGTTTGCGGTAGGATCTATTTATTTGTCTTTTTAGCAGTCCACAGTATCTGTAGACTTCTACCAGTACCACATTTCAAAGGAGAAGATTTTTTTCCTATTAGCTTTCTTCACTGTCCAGCTTTCACAACCATACGTGGAAACTGGAAATAGGATGGCATGGACAACCCGAACTTTAGTATTCAATGGCATACCTTTACACTTCAAGATCTTGTTTAGTACCTTCATAGTTGCCTTCTAAGTCTTAGTCTTCTTCTGATTTCTTGCCTGCACCTAATCTGCAACTTGACTACAATTAATCCATTCTGATTAATGACTGAGACAAAGTATGGAAAATCTTGAACTATTTCAATATCTTTATCATAAAGTTACATAAATATCGGACTTTTTTGTTTCTTTGTTTTCTTGATGTTCAATTATAAACCTGCCTTTGCACTTTCTTCCTTGACTTTCTTCAGCAGTTATTCTAAGTCTTTACTATTTTTTGCTAGTAGTATGGTGTCATCTGGATATCTTAAGTTACTGGTGTTCCTTACCCCAGTTTTCATGCCTCCTCCTTTCACATCTAATCCTGCTTCAGATAGCTGGATTTGTTCAGTGTACACTTTGTTCAGTGTACAAATTAGACAGAGTGATAAAATGCAGCCTTATGTGACCCCCTTTCTAATTGAAAATCATTTACTTTCTCCATGTTTTGCCCTGATTGTAGCCTCTTGTCCTGAGTACAGGTTACAAACATCAGGATAATCAAATGCTGTGGCACACATTTTATTTAAGTGCAATCCAAAGTTTTTCATGATCTATACAATCAAAGACTTTGTCATGATCTCTAAGGCACAGGCTGATTTTCTTCTGAAATTCATTGGTGTTCTGCATTATCCAAGGTATGTTTACAATGTGATCCCTAGTGTCTCTTCCCTTTCTGAACCCAGATTGGATATCTGGCCTTTCTTGCTCCATATGTGAGAGAAGTCTTTGTTGTAGAATTTTGAGCATCTCTTTGATTGCATGGGAAAATTAATGCAGTGGTGCTGTAGTTGCTGCAATCCCTGGTGTCTCTTTTCTTGGAGATTGGAATATATATTGAGCATTTCCAATCTGTAGACCACTGGTATGTTTTTCATATTTATTGACAGATTTTGGTTAGGACTAGAGTAGGTTGTATTCTGTAGACTGAAGAGCTGTTATTGGTGTGCCCTCTATTCCTGGTAATTTATGTCTCCCATGGGGTGTGTGCTGCTTCCACTTTGCTTTCTAAAACTGTAGGTTGCCTTCAAGTAGTCTTTTCTCCAGTCAACCTTTCATCTCTTTTATATAGTTTCTCAGCATATTGTTTCCATTGTCTTTATTTCTGTGACCCCCACTAGTCAC